>CM057450.1:895410526-898105526 GCA_016271365.2 Neoceratodus forsteri
GGGGTGGGAGGCATTGAATCTATCCCTTGAGCCTGAGCCTCCCCTCAGTCCAAGGGGCTCTACCCAGGGCCAGCATCAGAGCTACCTCCCTACCCTACCCTGTTCTACCTGATTTGGTGTGTGGGTAACAAAGGGACTAAGAAGCTTTATTAGCCACATCTGCTGCATTGCTGTCTGTCGTTGACTCATCAGGTGCCAGAGAGCTCCACCCAGGCCCGACGTGGACAGATGGAGGACCGCGGATGCATAGTCTATCTGAACTGAACCTGACCTGATCACTCTAAGCCTCTACAGTCCCATCGACTCCCAGCCAACCCGAACTGTCCCGCCTTTGTGCCTTGCTTGCCCTTGCCGCCCACCATGACACCCTCTCCCTTCGCAACAACGACATCCAACCGTGATGTGACATCACAAACAGCAGCTAAGCTGGCTGGCTGGGTTGCTCAGGAGCACCCCCTCCACCACTCTCCTCCCAGCTATTGGCCTGCTGCATATCTCACCACACCCCACTCCACTGAATGGAATGCTCTGGATTAGGGCCCTGCCATTTGGTCAACAACAAGCAGGGCTTGCAGGCAGCTTCCGGGTGATTAATCCGTTCCGGCATTCCGCAGACCGCAGTTTTCTAATTCTTTTCCACCACTTGGCTCATCTGCAGTGCCACAGCAGCAGTGCAGCGAGCACAGCATTGATGTCATTAAATCAAATTACTGCCAGCCAGTGCAAAGCTACTAAAACTTAAGTAAACAATTTTTTGCGCTCCTGGTTGGCCTCACTCTGGTATCAGGGCACCAGGCAATTGCCCGGGTGGCCCGGGTGCTGATGCCGGGCCTGGGATTGCAAATACAAAAAGAACTGATATTTATGCACCTCAAAGCACAGCAGCCAGGACAGCATTATTTAAACTACTACAACCATATTTATACACAACACAGCATTTATATATAGGAGGCTATTTTAATCTCTTTGGCACTTCTAGGGCCAGTCATATTACACCTGTGCTGCGTGAACTGCACTAGCTGCCGGTTCAGTGGCGGATCACCTATAAGGTAGGCTTGCTTACCTTTAAAGCCCTACACAAACAGGACCTGCCTACCTGAAAGATCTCCTGGTTCCTTACTCCCCAGGTCATCCGTGCCGAACCGCCGACGAGGGATTGCTAGAGGTTCCCAGGGTTCGTTTAAAAACTTCTGGGGCTCGTGCTTTTTTATCTGCAGCAGCAACCCTGTGGAACTCTCTACCTCATTGGTTAAGAGAATGCTTGACCGTCATCCGTTTTAAAACTATGCTAAAAACCTATCTGTTTTCTAAGGCTTATCCAGACTGATTTTATATATTTATATTGTTGATGTTTTTATATGATTTTGCAGCACCTTGATTTTGAAAGGCGCTAGATAAATAAAATATTGATTGATTGAATTGTGGGCTCTCATTAGCAGACAAGGGAGGTGTCACACAAAAAAAATCTTCGGTGACATGTCCACTTTGGGGACCAGTATCAGGAATGCAGCACTTAAGGATGGCTTCTGTGAAACACACCAAACAGGGACAAAAACTTTGTATAAAGGCACTTTAGCCACTCGCAGAGACTTTGTTCCCCCAAAATGTTACAGTGCAAAGAGCTGAAGTTCTGCCTTGTGAAACTTCAGACCATTTGGCTATTTCACTATTTTGCTTCTCGTCAGGTGGTTCTTATCCACATAAACCCCAGTCCAAATGAAAACTAAATAGCAACCTGTTAACAGATCCCCATACAGAAAAAAATTGTCAGGAACTTTTAAAGGCAAGGATTTCAGCATTAGAGGCCTACCACTCCCCATTAAGCTGGTGGGAAGACACAAAAATAGATTTGAAACATTTTTGTATTCGACATGCCAAATTTAAATCTCAAACTTGTCACGTGAAATATTTAACCCCGAGACAAAAGCTTATGGACAATATTTCAAGGGCATATGAATACAGTTTGGACCTTTCTCAGGTTCTAAATGACCTCCCACTAGCGAGAGATCGAACGACCCGTTCCATGTTGGTCCTTCTAGATCTCTCTGTGGCATTTGATACCGTTGACTATGGAGTGCTGCTGGAGCGCCTGCAGTTTATCTGTGGACTGTCCGGTTCGGTCCTCAGTTGGTTTCGATCATTCCTCGAGGGTAGGACTCAGAGGGTGGTGTCTGGGATTTTTTTTCCTCTGCATCACTCCCCCTATCTTCTGGGGTGCCGCAGGGCTCCATTTTGGCACCCATGTTGTTTGCAGTGTATATGCTGCTGTTGGGAGTGATTATTAGGCGATATGGCTTCAGTTTTCACTGCTATGCAGATGATACTCAGCTGTACATGTCCTTTGTGCCTGGCCAGGGTGATGCTGTCTTGGTCTTTAACAACTGTCTCACCGAGATCCAGGACTGGATGAGTGTAAGTTGGTTGTGGTTAAACCCTGAAAAACTGAGGTGTTGGTTGTGGACCCAGGTTGTTGGGAGGTGGGTTTGCTGACAGGATCAGCTTCGGGTCTTTGGCTTGGGGGTGCCCAGTTAGCCACCTCAGACCGGGTGCGGAGCCTGGGCATTATACTTGATGACTGCCTGACCCTTAAATCACAGGTGTCGGCTGTTGTCAAAACCTCTTTTTACCATCTGAGGAATATCGCCTGTGTGAAGCACCTGGTTCCTTCTGACGATCTTCCAATTTTGGTCCACGCCTTCATTACTTCCCTGCCTTGACTATTGCAACCCCCTTTACCTAGTGCTACTGGGGGTTGATATCCGCCACTTGCAGCTAGTGCAGAATGCCGCAGCCAGGCTTCTGACTGGTACTTCTAGGACCAGTCATATAACGCCTGTCCTCCGCGGATGGCACTGGCTGACAGTACAGTGGCAGATCACCTTCAAGGTCGGTTTGCTGACCCATAAGGCCCTACACGACCAGGGACCTAGCTACCTGCAAGATCTTCTTTGTCCCTACTGCCCCTCCCCCATCCTCTCAGATCCACCGATGAGGGGTTGCTAGAGATTCCCAGGGTCCGTTTGAAGACATCAGGGGCCAGATTATTCAGTTTTATGGCCCCGACCCTGTGGAATTCTCTGCCTCATCGGGTGCGAGATTGCCTGACCGTCCAAAGTTTTAAAGCAGCCTTAAAAACTTATTTATTTAGCCTAGCTTACCCTGATTTTTAAATACAGAAGCAAATGATTTGATACCTTTTAATGGACCAACACAGATGTAACAACAAGAACAAAGTGCTCTAGCTTTCGGACCAACCAGTCCTTCTTCAGAATCTCATGGCAGTTGTTTAGAAAATACAATACTTATAACAGCTAGATAATGCAGAGAAAAACAGAAAAAATCCCCATTGGTTTAAAATATTCATTAAAAAAAAAAACAGAAGATGATGTCAGAGAAGTTTAACAGTACCATACTGCCTTCAGCCAGGAGGAACCCTGGGTCAAAGGTGCTTGGTGGAACACACATACAAAGAATCCTACTGCATATAAATTTAATTGACATAAGATAACACTGCTGAAGCAGATAACTCCTAAATCAAGCTATGAGTGTCACAGTTTGTATAAGGATGTGATTACTGAAAGGCAATCCCACCCAGATTAAAGACAAACTAAGATTGTTATAGGGCTCATGAAGTTTCAATGTCTGCATTATAGACAAGAATTTACCAGTAAAGTTGTCTTAAAAACATCAGTGCACACTGTGTGATGTGTAAAACCTACCTGGACCTGTCACCCAGCTGTACTCTCAAGCTAGATATAAGGCCCAAGAAATTTCAAAAATCTCAGGACTATATAAATGATAATTTAAATATAAATGACAATATTAGTGTCAAACAAAAAACTCTAGTCGAGGAACCTCAAGGAATTAAGACCATGTAGCCTGATATGTACAGATGTCAATATACACTGAGAATGTAACAACTTGATGTACCACAAGTGTCTAAGGAATCTGAAAAAGAGAGAAAAATGTAATTTCTCTCCTCCTCTTCATACAAACAATACACCCTAACCCACCCCACATCACCATAATGTGGGTGGAGGAGATACATAGCTTTAAGGAGATGTCTCTCTCCCCCCTTCCCTTATTTTTCCCTCTCTCTCCCCCCCCCACAGACACACACACACACACACTCTCCTAGTGAACCTTTATTCACTTCAGTCACTGCAATTGTTGCCCAAAGGAATTCAACTTGTCATGAAATCCTGAGTAAAAGGCTTATGTCTCCTAATACCTACAGAGCAAAAATGTGACACTATTTAACCGTACTACTATCTGCATAGTAACATTCCCAAGGGTTCTGGATAGAACTACCATGAAATAAACGTACCACCCTCCCCAGGATAAGGTTACTAGAAGTAAATATAATGCATGTGTGTAAGACCAGAGGTCTAACACACCTACATATCCACAAATTACTACAATATTAGCCTAATGTAAAAAGATCTGTGCAGGACCCCCATGCAAATGAGATCACACATCCCAATATGTACAGAGTTACAAAAATTATATGTGACAGTATATGATAACACTCCTGTATGTACAGTAGCAGGCTAGGTAATCTGAATATGGTGCAATGGAATCAATCCCAGCCCCAGGCAAAGATAAAAAGTAAGGAGGAATTAATATTCATTATGTGTGTGAAGTAAGAATAGTAACACATTATAACTCCATATATCTAAATAGAGATCTACCTCAATGTGACAGCAAGCCCCACATCTGTTATATCACATACCTCACAACACATACCCACACACATACATACATACATACACACACACGCACACACATCCCACACATGCTGAAGTCCTGTAATATGTCAGTCTGAAGAAGAAGAGGTCTGTGGATGTTAGTTTCTGTAGTGTCCCATAAAACCATGATCAACATTCATCCCATCTGCTACCATACTGAGATGTAAAATAAGTTTAATCTCAAAAGCTCGTCTCTGTTTGTGTTTTTGAGATTTCCTTTTAAGACCATTACTGACATATCTGCGATTGAGTGGTCAGGCTGGGAGAAGTGGTGCCCCACTGGTTTTTCAGTCTTCTTTGCTGTAATAGCATGTCTGTGTGAGTTCATCCTAGTGCTGAGCTGTTGGCGTGTCTCTCCAACATAACCTGTTTGTGGACATCTCTTGCACTGAATGAAATAAACAACATGTTGTGACATGCATGCATGTATAACTCCCATGCACCTGGAACTGTCTGTTTTGTAATGTAACCACACAGTCCGAGGTAGAAATGAGCCCATAAGTCTTACAGGGGTGTTGATTGCAGGGTCGTGACTCGTGTGCCATTGTGTGACATGGTATTCTGTTATGGTGATGTGGGGTGGGTTAGGATGTATTGTTTGTATGAAGAGGAGGAGAGAAATTACATTTTTATCTCTTTTTCAGATTCCTTAGACACTTGTGGTACATCAAGTTGTTACATTCTCAGTGTATACTGACATCAGTATATATCAGGCTACATGGTCTTAATTACATAGATACATAGACAGTGTCGGCAGATAAGGGCCTATGGCCCACCTAGTCTGCCCATTTGAGCTTGTAAGTTCAGTTTGTTTTCCTAGAGGTCTATTTCCCCTTACCCCTGACCTCTAGAATTCCTTTATGTCTATCCCATGCATTCTTAAATCCCGTGATTGTTTCAGCTCCCACCACTTCCTCTGGCAGGGTGTTCTACTTGTCCATCACCCGTTCTGTGAAGAAATTCTTTCTCATGTTTCCTCTTGAATCGTCCCTCCTCCAACTTCATCCCATGCCCTCTAGTCCTGAAACATCTTTTTTCGCTTAAAATAGTGTTTTCCTGCACCCTGTTCCTCCCTGTAAGATACTTGTATGTCTCTATCATATCCCCTCTCCCTCCTCTCCTCCAGGGAGTACATGTTCAGTTCCTTCAACCTGTCTTCATAGGACTTGTGATGCAACCCATGCACAATCTTTTGTTGCCCTCCTCTGAACCTTCTCTACCCTGTCTATGTCCTTACGTAGGTATGGTCTCCAGAACTGTACACTGTACTCCAGGTGGGGCCTCACTAGTGTCTTGTATAGCGGAATTATGACCTCCCTTTTCCTGCTGGTGATGCCCCTGCCTATACATCCCAGCATCCTATTTGCTTTACCTGATGCCTTGTCACATGTTTCCTACCTTGAGGTCATCAGAGATGACAACCCCAAGATCCCTTTCCTGCTTGGTGCATGCTATATCCTCACCCCCCAACTGATATATTGTGCCAGGTTTTTGTGCCCATATGCATTATCTTGCACTTTTGCATTGAATTTCAACTGCCAAACCCTGACCATTCTTCAAGTTTCTGCAGGTCCTTCTCATTCTGTCTACACCCTCTGGTGTGTCTACTCTGTTACAGAGCTTTGTGTCATCAGCGAACAGTGAAATTCTGCCTTCTAGATCCTGTGCAATGTCACTGATGAAGATGTTGAATAGGACCGGTCCCAGCACTGATCCTGTGGTACCCCACTGGTCACTCTTCCCTCTGTGGAGTGACAGCCATTTACCACCACCCTCTGTGTCCTGCCACCCAGCCAGTTACCTACCCACCACACTACTGTCTGCCCACACCATATTCCCCAGTTTGTGTAATAGTCTTCTATGTGGCACAGTGTCAAAGGCCTTGCTGAAGTCCAGATAGGCCATGTCCACTGCCCTCCCCTGATCCACCTCCCTAGTCACCCAGTCAAAAAATTCAATGAGGTTGGTCTGACATGACCTCCCCCTGGTGAAACCATGCTGCCTTGGGTCCTGTTACTAATTACTAATTACTTGAGGTTCCTCGACTAGAGTTTTTTGTTTGACACTAATATTGTCAATTTATATTTAAATTATCATTTATATAGTCCTGAGATTTTTGAAATTTCTTGGGCCTTATATCTAGCTTGAGAGTACAGCTGGGTGACAGGTCCAGGTAGGTTTTACACATCACACAGTGTGCACTGATGTTTTTAAGACAACTTTACTGGTAAATTATTGTCTATAATGCAGACATTGAAACTTCATGAGCCCTATAACAATCTTAGTTTGTCTTTAATCTGGGTGGGGGTTGCCTTTCAGTAATCACATTCTTATACAAACTGTGACACTCATAGCTTGATTTAGGAGTTATCTGCTTCAGCAGTGTTATCTTATGTCAATTAAATTTATATGCAGTAGGATTCTTTGTATGTGTGTTCTACCAAGCACCTTTGACCCAGGGTTCCTCCTGGCTGAAGGCAGTATGGTACTGTTAAACTTCTCTGACATCATCTTCTGTTTTTTTTTTTTTTTAAGTGAGTATTTTAAACCAATGGGGATTTTTTTCCGTTTTTCTCTGCATTATCTAGCTGTTATAAGTATTGTATTTTCTAAACAACTGCCATGAGCTTCTGAAGGACTGGTTGGTCCGAAAGCTAGAGCACTTTGTTCTTGTTGTTACATCTATGTTGGTCCATTAAAAGGTATCAAGGACCAATACGGCAACTACTAAATCCTGACTTTTAAGAATGTTATATTGATTGATTTTATTATATTGTTTTTATGTATTTGAATCATTTATTGTGCAAGCACCTTGGTTTTGGAAAGGCGCTTTTTAAAAATAAAGTATGATTTGATAAAAATTTTGAAAACAGAAATGGGAGAAGTTCCAATACAACAGAGCTCAGTCTCTTAAC
Source organism: Neoceratodus forsteri (assembly GCA_016271365.2). Lineage (NCBI taxonomy): Eukaryota > Metazoa > Chordata > Ceratodontiformes > Ceratodontidae > Neoceratodus > Neoceratodus forsteri. The sequence continues at coordinate 895,418,190 of CM057450.1, forward strand.
ATAGAACCACAGTATGGCACACAAGGTTCTAGGGCATCTCTGGATATTTATAAAAGCTGTAAAGACAGGGTATCTGCCACCCATATAGAAAATCTTACGGATCCAGAGACATACAGTTCATAATTCTTTGTCAGCCATTAAAAGGATAGCTAGCTCCTATTTGGAACAGATGTTTGGTACTTCCTCCAAGGTTACTTCCAACAGGGAGTTTTTTTTCAGATACCAACACTCCTTTGGCCCCAAATGACCAGTTAATAAACATGGTTAAACCTACATCATTGAAAGAGACACAAACCAGCTATAAAGAAAAAAAAAATATGCACTTCTCCAGGAAAAGACAGACTCACAGCAGAACTATACCAGCATTATATCACCCTATTTTCTCTAATCTTAACTTTAATATTTAATACACTAGTTAATACAAATTCTACCCCTAAACATTTCTCAGATCCTTTTAAATGTGGACTACATATAGGATAGTGCATGGGGAACAGTTGACAACAGGGCTATTCTTTCACCGAGTTGGCACTATGATGACGGATTACCTCGAGAGCGCAGCTCAAGAGGTAACCCGTCGTCATAGTGCCAACGAGGTGAAAGATGCCCTGTTGTCAACTGTTCCCCATGCACTTTTCTTTATAGTGTATGGTGGAACGTCGTTTTTCGAGAAAAAAAAAATCACTACAGCATGTTTCTGCTTCCAAACATTTTTGCTGGGTTACTAGAAGGAAAAAATAACTTTACATTTTGAACATGTTCATGCTTGACATTTTAACTATTTCAGAACTTTACATTTTGAACATGTTCACGCTAAACATTAGTACTGCCGCCGACACTGCTGCTTTCGCTATGTGTCCTTTCTATGGAGTGAGCCCTAACTGTCAAATGCTGCTCGAGGACAGTGTGTGACGTTCGCAGTGCAGTAGGAAAAATCCTTCTGCTGCACTGCCAACGTCACTAGTGTGTGACTACAAGGTTTCGACAACGATGGATTTCGGTGGAGAACGACGTTCCACCATACACTATAAGATGTTTTCATCTATTCTGCTTAATAGGCTTACCCCTATACCTGAGCAGGTTATATCAGAAGTCCAGACCTGTGCTGTTCCTTACAGATCCATTACTTCAAACTTGGCACTACTCAGAGATACAGTCACTTACAGTACACCAAACTCTCCCTCACGTCTCATTTATTTATTGTTTGTTTATTTATTTATTGATAAATATCGGATAACACCTTTGAGTCAAAGACTCTTTTACAAAGGTTCCACGTCATACATAAGAAGAGACAGCAGTGTACAGAGTAACAAGTAACATAATACTTGAACACAGTGGTTACAGAATGGTTGCAGATGATTACAGAGAATACAAAAAATACAAAAATAGCAGCTAGGAATAAAGGTTGCAGGTATATGCATAGCATACAAGTTATTCGTTGGCCAAGGCTGGACAGAGATGTCCATTGTCATGGTATAGGCATGCTCAGGGGCGGCAGACCAGAGTTAGGTCCACAGACATGGGAAGATGGGATGTGGTCAGGTTCAGGTGAAATCACATACTGATCCTTGGGTAATAAGGTCTCTTAGTTGGTACTTGGACCAAGTTTGGGTTCAGTGAGAAGGGAGTTTGGGAGTGAGTTGAGCCAGGTTGCGGCCAGATACTGAAACGTTGTTTGGCCAGAGGTGGTTTTGCAGCAAGGTACCCTAAAGCGGGAAGTTGCTGACTGCCGTGTGAGGCGGCTGGACAGTGGGGCCTGAAGTAGTGAGGAGAGGGCTGGAGGGAGCAATCCTGAGGTGATTTTCTTTGCGAAGAGGCAGGCCTGGTACTTTAGCCTTCCATCAAAATTGAGCCCGTTTGCTGAGACGTAGAGGGTGCATGTATGAGTGAGTCTAAGACAGCCTGTAGCAAGTCTGCAGGCCTTACTGAGGGCCAGTCTAATCTTGTGTAGGTGGGTGGTGTCGGCCGTACCATAGATGATGATACCATAGTCAATTAGGGATAGAATAGATGTAGAGATGGCTAGGCGGAGAGATTCAGGAGGCAGGCAGTGCTTATAGCGGTGAAAGAGACCAATACGTATGTTGACGGCGGTGCTTAGTAATCGGATATGGTCATGGAAGGTGAGACCTGTGTCTAGGGTGATGCCAAAGTATTTGAAAGTGTTAACCTGTTCAAGGGCGTCATTTAGTGAGTTCAGAATGTGCAAGGGTTGTCCTAGGTTCTTATTTTGGGGGTGTGCAAACATCATGGATTTAGTTTTTTTGTAATTTAGTACTAACCTATGCTGAGTGAACCAGGATTCAGCTTCAGAGAAGGATTTCTGGAGTGCAGAGCAGAGGGCTGTGGGGTCAGTGTGAGAGTTGTAGAGGACTGCATCGTCTGCATACAATAGCATTTTCCCAGAGCAGGCTTTGGGCAGGGTGTTGAGGTATAGGGAGAATAGAAGTGGGCCAAGGATAGAGCCTTGAGGGACCCCAGCCCTGACTTGGTGGGGGGATGACAGGGAGTGCACAATCCGGACTGTCTGGGTTCTCTCAGACAGATAGCTGGCAAACAAGTCAGTGGTCTCATTGGAGAGGCCTAACTGAGTGAGGGAGTCCAGGAGAAGCGAGTGGTGCATGGTATCGAATGCCTTTGAGAGGTCTATAAAGACAGCACCAGCAGTGTTACCAGTGTCCAGGGATGTATGGAGGGCGTTTGTAAATTCCAAGAGGGCAGTGGTGGTGATATGGTTCTGGCGGAAGCCGTTTTGTTCAGGACACAGAATACTATATTTAGTGAGGTAGTCTGTTAATTGAATGGCCACGATTTTTTCCAGGGTTTTAGAGAGGGGAGGCAGGATTGATATTGGGCGGTAGTTCCCAGGCAGGGTGCGGTCACCACTTTTGAGGATAGGAGTGATGAGGGCAGATTTCCATTTTTGATGGGAACTGTCCCAGCGAAAGGGAGAGGTTCAAAAGCATGGTAAGGGGAGGAGAACTTCGTTGAATGTGAGTCTAAGCAGTTTAAGATCCAGTGAGTCACTGCTGAAACGGGATTTGCTGAGGGCTCTGAGTAGGAGAGAGGCAGCTTCACGCTGGGAAACTGCTTTAAAGTAGAATGGGGGGATGGTGAGGGGGCAGTGTGAGTGGAGTGGGGGGGGAGAAAAAATTTGGAGGGAGGACACCAGAGAGGTCAGAGAAGGTGTCACTTAATGTGTCAGCGATAAGGGCTGGGTCTGAGGTGATAGAGCCACTGGCCCAGATATGGGTAGGCGAGGCAGTGGGGACTTTGCCACTTAGAGTTTTTAGTGAGCTCCAAAACTTGCGACCTGCGCCCCATGTGTTGGTGAGCAAGGTTTTATAGTACTCAGCCTTTGCTTTACGGATATCCCATGTACATTTATTGTGCGCTTCCTGATAGCGCTGCCTGTCAGGGTTTTTTTTGGTATCCTGTGCAATGTGCCAAAGATTGTCTCATTCACGCATCTGGTCCAAAAGGGCTTGGGACAGCCAAGGTGCGTTGGCACCTTTAATTGTTTGTTTGGTTAGGGGTGCAAACCGGTTGCAGGCAGTGTTGAACATATGAATGAAATAGTCGAGGGCAGAGTCAATGTTCTGAGCATTTCTTATGGGGGACCAGTCAGTAACTAGGAGGTACTGTTTAAGTGATCGGAGTTTGTCAGGTTTGAGACGGCATTGTAAGACAGTTTTTGGGGGGCTTGTTAATATAGTATGACCATTGACATAGCACTGGGGAGTGGTCGCTCAGAATATCAGGTAGTACCCTGATTGGTGTTGCTTTATGCAGGGAGTTAGTGAGCACTAGATCTAGGAGGGTGGCAGTACCAGTCCTCTGGTTTATCCTTGTGGAAGTAGTCACAAGCTGGGTCAGGTTCTGGGCAGTTCCAGCATCCCTAACAGGGGCTGAAGTGTCAGCCAGCCAGTTTGTATTGAAGTCTCCGAGGGCAATGATGTCAGCATTGCCAGGGAGAGTCTGGAGATGGTTGAGGACACAGAGGAAAGCAGTCTTCTGATTTCAGGGAGGGATGTATACAGAGGAGAGGAACAGAGGGGCTCTGTTACGGGCAAGAGTGATCTTCAGTGTGAGGGATTGGGCCCCATGCTCAAGTGATGGGGAGGGCAAGACACTGTAGTGATTCCTGGACATACAGTGCACAACCACCCCTTTCTTTGAGGTTCTATCTGCTCGGTATAGTGTGAAGCCAGGAAGTGAGACCGCAGAGTCAGGGGTGTGGTTGTTGAGCCAGGTTTCAACTACTGAGATGACATTGGGGTGATTCTGGGCAACCCATCCCTGAAAGGAATCAAATTTCTTGAGGAGGCTACATATACTGAGGGAGGCTATCGTGAGGCTCTTGGTTGTAGTAACCCTAGGGGTGGGGATGGCAGGTCCTGGGTTGGGGTGTACATCTCCAGAAAGAAGGAGCAGTAGTAGTAGGATGCACAGGGATGCACAGGGAGGCCAGCCTCAAGAATATTGTTACCTTTAGGCACCTCTATCCTGCCAGTTTCTGCTTATGAAGATGACCTTTGCATACATACTACTCCCCTTTTAAGGAAACAGAATGTGTAGCACTCATGAAAGAATCTGAAGCTGTGTCTGGGTCAAAACTGAACTATGACAAAAGTTCAGCAATCTGTCTCCCACATCGCCACAAGCAGATCTGACACTCCCTACCAGATGGATAGCTGGCATACCTCTAACTTCCACTTCTATTAAAATATTAGATTTGACCTTTGGAACAACAAATGACGCTACCTATAATTGGGAGGCAGCCTTGGACAAGGCTTCCCACATAACCTCTGCATGTAACAGTCAAGTAACAGCTGAAAAGAAAAGAGTAATGCTATTGAAAACCTTGGTCCTTCCTTTATTTCTCCACATTGCTGCTATTTTTCCAATACCTTTCTCCCTAGAGGCTTTTCTGGGATTTCGGGGGAGCCGGTTAAACCCGATTAAAAGGACATATACTTTTCAGGACTATTGTCATGGAGGGGTGCAAATGATCAACCTAATAGTTTTTTTTTTTTCCATAGTCTACTCTTGAAATCTACTATCCCATTTCTATAAATTTTATTGCAATCAAAAGCTGCAGTCTGGCATTCCATAATTAGATTTTTTACTGCAGCTTTATGCCTGATGCAGCAAGTTCCCCCTGATGAAATACCTCGGAATTTTAGGAAACTTGGTCCTCCCCATTATATATTTCCTTCATTTCTCAAAATTAAACAATGGCACTTAACACCTCACACAATATTCTCAAACACCAGGAAACAACTATACCAATTAATAACAGACACCCATTTCTCTGAAACTCCTTCATTAAATGGATATTTATGGGAACCCTTTAGATCACATAAAGGTTTTTCAGCAACTCACAGACCCAAGAATCCCCCCAAAAGTATGGGACATAACATGGCTGTCATGCCATGGAAGACTGGGGGTCCGAGACAACCTTTAGCATAAAGCAATGGAGGATAGGTTATGCCCACGTGACACTTGCCCTGCTATACCAAAAACAATGAGGCACTTCTTTTTAGATTGTCCCTTCACTAATTCAGTATGGACCCTTTTACTTCACAAATGGAAAGAAAAGGCACTCCGTGTTTCAACTTATGATATTCTGATACTTGGAATATATCCACCTGCATTAAATTCTTACCCCCCCCAAGTACACTGAGATTAATTTTCACTTTATGTAGGTACTACTTAGGGCAGGCCAGATGTGCCTTCTTGTTACAACAGAAAATATATAGCCCTGTACAAATTTACACCCAAATTTCCTGCAGTAAACGTGACATTTATGACTACGAGAAATCAACTACGTCCTCTAACAATTTGCAAAATCACTGGAAAAACTGCCCATGGATTTATGAACAAGAGGCATGGGATAGTTCGCATGTGTAAGTTTATGTTATTTAGAAGTATAGCACTGAATCTTTTTTTTCCTGACTTTAAATAAAAGGATATTTACTTATGTACAGTAACACTAATTTGGGAGGATGGCTATTTTGTCTTTCCTCTTTTCTTGTTATTATTGTTCAGTTTTGAGGGTTATGGTATGAGAAATACCAAATTATGTTTTCCTTTCTTCGTAAGTGTGAAGTAACACTGATCTGTATGAAATTTCCTTTTTTTTTTCCTCTCTTCCCAATATCATCATACAGAATGTAGGTTTATTCCTTTATGTTTTCTATTTTCTTTTATTGTTACCTTTGGTTTTGATATGTTTTGAGTGTGATGTAACACTGTTTGTTGATATTTCTTTTTACTCTTTGCGTCCTGTTGTCTAGCTAATTTTTTATTTTAATAAAAATTTCCCCTACTCTCTGAACGAGATGCTCAGGCACTTGCAGATGAGGTGTCTTTAGAGGAGGTTAAGAACTTCATCTTAAAATTACCGCTACACTCAGCTCCAGGGTCAGATGGGTCAGGGTCTGGATTTTATAAAACATTTTGTGAAGACCTAGTCCCTGTCCTAATGATTTTGTTTAACCATATTTTAAAACCTTCAAATTATGCCCTCTCTATGCAGGAGGCCATATTGGTTCCATTGTATAAAAAAGGACCCAAGAATGTTATAGGTAATTGGCACCCCTTGAGTCTGCTTAATACAGATCTGAAAATTTTAAGTAGAATTCTGTTAGCTAGATTATCAAACGTAGCAAAATACCTTACTAGTGACTCTCAAACTTGTACAGTCCCAGGGAGGAGGCAGCAAGATAATAAAAACAAAGAATATGACGGCAGATAAGAACCATGCCCATTTTCCTACCTCACAGACAAGCTGCAGATCCCAGCTTACCAACAGCTTACTTCCTCCTAACGCCCACTAGGACTGCCTTATGTCCATCCCATGCATTCTTGAATTTCCCCACTGTTCTTGACTCCACGACCTCCTCAAGGAAGCTGTTCCATGCATCCTCTCTGTGAAAAAATACTTCCTCACATTACCTCTGAGTCGCGCCCCCATCTTCAAATTGTGCCCCCTTGTTCTTGCACGCCTCTTTTTCTGAAAGATGCTACCCTCTTGGACTTTGTTGATTCCCTTGAGATACTTGAAAGTTTCTATCATGTCCCCTCTCTCCTTCTTTCCTCAAGAGTATATATATTAAGCTCTTTTAGTCTTTCTTCGTATGTCTTCTGGTGCAGACCCTGCACCATTTTGGTTGCCCTCCTCTGGACAGCCTCCACTCTATGTCTTTGCGGAGATGGGGTCTACAGAACTGCACACACTACTCCAGATGGGGTCTCACCAACTGTCTGTACAGAGGGATGACAACTTCCTGTTTTCTACTATTGATGCCTCTCCCTATGCATCCCAGTATCCCCCCAGCCTTCCTTACTGCCTTCTCACATTGCTTGCCCACCTTTAGGTCATCTGATATAATTACCCCCAGGTCCCTTTCCATTTTTACTGTTGTCAGTATCTCACCCCCCACTGTGTACTCTTCCCCTGGGTTTTTGTTTCCCAGGTGCATTACCTTGCACTTCTTTGCACTGAATCTAAGCTGCCATACATTTGACCATTCCTCCAATCTTGCCAAGTCCCTTCTCATCCTTTCCACTCCATCTTGTGTGTCAACCCTGTTGCAGATCTTTGTGTCATCTGCAAAGAGACATACTTTTCCTTCCAGTTCCTCTGCAATGTCACTTATAAAGACATTAAAAAGGACCAGTCCCAGTACTGAACCCTGCGGTACCCCGCTAGTAACCCTCCTTTCTTCACTGTGGACTCCATTTACTACTACTCTCTGCGTCCTGTTGTCTAGCTAATTTTTTATCCAGGCTACCACCTTGGGATCCACTCCAAGGCTGGCTAACTTGTGTATTAATCTTTTGTGTGGTACTGAATCAGATGCCTTGCTAAAATCTAGGTAGGCCATGTCCACAGCCCCTTCCTGGTCTACTACTGGTCTGGTAATCCTAAAAGATATTTTACAGGGGGGGAACAAGATGGAATTGGGGTTTGGTACTGGGACTGGATCAAGAGAAGCCCTTCAATAGGTTTTCCCATCAGTTCCTGTTCACTGTCATGACTGCTTTTGGGATACCAGACAATTTTGTGTCCTGGGTTAACCACATGTATGGTGGAGCTTATATTCTACTTACTGTCAACGGGTGGTTTGGGAAGAAAATTAAAATGTGTAGAGGAGCAAGGCGAGGATACCCACTCAGTCCTCTGCTTTACATGTTTGGCATATGTAACCCCTACCAGGTATGCTGTTTCTATCTGACAGCACTACCTGGTGGGCTGGGTTCGGGGAGGAATGTGTCATTCAGCACATTGGTTAGGTTTGGCTACTCTGCACAGGGGCACCCAACTAACTCCGGACAAAGGAAGCAATAACTGTAATGTCCAATACCAGAAGTGGGATTCTAAAGTGTGGCTTTTATTCACATCCAAACAGAATAAACAAAGCATAGATGGACCCCCATGAGGCTACACTCCTGGTAATGCAGATTTAAGAAGACCAGAACACATCCTAACACTTTAGCCCTCAGGCTCTGAAACACGCTGGGCACACATCCCGAACTTGTACACTGCTCTGGGTTTTCCCTGGCTCGGCTCCCTTGCCAGCCACTTGGACACTTTCCATATAGCAAGGAAACATTTACTGGTGGCTCCCTAAGCCACCTATGAGCACTTCTGCTCCATAAGGGAATCTTCATCAATCCCACGTCTGGGTACTTTCCTGAGGCACTGGCCAAGTACCTGAGAGAAAGCAACAGGTGCCCCAGAGCAAATCTGTAGAGGTGAATTTGGTTACTACTGATGGGGAGGTCTCCCACCTCTCATTCCCGTAATTCATACCCTGCCATTTCTCTGGACTGTAACACCTCATCCTTTAACAGACTTTGCTGTCTAGATTCTTTATAAATGTATTTCACATTCAATCTACTGTCTTTTCTTCCCATTTGTGCTGGACTTGAACATACTTAATAAGTGGCATTGTCCATTACTCTAGACCCCCCCACAGAGTTAAGCAGTCCAATCCCCGCATCTTCCAAACTATACTTGGCTGTCTTTTCCTGACGCCATAGTAAGAATCCCTTTAGTTTCATCTTGATGCAGGTGATAACACATGGCCCTTTAGCAAAGCGAACTCACCTTTCGGCTGCAGGTGCCCCACAGGCGTTTCCTCCTCAAGGAACTCTCTTCCAGAGCTTCTGGTGCCTCAGCACGAACTTAAACAAGCAGCTTCTTTTCCTTAGCCGGACTAAGGAGGGTTTGCCCTGGAAAGAGGCTGATACCTTCCCCCATCCCCGCAGGGATGGGGCCCTGAACCAATGAAAGCGGTCTCCACCACTTCAATTAACTGTTCCTGTGTTCCTCTTCAGGTGGAAACACACACCTACAAAACAAAAGTAGCTCTCTGACAGAGCTTAAAGCTCTGAGGGCCTTCACTCAGCAGAGCACCTCTGCTGAACTCTACAGAACTCTCTCTCAGACTGACTTCAAATTCCCCAGCGTTCTACTCTAACCTACAACTGCAACATTCCAGTGTGGCTTATGCAGCTGCGACAGTTCTAAATGATGTCATCCCTCAGTCTCAGCTGAGAGTGAGAACAGAGTGATACAGTGTGAAATCTATTTAACTGGAGTTTCACAAGCTGCCTTCCCTGCTTACCACTAGGTCTTACTGGGATTCTAGTAACCCCGGGTTAACAGTGGGGTTACACGTAGACATCTTGATTTATATGCTCCAGGTGAATACAGGGATTACAGGTCTTGTTGGTTCCCCTGGTGCTTCACCTATTAAAGCCCTGGCATATGCAGATGATTTGGTTTTAAACAGCAGCCCTAGATGTGTCCCTAGTGACGCTATCTAATACACTGTCCACTTACTTTTTAATGTCTAGGTCTAGGATTAACTTTGAGAAATATAAAGGAGTCACCATCGGGTCCACACCCTTACCCCCAGTATAATGTCTAGCAGAGATTTCAGTCTCCATTCTTCCCATTCCGATCTTAGGCATAGAGTATGGGCCTGGGGATATTGCTACTTTAAATTGGGAGAAAACGGGACATGCTACTAGACTGGGATTAACAGCTGGAAGGGGCAGATAATCTATAAAAAAAAAGTAAAAAAAAAAAGTCTCATGCTTATTAAATCATTACAGACTCCAGTGTTTTTATATTTGAGTTATGTTTTCCATTCTCCTCAGGGGATGGTCAGCAGTTTACACAGTGTGTTCTTTCAAGACTTTTGGGGTAGAAGGGAATTTACTTATAAGCCAGTAAAAAAAGGAGGAGTGAGCATGATACATCCACTTGCGATTTATTACAGTTTATTTTTATTTTATAATTTTAATCCTGCTATGAAACCTGGAAGCTTGGGTGGAATCCTGGCTTCAACCATTCCTACCTTTGTGGGGACAGAAGAAACCTAGGCTATTGTCAGGGGTCAACCTTAACTTTTTTTTTTGCACTAGCCAGCCGGACAAGTTGATTACAAATTGCACTAGCCCTCAGATGGTTGCACTAGCCCACAATAACAATGTTAAAATTTGGTTATACAGGAAAAATGCAAGCCAAGAAATACTGATTATTGCATATTTATCCTGCTCCTACAAAAAAAAAGAGACTGCAATACAATCACATGCAGTGTGTACCCTCACTGTTTTACTACGTGCCCCTTGCTTCTACTTTCTTCACCCCTTCCCACCAAACCAGAAAATACCATAATAGCAAATATTCAGTCAAGCAGTTCTAGCTGGCTACACACAATAACCATCATCATCATGCATCACTCCACAGTCCCACCCTGACCTGCAGGACAATGAACAGAGTCAAGAAGAAAGACACTCATCCCCACCCTGTGATTAACCAGTCCTGCACTTCTGAAAGTTTTCTTACACTGTGAAGTGGGCCAGGGCCAGTTCTTGGATTTCTTTGGAGAGTTAAACAAGCACAGCAGGCTTGAGATGTAAAGCTTTGACATATCTGTTTATATATGTCAGGCATAAAAGTATTGATTTAAAGCAGCAGTACAATAATCAGGTGAAAATTTTGACCTATACTGTTTTATGCTATTTTAGATTGCCGCTTACCTTAGTGACTTGTATGATACTCTTGTTTCCACAATCTGAGTCTGCTTTAGTACTTTTGTCATGTTTGAAATAATAAAGGAGCGGTCCTTTTATTATGGCTCGAATAGGTCTTCATCAGTATTCTCAGCTGTTTTGTTCATCAGTTGTTTAAATATCACTTATATTGTGACTAAACTAATGCATTATGCACTAGGCAGTGCTACCTGACCTTATGGAACAACAGATGTTCAAAAACAGCTGAGAATACTGATGAAAACCTGGTCCGAGTCATATTAAAAGGAGCACTCCTTTTGTTATTTCAAACATGAAAAAAGTACTACAGCAGACTCAAACTGTGGAAAGAAGGGTTTCACACAAGTCAGGACTCAGGAGGTAAGTGGCAGTGTAAAATAGCATTAAAAAGATTAGGTAAAAATTTTCACCAGATTCCTGCACTGTTGCTTTAACATACTCTGCCCTAACAACAGATTTTTCATAACAGCGTCCTTTCATCCGTCAAAGGGGGAGCAGTATACAGACATGATGCTGTACTACCTCTCTTTCTATATAGGATGATCTATGCACACCAGGAATACCCATTTTAACTTTTAAAATTCTACATTTTACTAAGGTTTTGCTTTGTACCATACATGCTCCAAAGCATTGTTTTTAGGATGAAATGACATGCCAGGTGGTATAAGGGTGGGACTGCATGGATGGCATTGACTGGTGTGATCCATTAAGAGGAGCTGTGGACCCCTACACCAGTCAGTAATGGCAGTTATGGGTCTATGGATGGCCACTTCAGAGTCTAGTCTGCAGTGGTGTACAGAGAAAGTACAGAGTGGACAGACCACCTGGTTGGGCATATCGTGTATACATCATAGCATTTTGTCACTGCAGTATTGGAAAAAGACACTCAAAAGGTTGTGAAATGAGGCACACTGGCAGTACAGCCTAGAGGTTAGAGGAACAAGGTGTGAACGAGCTTGGCATATCCTGTAGACCAGACCGGAGTTTGATTCTCACAACCTCCACTTGCATACTGTGTGACTCTGAGCAAGTTACTTAACCGCCCAGTGCTCCCAGGTCGCCCCTGAAAACAGGCACTTGTGCCTAGTGGGCCTTACTCAGTTACCAAAGACTAAAATAAAAAAATTAATATTGTGGGACAAATCAAAGACAAGTTCAGCAAACGAGAAGCTAGTGACTTAACCACTCTACCCTTGATCACAGCATGCACATTAGCTGAATGTCCCAACAACTGAGAGATAATGACTCACATCAAGTCTTTTGTTGGATCCCCCTCTTAAACTGTTACATAACTGCAGCTCTTAATGAGCTGCTAATCACACCAGGCCACCTGAAACACTGAGGGAGAGTAACCAAAGGACTACAGCCTGCTAAAGCAGGGACTCTTTCAACTTCAATAACAGCCATGAAAAACTTGCACTAGTCAAGACGGACAACTAGAGGGTTAGCTGCACTAGCCCTGGCTAATTTGCACTAGGTTTAGGGCTAGTAAAACAATGTTAAGGTCGAACCCTGGCTATTGTCCAGAACTGTCAGTCCCTCGGTATGGGGTGGATTCTATTAAACTGTGCTGGAAGTGGGGTATTACTCTCACCCACTTGTTATCATTGAATAGGAAGCCACTTTATAACCTCATCCTGTAGTCAGAATGTCAGATGGAGATTGATTTCCCTGACTGCTCGGCTTTATTGAAAAACAAAGTTTTGCAACAGCTGAATAATGCAAGCACTCACCCGGCTTGGGATTATACCTGGCTAGCACACATGGCAAGCTAAGTGTAAAAGCCAATAATAAGCGTAAGCAGCTTTCAGACCGCTATTGCTTAAGAGTTACATGTGGACATGTAACCTCCCCCCCCCAACAGCTCCCCTTGTACAAATAGCAGGGCTGTTCCTCTCAAACCTAGGCGCCACCGAGAGGGCTGGGGATTGTCACTACGAAACAGTTCTATTGACCCATGCTTCTACTTCGTAGCCTGCCATCCTCAGACAGGCAAACCAAGTGTGGCAACTACCTGGCTCACACCTGGGGGACAATTTAGCATGGCCATCAAACTGGGTCCCTGGGAGAAAACGTTTGGTCAGCATTATGCTAGATTTGTACTTCTGGTCAGTGGCACCCAAGTAAATCCAGACACTGGAAGCAATAACTGTACTGTCCAAACCAGGTTGGGATTCTAAAGTGTGGCTTTTACTCACATTCACAGAGAATAAACAAAGTGAAGATTGACCCCCACAGGGCTACTCTCACTGGTAATGCAGGTTACTGAGGTACAGAGCACACACACAGTGAACCCTCAGGTTCTGAATGGATCTGGGAATACATGGGCCCAACTGGTACACTTCCCTTCTTTTCCTTGACTTGGCACCCTGGCCAGTACTAGGACACTTTCTCATATATCATGAGGAATTCTTGGTGGCTCCCTACCACCTCTGAGCACTCTCTGGCTCACAGAAAATCCAAAATCCCACATCTGGGTATTTTCCTCCGGCACTGGCCAAATGCACTGAGAGAAAATGAAGGTGCCCAAACTGAACCCGGAGAGGTAAACATGGTACTCCAGATGTGAGGTCTCCCATCTTTTGCTTCCAATATTTATACCCGGTCATTCATCTGGATACAACACCTTTCTCTGAAACACTCTCTTATAGATGCTCTCTTGAAATGTCCTGCACATTTAACATTCTACTTCTCACGCCTCAGAGGTGTCATGAAATTAACAGTTCTGTATATGGCTATGTCTTTACTCTAGCACCCCACTTTAGCAGATGCTTTTAAATCAGACACAGTCTAAAAGTTCTGTACTTGGCAAGTCTCCCTCGGACCCCACAGTAGGCAGACACATTTACTTGAAACACAGTCTTGGTGAACAGAGTCCCTTTGTCAGAGAAAAACTCACCACAGGAATGCAGGTGCCCCAGGGCTTTTTACCACACACAGTCTCGGGTACTCACAGAACAAACAAATCTAGGCAGCTTCACCACTCTCCAGGCTGGGCCAGGGGACTGCCCCTGAATCCTGGAATACCCCCCCATCCCACTGGAGATGGGGCACAGGAAAACCTTCTAGGAACGGTTTCTACCTCTTCCTTCAATGGCCTTCTGTGTTCTTCTGTAAGGTGAGAACACACTTCCCCCTCTCCAGACGTAGCTCTCTTTCAGAGCTAAGTCTGAGGAGCTGCACTGTGCAGCACTCCTCACTCCTCAGACTCTTCACACAGACTCCCCTTGCAGACTACTGAATCACTCCCAACATTCTACTGCTAACCCCTGCAGCTAGCATTCCACTGTGGCTTACGCTGCTGTGAGAATTCTACGTTAACATCATCACTCCAGCTCAGCAGAGACTGAAAAGAGTGCGACAGTGTGAAACCCATTTAACTGGCAGCTCACAAGCTGTCTATCCCTGCCTGCCACTGATTCTAATAATAAGCATAAGCAGCTTTCAGATCGCTAGTGCCCAAGAGTTACATGTGGACAGGTTTTAGAAACCAAACACATTTTTTTATCATGTGGGTATATAAAACTCTTCTGGGATCTTCTTGCGGACACTTGGGGAGAGCCTCTGTTTGCATCCTTGACTTATCAGACTCTGATCTATGGGCCCTCTGACAGTTCCTTTGCCAGGTATCATGCAGATACAATATTTATTGTATTTGTTCTTATGAGATACTTCATATGGCATGCTCAGTGTATGTTTGTTTTGTAGCAAAGACTTGACTTCACATACAGAAATTCTGTATAACATTAGGCAGCAATAACAAGAACTGTGCAGTTGGATATGGTTTGTTTTTCTGCACAAGAAGCAAAGCATTTATGGTTGCACTGTGATACATGGTTATTTGACTATTGCGCAATGTATTTCTTACTTTTGTATTGTTTTTGAAAGAAGTACTATAGTAATATTGTTTTCCAGTTTTGCTTACCTTTGCCTGTTGTATGTATTAATGCATTTTTTTTTCCTTTTTTTGTATTGAATTTTGTATTTGCTTGTAATGAACTCCAACTTTCAATAAAATTACCCTACTCTTTTCGAGAAGTGCCATGGGATCTTTAACATCCACCTGAACTCCCACCACAACAGGCAGATGGGACCTTGGTTTAACGTCTCATCCGAAAGACGGCACCTCAGGAGTGCAGCACCCCCCATGCTGCACTACAGCGTCAGTAGTGGGATTTAATCCAATTGCCTGGTGTGAGGATAGAAACATAGAATTTGACAGCAGATAAGAACCGCTTGGCCCACCTAGTCTGCCCATTTTCCTACCTAACAGATAAGCTGCAGATCCTAGTTAACCAACAGCTTACTTCCTCCTACTCCCCCACTAGGGCTGCCTTATGACCGTCCCATGCATTCTTGAATTCCCCCACTGTTCTTGACTCCATGACCTCCTCAGGGAGGCTGTTCCATGCATCTACAACCCTGTCTGTGAAAACATACTTCCTCACATTACCTCTGGGCCGTCCCCCCTCTATCTTCAAATTGTGCCCCCTTGTTCTTGCACACCTTTTTTTCTGAAAGATGTTACCCTCTTGGACTTTGTTGATTCCCTTGAGGTACTCGAGAGTTTCTATTATGCCCCCTCTTTCCTTTCTTTCCTCAAGGGTATACATATTAAGCTCTTTAGTCTTTCTTCGTATGTCTTCTGGTGCAGACCCTGCACCATTCTGGTTGCCCTCCTCTGGACAGCCTCCACTCTGTCTATGTCTTTGCGGAGATGGGGTCTCCAGAACTGCACGCAGTACTCCAGATGGGGTCTCACCAACTGTCTGTACAGAGGGATAACAACTTCCTGTTTTCTATTACTGATGCCTCTCCCCTATGCATTCCAGTATCCCACCAGCCTTCCTTACTGCCTTCTCACATTGCTTGCCCACCTTTAGGCCATGTGATATAATTGCCCCCAGGTCCCTTTCCATTTTTACTGTTGTCAGTATCTCACCCCCCATTGGGTACTCTTCCCCTGGGTTTTTGTTTCCCAGGTGCATTACCTTCCACTTCTTTGCACTGAATCTGAGCTGCCATACATTTGACAATTCCTCCAACCTTGCCAAGTCCCTTCTCATCCTTTCCACTCCATCTTGTGTATCAACCCTGTTGCAGATCTTTGTGTCATCTGCAAAGAAACATACTTTTCCTTCCAGTTCCTCTGCAATGTTACTTATAAAGACATTAAAAAGGACCGGTCCCAGTACTGAACCCTGCAGTACCCCGCTAGTAACACTCCTTTCTTCACTGTGCACTCCATTTACTACTACCCTTTGCGTCCTGTTGTCTAGCCAATTTTTTTATCCAGGCTACCACCTTGGGACCAACTCCAAGGCTGGCTAATTTGTGTATTAATCTTTTGTGTGGGACTGTATCACAGCTTTGTAATCTCCCAGCCACAGAGGCAAATGAGATACCTGCTGAGCCACTGACACTTATTTTATTTAGTTATTTTAGTACCTTTGGTAGCTTCCCGTCTGGTACCGTCACCTTGTTTTCCTTCAGGGCTTCCAATCCCCTTCACACTCTCTCTTCTGAAAATAGATTTGTGCACACTTCCCCCAGTGTCTGCTGATTCATGTTTGTTTATTTATGTATTTGTTAGTCCATCCTCTCTTCTACTGTGAAGATCGAGAAGAAGTACTCATTTCAAATTATAATTGTATCTTGGTCATTTTCTGCACAGTCCCCCGTTCTTCTGATCTTACTGTCACATCCCATGGTGGCCTCTTCTGCCTCTGACCCTTGCTTATTTTTCAAACAGATTGCCACTGCCTTATTCATTTCTACCTTTATCCTTTTTCCATTATCCACTCCCCCAGCCATCCCCCAAAGTATTCCACTAAGGTAGAATCCTCCTGTAAAATCTGCCCTCCTGAAGTCGAGGACCCTCATCCTAGTGTTTTTTTTTTTTTCTCCTGCCAAATTTGTATGCCAAACGGCACTGTACAATGATTGCCTGTAGCGACGGGGCTACCCACTCTAATTTCTGCAAAGCTGTCCCTATTCTTAAGTACCAGGTCCAGTACTGCCCAGTCCCCAGTAGGTTCTGTAACTAGCTGCCTGGGAAATGCCTTATGTAGGGAGTGGAGGATAGTTCTCCTTGTTGTAGCTGTGGACAACATACTCCAGACTACATCCATCAGATTAAAGTGCCATAATCAATACCACCCCCCTTTCGTTGTCATTCTGCCAGTGGTCTCCCCCCCAAAAAAAAAACCCTGTCTAATTCCTCCCCTGTATTGTTGGTCTATACACCATCCCATGTGCATAACCGCTCAGGACCATGTCTTTAATCCAACCAATACAAACTCCAGCCCTTCCATATCCCCGTTGTCCTTGTATCTCAGTGGCTTTTTTGCCTTCTCTCTCATATAACCCCAACCTTTCCTATCCTTGTGGAACATGGTGCAACTCAGAATGGCCAAATCATATATCAGCTGTGGTTGTTGGGGCACCACAATGTTATTACTGGCCACCAGATCCAGGTCCACCTTTGCAATGGTTGCGTCCAGGTCAGAAATTTTATTTCCTAGGCTACTTGCATTGGTGCACATGGCACTCTGTTCCTTTTGTCTCTCCCTGCCCTGACCTTTCCCTCCCTCCCCTATTTCATCCTTCACCATTCCCTTGTCCCTGGTACTGTTCTCCCCTTTTTCATTCTCCCTCTGCCCACCCTCCTTAATTCTTCTCTCAGCCTCAGAACCACGTCTGAACCCTCCCTTCCTCCTCCTCATCTCTATGCCACGCTACCCCCGAAGAATTTATTTTATCCTGGGCCTTTCCTCTCTGCTGCTTTATACTCTTGGGGGGCAGGGCATTCACTTCTTCTCTTGTTTGTTTTCTTTCTCTCTCTCTCTCGGCTTGTCAGCAGTGCGATGAAAAATGGGCAAAAATTTGAACCCACCTTTTTTTTCTTCCTAATCAATAACAGATGGCTTGCAGTTTATTTTGCTGGTAAAAGTCCCGGTTTCTGTCATCATTTAAGAATTTTATGAAAGTTTTAAAACAATTACTTATCAAGAAACAAAGATGGCCGACTCATTTTTGCACTGAAATAATATTAAAGACCTGAGGAGGGTAAGAATCATGACAAAAAATTCAAATGTACTGTACACAGCATATAAAGCATCGAGAAACCTCAGATCAACAGTTCTGCCAATCTTTTTCATAACCATTGCAGAAAAATTGATTTTTAGAAAAACGTTTTTCGTTGCACTGCTGGTTTAAATACCCATTGGAGTAGCATTTAAATCTTCCACCCAGGACTGCCCCGGATGGATGGAGGCTATCTCCTTTGTACAGGGCTCTATCCCCCAGGTTGGACCCTAATCCCGGTATAGCCAAACCCCTCCTCCATCCACCATACCTTCAACCAGTTGTTGAATACCCTAGTGCGGTATTCCCTAGCTCTTCTCTGGCCATATACATGTAGCACCTGAGTGAAGGCCACCATGTGAGCCATCTGCTTCAGGCCCCTCCTCAGCTCCCTAAATCTATCCTGCACCACCCCTGCTGCATTCCTTGCCAGATCATTAGTCCCCAGATGAACAGTGACATCCAGCTTCCCCTCCTGCCTCATCATCCTTGTGATCCTAAGGATCTACTCACATCCCTCTGTGCTGCGGCACCAGGTAGGTATCTCACCTCCCTCTTTCCCTCCCGTCCTGTTAAAAAAAAACTGCCCTTCTAATGACTGAGTCCCCCACCAGAAGTTGCTTCCTCTGCCACTGGGGTCCTCTGGTTCCCTACCTTGAGGCCTCCTGTTTGGAGGACCCTCAAATCTTCCTTGGCCACTACTATGGGTGACTCCTCTTGGCAGTCCCATCCCACCAGAGCAGCAAAAGAATTATGTTGTGGGACCAGTTGAGAAATGTGTTTCTGGCCCACCATCCCTAAGCCCACCACAGTTCAAAAGGCCATCCTTCTTGGCACCCTCTGGGGCAATGGAGGTGAACTTTGTGTTCCCTTGGTGGAGAAAGTGGTCCCCTGAATTCTAGCCAACTCGGCCCAGAGCCTAGTGAACTCCTTCCTTAGCCCAGCAGGTGCATGCAGATAGGTCAGCCCCTCAGTCTCCAAAACATCTCCCTGAAGACTGCTACTCATTAGCCACTGCACTGCACCACTCAGAGCTCTCTGTAGGAATTTGTGTTTGGGGTTCCTGGACTTTCTAGAAAAAAATAGTGATCCGTAGCTAAAAAGTGGGAGCTCCCACAGAAATGAATGTGAGCCATGCCACCATGCTTGCATGTTTCATGATGTAAGAACCTGGAGGATGCAGTGCCAGACTCCACTGATATTTATGGGGATGTTTTTTAAATACAGGTTTTAATGCTTTAGAGGGAAAATTCAAATAAATTAAGACCACCACTCAAGTCCCTTGTTGGTTGAGCAGTGGCCCCAATTTGTTTGAATTTGTCCTCTAAAGCATAAAAAGTTTCACTTAAAAAGACAGACACACTGAAACCAATAGAGAGCATGACTCTGTGCTTTCCAGATTATAAGATCATGAAATGTGCGAGTGTGGCAGCATGGCTCAGTGGATGGATTTCCAGGGTCTTGTAAGTGAAGGTCTCTGGGACTTATATAAAAAAAAAAAAAACAAGCATCCGGAAGCACAAAATATGCATAAAGGACACGGGCACCTGCATCACCAAGAGCCCTGGCCACTCCCATCATTCCCAATAGCACATTCACTATGACCTGGAAAACAGCTTATTCCATTACCCCAGGTTTGCTTTTTCTCATTCGGTTTTATTCAAGATAAAAGGGATACACATAGTTAATACAGTGTCATGTATCTCCTTCAAAAATAACAATTACAATATTTGCAGTTAAGAAATAAACAGTCCAATCTGTAGCATGGTAACTGCGGATGAATTCGGTATGAAGTAAGTCCCACAGTTTAAATCCAAAACAGTTGACAAAGCTCAACAGTAGGAATAATTAATATGACAGCAAAATTCTTTTTTTTTTTACAAGGAGAGACAAACTAAGCTGAAGCTTGTTTACAGGTGCGACCTGGGCGCACTAGAAAGTTAAACTACTTGCTCAGCATCACACAGTATATGAGTGGGGGCTGAAGGATTCTAACCGAGGTCTGCAGCTCACAGTCTTAAACCACTATACTATACTGCCTTCTTATATATCATAATATATTATAACATAAGACTAAAAGCTGGCATTCAGTAATAAATATTTAGTATTTTCTCATTCAAAAGAAACAACAGAAAGAAATTAATTTAACAATTCAGTTGTCAAGTCATAATACTAAACAAAATGTAACAAACAGACATGAACCGAGAACCATCTCCCCAACAAACATGTCAGTAAATAAAGCATGGCCGGCCCGCTGGCGCAGGGACAGAGTGCCAACCTGCGGCGCCGACGATCCGGGTTCAGAAAGCGGATCCGGACGTCGGAAGGTCGCCGCCTGGGAGAAGGATTGAGCATCCAGCGACTGCTCTCCTTCTTCATGGGGGAGGGGGGGTTGAGTGTCCGGTGCACTATGGACACCCATCGGAGGCTGGGTGTATCGCAGCGCTGGTGCCAGTACGTTGGGGAGGCAGGGTGGACACTGGCCGTCACTGCACGTCCCCGCCCCGCATAGGGGGAAACTTGGCACCGGCCCCGCCTCCATGAATCCTTACTTCCATGAAGCCTCACTCGTTTCAATCAGCCTCTCCAGCTCTCCCAGATAGTCCCTAGCATCACAGCACTATAAGCCAGGGGTGCTGGGCAGAGTGCAGGCAATGCAGGACGTGGGAGCCTGGAGGTCTGTGACAGAGGCGGATCCCAGCAGATGGCTGCAGCAAAAAAAAAAAAAACGTAAATAAACCGTGAAATCGAAAAACAAAGTTCAGCCAAGGTGAGACAAGGAAGGTGAATCACACCACCATACAGAGCCCACCAAGCATTGGTTCTACACAGAAAGTAGCAATCCTTAAGGGTGCCAAGATGGAGATCATGACTCCCCAACCCTAGGGGTAATATCAATGGAGCCTGAAGGTGGTCCCAGCTTGTCCAGAGTTACAAATGCTACTCAAGAGTGAGCTGGAGCTGGGCGGTTATGTGTTCCATGGTTTGCGTCTGAACAACATGGGAACTCCAGTAGGACAGGGTCAAAGGGAAATGGGAAAGCCATCTAGCTGTTTTATACTTGTTGGCTATAAGACACAGTAAGGTGGCCGGCCCATCAGCACAGCGGTTGGATTTCCATCTGAGACACCAGCGACCCTGGTTGAGAACAGACTTCGGTCATTGGAGGGCTGGCAGGGGGAGGAGGAAAGGAGCATCCCAAGATACCTTGCCTTCTCCGGGGGAGAGTGGGGAAGCACTTCAGTGCCTGCTGGCCCCTGGCGGAGGCCAGGAGCATGGCACAGCTGCCTGTGCTGCAATAGCTGGGAGTGGTGGATGTCGGCATACGCCATGACATCAGTGGCACACAACTCCTGGGGGAGAAAACCAAGGGAACTGCCCTGGCCGACCGGATGATGGTCCCTCTGGTCTCCACCAAGCCTCGATAGCTGGTCCTGCCTCAGTGGCACCCTGGGCCAACTTGGAATAGTGTGCTGGATCCTGCCACCGGTGCCTTCCCTCTCGTAGGAGGGGGACCCATCCGGCGAAAGGGATACACCAGATTACCCAGGAGGAGCCATAATGTGAGGTAAGAGGCTAGTGAAAGGACGGGGAAGCAGGCGGGGAAGACCTTGAGAGAGGGGGGGCTCGAAGGAGTGGCCGACCAGGGGTGAGGAGGAGTGGATATAAAGACACAGTAAGGCACAGAACCTCCTGTCCCCCCTCCGCATGACTTCTTTAGGAAATGCCCCTGGAATCATCATAAACAAACTATGAGATAGAGGTTTTTCCCACATCTTGTCTAGCTCCCTTCTCTGTGTAAGTTACACAGAAGCAGTAAAGAGCAGTTACGTATTTACTGCAACAGTAGATAATCTCTTTCATTAGGCCACACTCTATGGAAAAACAGTTATGTAACAACTTACCGTAATAGCAGATCTTCGAGGAAGTCTCTGTCATCAGGTCACACCTTAAGAACTTTGCCATCAGCTATCAGGATCCCATGGAAGCTTTTTTCTGCAGCAGTCTATTACGAGCCACCCACTCAGAAATCACAGAACTATCTTTTTTTTTTAATTACTTTTCATATGCTATACACACACATATACCCAGCATTATACTTCTAATTCTTTCAAGACATCTCACTTTCTACAAATAAATATACACAGAAGATATATACATTCCAGTACATTTCCTTATTTTTCCATTAGACTTCTTAATTTACCATACAACAAGAAAGAAAAATAGCAGTTATGTAAGAACTTACCGTAACAGTAGATCTTCGAGAGTGGTCCCTGCAGTAGGTCTTGACATATAGGACTGCACCCCCTGTTTTCAGGTCCGCACAGCAAACATGTAGCTAGCAATCATAGAAACACATAAATTGATGGCAGATAAGAACCACAAGGCCCATCCAGTCTGCTCATTTCTTTTTCTACCTTATGAATGTGCCATCGGCCTTTGCTCTGTCAATGGCCTATCTATTCATACTCATCTGTATTGCTCCCTTATGCCTATCCCATGCCTGTTTGAAGCCCTGCACTGTATTCATATCCATATCCACCACTTCCTGAGGTAGGCTGTTCCATGCATCCACCACCCTTTCTGTGTAAAAAGAACTTCCTCACATTACCCCTTAATTGGCCTCCCTCTAATCTCATAATGTGTCCTCTTGTCCTGCTATTTTTCTTATATTGAAACATGTTAGACTCTTTTACCTTCTTAATGCCCTTAAGGTGTTTGAATGTTTCGATCATATCACCTCTCTCTCCCTTTGCTCTAGGGTATACATATTGAGCTCCATTAATCTGTCCTCATATGTTTTCTGATGCAGTCCCTGCACCATTTTGGTTGCCCTTCTCTGCAGTGCCTCAATTTGGTTAATGTCCTTGTGAAGGTGTGGCCTCCAGTACTGCACGCAGTACTCCAAATGGGGCCTAACCAGTGTCTTGTAAAAAGGGATTATTACCTCCCTCCCTCCTCCGACTTGTGATACCCCTACTAATACACACCAACGTCCCTCTAGCCTTACCTACTGCTTTAGTGGTCTGCTTGGATGATTTCAGGTCATCGGTGATGAAGACGCCCAAGTCTCTTTCTTCCCTTGTGACTGCCAGCAACTCCCCTCCCAGCCTATAGAGGGCTTCAGGGTTTCTCTTCCCTATGTGAATGATCTTGCACTTCTCTGTGTTAAACCCCAGTTGACACTCTTCCAAGCATTTTACTAGTTTATCCAGATCTCTTCTCATTCTGCCCAACCCATCTGGATCATCTACTCTGTTGCAGATCTTGGTGTCATCTGCAAACAAACCTCACCCTCCAGTCCATCTGCAACGTCACTGCTGAAGATATTGAAGAGGACTGGCCCAGGACTGATCCCTGAGGTACCCCACTTGTGACGTGCATCTCTTCTGATTGTACAGCATTTACTACCACTCTCTGTTTTCTGCCCGTCAACCAGTTTGCCACCCAGTTGATCAACTTCTGACCCACCCGAGCCTACCCAGCTTATTAATCAATCTTCTATGTGGAACAGTATCGAAAGCTTTGCTGAAGTCAAGGTAGGTGACGTCAACTGATTACTGATATTTTAAGATGTCAATATGTTAGAGATTTCCCTCATTTCAATAAATCTTCTTTCCATTTTCAAACGGGACAAGTAAACTGGGCTCGTATAGACTTGATCCCAGAAGTAGAGAGTTTACAAAGATTTATTTAGACATATGTGATGAAAATGCCCCTTTTAAAATATCTAAAGAAAGACATAAACATAATCCTTGGGTAAATGAAGCAATTAAAAAACAAATAAGATGGAAAGACAGGGTATGGAAAAAGGCAAATCGATCTTTAAAAGCAGAAGACTGGGAATTCTTTAAAAAGATCAGGAATAAAAGTAAAAGTATGATAAAATAGGCAAGGAAAAGATACTATAGAAATAAAGTAAACCAAACAAAAAATCCAGCCCAGTATTGGAACTTAATCAAAGATTTGGAAGGCAGGGAAAGGAAACATTCGAGTATAACTTTTAAGAATGAGTTGGGAGGGGAGATGTCAACAAAACAAGTAGTAAATAATTTGAATCAATACTTCTGCTATCTCCCAGACATAAAAATGGAACAGGTAGACGGTAAACAGAACCATGTTTTTCAACAAATTAAGCCATTGGAAACATACTACAGGGAGAATGTACCATGCTTCTACTTTCGAGCAATTAAAATTGGTGAAGTAAAGAAATAAATAAGGCAATTAAACCCACGGAAAGCAATAGGGATGGATAAAATAGAGAATCTTTTTAAAAGCCTCAGTAGAACAACTAGGCCCAATCTTGACTAATATTTTCAACTTTAGTTTACAGCAAAAAAGTTTTCCAGATTTTTGGAAAAACTCTAAAGTGATTCCTATATTTAAGGGAGGGGATAAAAATAATCAATCAAATTATCGACCGATAGCTTTGCTGTCGATCATCTCGAAGGTCTTTGAATGTCTGGCCTGAGCCCAGCTATATGAATATCTGGAGAAGTACAAACTATTGACAGATTGTCAAGCGGGCTTCAAACATGGGAAGTCGACGGACACTGCCCTGATGGACTTCTAGGACTCTGTGACAAGTGGCCTTGAGGCCGGGAGTCTGTTCATAGGGTGTTCGACACCTCTCAAAGGCCTTCGATTTGGTCGATTTTAATATTGGTTCCAGGACAGGAAACAATGAGGTAATAATCCTAGGGGATCTCAACTTAACTCATTCTACTCTATTCTGACTTTAGAACGTTGGTGATGGAACTCCAGGTTGTTTTGCTGTGACATTCCTAATGCACTGCACAGAATTCTAAGCATATTTGCACACGTCAAACAAGTGTAAATATCTGGAAAACTGCATGAGCTACTGGAAAACATACAGTAGCAAAGTGATACAGCAGAATAAGACCTTTACAATGAGGGTAACCACTAAGCTGAAATCATTATACTTTTTAAATTATGGCCATTTGAAGTGGTAGATTTGTCACAAAAACACCCAGGTTGGTGCTCAGATGGCCATAATTTAAAAAGTATAATGATTTCAGCTAGTGATTACCCTCATTGTAAAGGTCTTATTCTCATGAACAACTTTGCTGCTGGTTGTGTGAGTGTAGCATTTTTAGTTTTCAAGATATTTACATTTGTTTGATATATGTCTCTGTGTGAATTTGACTGCACACAGTAAGACATGCTGTCCCTTGACATGTTGAGCTGCACTTCGAGCCATTTAATTTGTAATACAGAACCCAAATTTAAAAAGTAAAGTGGCAGTTTTGTAGAATATAATGTTTTACAAACCAAATAGTGCCCTGTATAGTTCAGCTGCTGTATTTTAATGAAGTAGAACTTCTACAATATCATACTGGTCCCCATCAAAGCATATGAGACAGGAAGTGAGCTGTAAGCCAAAAGACTCTCTCTTCTGACTGGATTTGTAAAATAAAAAGCTCTCGTTTTCAGAAATGTAAGCCAGTAGTTCATTAAAGAATTACATTTTAGTGCCTGTTTCTGTGAAGTTTTAATAAATAAAGCCTTTATGACTAAACCAGAGTCCTTTGAAATCTGTGCTGCATGTCAGAAAAACGGAAAACCGGAAGTTCCTTGCCGTGATCCTCTCACATCATTCAGAGTGCACAGGAGCCCAAATCTGCCACTTTCTGCTTATATTTCTAAAAAATAACCCTGTATTTGAAAAGAAAGCATCAAGGCAATGTGACATTCGGTGATAAAAGTATTGAAAGTGAATCAGTTTGCAAACCGGAGCGTGAGGAAAAGCAGGCATACATGCCTGCACTTCCGGTGCTTCCACTAGACACAAAACTTTCCAGGGCTTCTAAGGGTTAAATTTCAATCGTGACCAATTTTTTTTTTTTTAACCATGAGTAAGATGACTTTCATTGGCAGACACATACAAATAGGTGTCTGCTGATTGGCTGGCTTGCAGTTTCACTGAAAATATGATGACGCCACAGGACGTCCATCGGAAACAACAGATGGCATATGGAGACGTCTCAGGGCGCTACTGGCAACACAGGTTGCAAAAGTAAGTGACGTCTAAAGGCGCTAATGGGTAGAATGAGTTAAACTGGCTTGGAGACAATGTCAAGCAGTATGAAACTTTGCTAGCTGGCTTCTCAATGTCCTAACTCATTCAGGAGCCCACCAGATAGTCATCCATAGGTGGTAACAGCTCTCTCCTGGACTGGGTCCTGACCAACAGGCCTGAGCGGATTAGCTCCTCAGGTACCCTCCCGGACTCCATCTCTGACCATGCCCCGGTGTACAGCACATGGAAGATCTCCGCCCCCAAGATCCCTCCCAAAATCATCCAGGTCAGGGACTTCTCCAGGTTTGACCTGGGGACTTTCCAGGAGGATCTCATGTTCCTTGATTGGTCTTCAGTGACGGATGCCCAGAATGCTTCCTCGGCAGTCTGTCACTTCAACAGTATCTTCGGGATGTTACAGGATAAGCATGCCCCTCTCGTCAGATGGAGGGTAAGGGGGGGCTGTCACAAAATGGTTGCATGGGAGCCTCCTTTTTCTCATGAGGGCTAGAGATAAATGTTGGGCTATTTTCAAAGTCTCAATGGACCAGATCATATTCCAACATTACAGGAGGCTCAGGAATGAGTGCAAAAAGGCTATCAGGGTTGCCAAAAGTGACTTCTGTAAAGCTGCCTTGCAGACCTCAGCTAAGGACCCTAGGAACTTCTGGAGGAATATTAAAAACATAGTGAGTGGCTTCTCCTCCTGTGAGGCTCTGGACATGCTCATTGAAGGTGCTAGCTGTAATAAACCGCTAACCATCGCAAATGCATTCAATGCTCACTTCTCGGACCTGTCTGCGTTCTTCTCACTATTCACCTCCACTGGTCATGATAGTCCTATCCAAGTCCCTCTGCCTCAAATGGCATCTTCCACCCGTCCTCCATTCTATCTCAAGGCTGTGACGGTAAAAGAAATGCAGAGATTACTAACTGGTCTCTCACACTTTTCTAGTGCTGGCCTTCATGGCATGGAACCAAAGCTTCTCTGCCTTGCCGCTGCCTACATTGCTTCTCCTGTGGCCCATATCATCAACCTATCCTTAGCCTCTGAGGTTATCCCAGACCTGTGGACGGTGGCACGGGTTGTCCCTGTGCTCAAACAGGGCAACCCCAGGATCTCTGACAACTATCATCCGATTGCCATTCTGCCTGCCATCAGCAAGCTCCTTGAGAAAGTTGTGGCAGGACAACTCTTGTATTATATCCAGGCTCATAAGCTCCTGTCTCCCTTGCAGCATGGCTTTCAAAAAGGGCACAGCACCACCTCTGCGCTGGTCTCTGTCACGTCTGGGATAAGGGCTGCTGTGGACCAGGGCAGACTCTCTGGGGCCATCTTTATTGATCTCTCTAAAGCCTTTGACTTTGTTGACCATGCCTTGCTATGCTCTCAACTTGGGTCTTTGGGCTTATCCCCTCTGGCCCTGAGTTGGTTCTCCAACTACCTTCATGGAAGGCAGCAACTCACCAAATATAGTAAGGTGCTCTAGGATGCCACCCCCGTGTCCTCAGGGGTCCCCCAGGGGTCAGTCCTTGGGCCCCTGCTTTCTTCCATCTTCATCAATGACCTTCCCTCCTCAGCGGCCTCCTGCAGGGCTATCCTGTATGCTGATGACCTTGTTATCCTCACTCATTCAAAGGATATTGGGGTCATTAACCACCAACTGAGTGAGGGTTTCAGGAGTGTCCATTCCTGGATATCATCCAATAAGCTGGTCCAAAATCTTAAAAAAACCCAGGCCATGCTGTTCGGTTCCCTGGCCAAGTTAAAGGCCTCCTCTGTTCCTATGTGCATCTTGGGTAATGATGGAACTCCTGTTCTCACCACCCATTCCGACAAATACCTTGGGGTGACACTTGACCCGCAGCTCGATCTTGGTCAGCATATCCAAAATGCATGTAGAGCTGTTAACTGGAAATTGGGTCTGGCTTACAGGGCAAAGAATAACCTTACTCCAGCTGCTCGCCCAGCACTGTCTAGAGGGGTGTTTCTACCATCCCTCTGTTATGGGCTCCTTTTGTCTCCCAATACCTCCAAGATCCACTTCTCTAGATGGACCGTTGCCTATAACAACATCTGCCATTTTGCTCTTGGAGTCCCTCGTCTCATTCACCACTGTGATCTGTACAGTAAGCTCAACTGGCTCTCCCTGCCCAATTATTTGAATTTTGTTGTGGGCAGTTTCATGGGTAAGGTACTGGGTACTGGCACCCCCCATGGACTGGCGGAGCTCCTTGTGTCAGCAGCCTCCGCTACCTACCCCCTAAGGTCACAGGGCCCTGCTATCCTTAAGGTCCCTCCTACTCATACCAAAATGGGGGACAGGGACTTTGCGTCATGTGCCCCTAGACTGTGGAACTTCTTTCCTATCCAGGTCCGGACCTCCCCCCAGTCGGGCCTACGCACCTCCCTGTGGAACCACTTGAAGCTCTCGTCAGTATGTGACTGTCTTAACCCTCCCTGATTAGCCTGGTCCTCTGCACAGTATACTTGAGTGTATTCATTCCATGCATCGTGCAAATGTGTACATTTTGTATATATCTGTATATATATATATTGCTGGTGACGTTGTGTGAGTGACGCTGTACCTTAGCATGTTGACTATGATTACTGTCGTAACCCGAGATATCTTACTATGTATGTTATGCTTCTCCTGACATCTGTGTATCTGCCCTACTTGCTTCAAATTGTACTCTGTATGTTCTTTGATTTCCAGTACTCTCCCAGGTCGTACCTGAAAATAGGCATGTGTTTGTCTAGTGTACTTACCTGGTTAACAAAAGCTAAATAAATAAATTACTGGAAAGGCTGGCTCAGATAAGTATATCTGAGCCTGTTCAAACCTGGCTATTATTTTACTTAACTGAACATACTGTACACAACAGGTCTGTATAGACGGAATAATGTCAGACATGGAGGTCACCTTTAGGGGTGTCCCCCAAGGTTCAATTTTGGGTCCTTTGCTATTCTTGCTTTATACAAATCCTCTCCCATCATGTATTAAAAACAGCAAGATTTATCTGTATGCTGATGATATGGCTCTTATACGAAAAGCCATAAATTCGGATGACTTACAAAAAAACCTTCAATCTGATTTTGATATTCTACAAAATTGGTTATTACAATCTAAAATGGTTCTTAGTACAAAGAAAACTCAAGTAATGCTTTTCCATTCAAAAGGTAAATTGCCTCACAATCAAACATTAAACATATATTCAATAAAAGGTCAAGTGTTAGAGCAGGTTCAGGCATATAAGTACTTGGGAGTCTATGTGGATAGCTCTCTTATCTTTTCTACACATATAACAAATGCAACTAAAAAGGTTAACTCCAGATTGGGTGTGTTAAGAAAGAAAACATTGATTCTTTCGAGAGAATCAAGAAACAGAGTGGCTGTACAATTACTCTTACCAACATTACAATATGGTGGTTTAATGTATCAATTCGCTTCTAAATCATCACTAAATTGTCTGGACAAAACATATTATAGTAGCAAGATACGTGGTGAAATGCCTTTTTTCCCCACTCATCATTGTATCCTACCTCAAGATCCTGGTTGGGATTCCCTTGCAATTCGCAGAAAAAAACATGTAGGGTATAAAGCCTTTATGGAATATGGGGGGAAAGTTAAGCATGATGCGAGTTCCCTTAATGTCTCTGTTTCCTATAGGTATAATTTGAGGCAATTGAAACATAGATGTCAAAAAGTTCCTTTAGAAATTAACATCTATAGTAGAATGCAAAGACGTTTCTACTCACCAAAAATATGGAATGAGATAGATTCAGAAATTAGGACTATTGATAGCTTAGGTAAATTTAAGCACTCTCTAGACTCCATCTGGAGAAACAGATGTGTTTGTTAAGGTGCTACTTAGGACACTATTATCTGTTCTCTTGTTTGGACTCTAGATTGTTCCCCAAATTTTCTCTTCGCTGCTTCTGTGTGTGTTGTAAATGGGGTATACGGCAGTATTTGAGGATGACATTTTATTTCCTCTTTCTCCCTCCCTCCTCCCCTTTCTTTTTGTTAACTTTCCTAGATTGAAAATCTCGGAAAAGAAAAACTCCTTGTACTAAACTGTGTTTTTAAATATATACCCATATGTCTATCTTACAAATGCTTATATTTATTCTTCAGCATAAAAATCTTTTAGATTTTTTGGTATACTGTGTACTTCTGCTTTTGTATGTAAGCTGTGGAATTATGTGTTGTGATATTTGTAAGATTGTTCCTGTAATATATTATAGTTCATGATGTTTTGTATTTGTTGAAACTGTATTTCAAAACAGGACAACTTTGATAAACAGGGCCTCTTTTGGTCCTAAAAGTTATTTTCCTGTCAAAAAATAAAGTTTTTATCTATCTATCTAACTGCTCCCCCTTGGTCCACCACTCTGGTTACCCAGTCAAAGAAATCTATGAGACTAGTTTGACAGGACCTTCCTTTTGTAAACCCATGCTGTCTTGGATCCTGTGCTCCTATGGACTCCAGGTGTTGCGCTATCCTTTCCTTAAGAAGTGCCTCCATAATACTGACCACTACTGAGGTAAGACTGACTGGTCTGTAGTTCCCTGCCTCCTACCTGCTACCACTCTTTTGAAGCGGGATCACATGAGCCCTTCTCCAGTCTTCTGGGGCCTCTCCTGTGCTCAGAGACTCACTAAACAGTTCTGATAATGGCTCTGCTAGTTCCACACTTAGCTCCTTTAGTACCCTGGGATGTATGCCATCAGGTTCCATTGCCTTGTCCACCCAAAGCTTATCGAGCTGTTGCAGGACCCTTTCTTTTGTGAAGGGACTAGTGCACACCTCCCTCCCCCGTGTCCATGGTGCTGAGCTGTGGGCCTGCCCTACCTTCTCTACAGTAAATACTGAGCAGAAGTATCTATTTAGGATAGATGCTCTTACATGGTCCTCGTCCTCACATGCCCCCTTATCCCCTCTGATCTTAGCAATACCCCCTCTGGACTTTCTCCTTTCACTAATGTATCTATAGAAAGTCTTGTCACCTTCTTTAACCATTTGTGCTAGTGTTTCCTTGGTTTGGGCCTTTGCCTGCCTTACTGCCTTCCCTGCTTCCCTTAGAGAAGTTTGGTCTGCCTCCCTATCTTCATCCTGCTGCGTTCCCTTATATTTCCTGAAGGCCATCCTTTTGGCTCTGACCTTTTCTGCTACTGTTTTTGAGAACCAAAGTGGTTTCCTTCTTCTTTTGCATTTCCTTTTCTTGCTAACACAATGGGGTGTTGCTTCAAGTAGTACATCTTTAATGCTTGTCCAGGTTGCCAGTACCCCCTCACCTGTATTTCTTTTTGCCAGGGCTAGCTTAACTCTGTTGTCCATTTTATCAAGGTCAGCTCCTCTGAAGTCCCATATTTTTGCCTTGGAATGGGATGATTCAGTTCTAGTGGCCAAACTGAACCATACCATGTGATGGTCACTGGCCCCCAGGTGACCTTCTACCTGGAGATCTGTGATCGTTTCCCTGTTGGTCAGTACTAGATCGAAGATAGCCCTGTCTCTTGTGGGTTGTTGTACCAGTTGTTTGAGGCCCTCCCTTCAGGAATCCACCATGTGTCTAGTTCTGCAGATGTTCCTGCTGGTATTGATCAATCTGTATCTGCGTGAAGTCTCCATGATCAGAACCTCCCTTTAGCTGTCATGTTTTGTATATCTTCTAACAGTAATGTGTCTATGTCCTCTCCCTGGTCTGGAGGCCTGTACACAACCCCAGTTCGTATGGCTGTCCCATTTCCTGTTTCCAGGGTGGCCCACAATTCTTCTGGCTCCTTATGTGTATTCTGAATTTCTGTAGCTTTGATATTTTCATTGACAGAAAGGGCCACTCCACCCCCCTTTTTTTTGCACCTGGTCTCTTCTGAACTGTACATAGCCAGGTACTGAAGTCTCCCAAGTGTGGTTACTGGTAAACCATGTCTCGCTAATGGCTGCTATGTCCAGTTTAGCCTCTGTCATTTTTGCCTGCAGGTCTCTGATCTTGTTTCCCAGACTGCAAGCATTTGTGTACATGATTTTCCATTGGCCAGATTTCAGTGTGTTAGTTGTTGAGTGAGGTCTGGCGTTTCCCCTGTGCGTCGTATGGGGAGCCGGACCTTTTTCCTTACCTGGTGATGCAAATGAACTACAAACATGCTGAACTCCTGTTTGACCACTAGCTGAGGGGAGGGTGTTCTTCCCATTCGACGTATGGGGTGCTGCACCCCTCTCCCCATTTGCTAGTTTAAATATTATGCAAAGATGTCAAACTTCTGCCCCAATGCACTGACTCCCTCCTTAGTCAGATGCAGTCCATCAAATTTAAAGAACTTTCGCTCCTAAAACTGTTGCCAGTTCCCTACAAATTTGTGTCCTTTTTCCTGGCACCAGCCCTTGAGCCACATGTTTAGCTCCCCTATCTCCCCTTCGCTGACCTTCTGTCCATCTGCCCCCTCTCCCAGACTGGCAAGATCTCAGAGAAGGAGATGCCGGACGAAATGGATGATAGTTTGTCACCCAGCCTGGTCAGGTGTTCCTTGGTCTCCACAACTGACCGGCTGGTAAGATCATTAGTCCCTATGTGTACCAGGACGTCAATGTTTTCTCCTGCTTCCTGAACAATTTTAGCAATGCGGTCAGTATCTCTCCATCTGACCATTACCCCTGGGAGACATCTGACCATTACCCCTGTCTGGAGATACGTATCAACACACCAAATCATGGAGTCTCCTATGATCAGAAGTTTTGGGGATTTCCTTTTTTGTTTTGGTTCCTGTTTTGGGCGAGTTTTGTTGTGCTAGCTCCTGATTTGCCCCTCCTAACCACCTGCCAACCTCCCGGACCAACTAACTACCCTCTGCAGTCGAGGTGCTTCTGTTGGATGCTGGGGAAATGTCGGGTGGTTTCTATAATATATTTCCTCTTGAATATGCAATTTGAGGCATAAAATCTCTGCCCATACTGCCTGGAGCTGAGCCCTTAGATCTCCAATGGCCCAGCATGTAGGACAGTGTCCTAAATCCTGTAAAACTGCCCTTCTGAAAAGTGTTCTGCAGTACCTGCAGTTACTGATATCCATTCCAGATAAGTTGCTGGGTTTATAACCTGGTCAGAATAATTAGAAGGAAGAAAATGAAAGCAAAAGTTTGATTTTGTGTTTTGTTTGTTTTTGTATAACTTGTTATAGCAAGTTAAATTACTAGTGCCCCTGTAAATGAGGTCACTGTGTGGATACCCCTCTGATCCGCCCCTTCCTACTTTGCTACAGGAAATGTCACGACTGTGCTACCCTATAAAAGGAGTGTAGTGTGGGGTGGTTGGGGATGGGGTGGGTGGATGAGCCCTTCCCCTGCCGAAAAAGAACAACCACGGACAAAAGAAACAAGGAGGTAAGAGCAGAAACAATCAGCCAGCAACAAATGCAGTAGCCCTGAAAGTTTATCCTAATAGATAAAATTGTAAAACCTGTAAAGCACCACCTGTAATAATTTCACAGAAGATATACCCTGTAAGAAACACTTTGCTACAGAGAAAAATAAAGCAGTAACAGAAGATATACCTTGTAAAAGACAATTTGAATCACAACAGTACAGCAGTAATCTGTAAGCACACACCTGTAGGCACACCCAGTAATAATGCAGCAGAAGGTATACCCAGCAACAACAATTTGAATCAGAGAAAAATAAAGCAATAACATGTTAGTAACAAACAGTAACAATCCCTGTGAGTACAAAATAAAATTAACACCAAACAGTAAATCTGCCTAGCCAAAAGAAGCCTTAATCCTTTTCCTTGCTCTGTCCTTTCAAGCAACCTAGGAGAAAAGCGCTCAGGTGAAGCTAGCCGTTGCCAGCCAAACCTAGTCATCAGCGGGACCTCCCCGTCGTCAGATGGCGCAGCGTCAGGTCGACTATAAAGGGGGTGGTCCCACACCAGCCCTCCAGTTCTTTTCCACTGGAGACCTAACAAAAAGGGCGTAGACAAAAGCAGTGACAACTCCTGGAACCCTGTGCCCTGACAAGCCAGAGATCTAGACAGGAAGAAAGGAAATCTCCAGGAGCTGGGGGACAGATGGGTGGGAAACCATACCTACTGCAAGAACCACTCACGAAGATCTATTGTCTTGCTTCAAGAGGGTTCCTGCAGTAGGTCTTCACACAGGACTGAATACCAAGCAGTCTAACAAAAAGGAGTCAGAGACGAGGTTCCGTGAGAAGGAAAATGTCTGCTAACTAAGGGTCTGTTCAAGACAGAAGACCTTGCAGAGCTGCAAGGCCGAAGTCAACTCGACGTCCGGAGGAAATGTCCAGACAGTAATGCTTAAGGATGCAAGTTTATCATGGATGAGATTTTATTAACTCATTGGTTGTTCATTAAATCATTAGTAAACATTAGTAAACTTCGTGGCACTGACATCATTGCTACGTTTTAATGACAACAGTGAAAGTCATGGAAGTCCTGAATAAAGACCAAACGTCATGGAATCCATGATGTGTATGACTGCCATGACAAATTTACATCCCTAGTAATGCTTAGTGAAGGTGTGGTCAGAAGACCAA
Organism: Neoceratodus forsteri; assembly: GCA_016271365.2. Lineage (NCBI taxonomy): Eukaryota > Metazoa > Chordata > Ceratodontiformes > Ceratodontidae > Neoceratodus > Neoceratodus forsteri. The sequence goes on from CM057450.1 coordinate 895,452,942, forward strand.
GTGTCTGCTGCACAAATATCTGCAATGGACACATTCCTGAAAAAGGCAGTAGAAGTGGCCACACTCCTGGTGGAGTAACCTTTGACTGCCCCCGGAAGGGGGGTTACGTACATCTAATAAGTGTAATGAATACAGTTAGCCAGCCACGTCGACAGAGTCTGTTTAGTGATCGCCTAGCCCTGGCACTGGGAGGCAAAAGCCATAAAGAGCTCATTTGACATCTAAACCTCTTTAGTCAGAGAGGTAGAATACCTCAAAATTCTATGCACATCAAGGGTGTGCAAAAGATATTCCCCCCTTTGGAGTGCTCTAGGAAAAACACTGGAAGTTCAACACTCTGATTTAGAGTCATCTCTGAAACCACTTTCACGAGAAAAGAAGGATTAGTCTCTGCAGGACCTGCATTTCCCTGCTGAAAATTAAGTAAGGCTCTCTACAAACTAGAGCCTGAAGCTCCGAAACCCTTCGAGCTGAAGTAACTGCAACTAAAAAGAGCATTTTCCACGCCAGGAAACACATGTCACAACATGCTGCCAGTTTAAAAGAGGGCAAAGTAAGTTTCTCCAACATAAAATTGAGATCCCAGGGAGGAAAAGAATTCCAGACTGGAGGATTAATGTGAAGGATCCCCTTCAAGAAAGTCTTAGAAACCTCTAGCTGGGCTAGGGTTTTGCCCTCCACCGGAAGGTGGTAAGCCACCACTGCAGAGAGATGGACTTTCAGTGAGGAATAACTGAGGCCAAACTCTGAAAGATGTAAGAGGTACTCTAACATCTGGGAGGCCGAGCAAGAAAAAGGGTCCAAGCATTTGGATGTGACCCAAACAGAAAATCTCTTCCATTTCATGGCAAAGGTGGATCTGGTGGAAAGTTTTCTGGCTTCCACCAAGACCTGAGCTACCTTAGAAGAGACACCATAGCGAGAAATCCCTATGTCCACAGGTGCCACGCATGAAGATAGAGAGACTAGAGGCTCGGATAGACCAGGGTGCCCAGCTCCTGGGAAAGAAGGCCGTGAGACAGAAGCAGAGGGACCGGTGGTTCCAGAGCAAGTTGTTGAAACAAAGGGAACCATATCTGCCGAGGCCACAGGGGGGTATTATGAGAATCATGTGCGTTCCCTCTGCCTGAAGCTTCAGAAGAACCTTCTGTATTAGAGGGAAGGGAGGAAAAGTGTACAGAAACCTCCCTGTCCAGGATAGAGACAGTGCGTCTCACCAAAAAGTACCATGCCCGGGAACAAGTGAGCAAAAGCTGGGTACTTTGCGTTGTATGGAGATGCAAACAGATATAGGTCTGGTTGACTCCATAGAAGAAACAAGTCTTCTACCACCACCTGCTTTAATTCCCACTCATGAGCCCTGGTGACTGATTGGCTGCGGCTGTCCGCTAGGATGTTGTGAACTCCCAGCAAGTGCACTGCTGTCAAGAACAGGCCATGCTGAATTGCCCAATACCACACTCTCATCTCTTCCCTGCAGAGGGGATACGATCGGCAGCCTCCCTGTTTGTTCAGATACCAGACAGTGGCCATGTTGTCTGTCTAAATGAGAAATGTTCCTGGAAGAAGCAGCGACTGGAAAGCTTGGAGAGCTTAGAGAACTGCTCTTGTCTCCAGGATGTTGATGTGAAGATTCTCCTCTAACGGAGACCATGACCCCTGGGTTCTGTGTTCCCCTAGGTGTGCTCCCCAACCCATATTCGAAGCATCCGTGGTAGGGGTTTGAGAGGGAGACTGGGAGTGGAAGGCTTCCCCCACCAAAAGATTGGTGGGATCCTGCCACCAGAGGAGATCTTTCTGAAGACTGTTGGATATCATGAACAACTGATCCATGTCGTCCAAGTGTTGATTCCATTGGGCTCGAAGAGACCACTGGGTTACCCTCATATGCAGCCTGGCCAAAGGGACTGTAGGGATGGCTGCCACCATGAGACCCAAAAGGCGAAGGACTGAATGTGCTGTGGTCCACCAAGACCAGCATCTCCGCTCGGCTGAGAGGTAGAAAGGCCTTGCTCTGGACCATATCCAGCACTCCTTCAATGAATTAGAGGCGCAGGGAGGGTACTAGCTGGGACTTGGGTAGGTTGACCGAAAATCCCAGGCTGGAAAACAGATCCACAGTGAAGGAGAGAGAATCCTTCAGGTTGTCCAGCAAGGGGACTGAGAAGAGCCAGTCATCCAGGTATGGGAACACATAAATGCCCTTGCGGTGAAGGAACGCCACTACCACTACTGAGGACTTGGTAAAAACCAGAGGCGCTGAAGACAGGCCAAAGGGAAGGGCTTTAAACTGGAAATGGTTCTCCAAGAAGGAGAACCTGAGGAAGCAGTGGTGGGCCGGGAGTATGGGGATATGTAGGTAAACATCCTGCTTATCCAGGGAACACAGTCAAGTGTTTGGTAGGAGCAGGGGCAGTAGTCCCTTGAGAGTCAGCATGCAGAACCTCTTGTAATCTACGAAGAGGTTGAGCATTCTGAGATCTAGGATAGGTCTTAGATTCACCCCCCGTCTTCTTTGGAACTAGGAAGAAATGGGAGTAAAATCCTCTTCCTATTTGTTCTGGAGGGGCGGGCTCTATGACTGCTTTCTGCAGCAGAGCCTGGATTTCTTGTCTGATGATGGGGATCTGGCCCAACAGGTAGAAGGACCTTCCTGGAGGATTTGATGGTGGTTTCTCCAGGAACTTATCAAGTGACCTCTTTGTATGAGTTGCAAAACCCATACATCTGCGGTGACAATCCTCCACCCTTCCAGGTGGAGGCCGAACCTCCCTCCTACTGGTTCCTCCGAAGGTGACGAAGGGAATGGAAGGAGGGGAAATGAGTCACGACATGGAGGTGAGGGGAGCCTTTGCCCCTGAGGCGGCTTTTGCAAACTTGGCCTGAGGAGTTTGGGCTCCTAAACCGGTGACATGTCTTTTGCTTTGACGTTTGCCCTGGTTCTGGTTTCTATTCCACTTCCATTGGAGGTGAAAAGACTTTCTTCTGGCCAGTACCATACATACAGCATATGTCTCGAAGGGACCTACCACTCTCCTGCAACCCAGTGATTATATCCTTAGCATCGCCACCGAACAGAACCGGAACCCTAAATGGTGCGTCCAAGAGGGACGATTGAACGCCCTGTGCCAAACCTGCCAGACGTAGCCAGGCTAGGCATCTAAAGCAGATCCCTGAGGCCACCGCCTGAGTCACCGAATCTACAGAATCGTAGCTGGCTCGGAGTGCATGACAGCAGGATGATTTACTCATCTGCACCTTCTCCAGAAGTTTAGCCCTAAGATGTTCTTCGGGGATTTCCTGAAGATCCTTCTCCAGGTCTGAGAGTGAGGACTTCTAAAAGGCCACCATGTGAGACACATAGTTTAAAGACCTAATGGTGCACGTGGATGAGGCATACATTTTTTCTGCTGTACTGATCCAGCTGTTGGGAGTCCTTGTCCAGGGGAGAAGCACTCAGGTGTTTGGATTGCGCCGACATATCATGGGCCACAGTAATGACCACAGAATCAGTCTTTGCTTGAGCAGTAAGGTGAGAGACCCCTTCCGGGGGGAAACAGGTCCCATCCGCTTTGTGGGAAACAGCCACAATGGAAGAGGGCTGCAGCCAGATGGTGGACATAGGGTCTTCATGCGTGGTCCCATCCGCGGGGAATGAGGAGGGATCCACATTAGCCAGGTCCAGATGCTTCGACTAGTCTCTTGCGCTGGGGGTCCAGTTCTTAGACAGCCAGCCACAAGCCCTCTGGATGGTTCTTAAAAGCTCCCCAAAGGAAGGGTCCTTGAAATTCTTGGTAGAGGTTCAACCAGTGAGTGAGTTTCTGACTGGTCAACATCCAAAAATTTGAGTCTAAAGACTCCAGCCTGCTGGTCAGGGAGGGGTCAACGCCAGTGTCCCCAAGAGGAAGAATGCTAGAGGCTTGGCAAGAGCGTGCTGGACTAGGAGGGGTGCCCTTGGAAAGAAGGGGTGCGCCCTACCGGCTGATTCTGCTTGAACTCTGAAAGGAGCTGTGACTGAGCATCGTTCCACCATGACAGGACAGACTCACGGTCCAGCGTCGGAGGTGGAGTAGGTAGGCCAGAATACCCTGGAAAAGAGAGGTAACTGGGAAGATGGGTCCAGAAAGGGTACTGGTACAAGCCCTGCCCTTGCAAACCTGGTGTAGGGTATCCTAGTGTTGGATAACCTGGCGCAGAATAGCCTGGCATCAGGTAGCCTAGTGTCGGGTAGCCTGGCGAAGGGTAACCCAGTGTTGGGTAGTCCGGCGTCAGTGGATAACCCAGTGTAAGCAGGTAGCCCAGTGTCGGCCGAACATAGCCTGGCATCTGGTCTCTTGGTGGTGGTAAGGGAGGGACTGGCCCTGGAAAACCACCCGTGGAGCTTGAAGGAGGAACTGACAGACCCGCCAGGGGGGCCGCGAAGGGCCGCTGGGCAGCAGCAGCAGGTCAGGTAAAGGGCCCGAAGGTCCAGAGGGAGGAGGGTCCATACCTGAGTCGCCTAAGTTTGGCGACGGATCCCCAGGTAAGAAGGGCTCCGGCGAAGGGAAGAGTTTCGGCCAGGACTCCAACAACAGGTCCAGAAACACACCTGACGGGAGAGACAATTTGGGTATGGGTGGCAAATCCCTGGGGATAGAGACTGGCAGGGATGAAGGTTCCCCCATTAGCACACTCGTCCTGGGGTCGGGGTTCACAAGAGAGACCAATGGGAAAGCAGATGCATCTATGTGGTCGACAGAAGATCTGTCAACTGACTTCCTAGGCGCAGCTGGGCTAGCCACAGTAGAGGAGCCAAGGTCAGACTGATCAGCCTGGGCCGGGCGCCCGGTGGCGGGGCCACAGGGCAACTTATTGGCAGAGCTCTTAGCAGGAGACCTAACTGAAACCGCTAAATAGGAGACCCCCAGCTGCCCACTCACCTTGGGAAGGGAAAGAGGGCGTTCGGCCCACAGGAGCGGACGTCAGTCCAGCAGGTGTGGTACTCAAGGAGGGAGAGGGTCCAGCCTGGTCATTGACACATGTCTGGCTCTTCCCCTGAGAAGAATGGTTCGCTCTTGGCGTCTCTCCTTGTCCTTCTTTTTGTGTTTTTCAGGGGCCGATGACGACAACCTTTCTCGCAGCTCCTGAAGCTCCTTTTCCATGGAGACTAGTCTCTGGGACAGAAGGCAGGCCTCGAGGGTCCGCCTGCAATGGGTTCACGTGGCCTGGTTGAACCCTCGGCAAATAGCACACTCAGCCGAGTTGTGCTTAAGTCACAGGCAGAGGAGGTGGCAGAAGTGGTCATCCCCATGCGGAATTTGGGTGCCATACTTGGAGCACTTCTTCTTGGGACAAGAAGACATACACTGCAAGTACTTTTTAAAAGATTTATAGAGAAAAAAGGGATGAAAATTGTCAAATATTAAGCGGGCGACTGATCGCTGTTCTACTACATCTGTCGAACGGACTAGCACGACGGCGGGAAAGAACTGGAGGGTGGGCATGGGACAGCCCCCCCTTATAGTCAACCTGATGTCACGTCAACTGACGACGGAGGGGGGTGGTCCCCAATGATGATTGCTAGCTACAAGTTTGCCGTGTGGACCTGACGCCAGGGGTCACAGTCCTGTATGAGAAGATCTACTGCAGGAACCCTTTCAAAGTAAGATCACAGGTTACTCACCTGTAACAAAAGTTCTAGGAGTGGTATATGTTGTTCATCCACACTTTCTGGCAGATCGCCTTTCCCTTTAACAGGTGCCGGAACGTCTTAAAGCTGGCTCCTCCCACCCACCCGGGTAGTATAACCCTCGGTTCCACCCCATGATGCCAGATTTTACCCACTGGAAGCAGAGGTGGGCGCTGAACCCGGGGAAGTCAGGTGGGTCAGAGTGGACGAACAACATACACCACTCCTAGAAAGTACGGTTACGTAAGATCTTACCGTAACAATAGATCTTCCAGGAATGTCTCTTGCAGTAGATCATTACTTCTGGGAGGTTCCAGCAGGTGGCTCTATCACATGGCAGCTTCTTCCAGCAGTCTCTTCACCAGGGACCACCCACACACATCACATCCTGGCTCTGCCTATAAGAGTGGGTGGTCCCTGGCACTCTCCGTTCCCTGCCGGATTCAGCTCATAAGTGAGGGTCTGAGGGAATCCGAGGTACCAGTGAGTCCCAACCCTAAGTCCTTAGATTATGACTTCCCCTATTAGAAAATGGCAGGGGGATTGAGGGTGGGAAACTACCTACTGCAAGAGACATTCCTGGAAGATCTACTGTTATGGTAAGATCTTATGTAACCATACTACGGTAAGATCTTATGTAACCATACTATCTTCCACGGAATGGTCTCTTGCAGTAGGCCATTACTTCTCGGAGATTCCCAAGCAGTTATATCCTAGTGGGGAGGACAACTGTGGCGTTGTGCCTTATAGAAGAGTGCAGCTGAATGACCGGTAGTTGTCGAAAGGCAGTATTCAAGTTATATTGTCTGGTAAAGGTCTGGATAGTGTACCAGGTGACCGCATTATAATGTCGGTGATAAAATCATTGGTAAAACAAGCCAAAATGGCTGTTAGTCGTTTTCTCCTGTGGCGCGAGTCTGACCAAGATCCGATAAGGGTTTATTGTATTTATTATAGCAATAAGTCATGTGATGGATTCATCCATATAATGGAGTGACCGGTAGGTCTCAGTGGCCTGTGACCAAGGATATGGAAGTTGAAAAAGTCAGATCCTAGGGTGGAAAGGGTCTGAATAGGAGGTTTTAAGTACAACATGGCCCTGAGGAATACTCTGGTCATCCAGTTGCTGGTACATACATGGTAGAAATGGACAATTAGCTGAGGTTTTCGTGAATAATCTGGTGACATAGTATAAGGCTCTTGTGAGTAGGCAGTAATATGAGCCCAGGGCTTAAAATGAAACCCAAATGATACAAATGTGTCCATTTAGGATTGTAACATGGCAAAACGAACAGTAGCTCCAACTAGGAAAACAACTGGTCAAAAGGCATCAGGTAGCACAAGAGCAGCACGGCATTATGGCACGATAATGCGGTGTTGCTTGTGAAGTGCCACAAGTAGCCACAGGCTAAAAAGGAGCAGTGTGGGAAAAAACGAAAGGTAAAGAACCGTAGAAATCACGTTTAATAAGAGCAAGTAGGTAGGTCAGACGATCAGTAGGACAACTATTGCAGAGGCACAGTAAAAAAAAAAAGTTGTAGGAGGCAAAGAAAAAGAGGTAGAAATGGAGAAAAGCTCAGTAATGTTAACCTTATGTCAAACGAGAGAAATGGAAGGATGGGTAGAAGCCAATTGTGGGAATGACGACGAAATGGCTGGATGTGCCTATCAGGAATGTGTCACAGAATCAGTGAGGCACACGGGATGCAATGCAAGGGAACAGACAGGCACACAGTGAGGAACCGGAAGGACATGTAATTTCGAGACGTTTACCATATATGGGACACTAAACTTCAATTATGTAGTAGAATTGATAGACAGAGGAAACAGGAAAGATGCTGGGGATATGTGCGCGCATTGATGGAGTGTCTAGTGCAAGACAACCGCGTCAGGTAAACAATGTAAGAAACGGGTAGATACTGCTAAAAGCTGTATGCAAATGAGACACAGAAGCTGACGGCGAAGCAGAAAAAGCATGAAATCGGGGTCCTCCTAACAAGCATAACAAACGAATAGCCGTCAGAAACTTAAAAAAATGTATACCAATGGTTAAGCAATACAGTAGTGTAGTAATGTGCAAAAGTACAAAAACAACATATATCTATGTAAGAGAGCTTTGCAGAAATGTTTCAAAGTAACAGTAAACTGAACTTTATAACTTCAATACTGTCATTGTGTGATTTATTACAGCACAAAAAACACATCTCACATCCAAACCCATGTGCAGACCATGTTACAAACGCATTAATCCCCTCCGAGGTGGCATCTAATGGAGTTATATGCACGGTTGGACCGTTGTATGCACTTGGCCTCTGGTCTCGTGCCACAATGGTCTCAACCATGCATGAATTCCCCATTAGATGCCACCTTCGTCGGTGATTAATGCTTACTTGTATGTGTTACTTAGTAGCTGTCAGGGAAGCAGCAAATAACTGTCTGCTATGTTGTCATGTATTTGTAATTTCATTTACAAGGGAGTCCTTGGACATTAAGCCTGGGGATTGCAGACCCTTCAGATTATGGTGTTTTAGGGTTTCTCCCTTTGCATTTGAAGTTTGGTCTGAGTATTAATTTGACTGTAATGGCTACTAAGCGTTGTTGTAGCCTGTAATGCCAGATCTGTCGAGGCCATGTATGGGCCGGCCGGTTCTCTCATTGGTCCAGTAATATTCTATTGATCTTTAGTGATATAGGATCGACATAAGAGAATCTTGTCCACGGTCAGGACGTGGCATTAATGAATTTTTTTTTAGGATATAAATAATAGTTATATTTTAGGTATTTTACATGAAAAACTGGGACAGTGATCCCTTTATTTCTTCTGTTGGGTAACCAGATATCTGAATAGGGGTTCTGGATGACGGGTAGGCATTAGCTACACGGCAACATCCAAGGCAAGAGAGTAACATGAGATTGTGCAGTGGGGTTAATCCACGTGCCATGTGTATGATTTGGGCTTTGGTGTTCCCTTTTTTAAAAGCTGCATATGTTATTTGTATTTAATGTTGTAATAGGCCCTGGTTGAGGTTGAAGTCAGTGTCCACCACGGAAGGGCACCATATGATGCAGGCGGAATCCAGATGTGATGGTCTAAGCGACTCGTACTTGGTCTCCGTTTTAAATTGTCCACTGTTAGGGACATACACCTCCTTGTCTCTCTTTTTTTTTTTTTTGTATAAAGCATCCTTGTTTGTGTCTCTGAGTAGAAAGGCAGAATAACCCTCCAGTTTTGTTGAGGCCCTATGGAGAGGGTAGGGGTTCAGATATTTGAAATCACAGAGGTGTAGGCACTGTTGTCATCAGACTGAAAGGCCGAGTAGGCCCAGAGGTAGGGAATGTGCCTTTTGTTATTTATCCTTTGTTTTCAGAAAAACACCTCTTTGGTTGTGATAGTTAATTCTCATTTTAAAATCATTTGTGTTTGTTACGTTATTTGCAGTACAGTTTTTGTACTGTACGTAATTGTCTGCCTGAGGCTTGTAAGTCATCCAGAATGGTTTGTGTTGCTGGACCAAACAGTCTATTGCCTGAAAACTGGGCATCAGCCACCTTATGTTGTATAACATGTATAAGGCTGGGAATTGTGAAACAGGCCTGATGTCGTATAGAAATGCTTGTGACAAAGTATCCATTATATCATATCCCGGTCTCTAGAGGATGTCGATAAAGGTATTAACTATAGGCATCAGTTGTTCCTTTTCAGGCGAAGGAGGTGATAAGAACTGCCCAAAGTATGTTGGTATTTAGCATATGGCCCATATAATTCAGTATCCAAGTATTCGGAATACTTGGGCAAATATTCTCTGTGTAATTAAGGCTTCTAGAGTTTTTGTTTGGGGTTGTTGACCCTATTATTTCTGTATTTGTAAAATGAGAAATCATCAGGGGTGAGGTAGCCCTGGAAGGTTGAGCCTTGTCGTCATCACGAGAGAACGTTATAAAATAAGGGAGTGTGCCTCCTGAAAGTCCATGTTAGGAGCCCCATCATAATACATCTCCTCAGAGAGGTTCTCCGTTCTGTGTGGTTTGTTCACAGAATCGTATTCCTCCATCAGTGTCAGAGGTGATAAGGAAGGAGAGAGTTCCAGCTCCATTTGTTTCCTCCTTGTAGGAGGCGGAGACACAGTGTGAGTGGAGTGGGGTTTCAGTGGCTCAGGAGTATGATCAAACCCCAAGGATTATAAAAACTTTATTAATAATATACTCAATATTGAGTACATGTAAGGTGGCAGGTCAATAATTTTAGGCTGTGAGCATATCATGATTGTTGTACCTGACGGCTGTGAGCGTTATGGAGGATGAATGTATGACTCCTAGTAGTATAATCCTGCACTCCTTTGGTGAGATTTTTTTTTGTCATATAATGAATGTGGTATATCCATAGGGGTAAAATATGTTGGTTTGCCCCTTTTTCTCATGAGGTGCGACCCCATAATATGTGGTGAAGTGTACTCACTGGTATATGCAGGAGGAATTGAGACATCTTCGTCATCAAGGTTAGGGCCCCCGAGGGGCTGACATTGAAATAATAGTCTCCACTGATGGAGAAATAGCCTCTAAAGGTATGATTTCATGATGAAAAACCTGCTCCATTGACGGTGGAATGTGGCCCGTCGACGGGGAAGCATAAAATAGGTTCTCCGTCGATGATATAGGCTCTCCCGTTGACGGGAGGGTTATAAATGCAGGTTCCGTTGACGGTGAAGGCAGTCCCAGAGTGAAATGTAGTGTCCATTGACTGGGGGGCAGCTCCGACGAGAGTGAAACTGTGCTCCGTCGACAGGGGAGACAGTCCCATCAACAAGAGAGTGATATCTATGTGCTCCATCGATGGGGAAGGCAGTCCCATCGACGGGAGAGGCATTCTAAGAGCGTCCATCGACGGGGGAGTGTGCCCCATCGACTAGAAGTGCTGTTTTGATGCTGTCATCGACGGGAGGGTTGTCTCCGTCGACGAGGGAACATATAGATGATGCTCCGCTGACGGGGAAAGCACTCTCATGTATAAGGAAGCTGGTTTTATGTGCCCTGTCAATGACAAAGACTGGGTATAGTGCATAAAGCTCCACTGACATGGAAAGCACTCCCATGTATGAGGAAGCTAGAGACATGCACCCCTGTCGACGAGGACTAAGTATGTGCTCCAGCGACGGGGAAAGCACTCCCATGTATGAGGAGGCTGGCTGCATAAGCCCATCGACCAGAAAGACTGAGTATAGGTATGATGCTCCATCGACGGGGAAAGCACTCCCATGAATGAGGAGGCCAGGTTCAAAATGCCCCGTTGATGATGAAGATAAAGATGAGCCTGCCGTTGACGGGAGATTATCTATCATCGACAAAGAATGCCTCCTTTAAGAGAGTTTGTGTTAAGGTTGCCATTGAAGTGCAGCATGACAGGACTTGAGAGGAAGGTTTTTCCTTGTTATTTTAAGTTTTGGAAGATGACTCAGTGGATATGGAGCCCTTGGTTCGTGCCCCCTGAGTCTGTAACATAGTATTTTGTCTTCCATTAAACGTTTTTTTTTAAAGTTGTTGTAACCTTCCTTTTGGTTACAGAGTTTTCTTTCTGGCATACAGCACAGGAGTTGGTGCTGTGTATGAAGCCCAGGCACCTCAGACTATAAAGGTTCAGTTCTCGTCGATGACTGCTTACACAGAAGATTGAGCTAGCTACTGTGCAAGCTGAAGCCGGTGAGGAAGTGAACGGAGAGTGCCAGGGACCACCCACTCTTATAAACAGAGCCAGGAAGTGATGTCGTGTGTGGGTGGTCCCTGGTGAAGAGACTGCTGGAAGAAGCTGCCATGTGACAACGCCACCAGCTGGAACCTCCTAGAAGTAATGACCTACTGCAAGAGACTATTCCGTAGAAGATCTACTGTTACAGGTAAATAACCTGTGTTTCTAGGGATGTGGATATATTGTTCTAACCACACTTTCTGGCAGATTCCTAGCAGTTCTCCGGGAGAGTGAAGGCAAGGCGTACACCCCATACTTGTGGAACAGAGACTGGAGAACTGAGGCCCCAAAACCAGTGTCCCAGTGTGACTCGAGGTCAATGTGGTGATGGGAAATGAAGCTGTGTGCCGACTTCCAGGTAGCAGCCCTTCAGATTTCCTGGATAGGGACGTCCCTAGAAGCAGCCACCATCGCAGCAGTATGGCGGGTGGAATGAGTCCTTAGCCCTATGGGAGGCTCCCGACCTGCCAACCTATAGTAGAGATCAATGTAGGAAGTGATCCACCTGCCAATCGCCTGCTTGGCTGCAGGTCTGCCAGATGTGGCTTCAGCGTAGGTGACAGACAGCTGGTGAACCTCTCCCCGAACTTCTGCCACACGCTCTTCATAGTATGCGAGTGCTCGTCTCATGTCCAAAGTATGGAGCCTGCACTCAGCCTCCGACGTGTGATTGGGGTAGAACACCGGCAGAGTCAACCCCTGATAAAGGTGAAATTCCGACACCACCTTTGGAAGGAATTCTGGGTACAGGCACAGGACAACCTTGTCCCTGTGGAAGACCAGATAAGGAGACTCCACCGAGAGTGCCTGGAGCTCCCCAATCCTTCTGGCTGACGTGATGGCCACCAGGAAGGCCGTCTTCCATGACAGGTGGGAGATACTGCACCTGTGCATCGGTTTAAATGGCTTGCCCATGAGCTTTGCCAAAACGAACAGTAGATCCCATGGAGGTTGAGGTTCACACACCGTTGGGGATATGTGATCTAGGCCCTTGAAAAAGTGCCAGACCACCTTCTCCTGCACCACCGACTGTTGTCCGACCCGCACTCGGTAAGCAGAGATGGCTGCCAGGTACACCTTAAGGGTAGTCGACCGAAGTCACCATGGGGAGAGGGACCACAGGTAGTCCAAAATGCTAGCCACTGGACAGGACAAGGGGTCCAACCCTTTGCCCTGGCACCAAATGGAAAATCTTTTGGATCTGAAGACATAGCATTTTCAGGTCGATTCCTTACGAGATGCCTCAACGACTCTGAGGACCTCGCTGGAGAGATCCAAAGCCTAGAACTCTAGCCATTCAGGAACCAGGCTGTCAGGTGCAGGGATTGAAGGTGTGGATGGAGTACCTTCCCCTGATTGATGGAGAGCAGGTCTGGGCATGCTGGAAAACGCATCGGGAGCCTGTTGCTGAGGCCGAGGAGATCTGGATACCAGAACTGGCATGTCCAGTCTGGGCCTACCATGATCACCTGTGTCTTGTCCCTCCTGACCTTCAGGAGCACCTTGTGGATCAAGGGAAATGGAGCAAAGGCACAGAAAAGGCCTGGGGTTCACAGCCTCGAGAAGGCATCCCCCTGCAGCAAGCCCTGCTGAAGGGGGCAGGCATGAAACAGTCTCAGCTTCGCATTCTCCTTGGGGGCAAGCAGGTCCACCTGAGGTCCAGTGGGAGAACACATCCTGTACTACCTCTGGATGAAGGGACCACTCGTGACATGCTTCACCCATCCGGCTGACAGCATCAGCCAGCTGATTAGAGGCTCCTGCCACATGAATGGCTAGGAGATCTGCCTCCAAACTGAGCACAAGGGTCAAAATGCAGAGAGCTTCCTTGCACAGGGGAAAGGAGTAGGTCCCACCCTGCCTGTTGAGACAGTACATGATCATAGTATTGTCTATCTGGACCTGGACCACTTGACCCTAAATGAATGGAACAAATGCAGTCAGTGCTAGCCGAACCACTCGGAGCTCCAGCAGGTTGATGTGATATCGGGACACCTGAGGGAACCAGAGCCCATGGGTTCTGTGCTCCCCCAGATGGGCACCCCAACCCATCAGAGAGGCATCGGTTGTCAGGATGACCATCGGCTCGGGGTGGACAAATGGGATGTCTTCTTGCAGATGAGCTGGGACAAGCCACCACTGGAGGCTGTCCCACATCCTCTGAGTCACAGTGACCAGCTGGTCGAGATGACCTGACCACTGACTGGCCAGTTCTCATTGGAGGGAACGCATATGCCAGCGGGCTCATCAGACCACACTGGTGCAGGCCACCAGGTAACCCAGAAAGCATAGGAAGTCCTGGTCAGGGTACAACTGCCCAACCAGAAATGATCGGGCAAACGAGGAGAGAACCTCGCCATGTCTGCCGGGAGCAGAGCTCTGGCTTGGCAAGAGTCGAGCTCTGCCCCGATGAAATGCATCACCTGCGAGGGCACTAATTCTGACTTGGACTCACTGATCAGGAGACCAAGCTTGAAGCAAGTCTAGAGGGCCAGATCCCTTAACCGCTCCACCTCCTGCCTATAGGGACCTGCTATGAGCCAGTCGTCCAGGTAGGAATAAAACTGGACCCCTCGGCGCCTCAGGAAAGCTGCCACTACTGCAATGCATTTGGTGAAGACCCTGGGGGCTGATGAGAGGCTGAAGGGCATAGCCTAGAACTCGTAGAGGGTTCTTTCAGCTCAGAAGCGGACGCAACGTCAGTGGGACAGACGGATTGGGACATGAAAGAATGCATCCTGAGGATCCAGGGTGCAAAACCACATGCCTTGTTCCAGGGCCGGTACGATCTGAGCCAGAGTTACCATCCGGAAGGTGCAAGACCTGAGAAACCTATTCAGGTCATGCAGATCAAGAATGGGGCACCAGCTCCCCATCTGTTTTGGTACCAGGAAGTACCTGGAAACAAACCCTGGGTCTATCAGAGGTTCTGCAACTCTGCGCATGACCTCCTTGTGGAGGAGCTGAGTGATGTGGTCTTGAAGAACCGACTAAGTGATAGTGGACACCACATCCTCCTGTGGGGTGTGGACTCGGCTTGGAGAGACCTGCTCGAATTCCAGAGACAGGCCCCGGCTGACCCCTTCCAGCACCCATCTGTCCGTGGTGATAATGGACCAGGCGGAAAGGAAGTGGCAGAGCCAGCCCCCCACGGGAGGACCCAGAGGAGGTATGACAATACTGAAGGTGGCACCCCCCAACCCATCACTGAGCAGGCTTGGAGGAGGAGGAGGAGGAGGATCCGACCGAGGGGCCGCCTGGTCCCTTCCTTCCAGGCTTTCTGACCAATGAGGCCACCAACTTGGCCCATGGTCGACGAGTTTGAGCCTGCTGGCCCTGCTGCTACTGGGCTGGTTTAGCCACAGGAGTGGAAGACCAAAAGGGCTTACGCTTTTGGTGTTTGGGCCCTTATCCTTCTGAGCGGATGTCACGGTGGCATTGGACTTTTCAATGCACTGGAAGTGGCCCTCAACACTGAGCCTGAACAGGTCAGTGCCCAAAAAGGGGCCATCTGCCAGCTTGTGTTGAGTGTCCACCATAAAGGTCAAGATCCTCAACCAAACCCTACGGCGCATGGCTACTGTGGCTGCGACAGAGCAGGCACATGAATCACCAATATCCAGAGCTGTCTGGAGTTGTTGCTTCACCACTGCCTTCCTCTGGTTCTGGACCTGCTTGACCGTGGTCTGGAGGTCTGCCAGGAGATGATGAATCACACTGTCCAGGGAGCCCAAAAGGGCATGGGAGAAGTGTGCCATCAGTACGGCTAAGCTAGTCTGACGAAGGCCAAGTGAAGAGGCAGCGTAGACATTTTTAGCTAAATGATCCAACTTCTTGGATTCTTTATCCGGCAATCTATCAATGTCTCCTGTACTGCCTGAGTGTCGAAAAACAGAGTTAGCCACCAATCCCTCAGCCGAGGGATGCTCCAAAAACCCTGAGAGGGAGTCGGATGAACCGCATACTTGCAGACCATCCGGGCTGAGGGTGCACGGCAAGAGGCAGGATGCTGCCAAAGATCCAGGGCTGGGCCGACAATGGACTCGGCCACAGGGAAAGCCTCCAAAGAAGAGTCCCCTTTGTCCAGAATCTCTGTAAGGGGATACCGAGCCTGCTTCTAGACTGGCTCGAGCTCCATCCCTGTGGATTTGGAGATGAGCCGAAGAATGCCCATAAACGAGGTAGGTCCCTAGTCCATGGAAAGACCCCCGGGCTCCACGTCGCTGGGACATGAGTGCAGTGAGGAGTATTCAGACTCCGAGAAGTCCGTTTAAAACAGCCATCCACCCGAGTTGCCCTCGACCCTACTTGAGCAGTCAGGAGTGAGGGAGACTGACAGCCAATGGGGCAGCCCTTTGGCCGTCCGAGACTCCTAGGTCAGAACCCCGGACTTCGGCTGTACAGGTGGTGCCTCTACCACGGTTGGCAAAGTAGCCTGCTTCGGCAGAGCCAACTGGGTCTGTGCCGGCACCTCCAAGGGGGTGATGGTGGCAGGAGCCGACGTCGGCTGCTCGGACGACAGCCACTTGATGACCAGGGTAGAAACCAGGGTCAGTTTTGGACTGGACAAGACTAGCTACTGCCACATCAAATCTTCACAGCGCCAACGCAATTTGTGCTGGAGCCTCTCCTCGGCCGAGGAGGATGAAGAGAAGTAGCGACGTCGCCGCTTTCCATGATGCCAGGAACGAGATCACCGGTGACAGCGAGATCTGTCTGACTCAGAGGAAGAAGGCAGAGACCTCGATCTCAACCATCAATGGGGACGGCGGGGAACATCGTAAGGAACCGGGGAGCCCCGTGGCTCTTCCATGTCAGCGTCTTGGGTCAGCAGATTTGACCCAGCAGGCTGAGCAGACCCATCGGAGGACACCGGAAGCACCAGAGTCCAAAAAAGAGAGTTAGCGGCCTCCTGTCAATCAATTTGAGAAAAATCTCGCCAGCATCAGCAGGCGTGTCAGCCAGCTGGTTTGACGGGAGCTCCGTGAAATGAAACCAGAGTCTCCTGATAACGAGACCACTCCCGATCCCAAGAGCATCGACACAGAGTTTTTTCCTTTTTTGACTCCTTACAAGAGTGCGAAACGTGCAACCCAGAAGGGCCCTCTCCCTTGGTGGAGAGGGACTGCCACAACTCTTTGAAGGAGGCAGAGTAATTGGAGCCCAACTGGAGTGGAACAAAGGCCGAAACCGAAGAGGGGCTAGCCGTGGCCTGGGCTACCTCCACTCCTCAAAGCCCTTGTTGCTCAGCAGACTCGGCAGCCACGGAGACCACCCAATGGGTATCCTTAGACTTGACCAACGAATAATGCTTCTCCGGTCGCCCCAGCTGGAGTCAGGCAGTGCGGCTGTCTAGAACCGAAGGGTGAAAAAGACTGACAGATATCGCAGGCCTGCGGATCACTGTCATGTCCTAAGCATTACACGCACGTGGCATTCTGAAGGTCAATATGCAACATCTTCTGCCCGCAGGGGCATGGGGGCGAAACCCTGGGATGGTCTTTTCTTCCATCACAGAAGCGAGAGGAGCAATCAAAGACGAAACTCTGATGAGTTTTAAAGTAAGTTTTAGAAGCAAATCTGAAGATTCGAGAGCCAGGGCCTACCAAACGCGGAAGCGCTAAGAAGGGAACCTGTACCTTCCTGCGAAAAGGAAGATCTGGCACCATGGGGCGGACCCGATGGTGATACCACCCGGATGGGTAGGAGGAGCCAGTTTAAAGACGTTCCTCTTAAAGGGAAAGGTGATATGTCAGAAAGTGTGGATAGAACAACATATCCACATCCCTACAAACAGCAGAATTACTAAATAAAGAAAAGAATTATATTTCCTCTATATGTCCTCCCCCCACTTTGTCCTCTGTGAGCAATAGTGGAATTTATAACTTTCAGTTAGTAACAAAATTATACAAAGATTATTGGTGGTACTGATTCTTTTATTCCCTTCCATGTTAAATCCTGGTCCTCTTGAGACTACTCAGTTTCTTCCTATAATGCCTCACAGTGTGCAGCTTCTTTCAACATGTACCACCATTTTTTTTTATTCATCTCATCTAATTTGGGGGCATTCCAATTTTCTAATATTAATCTCTTGGTTATTGTTGTTCCCATACAAAAAAAAGCCTGCTATCCCATTCGTTCACATCCTCGTTAGAAAAATAGTTAAAAAAATCATTAGTTCAAAACTTAGTTGAAAAATATTTCCTAATATTTCTCCAAGCAACTCTGATGTATCTATCCACCATTCCTACACATAACAACAGTCCCACAGACAGTGTTATATATCCCCCGTTTTCCCACAAGCATGCCAACAATTGTTTTGGCCTGTTTTAGCTAGGTTTCCTAATATCTGAGGGATAAAATACACTCTGCCAATGATTATTTTTTCTGAATCGTTTTATTTTTGCAAATATAGACTCTTTATTTATTTGTATACATACATTTTTCCATTGCTGTTCTGTGAATATTACATTCCCTTCCTGTTTCCATTTATTCTTTACTTTCCTCCAGGGGTCTTTCCCTGTTCCTACAAGTAGAGAATATATATATTTTGGGATTTTTTTTAATTCAATTTCAGGATACATTTCTCCTGTTCTTTCTGTACTTATATAAACTTCCCTCTATTTTTAGGGTAAATGTCTCTCTGAAATACATTTCCTAGTATTAAATACAGAAAAACACTTTGGTTTTGCATGAAAGTGAATGTTCCCTTAAAAAATATTAAAGGCAGAAATCCCTTCTCATCAATTAATTGTATCCATTTTAATGTACCTTGCTGCCAAACTTTTTAGAATTTATTTACCCATCTATTATTTCTTAAGGTCTTATTTCCAAAAACATTTTAAGTACAGCCATGGAAATAGTTTAGAATTCCGGACCATTTTACCTGCTTGTATAATATTATTCTGTATAGGTGCAAGAATGGTAGGTATTTTAAATTTTTTTACCATTAAGTCATTTAACCAGTTCTCTAAATCTGCTAAATTTAGTAATTCCCCAAAAAAATATATCCCATATAATATCTTGTTTTTTTGAAGGAAATGCCCATTCCCATAATATTTTAAGTTAAGAGACCGCATAGCTCACTGGATTAGGACAACTAAACCCCCACCCCATCTTTCCTAGGAATACATCATTGGTTCCAGAGAGTTCTTGGCTTGCCACCCCACCACAAAAACTTCACAAACATACGTTTAACATCACTAAACCATTTTACTGTACTGTGGGGGAGCCAATAATATTCTGAATAACATAGATAAGATGTGGTAAAACCATAATTTTAACAGGTTATATGCAACCCCACAGCGATACAGACAGTTGTTCCCAAATCTCCAATAACAGTTTCATTTTGGCCCCAGCATGCTCATAATTGTTCCAAATAATATTTGTCTGATTGCACATAGTGTTATATCCAAATATTCACACTTATTGTTTGTAGTGAATTGTTCTTTAATATTAAGGTCAATCACATAATTTTGCCCATAAACTTAATTTATAACATATTTTTATTTGATTTATAACCCACCAATAACCCAAATCTTTCTATTTCTTCTAAAGTTATTAGAATAGTTTTATTTATATCCTGTAAAAGCATCAGGATATCGTCTGCAAACACATTCAGTTTTATATGCCTATTTCCATATACTGTACCTCTAATTTCCTGATTTACCCTTATGCTATTTAGAAATGGTTCTAGGGCCAAAATAAAAAGTACTGGAGAAAGGGGACACCACTGCCTCACCCCATTCAGCATTTCAAATAAAGCCCCCAAGTAGGAATTAGTTGCAAATCTTACTGTTATATTATCATATAAGCCTTTAATTATATTCACTAATTTGGCTGGAATACCCTACTGCTGTAACACCATCATCATAAATGTTTTATCTAACAATTCAAAGGCCTTCAAGGCATCTATTGCAATAGCTGCTGCACGCAATAGCAGTACATTGTATTTTCTTTATATATAGTGAAATAACGACTGTACCCTTCTATTAGCTTGTGCAATAGTTGTACCTTTTACAAACATAAATTGGTCATTTTTGATCCCATTTTGGAAGTTCTGTTTTTATCCTACCAACTATCACACATGAGAGGATTTTATAATCAGTATTTAATAAAGTTATCGGTCTATAGCTTTCTACTTAAACTGGATTTTTTTTCAGGTTTTAGAATAAAAATTATTTTTGCCTCCTTCATGGAATGTGGTGGAGTTTGTTCCTGAGATTAAATTTCTAAAAATAATTTGTAAATCCATTGGAGCAATTCCTCAATAAATGTTTGATAAAACTCACTTGTCAGCCTGTCCATTCCAGAGCTTTTGTTTTTTGGCATTGCTTTTATTGTAGTTCTTATGTCTTCTAAAGAAAAGTCATCACTGTTACATTCTGTGCAAATAATCTTTAATATGTTGTTCAGATGGATTCAGCTGTCTTTGATAAATATCTTTATATACATGTGCTACAACTTCACCTATTTCTATGTCTGCATTAAATCTATTACCCTTTTCATCTTCCCAATAACTTATACTAGATTGTTCCCTCTGTTTTTTTAAAAAGTAGGTAAGCATCCTACCTGATTTATCTCCTTGAATATATTTTGCTTTTTAAATCTTTCAATATTATGTGATGTTTCTTTATTCAGTTTTTTAATTTTTTTTTAATTTTCAAATCATACCATTCTTGGGCAAATGTATCATAATTCTGAATTACTAATAAGTCCAGTTCTTTGATCCTTTCTTCTACTTTTTAAAATTCATTCTGCTTCTGTTTGGTTTTATTTGCAGTATATGAAATCACTACCCCCATTACCGCTTTCATAGTATCCCATTAACTAGCACTCCCTTGAGACCCATTATAATTGAACTGCCAGAATTCTTTTATTTCAGTTTTCATTTTTTTTTTTTTATAAAATCTGCTTCTAATAATATATCATTATTTAACCGCCATTGTTTCACATAGGCTCTCTGTGCATCCTTTATTTCTAAATCTGTCTCTATTAGGGCATGATCTGAAAAATACAGTGAATTAATTTTTGTACCCTTCACTGAAGACAGAAGCGGTTTAGAAATAAAGATGTAATCAATTTGTAAAAATCCCGTTTTTTTTTTTTTTTTTTTAAATCGGGGTAGGTGAACTTTCTTGGGGGTGCTATAACGGCCACACATCTTCCAAGTCATGAATTGGTAAAAAGTTGACCATTAAGGTACATAAATGTTTATTTAAATAAGTGATTTTTTATGTTTTATCTATTTCAGGATTAAGACATTCTAATCCCCCATTAACACCAAATTTTGCGCTTGCATTTCAATTAACGCTCTTGTAAACTCTGCCAAAAAATCTTTACTGTATATTGTGTGAATGGACCATAAATAGAACTAATTGTCATTACAGTTTCTTTTTATTTGAACATTTAAAAGTGCTATCCTCCCCTCTTTTTCGTGGTAGAAACATAGAAACACAGAATTTGACGGCAGATAAGGACCGCTTGGCCCACCCAGTCTGCCCATTTCCCTACCTACTGGATAAGATGCAGATCCTAGTTAACCAGCAGCCTACTTCTTTCTACCCCCACCCCCCAGAATTGCCTTATGACTATCCCATACATGCTTGAATTCCACCACTGATTTGACTCCACAACCTCCTCCGGAAGGCCATTCCATGCATCCACAACCCTCTCTGTGAAAAATACTTTTAAATTACCTCTGAGCCGCCCCTTCTATCTTCAAATTGTGCCCTCTTGTTCTTGCACACCTCTTTTGAAAGATGCTACCCTCTTGGACTTTGATTCCCTTGAGGTACTTGAAAGTTTCTATCATGTCCTCCCCTCCTCCTTTCCTCGAAGCTATACATATTAAGCTCCTAAGTCTCTCTTCATATGTCCTCCGGTGCAGACCCTGCACCATTTTAGTTGCCCTCCTCTGGACAGCCTCCATCCTGTCTATGTCTTTGGAGATTGGGTCTCAGAACTGCACACAGTACTCCAGATGGGGTCTCACCAGCTGTCTGTACAGAGGATAATAACTTCCTGTTTTCTACTGGTGATGCCTCTCCCATGCATCCCAGTATCCCCCAGCCCTCCTTGCTGCCTTCTCACATTGCTTGCCCACCTTTAGGTCATCTGATATGACTACCCCAGGTCCCTTTCCATTTTGTTGTTGTTAGTATCTCACCCCCATTGTGTACTCTTCCCCTGGGTTTTTGTTTCCCAGGTGCATTACCTTGCACTTCTTAGCATTGAATCTAAGCTGCCATACATTTGACCATTCCTCTAACCTTGCCAAGTCCCTTCTCATCCTTTCCACCCCACCCTGTGCATCAACTCTGTTGCAGATCTTAGTGTCATCTGCAAAGAGACATACTTTTCCTTCCAGTCCTTCTGCAATGTCGCTTAAAAAGACATTGAAGAGGACTGGTCCTAATACTGAACCCTGCGGTACCCCACTAGTAACCCTCCTTTCTTCTGAGTGGACTCCATTTACTATTACTCTCTGTGTCCTATTCTCCAGCCAATTCTTTACCCAGGCTGTAATCTTGGGACCCACTCCCAGGCTGGCTAACTTGTATATTAATCTTTTGTGTGGGACTGTGTCAAATGCCTTGCTAAAGTCTAGGTAGGCCATGTCCACAGCCCCTCCTGATCTACTACTTTGGTCACCAGTCAAAGAAATCTATCAGATTCTGTCTGGCATGATCTTCCGCTGTGAATCCATGCTGCCTAGGGTCTTGTGCCCTCTGGCCTCTAGATACTCGACAATTCTTTCCTTTGAAGTGATTCCATCATTTTCCTATCACTGAGGTTAAACTAACAGGTCTATAGTTTCCTGCTTCTGCCTTGCTCCCACTTTTGTGAAGGGGAATCACATCTGCCCTCCTCCAGTCCTCGGTACCACCCCATCCTCCCATGATTTGTTAAAAGAGGGTAGTCAGTGGTGTCACTAGTTCTACCCTTAGTTCTTTTAGAATTCTGGGATGAATCCCATCAGGCCCCATTGCTTTGTCCACCTTCAGTTTTAAGAGTTCTTTCAGAACCCTTTCTTCTGTAAATGGGCTGGTATCAACTTCTGTATCCAGAGTGTTACTACTGTTTGTTTTATGTACCTCCCTCTTCCTCTGTAAATACTGAGCAAAAATATTTGTTTAGTATCTCTGCCTTTTCACATTCTCCCTCTGCCCACCTCCCTCCCCTTTATTAAGCCTCACTATCCCTCCTTGGTCTTCCTTTGCTCCTGATGTACCTATAAAGGTTTTATTCCCCTTCTTAACTGAGTTGGCTATCTTTTCCTCAGTTTGGGCCTTTGCTGTTCTGACTGCCTTCCCAGCCTCCTTTTGCTTTTAACTGATACAGTTCTCTGTCCTGCTCCTGCTGCGATTCCTTGTACTTCCTGAATGCTTTTTCTCTTGAACCTTCACTGCCACTTCCTTTGAGAACCATAGTGGTTTCTTACATCGTCTTGTTTTGTTTATTTGCTTCACACAAAGGCTCGTTACCTCTGTGATGGCAGTTTTATTATTCCCATTGTTCTTCCACCCTCCTTCCCACCCATTTGCTAGTGCATTCCTTAGGCACTCACCCATTTTAGCAAAGTCAGCCTCCTAAAGTCCAGTACTTTGTCTTTGTATGGCTTGACTCTATTGCTGTGTTTATTGTGAACCATACTGTTCGATGGTCGCTAGTTCCCAGATGGCTACCCACTTCTACATCTGTGATCTCTCTCCATCTCCATTTGAGAGTATCAAGTCTAATATTGCTCCTCTCGAGTGGGCTCCAGTACTAGTTGTCTAAGGCATGCTCCTGTGGGGCATCTAGAATAACTGCACTCTTCGAAGTGGCAGCTGCAACTGCGCTCCAGCACTGACAAGCAGCAGAAAAATCCCAGCCTCTCCCTACAAAACAGGGTACTAAATGAGAAAAAGACCAAGGTAGAACGGTCAGTGGGGGATGCTGCAACAGAAGGTAAGGCCATCAAAAAATGGAGAGCAATGAGTACCAATGCCCGTAGTCTAGGTAACAAGCTTCCTGAATTAGTGGCCTTGATGGAGGAGGAACATCTGGATATCGTGGCAGTCACAGAAACATGGTACACACAAAACCATGACTGGGGCGTAAACATACCAGGATACACTATCTACAGGAGGGACAGGGAGGGTAAAGAGGGGAGGAGTAGTTCTTACATAAGGGAAGGAATAAAAGCAACAGAACAAAAGGGTAAACAGGGAGGAGAAGAAGCACTGTGGGTAAATTTGAGACAGGCAATGGCACCACAATCCGCACAGGGGTTGTATACAGACCCCCTTCTCAGGGGGAGGAAATGGACAAGGAAATGATAGAAAGTATACTTAGAATGGCAGAAAAAGGGGAGATATTGCTGATGGGTGATGGGTGATCTGAATATGCCAGATGTTAACTGGAGCGCAGTTGATGCAAGTAGTGTCTCAACTGAAAATAAATTAAGTACTCATGCTACGGACCTGGAACAAAGACTGCTGAAAACAGTACTTATCCAATATTGTAATCGGCAAGTTCCTTCTTATAAATATTGCAAACCCTGCACTATTTCTAGTACCTTCTGAAAAACAGATACAGATAATCCATTTCTGTTTTAACTTTAAAATGTGTGTGTGTGTGTGATCCAAGTAGGTTTCCTGTAATACAATACAATGTGCATTTAATTTTTTTCTGATAGGCTAGAAAATCTTGTCCTTTTAATGGGGGAATGAATACCATTAACATTAAGTGAGGTAAATTTATACATTTCTCTAGCCATTATTCAAGAGCGCAAAGTATACCACCATCTTTTAAAAAATAACACACAGCTCCAGAGAACTTTTCCTCTCCCCTCCCTACCCGAAACATGGAAAATAATCTTCTTAAACCAAGCTCCTTCATTTTTTGAAATTCACATGGATTTCTTGTAATTTTTATTTTTGAAGCTCTAGTACTAAATTGCCCCCGGCTTACTCTCTTTCATCCATTTAGTACCAAACAAAAGTTACCTATAGGGAGAAAGGAAAGCAGAGCAAAAACCAGTATCCTATACACATGATTCTCTAGCAAACCATATTATTAATGACTACTGCCTAAAAGCCTTTCACATTATGCATAAAGATGTGAAGTTTTTTTTTCTTAACTCATGCTCCGCCTCATCCACTGTATTATAAATAAGGTGGATTCCATCTACAATAACTTTCAATTTGGCACAGTACAATAGTGTTGCCTTACTACCTTTGCCCCAGAGTTAGTGTCTTATAAAGTCATATCTTTCTCATTCTTGTACAGTACTATTTCAGTAGACAGGTTGTTGCATATTGATATGAGTTCTCAAAAGATCAATTTTTTTTCTTGAAAATTTCATTTATTATCAGTTCTTTATCCTCAGATTTTGAAAACTTCACTATAATAGGTGCTGTTTAACATCACCTAAATTACGCCTAAAACTTCTGTGTGTTCTATCAATTTCTAATTTATTGTCCACATTTTCTTTACCCAAATATGCTGAGAAGATCAAATTCAAAGACTCTTTCAGTGGTTTATTGGCATCCCAGAAATCTGGGACCCCAAGGATTCAAATGTTCTTCCTCCTAGAACGTGCTTCTTGATCTATCAGTTTATTTAGTAATTCGTGACTTGCTAATTCAAGTTCTTTCAATAGTCTTTCTAAAGGAATTATATCATCTTCAATTTTAGACACCCTTTCCTGAAGTTCTCTTATATTAGCTTTAATTATTTTATTTTCAGCTGCTAGGGAGTCCACTGTTTTTTAAATATTATCAATTTTTTGTTCTACTCTTTCCATATTCTTCAGTCCTTGATTAACCTGTAGTAGTTGGTTCAGAATTTTCCTAGCCCAGTTTGGTGAATCCACTTCCTCCTCGTCGATATCTGAATGGGCATCTGAAAACTAAGATGCCAGATTTGTGTCCTGATCAGAAACAAGGATATCTGAAGCCAGCTTAGTTCCCAGGTCAGTTCTTAAACTTGAGGAAGGCTCGGGAGGTTCACGTTTCCTTACATTCCTGTTCCCTGAAACTCCTGCAGTAATTACATTCTTTGTCCTTTCTTCTGAATTTTTGCTTTGTCTCATGGTGTCGGGGACGGGGGTAGATTTAACTCCTGCTTCTGCTTGGTTCTCTGAAGGCTCTACCTTTTCATTTTCTTCTATATTCTCTAAGGTTATATTTTTTCAGCATTTGCAAGCTCTCTACTAAACAAAATTGAAGGTTCTACCTGTTTTTGAAGTAGGTAGGTTGCTGCATCTCCTTCTCATTCTTCTGCTTATTGTTAAGTGTTTCTGCCTTCAAGTTCTAGTCCCATCGCTAACTGTTCATCATTCTCCAAATTGGTCTGCTTTCCCAGTTGAACTTCACCTGTTCTGTCGAGTCTGGGTCCCCGGTTCTTAAAAACTAGAGCTGTTTTCAGCAGTCTTTGTTCCAGGTCCGTAGCATGAGTACTTAATTTATTTTCAGTTGAGACACTACTTGCATCAACTTGAGGCACCTTGTTTGTTGTACTTGGCTGAGATTGCGACTGCAACATTTTACTTACTACTTCATTGTTGTGTTTTTTTTTTTTTTTTATATTTTTATTGAGTTTCCATAATAAAAAAACATCAGTAGACTGCTTAACCCTCCTTACATTATCACTTTACAATTCCATTATGCTATCTCATTGAAGTTAACAGAGCAAGTAGTCATACAATTGTGCAAGCCTTTACAATTAGCCCCCCTTACTCCATGACATTACTGCAGTTTTCCTGTAGATTATATATAGTACAATCAACTGTAAAATGAGAAATTTATGAGATGAAGTACAGATAATAGATGAGAAACTGACAGAGAATATGTAGAAAAAAAGAATATAAAAAGTTAACATTTTTTTTTAAAGGGAAGAATTTGGTAGAGAATAAAGTTTTCTTTTAAAAGAAACCTTCTGCAATTGGTGTAGGTGGTTCAATATTGTTCATCTTATGGTTGTAACTTAGCATGAGACACTCTTACAACTGTTTACTTCCAAGCATCATTATATACTGTATCTGGTTGGTTTTGCTGAATCAAAATGAGCTTTGGCGCAAGGTACTAGCTTCTATCGGTGTTAGGGAGACCAGGAGTGGACCTCAGTCCTGATCAAACCAATATACTTTACCCCTTAAGGCATAAGTTAATCTCTCTGGGGCTAGACTGGCCAGAAGTTTTTCCACATCTGCATAGTGGGCATCACACATGTAACCCATGTGTTGAGGATAATCTGGCTGGCTGTTACCAGCATTATTCTCACTCTTCTATTGTGCAAGTTCCACTCCCCACCCCTCATCCTCAACCCCGAAAAGTAAGGTTGCAGGGGATTCCACCACTTTCACCCCCACACACACCTTCAAGACTGAGGGCCACCTCTCTTCAGTAATCCTGTAGGATTCTACACCCCCAAAAGGCATGGATATATGTTCCCCTCTCTGTTTTGCATCTCCCACAATTCGGGGAGATTGTGGGGGGTAAATCTATGTACCCTACTGGGTGGATAAAACAGCCTATGCAAGAATTTAAATTGGGCTTCTTTGTATCAATTACATAGTAGGAGCCCTATGCGCAATTCAATCAAAAGCGCTCAATTATCCTTGATAATAGGTACCCTGAGGTCCTGTTCCCATTTCTCCCTTACCAGCTGCATACTGCCCTGGAAGAAGCTCCTGTCCATCTTTGCTGCCCTAGCTATTAGCCCCTTCTCATACATTGAAGCTCCCAGTATTTCCTTTTTCACCCTATCTATTGGGGAATCTTTTTGTAATCTTCCCACAACATTCTCCCCAAAATGCCTCACTTGGAAAACCCCAAATAGGTGCAAGTTAGGAAGACCCAGGCCTCTGTTAACCTCCTCAAAGGAGAGCATTTCCTCCTTACCATATAGGTCTCTCAGATATCTCACTCCCCTAGCTTCCCATTCAGCAAAGCCCTGGTTATCCAGCCCCAGCAAAAAATCTAGGTTCCTGGCAACCAGGAGAAGGGTAGTACCCTTCTCCCCATCCAACATCTCTGTGTGATGTTCTTCCATGCCAGTAGCACTGACTTTACCAATGGGTTTGCGTCACGTGATAATTTATATGCCCTATCTTCCATCCTTTGCTAAGTAGGCCGTCAGTCTGGCCGGTGTCTCCCCCTGTTCTAATTCCAGCCACATGGCCACTACCTCTTTATTGACCCAGTACTGAATATACCTGTACTGTACCACTAAATAGTAACCTTTTAGATCTGGGAACACTAGCCCACCTTTTTCCTCAGGTGCTTTGAGTTTGTGTAAGGCCATACGAGGCTTTCCACCCCTCCATAAAAGTTTCCCAAACACCCTGTCCAAGAGTGTGAAGTCCCTATCCGTAAGGCTCACCGGGACCATTTGCATGGCATACAAAGTTCTCGTCAGAACATTCATCTTCAATAAGTCGATTCTGCCTATCCACGAGATAGGGAGTTCCCTCTACCTGTCCAAGTCTGACATGACTGTTTTGAACAAAGGCACGTAGTTTAATTCACATAGGCTCTTCAGGCCCCTTCCAATTTTCTAGGTATGTAAAGAACTTGACAACCCTCTTCAAACCGCAATTGTCCTGCCCCCCCCCAAACCCCATCATCAGGAATAATATTTCTGACTTTTGTAGATTTAGTTTATAGCCAGAAAAACTGGCAAAGTCCCTTATGACAGACAATAAAGTAGGCTTGGATACCCCTGGTCACATAACATACATTGGCAGATAATCTGCATACGGGGTTAGTTTATGCTGTCTGCCACTGGTTCCCCACATCCCCCAAATGTCTCGACTCTCCTTGATTTTAATAGTCAGCAGCTCTAACACCTTAGCAAATAGTAGAGGGGAAAGGGACACCCCTGCCTCATACCCCTACATAGTCTAAGCTCTGCCAAGGCCACCCCAATGGCCAGCACCCAAGCTCTTGACTCTCTGTACAGTATCTGCACCAATTCCACAAATGTTTCCCCCACCCCAAATCTATATAGCATTTCAAGCAGGAATGTCCATTCTAGTCTATCGAAGGCCTTCTCAGCGTCCACAGACAGAATACAAGCCTACCCAAGACATTGAGCTCCCCAGCCTATAACATTTAAGAGTCTTCTCATATTATAGTACGACATCCTCCCTTGGACAAACCCTGTTTGATCTTGGTGTGTAACCTGTGGAAGAATGCCCTCCAATCTGGTGGCTAAATCCTTAACCATTATTTTGCAATCATAATTTAACAAAGAGATGGGCCTATAAAAACAACACTCTAAACTATCTTTCCCCTGTTTTAGTAGCATACAGACGCTGGCCTCTAGGCAAGTTCTGAGTAGCCCCCCCGGGTCTCTCAACAGTTTAGCTAGGTATTCCTTAATTTCTTTACAGTATTCAGTCACATAGCCATCTGGGCCTCCTGCTTTCCCAGAGCTAATGCTTGTTATCACACTTTTTACTTCCTCTACTTTGACAGGATTCCCCAGCATTTCAGTTTGCCCTTCCCTAAGAGCAGGTATACGTCATTGTTTTTAACAGTAATTAAAGTTCGAGTTTTTGAGCAACTCCCACTCTCGGAACCTCTGTAGCTGGAGGATTAACAACAGTCCTCTTATGAAGAGCTCTGGAAATCATTGCCAGCCCATATTTCTGATATATTTTCTAGGCTTTAAGTACCTGTCCCTCCAGGGTAATGGCTGTAGTTACTCAGACGCCGTTGAGAGTAAAAACGCCATGGCACGACATGAAGGGGAGTGTGAGCTTGTTCTCCTCACCCAATCAACAGGTTATCATCTCGCATCAGTACCATCACATAACCTATCTTGTAGAATGGCCCCATTCCTTCCAGAGTTCTTTCCCTAGCCAGTGGCCATAAGAAATGAGTCCCACTAGGGAACCGAGGAGAAAGAAAAGGTGCCCAGGAAGAAGAAATGCTGGAGCAACAGGGCAGCCAATCTGGAGAGAAAGAGGGATGGAGGGAGAGACGGCACGACCTGATGACAAGATATTCCCTTGAAGATCTACTGTTATGGTAAACTTGCATATAACTGTTCTGTCTTCTTTGGGGATATCTCTGTCATCAGGTTACACCTAAGGAACGAATCCCAAGCAGTGATGAGAGCAAGGACAGTCTGGGTGGCAGGAAGGTCAAAGGCTTAAGAAAGAAGGCCCTGAAGTACAGCTAGGTCAAAGCTTGTCCTTCTTCTAGAGGGAATTTTTAGACTGAAGTGCTTGGTGAAATTTTTTACAGTATTCCAAGTGGCAGCAGCACAAATCTTGGCCGTAGACACGCCCCTGAAACAGACAACTGAAGTGGCCATGCCCCTGGTGGAATGGCCCTTAACAACCCAAGGAAGCTAGTTACTGTACTTCCTCTAACAAAAAAACAATACAGTTGGCCAACCATTTGGACAAGCACCATTTCGAAACTGGAGCACCCTCCTGCCAGGGGCAATAAAAACAGACAACTCTTTGGACTTCCTGCAGTCCTTGGTACAGTGTGCACAGTAACACAAAATTCTCTGCACATCTAAAATGCACATCTAAGGTGTGGAGCAATGCTTTCCCTGGACTGGCACTCTCTGGATAATAAATGGGCAGGTGGATGGACTGATTCAGAGTAAACTTAGACACCACCTCAGGAAGAAATGTAGGATTAATATGCAACAAGACCCTGTCTTTGTGGAAAATCAAATAAGACTGCTCACATAAGAGCAGAGGTTGAAACTAACTTTTTCGACCACTAGCCAGCCAGGCTAGTGATGGAAAAATCCACCTGCCTGGCACAAAAATGAGGAGAAATCATAGTTTTTTTAATTGTTTTTTATTATACTTTGTGCCCTGCTGTGAATGACCCAGCACCTTTGCCTGGTCATGGACATTGACCTCCACCTCCACATGAGACCGCAACCCTCTCAGATACCCCCTGGCTTGACCCCCAGGTTGGGTTGCGATGCTGAAGCCCCTAGACAG
Organism: Neoceratodus forsteri; assembly: GCA_016271365.2. Taxonomy (NCBI): domain Eukaryota; kingdom Metazoa; phylum Chordata; order Ceratodontiformes; family Ceratodontidae; genus Neoceratodus; species Neoceratodus forsteri. The sequence continues at coordinate 895,483,314 of CM057450.1, forward strand.
TGCTGCACATCATAATTAGGTCCGAGGGTAGGTCCTGGAGGTCAATGAAGGCCAGGGCAGGCTTCAACAAGGATCGTCCACAGGAGTGATTTTTTGGTTGCTGTACGTGGGGGGACAGAAACGTGAAAAGACGTCCGGCGCCCAGCCCTCCAAGTCGCTTCCTAATGCTGATTGCTTGAGGCACCTCTAGCTTCCGCCAGGGGTCCGACAAGCATCAGACATTCGTCCCACCCTCCCCCGGAGAAGTAGAGCAGTCCCTGGGATGCTCTAACCTTCTCCCCCCGGCCGTCCTTCCGACGACTCGGGTCCATTTCTGAACCCGGGTCACCAGAGTCTCAAGCTGAAATCCAACCACTGTGCCGACAAACTCGTAGTTTAAATTAAAAAAAAAAAAACTTGTTTTATTGCAGTACAACATCAACTCTGCATAAAACTGGGTCATTACAGCTATCAGAGTTAGAGATGACTGTGATGAGCAAGTGACATACCAGCATAAGCAGGTATTTTATTTGCTAACTCAGAGAAGTATGTTCTAGCAATATATCTGAGTTAGCAGAAAATAATACCTTGCCTTGCTGGTCTGTGACTGTCACTCACTTTTCACATCAGTCTGTTCCCCACCATGCCTCTCAGTATTCTCACAGAGTCATCTCTGATAGCTTATGACCAAGTTTTATGCAGTGCTGCAACACAACCTGGTTACTGTGGTCAGTGTGTCACCCGAGTAGTCTTGGCATCTAAGGTACTCCCATTATTCATGCTGTTCTGACCAGAGAGAGAAAGGGATTGTGTTGCAGCAAAGCATGAGGAAAAAAAAAATCGGGACTGCAGCAGCAATTTCTGAAGCAAGTTAGTGAAGGGAGCAAGCGGACTCTGTCACTACTCTGGGTGACTGACTCAGTGATCAGTAAGCCAGGCTGTGTTGCAGCTCCACAGGTTAATACAGCTATCAGAGATGACTGTGTGAGGATACTGAGGCAGAGGCATGACAGGGAACAGACAGCTGTCTGATGAGCAAGTGACAGACCAGCAAGTCAAGATTATCTGCTGTTAACTCAGAGAGATTGTTAGCAACATCTCTGAGTTAGCAAATACAACCCTGCCTACCAATAATGAGCCAGAGTATCAGTTCAGACAGAATCTCTCAGACTAGGCTGGTAAGAGCCAAGGGCACATGCTGGTCTGTCACTTGCTTATCAGACAGCTGTCTGTTCCCTGTCATGCCTCTCTCATATCCTCACACAATCATCTCCAGATAGCAATGTAATGACTCTAATGCAGAGCTGCAGCCTGCAACAACCTGGCTGATCAACGAGTCAGTTACCCAGAGTAGTGACAAAGTCAGCTTGCCGATGCTCCCTTCACTAGCTTGCTTCAAAAATTGCTGCTGCTGTCCTGATTTTCCTCAGCTTTGCTGTAACACACTCCCTATCTCAGGACAACATGATGACCAGCAGGGACTGAGTCCCAGAGATTTACTGACCATCTCCCACAAGTCACTGGAGGAAAGCAAACTGTCAATGCAACATAGAGAACTGTGCTTGTTTGTAGTTGCTGCCCACAGCACCCCCCCCCCCCCCATATGTGGTTGCCTCAAAACCCGCCCCCCCAAAGATAGTCAGTGGCATCAGAACATCATTTTATCCTGCAGGACCTGAAATCACAATTTCCAGCAATCCGTGGTCTGAGCCTGCCATGAAGATTGAGCAACACGTTCCCTCCTGGCCTTCTCAGTACTTAACTTCCAGGCCTTCACTCTCTCACACTGGGATTTTCTGCTTCTCTCCAGATCACCAACCGTGCGACTCCTGACACTCCTTCTCGACTCCCGTCTCTCACGCAGCTACAGCAGGGATGGCGGAACTGAATCCAGTCACAGCACTACACAGAGGACGTCCAGCGGGCAAACTTTTACTACGGGAGTGGTACTGCAGATGGCGAAGGCAAGAAATGGAGTTCCTTCTCAAAAGGCTGGCTTCGTCACAGCAAGAGCTCCTCTTCTTGCGAGGTTTCATTCTCAGGAGATCACTTTGGCTGCCTTTCAGCAATCTCTGGTGGCGCTCCACAGCAGCCTCTAGTGGCCAAGCAGGGGAACAGCAGGGAGAGTTTTTAAAAAGTCAAGGCACCCAGAGGGCGCTTAGCTGTGGCACTTTCACCCGCCTGATGTGAAAGCTACCCGGATTTGGCGGGCGTCAATTTCGAACACTGCACAAGAGCATGTAGCTCTGACATTCTTCGAGTAGAAGTAATGGCAACTAAAAATAATGCTTTCCATGACAGAAAGCATAGCTGGCAAGACATGGCTGGCTCAAATGGAGGCAGGGTCAACTTCTCCAAAACAAAATTCAGGTCAGAGCTGGAACTGGGTTATAGACAGGAGGCTTCAACTGGAGGATGCCTCTCAAAAAAGTATGGGCCACATCCAGTTGTGCCAAAGCAGAAACACAGAACAGTGATGGCATCAAGAGACTGTAGGTCTTCAGATGGACTGGAGGATAAGGTTTGCCTGTTTGCAGATGACACCAAGATCTGCAACAGAGTAGAGGACCCAGATGGGGTGGGCAGAATGAGGAGAGATCTTGAAAAACTGGCAAAATGGTCAGAAGAGTGGCAACTGAGGTTTAACACAAAGAAGTGCAAGATCATGCACATAGGGAAGAAAATCCCTGATGACACCTATAGGCTGGGAAGGGAGTTGCTGGCAATCATAAGGGAAGAAAGAGATTTAGGCATCATCATCACAGATGGCCTGAAATCATCCATGCAGATCACTAAAGCAGTAGGTAAGGCTAGGGGAATGTTGGGGTGTATTAGTAGGGGTATCACAAGTCATAAGAGGGAGGTAATAATCCCTCTTTATAAGACACTGGTTAGGCCTCATCTGGAGTACTGCTTGCAGTACTGGAGGACGCAACTGCACAAGGACATTAACAAAATGGACGCAGTCCAGAGAAGGGCAACCAAAATGGTGCAGGGACAGCATCAGAAAACATATGAGGACAGATTAACGTAGCTCAATATGTATACCCTGGGGCACAGGAGGGAGAGAAGTGACATGATTGAAACATTCAACCATCTTAAGGGCATTAACAAGGTGAAATATTCTAACATGTTTCAATATAAGAAAAATAGCAGGACAAGAGGACACAGCATGAGACTAGAGGGATGCTGACTAAGCGGTAATATGAGGAAGTTATTTTTCACAGAAAGGGTGGTGAATGTATGGAACGGCCTACCTCAGGATGTGGTGGATATAAATACAGTGCAGGGCTTCAGACAGCCATTGGACAGGCATAAGTGAGTAACACAGATGAGTATGAAAAGATAGGCCATTGACAGAGTAAAGGCCTATGACGCATTTATAAGGTAGAAAAAATGGGCAGATTGGATGGGCCTTGCGGTCCTTATCTGCCATCAACTTCTATGTTTCTATGTAGGTCTATCTAGTCTGCCAGAGAGTTCCCCATGACCTCTTATAGGCCCTGGGTTCTAACCCACCTACCGAGCTTTACCCTTCCTTACATTTGCATTTCCCCCTAAAACCTTTGCCCTACCCCTTCCCAGTCTGAAGGCTGCCAGGGCCTTTGCACTTGCAACTTCCATCGGCAGGCCATTCCAGGTTTCCACCACCCTTTCTGTGAAAAAATATCTTGGATCTTTTCTGAAGCTCCCACCATGTAGCTTTCACTCGTGCCTCCTGGTATTCCTTTGGAACAGTTCCAAGTATGGCACCTTGTTAAAGGAGAATTAAAGTCAAAATCTGCAAAAAAAAAAAAGTTGTGTAAAGTGTTTGATTTGTAGGTATACTCCTAGTAAGGCATCCCCTTTATTTACTGAAGAGAGTTTTTTTCTAAATTTGCTTGCTTTTTTCATGGCCCCTTGGGAAACTCCATATTAACATTGCTAATGGCCTTTCTTGTTCCTACAATGCCTCCTGTCCCACGTGACTGTGATGTATCCAGGACCATTGATTCAGAGAGTAATAACTGCACAGCAGCATAGTACAGTTGTGTAAGAACTTACCGTAACAGTAGATCTTCGAGAGAGGCTCTTGTAGTAGGTAGTTACATATAGGACTGAAACCGGCAGGCGTCAGGACCCCACGGAAAAACTTCTAGCTAGCAGTTCTAAGAGACCGCCTCATGTCAGGTGACCGCATCAGAGACATCGTGGTATAAAGGGGCCGTCCCTCATGCCCACCTTCCAGTTCTTTCACGCCAAAGGCCAAAAGAGGCCAGACGACAGAGAAGCGAACATTTCCCTCACTGGAAAAGGAGCTGAAAAAGCTTAGGGGGATGGAGGGCGGGAAGGTATTACCTACAGCAAGAGCCTCTCTCGAAGATCTACTGTTACGGTAAGTTCTTATGTAACTGTACTATCTTACTTCGAGAGGGCTCTTGCAGTAGGTAATTACATATAGGACTGAGTCCCAAGCAGTCTGGAACAAGAAGAAGCAAACGAGAGGAGGAAACTACTCAAAGTAGACCCTCTAGCTGTGAAGGCCTCAAGAAAGGAGGCCTTGCAGGACAGCAAGCCTGAAGCCTGCTCTATGGCGAGAGGCAATATCCAAACTGTAATGTTTTGTAAAGGTATAGACGGAAGTCCAAGTGGCGGCAGCACAGATTTCTGCCGCTAACACATTCTTGAAACAAGCCACCGAGGCAGCGACTCCTCTGGTGGAGTGGCCTCTCACTTGACCCGGATGGGTCTTGTTGTACTTGTCATAACAGAAGATGATGCAATGAACTAACCATTTGGACAGGCATTGCTGAGAAACAGCATTGCCTTCTCTTTTGTGGGCAAAAGAGACAAACAGTTGATCAGTCTTTCTGAGATCTTTTGTTCTGTTAGTGTAGTATCTCAGAATTCGGTGACTGTCCATAGTGTGTAAGAGATACTCCCCTTGATTTGAGTATTGCGTAAAGAAAGCGGGTAACTATAGACTGGTTCAATGTAGATTCCGCTACCACCTTGGGGAGAAACTTAGGATTGGTGCACAGAGCCACACGTTCCTTGTGAAAAATCAAGTACGGGATTTTACACATCAGGGCCTGGAGCTCGAAAATCCTCCAAGCAGAAGTAATGGCCACTAGGAAGAGAGTCTTCCATGAAAGGAACTTCATGTCTGCTGAGGCTGCTCGTTACTCAGAGAAGCCCAGAGGCTGTGGAAGAGGGAAGGAATCAGGTGGTGTGGGGCAGCGCCGCAGCTGAAGCACCCGCTGCTTTTTTGGGCGGGGGGGCTTGGCAGCTGGAGGGCCCGCGCTTAGCGGCCCACTTTCCTGGAGGTTTCGCTTTGGCCGATTCCATCTGCCGAAGGGACAGCGCTGCGTTTGATGGGGGGGTGATACATGGAGTCCACAGACTTCAGTGCCGTGCCCTTCTCCTGCAGATCGGTGATAATGTCCTTGACATCACCACCGAACAGCACCAAACCCCGGAAGGGTGCTTCCTGAATGGAGAACTGCACTTCTGGAACCAACCCTGACACACGGAGCCAAGCATGACGCCGTAAGCCTGTGGCAAAAGCTGAGCTCCTACCAGCAGTGTCCACTGCATCGTAAGTCGCACGAAGCATGTGCCGACTGGCCGAACGTACAGAGCGGACGAGGTCAGACACTTCCTGCTTGACTTGAGAGTCCAGAAGGGAGTCCAATTTGGATTCCACCTCACTAAGAATTACCTTCTGACAATCCCCCATGTGACCAACATAATTCAGGGCCCTAATGCCCAGAGTGGAAGAAGCGAAAATAGTCTTGCCATACTGGTCCAGAAGACGGGATTCTTTGTCGGGTGGCGACAAGCTCAAATGCTTCGGGTTAGCTGACCAACCGTGAGTGGCGCTAATCACGACTGAATCAGCTCGAGGGTGAGAGTCTAAAAAGTCAACACCCTCGGGAGCCTGATATAGCCTGTTCGACTTCCGAGGAAGCGGGGCTAAAGCCGACGGCTGTTTCCAAATACTGGTAACAAGATCAGCATGAGGCTCAATCCAGGGTGGCATCAAGATGGGAGTTGTCACGGGCAGATACAGATGCTCAGCGAGTTTCTTACACTGGGTATCCGGCCCCAAGGACTGCCACTTATGAACCTCCTGGATTTTACGTAGCAACTCCATAAAAAAAGGATATTCCGGAGGAGACTTCGGAGGAGTCCTTGGCCTGGGCTTAGTCGGAGAGCGTGGCTCGTCGTCCTGCCCGGGACCACCGTCAGAGGCGTCCGAGGAAGAAGAAGATAGTGATGAAGAAGACTCCCTCTCCCGGCGTGGGGGAGGAATGGACGCCTTGAGAAGCCCCCGGGAAAGCATGTCCTGCCCCTCTCTGGAACCAGAGGATTTAACCCTGGTGTCCGGAGGTGGTGAGGGAGTTTGTCATCCTGGACGTACAGGAACCGGAACTGGTACCGTCGTCAGAAGATGACTGTCCACCTCTCTGGTGAGCTGAGCCTTGGCCTCAGCCCACCAGGAGGAGACAGTCTCCTGCAAGTCCAACAGCGGCTGAGGGGGCGGTTGAGGTGGAGAAGGAGGGGGATACAGGTATGGATTATACCCGTAAGGTACAGACCGAACCCGACGGGCGAAGTCCCTGCCGGGTATTAAGGAGTTGGGTACTGCCGCCGGATAGACCGCGCCGGGTACTGGGGCTGCCGGATACTACGGTCCCAGGTAAGACTGCGTCGGATACCCATGAACCGGGGGGGGGGCTGCCAGAGCAGACGGCCCAGCCGGAGGCCCTACGGGCAGTTCTGGAGCATAGGGCCCGGCGTTGGAGCGGCATCCGGGAGTGGGATGTCGCCCGGTGTCGGCAATACCGGCGTCGAGACTGGCGGCCAAGGAGCCGGCGTCGGGGCCGGCGTCCGGGGAGCCAGCATCAGATCTGTCGGACCAGCAGGCGGACTGTCTGACAGGGGTGGAGCAGGAACCTCAGCATCACCCAGGGATGGGGGAAAAAAATCCTCGAGGTCAGGCTGAGGAGACCCAGGGTCCCCAGAGGGCAGCGAAGGCTGCGGAGAGCCGGGAACGGCAGACGTGGGAGGGTCCGGTGTTGGCTCATCTGCAGTGCAGACGTTGGGCGAACTGACATCCGACTTATCAGCAGGATCCGGGCAGGCGCCAGAGGAGCCGGCGTCCGACTTAATGGACCCTTCTCCGGAGGAAGGCTGCGATGGAAAGGCAGTCTGGTCTGGCAGAATAGGGGCCGTGCGCCGCCCTGAAGGATCTGGTGACTTACCGACCTTCTCCCTGCGGGCGTCGGAGGAGCCTACCAGAGCCGCCCATATCAGTAGGCCACACCAGGACGGCTTTACCGGGAGTGGAGGCCTCCGAAAGCCCGGAGGCGCCCAAAGGGCCCGAGCGCGAGCCAGATGGGTGGGCCACTGCCTTAGAAGCCTCTAAGGCGCCGTCGTGGAGTAGTCCCCTAGGGGGACGTTACCTGCAACACACCGACTCCCAAAGAAGACGCGGTGGATGAGGAGCCCTTGTCCTGGTGTTTCTCCTCATCTATTTTCTTTCGATGGCCTTCGGGGGAAGTGGACGCCTGCTGGAGCTTTCGCAACTCTTTTTCCATGGAGCTTATTTTCTTTTTTAAAATATGGGCCTCCATCCCAGACATTTTTTTTAGAACACTGCAGAGAAAGATTTTAGCTTTCATTTGGGCCAATCAAAAACCCAGGATTAGCCTTTCAGTGTTGCAACTTCCTAGACAAAAAGGGGGCATGTCCTTTCCTAATTTTAGATTATACCATCAAGCTTCCCAAATTAGAATACCCATATATTGGCTCAATACAACCTACATAGCGAAATGGAAGTGGGTGGAAACTCAGGAAAAAGAGCTGGAGGATGTGAGTCGAACTTTGCTCTCCTTCCCTTCAGTAATCAGAGCAGAGAGTACTGCCAATCCATACACCCATTCCACACTGAAATGCTGGCAGACGGTACTGGCATCTCGGGAATTTGTACCCTGGAGGCCGGCTATGTTCTCCCTGCCTTATCTGGATGCTTTTACCCCAGCCAAAATGGATAAAGGGTATCTCAAATGGCGAAGGAAGGGGCTACATTTGGTTTATCATTTCATGCCTCAGGGGACAATCCTGTCATTGATAGATTTAGCTCAAAAATATGACATCCCTTACTCGGATAGATTTAGGTATTTTCAGACTAGGAATTATCTCTGCTCCCTCGGTAGGGTGAACTGGGGGGATTCCCCTCTCCCTGGACTCCTGTTGATCTTACTGGGAGCCATAGAGGGAAGGCCAACCCCTCCCCATATAATTTCATCTCTTTATGAAGGCCTGCATTCCTTGCATAGTAAGCCCTTAGATAATATTAAGATAGCCTAGGAGAAGGACCTTGGGATAGAGATAACCTCACTTCAATGGGAGAAGTATATAAAGACAATGTATAAGGACACAGACTTGGGTCTCTGGAGGGAATTCGCTTGGAAGATGTGTGTTACTTATTTCAGGGCTCCAGTGGTAGTGCAGAAATACAATGCCAATGTTAGTGCAGAGTGTTGGAGGCATTGCGAATCCACCCCAGCTACCCTGGGTCATATTTTCTGGTCGTGTAAGGAACTACACCCATTCCTTGATCACTTACATAAGGCTCTCCAACAATTGATATCACCTAATTTAATTTTGGGCCCTCACTTTTTTCTGGTTGGAGACAGCCCCCAAGAACTGATGGATATTCCGTCTAGGAAGTTTCTCAATCTGGCCCTACTAGCCGCCAAAAAGGCTATTACGAAGGGATGGGGTTCCCCTCTGCCTCCTGTTCTGGATACTTGGCAACAGATAATGATAGATATCTATAAGATGGAGAGGCTCACTGCCATTATTAATAAATTTCAAAATGCATTTGATAATATGTGGAGAAGATGGGTTATGTACATAATGCCACTTCAGGCAGATTTTCAACCCTGAGCTGAATTTAACATCTAGGTACTTGCATGCTATGAGAGAATCAACTGAATTATCATGCATTTATTTTATTACATCGAAGGCAACGAATGAAATTGGAAGGTTTACTGAACAGAAGTGCACTTTTTTGTCTACTTTATGTGTTTATTTTAAATTTATTTTTTATTTAAGTCATGTGTAACTGTATTGTAAAAGTTTGTCTTTGTACTTGTTTATCAGCAAAAAATAAAGACTGAAAGTAAAAAAAAATAAATAAATAAATATGGGCCTCCAGGGACTGCTGGCGCCGTCTTCGGGTGGCCGAGCTGAACTTGAGGCAGTGCTGGCACTTATCCACCAGATGGTCGAGGCCTAAGCAAAAGAGGCACAGGGAATGGCCGTCCTTGTGCAGGAGTTGGGCGCCGCACAAGTCGCACTTGTTCTTGTGCTCAGAGGGTGTAGGGGACGACATACACCGACGAATACCTAACAATAGATCCAAAAAAAAAAAAAAAAAATTGCAAAATACTCGGTCAAAACTACTGACGACAGAGGCTGACAAGCGATGAACTTTACCGCGAGGCGCTTGCATGAGCTAACGGCGGGAAAGAACTGGAAGGCGGCGTGAGGAACCGCCCCTTTATACCAACGTCTCCTGATGCCGGTCACCTGACATGGGGGCGGTCCCTCGCCAGAGACTGCTAGCTAGAAGTTTTTCCATGGGGTCCTGATGCCTGCCGGCTTCAGTCCTATATGTAACTACCTACTGCAAGAGCCCTCTCGAAGTAAGATCTACTGTTATGGAGCTAAGATTATGGGTTCAACTAAATAACTAATCCAAACTTCTGTTTTTTATGTATGAGTCTAGGTCTAGTCAGCAGAAGTGAATGCAGGAGTAGTAGTAAAAACTATTTTTATACAGGAAAACATGTCATTTAGGTCGGGTGGCACAATTTACAAGACCGTCCTGTTATGACTTCTATTGTTGAATGTTTTTTGTTTGTTTTTTTAATCACCTTTATTCAAACTTTCAGACATCATACATTGGACATTAGAGTATATACTTTTGACAGTTTGCTTTCATTTTTATACAGTAGGTTAAAGAGTGTGAGAATATATTGCAGTTCAGTCTTTCACTAATGTCCATCTTTGTATCGCCTTCGAGCTTACAAGCCATCTATTGTTAAATTTAGTTTAAGATAACCAAGAATTATTAAACATCAACAACTTAGTGCATGGAGAACAGTATACAATTCATGATTAACATAATGATAAAAAAATAAAATAATTCTATCATGAAAAGGGGGAAGCAGACTACTATTTAATATGTACCAGTTTGAAGTGTCAAAAAACCACTAAAGGGAAGAGATGCATAGAAAATAAAGCAAGAGGAGGGACGTGAACCCTGTAGAGCAAACTCTAAGGGGTGAAATTGTTATTGCAAACTCATGACAGGAAACTAAAGAGGTGCAACCAGTATATGGTTCTCCCATCGTGGTGACCTTCCACCTACGCAGATAGATCTTTAATTTAGTTACGAGGTGTCCTCATCTGCTGATGCAACAATGTCCCCCGAGTCAGAATTACTGGCTGCCCATCCCACCCATGGGCTCCAAACCTCCATAAATTTGTCTTGTCTGAGACATAATTTGGCTGTCATCTGTTCCATTTCACATACCTTATTGGTTCAGTCAAGCCAGTCCTGAACGGATGGTGGGAATGGCCTCAGCCATCTGGCTTTCACACACTTTAAAGCTACGGCTATGAGAATTAATGCAAATTTCCTATGAAGTAAGCATCCATTATCAGGGTCCGGACCGGAGGGGGGGGCTGAAAGGGGCCCCTCGGCAGAGATCGCTCAAGTCCTGCAACCAGAGCAGATACTGCCCCGCATAGGGTTGGACATCAGGACCCTGTGATCCAGGTCGTCTAATCTACGGTCCCACTGAACTTGCAGTGTCCACTGCATGACCCACATGTGGAGCCTGGCTAGAAGAACAGTGGGGATAACTGCCACCATAAGACCCAGAAGACATAAAACGGATTTGGCCATGGTCTAGCAGGTGAAAGCCACTTGTTTGGCTTACAACTGTAATGTAATGTGACGTAATGTAATGTTTCCACCCTGTCCAAAGGGAGGAAAGGCTAGACCCTGGACTAAGTCCAGCACTGCCCCAATAAATTGGAGGCACTGAGAGCTAATAAGGTGAGACTTGGGATAGCTCACCGTAACCCCCACCTGGTGGAACAGGTCCAGGATAGCTGACAGGGAAGCATCTAGGCTGTCCCTCGACATAGCTGACAGCAGCTAGTCATCAAGGCATGGGAACACACAATGGCCCTAGTGGCGTAAAGCCACTGCCACCACTGATAGGCACTTGGTAAACACCCTGGGTGTTGATAAGAAGCCAAAGGGGAAAGCTTTGAACTAAAAATGCTCACCCTGGAAGGTGAACCTGAGAAAGCAGCGGTGGGCTGGGGAAACTGGAATAGGCACGTAGGAGACCTGCATGTCCACTACACAGAGCCAAAGTACCTGGTGAAGCAGTGGCAAAAGACCTGGGAGTGTCAACATGTGGAACCTTTTGTACTCTACATACAGGCTAAGAGAATGGAGGTCCAGTATCAGTCAAAGGTCTCCCACCTTTCTGGGCACCAGGAAGAAGCGGGAGAAATATCCTGTTCCTATCTGGGCCCGAGGAAAGGGCTGTATGGCAGATCTCTGCAACAGAGCCTCAATCTCCCTTCTGATGAGAGGAATGTGACCCGACTGGTAATGAGAGACCCCTAGAGGATTTTCTGGAGGTTTCTCTGTGAATTCCAGTGTGTGACCGTAAACTATCAGCTGAAGACCCAAAGAGTCTGTCATAATCGCCTCCTACCCGGGCAGGTGTCCTGCTGAATCTGCCCCATACCAGCTCCTCCAGAACTAGAGGGGGAGGCAAGTCAGGGGGTGATGGGAGGGCTGGGGAGTGCCACCCTGGAAACTTTGTTAGACTTGGTTGGGGGGCGGAGGCTGCTAAAGGAGCCCAACGTTTGGATTGACACTTGGCAGGCTGCTGCCAAGTCTGGTGCCTTTGTTGGCGACAAAAAGGTTGCCTTGGTTTGGTACTGGAGTGATACAGGGACCGTACTGAGCGTAAAGCTTTCCAACTCTCCTGTAGGTCAGTCAAGAAGTCCTTGACATCTCCTCCGAAGAGAAACGAGCCTCAGAAGGGTGTCTCCAGGATAGAGAGTTGAATGTCCTGGGTGAACCCAGAGACCCGCAACCAGGAGTGCCAGCACAGGCAGACTGCCATCACAGTGCTCCAGGCAGAAGCATCAATGGCATCATAAGTGGCCCGCAACTTGTGGTGGCAGGTAATTTCTGCCATCCTGACAGTCTCTTCAATTTTCTTTTTGGCCACGATCTCAGGCAAGACCTCAAACTCCAATCTGAAGTGCCCCAAGATGGCCTTCTGGTAACACACCATATGGGCCACATAATTCAGTGCCTGCAGAGCCAACATAGAGGATGAGTAGGCCTTGTGGCCATATTGTTCCAATTGCCTCGACTCCTTATCTGGAGGAGAGGCACATGTGCTTGGGCTTAGATGAGCGGTCATGAGCCACAGCGATGATCACCAAATCAGCTTTGGGATAAGTGCTCAGGTGGCCCTTGCCCTCCAGGATATGATACAATTTGTCCACCTTGTTAGAAATAGCGACAAATGATGACAGCTGTTGCCACATAGTAGTGGCCAAGTTGTTGTGGGGGTCCCATCCACAGGGGAATGAGAAGAGGAGTCTACGCCACAAGGTTGAGGTGCTCCACTAGCCTGTTACGTTGCAGGTCCTGTTCCTCAGTCTTCCATCCATTAGCCTCCTGAAGTTTTCAAAGGATTTCTGTAAAGGAAGGGTCCTCTGGGGGAGACTTTGAAGTCTCTTTGGAATTCGGGTCCTCCAGGGGAGGGGATTCAAAGCCTGAAGCAGGAGGAAGAATCAGACTCAGAGTCCGAAGAAGGGATTCTATCCGGGGTTGGAGCTCTTCAAGTAGGAATCTTTCTTTTTTTTTGGACTCTTTATTTAAAAGATTTTCATATGTAATACAAACAATACAATGGGTCAAATACATCATAGTACACGTCTTATTTAGCTTGATCAGTAAAAGCCAAATCAAAAAAAATACAAAGGCTGATTTTACACTCTTCAGATGTAAAACAGGTTGTACATTTCATGCAACAGAGGATTAAGAAAAGGAGGAGAGTTTCTTGGACAAACTGAGTGTCACTTAATGATTAGCTGTTCAATTAATTCATCAATAAATAAATAAACGATAAGAGGATACCTCTCCTGGAAGGCCCCTACATCTCCTGTTCCTTTCCTGAGAGTGTGGTTCAAAACAGTAACCCAATGTTTAAGATCTGTGTTTCAGTTTATGGAGAAACCTCTCCCCTTTCACGACTCCCAGCAAGTATTCAATTATGGCACAAATTCTTGTCTGTGAGCCATAATATAAAAAATCCACCTTCTCCACTGGATCTCAAAATTCTCCATACAATGATTAACTAAGGCAGTAAGCTTTTCCGCCTTATATAACTGGTTCATAAGGTTTTGCCATTCTTTGAGTGAGGGAGGTTCCGGGGTAAGTCATTTCTTAGTTATAGACTTCATAGCAGTGAGGAGACAGAGCTGGATTAGCTGTCTGTTTGACATGTCCCTCATCCCTCTCTCTAGTTAAGAGAAGAAAAAAGAGCTCTGCCATAAGTTGGATCAGGGTCCCCATCACCTCACCACAGCTCTCTCCAACTACATCATAAAGGGCCCAAGAATCGGACATGCCCAAAAGACATGGGCATGAGTAGCCGGGTCATGCCACACCCTTGCCAACATGGTGATCCCCTTGCCAAGTTATATTTGACTTGTACTGCAGGGGTCTGAAAGCATCTCAGGGTCACCTTCCATGAGAATTCCTTCCAAATATATGGCCTTGTACCTAGGTGCATAAAACGGACACAGGATTTCCATGTTTGGAGATCTATTTTAATGCCTAAATCTCTTTCCCAGGACAGTTTTACTGAATTAAATAGGTTTGTCAAAATGGAGTACTGCTTTGTAAATATAGGAAGTCATATGTTGCTGAGGTGCAGTGCCCAGCAATGCCAATCTAAAGATTTCTCGTAGGGGAAGGTGTTTTTCCGCAGCCAAGAGAGGAGCAGGAAATGTTTTACTATAATTAACAGCTTACAGGTACCTAAACCTATCTCATGGTGTCAAAACATATCTGCGTATCACTTCCTTAAAGGATAATAAAATTCCTTTATGATAGAATTAGATTAGTAGTTGAACCCCCAGCCTTGCCCAATTCCTAAAGCCTAGGTCTAATCTAGCTGGCTGGAAGGCCTTTAACTATGGTAGTGAATATAAAAGATGTTTATAGGAAGCAAATTGCTTAGAGGTCCAAAATTTCTCCAACATACAGTATTAGGGTGTTTCTAGTGTATGGTTATCTGTGATCAGATCCAGAGAGATTGGGGGGAATAATATTTTATTTATTTTGGTGAGATCTTCTCCCTCTTTTCTAATTCACTCCATTTCGCCGCACAGGCATGATGTAGCCATAACATTATCTTGTTTTGGGAAGCCATGTAGTAATTATAAAGACAAGATAATGCTAGTCCTGCTCTGGAAGGCATCTGTAAGGTTGTGAATTTTATCCTAGGAGGGTGGGAATCCCAGACATAGCAAAATACCTTTTGATTCATCTCCCTAAAGAAGGATAGTGGGGGAGCTATCGGTAGAAACTGTGCAAGATATAGAAATCTTGGTAATAAATTCCTACAAACTGCTTCTACTCTCTGTATCAATGTAAGCAGGACAGTGCTCCACCTCTCCAAATCTGTTGTGGCCTGTCTTAACAATGGGACATAGTTATGTTGGTATAAGCATGTTGGGTCCATTGTCAACCGTATTCCCAGATATCTCAGGTGTGTGGTATCCCAGCGGAAGGGAAAGTTCCTTCAGTTGCTGTCTGTGGAGGAGTAATTCACCATTTTTATTTTATTTTTATTTCCAAAATGTTTCACCAGCAAAGACAATATGATCTGAACAAGCAGGTCATCTCCACAAGCGTCCTGAGGGAGGAGGTTACAGAAGATTGGGAGAACATACAGAAAGCATGTACAAGGTGATAAAAGTACAATAACTAATACAGCTAATGATAACATAGCATAGAGGTATAAACAGTAAGTAGTTCCCATAACATCTGTGAAATGCTAGAGGTTGAGGATGCAGACAAGCTGATTAAGTGCCAGAGCATGCGCAAGGAGGCTAGTATCCGAAAGCAAAGTGGTGTTGAGGGTTGAGAAATGGGGTAAGAAGAGCATAATGTAGACAAGGGCCTAGATATGAGATGAAACCAAGAATCTGAGCCCCTTCTTGAAGTATAGAACCCAGCAAGGGAGATGAGGATTAAGGAGAAAGGGAGGAGGAGGGGAGAGAAGGGGGAAGGGAAACAAGACCCAAATTAACCCGCCAGGATACCGAGGCCCAGCAAGGGGGGTTGGACAAGGCAAAAGAGTGAAGAGGGAAGGGGGATGGGGGGATTGGTGGGAGGGGGAGTAGGAGAAGGGAGTGGAAGGAAAAAAATAAGGGGGAAGGATAAGGAGGGAGAATAGGGGGCAGGAAAGACAATGGATCAGGGAATGCGGAGAAGGGATTCAGGGAGGAGAAAGTGGGGGGAAGAAAACAACAGATTGAAACTGAGACTGGAGAGTGTAGGGGAAGGGAAAGAATAGTTTATTAGAATGGGGGGAGGGTCAGGTGAAAACAGTTAGGCAGCATGCTAAATTACCAGGAGAAAGATGAGAAAGGGGGGAGGTGGAGGTTTAACGAATGGTTAGGAGTGGTGATGGAGACAGTGGTAGGAGGAAGCAGTTGCATAGGCAGGGAGATGGAACAGAGGGTTGAGGAGGGGAGGGTATAGTATAGAGATGGTGGGTAGAGTAGGGAGGGCTAGATGTAAGTACAGTTAGGGGAAAAGTAGTTGTGCAGGGCCAAGGAGATAGAGGATGGAGCACAGTAAAGTCTGATAAGTGCAGGAAGCGCATTCCAGAGCTTAGAGAAATGGTAGGAGAAAGCAGCCTAGCCTATGGAGGAGGTACAACAAGGGATGGCTAAGGTGGGCACGTCAGTGGAACGGAGAGGGCGAGAGGAGTATGGAGGGGCACAGAGCAAAGGGGAGATGTAGGAGGGGAAAGCCCCAAGCCAGAATTTAAAAGTGAACTTGGCACAGTGGAAGAGATGCCTGCCCTCGAGGGAGGGGAAGGCTAGAGATTGGTATAAGGTACAATGATGTGTGCCGGGTACAGAGTCTAGAGCGAAGTGACAAAGCATTGAAAATGGTATCCAAACTAGTGAGGGAATACTTGGGAGCAGAACTGTAGACTATGTCACAATAGTTGAAAATAGGGAGCATCATTTTCTGAACTAGATCACGTCTAACCGAAAGTGGAATGGCACTACTGTTCCTATATAGGGCACCAGACTTGGGGCGTAGTGTTTTCAGGATGGTGATAATATGTTCAGAAAAAGTAAGATGTTGGTCAACCCAGACACCTAGGTATTTAAACGAGGAGGTGTACTCAAGTAGTGTCCCGCCGAGGGTGTGGAAGGAGGGGAGAAAGGGTAGCCTAGATAGTCTCTGCCGTGTTCTAAAGGTCAAGGAGACTGTCTTCTTGGCGCTGAGGAAAAGTTGATGCATGTTGAACCAGTACTGAACATTAGTGAAGTCAAGCTGTAGTTTGGTGGAGTAGGATGGGGAGTGGCTTGAGGTGTACAAGACTGTACTGTCAGTATACATGTGAATTGATGATGAAGAGCAAACTGACAGTAAGTCATTGATAAAGATAGAAAATAAGATTGGGCCAAGTACAGAGTCCTGAGGCACACCAGTAAAGACTGTTAGTGGTGGGGAGGTAGAATCAGCAGTTTTGACATATTGAGTTCTGCCTACCAGGTAGGCTTGGAACCAATCGCAGGCAGTCCAAGACAGGCCAGCTGATGAGAGGGTTTCAAGGAGGAGGGAGTGGGAGACTGTGTCAACGTCCTTAGCAAGGTCAACAAAGATGGCAGAGGTGCTGAGGCCTTTATCCATGGCTGTATGGATAGAGTAAGTGAGGCAGAGGAGGGAACTGGTTGTGGAGTGGTTCTTCTGGAAGCCAGATTGGACGGGAGTGAAGAAGGAGTAGTCATCGAGAAAGGTGGAGAGCTAAGAGAGGACATGGTGTTCCTGTAGTTTAGCCAAGGTTGGTAGAAGTGAGATAGGGCGGAAATTCCCAGAAGAAAAAAAAAAAAAAAAAGAGATCAGCGGACTTGGGTAAAGGGAGCGCAGTAGCCGGTTTCCAAGCTTTAGGGATAGTAGCAATGGAGAAGGATAGGTTAAGGAGATCAGTCAGAGGGAGGGAAGGAGATAGCAGGAGCAGATAGTTAAAGAAACTTAGTGTCTAGGTCATCGAGTGAGCTACCTTTGTGGTGATAGAGAGGACTGAGCAAGGAAAAACCTCACCGTTGGGTGCTGTTGGGGGGAAATGGTGGGCTTGGGTGAAGGGGGGAAGACAGGCTGAGAGGCAGGATAGTAGGATGGAGGCACAGGAAGTAAAGTAGGAGTTAAATTCCGCAGCAACTGTAGGATGGTCAGCAATCAGTTGGTTATTTATATTGAGTAGAGGGGATGGTGGTTTAGTTTGTGGGGAGAAAAGGGAATGTACCACTTTCCAAAATTTAGATGGGTTGAGGTTTGTGTTAAAAGTAGACTGGAAATATTCTGCTTTAGCCAGCCGAATGGCTTCAATACAGGCATTACACAGCATTCTGTAAGTAGAGTGGCCATGAGGGAGGTTGGAGGAATTATGGGTTCTCCATGTTCTGTCACACACTTGTTAGCAGGCTAGGAGTTTGCGGGTTATCCAGGGGAGGTGGCTACCTCGCACCCTGACTTTCTTCAGGGGAGCGCGTTTATTCCAGATAGTAAGGAAACTGGCTCTTCAGAACCTCTGTCTTGGCTACATTAATCCTGTATCCCGCCACCTCTCCGACCCTTTCCAACAGGGACCAAAAAGGAGGTAAGGACTGTTCCAAGTGCATAAAATAAATCAGCAAATCATCTGCGTATAACGCCAGTTTGTGTTGTTCTCGCTCCCGTCAATTCTGATATGTTATACCAGCAAATGAACAAATGGGCTCGACAGCTCAGGAAGCTACAAATAGCAGCGTACTTTCTGAAATTAAAAAGGCTTGCACTCCCCAGTACACACATCAACGTCTCACGCCACCCCGGCGCTTTTTCAAGATGTCAACAGCATGTATAATTGCTCTTATTTATAGTGTCATCCCCACAGACATATTAAAGGTACATACACATATTAAAACAAAGCCTAAACTTTTAAAATACATTCATGCATGAGCAGCATATATCTAATATATAAGGCTACATGAGAGCAGCATATCTGACAACCAAGACAATTTTCTTAATACACACAATATGAGGCACATTATAGCCCTAAATAGATATTATTTATAACCTAAAATACTATGTTTTTATATTAGATTCAGCAGCTAGCTTAATTAAAATTATTTTAAAGCATGGAAAAGTAACAGAGAATGAACTCAAGAATGAGTTAATGAAACATGAAGAGATAGTTAATAATTTCTCAACACATTCTGAATTTGAGACTTTTAAAGCTAAACTCCATACTGCACTAAAAAAACATGATGATAAGATTTGTAAAATAAAACAAACTCAATTTGAGAGGAATCGTCGTGATTATGAGAGGGGAATCATTTTTGACTGGAGTACTAAAAGTGGGATTCGATCTATACTAAGGAAAAAAAGGACAACAAACTATTATACCACTACCTATGGTTCAGACAGTGAGGAACAGAGTGATGATGGAAACTGGTCCCGTGAGATAGGTTTGGTACAAACACAAGCCCAATCCCCTTTTTTTAGGTGTCTGACAACAAACAGGAGACCCTCCCAATATCAGGAACAACCAAGAAAAGAATACACAGGGAGGTGTACTACAGGTGGAGGTAATTCAGGGAGATGCTCAGTAAATAGTACAACCTCACCCCAAAAAAAAAACCAGCAGATTATTGTAGGAACATCTATACAAACGTACCCAATATACCCCAAATCACCAATAATGCCACAAATACAGCAAGGCAGAGTACACAGATGCCCAAGGCAGGCCAGATTCGCCGACAAGCTACTAGGACAGGAACAAGAGGAAAGCGTAGAAGACAGGTGGCTTACAATGAGAGGGGCTGGAATGGAGACCTTCAACACAGGGACAAACACAGAATAACTTACGGAACACAGAGGGGGAGAGGACTCAGGTACAACAACAGGGGGAGACAGTACAACTAGGTGATAATACAGCTCCTAGTATCGACCCCCAAAAATGTGACCCAATAATTAATATCTCCAGTTACAAACTAACAGAAGCTGAAAGTGCACTTTTAAATAAGGGTCAACCTCTCTTTTATTCCCACATAGAACATAGAATTTGACGGCAGATAAGGATCGCTTGGCCCACCTAGTCTGCCCATTTTCCTACCTAACAGATAAGCTGCAGATCCTAGTTAACCAACAGCCTACTTCCTCCTACCCCCCACTAGGGCTGCCTTATGTCTGTCCCATGCATTCTTGAATTCCCCCACTATTCTTGACTCCACAACCTCCTCAGAAAGGCTGTTCCATGCATCCACAGCCCTCTTCATGAAAAAATACTTCCTCACATTATCTCTGAGCTGTCCCCCCTCTATCTTCAAATTGTGCCCCCTTGTTCTTGCACATCTCTTTTTCTGAAAGATACTACCCTCTTGGACTTTGATTCCCTTGAGGTACTGGAAAGTTTCTATCATGTCCCACCTCTCCCTTCTTTCCTCAAGGGTATACATATTAAGCTCCTTTAGTCTCTCTTCGTAAGTCTCTTGGTGCAGACCCTGCACCATTTTGGTTGCCCTCCTCTGGACAGCCTCCACTCTGTCTATGTCTTTGCGGAGATGGGGTCTCCAGAACTGCACACAGTACTCCAGATGGGGTCTCAACAACTGTCCGTACAGAGGGATAACAACTTCCTGTTTTCTACTGTTGATGCCTCTCCCTATGCATCCCAGTATCCCCCCAGCCTTTCTTACTGCTTTTTCACACTGCTTGCCCACCTTTAGGTCATCAGATATAATTACCCCCAGGTCCCTTTCCATTTTTATTGTTGTCAGTATCTCACCCCCCACTGTGTACTCTTCCCCTGGGTTTTTGTTTCCCAGGTGCATTACCTTGCACTTCTTTGCACTGAATCTAAGCTGCCATACATCTGACCATTCCTCCAACCTTGCCAAGTCCCTTCTCATCATTTCCACTCCATCTTGTGTATCAAACCTGTTGCAGATCTTTGTGTCATCTGTAAAGAGACATACTTTTCCTTCCAGTTCCTCTGCAGTGTCACTTATAAAGACATTAAAAAGGACCGGTCCCAGTACTGAACCCTGTGGTATCCCGCTAGTAACCCTCCTTTCTTCACTGTGGACTCCGTTTACTACTCTCCTTTGCGTCCTGTTGTCCAGCCAATTTTTTATCCAGGCTACCACCTTCGGACCCACTCCAAGGCTGACTAACTTGTTTATTAATCTTTTGTGTGGGACTGTATCAAATGCCTTGCTAAAATCTAGGCAGGCCATGTCCATAGACCCTCCCTGGTCTACTACTTTGGTCACCCAGTCAAAGAAATCGATTCGATTCATCTGACACGATCTTCCCGCTGTGAATCCATGCTGCCTTGGATCCTGTGCCCCACTGGCCTCTAGGTACTCAACAATTCTTTCCTTCAGAAGTGATTCCATCATTTTCCCTACCACTGAGGTCAAACTAACTGGTCTGTAGTTTCTTGCCTCTGCCCTGCTCCCACTTTTGTGAAGAGAAATCACATCTGCCCTTCTCCAGTCCTCAGGTACCACCCCATCCTCCCATGATTTGTTAAAGGAGAGTAGTCAGCGCTGTCACTAGTTCTACCCTTAGTTCTTTTAACGATTCTTGGGTGAATCCCATCAGGCCCTATTGCTTTGTCCACCTTCAATTTTATTAGTTCTTTCAGAACACTTTCTTCTATAAATGGACTGGTATCGACCCCCATCTCCAGAGTGTTTCTTTTGTTTGGTTTAGGTACCTCCCCCTCCTCTTCCTTTGTGAATACTCAGCAAAAATATTCGTTTAGTATCCCTGCTTTTTCACTGTCACCCTCTGCCCACATTCCCTTCCCTTTATTAAGCTTCAGTATCCCTCCTTTGGTCTTTCTTCGCTCCCTAATGTACCTATAAAAGGTTTTATCCCCCTTCTTAACAGAGTAGGCTATCCTTTCCTCGGTTTGGGCCTTTGCTATTCTGACTGCCTTCCCTGCCTCTTTCTGCTTTAACTGATAAAGTTCTCTGTCCTGCTTCTTCTGTGTTTCCTTATATTTCCTGAATGCTATCCTTTCCCCTTAACCTTCCATGCCACCTCTTTTGAGAACCATAGTGTTTTTTTCCTTCGTTGTGTTTTAATGATTTGCTTCACACAAAGGCTTGTTGCCTGTGATGACTGTTTTGATTACTCCCCATTGTTCCTCCACCCCTCCTCCTTGCCTGTTTGTTAGTGCTTTTCTGAGGCACTCTCTCATTTTCCCAAAGTCAGCCCTCCTAAAGTCCAATACTCTTGCTTTTGTATGGCTTGACTCTATGGCTGTGTTTATTGTGAACGACACTGTCTGGTGGTCGCTTGTTCCCAGATGGCTACCCACTTCTAAGTTTGAGATTCCTTCTCCATCCCCGTTTGAGAGTACCAGGTCTAAGACTGCTCCCTCCCAAGTGGGTTGTAATACTAGCTGTCTGAGGTATGCACCTTGTAGGGCATCAAAAATGACCCTGCTCTAGGATGTGCCTGCAGCAAAGGTGCTCCAGTTAACATCTGGCATATTCAGATCCCCCATCAACAATATCTCCCCTTTTTCTACCATTCTAAGGATGCCTTCTATCATTTCCTAGTCCATTTCCTCTCCCTGAAATGGGGGTCTGTATACAACCCCCATGCGGATTGTGGTGCCATTTCCTGTCTCCAGGGTGACCCAGAGTACCTCATCTGCTCCCTGTTTACTCTTGAGTTCTTTTTTTTTTATTTGTGTTTATTATGTAATATTATTCACATGTGCAGTACAGATTTAGATTCAAACAATACTGCATCAATAAGTATCTTCTAGGTACAGATTTCATCTTTAAAAATGACCAGGACAGATATTTATACTTTCTATGTTCACTTCACCCAGAACATTAAGTCCCCAATAAATAAGAGCGATACAAAAAAAGAGAAGAGAGAGAAGGAAAACAAATGGGGAAGGAAAGGAAAAGGGAGGAAGGGGCCCACCTGGAAGGGGAGGGGAAAGAAGGAAAGGCGCGGGAGAGAATGGGGAGGGTTAAGCACCATCATATTTTCCTTTAGGGGACAAAAGACGGTTCATTGCTTAAATAATATAATATAATACCCATCCCTGCCAGTGGTGTCTAAATTTCTGTAAGCAATCCTGAATCTTAGCTGTGAGGCTTTCTGTTTGATAAATTTCCATCATTATAGATTTCCAGTCTTGGATAGTGGGAGGCTGTGGAGACATCCACCTTCTGGTAATGGCCTTCTTGGCCGCTATAATTAATATAGGTAGCATAGTTCTGCACCACTGAGGGGAGCGCTCTGGATAAATTTAAAGTAAAACCATTTCTCCTGTCAATTCAATTGACTCTCCCAAAACAGTTGCATAATTCCGACTGAAGTCCACACCAAAAGGGCATTAGGTAAGGACAGTTCCAGAAAATATGACCCAGCCCGTCTACCGTACACCTATACCACCTCCAGTAGCTGCCGTACTCCGCTGGAAGAAATCTTACCAAAATTTCTAAGGGGCAGAAGTATCTCAATCGGACTTTCCAAGAAAATTCCCGCCAAAAATGGAGGAGGTTACCTTAATGGCTGGCACCGTAGCTGAAGTCCAGTCTGACCATTAAACTTCAGATGCTAAGTCCTGATTCCATTTATCCAAGATGGACTTAGTTGAATTGCCCCCCAGGTCTCTCATGGCTTTATATATATTTCCTATCAGGTGTCCGGCCTTGTGTCCCCTTTATGGAGTCCACAAAGATTTTTAATAAAGGTGGGGCAGGAGTCGGAAGTTTGGCCATTAGTATCCGATGTCTTAGTATGTGGTTCCATACCTGGAGGTATCTAAAGAAGTCTGAACCTCTAAGACCATAAGTATTTTTTAAGTATCTCAAATGAGAAGATCCCCTTCTCAACCAAAAATTGGAATAAATGAGATAGCCCGAGATGGCGCCATTGATCGAACACATTATCCACACACGAGGGTTGAAATAAATGGTCCTTAGATATCATTTTACAGTAATCATAAAGAGGTTTTATCGCGGATCTCTTCCTTAAGTCAAACCATATACGTAGAGTGTGAGCTGTTATTCAGGTAAAATGCTGTAGGGTCCGGGGTGTTCTCTATAGATGAGAAGAGAATGGTTGTGATGTCGTGCATATCATTCAGATCAAATTCCAGGATTTTCCACGGAGCCAAAAAAACATTTACTAGCCAATAAATAATTCGAAGAAATGCTGCTTGGGTGTATAGCTTGAAATTGGGCAGGTTTGTGCCTCCCTGCACTGTAGGAAGTTGGAGAATAGAAAAGCGGATTCTCAGACGTTGGTTACCCCAGATAAATTTTGAAACTAGTCTATCCCAGGATTTAAAGTAAAAAGGGGCAGGAAAGTGTAGGATGTTTTGGTAGAGGATATTCATATGGATAATCTCAATCCGCTAAAAGAAGGACAGAGGAAGAGAAGACCATTTCTCTAGATCCTTTTGTATAGAGAGAGTCACAGGCTCATAATTTATCAGCTCCAAGACCTCTCTGTTCAAAGGGATAAATATCCCCAGGTATTTGATCTTTGTGGTCCTCCATCATATGGGAAGAGAACGAAGGTCCCTCGTTGGGGAAAAATGGAAAAGAAGAGCCTCCGACTTCCTCACATTGAGCTTAAATCCTGCCAAGGCTTCATACCTCCACAGGACTTGCCATAACGCCGGAACGGAGGTATCCAGTGAAAGGAGGGTCAACAAAACGTCATCTGCATACATATTGACCTCATATTTTTGTTGCCCCAAAGGGATACCCTCCATCTCCGTGGCCGCTCTAATTGCGGCACCCAGCGGCTCCATATATAGTGGGAATAGTAGCGGAGAAAGGGGGCACCCCTGATGAGTCCCCCGATGTAAACTGAAAGAAAAGGATATACTCCCATTCACCCTCACATATGCTTGGGGGGCCGCATACAGGTCCCACAATAGTTTTATAAATTAATCCAGAAATCGGAACCTCGACAGAGCGTCCCATAAAAATTGCCAGGACACCCTGTCGAATGCCTTCTTTGCGTCCAATGCAATGATTACAGCACGGATTTGGCGGTTACATATATATTCCTTGAGAATCAGAGTATGTCGTGTTTTATCTGTTGTGTTTCTATTTTTAATAAAGCCGTATTAATTAGGCTGGGCAAGATCTTTTCCAATCGAGAAGCCCACGTAACCATAAATAGTTTGTAGTCCGTGTTAAGTATTGAAATCATCCGGTAAGAAGAGGGGTTAGGGGGTCTCCATTTTGTTTAAATAGAGTGGCCATCGTAGCATAAGCCCACGAGGGGGGAAGGAGAAGCCCTCTTTCACCTCCCTGAATGTAGAAAGCAGTTGTGGAGAAATGTCTTTTAGGAATCATTTATACCATTCAGTCGGGAACCCATCGGGGCCCAGACAACGATTTGAAGAGAGGGACTGTATCCCCAGAGAAAACTCCTCTGCTGGGATGGGAGATTCGAGAAATTTCCTTTGTGATGCCGTAAGGGCAGGAAGAGGAACGTCTCTCAAAAAAAGATAGTCTTTCTGCCGAAGTAGATTGGTCATCTTTTTTATACAAGTGTCGGTAAAAAGTGGTAAAGGAGTGCAAAATATCTTCCTCCCCATGGGAAGTTAAGCCTGATACTGGGTGTTTAATTTTAAGGACAGTTGTTGATTTCTTCTGTCCCCGGATGCATTGGGCTAATTTACGGGTTCCCCGGGGGCCTCCCTCAAATTTGGTTTCTTTTAAATAAAGAAGAGTCTGTTGAATTCTAATATCCATCAATTGTTGCAATTCTGCTTTTGTTTCTTGAATCTTTTGCTGGACCTCTTGATCCCCCTACGTATATAGTAACTGAAATGTTTTTAGGTGTTCTAGAAGCGTATTATATTTGGCCTCTAGTTCTCTTCTTCTCCTAGAAGCATACTCAATGATCTCACCCCGATTGTAGCTTTTAAAGCATCCCAGAGCATCGCCATAGATATTTCTGGAGAATAGTTCTCCTAAAGAAAGAGGGGAATATGTTTTTTTAATTTCGTCCACATATTGTTTGTCTTTCAATAATGCCAGGTTAAAACGCCATGAAGTTTGCTTCTTCTCCTCCTTCCCCATGTTAAGTTTAAGAGTGAGGAAGTGATGATCTGAAAGGACCATTGGGCCTATGGTAATATCCTGTATCTGACCCAAGTGTTCACATGTAACCCAGAAGTAGTCGAACCTGGAATAGGTATGTTGTCTACTGGACTGAAAAGTGTATCCAGGGTCTGCAGGAAACAAGCGGCGCCAGACATCTATTATGCCCAGGTGATCTATAGTACATTTGAAATAATGTGCGGTGTTACACTGGCGTCTGTGAGATGAATTAGAGCCATCAGCCTGGGCAGACATAGCCATATTTAAATCTCCCCCAAGAATAAGTTACCCCTTTAATAAGTCCATCACCTGCGTCACCAATTTCTGGACCACCAAGGGTTTAGACATCGAGGGCAAGTATGTATTTACCAAGGTCACCTCCTGATTATATAGTCTACCTTGCAAAATAACAAATCTCCCATTGGGATCGATATGAGTCTGGTTAATATCAAATGGAGTAAAGGTCACAAAATTAAAATGGCCGTCCCTCGATGATGACCTCTGGGGAGAGAAGAAGCAAAAACCCTATAACCCCCCCCCCCCAGCACAATTTAGCATGCTCTTCCATTGATAAATGCATCTCTTGAACCATATAAAGATCCGTTTTCTGTTTTTTAATATATTGCATGAAACGGGAGCGCTTAATGGGGCTATGTAAACCAATAATGTTCCGAGAGAAGATTTTCACTGGTGTCACTGCCATCGTCTAATACAGGTTTTTATGTCTTCTCTTCCCCCCCTGCAGGAGATCAGCCCCACCCCGTGTCCAGACCGGACCCCACGGAGAGCCAGAACCATGCAAGAGGAAGCCATCAAAACATCTCCTGGCCATTCCAGACAGAATAAAGATACTTTAGACATTACATTTCTTGTGCACATGTGTCTTTTTCCCCCTCATCTGTATCCTCTTACAAGTTCTCATAATTCTCCCTCCCATGTCCAAAACAAATATCGGCACCATGGCAATAGCAAGTCAAATAGCTAGTCTCGCTTGGTCCCCCTACCTAGACGGAAGCGGTGCCAATCCAGAGGGCCACCCCCTGTGCGAGAATCGTAGGGGCATGTGAGTAATCCATTAGGTTGCCCTCAACTATTTTGTTTACTCTTTAGTTCTGTTGCTTTGATCCCTTGCCTTACATAGAGGGCTACTCCGCCTCCTCTTTTACCCTCCCTGTCCCTCCTGTAGATAGTGTATCCTGGTATGTAGACATCCCAGTCATGGTTCTTTGTGTACCATGTTTCTGTGACTGCCACAATATCCAGGCATCCCTCTTCCATCAAGATGACTAGTTCAAGGAGCTTGTTACACAGACTGCGGGCATTGGTACTCATCACCCCCCAATTTTTGATGGCCTTACCCCTTTCTGCTCCATCCCTGTCCTTACTGCCTTTGCCTTTTTTTGTATTTACCTCTGTCCTGCTCCCTAATGACTTCTCTACCTTGGTGTTTACCTCATTAATTACCATGTTTTTGTGGGGGCTGGGATTTCCCTACCCCTTTTCAGTGCCTTCCCCCTTGGCTAGTTTAAATGCTTGCCAATGAAGCATTTAAACCTACTGTATCACCTATGAATTTAGTGCAGTATTGGATATTAATCTGTTTGGTAGAAAATTGGATTTAAAAGCATTATACATGACAGATGAAAAAATGTATGCAAACTCTGAAATAGACCTTAGTCATGACCATGACAACCTGGAAAAACAAAAATGGAAGAGGAAGTCTACATTTATTCCTACTATGAATCCAACCATGCAAGTCGTTATAAGGAGATGTGA
The DNA here is from genome assembly GCA_016271365.2 of Neoceratodus forsteri. Taxonomy (NCBI): domain Eukaryota; kingdom Metazoa; phylum Chordata; order Ceratodontiformes; family Ceratodontidae; genus Neoceratodus; species Neoceratodus forsteri. The sequence goes on from CM057450.1 coordinate 895,510,569, forward strand.
ACAAGATTTGGCAAAACTACCTGAAGAATCTGTCCTTCCAAAAAACTACAACTGCACGAGGGACGAGAAAATGGCCATTAAGGCACTGCAACTAAACCAGACCATTACCATCTGGCCAGCTGACAAAGGAGGGGCCGTGGTGATGATGGACAAAGTTACGTATAATGCAGCTATGATGAACATCTGAGTGATTTATCTTTCTATCAGAAGCTACAATATGACCCGACCCCTAAAAATAGACAGGAAATAGCCATAACTATACATCAGGCAGTTATGGAGGGTTTGATTTCATCACAAACTGGTGAATTTTTAGTTCCACAAAATCCTGTGAAGCCATGAATATATGGGTTGTCTAAGATACATAAAAATAGTGAGCATCCACCAGTGAGACCAACAGTATCCAGCACTGGTTCCTTGACTGAACCAATGGCACAATTTGTAGATGCACAAATTAAGAAAGTGGCTATGAACAGCCGGGCATACCTTAGGGACACTACCCATATTCTTAACTTACTTGAAGAAATGATGGTAGAGCAGCAGTGGTGGCTAGTAACTTTAGACATTCAGGCTTTATATACTAATATTCCTCATGGGGAAGGGTTGGAAGCAGCGTTTATGTCATTAACTGAAAATACTAACTATGGGAATAACTTTATCCTGTTTATAGGAGAGATTCTTGAACATATTTTGACCAAAAATGTTTTTTTGTATGGCACCCAGTTATATCACCAGATCAAAGAAACAGCCATGGGGCAGCTATGGCCCCTAATTATGCCACCATATATTTGTTTGAATGGGAAAAGAAGCACGTTTATGATGCTGACACTAACCCCTTCTGAGTACATATTAATTTTTATCATCGTTTTAGTGACGATATTTTTTTTGATTTGGACCAGTGGGCTGGATGAATTAAATAAATTTGCAGGATATTTGGAAAGCACAAATCCCAATTTAAAATTCACGATGACTGCTAATCAGTGTGAGGTTTCTTTTTTTGGATTTAATAATATACAAGAATGAACAAGGGGGACTAGGAACTAAGATGTACAGGAAAAGTACTGATCGGAATAGTATTCTTTTTTATAACTGTTGTCATCTAGCTCATATGGCCAAAAATATACCAGTCAGACAATACATGAGGATTAAACGGAATTGTACTACAGAAGGGGAATACGAATATGGGAAACATGAAATGACACCCAGATTTCGAGAGAGAGGGTACAGTGTGGATGTCCTACAACATGCCATTAGTACAGTAGTTAATATTAATAGAACTAACCTGTTGAGGAAAAGAAATAAAACAAATAATACATCATTTAATGCAAATCCTATATTTATTTCAACCCATAGTGCTCAGACCCGTGAAATGGACAATATAATAAAAAAGAACTGGCATATTTTATATGCTGAACCCAAACTCAAATATGTGGTGGAACTGGGGCAGAAGTTTGTACATAGGAGGAATAGCAACCTATCAGATATCCTAGTGCATGGTGCAGTGAATAAGGATTTACAAGATGAAGACAGACTGAAACTTCCGGCTGGCAACCACAAGTGCAGTAACTGTGTGGCATGCAATTATATACAAGTGAGACATCATTTTCAATTGCCAAAGCAAAATGGGATATACAAAATGAGAGACTTTATTTCATGTATAACTGAAGGGTTAGTGTACTTGGCAAGTTGTACATGTGACTGTTTTTACATAGGCATGACAGGAAGGAGGTTTAAAGACCATATTTTGGAAAATGTATCCTGTATTAGATTGAGAAGAAATGAAAATGCTCTAGCATGCCATATAAAGAGGGCGGGCCATGGACATGCCTTTAAGTTTAGAGACCTGGAAATAGTGAAATGGGCCCCAGAGGAGGCGATTTTGCCAATAAGTTACAGCATAGAGAAACTTATTGGCAATTTAAATTGAGAGCGGGACAATATCCAGGACTCGATGATGTTTTCCAGTTGTCGCCTTTCTTGGTGAAACGCAAATGAAACATCAGCACTGCAGCACCAGATGGTGTTGGTATTTCATGCCCCCTTTGGTAATCTGTCAGGTTATTGGTGATTCTTATAGATGTATCCATTTTCTATCGATATATGCATTTTTAAGAACTTTTTTCAGTATCTTAGGCATAGCTGAACATTTTAGATAGTGGAACTGGTGTAGATTATGCTGTTAACGGTAGAATTGTACAGCACTTTAGATATCAATATGTGCATACTAGTGTTTGACTATGTGTACTATTCACTTAGCGCCAACCATGTTATGCAATTTTTAGTACCTTAGGCGTTGTTGAGTATTTTAGATAGTGGTATTTTGCCACTGGTGCAGGTCATGCTACTAATGACAGAAGTGTATAGCACTTTAGATATCAATAGGTGCATACTAGTGTTTGACTATGTGTACTATTCATTTAGTGTCAACCATGGTTAGGGTTAGGCTAGTTCTCAATTACATTCATTATAGTTCATTAATATAAAAACACAGTATTTTAGGTTATAAATACTATATTTAGGGCTATAAAGTCATGTTCCTCATATCGTGTGTATTAAGAAAACTGTCTTGGTTGTCAAATATGCTGCTCTCGTGTAGTCATATATTAAATATATGCTGCTCATGCATGGATGTATTATAAAAGTTTAGGCTTTGTTTTAATATGTGTATGTACCTTTAATATGTCTGTGGGGATGACACTATAAATAAGAGCGATTATACATGCTGTTGACATCTTGAAAAAGCACCAGGGTGGCGTGAAACGTTGATGTGTGTGCACTATGGGGGTGCAAGCCTTTTTTTAATTCAATAAAGTACGCTGCTATTTGTAGCTTCCTGAGCTATCGAGCCATTTTTCTTTGCTGGTGTTTCCTATTTGAGCGCGACTCCTGCGCATCTCCTAAGCCGTGTTCTTTTTGCTGTACTAATTATGATATGTTGCCTGCCTGCCTAATGGCTTGTGCTAAGGATTCTAAGTATACTGTAAACATTAGGGGTGATAGGGGACACCCCTGTCTGGTACCCTTTTTTAATGCTATCAAGGGGAAATAGTCCCATTAATTTTTATGTAAGCAATTGGTTGGTCACATACCCCCATAATTAGCTGTTGGAATCGTGCAGAAAAGCCAAATGCATCCAAGGATTCCATTAGAAATGGCCACGCCACCCAGTCGAAGGCCTTCTCTGCATCAAGGTTTAATAGTAAAAAGGGAACTTCGACTGGGGGGGCATAGTGCAGGAGGTGTAGTGTTCTTTTGATGATGTCCTGCGTTTGTCTGAAGGTGATGAATCTGCTTTGATCTGGGTTAATAGTGGCATGGCCCCCTCCAGCATTTCGGCAAGGACAGAGGTACAGATTTTATAATCAGTGTTTAAAACTGATATTGTGCGATATGAGCCACAAGAGCTAGGGTCCTTCGCTGGTTTCTGTATGCTTGAAATAACTGCGTATCTCCATTATGAGGGAATAAGATTTCCCTCTGTCACTTCTCGACATGCCTGTAAAAGAGAAGGTAGCAAAATATTCCTTAAAGTTTTGAGAATTCTCCGGTGAGACTGTCCGGTCCTGGAGATTTTTTAGTTTTTAAGTTCCCAATTACCCCCTCTAATTCTGTCCATAAGATTGGTGCTTCCAAGGTATCTATCTACTCCTGTGTAAGCTTTGGGAACCTCAAGTCTGTTAAAAATTGAGAGATGGATGGAGGATCACAAGCTTCCTGCAGAGTATACAGTGTTTTAGAATGTTCCTTGAAACCTTCTGCAATCTCATGAGGAGTCTTACAGAGATTCCCCAATCGCTGTGAGTGATTCTGTGTGATGGTATTTTGCATCACTCACTGTCTTATCCTGTATGCTAATATCCAGGTGGCCATGGCCCCAAAATAAAATATTTGTTTCAGGAACTGTAAAGCCTGTTCAGTTTTAATGTCCAATGAGAGTGTGTATCTGCTGTTTCGTGGCATCTAGAAAGGGATAAATAGTCATCCCCAGCAGTGTGTCGCTGCTATAGGTCCCCAAGTTTTTCTTGAAGCATTTTCAGCTCAGCTGCTTGTTGTCTCCTATACTGGGAGGCAAAACTCACAATGTCCCCTTGTACCACTGCCTTTAAAGTATCCCAGAGAGTTATATGGCTAACTTCCTGTGTATCATTTTCTAATAGTATTTAAGGGATTCTAAATTTTATCATATCTTGGAAGTCCTAAATATTTATAAAAAAATTACTGAAGAGCCATAGGGTAGATTTAAGTTCAGATTTCCATCTTAACGTGAGTAGGACTTGTGAACGTTCCAAGGGTTGATCTCACATCAATCTACCAAATATCCATGTTCTTTTAAAATGTGACACAGATCAACATGGGTATACACCCTGCGTGGTGCTGAATAATGCGTATGCTCTCTCTTAGAGAGATTCATGAACCGCCATGCCTCCACCCACCCCATTTCCCCAATATATCTTATAGCAGGCTTCTGCACTGCTGAGAATAGCAAAAGAAACTGAGCACCAGGACACTAGGTAACGGTGCTGTGTGCAATGGCTGAGGATATGTCAAAAAGTCTGATGAAGCCTGGCAGTACGCTAGGAGAAACATTAGTTTGATTTTTTGCCAGTCTATGCTTTCAATGCTTTTATATCAACAAGACTGCACCTACTAATAGCTTGTGTTTGTGTCATATTCCTATCGAGTGTTCATATGTAACAGGTGCTACCAACCTTTTTGACATATTCTGCACTGCTGACCATCTTGGGGGCCTAGGGTTGGTGGTGGCCATCTCATCCAAAACCATGTTGTAGTCTCCTCCTACTACTACCAGGGTTCTTACTGGTGTTCAGTGTTTTTTTGTAGTAAAGTGCGTACTGTCTGGGAGTCTGACCCTAGGGGAATATAAAAGCTTCCTAGGGTTAAGGGGGATCCCTTGAAAATACCTACTGCAGTTTTCAACCTTCCCTCCGACTCGTGTAAGTTGAACTGACTGAAATTGTGAGGTGCGTGAAGTACAACTGCCACTCCCCGCTGTTTACCCCCCCCCAAAGGAAGAGGAGACCATATGACTAAACCCAAACTTCCCCAGCTTTTGATGTTCTGATTGATCAGGGTGCATATCCTGCATCAAAATAAAAGTGGGTTTCGTTTGTTGAGCAGGGACAGTATCATATCTTTTGATTGGGCTATTAAGCCCACTCACATTTTGGAAGAAGATCACAAGTCTTGAGTGTGGTGCCAATTTAAACTTTGTAGTCTCCTCCCTACATGCATAACTGGACATTATTCATATAATTCTCCCTTCCCTGTTTTTGTAAGGCCAGCGATCATTTCCGGTCTCCTTTCTGTGGGGGTGTACTGTTCTACTCTCTGGTTGCCAACGGCAGCCACCTGTCACAATACCTTGGTTCCCACTGGGCAGAGAATCAGGCATTGCCAATAACCCCTTCTGTGTTTGAAGAACCCAGTCCTTCCCCTCCGGTACTGGGCATTATCAGTATGAGAGTACAGAGCTGAATTCTTCAGACAGCCCTGATCCCTTGAATAGCTATTCGTTCCTCAGCTCCATACTGCTGATGCTTGCTCATCTGTTATCTCAGCCTGATATTACTTGTGCATATAACAGATACACATATAACAGCATGAACTAAACTTATGTACAGTTAACCTTTTCGTGTGACTTTCACACCAAAGGGGTCTATATCTGTGCCCCTTATTGGACTACCCAAATACCACAGTGGTAAGCTGCAGACGGTTTGGAGGGAAAGTAATGGAAGTATCCATCAGTTCCTCCGTTTCGCAGTGAATTAACAATGTGTTGCCCCAAGGGGTTATTGATGACATCACCTGCCCCAGCAAGATGGTGACACATAACCAAATAATGTGTATTCCTGCTGCTTCAGTGTTATTGTGGATCTCTCCCTGATCCCGCCCAGCCTGCCTCTTAGAATAAGAAAAGAAGAAAAAAAGGAAATTTCTGAAATCCATAAATTGCTTAACTATCACCCTGCCTCTAAAGCTAATGTAGCACATTTAACAAATACTCTATATGCCTAGAACCTTCTGACTGAAACTGTGCCTCCTTATCCCTTTTCCAAGAAAATAAAATCATGCTTGTCTTGAGCTAATCCCATGGATGTGAATCAACTCAAGTGGTTATTAGCCCCAAAGAAAAAAAAACTCCCTCCTCAAAAAGAAATACCAGGGGGCGTCAGCCATATATGTCTGTTAAATCTAAGAAACCTTTGGGAGCAAAACAACTGGAAAGGATTCATGTGCCCCTGAAAGGGAAATCACAGCCATCTGCTCTCGGCAGATGAAAATCCTAGTTATCACAAAAAGAACATAGGATAGCTGGTCCTGAGAATGGTCACCAATGTCCTTGTTTTATTAGAAATATTGCTCCCAATTCTTTTGCACCAGGGTACCAAACAGGGATGTCCCCTCTCTCTGGCCCTATTTGCCCTCTACATTGAGCCCCTAGCAATAGCCTTATGGTCTAACCTTCGAATTGAGGGAATCCTCCTCAGCCAGAAAAGCTATATGGTAGCGCTGTTAGCGGATGACATTCTTCAATCCTTTATACCAGTGGCATGGGACCTTCCTCAGGAATATGAAAGACTAGCCAATTTTAAATTAAATATCTCCAAAACTGAAGCCTTAATGTTTTATTTCCAACCCTCTAGTATGAGACGTGCTTTCCCCTTGAAACGGAGATGCACTAAAATAAAATATCTTGGAACATATATCCCAATTAACATGTTACATATGGAATTAGTGAACTATGAGCCAATTTCAGTTCATATTCAAGAGGACCTAGAAAAATGGGGAAGGCTAAGACTAACCTTCTTCCAGCATATAGAGACGATCCACTTAAATATCCTCCCCAGGTTATTGTACCTTTTCAGAATGTTCCAATCTTCCCAGCTAATTACTACTTTAAGTCTTGGAACAAAACTATCTCTGCCTTTGTTTGGGAGGGCCAGAGACCAAGGGTATGATTTTCACTGCTTTGCTCCTCAGTGGACCAGGGAGAAGTAAACCTCTCAAACTTAAGTTTATATGCAACAGCAGCCTTCCTTAAAATTATCATAATCTGGCTTTCATCTACGATTTCTCGTATCTGGAAGGACATTGAATTTGTGCTTAATGACCTATATGATATTGAGAAAGTAGTCTTCGCCTCTAGGGGCACTCCCCTCCTTTGACAGATTATACAGTACTTACTACACAGATCTTGAAGATATGGTACAGGGTAAAACATCATAAAGCATTAAAACAATTTTTTTTTTTTTTGTAACATACTGGGATCGGCTGACGAAAACTTCCTCCCTGCTAGTTTAGACACTACTTTTCACTCTTGGAGGAGAAGACTGGGCCTTAATTATTTTTATCAGTTTCTTGATATCACCAGCATTTGTTCCTTCCTATACCCTCAAAATGCTTTTCCTCTCCCTGATAGAGACCTACTTCAATACAGTCAGGTGAGAAACTAAATTTTACGGCACAGGGACATTTCGGTATGCTCTCCTCCACCTTCTCCATCTCTTTGGATTCTATTAAAAGATACCTTGGAAGGCAACTTATGGGAGAAACTAATCGGACACCTACACAAAATGCTAAAGGCTTCATGGCGGGATTCTTCACTATCAGTCCTGGAGGCCTGGAATAAGGACCTGGATTTGCAGTTTCCTTTCTCAGTCTGACAGCAAGCGACACTGAAAGCTATTAAGATAACTTCTTCCGGGCCAGTCCAGTGGCGCTGAGGGTTGAGGCGCTGGACGCCACACCTCGTTCCACGCCAGCGGCCGGGTTCGGGAACTACCTGAGTCGCGAGGCGGCCAACAAGGAGAAGAATCAAAGCGCCCAATGGCCTGCTCTCCTTCTCCGGGAGAGATGGGGAGTTAGCCTTTTGCTCTACCCGCCGCCACATGGGGATCTCAAGGGGTGCCGGCGCAGTCGGGTATAACAAAGGGGTTAACGCTGGCAAAGGACAGGAGCGGATGCACGTCTCAGTGTGCATCAGCTCATTGGTCCTCATTGTACGCCGACGTCAAAGGAACCATAAAAAAAGAGGAAAAAATCCCTCAGATGGTCCTGGCGACAATCCTCCACACCGCTCCCACGATGCAAGAGGGGCAAACTCCGCTGTGTACGCACGCTTCTCTGATGTTGAAGGAAGGTAGGGGGCTTTTCTTGCCCAGGGGAAGAACTGGGGCTTGAAAGTAGAATTGAGGTGGTGTGCACTCTAAGGGCAGACTCCTCACCGGGTTGGAATGTGGATGTCTAGGGATCTGAGAGATAAGAGGGTCTAGGGGCTGTAGGAGGATAAACAGAGTAAAAAAAAAAAGATAACTTCTTCCAACATTTGGAGGGGGTTTGTGTGGAAATCCCGGTTGAGATACTTTCAATCCCCAGCAATATTAAGAAAATATCTCCCAGCGTCTTATGGCACCTGCTGGAGGGGTTGTAATTGTACGTTAGCTGACCTAGGCCATGTCTTTTGGTTTTGCCCCAGATTGACCCCATTTTGGTGTTCACTACAGCTAGAGTGGGGTGACTGTTTGGGAGAAAACATTGAATTGACAGCAGAAATAGTGGTTCTCTCAATTTACTAACCCCCCCCACAGGCCATGATGGGACTGCACTTTACTCCCAGTCTATGTGCTTGCGGCCAGAAAAGCGATAACTCGCAGATGGATGACGCCCTTGACTCCTTCAGTAGGGGACTGGCCATGTGTTATTCAGGAGATTTATAGATCAGAATATTTAATTACAAAATTCCAGAATAAACTGCCCCCCTTTGAATTAAAATGGCGCAGATGGGAGCTGCATATGTCCTCCCAAGACCCTGTGTTTGATCTGTGGGGGGAGTTGATGGAAATAACCAAGGAGCAACTCAGTCACCTGCCTAGAGTTGACAAAAACTAGTCTGAATCAACTGTAAAACTGTCAACTCTCTAATGTTGTGCAATAAATATTTAACAACAATACAATCATATGGGGCAATATTTACCTGTATAAGACACTTCGCTTTTGCAATAATTTGATGGTATGTACTGTATTTATTGTCCTCTGTACTCAGTCTCTTAAAATAAAAAGAATTCAAAAAAATAGAAAGATTGCTCCCTAGTTCCTTGTTAGGTAAATTATAGATAATGTATGTTGGGTCTGCCCTTAGTATAAATCAGTTCTGATGGAGGAGGTCTATGTTGTAAGTCAAAAACGATGCGAGTTTATATTGAAGTAAATTGCAAGGAAATACAGTACCTTATTTTCTTTAGCGTCTGGTGAGCAGTGCTGGGTTTCACTGGGGAAAGAAAAAAGGACAGCATATTGTGCCATTTTAAGCTGCTCACGTCGCCGCCTGCTATCTCGAAGAAGCACCTGATGTGGAGCCATTTAGTAGTTTTCTGATATTCGCGTATGTGACTCTTGTTGCTCGCCTGTTTACCAAACTAAATTGTTCCGATTCCCTCTTGTTCCCTCTTTGCCTCTGTGGTAATGGTCTTACAGTATTTGTGGAGTCTGGGATATCCTTGATGCCTGTGGCACCATGGCTTGCCTGGTGTCTTGCCGTGTGCTGTATAGCTCTGTTCCCGTTTGCCAGAAAATATTTATTTGTCCTGAGTAGGACGTCATGAAACAGATCTGGTTAGCTCGTAGGGTTCTCAGTAACCCCGCATATTTCATTGTTTTTTTCAAGATGTCAGTGGGATAGTCCTGATCAAAGAGTAAATGAGAACCATTATAGGCCACTTTTTTTGAACCCCATGCCGCTCATAAGACCATCTCTTTATTCTGGTAGCTGGCAAATTTGACTGCTACAGAGCATGGTCTGACTGCTGGATCAGTAGGGTGTGGAGTTAGGGCTCTGTGTGCTCTTTCTAGTCAGAACTGAAAATCATTTGAGAGAGGGCCCACATGCTGGATTAAATCTGTAATAAAGTCCATTTGCCCCGTTTCGGAACCCTCAGGCACATACCTCTCAACTGCTATGAATTCCGCCCAGTGCTGTGATTTTCACACTCAAATTTACCTGTGCTTCTAACAGGTTTACTGATATTCCTCATAATGTTAGAGCTATTTATGGACACACAAACTATTAAATCATTGAACAAAGCTGATAGAAACATTCCTTATCACTAACTATATGGGCCCACTATCTGAGGACAAAATATTGTTTTAAATAAGAAAGTGCTACACATTCTGGCCCTTTGCTATGATTTTTAATGCTGACAAGTTGAGAGGTATGCTCAGGCAGACCATAGATGTGGAGATTATCTCTGTGTGATCGAGATTCAAGATCATTTATCTTTCAGAGTCTCCTGCTGTTCTAACAGGTAGTCCACCACTTGCCATATACGTATCACGGTGTCAGACTGAGAGACTCCTTCTTTCGCCTCCTGCACTTGGGATTCCACAGCGGTGAGTTTCCAGTCTAGATTTCTAAACTCATCTTAGATTTCCATCCGGAATTGCTTAATCTCATGGAGAATGGCTTCAAAATTAGTTTGAGTGAGTACCTCCTTTTCTGTATCCATGTCAACTTCGGAGGCCTGGTCACCCAGTGGCGAAGAGCTGTTGCTGCCTTGCGAGAGGACCGAGTTGACTCTTATACCATCTGTTCGAGTTTCGGCAAAATCTGGTTTAGTTTTAGAAGTCTTGCCCTCTTCTGCTTTTTTTGGAGACATTTTGGTGGAAACTGGTTGGCGATGTCTGCAGGATTGCTATTTTGTTTGCTGGGCAGGTCTGGAGCTAACAGACTAAGCTGCCATGCAGGTGGTGACATCACCGGAACTCCGGGAACTTCCTTCTGAGGTTCGAACAATCCGCTGACTTGGCCCTCCACTTTGGAAGCACCCAATGTGGACGGACAAGATTCCACTGGTGAGAGGGACCATGGGACAGGAATGAGATGAGCCAACGTGGAGGCTGCAACCGGCTGATGGCGATCAAACTCTGAAACCAGCTGGGTCTTGGTTCTGCTCCACCAAGACTCAAAACAGTGCTCTGTAATCCACCTGTGACTACTGGGGGGGTTTAGGTAACCCAGCATCAGGTACACCAGTGCTGTATAATCGGGGGTATAAGCCAGCGTTGGGTATCCCGGAGTGGGGAACCCAGACATCGAGTACCCTAGTGTTAGATACCCCGGAGAAGGGTAACCCGACATGGGATAGCCCGGCATCAGGTAGCCTGGTGAAGGACCCGGCAGAGGCTCCGACGGAACACTGGAGGGGCCTGGCAGGCCAGGCAAGGGGCCTATGGGAAGAAGACCTGGCGTTGGCCCAGAACGGCTGGAATGTCCCTCCACATTCTGGGGAGGTGCGGTAGGCCTAGAAGGAGGAACCAGATGCATAGGGACCTGAGGCTCTCTAGGCCATCCGGCATTGGATGGTCCGGCGCTGGCAAGTTAGATGCGTCAGCAGGTGGCTGAAGCTCCTCCTCTAATTCAGAGGGAATGGGAGGGGTTGGAGAGTCCACCAGAGGTAGAGAAGGAGCATCTCAGGAGGGGGATTCCTCCCAGGCAGGCTGCAGCATAAGCAGCAGCAGGCGCTGGTCCGAGACTGGCGTTGGACCTCAAATCAGGGTCTGGCACAAGTACCGTAGATGGGCGTTCTTCAGAAGATCCAATCCTGACTTATCAACTGGGGCTGTGCAGCTGAGCCAGTGGACTTAGACCTATTAAGCAATAAGGCATGACCAGGGGTTAGATTAACAGTCTGTTAATCACCCCCTAGGGATGTAATGTGGCACGAGGCGCAGCCGAGTTCCATATTGCCCCTAGGGGGTGATTAACTGACTGTTACTCTAACTCCTGGGAGTGCCTTATTGCTATTATAAAAAATGGTTCCAAAAGAAATGTGTTAAAAGTATACTTTTTGAATGTGTTCCTCATTTAGAGGGAGATTTTTTATAAAATAGTTCTTCCACCAACAGTTTAAGAATGCTGGTTCAAAATCAGAATGCATCATTCCACACATTCAGCAGTGCTAGAGGATGGAATGCTGACAGGAAGAATCCATATGCCATGGTGATCAGGCTGTACATGACAGAAAAACATGGATTAATGTAAGGCTGTTGGAATCCTAACAACCAATCAGATTGCAGCATTTCTGAGAGCCTTTTTATAATGAGTTTTAAGGGGCCTAAGAGCGGCAGAAGCCTCCAAATCCCTGGAGATGCCCGCCAGAACCGTAATAAGTTCAGACGGGTGTGGGGGCACCAAGGGCTGCTCTATAGTGGGAGGAACAGGCTCACCTATAAAGCCCTTTTTAATGTAATTCGATAAACTGTAATATTACAGTTTACAGAATTACATCAAAAGAGCTTTCTGTGCGAGTAACAAGGATTTTATGGTTACTCTGTGCAATACTTCATTGTGTTGTCATGAATTTAATATTTAAGCAATAAGGCATGACCAAGGGTTAGATTAACAGTCTGTTAATCACCCACTAGGGGTGTAATGTGGCACGAGGTGCAGCTAAGTGCCATATTGCCCCTAGGGGGTGATTAACTGACTGTTAATCTAACTCCTGGGAGTGCCTTATTGCTATTATAAAAAACACACCAAAAGAAAAGAGTTTAAAGTATACCTTTTCAATGTTTTCCTCATTTAGAGGGAGATTTTTAATAAAATAGTTCTTCCACCAACAGTTTAAGAATGCTGGTTCAAAATCAGAATGTATCATTCCACACATTCAGCAGGGCTAGAGGATGGAATGCTGACAGAAAGAATTCATGTGCCATGGTTATCAGGCTGTACATGACAGTATAACATGGATTAATGTAAGGCTGTTGGAATCTTTACAGCCAATCAGATTGCAGCATTTCCAAGACCCTTTTTATAATACAGTTTACATAACGATATCAAACAAGGGTTTTATGAGGGAATACAGTACCATTATAGCTAGTCTATGCTTTATGTCACTGCCTTGTTATGCAATTATCATAGCTAGTTTGGTAACTTGTTCCACATATTAGCCCTTGAGGATCCCGCCCTGTTTTGACAGTTTTCCTGGGGGCACTGAAAATAAAAGGCACTTGTAGCTAAGGTAAAACAAGGGATTTCATTACTTTATTGCATTGTCATTGATTTTTCACAGTTAACTTGACCATCTATTTTACATCTTAGCCCGCAAGGCTCCTTCTCTGCTGTAACAGTTCCCTGGGAGCGCTGAAAGTAAAGTACACTCGTAGGTAAGATAGAAGAAACAATTACTCACTGAAGTAATATTTCTTCCAGGGTATTCTTTAGCATTATTGACAGATGCAGTATGTCAGCTGGGTTCAGCTGCCCCAGGGAGAAGGAGTCAATGCAAATGAGGAAGGCACTGGCCAATCAGGATAGAGATAGAGTGCTGCCTGCAGTCAGCCTGAGGGACCTCAGAATGAATTTCGTAGCTAAAAACGAGCAAAAACTGTGCCCAACAGGGGCAAAAAAACGGTCAACAACACACAAACTATCTATTCTAACCCACTTTTGTGAAAAACTTTTCATCACCCAGATCAATACCAGTTAGCACGTTTGGCTATATCCCTTACCAGAGCCTTAAGACAACGTTTCCAGGGGAGGAAGGGTGGCAGTGTCAATAATGCTAAAGAATACACTGGAAGAATTAATATTACTTTGGTGAGTAATTGTTTCTTCTCACCCCAGGAATTATTTGGCATCTGTTGACAGGTGCAGACTTCAAAGCAGTGCATTTGGGAGGAGGGCACAGAAACCTATTTAGGAAACATAGAAACACAGAATTTGAAGGCAGATAAGGACTGCTTGGCCCACCCAGTCTGCCCACTTCCCTACCTAATGGATAAGCTGCAGATCCTAGTTAACCAGCAGCCTACTTCTTCCTACCCCCACCCCCCAGAATTGCCTTATGACTGTCCCATGCATGCTTGAATTCCACCACTGTTTCTGACTCCACAAAAAGGCTCTGTAGCACCGCCCTGCTGAACTTCACATCCGAACGGGACTGCACATCCAAGCAATAATGTTTGCTGAAAGTGTGGACCGATTTCCAAGTAGCTGCTCTACACACTTCCAGCAACAGAATATCCCTGGAAGCTGCCACTGAAGCAGCTGTTCCTCTGGTAGAGTGAGCTCTGGGCCCAAGAGGGGCCTGTCTGCCCGCCCGCCTTGTTATAACAGAACTGAATACAAGAAATGATCCAATGGGAAATGGTTCTCTTGGCTGGTTTTCCCCTGCCCACCTCACTGAAGGTGAGAACAAGTTGGGACTGTCCCTCTCTGAACTGCCTGGTTCTGTCCAAGTAGAAAGAAAGGGCTCTCTTCACATCCAGGCTGTGCAGTTTGCGCTCACCTGGGGAGGACTTATCTGAGAACAGCACCGGCAGAGAGATAGACTGATTAAGGTGGAACTCCGAGACCACCTTGGGAAGGAACTTCCTATTCATCCTCAGGACAACCTTGTCCTCTTGGGAAATGATGTAGTTAGGATCTGTACACAGGGCCTGCAACTCTGAAATCCATCTGGCAGAGGTAATGGCTACTAGAAAGATAGTCTTCCAGGTAACGAATTTTAAGTCAGCCGTAGCCATAGGTTCAAAAGGAGGATCTATAAGCTTGGCTATACAGAGGTTAAGGTCCCATGGGGGAACAGGTTCCCTTACAGGGGGGTGAAGGTGCAGAAGTCACTTGAAAAACTTCTTGAAAATAGGTTGAGAAATACGCAATTTGTCTTCACCTGCAGAAAGGTAGGCCAAAATGGCCGCTAAGTGAACTCTTAGGGAAGATGCCTTAAGGCCTTCCGCCTGAAGGTGAACCAAATAATCCAATAAAGAAGGAGAAGAGGCCTATAAAGGATCTAAGCCCTTATCCCTGTACCAGAAAGAAAAACGTCTCCACTTTGAGTCGTAAGTTTTCCTCGTGCTGGGTTTTTTAGCCATCCGTAAAATATTCAGTACTTGCTCTGAATACAAAGAGTCTGGGAATTCTAACTCCTCAAGTACCAGGCTTTGAGGTGAAGAGACTGGATGTTGGAGAACACCACTCCGGTCTGAGGAAGAGTCAGAAGGCTGAGGCATGAAGGAAGTCTGATGGGTTTCTTGACCGACAAGGCAAGGAGCAGGGAATACCATGGCTGTCTCGCCCAATCGGGAGCCACCAAGATCATGGTGGTCGGTTGTTCCCTTAACTTGAGAAGTACTCTGTACAGAAGAGGAAAGGGAGGGAATGCATAAAGGAACCTCCCCGTCCAATTTAGAGTCAACGCATCCGCAGAAATAGTCCCCAGCATTGGGGGCCTGCAACAGTACAGGGGTAACTGATGGTTCACACTGGATGCAAACAGATCTAGACCCAGGACGCCCCATCTCCTGAACACCGTGTGAAGGACTTGCTTGTTGAGGGTCCACACATGGTGGCCCTGACTGATGCAGCTTAGGGCATCTGCCAAAATGTTGTAGTTGCCCAGAAGATGGATGGCTGACAGAGACATGTCCAGGGAATAGGCAAGGGACCAAATCCTCAAGGCTTCCATGCAGAGTTTGGTTGATCGAGTCCCTCCCTGTTTGTTGATGTAGAACATGGCCATCGTGTTGTCTGTCCTTACTTGCACAGACTGACCCCTGAGCTGAGAAGCGAAGGCCTTGATGGCGAGGAGCACAGCTCTGAGTTCCAGAAGACTGATGTGAAGGGAGGACTCCCTTGGTGTCCAAGTCCCGCTTATGGACAAATCCCCCAGATGGGCCCCCCATCCAAGGAGGGAAGCATCGGTAGTCAGAATTTGGAAAGGTTGGGGAGTTAAAAAGGATACCCCGACCTTGAGATTGTCTGTGTTTTTCCACCAGTCCAGAAATCAAAGAAACATCTCTGTGACTGGGACAAGCTTTGTAAAGGGGTCTCTTCTCTGGGACCAATGAGACCTGAGGTAAAACTGAATGTCCCTCATCTGGAACCTGGCCCCTGGCACGAACACGGTCACTGAAGTCATATGACCAAGAAGTCTGAGGAAATGTCTGGCTGGTCTTGATTGGCCTGGACTGAATGAGTTTAGCAGAGAAAAGAAAGGGATGATCCTGTCTGAAGGGGGGAAGGCCTTTCCCTGCAGGGTGTTGAGCTCTCTCCCTATGAACTGTAGAATGTGGGCAGGCTGAAAATGTGAATTTTGTTCATTGATAAGGAAGCGCAGGGACTCTAGGGTACATCTTGTCCAAATCAGTGCCTCTGAAACAGAGTGGGACGAATTGGCCACAATCAGCCAGTCGTCCAGGTAGGGACAAACTGAAATTCCCTGTCTTCTGAGATGAGCTGCTACCACTGCCAGGCACTTGGTGAATACTCTGGGAGTGGAAGTGAGCCCGAAAGGCATGGCTGAAAACTGATAATGCCCGTAGGGTAGACGGAATCTGAGAAACTTTATGTGGGATTACCTTATTGGCACATGAAAGTAGGCGTCGTTCAGATCCAGGGAGACTAGCCAGTCCCCTTGCTTTAGTGAGTGGATGACCTGAGTCAAGGTTACCATTTTGAACTTTGGTTTCATCAGGTGCTTGTTCAGGTACCTTAGGTCCAGAATGGGTCGCCATTCCCCCGTTTTCTTTAAGGTCAGGAAATATCTGGAATAAAGACCCTTTCCCCATTGGGAAAGCGACACTCGTTCCACGGCCTTGGCCCTCATGAGCTTCTTGACCTCTACCTCCTGCAGTAATCGTCCTGCAGGACAGGAAGGTCTTGGTTGTAAGGGCCTATGGAGAAATTTTTCGAACTGAAGGGACAGGCCCTGCTCCACTACCTCCAAAATCCACTTGTCTGAAGTGACCTGACGCCAACAATGGTGGTAGTGCGAGAGCTTGCCCCCCAAGGGGAGAGGGGAGACAACCAGCAAGGAGTCAGGAAGACTGCTGTCTAGACTAAGTAGAAGTAACAGGAGTGGGGTTAGCTCTTCTTTGGTCCCTCCTGCCCCTATCTCTGAAAAAATCTCTCATCTGAGAGAAATCCATGTTATATGGCACGGGGAAGAATGTCCTAGGGAAATAACCCCTGTCCCTACCCCCTCTATGGTGAGCTCTCTGAGAGGGAGGGGCTTTTCTTTCGCTGAATTACTCTTGTACATGAGTTTAAACTTGACCATTCTTTTCATATAGACTTCAGTATGATCCCCAAAGAGAGTTATTCTCAAAGGGGGAGTCTAACTCCTGGGTTTGGACATCCCAGGTAAGACTAGTAGTTCTCAACCAAGCAAAACGTCTGAGAGAAATAGCATGAGCCATGACCCTCGAGGCTGTGTCATTATTATCTACAGCCATGTGAAACTGGCACTTTGTGGCTTCCACGGCTCGTTTAACAGTTTGGGAAACATCTCTGAGCACAGTGTCCCCCCATGTTGCACTATGGCCAGTATAGTTTTTAAGAGCCCTCCGATATCTAGCTGTGTATGCCATGAAAGAAGACATGCGCAGCAAGAGAGAGGCGGTAACATGAGATTTCTTACCCATAAGATCTACTTTTCTAAAGTCTTTTTCTGGTGGGAGCACAGATAGTGACACATTAGCTTTGTCACCAGCCGCTGTCTGAACTACCCCTCTGTGATCTGGATGTGTATAAAGAAAATCAGCAGTAGACTTTCCAAGCTGGTATTTCTTCTCAATCCTTCTGTCTGTAGAAGCTGAGGGTGTTTCCAGAACCTTAAAAGTACTTCTCTTCAAAGTATTGTGGCTAGGTAGGAAGAGCCTCTTAGGAGGAGAAATGCCCATCATATCCACGTAGTCGTCTTCCATCTCCTGATCGGTGTCATCCTGGAGAGGCAGGTCCAGGATGTCCACCATCTGTTTTAAAAATGTAAAAAAGGAAGAGACTTCTTCGCTTGTATCAGTATCATCATTAACACCAGCCCCAGGGTGGTCGTCAGAATCAGAACCATGATCTTCTCCATCAAAATAAAAACCCCGGGTGTAGGGGTCCTCAAATAGAGAATCATTTGGTCCTGCAGGAGCCGAGAAAATATCACCCACAGACTGTAAAGTCTGATATAAATGCCAAGCTTCTGCTAAACCATCTGTAGAGGGCATATTTTTATCAGCTACTGTGGTCTCTGAATGCCTTTCCGGAGGAGGAACAGTAGTGTTATTATCTTTCTTAGACTTTTTTGTCTAGGGGCAGGATCAGAAACCTGCTCTAAAGTTCTTTTAGAGGCTTGGCTAGAATTTTTACTTCTACCAGACTTAGTTTCACTGGAGTCCCTAAAGGACTTGTCATTAACTCTGTGTTGACTTGAGGTACCCTCCTCAGCGCATTTAGAGGAGAAGGAGGTAGATTGAGAGGCCATGGTAAAGAGACAGGCCAAAGCTAACCAAATCAAAATTAACCTACTAGAGGTAAATTTTTTTTTTCTTTCTCAAAACAGTGGAAAAGAACAGAAACCACCTTCACATCTCCTGCAAATAGAAGCCCACTGCATAGTCAAACATAAGGTGTCTCCCCAGAAATGAGAGGACTACCCTTCAAATATATTAAAAGTTATATAAGATAAAGAAAAAAAAGGTTCCAGAAATCCATGAGTCATGCAACGAGAAATTAGCGCATGACATAAAATCAATGATTTTAATGCAAAAGCAGTAAAAAAACACCGAAAAATATTGAAAACTAACAATTTAAATAAAAATGACGCAATTTTTTCGCAGCCGCGATTTACTTTACCGCAGAAAAACTGCCGAGGTGGAAAAAATACAGAAAAAAACGCAACTGCACGGAACCTAGCGCAGTTGTGGTAAAGATAGGTAAAGTGAGAAAAATATACAAAATACCTCGAAAGCAGCACTCAAAGGGAAGAAAATGGCACAGGAAGATCTCTGAAGAGGAGAGCTCCAGGGCAGTCTTGCCAGTTCAGCAGAGAAAAAGTTCTGAGATCCCTCAGGCTGACTGCAGGCAGCACTCTATCTCTATCCTGATTAGCCAATGCCTTCCTCATTTGCATTGACTCCTCCTCTCCGGGGCAGCTGAATCCAGCTGGCATACTGCGTCTGTCAACAGATGCTAAAGAATTCCTGAGGTGAGAACAAGTGCTTCTAGTGAACACATAACATACTGTTATTATTATTATCATTAAAGTGTGCATTATTTTATTGCAATGCCTATTCTCTTTTTGACACTGCTATTTTGATTATCCAGCCACATATATTACCCCTTGAGGTTTCCGCACTGGGTTGATAGTTCACAAGTGAGCATTGAAAGCAAAATGCACCTGGAGTTGAAACTGCAAAAAAACTTCTAATGAACCAAACAAAATCTTATTATTAATACTATCAGTACTTTATTAACAGTTGTGATGACCATTCTAAACAAATGTTTATACATTGTGACTGTGCATTGTTTGATTTGTGTACTTTTCTGATATTCAAATTATTCATTCCTGTTAGCCACTACATTTGTGTTTAGCACCCTGAATTTTATGTTTGCTTGCACGCATGTGCAAGAAACATAGTGCCACCATACGAGTTTTTGTAGGTGTGCCTCCCCCACTTCCAATGCCCTGCTCCCCTTTTGTTCCCAATGCCCTGCTCCCTGCTGAGACTGAGACAGAGAGAGTGAGAAAGCAGCCACAGCTTCCTTGAATAAAGGAGGTTATTTTCTAAACTACACTGAACTGAATTATTACTTTTTGGACCAGTGTAAGTAACTAGTATTGGTTCTGTTTTTGGGGTGGACTTTTCTTAGTTTTAACTTTAATCTGCCAGGGAGGAACTGTAGCTGGGAGATATTTACAGTCAGTTGTGACTAGACCTGTTACTTAGCCTTTGTGAAATAGGGGTCTGAAAGGAAGGAAGGCCCTCCCCGGGGTGGAGGGTAAGAGTTGTAGGTGATTGTTTCTGGACGGCATAGGTTTACTCCCACCACCCTTCCCTTCACCCCACCACCCAAGCACATAACTTCCTTACAGCAGGGGTTCTAACATCACTTCCCCCCAGCTGCTAACAACATACACCTGTTCATATCCTTAAAGGCAGAGCACAATGAATAGGGGTAGAAACACTCACAAGCTTGCACACATTAAAACAAGAACAAAAGACACAAAAGCATCTGTAACTGGAAGGGACATAGACATGTGGGGAGTGGTGCAATGCACTGGCTGTGGAGCTGCAGCCTTCCAGGAGACATTCTGCAGACTGCGTTGCTGCCCTATTTGCAGGCACCACTCTGGTCTGAGAGAGGAGGTTGTTCGTCTCCATGCTGACCTGGCAAGGATTCGTGAAACCTGCTCCCCTACCCAGGGACCACCCAGGCGACCGCCACTACCTCAGAGGTTGTCAAGAAAGAGGAGTGGTTGGACCACGGTGGGTTCAAGGAGGGTGAGGGTGGTGGAACAGTGGAGCAGGGAGATAAGGTGCCTGCCCGGCACCAAGGCTTGGAGGGACAGGAAACGAATCCTCAGGATCGTGGGAGCAGCGGCAAATGGGGAGGGAGCTGGATGTCATTATCCACGTAGGGACGAATGACCTGGCTGAGAATGGGGTCACAGCAGTGCAACAGGAGTTTGTGGAGTTGGGGAGGGGCCTTAGACAAGTAGCACAAACGGTAACTTTCTTGGAAATGCTACCTGTCTATGGCATGGATGAGGCTAGGGCACTCGGCACTATGGAGTTCAATGACTGGTTGAAAAGCTGGTGCAGAGCTCAGGGATTTGGCTTCATTGGGGACTGGGGCTCCACCTGGAGGGATGCAGGCCTATACAGGAGCGATGGTCTGCATCTATCCTGGAGGGGAACCAGGATCCTAGGTCACAGGTTTAAATGATTCAATGGCAATCATTTAAACTAGTCAAGGAAGGAGGCACTGAAGAGGAGAAGGGAAATCGTAGCCCCCCCCAAAAAAAACTCAAGGTAATTAGTTAGGTAAACACCAAGATAGAGCAGTCGATAGGGAGAAGGGCAGGGGTAAATGGAGAAAAAGACAAAGGCAGTAGGGACAGGGATAAGGCAATAAGAAATAAAGTCATAAAAAATGGAGGATAATGCGTACCAATGCCCGTAGTCTAGATAAAAAGCTCCCTGAAATGGTGGCCTTGATGGAAGAGGGATGCCAGGATATTGTGGCAGTCACAGAAACATTGTACACAGAGAACCATGACTGGGATGTCAACATACCAGGGTACACAATCTACAGGAGGGACAGGGAGGGAAGAATAGGAGGAGGAGCTCTCTACGTAAGGGAAGGGATCAAAGCAACAGAACTAAAGGGTAAACAGGGAGGAGAAGAGGAGGCACTGTGGGTCACCCTGGAGACTGGAAATGGCTCCATAATCCGCATGGGGGTTGTATACAGACCCCTGTCTCGGGGGGAGGAAATGGACAAGGAAATGACAGAAGGCATCCTTGGTATGGCAGAGAAAGGGGAGATATTGCTGATGGGGGACCTGAATATGCCAGATGTTGACTGGAGCACCTTTGCTGCAGCCACATCCAAGAGCAGGGCCATTCTCAATGCACTACAGGTGGCATGCCTCAGACAGCTAGTTTTGGAACCCACTTGGGAAAGAGCAATCTTAGAACTGGTACTCTCAAATGGGGATGGAGAGAGGATCTCTGATCTTGAAGTGGGTAGCCATCTGGGAACAAGCGACCGCCAAACAGTGTGGTTCACGATAAACTTAGCGGTAGAGTCAAGCCACACAAAAGTGAAGGTACTGGACTTCAGGAGGGCTGATTTTGTCAAAATGGGAGAGTGCCTCAGAAAAGCACTAGCAAACAGGCAAGAAGGTGGTGTGGAGCAACAATGGGGAAACATCAAAACTGCCATCACAGAGGCAACAAGCCTTTGTGCAAAGCAAATAAATAAATCAAAACGAAAGAAAAAAACACTATGGTTCTCAAAAGAAGTGGCGGGGAAGGTAAGGGAGAAAAAGATAGTATTCAGGAAGTATAAGGAAACATAGAAGGAGCAGGACAGAGAACTGTACCCATTAAAGCAGAAGGAAGCGGGTAAGGCAGTCAGAATAGCAAAGGCCCAAACTGAGAAAAAGATAGCCAACTCGGTTAAGAAGGGGGATAAAACCTTTTATAGGTACATTAGAGAGCAAAGAAAGACTAAGGCAGGGATACTGAGGCTGAACAAAGAGGAAGGTGGTTGGGCAGAGAGTGACAGTGAAAAAGCAGGGATACTGAATGAATACTTCTGCTCAGTATTCACAGTGGAAAAGCAGGGGGAAATACCTAATCCGGTCAATAGAAGCACTCTGAATAGGGGGGTTGATATTAGTCCTTTCACAGAAGAAAGGGTTCTGAAAGAACTCTTAAAACTGAAGGTGGATAAAGCGATGGGGCCTGATAGGATTCACCCAAGAATTCTAAAAGAACTAAGGGAAGAACTAGTAACACCACTGACTACCCTTTCTAATAAATCATGGGAGGATGGTGTGGCACCTGAGGACTGGAGGAGGAGGGCGGATGTGATTCTCCTTCACAAAAGTGGGAGCAAGACACAGGCAGGAAACTACAGACCTGTCAGTTTGACCTCAGTGATAGGGAAAATGACGGAATCACATCTGAAGGAAAGAACTGTTGAGCACCTAGAGGCCAGTGGGGCACAGGACCCAAGGCAGCATGGATTCACAGCGGGAAGGTCATGTCAGACAAATCTAATTGATTTCTTAGATTGGGTGACCAAAGCAGTAGACCAGGGAGGGTCTGTGGACATGGCCTACCTAGACTTTAGCAAGGCATTTGACACAGTCCCGCACAAAAGATTAATAAACAAATTAGCCAGCCTGGGAGTGGGTCCCTGGGTGGTAGCCTGGGTAAAACACTGGTTGGACAACAGGACACAACGGGTAACAGTAAATGGAGTCCACAGTGAAGAAAGGAGGGTTACCAGTGGGTTACTGCAGGGTTCAGTACTGGGGCCAGTCCTTTTTAATGTATTTATAAGTGACATTGCAGAGGGACTGGAAGGGAAAGTATGTCTCTTTGCAGATGACACAAAGATCTGCAACAGGGTTGATACACAAGGTGGGGTGGAAAGGATGAAAAGGGACTTGGCAAGGGTGGAGGAATGGTCAAATGTATGGCAGTTTAGATTCAATGCAAAGAAGTGCAAAGTAATGCACCTGGGAAACAAAAACCCAGGGGAAGAGTACACAATGGGGGGGGGGGTGAGATACCGACAACAACAACAAAAATGGAAAGGGACCTGGGGGTAGTCATATCAGATGACCTAAAGGTGGCCAGCACCGTGAGGAGGCAGCAAGAAGGGCTGGGGAGGGATACTGGGATGCATAGGGAGAGGCGTCTCCAGTAGAAAACAGGAAGTTGTTGGCCCTCTGTACAGACAGCTGGTAAGACCACATCTGGAGTACTGTGTACAGTTCTGGAGACCCCATCTCCGCAAAGACATAGACAGGGTAGAGGCTGTCCAGAGGAGGGCAACCAAAATGATGCAGGGTCTGCATCAGAAGATATATGAAGAAAGACTAAAGGAACTAAAGATGTACAGCCTCAAGGAAAGGAGGGAGGGGTGACATGACAGAAACTTTCAAATACCTCAAGGGAATCAACAAAGTCCAAGAGAGTAGCATCTTTCAGAAAAAGAGATGTGCAAAAACAAGGGGGCACAATTTGAAGATAGAGGGGGATGGCTCAGAGGTAATGTGAGAAAGTATTTCTTCATAGAGAGAGTTGTGGACAGATGGAACAGCCTTTCTGAGGAGGTTGTAAAGTTAAAAAACAATAGGGGAATTCAAGAATGCATGGGACAGACATAAGGCAATTCTAGTGGGGGGTAGGAGGAAGTAGGCTGTTGGTTAACTAGGATCTGCAGCTTATCCGTTAGGTAGGGAAATGGGCAGACTAAGTGGGCCAAGCAGTCCTTATCTGCCATCAAATTCTATGTTTCTATGAGTGGCTGCACCGTGCCATTGAATGTCCAAGCTGTTTATGACAGCCGTTCAGATGCAGTGGCGTACAGTTCTAAGGAAAACACCGCCACCAGCGGGCGAATATAGGCAATTCTATGATTCCTTCCGGCAGTATGCAAATTGCCACGGCCAGCACTGCATCCAGAACTGTCAGACAGTTCGTGCTCCTCCGCCACGAACACCTACATTAGCACACTGGGAGCCCACCCAGTGTGCTCATGTGCTCCCTCTACCCCCGCACACTGTAGACAAGGTGCCCAATCCCCGCCGGCTCCACTGGCACCTCTCAAGCAGACTTCCAGGTGCCACACTGGGAGCCCAC
Organism: Neoceratodus forsteri; assembly: GCA_016271365.2. Taxonomy (NCBI): domain Eukaryota; kingdom Metazoa; phylum Chordata; order Ceratodontiformes; family Ceratodontidae; genus Neoceratodus; species Neoceratodus forsteri. Next base: position 895,534,740 of record CM057450.1, read on the forward strand.
CCCAGCATGGCAAAAGTCCATATGGCTGACGGGAGTGCCTAATCCCCTGTTAGCTGCACTGTACCCCCCCAAAGAAAACAAACTTGTAGGTGCCATGCTGGGAGCCCACCCTAGCATGGCACAGGTCAGGATGGCCAACAGGGGTGCCCAATCCCTCATCAGCTCCACTGCTCCCCCAAAAAATAAACTTCCAGCTGCCATGCTGGGAGCCCACCCCAGCGTGGCAAAAGTCTGCATAGTCTAAAAAAACACCTGTAAAAAAAAAAAAAGTCCCTTGTTGACTGTCTCGAGCCCCTCCCCCAACCCACGCCCACCTTCTGCATACCCACCTCCCACACCCCAACCCCATACTTACCTCCAGAGGCCGGAGGCGCGGCGATCTTTGGTGGACCAGGAACACGTCTGCACTCTTCAAGGCGACTCGCGAACTGAAGAAATGCCGTAAGCTGTATAATGGCATAAATGGTTTTTTTATAAACTTTGGTACATATCTCAAGCCATTTGGGGAATTTTTCACCAAATTTTCAACATGGGGTTTTTAGGGCCCCACCTCATGAACTCAGTCACTGTCATTTTGTTATTCGATCCTGAGAGGTGATTTCACGGTCACTGCGCGGAACCACCTTTCAGGACCGAGTAACGAAACAACAGTGTTACAGTTCATGAGGTAAGCCGCCCAAAACCTTAAGTCGAAAATTTGGTGAAAAAATTCCCAAAAATGACTGTTTTACGAGCGTGCATTGCGCAGTTCATACGCACACTCGTAAGTTTGCAAATTTTTACTATTTTCACTCCAGATTTTCAACATTGTCATTTTACCACACCTCCTAATGAGCAGTACAGTTGTCATTTTTCACATCTCTCCCAAAATGCGTTTTCGCACATGTAGCGCACAATGGCGCAGTCGGTGTGCGAAATCAATGTTCAGGACAGATTAAGAAAATCACAGTGTCACTGTTCATGAGCAGAGATCTTAAAATGGCTATGTTGAAAATTTGGTGACAAAAGCCCATAAAATGACTGTGTTACGAGCATGCACTGCGCAGTTTCCACACACCCTCATAAGTTCACGAACTTGTAATATTTTCAGTCCAGATTTTCAACACTGGCATTTTTCCATGCCTCCTTATGAACAGTACAGCTGTCATTTTTCATACCCTGGCCGAAATGCGGTTTTCACACTTCCGGCGCAGAAATGCGTGGTCGCTGTGGGAAATCAGTGTTCGGGACAGATTAAGAAAATCACAGTGACACTGTTCCTGAGCGGAGGTCCCAAAATGCCTGCGCTGACAATCTGCTGTAAAATATCCCCAAACTAATTACATTATGGGTGTGCGTTGTGCAGTTTCTACGCACGCTCATAACTTCAGTTTTTTTATATTTTCACTCCAGATTTCAACATAGCCATTTTTTACAACTCCCCATGAACAGTACAGCTGTCATTTTTCACAACCTGTTCGAAATGTGTTTTCGCACCTGTGGTGCCAAATGGCATAGTCGATGCGCAAAATCAGCTTTCCGCTAACAAACAGATATTGCCACTGTTCATGAGGTGGGGGTCACAAAAAACCCATGTTGAAAATCTGGAGTGAAAATACCAACGAACGCCTGGGGCGTTAGGGTTTCCGACCATAACGCCCCACCCTGTAGAGAATGACAGGCATCAAGGGTGTGACTTGGGATTGTCGCCTGTAATGCTCATGCCATTCCACCCACACCCACACCTTGCAGCCAGTGACAGGCATCGAGGTGTGCCTTGGGCTCTTTGACCCCAAAGTTCACCCCATCCTCCTATACTGCACCCATCTCACCATATTTCCTTATGGAATGGGGTAAGCATAAGGCCCAAAGACTCCAAGGCACACCGTGACACTGCAGGGTAGGGTGTGATGAAATGGCATGGCAGTTATGCCTGATGACCCAAAGGCACACCCCAATGTCCATCAGTCTCTGCAGGGTGGTGGGGCTGGCTTCCATTCAATACTTATCTGCCATTCCTACTATGCATCTCTCCAACTCCTACACTACCAATGCTAGTGCCAGAAGCAAACATTCGGCATTGGCAAATGCTTGTTATCATACTTCTGATGCATATACAATTTTACTGTGAAGGGGCTATGTGTATATATAAATGATCGTAGTTAACACTGATGTTTTATATTCTCATTGTTTGTCTATCTCCCAGCCCCCCCCCCACACACACACACGCACACGCACATTTCCCTACTATTCTTCATTCTCCCTTTTATTTCAGCCCTGTTTTAAGAGTTTGTAATTATTGTTTATGTTGGGCATTTACAAGGTGCAGCAATGGATTCCTTTTCATTTGAGACGACATGGCATTTAGCAACCTGTAAAATAATACTGCATAGTTAATTTAGATGGCTTTATGCCTGGATGTAACAATCTGACTAAAAAGCCTTAAGTAAATATATAGAGGCATTTAATAACACAAAGGGTCTACTGTTTTCTTCTTCTCTATTTCTTAACACCTCTCTTGCCAGCCCCCTCCCTGCCCTCCTCGTTCATTTCCATATTATTGCCTTCCTTGCATTTTATGTGCTGATGCTTAGAATCTGCTGGTAATTGGTAGTTGTTAGGCACCTACCATCACTTGCAGATTTTTTTTTCCACTCACTTTTTGCCTCCTTGGCAACCTTCTGCTCCCTCTGTCCGTCACATCCTACTAAGGATCCTGCCACTGTCCGTCTCTACCGCAGCCACATGCTGGCACCCTCTAAACCCTGCAGCTTACCCCCTCCCCACAGCGGGGCAGCAGGGAGTTCCCAACTCCCCACCCATCACGGATCCAGTTTCGGGTGCCGGCATAGCCTGGCGAACACTCATGGACTGCCATCAAGCGGCTCAAGAGGTGCCATGTTTTTGTTGGTTTTTCCTTGTCCCCTGGAGTCTAGGACATGCATAGATGCCAGCGGAGGGAAACGTGTGCATGTCTGCACATGCTCCCTCCAGGCGTCTGCCCTCCCGAGCTGTCACCCCCATGCCCTGACCCCCAGCCTTCACGAGGGGGTGATCGGGCATTGGGAAGTGAGACCCCACCCACCAGAGAAGGACAGCAGTCCATCAGACACTTAATCCTTCTCCGCCCTGCCAACCCTTGGCGGCCCATATTCGCTCCCCAACACTAGTCGCTAGTGCAGTGCAAGGTAAAGTGTCCAGCACCTCAGCCCTCATCGCCACTGGGCAAGCATAACTTGCAGATTATTAATGTGAACATATCAGACTGCAGTCTTGCAGGTTATCAATATGAACATAAAGTGCTTGGTGTTGTGAGTGAACGTTAGTCTTGAAAAAGAGCTTGTAGTTCAAAACTGTCGACTGTCTGGGGGAGAGGTCTGTGTACAGTCACTGGCTGAGTTTTAACAATTTCTTCATTGAGGCTTTGAACTTTTTAACAACATGGATCACTTCGGAGTGTGTGAAGTGCCCCACCCTTTGTTGTTGCTTTGACTGTTTCACTGGGCAGCACCACAAATATTTTGGAGGTGTCTCTGTGGGTTTTGGAGTTTGTGGATTGGGCAGCACTACTCACAGCTGGGAGCTACTTTTTAAGGATTGTATGGCATAAGGGCATGGCTTCTCAGAAAGAAATTCCACAGCAGAACTGAGCACTGATCTGAGGAATAGTTACTTTTGATCTGTTACTGCTGTGCCTATTAAAGCCTGAATCGGATTGGACCTGGCAGAGACACACCTCTGAAATGCTGTTCACTGAAGCAAAATGTTCTTTGCGCACACGCAAGTGAACATAAAAAGAAGAAAACCGTGTAAGGATTGTTTCACGTCACTGAAGGCAATCAAGATAATTTGCTGATGTATGGCACTACTAAGGAGTCAGGCTTCATCAACATAATAACTCCCATCAGCCCTGTCAGTTTGGGGATAGACCAACAGATGCCCAACAGCAACACAGGCTTTCTTAGCTGAACACAATTCCTTGTCCCAGGGTCTTGGGAAACACACCAAATGATCAAATGCACCTTCACACTGAACGTTCAATATTCCCATTCCCAAATACCACGGAATCCCATGCTTTTACATAAAATGCAGATTCCTTTTCCATATCATTTCAGAAGCGGAATTGCCACTCTCCACCAATGCCGACAGCAGAATTCTGCATTCCGCACAGCCCTGCATCCTGTGTATAAAAAGCTGTGCATACAACGAATGAGATACACTAAAAAATGTGATATAGAATTAATACATTCTCCAATTTCCACCTTAAAGTTATTGCTTTTTCTTTCACTTGCTTGTTGATCAATAAAACAATAACATACAGTACAACCCTCAGCAAACATTAGAAAGTTGACATCAGGATTCATCTACTGGAACAGTAAACTGTTACTCTAGACTATCTGACTTTAGGGTATTACCACACAGTTCTAATACCCCTTATATAAAAGTCCCAGATAGCTGCATCCTTCAATAATGAGGTGATCAGACTGAGGCAATATACTTCAAACATCAATGATAATCAACAAGACAACAATGATGTCACACAAAGATGACACAAAGATCTGCAATAAGGTTGATAACACAAGAAGGGATGCAAAGGATGAGAAGGGACTTGGCAAGATTGGAGGAATGGTCAAAAATATGGCAGCTTAACTTAAGTGCAAAAAAGTGCAAAGTAATGCACCTGGGAAACACAAACCCAAGGGAAGAGTACACAATGGGGGCTGGGGGTATAAACAACAACACAAATGGAAAGGGACCTGGAGGTAGTCATATCAAATGACCTAAAGGTGGGCAAGCAATGTGAGAAGGCAGTAAGGAGGGCTGGGGGAATACTGGGATGTATAGGGACAGGCATCACCAGTAGAAAACAGGAAGTTGTTATCCCTCTGTACAGACAGTTGGTGAGACCCTTCCTGGAGTACTGCATACAGTTCTGGAGACCCCATCTCCGCAAGGACATAGACAGGATGGAGACAGTCCAGAGGAGAGCAACTAAAATGGTGCAGGGTCTGCAACAGAAACCATTCAAGGAGAGACTAAAGAGCTTAATATGTATACCATCGTAGAAAGGAGGGAGAAGGGGATATGATAAAAACTTTTTAGTACTTCAAGGGAATCAACAAAGTCCAAGAGGGTAGCATCTTTCAGAAAAAGAGATGTGCAAGAACAAGAGGACACAATCTGAAGATAGAGGGGGACAGCTCAGAGTTAATGTGAGGAAGCATTTTTTCACAGAGAGGGTGGTGGACGCATGGAACGGCCTTCCTGAGGAGGTTGTGGGGTCAAAAACAGTGGGGGAATTCAAGAATGCCTGGGACAGACATAAGGCAATTCTTGTGGGGGTAGGAAGAAATAGGCTGTTGGTTAACTAAAATCTCCAGCGTATCCAGTAGGTAGGGAAACAGGCAGACTAGGTGGGCAAAGCAGCCTTATCTGCCGTCAAAGTCTACGTTTCTATGTGACCCCAACTTGAACATATTTTAAATATAAGAATTGTATACAAATAGAATAATAGATAGGTTCTAGGTAGAGTAAGGCAGTAATCCCATCGAGTCTTAGATACAAGAACCCTCGAGACGAAGCTCTAGAGGTTTCCTTGTATCCCCAGAACCTCGAGATGGAATTTCTGCCTTGAAACACCAGAACCTATTTGTTATTTTTTTGTAATATATGGATGCAAGGAATTTTAATTTCTTACTTGTGCCTGCTGTATGGGCGCTGCGGTCTGCAGAGTTAGTAAGACTCCGAGTGTGGTTCCTCGCTCCTCGCTCCACACCCACTTCTGCTCCTCCCAGTCCCATTCCATATTTCTCTCACAAAACAAAGAAACAAAACTCGTTCACACAGTAGTCACATCGGTAATCCCAACTATACTATTACGAGGACCGGAAGTATAGTATTATTGGGACGGAAGTATACTATTACGAGGACCGGAAGTATACTATTACGGGACTAACTACTGTATTACAAGGAATTTTTTGTATGTATTTTGGGGGTATTATTTTCACTATCCATATATTACACTACAATAACACTTCAGTATGTATTACAGTTTTAATGTTTTTAGACAGTTGAACTAACTCTGTGGCCACAATATTTCTCTGACAAATGCAATTATAACCAATCTGAGGAAAGTTTCCTAGACATCAATAAAGCAACTGCTTATATACAATTATCTGGCTATAAAGTGGACCTGAACCAGACAGAATAATCTGTCCATGCCACCAGGGGTGCCGAGAGGGGTGGAGAGCCGAGGCAACTGTTCGGGGCCTGGTTGTTAAGGGGGGCCCCGGACGTCTGACCAATTATCAATTTTTTCCCAGCGGCTGACCCCATTCCCCTCCTCCATAACTGCTCACAGGCTGAGAATGGCAGGCTGAAGCCTGCTCTATATTCCTTACCCACTCTCACTCCCTCCGTAGACACGGCAGTCTCCAACCCAATGCCAGCACTGCCAACAGACTGTGCTGCAGACAGCAGCAGTCTCCTGAATCCTCGCTGCTCCTCCACCGCTCTTCTTCCTGGACAAGGATGAATCAGGAGTCAGGAGGTCACTTGGGTGGGTCAGAGGTCAGGTCATCTGGCCACGGCCGCCACATCTGACGTTACGCGTGCGCTACTGCTGCTCAGTCCTCATGTCGTGTTCTTTGAAAAGGAAACAAACTAGTCATCAGGACGGACTCACTTTCGCTCACAGACTGACTTTCAAAAAAATCGATCGTACCGACTGACCATCTGTAAATTGGAAGGGACGTTGAACTTACTTGGAAGCGAGAGTGACATGGAATCCGCTGCAGAGTGGAGGATTCCTCATTCATGGCCTGGGCCTGGCCTGTTCAACTTAGGCATGAGGCAAGCTGTGGTGGACAGGAAATGGAGCTGGACCCAGGACTGGTTAAGTTAAGTAAATATAACAGTTCTGCTGTGCTGGGACTGTAAGGAAAAAAAGCAATTATTAAGGTAAGCCAGGCAGACCGGGGGGGGGGGGCACCTAACTAACGGTTACACTTAATATAGTCTCCCTTCTCAGTACCTCTCACTCTACCTACCTAAGCTACCATACCACCTAACTAGTCTGGCATGCAGCAACTATATATGGAATTATTCAGGCGGACGGGAGGGCTAACTGTTGCAACTTACACTAAGTTACACTCGCTCACTCTGTACTAGTGTCTGAAAGTTTGTAACTGTGTACTTAATAATCTACCTCCTCCACCAGACAGTAACTCGCTCTACCTACCAAGGCTAAAATACCACCGTAAGAAATTATTAAGGACAGAAGGCAGTCCAGGCAGAGGTGGGGGAAGGGCTAACTATTACACTCATCTTGTTACACTCTGCAGTAGTCTGTACTGTCTGTAACTGTGTGTACTTAGCAGTCTCCTAAAACGGAAGGTAGATAAAGCAATGGGGCCTGATGGGATCCACCCCAGAGTTCTAAAAGAACTAAGGGGAAAAAATACTAACACCACTGACTACCCTTTTTAACAAATCATGGGAGGATGGTGTGGTACCTGAGGACTGGAGGAGAGTGATAATGATTCCCATTCACAAAAGTGGGAACAAGACAGAGGCAGGAAACTACAGACCTGTCGGTTTGACCTCAGCGGTAGGAAATTATGGAATCACCTCTGAAGGAAAGAATTTTTGAGTATCTAGAGGCCAGTGGGGTACAGGACCCAAGGGCAGCATGGATTCACCGCAGGAAGGTCTTGTCAGACGAATCTAATCGATTTCTTTGACTGGGTGACCAAAGTAGTAAACCAAGGGAGGGGCTGTGGACATGGCCTACCTAGACTTTAGCAAGGCATCTAACACAGTCCCGCACAAAAGATTAATAAACAAATTAGCCAGGCTGGGAGTGGGTCCCAGGGTGGTAGCCTGGGTAAAACATTGGCTGGACAACAGGACACAGAGGGTAATAGAAAACAGAGTCCGCAATGAAGAAAGGGTGGTTACTAGTGGGGTACCGCAGGGTTCAGTGCTGGGTCCTATCCTTTTTAATGTCTTTGTAAGTAACATTGCAGAGGGACTAGAAGGAAAAGTATGTCTCTTTGCAAACGACACAAAGATCTGCAACAGGGTTGACACACAATGTGGGGCAGAATGGATGCGAAGGGACTTGGCAAGGTTGGATGAATGGTCAAATGTATGGCAGCTTAGATTCAATGCAAAGAAGTGCAAAGTAATGCACCTGGGAAACAAAAACCCAGGGGAAGAGTACACAATGGGGGGTGAGATACTGAAAACAAAAATGGAAAGGGACCTGGGGTAGTTATATCCGATGACCTAAAGGTGGGCAAGTAATGTGAGAAGGCAGTAAGGAGAGCTGGTGGGATACTGGGATGCATAGGCAGAGGCATCACCAGTAGAAAATAGGAAGTTGTTATCCCTCTGAACAGACAGTTGGTGAGACCACACCTGGAGTACTGTGTGCAATTCTGGAGACCCCATCTCCGCAAAGACATAGACAGGGTGGAGGCTATCCAGAGGAGGGCAACCAAAATGGTGCAGGTTCTGCACCAGAAGGCATATGACAAAAGACTAAAGGAGCTTAATATGTGTAGCCTCGAGCAAAGGAGGAAGAGGGGGGACATGATAGAAACTTTCAAATACCTCATGGGAATCAACAAAGTCCAAGAGGGTAACATCTTTCAAAAAAAGAGATGTGCAAGAACAAGGAGGCACAATTTGAAGATAGAGGGGGGAAGGCTCAGAGGTAATGTGAGGAAGTATTTTTTCACGGAGAGGGTTGTAGATGCATGGAACAGCCTTCCAGAGGAGACAGTGGAATGAAAAACAGTGGGGGAATTCAAGAATGCATGGGATAGACATAAGGCAATTCTAGTGGGGGGGGTAGGAGGAAGTAAGCTGTTGGTTAACTAGGATCTGCAGCTTATCAATCAGGTAGGGAAATGGGCAGACTAGGTGGGCCAAGCAGTCCTTATCTGCCATCAAATTCTATGTTTTTATGTCTCTATGTCTGTACCTCCTCCAGTACCTTGCTCTACCTACCTAGCCACCATACCATCTAGAACTACTAATATAATATTAGATACTAATTCTGTTATTTTTATAGTTTCATCAAGTGGCGTGGCAGCGTATTATTTATTTAAATATAAAATTTACTCATTTATTGATTTATATATGTTTTACGAGGGCATCGGCACCCCTGCATGCCACCCCATAAAAGCAGAGAGCTTCACAGTAACAAGTCCAACCTGGCTGTCCAATACCCTGTACTGAACTGCCATGTGTAATCCACCTGCATCCGAAGGCTCTGCCTAGGCACCCCCCACACACCTTTCTCCCAGTGTTCGTCTTCCACTGTCCCTTTGTGATTTTGGACTTTCTTCTTGGTTTGTGCCTCTCTGGCTTCCTAGGACAGTTTTCAGCTTTCTACCTTCCTGGTTGCAGTTTGGGCTTCCTCAGTCACCTGTTCCTGCTGCACTCCTGTTCTCATGTACCTTGTACTTCTTATAATTTTGGTTCTTTTGGGGCCTTCTAGTTTTTCCAGCATCCAGCCTTCATCATTTGCTTTTGATTTGTGCTGTTCAGGCTCCCATTTTGTGTTTTTTCCTATACCTTTAGCAATTTCTCAGTTCATCTACAATTCTTAAATGTTTACACCTGGCTCCAAGCCAGGCAGTCCCTCCTTTCTGGGTTCTGTTGTTTACTTCAGCTGCTACTATGGTCTACTTTTTGGTTCCCATATGCTCCTGCTTTCCCTAGCAGTTTCATTTGCTGCTTCTACTGCCTCAGACTATCAGACCAGCAATCTCCTTTTTGGAATTGGTTGGCATGCATTCATCATTCATTCCAAGCTAGTCTCATTCAGTGTTCTAGTTGTCATTCAACATCTCAATCAGCCATTCAGCCTCACCTACTGTATGTTTAATTTCTTTCATGTGCTCATAGCTTTCAGGCTTGGCCATTGGGCTCCCACCGCTCCTGAATTCAGATGCATGCCAGCCACAACCATAGGATGGATTCCAGGGCTCTTAAAGCCGATGGTCTCGATCTGCCCCCTTTAATTTGAACTCGGGGTGGGTCCCTCAACTCAGGCGGTGTCCTATCTTTCTGTGCTTCAGGTGAGAATGTCCTACACTCCTGGGGAAGATTTAGCTGTGCAGATTGACTCTGTGGCACCTATTGATATAGCATTTAAGACTTTAGCTGCTGGAGGGTGAGGCCTGTAAGTCCACGGGGGCTCCTTTAGCTGTGCAGACCATGTCGACAGCATCTTCAAAAGCTATTCCCCCCTACAGTCAACGAAGGTTATCCTGGTATCCATGCCTATCCTTTCTCTGTCACTCAAGGATGAAGATTATACAGCTCTAAGTCCCAGCCCCTATGCCTTACTCCTCAAGGGTTCAGCTTCCTCTCTAGGCCTCTCCTAACGATTGTGGTCAGGTGAGTGCATTTCAGCAGTTGTTGCTGTCCTCCGCCAGCCTTGGGAGGTGGGCCTCCTTCATGGGGAACTTCCTTTAGATGCAGAGATAGGCTTGCAGCACCCACATGGCTTTCTCTTTAGAGGGATAAAGTGAGAGCCCTTCCTCCAAACATCTTTCCCCTGAATTGGGTCTCTGAATTGCAGTACCTGAGCCATCACTAATTTATCCCAAGCCTGGAGGTAAGGCGACTAAGGCTTTGGATCTCCAGAGGTCTCCCCCTCATAAGAGGGTTTTCCTCTCCTCTGTGCTGAAGGTCATTAAAGTTATGTAGTCTCTTCAACAGTTGGTCCATAACGTGGTACTTTTATATTAGCATAAAGTTTACCCACATATCTTTCTGCTGTGAGATGAGGCTGAATAGTGGCGCCCCCTTTCACTGCCGTTCCCTCACTCCTTACAGAAATCATGCCTTTTTTGCTGTCAGTTCTGATATCTGTCAGTCATTGCTCAAACCAGTCTCTTGTCTGTTTCCAGTTATTGCTAGTTGCCATCAATCTGTCCTCACTCAGGCTCTGTGGTCACTTCTTGCTGCTCAGTACTTTTGAGGGGTCCTCCCTAAGGTACCTTTAGCCTAAAGAAATTATATTCCCGCAACACCTTTAGGGTTGAGACTATCCTCAAGAGGGTTACTTTACCTTCACAGTACTCTGACAGGGTGGTAGTTCCCAGTGGAACAGAATACGAAGGCCAAAGTATTCACCAACGAAAGTCAACAACATGTTCATTTAATACATTCAGACTATCAACAAAGTTGCACAAGCATAACTCCTTCATAAGTTGTATAAGCCCACTAAATTCAAAGTCTATGCCTGCAATTCAGTGGGTGGCAGCAACCAGCTATTCCCCCTGCCTGAGCTCTTTAAGTCATCTCCTTCCAGCCTCACTCAGAAGCACTTTCTTTTCCCCACCATCCTCCCCTCCTCCTGCAGCAGCACGCCTCTCTCCTTGGAGCTCCTTCATAAGGTACCTTTAGCCTAAAGGAATTATGTTCCCATATAACCTCTAGGAGTGGAACCCTACTCAAGAGGGTTCTTTGCCTTCACAGTACCTCAACAGGGTGGTAGTTCCCCATGGAACAGAGAGTACAAACAGCCAAAGTATTCACCTATGACAATCAACAACACATTCATTCAATATCCTCAGACCATAAACAATGTTACTCAACCATAACTCCTCACTGAGTTGCATAAGCCTATTAAACTATAACTGCTGTATTTAAAGGAGATAGGAAATGGTTTCCTGATATTCTCACCGGCTAAATAAATCATAAACATCAAAGGATGGCCTCTGCATGTGCTTTTGGGGGTGAATAATTGGTTAGAATGCTAATGCGTGTGCTACTTTTAATTTCTGAATGGAAAGTTGGCTTCACAGTCTGTTTTTGAATCAGGAGTCAGTGTGTATCATGCTTTGAACAGCCTATGTCACAGACTCCTGATTCTGCATGAAGCATGTGACTGCTGTGCTGTACGCAACTTGGATGCCACCTTCTCATCCCAGTAAATGCTACCATCTGAAATAATAACCCATCCTTTGCATAATACCTGAACACCTCCCCCCTTATCCCGTTACCGGTTGCCTTACAGGCCCCAAACAGTCCCCGATGTATTGCAAGTAATTTATGTCCTATTATAAAACGTCATTTAGTTTACTCCAATGTGTTCAGTGGGTCCCATCTCCATACTCTGGCTACTTGATGGCTCCCCTTGTTGTCAACATTGCTGAATGACATTATTGTCACTTTCTGATCCCCTTTCCTGGACTGTCACTGAGCCGAGAAGCATGGTAACCTTTCGTGGCACCTCAGTGCGCCTCCTTCTTATCAGTCAGTAAGCTGCCTGGGCTTTTCATTCCTCTAACCCTATAGAGACATGACAGAAATGGAGTGGGAAACAACCAAGTGCAGGGAGTCATGTCTAAAGCACCAAATCTGCTGGTGAGCCACTCTCATTTTTTTCACATAGCACAGACACAGATAACAGCACCGCAGAGAGCACATATTGGTGATAAACTCACCGTCAGCATCAGCCACCCACCTACCACTGGTTGACTGTGGGGGAAGAATCGAGCTACTCATTGGCTGTACACACTGCAAAAATGTTGACAGCTCCTCATGTGAACTTATTTAGTTATTTATGCAGAGCAGCATTTCCTCTTCCCCTAATCACTGCCCACTCACCAGCTACTGGACTGTGAAAGCAACTTCCTCTCCTCACAGGTATACTCCATAGCTTACCCTAATGCCCTGTGGGGTTCAGTAGCACCAGTACTCACTAAATGGATGTAATCCTTTCTTTTGTGGCTGGCAGCCGCTTGTCTTTTCACTCCTCCTGCCCTCTCATAAGCTGTGTTTTGGCTGGGGAGCACAGGAACAATCTGCTTGATTTCATCTAGGGTGAGTGTGTTGGTCAGAGAGTCCATTCTGGCACTACTGAGAGCCTTCGGATTTCTCCTGTGCCAGCCACAAAAGAAAGAATTACATCCATTCAGCGAGTACTGGTGCTGCTGAGCCCCCAGTCATTACAGTAAGATACAGAGTTTACCTGTGTAGAGAGGGAATTGCTTTCTCGCAGTCCCGTATGGACAATCGGGCAATGATGGTGCTCTGCACAAATTAAATAAATCATACCGGCTGGGGGGGGGGGCTCTGCACAAATAAGCTGTATAATCACTGGCTTTTTTCAAAATCTGTATCATCACGATTGGCCAAGGATGGGGGTTGGGGCTGTGAGACTGTATAAACTATATGACATTTTAATCTGGTGTCCACTGCAGAAGTCCATGGTGTCATCACCCTGTACTGCAGAATCAGTAGTCTGAGTCCTGTGTGAAAGCAGCAGCTAACTGAATTTTGTATCGGGAGTTGGTGGCGTGGCTATTTTAAAGTTTGCCATGCGCTGACTCCCAATACCAAAACACACTGTCAAGTCCATGGTCCGTTCAAAATAACGAGTTCATAAATAAATGTGCATTTTAAACATTTAAAATGCATAAAACACACACACAGAGGCCACTATTTGGTATTCATCATTTATCACCAGTTTAAAACAACATAAAATTGTTTCCTATCTCTTTTAACACATAAAAGTCCATGGCCTTAACTCCAGTCCATTGCAAGCACTTATCTCTCTGCTGCAGGTCAGGTTTCCCCCTCTGATTCCACTGTCCTTAAAGTTACTGCTAGGCTGTATGACAGAAACTCCTGGTATATCCAACTACAAGTGTTCTACCTACCATACCTGTGGAAACCAACAGGCACAGAAACAATCCAGTTCACAGGTCTGTTAGAATGGCGTTCAAAGCTGCTATTAAACTTTCACCTTCCTGAAGCTTACCCTGGGCCCACTGCTAACTTCAGATCCCAAGATGAGTCACTCTAAAGAACATGCTGCTGCTTTGTCACAACATTTCCTGTCTTGTTAGGAATATTATTAAATTCAGTGCTGTAAAGTGATGACATCAGAGGTAGCCTCCATGGTTTGTGGGGTTGAGCAGGTCTCTTCTGTTAAGCTAACAGGCATCCCTTACTACATCCAAACTGTTAACATCATTACCCCCCCTCGATAAATCTTTCTCTCATTTCTTAAGCTCTCATTTCTTTAGCCTGTTTTTCAAAATCTTCAGTATGGGTGCAATGTCTCCTAACCTGAACAAACTGGCTGCATAATAAAGGATGCATTTGCTTAAACGAGGGGGCAGGTACTATCAGCCTGTGATAGGTTATTGGTTGACACAGATTTACTATATCCCAATTCAAAAAGTGGAAGTCAAAAAGCAATTCTGAAAAGCATTTCAGAAGTGTTACCGCTGTTCTGTATGTACTTCTCCAGAGGGATTCCACATTAGGCATTGCACTAGTGGGGGGGGGTCAGCTTTCAGAGGACCTGCCCTCTACTTTAGCAAGTTTGCTGGGTGGCGGAGGTTTTACATGTTGTAATTCCAGTTCTGACTCCAATATCGTTTCTGAAGCCTTCACTGACATCAGAAGAATATCAGAAATTGCTATCATACGATGTATGTGCAATAGAACATAATCAACTGTTTCCAAGCACACCTAGATTATATGTAGCACTGCATGTGCACATCTGTTTATGTAGTGCTGTATGTGTGTATAAGTAGCTAGTGCTGCATATGTGGCGGTCTGTATGTAGTGTTGTATAGATGTGTGTGTGTATTACCTATTTATTTAAAAATTGGTAACCGGGAAAGGAACACTTAGCCAAGGCTCATTTCCAGGTGTGACCCGAAATGTGTATGTAAAGCTCCACTGCCACCCATGGAAGGCTGTTCCGAGAATCCACCACCTTTTATGTGAAGAAGTACTTCCTTGCATCTCTCCTGAATCTACCTCCTTTCAGCTTCATATCATGACCCCTTGTTCTACAGCACCTTTTTTTCTGAAACATACCTCCCTGCTGTACCTCATTAACCCCCTTGAGGTATTTAAATGGCTCAATCATATCCCTCCTGTCTTCCAGGGTGTACATATTGAACATTTTTAATTTACTCTCATGGGGCTTCTAATGCAGATCTTGCACCATTTTGACATCCCTCCACTCCCTTCTTGTCACTTTCTCCTTTCTCCAACTGTTCTTCCTTCCTTCCTCACCTTTCTTCTCTGACTGCTCCCCCTCCCCCACCTCCTTTGTTAACCCCCTGCTTTCTTGAATAACTTGCATCCTGGTAGGATTCTCTTCACTCTGGATCAACCTACTCTCTACCTCAGCCTGTGATGGCACACTTCTTGCCTCCCCCATTTCTTCCATCCCCCCCTCGACTACTTTAAATGTCCATCGAAGTAACATTTAAACCATCCACTGAGGACTATGGTTCCCTCCTTAACGGAAGCTGGCAATCACCTCGGTATAGGTGGTTATTCTTCTAGGTTGGCCATCAGTCCCCAATGTAGCCATACCTCTCCTCTCTGCACCATTTCTTCTGCCATTACTTAAAGGCCTCGTTGAGGAGCTCCCTCTCCTTCCCTACACAGTACAAGATGCACTCGCTGCTTGTATTTTAAACACATGGGAAACACAGGATCAACCAAATAAATTATCTAACTTTACCAAAAAATGAAATGTACACATGAGGCTGACTACAGCAATTCATCTTTACTTTTAAGCCCATGAAGCACCCTTATCAAGTTAATGCATTAGCAGTGCTTGTGGTTCTGACTAGAGCTTGTCTTAAAGCATAGAAACACAGACATAGACTTTGACGGCAGATAAGGACCGCTTGGCCCACCTAGTCTGCCCATTTCCCTACCTACTGGATAAGCTGCAAATCCTAGTTAACCAACTGCCTATTTTGCCTACCCCCCCAAATTGCCTTATGTCTGTCCCATGCATTCTTGAATTCTCCCAGTTTTAGACCCCACAACCTTCTCAGGAAGGCGGTTTCATGCGTCCACCACCCTCTCTGTGAAAAAATACTTCCTTACATTGCCCCTGAGCCACCCCACCCCATCTTCAAATTGTAGCCCCTCGTTCTTGCACATCTCTTTTTCTGAAAGATGCTACCCTCTTGGACTTTGTTGAGTCCACTGAAGTACTTAAACATTTCTATCATGTCCCCCCTCTCCCTCCTTTCCTCAAGGGTATACATATCCAGCTCCTTTAGTCTCTCCTTGTATGGCTTCTCTTACAGACCCTGCACCATTTTAGTTAACCACTGGTCCAACATTCTTTCAAGCGCATAACTGTACAAAATGCCAGCATTCTGGAAATACATGCTGACTGTTCTATGCCTTCCCCATTCCAACAGTGAACCAGTGCAAGCATTCAGCATGGTCCCTCGTCAGGAAGGTAAAAACTGAAGTAAGGAAAACCCTCAACAGCTTGCTTGCTGTTACAATTAACAAAGATACAGACTGTTTTGCTGTACAGCAGCCAAAAGAAGTTACTGAGGCCGAAAGAAATGCAACCGCAGCATACAACAAGGAGCATCCTGCAAAACAGGAGCAGCAGCATACTCTAGTGCCCACGGAGGTGGGATGTGAAGACACTTGAGCTGTAATAACATTTGTATGATGTGGTGGTACTGGTGATAGGGTGGGTGTGGTAACTTTCAAACTGTATTCAACACATGTGGTTGCAATAATTTCAACTGTATTTAAACACATTTTAAACTTTTAGTTAAACACTTTGGGGTGCACGTGATGTGGTGGCATTGGTCACAGGGTGCAGTAATTTTCAAAGCAAAGCAATAATACTGGTCATGGTGGGTGATGGATACCTGGACCTCAGGGTGTAGCCAGGCTGAGTGTGGAGAAAACCGCCCACCCTGGAGAGTACTATTGTACTCAGAATATGACCACTGAGGCATTTTTATGTGCGAGTTAAAAAATTCAGAAAAGATTTGCAAAAATATATTGACAATGAAGCTAAAAGCTTTGTGAGGTAAAGTAGTCTGTACCATCTCTTGTCCCCCTCCCCAGCCACTGTCTTGTACTTAACCCCCCCCACCCCCACCATCACCACCTCCAGATGAAGACATCAAGTCTGTAGTAAATATCTGCTCAGCACTGTCTTGGTGTCATGTTTATGTTTAAATCCGCGAGTGGGGCGAGTTTGAGCGGGGCGTCGCGCAGAGACACGCTCATTTGCGTGTGTCTGCTGTGTCCGCCTAGGATGCCAGGAAGCAGGGCCTGACCATATACTCCTACAGCAACTTTCCTAACAGGCACACAAACAGAATACTGCATGAGGAATCACCTGCGGAGTGTCTGTAGAGCTGGAGTTTAGGTCTACACTTGAAATAGAAGGAGGGGTAAGATTCTAAAAACAAACATATAATTCAAGAAGTTCACAATAAAATGGCTCAAATAAAATGGAAAGCTAAAAAACTACATAAGCAATGTGTGGAGTGTAATATGTACACTGAGGGGTCCAAATGTAAGGATTTTTACTGTGATAAATGCATACTATTGGAAACACTGAAAGAAGAAATTAGCCAGCTACATAAAAGATTGGAGGTCCATAAAGAGAGAGGGGAGCTTGAAATGTTCTTTGATACCATGGCAGAACACATTACCACACAATAAATTAACAATACAGTGAGCACTCCAATGCAGCTGGGCCAGGAAAACAAATCCATGATAAATGATGGGGACTTGACAAAATGGGAATTAGTCAAAAAGGGACATAAAAGGATGGCTAGACTAGACACTAAAACTAAACAAGATTCATTGAGGTCCCAAAATATGTTTGAAATCCTACTGGAAAACGAATAAGACAACAGAACTTCAACTACACAAAAACAGGGTGTCTTACTAAAAGAGCAACAAAATATATCGAACATTATCCCCCAACACATAGAGAGACAGGAGGTGTACTCCCAGACCAGGAGTCTGAATGCACTGGATCTGATAGCCAGCAGAGTATGAATGCTAGTCAGGACGATGAAAGTATTCAACCAAGTGCTGAACAGTTAAACAAAGATATCTTTACCATAGGTGATTCTATCACCAGGGGAACAGATACTATAGTATGCAATGGTAGGAAACAAAACACAGTGGTTAGCACACTCCCTGGAGTTAGACTATCAGACATTGACGGACTATTAAATGGCCTAATGGAAGGGACCCAGAACCCACTAGTTATCCTACATGTAGGAATTAATGACATAAGATTAAATAAACTAGAATCCATTCAAAATAACTACAAACATCTATCCCAAAGGATAATCAATGAAGGGTGAGAATTAATTATGTCAGGTATATTACCAACACATGGAGCAAATAAATATAGAAATGATGTTATAAGCAAAGTCAATAGCTGGTTAAGACGTTTTTGTAAGTTACAAAAGACTGGTTTCATGGATATACCATAACTTTTCAGAATAAAGCAGTATATAAACAGGATGGGTTACACTTAAAATCGGAAAAAGGATACTGGGTGAAAAAATAAATTAAGTTATTAAACTACATTTAAACTGGACAGTAGGGGAGAGGTTCCCTGTCACATAACTAACAAACATCATAAGGAAATAAGTTTAAATAAAACACAATGGAACGCAGAACGGCTGAATGCTAGGAGTCTGACAAATAAACTAGATGAATTTAAATATCTCCTAGACTATAGGAATATCGAATTAGCAGTGGTCACTGAAACCTGGTGCGATGACAATGATATATCTGGGAAAAATATTGCAGGATATAACTTGTACTCCAAATCTAGGTCACATAGAAGGGGTGGAGGTATAGCCGTTTATATAAAGGGTACAATAGATAGCAAAGAAATCCTACTAGAACAAAACCAACATAGAGATGCTATGGATCAAGTTATTACCACTAAAATCTGCTAAAATAAATCTAGGAATAATCTACAGACCTCCCTCGATTACATTAGAAGCTGAACACTTGAACACATAATTAACTTAAACCCAGCAGAAAACAACATTATACTGGGAGATTTTACCTTACCAGGGATGAACTGGGTGAACCTGCAAGGAAGTACTAGAGCAGAATTAAATTATATTGAGACTAAGGACCATGCAAGGTTAGAACAGCTGGTGCTGCAAGAGACAAGAGGGTCCAATATTCTCGATCTCATTCTAACAAATATGGGAGAGGTAGGGTGGGTAATGCGGAGGTAATGAGTCTACTGGGAAATAGTGATCATTCCCCAGTGTTCTTCAGCATTAAGGAAGTCCCTAACATCAGTAATGTTATGGGAGATACATGTACGTTAAATTTTATTATAAAAAGGGTCTGAGAAATGGAGCTTTCTGATTGGCTGCAAACATTCTAACCGCCTTATGTTAATCTTTTATTAACATACATATAGAGCTTAACCATATGCTGAACAAGGTTTAACACTGTTTAAAAACATTTTTTATTATAATAGCAATAAGACACTCCTGGGGATTATGTTAATGGTCAGTTAATCACCCTCTAGGGGCATGTGGCACTCTGCTACACCTCGTGGCACAGTACACCCCTAGAAGGTGATTAACAGACCACTAACATAACCCTTTGCCATGCCTTATTGCTTAAGGAAACCTGACTTTGGGGCGTTGGAAGCAAGTGTGGAAAACTGGGACTGGGAGACTGAATTAAGTGGCACAACTGTAGAAAAAAACATGGGGGAGATTATTAAATAAAATATCAACTGAAGTGACTAATTATGTACCAACTAGAATGAAATATGACAAAAAAAGGGACAGTTCCAGGGTGGTTCAATGTAAGACTTAAGAAAATGGTAAATAAAAAAAAATAGGTTGTTCAAGATCGTACGGAAATCCAAGGACACCCAGGGTATGATAGTATACAGGGAGATGGCCTGGGTTGTAACGAGAAATATTAAAAAAGCAAAAGCAGACTTCGAACTAACATTAGCAAAAGAGGTAAAAGATAATAAGAAACTGTTCTTTGCACATATAAATAAAAGTAAACATGGTCATAATAGTACCAAACCTTACGTAAATACTGAGGGTAAATCCACCACCAATAAGGAAACAGCTGACATACTGAACAACTATTTCTGCTCAATATTCAATTCTTCTAATTTGGGCAAACCTAATACCACAGCCTGTAATACTAAATCAAAGCCTGGAAAAATAATAATTGATCAAAAAGATGTTAGCGACAGGATCCAAAAAAATGTATATAAATAAATCTCCAGGACCCGATAAAGTACACCCCAGAATTTTGAGGGAACTAGTTGACCAGCTGGCACCCCCACTTACTTACATCTTTCAGTTGTCTTTAGATAAGGGGAAAGTGGCACAGGACTGGAGGGAGGCCCTGGTGGTGCCTATACTAAAGAAGGGACCAAGGACTAACCCAGAGAACTTCAGACCGACTAGTCTGACTCCTATACTGGTTAAGATTCTGAAAGTTATACTTAAGGATCTTATTATAGTACACCTTGAAACGAGTAAACTGTTAGATCCCACACAGCATGGGATCACCAAAACAAAATCCTGCCAGACTAATATGTTGGTGTTTTACAAAAAAACAAGTAAGACCTTAGACCGGGGGAATGCAGTGGATACAGCCTATTTGGACTTCTCTAAGGCCCTTGATAGACTACCGCATGTTGAACTTGCACGAGTTCTGGAACAATGCAATTTGGACTTAAACATCATAAACTGGGCAAAGGCTTGGCTGTGCAACAGAAGACAGCGGGTGACTGTGAATGGAGTCTTTCTGGAGTGGGCGGGGGTGACAAGCGGAGTACCACAGGGCTCCATATTGGGACCATGTCTCTTTAATATCTATGTCACCTCACTAAACTTCTCTCACCCTAATAGCTGGATCACAAAATTTGCAGATGACTGTAGAACAGGAGCAATAGCAAACACAGTTAAAGACGGAGAAGTCCTGCAAGCAGCCCTAAGTGAAATCTATGTATGGACAGTTGAAAATAAATTAAAACTAAAGGTTGATAAGTGTTCCATTATGCATTTGGGCAGAGAAAGTTTAAATATAGTATATACTATGGGCAACAAGGACCTACTAGTCACTACTGAGGAAAGAGATCTCGGGATAACAGTTACATCTAACCTGCAATTTAGTACACACTGTGACAGAGTAGCAAGAAAGGCAAATCAAAACTTAAACTGTATTCTGCATAACATCAACAGTAGAGATAGGGAAGTGATAATCCCTTTATATTATTCACTGGTTAGGCCCCATTTGGAATATGGGGCCCAGGTGTGGTCACCCTATAAAAAGGGGGATATTATTCAGTTAGAAAAAATTTTAAAAAGAGCTACAAAAACACTCACTGGATACAGAACACTCACTCATACAGCTAGACTGGAAACTCTGGATTTATTCACCCTTCAGTATAGAAGGACAAGGGGGGATATGTGCATGGTATATAGAGCACTACAAGATGCTACCTTAGCGGTTAGTTTTGGTCTGGTGTTTAAAAAAAAAAAAAAAAAGGAATACACCAAACTAGAGGCCATCCTCTACAACTATCAATGGGAAAATGGAACTTGCTTAAAATAAAGTCCTGGTTTAGCCAAAGGGTGGTTCCCTTGTGGAACAAACTACCCACGAGGTGGTTACTAGTAATACAATCAAACTTTTTAAACTATGTCTTGATACCTATATCTCAAACAAATACAAAATAAAGTAACCTGTATACTGGAAAGCACATTAAGGACGAAACTCCAACTTAAGGTTGTGTAATCTATGCAACCTATGAAGTAAAAGTGGCCGGCTAAGTGGCACTGAGGGCTAAGGTGCTGGACACCTTACTTCGTGCTGTGCCGGCAACCCGGGTTCAGGAATGGCCTCAGGGCACCAGGGTGCTGGCAGAGGGGGGAAGGGTGGGAGCAGGATTGACTGATGGCTCTCCTCTCCTCTCCCTGGAAGGGGGAGTCACCCACCCGTAGTCCCGCCATCACCGGATGGAGGTCCGGTGACAGGCATTGGCGGTATCAGTGTGACTGGTAGGGTGGGAGGTGTCCCGCAAGACGTGGGTATGCATGCATCATGTCAAGAACGCAGGAGCAGGATCTAAAAGAGGGAAAAAAATGATAAAGATCCCTAGGACTTGACAGGTCCTCCCTCCTCTGCTTAACCATACTCTCTAGCAAAGACATCAATGTAGTTCCCTCCCTTAAATACCTAGGCCTTACGCTCGACCAGAACATCACTTACAAGGAACATGTAGACCAGGTCACAAGGACCCTGCATCGAAACCTCGGCACCTTGCCCGACTCAGGACCAGCTCATCCCTGAGGCCAGGCTCTCCATTGCCACTAGTGTCCTGCTCCCTACTCTGACCTTTGCGGCCCCGATAATGCAGGGCATGGGAAACAAGAGATAACCAGGATGCAAACCCTGTACAATAAAATAGCTACTTTGCCGCTCAAGACCACCACAGCGTCACCACTGCGACACTCTAGCCCAGGTCAGCTGGCCTTCATTGGTTGCTCGCCTCCAATTTCCCCTGTTTGTCCAGGCCTACAAGCTTCTCTCACCCCATGCTCCGCCTAGTATTGCCAAGACCATAACTCTCAAGCTTAACCCTAGGAACCTAAGGACCTCAGCAAGAACACTATTAGAAGTCCCGAGGGTAAGGACAAACGCCAGCGTTAGGTCCTTTTCCTCTCAAGCACCTTGCCTATGGAACAAACTCCCCCCCTCTGTCCAAGACGCCCCCTCACTCACTACCTTCCGCACCAGGCTCAAGTCCCATATGCTGACCTCAAGCTCATGCCACTGCTCATAAGGCTCCTTAGGCACTCCCCTCCTCCCACCACACCTTCTACTAGGAAATGCCTACCTACTGCTCGTCCCTAACTGCCCTCATTGCCTGGGGTCAAATGCTTCCTTCTGAATTAAACCACATACTGAGAATTACCAACTCAAACTGTGTCATGATGATAACCATGCCTGTACCCGCTGTGTCCTTGAACTTCCACATGTTGTAACAAACAATGTATACAAATGTTCTCTTTCTGTATATTACTAGTATTGTTATCCCGGGTCGCCCCTGAAAAAGGGATCTTCGGGGCCCAGTGGGCCTACCCGGTCACCAAAATTTAATAAATAAATAAAATAAATAAATAAAGTAATAATTAAAAAAAAAAAAAAGTGACACTGTGCTTTTACTTGCAATCAATTTTTAAGGCAGCATGCATACCCATGCTGTCTCATTGCTATGAAGTAGAAGAGGGAAGTGGATAGGAATGCTATCATGTGTCCCTCCACAGTGCTACAGTCATTTTCCCATCATTGGTTTTCCATTGGCCTTTCCATCTGCAGACCTGACAACCCCCTCTCCTTCCCCTCCTGTTGGGGAACTGAAGAAATAGTTCTCTACAGTTTTTAAAAACACAGGATTTCATACCTCTCAACTGTCCCGATTTGCCCGGGACGTCCCGTGTTCAGCGTTTTCCCACTTCTGCCCATCATCCGGATTCTCTGTGCCTTTGAACAGTGCGCATGCCACGCGGTCCACGCCGTGACGCCGAGTCGCCGAGTCCACCGACCTTACTCTCGCCGAGTCTCGCTCCAAATTCAAAGGCTCCAAGGCAAGCTGTGTAGACCCGTTTCACTGAGCGAGTGCACGGACGTCGTCACTGCTTGTTTAGCCAATCAGGCTATGCTGCTTGGTCCGACTGTCCGTTCCTATTTTTGCACCTCCACCCCCTGCGGACCTGCACTTTTGATTCCCACTCAGGTCCACAACCTTTTAATAAAGCAGCCTCTCTGCTCCGGTGTTGTCCATTCATTCAGCCAAGGAGGAGCATTCCACTGTACTTCCAGACTTCCAGAGAGAGCACCGGAGATTAGAACGAAGAGAAGGAGGAGAAACTCTGATTTGTGGGTCACTCAGCATCGTCGGATTTGCCATGCTCCCCTACCTACCTACCGAGAGAGAGCGAGAGCATGAGTTCAGTGTCGGTGCTGGTGGTCTGCTCCGTGACAGTGACAGGGATTCGGTGCCGCTTCCAGGAGTCAGGACTCTTGTACCGAATACGATCGGCGATCGCGAAAGTGAAAATCATCACTGCGCCTGCCCTGCATTCCCTGACCGACCCTGCTGGAGCCGAGCCCTTTTAAATAAAAGTAGCTGCTGCCTCACTGACCGGCGACCTCAGGTAATTCCTTTTGGTTCGGCTGTGTGGGGGGTTCTCGGGTCACAGTGGGGAAGTGTAAAAGAAGAATCAGCCACAACCAGACATTTTGAATCCTGCATGCAGTGCCTGCACTGCACACTTTAGAAGCAGCAGCGAAGAAAAGGTACGGAGACTACAGACAAGTTTTGGGGGGGACCCAAGAAGTTTGGGGCTGGGAGGAGAGACTCATGAAGTTTGGGGGTGGAGGAGAGACCCAAGAAGTTTGGGGGAGGAGAGACCCAAGTTTGGGGGAAGAGACCAAGAACGTGAAGATAGGTTTTAATGGAGGGATGGTAGCTGTGAACCACTTCAGATGCAGTTTATAATATCACCACACCTCACTCCTAACATCACATTTTCATAGCCACATTCCTGGAGATCAGAACTGATCTGAACTAGAGCTGGGTCAAGAGGATTGCCTAGTATGCTATTGCCTACACCTAACATTTAGCCTTTAGGGTTCAGAGCCAGAACCCTGCAAGGAAGAGCACTGACTCAGATTGGCACAGATCTCCTGGATCAAATTCCCCCAAATGTGGGATGATATCCCAGCTGGGGTCACAGCCATCTCACTCATAGCTACTTTTACATGCTGTATGTTTTCAGTAATAAGAGGTTATGTTTGGGTACAGCTGCATGCAAGAGTACCTGAAGTTGAAAGTGATGTGTGCACTAAATGCTGTATGCTAAAATATTAGAACTATGGTTTAATTTTATTTGTACTATCGCCTACCATGAGTTATATTTTTTAATAGTCATAAAATAGAAGTTTATACTGAAGCACAGAAAGGTTCAATGACTTGCATGCCATCGCACAGTGAGTAAGGGGCTGTGATCGGACTTTAACTACGTTCTCCTGGTTCCCAAGCCTCTGCTGTGGCACTTGGACTATACTGCCTCAATGAAAATGTTCTCCTTTGCTGGCCCAACCATCTAGAGGATACAACTCGGTGACAATTTAAAATACATGTTGCTTTATATTTGCTGCTAGCGTGTACTACTACAGACATAAAACCTAAAAGGTGGGCTAACACATTTGCGCAGGTGACTTAAATTGCAACATTATGAGTGCCACTGGCATAAAAAAAATGATGCATGCACCACTTGTATGATGTAAGCTGTTGTAAGGTGAGGAAACTATTGCAAATGCAGCAAAACCTTTGAAAATAGCCTGGACACACATTGTTGCATTTGGGATGATGCAGGCACAGCCCAGAATTGAGACCTGCACCTGCATCATCCATTTTGAAAGTCCTGGTGACTATGTTTAAGTAAAATGGGAAGTTCATCAGACTTCTCATGAGGTTGTCCCGTTGTGCTTTTCTTGTCACTGCTGCTGCTTTCTGGGTCTCAAACTCACAACAGTTTATATATGTCATGTGAGGCTGTGATTATTTCTACCCAAGCCCTTAATTAAACTTGTTGACTCCCTCGAGGTACTTTAAAGTTTCAGGTTATTATAAACACTGTAGTTAGTATATGCACTCCCTGTATAAAACTGGAAATACATTTCTTTTTTTTCCTTCATCACTGTGACTTTAAGATGAGTAATTCCAGACACTGAGGCTCAGGTAATCAAGTCTAGCCAAGCTACATTAGCAGATGCTGATAAGTAAACAGGCTGCAATTAGCACTTCACATGATGGCAGTCAGGGTCAGTTGAACACTACTATTTTCAAAACTGTGCTGTAACTACCTGATAACGTATAATACGTTATCAGGTAGTTACAGCACAGTTGGTGAAAATGACAGTGTCCAACTGACTCAGCAGCCTGCCACATGAGGTGCTAATTGCAGCCTACTACATGAAATATTATCAAACCTGAACTGAATTCTAAGGCCTGGCTTGGAGCTTCACTTCGTGCAGTGAGTTATTGTTTAGTATTCTACGGTGATTTTGAATGGGAAAATAAATGAATACAACTACAAGCCATGCAAATTTTGTTGAAAATTGTTTTTATTTATACATGGATTTACAGATGTATCTTGTAAAAACACAAATGACACGCGCGCGCATACATTTTGAGATCTATCCAGTTTGTGGATACTGTGTGTACCCTTCATCCGCCATCCTCGGGAAGCTTAGTGGATTGGACAGGTAACTAGCATCCAACCTTCTGATGGCTCATATGTGATGACGTTATGTGATTCTGAAAAGAGAATCAAAGTGGTGAAGTACTCCTCCATCCTGGGACTCCTGACTTGAGTTGGATTGGACAGGTGAGGGTCAGCTTCTACTGCAAATGAGATGAAATTTACTATATTAATGTTTCTGCCACCTTTATTAATTTTCTCTTCCATATGTCTCATTTTATTCCACAGAGCAGGCAGAATCCAAGACTCACTGAAGATAGCAATGGCCCAGTCCCAGAACCAGGAAAAGACTGTAGCAGCACCAGCACCAGTTCCAGTTCTTTTAGGCAAACGTCCAGCGGTGACTGAGAAGGGTAAGTTGACAGTTTTCTGCTTAACCATATATTCCCTCCTGAACACTGCTATGGGTCCCAATCTGTGAAGGAAATGAAATGGTCAAAACATAGTAAGCAGTACATGATGTTGGCCAATTTCTTTATATGTTGCTCACCCCTCCCTCAGGTACATGCTGTGCGCTTAAGAAATGTACACCAACCAGTGCCTATTTTAACATGGTACTTCAAGTGCCATGTTAAAATAGGCACTGGTTGGTGTACATTTCCTGCATTACACAACTTGTACAGTATACAGTGAGTGTTGTAAAATAAGATGGAATCCTACCAGAAAATGTTTTGCCTTTTGCTTCAGCTGGTATAGAGTCCTGATTTACTGAGCTGCAGTGACAGGCCAAGGGAGATGAAGTTAAACTTTGGGGGTGTAGTCTGTGGAACAATTAGCATTCTAGAGTGTAACTCAAGAATATGTCAAGTAAGTGTGTTTCTCTGTCTGAACACAAACTAAGTACTTTGTCTTTTTTCCACAGATGGAACACCAGAGAAGAAAAAAGAATGGCATCCTTTCAAAGCAGTTGGAAAGTGTCCTTTGACTGGGTGATGGAGAGCAAGCATGGCCCAGGATTTGCCTTCTGCAAAGTCTGTGCTGCCGACCTCAGTGTTGGCCATGGAGGTCGCAATGATCTACAAAGGCACATGGATTCCGAAAAGCACAAACAGAGTGTCAAGCATGCTGCAGGAAGAAAAGTCACTGAAATGTTTGCCTCTCAACTAGGGAACACAAAGGTTGTTGAGGCTGAAGTAGCCTTTGTTTCCTACTGGCCGAACACAACTTGCCATTCACTGCTGGGATCATCTGCTGAAGTATATGAAGAAATATTGCAAGAATGCAGAGGTGGTAAAGAAGATGACCTGTGGGGCTACAAAGGCTGTCTGCATTGCCCGTGATGTTTTGGGGCCAAAATACCAAGAGGATGTGTCAGGAATGTGTCGCACTTTGCCATTCTGTTTATACCTAGATCAGAGCACTGATATGGGGGATGACAAACTACTCGTCATTCTGATTGGTTTCTTTGACCAGAGCTTGGGCAGAAATATTGTGCGATTCTTGGATATGCCCCTTTGTGTAGCTGGAACTGGGCAAGCAATATTTGACTGTGTTCGTGAAACACTACAAAAATTCAACATTCCTGAGAGCAATATGGTTGCATATTCATCTGACAATGCTGCTTCCATGATTGGCAAAAGAAATTCTATTTTATCTCGCCTGAAAGAACTGAATCCCAGTCTTATTCACATGGGCTGCTTATGCCATTTGGCAGATCTCTGCATGAAATCAGGTGTAAAAGCAATGGCATTGCCCATTGAGGACTTAATATCTGACATTTACTGCCATGTTTCAAGCAGTACACAGCACCAGCAGAAGTTAAAGGAGTTTGCTCTTTTGTCGAAATAGAGCCATTAAAAATCATAAAGCACGCACCAACTCGATGGCTGAGCCTGAGCAAGGTCATTAAAAGAATGTTGGACATGTGGCCTGCTCTGAAGTCTTATTTTATGACCTTCGAACAGCGAACAGCTAAAGTTAAGCTCATTGCTGACAGACTGCAAAGTCATGAGGTGAAGCTGGGATTCCTTTTTTTACAGTATGCAGTGGAAACTCTGCATAAATTCAGTGTACAAATGCAGAGCAGAGACAGTCAGTTGATGAACCTGAACAACGACATCATGAAAACCATGCAGACCTATGCTAGCAGGTTATTGAAGCCACCTGCTGCCAGAGAATTTCTGCAATCTGTATCTGCCAGTAATTTTTTACTGGAAGATGAAGAAAATATACTGCCAGACACCGAAATCCGTGTGGCCCAGATGCAGAGATCTACCTTGATGACAATGCAGATGACATCATTGGGACAACAGCAGAAAGAAATTTCATAAAAAGTCAAAGCTTTTATGCAGCAGTGCTAGTTAAGATGAAAAAAAAACTTCCCATCACATGACCCTCTGCTTAAGAATGCTGGCACTTTGTTAGATCCTGCATGCAAGCTGCAGCTATCTTCCACAATAATAGCAGACATTGGTACCTGCCTGGGACTCTGCAACTCCAGGCAAGAACGCAGCCAGCTCCTGGATGAATTCAGTATACCAGCTGACTGAATGGCGGCAGAATTCTAACAGCACAGGCAATACAGTGCCCTCTTTCCTGAACTACTGGTCTACCATTCTTTCCAGTGTTGAAGTGCAAGACCTGCCAGCATTTCGCAAACTAATGCTGACTGTTCTATGCATTCCACATTTAAACAGTGAACCAGAGCGAGCCTTCAGCATGGTCGGAAAGTAAAAACTGAGTTGAGGCAATCTATAAATGTGAAAACATTAAATGCACTTCTTGCTATAAAAATGAACGAAGAGAATGACTGTTTTGCTGTGTGGCAGCCAAAAGAAGTAATTGAGGCAGCAAGAAAGGCCACAGCAGCATACAATAAAGAACATCCTGCAAAACAGGCAGCAGCAACAGACTCTTAATGGCCATTGAAGTGGCAGTGCACAGAGACACCATAGACTTGAATATAAATAACATTTGTGTGATGTGGTGCTTTTGGTGATGGTGTGCTCTGCAGTCATTTTCTGTTACCACATTTTCATGTAATCATTTTTTAGCTATTTATGAAACACTTTGAGGGCATTTGTGGTGGTAATGGTGATGGGGTGCAGTCATTTTCTGTTTGAACACATTGTGATGCAATAATGTCTGTAATGCACTTTAAGTTTAAATTTTACACCTTAGTTTTTCTTGGTTAATAAAATAACATCTTAAGTAATAAATATTGTTGCCACTGGTCTTTAATGTTCTTTGTAGTTAACAAAACACGTCCGGGCAAAGAAATAAAGAACAATACTTTCCAAATGACTCTAAATAGCTGGCAACATGTGGAATGAAACCCACTTTGGGGCGTGGCTATGCAAATTTTATGCTAATGAAGTGTCCCTGATTTTCGTTGGTTGTCCCTGATTTTCTGGGGCTCTGTCCCTGATTTGGTCATCTGGAGGTTGAGAGGTATGCAGGATTTGATCACCTTTTTCAAGCATATTCTGCTGTTTCTTATCAGGCTGGCACAAGGACCTTGAGGAATTTGAGTCTCACAAGCTAACTGGATTGTAGTTCCTGAGTCAGAGTGCAACAGCAGATGTGGAACTCAGAAAGTAAACAGAACTGCAGGATTTTTAAAAACACATCTAGGTAAGCAAAAGCTGCTGTTGGTACACATCACCTGAGAGACTGTAAATGATTCTTCTTTAACTTAAAACAGCTGTGACATTATACATTCCAGAAGCCTGTTTAACAAACAATTTAAGATCAATGGCAAATGGTTTGTAGTGTTCAGCTGTATCGTGCCTTTCTCCAATTTTGTTCCTAGTAACTAGCAATACCGTAGCTGTTTGGGGAAATTATTTTATTGTGAGCACTGTTTTCTCCTCCTGGAATTTCAGCCTCTGAAAAGGAAGTCAAAAGGAAGTCTATTCTATGTTAAATGACTTTCTGTCTGGTCAAACAGTGCTGTAAGACCATCACATGGGTGCTACTTTGCATAACTGTCTCTATGGAGACCACTGTTCAACACAGGAACTCTTATCGTTCCAGTAGCTTAGTTCAGTAAACAAAAACGTATGCCTGCCGCTTGTTCAGAGGTGAACAGATGACTGCCATTTGTCCAGTCAAGCACACCAAAGGTTAAACGGTTATCAGCCCCCTCATAAAATACTAGTACACTACTAACATGCAGCAGGACCCTTCTGAGCTGTTCAGTAGATACATACAGGTTCCCAGAGTGATACAGCACATGACATCATTAGTACAGCAGCCTTAGTGCAACACAATTGAGAAGACCGTGCACAGTGCTTTGGGTAAACTCACAATAATAGTTGACAAACTATTATTTCAAAACCAGTTTTAATAAAACAGCTCAAGTGCCATGTGGAACTATGTGGCTAATGCAGCAGATTCAAAAACCTAGTTTTTAAATTGCAGACATTTTCTGTATATATTTATTTGTTGGAATTTCATAAACAACCTTACTTATTTATTTATTTATTGAATTTTGTTGACCGGGTAAGCCCACTGAGACTAGAAGTCCATTTTTCAGGGGCAACCCAGGGGTGGGGATGCAGATAGTACCCAACTGAAACTGAACCAGATTAAGCTGTTGGTGGTATTTCTAGTGAATGGAGGAAATTTGGCCAGGACACCCAAGGGAAATTTCCCCTACTCTTTTCGAGAAGTGCTATGGGATCGTTAACGTCCACCTGAACAACAACCAGAACAGGCAGAGAGGACCTCGGTTTAATGTATCATCCAAAAGATGGCACCTCAGGAGTGCAGCACCCCCCTCATACCGCACTACAGTGTCAGTATTGGGATATTAACCCAACTGGCTGGTGTGGGGATAGAACCCACAACCTTCTGATCTCCTGGCCTCAGAGGCAAGTGTGCTACTTGCTAAGCCACTGACACTGATTTAGTGCCAGTGGCTCAGTCACTCAACCTTGAAGTAAGAACTATTTTACAAAGGGTCTACGTCCATTAAATGGTGCAAAGACGGATATCATTGAATTCACAGTACAAGTAGAGACTTACTGTAGTTCAATTATCAGAACATAATTGAATTCACAGAACAAAATACAAACATATTGAATTATCAGCACAGGAAGTAACAAAAGAATAGAAAACAACCATGTTTCTTATGAGTTTCATTAAGGGTTAATTCTAAGTACTGTATGGCATAAGGAAGTATATGCGAGAGAGAAAAATGGCAGATTTGGAGAGAGTGGTGTGGGGATATAGCAACCCAATGGGAACCTTGTCACACTGCATTAATGCTTTAGAGCCAAGGAACAGGGGAGGGTGCATGTCAGATAGTGTTGTAAGGTGAGAGAGAGGGAGGCAGGGGGAGAGAGGGGAAGGAGGCAGAGACCAAGTAGAGGAGGGGTGGTATCATGAGAGTGGAGACTGATGGAGAAAAGGAGGGGAGAGAGGAGCAATGAGGCATGAGACAAATGAGAGAGCACAACCACTAGCGGAATAAGAGCTACGGAGCATGAGGTAGCAGAGTTTGGGGAAATGAGGTAGGGAGTGCGGAGGGGGTGGGGAGAGAGAGGGGCCATGAGGCATGAGACAAATGAGGGAGCACAACCACTGAAGTGGAATAAGAGCTACGGAGCATGAGGTAGCAGAGTTTGGGGAACAGAGGTAGGGAGTGCGGAGGGGTGGGTGGGAGAGAGGGGCCATGAGGCACGAGACAAATGAGAGAGCACAACCACTAGCGGAATAAGAGCTACGGAGCATGAGGTAGCAGAGTTTGGGGAACAGAGGTAGGGAGTGCGGAGGGGTGGACCGTGTGAGTGAGACCATGAGTAGCTGCTAGAAGGCAGGATTTGTGCAGGCTCTGGAGAATTGATCTGAACAGTTGAGCATTCAGGTATTCTTTTGCAGTAGAAACTGCACAAGTTCAGCTTTGGTGGTTCCAGGGTTAACAGCACTTACAATGTTAGCTGGGATCTCATTAAGCCACAGTGGAGTACGGGTAGGAATAGGATCCTTGTCAAAGAGCTGTTCTTTGGAATGGGACACAGAGCAGGTGTTAGTTGTTTATTTCCTGCCATTTGTCACTGATCTACAGCTGTACTAGTGTGACTTGGGGCTGGGATGTGGGTTTTCCTACTCCTGGCAGGGTGCTCAGCCGAAGACTTAAAATTCTTACTTTCCAGACACAGACCTGAGGGACTATAGTTGCTAGTCTTTTGTTGGTACACAGCACCAGCACTGAGAGACTGCATGTACCCCCTTTGGGGGCTTACTTGGTAGTCCTCCCATATGTCAGCTGTACCTATTAGGCAGCCTCTCAATGAATCACCCAGGTCACTGCCTGACCCAAGTTCTGTCCCCAAAGCAGCCTCATTGTCATTTGAGCCTGCTGTCCTCCCAAAACACATTCTCTGAGTGGCCAGCATTTCAGCCATGCAGCTGCTGTTTGTACTTTTGAGAGGCACACTGTTTGCGACTGTTAGTCGTGCTCAAAAGTTGGAATGTGTTCCCATGGATCCTGGCATATAGTATTTAGTTAAAAAGGCACCGGGGAACCTAGAGTGAAGGCAGGGAAACTGTTTTTAATTAAGTAGAAGGCAAGTACCTATAGCGCTGCCTCTGGGGCACCAGTATTAAAGGGCAGTGAAGCCCTAATGAATATTAATGAACTGCTGTGGGTTTTAGAAGGGCACTATATTTACAAGGCAGTGACACAGAAACTAGTCACATATGGGATAGACAAATAAATGTGTTTAAGAGAGAAACGCTGGGGCTATGTAACTGTAGGGAATTTCTGTAAGAATAATGTTTATTCTGGCTGCACCCGGACAGTTATATTGTGACTGCAATAAAATGTGTGCTTGGGACTATGCAGCAGTCACCATTTTGCAGCAAAATAACCATTTGAGAGCCTGGACCTTTGACCACAGACTTAAGGGCATTAATAAAGACTTGTGAGGAGAAAAAGGAGGACCTTTTCTATACACCAAAAAGCAGCCTATTAAGAGACTGGAACAGTTTGGGATAGTTTTGACAGTCAATGAGCTTCCTGGACCTTAACCCCATAGAAAAGGGGGTAACTGCTGGAACAGTGGAGATTTGCCAGATCTGCCCAGGAGTTCAGAGTGTGAGCCTCTGAGGAGCCGGCCATCTCTCAGAGGTTAGGCCTGGTGGGCTTGGCCTTTTTTCGGTGGTTCAGTCCACGGGGTCCAAGGTGCATCAGTTGGTTCAAGCTGCAGCGTGCAACAAGTGGGGATTCATGCAGCAAAAGGCAATATTGCAGATCAGCCTGCTAGCTACTGGAAGGACCAGAGAGGAACCAGCAGCACCCTTACATATAATGTAACCCAGACAGACCATCTTAGGGTAGCTGGTTCAATTCCACTGGGATGTTACACAAACGAGGCACACCAATGAGTCCTGGTAGGACAAAACACGTGTATGTGTCTTCTGTTGGCGCCCTTTGCAGACTGTATGAGAGGCCTTTTGGCATGATGCATTTTTACTTAAAGTTGAACCAGCATAATATTCCGTGGTGATTTGCATATATAGCCCATGATGCTCTGCATTATGGGGGCATGTGTGATTTTGTCTTTCTCTGAACCTTGGCTTCCCGGTCAATGCCCTTTGGGATAACCACTGCCTCAGTGCTTGCACACTGAGGTTCTCTGTCTTTTAGTTTGCTTTGTTGTTTTCATTGGGCTCACCACAACGTAATCCAAACAAACCATCTTAGGTCTTAGGTTAGCTGATTCATTCCACTGGGGGTGTTACACAGACAAGGTACATTGATGAGTCCTGGTAGAATGAAATGTGTATGTGTCTTCTGTAGACACTGAAACCTGATGTAATGATAACCATGACTGGGAGATGGTCATACCTGGCTACAACATATTCAGAAGAGACAAGGCAGGTAGGAAGGGAGGAGGAGTGGCACTGAATGTGAAAAATTACATAAGGGCCACAGAGATCCAGGAGGAACAAAATGGGGGAAAGATACTGTGGGTTAAGGTGGAAAGGAAAATGGGGCCAGCCATCACCAGCCCAGGAGGAAGAAACAGATAGGGAGCTGATGCTAGTCATCCAAAGGATGGCAGACAAGGGTGAGGTAGTACTGGTTGGAGACCTCAGTATTCCAGATGTGGACTGGAGCATCCCAGCAGTAGCATCAACTAGGAGCAGATTTATCCTGGACTCCCTTCAGGGTGCCTTCCTCAAGCAACTGGTCATGGAACCAACTCGGCAGAAGGCAATACTGGACCTTGTGTCTACAAACAGGGACAGTGTGATGAGGGTAACAGTGGGGAGTACCTGGGGAACAGTGACCACCAGTCATTGTGGTTTGAAATCACAGAAACAGCAGAACCAAACCACACAAAAATACGATCCTGGATTTTAGGGGGCAGACTTTGGGAAAATGGGGAATACTTGAAAGAGGTATTAAGGGAATGGGGCAGGAATCAGGGTTGAGGAACAGTGGGCAGTATTTCAAATAGGGATTACAAGAGTAACAGAATTATGCATTACAGTGCTTAGCAAGAGGAAAGGAAGAGGAGACCAGTATGGTTTCCAAAGAGGTAGCAAAGAAAGTGAAAGCCAAAAGATTGTATCCAGGCAATACAAAAGACACAGGCAGAAAGGGATAGGGAGCAGTACCAGGAGAAGCAAAGGGAGGCAGGAGGTCAGTAAGGGAAGCCAAAGCTCAGACAGAAGAACACATTGCAAAATCAGTGGTAGAGGGACAAAACCTTTTACAGGTACATAAGGAAAAAGAAAGGCAAAGGAGGGATAGTGAGACTGAAGGGAGGATGGGGCCGATGGAGGATGACAACAGTAAAGCTGACATATTGAACAGGTATTTCTGCCTGGTCTTTACTGCGAGGAAGAGGAGGTAATGGGTCTGAAGGGAGTACAAGGGGTGAGAATGGTGCAGAAATGGACACAAGTCCCTTTACACGAGAAAGGTCTTGAAGGAACTGGAAGTAATAAGAGTTGATAAAGCAATGGGGCCAGATGGGGTGCACCCAGGTCCTTAAGAACTAAGAGGTGGTGGCTGAACCTCTGGCTATCCTGTTTAGCCGATCACTGGAAACAGGGAGGTACCAAAGACTGGAGGACAGCAGATGTAATCCTCATACAAAAGTGGGAACAAAGAGGAAGGGGAACTACAGACCAGCTGGGCCTCACCTCGGTAGTGGGAAGATCATGGAAGCACTACTGAAGGAGAGATTGGTGGAACATCTGGTTGTCAATGGACCACAGGACCCAAGGCAGCATGGTTTCACCAGGGGAGGTGTCAGACCAACCTCATTGAATTTTTGACTGGGTGACTAGGGAGGTGGATCAGGGAGGGCAGTGGACATGGCCTATCCGAACTTCAGCAAGGCCTTGACACTGTACCACACAGAAGACTATTACACAAACTGGGGAATATGGGTGGGCAGGGACAGTAGTGGTGGATAGGTAACTAACTGCGAGGCAGGACACAGAGGGTGGTGGTAAATGGCTGTCACTCCACAGAGGGAAGAGTGACCGGTGGGGCACCACAGGGATCAGTGCTGGGACCGGTCCTATTCAACATCTTCATCAGTGACACTGCGCAGGACCTAGAAGGCAGAATTTCACTGTTCGTTGATGACACAAAGCTCTGTAACAGAGTAGACACACCAGAGGGTGCAGATAGAATGAGAAGGGACCTGCAGAAACTTGAAGAATGGTCAGGGGTCTGGCAGTTGAAATTCAACGCAAAGAACTGCAAGATAATGCATGTGGGGCACAAAAACCCTGGCACAATATATCAGTTGGGGGGTGAGGATATAGCATGCACCAAGCAGGAAAAGGATCTTGGGGTTATCATCTCTGACCTCAAGGTAGGGAAACAGTGTGACAAGGCAGCAGGTAAAGCAAATAGGATGCTGGGATGCATAGGCAGGGGCATCACCAGCAGGAAAAGGGAGGTCATAATTCCACTATACAAGACACTAGTGAGGCCCCACCTGGAGTACAGGTGTACAGTTCTGGAGACCTTACCTACGTAAGGACACAGACAGGGTAGAGAGGTTCAGAGGAGGCAACAGAGATGGTACATGGATTGCATCACAAGTCCTATGAGGACAGGTTGAAGGAACTGAACATGTACTCCTGGAGGAGAGGAGGGAGAGAGGGATATGATAGAGACATACAAGTATTTTACAGGGAGGAACAGGGTGCAGGAATACACTATTTTAAGTGAAAAGATGTTCCAGGACTAGAGGGCATGGATGAAGTAGGAGGGAGACGATTCAGAGGAAACGTGAGGAAAAATTCTTCACAGAACGGGTGGTGGACAAGTGGAACGCCCTGCCAGAGGAAGTGGTGGGGGCTGAAACAATCACGGGATTTAAGACTGCATGGGATAGACGTAAAGGAATTCTGGAGGTCAGGGGTAATGGGCAACAGACTTCTAGGAAAACATAAACTGAACTTACAAGCTCAAATGGGCAGACTAGGTGGGCCATAGGCCCCTATCTGCCGACACTGACTATGTATCTATGTACAGCCCATGATGCTCTGCATAATGCAAGTATGTGTGATTGTGTATTTCTTATAATCCTTACATATAGATGTGTAAAAGTTGCCGAAGTGTTTGTGCAGCCGGCCAGTTGAAGATATCTGGTTTGCAGTTTTTACTCATTGACTCTGCTAAGCCATTCAGCCTTGGGCTATGTGAAATCAGCCTCAGTCTTTTGCTCCTGTATAACCAGACCAGCTGCTGTACGAGGACCACAAGAGAACCCTCCCCTTCCTTCAAGAAACATCTCCACAGGTCTTATTTCATTGGCTCATCTCCGGTGTCTGGGTACAGCGAGTTGAAATCAAGGTAGCTCTGAGACAAGATTTAATAATTATTGTGGTACCACCTAATCTCCATTTCACTGCTAGTTTAATGGATCAAGAGACTGGCCCATCCAGCCACCGGATACAAAAAAATTGTACGCCAAATCATCATGTCCGCTTTCATCAATGGTTCCAACAACAGCTACAACCCTGGGCACCATTTAGGCTACCTTGTTTTCTATCTGGGTCCCTAATATATTTATAGAACTGCAAAGTGGAACTAAATGCATGCCGGTATCCTAGCTCAAACCAGTAAGGACAAACTCATTTGACTAGATTTGCCCCTTCCCTGTTATGCTCCCCCCAAATAAACCTGGTTGGTGTTGCAATGTTATATTGCCTCACTCATGTTTACTGGTGGTCTGTTACTGTGTTTGAAATATTCCTGAACATGCATGCCTGATAACCATTGTTTGCAGGGGCTCCACGGTGTAACACTGAAGCACAGATCATGGTAAGTGGGAAACCTATTAGCATATCATTAATGCCTGTTGACAAATGCGTTGTGAGAGATTACTTCGTGTTCCAAGGTCTAGGGCCACTAGGTGGGGTAGTGGGTATCTACAGCTTCCCAGAGGGCCGTAACAAATTTAATAAATACCCACTGAAACCTTACTCTGAGTGGAGCTACAAAAACACTGTTTACCATGGGTGAGCAAACCCAGGCCCCTCAACTTGTGGATAGTAATACAGGCAGGGGTTGTAACCCTAGAAGTATTGCTACAAGCCTGTTTAACAAGCAGTGTAAAGTTTAATATACAGAGTTGCATAGATACTGGAAGAATTGTCCTGTTGGGTGGAGGCGGGAGACTGGGATGTAGGTTTTCCTACTCTTAGCAGGGTTCTCAGCTTTAGGGCTGGTCACTGGGCAGGAATGTCTAGAGGCAAGGCAAGGCAAATTTTATTTCTCAGGCACTGAATCCCAGAGGCTCTGGGTACCACACAACAGCAACAAATCAATCATAATACGACAAAGGAACATAACACATTTTCAGTCTATGAATTATCACTGTCATAAATTAAAACCAGTAAAACCAGAAGAGGGTAAAGGGGGAGAGGGCCATTTTGTGAATGGTATGGCTCTAAGTTAAGTTTTGCAGCCACTAGCCAGCATGTCTAGTAACTGAGAAGATTTACTAGCCCCACAGACTCTTCCACTAGCCCACCTAAAGTACTGTACTTTTTGGTTACATTCTGCACTACTGACCTACAGGGTTAATTAAAGGAAAATCTTACTAGCCTAGCACAAAATCCACCCGAATTTGGCTAGCTGGCCTGCACAAGTTTCGACTGCTGCACTCTCTGCGATGGGTTGCCAGTACTTAAATAACTTATTTTTAAAGTGTTTTGACTGAGGTGTGGTCAGTTCTGCGCCTGCTTGTGACTGGTTGTCAGTGCTGTGACTGTGGGGGCATTCCTGTTAAGGGGACAGGTAAATATTTAGACTGTTGAGAGAGGTTCACAGGGAGTGTTGTGTTAATTGTGGGGGTCAGGACTGTGATTGTTGTGGTTGGGGGTGTCGGTGCGTTGACAGTTGTGGGTGGCGAGCCAGTGCAGTTATTGTCAAGGAGTGCGTGGTCAGTGCCATGACTGTCAGATGAGAGACAGGACTGCAACTTTTGACAGTGGGGGTTGGGATTACTGCTGTGTCTGTCTGTAGAGGGTATGAGCCCTGTGACTGCTGTGGATGTAGGGGGAGAGTGCTTTGACTGTCGTGATGGGTAGTGCTGTAACTGTTGGGGTTAGAGGTAAGTGTTGTCACTGTTGGGGGATGAGGATCAGCACTGTGACTGTCGGGTAGGTGGGCACTGTGACTGATGGTGGAAGGTGTTAGTTCTGTGACTATTGAAGGGTGGTACAGTTCTGTGACCGTCGGGGTTGGGGTGGCAGTCCTGCAACCACAGTGGGTGAGGAGGCAGTGCTGTGGCTGTTGTGGACAGGGGTAAGTGTGGTGACCATTGAGGGTAGTAGGTCAGTGCTGTCATTGTGAGGGATGGGAATTAGTGCTGTGACTGATGGTAGGGGGTGTCAGTTCTGTGACTTTTGGGGTGAGGTGTCTGGTTTGGCTGTTGGGGACTGATGATCAGTGCTGCAATATGGGGGTTGGGTGCAGTACCATGACTAGTGATTACCATGGGGGGAATGGGGATTTGTGCTGTGGGTGTATGGTCACTGCTGTGACTGCCAATTGGGGGAGCTGGGTAGGAGAGCAGTTCTGTGACTACTGGGAATACTGAGAAAATGTTGTGACTCTCAGGGGTGTGGATCAGTGCTGTGACTGCCAGAGGTGGGTAGCTATTGTCAAGATTGTCAGTGGAGGGTATTAGTCCTGTGATTGTCATTGGGGTGATACAGTCCTGTGATTGGGGTCAATCCCATGCTTGTGGGAGAGGGGTGACACAGTTCTGTTACTGTTGGGGGAACAGTCCTGTGACTGGGGGAACAGTCCTGTGACTGTGTGTGTGTGTGGGGGGTCCAATCCAATGACTGTTGGGGGAGGTGGTTATTGCTGTGACTGATGGTGGATGGTGTCAGTACTGTAACTGTTAAGAGCAGTGGTACACTCCACTGATTGTTAGGAGGCGGGCCTGTTACGTTACTGTCAGGGATAGGGTGTCAAGTATGTGTCTGCCAAGGTAAGGGTCATTCCTCTGACTTTTGGGAGGTCTGCTTCTGTGCAATTCTACAACTTTGAGGGACAGTTAGCATTTGCAGGAAGTTGTACATGTGGCAGGAAGGTTGTATAAGGCACCAAACCAAGTGAAAGCTTGAGGGGGGATGTGGTCCCGACTGTGTGGGGTGGTCATCAATGCTGTGATGCAGTGTTTTGACTGTTTGGGGGGGGGATTACTTCTGTGACTCCTCTGTGGAAAGTGTCATCCATGTAACTGTCAGGGATATAAGTATAGTGATGTTGTGGTGGTGGGGTGTAGTGCCACGATTCTTGGGAATGAGGATCAGTTCTCTGACTGTCGGGGATATGGGTATAGTGATGTCATGGTGATGGGGTGTAGTGTTGCGATTGTTGGGAATGGGGATCAGTTCTCTGACTGTTAGGCATGGGTGCCCAGTGCTGTGACTGACAGT
The DNA here is from genome assembly GCA_016271365.2 of Neoceratodus forsteri. Classification (NCBI taxonomy): domain Eukaryota; kingdom Metazoa; phylum Chordata; order Ceratodontiformes; family Ceratodontidae; genus Neoceratodus; species Neoceratodus forsteri. The sequence continues at coordinate 895,574,729 of CM057450.1, forward strand.
GGAGGGTGTCAGTCCTGTGACTGTCAGGGATATGGGTATAGTGATGTCATGGTGGTGGGGTGTAGTGCTGTGATTGTTAGGAATGGGGATCAGTTCTGTGACTGCCAGGGATATGGGTATAGTGATGTCATGGTGGTGGGGTGTAGTGCTGTGACTGTTAGGCATGAGTGCCCAGTGCTGTGACTTACAGTGGAGGGTGTCAGTCCTGTGACTGTCTGAGGGGGTACAGTCCTGCGACTGTCTGAGGGGGTACAGTCCTGCGACTGTCTGAGGGAGTACAGTCCTGTGACTGTCAGGGGTGGGATGGTCAGTCCTGTGATGGTCAGGGGTCAGTGCTGTGGCTACTGTGTAAGTTGTGTAGAGCTGTGTACAAGTAAAGGAAAAGGCGGTGCACAAGCAAAACAACCAGCTTGTAATAACAAAAGAAAAGAATGCTCAGCACTCCTAGATTCAGTTTTACACGCAAAGTGCAAAATTTATTTTCCGGCAACATGCCTGGCATGCACCCACTTGGGTCAGCATCAACGTGCAAGTCAAAGTGGAAACACAGGAACAGCATTTCCAATGGTAAACATTTCATTATTCTATTATTTTTTTGGAGGGGTTGTTTTTGACACTAATGGTAAACAATTGCTGATCTTAGTATAATACTCAAATTAAGCTTGTCTCTATCTTTTACTTCATTTGATCTCTCTACAGCTGTAATTTTTTTTACGTCTTACACAGTACTATACTCATTTCATCTCTCTCTCTTTGTTGTTCCCACTTCTGTATCTACTCCATATTAACCTTCTTCTCTTTACTTTCACAGGTCTCACAGGATGTGAATTTCTTCCCATCAGAGAAATATTACAATACCTGTATATAACCTGTCTTATCCTTCCTAGTAACTCTCTAAGAACTGAGTATCCTTTGTAATCCCTTTCCTCTATTTTATTCTACAGGTTTAAGAAATGGCATCCCTTTATGACTCTTACCTCTGGCTCTGTAGTACCCTGGTAAAATACCCTGTACATTATTACCTATACTAGACAGGTTTACTGTAACAGCGCAGCGGCACCCATTATGGGAGGGCTGTGTATACTGTATGTGTTAAGGTCATACATCCTGCAGCATTTTCCCTCCTCCATAAAACGTTTTGCTTTGCCAGTTGACTTGGGCAGGCTCTCAGCCCTATCCCTACCTCCACTGTCCAAAACTCCCCCGTCCCAAGCCACAGAGCCCAAAGTTCCCATGGATTGCCTCCCTCCCCCATATTAGGGTGGCCAGAAAAGGGAGAGTCATCCTTATCCCCACCCAGTCACTTACATCCACAACTGAGCCAATCATCCAGGTGATCATGTGGGACACAGGTAGCTGGGTAGGGCTTTATGGAGCCTGCACTAGCCATTTCTGCATTTTTTCCCTTTCTTGAGTTCCTGCCTTCACCTGGGTTAAGCCAAAGGTCAAGTCAGCATGCCTCTCCATGAAGGGACAGGACAACTATGTGATGAATGTTCAGTCTGCTTTCCAACCCGTGGCAATCTGGCAGATTCCTGAACTTGGGTCTCTGATGTGGCAGGCAATAAAGGCACCTAGCACCTCATCCCTCCATACCACTGGACCTGACAGGTCTTATACTGCAGCAAAATAATTATTTGTTACTATCGGGACAGGCGATTGGACAACAACAGTGCCACTGTACACCAGGAAATTTTTTTTTTTTTTTTATTAACAGGCCCAGCAGTAAGAGGGTGGGTTGTACTTGTAGACACCAGAGAATGGGATAATTTTAACAGGGCCAGAAATCACTGTTACTGGCTGCCAGTTTTAAACAAAATATTGAGCTGACTGAGGTCACACACACACACACACACACACATATATATATATATACTGTATATATATGCAACCTGCTGAGCCACTGACTGAAAATAGCATTACGCTGCCTTGTTGGCTCTGACCAGAGTTTGTTTTTAAAGCAGATGCAGCAATTTCTTCGTGGGTGCCTGATGACATCACACCACGAAGTACAGAGGAAACAGGAGAGGCAGCAGAATAATTAATTATTTTTTTTAATTTCTTTTTATATGGAGTTCTGTTTTTGTGGCTTGCTATTATTCTGTGCTACCGTTTCATCTGTGGGAGCGGTCAGAGGTGAATGTGTGTGGTGGCGAGGTTGAAGAGCAAGCAAGAAATTAGAAGCAGCATGGTCGATCAGCTCAGAACTTACTGTGGGAGCTGTAAGCCACTGTGTAGGTAGAGATTTATTTGTAATTTTTTTTCTTTTTTACTTTGTTTATTGTTATGATAAAAACATACAGTTTCAATCACTTACAGTGGATATTACATTTGTATATACTAAAACCGGGAAGGTGCCACTCCTCTTAACAAACACAATTAATATATCCATCCACAGTAATAAGATACATCCTAGGAGGGGGTTCCCTGTAATATCCAAAGACATGTGTTTAAACACTGTAGACTGTGTGGTAAGCCCATCAGCTGCATAGTGTTATATAATACATCAAAGTGTCAAGTCCCGGTGTCCCTTCCCTTCAAAGGGGAACAGGGAAAGTTCACTATGCTTTTTCTAAATATATGCACCAAGCTGCCTTCAAAAAGAAGATAATAGTAGCTCCTTCTCCCCAAAGCTCACACTAAAAATAGGTGTGGCTATACAGAACCCATAAGGCATAACTCAATAGACTGGTTACTTTAAGCCATCACAGAAATTCCTTCTTTCACACAGCAAAGTGCTTTAAATCCAAATTCCTTAAACTGAGACTATGACTAGCTCATTGCAGGCAACTAAGCAAACATTCAAACAGGTATTTTGTAACTAGCTATACCCTCAGTCTTAAAATGAATGAAGCAAGAGGAAATACAGTAAACAGAATTTTCAGCTTTTAAACTGTGGTCCCCAGTTATTTCCCTCACTATAACTTTTAATATAAAAGAAAAAGAACAAACTGACATTAGCTGGGAGATTTCCTGGTGATCTATTCGTCTCCCTTCCCAACAATGTGTACTATACCATTTTAGATAGTGAACTACAATTCTTTCCAGGTATGTACTTCATCTGAGGAGGATCTTCTAACAGTGTTTCTCCAACACCACCTCATGGCTTCAGCAGGGTCTGAAAAGATGTAGACTCATCCTCTGTGGACTATCCGAAGTCAGGCCGGAAAAACAAGGCCATGTGAGATCCCCGACTCTCTCAGTAGCGTTCTGGCACCTCGAATTTCTTGCGCTTTTGGCGCGTCTCGTAACCCAAGTCTGGGAACATCCTAATCTGCTGACCTTCGTGGAATAGTGTTTTCTTTTGCCTGGCCATTGCAAGGCGATAATCACGGGATCTCACTCCGTCCATAACAACCACCACAGTTCTTGGGGCTTCAGGATTGTCGGGTCGGCCTCTCGCTGTGACTCGATAGGCTTTCTGGAAACGCTTCACCGTGGGGGCTACTTCTTCGCCCAGTTGCTACGTCAGCCATTCTTGGACATACAACAGCAAATGATCACCTTCACTTTCCTCTGCCAGCCCTAGAATCTGCAGGTTCTGCTCGCGAGCTTGGTTTTCCAGGGTCTCCAGTATACTTTTAAGGTGTGTATTTTCTTTAATGACCTGTAAGACAGCACCCACTGCTGCGAACGCCAATCAAATGAAGGCAGCCCTGGCTTACACCAGTAGAGTTCTCTGACTTACCACATCAAACCTCTAGCCTAATGGACACATTTTTTGAGCTGAGTTTTCAGAAACAGGAGACCAGTGTAAACTCCAACTGTTTAGGGGTTGAGACCAACTTTTTCAGCCACTTGCCGGAAGGGCTAGTGACTGGAAAAATCCTCCAACTCAACAGGATTTTCACTAGCCCAGGACAAAATGACCAGACATTTTTTTCCAAGGAAAAACGACAGGTTTTATTGCAGACTTTCATGTCTTATACAAATTATTAGGAGGAATAGAATTTAGTGCCCCCCAGTGATTGAAATGCCTTTGATTCTGTATAATGCATTTAGAGCTTGGGGGAACACTAAATGTCATTTATTTCAAATCTGTACAGCTTCTTACTCAGACATTATGCAGGTGCTCGTGTAATGCTAGGTCAGCAATTGGGGACAGCTGTTAGTTTTACACCAGACAAGACTACAGCAATGCCAGAGTAATTAAAATGTACAGACTTTCAGGTTATATACAAATTATAAGGAAGAAAGAAAATTTAGTGTCCCCAGCTCTAAATGCATTGTACAGAGAGAAAATTACATTAGGATTAATTCAAAAGCATTTAGAGCTCTATAAGGGAGGGGGCACTAAATTCTCTGTTCAACCCTAATAATTTGTAAAGAGACTTGAAAGTCTTGTGTCAGGCAGGGGCTCATTTCATTGTACTGTCAATTCATTGGTACTTCAATACCAACTGCTTTTTAAGAGTAGCGAGTGTCCTTGTTTTTCAGAGAATCGTGCATTCGTAATAACAAGCCAGGGATCAGAAAGTACTAAATTTAAAATATCTCCCAAAATCACAGACTTCTTTTTCATACAGCAGTCTTACTGGCAGGCAGGGCTTGGCCTCACATTTTATCAGCATCTCGACTCTGGGATCGCGGCATGACTCCCGACTGGAAGGCTCACTCCTAATGGCAGTGTTTAGATCAGCCTTTTTTCCCCAAAATGAATATACTTTATTGAATATTTTCACAACAGAGAAACGTACATGCAAACAATCAACAGCTCCCCCCACCAACAGAAGAATACAATACAGGGTTTTAAATAACTCTAAAAATTGATTAGCGTTTTGCTCATAAAAGTTCTAAAACATTGTGAAAATGCATATCCCTTGCCTCACTGTGCTTAACAAACATGACACTTCTAGAAAACCTATATAAATGCTTTCTGTGCAGTTAGTATTGTCCCAAGAAAAAAACTGCTAATCAATTATTTAAAACCCTGCAATAAATCAGGCACATGTAAGGAAAGCTGTGACAATGATTCTGCAAGGCCTAACAGTTGCAAGAGCTATAATGAACATACACATGGCCCCACCGATTAATAATAACTATATTCTAACTATCCCAACCCCCCCGAGCACCTTTAATATTACATACAGATTCAAAAAGCTCATCCAGAAGAGAACCTCTGAATGCAAGACAGACAGACGGACACTAGCACCACATCTCTGATCGCGTATCCCTCGGACAAAGATCCATGCGAATAACCCCTTTCCCTCTTTACCCCAAAGTTATGGGAAAACTTATGTGCAGCGTATAAGAGGTAAAACTGCCAGAGGCGGCGCTGTTGAGCCTGAGCAAAATGGCTGCTTAGCAATAGAGCTGTGAGCAACAGCTGCTAACTTTGGTAGTTCAGACTTATTTTGCCTAAAGAAAACACAATAAAAATCATAACATCATAACATCAAGGATCAAAATCCACCTACTTGAAGATGGGGAATTCTCATAGAGAACAAGCGCATGGTTTGGGAGCAAAAAGCAAAAATCCTGCGGCTCCCACCACGCACTCCACGCAAGGCTGCAGGGAAAGATTCTTTACTGGACTGTGGGGAAGAAACCCTCCAGTCACTCAGGGTTAGAATTAACTGGCTCATTTCCACTGTTGCAGGGCTAGCAGATAAATTCAATGGACTAACTAACCGAGTGGTTGCCCTGGAATTGTCAGTGGAAGCAATTCAGACGGCCACCTCTGACTCAACCAAGCGTGCTGATGCGGCGATGGGAGCTGTCTCCACCATGGTAAAGAAATACAACTATGCAAAGCCCAGGCTTGAAACCCTAGAGAACCATATCAGAGTCGCTAATATCCATTTTCTGGGGTTGCCCGGAGTGGAGGGCAATCACTTGCTGCTATTTTTAAATGAATGGCTCCTGCAATAATTGGGGGAATATAAAGCTCCTAAGATACAAGCATTGCAAAAAGCCTACCAGGTTGCTCCATGAGGCCGCCAGGTGAATCCAGAGGCCCCGTGAACCACTGTGCTAGTTACTGTGGGTATGGGCACCCGAGACCACTTATTGGCAGTTGCCAGACAGAAAGGGCCATTACTGTACGATGGCCAACCAATTCAGATGTATCCAATTTAAGCTATGAAAAAAGGAGGAAGAAAAACATTTGATGGGGTGCGATCGATGTTAAGAGAGGCTGGAATTCCACATGGAGTGCTGTTTCCCACTAGATTAAGGATTGTACACGACGCCAAGGTATACATTTTCTCAGACCCAGTGTAAGCGCTCAAATGGAGCCAGAAATATGCTCGCCTTGCTCCAAATACATCACTGAGAGAAGAGGATAGCTCGGATGAAAATGAAACCTGAGGGGTATGTGTTTTTCTAAAGGAGAACCTTTCTATCAAACCAACAGTGGAAGTCCGTTAACATTTTCAGTACAGAGACTTGGAACTTTATTTTGGCTTCTGTGGTACTCCACCATGGACCAGGAACTTAAATCTATATGTTGTATTTCCCTGAACTAAGACCGATATTTATGTCGACATAAGTTCAATGTTCTATATTGTTTTATTAATTAGCTTAAACAAGCAAACAAGAGGCCAACTACCATTATTAAAATTTTGGCCATAGAAGTGGGGATTGTTTTGAAGTGTTTCCAAGTAGCACTGTATATAGCTTGAAAGCAATCAAACTACCAAGTTGTTTATTCTTCTACAGACACTGCTAACAGCATTATAAGAGGGGAAGCACCTAAAGGGTGCGTAACTGAGCAAGAGCATGGTGATTATTTTTTTCCACCTATGTTTAGGTGGGCATATACTGTGACTAAAATTAGTAGACTTTCTTATTTTAATTAACTGTGCAGCTCATGGACTTAAATTCAGCCTAGGTGGATATAATCTCTGGTTTTTGATAAAGACTGTAAACCTCCCATGACGTATCAAAAAGAACTGGACGTATACAGAGTGATTATTAAGAGGTGTGGTGACCTTATCAAATATTGTGATATGTAATATCCTGATCTTGGATGTAAACTGTATGTTGTTTTCAAAAAAACAATAAAGATGAAGTAAAAAAAAAAAAAAGGTAAAACTGCCATAAGTGGGGCCAACTTCCAGTTAAACACCTTGTGTCGATCCATCCATTTTGCAATATGCCGCTGCATCTGGAGGGCTTAAAGAATTTCAGAATCCCTAAGATCCCTGACACTGTGGTCGCAATCCCCGGATACTCTATCTTCAGGCAGGACAGGATTTCAAAACAAGGTGGTGGCTGTGCCATCTACCCGAGGGATATCCTCATGGGACATGTCATCCCATTTTCTAACCTAGTATCCCCATCTCAGGTCCTTGCCATCAAAGTGCTCCTAGGAGCCCATAATAAAATGCTTACTATAGCCTCTGTATACATATCCCCAAAGGACCAGGCCAGCGGCTTCAACAGTGTCATGGAATACCTTATGGCCTACACCATAACTCGGAGATCATAATTTTGGGTGATTTTAACATAAACTGGCTTTCACCTGAGGCCAGCACCTACAAGGATGCTGTCAAGGCACAACACCTCTCACAGCTTGTCCCCACCCCCACTAGGTGCAACTATAGGATGGGGACCTACACCCTACTGGATTGGATACTGGCAAATCGCCCCAAAAGAACGTCTAAGGTAACAGTACTCCCTGATACGGTACGTGACCACTCACCCGTAATCTGCTCCTGGGCTAACAAATTCACCAAGCCCCCTCCTAAAATAATACACACCAGGGTGCTCAAGCAGGGGCACCTTCAGCTGCTAAAATCCCATCTAAGTAGGCTGGACTGGACTTACTGACTCACTCAATGACACAAACAAAGCCTTGGAACTGTTCAACAGCCGCTTTACCGTGGCCTGTGATATCCATCAACCACCTAAAAAGATGACGGTTAAAGGCAGGTCTAACCCATGGATAAACTCCGAGTTTGTAGCACGGCTCAAACAAAGGGACCACCTCTAGCACTGTACTCGAGCCACATCAGCACAAGAGGACATTCAAAAATACAAATCAACAAGAAATAACTGTACCCGAGCTACACAGAAGAATAAAAGCAAATACTTTAGGGAGGCACTCTCTAACTCCTGGGGTGATGGGAACAAATTCTGGAATAACTTCAAGGACCTTACAGGCAAGGATCCTAAGGCACCACCCACCATGCTCAACATCGATGGAACGCCTATGCTAGACGTTGGTACCATCTCCAATAAGTTCAATAATGCGTTCTCCAACCTGGGGAGTGTCCTTCCACCTGATTTTTTCAATGCCCCCACTACCAATTCCCCCCTTGACACTGCATCCCAAGTACACACAGCTTCGCAGTTCTTCTTCAAAGTGATCCCAATGCACTTAGCCAGAACCTATATGCGCAAGACCATCGGCAAACTTGGCTACAGTGGTGACTCACTTGACCTGAAGTTGCTTGCACTAGTCCTAGATGAGATCCTTGAACCCCTGACAAAGATCTTCAACTTTTCCCTAAGAATGGGTCAATTCCCATCACTCTGGAAATACAGGTTACTCACCCGTAACAGAAATTCTAGGAATGGTATATGTTGTTCATCCACACTGTCTGGCAGGTTCCTTGCCGCTTTAAACCTTGCCGGAAGGTCTTCAAGCTGGCTCCACCCACCCACTCACCCAGATGGTAACACTCTCGGCTCCGCCCCATGACGCCAGATCTAGCCCACTGGAAGCCAGGTTGTAGCGTCGAAGCCGGGAGGTTGGGAATGGTGGATGAACAACATATACCATTCCTAGAACTCCTATTACAGGGAGTAACCTGTATTTCTAGGGACATGGCTATGTTGTTCATCCACACTCTCTGGTAGACTCCTAGCAGTTCTCTGGGAGGAGGAAGGCAAGGCGCACACCCCCTACTTAGGGAATAATGACTGGAGAACCGAGGCCCCAAAACCAGCATCCCAGCGTCACTCAAGGTCGATGTGGTAATGGGTGATGAAGGTGTGTGCTGACTTCCAGGTAGCAGCCCTGCAGATTTCCTGGATAGGGACGTCCCTGGAAGCAGCCACCGAAGCAGCAGTATGGCGGGTAGAATGAGCTCTTATCCCTCTGGGAGGCTCCATGCCTGCCAACCTATAGCAGAGATCTATGCAGGAGGTGATCCACCTGCCTATCATCCGCTTGGCTGCAGGTCTGCCAGGTGTGGCTTCAGCGTGGTAAACAAACAGCTGGCAAACCTCTCCCCGAAATTCAGCCGTCCGCTCCTTGTAATAAGCGAGCGCTCTTCTAGGGTCCAAGGTATGGAGCCTATTCGCCTCGAGGTGTGACTGGGGTAGAACACTGGCAGAGTCAACACCTGGTTAAGGTGAAACTCCGACACTACCTTCGGAAGGAATTTCTGGTGGGGGCACAGGACAACCTTGTCTCTGTGGAAGACCAGATAAGGAGACTCGATGGAAAGCACCTGGAGCTCTCCCATCCTTCTGGCTGACGTGATAGCCACAAAGAAGGCGGTCTTCCACGACAGGTGAGAGATGTCACACCTGTGCATCAGTTCGAGTGGCTTGCCCATGAGCTTAGCCAATACAAGCAGTAGATCCCACGGAGGTGGAGGTTCTCGCACTGGAGGGGATATGTGATCAAGGCCTTTGAAAAAGCACCTGACCACCTTCTCCTGCGCCACCGACTGCTTCCCGGCCCGCGCCTGGTAAGCAGAGATGGCTGCCAGGTGCACCTTGAGGGTCGTCGACCGAAGCCCTTGCTGAGAAAAGGACCACAGGTAGTCCAGAATGCTAGCCAAGGAACAGGAGGAAGGGTCCAGGCCCTTTCCCTGACACCAAATGGAGAATCTCTTCCAATTTAAAGGCGTAGCATTTCCTGGTCGACTCCTTACGGGACACCTTAACAACGTTGAGGACCTCGTCAGAAAGACCCAAGACCTGGAACTCTAACTGCTCAGGAACCAGGCCGTCAGGTGCAGGGATTGAAGGTCCAGATGGAATACCTTCCCCTGAATGACTGAGATCAGGTCCGGGCCGGCTGGAAGCCGCCTCCAGAGCCTGGAGCCGAGACTGAGGAGATCTGGATACCAGAACTGGCAGGGTCAGTCTGGGGCTACCAGAATCACCTGCGCCTTGTCCCTCCTTGCCTTGAGAAGCACCTTGTGGATCAAGGGATATGGGGGAAAGGCATAGAAGAGGCCCGGGGTCCACGGCCTTGAGAAGGCATCTCCCTACAGCGAGCCCTGCTGAGGGGGGCGGGCATGAAACAGTCTCAGCTTCACATTCTCCCTTGAGGCAAACAGGTCCACCTGAGGCATGCCCCAGTGGGAGAACAGATCTTGTACTACCTCCAGCAGGAGAGACCACTCGTGGGACGCAGCCCCTATCCGGCTTAGGGCATCGGCCAGAATGTTGGAGGCTCCTGCCACATGAATGGCAAGGAGATCTGCCTCTAGGCTGTGTAGGAGGGACCAAATGCGGAGAGCTTCCCTGCACAGACGCATGGAGCGCATCCCACCCTGGCAGTTTAGGTAGTACATGGTCGTGGTATTGTCCATCGGGACCTGGACCACTTGACCCCGTACAAACGGAGCGAAGGCGGTGAGGGGCTAGACGAACTGCTCGAAGCTCCAGCAGGTTGATGTGGCATCGGGACTCCCGAGGGGACCAGAGGCCGTGCACTCTGTGCTCTCCCAGATGGGCACCCCAACCCATCAGAGAGGCGGTCGATAGAGAGACCGTCGGCTCGGGGCGGACGAACGGGATGCTCTCCTGCAGATGTGCTGGAACAGTCCACCACTGGAAGGTGTTCCACATCCCCTGGGTCACTGTCACTATCCGATCCAAGGGATTGGAGTGCTGTGACCATTGGCCGGCAAGCCCCCATTGAAGTGGACGCATGTACCAACGGGCCCAACGATCCACACTGGTGCAGGCCGCCATGAGGCCCAGGAGGCACAGGAAGTCCCAGGCAGGGCGCAATTGCCCAACCTGAAATGATTGGGCAAAGGAGGAAAGAACCTCGGCCCTGTCCACCGGGAGCCGTGCTCTGGCTCGTAGAGAGTCGAGCTCTGCCTCGATGAATTGTATCACCTGCTTTGGCATTAGTTCCAACTTGGTCTCGTTGATGAGGAGACCAACCTGAGGCCAAGCAGAGGAATCTTTGGTGGGACAGACGGATTGGGACATGAAAGAACGCGTCCTGGAAGTCCAGAGAACGGAACCACATGCTTCGTTCCAAGGATGGAATGATCTGAGCCAGAGTGACCATCCTGAAGGTTCGAGACATTAGGAACCTGTTCAGGTCATGCAGGTCAAGAATGGGGTGCCAGCCCCCCATCCGTTTCGGGACCAGGAAGTACCTGGACACAAACCCCGGGTCCGGTGGAGGACCTGCCACCTTCCTGATCACCTCCTTTTTGAGGAGCAGGGCAATGTCGGCTCGGCTAGCCGACGGAGAGGCTGCGGACCCCACAGCCCTCAGAGAGGCGACAGCTCGGAAGGGCGGGGCCTGCTCGAACTCCAGAGGCAGGCCCTTTCCTACCACTTCTAACACCCAGCAGTCCGGGGTGATAGCGGAAAAGAAGTGGCAGAGCCATGCCCCCATGGGGGGAGCCCAGGGGGAGTGACGAGGCTGGGGGCTACACCCCTCAACCCCTCACTGGGCAGGCTTGGAGGAGGGACTGGCCAAGGGGCCTCCTGGGCCTTTTCCTCCCTGCTTCCTATTAGAGGAAGCCGCAGGCTTGGCTTTGGAATGCCAACCACGAGCCTGCTGGCCCTGATGCTGGTGTTGCTAGGCCGGACGTGCCGCAGGCGCAGAAGGGTGAAAGGACTTATGTTGCTGACGACGGCCCTTGTCCTTCTGGGCGGAGGTGACAGAGTCCAGGGTAGCGTTGGACTTTTCGATCCGCTGGAGGTGGCCTTCCACTCCAGGGCCGAATAGATCAGTTCCCAAGAAGGGGACGTCCACCAATTTATGCTGGGTATCCGCCGTAAAGGTGGATATCCTCAGTCATGCTCTGCGGCGCATGGCCACTGCAGCAGCTACTGATCTGGCACAGGAGTCTCCAATGTCCAGAGCCGTTTGGAGCTGCAGTTTCATCACAGCCCTTCCCTGAACCCGCATCTGCTTGACAATGGTCTGCAGGTCAGCCGGGAGATGAGGGATCACCTCATCCAGGGAGCCCATGGGAGAAATGTGCCATCAGCATGGCTGAGCTGGCCTGGCGGAGACTAGGGAGGACGCAGCGTACACCTTGCACCCGGCATAGTCCAGCTTTTTGGACTCCTTGTCGGGGGGCTTATCCACATCCCTAGCATTCCCAGAACGCCGGAAAACGCTATCGGTGACGAACCCCTCCACAGAAGGGTGCTCCAAAAAACCGGACAAAAAGCCGGTAGGGACCGCATACTTCCTTTCCATCCTGGCCAAAGGCGCAGGGCAGGAAGCCGGCCGCTGCCACAGCTCCAAGGCTGGGCCAACAATGGCTTCAGCCACCGGAAAGGCCTCCGTGGGCGAATCCCCTCGGTCCAGTATCTCCATCAGGGGGTACCTGGCCCGCTTGGATACAGACTCGAGCTGCATCCCGGTAGACTCCGAGATGAGCCGAAGCAGACCCATGAGCGACGATGGGCTCTCGTCCATTGACTGCCCCCCAGAGGACTCCAGGTCAAGGGGCCTGGAAAACAGGGAGGAGTCGTCGTCAGACTCCGAGGAGTCCGTGAAGAGCTGCCTGGGGCCTAAGCCACCCCCCACCTGCTAAGGACGGTGGGGAGTGAGGGTGACTGACAACCTGTGGGGCAGACCTTGGCCCGACCGAGAGTCCTTGGTCGGCGCCCCCCGATTTCGGTTGTGGAGGCGGAGGTTCCACCACAATCGGTGGGGCAGCTGGTTTCGGACGAACAACCGGCCCAGACTTGGGCACCACGACTACAGTGAGGGCTTGTTTCAGCCTTTCGGGTGACAGCCACAGAAGGGCGATGGCGTCGGCTTGTTCCTGGACAAAAGTAACTGCTGCCACATTAAGTCCTCATAGCGTTGACACAATCTGTGCCGAAGCCTCTCCTCTTCCGAGGAGGAAGACGAGGACGAGCAGCACCACCACTTACCTCAGTGCCGAGACTGCCGATGTCAGCGGGATCGGCTGGACCGAGAGGAGGTCCGAGACAGAGACCCTTGGTGTTTCCAGAGCAGGTCTGGGAGGGAGTGGGGGACACCCGCTCTTCCCTCGGCTCGGGAGTCTTGACCGGGGACTCCGGCACAAGAGGCGCAGGCAAGTCCTCGGTCTCCACTGGGGGAGCTGGTGAAGAAGGGTTGTGGGCTTCACCAGTCAACAGGCCATCCGACGGGTCGAGAAAAATCTCGACTGCGTCGATGGGAGTCTCGGCCGGCTGACCTGACGGGGACACCGTGAAGCCAGCGGCCTTAGCCGCAACCTCGACCGAAGTAGAGTGTCGACTGTCCAGGGAAGGGGACCTCTCCTGTTCCCACGAACGTCGACGGTGGGACTTACCTTTCGAGTCCTTCTTTTTGGATCGAGAAGAGTGTCCCGATGGCCCCTCTCCCTTCGTGGAAAGGGATTGGCAAAGCTCCTTAAAAGAAGCTGTGTAGGAGGATCCCACAGAGAGCAGGATAAATGCCGCAACCGAGAAAGATGAGGATGCGGCTAGGGCTGCCTCCTCCTCGAGGGCGATCATCTGCTCGAGTTGCTCAGCCCAGCCAGCCAGCGCAGACATCGTCCAACGGGCCTCCATGGACTTCACCGGTGGGTAGCGCTGTAACCGGGCAGCGTGGTCTTCTAGGATGTTGGCCGAAAACGATCGACATAACTCGCAGGCCTGCGGGTCATGATCTAGGCTGAGGCAGTAGACGCATGTGGAGTGCGGGTCCGTCCTGTACATCTTCTGCCCGCATGGGCACCGCCGAAATCCGGGAGTTGATCTGTCCATCGCAGCCGCGAGGGAGTAATTTGACCGAAGTCTTGAGAACTTTAGAATTATTTTCGGGCGAACCGAAGAAGTAGGATCCAGTCTGTACGCAGAGCATTAAGGAGGGAACCTGAGCTTCCAAGCAATGAGGAAGATCTGGTGTCATGGGGCGGAGCCGAGAGTTTTACCACCCGGGTGAGTGGGAGGAGCCAGCTTGAAGACCTTCCGGCAAGATTTAAAGTGGCAAGGAACCTGCCAGACAGTGTGGATGAACAACATATCTATGTCCCTAGAAACAGGTGACTATCACACCTGTACACAAAAGTGGAGACAAATCACTGCACACCAACTACAGGCCCATCTCCATCCTCCCCCTCTTATCTAAAGCCCTGGAATGAACATTCACAGACCAGCTTGTCGAATTCCTGGACAAATATGAAATCCAATGCCCGGAACAGCATGGCTTCCGAAAAGGGCATAGTACCACCACTGCCTTGTTGGAATTTACCAGATTCATACATGACACCCTCGACCAAGAAATCTGTTGGGGGGCAGTACTCACTAACTAACAAAGGCCTCTGATACTGTTAACCATCCACTCCTGCTCAGGTAACTTACCACTCTTGGGTTCTCCAAAGACACACTGCCCTGTTTTGCTAGCTACCTCGGCGATAGGGTCCAACGTGTTAGGATTGCTGGAGTCACCTCTGATGAAAAAACAGTCCTCTCAGATGTCCCTCAGGGGTCTATACTGGGGCCATTACTCTTTTCTCTCTTCCTGAACAGTCTTTATAGTGTCTGCCAACAGAAAGTATTACAGTATGCAGATGATGCAGTACTGTTTGCTAGCAACCAAGACTCTAAACAACTTGAGAGTCAGTTGCAGTGTGATTTCAGGCATGCAGAAGAATGGTTTGGCTCACACAAACTTGTCCTGAACTATGGCAAAACTAAGGTCATGACATTCTGCAATGCACAGAGCAAGTATAAGCCTCGGTCCCTCACCATCAAGAACCACGCGGGGAATTCACTTGAACATGTTCGTGAATTTAAATATCTTGGCATCACCTTGGACAGTTCCCTTTCTTACACGTGGCACATTGGTAATGTAGCTAAGGCTGCCAACATACGGATCAGCCTGCCCCACAAGCACAAACACTGCATGACAACTGATGCCCTTAGACTGGCCATCTACAGCTCTGACACCTTCATCATCAACTACGGTCTAGCCATCAATGACTTGGCTTCCCCTACCGCCCTCCGGAGGATATCAGTGATGCTCAACAAGGCCTGTAGGCTTCTTACAGGTGCTGCCCGCCTAACACACACCTGTGACCTGTACACCCAGGCCGGATGGCTTCCACTCCTTAGTAGAATATAATAACAGACCTACTTGTTAACCAAAAATGTTCTCTTTCGGGCTCATGCCATCAGGTGTTGCAAACCTCCTTACTGCCCACAGCAGTACCCAGCTTACATGTAGTGCTCATCAAACCTTCTAGGTCCCCAGTTGCCAGACCACAACAGGTCAGAGGTCGTTCACGCACAGGGCTCCTCACTGGTACAATACCCTTAACAAAGAAACACTTACAACTGCAAGGCTTGGTCCCCTTGAAAAGGCAGCTACGACTATTCCTCACCTCTACCACTCAATGTGACTGCCTCTCCTAAGGAACTGCCTACTCATCTTACCCTAGTTGAAGGTGACCTGTAACCTCCCTTAAGCTCCACACTCTGGCACCATCTTCCCCACTCTTATCCCTTACCCCCTGCTTCATCCACCCCCTCCCCTCTCTAAATTGCAGTTTCAGTTATGGGGCCTTCCAGCCCCATCCACCTCACACTTTTGCCACCCACCCCTCCCCTCCGGCAACAGCCCTTTAGCCTGCCTACTCCTTCCTGACTGCATCCTACCCTATACTAACTATATAGTGTTCACCCTGAATCTTGTCAGATACTGGCTTATGTTGTCTCTCTCCACTATTGACTGTATATTTAATGCTTAGGTCACCTCTGTGTTTTAAGACTGTAACCACTGTTGTCCTTTGTATGTATGTCATCCTACATCCTTTGACGTGGAACCTTTGTAAATGAGCAGTTCTTGCTCAAAGGTACTTTTAATCCTAGAGTTTAATAAATAAATAAAATAAAGAATGCCATTCTTGTAAAGAAGGGCTAGTTTGAGCTAACCCAATGTCTTGCAATAATGAGTTTGGCAACTCCTGAAATTAACGATATGTGGGCTTTGCAGTAGTCTAGCATTTTCCTTGGGTAGTGGCCCACCAAACAGATTTGTTGGGTAAAATAAGAGTCCAGGTCCAGCATAGGGTCCAAGGCACCCTTAATGGCTTGCCAAAAGGGAGTTAACTAGGGCACAGTCCCAAAGGATTTGTTTTAAACTGCCGTCAGACATTCCACATTTAATACAGGTCACAGATCCTGATCTGCCCATCCTATATAGTTATGCAGGGGAGAACTAGAGATTGTGTAAAGTGCGGAACTGCAAAAACAAAAGCCGTCCTGTTTTACATGATTGTATAAACGCCACCAGACTTGCTGCCACTCCTTCGTGCTCATATTAAGATCTAATTCATGCTTCCAACAGAAGCACATTCCATGGGGTCTGGCAG
Organism: Neoceratodus forsteri; assembly: GCA_016271365.2. Lineage (NCBI taxonomy): Eukaryota > Metazoa > Chordata > Ceratodontiformes > Ceratodontidae > Neoceratodus > Neoceratodus forsteri. The sequence continues at coordinate 895,591,225 of CM057450.1, forward strand.
GGTCATGAAGTTGTAAACATCGAAGAATTTGATTATTGAGTGGGGGTAAAACGTCCGTGTCCATGAGTGAATTCAACAATGGACTGGAAGAATCCAACCATGAGGACGGAACTAGAAATGGGGAGATCGCTTTGTTCAGTTGTAAATATTTGAAAGGATGGTAAACTGGGATAGAGAGCTTCTCCTGAAGTACATTTGCTGAACTGAATCTTCCGTGGGAGACCAAGGATGAAATCGAAGCCCTGACAAGGGCTGGGCAGAAGCTCTGGGGAATTGTACGGTTTGCTGTTCTGAAATATTGGTTCCCAAATAGGGGTTGGGATAAATCCTTATGTAACACTAGTCCCAGATGGAAACGGATCTGGTGAAGAGCTTTGAGAGACCACCACATTGGGGAAAGATGGAGCGATCTGGAAAGATCAGAAGGTCTAGCATATATAAGACTGCCAATTTCAATACCCTGTGATCGACAGAGGTACTGTTCTAATAAAAGCCAGAGCAGGATGCAAGAACAATCTGGGGAACCAATGGCCCCTGGGTTCCACCTGAATGTGTTACAGCAATGCATAGCACAACAGTACAGGAAGAAATTGGGTAGTCTTAAGCCACCCAGCTCTTTCCGGTGGGTCAGTTTAGAGTACACCCTCCAGACTGCTTTACCAAACCTGAGAAAGCCTGAAAAAGAGGAGTGGAGATGGACAAACCAGTGTTTGGGAAGATACGGGCTCACCATGCTCAATGGATAAAATATCCTGGGTAAGATGTTCATCTTGATCATGTTAACTTGTCACCACAGCGAAAGTGGAAGAGTAGATCAACCTTTTAATGTTCCCACCTTGATGATGGCAAACGTGCTCATGCACTCCAGTGGCTTGCTCAGTAGGGTACTCTCTTCCAAGGTTCCTCTCGTCGTCACCTCCTCCTCCCATTTCCTGACGGTCTGTTTGTCTTCGTGAGCATTCAGAGCTCACTTCAGCAATTTCTGTCAGCCGCATCCTAGCAGCAATACCGACAACTGCAATAGTCGTAAAAAAAAAATTTTTTTTTTGTAAGTGTGCTGGCTTACACAAGGAAACCAACGGGTGCTCTACCACTGTAATTCACCCATCTGACCTGATTAGCAGTGACTGCTAATCAAGCCTACAACTGACTCACGATATGTGGTTTTTGGGTCACAAACTGCGATGCAGACCTGCTTAATTTATGCCTTCTGATGTGGTGCTACTGGTGATGAGAGGTAGTAATTTTCAAAATGTATTTTAAACATTTTGGTGTAATAATATTTAACTGTATTTAAACACATTTTAAACTTTCAGGTAAACACTTTGGAGTGCACTTGTGATGTGGTGGTACTGGTGATAGGATTCAGTAATTTTCAAACTGTATTTAACACATTTTAGTGCAATAATTTTTAACTGTAACTAAACAATTTTAAGCTTTTTTGATAAAGGGGTGCTCTTGACTTGTTTCTCTTAACTAATAAACACTGTTTCCACTGATCTTAAAAATGTTCTGCATGTTTAACAAGAGATACAGTCGTAACATATATGCAAAGAAATAAAGAACAATAATATTAATAGTGGTTCTATGCTTCAAGTGCCTTTATAAATACTGGCTAACATGTGAAATATGACCCACCTCGGTCTGTGAATATGCAAGTTTTATGCTACTAAAGTGCCCCTGATTTTAGTCAGTTGTTCCTGATTTGGTCATCTGGAGGTTGAGAGGTATGTACACCACCAATCATTTGAGAGAAACTGCAGCTACAGCTGCTCCAAGAATATTTATATTTAGTTTTGGACACACACTCGCAGGCAAGACTAGATAGAAAATGAACTGTGCTGCAGTAAATGGAGTTAAGAGCAGAAAACTGGGCAGGGGTGGTACAAGTGGTCTTTTCTGACAACAAATTCTATGTTTGTTTCTAAGAGAGTGGGTCACAGTAGCACAGGGGAGAGCCAACTACACTTTGAATGAGAGGCACAGGCTGCTGCTAGATTTCAACCCCACACTATTCACTCCATGACCCTTTTACAAACTTAACCAAAAATGTATATTATGTAGTAATACGTAAGGAAAATAATTATGTCCCACTTCAGGTCTGGCAAAAGGCAAAGCTGGTACAGACTCAGTAATGCTTGGCTCTCTGTTAGGAGTCACAAGCCAGCCCCAAATTCCAGAACTGACTGTATCCACAGTTTCAATTACGACTCCTGGAGCCCCTGAAGTCTTTTTTTGGTAGATACAGCATACGAACATACAAATCTGCCAGCAGAAACAGGCCAAGTGGCCTATCAAGTCTGCTTGATTGTGCATCTAGCACCCCTAAACTGCAGCTGCCCCACACCCTCACCCCGTGCCCTTTAACCCTCCACGCACGCTGTCCCATGCCTTTTTAATGCTGCCCACTGTCCTGCAAGAAACCACCTCCTCTGGCAGTGTGTTCCATTTTCCCACCACTCTCTCTGTAAAATAGTGCCATCTCTCTCTCCCTCTCCCTCTCTCCCCTAAACCTACCACCATCCAACCCTAGCCCATGTCCTCATTTCCCTTCCCCTCCTCAGCCTAAATAACACTTCTGTGCTCGTCCTGTTCATCCCCCTTGAAGTACTTGAAGGTCTCAATCATATCCCCCCCCAATCTCTCCTCTCCTCCAGGGTGTACAAGCCTAACTCATTCAGTCTGTCCTCGTAGGTCTTGCCCTCCAGCCCTTGGATCACTTTCATAGCCCTGCACTGCACACCCTCCAGCAGCCTGATATCCTTCTTAAGATAAGGGTGCCAGTACTGTATGCAATACTCCCAAGTGTGGCCTAACTAATGACCCGTACAGTGGCATGAGCTCATCCCTAGGCCTAGATGAACTACCACGTGCTATGCACCAGCATCTTGTTAGCCTTGGCTGTTGCCTTCTTGCACTAAGCTGAGTTGCTCATGTTCCCCGTTATGAGCACCCCTAGGCCCTTCTCTTCACTGGTGACCCCCTAACCAAACTCACCCCAACCAAAAGTCCATCCCTGGGTTCTTTGCTCCAAAGTGCATAACCTTGCACTTCTTTGCATTGAATCCCAACTGCCACTTCACCAACCACTCACCAGTTTGGTCAGAGCTTCCTGTAGTCCCTGTCACCATTCACTGCCATCCAGCACTGCTCCCTTCTTAGTATCATCCATGAACAGACTGATCCTGCTCTTAACTCTGTGTGAGATATCAGATATAAACAACCCAAACAACACTGGGCCCAGCACAGAGCCCTGTGTCATCCCGCTCGTCACTTCCCTAGAGGAAGCGCCCCCCCAAAAAAATTACTAGCTACTGCTGCCTCCCCTTCAGCCAGTTCCCAATCCATTTTGCCATCTTTGGCCCTACCCCGACATATTCCAATTTCCCCCCAGTCTCCCATGAGGCACAGAATTCAAGGCTTTACTGAAGTCCAAATACAGGATATCCACTGCATGGCCCTGATCCAGCTCCCTTGTTACCCACTCATAGGTCTCTATTAGGCTGGTCTGGCATGATCTTCCTGAGATGAACCCATGCTGCTGATCATCCTGGACTCCATTTTCCCCAGAAAGGTCACCAGATGCTCCTTCAGGATCACTTTCATAAGTTTACCAACAATGGAAGTGAGGCTTACAAATCAGTAGTTGCAGAGTTCATCCTTTGGGCCACTCTTGTGGATGGGCACCACATGAGCCTCCCTGCAATCTTGTGGGATGCATCTTCTGTCTAGGGAGGTACTTAACAGGTCCACCAGCAGGCCAGCCAATACATCTGCCACCTCCTTCAACACACACACTGGGGTGAATACCATCAGGACCTGGTGCCTTATCCATCCTTAGTGTCTTCAGCCCCTCCAGTACCCTACTCACAATAATCATCCCGTTAATTACTCCTCCCCCCCGGCCACTTCCTCGTCCATGGAAGTAGTGGTCCGTCCCTCTCCTTTGTGAACATAGAGCAGAGGTACTCATTTAGAGCTCCTGCAGTGTGCGCTAATCAAAAAGAACCAAGTGCATGGCACTAAACATCAGCCTGCCTTGGTTTTATATTTACAAAGAGCAAGTACTATTGATTATGCTAGTAAAGGAGGGCAGGATGGGGGGGAAGTGGAAAGTGGTTACTCTTAATGCTATGAGCCTTGAAAGGAAAACTGCAGAGCTACAGGCGCTCATGGCAGAGGGAGAAGTGGACATTGCAGCCATCACAGAAACATGGGCCACCCAATACAATGACTGGGACCTGTCTGTACCAAGGTACAGGTCATTTTGTAGGGAATGAGTGATTGGGAGAGGAGGGGGGATGGCACTATATGTGAGGGAAGGACTGAAATGTGTAAGGGAGGAAGGGGTGGAGGGTAGTACGAAGTCATTTTGGATGCAAATCCAGGATTCCAAGAACAGAACTCTCAGAATGGGAGTGGTGTACAGGTCACCCTCTCAGACGGAGGCGTTAGACAGGGAACTAGCGGGACAGATCAGAAGGCCTGCGAAAAGGGTAGTGTGGTGATTGTGGGGTACTTCTGGTCAGTGAACCAACCAGGTTAGAGAATACCCTTGAATGTGTGCTGGCAAATGGGTTGTTTGTGAGGGAATTTAGAGTGGAAGAACCACTGGCAGGGAGTGACCACCACTCAGTATGGCTCACATTGGCTATGTGCAAGGAAGGAGTGGAATCTGGCACAAAGGTGCTGAACTTCAGGAGGGCCGACTTTGGGAGGATGGGGGAAGGGGTAAAAGGGTACCTGACCAGAATTCAGCCTAGTATGGGCACTAACCAAAGGTGGGAGCTCATAACGCTGGGGACAGTGGAGGCAACCAAAACCTGCAGCAAGGCCCTAAGCAAGAAGACTAAGGTTAAGAAACCAAGCTGGGTGAGCAAGGAGGTCACGGAAAAGAGCTGCCTTTAGAAGTACAAGAAGACAGGGTGGCGGGGACCTGAAGGAGTTGAAGAAGGTGACATGGGCAGTAAGGGGAGCCAAGGCGTCTACGGAGCTCAGGCTGGCACAAAGCATTAAGACGTTGCTGGCAGTATAGCCTAGAGGTTAGAGAAACAAGCTGTGAACGAGCTTGATACATCCAGCATACCAGACCTGGGTTTGGTTCTCACAACCTCCACTTGAATATGGACTCTAAGCAAGTCACTTAACCGCCCAGTGCTCCCAGGTCGCCCCTGAAAACAGGCACTTTGTGCCCAGTGGAAACATACCCGGTTACCAAAGACATAAATAAGGGGGAGAAGGACTTCTTCAGGTACAGCAGGGAGAAAAGGAACTGTAAGGAGCACACAGTAATGATTAGGAAGGAGGGGGTTTGGTGGAAGCAGGGGGCGATAAGGCAGAAGCGCTAAAATGATTACTTCTTCTCGGTATTTACTAAGGAGAAGAGGGGGGTGACACCCAAGGGGGAGGAACAGCAGAAACAGGGGAAGGAGGGGTTGACAGATGGGGAAATCATGGAGAGCAGAGTTTTGGAGGGTTTGAGGGCACTGAGGGTGGACAAGGCACCAGGCCCAGATGGCATCCACCCCAGGGTACAGATGGAGCTGGCAGAGGTCCTTGCAGGACCTTTGGCAAACCTATTTAATGCCTCACTACACTCAGGGTGTGTACCTCAGGATTGGAGGATGGCTCATGTGCTGCCCCTCCACAAGAGTGGCACCAAGGATGAACCGTGAAACTACAGATCCATCATGGGCAAACTGATGGAGACTATCCTGAAGGAAAGGCTGGTGGCCTTCCTGGAGGCCAAATGACTACAGGACAGCAGACAGCATGGTTTCATACATGGCAGATCCTTCCAAACCAACCTGGTGGAGTTCTATGACTGGGTAACTAGGCAACTGGACGGGGGCCACGCAGTGGATGTTTTGTATCTGGACTTCAGTAAGGCATTCAACTCGGTGCCACATGGGAGGCTGGGAAGTAAGTTAGAAGGCACAGTGACGGATGCAAAACTGGTGAGATGGGTAGGGAATTGGCTTCAGGGAAGGCAACAGACGGTGGTGGTGGGTGGGGAGCTCTCATCCCCAAGGGTAGTGAAGAGTGGTGTTCCTCAGGGCTCGGTGTTAGGACCAGTGTTGTTTGGGATATTCATTGCAGACATGTCATTGGACATCAACAGCAAGATCAGTCTATGTGCTGACAACACAAAGATGGGAGCGGTGGTGGACGACCTAGGTGGATGGCAGGGGTTGCAGGATGATCTGGCAAAGCTGGAAACCTGGTCAGACACATGGCAACTGGGATTTACTGCTAAAAAGTGCAAAGTGTTATATTTTGGAGTGAAGAACCCAAGGAGAAGTTACCAGCTGGGGGAGGGCAGCTAGCCAAGACAGAGGAGGAGGAGAGAAGGATCTGGGGGTGCTCATTACAGGGTCACTGAACTACTCGACACAATGTAGGAAGGCAGCTGCAAAGGCCAACAAAATGCTGGGTTGCACTGCAAGGGGTATATCCTCAAAGGGGAGGTGATTCTGCCACTGTATAGATCATTACTTAGACCACACCTGGAGTACTGCATGCAGTACTGGCACCAGTATCTGAAGAGGGACATTAAGTAACTGGAGGGGGTGCAGCGTAGGGTGACAGAGATGATCAAGGGGCTGGGGTACTTCCCATATGAGAGGAGGCTGAGAGACAGGGGGACATGTCTGAAACCTTTAAGTACATGAAAGGAATAAACAAGACAGGTATGGAGGGACTGTTCAAAGTAAGGGAAGGGAGTAACACCCAAGGCCAAGAAATGAGACTGGAAGGAGGAATGTTCAGGAGGGAGATGAGGTGACACTTTTTATATTTATACTTTATGCTCCTACCTCCTCGGCTGGGGGTGTTGCCTTTGGTTCATCGTCAGACAACGACCTCCGGAGCGCCACCAGCCGCAGCTCCAGTTCTTGACCTCTTCCCCCTGCACAAAACCCAGAAGTCAACCCAGCAGGTACCCCGCTCACTGGGGAATTCCTGGTGAGCAAGGCTGGAGGGAGAATCCTTAGTGTGTCCGGTGTGGCATCAGTAGACCGCGGCTTCATCGCACCAGAGGATTCCTCTTTTTCTCCCTTTTCCCTGCGACGCAGGCATGCAACGACATCTGGGATGTCGCAGTGCACGTGCACCCATGCTGTGCATCTGACGTCTGTCCCCATCTTCCCCCTGCACTCTGAGCTACCACGTACCACCACCTGGTTGCCACCAGGAGCCAGTGTTGCAGCGACTCTAAATTCCCACCCTCCCCAGGAGAGGAGAGCTGTTCTATGGACACTCAATCCTCTTCTCCCCGGCTGACCCCCAGCAACCCAGGCTCATTCCCGACCCCAGCTCACTGGCATGGTTCGAGGTGTGGCATCCAGAACCTCAGCTCTCTGCACCACTGGGGAGACACTTTTTTTTTTTTTTTTACAGAGAGGGTGATGGCTGGGTGGAATGTGTTACCAGCAGAAGTGGTATCCAGTGGAACAGTGGACTGCTTCAAAAGGAGCTGGGACAGGGCAAGGGGGAGGGCAAATGGAGGGGAAGGGTGGAAGGGAGGGTCAGCTGCAGTATAAGGAGTGCTAGCTTCACATTCAAGCAGACTTGATAGACCTCTAGGCCTTTATCTGTTGGCAATTTCATATGTTCATACATACAGTCTCTACCCTGATTCTCTGCTAGGAGCCACAAGCCAGCCTCAAATCCCTAAACTGTATCTATAATTTTCAAAATGTAGACCACTGGAGGCCCTGGAATCATTTTCTGTAGCTAGAGAAGTTGCTAATCAAGAAGAACAGAGCTTAGTGTTCAAAATCAGCTTGCTTTTTTTTTAATTTTAATTCACATCTTATACAGGCTCTGCCATTTTTAAAGGGGCACTGTCAGCTTTTTAGTGTTATTTTCGGTCATGTATGACTGGTTTGCCTCGATCACCAGAACTAGTAAATAAACTGTCTTGACTGCCCCAGTATGCATAATGATATAAAGTACTACCTTTTTGACACAGTTTTTTGTGATTATGCACTAGACCGGCAGTCCTCCAAGTTCAGCCGTTAGAAGCAACTTGCTGCTCGTGTGAATGCACATCTGTCCGTGCATCTGTAATTGTGCTGGCATGGTGACAAACCTGTTCATGAACAAGTCTGCATCCATTTTAAGCAATATGAAATAAAGTTGGTATTCAAAAGAGTGTTCAATTCTAAGCAAGACAATGCCCTTCTAAGAGAACATTGAGCACTATAAGTGAACAAAACTCACTCTGAAAAATGGAGCCAAGATCCCAAGCATGCACACCAGTTTGCGACTCCTACAGGCAGTCAATACATACCTCAGAAAGGATAATGCAATAGTCAGCCCAGTAGCATTGAGGCCTGAGGCGCTATGCACTTTACCTCCCACCAAGCCAGCAACCTGGGTTCGGGAATGGGCGTGGGACACTCGGGGGCTGGCCAGGAAAAGGAAGATTGAGCATCAGTAAGACTTGCTCTTCCCCCTCCTTGAGAAAGGAGGTGGTCTGGATGGCTCACCATTTGGACTGCCACCCAGTGGCGGCTGGAAGGTAGTGCATACAAAGCCACACAGAGGGGAAAAGACCCACATTCTGGACACCTGGGGCGTCTCCACAGAGGTGGAGTTCGCCCGCCGCACCCACCATACATCTACAGAATCCTAACGGCAAATACCAGGTGGAAAACCACCGTGCTGCAGGAGGAAGACCGACATCTTGTAGATCCCGCACTGGTGACTGGGCACTGTCCAGTGGCAAAGAATGACAGAGAGGATTAAGTCCTGGAGAAGGTGGTCAGATGGGGGTAGCCAGGCAGAAGGAGTATATATATATAAATAATAGAGAAAAAACAAAGAAAGGACATTGCATCTATCCACAGAACAAAACAGAAAAACCAAAAGGACTTAAAGAAAAACTAACCAATCAGAGATGCAAATGTCTGGCTGATAGATATCCAGCATCTCCTCCCACAGCCCTTCTACAAGGAGATCAACTGTCTGCTTCTTCATGCACCACCTGAAAGAAGAAAAAATAATCAGGTGTTTGTCACTCCATAGTCATTCTAAAACAGAGGCTGAGACTGTGCAACAGTTCCTGACAGCAAGGGCTTTCTAGACCTCACTTTAAATTAGAATTTTATTTTAGAATTTCACATAACAAGACATCTTCGTATATGTACAGATATATTTTACATGATGGTCCGGGGAGAGGGGGGGGGCATTACAGATACAGAAGTTTTATGTCAGTAACTATAGTGACAGTAACATATTTACAGTAAGTTCAATGTTTGCAATGTATTGTGGGGATGTCAGTAGAAAACATAGATTAAGAAAGCTGATTGGTGCACTCAACTTTGAAACAACAGCAGGATGCATTACTAGCGAAGCTGGTTAATTCCCTGCTCAATAAAGTCAGTACATGCTTGGTGGCATTTGACCGGGAGTTAGGCAGCAGTATGGGAATCAGCAAAGATGATACACTTACCATGGAGAGAAGACAACAATAAAGGTAACATTAAACAACAAGAAAAGAAATCCACAGCCCAGGAATCTGTTTAAAATGGACTGGCAGTATAGCCTAAAGGTTAGAGCAATGAACTTAGTACATCCTGCACACCTGGGTTTGATTCCCGCAACCTCCACTTGAATACTGTGTGATTCTAAGCAAGTCACTTAACCACCCCAGTCCTCCTGGGTCGCCCCTGAAAACAGGCACTTGTGCATAGTGGGCCTTACCCGGTTACCAAAGAATAACAAAATAAGGTATTTACCAAATCTATACCTTATGTAGGGTCAGAGATGCAGCAGACAGAGTCCCTCCCCAATCAACTCTAAGCATGTAAGGTTTGATTCAAAATCACAATTTTTTACAGTAGAAAATAGGACACAAAGGGCCTTGTTAGTCGGGCGATGACCTTCATTAATCTCCAACTGGCTGTTATTTTCATAAAAATGCCACTGAAATGGAGCCCCACTGACTTCAGTAGGGCATGCCGCTGCACTCTCCCTGCTCACGTCATAATGTGCCTGAGCATGGACGCATGACAGAATTATTGGAAAGAGGAAAGAACTGGCAGGCCACCTCATGGGGGCCAAACTACAATACCTTCCACTGAAATACTGAGGGACAATAAATATAAAAAGCAACTTACTGTAGAAGACTATCACCAGCTCAGTACAAAGTTAGAAAAAAATCACTCCAAAATCCAGCTCAGATCTAGAAATCCAGGGGTCTGTACGGGGCAGTATCATCTCCTTGCTCCTAATTCTGATCCTCCCCTATAGATCCCAACTTTCTGTTGGCTTACCCCACTGCCTTGTTACACTGAGCAGACTATTTTAGGCCATCAGACATAACAACCCCAGATAATTTTCCTCCATCGTCTGCTCCACCATCACTTCATCCGCAGGGGTGTGCAAACTGCATTGCCCGAAGTCTGAGGCTGACTAAAAATCACTGTAGGACAGATCCTCAGATCTGCCAACTTCAGCCGAGAACAAGTGATTTTGTGGGTGTTTTTTCCCTGGGCTGCATTTCTTTTTGGAATCATTGGCCCATCTTTTATGTTTGTTTCCTCCTCCTCCCTTGGTCTGCGCCCATCCCTGTGCATGAGTTGTATGAGTTTGCTGCCATTCTGTACCTCTCAGATTGGACTCTACAGCAATGTACAGCATAACAACATTGGCCATAATCAGAGTAGGAGGAGGACTTTGCGCCATCATAGGGACGCATGGTCGGAGTTGGAGGAGTCAATAGCCCAACAGTCCAATTCACTGGAATACTGAAAGAAGCAAGTCCAAACGTCAGAGGTAGACAAACAGATTTAGGGTGCTGGCTTAAGTGAGACAAGTCACAGTGAAGTGGTATAGTAAAGTGGTAAACTGTATGGATGCTCTGTTCCTGACCCCGCTACCGTCCCTCTGTTTACCCCCCTGCCCTACGGAACCAGTTATTCACAGCCCTCGTTTTCCTATGCTGCTGTGTGGCGTAATTAAGTATGTGACCAAAACGGTAATAGACTGTGTGGTTTTTCAGGAGGTTGCAGCTTGCGGAGATGGAGTAGTTGGTTCAGTAGTCAAGGTGGGTAAGAAAAAAATACTACGGCAGGTTTCATTCATGTGCTGTTATGTGTCAGGAAGCAAGCATCAAAGCAACTATCAACACTACACCGCAAATTTAAACTGTATATTACGCTGGAGGACCAGGTCCCGAGGTTCACCCTACCCCAGCCCACAATCAGTTACAATTGCTTTGATGCCTGCTTGTTCTATTTATAGTTTGCTTTGTGTGTTGGTGTGTGGTACTGTAGGTCGATGGTGCAGCAAACCATCATGCTGATTAGTTGTGTGGAGTGTGGTTCATTCAGCTGCCCGCTCTCAGGCTTTGATCCAGCTGCTGCTTTTCTCTGCTGCACTAATTGTTGGCCTGTCCAACACCAGTGACCCGTCATTTGGTTTGCTGAACGCCCTGCAAACCCCCGCTTGATTAGAGAGCAGGTCGGGCTCTCGGGATGTTGCTGTCTGTGCCACTGTTTTTTTTGCTGCAGCTACCCTAGTAAGTATTCATCAGCAGAATAGACTCACTCTTGGGGCTTAAGTGGAGGAGGATGCAGTTGGAGGTCAGGAGCTGGCTTTAGAGGATTGTGCCTCAAGCACTACTGGGTTGCCCACATGCATTCCAGTCAATGTTTTTGTTCTCAGAAATAGTTTGGTCCCTGCCTTGGTTCTTCCTCTTTCATTTTCTAAAGCTGCTGGAGTAGATGTGGCACCCAGAGAATACTGCGTTTTGTCTTGGGGTGGGGGTCGTGGGCGCTTGCTGCTTGAATTTGATCTGGAATCATGATATGAACAGTTCCTGAGAGACAGGACAGTGTGTGCATCAAGTTTGGGCAAGACTCCAGCACGATTCCTTCCCCCACAAACCGCTCTCACTAGCTTAACAGTGTGATTCCTAATTAGCCCTGCCATTGTTTTTATAAGCTGCACTGTTCGTAAATAAAATGTGCACCATCTGCCTACTGTAAAACAATCCTAATGTGAGTGCATATAGTCACTTATCTTCTGTACGTCGGTATAGAAACTTGCACTATTTTGTCTACTGTAAAACAACCCTAATGTTGTTGTATATAGTCACTTATCTCTTGTACTTTTTCTTTTTAGGGCTGTGGAGCCTACAGCCATTTTGTGAGAGCTTTTTAGCTCTGAAAATGGCCGATATGACAAACTCTTCCGAAAGCCCAATGGAGCTGAAAGCCCTCTGCCAAGATCGGTATACGGAATAACAGCCACACTATTTTGCCTGTTACTGCCACATTCTGATGCATACACTGCACATGTGCATGACTGGTGTGCATGTGCAGTGTTGCGGGTGCCACCCTGTTGTGAATGGCAAATGCCATTCAATGTATTCTGTACCCCCTTCCCCAGTGTGCAAATTTTTGATTTTTCTGTGAAGTAGAAAACAGTCTCTCATCACATTCCTGTTATCCCTAGTGCCCCCTGCCCAACACGGGGTGCCCAATCCACATGTTGGCATTCATGTGCCACACTAGAAGCCCACCCCAGTGTGGCAACATTTTTTTGTTTATTTTGCTGAAAATTAGAAAACGATCCCTCGTTGTCAGTTGTTTTTCCATGTAAAACTGAAAACGGTCCCTTGTTGTCACTGCAGTCACCCTCCCCCTTCCCCAGCCTCCCACTAAGCACCCACCTCCCCACACCCCCCTAGCCCATACTTACCTCTGAAGCTCGGCACTGTCATCTTCTCTGGACCAGGACACGTCTGCACTCTTCAAAGCCCAACTGCGAACTTGAAGAATTAAAGGTAAGCGTGCTATACAGCCATTCAATGGAATTTTCAACTTATGCTCATATCTCAGCCGTTTTTTTGGAATTTTTGTCCCAAATTTTCAACATGGGATCCTTGGGGCCCGACCTCGTGAAAAATGTCACTGTCATTTTGTTACTTGGTCCGGAAAGGTGATTTTGCGGTCACTATGCAGAATTACCTTTCGGGACCGATTCACGAATTGACAGTGCCAGTATTCATGAAGTGGGATCCCGAAAAGCTCATGTTGCAAATTTGGTGAAAAAATTACAAACAATGACTGCATTATAAGCATGTATTGCGCAGTTTCTACACATGCTCCTAACGACGCTAATTTTTTAATATTTTCACTCCACATTTTTAACATTGCCATTTTTGCACAGTTTCTTCACAACAGTACAGCTGTCATTTTCCACAACCCACCCAAAATGTGTTTTCATACCTGTGGCGCAGAATAGCGCATTTGCTCTGGGCAATCAGTTTTTGGGAAAATTAAATAAAATTACACTGCCACTGTTCATGAAGAGGGGTCCAAAAAAGGCCATGTTGAAAATTTGGTGAAAAAATTTCAAAAAATTACTGCATTATGAGAATGCACTGCGCAGTTTCTACGTACACTCCTATCATCGCTAATTTTTAATATTTTCAATTCACATTTTTAACATATCCATTTTTGTACACCTCCTTCACAACTGTATAGCTGTCATTTCCACAACCTGCCTGAACCATGTTTTGGCACCTGTGGTGCAGAATAGCACGTTTGGTCTGCGCAATCACCTTTCAGGGCAATTGAACAAAATTACACTAGCACTGTTCATGAGGAGGGTTCCAAAAAAAGGCCATGTTGAAAATCTGGTGCAACACCTCCAACATATGGCCAAGTTACACCTGGGTGTTGAATAATTTCTGCACACGTGTGTAACTTTCATCATTTGATAGCATTTCACAGCCCTACTGGCTCTGGCCGGAGTGTGTTTTTCTTACCACCTTATGTTTGAGGTGTGTACTAATGCTCTGTATGTACCAATGTCACTTTTCTACCATGTTTGTTGCCTCTTCGTTGGCCTGGGTCGTGCCTGAAAACGGTCCTCTGGATCAGTACACCAACCCGGTTACCAAAGACAAGAAACAGAGTGAGAGAGAGAGAAAGAAATGATGTGCCCCCATATTTTAAACTGTATGTGCTTGCCTCAACCCCAGCAGCATCTTTGTTTGATTCGGCTGCAGACTAGGAGTTTCAGAAACTTTTCTACTGCCTGACTCAAACCAAGCAGTCTTGCTTTTAATTTATCTGAACAGCTGCTTTGCCCCTGCCCCTTTGGCACTCTCAATGTAGTCAATCTGTCTTGTTTAATGATGCCATAACTTTGATGTATATACTGTACATTGCTATGCCTTTTGCTTTAGCAGACTACTTCCATTTTCTTTTTTGCTGGTATGTACTTATCCCGTACTCCCTTCCCCCAGGACACATCTGGAAATAAGCCTTATGGCTCAGTATGTATTTCCTGGTAAATCTCATTAAATAAATACAAAATAAATGTGGCAGTGAGGAGTCTTGAGTGGTGCTGATATCAATTCTGAACTGAAAAAAAAAAAAAAAAACACCGGTTCTGAATCTGAATAAACTAATTGCACATCAACTCAGCTTAAATATCCTAAATGTCCTAAATGTCTGAACTGCAATAACTTTAATTTACTGTAAACAAGCTTTCCTTTACTACAGCTCAAATTGCCAGCACAGTAGTGCAATAACCACATCTTCAGTTTTTGCATAATTTCTGGTCTTTTGCACTTAAGATTTATCACAGGCAGTAAAGAAAATGAACTTTCTAGCCGGCTTAGTGGCACCGAGCGAAGGGGTTCGCTCAGCACGCTGGCGACCGGGTTTGGTGCCTGAGCCCATGTACCAGGAACAGAGACCAGCAAGGGAGGGGCTCCAAAAGCGTCCATTGAATGCTTCCCTCCCGGGGGGTTGGGGGTGGGATTTGCCAGGGGACCTGCAGGTGGATTGGTGGCAAGCTTGGGGACGTGCTGCCTCGACACACCCCCGCCTCAGGAATACCCTGCGTGCTTACACAAGGCCAAGAACGGCAGTAGGTGGGGCACATAAAAAGAAAACAGAAAAATATGCCCCATTCCAACTGGATGACGAACACCTTGGCCCCTGCCACCCAAAGCCCCGGAGCCAGCCCGGATCCAGCCCTGCAGCACCTGGGATGCGATGTCGGCCGCAAGGCCATTCTCTCCCCCCCCCCAAAAAAGAGAGGGACCCTCCCGGCATAGGGATAGGCCGGGCTACCCAAGGTAGGCTGCAACTGGGGCTGGTAGAAGATGGCAGGAGGTCAGAGGGTGGCAGTAGGGTGCTGGCACTCCGAAGGAGAGGCTGGTCGGGGTGTGTGTGAAAGGCACATAAAAAAAAAAAGAAAAGAAAATTATCTTTTTTTTAATATCACAGTGTTCTTTAGATTATTTCAGTTGTTTTTAATTAGTCTATTTTTCAGGGGTGGGACAAATACAACATTTTTTTTTGTTTTGTTTATATTATTTCTGCCCATTCCCTCGAGCTCTGATATCCTTAGGAACACCTAGGAATCATCCATCTGCTAGTCTCCTTACCTGGTCTGTCCCTGTCACCCATGGAGCAGCAGTTTACCCCACCCAGACGGGGACAAGGTGGAGCCTGAATGCCCCGACAATTCTAGTTTCGTCGGCCGAGGGGTGCCAGGAAGGTGCCTGCACAGAGGGCACGCTCCAGTGTTCCGTCTCCATTGAAGCTGAAAGGTGTTTTCCCCTGTTCTGTTGTGGACATGGCGAGTGCTCCTGACGTTAAGGTGCGAACGCCATCATCCGCAACGTCCTCCCCTAGCTGCCTTCTGAACAAGCTGGACTCCAAATCTTCACTTGGGACCAATCAAGCCCTGAAGCTCCTGACGTGCTGCTAACTCCCTAACCTCCACCAAGGGTTAGCGGACGCCAAGCTGCTTCCCCACCCTCCCCCGGAGTAGGCAGGCAGTCGCTGGATGCTCCAGCCTACTCCCCTGGCCGACCCTCTGATGACTCGAGTCTGTTCCCGAACCCGGGTCGCCAGAGTTGCAGGCGAAAATCCAACTGCTGCGCCGGTGGGCCTGCTCAAGTACAACATTTTGTGGGCAAGAATTTTTAGACCATCACTTGACCTTGGGGGCAAGTATTAAACAAATTGATTTACACACCCCTGTCTAGCCATCCTATATTTTGCTGTTGGGTTCTTTAATCCTATGTTCATGAGACTGCACGTGTTTGCATTGATTCTCAGTGGGTACACCTTGGATCACCCATTTTAATCTAGCCAAATCTTTCTTTATTACATGTATTCCTTCCTCATACAGATTTTTGTGTCATCCCACGATAATTCTAATCTTGCCCTGGATAAAATGAAGATGCTGAAATACACAGGCCCCAGGATGGCCCTGTGGCACCTGTGACCACCTTCACCTCTGAAAATTCCCTGCTGAACATATACCTGTTCTCCCTCTAGTCTGTTTCCAACCCACTTAGTTATTTGCTTCCCTACACCCAAGTCCACAAGTTTTTTTTTTGTTTTTTTTTAAGTCATCTTCTATGTAGGATGGAGTCGAACAGTTTACTGAACTCCAGATACAATACATGATACTTTCTATGCCCCACACTCCAAACACTTTATATGGCCCTTGCCATCTGGCTAGTCTATGTTCCAAACTGGGGAAAAAGGAACAACAAAGAGATATTCCCACGTAAGAGTGGCATGGTTATAGTGCAATGACTGGCTGTGCTGTATATACCAAGCAAATCGAAAAAAGACAGCATCATCCACCAACTGAAGTAGCTACTACAAAAAGTTTGTTTTGTAAATTCAAACAGTGCAAAGCTATTTATAGAAAAGTGCAGTGACAGCGTGTGAGGGCACCAACATAGCTGCTCAAAAAACAGCACAAGGTCAATCTATACTACCACGTGCAATTAAATACCAGAGTCAATCAAAGTACAAGTGCTCAGGTAAAGTGGCAGCAGGTTCAAAACCTTGCAGAGAAATCCCCTGGCCCAGATGGGTTCAACACTGAATTGTACCAAACATTTCAGCAACAGTTAGTACCCCTGCTAACAAAAGTTTTTAAAGCGGCAGAGGGTCTGGGGGACATGCTGCACTCCTGGTAAGCAGCTCTCAGTAATTCATAAACCCAGTAAACCACCTGACCAATGGAGTCCTAGGGTCCTATTCTATTGCTAAATTATCCTATTAGTGTACATTCTTCTTATTGTTGTATACCAGCGTCACAGAATCAGATAAATTTGTTGGCAGAAAAGGACCCCATGGCCCATCCAGTCTTCCCGACACCCCCCCCCCCGAAGACCCCCGCCCTCCATTCTCAGCCTGCCTCCCTCCAGTTTGTATGCATGCCTTCTAGTGAATTTGTTCTCACTCATTCTGAAGATGTTGTCGACCCTCACCCTGTTTATGCCCTTCAAGTACTTCAAAGTCTCAACCATATCTGCCTTTCCCTCCTCTCCTCCTGCGTGTACATGCTCAGCTCTCCCAGTCTCTCTTCATTTGACTTCCCCTGCAGCCCTTTCACCATTCTGGTTGTCCTTCTCTGGACCGTTCCCAGCCTGTCCTTGTCCCCTTGTAAGTATGGCCTCCAGAACTGGCCCCATATGCCATGTGTGGTCTGACCATAGTTTTGTATAGTAGCATGATCACCTCCCTCCTCCTGCATGTAAACCCTCTTCCTATGCATGCCAACATTCTGAGTGCTTATCCTGCTGCCCTGTCACACTGACTCTGGACATTCAGATTGTCTGAAATAGTGATCCCCAGGTCTCTTTCCTGCTCTGTTACCACCAGTTCTCTCCCCCCTGCCCCAGGCCAGTGTTTTATCTTTGGGTTATTAGGCCCTGTATGCATAATTTTGCATTTTTTCGCACTGAACTGCAGCTGACACCTTTTTGACCACTCCTCCAGCCTTACCAGATCCTCCCTCATACTCTCCACCCCCACCATCACATCAACCCTATTACTACATATCTTCATATCGTCTGCAGACAGACACACCCACAATATTTCTGCTCAGTATTCACAAAAGAGAAGGAGGGGGAAGTGCCTAATCCAATTAACAGAAGCACTCTTGATAGGGGGGTCGATCCCAGTCCTTTCACAGAAGAAAGGGTTCTGCAAGAACTCCTAAAACTGAAGGTGGACAAAGCAATGGGACCTGATGGAATTCACCCCAGAATTCTAAAAGAATTAAGGGAGGAACTAGTGAAACCACTGACTAGCCTTTTTAATAAATCATGGGAGGATGGTGTGGTACCCGAGGACTGGAGGAAGACGGATGTGATTCCCCTCCACAAAAGTGGGTCCAAGACAGAGGCAGGAAACTACAGACCTGTCAGTCTGACCTCTGTGGTAGGGAAAGTGATGAAGTCACTTCTGAAGGAAAGAACAGTCGAGTACCTAGAGGCCAGTGGAGCACAGGACCCAAGGCAGCATGGGTTCACAGCGGAAGGTCATGTCAGACGAATCTAATTGATTTCTTTGACTGGGTGACCAAAGTAGTAGACCAGGGAGGGGCGGTGGACATGGCCTACCTAGACTTTAGCAAGGCATTTGACACAGTCCCACACAAAAGATTAATAGTCAAATTAACCAGCCTCGGATGGGACCCAGGGTGGTAGCCTGGGTAAAACATTGGCTGGACAACAGGACACAGAAGGTAATTGTAAATGGAGTCCACTCCGAAGAAAGGGGGGTTACTAGTGGGGTACCGCAGGGTTCAGTATTGGGTCCAGTCCTTTTTAATGTCTTCATCAGTGACATTGCAGAGGGACTGGAAGGAAAAGTATGCCTTTTGCAGATGACACAAAAATCTGCAACAGGGTTGATACACAGGAGGCGTGGAAAGGATGAAAAGGACTTGGCAAGGTTGGAGGAATGGTCAGAAGTATGGCAGCTAGGACTCAATGCAAAGAAGTGCAAAATAATGCACCTGGGAAACAAGAACCCAGGAGAAGAATACACAATGAGTGGGAGGTAGTAACAACAACAAAAAAGGAAAGGGACCTGGGGGTAATCATATCAGATGACCTTAAGGTTAGCAAGCAATGTGAGAAGGCAGTAGGGAGGGCTGGGGGTATACTGGGATGTATAGGGAGAGGCATCACCAGCAGAAAACAGGAAGTTGTTATCCTTCTGTACAGACAGTTGGTGAGACCCCATCTGGAGTACTGTGTCCAGTTCTGGAGACCCCATCTCCGCAAGGACATAGACAGGATAGAGGCAGTCCAGAGGAGGGCAACTAAAATGGTGCAGGGTCTGCAAGAGAAGCCGTATGAGGAGAGACTAAAGGAGCTTAATATGTATACCCTTGAGGAAAGAAGGGAAAGGGGGGACATGATAGAAACTTTTAAGTACCTCAGTGGAATCAACAAAGTCCAAGAGGGTAGCATCTTTCAGAAAAAGAGACTTGCAAGAACAAGGGGACACAATTTAAAGATAGAAGGAGGGGCGTTCAGGGCAATGTGAGGAAGTATTATTTCACAGAGGGTAGTGGATGCATGGAACAGCCTTCCTGAGGAGGTTGTAGGGGTCTAAAACTGTGGGAGAATTCAAGAATGCATGGGACAGACATAAGGCAATTCTTGTGGGGGGTAGGAAGAAATAGGCTGTTGGTTAACTAGGATCTGCGGCCTATCCTGTAGGTAGGGAAATGGGCAGACTAGATGGGCCTAGCGGTCCTTATCTGCCGTCAAAGTCTATGTTTCTGTGTTTCTATGTTTCCCCCATAGCCCCTCTGTAATGCCCACTATGTGTATGCTGAAAAGTATGGATCCCGGCACTGACCCCTGCGGAACACCAAGCATCACCTTTTCTTCATTTGATTGCACCCCATTCACCACAACCCTCTGTGTCCTCCCCTCCAACCAATGTTCTACCCAGTTTGTGAGCTTGCTCCCCACTCCCAAGCTGCCTACCTTGTCTATCGGTTTCCTGTGGGGGAACGGTGTCAAAGGCCTTCCTGAAGTCCAGGTAGGCCACATCCACCACCCCACCCATGTCCCATATCTCTGTAACTCTGTCAAAGAATTCAATCAGGTTGGTCTGGCACTACCTAACACCTGTGAATCCATGTTATCACCTAGGAGGCCCTCCTCCTCTAGATATCTTAATCAGCCTTTCTGTAATAAGTGCCTCCATTAGTTTACCAACCACGGAGGTAAGGCTAACCAGGCGGTAATTTCCTGGCTCCTCCCATCCTTCCCCTTTATGTAATGGCACTACATCAACCCTTTTCCAATCCCCACGAGCCCTGCTATTGAGCAGTGACAGATTAAATAACCTTGTGAGCGGTGTTGCCAACTTCTGCTTTAATTCTTTGAGTACCCTCGGGTGAATCCTAACCAGGCACATTGCTTTATCTGTCCACAGTTTTCCTATTTCTTCCAATAACCTATCCTCCGTCAAGGGACTTGAGTCCATCTCTCTATCCACCCTTCCCCTGCCTTCTAACTCTAATCCTTCCCCTCATCCACCATAAAGACTGATGCGAAGCATTCATTCAGAACATTGGCTTTTTCTATACCCCCTCCACCAGTGCCCCACTTCCACTTTGAGCTTCATAATCCCCCACTTCCCTTTCATCCTGTCACTCACATATCTGAAAAACTTCTTATGCCCCTTTTTTTTGCTTCCTTTGCTATCTGCGCTTCCATTTTTGCCTTCGCCCATCTGATCACTTTCCCCACTTCCTTCAGCTTCTCCTTATATGCCTCCCTGTCTGTCTTTCTCCGACAGGCTTTATATACCCTGAACGCCCTCCTTTTCTCCCTAACTACATTCCTCACTTCTGTTATGAACCAAAGAGGTTTCCTCCTCCTTTTATTCTTGCTCACCATCCTAACTTATAGTTCTGTTGCCTTCAATATTCCTCTTAATTTCCCCCATAGCTCCTCCACATCATCTATGTTCTCCTTCCCTTCTAGCTCCTTCTGCACAATTTCCCTCATCCTCCTAAAATCTGCCTTTCTAAAGTTTGTTTTGTCTAGCACCTTGGTGGTGGAACTGCTCTTAACCGGACCCTTTCTAAAACTAAATCTTACCGTCACCCAAATTTTCCCCAGCCTCCACCCCTCAACACTGTCCCCATTTGTCATAACCAGGTTCTAGTATGTCACTCGTAGAGAGGTTCTGTGACTAGCTGATTGATGAACACCTCCTGTATGGCTTCCAACAGTTCCCTGCTCCTTTCTGTGGATGCTGCTGGGATTTCCCAATCCACGTCTGGTAGATTTAGATCTCCCACCACGACTTCATCTTTGCTGGCCATCACCTGTATCTTCCTACCCATCTCTCTATCTACTTCATCCCCTTGATTTGGTGGTCTGTAAAACACCCCTACCCTCACTGTCTTCCCCCCTTTCTGCTTAAAGTGACCTTTAGGGTCTCTGCTGATCCATCCCCAAGCCCACACACCATTACTCAAATCCCCTCCTTCACATATAGGGCTACCCCCCCCCCCCTTTTCCTGTCCTGTCCCACTTGTGGAGTCCATACCCTGGTATTTCCACCTCCTAACTGTGGTTTTCAGTCCACCAAGTCTCTATAACTGCAATTAGGTCCAAGACATCCTTCATCACTACTGCCTGCTTTTCTCCCATCTTATTTCCTAGACTCCTGGGGTTAAGTCAGCAAACCCTTCCACCAGCCCCCACCCCCACTCCTCTTGCCTCCAGCTGTGGGGGAGAGCAAATTAGGTCAATTCCTCCTGCCATTCTCACTGGGCTACACCTAGCTTCACACTCCCCCTCTCCTAGCTTAAAGCGCTCCCTAGTATTTTATCTATGTATCCCTGCAGCTTCCCCCTCAATAGCCTAGGCCCCCTCATCATTTATATGCAACCTGTCCCTCGCATTAAGATGCTGGTCCACCCATGTGTCCCCCAATCACCTATACATTCGTAGTCCTCCCTCCTGCACCACTGCCTCAGCCAGTGGTTAAAGTCTTTGATTCTCAATTGTCTAGCTGTACTGGTGCTGTGTACTGGCAGAACTTCTGAAAAAGCTATGGAATTTACCATCCCATTGCACCCTCTTGCTAGTTCCATAAGTTCCTTCTGCACCTCTTCCACCTCCTCCTCTCCAGGTCATTTGTACCAGGGTGTAAAACCAGGTGAGGTTCCCCCCAGTCAGCCTAATGTGCTCCTTAATTTTCAGAAGTGCCCTGCTCGCTTCCATCCCTGACTCACAAAAAAGACCTCCCCTTAAAAGCTACTTCCTACCTTTACCAGTAAATCCTTTTTATAATAGAGTCCCCACACACTATCACTGATTTTTCCTGCGCTAACTCCAAGGGTGCCTCCGCAGCCCTTGCTTGGCTTTTTCTTGTGTTCTTCCTACCACCCCATCACCCCCATCTTCACATCTGCTCCCCTACCCCTTCATCCCCCTGCCGTGCTGGATGGTTCCCCGATTCGCCCCTCTCCTCTTGCCTCCTCCAGTCCTTGCCTATGCCATTTCTCACTACCCTCCTTCCTTGTAACCCACCATCTCCCTGGTTGTCTGTACTCTGCCCCCTATTTTGTTGTCCCCTTGGACATCCCCACTTGCTTCCTTCCCCTTCCCAGTTTTAACCCCTGGCTGTTACAACTTGCTCCTCCATGTTATTTCTCCTTTCCTCAAAGTGTCACCCATTCCATTCTTATCTCGTACCTCCACTGTCTGATCCATCCTTACTTCTGACTTTGTCTGCCTATTCTGGCACGGGCTCCTTGTTACCCTTAGCTTTCATCCCATTTACTTCCTCTTGCTCCATCATCTCCATTAAGGGCCAATTCCTGTTAGGGCCTGCTGTGTATCTATGCTTATATACACTGGTACTCATGCCCGTTGTGCCTGTCTCCTGTCCTGGTCCCCCCCCCTTCCCCCGCGGCAGCCACCAGTGTGGCCTGCTCCCTCTACGTCCTGTCCCTTCAATTGTCCTATCTCCTGTCCCTTACCTGATTGCCTTCTGTGATTCTTCTAACAATTTCACTTTTTGTCCAGTACAATTCCATTTTTAGCCATGTTTGCTCAACCTTCAATCTCCCTAACCTTTGACAAACTGGGCATTCCCCCAGCCTCCACAGAGTGCTCATGAACAATGCTGCACCACAATTATTACGCCCCACGATCCTCCCTCCTCTGTGCCCCTTTATCCCCTCCCTCCACCAATCTCCCTTCCCCTTATGCTGCCACTGACCCTCTCCCTGGCATGCCCCTCTATACTGCTCCTTCCACCAAATTCCACACTCCTTCCCCCTGGTCCATCCCCTCCTCTCGCACCTTTGCCCCACCGGCGCCATGCTCCCAAGTATACAGTCACCCCTCCTCAACCCAGTTCTTTCAGTTTCCAAGCTTTTAACAATTTAACAATTAGGAAAAAAGCCTTCAGCCAAAAAAACTTAAAAACCAACTAAATCAGTGTGGAGCTTTAAGACCTTTTTGCTCCCCATGTTCCTCCCCCACAGCTTTAAACAATTTAACTATTAAACTTTATGGGCCGGCCCGGTGGCGCAGCTGTAGTGCTACCGCTCATGACGCCAGCGATCCAGGTTCAGGAATGAGCCTGGGGAGTCAGAGGGCCAGTTGAGGAGAGAACGCTGAGTGTCCATGGACCGCGTGCCTTCTCCAGGGAGACAGGGAGGGAGGGGGGATGAGGCCTGGTGCAAGACTGACCCCAGGCAGAGACCTGGGTTACAGCAAGCACCCGGACATACAGAGAGAGGTTGGGCATGCTGGATGTCAGTGGATCTATGCTTTGACGTCAGGGTGCATGGTAAGCCCGGAAAAATAGAAACATGGCTCCCTGCGTTCCAGGAAGACGAAGCACCAGCACAGGTCCTCAATGGTCCCCTGCCTGTCCCACACGGTAGCCCCAACGAATGGCAATTGTTCAGAGTGTACAGGCCCCACCTCATCCCAGTCTGGGTGGGAAACCAAGGCTACATGGGGGGACTACCACAGGGCCTCGGGCAGGAAGGAACCAAGGCAAATGCCAGGTGCTCCCCATGAGGCTAAGCACAGGGGACAGGGAAAGAGTATAAACAGAAAGTGCAAAAAAAAAAAAAAAAAATTTAAACTTTACAAAATAAGCTTTCAGCCAAAAACTTTAAACCAGTGTGTAGCTTTAAGACCTTCTAGCTCCCCGGGCTCTTCCCCACAGCCTTTAAGCCCAACCCCCACCCCCTGTGGCTGTTTGAGTATTTAAGATTGGAGGAGGGGTGGGCTTTATTCAATCCACTCAGTTCAGGTTCAGTTTTAGTCCTGTGGCTGGGTGCTGGTTTTAAAGCCCAGCTACACAGATTCAAATTGGCGCCCTTGTCCTCGATTGGCCCATAGGTCACTGGAAGCCTGCTGAGCAGCCGTTTTCGACTCCCTCCCCACTCCCAGCGCCGTCATCCACTCTGCCTCTGTTAGGCCGCCAATGCTTCGGTGCGGCAGACTGCAGCCACCAACTCCTCCCTCCAGTCTGCTGATATGATTTCACTACAAGCCACTGCTTGAGGCTCCTTTCCCCCTTGCACTCCGCTGAATACGGCCACAAACAAAGCTCAGTTGTAGTTCTGTGGCTGAGAACTGGCTTTTAAAGCCCAACCACACAGATCCAAATTGGTGCCCTTGTCCTCGATTGGCCCATTGGCTACAAAGCCTGCTGAGCCGTTTACATCTCCCTCCACACTTCCGGTGCTATCACCAACTCCGTCTCTGCTTGGCCACCGATGTTTCGGTGCCGCAGACTGTGGCCACCAAATCCTTCCTCCAAGTCCGCTGATGCGGTTCCTCTATGAGCCACTGCTTGCGGCTCCCTCCTTCCTTGCAGTCCACTGAATGTTGCCGCAAACACAGCTCAGTTGTAGTCCTGTGACTGGGCGCTGACTTTTAAAGCCCAGCCGCACAGATTCATATTGGTGCCCTTGTCCTTGATTGGCCCATTGCCCACTGGAAGCCTGCTGAGCCATCATTTGCAGTTCCCTCCACACTCCCGGTGCCATTACTAACTCTGCCTCTGTTGGGCCGCTGAGGCTTTGGTGCCAATGACTGCAGTCACCAAATTCTCCCTCCTGGTCCTCCGATGCGGTTCCTCAACAAGCTGCCGATTACGACTCCCTCCTTCCTCTGCGGTCAGCCAAATGTAGATGCAAACACAGCTCACTTGTAGTCCTACAGCTGGGCACTGGCATTTAAAGCCCAGCCGCACAGATTAAAATTGGCACCCTTGTCCTTCATTGGTCCGTTGGCCGCAAGAAGCCTGTTGAGCCACCACTTGTGGCTCCCTCCCTACTCCCGGTGCCATCATCCACTCTGCCTCAGCTGAGCTGCCAATGCTTTGGTGCCACCGATTGAGGCCACCAAATCCTCCCTCCCGGTCCACCAATGCGGTTTCTCTACGAGTCGCTACTTGTGGCTCCCTCCTCCCTTGCGCTCTGCCGAACTCGGCTCTTATTTGTTATACTGTTGTACTGTTTTTTTGCACCTTTCAGGTCCAATTAGCAAATGAGCTTGCTTAAAGGTACTTCGCCTGGTAAAATAGAGATTGATTGCTCAAACATCGTCTCCAAAATACTTAAGATTTTAGCCAGTAGGGTAAACAAGAGTCCTACAGAAATTGTCTCACCTGAATCAGTCTGGGTTTATTCCAGACTGGCACTTGGCAGACAACATAAGGTGTTGCCTTAATATTTTTCACAAAGGAGCAAAGGCCAAAGACCAACAAACTGCCATTACGATCAGTGCTGAAAAGGATTCTGATCGACTCACCTGGGACTTTCTTTTTGCAACCCTGACAAAATATGGATTTCGAGATCGCGTCTGTCGTTGGCTTCAGAGCTTGTCTTGGGCAACTACGGCCAAGGTTAATGTAATTGGCACCACACTGAATTCCCTCTCGATAGGTCAGGGAACTAGGCAGGTGTGCCCTCTGTCACGCCTGCTGCTCGCTCTTAGTACAGAACTCCTAGTAACGCTTGTGACGACTCATCTGGATTTGGAAGGTATTACTATCTAGGGAGGAAACTAGGACATTGTCATATGCAGATGATACCTTGCCTTATTTAACAAATCCCGTTCATACCTTTCCAATTCTATGTGACATATTACAAACGTATGGCAGGGTGTGAGAATTTAAAATTAACAAAGGAAAAACAAAAGTAGTTCTTGTTAGTGGTACCTCCATGCCAACACTTACGTAATTTATTCCCTTCGAATGGTGACCTCCCAAATTCATTGCCTGGGGATTCACATACCAGTGGGTCTGACAGGACTCTACCAGGCCAATTACGGTAAACTTCGCAAGGACATCCTAACAGATCTCAAGAGATGGAAGTTACTTCCTTTATGTTTTTTTTTAACCAGGGGAGAGACACTAAGCTGAAGTTTATTTACAGGTGCGACCTGGGAGCATAAGGAAGTTAAGTGACTTGCTCAGGGTCACAAAGTATGCAGGTGGGGAGTGTGGGATTCAAACCCAGGTCTCCAGGTTTGCAAGGTTATCTTTGTTGGGCAAGGTGGACAACATTTGCATGAATGTTCTATCCAGGTTCCTATTCCTTTATCAGACACTCCCCCTAAATGTCCATCGAAAAGAATGGAACAAACTAAATAGAGCACATAACTTTATCTCGAGTAATAACAAAGCAAAGGACTCACTGGGCAGACATACAGAGACCCAGAGATCAAGGAGGGGTGGGGCTACCCAACTTTAAAGTTTATCAGATGGCACAACTCTTCCCATGGACAGAATATAAAAAAAAAAATGATTCAGACAAAGTTTGGGTTCCATAACTGTTGTAATAATTTGGGTTGACACAACTTAGAGATGTTTTATGCCCTAGAGGAGAGACTGATGTCCTCAAGTGCAACGAATCCCTGGGTCCAGCAACTTTATCACACCTGGGGAGCTTAAAAGTGGCAGATCTCTGACCTCTTTCACCCACAGTCATATGTCTAGAATTCACTCCGACGAGAAAGCATTGTACATTTTCTAGATGGCAGAGACTGGGACTTATTTGCTTCTTCCAGTTTGTGCAGGAGGAAGTGCTTAAGAAATCTGCACAAATGCAAACAGAGTTCACATTATGCAGAATGGATCTCTTCTGATACCTTTGGTATTTCCATTCCTTAGGATGATGGACAGACTGCGGGAAGTACAAACAGACCCACACCCAATACACCAGATCTTTGAACAGGCAGCAGATGGACGTTTGTGGAAAAACACATTTCCCTGCTCATCCGGACCTTCACTTCTGACAGGAAGCAACAGCCACCTCCATTTGAGCTGGCCTGGGAATGGGAGTCAGGGTTAAATTTCAGCCCTCAGGACCGGAAGCATATTTGGGAAGGGGTATACCATACTCTGGATTCCAATAATTGGAAGGAGTTCAAGTGGAAAACTGTGAGTCTTTATTGCCCCAATACATCTAGAACAAAGTATTATACAAGAGGTAACTCTGACCATCGCTGGAAGGGGTGTGATATGGAGGGCACTCCTGATCACATTTTTTGGGTTTGTCCTGAGATTTGAACCTTCTGGACAGAGATAGGGCAGAACTATGGTTATATGGCAGGTGTTCCTGGAGCCCTGGGTTTTGAACATTTGATTCTTGGTAAACTACCCAAAGGTAAAAGATTCAAAAATCATTTTTAGGCATCCTCTTTGTGGCAGCAGGTAAGGTAACCACTCAAAGATGGTTAACACAGGCTTCTCCTATGTTAGATGGTTGGATTGCCATAGTTAAAACTATACACCAAATGGAAAAAATTACTGCTGACCTCTGTCTACAGATGGATAAGATGCTGGGGGTGCAGCTTTCATTTATGTACCTATCTGAAGAACTAGAAGGTAGACCAGTCCTTTCTCAGCAGGTAGGAGGGTACTGATGTATTCCAGTTGTGCTACATGGGCATTATGATCTTTCTGTAAGGATATAAAGCTTCCACACTATCAATTTAGCTTCATTCAATTTGTATGTTCTTTTTCCTTGTTTTTATTCTTTACCTGATGGGCTTTTACATTGAATACAGACTGTATTCATAATAGAATGAGTCCTACACTAATAGTTAGAGAAGAACCAGACACTGTTTATTAGCATAGATAAGTGGATTTCCTTTTTTTAAATGACACAAGACACTCAAAGTTTCATTTGGATATTTTTTTTCTTTTTGATACTGAACTTCAGATGGACATCTTACCAACTGGACTTCTATCTTTCAACAGCGGTTCAATGGCCTACGCAGCCAGTATAGTGTTATGCCTGTGCAACTGTGTTAGTTTGGTTTTGGCTGTTCACACACACTATTCCAGAGGAATACCACCCTGTAGGAGTACCAAAAGCAAGGGTCCACCCCTAGAGGTGCCACAGGATGATTCCAGTGGCTAAAGGAACCTTAGGAAGGATCCCCAAAAAGAATGAAGCATGAAGCATATGAGCAAGCTGTAACTGTGACGTAGTAGAGTAGATAAACATCAGACAGACTGGTAACATAATGAGATGCTCAGGTTGATAACGTTATGAAAGCCAGGTTTGCATTGAGAATAAAGGAATCCTATAAGGAAAGAGAGAACGGCAGGGACACCATCCACCTCCATCCAACAGCGGAACCTACCTAAAGAAACTAGGGGATACTACTATGCTAACTAACAGTTATGACCCGAGGCAACGAAGGAGAAAAAAAAAAAAAAAAAAACACTTTGAGGAGGAAATCTCTGGGGATCCAAGGCCTAGGTCACCTTCTCTCCAGGCTAGGATATTTTATTTAGAGACGGCTCTGCAGCTGCAATTTGGAAAACCCAATTAAAGGGAGGTGGTAAATATTCCAATTTGGAGGAAGACCGTCACTCAAATCCCTCAAGCAGGAAGGCTGGGAAGGTTGCGAGCATTCTCTGTAACACGAATAGACAACCACGGCAGGAGAAGGAGGACAGCAACGACTGCTGAGGCACTCATCTGGCCTACTCGCCCTAAACTCAAACCAGGTGAACCAGAGGCAGTCATTGGGAGAATGCGGTGAAGGTGCTTTGTTAGGGAAACCACTAAAGCCAATGGATAACTGTTCTAGTGGAACACTAGAGCCAAAGGAGACTGGAGTAACCACCCTTCACCGCTAGTCTTGAATTCTACACCAGGAGCTACTGCCACATAGCAGGCAGCTAAAGCCAAGCTCGGAGCGAGGACATTCCTAGCTATGGGCCAGGTGAGAAGGATCCTGCCCCAAGTTGGACACACTCAAGATGCAGACTAAATGCAGATCAAGACTGTTGGCTGCGTGAACCCTGCGCCAGAACAGAATGTCTGGCATGCCCCCAAAATTGAATGAGTGCTAAAAAAGCTGACAAGCAGCTGATTAAGCACTGGTGTGCTGAGATCATAATGAGCATTGAGTGCTGAGACCTTGAAAGGTCGAATGCAGAATTGAGCGCAGCAGAGTCCCAAAGGCTAAAGCTGAGGGGATGGCAGTAGGCATGAAGCAATGATTTGTATAAGCAATGAGCAACGATTGCGTAAGCAAGCGTGGACCTGCACGTAGGTCAGTAAAAGGAATAGTAATAAGTGGACCTGCACTTAGGTGTGCATAACATAGTAGCAATGAAACTGCACTGAATAGCGGGGCAAGCCAGCCAAGCAAGTAAAAGCCAAATCTAGGTGACAAATACTCAAAGGATTTTGGCAGCGAAGGCAGGATTTAAGCTACTTTAACAGCCGCGCAGCAGTGGCTTGTAGCTGACCTCTGAGTATAACAGGGTGAATAAACATAGGAGCAACATCTGAATGGAGTACACCGAGTTGTAAAACTGCAATAAACATAAATAAGGAGACACAATGCTGCTGAAAGCAGGTATAACCAGGCAATGCAGTGAAGCTGCTGGAATGAGTAACTAGAATGACAGCATGATTGAGCTGCATAGCTAGGTTCAGAGTAAGTTTGAGTCAGGTGAAAACAATAGAGTATGCAACATGCAGCAGCTATAGTTGCACTGAAACAAACAGATAATGAATGACTGCAGTTGCACTGTAGTAGTGTGGCAGTTGTAACAGAGCAAATAGTAGGAGCTCTGGAGCAATATGCCCCCCCCCCCAAAAAAAAAAGACACATAAACACAGAAAACAGGGAACAGGGAACAAAGACAGAAGCAGCACACAATACAAACCAGAAGCAAGAAATAAACACAGAAATCCAGCAGATAAGCAGGGGCAGCAAGCTGGGGGGGGGCAGGCCCCAACCAGTTCAGAGGACAGACCGACAGAGCCTTCGTCTGCAATATAAAAATGCTTCACAATGAGGCTGAGAAGATCTGATTATATAGCTCAGGAAGTGGGAGTGGCTGGCTGCTTGTCAACTGAACTCCAGGCTAAGCCTTCCAATTATGGGACAATGTTTACACTGTGTTTCCTGGGGATTAAATGAAGCCTTGAGAGAGGCCAGACATGTTTGGTCTCCATACCCAGGGGTCCCAGCAGAATGAGTGTGCAGGTAGTTGGGGAACCGGCAGGGTCCACTAACCCCCTTCAGAAAGTGTTATGCAATGCCAGGTCAAGAAAGAACAAGACTGCAATTATAACAGACAATTTCCTGTGTCAACCTGGCCTGCATCATGAAAGTCCTGTTTTGAAGGCGGCAGTCCCTCTGGGTATTCCGTAGTGCATTGTCTGAGGAGGAAGCGCAGGGGTGGGGGTGTGGCCATCTTTTTTAGATACAGCCTGGTTTCACTGTGCATCCGGTTGGAATGGCCAGATATTTTGAGTGTATGGCTGTGCATGGGGGTTGAGGTGCATGTTACAGGACTCTCCAGAAGTACCACCTTCTGGAGACTGGTGCAGAATTCCTGCTAGAGGCTGTGGACTTCAAGGTTGACCAGATGTTGGAGTCCCCCAGGTGTTTAATCACCATTCAGTTAGGACCTCCTCCAGCTGATGTCATCACTGGGTCTAGCACAAGTTGTTCTATGACCCACCACCACAGCCACATACTTGATCTGGTGTTGCATCTCGGTCTTGAGGTGGGTTGCCTCAAGATTAATCAGGTCACTTGGTCTGATTATTGCACAGTAAAATTCATACTTGGGGGCCCCATCTAAAAGTCCCTCCCCTGTTGAGATAGTCAGCTACCGCCCACGGAGGGTTTTATCCCCGAGTGACTGCCGGCGCTGACTGACTTATCTAGGATGGATGCTGCATGTACAATAGGCGTAGGAGAGGCAGTGATCACCTATTATAGGGCGGTAACTGAAGCACTAGACACCGTCGCACCAGCCTGTATATGACTCAGATCTTCTCACTTGAGATCCCCCTGGTTTGATAAGGGATCTCAAGGCGATGAAGATCAAGGGTTGGAAGTTACAGCATTGCTGGCAGAAGACCCAGCTGGAGGAGGAGGACAAACTGACCCTGCGTGCTCACTATGGTGAGTACCAGGGGTCACTTACTCATAAAAAGAAGGCAAAATTCCTGTCCAGGGAGATTGCTGCAGGAAGGAACAAACCTTCTCATCTTTTTTGAACTGTAGACAGGCTGCTGCATCCAGCCGATCTCCAGACGAAAAATGCTTTTTCAACCATTTTATGTGACAAGTTTGCTCTGTTCTTCTCTGACGGGGGGCCTCTATACGGTTGAGAATTCCTTTAGTGAGGCAAGTGTTGCCTCGCAGTGGTCGAATGAGAGGAAGAGAGTCACTCCTCTAGTCTGGGAGGAGTTTAAACCAGTGGAGGTTACTGAGGTAACTGACGTGATCTCAGAGATAAAGCACACATATTGTGAACTGGACCCAGCTCCGACACATTTCTGGATGAGAAGTGCCAGAGCTGTTGGGCAGGTGTTCACCAGGATTGCCTGGTGCTCAGTGTCGAAGGGTGACTTCCAAGAGTCTTTGAAAGAGGCCCTGGTGAGACCCCTCTTGAAGAAACCATCTTTCGACCCAGACATTCGGGCGAATTATCGTCCTGTCTCCAACCTGCCATTTTTGAGCAAGGTTGGTGAGAAACTTGAGGCACGACGGCTCGAGGACCACCTCGTGACCTTCAATATCTCAACGGTATAGAGGTTACCCTGTCAGAGAAGAACAGAGCAAACTCATCACATAAAATGGCATATCAATAAGGAAAGGGGATGGTTTAGGAATATGAAACATTTTTCTCCTGAAAGTTTTAAATTGGATATGCAAAAGGAACCCTGGGATAGGTGCAAACTGATTCCAGATTTGGATCAGACGGTAAAATACTTTACTGATACTTTTGTATCAATTTGTAACAAGCATGCTCCTAACACAGAAACATAGAATTTGACGGCAGATAAGGACCGCTTGGCCCACCCAGTCTGCCCATTTCCCTACCTGATGGATAAGCTGCAGAATCTAGTTAATCAACAGCTTACTTCCTTCTGCCCCACACTAGAATTGCCTTATACCTGTCCCATGCATTCTTGAATTCTCCTACTGTTCCTGACTCCACAACCTCCTCAGGAAGGCTGTTCCATGCATCCACAACTCTCTGTGAAAAATACTTCTAACATTACCTCTGAGCGCACCCTCTATCTTCAAATTGTGTCCCCTTGTTCTTGCACATCTCTTCTTCTGAAAGATACTACCCTCTTGTACCTTGTTAATTCCTTGAGATACTTGAAAGTTTCTATCATGTCCCCCCCTTCCTCCTTTCCTCAAGGGTATACATATTAAGCTGCTTTAGTCTCCCCTCGTATGTCTTCTGGTGCAGACCCTGCACCATTTTGGTTGCCATCCTCTGAACAGCCACTACTCTGTCTATGTCTTTGCGGAGATGGGGTCTCCAGAATTGCACACAGTACTCCAGATGGGGTCTCAACAACTGTCTGTAGAGAGGGATAACAAAATTATCCTGAAACAAAACAGAGCAAAAATGATGCCAGAATGCCTTGAGTGACAGATAAAATATTAAAGAAAATTAGAATTAAAAATAGGCTATGGAAAATAGCTAGAAAGACTAAACTGCGCACTGACTGGGAGAACTTTAAAGTTAAAAGAAATGAATGTAAGAACTTAATAAAAAAATCAATGGAAAGCTACTTTAAGTCTAAAGTGACAGGAAACAACGATTCTAGACTTTTCTGGAAAAATGTAAACAGTACACCCAATCCAGGGAAAAACAGCCACCAAATAATACAAGAGATGAAATGTGGGGACATACTGGTGCAAGATCCCTTAGAAATATCAGATTTCTTAAATACTTACTTTACAGATCGCCCAGGCGTGATGGTGGAGGTACAGATGTACAAAAGAAAGATGTGTTTGTAGGTAAAGGAAAACATTCCTCCTTTCAGGTTTAAAAAAATTGACTGTCAGCCAAATTAGAAAGGGATTAAGGAGTATTAAGACATATAAAACACCTGGATTAGACAACCTTAAGGGAAGGTTCTTGAAACTAGCAGAGGAATATGTTGCACCCATCCCAACATATATTTTCAATTGGAGTTTGTGTACTAGTAGTTTTCCTACAGCATGGAAACAAAGTAAAACAATTCCCATTTTCAAAGGGGGAAGGGAATCCGATGATCCAGGAAATTATCAGCCTACTGCTCTGACACCTATTTTGTCCAAGTGTTTGGAAAGGCAGGTTCACTTGCAAATTATGGAACATATGGAAAAATATAATATATTAAACCCCCTACAATCAGGATTTAGAACAGGACATTCTACAATATCAGCACTGGCTGAATTCAATTATTTAGTATCTACTTCTTTAGATGCTGGATTAGAGACTGCTGTGATATTTGTAGACTTGTCAAAGGCCTTCGACCTGGTGGACCACTCCTTGTTATTGAAGCAGATAAAAAACATGGGTATTATCGATGGACCTGGGGAGTGGGTCAGTTCCTATTTGGAAGGAAGGACACAGAGGGTTACAGTGTCTCAGACCCTATCTCAGAGTAGGGAAATAAAACAAGGGATACCCAGGGGTCCAGACTGGGTCCCATGCTCTTTTTCATGTTTGTGAATGATCTTCCTAAAGTTCATAGGTGTAGTACGAGTTCAAAGGACGTGCCCATATGGAACTCGTTGCCTAATGGCAATAGTTGAATTTCCTATATTCCATATAGTTATCTAGTCTTAATTTGAATTCCGACAAGGTACTGCTTGTAACTACTACTGCTGGTAAAGTATTCCATATGGTTGATACCCATCGAGTAAAATAGTTATTTCTTTTAGTTGTTTTATTAATCAACGTTTTTAACTTTAAGTTATGTGGTCTTGTATTCAACATTTGAATATTTCTTTCTAGACAAACTGTCTCAAATAAGGCTGGGTCTTGGAAAGCTTTGAACACCAAATAAAGGTCCCCCCCCCCCCAGTTATCTATATTCCAAGGAAAACAAACCTAATCTTTGTAACCTATTGCTATAATCAATAACAGATAGGTCTCTAACCTGCTTGGTAAATCTTTTCTGAACCTTTTCCAATATATTTTTACATCCTAAAGTAGTGGGAGAACAGAAGGGAGCACAATAGTCAATATAAGACCTAACTAAACTAGTGTAAAGGGGCAACAATACCTCTGACTCCCTACTCTTAATGTGTTTAAAAATGCAGGAAAGAATACCATAACATTTTTAACAGTATTATTTATATGAGTTGAGAACTTTAAATTATTGCTAATTGTGATTCCCAAATCCTTTTCTGTTTTTACAGAATGTAGTACATTACTTCCTAAAGTGTAGGTTTCTAACCTGTTGTTCTTTCCCAGGTGCATCACCTTACACTTGGCAACATTGAAGGGCATTTTGTATCTTAAAGATCACTCTGCAAGTTTATCTAAATTAATTTGTAAGGATTTTACTGCTTCAGAATTATTAACAATACAGCCAATTTTACAATCATCAGCATACTTATGTATCCAGGCGTCTTTATTTACCTGTAAACTAGTAATCAAAACATTAAATAACAATGGTCCCAGGACGGAGCCTTTGGGGACACCACTAGTTATTATTCCCCAGTCAGACATATATCATTTTATGCTCACTCTTTGCATCCTGTTATTCAACTAGGAATGGATCCATTTAATAATATTACCCTGAAAACCATACTCTATGAGTTCTTCAATTAGAATTCCATGTAGGACAGAATCAAAAGCTTTCTGGAAATCTAAAAAATAACATCCACTGGTAATCCCTGGTCTAAGGCTATGCTAACAGGTTCAAAAAAAAGATTATCAGATTTTGTTGACAGAATCTGCCTTTTATAAAGCCATATTGGGAAATATCTATAATGTTCCTTTCTTGTAGGTGGATTATCATTTTTTGTTGTAGTATCCTTTCCATTATTTTGCCTATACATGATGTAAGACTAATCAGTCTATAATTATTTACCTGATGTCTACTACCTCCTTTATGAATAGGCACTACAGTGGCTAATTTCCAATCAGATATACAATTTCCTTCTTGGAGGGAAACGTTAAATAATAGTACCAGGATCTCTAAGAGTTCCGATGCCAGTTCTAAAGTAAACTTTGACGGAATGCCATCTGGGCCTGATGAGGAATTAGCTTTAGTTGCTTGTATGGCTAATTTAACTTCCTCTATAGTTATAATAGGGTGGGAAAGATTAGAATCTATCATATCTGAGTTTACATTGACTTTAGTTTGAAACACACTCAAAGTAATTATTAAATTCCTTGGCCATATCAAGTTCTCCAGCTACTGGTTCATTATCTTTTAATAAGGGACCAATCATTTGTGCTTTCCCTATAACAGCTCCAATGTAATTAAAAAAATTGTTTTTTTATCATCCTTTGTAATATTTGCAAGTTTTAATTCCTGGTTCTTTTTTGCATTTTTTATGCTACTTTACACTGCTTGGCCCTATCTTTAAATTTTCTCCATTTATTTTCAGTGTTATCCTTTTTATACTTATGAAATGCCCTTTCTTCTTTTTAATCAATCTTTTTATGTTACCATTTAACCATGGAGGAACTCTTCTATTATCATCATATTTTATATTTCCTGGGACCCAAGTCTGAATACAATAATCAATTTTAGTTCTTATGGCTAACCATATTTGTTCACTGGTTGAATTGATTAATTCAGTTTTCCAATTCCAGGTTTGCATGTACTCTCGGATAGCTTCATAATTAGCCCTATAGAAATGTTCTGTTTTACTAACACCACGATTTTTTATAGTAAAATATCTTATACCCCAGAGAACCATATTATGGTCACTGTCCACCAATGGTAATATAACTTTAGGAAGGTCTCCTATATCCTTCATATTAGTCAGAATAAGGTCCAGGATGTTGTCATTTCTAGTAGGATCCTTGACTAATTGTTCCAAATCATGTAATAATGTAAATTCTATTAATCTTTTTTCAAGCTGGGTATGTCCAGATAATGTTTGCCAACAAATGGACAGTAGATTAAAAACTCCCATTACTATTAAATCCTGATAGTTGTCTAATTTCTCAAGAACTTGCATGAAGGAATTATTACCTAGAGTATCTAAGTTTGGTGAACGATAACATAGTGTCAAGGTAATATTGCTCACATTATTAATTTTAACTAAGATGATTTCTGTGTCAATATCTGTTTGTGTTAACCATTGGAATTTCATTAATATTAAAGTTTTATTTATGTATGTATAGGGCGAGCTCTCCACCTTTGGCATTTTTACAATTCTTAATACTGCTTGTATAACCAGGTATTTCAGTTCCCCAACTAGTATCGGTAAACCATGTTTCTGTGACTCCACATATCTCAATTCTATCACTAATTAAGATGTATTTTAACTCATCTATTTTATTGTTTAAACTCCTAGCAGTGACTAACAAAATATTCAGTGTTTGACTGTTTCCAATTGGAGTATTGCTCCTAACTAAGGGGCTGGACTGTTGGACCCTGGGCTTAATGTTCTCCTCCATGCTCTTAACATGAGCATATATTGTGCCCTCCCCCCCCCTTTACTAGTTTAAACAATTAGGAATAAAACCATCTTTGTGGCTTCCTAACAAGGTTGAACCAATTTTATTCAGGTGTAGGCCATCCTTACAAACATATTCACTTTTATGTATAAAATCTTTCCAGTGTGTAATACACAATATATTTTATTTTAAACACCAGTGTCGTAACCAATTGTTTAATAACCTAATTTTGTTATTAATACGCCAGCTTGCTCTTGGAACTGGAAGAAATTCAGAAAAGGCAATTTGGCATCCCTTCTCAATCACTAGGTTATACATCCCAACATACTCTTCTTTAGTACTTTGAATGTTTTGATTAAAAACATTATTAACCCCAGCATGTACAATCACAACTGGATTTTCCCACTCAGTGTAAGGATGTTACTAATCATTTTAGTTATGTCTTGTAGTGTTGCCCCTTTAAAGCAAGATACCGTTCTATTACTTTTGCCAGGGTCACAGATTACTCTATCTAAGTTCTTAATAATGGAATCACCCAAGAGGTATATTTGCCTCGGTTCTAAAACTTTTGCGTCATTTAAATCAATTAGGTTCTCTAAATTAACCTGATTGGTCATAAGGCCTGGATTTAAGGTGTCCGAAATATCAAACAAAATTATCAGCTATTTTTGCAGGGGGTATAGAACATTGAGATAGCGGACAGGGGACTGTCCTATTAGAAACAGTCCGGTCCCTAAGATCACTACAATTTAACTGCGTAACTGTATGACTAGGAAATATCATGTCAAGATCATAATGCACCGAATCCATTGTCCTTTCTACTGATAATATAGTGCTAGGAAGTGATTTAGTGCCTTCATCAGTTAAACTAACTAGAGGATTGAAGCTATTATAGGTCTCAATATCAAAACGTGCAGCCTTTCGTCCCTTTTTAAAGGTTTTTTTATTTTGGACCTGATACCAATGGTTATCTCCATCAGGAGAGTCATCGTCTGCCCTTGCATGTTTTTTCCTAGGGGTAATACTGTACGTTTCAATTCCAGTAAC
The DNA here is from genome assembly GCA_016271365.2 of Neoceratodus forsteri. Classification (NCBI taxonomy): domain Eukaryota; kingdom Metazoa; phylum Chordata; order Ceratodontiformes; family Ceratodontidae; genus Neoceratodus; species Neoceratodus forsteri. The sequence continues at coordinate 895,628,994 of CM057450.1, forward strand.
AGGAATTACTAGGCACTCTATATTAGATAAAACAGGAGGATTTACACATATTTCAGTAGATACAGTCTCAGTGCCTAATTGTGAATTTTTAAGGCGAGTTTAGGTGTCAGCATAGTTTTTTTCTAAAAGAGATAATGTATTATTAAATGTACAAATTTCTTGCAACATATCCTTATTTTCTTTACATTTTAGGCAAATAACCTGATTGCGAGAGACAAGATTAATTCCTAAGCTGTACATCTTACAATTATAACATTTCAATAAAGAATGGCCATCTGTTGTCATGAGAAAGTCACTCATTTTGCACAGCTGTAACAATATATAGCAATCTTTGCATATACTTCCTTCTATTACCTATTTGGAAGCTTTCCTCCAATGGAGTAGATCTGGATCACTCTCCTGCACTCCCAACACACCTAACACGCGTGTCAAGGTGCGCCTGCCCTGCTCACTGCAGGTCGATTAAACAGAGCTGCTAGTGACCCGGAAATGCTTCTCCAAGGTCACGGACGTTCTCCCAATCAAATTTTAAAACCGAGTGCTTAAAAGCACAATTTTAGCATTCACAACATCAAAGTAAAAGGGATATTAATACCAAGAAGTAAACAGGTAACTGCGCAACACTTTTAAGCTTTTATAGTTCCAGCAGAACCGCGTGGACTACTCGCTTCTCCTCCTGCTTCCTTAACAGGAAATCAGGGCTCCAGTGGTACAAATATACGTTTTAAAAACACACAAGTCATACATGAAAATGGCAGCAGTAATCATGTATATAGTTTATATGTATGACCAGCTCTTGCTACATTTAAGAGACTGACCAAAGTCAGTGGTACAGCATACTACCCTAAGATTGTATGTGGATGATATGGCATTGATAGCCACTGGGAAAACCAAGACAGAATTTTCACAGAAGTTGCAAACCAACTTTAATGCTATTGAGGAGTGGTTCACCAGGTCGAGGTTACAAATGAATACTGAAAAGCCTAAGGTTCTCTATTTTGGGGCAAAAAAATATTAAATATAACTACACTGAAATGTACATACTTGGAACATGTAAAAGAATATTGCTACCTGGGTATAGTGTTCGATGCAGAATTGAAATTTATACAGCATGTTTCAAATTTGTTAAAAACAACAAACAAAAAAATAGAGGCCCTAAGACGTATATCAGGGTGCTTGGATCTTTAGACCCATAGGACTCTGGTTGAACAGCATATTATGCCAGTTTTAGAATATGGTAACATTATTTACAGGGTGACAAATAAAAGTATGTTACTTGAATTGGACAAGCTTTATTATAAATTAGCAAGGTTTGTGTTGGGAAGCAGCTTCCATATGCATCATTGTAAATTATTGAAAGATTTAAGTTAGTATACCTTAGAAGCAAGAAATGACATAGTATGGCTTAAGCTGATTCACAGGTATACCATAAAATATCCAGCACACTGTATTTCCAAAAACATAATGTCCTTTCCCAGTTCTGAAAGAGTATTAACTAGATTGGGGCATGAAAATAAGATAGAAATCCACAAAGAACAAAATTCATGGTAAAAACTTTGAAATATCAAGCTTCTGAAAGGAGGACTACACGACCTCATTTTATGTGTATTTTAATATCTTATGAGGAATCTGATAGAAACTTGAAATTTGTTTTTGCTATTGAATGTCATTGTTGATATCTATATGTATGTATTTTTCTATGTATTTGAAATGATGCATATAAGTGATAATGTTATGTGTAGAAATGACATGTATTTGTAGATGTCCATAGTAACTGTTGTGTGTGTATGGATGTAACATCTAAACAGGACTGTCTTGAAAACAGGGAAACTAACCCTTATGACATGCTTCTTTCTCCTGTATAAAAATAAATGGTTTTACTACTACTATGAGCCATTTCAGTCAGGTTTTAGGGCCAGACACAGCACCGAAACAGCATCAGTTAGGCTGAAAAATGATATGCTCAGAGCTAGAGATAGAGGAGGCAGGTCAGTTCCTGTTTTCCTCGATCTATCATCAGCTTCTGAGACTGTGGATCACCTTGTACTTCTTAATCAGCCTTGTGAGTACTGGATTTACCGGTGTTGTCATCAAGTGGTTTGAGTCCTATCTCTCTGACAGGGTGCACTGGATAGTGATGGGAAATTTCTCCTCCTCCCCAATGCCTCTGTCATGTGGAGTACCTCAGAGCTCGATCTTGTCACTGATGCTATTTGCAATGTACATGCCCTTGGGGGAAATCATTCGGCAATGCAGTATGGAGTTTCACTGCTATACAGAAGACACCCAACTGTATTTATTTGCCCCTGGAACACCTGTCTGGCAAAAATCAATGACCGGATGTCCTCCAGCTGGTTGCGACACACACAGACAAGACAGAGGTGCTGGTGATTGAGCCAGGTTGTGGGAATGATAGAATGGACGGTGGGTGGGCAGAGAGGGACAGTGAAAAAGCAGGGATACTGAACGAATACTTCTGCTCAATATTCACAAAAGAGGAGGAGGGGGAGGTGCCTAATCCAATTAACAGAAGCACTCTAGATAGGGGGGCCGATCCCAGTCCTTTCACAGAAGAAAGGGTTCTGAAAGAACTCCTAAAACTGAAGGTGGACAAAGCAATGGGGCCTGATGGAATATACCCCAGAATTCTAAGAGAATTAAGGCAAGAACTAGTGACACCACTGACTACCCTTTTTAACAAATCATGGGAGGATGGTGTGGTACCAAAGGACTGGAGGAAGGCGGATGTGATACCCCTTCACAAAAGTGGGAGCAAGACAGAGGCAGGAAACTATAGACCAGTCAGTTTGACCTCTGTGGTAGGGAAAGTGATGGAATTACTTCTGAAGGAAAGAACTGTTGAGTACCTAGAGGCCAGTGGAGCACAGGACCCAAGGCAGCATTGGTTCACAGCAGGAAGGTCATGTCAGACAAGTCTAATTGATTTCTTTGACTGAGTGACCAAAGTAGTAGACCAGGGAGGGGCTGTGGACATGGCCCACCTAGACTTTAGCAAGGCATTTGACACAGTCACACACAAAAGATTAATAGTCAAATTAACTAGCCTGGGAGTGGATCCGAGGGTGGTAGTCTGGGTAAAACACTGGCTGGACAACAGGACACAGAAGGTAATTGTAAATGGAGTCCACTCTGAAAAAAGAGGGGTTACTAGTGGGGTACTGCAGGGTTCAGTCCTTTTTAATGTCTTTATAAGTGACACTGCAGCGGGGCTGGAAGGAAAAGTATGCCTCTTTGCAGATGACACAAAGCTCTGCAATAGGTTTGATACACGAGGAGGCGTGGAAAGGATGAGAAGAGACTTGGCAAGGTTGGAGGAATGGTCAGAAGTATGGTAGCTTGGATTCAATGCAAAGAAGTGCAAAATAATGCACCTGGGAAACAAAAACCAAGGGGAAGATTACACAATGAGGTGGGTAGTTACAACAACAAAAATGGAAAGGGACCTGGGGGTAATCATATCAGATGACCTTAAGGTAAGCAAGTAATGTGAGAAGGCAGTAGGAAGGGCTGGGGGGTACTGGGATGCATGGGGAGAGGCATCACCAGTAGAAAACAGGAAGTTGTTATCCTGCTGTACAGACAGTTGGTGACACCCCATCTGGAGTACTGCGTCTAGTTCTGGAGACCCCATCTCCATAAGGACATAGGATAGAGGCAGTCAGAGGAGGGCAACTAAAATGGTGCAGGGTCTGCAAGAGAAGCCATCGAGGAGAGACTAAAGGAGCTTAATATGTATACCCTTCAGGAAAGGAGGGAGAGGGGGGACATGATAGAAACTTTTAAGTACCTCAGTGGAATCAACGAAGTCCAAGAGGGTAGCATCTTTCGGAAAAAGAGTTGTGCAAGAACAAGGGGACACAATTTGAAGATAGAGGGGGGGACAGCTCAGGGGCAATGTGAGGAAGTATTTTTTCACAGAGGTGCTGAACACATGGAACAGCCTTCCTGAGGAGGTTGTGGGGTATAAAACTCTGGGAGAATTCAAGAACGCATGGGACAGACATAAGGCAATTTTTGTTAGGCGTAGGAAGAAATAGGCTGTTGGTTAAATAGGATCTGCAGCTTATCCTGTAGGTAGGGAAATGGGCAGACTAGGTGGGCCAAACGGTCCTTATCTGCTGTCAAAGTCTATGTTTGTATGATAGAAGCACACCCGAAGGTGACGCATGACTGTTTCTGGGGTCTGCTCCGTTGGTGGCCTCTTCGAGGGTGAGAGATCCTGGCCAACAGATTGACACTTGAGAATCAGGTGTCTTCTGTTATCAAGGGTGGCTCATACCACTTGAGGAATATCACCAGGATTAAGCCCCTCATTCCTCCAGAAAACCTGCTGACACTGGTACATGCCTTTGTTAGCTCTAGTCTCGACTACAGCAACTCTCTGAACTTCGAAGTCACTGGAGGGGCCCTCCACAGGTTGCAGCTTGTGCGAAACGCAGTGGTCCGGTTACTGATGGGACTGTCTAGGTCCAGTTATGTGACTCCAGTCCTGTAAGTTCTGCACTGGCTGCCTATCAGGTGGAGGGTCATCTTCAAGGTGGGCTTGCTCACCTAAAAGGCCCTATACAGACCGAATCCAAGCTACCTTGACTGAGCTCCTTACACCTATCACTTCAGTCCAGTCCCTCCACTCCTTGCCTAGGGGCCTCTCCTGGTTGTTCTCCGGGTTCGGCTGATTACAGCTGGCGATCGTGCCTTCAGTGTCACCAGGCCAACCCTGTGGAACTCATTACCATCTGCAGTCCAGGTCTGTTGAGGTGTTCAAGTAGAGGTTGAAAGCCCACCTTTTCCATCTGGCTTATCCGGAGGAGACTGTATGACCTACCCAACTGATGGTGTAGTGATCATTAACTGATATTTTAAGGAAGGTTTTAGTATTTTAAAATGCCATATTTGTACTGTAATATATATTACAGGGGCGCAGTTGCGACCCTATAGTTATGGTTGAGTAGGCACTTTAATGTTAAACCCCTGTGTAAGCCCCCCAAAATGGGCTTATCTGCAGAGGGGCCAGGAAAAGAAAGAGTACGAAGGGAGAGAGGACTAAGAGAAGGCTCTCTGGCTACCCCCCCCAAAAAAAACGAGCAGGAGGAAGGCTGCCTGCTGGGTCACAGGCTCTCTGGCTACCCCTCCCCCCGCTCCAGGAAGCAAAAGGAGAGAAAGGCAGAGCTGCTGAGAGAAGGGGAGCAGGAGGTTTCCCTGAGGGGACTGGGGCTGACTGACTGGACTGGAAGGGACCCTTGGGCAGGACCACCCACGAAGCTGCACTCGTCTGCCCTTCCGTCCCTGCTCAGCATGATCCTTGGTCTGGACCACCTGCGGAGCTGCTCCCATCTGCCATGCCATCCCTGCTCAGCTTGGCACTTGGGCCAGATCGCCCGTGGAGCTGCTCCCATCCGCCCTGCTGTCCCTGCTCAGCTTGACCCTTGGGCCAGATCATCCACGGAGCTATTCCTGTCCTCCCTGCCATCCCAGCTCAGCCTGACCCTTGGGCCGGACAACCCACGGAGCTGCTCCCATCCGCCCTGCCATCCCTGCTCAGCTTGACTCTTGGGCCGAACCGCCCGCGGAGCTGCTCCTTATCCACCCTGCCGTCCCTGCTCAGGTACACCCTTGGATGCCACACTCATCTCCCTTCGTTCAGAATTTTAAACTTGGCACCTTTTTAGTTCGGCCACTAAGTTGCCCACAGGGCATCTAGGATTGGAATCCAGCTAAGACTGAGCATTTTTACTGCTGAATTTCAACTCAGGATACTTTAAACTAGGAACCTTTTAGAATTTAAAAGTCTTTTTTATGATTAATTACACCTGGAGAGTTAACTGAATTTCAGCCACAGGGAAGCCTCCGCTATTCTTTAACTGTGCTAGCCTCGTGCCACAGTTCATCCAGAGCTCTGCTGGCTGCTCCTAGTGTTAGAAGGTTGCTTGATAAATTTTATAGCTGCCTTTAATTCCAAATCGGTGCACACAGAGTGATTTTATTACTGAGCCAGCAGCTGAAATTTCTGCACTGATAAATTTTACAGCTGCCTTTAATTCCAAATCGGAGCACAAAGTATGATTTTATTATGGAGCCAGCAGCTGAAATCTCTGCTTCTAATATGGTAATTACAAGCTGCCGGCTTAGTTGGTGTGCTGCCAGGCTGATTCCCGCAGTCACTTTGCAACCGCTCCTGCCACCCCGATACCTCCCTCTTGGCTGGTGTTTAATTTATACTGTATGCTGTCGCGTGAGTTCAGTATTGCTTTTTCTATCTCCCTTAATTCTCATTTGCTCTTTATATTGGATCTCCACTATGAGGTCGTCTGAACTTCAGGTAGATGTCAGATCAAGCCTCAGTTCCCAGTGCTCCTCCTTGCCTTCCTCTCCTGTTGGGGGATAGGACTTCTTCTCGTCTCCCTCTGCCTGACTAGGCTGTCTTTCTACTTTTTTCTCCGTTTCTTTTTTTCTCATTTTTGCATAGTGTTCCTGCCTCTCACTCCTTTCCTCCTTTTATTCCCCTCTTCTCTAGCTATACTCCCCTTCAGCCTATCTGCTCTCCATCCTCTCCTCTCATTGTTCTGTTCTCTCCTCTCTACCCCTAATCCTTTCTTATCATGTATTCTAAGACTATTTACCCCCTCCTGCCAGTATTAGGCGCCATTTGTTTTCTAGTAGTAGTAACTGGTCCTACTGAGTATCCCTCTTCTTGCCTTTTTTACTCTCCTGATACTTATGCTACTCCAACTACTCACTGACCCCACCCTAATTCACTACCTATATTTGGGGCTCAATAATAAACTCCTTAGGGTATTACTTGGAATATCTTGTGGAAGGTATGCTATCTCCATAGAGTGTCTCTCATGCTGGCGTGATTGCCTCCTTCTGGATAATTACCATATCCCTTATCCTTGTGGGGGATGTTGAGACCAAACCTCGTCCCACTATTTCTACTACCACTTCCCAGTCTCACCCCTCCAATTGTTGGCCTCAATCATCCTGTTTCACCTTTGCTCTCCTAAACATTAGGAGCCTTACTGCTAATCTTCCTGAGCTCGAGGCTTGGGCTAGTTCTAATAACCCTGACATCCTAGCCCTGTCTGAAACCCTCAATCGCTGACTCCCTCTGCTCTATGCCAGGATATAATTTGCTTGGACTAATGGCTCTAACGTCAAAGGGGGGCCTAGCACTATACTTCAAGTCTGATCTCAATGTATCTATCATACAATGTCACCCTCTGGCAAACTGTGAGGTGCTCCATTCACTTGTTACTTGGTGGTGTTAAAAAAATCCACATCTTCTGCGTGTACATACCTCCTAGAAACTGTAGCCTGGGTCTGGAAGAATTCATCGAACTTGTGCCCTCTGTGTCAGGGAAAAATGAAGTAATCTGCTTGGGAGATTTTAACCAAGACTGGGCTGGGCCCAGTTCCTCTCTCCTATCTTCTTATAATAGTAAGGAAAACCTCGCTCAACTTATCCAGGCCCCTATCAGGATCTCCCGTCGTGGTACCTGTACCACCCTCATAACACACTGGACCCTGATGAATAGGAAGGAAAACTTCCCCTCCACGGGAGTGCTACCCGACTCCATAAAGGATCACTGTCCAGTCTACTGCATTTGGGACACCCCCCCTTCCTGTCTAAAGTCTTATCTTTCTCAAACATCTCTAAACTTAACCCTGCTGCATTTCTGCATGATCTTAACATAGTTGACTGGTCCCCCCTCTACATAACCAATAACATTAACATAGCGGCTGAATACTTCAATGATACCCTACTCTCTCTTCAGAATCTTCATATTTCAGTCACCACCCGTAGGTTAAAAGGCAAAGTCACTAAATGGCTTAAGCTCCCCCTACTCTAGCTACTAAAATGTAGAGATAAACTCTGGTCAGTATGGAAGTCCTCTTCCCTTCAAGCTGACTTCGAGGTCTACAGGTCCTTATGTAACACCTGTAAAAGGGAGATATGTTTGGCCAAGGGCGTCTACTACCGGAACTTCTCAGTTCCACTGTCTGTAACCCTAAGCGTTACTGGTCACAAATTAAGGAAATCCTGGGGAGCAACAAGCCTACGACTCCGAATGAAATGCTAATGAACGATACAAACTACAATAGCCTTCTCATCATAGCTAATGCCTTTAACTCCCTGTTTTCCACGCTCCCCATCCCCCTCCCCTTCTTCTACCTCACTTGCCAGGTATCCCCTTCCCGCTAGTTACTGCTCCCCCTGTCCTTGAGCGGTCATCGGTCACATATCAAGAAGTACTTAAGCTACTACGGTCGATTCCTGCTAACGGAAGCGCAGGCCCTGATGGTATCTAGGATTCTAAGGCAGTTTGCCTCTTGCCTTGCAGTACCTGTAACCAGGCTTATCAACCTCCCCATCTGTTCTGCCTCAGTGCCCTTGGTCTGGAAAGTTGCCATAACCATTCCCATCTTTAAGAAAGGGGACATCAGAATCATGTCAAACTACAGGCCCATTTCTCTCCTGCCCACACTTTGTAAGCTGCTTGAGAAACTTGATCATCGACCGGTCTCTGCACACCTTCTCAACTTTAACCTTCTATCCCCAGTTCAAAATGGTTTTAGGGCTGGCCACAGCACAATTATAGCTCTTACTCAGTTTACCAGTGACGTTAAACGCAAAATGGGAAGGGGATTACTTACTGGGGCTGTGTTCCTTAATCTCTCTAAAGCGTTTGACATGGTAAATCACCCCCTACTATTGGCCAAGTTGCATACTCTCAGTGCCCCTTACTCTGCCTTTTCCTGGTTTTGCAGGTACCTAGAAAATCGTTCTCAGGCTGTCTCTTTCTGTACATCTCTCTCTTCCCCTGCCCCTATCACCTGTGGTATACCACAGGGTTCGATCCTTGGTCCCCTACTCCTCTCCGTCTTCATCAATGACATCCCTACTCCTTCTCCTCACAGCAATATTATCATGTATGTGGATGACCTGGTGCTGTACTCTGCTTCCAAGTCTACTGTTGACATCAATCTACATATCTCCCCTGCATTTCAGACTCTTCAATCCTAATTCTCATCCAATCCTCAAGTCTTAAACATATCTAAGACCCAAGCCATGCTCTTCGGGTCCTCTAGAAAGATGCCCGCTGACTCCCCTAAGCTCCTGGTGCGCTGCTGCGATGGGACAGCTGTCTCCAGCACTTTATCCTTCAAGTAACTCAGGGCTATGCTGGACCTGGTGCTTGACTCTTCTGTGCACAATAACAAGGTGTGTCGCTCAGTGAACACCAAAACTGGTGCGGCCTACAGGGTGTATCATTCACTCAATCCAGCTGCTAGGATCTCAGTAGCAAGAGCTGTTTTACTCCCACAACAGCTATATGTAGTGCAGCACGAGAGGGGTGCTGCACTTCTGAGGTGGCATCTTTCGGATGACACGTTAAACCAAGGTCCCATCTGCCTGGATTGGTGGTAGTTCAGGTGGATGTTAAAGATCCCATGACGCTTATCGAAAAGAGTAGGGGAATTTTATTGAGAAGAAATGGACTTCATTACAAAATACATGCAGAAAAAAGAATAACATGAACAATACAAAAGCAGGCAAAACAAAACAAAGATCAAAAGAACAAATCATTCCAATTTCCACATGTCGCAGTTAAACCATAATGAATGAAATTGCAGTCTGGAGTAGTTTAAACATTCAGACTTTTTCACTGCAAGTACTGCATTCCCAACATTCTGTATAATTTCTGTAAGAGGGATCCACTTTTAATGTAGAACCAACATGCATCTAGCTTGCCATAAAAAATACTGCATCAGAACAAGAACAACATACACAGTGTCAGCATTATATTTTTTGTTTAAGGCAAAATGGGTCCCAAACATAATTTCAGCATATGTTAATTGAGAAAAAAAGAGGTACAGCCCAAGCAACGGCAATAGTATTCCAAAAATCAAGTGCAAAACAAAACTCAAGAAATAAATGCTGTTGAGTTTCAACAATAGAAGAACAGGACTCCCTAGGGCAGTATCTTTCATTCAACATTTTATGCTTATGATTCCCCTTAACACTGAGTCTACCATAATTACTAAGCCATACCATGTCCCATACATAAGGCGGTATCCTATAATTCAAGAGTTGTTTCAACACCATGTTTGTCTATCAGGAGGACAGAAGGAAAATTCGACAGGACCCTGAGCACCCTGCCTCCAAATCCCTTCATATAAAGCCTTCCTGCTTCGAATGCAAAAATCATGAGGCGTAAAACACCAAGCCATAGACAATTTCACAGCCTCCAAACCATAGGCCGGGAGACCAGGAACTTTAGATAACCACCCCTTCTATTGTTGTTCCCAAGGGGTAAGACAAGGCAGAAGCTAGGAACAAAGAAAAGGCTTCCAACCCTTATTACAAGGTTTTAAAGCCCAACCAAAATTATACTTCAAAAATAGACTGTAAAAGAAAGCCACAGGATTCAACATCCCTACCCCTCCCTTCCCAAGAGGTCTATAAGTTAAATCCTGTTTAATAGGATTCAACCGAGATCCCAAAAAGCCCTGAAAAGAAAACACTATACAATTTAGTAAATAATTTCATGGGCGGGGGAAAAACATAACAGAGGTATAAAAAAATAGGAACCATCAAAGATTTAAGCAAATAAACCCGTTTCTTTTTGCCAATCTGTTGTTTCCATCCAGCTATGAGCCTATCAGCCCTCCCCAAAGCAGTGTTCCAGTTCAGAAACTGCATATCACCTGATCCAAACCAGAGACCAAGAATTTTAATGGGTGCCAGAGAAAACTTGATTCCAGCAAAGGACCCTGACTCAGGGACAGTAGGATTCCCTAAGGGAAGACCAGAGCTTTTCTCAAAATTAATCTGAGAACCCACCACTAAAGAATACTGGCGGACAGCATCTTCTAAAGACTGCTCATCTGAGTTGTCTGCTACAGTCAGGACCAAATCATCCGCATAGGCCAAGATTTTAATGGGAGTAGGGTTATAAGACCCTTGCATACCAAGTACCCCAGGGCACTGGAGGACAGTCCTAATTGAAATGTCAATTCCAAAAGTGTACAAAAGGGGACTCAAACGGCCGCCCTGTCGCATCCCTCGTTTAACCAAATCCTGATGCCCCAACCAACCATTAACAGTGGGAACAATAACAGCCTCATGATAAAGGGCTCTAATCCACCCTACGAATTCAGTGGGGAATCCAAAAGCTGCCAAAACAGAAAACAAGAACTTATGGGAAAACCTATCGGAAGCTTTCTCCTGGTCAATCCCAAGCACCCATCCCTTAATGCGGTTCTGGTCCCCCAAGGAAAATAACTCCCTCAACAGGATAAGATTATCAGTTTGGCACCTACCTGGGATGCCGCATGTCTGGGCTGGACTAATAAGTCTAGTTACCCGAATAAGTCTGGCTAACAATATTTTAGCAATAATCTTGCTATCCACATTGGGAAGACTCAAAGGTCTCCAGTTATTAATGTCTGATACGGAACCTTTTTTATGGATTAAAACTAAAATAGTCTCCTTCATAGACTTCGAAAATTTAGCTTTAGACAACATGTCATTGAACAAAATAGTTAAAAGCAGGGGCCAATTCTTTTCGAAAAGTAGAATAAAAACTTGCCGTGAGCCCATCAGAGCCAGGAGCAGAAGTCATCTTTAAACCAGCAATGGCTTGTTCCACCTCATCCTCGGAGATGTCCGAAATTAGCAAATCGCATTCCTCAGGAGGGAGGTAGGGCAAAGACAAAGATGCAAAAAAATCATCAGCATCGTCACAGGGAGATTCAGTCCCAAACATGTCTAGAACGTAATGCTCCACTATCTTAACAAGCAATTCCGGGGATAAATAACCCTGGATTCAACCCTGCCTTGACATTCTTTAAAAGGGTCTAAGCCACCCTTGGGTAACTTAGTCCCAAACCTTGCTTCTTGCCCTAAGGATCTGGCTCTGTCATACTGTAAATCCCTCATCTGACGACTAAGGACCAAGATTTGTGAGCTATAATCATGGGAAGAGCAATCTGAAAGAGAAATTAAAGTCTGTAACTGTTGATGTAATGCCAAGTACTGCTTATAGCGACTGGCATGATCAGCAGCAGTTTTTTGTTGTAAAACCTGTCTCCACCTAACCTTATTATCCTCCCACCACTCCATAACATCTTCATAGAGATCGGCGACAGACAACTGTGCCACCCACTCTCGTCTCCATAATTGTTGGACTTTAGGGTCCTGAAGTATGGAATCATTAAGTCTCCACCTATTCTTTTTGCAACTGGGAACATTAGACCAAGAGATTGTAACCCGGAGGGCAGCATGATCTGAAAACTCACACCCAATAGTCCGACAGTCAGAGATTGTAAGTGAATGAGAAAGAAAGATAAAGTCTATTCTGGTTTTACAGTCGCCCCTAAAATAAGTAAACCCACCCCTCAGATGCCGAGCCCTATAGGCGTCCTTAAGTTTAGCAGCAGAGATAATATTCTTAAGGGTCATGGTATCGCTGAAAAGCTTAGAGGTATGAAGCCCCCTGTCTGCTCGATGTAATCCACAATTAAAATCCCCAGCCCAAATAACAAGTCTGTAAGTGTACAAAAAGGGTTGTACTAGTCGAAAAAGGGCAGACCGCTGTGCTTTGGTCTGAGAAGCATACAGGGCAATCAACCTAAATCTTTCAGAATGAAAAGAGATATCTAGCAGTAATGCCCTCCCGGGATGAATATCCACGAGTCTGGACACTTTAAGGGCAGAACTGGAAAACAAAATACCAACCCCGTCATATTTATCCACCCCCAAGGACCAAAAGGAAGGGCCATGAGACCAAGCTTTACAGGCTTGCTGAAGTTCTTTATTAGTTTTTAATCGTGTATCAACTAAACAGGTACTATCACATTGCATATCTCGTAAAGAAAGCATGACACCCCCAAGCTTCCTGTCGCCCTTAACACTATTAACATTTAAAGAAATTATTGACAAAGAATCCATAGGGAAAGTTAAGGTGATTTACTCTGACGACACTGTCTAGTTCTTTTGGCAATTGGGTCCGTGCCACCACCCCTCTCCGTGTCAGTGTTGGAAACAATTCTGAGGAAGTATCCATATCGTCATCTGCAGAATCCTTATCCGTAACATCAGAAGCCAAAACAGCAAATTTATTGCCAGATTTCCAAGTCCTAGCTCCAGAGGCCTTACTTCAGCCAGAAACAGCCAGCCTCTTCCTATTCCTTTTCTGCTGTACAGTGATAAAACTAGATGACTCCAGATCAGACTGAGCCTGGGGTAAAGGCGGGGGTGGGGGGCAACACCTCAAGGTCTTTAGAGACCGAAGCACTTGGAGTAGGGCCCTCAGCCTCCCCAGTGACCACCTGTTCCTGCATATGAACCTCATCGCTCCGGGATAAATCAGAGTCCCCTATATCCCCTACATCCCCGTCACCGGGGCCGTGGTTTGTTGGGGAAGGGATAAAGCCACCAAACCAACCGGCAAATGATGCTCTGCAATCCTCTTAGCCTGCTGTTGCTGAGCAAGGTTAATAAGGCCTTCATAAGAGGGGCAATCATCCCGATTATGCGAGACCCAAGGGCATCAACCACAGGCATGACCAGTGTGCTCACATTAAGCTGCACTTAAAAAGATTTAACAGGAACTGGAATTATGGCCAAACTCCAAACAGTGGCTACATTTAACAGTATCACAAGCTGAGTTTAAGTGGGCCCGAGAGCCACACTTAAAGCAAGATCTTGGTTGCCCAGCATAAAAAAAAATCAGCCCTTTATCCCTCCCAAGGTAAAAAAAAAAACTAGGCAAGTGGCTGGGGCCAGAATTCATAGAATATAACTTTACCCGAACCCTCCACCCTCCATCCCAAATCTGCTCACTATCCAGCGTAGGAGTGGGTTTATTCAAAACCTCACAACGCTGTTTCAACCATAACAGGATATCTTCAACGTTCACCCCTTCATTTTTAAACATGATGGTAATATGTTTAACCGTGGGTTTAGTCAAAGGAAGGACATGAAAGGGGGACTAGGCAGCAAATTTTTGCACGTAGCATATTGAGCCCAGAAACAATCTAAACTGGACACATTTTTAAAGCTAACATAACAGTTAGCGTTTCCCAAACTAATCAATGCAAAAATTTCAGGGGAGAAAAAAAAACGCATAGAACCCTTAAGCAAGGTTTTTGCAATATAAATCCTATCCGGGGTTTTATCCAGCCCTCCTTTATATAAAAAACGCACAGCATTACGTCTAGGGGCAGGCTCACCCTTAGTTTGAAATAAATCAGAGAGCTTAAAGCCCACAGGCTTATCAGAATCAGTACCTAGCATCTTGTAACAATACAGGGTCAGGACCTAAACGAACTGGTACCCCTGGAGAATTGTCTACAGCAACTGCCTGAGCTGGCAAGGCCAAGCTAGAAGCAGGACATATCTGGCATGGGGAAGTAGTAGGCACCTACAGTAGATACACTAAGAACAGGTTCAGAAATACCTCCAGTAACAGTACAAGAAGCAACATTAGAGTTCATAACACAAGTAGTAGAAATATTACCCCGGGGCAAGTTGGAGCTCATAGTAGAAGGTGCGGTGGCCACCGGCACTGCTGCATTCTTCAACATGGTGATATAGGAGGGATCCTGTGAATCAGGCAACCAAGAACCACTGTCCAACTGTTCCCAGCCAGCAATTTTCAGAGCCAGTTCAGGAGACCAAGTCGACCCATCCCGTAAAACAGCAGGTTGCAAATCATGATGCTCGTTAGGCAAAGAAGAAGCAGGAACTCCCAGTAATTTACTCCAACCCAGTCTCTGTGCACGAGAGGCAAAAGAAAACACAGGACCGCCCGTAGCATCTCCCAATGCCGAATCTGTAGATTGTAAGGGAGCTGCCTGGGCGCTGCCGAGGTGCTGGTTTCCAGAAAACAGATGAGTCCGGAAGGGCTGTAGGCACTCGGGAGCAGAATCCGACAAACTGCCAGCCCCCAGAAGCAGGAGGTAATGCCGCTGTGGACAGCGGAACAGCAGCATTCAGAAGTGCATCAGAGCAGACCGGCCCAATTGCAGGAATAGTCCGACCGGAAACAGCAGGAAGGGAAACCGAAGCAAGAGGCTCAGTATCCACAGAAAAGGAAGCCAGTTTCTGATCAAGTAAGTGCATTTGTAATAACAATTGAGATCTTACTGCCAGTAAATTAACTTTATCATCACCAGAGGAGAGCACAGAGCTATGCACAGGACTAGACGTCATGGCAGGAAGCATAGCTTCAGCAATACTGAGCTCAACCAGATCAGCCACTGTACAAGCTTCCTCAACGGCCTCTTGCGCTGCCAGCACAGGAGAGGAGGCCAACTCTCCCATACCTTCTGCATCCATCTTCTCCATCATTTTGACTGTCCTACATAATTTGTACCTGTCCTGTTAATTTTTGTTCACTAAGTTTACATTTCTGTTTCTGAACACAAGCTAATGATAACTAGTGTGCCCCAGGCTGATTCAGTGCCCTGAAAAGGGCTTAATTACTAATGGTGCCCATTGTAAGCTGCCCTAAAAAGGGCTACTAAATATTGCCCACTGGCTGCTACATGGCGCTGAAAAGACTTAAGTGTGCCCTCAGTTCACGTCCCTGATGGGGGCCAAGGGGCCTTAACTCCTTTCTGCCCTGACCAATAGATCAGCTCTTCCTCTGCTCCTATGTATAATGCAGACACTAAACGTCTCTCTGCTTAGTAACCCAGACAGGGCTTTTAACCAGCCACCTCTTCTCTGTCTGTGGCGCCATTCCTGCTCTGACAGGGTGTTTTACATGGCTGTCTCGGCCCTTTGAGTTCTTCTCCCAACCTCTCAGTACAGCGTCTCCCCCTTTCTGATGTGATGGTCTGCCCTGTAAAGGATTTTTAAATATGTTTTTCTAGCCCTTACAAAGGCCTTCAGTTACCCAAACCCGGGCTCCCCTTAGTAGACAGTCATGAAAAGGGGTTTTTAACTTGCGTCCCCAAAACTCTGCTGCCTGGGAACAAAAAGTTTGTCCTGTTTGGTACTGCAAGTGCAGCACACAGAGAAATGAGGTATGCGGCACAGAAAGCAAAAGAAAAGCAGGCAACTGCATATGCTTGATAACAGTGAGCACATGCACAGTCTAGCCCTAGTACAGCACTGGTTTCATTTCTGCTAGTTGACAAAACTTCTGACCACACAGAAGGGCCTATCATTGGATGTTGGGGTTGAATGGATCTCTCTCAACATGCGACATCGGGATCTTAGGATGTCCACAGCCCAACCTTACAGGTGGCAACATCTCCTGGGTCCTAGTACCCACTAATGCCTTTTGACTTGGTGCCTGTCCCAGGGACAGGCAGAGAAATTAAACCATCTGTCCCTGGAGAAAACTAGGTGTCTGAGACGGGCAGACAGGTGCTTATTTCAACCCCTGCTTACAACAATATATGTAGATTTGCCCTATCGGCTCCTCGCCTAACCCACCACTGACTATTCTGCCTTAAACTGTCTGTCTCCTGATTCCCTTCGTTCATACACTCTAGGGTGTTTTGTTGACTCCTTAACCTGATCTCTTCGTCCCTCCTCACTGCGGGACATGCTTACCCCGGTCTCTCACTCTCGCTCCCTTAGGTAATCCACCTCCACCGTACTCTCTGTTCAACCTTGCTCCACGAAAATGGGCAAGCAGGCCTTCTCCTACTTTGCCCCTAGGTTTTGGGATTCACTCCCCATCCATGTCAAGAACTCCTCATCTCACCTTACATTTCAGCATGCTCTACTTTCCCACCACATCACTCTTGGAAACTGTGACTTCACTTAACTTCCGTTCTGTCTCTCTCTATTTCATCCTCAGCGTGTGGCCTTGCCCATTTTTCAGTATTTGCCTTTTGCTTAAGAGTCTCTAACTGTCTGCTTCTCCCTTAGCTGGGCCTAATGTCTTGTCTACCTTACTGTTATGTATCAATTGTAAGTGTGCCTACCTGCTGTTTTCTCCCACAGCTAGGCCTGATGATTCGTCACCCTTGGTTTCTGTAAAAATTGTACGCTGCAATAACTTCACTACTGTTGCTGTTATCCATGTGATGTAAAATCTTCTGTGGCTGCCTCTGCCTTTGTATTTGTATGGACAGTTCTCCAGCCTTCTGAAACTGATTGTCTGTCAATGCTGTACTGTTATATTGTACTCTTCTGGGTTGTGCCTGAAAATAGGCAGGATTTTTGCCTAGTGCACTCACCCAGTTACCAAAAGCTAATCAATAAATAAATAAATAAAGTAAGCCTCAGGCTCTGGGGACTGCTTCACAAAGGGGCCCTTAAATTCCAGGCAGGGGAGAGCCCTGGAAGCTGGGTGACCACTAGCCCAGGTCTGGCTGAGGGGATGCTGATTCACCGTGTATCTTCGGTGTTAATCTGTTGCTGCAGTAGAACAAAGGCCCTCGAGCAAAGCTGGAAAGGCCAGGCAGGTGAAGAATACTGCCTCCTTCACCCTCCGTGTATATCCTTGAATCAGGGAGACCATCACCCTCCAGGGGAAGCCGTGAGTACCCCAAACTGCAGCTCTGGGGATTCCTTGTTTGCATCAGCTAGGAGGGTTGGGGAAGAACCCTACCCCCAACGACAGACTGATTTTCTTTGAACCTGTGTTGCTCTGCAAAGGCCCCAATGAGAGACTGAAGGCCTGCAACTGAGAATGGTGAGGTACCCACCATCTGGAATTGTTCTGGGTGCACCCAGGGGAGGGGGAGACATCTTACTGTGTTGTGTGCATATTTTTATGGAAGCTTGAGGTAGTAGCCCTCACCTCCTCTGTCTGAGGCCATTTTAAATAAGGGATTACTGTTAGCCATATTACATGAGTGTTTGTGTTTTGCTGTTCTTATTATTACGGGGTGGGGGTATTGATCTAACTGTGCCAAAGGGGTCCGGGTGGAGACTAGGCTGATGGCTTTCCAGGATGTAGAGGACTGGTGTGACTTTGAGGGTTTTAACCCCCATAGAATGCTGCTAGTGTGTAATGTGGCAGTGGGGCGGAAACAAAGAGGACATCCTATACATCTTAGAGATTTAGCGAGCGGTTACAGACTGGGTTAAGAAGTGTAGGAATATAACAATGGAGGCGGGGAAAGACTCTGACCCCATGGAAGTACGCCCAAGTCACCACGGATATGTCGCAAGAGACCTGGGTCTTGCTGAAAAAGGGGATGGCCAGTAGCCTGCCCTCAGGGAAGCCAGACCCTTCAGGCTCCCTGAATGAGGAGCAGAAGGGTTTTGAAACCCGGCTGGGGATATGCCTTAAGGAGAAAGGGAAGACCCTGCATGATCTCCGGACCCTGCTCCTGGGAGGTAGGGAACTCCCAATGACACTGCCAGGTGGGTTCACCTCCTATATTGGGATGGCCCATGAGCAGTACAGGCGGCTCTGTACCTTCTCTGGAGCCATCCAGACGCCCATGAGGCAGGATGATTTCCACTCCTGAAGCAGTGAGGCCACCCAGATAATTCAGGTATGGGGCTGTCCTGAGGAGGAAAAATGCAAGCGAGTCTTGGAATGCCTCCAGGGTATAGCGCTGGACGTGATCCAGTCCTTGCGGGCCAGCCAGCCCAACAGTGCTCCCCACGAACACCTGGACATTCTGTGGAGTACTCTTGGGGTGGTCAAGAGAGGGAGATGGTGCTGGGCCAGTTGTGGGGCCCTACACAACATACTGGTGAGAAACTGTCCCAGTACATCACCTGGGTGGAGACCATAGTGCGCAAACTCGCCAAGGCTGGGCACGACCGCCCCGTCGGCGGTGGCACAGATGCGGCTTGAGCAGATCCTGCGGGGGGCAGTGTACTCACGCCTGACTGTGGTCACCCTCAGGCTGCGGAATCAGAAAGGTGATCCTCCCATATTCAAGCAGCTATTGGATGAGGTGAAAGAAGAGGGAGCCCAACAGGAGGTGGGAGCCCCGCTGACAGTGCTCGCCACCACCAGTGCCAACCTGTGGCCCCAAGGCCTGCCCCCGCCCGAACCGGCCAAGTCACCGGACTTGGGGGCAGTCCAGTGCATGAAGGACCTGGTACGGACTGTGCAGATGGCTATGGAATCCCTCCCTTTCCCTAGCAGGGCTGCACCTGACTCACGGCAACTGCCACCCACCTACCCTGCCCCCCCAACCCGGGTTTCGACGGTCCCTGGGACCCCAGGATGGTTGGTTCTGCTTCAAGTGTTTGCAGGATGGCCATACATGGCGAGTCTGCCTCAGGGAGGAGAACCCGCAGCTGGTAGCTGAGAAATGCCAGAAGCAGGAAAATGAAGCGACCCCGCACCCCCAAAATGGCCCTGCTCCACTTTTTGGACCAAACCTCTGGTATCTCAAAATCGAGGCGTGCCAATGGGCCTTAACGGTCCTCAAACAGACACCGTGGTCTTGGTGGAGGGGGTGACCTGTTCCGCGTTACTGGACAGTGGGTCCCAGGTCACCATCATCCACCAGCCTTTTTATGGCCAACACCTAACACACATACCTCTCCTACCCATCTGGATTGTTGCTATGGGGTATAGCCAGCACGGATTACCCGTACAATGGGTAGTGTGTGGTCAGCATATCCTTCCAAACAAGGGGGGAAAGACACTCTGCCCACTATAGAAGCCCTTGCGTTGGTCTGCCCCGAGCCGAAGAATATGACTGACACCCCAATGCTTACTGGGACCAATGCCAATATGTTCAAGCGGCTGGCCCAGATGTGCTCTGACCAGGATGGGATAGGCGAGCTTGCTAGCCTCTCAGTTAAAGTCGCAGTAAAAAGGGTGGGGCTTGAGGTGACGAGTGACCCTAGTGGGGCTGACGGATGCAGGGTCGGGGTGGTCCAACGAGTGGATGGGGTGAAGCTAATCCTTCCCCCGGGTGCCGAATGTCCCGTGGTGGGCATTGCTCAGTTTGACCGATCCCCCCAAGGGGCTCCTTCCATACTTGACGCCCCCCCTTCGGGTAGCTTGCCATATGGATTACTGGTCCAGCAGGGAGTGCTGCCCTCCTCGGACAGTTCCCATGCCCGGCAAGTTACTGTGAGGGTTCAGAACGAGTACAAAAGGCCAGTGACCATCCAGAGGGGTTGTGTGTTAGCCACTATCTTTAGGTGTGACAGAGCTGTGTCCATTGACCCTAGGGAAGACTTGGGGGGCAGACCTGCCCTTGTTCGACTTCAGAAGCTCCCCTATCTCTGACAGCTATAGGCAGAGTCTGAGCCACAAGTAAACGAAGCACCGGCGAGTTTTCTCCTTACATGAGTGGGACCATGGGTTGTGTCACAGAGAAAGAACACCACATCCAGCTGAGAAACGACTGCCCGTTCAGGGAACGGTCGTGGAGTTTAGCCCCCGGGGATGTGGAGGATGTCCGGAAACACCTGCTGGAATTGCTTGAATGCCAGGGTCATCACAGAGTCTCAGAGCCCGTATGCTTCCCCATTGTGGTGGCCCGGAAGAAGAGTGGAGCGGTGAGGATGTGCATCGACTACACTCGCTAAACAAGTGGACTATCCCAGACCAGTACACAGTACCCAGAGTGGAGGATGCGCTGGACAGCTTGTCGGGGAGCAAGTGGTTCTCCGTGCTGGATCTCCAGAGCGGGTACTACCAGATACCCATGGCAGAGGGGGTCAAAGAGAAGACCACTTTTATATGCCCACTGGGGTTCTACCAGTTCTAGCATATGCCTCAGGTCATATCTGGAGCCCCGGCCACCTTCTAGCACTTGATGGAAAGGGCTGTGGGAGATATGAACGGCTCGAGGTCATAGTTTATCTGGATGACCTCATCATCTTTGGGCAGACCTTGGAAGAACTCAAGGCCCGGCTGATGAAGGTCATGGACCGGCTGGAGGAAAAAACTACTCACCATAGTAATGTTTCTTCTAATAGAATCTTGCTGTATTCTGACAATATACAGTTAGCCTCAGCTCTTGAACTGCCCTGGAGAGGAAACCGTTAACTCTATGCAGGAGCATAGAATGTTGAGCTCAAGCTCGGTTTTCAAACCTCTTTCTCTGGTACATCTCAGTGTAACTGTCAGATTCTTATGAGCAATACTAACTACCTAGTAACTATAAAAATTGTTTAAACTTTTAAAGCCATAGGCAACAAAACCTGGGTCCAAAAAAAGACTCAAGTCAAGAACCCAAGAATAAAAACATGTAGATATTGAAACAATCTATACAGGAACACAAACAAATAAGAAAAACACCCCACCTGACAGGCAGGGGACAAGGTACACCTCTGGGGTGCAGCACTGTACCTGCCAACCCACATCCCAAAATGTTAGGTTCTGAGAGGAGAGGCAGGGAGGGAGGTCAGAATACAGCAAGACTCCATTAGAAGAAACAACATTACTATGGTGAGTATTTTTTTTCTTCAAACAACATGAAGTCTTGCTGTATTCTGACATATACAGACTACCAAGCAGCCCCCCCTTGGAGGAGGGGAAAAAAAGAACCTTACTTTGGGAACAAGCTCTACAGTACTGCTGTACCAAACCTAGCATCACTCCTAGTCTGGGTATTCAGAGAGTAATGCTTGGTGAATGTATGAACTGTTTTCCAGGTGGCTGCTTTACAGATTTCCACCAAGGGAATATCCCTGGCAGCTGCCAAGGAAGCAGCTGTGCCCCTGGTTGAGTGTGCCCTCAGGCCTGAGGGCGGCTCTTTTCCCAGTTTTGAGTAACAGAACTGGATACAGGAGACAATCCACCTGGTAATAGATCTCTTAGTGGTAGGTCTACCTTTTCCCACTTCCCCATAGATAAGAAACAGCTGGGTGGTATCATTTATGTGAGCCTTCGTATGCTCTGTGTAATAGCTTAGAGCCCTTTTCACATCCAGACTGTGCAATCTTCTCTCCTCTGAAGAAGAATGATCAGTGAAAAAGACAGGCAGAGACACAGATTGGTTCAAATGAAAATCTGAAACCACTTTAGATAGGAACCTCCTGTCTGTCCTGAGGACTGCCTTATCCCTATGAAAGAAGATGAAGTCAGGTTCAACTGACAAGGCCTGCAATTCATTGATTCTCCTGGCAGAAGTGATGGCTACCAGGAACAGTTTTCAAAGTCAAGTACTTAAGCTCCGCAAAGGATAAAGGTTCAAAAGTGGGTTGCATGAGTTGTGCAATACAGATATTCAAGTCCCAAGCTGGAGTAGGCTCCTTAAAGGGAGGGTTAAGATGAACCAGACCTTTAAAGAACTTACTGAACACAGAATGAGATGTCAGGGAAGATCCTTTCCCTGCAGAAAGAAAAGCAGACACAGCTGCTAAATGGACTTTCACGGTAGCAGGCCTAAGGCCTAAGCCATTCAGATGAACCAGATAATCCAGAACTGTGGCAATGCCCGATGAATCTGGTGGTATGTTCTTGAGAGAACACCAAAAACTGAACCTTTTCCATTTGGAACTGTAAGTTTTTCTGGTGGAAGGTTTTCTAGAAACCTTAAGGATATCCACTACGCCCTGGGAGACATTTAAACCTGCATACTCTAACTCTTCAAGAGTCAAGCTTTGACCTTGAGGGGCTGAAGGTTGGGATACCAAGCCCTCCCCATAGAGGAGATCAGGAGATCATGCTTCCTGGGCAGAAGCAAGGGCAGTGATGCTGCTAGAGACAGCAGCAGGGGATACCAAGGTTGCCTGGCCCAGTCTGGGGCCACCAGGATCACTGTGCAGGGTTGAGACCTGATCTTGATCAGAGCTCTGAAAATCAGCGGAAAGGGGGGGAAGGCATAGAGAAATCTGCCCGTCCAATCCAACAGGAGAGCATCTAGAGTAACAGTCCCCAAGACTGGAGGTCTGCAGCAAAAAAGGGGAAGTTGATTGTCTGGGGCTGCAAAGAGATATATCTCTGGAAAGCCCCATCTCTTGAAAATTACCTGGAGGATATGAGGGTTCAGGGTCCATTCGTGGTGACCCTGAGATATCCTGCTTAAGGCATCTGCCAGGACATTGTCCTTCCCTGGAAGATGAACTGCTATCAGAGAAGCCTGAAGAGAGTAAGCTAGAGACCATATTTTCATGGCTTATGTGCACAAGGCTTTGGACCGAGTGCCCCCTTGCTTGTTTATGTACCACATTGTAGTGGTGTTGTCTGTCCTGACCTGCACCACTTTGCCTTTGACTGATTCCGAGAAGGCCTGAAGGGCTAGGAATGCTGCCCTGAGCTCCAGAAAACTAATGTGAAGGAGATACTCCTGCTGAGACCAAAGGCCCTGTGCAGCGAGGTCTCCTAGAGGGGCTCCCCCACCCCAGGAGAGAGGTATCTGTGGTCAGGACCAGTGAGGGTGCCTGACTGAGGAACGGGACACCCTGCCTGAGGCTGTCCTGATCTAACCACCACTGGAGAGCCTAGACAAGAGTCTGAGTCACTGGAATCAGTTCTGTGAGAGAGTCTCTTTTCTGGGACCAAAAGGACCTTAAGTGGAACTGAATGTCTATTTGGAACCTTGCTCCTTGAACCGCTGCTGTGGAAGCTGTCATGTAGCCTAGGAGTTGTAAGAAATGCCTGGCTGGATGAGACACTAGTGGTCGGAATGAGGAAGCCAGGTCTAACAGGGCCCTTACCCTTTAAGATGGGAGGAAGGCCTTTGCTTGAATAGTATCCAGCTCTACCCCTATAAAAGTGAGGATCTGTACTGGTTCGAGGACTGACTTGGAGAGATTTAAAAGGAATCCTAGAGAGCTGAAAAGACTCTCAGTAACCTCTAGAGCTGACTTGACTTGCTCCGAGGACTGAACTACAATTAGCCAGTCATCTAGATAAGGGAAGACAGAAATGCCCTGCCTTCTGAGAAAGGTTATCACTAAAGATGTAAGTTTGTCATGGATGAGGTTTTAATGACTCATTGTTTGTTCATGAAATCATTAGTAAACAGTAGTAAATGTTGTGGCACTGTCATCATTGCTACATTCTGATGACACTAGTGAAAGTCATGGAAGTCCTGAATAAAGATCAAACGTCATGGAATCAATGACGTGTATGACTGCCATGACAAACTTACATCCCTAGCTATCACTACTGCAAGGCACTTTGTGAACACCCTTGGAGTTTTTATTTATTTATTTATTTAGTTAGTTAGTTAGTTTTTGTTAACCGGGCAGGTGCACTAGCCAGCAAGCGACTATTTTCAGGCATGACCCGGGAGGTACAATTACAATACAAGTAGAACAGTGCAGTTTATACAGCACAGGTACATAGATACAAGCATACAATTTTTTATAAGTAAGCAGAGGGTACTGGAGGAAGGACAGATTTTGCATTAGATTTGGGGAAACTGATGGGGGGGGATGTGGGCAGGGAAGGGTGAATGCACAGCTCAAGGCAGTTGGAAGGTGGCGGGGCTGGAACCAAGGTAAGAGAACTCTACCAACTGTTTTGGCCAAGAATCTTAGGAGAGTGTAGGGTGGGACAGTGAAAAGGATTACAGCTTTTGCAGCAGGAGGCAAGAGTCTATAACCGGGCTCATGGAACCGATTCCCGGTATGAGAGGCTCAGGTGGTGAGAGGCGGACAGGGTAGGCTGGCGGCGGTGGGTAGGAAGGAAGTGTATAGACTACAGGGGCTGGAGACAGGGAAGGGCAGGGTTACATAGGGAGTTGTGCTGAGAGCGGCAGGAGCAGGCGTGAGTACGGCTGATGCAGGAAAACATGGAACAGCAATCGGACTCCACGGGAACCTTGGGTCGGAATGAAAGGCAGGGGCCGGCTGGAGGGCCCAGCTGGGCAGGGTTGGCATTCTGGATGATGACGGGTTCCAGAGCTGAGACAGGTTTGTTCACCCGGCGCGGTGACCCGCAGGTGAGTCATATAGGGGAAGGCTGAAACCGCATCAAGGAAGGGATCAGGGAAGCGGAAGATACAGCATTAGCGGTAGAATGCTGCAGTCGGCATCCGGGCTTATGGAACCGTGGCCGGCAGGAAAATAGGGGACTCGGTCACCAGGGAGTTACGGCGCATGCGGCTTTTAGCGAGAAAAGGTGCGGTGGCGACTCCAGTGCTGCGGAACTGATAGCCAGCAAGAAATACCAGGGGTAGTCGAGTGGGGGGGGGGGGAGAAGATGAGGAGAGACCAGTACCAGTTTTCAATAAATACATACATCAAAGATTAGTGCAAAACAGCAGGATGTTTTCAATACATACGTCAAAAGATTAGTGCTAACAGCAGGATGGGAAAGCAGGTACCACAATCATAAGGTAATTGGCAATTGTTACACACAACGATTGTAACAATAAGGTGACTGAAGACATTTGTAATACATAACACAGTAAGTAAAAACGGCAATTGTCATAACACAAGGTTAAGAAAGGTAGAGTGATAGAGGCATATATAATACATCAGACGGTAGAGCCATATAAGTTTCTTTGCGATCATAAAAGAAAGTGCAAGCAGTCCAAATAACCAGTATGCAAGGCATCAAGTAGGGTGTAGGTAGACGAATGGGCATGTAGATAGGGGGAAGGAGAGGTAACATGAAGAAAAGATTTAGGTAGGATCAAAACAGGCACATTGGTCCATAGAAGTAAGGTGATTCCGTAGTCTTCGCTTGAAAGCAAGGTGTGAGGAAGCTCGTCTTAGGTCAATAGGTAAAGAGTTCCACGCTTGGGGGGCAGCATGCCCAAATGCACCAGCGCCTTTGGAAGTGCGGCAGAGGGGAACTTTTAGAAAAGACTTATCAGACGATCTCAGCTCATGCGGGGGGATAGCAGGCTGGAGCAGCTCAGATAGTGTAGCAGGTCTAAACACTCTGATTATGGAGTCTGAGAGGCAGCAGAGGTAGTACTGTCTAGTGGAGGAGGGGGAAAGCCAGCCTAGGTCCTTATAAAGTTGGCAGTGATGTTTAACTCATTCAGGCCTAGAGATGTCTGTAGGCGGTGTCTGAAAGCATAGCCCCTCAGGACAATAACGCCTGTAGACGTACTCAACTGACTTTCACTCAGGCCCAGAAACGTCTGAGGAAGTCAGCAGTTTTTACCTAACTATTAAACAAACCGAATTGCTTAGAATTGAATGCATAGCACCGTTAGAAAGGTAATTTTGCTCTGAACAATTCTGCTGCAGATACTTTGTGTCTATCATGTATGCTTTAGGAGTTATTCATATTTGTTTAAGGTATGGTGTGCATGGCTAACATTTGTCTGTCAAGCCTCAACTAAGCACCTTGAATAAATTTGAAAAAAAAAACAGTTGTTTGGTATTTCAGCTACTATAAAATAAAAACTAAATGGATTACAATTGATTGCATAGCACCATTAGAAAGGATATTTTGTGCTGAATAATTTTGTCACTGATACTTTGTGTCTACCACATATACCTTAGAAGTTATTTGCATTTGTTTAAGGTATGGTGTGCATGGCTGACATTTGTCTCTCATGCATCACCTAAGCACCTTGAAAAAAATCAGAAAAAAAATCAGTTGTTTGGTATTTCAGCTAGTATAAAATAAAAACTAAATTGATTACAACTGATTGCATAGCACCATTCGAAAGATAACATTGTGTTGAATGACTTTGCCACTCATACTTTCTGTGTAGCACTTACGGTTCAAGAGGTATTCACATTTGTTTGTGGCATGCTGATTGTGGCTTGATTTTGCTTAGAAAGGCCCAGGATGCAGTGCTAAGAGTATACAGGGCACAAGTGGCAGAAGTCTCAAAGAGCTCTTGTGGTGTGAATGAGTTAAGGCGGGGGGCCTTTGATGCATATCGGCAAACATTGTTGTAGGTGGTATCCCACTTTTGAAGTGCAGTTTTGTTTGCCATGGTTAGGATGAGGGCGCAGTAGGATAGAGTTGGCATGAGGATTCCCATGGCAATGGCCAGCTTGGCAGTGGATGTGAGCATGTAGTTAGTTCTGTAGGCAGCCCCCAGTTTGCAATTAACCGTTTTGCAGGTTTCTTGGATGTGTTGGTTCAGGTCAAGGGTTTGGTCGAGCAGTATGCCCAGATAGCGGAACGTACTTACAGTCTCGAGAGGGGTTCCGTTTAGGTCAAGTATATTCAGGGGAGATGAGCAGGATCTAAGTTTATGGGTTGTTTCCAGTAGCATGGCTTTTGTTTTGCTAGCGTTGAGTATGAGGCAATGAGCGTTTAGCCAGTGTTGAGCCGAATGGAAGGCAGATGTCAGAGTGGCATTGAGATGGTTAATACAGCCTGAACGAGCACAGATAACCAGGTCATCAGCATAGAGTAGCGAGGCACCAGATGTTATACTGCTGGGAAGATTATTTATGAACAGTGAAAAAAGGAGAGGGCCTAGTATTGAGCCCTGCGGTACTCCAATGCTGATTGTGGCACTATCAGAGATAGCAGAGTTGAGTTTCACCACTTGTGTCCTGTTTGTTAGGTAGCTACTGAACCAGTTTGTTACAGGGGATGAGAAGCCAAGGTTTTTACGGGTAGTTAGCAGAAGGGGGTGATCCACAAGGTCGAAAGCCTTGGTGAGGTCAATGAACACAGCCCCCGTTAGATGACCTTCATCCATATTTATAAGAGTATCAGAGGTAAACCTAGCTAACGCTGTTGTGGTACTGTGATGTTTCCTGAAACCATGTTGTCTTCACAGAGTGAGTTTGAAGAGTCGAGGAATCGATGGCCTGGTGGCTACTATTTTCTAGAACTTTACTGAGGACCGAGAGAATGGCAATGGGTCTGTAGTTCGATATTTCATTTTTGTTCCCTTTTTTGAAAATGGGGGTAATTCTAGCGGCCTTCCATATCTCTGGGATTGTGCCTGTGGAGAGGGACAGTGTGAAAATCCTGGCTAATGGATATGAGATGAGATGGGCAGCAGCTTTCAGTAGTCGGGGTTCCAGTGTATCCAAGCCAGGGCTGGTGTTATCAGATATGGCATTTAGGAGTTTAAGAACCTGATTTCTAGTTGAGTTGATGTCAGACCGAATGGCATGGCTCTGAACTGATAGTGACCTGATGGCAACTCGAACCTAAGATATTTTCTGCGGAAACAACGTATAAGTATATGGAAATAGGCATCCTTGAGATCCAGGGAGGCTAGCCAGTCTCCTGGTCTCGGAGAAGGAAGAATCATTCCCAGAGTCACCATTTTTAATTTTGGCTTTGTAATGTGTGTGTACAGATATCTCAGGTCTAGGATGGGTCGCCACTGCCCTGTTTTTTGGGGGGGTAAGGAAATATCTAGAATACAGCCCTTTGCCCCTGTATTGTGGAGGAACCCTCTCTACAGTTTTGAGGGTTAGTAGGGAGGAAACTTCTTCCTCCAGGGCAAGTGTTTTTGAGGCTGTTGTAGGTGGAAAGGATCTGACTCTCCTTTTGAGGAACTTTGAGAAACTGAGAGCCAGACCCTGGCTTACCACTTTCAGGACTCAACTGTCTGAAGTGATAAACTTCCAGGCCTGGAAGTGGTAAGCCAGCCTGCCCACTACAGGAATAGGAGAGGCGACCTGAACTGACAAATCAGGGTGTCTGTTTGGCAGGAGCTTTAGCCAGCGAGGAGGATGCAGCTCTGCTCATCCCCCTTCTGCTTCTCCCTCTGAAGAACCCCCTCTGCTGAAAAGAAGAGGAGGCCTGGGCTTGGCAAAAGGGCTTTTGAAAGGGCCTGCCCTAGACTGCTGCTTCTGAGGAGTGGCTTGCCTTTTCTTGGCCACTGCATTCCTGTAGGCAGTCCTGTATTCATCCATCTTTTTCACGTAAGACTCTGTCTGCTCCCCAAACAGAGAATTACCAGCCACATGGAAAGACATAGCTTTAGCCTGGGTATCCTGTGAGAGGCTTGTACATCTAAGCCAAGCAAATTTCCTAACAGAAATAGATGTAGCAATGACTCTTGATGCCACATCATTTGAATCCACAGCAGCATGGAATTGTACCTTGGATGCCTTAATTCCATCAGCAGCCACCTCCTCCAGCTCTTTGGCTATCAGGGGTGGAATCTTCTTAGCCAGCTCCAGAACCATATCCCACCTGGATTTCTGGTACCTGGCTGTATAGGCCATATAATTGGCTTGTCTGAATCCCAAGAAAGATGCCAAGTACTGTTTCTTGGCCATGGCATCCACCTTCCTGGAATTCTTATCTGGGGGGTGTGAAGCCAAAGGAATATTTGGCCTGTCACAGGCTGCAGCCTGCACTACCCCAACATGGCTACAATGATTGCAAAGAAATTCCATGCCAGAACCTGATAGCATATACCTCCTGTCCATCCTTTTATCCACAGGGGGTATGGAAGTAGGCATTTGCAAACATTTTTGAGTCTGTTTCCCTAAGGATTTGTGAAGAGGGATGGATAGCCTCTTGGACTTTGGGACATCCATCATTTCTATGTAATCAGGTGCCTCTGCCTCCTCAGCAGCTTCCACAACTGGGAGCTGGAGAGTTTCAGCAACTTTCTTGTAAAACATAAAGTGGGAAGGGGACTCAGAAAGTCTGGAAGGGGAGACATTGGTAGGCCTGTCTGGGGAGATGTCAGGCTCAACAGACTCATCTAGGTCTCCAAACACATCTTCATCTTCCTCATCCTCTGGGAAGTCTTTGTCTCCCTCCCTCCCATTCCTCATAATAAGCCTCTGGATCAAAATCCTATGGAGTTGGAACCATCCAAACCAATCGCTTTCCTGAAGGTGTCGGTTTGGATGGAACCGGGCAAAGCAATTGGACTATACTTATTGCTTTAGCAATTTCCTCAGTGGTTGGGGTCTGTGGGGTGTGATCCGAACCAGATGACTTCTTTCTCTTTTTCGACAGAACTGATCCCTCAAAATCGGATCTCTTTTGCCCAAGGAGGTATTACCCGTGTCAGCAGGCACCTCCTCAGGTTTGGTCGAAACAAAAACGGTCTGGCCATCCGGATCAGCGGACTTCTCAGCCTCTTTTTACTTCAGCCAACTTAATCTTTTTTCTAAAGTGGCTTTGGCAAAAATCTTACAAATTTGGCAGTCAGTTTTGAGGTGGTCAAACCTCAGACAACACACACAGACAAGGTAGGGGATCAGCTTTAGCAAAAGCCTCCCCACACTTGGTACAGTGTTGAAACCCAATGGGACAGTTTTTTTTCTTGGGTTTCTCAGACAAAACATTCTCTTGAAGTTACCCTTAACAGCTTTTAAGCCAGGTAACACTGTCTGATTGGTTATCAACCGTATCGTGGGTTGTGGAAAAAAAAATAATCTTGTTTTTTTGAAACCGATCTGAACCACAACTCACAAGAGAAATCAAAGAATATGACGAGAACAATAATATTTTGGTTCCCAACTGGACCGACTGATGGAAAACCGAAAAAAAAAAAAATTTCTACACAATTTTTATTCACTATCTACCTACCTGTACCATAGACAGAGATTCGACACCGGAAAAATAAACAGTTGATTAAACCGACTGATTTCTGCCACAACAAACCGAAATGAAGGAGAGCTCTCCGGAGCGACTTCTCAGTTAGGCGGAGTAAAGAATCTGACAGTTACACTGAGATGTACCAGAGACAGAGGTTTGAAAACCGAGCTGGAGCTCAACGTTCTATGCTCCTGTGTAGATTTAACTCTTTCCTCTCCGGAGCAGTGCAAGTGCTGGGGCTAAATGCATATTGTCAGAATACAGCAAGACTTCATGTTGTTTGAAGAGTTCGGCCTAAAGGTCTCCATCAACAAATGTCAGTTCTGTCAGCCTGCAGTTAAGTATGTCGGGCACATTGTCTCAGCCAAAGGGGTGCAGACGGATCCGACTAAAGTGGAGGCCCTCCAATCATGGCCCCTGCCCCACCCACTTGCATGCCTTGCAGTCCTTCTTGGGGTTCTGTGGGTACTATCTTTTTTTTATACTCTTTTATTGGTGTTCCATGGTCAACAGATAAGACATACATTATGAACAATTTTACATCATTCACTTCATAAGATCACAAGCCTTTTTCCTTTTCGTTATATGGTAACATCCCGTAGCTTTTTTACATAGTGACATATTATTTAGCCAATTAAGTTCAGGTTCAAACATACAGTTCCCATAAAAGTGTTATTGATCTAAAACAGATTAAAAAAACAGTCCAAATAACCCTTAGCTACCAATATTTTTCCATTTCATCTCTCCAGATCTACTTCTGAATAAATATTTTAGTATTCATGGTATTATTTTCTAACCAGGGTTCAATTCTTTTATCTGCTCTAAAATTAATTATTAGATATTTTCCCATCAGCTAACTATCCAGTGACAATGACATTTCCCATCTGTTCCAAGTATTACCAAACTGTTCTTCTCTGATTTATTTTCCCAGTTATTCTTTCTGGTATTTGGTGTACAATAACTATCCATTCTGCTCTCTCTGGGGGATCCTCCTGCAGCCATCTTCTCGTTATAGCTTTCAAGGCAGCTGCAATTAAAATACTCCATAAACGCCTCTCCTTTCTTCCCTTCACTTCTCTAGGGGGCAGCCCTAATACAAGATGCTTAGGGCCCAAAACGGTATGATACATGAATACTGTTTGTAATTTATCTATCACTTGGGTCCAAAAAATTCTCAGCTTGGGACAGTGCCAAAAGACGTGCTTGTGTGGATCTATTTTCTCCACATCCCCTTCAACAAGATGGGAGGACCGCATACCATAATGGGCTGCCTGTACAGGAACCAGGAAATATCTGTTTCGAACCTGCCAACAAAATTGTCTCCAATTTGGAGATGAAGTAGTAGTCCATGTATATTTCCATATTTTAGCCCACTCTGTATCAGACAGGATGATGTTCAAGTCATTCTCCCACCTTTCCAAAATGGATGAAGTGGACACTGAACTTCCCTTAATATATGCATTATATAGTAAAGTTATTGCTTTTTTCCCCCCGTGTGGTGTATTCCATATATCCCTAAAAGGTATATCTGTTGCCCCACCCCTTCTTCTTTCGCTCTTTGTTTCTGTAAATCCCTTATATAATTTCTAAATTGGTAAAATCTCAACAAATCAGTATGCATCCAACCAAAGACCCTCTGTGCCTGTTCAAAGGAAATGATTTGTGTACCCTGTATTAATTGATATGGAGATGTGATACCTCTTTCCACTTGTTTTCTGAACCACTTGTCTTGTGCTGCCGGGGGAAACGTAGGGTCATATACCCACCATCTGAACATCCATAGGACTTTTTGTATTTTTCCTCCCCTGGTGCCCCTCCTCCAGCCCTCCAATACTGTTCTGATGCCTGAAAAATATGTTTGGCAATTACATTTAATTTTTGGCTGGAAGATCAGGGCCATCAATGGACGGTTTGTCTGGTCCATAGTATCTATTCTTTTCCATAATGCATCATAATTTCTATTTACCCACAAGAGGGCTATTCACATTTGGGATGCTATCCAGTATCCCACAAGGTCTGGGAAAGCCATGCCTCCTTCCCTTTTTGGAAATTATAATATTTTCTTTTTTATCCTAGAATGTGTTTTTCCCCATACAAATGAAAGTAATATTTGCTGACAGTTTGCTAACATTAACTGTGGGACCTCACAGGGGACGCACTGGAACAAGTACAAGAGTCGAGGCAGTGCATTCATTTTCAATGCCTGTACCTTTGCACCAAATGACAAAGGTAAAAGTTTCCAGTGGAGGATATCCTTTTTTAATTGGGCAATCAGGGGTGGGTAGTTTAAGTTGTATAACTTATCTGCTGTCTTCCCTATAAGAATCCCCAAATACCTCATACTGGGGAGATCCCACTTCATAAGATATTTTCTTTTGAGTGTTAATCTAGGGGTATAGTGGAGGCTCAATGTTTCTGTTTTGTTGTTATTTAATATATACCCAGAAACTGCTGAGAATGAGTCTAGTTGCCTCATCAGTTGTGGTAGGGATTCTTCAGGTATGGACATGTAGACCAAAATATCATTGGCGTACAAAGCCACTTTGTTTTCCCTATCCTTCAGCTGTATTCTTTTTTTTTTTTTTTTTTTACTCCCCTCTCCTCGCAGCTCTCCCCTCTTCGGGAGACACCTATGGCCTTTTCAGCCCTCGCTCACCTACCTGGTGACCGGTGCAGTCCATGCCCCATGGAGCCGTGGCTATACCCCCCAGACGGGTACAGCGTGGGGGCCCTTACACCCAGATGCGTCTATATTTCGTTGGGATGCTGTCTCCGGGCCAGTAGGGGCATTGAAGGTCGGGGCCTGGTGCTCAGTCTACTGGGAAGCTGTGCGTTTTTTTCCCCATGTTCTCTCGGCGTGCCATGTCCCCAGACGTCAAGGTGCTGAAGCGCCGACATCTGGCACGTCACCCCTCTGTTAAGCGTCAGGCTTGCTGTACCTCGGGTCTCCACCCGGGGCCAGACAAGAGCCGAGCTCTGGTTCCCACCTCCCCCACGGAGAGGACGAGCAGTCCCTAGGATGCTCAAGTCCTCTCTCCCCGGCCGGCCCTCCAGCTCCCAGGCTCGTTCCCGAACCGGGTCGCTGGCGTCGCAAGCGGAAATCCAACCGCTGCACCGGCAGGCCGGCACCTTCAGCTGTATTCCATGTATCTGAGGATTCTGTCTTATGCTTTCCGCTAAAAGGCTCAATATAGAGAGAGAGAGAACGAAAAGAAGTGGAGACAGGGGACAGCCTTGTCTTGTACCCCTCTCCAGAGTGAACCCTGTTGAAATATGTCCATTTGCTCTTACATATCCTGTGGGTCTCTTGTATAATTTAAACAAGTTTTTAATTAAGTCTTCTGGGATGCCAAACCCGGAAAGGACCCCCCTCAAAAAAGACCAAGACACTTTATCAAAAGCTTTTTCTGCATCTAGGCTCATGAGCAAAGATGGTATTTTACAGTGATTAATATGGTCTACTATGTGTATAGTCCTTCTAAGACTGTCCTGGGCCTATCTGCCCAGGATAAATCCCATCTGGTCTAGATGAACCAGAGACGGCAGAATTTCCTGGCGTCTACAGTCAATTATGGAAGTATATAGCTTATAGTCATTGTTAATACAGAAATGGGGCGATAAGCAGTGCACTTGAAGGGGTCCTTTCCGGACTTGGGTACCACAGTAATGACCGCCTGTTCCCAAGAAGGGGCGGCTCTTCCTCTCCTCAAAAAACTTCCTGCAAAGTTTGAAACAGTAGGGTTTGTACCAGATCTGTAAAAGTCTTACAAAACTCAGCTGCCAGACCATCAGGTCCTGGGCATTTCTCGGTCTTCATTTTCCCTATCTCCGTTTTAAATTCCTGGTGTGTTAAGAGGTTTAAGCAGGTTTATTTTCTGCTGCTCTGTAAGTGTTGTGTTATTTTCTCCATAAAGTCTTCTGTTAGGGTATCTGGGACTGGGGGGGGTAGCTTTGTATAATTTAGCATAATATTCTCGAAATGCTTCCAAAATTTCTTTTGTTCTTGTCAGCCTCTGACCCATATTTGGGTGCAGCAGCTGACTGATTGCCGCCTTTGCTCTTTGCGCCCGTAGTCTAGCAGCTAATAACCTTCATGAACGGGGGCCACCTTCATAAAATGTCTGTCTTATGAAGATCAGTTTTTGTCCTACCTGGAAATCTACCAGGTTTCCCAATTGCTTTTTAAAGTTTTGTAATTCCTTGTTTCTAACCCTTGTGTACTGTTGTTTTTGTTAGTCCTCTAGTAGCTTTATTTTCTCCTGTAAGATCAATTTAGAGGCTTCCCTTTCCTTTTTTTTCTTGCAGATATTTCAATGAATTTTCCCCATAAGATGGCCTTTGCTGTATCCCATAAAATATTAGCTGTAATTTCTGGGGTACTATTCTCTTTCAGGAACCTCTCATATGTATCTTTTATTATTTTCTGAATCTCTTCATCCTTGAGCAGTGAGACAGCAAGTCTCCAGATCGTATTTTTTTTTTAAAGTCTCCTAAGTCCTTTGAAAGAAAAACGGGAGCATGGTCTGATAGGACCAGGTCTCCGATCCAAGTAGAGTGCACACGCTGCATCTCCTCTCTATATAGAAAGAAATAATCTAACCTAGAATAAGTCTTATGGGGATTTGAAAAATAAGTATAATCTCTCCTGGTTTTGTTTATTTGACGCCATACATTTGCCATTCCCAATTCCACCAGAAGCTTATGCAACTGCCTGGCTACTCTGTTTGAGTGTCTCAAGGCCTTAGATGTGGTGTCCAGAATGGGGTTGACAGCTAAATTAAAGTCTCCTCCACAAATCAGTGTTCCTTCCGCCCAGTTCTGTAACTTTAATAAAAAGTCTTTATAGTCCTTATATTCAGAGCCTGGGGGAGTATACCGATACCAGAGTTAGCCTCTGACCCCTATAAAGACCCTTCAACGCCACATATCTACCCTCCTTATCAATCCAGGTATCTTCTTTCTGAAATTGTGCCCCTTTTGAAACCAATATTGCCGTCCCTCTTCGTCTTCCTTTCTTAAAGGTGGAGGCAAACCCCCCATCAAACCCCACTTTGGGCAACTTCTCATGCTCACTTCGGAAAAATGTGTCTTCTGCATAAGTGTAAAATCTGCCTTTGTCTTTTTAATATATGTAAGTATTTTTCTTTTTTAATAGGATTAGTTAGCCCATGTACGTTATAAGAGCAGATCAGTGTGTTCCTATTATTCATTTTGTTCGATTAGAAAACACTGTCCTGCTTTTACAATTAGATTTCCCCTTATAGTAGATCCACTTTGCTTTGGATAGATGTCGCATTTTTCTCAGCACACAATATTTGGTAACTTTTAACTTACAAACCAATTGAACTTCAAACAAACAATAACCTTTTGGAGCTCCCGTAGCCAACCGGGCCATCTGGAGTTCCAATCAACTTACTTATTCCCAAGGTAGGAAACCCTACTATCCAGGTTTCTATTCCTAGTGAGACTTCTTCACTGCTGAGGTATCACCAAGTAGGGGTATGAGTGTCTCGCCTTCGAACTGAGGGTCTCTCCCCCTGAGCCAACTGTTCTCTACGAATGCGGCGCTTGTGTAGTCAATAACAATCCTCTGTAATACTTACTATTCTTTCACTTCCCTTCCCGGCTTCCCCCCCTCGAACCCGTTTCATGTTAAGGCATATTTCCTATTCCATCCCCCTATTTGTTTATTTATCTTGAAAAATCAGATTCCCATGTCCCATATAAAGCAACAGAACAAAAACATTAATAGGGCATGTTTAACGTTCACCGTTCGTCAGATTCAGTTCATGTTCAAATTGGTACTTCTCTGAGAGCCCAGCCAAAGAGAAAAGGGGTCTTATGCGACGAGAGTGATGTCCCATTCAATAAGAGGCCTGAGCACTTCTGTTATGAAGGGGCAAGTCTCTCCTCAAAGTCTGTTGCATACTAAGACTTGCATCACGGTCTTAGTCTAAGCAGTTCACAGTGCTGTAGTGTTCCTATAGTACTCATTTCCGTGTCTAAACAAGCTGTCCAGACACTGGTATGCTCACCCTTCCTGCATCTTTCCTCTCCCTTCCCAGGGATCAAAAAGCCTCGCTCAGCTATTCAGGGTCTAAAGCCCTTCAATGAGGCCACTCCCTGGTGTTCAAACCATCAGCAGTACCTTTAGTTGTTCATTTGACTTCAGTCTGCATCTTCCAATCTGGTAGGCATCTTGTCTCCTCGTTTCTCAGTGTGTTGGAGCAATGCATTTATACGTTGCGCTGCTTCCCTTGCGTTCAGTCTAGTGGTGCCCTTACTTTTTGGTTGTGTCACTGCCTGCCAGTCCGGGTGAAAATGACATCCTGCAGGTTTCCGTTCCGTGGGCAAGTCTGGGGTTTGTAGGCCTCTTTTTGTTAGATCTTGCTTCACTGCTTGAGCAGATCCATACAGCACAGGTCCTGTCTCCCAAAATACTCTCAGGCGTGCAGGGAATGGTGTCTGAAACTTGATGCTTTGCTCATGGAGCACTTTTAGGATTGGCGAATATCTTTGTCTGGCACTTTGTATTTCCGGTGGGCAGTCGTGATCTAAGGTAAGTTTGGAGTCTAAGTATTTTAAGATTTTCTGGGACCAGGCTCGGCGCAGTATGTGTCCTCCTTGATTTTGCAGCTAGCACATTTTATTACTATAACTCTAGAACGTGCCTCTGGGTCATTCGGCTTTTTCACCAGCAAGCGGTATGCACTTTCAGTTCTCAGCTCATACCCTGATGGGAGATTCAAGACAACCTCAAGGAGATTTTCGATAAACTTATATGTCTCCACTCCTTCCCTCAGGCCATAGATCCTAAGATTATCTCTCCTGGATCTGCTTTCCAGATCCAGGGTTTTGGCATGCAGCTCCGCTATTTGCTGAAGCAGCAGCTCTAAAACACCTCCCAGCTGTTGTGTATGGTCCTCCGTAGTCACTACCTGCTCTTCAACGTGGTCCATTCAGGCCTCCAACTTTGTGAATGTTTTGGATAAACTTTTAAATTCCTTCCAATTTTCCATCCTGGAGCCCTTTATCTCACTGAGTAAAGTTTCAAATCTTCTACGTGAAAGGTGTTCGAGTTCTCCATCAGTATCATGCTCAGATCCCCTAGTACTGGACGGGGATCTACTTCTTTCCCTGGGCTCTTGGCCTCTGATTAAGCAGTCTCCATCCTCGTACACATATCCTTTTTTAGGAGTCATTTTCGGTCCTATCCTACCTTTAGGGCCCGTGTTTGACATTTTTCTCAATTTATTATTTTATTTATTTATTTAGGTTTTGTTGACTGGGTAAGTGCACCAGACAAATCCTGCCTATTTTCAGGCACGACCCGGGGGGAGGGGGATACAGATGAATGCCAACTGACCTTGAACCAGATTAAGCTGTTGGTGGTATTTTTAGTGAATGAGGAAATTTGGCCAGGACACCAGGAAATTCCCTACTCTTTTCAGATAAGTGCCATGGGATCTTTAACATCCACCTGAACTACCACCAATCCAGGCAGATGGGACCTCGGTTTAACGTCTCATCCGGAAGACGGCACCTCAGAAGTGCAGCACCCCTCTCATGCTGCACTGCAGTGTCAATACTGGGATATTAACCCAAGTGCCAGATGTGGGAACTGAACCCACAGCCCTCTGATCTCCCGGCCTCGGAGGCGAGTGTGCTACCTACTGAGCCACTGACACTGACATCTGGATTTTGGATTTGGATCTTAGTTAGGCTTGCAATGGGGTTTTTGTTCTGTTTATCGAGTCAGGTGGTGTGGAGCCGTTTCTCCTAGGTCTTTACAGGTCCATGACGGAACCGGAAGTCCCTCTGTGAATACTATCATCAGTTTGTGAAGGATTACTCCTTGGTGGTGCGTCCTCTGAAC
Organism: Neoceratodus forsteri; assembly: GCA_016271365.2. Taxonomy (NCBI): domain Eukaryota; kingdom Metazoa; phylum Chordata; order Ceratodontiformes; family Ceratodontidae; genus Neoceratodus; species Neoceratodus forsteri. The sequence goes on from CM057450.1 coordinate 895,667,187, forward strand.
GACCTGATGCAAGGTTACCCTCCTGGAAACCAGAAGAAGGGACACACCTCTCTTAAGTGGTACCAGAGCATTGGGGAACCTTTTGGGGACTGATGGACTCCGGAGTGTGAGGATGCCTTCATTGAGATCATCCGGACACTGGGGAAGGCCCCTGTCCTTACATCTGTGGACCACCCTTAAGCCCTATGTCCTGCATACAGATGCCAGTTTAAGTGGGATGGGGGCTGTCCTGTATCACGACCTGAGAGGTTCCGCCCTGTGGCTCTTGCTAGCCATGGCCTGCCCTCCTCTGAGGAGAATTACCCGGTTCACAAACTGGAGTTCTTGGCACTGATGCGGGCAATGACGGGAAAGTACCACGAGTAGCTGTATGGGATCCCGTTCACCGTGTGCACTGACAACAACCCCCTGACATACATCACCACCACGGCGAAGTTGGACATGGCGGGGCACCGACTGCTGTCGGCCCTTTCCACATACAATTTCAGGCTGGAGTATCGGAGTGGACAAGCCAACATTGATGTGGACGCCTTGTCCCGACGCCAACACGGTGACACCCCCCACCCCTCAGCCCAGCCCTGGTTCAAGCGCTCTGCTCACTGGTGGAGCCCCCTCCTGACACCGTCACGTGTGCCACCCGAAGTACAGAGGTACTGGGAGCCCCCCAACCCGAAGCTATCCCGCCTGCTTATCTAAATTTTGCAGGTTAGGAAATATTATCCCTGCCTCAGCCTAGTAAGTCTGACCTGCAGCATGAGCAGGCGTCGGACCCTGGCATGAGACCTTCTTCAGGCTATCGCAGAGGGGAAATCCCCCCCCCCCCGGCAGGTACAGAGCAGTCATCCTGATGCCCGCCGAATGCTAGGAGAGTGAGATAAGCTGGCCCTGTGGGATGGATTGTTGCTGTGGGCAGTGCAGGACAAGGACTATCCGGGCTGATCTAGGAAGCAGTTGGTGTTGCCCGCGGTATACCTTGGGGCTGTCCTTAAGTCCATACATGATGATATGGGGACCTGGGCTATGACCGTACCCTACATGTATGTAGAGCCAGGTTCTATTGGTCCAGGATGAAAGCGGATGTGGAGAGCCACTGCAAGTGCTGCCTGAGGTGCATCCAGCGAAAGACCTTGCTCAGACAGGCCGCTCCTCTGGTCAACATCAGCACCAGTGAGCCCCTGGAGTTGGTGTGCATGGATTTTCTGTCCCTCGGACCCAACAGAAAAAACACTGCTAACATTCTGGTCATCACAGACCACTACACTCTGTACATGCAGGCTTTCCCCACTAAAGACCAGAAGGCGAGCACTGTGGTTAACGTCTTGCAGCAGTATGTCAAGCATTACAGCCTCCCCAAAAGACTCCACTCTGACCAGGCCAGGACTTTGAGAGCCATTTGATGAGGGAGTTTCTGTCATCCTATGGCACACAGAAATCCCACACCACCCCTTACCAGCCCCAGCGGGGTCCACAGCCTGAACGCTTTAACAGGACACTGCTGAACATGTTGGGCACCCTAGACCCCGTGGATAAAGCGAACAGGAGCCAAAAGGTCAGTCAGTTGGTGCACGCGTTAAACTGTATGAAAAATTATGCAACCCAGCGCTCCCCCTTTTACCTCATGTTTGGTTGTGAGACCCAGCTGCCAGTGGACCTCTGCTTCGGTGTATCCGCTGATAGGACCTCCCATAAGTCGTACCTCGAGTATACCAGCCGGCTGAGGAAACAGCTCCAGGAAGCATACAAGCTTGCCTCAGAAGTGGCGGCTCGTAGCTGTCAGGGTAACAAAAGGAAGTCCGATGCTAGAGTAGACAGTCAACAGCTAGGAGCGGGGGACAGTGCCTTGCTGCATAATCTGGGAATCCAGAAGAAGCACAGGATCCAGGACTGGTGGGCCCCGGACAGTTACCCTGTGGCGGAAAAGTGTACAGTTACGTAAGAACTTACCGTAACAGTAGATCTTTGAGAGAAGCTCTTGCAGGAGGTAATTATATATAGGACTGAAGCCGTCAGGCACCAGAACCCCACAGAAAAATTTCTAGTTAGCAGTCTCTGGCGGGGAACCGCCCCCACGTCAGGTAACTGACGTCAGTATAAAGGGCAGTCCCCATGCCCGCTTTCCAGTTCTTCACCAAGGGCCAAAAGGCAAGACGAGAGAAAGCGGATATTTCCCTTCCTGGAAAGAAGCTGAAAAAGCTAAGAGGGATGGAGGCGGGAAGGTATACCTACACAAGAGCTCTCTCGAAGATCTACTGTTACGGTAAGTTATTACGTAACTGTACTATCTTACTTTGAGAGGGCTCTCGCAGTAGGTAATTACATATAGGACTGAGTACCAAGCAGTCTGAAACAGAGAAAAGCACTCGGAAGGAGGAAAACTACCAACAAATAAACCTCTGGCTGTAAAGGTCTTAGGAAAGAAGACCTTGCAAAACAGCCAACCCGAAGCCTGCTCTACGGCGAGAGGCAATGTCCAAACTGTAGTGTTTCGCAGTAGCATGGACAGAAGTCCAAGCGATGCTGCGAGATGTCTGCCACTGACACATTCTTGAAACAAGCAGCAGAGGCAGCTACTCCTCTGGTGGAGTGACCTCTGACTTGACCCGGCATGGTCTTGTGGTACTTGTCATAACAGAAAGCGATACAGTGAGCCAACCACTTCGATAGGCATGGTTTAGAAACAGGACTGCCTTCTCTTTTGGAAGCAAAAGAGACAAAGAGCTGATCTGACTTCCTGAGATAATCAGTCCTAGTGGTTTAGTATCTCAGAATCCTATGAACATCCAAAGTATGCAAGAGGTTTTCCCCTTGATTGGAGTGTTGTGAAAAGAAAGCCAGTAGCTCAATGGATTGGTTCAGCGTAGATTCTGCTACCACCTTAGGGAGAAACTTAGGGTTAGTGCACAGAGCCGCACGTTCCTTGTAGAAAATCAAATAAGGGATTTTGCTCATCAAGGCTTCAATTCAGTTCAATCTTTATTTATATAAGGCGCGTTTCTGAAACTAAGGCGCCTGTACAATACAAGATAAAACAATAAATAGTTAAAACAATATTAAAATTAAACTAAACAACAATATTCAAAAATCATTATAAACTTGCTAAAGAGATAACGTTTTTAAAGCTCCTTTAAAACTTTGGACAGTCGGGCAGTCTCGCACCTGAAGCTCGGAAATTCGTCGAGCTGAAGTAATGGCCACTAGGAAGAGAGTCTTCCAAGAAAGGAACTTCAACTCTGCTGTAGCTGCCGGCTCAAAGGGAGGCATTCTTGAGAACAAAGTTCAGATCCCAAGGAGGCGCAGGAACACGGATGGGGGAGTCTTAAATGCAGAGCCCCTCTGAGGAAGGTCTTAGAGACTTCCAACTGTGCAAAAGTCCTGTCCCCAAAAGGGACGTGGTAGGCCGAAATGGCCGACATACAGACCTTCAAAGAGGAATGGCTGAGACCCAGGTCAAAGAGATGACACATATAGTCCAGGACTCTCTCAACTGGGCAAGAGAAGGGCTCCAAGTCCCTCGAGGCAGCCCAGATCGAGAAACGCTTCCACTTCATAGCGTAGGTGGCTCTGGTAGAAGGCTTTCTGGCCTCCACCAAAATGTCTGCGACGAGCGAGGAAACTCTGAAACTTGCTTGGACTACGTCTGCAGGAGCCACGCATGCAACTGAAGGGATCTGAGACCTGGACGGACCAGGATCCCCTGGTCCTGGGTCAGCAAGTGCTGCGACAGAGGAAGAGGAGGTTCCTCCGAAAACTGTTGCAGATGAGAGAACCAAACTTGCCTGGGCCAGAATGGAGCGATGAGTATCATTCGAGCTCCTTCTGATTGGAGTTTGTGTAAGACCCTCGAGATTAAGGGAATCGGAGGGAAGGCATAGACGAATCTGTCCTTCCAATCAAAAGACAGAGCGTCCCACCAAAAAATGCCTTGCCCTGGAGTGAGCAAGCAGAAGGCAGGAAGTTTTGCGTTTAGAGGGGATGCAAACAGATCCAGCTGAGGAGTTCCCCAACGCAGGAAGACATCGTCTAGTACCTCTTGATCCAACTCCCATTCGTGGGCATCGGCTGACGACCGACTGAGGTGGTCCGCCAGCGTATTGTCTACTCCTGGAACTTGAACCGCCGACAGGTGAAGGCTGTGCTGAGCCACCCAACCCCAAACTCTCACTGCTTCCCTGCACAGAGGGTAGGAACAAGTTCCTCCCTGCTTATTGATGTACCAGACTACGCACATGTTGTCCATCTGGATCACTAGATGACCGGGAAGAACACAAGAGTAGAGAGCTTGAAGAGCATACAGAACAGCCCTGAGCTCAAGCACATTGATGTGCAGAGTGCGCTCAAGACTGGACCAGGAGCCTTGAGTCCTGTGAGGTCCCATGTGGGCTCCCCAGCCTTCTCCTGAGGCATCTGTTGTCAATGTTTGGGCAGGAGGATCCAGACAAAACAGAGCTCCCCAGCAAAGGTTCTCCTGCACCATCCACCAGTACAAGTCCCAGATCATGGGGTCGGAAACCAGAGCCTCCTGGTCTAGGTCGTCCGAAGTCTGGTCCCATTGAGACCAAGTGTCCACTGAGAGATTCTCTTATGGAGCCGAGCTCAAGGGACTGTCACAATTGCAGCCACCATGAGTCCGAGGAGGAGAAGGATTGACCGGGCGCCGACCCTTCTGCAGCCGGACAACAGACTTGCCCGAGTCTGGAGAGTGTCCACCCTGTCTGGCGGCAGAAAGGCTTTGCCGACAGTCATGTCCAGGATTACCCCAATAAACTGTAGTCTTGGACAAGGGACCAGATGGGACTTGGCCTGGTTGATGGTGATACCCAGGCTGGCAAAAACCTGCCGGGTAAGGGAAAGGGAGAGCTGGAGTTCCTCCCTCGACGAGGCCGCCAGGAGCCAATCATCCAGATACAGGAAAACCAGTACCCCCAGGATTAGTTCTCTTTAATTTACAACATATAACATAGGAAAACACTGCTAAATAAGCAAAACGGGGATAAAATATTCCTTAGGTACATAAGCGAAAGGAAGAAAAGCAAGGCAGGGATAGTAAGAATAAAAGGGGAAGGGAAGTGTGGAAGAGAATCAAAAGAAAGTTGACTTGAAGAATAAATACTTTTGTTTAGTATTCACAAAGGAAGAGGTAGGTAACAGGCCACACATAATGGAGAAAGACATTAAGATAAAGGAGGTTGACACTAGTCCTTTTACAGAGAAGAGAGTCCTCAGGGAACTAGCAGTACTAAAAGTAGATAAGCATTTGTCAATGCCGAAAGTTCGCTGTTTGTACTGGTCAGTTGTTGGTAGAACTGCTGCCTTATTTACATGTGCTTTTTAGCACTTTTACAAAACAACTTTTGCAGGACTTCCGTTCACCTCCAAGAGTAATGGCAGCCTAGAAAGAGAACTGCATCTACCCCGAGCTAAAAAGAATTACACTTCGGCTGTAATTCCGTACATTTCTTAAATAGATTTTGCATTACAAAATCAGAGGAAAGTGTAGAGAGTTGGAAAGATTGAATTTAGTAACCAAACACAGCACAATGGAGGAGATAGCTGATGGAACCGAATCGGAGGCCTCAGTCGCATCAGATAACCGCGACTCTGCAGATCTTAAAAGAAGCCTGTCTAAATTTCAGTGGAAACAACCAAAAACCAAAGTGAAGAAGGCAAAACTTGACCTAATTTACCAAGAAATACTTACTTTTCATGCAGAAATCAAAGAAATGTACAGTGAGTTACGAAGAGATGTGATACAATTAGAGCAGAGAGTAGACGAACAAGAGAGAACTGCGACGGCAACTGAGAATAGAATGGACAATCTGGAACAAACGGTACAGCAGATAAAAGAGATGCAAGAACAAATAATCGATCGCCAAGAAGATTTCAAGAACAGACCATGCCGCAAAAACATTAGAATTTATTGTCTACCTGAGGACTCTGAGGGAACAAACATTAAGGAATTTGCTGAAGCTTTGCTACACACAGCCTTAGAACTGCCAAAAGATTCAACCTCCAACTAGAGAGAGTGCATAGGGCATTGGCACCCAAACCTACCTCTGCAAATATTCCGCCAAGGTCAGTAATTCTTCGTTTCAACAGCTATGCAACAAAAGAACATATTCTGCTTTCAGCATGGTGGCGCCAGAAAGTTTACTATGGCCCAACTCGCATATATCTTGATCATGACTATGCACCAAAAACTACTCGCTGGCGATGTGCCTATTTACCATTACTTCCAGTACTAAAAGCAGCAGGACACAATTTAACAACCCCCTATCCAGCGTGGCTAATTGTTCATCTGCCTACTAGAAAGAGGGAGTTCTCCACGGCTCAAGAAGCAAAAGAAGAACTTACAAAAATTGGCCTGCACTTTCCCGAACGAAGTTTGGGTGGCAACAATCCAGAAAAACGCCGAGTTGGCTGGCAGTCTAACTCTAACAGAAGACAAGGAAAACAACAAGAACTGAGAACAATCAAATCTACCCTAGCAGTTTACAGTAGGGAAGCAAAAAGTGACAATACTTGAAACTTACGGAGAAGCTCGTTCGGCTGAGTGAGCAGGAGAGAGAGTTTGGAAAATACGTGATGCCCCATCCGTTTTCCGGGCCTGAAGCATGCTCTCTATATTAACGTGCTGCTCTGAGCCTGGAATAGGCGACTGCACGATGAACAGACACTACCTTACACAATCTGCTGGATAAATAACAGCCAGTAACTAAATAACCTAAGTGCCTTCTAATGGTGGCCTAGAAGTTATAGATATAATTTGATTATACTAATTGTGGGCTCTTTCTTCCTCCATCGATAATCGAAGTAACATAAGGGGGAAACATTTTTCAGAAAGCTCGGGGAGCAGGGAATGGGGAAGGGAGCAGTTTTTGAGCTCTATACTGCTTTTGGGGGACATCTCTAAAGATTTACTTTGGAGTTATCTACTCCTTTCCTATGTTGTTATTGCCTTATTTAAAGGGGAACAGTTCACTGGCTCCTCGAAGGCTCCTAACAACAATGTTAAGGGATTCCCTTCACTTTTAGGGAGAGTTCAAATGCTCCAGGAGCAGTTTCTACTGGAAATTTTTAGTTTTTTATTTATATCCCCACATTTGGAAGTCCTAAAGCTTCTACAGCATAGAATAATACTAAAAGCAATACTTATAAGTATATATGTTTTTGATTTATTGTCTATCATTACTGTACAGCTATCCTTTCAGATTACTGGATATACCACTTACATTAGTAGTTTACAGTGGCTAATCACAGTCATATATGTAATAATAAGTTATTTTTGGTTGATAAGGGACAGTAAGAAAACTTTAGTTAGATTACGTGGCACTGGTCAGATGACAGGATATCTAAGACAAGATAGGATATTTTTTGCTGGAACCATTGTTAGGACGTTCCGGAGACTTTGTGGATCCTTGTGGAGATTGGAGGGGGAGTGGTGGAAGGGAGAAATTACAATAATCAGTAATGCTTTATCAAATGAAAACATAATATGGTATTAGAAACAACTAAGATATTGTCTTTAAATATTAATGGCATTAATCATTCCATAAAAGGAGCTAGACTACAACAGTATCTGCGGAAGCAGAATGCAGACTGTATTTATTTACAGGAGACACATTTGTTGCAAGGGGAACATGCTAAGCTTGCTGCAGGTGGCATATACACTGTTTTTTCTTCATCTAGTAAGTCGGGGAAAAGGCACAGAGTGGCAATTTTGATTCCAGCTACTACTCCATTCACTAAAGGGGAGGTCTATTCAGATAATAATGGGCATTATGTCATAGTACAAGGGCGGTTGTAGGAGACTGACGTGACAATGGCAAGTGTTTATCTGCCACCAGGAGCATCTCCCTCACTACTGAGATAGTTCTCTAACAGACTGCTCGAAAAGCAAAAGGGGGTAATGCTGCTAGGAGGCGACTTCAACTAAATAATGTCTTCGCAGAAAGACTCCACTTTCCCTAAACAACATAGGTTTACTCCCACTCAAAAACTTTTAAAAACCCAGATACCCAAGATGGGTCTTACAGATATATGGCGCCATTTCTACTCCTCGGTGGAGGGACACACTTTTGTCTCCCCTAGATTTCACACATCAGCTAGAACAGATTATTTTTTTACATCTACAGAGCACTTAGATATGATCCAAGATATATCCCTGGAAGCTCGCCTCCTCTCAGACCATATACCTCTCTTAATTAAGATGTGATTAAACAAAACTCATAAAACAACTTTGTGGAGACTGAATCTTTCTCTTTTGAAGGATCCAGTGTTTAAGACCAGAATTGTAGACAGTATCACACAAATTTTAGAGGAGAACGCAGACTCTTCTATTTCAGCTACTATCCTCTGGAATACTCTGAAGGTTGTGATTAGAGGAGAGATTATTTCTTATTTCTCCAGACTAAATAAACAGAGAGAATCCAGATACAAAATATTACAAGATAAGTTACAAGAATTACAGCAGAAGAGAGACAGAGGGGAACGAGTTCCACAACTTGAACTTAGACAAATTCAATCAGAATTACAATCCATTTTAGATTATAAGACGCAAATGTCTTTATTATCTCTTAAAACATACTGTTATGCCGGCCCAGTGGCGCTGAAGGCTGAGGTGCTGGCACCTTACCTCGCGCTACGCCAGCGACCCATGTTCGGGAAAGAGCATGAGCTGTTGGGGGTCGGCTGGGGAGGAGAAGGATTGAGCGTCCAATGGACTGCTCTCCTTCTCTGGTGAGGGGGTTCTAGGTGGTCGCCGCTTGTTCGCTCCCCAGCGGAGGCTGGAGGACAGGGCACTGTACCACAAGTAGGGGAGGAGTTGGGCCAGACGTCTGGATGCGCTCCACTCCGCTGACATTATGGCACGGACCCAACTCCTGGGAGAACAGGAGAAAAAGTTACTGCCGTGCGGGATGGCAGAGGGTGCCTCGAAGGCTCCGCCCCCGGCTAGCCATGGCACTGGTCACCTAATCCGGTCCTCGGTGGGGGAGTTCGACTCCCTGCCGACCCCGCCGGGGGGGTAAGCCCTGGGGCTAGGTCAGCGACGGCTGGTGGACGCCGGGGGATGGGGCTGGGGGCGGCCTCCTGATAGTAAGCCAGTAGGAGGAGAGAAAGAAAGAAAATGCAAAGAAAAAAAAAAAAAAAGAAAGATATTATTATGAGGGAAGTCCTAAAGGTGCCAGAAATTTAGCTAGGCGTTCTAGAGGATTTAAGCAGACTGCCACTATTACAAAGATTAGAGAACCCTTAACAGGAGATATTATTAATAAAACCCCTGCAGTTCTGAAAGCATTCCAACAACATTATACAGATTTGTACTCTGATCCTAGACCCCCCTTCCCGGAGGATATAAAAAATGTCTTGTCCCCTCTTAACTTCCCACACTTGTCTGAATCCCAGCAGGCTTCACTTCTACGTCCTATCTCCACTATAGAGATCCAGAAAGCAGTTAAAAATTCTAAAACATTAAAAAGCCCAGGCCCAGACTGCTTTGGAGCCGAATGGTATAACACATTTCTTTCAAAATTGATCCAACCGATGCAAAACATTTTTGAGGTGCAGGATGGAGGTCCCCCCACCCTCATGGTCATATGCAGCCATCTCAGCTATACTGAAACCAGGTAAAGATCCATTAAATTTAGAGTCATACAGACCCATTTCAGTTTTAAATAATGATTATAAGATATACATGGCAATATGCGCCAATAGGTTAGACACTATACTGCTTACCCTGATACATCCAGATCAGGCAAGATTTTTGCAGGTGTCAGACTGCAGATAATGTACAAAGAACAATCCACTTGATGGATTATATAGCTAACTCAGCTACCCCCTTGGCTTTAGTCAGTTTAGATGCTTGTAAGGCTTTCGACAGGGTGTCCTGGAGATTTTTATGGGGAACACAAATGTCATTTGTGTTTCCGAAGGAATTTGTGAATTGGCTAGAGCAAATATATTCTGAAGCAAGGGCCTATATAAAACTTAATGGCGGTATCACACTTCATTATCAAGTTACAGCGAGGCACTAGACAGGGATGCCCCTATCGCCTTTGTTATTCGCCATCTATATTGAGCCCTTGGCTATGATGCTTAGAAAATCAGAAAAAATTAAGGGCATTCAGCTGGGCAATCAATTGTGGAAGTTGGCTTTATATGCGGACGACATTTTATTGTCAGTATCGGACCTAGAGTCCTCTATTCCAGCAATATGGGAGGTACTTGAGCAATTTGCTCAATTCTCTGGATATAAAATAAATTCTTCTAAAACGGAAGTTCTCCCCTTTCATTTCTCCACCTCGCTGACACTGAAGGGTAGTTCGCCTCTGTGCTGGAACAGCATCAATATAAAATATCTAGGCATACAGTTACCAAACCAGTTAATGCATCTCACTATGGTAAACTATGAACCTCTAACACAAAAAAAAGAGTGTGATCTACATCAGGGGTCCCAACTTCATTTATCATTCTATTTATTCTAAGGTGGATCTTATTAGGATGAATATTCTCCCAAGGCTGCTATATCTTTTTCAGACCATACCGATGATGCCAGATGGAATGTACTTTCCCTCCTGGAATAAGTATTTGGCGAGATTTGTCTGGGCTGAGAAAAAAACCTCGAATTAAGTGGTCCACATCAATGTTACCAAAAAATAAGGGAGGCTTAAATTTGCCTGATCTTTAGATGTATGTATACGCCACTGTGATAGCTCGAGTTTTCAACTGGAATAATCCAATGTATGACATACCCTGGAAGAATTTGGAATTCACCCTTAATGGTGTGAGGTAGGGGAGCGAACTTTTACAATTGTTATTTGCCCCAGTAAATAAAAGACCTAGACTTATTTTTAGTACAAATTCTACTATGGAGACTTGGAGGAGACTCATCCATTTAAGAGAGCTAGAACCATTAGTTCCCTATCTTAATCTACTAAATTTCGGGAACCCAATCTATTACTCTAGAACAGGAGGGTATTTTGGCTCAATGGAGACAAAAAGGTTTTAAATTTATGTTCCACTTGGTGGATGCCAGGGAGGTCCTCTCATTTACCAAACTTCAAGAACTTACAATCTTCCACAACAAGACTTTCCAATTTATACAAGCTTAAGAGAGGGCGTTGAACGTAAAGGCCCAGCCTTTAGTAGACACCCAGATCCCCCCCCCCCATTGCTTACTTTGGCTATGACCACAGGTAGAGGACAGATGTGGCCCCACTTTGTGGGACTAATATATAGGGGTTTGAGGGAATTATCAAAAAATTCAACTCAGAGAATTCTGAATGCCTGGAATAAAGAGCTTCCACTCCAGGTATCAAAGGAGGATTGGGAAAAATATACTAAATTCTCAATGGGACTTTTGGGAGCACCCTACTGGCAAGAATTTGACTGGAAAGCTAGAAATAGATTTTTCTATACACCGGCAAGACTGGCCAAGTTCTCAGCAGGGACACCAAGCAATTGCTGGAGATTGTGGAGAAATATCTGCGGATCAGTTCCATGTTTTTTGGGCCCGCCCGCAGTTAGCAGGTTACTGGAGGGATATTTTAGAGGCATTAAAAGAATTGGTAGATGCGGAAGCTGTGTTGACCCCTGAGCTAGTATTACTTTCAATTCAGCCAGAGGGTCTCCCAATACCCAGAGGATCACTGTTAATCACTTATATGCTGGCAGCTAAAAAAGCAATTACTAGAAACTGGGGGAAGAAGATGTCTCCAAGCATACAGAGCTGGCAGGGAATAATGGGAGAAATTTACGTATTAGAGAGACTAATAGCTAAAAGCACAGATAAATGGTCTGCATTTGAGCTTAAATGGAGGAAATGGATTCTATATATTTCATCTTTAGATCCTACTTTTGTACCTTAGAAATATATCGACCCCGATGATGGTTTCTTTAAATGTCTTAGTGCTCATTATATGAACTGCTTTGTAAAATATGTAAGTCGTCCTGAGATCTTTGACTAATGTATTGCTATGTATCTGACTGACGTAATTATGTACTGTCCTAACTTATACACTATAAAAACTGTCCAATGATTTTGCAAATGAAAATATAATAAAGTATATAAAAAAAAAAATGTTTGCAGCCCCTCAGGTCCTTCCCTAGTGTCTCCGGATCCTGATTAGGCAATTCAGGGGTCCGGGAACATGGGGGAACTTCCCTTTTGCCACAGGAGTGACTTTAAAACAAATGTGCACAACCCACCATCCTGCACTATCAGAGTGTGTGTGCACAGCAGCAGCAAGAGGTTTCAGAAGGTGGCATGGGACACAGGCTGGCAGTGGTGAGCAGTGGGAGCGTTCAGCAGCAGAAGGTAAGCCCATACTTTGCGGGGAGCTACAAGTGTATGGAGACAATCAGGAAAAGGACCAGTGGGGTGGAGAGGGGGGAGCTCAAGCATACCAACAGTGGGTGACGTTAGCCAGGCCGATTAGTACATGAAACAGCTGTGTGCCGGGTGGTGTCCAGCAGATGAAAAGAAAAAGCCACCACATGTTTGATTCGGCTTTTTCTTTTCAACTACACAAAGTTTCTGGTCATCAAAGCAGTGTCACAATCAGCCTGGCCAGTGATTGGTGTGGCACTGTCTTGCCTCTTGTAAACCTCTCGGCATTGGACAAACAGTGTCACACAGTTCAAAATCCACTCTAAAAGCAAGAAGTTTGCTGGCCGGTTTTTCTTTCTTTGCTATCCAGAGCACCTTACTTTATGGCAGGGAGCTGCAGTGTGCTGAGCAGAGCTGAGCCGTGGCCTGATGCATCTGTTTGGGGGGGAAGGGCGCAGTTTGGAGCTCCGTGGTGCTTGGACCAGCAGGGCTCCCCATTTAGTTATTGGACATAGTCCTGTGGCAGGATTGCAGAAGGACTGCTGCAGAAGGGAAGAGGTTTTTGTTTTTGTTTCGTTCAGCATCCATGGCTGTAAAGCTGCTGCCAGGAGGTACAGATTGTTTAGATGCCTGACCAACCTGGACCTGTCTACCTTCTCTCGAAGCTAGGTACTTTATTTACTGCTCCTCCTTGCCATTTTCTGTCTTCCCTCCCCCTACCTCTCCACAGGTCTCCAGTGTCCCTGATTATGAGAGACATCCCTCATTTTCACCTCAAAATTACTCTGTCCACCATCTGTCCCTCATGGAAAAGGTGCAGAGTTCTGTAAATTCAGACCTTAAGCAGAAATTCACAATATTCTAAGACGCCAAATCAAATATTTTATTTATCTATTTATTTAGTTTTTGTTGACCGGGTAAGTGCACTAGACAAATCCTGCCTACTTTCAGGCACGACCTGGTGGAGGGGGATACAGATGAATGCCAACTGACCTTGGACCAGATTAAGCTTTGTAAAAGTAAACACAATGGTTCTCGCTGTGTTCTGAGTTTGTATGTCCTTGTTTGAGGATGTGTCCCTCACTATGAAGGTCACTGACTTTCATTTTGAGTGTCCAAATCCCACATTTCAGTGACAAATGCTGAGAGGTACAGTATGTCCCTCTCTTCTGTTCTTTCCTCATCCAGTCTTACTTTCTCTTCCCTCCCATTACCTCTGGAACAGTCCCACCCCTCCCAGGTCTGCACCCCTTCTCCCTTCTCTCTCTGAACGCCCTCCAAAGGGATCATTTTGTTCTTTTCTTGTGGCTAACCATTCCTTCCTCCTCTCCTTGCTTTTTATTCTCCTGTCTGTGCCCCTAGCTAAGTGCCTTCCTGATTTGTTCCTGCTACTTCAAATCTGCTAATGCTTCCCGCTGTACATTACCATATTTCTATAAACTCTGCTACTGTACCTTGCACTTTTTAAACACTTTGTATGTGTTTTTGGGGGTTCGGTTATACAGCAACCACCTTTTGTATTTGCTACTATTGGTAAAATTACTATTCAGGATTGATTACAACCTGAAAGAAGCACCTAAAATTCTGTGTTACATACGATGCATTACACACACGTGTGTGTGTGTGTGTGTGTGTGTGTGTGTATATATAACAGGGAACTGCCTCACCCTCACACACTGAACCAAGAATGAGATCACCTGCTACAGACACATTTTCTTATTTGTCACCCTGTATTCTTTTACAGAAGGTGTAATTAGGGTAGTATACTGATAGGGTTAATGCCTGGTCAAGTTGAAACTCTGACACCACCTTCGGAAGGAATTTCGGGTTGGGGCGTAGGGCAACCTTGTCCCTGTGGAAGACCAGATAAGGGGAGTCCACTGAAAGCGCCTGAAGCTCCCCAGTCCTTCTGGCAGACATGACAGCCACCAGGAAGGCCATTTTCCACAGCAAGTGCATTGGTTCGAATGGCTTGCCCATGAGCTTTGCCAGTACCAGCATTAGAGCCCATGAAGGTGGAGGTTCATGCACTGGAGGGGATATGTGATCCAAGCCTTTGAAAAAGCACCCGACCACTGTCTCCTGCGCCATCGGCTGACTGGCCCGTGCCCAGTAAGCAGAGATGGCTGCCAGGTGCACCCCAAGGGTCGATGACCGAAGACCCCCTTTGGACAATGACCAAAGGTAGTCGAGAATGTTAGCCCCCGGACAGGACAGAGGGTCCAGGCCCCTGCCCTGACACCAAATGGAAAATCTTTTCCATTTGAAGGCATAACATTTCCTAGTCGATGCCTTTCTGGATGTCTCCACCACGGTGAGGACATACTCAGAAAGACTCAAAGCCTGAAACTCTAGCCGCTCAGGAACCAGGCTGTGAAGTGCAGGGATTGAAGGTCCAGATGGTACATCTTCCCCTGACTAAGAGAGATCAGGCCCAGGCGTACTGGAAGCCTCTCCTGGGACCTGCAGCTGAGGCTGAGGAGATCTGGATACCAGAACTGGCATGGCCAGTCTGGAGCGAACAGAATCACCTTCACCTTGTCCCTCCTCACCTTGAGGAGCACCTTGTGGATCAAAGGAAATGGCGGCAAGGTGTAGAAGAGGACTGGGGTCCATGGCCTCGAGAAGGCATCCCCCTGCAGCGAGCCCTGCTGAGGGGTGGTGGGCATGAAACAGCCTCAGCTAGGTGTTTTCCCTGGAGACAAACAGGTCCATCATCGGTTTGCCCCAGTGAGAGAACAGGCTGTAAGCTACCTCTGGATGGAGAGACTACTCGTGGGGTGTCTCGTCTGCCACATGAATGTCTAGGAGATCCACCTCCAGATGGCTAGCGAGGGTCCAGATGTGGAGCACCTCCCTGCAAAGCAAACGGGAGTGCGTGCCGCCCTGTTTGTTGAGGTAGTACATGGTCATGGTATTGTCTGTCTGGACTTGAACCACTTGAGCCCAGAGCTGAGGAGCAAAAGCTGACAGTGCCGGTCTGACTGCTCTGAGCTCCAATAGGTTGATGTGGTATCGGGACTCCTCAGGGGTCCAGAACCCATGGGTCCTTTTGTCCCCCATGTGGGCTCCCCAGCCATGAGAGAGGTATTGGTCATGAGGACAGCTGTCGGCTCAGGGTGGACAAACAGGATCCCTTCCTGCAACTGGTCTGGGGCGGTCAACCACTGGAGAGCATCCCACATCTTCTAGGTTACAGTGATCAGCTAGTCGAAATGACCGTGGCGCTGACTCCACTGGGTGGCCAGCTCCCATTGGAGGGGGTGCATGTGCCACCGCGCACAGTGGACCACGGAGGTGCATGCCGCCATGTAAACCAGAAGGCGCATAAAGTCCCGGGCAGGGTGCAATTGCCCAAACCAGACATGATTGGGCAAAGGAGGAGAGGACCTCTGCCCTGTCCACAGGGAGCCAAGCTCTACCCCGATGAAGCACATCACCTGAGAAGGCATGAGTCATGACTTCGCCTTGTTGATCAAGAGGCCAAGTTGGGAGCAGGTCTGGAGGGCCAGGTCCCTGGACCTCTCCTCCTCCTCCTGCTGGGTGGGACCTGCTAAGAGCCAATCGTCAACGTAGGGGTAAATTCTGACCCCCCCAATGCCCAAGATGGGCTGCCACCACTGCGATGCATTTGGTGAAGACCCATGGGGTCGATAACAGGCCAAACGACATGGCTCAGAACTCGTATAGGGTCCCTTCAGCTCTGAAGCGGAGGAACCACCAATAAGACAGACAGATTGAGACGGGAAAGAATGTGATCTGCAGATCCAATGAACAGAACCACGTGTTTCGCTCCAAGGATGGTATGATCTAGGACAGAGCGACCATCTGAAAGGTGCGTAACTTGAGATACTGATTCAGGTCGTGCAGATCTAGAATGGGGCACCAGACCCCCATCCGCTTGGGTACCAGGAAGTACCTGAAGACAGCACCTGGGTCTACTGGACAAGCTGCCACTGGAGCTACTGCCTCCTTGAGGAGCAGCTGAGCAATGTCGTCTCGGACAGCCGACAGAGTATGGACGGATATTCTCTCCTCCCAAGGGGCGCGGGCTCGGCTTGGAGGGTAGTGCTTGAATTCCAGAGGCAGTTCATGACCGACCACCACCAAAACCCACCTGTCCGTGGTGACAGCAGACCAGACAGAAAGAAAGTGGCAGAGCTGGCCCCCCCCCACAGGAGGATCCAGAGCGCTGGACGGGAGAAGGGGTGGCAGCCCCACACCATCACTGAGCAGACTTGGAGGAGGAGGAGTATCTAGGACCTGAACCTTGGCCTTCTTTACGGACCTGGGAGGCCCAGGCTTGAGCCAGGGTGCCAAGCTTGAGCCTGCTACTGCTGCCCTCCTTGAAAAGAGGGTTGCTGACGCAGGGCAAGAGTGCTGAAAAGGCTTCTTCTTCTTCTTCTGCTGTTTACTCAAAGAACCTTCAGCAGAAGTAGCATCCAAGGGGCAGTGGACTGCCCACTCCTGAAGGTGACCAGCCACATCTGGGCCGAAGGTCGGTGCCCAAGAAAGGCACATCAACTACTTTGGTGCTGAGTATCTCCGGGAAATAGGAGAGTTCAAGCCAAGCCCCGCGGCGCGAGGCAACTGTGGCTGCCATCGAGCAGGCACAAGAATCCCCAATGTCCAGGGCTGTCTGAAGCTGCTGTTTTGCAACAGCCAGGCCCTGATCCCGGACTTGCTTGACCATCGTCTGCATGTCCGCGGGGAGGGGTGGGAGGACTTCATCCAAACACCCCAAGAGGACATGGGAGAAGAGTGCCATGATGATGGCCGAACTTGTCTGACGAAGGCCTAAAGATGAGGCTGCATAGACCTTTCGAGTCGAATGATTCAAGTTTTTGGATTCCTTCTCGGGAGGTCGGTCAGTGTTGGCAGAACTGCCAGTACTCCTGAACACAGAGGAGGTCACCAGGCTCTCGGCCAAAGGGTGCTCTGTGAACCCCGCAAGGGACCCCATGGGCACTGCATACTTGTGGACCATGCGGGTAGATGGAGCTGGACAAGAGGCAGGGCGCTGCCAAAGTTCTAGAGCCGGGCCAACTATGGCCTCAGCCACCAGAAAGGCCTCTGTCGGGGTATCTCCTCTCGAGGATGTCTGTGAGAGGGTACTCCACCTTCTTCTGGTTAGGTTCCAGGGGCATCCTTGTATACTCACAGATGAGGCGAAGAATGTCCTGAAAAGATGAAGGACCTTTTGTACTTCTCTATCCCACCAGCCAATTTGTCATCCCCAGGATGAGAATGTAGGCCGGTCTCATCCAAATCCAGGGAATCCGGACACAATAGTCGACTGCCTAGGTTATCCTCAACCCACGAGGGCAGTCGGTGTGACAGTGACCGAAGATGCCGGAGCCCAATGTCTGGTCTGTCTCCCTTGGAAGGAGCCCTCCCACAGGCTGCTCGGGCTGTGGTTCCACAATCTGTGGAAAGACGGTATAGGCCAAACTGGAGGTTTCACCAGTTCTGCGGGCGGGGAACCAACATAATCGGCTCCAAAGGAGTCGGCTTCAGCCTGGAAGGCAAAAGCCAAGTAATGGCCGGGGAAGGAGACGGGGTCGGCTTGTGCCCAGACAAATCAGCTGTTGCCATATGAGGTCCTTGTAGTGCCGACAGAGTTTCCGCAGGAGCCTCTCCTCATCTGAGGAGGATGAGGACGACCGATGTTGTCACCTCTTTTTCGAGGCGCCATGGCTCTTCCTCTGCCTCTCTCGGTTAAGGGGTCCTCGACCTTGACCGAGATCAGACGGGCTGATTTGGTTGTTCAGAAGACACTGGCGGACCGGTGATTTCCGGTCGGGACCACTTCTCGATGGGATCTCCAGCGGGCTGGGTCTCCTTGTCGGGAAATAAAAAAGGACCGAGTCCGACTGAGAGGATCATCGACCGGAGTCGGCGACAATGGGTCGATCAGTCGATGACTATTTCAACCTCATCGATCGACACTTTAGTCAACTTGCCAGGTGGCAAGGCGGAAGCCAGCAGCCGAAGAGGCAATTTGACTAAATCAAGACTGCGGTTCCTGGGACAGAGATCTCTCCCAATCCCACGAATGTCTTCACCAAGACGAAGGCGATCACGGGTCCTTTTCCGCCTCGGGACGAGAGGTGTCGCGTGCCACGGGACCCTCTCCCTTAGTCGGGAGAGACTGGCACAGCTCTGGAAAGAACCCAATAAGTTGGAGCCAGGTTGAGTGGAGCGAAGAAGCTCAGAAGGAAGGTTCAGCAACCCAAGCCGCTTCCTCCTAAGCTTGCATATATTTCAATTGCTGCGGAACCCACACTTGTGAGAACCCCACCGAGCCTCTTTGATTTCACGGAGGGTTCCGTTTTTCCGGCCTCCCCAACTTCACGTGTGCGAGACAGTCATCGAGGACGTTAGGGTGAAATGCAAGGCAGAAGTCGCACTTCGAGATGTCATGGCCAACACCCAAGCAGTAAACACACACGATGTAGGGATCCGGGCATGACATTTTCTAGTTGCACGAACATCAGCGAAATCCAGGGGAAGACTTGTTTTCCATAATCGAAACAGAGGAGTCACGGTCACTAATGTAAACTAGATGAAGTTTTGGAATAACCGACAGTTTAGAAGCCAGGGCCTACAAAATGCAGGAGCACGAAGGAGGCAAACCGAATCTTTCAGTGGAAAGGAATATCTGACATCACGGGCGGAGCGAGGTTATACCACCCGGTGGGTGGGAGGAGCCAGCCTGAAGACTTCCAGCGATCCTTAAAGGGAAAGGGGACATGCCAATAACTGTGAGATGAACAACATATCCACAATCCTAGAAAAGTGCTTCAGAGGAGGCTGGGGAACTGCTTATATAGCTCAGGAAGTGGGAGTGACTGGCTGCTTGTCCATCGAACCATAGGCAGAGCCTTCCAATTCAATAGCCTACACAGCCAGTAGTGTTATGCTTGTGCAACTGTATTACTTAGGTTTTGGCCGTTTGCACTCTCTATTCCAAGGAATTATCACCTGTGGGGAACCAATGGCAGGAACCCTCTAGAGATCCACCCTAGAGGTGCCACAGGAAGATTCCCTTGGCTAAAGTTACCTTAGGAAGGATCCCAAAACAGGAAGGATCAGTAGTAGGAGAAAGGAGGTTATACTGCCCTTGTACAGATCACTGGTAAGGCTGCATCTAGAGTATGGTGTTCAGTACTGGTGCCCACACCTCAAAAAGGACATTAACCTGCTGGAGAAGGTACACAGGAGGGCTACAAAGATGACAGCCGGTCAGCATGGCAAGACATACGAGGAGAGGTTGAGGGCACTGAACATGTACTCCCTGGAAGACAGGAGAGAAAAAGGAGACATGATTGGGACATTCAAGTATTTGAAAGGGATAAATAAGGTTGATAAGGAGAGTCTCTTTAAGCTGAGTGGCAACCATATCACAAGGTGGCACAGTCTTAAGCTGGAGGGTGGGAGGTTTAGGAGGGCGGTCAGGAAGCACTTCTTCACAGAGAGAGTGGTGGACACTTGGAATGCGCTGCTGGAAGAGGTCATCTCGTTGAAGACAGTGGGCAGCTTTAAGAGGGGCTGGGATAGGCATGGGGAAGGTAAGAATCATGAGTAGGGAGGATGGGAGGAGTGGGGAGGGAGGGCAGGGACATTAGCTCAAGCTGTGGACCCTGCAATCTGAGACAGACTTGATAGATCAAATGGCCTTCCTCTGCTGGCTTCTCTGTATGTTCATATGTAAGTAGTAGTATGAAACATGAACAATCATGTATGAAGCATGAACAATCAGTTGTTGTGAGACATAGTAATAGATGAAGCATCAGGCAACTTGATAACACAATGAGATGCACGGGTTAGCAATAGCATGGGTTTGATGTGTTGCAAGGGAATGAGGGGACTTCCTAAGGAGAAAGGCAATAGGGACACCATTCCCCTCCATTCAACAGCGGAATCCTACCTACGGAAACTAAGGAACACTACGCTAACAGTTATGACCTGAGACATGGAGGAGAGAAAAGAAAACCCTTTGAGGAGGAAATCTCTGGGGATCCAAAGCCTACATCACCTTCCCTCCGCTTGGGATAATTTATTTAGTGATGACTCTGCTGCTGCAATCTGGAAACCCAATTAGGGAGTGGAAAATATTCCAATTTGGAGGAAGGCTCTCACTCTATCCTTCTAACAGGAACACTGTGGAGGGTTGCGAGCTGCTGCACTCTGCAACAAGCCATCTCAAGGCGGGAGGAGGAGTAATAACCACCTAGGCACTCACCGGCCTACTGACCTAAAACAAACCAGGTGAACCAGAGACAGTTATAGGGAGAATAGCTTTGAAGGGTGCCTCCTCGTTTGGGCACTAAAGGACCCCCCATAAGCAACACCAGCCCTTCAGAGCTGAGTCTTAACTTCTACAACTTGAGGTGCCATCGGTACGGCTGACGACTGGAGGTCCACCCGGAGTGAGGACATTCCCAGCTATGAGTCAGGCCAGAAGGTCCCCGCCTCAAGCGTCGCATGCTCAAGCTGAGGACTCTAGGTGCAGAGCGAGACCATCGACTGCAGGGAGACCCTGCACCAGAATGGTATGGCTGGCATGCCAGAGGGACCGATGAGGAGCTGAATGAGTGTTGAGTGCTGAGACCTTGCAGATGGCAGATGGCAGGGAGCAATGATGGCATAATCAGGGATTAATCTGGACGTAGTTCAAGTAAGGCAGGGTAGTTCAGTAAGGCTGGGTAACAATAATCGGACCTGCACATAGCTCAGTAAGCAGTAGGAATATTCAGACCGGCATGTAGGCCTGCAAAAGCACAGTAGCAATGGAGGACATGAACATAGTGGGAGAAGCAGCACTATGGCAGTGGGGCAAGCCAGCCAGGCATTCAAAAACCAAATGAAGGTGACAAATACTTTGAGGTTTTCGTTGGTGAGGCAGGATTTAGAACAGAAGCAATCAGCCACAAGGGGCCATGACTCTCAAACACATCCCAGTTCCCACTGTAGGAAATGCAGGAAAGTGATGGAAGGGGTTGAGAACCACATGCAGATATTAAAGCTAGTTTACAGCATCAGCAGTAGCTTAGCTGACCTCATAAGTAGAACAGCAGTGTACAAACAGGGAGTAGCATCAGCTATGAGTGGTAGTATTCTATAAGCATGGGATGGAGGAAGCACAACACTCTGAAAAGCAGCTATGACCATATGGGAGGAAATTAAGCAGAGAAAGCATGATTGAGCTGCACAGCAAGGGTTCCAAGGAGCCTGCATTAGGTGAAAACAATTGGGTGTGTAGCATGGGAGAAGCTATGGCTTTGGTTTGAGTAGAACACAGGTATTGAATGCAATAGCAATGTAAGCAACTGAAACAAGTAGCTTGAGCTCTGAATGAGCAAAATGGTAGGAGCTTAGAAACCAAGCCCCCAAAAAACAAAAAAACAAAACTAAGACACATAAACACAGAAAAACAGGGAAGAGACAAAGGAAGCACATCCAGAGGCAAAATACTAACCAGAAGCAGAAGATCAAAACACAGAAGTCCAGCAGAAGGAAGCAGCAGCAGGGGGCCACAGGCCCCAGCCAGCTATAGAGGACAGATGAACAGAGCCTCCAGCCCACCAAGAAAATGTGCTTCAGAGGGAGGCTGGGGCGAACTGCTTATATAGCTCAGGAAGTGGGAGTAGCTGGTTGCTTGTCCATCGAACTACAGGCGGAGCCTTCCAAATATCTACAGTTTGACTCCTGATCAGGAAGAGGTTAATGAGATGCTACCTTTTGTAAAGTACAATATATGTTTGGATTGGGGTCATATCAACACCAGTTGTTGATGTCTATTCATTTTCTGGGACATTTCTTATTGGTTTGGACCACATACTTGCAGGATGCAACCTTCTTGGACTTTTAAGGACGGTAACATATATGGACTATTCCCAAATCCGATTATCAAAATGTCTAGATTACGAATACCTATGTACTTTGAGGTATCTAATGGATGTGTAATGATGTCTGGCATCAGAATTAATGTAAAGTAGCATAATGAAAAATAATGCCATGGAAAGTAACAGCCTCACTCTCTTGGATGAAGTATAGATGGAAGATATTAACCCGATTCTCCCACACCCTGACTGTAACAGCTCGTTTCGCCCAGGGGTAGAGAGATGGTTGCTGGAGGGGGTGCAGGGGAAGAGGAACTTATCGTCATGTCTCCTAATATTCAGAGGTACTGGCAGTCAATACATGTGGAATTAGGGAAAATGTTCTCGCAACAAATCCCACTAACTTTTGAGATGATGGTACTGGGTCTCCCTCCTCTGACAACAGCAGAAAAAACTGTTCCACCCTTTACATCTGGTAGCTGTTAAGGGGCTCACATGCCACTGGCTCTCAGCAGAGGTTTCATTAGTTTCTGAATGGCAGGGATGAATTCAGCAGATCGCTGATGTGGAAATAAATTACAGCAGACTTTAGAATATATGTCCTGACAAATATTTAGAGAAATTGGAAAAATGGATGAGTTACAGAGCTGGTCAAGTAAGGGGAGGGAAGGAGGTCCCACTTTGATTTACAGGACCCTCTGTAGTAACCCTATGTGCAGGGTTACACCAAACCTCCAGTAAACACCCAAATGTGAACAGTTTATTTCTATACTGAATAGTTACTGTTCCTGTTCTGCAAGGTTATTTTTCTGTATGCAAAAAGGAGGGGTATTATACACCCTTCTCCCTAAAAGAGAGAGCTTACACCAAGCGCAACTGAACATTTATTCCATCCAGACAGTTATGGAGACTTTTTCTTTCACTCTAAGGACAACAGTACTTGTTGGAGAAAGGAGCGTATTATTAAGTGTCACCTATGTTTTACATTGTATTTCATGCTGTATACAATACGCTGTATTAAAGTTACATCTCTCAATAAACCTGAATTATATGGAAAGATCACGAGGGAGCCATCAGATTCCTGATGGCCTTGTTAATAGGATATCCCTGAAGAACCTCTTAAAAGTGGCACCTGTGCCAAAGAGAACACACACAGGTTTTGGTATGCTGATGATAACAGCACACAGATGAACCTTGACTGTTAAGTATTGCAGTACAGCATAAGAAAGGTCCAACAAGTACTCCAAAATCTTTTCAGGCAGACACCTGAAGGGTTCACGGGTTTTGTAACACCATATGGAAAATCTTTTGATGTGGCTGTGTATATTTTCCTGATGGAAGGTTGACATGCAGCCTAGAGTATTTCACAGACCCTCTGAGACACTTTAAACTTGCTTACTTCTATCTCTTCAGGAACCAAGCCTGAAGGTGAAGGGAGAGCAGGTTGAGGTGGACTAGTTTGCACTAGGTCAGCAAGACTATCCAGACTGGCAGAATCCTGTTTGTCGAAAAGTCGATTCCACAGAGGAAACCTCATAGTACAGTTACATAAGAACTTACTGTAACAGCAGATCTTCACGAGGATCTTTTGCAGCCAGCTATCACCGGTAGAATTCAGCCATTAGGGACTAGGACCACACGGAACCTTTCTAGATAGCAGTCTACCAGAGGGACAGCTCACCTCCAATGTCAGCGTCTGGCGTCAGCCTATACTATATAAGGCACGCAGCCCTCATGCTCTCCTCAGTTCTCCGCCAGAGACTAGAAGCAGTATTCCGGAGGGGGAGCCAAGGAGAATGCAGAGGCAACGCTGTCATAGCAGGAAAGCCAAGGCATGCCACAATGAAAGGGAGCAAAACACAGGAAAAGAAAAGAGGAAGGAGGGAGGAAAAGCATGGCCTGCTGTAAGAGATCCTCTGGAAGCTTTACTTCTAGGGTAAGTTTTTATGTAACTGTACTTTCTTATTTTGAGGGTATTTATGGTTGGACTGAGTCCCAAGTAGTTCTCATAGCACAGGCAGGACGGGAGGTTGGTAGTCAAAGATGACAGCTTGAGAGAAGGCCTTGGAGAACCACTAGGCCAAAGTTGGCATGCCTTCTAGAGACAATGTCCAAACTGTAGTGCTTGGTAAAAGTGTGAACAGCAGTGGCTGCAGCACAAATATCAATAACAGACACATTTCAAAAACAAGTTACTGATGCGGATGTTCCTTGTGGAATGGCCCTTGATGACAATAAGAAGCTCCTCACCATGCTTCTGGTAGCAGTAAACAATACAATTTGCTAACTACTTAAACACTGTTTGAAAACTGGGGAGCCCTCTCTTCCAGAGCAAACAAAACAAACAATTGGATAGACTTGCAAGAGTCCTTAGTCTGCTATGTATAGTATCTCAGAATTCTATGTACATCCAAGGTAAAGAGCAATGCCTCCCCTGATTTAGAATGCTCAGGAAAATAAACAGGCAGGTGGATGGACTGATTCAAAAGTGAACTCTGATACCACCTTAGAAAGAAACTTAGGAATGGTACACAAAGACACCCAGGCCGGATATTCAAACTGCGCCAGGCTGTGGCGCCAAGCCTGAAGACGCAGCTCAACTTTGTTCGCGCGGGGTGTGGCCTGGGCGATATTCAACGGAGATGCGCTATGGCGCAGCAGCTTTGAATATCGCACCCTGGCCACCCCCACTGTGCATGGCGCAGTGCAATGCGCCAGTGCAAGTGGCCAGAGTGGAGCATGGAGATGCGCTAGCGCAACTGCCATTGCGCCATGCACAGCACCTGCGATATTCAAAAGGGGACATGCAAATGGGGCCATAATTTATGCAAGGCGCACATGGGGCCATTTGCATGTCATTATGGCCCCATTTGCATGCCATTAGCATGCAGGTGCACCAATCCCAGACGACTTGAGCCTGGCGCCCTGCCAGGCAGCAGCCGTCGAGGACCGGCGCCTGCAGCCCGGTCGCGGGCATTTGTGTATAAGAATAACCCCCAATATCCCTGGTGATCCAGTGGACCACTATGTGCGTCGGCATTTGTGTATAAGAATAACCCCTCTCCAACATCCCTGGTGGTCAGTGGACAGCTATGTGCCCGATCGGCGGGCATTTGTGTATAAGAATACCACCCCCAACATCCCTGGTGGTCAGTGGACCGCTATGTAGCGTCATCGTGGGCATCGGTATTATAACTCCCCTCCGTCCAATATCCTGGTGGTCCAGTGGACCGACTGCTGCCGATCGTGGGCATCTGTAAAGCATAAAATATTCCTATTACCCTGGTGGTCTATGTGACCTACCGCCCATTGGTTCTAGCGTGAGCCAATGGGCGTGAAATACTACCGTACTATTCAGTCCAGATATGTGAATGACATATCTGGACTGAGTACTGATATGGGCTACATACTCATAAGCTTACGCTGTGAACCAATGGGCATGCAGCTCTGAACTGTCAGTCAGCTGGGCTGGACGAGGTGCTGCGGGAGAGGGACGAGTTTCCATTTGAAGGCATAACATTTCCTGGTCGATGCCTTTCTGGATGTCTCACACCACGGTGAGGACATACTGAAAGACTCAAAGCCTGAAACTCTAGCCGCTCAGGAACCAGGCTGTGAAGTGCAGGGATTGAAGGTCCAGATGGTACATCTTCCCTGACTAAGAGAGAGATCAGGCCCAGGCGTACTGGAAGCCTCTCCTGGGACCTGCAGCTGAGGCTGAGGAGATCTGGATACCAGAACTGGCATGGCCAGTCTGGAGCCTAACAGAATCACCTTCACCTTGTCCTCCTCACCTTGAGGAGCACCTTGTGGATCAAAGAAATGGCGGTAAGGTGTAGAAGAGGATCTGGGGTCCATGGCCTCGAGAAGGCATCCCCTGCAGCAGCCCCTGCTGAGGGGTGGTGGGCATGAAACAGCCTCAGCTAGGTGTTTTCCCTGGAGACAAACAGGTCCATCATCGGTTTGCCCCAGTGAGAGAACAGGCTGTAAGCTACCTCTGGATGGAGAGACTACAGTGGGGTGTCTGTCTGCCACATGAATGTCTAGGAGATCCACCTCCAGATGGCTAGCGAGGGTCCAGATGTGGAGCACCTCCCTGCAAAAGCAACGGGAGTGCGCCGCCCCTGTTGTTGAGGTAGTACATGGTCATGGTATTGTCTGTCTGGACTTGAACCACTTGAGCCCAGAGCTGAGGAGCAAAAGCTGACAGTGCCGGTCCTGACTGCTCTGAGCTCCAATAGTTGATGTGGTATCGGACTCCTCAGGGGTCCAGAACCCATGGGTCCCTTTGTCCCCATGTGGGCTCCCCAGCCATGAGAGAGGTATTGGTCATGAGGACGAGCTGTCGGCTCAGGGTGGACAAAACAGGATCACTTCCTGCAACTGGTCTGAAGCGGTCAACCACTGGAGAGCATCCCACATCTTCTAGGTTACAGTGATCAGCTAGTCGGAAATGACCCATGTGGCGCTGACTCCACTGGGTGGCCAGCTCCCCATTGGAGGGGGTGCATGTGCCACCGCCAGCACAGTGGACCACGGAGGTGCATGCCGCCATGTAAACCAGAAGGCGACAAAGTCCCGGCAAGGTGCACTCCCAAACCAGACATGATTGGGCAAAGGAGAGAGGACCTCTGCCCTGTCCACAGGAGCCAAGCTCTACCCGATGAAGCACATCACCTGAGAAGGCATGAGTCATGACTTCACCTTGTTGATCAAGAGGCCAAGTTGGGAGCAGGTCTGGAGGGCCAGGTCCCTGGACCTCTCCTCCTCCTGCTGGGTGGGACCTGCCAAGAGCCAATCGTCAACGAGGGGTAAATTCTGACCCCCCAATGCCCAAGATGGGCTGCCACCATCATGCGATGCATTTGGTGAAGACCCATGGGGTCGATAACAGGCCAAACGACATGGCTCAGAACTCAGATAGGGTCCCTTCAGCTCTGAAGCGGAGGAACCACCAATAAGACAGACAGATTGGGGACAGGAAGAATGTGATCTGCAGATCCAATGAACAGAACCACGTGTTTGGCTCCAAGGATGGCTATGATCTAGGACAGGCGACCATCTGAGAAAGGTGCGTAACTTGAGATACTGATTCAGGTCGTGCAGATCTAGAATGGGGCACCAGACCCCATCCGCTTGGGTACCAGGAAGTACCTGAAGACAGCACCTGGGTCTACTGGACAAGCTGCCACTGAGCTACTGCCTTCCTGAGGAGCAGCTGAGCAATGTCGTCTCAGGACAGCCGACAGAGTATGGACGGATATTCTCTCCTCCCAAGGGGCGCGGCTCGGCTTGGAGGGTAGTGCTTGAATTCCAGAGGCAGTTCATGACCGACCACCACCAAAACCCACCTGTCCGTGGTGACAGCAGACCAGACAGAAAGAAAGTGGCAGAGCTGGCCCCCCACAGGAGGATCCAGAGCTGGCGTGACGGGAGAAGGGGGTGGCAGCCCCCACACCATCACTGAGCAGACTTGGAGGAGGAGGAGTATCTAGGACCTGAACCTTGGCCTTCTTTACGGACCTGGGAGGGCCCAGGCTTGGGCCAGGGGTGCCAAGCTTGAGCCTGCTACTGCTGCCCTCCTTGAAAAGAGGGTTGCTGGGCCGCAGGGCAAGAGTGCTGAAAAGGCTTCTTCTTCTTCTTCTGCTGCTTCTTACTCAAAGAACCTTCAGCAGAAGTAGCATCCAAGGGGGCAGTGGACTGCTCAATTCGCTGAAGGTGACCAGCCACATCTGGGCCGAAAAGGTCGGTGCCCAAGAAAGGCACATCAACTACTTTGTGCTGAGTATCTCCCGGGAAATAGGAGAGTCTAAGCCAAGCCCTGCGGCGAGAGGCAACTGTGGCTGCCATCGAGCAGGCACAAGAATCCCCAATGTCCAGGGCTGTCTGAAGCTGCTGTTTTGCAACAGCCAGGCCCTGATCCCGGACTTGCTTGACCATCGCCTGCATGTCAACGGGGAAGGTGGGAGGACTTCATCCAAACACCCCAAGAGGACATGGGAAAGAGTGCCATGATGATGTAGAACTTGTCTGTCGAAGGCCTAAAGATGAGGCTGCATAGACCTTTCGAGTCGAATGATTCAAGTTTTTGGATTCCTTCTCGGGAGGTCGGTCAGTGTTGGCAGAACTGCCAGTACTCCTGAACACAGAGGAGGTCACCAGGCTCTCGGCCAAAGGGTGCTCTGTGAACCCCGCAAGGGACCCCATGGGCACTGCATACTTGTGGACCATGCGGGTAGATGGAGCTGGACAAGAGGCAGGGCGCTGCCAAAGTTCTAGAGCCGGGCCAACTATGGCCTCAGCCACCAGAAAGGCCTCTGTCGGGGTATCTCCTCTCGAGGATGTCTGTGAGAGGGTACTCCACCTTCTTCTGGTTAGGTTCCAGGGGCATCCTTGTATACTCACAGATGAGGCGAAGAATGTCCTGAAAAGATGAAGGACCTTTTGTACTTCTCTATCCCACCAGCCAATTTGTCATCCCCAGGATGAGAATGTAGGCCGGTCTCATCCAAATCCAGGGAATCCGGACACAATAGTCGACTGCCTAGGTTATCCTCAACCCACGAGGGCAGTCCGGTGTGACAGTGACCGAAAGATGCCGGAGAAGCCCAATGTCTGGTCTGTCTCCCTTGGAAGGAGCCCCTCCCACAGGCTGCTCGGGCTGTGGTTCCACCACAATCTGTGGAAAGACCGGTATAGGCCAAACTGGAGGTTTCACCAGTTCTGCGGGCGGGGAACCAACATAATCGGCTCCAAAGGAGTCGGCTTCAGCCTGGAAGGCAAAAGCCAAGTAATGGCCGGGGAAGGAGACGGGGTCGGCTTGTGCCCAGACAAATCAGCTGTTGCCATATGAGGTCCTTGTAGTGCCGACAGAGTTTCCGAAGGAGCCTCTCCTCATCTGAGGAGGATGAGGACGACCGATGTTGTCACCTCTTTTTCGAGCGCTTGTGGCTCTTCCTCTGCCTCTCGGTTAAGGGGTCCTCGACCTTGACCGAGATCAGACGGGCTGATTTGGTTGTTCAGAAGACACTGGCGGGACCGGTGATTTCCCGGGGTCGGGGACCACTTCCTCGATGGGATCTCCAGCGGGCTGGGTCTCCTTGTCGGGGAAATAAAAAAAGGACCGGAGTCCGACTGAGAGGATCATCGACCGGAGTCGGCGACAATGGGTCGATCGAGTCGATGACTATTTCAACCTCATCGATCGACACTTTAGTCAACTTGCCAGGTGGCAAGGCCGAGAAGCCAGCAGCCGAAGAGGCAATTTTGACTGAAATCAAGACTGCCGGTTCCTGGGACAGAGATCTCTCCCAATCCCACGAATGTCTTCACCAAGACGAAGACGATCACGGGTCCTTTTCCCGCCTACGGGACCGAGAGGTGTGCGTGCCCGCAGGACCCTCTCCCTTAGTCGGGAGAGACTGGCACAGCTCTCGGAAAGAACCCAATAAGTTGGAGCCCAGGTTGAGTGGAACGAAGAAGCTCAGAGAGGAAGGTTCAGCAACCCAAGCCGCTTCCTCCTCGAAGGCTTGCATATGTTCCAATTGCTTGGCGGAACCCACAGCCGCGGAAACCGCCCACCGAGAGCCTCTATTGATTTCACGGAGGTTCAGTTTCCAGCCTCCCCAACTTCACGCTAAAGTAGACAGTCATCGAGGACGTTAGGGTGAAATGCAAGGCAGAAGTCGCGACCGAGATGTCATGGCCAACACCCAAGCAGTAAACACACACGATGTAGGGATCCGGGCATGACATTTTCTAGTTGCACGAACATCAGCGAAATCCAGGGGAAGACTTGTTTTCCATAATCGAAACAGAGGAGTCACGGTCACTAATGTAAACTAGATGAAGTTTTGGAATAACCGACGGTTTAGAAGCCAGGGCCTACAAAATGCAGGAGCACGAAGGAGGCAACCCGAATCTTTCAGTGGAAAGGAATATCTGACATCACGGGGCGGAGCCAAGGGTTATACCACCCGGGTGGGTGGGAGGAGCCAGCCTGAAGACTTCCAGCGATCCTTAAAGGGAAAGGGGACATGCCAATAACTGTAGATGAACAACATATCCACAATCCTAGAAAAAGTGCTTCAGAGGGAGGCTGAGGGGAACTGCTTATATAGCTCAGGAAGTGGGAGTGACTGGCTGCTTGTCCATCGAACCATAGGCAGAGCCTTCCAATTCAATGGCCTACACAGCCAGTAGTGTTATGCTTGTGCAACTGTATTACTTAGGTTTTGGCCGTTTGCACTCTCTATTCCAAGGAATTATCACCCTGTAGGGGAACCAATGGCAAGGAACCCTCTAGAGAGTTCCACCCCTAGAGGTGCCACAGGAAGATTCCCTTGGCTAAAGTTACCTTAGGAAGGATCCCAAAACAGGAAGGATCAGTAGTAGGAGAAAGGAGGTTATACTGCCCTTGTACAGATCACTGGTAAGGCTGCATCTAGAGTATGGTGTTCAGTACTGGTGCCCACACCTCAAAAAGGACATTAACCTGCTGGAGAAGGTACACAGGAGGGCTACAAAGATGACAGCCGGTCAGCATGTGGCAAGACATACGAGGGAGGTTGAGGGCACTGAACATGTACTCCCTGGAAGACAGGAGAGAAAAAGGAGACATGATTGGGACATTCAAGTATTTGAAAGGGATAAATAAGGTTGATAAGGAGAGTCTCTTTAAGCTGAGTGGCAACCATATCACAAGGTGGCACAGTCTTAAGCTGGAGGGTGGGAGGTTTAGGAGGGCGGTCAGGAAGCACTTCTTCACAGAGAGAGTGGTGGACACTTGGAATGCGCTGCTGGAAGAGGTCATCTCGTTGAAGACAGTGGGCAGCTTTAAGAGGGGCTGGGATAGGCATGGGGGAAGGTAAGAATCATGAGTAGGGAGGATGGGAGGAGTGGGGAGGGAGGGCAGGGACATTAGCTCAAGCTGTGGACCCTGCAATACGAGCAGACTTGATAGATCAAATGGCCTTCCTCTGCTGGCTTCTCTGTATGTTCATATGTAAGTAGTAGTATGAAACATGAACAATCATGTATGAAGCATGAACAATCAGTTGTTGTGAGACATAGTAATAGATGAAGCATCAGGCAACTTGATAACACAATGAGATGCACGGGTTAGCAATAGCATGGGTTTGATGTGTTGCAAGGGAATGAGGGGACTTCCTAAGGAGAAAGGCAATAGGGACACCATTCCCCTCCATTCAACAGCGGAATCCTACCTACGGAAACTAAGGAACACTACGCTAACAGTTATGACCTGAGACATGGAGGAGAGAAAAGAAAACCCTTTGAGGAGGAAATCTCTGGGGATCCAAAGCCTACATCACCTTCCCTCCACGCTTGGGATAATTTATTTAG
This sequence comes from Neoceratodus forsteri, assembly GCA_016271365.2. NCBI lineage: Eukaryota > Metazoa > Chordata > Ceratodontiformes > Ceratodontidae > Neoceratodus > Neoceratodus forsteri. The sequence goes on from CM057450.1 coordinate 895,698,720, forward strand.
TGATGACTCTGCTGCTGCAATCTGGAAACCCAATTAGGGGAGTGGAAAATATTCCAATTTGGAGGAAGGCTCTCACTCTATCCTTCTAACAGGAACACTGTGGAGGGTTGCGAGCTGCTGCACTCTGCAACAAGCCATCTCCAAGGCGGGAGGAGGAGAGTAATAACCACCTAGGCACTCACCCGGCCTACTGATCTAAAAACAAACCAGATGAACCACAGGCAGTTATAGGGAGAAGAGCTCTGAAGGGTGCCTCCTCGCTCGGACGCTAAAGGGGCCCCCGTAAGCAACCCTGCCCTTCAGAGCTGAGTCTTAACTTCTACAACTTGAGGTGCCATCGGTACGGCTGACGACTGGAGGTCCACCCGGAGTGAGGACATTCCCAGCTATGAGTCAGGCCAGAAGGTCCCCACTCTCTGCGCCGTGCATGCTCAAGCTGAGGACTCTAGGTGCAGAGAGACCATCACTGCAGGGAGACCCTGCACCAGAATGGTATGGCTGGCATGCCAGAGGGACCGATGAGGAGCTGAATGAGTGTTGAGTGCTGAGACCTTGCAGATGGCAGATGGCAGGGAGCAATGATGGCATAATCAGGGATTAATCTGGACGTAGTTCAAGTAAGGCAGGGTAGTTCAGTAAGGCTGGGTAACAATAATCGGACCTGCACATAGCTCAGTAAGCAGTAGGAATATTCAGACCGGCATGTAGGCCTGCAAAAACACAGTAGCAATGGAGGGACATGAACATAAGTGGGAGAAGCAGCACTATGGCAGTGGGGCAAGCCAGCCAGGCATTCAAAAAACCAAATGAAGGTGACAAATACTTTGAGGGTTTTCGTTGGTGGAGGCAGGATTTAGAACAGAAGCAATCAGCCACAAGGGGCCATGACTCCCCAAACACTTCCCAGTTCCCACTGTAGGAAATGCAGGAAAGTGATGGAAGGGGTTGAGAACCACATGCAGATATTAAAGCTAGTTTACAGCATCAGCAGTAGCTTAGCTGACCTCATAGTAGAACAGCAGTGTACAAACAGGGAGTAGCATCAGCTATGAGTGGTAGTATTCTATAAGCATGGGATGGAGGGGAAGCACAACACTCTGAAAAGCAGCTATGACCATATGGGAGGAAATTAAGCAGAGAAAGCATGATTGAGCTGCACAGCAAGGGTTCCAAGGGAGCCTGCATTAGGTGAAAACAATTGGGTGTGTAGCATGGGAGAAGCTATGGCTTTGGTTTGAGTAGAACACAGGTATTGAATGCAATAGCAATGTAAGCAACTGAAAGCAAGTAGCTTGAGCTCTGAATGAGCAAAATGGTAGGAGCTTAGAAACCAAGCCCCCCCCCAAAAAAACAAAAAAAACAAAACTAAGACACATAAACACAGAAAAAACAGGGAAGAGACAAAAGGAAGCACACATCCGTAGGCAAAATACAAACCAGAAGCAGAAGATCAAAACACAGAAGTCCAGCAGAAGGAAGCAGCAAGGGCGGGGCCACAGGCCCCAGCCAGCTATAGACGACAGATGGAACAGAAGCCCGCCCACAAAGAAAATGTGCTTCAGAGGGAGGCTGAGGCGAACTGTATATAGCTCAGGAAGTGGGAGTAGCTGGTTGCTTGTCCATCGAACCATAGGCGGAGCCTTCCAAATATCTACAGTTTGACTCCTGATCTAGGAAGAGGTAAATGGGATGCTACCCTTTTGTAAAGTACAATATATGTTTGGATTGGGGTCATATCAACACCAGTTGTTGATGTCTATTCATTTTCTGGGACATTTCTTATTGGTTTGGACCACATACTTGCAGGATGCAACCTTCTTGGACTTTTAAGGACGGTAACATATATGGACTATTCCCAAATCCGATTATCAAAATGTCTAGATTACGAATACCTATGTACTTTGAGGTATCTAATGGATGTGTAATGATGTCTGGCATCAGAATTAATGTAAAGTAGCATAATGAAAAATAATGCCATGGAAAGTAACAGCCTCACTCTCTTGGATGAAGTATAGATGGAAGATATTAACCCGATTCTCCACACCCTGACTGTAACAGCTCGTTTGCCCAGGAGACAGAGAGATAGTTACTGGAGGGTGCAGGGGAAGAGGAACTTATCGTCATGTCTCCTAATATTCAGAGGTACTGGCAGTCAATACATGTGGAATTAGGGAAAATGTTCTCGCAACAAATCCCACTAACTTTTGAGATGATGGTACTGGGTCTCCCTCCTCTGACAACAGCAGAAAAAACTGTTCCACCCTTTACATCTGGTAGCTGTTAAGGGGCTCACATGCCACTGGCTCTCAGCAGAGGTTTCATTAGTTTCTGAATGGCAGGGATGAATTCAGCAGATCGCTGATGTGGAAATAAATTACAGCAGACTTTAGAATATATGTCCTGACAAATATTTAGAGAAATTGGAAAAATGGATGAGTTACAGAGCTGGTCAAGTAAGGGGAGGGAAGGAGGTCCCACTTTGATTTACAGGACCCTCTGTAGTAACCCTATGTGCAGGGTTACACCAAACCTCCAGTAAACACCCAAATGTGAACAGTTTATTTCTATACTGAATAGTTACTGTTCCTGTTCTGCAAGGTTATTTTTCTGTATGCAAAAAGGAGGGGTATTATACACCCTTCTCCCTAAAAGAGAGAGCTTACACCAAGCGCAACTGAACATTTATTCCATCCAGACAGTTATGGAGACTTTTTCTTTCACTCTAAGGACAACAGTACTTGTTGGAGAAAGGAGCGTATTATTAAGTGTCACCTATGTTTTACATTGTATTTCATGCTGTATACAATACGCTGTATTAAAGTTACATCTCTCAATAAACCTGAATTATATGGAAAGATCACAGGGAGCCATCAGATTCCTGATGGCCTTGTTAATAGGATATCCCCTGAAGAACCTCTTAAAAAGTGGCACCTGTGCCAAAGAGAGGACACACACAGGTTTTTGGTATGCTGATGATAACAGCACACAGATGAACCTTGACTGTTAAGTATTGCAGTACAGCATAAGAAAGGTCCAACAAGTACTCCAAAATCTTTTCAGGCAGACACCTGAAGGGGTTCACGGGGTTTTTGTAACACCATATGGAAAATCTTTTCGATGTGGCTGTGTATATTTTCCTGATGGAAGGTTGACATGCAGCCTAGAGTATTTCACAGACCCTCTGAGACACTTTAAACTTGCTTACTTCTATCTCTTCAGGAACCAAGCCTGAAGGTGAAGGGAGGGCAGGTTGAGGTGGACTAGTTTGCACTAGGTCAGCAAGACTATCCAGACTGGCAGAATCCTGTTTGTCGAAAGTCGATTCCACAGAGGAAACCTCATAGTACAGTTACATAAGAACTTACTGTAACAGCAGATCTTCACGAGGATCTTTTGCAGCCAGCTATCACCGGTAGAATTCAGCCATTAGGGACTAGGACCACACAGGAACCTTTCTAGATAGCAGTCTACCAGAGGGAGCAGCTCACCTCCAATGTCAGCGTCTGACGTCAGCCTATACCTATATAAGGCACGCAGCCCTCATGCTCTCCTCAGTTCTCCCGCCAGAGACTAGAAGCAGTATTCCGGAAGGGGGGAGCCAAGGAGAATGCAGAGGCAACGCTGTCATAGCAGGAAAAGCCGAAGGCATGCCACAATGAAAGGGGAGCAAAACACAGGAAAAGAAAGAGGAAGGAGGGAGGGAAAAGCATGGCCTGCTGTAAGAGATCCTCTGGAAGCTTTACTTCTAGGGTAAGTTTTTATGTAACTGTACTTTCTTATTTTGAGGGTATTTATGGTTGGACTGAGTCCCAAGTAGTTCTCATAGCACAGGCAGGACGGGAGGTTGGTAGCCAAAGATGACAGCTTGAGAGAAGGCCTTGGAGAACCACTAGGCCAAAGTTGGCATGCCTTCTAGAGACAATGTCCAAACTGTAGTGCTTGGTAAAAGTGTGAACAGCAGTGGCTGCAGCACAAATATCAATAACAGACACATTTCAAAAACAAGTTACTGATGCGGATGTTCCTTGTGGAATGGCCCTTGATGACAATAAGAAGCTCCTCACCATGCTTCTGGTAGCAGTAAACAATACAATTTGCTAACTACTTAAACACTGTTTGAAAACTGGGGAGCCCTCTCTTCCAGAGCAAACAAAACAAACAATTGGATAGACTTGCAAGAGTCCTTAGTCTGCTGTGTATAGTATCTCAGAATTCTATGTACATCCAAGGTAAAGAGCAATGCCTCCCCCTGATTTGAATGCTCCGGAAAATAAACAGGCAGGTGGATGGACTGATTCAAAAGTGAACTCTGATACCACCTTAGAAAGAAACTTAGGAATGGTACACAAAGACACCCAGGCCCGGATATTCAAACTGCGCCAGGCTGTGGCGCAAGCCTGGGCGCAGCTCAACTTTGTTGCGCAGGGGTGTGGCCTGGGCGATATTCAACGGAGCTGCGCTATGGCGCAGCAGCTTTGAATATCGCACCCTGGCCACCCCCACTGTGCATGGCGCAGTGCAATGCGCCAGTGCAAGTGGCCAGAGTGGAGCATGGAGATGCAGCTGCGAACTGCCATTGCGCCATGCACAGCACCTGCGATATTCAAAAGGGACATGCAAATGGGGCCATAATTTATGCAAAGCACATGGGGCCATTTGCATGTCATTATGACCCCATTTGCATGCCATTAGCATGCAGGTGCACCAATCCCAGGCGACTTAGCCTGGCGCCTGCCAGGCAGCAGCCGTCGAGGACCGACGCCTGCAGCCCGATCGCGGGCATTTGTGTATAAGAATAACCCCCAATATCCCTGGTGATCCAGTGGACCACTATGTGCGACGAGGCATTTGTGTATAAGAATAACCCCTCTCAACATCCCTGGTGGTCAGTGGACAGCTATGTGCCCGATCGCGGGCATTTGTGTATAAGAATACCACCCCCCCCCAACATCCCTGGTGGTCCAGTGGACCGCTATGTGCCCGATCGTGGGCATCGGTATTATAACTCCCCCCTCCACGTCCAATATCCCTGGTGGTCCAGTGGACCGACTGCTGCCCGATCGTGGGCATCTGTAAAGCATAAAATATTCCTATTACCCTGGTGGTCTAGTGTACCTGCACGCCCATTGGTTCTGGCGTGAGCCAATGAGCGTGAAACTTATACCGTACTATTCAGTCCAGATATGTGAATGACATATCTGGACTGAAGTCTGATATGGGCTACATACCCTTAGGCTTACGCTGTGAACCAATGGGCATGCAGCCCTCGACTGTCAGTCAGCGAGGCGGACGGGTGCTGCCGGAGGGGGACCGGGGCTCGGTGGGTGGGCGGGAGGGGGGTACACTAGACCCACCAGGGTAATAGGAATAGTTTATGCTTTATGGATGCCCGCCAATCGGGCAGCGATCGGTCCACTGGACCACCAGGATATTGGACGTGGGGAGTTATAATACCGATGCCCGCGTCGGGCACATAGCGGTCCACTGGACCACCAGGGATGTTGAAGGTTGTTCTTATACACAAATGCCCGCGATCGGGCACATAGCGGTCCACTGGACCACCAGGGATGTTGGGGGGAGGGGTTATTCTTATACACAAATGCCCACAATGGGGTATGGGGGGGCAGGAACTCGGGTGGCCACCCACAGGTGGCAGCTGCCGTGTTGTGCCCTGCAATGCAGCAGCTCACCTGTGGGTGGCCATCACTTGTTCCTCCTTTTTTTTTTGGGCTTAACTTTGTGCAGGCGCAGGTCGGGGTTGCGCATGCATGACTCTACACATCCCGGGCTGAATATCAGGCTGTGCAGTTATGCATGGGCACGCCCCCATACCTGTACCTGCATCACATTACCTGATGCGCTCTGGTGCATCGGGATTTATCTTGGCGCACTTTTCCCTTTAAATGGCACTAGAAGGCATCAGTGGTTGTGCATGGCGCAACACTGTTGCGCCATGCGCAACCCTTTTGAATATCTGGGCCCTGTATTTATGGAGAACTAAAAAAAGCTCCTTGCACACGAGGGCCTTAAGATCTGAAATCCTTCAAGCAGAAGTAATGGCAACCACAAACAACACCTTTCACGACAGAAAGCATAGCTTGCAAGACGCGTCCGGTTCAAAGGGAGGCAATGTAAGCTTTTCTAAAATAGAGTTAAGGTCCCATGGTGGGACAGGGTTGCTGAATGGGGGATTTCAAGTGCAGAATGCCCTGCAGAAAAGTGCGAGACACCTCAAGTTGAGCCAGTGTATGCTCGTCCACAGGTACATGATACGCAGAGATGACAGACAAATGAACCTTGGTAGAAGAGTATTATAAACCCAAGTCTGAAAGCGACATGAGGCATTCCAGTACTTGATCCATTGGGTAGGTTAAGGGAGCCAACTGGTGTGAGGCAGCCCATAGAGCAATAGGTGGCCTGGGTGGAGGGCTTCCTAGCCACCACCAATATGTCAGCCAGTCTGGGGAAACCACAATTCTGGCTATGACTATGTCTTCAGCAGCCATGCGTGGAGATGAAGTGACTTACGGTCCAGACGGACTAGGGTGTCCTGATCTTGAGAGGGCAAGCCTGTGCATAAGGGAGGTTCCACTGCCAGTTGTTGCAGCAGGAAAAAACAGATCTGGCAAGGCCAGAAGGGGGTGAGGAGGACCATCGTTGCCCCTTCCATCTTGAGTTTGAATAGAACTCACTGAAAGAGCCAGAAGGGAGGGAAGGCATACAGAAACCTTCCTGTCCAAGAGAGGGACAGCGCATCTCACCAGAAAACTCCAGGCCCTGGATCTAGAAAGCAAAAATACAGCTGTTCTGCATTGAGAGGGGATGCAGAAAGGTCCAAATCGAGCTGACCTTATCTGTCAAAGAGGTCTTCTACCACTGGGGTCAAAAGCTCCCACTTATGAGCCCTGGACTGGTAGTGGCTTAGAGTGTCCACCAGGACGTTTTGGATGCCTGGAACATGGATGGGTGCCAGCTGAAGATCATGCTCTATGGCCCAGTACCAGACCTTCATCTCTTCCCTGCATATGGGGTAGGAATGAGTCCCTCCCCCCTCAATTTGTTTATATAATAAATAATGCACGTGTTGTCTGTCTGAACCAAGAACAAACCCAGAAAGAGCAGCTTTTGAATGCCTAAAGGGTGTACAGGACTGCCCGCATCTCCAAGATATTGATGTGTAGATCATTCTCGATCTCAGATCAAGTCCCCCCGGGTTTGATGGGACCCTGTCTGGGCACCTCAACCAAGGTGCAAGGCATCGGTTGTGAGAATTTGCTGAGGAGGAGTGACAGTGACGGGCACTCACCAAGACAGGTTGCTGGGCTCCAGCCACTACAGAAGCATTTTTTTGGCTGGGCCCAACACCAACACTAGTTGATCAGGGGAGCCTACACATTGATCCCACTGGACCTGAAGGGTCCACTGAGGGATCCTCTTTATGTAGCCTGGCTAAGGGAACCATCACAATGGCTATGGCCACAAGTCCCAGAAATCTTAGGAATTCCCTCACCTAAACATGATGGTTGTAGAGCAGGATGCGGGCCTGAGCCATGAGTCACTCTTCCCTGTCTGGAGGAAAAAAGGCCTTGCCCTGAGCAGTGCCCAGAACAGCCCCTATGTAAAGGATGCGTGGACAGGGATGAAGGAAAGACTTGGGCAGGTTGATGGTAATGCCCAAGGACTGAAACAGGCTGCAGATAGTCTCCAGAGTTTGCAAGAGATTGTCCCTGGGCAGGTCCACCAGGAGCCAGTCATCCGGCTAGGGAAAAACATAAAAACCCTGACTCCTCAAGGCTGCAGCCACTACCGCCAAAAACTTGGCAAACACCCTGGGGGCTAAGGAAAGACCATAGGGCAAGGTCCGAAACTGATACAGTTCACACATGAAATGAAAATGGAGGAAATGCCTGCGGGTTGCAAATACTTTGATGTGCAGATAAGCATCCTCCACAGTCAGAGAACATAGCCAGTCCCCCTGGCAGAGCAGCGGAAGTAGACCCTGCAGGGTGACCATCTGAAAACACTTGTACTCTATATGCAAGCTGAGAATACTGAGGTCCAGGATGGGGTAAAGATCCCATTTTCATGGGATCCAAGAAAACAATGGGAGTAGCACCCCCGTTCTATTTTATTAGGAGGGAGGGAAAGGGACTCTATTGCTTTCTTTAGCAGCAGTGCTTGAATTTCACCCCTTTTAAGGGAACATGGCCTGGTGGGTATGTGGATGCCCTTGGCAGATGGTGGGGGAGCGCACCCCAGAAACTCTAGTGTGTGGTTGTGCTCTGTAAGCTGAAGTACCCAGTTGTCGGTAGTGATGAATCTCCACCTGTCCAGGAGACTAGACCACCGAATGCCACCCTTTGAGAACCTGAGGGGGTTGGGATGGGGCGTCGGCAAGGAGTCAGGAGGTGGTGGCTGCTCCTGACAACTGCGCTTGCCCTGGGCCTTGGAAGGGGCCATAGACTGTCTCCAGGAGGAGTGATGAAATGGGGGTCTGTTACTCGATTTCAGCTGTGTGTGGTAAATGGAATGGACTGACTTTAAGGCTTTCCCGGAACTCTGGAGGCTGGAAATAGTGTCCTGAACATCATCCCCAAATAACTTGGAACCACGGAAAAGGGTGCCCAGAATACTGGACTGAACATCAGGGACAAAACCTCAGACCCTAAGTCAGGCAAGGCACTGCAGGCTAATACCTGTGGCCGCCAGCCATCCAGAAGTGCCCACTGCATCATACACCAACTGGAGGACATTAGTGCCGACGTCAGAACCGGTCTTCAGGACCTGGAGATTCTGCTATTTGGCGGGGTCATACGGCCTTGCCATAGCCACCTTCCTAGCCTAGTCGCACAACAAATTTTGGTACTGCACCATGTGAGATGGGTAGTTAAAGGTCCTTATGGCAAGGGTGACCGTAACAAAGGCATGACTGCCCACCTGGTCCAGCTGCCTTGATTCTCTATCTGGAGGGAGGGCATGGAGGTGCTCTGGACACTTGGTGTGATTATGTACTGCATTAATGATCACAAAATCAACCTAAGAGTACTCGCTGAAAAAAGTCTGTGTCCCTTTTCTGGGACCACAGAAATGTTGAGAGGGTGAAGCCATAGTAACGTCGTCATAAGACTCAATCACCAGAGGGACCACTAGAGGAGGAGAGTCGTGCTGGCGAAGGTAAACTGCCATGTTGCCACACTGCAGAGAGGGTAAGAGTGTGTTCCTCCCCATTTTGTAGTACGTGACAGACTTGTTTCATCTGAAGGGGGACAGTCTTCCAGTTGACCAAGTCCACCAGGGATTTCAGGCTTTAAAAAAACTGCATAGATAGCTGGCCCAGTGGTGCTGAGGGTTGAGGCATTGGACAACACACCTTGCGCCATGCTGGCAACCCGGGTTCAATAACAAGCTTGAGCTGCTGGGGGGTCAGCGGGGGGAAGAGAGGATACAGCATCCGGAGGACTGCTCTCCTCTCTCAGGGGAAGGAGATTAGTCGTCCTGCCCGCTGACTACCATCTGGCGGTAATTCCTTAAACAAAATAATTTGGGAAGAAGCATTTCTAAATATTTATGTAAATACCACCTGGAACGAGCTGACGGCAATAATTCGTAAATTAGAACAAGTACATGTGGCCACAAAGTTAAAATACAGCAAAAAAAGATTAAAATCCTTATATGGATAACCAAATCAATTAGAAAACAAATTAAAATAAAAGAAAGACTATTTAAGAAGTTCAAGCAGAAGCAAAGTTTCACCCACCATTCTAAAAGAGCCCTGTCTACACTTAAAACACATGATCAAGCAGTGTAAACTTAAATTATAATTCCAAATTGTTTCACACTAAAAACAGTCAAAAATCTCTATTTTTATACATTTACAATAAAAAGGGTAATACAAGAATGACTGGGCCACTAATTCGTGATGGCATAACTTCTTGCTACAGCAAATCATTTCAATAATTAATTTTGTTCAGTTTTCTTTAAAAAAAGATACTTGCAATATAATTTACACAAACAATAATCTCAATCCTATACCTATAGGTTAGACATATGTGTAACTAGGATACTGTCAACTCTTAAAAGACCACTAGTCCAGTATCTGATGATATCCACCCAAGATTTCTGATAGAAGCATCTGAATATTTGGCTCTCCCCTTGACAATACTCCTTAAATCACTAACTGAGAATGTGATCCCTGAGGACTGGCAAAAAGCCACAGTAACACCAATTCATAAGAAAGGGAGTAAGTCAAATGTTCAAAATTATCACCCGATGAACCTAACATCCATCAATGGAAAGCTCATGGAGCGTCTGGCGAAAACCCTTCTTGAATACGAAATTGAATCATTGGGTTTATTAGATAATATCCAACACATGTTTAGGTCAGGTTATTTATGTACAACCAAACTTATATCATTTTATAATAAGATCAGCGAATGTCTTGATAATATTCCTATGGATGTGATTCTCTTAAGACTGTAGTCGAGCTGTTGACAAAGTCTCTCATTGGAAACTGTTTAACAAATTACATACTATGGGCTTCTCATAATGTTTGGTAAATTGGGGTAGCCAAGTGGCTTACAAACAGAACACAGGTGGTTCAATTTAATGGTGTTAAGTCTAACTCTGGCTCCATTAGCAGTTCTGTACCCCTGGGCTCTGTGCCGAGGCCAACCTTTATCGATATTTTCATAAGCGACATAAAAATTAACTCTAACAATAAAATCTCAAAATTCACCTACGACACCAAATTAGGAGGTACAGTGGACAGCCCCGACTAACATATCAATACTAGAAAATAAGTTAAAATCAACAGAACACTGGGCCAGCTCTAATGCCATGGTATTTAATGTGTAAAATGGACAGTACTGTATTTTGGTAACAAGAACCCTAATAAAGACTATTACCTTAACAATGCTCTTCTTAAATTATCTACTAGTGAACGTGATTTGCGTACTGCAATAAACAATAAACTCTCCATTACAAATCACTGCATCAAAGTAGCTAGGACAGCCAATAGTATTCTGAAACAGGTTAGGAGGACATTTATTAACAAATCTGAACACTGTTTGGTCCCTCTATACAGGGCTCAAATCAGACTATACTCCGACTATGGCTCTCCATTCTGGAGTCCGTACCTCAAGGGTGATATCCACTACATCGAGCAAGTTCAAAGACAAATCACAAACTATTCCCAGATTAGCATCTAAAGAGTACCCTACTAGGTTAAAAGAAACAAGTCTTCATCCATTACAGCTCAGAAGATGTAAGGGTGACATTCTCTTTCAGTCATCCACATTTAGGACATCTACTGGTACTGTGCCTAGAGCTGGAGCCTGCAAAACAGATCTATCTCTGGAGAGTTCCACCTCTTGAAAACTGTGTCCAGTACTTGTCTGTTTAGGACCCAGTTGTGGTGGCCTTGACTGATACGGCTCAGGGCATACACCAGCACATTGTCCTTGGCTGGCAGGTGAATGGCCGCTAGCTGAATTTACAGAGAACAGGCCAGAGACCAAACTTTCACTGCCTCGGTGCAGAGCTTTGTGGACCTTGTGCCCCCCTGCTTGTTGATGTAGAACACAGCTGTGGTGTTGTCTGTTCTAATTTGAACATAATGGCATTTCAGAAGAGGAGCGGAGGCTTTTATATGGAAGGTGAACTCTTTGGGGGATCATGTTCCACTTATGGACTGGTCAGCCATGTGTACCCCACCCCCCATCTTAAGAGAAAGGCATCTGTACTGAGTGTCACTAATGTACCCCGCAGGTCAGGCCCTCTGTTCCCACAGTGCCAAACCTTGAAGTGTAACATGTGAACAGGAGACAAACAGGGTAACCTTCCTGTCTGTTTTGGGTCCCAATCACCTACGAGTCCTGGGGTCAAAAGTGAACCTTTCCGCTAGCACACCCAGTTAACAGGCTCAGCTATGTACTCTCTTCAGAGGATGCAATGCAATACTTCACCTAGTGGGTACCCAGCCAGGTCCACAAGTGTACCCGTATGACTCAATTTTAGACCTGGGTATATTCTTACCTTTGGCAAGATAGTAACACATTTAAGCCCTTAACAGTTCCTGTAACAATTACCCAATACTGTTTCCACCTCCACATGCAAAAGAAAAGACTCAGGCAGGATTAAGGAAACCAAAAGGTTTACTGGAATTAAAAAAAGTAGCAAATACATACAAAACATAGAACACATAACCAGAGTACTTACAGTCTGAAAATAAATTTGAATTTTACAGAAAACAAAACGCCTGATTACTTCAAATTTCTAGCTTAGCTAAGCTGCAGTTGGGTGTTTCCTATTTTTAACAGAAGTGCCTTTTTGGAGTTCAGAGATCAAGTGTCTCACTCCTTTAAAAGTCCCGAGATGAAGTAAATCCTTTCCCCTCAGACGCGTTACAATCTTGAAAGTCAATCTCACCACCTCTTTGAGATGTCATAGCACATGAGGTCACTGTCCTGTCGTTAATTTTGTAACCTGACCAAATATATCCAAGGGTGTCATTTTACTGTTGACTGGAAATCTGCAAGGCTAGCAATATCAAAATATGACAGTCTCTTTGATCATATCATTTCCTTTAGTGCTTTTAGAATACACATCCTGCAAACAGTTCCCTTCTAGGTGTGAGAGCCAACAGGAACCTGTTAAATGTCCCTTTTTTTCAAGGGTTATAAAATGCATACTTCTCCCAGCTCTTCAAAACAGAAATATTTCACAGGGTGTTATAACTTGTCCTTTTTCAATTTCAGCAGCTATGTGTTAAAATAGAGCAGGGAACCAGACATCTGCTACTGCAGTGACTGTGCTAGGGGTCAAAGGTCAAGCCTCTTTAAAACTGCTAGCTGCTATTCTCTAAGCAGACATTCATATAACATACATTCACATCACAAATCTACAACATAATGACAAGTAGATGGCAGAGCGTCACAGTGAATACCCTGGATGGCTCCCTTTGCTGAACAGGGACCCCTTCCCTGATGGAACCCTGGCATCACCCATCTGAAGGGCTACATTACCCTTGCCTTGTGGGCCCAATACAAGGTTGAGGGGCCTGGGTTCTTACTTTAACTTTAAACAGGTTCTGTCCCAATAACAACATAACATACAGTGCCTCAACCCAGAGTTTACTTTACATGGGCTAGACTAAACCTGGCACAAGTCTAGGATGTCGTACCCACCCACATTACCAGAGTGCCACCCCAAGCATGACCCAATAACAGTTCCCCACAATTCAACGCATTTTATTCTTATTGACTCTCTACTAATAATATGCTCATGACAGCCAAGTTATGCAAAAACATCAAACAACAGTTTATTTACATGGGGAAGGATTACGATGGGTAAACTGGAGTACAGAAACAGAATTTGACGGCAGAAAAGGACTGCTTGGCCCACCCAGTCTGCCCATTTCCCTACCTAATGGATAAGCTGCAAATCCTAGCTAACCAACAGCCTGCTTCTTCCAACCTCCACAATATTCACATTTGCAGTTGGTACTTGGTTTAGAGTAGCATGAGATCACAATAATCATTTAGCACTTTACCCTTAGTCATTAATCACAGTGGCCACCCACTAACCTCTGAGGCATTCAGATCCCTGATGCTGTCTAAGCTAGCTGCCCTAGAAAAGGTGACACAGATATTCAAACTCACACTGGTCCCAGTTCCAGAAATGCATTAGGACCCCACAATCCTATACTTTTAACTTGGGTACCCAGCACAAAAGTTTTTAAAGTTGCAGGCCTGTTGTTCAGTGCAGCTGTTGTTGGCCAGCTGGTTGGGGCACTTAAAGAAAATAAGCAGATTAATCTGTAACTTTACTTTTAACACACATCCTGACTATAGACTGTGGAACTTGGCAACATTTTATCTACAGTATGTAAAGGTCACTCCATTAACAGGGTTGGTCCCCATGTACTCACTGTTTAGAAGTCCTTATTGGCTGTACAAGGCAGGATTAGGTGCTTTCAGCAGGCGGGCTCTGACTCCGGAGGCTAAGATGAAGGCAAAGGCTTACAGCCTGCACCTACTACTAACTGCATGATCTTACAGCTTTTTCAGATGGAAACAACACTTTAACTTCTGTTGGCAGTGCCCCTCTCAGGGCTGAAATCACTCTCTGGAAAGACCAGGCTGGGACTGGGGCCGGCACGCTTCAAACCCCAAGGCTAAGCTAGAGAATTGTTAATGTTGGACAATTTATAGTGTTTCCTCTAGTGCTGTCTCTTTCCCCTGAACTACACACCCTTTTTGCTCAGAATCTTAATTTCTGCTACCCTCTCTACTAAACTGCCTCTCCATCCACCCTCAATTTCTCTCTGCCGAATGCCTAGACCTCTTTCTGTCCACCCACTACTCTGCTTCTCTTCCCTCCACCTCGCCACCCGATTGCTGTATTTTTTCCTCTCTTTTTTGTTAATTCCTGTTCCTAGGGCACCAGAGATAACCGCTGTCTAGCTGACAACCCACTCCCACTCCCCCCTCGAGCGTCTCTTTCATTTGTCTTGCTATCCCTCTCCATGCTCCCCTGATTTAGCCCTTTGCCTGTGCTTTATTTTCCCAGCCTTTATCAGCCTCACCCCTGTCTCCGTTCTCCCCTCTCCAGGGTTGCCCAGACAGGCACTCCGCCTTTCTAGCGGCCGCAGCCTGAACTGCCAATTGGCCCCGCTGCCTCCTCCACCCAACTTCAGGACTCCTTTCTCCTGATAAGATTGCTGGCTTGACCGGGAGTGCTCCTTGGCCTCCGACTGGTCACTGCCTGGTCTGCTTCTGCTCCACTGGACCGAGCTGTACGGCTCTCTTTCTGATTGGTTCTCGGCCTGATACTATGGCTTTGGGAGCGTCTGAACATCTGAAGCTGTAGTCTGTGAGCACAAGCTGCTACCTTTTTGAATTTTGAGAAATTAATTGCTGGCTGTGTCTATCTTCCCCCTGACAAGGCTGGTGCAGGCTTGCTTCCATTCCTCACTGCCCTTGCCAATTTCCCTCATCATGACCTAGTGCTATGCGGGGACTTCAGCAGTGATTGGCTTAGCCCTGCTGCTGGCAAACTGCACTCTGCGTTAACTGATCTGAACCCAACATGACACATTCTGGACCCTACACACCTCAACAAGACTGGAAAACATACCTTGTTGAACTAGGCGGTCACTAACTGTCCTCTTAAAGTAAGAGCAGCGGATGTGCTCTCAGATTGCATAAGTGATCACTCTCCCAACTTCTGTGTTTGGAGGAATAACTGCCCTAACTCCCCACCTAAAATCTCACTTGTCCGCGATATTGCCAGGCAAGAAGTCACTAATTTCCTTGCTTCCATCAATAATACTGACTGAAGACCCATTAAGACTCTCCCGGATATCAGTCAATCCCTGGATTTTTTGTCTACCTTCTCACAGATAGTCGATAGTCATGCCCTCTAAAAAACTGCAGAACCAAAGGTATCAAGGCCCCTTGGCTCAGCAAGGATGTAAGGGCTCTAAAGTCCTCTCAAGAATGGGCATGGCAATCCTACAAAAAAGCAGATTACCCCAGGACTGGCAAATCTATAGGCAACTTCGTAACAAATGCAAAAACTCCCTTCATAAAGCCAAACGCCTCCATTTCAAATCACTTCAAGTACAACACCTCTGCAAACCCAAGCAGTTCTGGAGACAGATCAATGCACTAGTGAAAAGGAAGGTTGCTGAACTCCCGAGATCCATCTCCACCCAGAGTGTTATCCTCACTGACCCCCCCCCCCCCAAATCTACTGCTGCTGGCTTTAAATTACTTTTTTACAAATCTACACAAATACATCTCACAGTTCCATAACTCTCCTGTAGCACCCTCAGTTCCTTCCTCTGTGGAGGAAGTCAGGACTAGCCCTTTATTTCACTTGAAACTTGCCACGCGTAATGAAGTCCAGAGACTTCTTGCCAATTTGAAGCCGAGAGCTCCCCTGGTCACAACTCCCTGGAGTTAAATTTCTCAAGTTGGGAGCTCCGGCCATTGTCCACCCTGTTCAAGACTTATTTAACCATTTCCTCTTGACTAGCACCGTTCCTGACAAATGGAAGGTAGCCGTTGTACCCGTGCATAAAGGTGGATCCAGCTCTGGTGTTGAGAATTTCAGACCTATCTCCATCCTTTGCCCGCTGGCCAAAATACAGGAGCACATCATTTACAATCACCGTTGGAACTATCTGGATCACCACAATTTGCTTTCTCCTTTCCAGCATGGTTAAAGAAAGAACAATAGCACCCTCACGGCCCTGCTTAAGGTAACCTCTTACATCTACAAGCCATGGACTATGGTTCTGCCACTGGTACCATCTTTGTCAACCTTACAAAAGCATTCGACCTGGTGAACCACAGTCTTCTGCTCAAGCAGCTTCATGACATTAGTCTGGACTCTAGTGCCCTCCACTGGGTCCATAGCTATATCTCCTCCCAGTCTCAAAGGATCAAGTGGTCTGGCTTTTTCCAGGAATTTAGACTTATAAACCATGGGGTCCCACAGGGCTTCATATTGGGTCCTTCATTGTTTTCACTTTTCATCAACAAATTACAAACTGTGATAGGGCTGCTGTGCATCTCTACGCAGATGATGCTTTCATATACCTCTCTTCTCCTGATGTTGCTTGGATTAATAGGGAACTCGCATGTGACTTTGATGACCTTGAGGGTTGGTTCATGCGTAATCAGCTTGTCCTAAATACAAAAAGACAAAAGAGTACGCTCTTCTCTCATCTACCTCTATCCTCCCACTCTCTCTCCCGTCTCTGTATCACCTCTCTCAGTGGCGATGTTCTTGAGGCTGTCAATACCTTCAAGTATCTGGGTATTACCCTAGATCCCTCTTCTCTCCCTCACCACCCACGTCTCCACCCTAATTAAGACTCTTAATCAGAACCTGGGTCTTCTCTATCTCATCCGACCTTTCCTCACCTTTACCTCTTGCCTTAAGATTGCGTCCTCTTCGCTTCTCCCCCTCCTCACCTACAGGGCTCCTTTACTGCTCTCCACCAATACTTCTAGTATGTCTCCCCTTGCTCAAGTACACCATAGGGTGGGAAGAGTTGCCCTAGGTGTCAATTCCCATTTACACCACTGTACTGTCCTCTTTTCATTGGGCTGGTTGCCTTATGAATCAAAATTGAGGCTCTCCTCCCTGAGCTTCTTGTACACACTTGTCCACAAATACACACACACCCTTGCCTCAGCGGGATTATCTGTCGGAGACTGGCACCTCAGACCCTCAGATCAGCCTCCCTCCTCTCCTTAGACCAAACCTGCGGCTAGCTATCACACTATAAGCCTTCTCCTTCGCAGCAGTAGCCGACTGGAACTCATTGCCCCCTTCAGTCCTGTCCCGTACCTCTCCTCCTATGTTCCAGTCCAGTCTACTTGCCTTTCTTGCCTCGTCTGCTAATGCAATTGCTTCAGTCATTGATTACTCAACCCCTGTGACCGCAGGCTATTTGACAGTTCATTACTTAGATAGCAGTTCTAACCACCCTATTATGCCTCAGATTGACTTTACCCCACCCTTTTTTCTTCTCCATACCCCCAGTCCCTCTCTTTCTCCCTCTGTTCTTCCTTTGCTCCCTTTACCTGTTATCTGACTCTCCCACCCCAACTGTTTGTTTATTTTGCTAGTTGTGGTTGCTGGTGGTACCTACACTTGAACATTGTTTAGAGCTGTATATATCAGAATGTGTGATATTTTCTTTACTACACACTGTGTTGTGCATTTAGACCTGCTAACTATGACTGCAGATTGTCCCTCACTTGTACATAGCTATGCAATGTATATTTTGTAAATTGTATTTCATCTTTAATCCTCACTGTTACTTGACTTTATGTACTTAGAATACTTCTATTGTAACCTGTCTCTTCCTGAATTTGCTGTAATTGCCTTGTATTTTTGTGCTGTTGTCTTCTAGGTCGACCCCAAGAAAGGGACTGTAATTGTCTCAGTGGTCTTACCCAATTACCAAAATTCAAATAAATACATAAACCTCTCAGGGGAAATGCATGTGGCAGAGCCCTAGATGGCACACTGCCAGGCTGTGTTCCCAAACCAATCTGCAATGGTTGCGTGGTATTCAGCACATTTATCAATTTAGCACACATATAAACTTTCTGTTCACAGTTACTTCAACCATGGGCCAGTGTGGCCACCATGGTCCTCTTAGCTTTCAGATACAGACTCTCACACAAGGGGTGTGACACTTGGACAGCTGGCTCTGATCGCTCAACGATTTTTGTAATATAAAAATGTAGTGTGATTGTCTGCTATGAAAAATCCCATGCCTGGGATGACAAACCCACCCCCGGGTATCAGTTCAAAAGACAGGATATATGTTAAACAGCAGATCTCTGAATGCAATTAACTTGTCAGTTTGCTTTGAAGCCAGGAACTAATATATCCATTTTATGACGTCCTCAGGAAAGTCAGTTAATTGCACCTGGTGTCATAAAAAGTCCTTTGATGTGTTTGAGAAAGGAAACTGCTCATGGATCAAAGGGACTGAGAAATTACAGTCTTAATTAAGAGTGTCATCATTTGGAAAATGAGTCTTGCTGGAGTCACAGAATTCAATACCTTGATGGGACTTCCTGTTTTCTACACATACAGTCGTGGCCAAAATATTGGCGCCCTTGCACTTTTTCAAATAACTCACAATTTCCCTAAACATAAGTTGAAATTAACAGTACAGTATTTGGTCTCCATAATTCTTTATTTCTCTTTTAATATTACAGAACCTTTGTTTTTGATTCAGAATTTAATATATCCTTTTAAATCAGAAAATGAAAAGAAATGGCATTGACAAAATTATCGACACCCTAGACTTAATATTTGGTAGTACAGCCTTTGGTCAAAATAGCTGCAATCAACTGTATTATAGCCATGGATGAGCTTCCTGCACCTCTCTACTGGCAGTTTGGCCCACTCTTCTTGTGCAAACTGCTCCAGTTCTCCCAGATTTGAAGGGTGCCTTTTCCCAACTGCTGTTTTCATATCTCTCCACAGGTTTTCAATGGGATTTAGATCTGAACTCATTGCTGGCCACTTCAGAACAGTCCAGCATCTTGTCTTTAACCATTCCTGGGTGCTTTCTGAAGTGTGTTTGGGGTCATTGTCCTGCTGGAAGACCCATGACCTTCGACGGAGACCCAGTTTTCTGACACTGGGTTCAACATTGTGCTCCAAAATGGCCTGGTAATCTCCAGATTTCATGATGCCGTGCAAACGTTCAAGGCACCCAGTGCCAGAGGCAGCACAGCAACCCCAAAACATCACTGAACCTCCTCCATGTTTGACTGTAGGGAAGGTGTTCGTTTCTTTGAAGGCTTCATTTTGTTTTCTGTAAACACAGAGATGATGTGCTTTACCAAAAAGCTCTAATTTGGTCTCATCTGTCCACAGGACATTCTCCCAGAAGGATTTTGGCTTGTTCAGGTGTGTTTTGGCAAATCCCAGTCAGGCTTTCTTATGTCTCTCTCTCAGCAGTGGGGTCCTCCTGGGCCTCCTACCATATAACCCCCTTTCATTGAGTTGGCAATGGATGGTGCGAGTTGAAACTGTCGTACCTTGTGTCTGAAGGTCAGCTTGAATCTGTTTGGCAGTTGATCGAGGTGCTTTCTCCACCATTCGAACAATCCTGCGCTTAAATCTTCGATCAAGTTTTCTCTTGCGGCCACGTCCAGAGAGGTTGGCTGCAGTGCCATGGGCCTTGAACATCCTGATAACATTACGTACGGTGGAAACAGGAACATCAAGGTCTCTGGAGATTGATTTGTAGCCTTGAGATTGTCCATGCTTGGCTACAATCTTCTGTCTGACCTCCTCAGACAATTCTCTGGTTGTCTTTCTTTTCTCCATGCTCACTGCGGTACACACAGTGACACAACAGGAGAATTAGTCCTTTTCTCTATTCAAACTGGTTGAAAGAGTGATTTTTTTATATTGCAGCCACCTGCAACTCACCACAGGTGAGTTCAATTCCAAAGTGAAGGAGAATCACCTGCTTGAAATCTAATTATTTCTAACTACTTCTTAAAGGTGCCAATAATTTTGTCCAGGCCATTTAAGGATTTCTGTGTGGAATAAGCTAAGACTTGGTGAAATGTTCTGCTTTTTGTATTTTATTCCACTGCAAACCAAAGAAATACATATGTGGATACCAAAATATTTTTTAATTTCGACAATTTTCTGGAAGGAATGGTGCATTATTAGAAAAAAACTGCAAGGGCACCAATATTTCTGGCCACAACTGTATATATACGTTTTACGTATCCTGAAAGGGGGGAGCTAGATGACGACATCACGAAGAGGGTTGAAATACAGCATTTTTAAAACTGCAGTCTGTATTCTATTTAGACACACATGTTTGGGCTCTGAAAAAGCAACATCAGCACTGGAAGGAGATAAGAATACATTACATTAGACACATCTAAGGGTACTGTAGTAGCAGATTTTGTTTGTATTTAAAACCTTATTATTTTAAGCGATTGTATGTTTTTGTGATATATGGGTCTGTATTTACATTTTACATTTTTATCTATTTTTAAGTAAACATCTCATTTTTAGAGACTACTTGGTGTGCCTTTAAAATTTTTTCTTTGACAAGTGAAGCATATCTGGTTACAGTGACACTGTGCATAGCTAAATGGTAATACCAAACTTGGAAAAGATAAGAGTTTATTCTGAGGGCTTTCATAGAGTTCTTAAGGGTTCATTTTGTACACCTGGTTAGGTGCCCGTAGGCGAAGATATCTGCCCCGTAAGAGCAGAATTATCTGAGCCTGTATCATTGGGTATGCAACAAGAGGTTTACAATTTGAATCCCTCCAGAACTTGAGACCAAAGTTTGATTCGACCCCACAAAACAGACATGAGGGTTACCCTGTTCTGTGGGAGCAGAGGGCCTGACCTGCTGAGTGGGCTGTGACAGATTGGTGGCAGCGGTGGGCATAATTTTGGTATTACAAGCTTTTACTGTTCAGTGTGTCAGCTTGAGACCGTCAGCTCACTTGCAAAGAAAGAAAAAGGTAGTGATTTATTTTTAAAAAGGAGACAGAACTGTACCACTTGGCATACAGTAAAATTCCTACCAGTTTTATTTATTTTTAAAGTTCCAAGTCAGAATAGCCATAGTTAGGGAAGAAGATGGCTTCCAACTACAGCAGGCACACTGTAAACTACTTAAAGCAGTTGTGCGGGGACAGAGGAGTCCCATTCGAGGTGAAAGCCACCAAACAGAACCTCGTGGATGCCCTGGTGGTAGCAGATACCCAGAGCATTGAGTCACAGACAGTGACTGAAAAGGACCGAACCTTGAGTGCAGCAGGGCTAGCAGCCAGTGCAGTGTCCAGATCCGATGAGTAGAGCAACAGGGCCAGTGAAGGGCCACAGCAGCAGGGAAAGGTCACCAGTTTCCTGGATCCAGAAGTACTCAGGCTGCAGATTGAGTTGCACCAAATGGAGCTGGAGTTCCAGTAGAAGAGAGAACGAGAGGCAAAGCAGGAACAGCGGGAGGCTGAGCGTGAGGAGCGTGAGCGCCAGTGAGCTGCACAGGAGAAGAGGGAACAAGAACAGAGGGAGGCAGAGCAAGAACGCCGAGAGGCACAGCAAGAACGCCAAGAGGCAGAGCAAGAACAGAGAGACGCTGACTGTGAGAAGCATGAGCGCCAGAGGCAACACGAACAGGAGAAGCTACGACTCCAACCAGCGACACCAGAGCAGGTAAGTGGCTTGGGTTTAACTGGGACTACACGACTGGGTTACAAATTTAATTCCAAATTGATGGCCAAATTTAAAGAAGGGGTGGATATGGATGCCTTTTTAAATTCATTTGAAAAAGTTTGTATTCAGGCTAAAATTCCTAGGGAGTCCTGGAGCTTCCAGCTATCCCCGCTACTTACCGGGAAAGCTCGGGATGCATTGGGTCAAATGGACAATGAGGACAGTGATGATTACAGCAAACTTAGAGCTGCACTGTTAAAGAAATTTGAATTAACTGCTGAATCATACAGAGCTAAATTCCGTAAGCTCAGGAGAAGCCCTGACAAGAGCTACGAGGAGGCAGCCACAAAACAATGTCAGTTTTTAAAACGGTGGGAAGGAATTGAAGCAAACTCTGTATATCAAAATGAAAATGTGATTTTGTTAAAACAGTTTTTCTGGGCGTGCCCAGCACAGCTGAAAACCTGGCTGGAGGACCGAGATCCCAAAACAATGCAAGAGGCTGCTGAACTCTCGGACCGCTATGCCAAGTGCAGACCCACTCTGAGAGCGAATGGGGTGGACGTGGCAGTGCAGAGGGGCAAAAACGTGCCTTCACGGCAACTAAAACCCCCACTGCTTCCACCGAAATCAGTTAGCCCCAGGTTTCAGAGAAAAGATTTCTCTGAGAAAAGAAATGAATGCCGGTTGTGTAAAGAAACTGGGCATATTGCCAAACAGTGTCCCAAATGGACGAGCAATAATACGCAAGGTGGTGCTAGGAAGGAAGTGGTTTGTTTGTGTGTCCCTGGAAGCATGCCTGTGAACATGAGGGAACACATGCACCCAGTCATAGTGAATGGTGTACAGACGCAAGGGTTACGGGACACAGGGGCATCCCTGACATTGGTAAAAGGGGGTCTAATAGAGCCAGGTCAGCTTATACCCATAAATATGTCACTGTACAGGACTTTACTGGTGAAAAGAAAACACTGCCACTCGCCAGTGTTCTCCTAGACTTGGGTGAAACAGGGGAAACTGTGCAACAGGTGGCTGTAGCCAAAACCTTAGCAGTGGATGTGATCCTAGGCAACAATGTCAAACAAGGGATGGTGTGTGCAGTTACCCGTAGCCAAACGGCAAGTGAACACTGTAGATCCCGGAACCCCACAGAAGCCATGTGCAAATGACTGGGAGGCTGGTTCCCCAGCCTGTGTCTCCAGATGGGGAGATTAATGAAAAGGGGGTAGAAATTTCCCAGGTAGCAAGCAACCACACAGCTACAGAGGGTTGCTCCGAAGAGGGAGGGGTGACCCACTGTCAGAGGGTTGGGACCGACAGTGATCTTGAGTGCCCTGACGCTAGGGCTAGGGACCCTAGTGTAGCGACTGAAGGGGACCTGTCCCATGCCTTGGGAATGTGTGAGGGGTTTGCAGCCGCTTAGAGAAGTGACCCTAGTCTAGAGAAGCTGAGGGCTTGGGCAGACTCTGACAGGGCACAAGGAGGTGATGGCAGACATAAGGTTTACTAGGAAAATGGACTGATGTATACTCAGGCTGTGCAGACGGTGGGGGGGTGCTAGGCAGGCAGCTTGTTGTTTCCAAGGGGTATCGTGAGCAGTTGCTCAAGATTGCATGTGATATTCCCTTGTCTGGCCATCTGGGGATCGTGCGCACTATGCAGCGGTTGACCCAGAATTTCTATTGGCCTAACTTCACCCAGCAGGTGAAGGAGTATTGCAGGTATTGTCACTGGTGCCAAGAAATAGGAAAGGCGGGCAAGAAAACCCAAGCCGCCCTGATTCCACTGCCCATAGTGGAGGAGCCATTCCAGAGTGTGGGAATGGATACTGCGGGGCCTTTAAATACCCCCAGCTCCTCAGGGAAGAGATTTATCTGGACTGTGGTGGATTATGGTACCCGGTGGCAGTCACTCTATTCTCACTGAGGACAGACAAAGTGGCAGATGCCTTACTTGGGATGTTCTCCTGTGTTGGGTTTCCGCAGGAGGTTATCACCAATCGAGGAGGTTCCTTCATGTTGGTCCTGATGAAATATTTGTGGGAGAAGTGTGGGGTGGTGCAGAGATGCAGGACACCATATCACCCACAAGTCAATGGGTTTGTGGAAAGACTCGATGGTACCATGAAATCAATGCTCCGGGCGTTTGCTGAACAGCATGGGAGGGACTTGGAGAAATACAGTATAACAGAATATATTCGCATCCCCTAATATTAACGCGTTGAGTCACGTAAACTTATTCGTGCCTGCTACTGTTTGCGGTTTGCACCGTGCACTAAAATTAAAAGTAGTGGAAGATTAAGATGCCCAGAATTTAGTTGTTAAGTTGAACTTGCTGGTAGCACTTCTGTAAATCGCTGGCAATTACATTAATCAATCTGCTGTCATGACTACAGTGACTGGCTAGAACCGTAATCTGCTGGTGTCAACGCTGTCAATTACAGCAATCAGTCGGCTGTCATGACTACAGTATATTACTGCCCTACCTTAATCAAGCAGTTTTTGCGTCTGTAGTTCCACTCTGCGATTCAGACAGCGCATTCTGCCCTACTTAATCAAGCAGTTTTTATGTATGCAGTTCCACTCTGCAGTTCAGAGAGCGCGTTCTTACAGCACGCTGACATAATGTCAATTCTTCACTGGATTAATTCAAACAAAGCTGTAAAACAAGAATATCCTGTAGATGTAGGGGGTGTCTCGAGTGAGCAGCTTACGCGGTCTGGATTAGACAGTGATACGGCAAACAGCATTGTTGCCGAACTAAAAGCATGTAATCCACCACCACAAAAAAAAACGTCCGTCTACCTACACCACTTATTCAGGTGAAGTCCGATTTGAACTTGGCAGATATGCAAGTGAGAATGGTGTAATGTCTGCTGTGCGTTAATATAAGGCGAATTATCACAGCACCATAAATGAATCTACTGTGCACAATTTTAAAACTGACTATAGGAAACGATTACTGCAGACCCAAAATACAAGTACTTTCCCACCCTCACTGCCAACTAAACCTACGGGCAGGACAACTTTGTTAATAGAGGATGTGGAGGAAAACTTAAAAAGTATTATTAAAAGCCTGAGGGTTGAGGGTGCAGTAACCAACGCATGGGTGGTGCATGCCTTAGCAATTGGCATAGTAAAATCAAACTGTCCCCAGATACTAACACAGAACGGTGGTAGTGCATGCATAACCACAAAATGGGCTTGGGGATTTCTTAACAGTATGGGGTTTAGCAAAAGGAAGGGCACCAAGGCTGCTTGTAAAACCCCACTGGACTTTGTTAAACTGAAACAAGGCTTCCTTGCTAGAATTGCCAGGGCCACAGCATAGGAACTGATACCTCCCGAGTTGGTTGTAAATTTAAGTGAGACTGGGGTCAATCCTGTCCCAGTATCACAATGGACAATGGCAGAGACTGGGTCACGACAAGTGGCTTTAACTGGTCTCGGTGATAAACGGCAAGTGTCGGTTGTCCTCGAATGCACCCTTTCAGGAGATCTGCTACCGCCTCAAGTCATTTACTGCGGCAAAACTCCTCCTTGCCACCCAGTTTATCAATTCCCCAAGGACTGGTCTATCACCCACTCACCAAACCACTGGGCAAATTAGATAACAACAATAGGGTACATAGAGTCAGTACTCGCCCCTCCCCCATCTGGATAAAACAAAGCCGTCTCTTGGGCTGCCACCCAAGCAAAAGGGTCTTCTAATTATGGATTTGTTTAGGGCCCACACTACGGGAACAGTAATTCGACAACTGTTTTTGTGCCTGCATCCTGTACAGACTTACTTCAACCACTGGACCTAACATGAATAAACTGTTCAAGGATGAGTTAAAGCACTGCTTTACAGACTGTTATGCAGGCCTAATCTCCGCACAGATTTCTCAAGGAGCAGAAACTGTACGAGTCGACCTAAAGATGTCAGTCATCAAAGAGAAGCATGCACGCTGGCTGGAGTCTAGTTTTAACAAACTGAAAGAGAAAAGAGATGATTGTATCCATGGATTTGTAGAATCGGGTATTAAAGAAGCGCATGAAAAAAGCCTGGATGGACCAATCGGTGAGTGCTGTCATGCTTTCCATTCCATCCTATGCTGTTAGTTCATTGTAACATTTCAGTGCAGAATTTTTACTGTTTTTTAAGCGTGTTTTCCCTCGTCATGTTTTTCAGATACTGGTAACTCGTCAGCAGATCAACTGGAGAATTAAGATCGCATGAGGTCTACTGTATGGCTTACTGTGGTGTCTTTGCACAAATGCAGAATTATTATGAGTTTGCTGTGCATTTTGCATTTCATTTATTTTATTTTATGAGTTTGCCGTTGATTGATTAAATAAAGGCGACGTGTACAGCTTTAGGGCATTTCTGGTATTGTTGGGCCTATACAACACCGCATCACGGAGGTCTATATCTTCGGAAATATTCGCTCACTTTAAATTCGCGCTTTTTTTATAAAACGCTAAATAGCAAATATAAAATGATAGTGAATATTTCCTGGTATACAGTACCTTCCCCACCTGTTTGCATACAGGGAGGTGTCCCAGGAGTCGACAGGATTTTCCCCCTTCGAACTTTTTTATGGACGTTGGGTACGTGAGCCCCTAGACTTGATCCAGGAGGGCTGGAAAGGCAAGCATGCCACCCAGGGAACTCCCATTGTGGATTATGTCCTTGGGTTTAGAAAAAGGCTGAAGGAGCTTATGGGGACAGCCCAGAGCAACCTGGCAGCTGCCCAACAGAAACAAAAAGTGTGGTACAACAGCAGAGCCTGAGCTCACTCGTACATGGTGGGTCAGGAAGTCATGGTCCTTATTCCGGTCTGGAAAGACGAGCTGCAGGCTGAGTGGGCAGGACTGTACAAAGTGGTTAGGAAGGAAAATGACGTGAACTATGTTTTAGAGTTGCCTGACCGAAGACAGACAGAAAGGATGTACCATGTCAACATGATGAAGCCATATGCAAATAGGGCTGACATGGTGTTTGCAGTGTGTAGTCCTGGGCAGGGGATGGATGAAGGAGACCCCCTTCTGGACTTGCTGGAAGAAAGTAAGTGAGAGTCCTCTGTGGAGACAGTTAAATTGTCTCCCCACCTGACCCCGCCCAAGATCCAAGAAGTAAGGGAGGATTTAGCAGACTTTGCCCCCTTGTTTAGCGTCAAGCCTGGACTAACCCCCTTAGTGACTCACAATGTGATGACAGGGACACAGACCCCATACAGAGGACAGCATATCGGGTGTCAGAGGCTGTCCAAAAGGACATTAGGAAAGAAGTGGAGGATTTGCTGGATTTAGGGGTAATCCAGAGATCCCACAGCCCCTAGGCCTCACCCATAGTCCTTGTGCCCAAGCCAGATGGCTCTACTCATTTCTATGTGGACTATCGTGGACTGAATGCAGTCATGAAGTCAGACACCCACCAGATGCCACTGACAGATGAACTCCTGGACAAGTTGAAAGGAGCGACCGACCTTACGACCACTGACCTGACCAAAGGGTATTGGCAGGTACAGTTGACGGACAGAGCTAGGGAGAGGTCGGCCTTCATCACTCCGATAGGCTTATTTGAATTTAAAGTAATGCCTTTCCGAATGAAGAATGCCCCAGCCACTTTCCAAAGGTTGGTAAACC
Source organism: Neoceratodus forsteri (assembly GCA_016271365.2). Classification (NCBI taxonomy): domain Eukaryota; kingdom Metazoa; phylum Chordata; order Ceratodontiformes; family Ceratodontidae; genus Neoceratodus; species Neoceratodus forsteri. Next base: position 895,726,085 of record CM057450.1, read on the forward strand.
AGGTGTTAAATCGTGTGGAGGAGTATGCTGTGGCATACCAGGATGACACTGCCATCTTTAGTACCAGCTGGGAGGAAAACCTGTCCCACCTTAGAGAAGTGCTGGACAGGATACAGGGGGCCGGGCTCAGTGTCAAAGCCGGGAAGTGCCAGGTGGCCATGGGAGAAGTGGCATACATTGGGCATGTGGTAGGCCGGGGACAGCTCCGTCCTAACCAAATAAAAATAGAGGTAATCCAGGCGTGGCCCAGACCAGAAACGCAGAAGCAGGTCAAGTGTTTTCTTGGGACAGCAAGGTACTGTAGAAAATTTGTACCCAATTACAGTGCCCTGGCTGCTCCCCATCTGACCTGATAAAGAAAAGAATGCCAAAGAAAATTACCTGGGACCCAGCCTGTGAGAAAGCCTTTACCAGATTGAAGGACGCACTGTGCAGTGCTCCTATTTTGACAAGTCCTGACTATAGCAGACCCGTTATAGTTCAGACTGACGCCTCAGATGTGGCTATTGGGGCAGTACTGAGTCAGACATCCAGCAAAGGGAAAGATCACCCTGTAGCATATCTGAGTAAAAAGTTACTTCCCAGGGAGCAGGCATACTTCACTGTGGAAAAGGAGTGTCTTGCCATAGTGTGGGCCCTAAAGAAGTTGGAGCCATACTTGTATGGGCAGCATTTTGTTGTACAGACTGACCAAAACCCCCGATTTGGCTGACGCAGATGGGAAAAAACAATGGTAGATCACTAAGATGGAGTCTTGCTTTGCAAAGGTATGACATGACCATTCTACATAGGGCTGGAGCGACCGATCAGAACTCAGATGGGCTGTCTCGTGTCTATGAGGAGTGAACTGATTTGGGAAGCTCATCCTATGCAGGGGATAGAGCCCCCAAATTCAGTCTAGGTGGGGAGGATTGTGACATTTGGACAGCTGGTTCTGATCGCTCAACGATTTTTGTAATATAAAAATGTAGCGTGATTGTCTATCATGAAAAATCCTATGCCTGGGATGACAAACCCCACCCCCAGGTATCAGTTCAAAAGACAGGATATATGTTAAACAGCAGATCTCTGAATACAATTAACTTGTCAGTTTGCTTTGAAGCCAGGAACTAATATATCCATGTTATGACGTCCTCAGAAAAGTCAGTTAATTGCACCTGGTGTCATAAAAAGTCCTTTGATGTGCTTGAGAAAGGAAACTGCTCATGGATCAAAGGGACTGAGAAATTACAGTCTTAATTAAGAGTGTCATCATTTGGAAAATGAGTCTTGCTGGAGTCACAGAATTCAATACCTTGATGGGACTTCCTGTTTTCTATACATATATTTTTTTATGTAACCTGAAAGTAAGGAGCTAGATGATGACATCATGAAGAGGGTTGAAACACAGCATTTTTAAAACTGTAGTCTGTATTCCATTAAGAGACACACACGTTTGGACTCTGAAAAAGCAACATCAGCACCGGAAGGAGATAAGAATACATTACATTAGACAAGTCTAAAGGAACTGCGATAGGATATTTTGTTTGTATTTAAAACCTTATTATTTTAAGTGATTGTATGTTTTTGTGATATATGGTTTTGTATTTACATTTTAAATTATCTATTTTTAAGTAAACATCTAATTTTTAGAGACTACTTGGTGTGCCTTTGAAATTTTTTCTTTGACAAGTGAAGCATATATGGCTACAGTGACACTGTGCATAGTTTAATGGTAATACCAAACTGGGAAAAGGCAAGAGTTTATTCTGAGGTCTTTCATAGAGTTCTTAAGGGTTCATTTTGTACACCTGGTTAGGTGCCGTAGGCGAAAGATATCTGGTCCCCCCGAAGAGCAGAATTATCTGAGCCTGTACACTGGGTACGCTAACAAGACGTTCACAGTTCTAATCCCTCCAGAACTTGAGACCAAAGTTTGATTCAAACCCACAAAACAGACAGGAGGGTTACCCTGTTCTGTTCTGTTAACTGTTCACAATACTGCGCTCAGAGGTTGTCACTATGGGAGCACAGGGCCTGACCTGCTGAGTGGGGTTGTGACAGTGGGAACTTGCTCCCTAAGGCAAAGGTGATCTCACAGTCCACTGCAGACCAATTTACTTTCAAAATGCACTTTACTTTGACTTGGTAGCTCAAATAGTTACTTCAGCTTCTCTCAGGCATGAATCACGCAATCATAGTCCCTTGTGGCTTTGCTGGTGTTATCAGCTCCAACGGGACATTAAGACATATCAACAAAGTCCCACTTGGCTGTGCTGACATTAGCAGCTCCAAATGGACAGGTACGGTCCTTACAGGCAATGTCAGGAAGAGCCACGCGCTCTGGTTGCTCCCCTTCTTGTCCTGTAGACACTTGTAAAAAACAGTCACATCACATCCTTGAATACTGGACCCTCTTCTGGTCACTTGCTATAGAAGTTCTCTCAGCATTAGACAGATGCACAGTGCAGACAGACGTCACTCTCTAATCTTTCTGGGCTTCGCTGCCCCTTAAAAATCTTTTAAAACTTGCACATGTAAGTAGAGGTTTACTCACTCAGAAAGTTTAATACTTTCCTTTTCTGAAAGTTGCAGACGATTCTTCAGCACTCTCACTGCTGAGGCAGAAGCATTTCTTGCATCTTTCTCACAACTGCAGGCAGATACTGGCTTCTTTTCCACATTTTCCTAATGTGGCAAAAACTGTTAGCCCTGGAGGACAAATGTTGGCTACCCCAGGCTAAAGACGTTGGTTGCTGACAGCCACTTTTTCTCTCTAGCAGAGGCAGAAGCCATCCTCCCCTGTGAAGGGGTTTTCACGGAACACACTACGCCCATTATAGTTAGCTTGGGGACCTGAGCCGCCTCTATCGTGAGGAGCTCCCAAACACTAGTTTAGCCTTGAAAACACTGTATTTTATGGAGTCCTTCTGTAACTCCCTATTGGCTGAGGCTACCTAGGTGTCCCAACACGACTGGCAGAACCTGCTTGTTAGTCCAAAACATAAATATTCATTAGCCTCACTCGATGCTCAATAGGCTCCCTGCTTTGGCGCCTGAATTAGGTCCTTGCATTTTCCCTTCAAGCACTAGGTAATGTCCCAAGAGTCTCTTACACTTGTTCCAACAATCCTTGCCTTAAAGGGACACTGTCAACCCCCTTAGATCTCAAAGTGTCCCTACTTTAAAAAACATATTTTATGATTGCCAAAATTCGGTAAAGATTGTTAATGTAGCTGGTAGTTTGAGTATGACTCTTATTTTCTTTAAAAAAAGTAAAAAACAGACTGCCCAACATACTGGTGTTATCACACCAAAGCAGATTTGTTTACATTCCTTGATCAACTCCACATGCATCTTTCCTGGCCTTGGGAACACCCACAAAACAGTCTAGCCCCTCATGATGCACTGGGAGTTCAGGAGGCTACTGCTTTATGAGTGACTGCACTGTTTGGGTGTGTTTCTTGTGCTCAGAAAGTATGCTATAAGAACAGAAACAGGATTGTAAACAAAAACAAGGTTGTTTATAAATATACATTGCCATGCATTTCAGTTCTACTAAGCAAGGAGACAGACAAAACAAACAGCAACATCAGTGAATTTTAGAGAGGGTAAGCAATCATAAAATGTGGGGTTTCAACTAGAAATAATATGATGAAAAACAGGTTGACAGTGTCCCTTTAAAATCCTGGCTCTCCGATTGGCTGTTGCTGCACAAACATGGCTGCTAAAACACACAGTCCCTCTGCAGATTACCACAGTCCCAACTTTCAAGTTCTGGTGCAGCCAGGTTAAATACTTGTATTTATTTTATGCCCCACAGTTCAATAGCTGATAATGGGCCCTCTTAAAAACACTACCCTGTTTAAACATTTTTATGTATTCCTTAATCTGTCACCTCGGCTACAAAATCATGCCCCTAGGCAACAGACAGGCAGTCATGAGAGTCCCAACTTTAGTAGCCAGTACAAATACATAGGTTTGGCCAGAGCTTGTTTAGACAGTTGTTAATCATCTTAAGACAGTTGTGGGAAAAGAAGGAAAAAGAAAACATATAACACAGTTTAATTCGAGTGCTGTGCCATGACTAGGTGGTTGGGGATGTCAGCGATTACAGGTACACTGGTTCAATTCCAGAATGTTTGCCGTGAGCCCCTTTTTAAATCCCCCTGAGGGACGAGCAGTTCTGTAGACTTTCAGGGAGTGCATTCCAAAGGGGTGGAATGTTAGCTGTGTATGACCTTTGCCCTATAGGACGATCCTACTTTGGGCACCTTGAGGAGGTTGTGGCTGGAGGATCTGAGGGGCCTTCGAACTGGTTTCTTGGATAATAATCTAGCTATGCTGGGGGGGGCATTTTCCTGCTTTGATCTGATGGCCAGACATAGTGCTGGGTACTGTAATCTCCCTTCTAGAGATGGCCATGAGAGGGCATGTAGCGCCTGACAGTGATGCTCACGGGGCAGTGCTCCTGAGGCAAATCTCCCATCTTGATGGTATAGGGTCCTGAGCTTTTGCAGTTCTACCCCTCTGGCAGTTTGTAGGACTGGAGTGCCATAAAATAAAGTAGGCAGTATGGTGCCTGTGACCACATTTAGCCGGGATTCACGTGTAAAGAAGGGGCTTAGGCGGTAGAGTAGGCCCAATTTCTGGTTCACGGTCTTGGTTAGCTGGTCAATCTGTGCTTTGAAGGAGCAGTTTTGGTCTAGGGTTATGCCTAGGTATTTGATGGATTTGACCACCTCAACCATTGTACCATCGTAGAGAGTAGTTATCAGGATTGATCTGTCCGATCCTATTCTCACCTTGCCAAACAGCACTGCCTTTGCTTTTTTGCCATTCAGCACAAGGCTGTTTCTTACCAGCCATTGCATGAGGAGTTGTAGGTCAGTTTTCAGTTCTGTATTAAGGGTCACTATATCTTTGGAGGACCTGTAAAGTACTGCATTGTCTGCATACAGGGTTATATTTGCGTCTCCACAATTATTTGGCATTCTATTAATAAATAAGGAGAATAACAGGGGTCCCAGGATAGACCCCTGTGGGACCCTGTCGAGAACTCGGCGTGTGTTAGATTGGATTCCCTGACATTTTACAAGCTGTGTCCTGTAGGCTGTCAGAGAACCATCATTGTACTGTTAGACTATCTAGGCCTATGGCTTTTAGGTTTTTGCTGAGTAGCTTATGATCCACTAGGTCAAAGGCCTTGGTGAGGTCGATAAAAGATTGTACCGGTTGAGAGCCCTTCATCAAGGGCAGAGAAGATGTCCGAGGCGAGGCTGACTAGGGTGGTGTCTGCTCCATGGTTTTCCCTGAAGCCATGTTGCCTGGCTGTGAAGACGTTATGCCTCTCAATGTAGTCTATTAGCTGTTCATAGATTTATTTATTGATTGAAAATGTTTCACCAGGAGAGGCACACTGAGCAAAACAATGCTTCTCTCAGTGCGACCTGGGAGTACATGGGAGGAGTATGCATAATACAAACAATGGGATGCAGTTAAGAGTCAGCAAGTTCAAAACAGTGGTTACATGGGAGGAGTACACATAAAACAGACAATGGGTTGAAATTTAGAGTCAAACAAATCAAAAACGGTTACATGGATGAGTGTAGCTAGGCAGGCTTAAGCAAGTGAAAGCACTACATACTTGTGCCACGTGGGTGGTGGCATAACATGTTTGATTAACATGGAGACTACACATGGATACTTTACAGTCTTACACTGGTATTTTGGTATTGCTTTGTGTTTATTTTAGTTTTTAATTCATGAAGGGGGGTTTCAAAACTGCTTATCTTGTCAGCATCTTCAGAAGGGCTGAAATAACTGCATATTTGATTTTCCTTTGTGGCTAACTGGACTGTCTACTAGTATTCTGTGACAGTTTGCACCAATATATTTTGAAATAATTTACTGGTGGTGGCTGTGTACTTTTAGATAGTAAAGGCTGCAGTTTGTAATTGGATGCCAGACATAGCCTGAGGTGGGGGAAATTGTCTTCACAAGTCAGGGAGACATGCATCACAGCCAATTGTTCTGGCTTGAACATTCCAGCATTGATCAATTACTATAAACTACTGGTGTGATCCTGTTTCAGACTGAAGCCCATCTTCTTCCAAGTTGTGTAACGGGGTGTGCTTTGAAACAACTGAGAAGCTGCATGGGATATACTACATTGGACTAGATATCTGCAACAAATCTCTCTCTTGCTTACATCTGAGGGAATTTTTCCTTACTTTACAGTCTTACATTGTAGTCTTTACAGTCTTACAGTCTTACAGTATTGCTTTGTGCTTAATTATTTTAGTTTTTAATTCAGGAAGGGGTTTTTCAAAACTGCTAATCTTGTGAGCATCTTCAGAAGGGTTGAAATAACTGCATATTTGATTTTCTTTTGTGGCTAACTAGACTGTCTACTAGTATTCTGCAGGGATTTATTTAACTCCAAAAATTGATTAGCGTTTTGCTCATAAAAATGCTAAAACATTGTGAAAATGCATAGCACCTGCTTCGCTGTGTTTAACAAACATAACACTTCTAGAAAACCTATATAAACACTTTCTGTACAGTTAGCATTGTCCCAAGAAAAAAACTGCTAATCAATTATTTAAAACCCTGTTCTGTGACAGTTTGCATCAAATTACTTTTAAACAGTTTACAAATCAGTTACTGGACGTTAGTTGAATTACTATAAAGGGCAGTACTCACCAGGGTGGTGGAGCAGTGGTGCGTCTGATTGTCTCTAACAGTCACCAGTGGTTGTGGACTACCCACCACCCTTCCCACACCCCACCCTCCCAGGCGTGACGTTTCCTTTATAGCCAATGTTCTGACATCACTTCCTCAACAGGTCTTGGGGCAGAACTGTCATATTCTTAATAACCCAGGACAGTGCATAAAGGGTAAGTACACACCACAAAAAAGAAGAAAACAAAAAAAAAAACAATATATCTATATACTACATATTGTATATTATAAGGGAGAGGGACATGTGGGGAGTGGTGCAATGCACTGACTGTGGGGCAGCAGTTTTCCGGGAGACATTCTGGAAACTGCGTTGCTGTCCTATTTGCAGGCAACTGTCAGCTCTGAGGGAGGAGGTTGCCCACCTCCAGGCTGAAGTGGCAAGGACTAAGGAGGCCTCCCCCACCCAAAGAGCACCACTGCCACAACCACTGCCTCAGAGGCTGCCAAGTAAGAAGAGCCGTTGGACCACAGTGGGTTCTGGGAGGGTGTGGGTGGTGGAACAGAGGCGAAGTCCCCTAGTTGTACTTCTACACAAACCATACGCCAGTCTGGCAGAGCAAGGTTCCTCTATGAAGGCACCCTCAGTGGAGACCAAGAAGAATGCTGAGGACATCCACAAGGGAGACCCACAGAAGGGTAGCAAGGGACACCACAGGGGAAGGAAACAGCTTCTGATAGGGGACTCCACTGTTAGAGGGGTAGACCTGGGGAAGGGAGAGGAGAGGGAAGTAAGGTGCCTGCCTGGTGCCATGGCTTGGAGGGACAAAAAGTGAATCCTCAGGATTGCAGAAGCAGCATCACAGGAGAGGGAACTAGATCTCATTGTCCACCTTGGGACAATTGACCTAGCTAGGCATGGGATCAGTGCAGTGCAGGATGAAACTGTGGAGTTGGGGAGGGGCCTCAAACAGGTAGCAAGCACGGTTACCTTCTTAGAGGTGCTGCCAGTCCATGGCAGGGGTGAGGCTAGGGTACTACACACCATGCAGTTTAATGAATGGTTGCAAAACTGGTGCAGAGCACAGGGCTTTGGCTTCATTGGGGACTGGGGGTACACCTGGAGAGAAGAAGGTCTATACTGGCATGATGGTCTGCATCTGTCCACAAAGGGAACCAAGATTCTAAGTGACAGGTTTAAATGCTTCCTTGGCAAGCTTTTAAACTAGCAATGGGGGGAGGTGCTAATAAGAGGCAGGAAATTTCAAGCCTCTCCCCCCACAAAACATGACAGGTAGTAAGGTAAACACTGAGGTACAGTGCTCAACAGAGGGCAGGATGGGGTAAATGCAAAAACAGACAAGGGCAAAAAGAGCAGGGATGGGGGGAAAAAAGGATAAAGACAACATTAAATGGAGGGCAATGAGTACCAATGCCTGTAGTCTGGGAAACAAACTTCCTGAGCTAGTAGCTTTGATGGAAGATGAACAATTGGATATTGTGGCAGTCACGGAAACATGGTACACGGAGAACCATGACTGGGATGTCAACATACCGGGGTACACAGTCTACAGGAGGGACAGGGAGGGGAAAAGAGGAGGTGGAGTAGCTCTATACATAAGGGAAGGGATCAAGGCTACAGAACTAAAAAGTGAAGGGGGAGGACAAGAGGCACTCTGGGTCACCTTGGAGACAGGGAATGGCATCACAATCCGCACGGGGGTATAGAGGACATTCTCAAAATGGCTGAAAAAGGGGAGATACTGTTGATGGGGGACCTGAATATGCCAGATGTTAACTGGATGACATGTACTGCAACCCATCCAAGAGCAGGGTCATTCTCGATGCCCTGTAGGGGGCAGGCCTTAGACAGATAGTGCTGAAACCCACTCGGGAGGGAGGGAGCAATACTAGACCTGGTACTCTCAAATGGAGAGAGGATCACAAATTTAGAAGTCAGCAGACATCTGGGAACAATCGACCACTGCACAGTGTGCTTCACAATAAGCACAACCATGGAGACAAGCCATACAAAAACAAGCATACTGGACGTTAGAAGGTCTGACTTTGGTAAAATGGGTGAATACCTGAGGAATACACTAGCAAATGGCCAAAAAGGAGGGGTGGAAGAACAATGGAGAAAAATCAAAACTGCCATCATAGAGGCAACAAGCCTTTGTGTGAAACAGATAAAAGAAAACAAAGCTGAGTAAAAGAACGCTATGGTTCTCAAAGAGGTGGCAGGGAAGGTTAAGGAGAAAAAGGCTACATTCAAAAAGTATAAGGAATCACAGAAGGAGCACGACAGGGAACTGTATCAATTAAAGCAGAAAGAAATGGGGAAGGCAGTCAGAATAGCAAAAGCCCAAACCGAGGGGAAAAAATAGCCAATTCAGTTAAGAAGTGGGATAAAACCTTTTATAGGTACATTAGGGAGCATAGAAAGGTTAAGAGAGGAATAGTGAAGATTAATAAGGGAGAGGGGAGGTGGGCAGAGGGAGACAGTGAAAAGGCAGAGTTACTGAATGAATACTTTTGCAAGGTTTTAAATAACTGATTAGCAGTGTTTTTCTTGGGACAATGCTAACTGTACAGAAAGTATTTATATAGGTTTTCTAGAAGTGTTATGTTTGTTAAACACAGTGAGGCAAAAGCTATGCATTTTCACAATGTTTTATCACTTTTATGAGCAAAACACTAATTAATTTTTGGAGTTAAAGAAAACCCTGTTTTGCTCAGTATTCACAAAAGAAGATGAGGAGGAATTACCTAAACCAGACAATAGAAGCACTCTGGGTAGGGGGGTGGACACCAGTCCATTTACAGAAGAAAGAGTCCTGAAAGAACTCCTAAAACTCAAGGTGGACAAAGCAATGGGGCCTGACAGGATTCACCCCAGAATCCTAAAAGAACTAAGGGAGGACCTAGTGACACCACTAACCACACTTTTTAACAAATCATGGGAGGATGGGGTGGTACCGGAAGACTGGAGGAGGGCAGATGTGATTCCCCTTCACAAAAGTGGGAGCAAGGCAGAAGCAGGAAACTACAGACCTGTAAGTTTAACCTCAGTGGTAAGGGAAAATGATGGCATCACTTCTGAAAGGAAGAATTGTTGAGTACCTAGAGGCCAGCGGGGCACAGGACCAAAAGCAGCATGGATTTACAGCAGGAAGGTCATGTCAGACAAATCTAATAAATTTCTTTGACTGGGTGACCAAAGTAATAGCCCAGGGAGGGGCTGTGGATATGGCCTACCAAGACTTTAGCAAGGCATTTGACACAGTCCCGCACAAAAGATTGATAATCAAGTTAGCCAGCCTGGGAGTACACAGGACACAGAAGGTAATAGTGAATGGAACACATTCCGAAGAAAGGGGGGTTACTAGTGGAGTACCTCAGGGCTCAGTACTGGGTCCAATCCTCTTTAACATCTTTACAAGTGACATTGCAAGAGGTCTGGAGGAAAGGTATGCCTCTTTGCAGATGACACAAAGATCTGTAACAGAGTTGATACACAAGGGGTAGAAAGGATAAGAAGGGACTTGGCAAGGTTGGAGGAGTGGTCAGACATATGGCAACTTAGATTCAACGCAAAGAAGTGCAAAGTAATGCACCTGAGAAACAAAAACCCAGGAGAAGAGTACACAATAGCAGGAAAGGTACTAACAACAAAAAACATGGAAAGGGACCTGGGGGCAGTCTTATCAGATGATCTAAAGGTGGGTAAGCAATGTGAGAAGTCAGTAAGGAGAGCCAGGGGGATACTGGGATGCATAGGAAGGGGCATCACAGGTAGAAAAAGGGAAGTGATTATCCCTCTGTACAGACAGTTGGTGAGACCCCATCTGGAGTACTGTGTGCAGTTTTGGAGACCTCATCTACGCAAGGAGTAGACAGGATGGAAGCAGTCCAGAGGAGGGCAACTAAAATGCTGCAGGGTCTGCATCAGAAACCATATGAAGAGAGACAGAGAGCTTAATATGTATACCCTTGATGAAAGGAGAGACGGGGTGACATGATAGAAACGTTCAAGTACCTCACTGGAATCAACAAAGTCCAGGAGGGTAGCACCTTTCAGAAAAAGAGATGTGTAAGAACAAGGGGGCGCAATTTAAAGATAGACAGTTCAGGGGTAATGTGAGGGATTTTTTTTTCACGGAGAGAGTTGTGGACGCATGGAACCGCCTTCCTGGAGAGGCTGTGGGGTCTAAAACAGTGGAGAAATTCAAACATGCATGGGACAGACATAAAGCAATTATAGTGAGGGGTGGCAGGAAGGAGGCTGTTGGTTAACTAAAATCTGCAGCTTATCTAGTAGGTAGGGAAATGGGCAGACTGGGTGGGCCAAGTGGTCCTTATCTGCCGCCAAAGTCTATGTTTCTATAAGTGCCGAAATCTAGAGAGTAAGAGAAAAAAAAAAATGCATCGGGCTGGCAGTGCGAACTGGGAGCACGAGCCTGGGTAGGTAAGTGCAAGGATTGTTAGGGCAACTTTATTATAAGCCAGTCAAATTGGGTGAGGCCCTGCCTCTGGTCAGGCGCCTAAGGGGGAGGGGCTCGGGTGGGGGAGGAGTCAAGGGCATGTACAATTGGGTGCGAAGAAGTTAGAGAGGGTAGAGAGTATTTGGAGGAAGAACGGCGGATTTGGGCCAGCAGGTCATTTCAGAGCTTAGGGAGGTGGTAAGAGAAGGCAGATTGGCCTGCAGAGATTCTTCGATGAAGGATAGCTAATTGCCTGGAGTCAGTAGACCTGAGGGCGTGAGCTGGGGTTGGTGGGGAAGATAGGGAGGAAATGAGGTAGGGTGGAAGGGAACAGAGCCAGAAGTTAGAAACAAATTTAGCACAGTGAAGTAGGCGCCAGTTGCTCAGGGATGGAAGGGCCAGTGAATGGTACAGCTCACAGTGATGGGTGCGGGGGGGGCATCGAGGGCAAAGCAGCAGAAGGCATTGAAGAGAGGGTCTAGTCTGGATAAGATGGACTTGGGGGCAGAGCTGTAGATGACATCGCAGTAGTTGAAGGAGGAAAAATCATTTTCTGGACTATTTCACGTCTCACAGGAAGCGGTAGACTGGTACGGTTCCTATAGAGGGCACCGAGCTTGGGGTGCAGTTTTGATAGGATGGTGTCCACATGGGTGGAGAAGGATTGATGGCGATCAAGCCAGACCCCTAGGTACCTAAAGGAGGGCACGTCTTCCAGGGTGGTGTTGTTTAGGGTACGGAAGATCTGGGGGGATGAAAGTCTGGATAGTCTGTGTCTAGTGCCGAAGGACATAGAGATTGTCTTCTTGGCATTTAGGGAGAGCTGGTTGGAGTTGAACCAGTGTTGTACTTTGTTGAAATCGGTCTGGAGATTAGAGGTGACTTCTTCATGGGAGCGGCCGGAAGTAAAGAGGACCATGTCATCAGCGTACATGTGTATAGAGGTAGCAAAGCAAGCCATTGGCAGATCGTTTAGTAGGATGGAGAAGAGAATGGGGCTGAGGACTGAGCCCTGGGGGACACCGGTGGTAATGGGGAGCAGGGGGGAGGTGCAATCAGTTATTTTTGTAGATTGGGTTCTATTTGTAGGTAGGCTCTGATCCAACTTATATTGGCGACAGACCAGCACCGGCTAGGCAAGACAGTAGGAGGGAGTGGGATACCGTATCGAAAGCTTTAGCTAGGTTGATGAATATAGCTGCGGTGATATGTCCTTTGTCCATTCCAGAGAGGATGGAGTCAGTGAGTCTTAGTAGAGAGGAGGTGGTGGTGGAGTGGTTCTTCCTGAAACCAGACTAGAATGGAGTGAAGACATTTGTTTCAGAGAGAAAGTGGGCAAGCTGTAATAGTACTAGGTGTTCCTGGAGTTTGGCGAGGGTAGGGAGGAGTGAGATGGGGCGGTAGTTGGCAGTGGAGGTAGAGTCGCCTCTTTTGGGAAGAGGTAGGACAGTGGCATGTTTCCACTCAGAGGGGAGGGACTCAGTGGTGAAAGAAAGGTTTAGCAGGACAGAGAGTGGGGTAGCTATGGCCGGTGCAGATAGGAAGAGGAGTTTGTTGTCGAGGCCGTCTGGAGATTTACCTTTGAGGGGCTCAGGGAGCGAAGGGCACCTAAGGTTTCAGTGGGGGAGATGTGTCTGAAAGAGAAAGGGATTTGGCCAGGTGGAAGGAGGGTAGCTGTCTGGGGAGTGGGTGTGGTTACTCTCTCTAGCACTTTGCTCAGGATGGAGAGAAGCAAGCTGTGATGGTAGTTCTCAATTTTATCACGGGGGCAGCCTTTATGTATTGGGGTAACTAGTGCGACTTTCCAGAGAGCTGGGACTCGTCCCTCTAGCATGGATCTGTTAAACAACCACGTGACTGGGTACGCAGTGATTGAGGCAGCAATTTTGAGTAGCCTGGGTTCTAATTTATCATGCCCGGCTGATCCATGGGTTTTAATTTTCCTAAGTAATTTAAGGACCTCACGTTTTGAGGCCAGTTTGAAGTGGAAATTAGAGGGTGGAGGAGGGGTGGTCACTCTCTGTATGTGTGGGTGGATGACAGTCTCTACTACGTGTCTTGAATTTGTCCAGGTCAGTGAAGAAAAAGCTGAAAACATCTGCGGCTTCGGATGGGCATTTTAGTATAGTGCCATTTGCCATTATGTCACATTTTCCCAAGTCAGGACATCCTTTGATGCGGGTATTGATCTAAGACCAGAATTCTTGGGGGCCAGAGAGACTTTTCACTTGGAGATTTCTGAGGTAGAGTTTTTTTACGCTCTTAGCTCATTTTTACATTTGTTTCGTAGGGCCCTGGAGGTCTGCCAAACCTGAGGCAGACTTGTGGTTTTGAATGTTCCCCATGCCCTGTCTCTTTCTTTCATGCATCTTTTTAAATTTCGGGTTAGCCATCTTGCTTCTTGCCCTTTTACCCTAAGCTTTCTCATTGGGGCGTGTTTATTTGTAGCAGATAGGAAACTATTTACGAAGAAGTCAAGGGTTGTGTCGAAGTTTGAGGCATGTTTGACTTGTATCCAATTTACCTCAGCTAGTGCTGTAAGAAAGGATTCTTCATTGAATTTTGAGTAGTTCTGTACCCAGATGACTCTGGGAGGCATAGTGCAATAGCTATTCTTCCATATTCCGAAAGTAGGAAAGTGGTCACTAAGGGAATCTGCGTGTGTTCCTACCAATTTAAAGTTGTCAAGGTTTGAAGCCAGGATCCAGTCTAACGTGGAGTGTTTCCCTCTTTTCATGTTTAGTCTTGTGTACTCACTGATCAGTTGTGCTAGGTTAGCCTCCACTAGGAGTTTTTACAGATACTTGTTTGTTTGGAGCCCCCAATGTACTGTATGTTAAAGTCACCCAATATTATTTTCTCACCCCTTGGGAGGTCAGGCAGGAAGGTTAGGAGGGAATTTAGGGCAGCTGCAGATGCCTTGGGCGGGTTGTACACACATTCTATTTTCAGTAGTTTGGAACCACCCAATAGTATGTTTATGAATAAAGCCTTGCAGCTGGGTAGCATGCAAGGCAGGCGTTGTCAGCTGGGAGGCATTTACTAACATACCAACATACTAAAATGCCAGCAGAATAGGCCTAACAGTCTTTCGTGTCTGCTCGTTTGGTCAACCACCACCCTAGGAGCTAACCTTGCTGCCCCCCTCACCCTCTCTGGCGTCTCCCTTCCCAGTCCCGGATATTCTCGCTGCACTAGACTTTGCTTCCAGAACCCTTCCCCTGTACCTGTCCCACCCCATCTTGAACCCCTCCACCGTCTCTGCCTCCACCAGCCTCCTGGGCAGCGCATTCCATGGCTCCATCACACTCTCAGTGAAGCAGCACCTCGTCCTTTCTCCACTGACTCTCCCCCCCCTCCAGCTTCCACCCATGCCCTCTAGTTGCCCCCCTCCTTCCTTCGGAGCACCCTGACTGCTCCTCCCTTATTTACCTCCTTCATGTACCTGAAGACCCTATCATGTCCCCCAGTCCTTCTCTCTTCCAATGTGTACATATTTAGCACTCAAGCCTCTCCCCATAGGTCCTGCCCCCCCAAGCCCCACATCATTTTGGTTGCCTCCTCTGGACCCTCTCCAGGAGTTCAATGTCCCTCTTCAAGTGTGGCCTCCAAAACTGCACATAGTACTCTAGGTGCGGCCTCACCAAGCAGTTATACAGAGGGAGTATCACTTCCCTCCTTCTGGAGGTGATCCCCCTAGCAATGCATCCCGGCATCCTGCTGGCCTTGGCCACTGCCCTCCTACAAGTCTTGGAGTTGTTCATCTTGACATCCTTCACCACCCCCAGGTCCCTCTCAGCCATCGAGACTTGTAGCATCCCCAGGGTGAACACTTGGCCCAGGTTTCTGGCTCCCAGGTGCAGTACCTTGCATTTCCCTGCATTGAACCTCAGCTTCCACTTTCTAGACCACCTTTCCAGAGCCTCCAGGTCCCCCTGTAGGGCCACCCTCCCCATCCACCACCACCCCCAGTTTTGAGTCATCCATAAAGAGACTCATCTCACCCTGATACCTTTCCTTATGTCAGAGACGAGGCGTTGAACAGGAGGGCCCAAGGACCGATCCTGAGGGACCCACTAATGACCCTCCTTGAGGATGAGACTAACCTGCCAACCACGACCCTCTGGGTCCGGTCCTGGAGCCAACTGCCTATCCATCTGATCATCTGGTTCCCCACCCCCATTTCTCCCAGCTTATCTAACAGGCCCCCGTGAGGAACAGAGTCAAATGCCTTGCTAAAGTCAAGAAAGAGGACGTCCACTGGTCTACCCAAGTCCAAGGCACTGGTCACCCAGTCATAGAACTCCACAAGGTTTGTCTGACACGATTTCCCTGGGATGAATCCATGCTGTCTATCGTCCAGGCACCCCCCATCCTCTCCTTGACAATGCCCTCCATCACCCTGCCCACCACTGATGTCAGGCTGATGGGCCTGTAGTTCCCTGCCACCTCCCTTGATCCCCCCCCTTGTGGATAGGCACTATATGCGCCACCTTCCAGTCCTGGGGCATCCACCCTGTCCTCAGAGAGATGCTGAAAGCTCTGCCAGGGGTTTTGCCAGGACATCCGCCAGTTCCTTCAGCACTCTGGGATGTAATTTAGAGAGGTTTTAGCACAGATTAGGATTCCTCCCTCCTTTTTCCTATTCTGTCCTGTCTGAAAATTGTGTAACCCTGTATGTAGCACTACCTCTATGTCAAGTATGTGTGGTTTGAGACAGGTTTCTGAGATAGCTAACACATCTGGGGAGTACAGACTAGTCCAAGCTTCTAATTCATGTATTTTTGGCCTTAAACTGTTAAATTCATATGGATTATCCTTAAACCCTTTGTGTCAGACCATTCTGGTGTGGTGGGGGAAGTGATACGAGCATTAATGCAGGGGGCTAGGGTTTGTTTCAATGTCGCCCCCTAGTAAGAACTTTAGTTTTACCAGGATTTTGATTATGAATCCTGGCATGGGGAGGGAGATCCTTGGTCTATGGCCTGTTACGCAACACATTAATTTATACAGGGTGCCTCTTTGAGACCCTGTAGGCTTATATCTGGGGCATATGGCTCGCATAGGGTACTGGGATAAGAGTGTTGAGGGGAGCTGGGTGCCTGTTCCAGTCCACGACGTTCATGTTCCAGGATGTAATCTGAGCTAAAGACTAGCAGGGCATACAAGGTAGCAGCAATTATTCCCTTAACCATTTTCTCATATTTTCTCCTCCTTAATTTTGATTATTTTTTATTTGTTTGTTTTTTATAATTTTTTTTTATTTTTTTGTTGAAGTTTGGCTGGGGATCAATGTGAAATATGTATTTCTAATTGTGAGTCAATTCTCCGTTAGCTTAAAAAAGAAATTCTAGGTGGTTGTGCAGCCTCTGGTGTGTTTAAAGCAGCCTATCCCTTGTTGCAGTTCCGGAACTGGTGTTTGGTATGCCTCCAGAGGACAGGAAGAAAGAAAAGCTGGGTCTCTATCTTTAAACAGAGCCTACTTCTTGTTCCCTTTTGCCATTGGTAGGGTAGATGAGAAAGGGTAGAGCCTTATGGCAGAAAGTGAATTTAATATGTGAGGATGGGTGGGAAATTCAAGCTGAACCACTAGCTTTGCAACAGGAATTAAGCTCACAGGCATCGCTGCTGCTACACAGGATTCAGCTCCGATTTGGCTCAGGACCCACTTCAAATTAGGTTTAGGCTTAAGCCCCTTCTGAGATCTACTTCTGCAGCAGTTTTCAGCTATTTTAAGGTATTAAAATGGGCAGCTCAGTTCACAACAAAGTCAGCAGCTTATGTAAAACAGCTTTACAATGCAGACCCGTTTATAATGGGGTCGCTCTTGTTTTAAATTAATTTGCAGCTAAGTTTAAAGATTAATTTAGCAGCCTGTTTCAAAATTCTGCTTTTACTATAAATTAGCAGCTTGTACTGGGAAATAAATAGTCACAGCAGTACAAGGGGGAAGGGGTGAGCTAAGCTAGGTCCACTTTTCATATTAATTTGTTTTCCCTTTGAGGTAAACATCCCATCCTACACTGTTTTCAGAACAGATAAGCAAACAAGAGGTGGAGGAGTTGCCATCTATGTTCATGAAAAATTCTCAGCCATTGTTATTAACTCAACGTCAATTTCCAATGAATTTGAATGCCTGACTCTCAAAGTCGAGCTTTCCTCTTCAACCACTTTCTATGTTGTAGGATGCTACAGGCCCCCTTCGGCTGGACTACAGATATTAGACCATTTAAAACAGTATGTTGGGGTCCCTGTCCTCAGAATTCATCATATTGGGTGACCTTAACCTGGACTGGCGTTCTAGCATCTCCAACCCCTCAAAAACCTTTCTGACTCTTTCGGACTTTCCCAACTTTTAACCGAAGTAACATGTCCAAACAGGAAGAACCCAAATAACAACACACTGTTGGATCTCAGTCTAGTAAGTAAACCTCCCAGTTTTCTCATGCTGGTGTGTTCTTCTCCGACATCAGTGACCACTGCTTCGTGGCCTGTGTGAGGTCTGCCACAAAAGCATCCTCTACATCCAGATTTACTGTCAAGAGGAATCGCCGTAACTTCGACCCTTGTGCATTTTTCTCTGACCTGCATGACTCCATGAGTTGGCAGGATTTCTATTTTGCAAAAACTGTAAACATGGCCTATGATATTTTTCAAGAAATTGTGCTTTGCGCACTTGACAAGCATGCATCCCTGGTTAAAAACCGCACTAGGAAAAAATCATGCCTGTGGTTTAAGGCAGAGTTAAAGGCAGCTCTACTCAATACAGATCTGCTTTGGAAAATAACTTGGAGAACCAAGTTTCCAGTAGACTGGACTTCATTCAGGAGGGCTAGGAAAGAGTGTACTAAGGTGGTCAGAGACACTAAAGCTAGCTATTTTAGGGCAGAACTTGATGCTTCCTCCAGGTGCTCAACTAAATTCTAGAAAACCCTAAAGGATACTGAAGGTCATGCAACTTCAAACTATTTACCCGCAAAAGTCACCAATGGTGGTATCAGTCGCAGATAAACAGACAATCCTTGACTATCTTAATAATAATTTTGTTACCGCGGGGCTTGCCTTCGATACTTCCACAGCCAATAACCTCCTTTCGCAACTAGGCACACAGGACCTAGCAGCCCCGGTCACTAATGCATAATTTTCCTTGCAGCCTGCATCCCTTAAGGAAGATCTACTTCTACACCTAGATGCTAGGAAAAATGCTTGAGCTGACTTTATAGACCCCTATTTCCTAAAAATTAGCATCCACATCCTGGCTGTGTCAATTACGCATCTTTTCAACTTATCTCTCTTGTATGGCAACACTCCACCCTTTTGGAAAAGCACCCATATAATCCTCTGATTCAAAGCTGGAGACCCTTGTAATCTCAATAACTACAGGCCAATTTTATTACTTACTATTCTATTAAAAATGTTAGAAAAAATAGTATGTGTACAACTCAGGAAATATTTAGAATCCGCAAATCTGCTAAACCCTCTACAATCAGGTTTTAGGCAATGCCATAGCAGAATTTCAGCCCTTGTGAAGGTCACTAATGACTGGCAGGGGGCACTGGACACAAATAATTTTGCGTGTGCAGTTTATGTTGGACCTAAGTAAGGCTGTTGACCATGACTTGCTTTTGGTATCCCTCCGGAATACTGGTGTGGACCCCACATCCCTGAGATGGTTCTCAAACTACCTCTCAGGATGCCAACAACAGGTAAAAGCTGAAGGGGAGTTCTCACTGCTGAAACTCCTGCTGAGGGGCATACCACAAGGCTCCATTTTGGGTCCACTGCTCTTCAGAGTTTATATAAAAGATACTGACTTAGGAATTAGGTCTGCCAACATTCATCTCTTTGCTGATGATACGGTACTATACATCAGCAGACCTACTCCTGAAGCAGCGTGTAAAGATCTACAACAGGAATTTAATCAATTACAATTACTGAAACAGAAACTTCTATTGAATGCAAAAATAACAAAAACTATGCTTTTTTCACCCTATCTTAATGTTAACAACCTTGCAACACTAGAGACCATGCCCCAGATTACTATACTACTAGGCGAACCATTAGAATTTGTATCCAAATTCAAATACCTGGGGGTGTGGATCGATCAGAAACTTTCCTTCCTCGATCACACTGAGGAGCTGATGAAAAAGCATAGGCAGAGGCAGGGCCTCTTTTACAGAATCAAACATCTACTCTCTCAGGAGGCAAAGAGAGGTTGGTGCAAACCACATTCCTATCCTTGGTGAATTATGCGGACCTCTTGTACTGCCAAGGCCCTGCTTCTGCACTAGCCAAACTTGATACACTCTATCATAGAGCCATAAGGTTCATCACAAGGGGCTCTGTACTCAACACATCACTGCTTCTTATATTCTGCAGTAGGGTGGCCTTCCCTCAAGTACAGGAGGTAGAGAAACGCCATGTACTGGACTTACAGAGCTATTACTAAAAACTACCCTATTACATATCAGACTGTCTTCCACTAAGTGCAGTAGGTAATTATGCCCAGAGAAGTGCCTTCTATATCTCCCTTACTGTACCCAGAGTCAAATCACGCGTTAGTAGGTCATCTGTAAGTTATGTGCTACCCAAATTGTGGAACGACTTGCAAAAAACCTTGAAATTGGTCCTCCCTATCAACTTCTCAGCATTCAAAACGTTTATGCTCATTTAGTCAAGAAATCTTAACTTGTTTCCCCTTAGTATCGACATGTCTCTTATCACTAAGTAACAGAATCACCCCGACACCTGCTACCTATCAGACCCTCTTACTTTCTCCCTCTTCATTGGTTCTCATAACGTTAATAAGGTGTTCAGTCATGGTGCCCTGTAACTATATCCTACTGACTGCTGCCACTTGTTCCTTGCACTCCCAAGTCTCTCTGTATTGGTCCCATTTCTCAGCAAGTTCTTCATTTCTGCCTACCCTCTCCCCATCGGTATTGTCTCAGGCCTGCTGTGCACAATATCCCTTCCCAATCTTACCTTAGTTCTCATCGTCTATGGCCATCGTTCAACCCCATGTATACTCTGTATTTATTAGTGACAAGGTATCTGCCTTCCTTATTCCACCTGTATACTGTATATAAGCCATGGTTACCCCCTTTGGGCACTGCTCCAGTGTATACTGTTTTGTGCATAACCTACCCAGAGATCCGAAGATATGTATGTAAATCCTATTCTATGTACTGATCATGAATACTGTATGCATAACCCAATCTGTGTTTTGAACCTATGTACTGGGAGTATAATTTATTCTGCGTATTGATTATGTGTACTGGTATATATCTTACTCTGTGTATGGAACTTGTATGATGTGTACATTACTGTCCTTGTGTATTGCGTATATTTGCTGTTTGTGAAATTTGCACTGTGTACTGAACATGACTATTGTCCAGGTCCATCTTGAAAATGGAACATGCAAATGTATCACATTCTCACTCATCCCCTACCTATGACCACTTTAAATGGGGCAGATGATGGAAACCCCTGGCAACATCCTTGTCATACCAGTTTTCTACCACAAGCACCATACTACAGCCTCCTGGTACAACAAAGGGACTGGATGCTAACCGACTCAATGTACCCATTTACAAACTACCACTGCTGCCCTACAGGTCGCCTACCCTCTCGCCTATATCTATCACCACCCTGCTCCGCTCTCACACCCCAACTAATAATGCTCAGAGGATCAGGCTAACCCACCGCAAACATACCTGCAGCCAATGGGCTTACTTGAAACACTCCTTCAGAAAAAGAAATCATCAAGCTCCTCCCATCTGGGAGCATACATCCAAACCCTGGCCCCCTACGGACTGTTAATACAAAAGGACCGGGCCACCTCAAAATTGCCTCAATCAACATAGGAAGCCTTCTACCCAAATTTCCCCAACTTTAGGCCTGGGTCACACTGCCCAAGCCTGACATAATCTTGCTCACAGAAACATGGCTCTCCCCTAAGATTCGGGATGCCACCATGTTCCTTAATGGCTACACCACCTTCTGACAGGACAGACTGTCCAAACATGGGGGTGAATCCCTGGTTTACCTCAGTAATGAAATGAATGGTCAGGTGCTCCCAGCAGTCCAGTAACAAACAAGGTGCAGATACTGTCCATTACGCTAACTATAAGCAGCCAGAACAAGACAATGGCATTCTCCACGGGGAAGCAAGCAACAGGCATAGACCACATAAAGCAGGCCAAGCAGACCTAGAAATTTAAAAAGGAGTTAAAGACATATTTATTCAGTTTAGCATATCCTAGTTATGGCTGTTAATTTATGATTATTTTAATCTATGTGCATATGTGATTTTATTGTACAGCGTCTTGATTCTGAAAGGCGCTTTATAAATAAAGATGATTTGATTTGATTTAGGAACTGGTTGTTGTTGGAGACTTCAACACAAACTGGCTGGCTCAGGATACCTTCACCATAAAAGACCAAATCTCTAACCTCTATCTCACACAAATGGTAACCTTTGCACTAGACTAAACTACCATACTGGCACAAGCTCCCTTATTGACTGGTTACTCTCCAATTGCCCCCAGCACATCACAGATACTGTATATCTGTCCTACTGGACTCGCTGAGCGACCACTCCCCCGTGATGTGCTTATGGACAAATAAATTAATGAAGCGCACCCCAAAACTCACGAAGCATTCAACAAGCAACAGACAGCTCCAGCCTTTTAAACAATATCGAAATAGAGCTGACTGGACCCACCTTGACAGTGCGAATGATGCAAATCTGGCCCTAGACTACTTCACTACTATCTTCACTAATGCCTGTAACATCTTTGCTCCAATCAAATTGAAGAAAGTTAAAGGGAATACCAACCAATGGCTCTCAGGGTCCCTCACTGAGCTCATGTATTACCATGACAACCTGAGGCACAAAGCAAGGGTGACTGGTAGGTAAGCTGACTACAATGCATATAAGGTGACCAGAAATAAGTGCACCAAGCCAATAAGGAAGGCCAAAGTCACGTACTATAAAGAACTACTGGACAGGAGCTGGGCTGGCGGAAGAGATTTCTGGAACTCTATAAAAATGCTTAACAACAGAAATCCCCAAACACCTCCAGAACTGATCATCATTGCGTTCAGCGCACTACAGTCATCGAGGCACAGGTAAGGAAGCATAGGAAAACCAGGAGCAGTTGTTGAATTCACCAAAAATATTTACTTACACTAGCAGTAACATAAAAAAAAAAAACTTGTTCAGTATAACTATTTACAAAGGCAAAATAAAACAGAGAACATCCATCAGAGTTTTCCTTCAATCTCTGTGTCCCCTTTCTTTTCTCAAGCAATTGCAGCTCAGCTTTCTTATAAGTCCTTCCAAACCCCATTCTGAACAAGCGTCCCTGGGCTGAGGCCCCTTTTCACAGCTCTTCGGCAAAAGGCTTAAAAACTCAACTCAGGTAACCTCTTGAGCTTTTACTAGCTTTTTGCAATAATCTCAAAACACAATTATATACATTTCAACAGTAGTGCTATATATTTTCTAAACAAAAGGATCTCAATATCAGTTACATTTCCACATAATGATTTGCATATATTTTTATATCAGCAGATATGCAAGGGAGAAAAAGACAGACAGCAAGGGAGACTGAGGGACAGTGAGTGGCAGAGAACTGCGAGACAGTCAGGGTGATCAAATCCTAGGTCTCACAGGAAAATTTGGTTGTGTAACCAGACAGAATAGAGACAGGAAAGGAACAGAAAAGATCCTTGCATTTAAACTCTTTCCGTAACAACTAGGACAGGGTCCTATTCCACCCTGTCTCAACTACAAGAACCAAAAGAAATAGCTGATGCCTTCAATGTCGCCTTTACTGACTTAAAGGGGAACTGTCATCTATGGGATATTTTAATGTCTGTAAAATCCATAAAAAGCTAATATGAGTGAGCCATTGTGTTTATCTGTGAGTATTTGCAGTCCAGAGCTATTCGAGTTATTCATATGTAAATCAGCCTGTAATTAATGTCTGGGTCAGCCATCTGTTTTAGGCTTCTGACAGGAAATTATGTCACCAAGGGTCTTGGCTCTCCTTTGACTGTAGGTTAAATGAGAAATCATCTGTTTTATAAAGTATCTTTTAAGGTGTTATTACAATACTTGCAGTAATTGAACTGTGCTGAAAGGGAAAAAAAAGGATTACCATTAATTAAATAAAATATGTGTGTGTGTGTGTGTGTGTGTGTGTGTGTAAAAAACAGAATTTTACACGCATGTTCGGTGTGGGATGTTTTTATGTAGCATTCCACACCTTGGGAGTGTGAGATTCTGGTTACACACACCCATATATTATTCTATATTACACAATGGCAAGGATATTTTCTCTCCTCTGATTGGTCAGTGAGTGGCTGGGACAGAGATGTTATTGAACAACAACATCACTGTACAAAGTCCAGGCACACTGGGACCGGATGACACACCATGAAATCATGCTCCTCTCCCCAAGCTTACAGGCGCTCCGGTCACCTTGATTCTAAAGATTTCAGACCCCGAAGAACATCACCACACTGAAACACCACTTCCTCCGGCAACTTAGGCAGTCACACCACATACAGTACATTTGGAGAAAAAAAATTAACTTTCATGCCCATTTTTATTACTGTAGATTTTGTTTTCTTTCAGAAGCAAGCAGCTTCACTGATCAACGAAGACCGTAACTGCCGGTCGCGCACTTCACTGAAGCCACTCACTACAAAGCATGTTCTCCTGTATCATTGGCAGTGACAAAATGATTAAAAAAGCTGACAATATTATCTAATTCACTTTCCATCCCGCAAAACATAGTAGCGGGCCAAGGTTCTCCAGCCGAGCACTGTTCGTGGCTCCGTCCAGCACGTGCATGCTCGGCCTTTAGCACTCGGTGTGTCCCCCAAATGTCGACATTAAAAAGAATGAGTAAAACCAAGCACCAAAACTGCTGCTGACACACAACTACCATGTGTATAAATGTGGCGGGGAAGGGGCTACACACTCTTCACAGAAAGACGGGGGGAGGCAAGCATGAAGCACCAACACCACCTGCTGGACTATTTTTTCTTAAACTTCCCTGATACGCCTACCACCACATTCTTATTATTTTAAAATGAGCCATTGTATAGCAGTAAAAAGGCACTCCAGGATGTGTGTTATTGTGTAATAACATCACATCTCGGGTGGTGCAAGCACTCGGCTTCGCCTCATGCTTCAACCCACCTGAGCAGTGACATTATTACACAATAACACACACTCTGTCATGCCTTATTGCTTAATTATATTTTATATTTTCAGGTTATGCATGTTTTAACAATGCTGTCCAGCTATGTGTTTTTGCAATTAACAAACAAGTAATTGTGTCCTATTTTTTTTCTTTTCAGGTCACATCTGGATAGAAAAAGCACAATATTTTCAGAATCTTAACACATGCTCAGATTGTTTTTGCTGTCTTTGTCCAGGAAAGGCAAACTGAGCTACAGCTTGTTCCTGGGTGTGTTCTGGGGCCACGCAGGGCAGTTAAGTGATTTGCTCTGGTCACATAGTATACAATCAGAGTATGCTGGAATCAAAACCCATTCTGCTGGATGAGCAAAACTTGCTCACAGCTCTCAAGGATGTACTGCCAGCTAATAATCAAAAACTACACATTTCAAGGCTGGCCCCATGATGCCAGGCCAGTAAGTACAGAGCCACATTTGCATCTTGAAGACCTGAGTTAAAAACCAAAATTTTAAGAGAAAAGGCTATAAGACAGGGAATGGAAAAAGACAGAAGTTGGTGCTGTGGCAGCCCCAGAAATCTGTATTGAGATGAACACAGCCTGGGTTAGATATCCTGATATGGGCCCCCAATACCTGCTGGCAAAACAGAGCCAGCCTTGAGATGTGTAGTTTTTGATGATCGGCTGGCTGTCTAGCTTAGAGGTTAAAGCAATTCTGAAGATGGATTATCTTTACAAACAGTTTGAAATGTAAAGGTGATAACTCACTAGTTGCAATGCACATACAAAGCAATTATATGTAGAAAGTATTGTAGTAACACCTTAAAACACACTTAATAAAACAGATGATTTACCATTTAACCTACGGTCAAAGGAGAGCCAAGACACTCTGTGGCATCATTTCCTGTCAGGCGCCTAAAACAGATGGCTGACCCAACTCTTAATCACAGGCTGATTTACAAATGAATAACTCTGACCTGCAAACACTCACAGATAAACACAATGGCTCCCTCAAATTAGCTTTCTATGGGCTTTCAGACATTAAGAAATCCTATAGATGGCAGTTCCCCTTTAAGCACTGTACTGCCCCATGACTACCTATCCACTCAGCCCTCTGTGAAACTCCCCAACACAAACTCCCCCCCCAAAACTCTAAAATATACCCATTTTATTTCAAGCAAATCTACATAGCTGATATTATAAAACACATTAAGCGGGTCTTAGGGAAAACCAGGACTGGAGGAGACCTGATTGACAAGAAGCTTGTAGCACTCACACTTGATGCCTCCTGACAAATGGTCTGTTCACCAGAAGCGCAGAGGCTTGTTGTGGTACTCCATATGTTTGTGCACTTGTACCACTACCTTATGTGCAATAAAGCAGCTCAATGGTAATTGTGATCCGGTGTGTTTTTCCAGCTCTGAGTACAGTCTATTTGGAAAAGTTTCGCACTCACACTTGATGAACTAGCTTCACCCCTTACAAAAATGTTCAACCTATTCCTAAGTACAGGAGTATTCCCAGATACTGTAAGTGGAAGTCAGTACTTGTCACCCCGTATTCAAAAACGGACACAGAACCTGCCTGGCAAACTACAGGCCCATATCTAGACTACCTCTACTCTCAAAACCCGGTGAGCGGATTGTATCCGATCAATTAACTGACTACTTGAATAAGTACAAGCTCCTATGTGCACAACAACACGGGTTTCAGAGAAAACATAGCACCATGACTGCACTGACAGACTTCACTAACCATCTGTACGATGTACTGGACAATGGCATGGCACTGGGGTCCATATTCTTAGCCCTCACTAAAGCATTTGATACAATGAGCCATCAGCTCCACTTCGCTAACCTACTGACCCTTGGCCTGTCTCCTGAAACTGTATCTTGGTTTTGTAGCTATCTCTCACTCAGAACACTGTGTGAAAATAAACAGAACCCTATCTGACCCAAAGGAGGTGACCCTTGGAGCCCCCAATTGGTCCACACTTGGCCCCCTACTTTTCAACTTCTTCATAAACCCCCTACCCTCTGCCTGCCCAGCAAGCATGCTGCTATATGCAGATGATGCCATGATCTCTGTTCCTGACAAGCAACTGACCCAAATGACCACAGCACTACAGGGCAGCTTTCAAACACTTGAAAAGTGGTTCCTACCAAAACTGACTTCCACTTAACTACAAAAAGACTAAAGACGTGTCGTCTACAGTGTCTTAGACCAACAAAAAAAGTGTCCCCTTGATCATTCTAGGCCAAAAAGGGGAAACACTGGAACAAGTTACCTCACTCAGATACTTATGAATACACCTGGATGACACCCTGTCCTTCACTTCCCACACAGACCAAGTTATGAAAATTGTGAATGTAAAGCTTGGAATCATTTACAGACACAAGCATGCAATGTCTCTGGAGGCCCTGCAATAGCTAACTGGCAGCCCAGTACTGTCCACTATTGATTATGGGCTGGTAATCTATAGCACTGGCATGGACGCTGCCCTGAAGAGGATAAAAGTGCTCTTAAACAAGGCCTGCAGGCTGGTCCTTGGGGCAGACTACCTGACACACACATGCAGACTCTACACTGATACTGGGTGGCTCCCACTTCAACTTAGGGCTAGATACCAGGCTTGCCTGCTAGGTAAAAAGGCCATCCTATGACTCACCCCTGAATCCACAGCAAGCATCTTCCAATGCGCCTGATCCTCAAAAACGAGAAGCACAGCCAGAGGTGCACTCCAAGTCCTGTTTAAGTGCACCACTTTTGACCAGAGATCCCTATCCTACTGAGGACCTCAGTGGCCAAATTACCTCCCTCATCGACACCAGAAAGTTAGGCTATTTTAAAAGAGAGCTCTGTATTTTCCTGTCCCAAGCAAATAACTGTGATTGCCCCACCTAGCCACGGTCAGTTCCTACTCAGCCACACAGATGGCCCCCCTCTCTCAAACTCGCACCTAGATCCCTCCTCCCCTGCATACCACCTGGCTCATCGCTGTTCCGTTACTCTTCCTCCTGACAAGCCATCTCTGGCTGCCACCACCCACATTACTGAGTCAGCCACCAGTGTCCCTGATAAAATTTTTCCTTCTGCTATCACCTTGTAATGGAATGCACACTACCTGGTCTGCATCTAAATAGAATGTACCGCTCCTACTACTATTTTGAGTTTCACAGCTCTTACTACTGTGCTTGTGCTTTAGCACCTATTTAACACATGAGTACCTAAACAAGTATTATACCACATAATGTAGCGCAATATCTTGCCGCTATCCAATTTGCACTTACTGTATATACGTGTATTTCAAGTGTTCTCAATTAAGCTATGTACTGCACCTAGTAATCTTTGTACCGCACATACTGTCATGCTGCTGTATGCCTCTTGCACTTGGTAACTGACAATGATCTGGATCTCTGTCTATTACTGTCTTGTCCGTGTGAACTTGCCCGTACCATATGTACTGTCCTTTGTTAAACTGACTTGGAAGCTTTATAAAAGAGCCCTCCAGCTCAAAGGTGTAAATCCTAATCTTAAAAAATAAACAGACTGGGGTCACTTAGGAGATGGCAGGCAGAGGGAAGAGTGAGTGTCCGTAGGGTTGCTCTCCCTCAGGAAGGGGGTTTGCGTGGCATGCTGCTTGACAGCCACCCAATGGTACCACCCACTGGGAGCATCTCTACAGAGGTGAAGTCCACATACTGTGTTCGCTGCATGTACGTGGGCCCAAAGCAAAAACTGCTGAAAAACACCCCCAGCTGCAGGATGATGACCGACCGCTCACAGGCCCCACACCAGCAACTGGCACTTCCCACAGTCCTGTGTCAGAGGATAATGGTGGGAAAGCAAGTACCAGGAAAACCAGGTGACTGGACTGGGTGGCAGGGTCAATCAAAAGGGGCAGCCAGGGCAGAAAGAAGATAAACAGAATATGGAACAAAGAAAGCATATGGATTTTCCTAACAGAAGTAACTCATTATTTTACACCTCTTAAATGGGCTAATGAGTCAACTGACATTATAGGTGACAATCTCTACTGGAGTGTTTGCCATCATGCATCAAAACCACTACACCCTGGAGTGAAAAAATTGCAGTAGTTAGTGCCGGCCTGGTGGCATGGAGGGCTGACGTACTGGGCACCTTACACCCTGACACACCGGTGACCTGGGGCTGGGAATCAACTCGGGTTGCTCGGAGGCTGATGGGAAAAGAAGGATACAGCATCCTAGCTCAGCTCTCCTTACTTGGGGAGGGGGGTTAGTGTGGTGCACTGCTTGACTGCCACCAAGCGGTGGCTAGGTGGCAGCACATGCACGCCCCATGCAGGGGAAGGGATTCAACGTTAGGACAGTGGTGTCGTCTCTGCGGAGGTGGAGCTCGGACATCGTACCCACTGCACGTCCATGGGCCCAGGGAGAAAACTGGAGGAAAAACATCACAGAGCAATAGGATGAAAGACCGACCACTCGCTGGCACCGCACTGGTGGGCGGGCACAACCATGGGTCCTGTGGCCGAGGACTACTCTGAAGGTAAGTTCCAGGGAAGCCAGGTGATGGGGCGGGGGGGGGGAGCAGTCTGAAGGGGCTGCCAGAGGAGGAAGAATAATCTAGAGGGAAATAATTGATTTAAAAAACAATTGCAATGGTCACTGAACTCGTCCAGCCAAGAGGTCCATCCAGCTCAAACAATGCCTCCCTTAGCATAATGAAAAATTTCCACCCCCATCAAACTATAAAGATATGGGTGCAACAAACTAAGCATTACTGGCAGTTAGAACAGTAACCAGCAATCATTTTCAAGAGAAACACATCCTTGACAGTCAAGCAAAAAAACAAACAAAAAAAAAGCCGAAATTCTAATAGCCAACCAGGCTTAAACTCTGCCTCCTTCCAAGTTAAGGGAAAGATTACCAGATCTCCCTTGAGAGAGTCTGATGGTTCAGACTCCCAGGGAGGTTGATCCATGATATAAGCATGGGTCTTCCAGACAACTACACCAGGGAAGAAACAAGTCAACAAGGCAGCCCTGGAATAACTAGTTCAGCTAGTTAGAAAAACTGAAAGCCCTCCCTGTGTGGAATTTAACACGAGGTCCAAAATGCCTCAAGGAAGTGGTTCTGGCACTGATGCAGTACAGAGTAAAATGATGAGCCAGAGTAACTAATCCAGATCAGTGGTCAAGGTGGAGTACAGTTGGTTCCCAGTACCAGCCCTGTGAGGAGTACTCAGCTAGGTGATCGGTGGAGGTGGAGGAAAGACTGGTGGGATCTTCAATACATGTAGGCTTAGAGGAGCATTAATGATACACTCACACAGGTCTACCATCGGTACTAGCAGGGGCTGCCCTACAGCACAACTAAGGCTGATAGTAGTGTTTGCTTCATTAAGAACTAAGCTTTATGTGAGAATGGAAAATGAGAAGAGACGGGGACACTGAGGGACAGGGACATTCAGGCAGAGGCCACTTGAGCAACCACCAGCAGGGGATTCAGCCAACTCTGGGACATTATAAACTATGATAATCTAGGCAAAAAGTACAGTTGCATAAGAATTTACTGTAACAGTAGATGTTCGAGAGAGGCTCTTGCAATAGGTATTCACATATAGGACTAAGTCACCAGGTGTCAGGACCCCACAGAAAAGTTTCTAGCTAGCGGTCTCTGGCGGGGGACCGCACCCACGTCAGGTGACCGTTGTCATACGATGTTGGTATAAAGGGGCCGTCTCCCACACCCACCTTCCAGTTCTTTCCCGCCAAAGGCCAAAAGAGGCAAGACGAGAGACAGAGAAGAGGATATTCCCCCCACCATGGAAATGAAGCAAAGAAAACTTAGGGGGATGAAGGGCAGGAAGGCAATACCTACTGCAAGAGCCGCTCTCTAAGATCTACTGTTACAGAAAGTTCTTACGTAACTGTACTATCTTACTTCGAGAGGGCTCTTGCAGTAGGTATTCACATACAGGACTGAGTCCCAAGCAGTCTGAAACAAGGAAAAGCACTCAGGAGGAGGTATGTGATCCACAGCATGGAACCTCAGAGCTGAACGGGTCTCATGAAAGGAGACCTTGTAGGACAGCCAACCCCAAGCCTGCTCTACGGCGAGAAGCAATGTCCAAACTGTAGTGTTTCGTGAAGGTATGGACAGAAGTCCAAGTTGCGGCTGCACAGATGTTTGCTGCTGACACATTGTTAAAACAAGCCACAGAGGCAGCTACTCCTCTGGTGGAGTAACCTCTGAATTGACATGGAAGGGTCTTGTGGTATTTGTCGTAATAGAAAGTGATACAATGTGCCAACCATTTTGATAGGCATTGTTTAGAAACCGCATTGCCTTTTCATTTGTGAGCAAAAAAGACAAAAAGCTGATCAGTCTTCCTGAGATCCTTAGTCCGATTGGTGTAGTATCTCAGGATTCTGTGAACATCCAAAGTATGCAAGCGGTACTCCCCCTAGATTGGAATGTTGAGTAAAGAAAGCAGGTAGCTCCATGGATTGATTCAGTGTAGATTCAGCCTCCACCTTAGGGAGAAACTTAGGGTTGGGAGAGTAGAACCTCATGTTCCTTGTGGAAAATCAAGAACGGAATTTTACACATCAAGGCCTGAAGCTCGGAAATGTGCTGAGCAGAAGTAATGGCCACCAGGAAGAGTGTCTTCCAAGAAAGGAACTTCAAATCAGCTGTAGCTGCTGGCTCAAAGGGAGGCACAGTAAGCTTCTCCAGGATAAAATTCAAGTCCCACGGAGGGGCAGGAGTGCAAATGGGGGGTCTCAAATGGAGAACCCCTCTGAGGAAAGTCTTAGAGACTTCCAACTGAGCAAAAGTCCTGTCTCCAAAGGGAATATGGTAGACTGAGACAGCTGCCATGTGGACTTTCAACGAGGAATGGCTGAGACCCAGATCAAAGAGGTGACGCATGTATCCCAGGACTTTACTGACTGGGCATGAGAAAGGCTCAAAGTCTTTCGAGATCGCCCAAATAGAAAATCGTTTCCACTTCATGGCGTAGGTGGACTTTGTGGAAGGCTTCCTGGCCTCCACCAAAATGTCCGCTACTAGAGGAGAGACTCCAAAGCAAGCTTTAGATATGCCTGCAGGAGTCACGCATAGAGATGAAGGGATCTGAGACCTGGATGAACAAGGGTCCCCTGATCCTGGGTCAACTGCCGAGGTAGAGGAAGAGGAAGTGGAGGTTCTTCTGAAAACTGTTGCAGAAGAGAGAACCAAACTTGCCTGGGCCAGAAGGGAGCAATGAGAATCATTCGAGCTCCCTCCGATCTGAGTTTGTTCAGGACCCTCAGGGTTTAATGAATGGTAGGGAAGGCACAAACAAATCTGTCCCTCCAACCGAGAGACAGAGTGTCCCACCAAAAAATGTCTCACCCTGAAGTGAGCGAGCGAGCAGAAGGCGGAAAGTTTTGCATTTTGGGGAGAGGCAAAGAGGTCTATCAGAGGTGTTCCCCATCACTGAAAGATGTTGTTTATGACTTCTTGATCCAGCTCCCATTCGTGGGACCTGGCTGAGGACCGACTGAGTTGGTCTGCCAGTGTATTTTCCACTCCCAGAACGTGAACCGCAGTCAAATGAAGGTTGCGTAGGGCTGCCAGGGTGGGAACATGTTCCTCCCTGCTTGCGGAGGTAAAAGACTACGCACATGTCTGATTGAATGAGGAGATGACCAGAAAGGATGAAGGTGAGTAGAGCCTAAAGGGCATAAAGAACTGCTCTCAGTTCAAGCACATTTATGTGCAGGTTTTGTTCAAACTTGAATCAGCTGCCCTGAGTCCTGTGAGACCCCAGATGGGCACTCCAGCCTTCTCCTGACGTGTCCCTCATCAACGTCTGGGAGGGCGAATCAATGCAGAAATGAACTCCCAGGCACAAGTTCTCCTGAACCATCCACCATTGCAAGTCCCTGATCATGGGATCTGATACTAGTACCTCTTGGTCTAGATTGTCCCTGGTTTGGCCCCACTGTGACCGAAGCATCCACTGAGAGATCCTCATATGGAGCCAAGCGAATGGACTGTCAAAATGGCAGCCGTTATTAGCACGAGGAGGCGGAGGACTGACCTGGCTCCGACCTTCCTGCAACCAGACAGGAGACGAGCCTGGTTCTGAAGGGTATCTACCCTGTCCGGAGGCAAGACTGCTTTGCCGTTGGTCATATCCAGAATCGCCCCTATAAATTGGAGGCGCTAGCATGGGACCAAGTGGGACTTGGCCTGGTTGATGGTGATACCCAGGCTGGTAAAAACCTGCAGGGTAAGGGAAAGGGAATGCAGGAGTTCCTCCCTGGATGAGGCTGCCAGGAGTCAATTGTCCAGATATGGGAATACCTGAACCCCCTTGGTATGCAGGTGGGCCACTACCACAGACGAGCATTTGATGAACACTTGGAGGGCCAAAGAAAGACCAAATGGGAGGGCCTTGAATTGGTAGTGGTCTCCCTGAAAACCAAAAGTGAAGGAATCTGCGATGGGAAGGGTATATGGGGATATGCAGGTAAGCATCCTGCATGTCCAAAGCACACAGCCACTGTCTCAGCCAAAGTAGTGGCAGAAGGCTCTGCAACGACAGCATTCTGAAGCATTTGTACTCCACAAACATATTCAGGGAGCTGAAGTCTAGGATGGGCCTCAGATCTCCAGTCTTCTTTGGAACTAGGAAGACATGGGAATAGTAACCTGTTCCCCAAAGCTGGGTGTGAACTAGTTCTATTGCCGCCTATGACAGAAGGGAGATGATTTCCTCTAGGACCAGAGGAAGATGTTGCAGGGAGTAGGACGACCAGGGGAGTTGGTCTTTGGGGTGGTTCCTGCAGAAACTCTATTGAGTGCCCTGCAACTAGTAACTGGAGCACCCAAGCGTCTGATGTTATCCTCTCCCACCCCGGCAGATGGGAGGAAAATCTCCCCCCTATCGGTTCCTCTGGAACCTCCAGAGGCAGTGGGAGAGGCAGGGAGTCAGGAGGTGTGGGGCAGCACAGCAGCCGAGGCTCCCACAATTTTTTTTTTTACTGGGGGAGGGTCTTGGTTGCTGGAGGGGTCCAATGTTTGTTGGCACGTTTGCCCTGCGGCTTTTGTCTTTATCGGTTTTGGCGAGGAAAAGGATGCCACTGCCCTTGAGGGGGCCTATACATAGTCTGAACAAACTCGAGTGCCGTACCCTTCTCCTGCAGTTCGGTAATGATGTCCTTGACATCATCCCTGAACAGCACCGAACTCCTGAAGGAAGCATCCTGAATAGCGGATTGCATTTCAGGGACCAAACCTGACATGCGGAGCCAGGTATAACGCCGTAAGCCTACGGCAAAGGCCAAGTTCTTTCCAGCTGTGTCCACCGCATCGTAAGTGGCATGTAGCATGTGCCGACAGGCCGAACGAGCGGAACGGATGAGGTCCCCCACTTCCTTCTTAGTTTGGGACTCAGGAAGGGAGTCCAATTTAGCTTCCACCTGGCTAAGGATGATCTTCTGGAAATCCCCCATGTATGCACCACACAGTTAAGGACCCTGATGCCTAAGGCAGAAGAGGAAAATATATTTTTCCCATACTGGTCCAGAAGCCAGGATTCCTTGTGAGGCGAAGACGGGCTGAGGTGTTTTGGATTGGTGACGTGGCCGTGGGCAGCGCTGATGACTGAATCCACCTTGGGGTGGAGGCTAAGAAAGTCTACACCCTGCAGAGCCTGGTATAGCCTGTCCACCTTCCTTGGAAGGAGGGCTAGCACAGATGGTTGTTTCCAAATGGTGGAGACAAGATCTGCATGAGGCTCTATCCAGGGTGGGATCAGTGTAGGAGTGGTCTCGGGCAGATCCAGACGAGCAGCAAGTTTTTTATGCTGTGGATCTGGCTCCACTGATTGTCAATGATGAACTTCCAGGGTTTTCCTCAATAACTCCAGAAAAGAAGGGTCCTCCAAGGGAAACTTCAGAGGATCCCTCGGCCTAGGGCATTCCGGAGTATGGGGCTCATCTTCGGGGTCAGAGTGGTCGGACTCCGTGACTGAAGATGACGAAGAGGAAGATGACTCCTCCCTAGAAAGGGAGGGACGGCCCCTCTGGGGAGTTCCCTAGAGTGCGTATCCTTCCTGCCTCGGGCACCAGAGGGCTCTCCTCTGGTGTCGGGTAGGGGGAAGGAGACTCCCGTCTCTGATGTAGGGATTCGTTATCTGGTCCGGCATCGGGAGATGACTCTCAACCTCCCTGGTGAGCTGAGCCTTGGCCTCAGCCCACGAGGAGGCCAAGGTCTCCTTCAGATCCGCCGGTGACTGAGGAGTGGGCAGCGGAGGTGGGGGATACAGATATTGAGGATATCTGTAAAAGCAGTATCCATAACCAGACAGCAGGTAGCCCGGCATTGGGTACTGAGGCATTGAGTACTGCGGCTCCGGATATTGTGGTGTTGGGTACTGTGGAGTAGAATACTGAGGGGCCATGGTATTGCGGCACCAGACAGGTGCCAGGGGTACAGACAAAGCAGAGGGACCTGACAAAGACCCTGCTGGAGAGCCAGATGGTGGAAACGTTGGCCCAGACGGTGTCGGGCCCAGCATGGGTATACCGTCGAGCGGGTCCATTGGTCCTGATGGAGGGATGGGCCTTCCGTCAGGTAAGGGACACCGGATGGCGTCGGGTCAGCCGGCATCGGGACCAGCGTCTGAGGATCCGGCGTCAGGGGGTTCGGTACAGGAGCTCTGATGGCAGCGTCTCAATGTCTTCGGTGACAACCAGGGAAAGAGGGTTATAATCCTCAAGGGTCAGTCGAGGGGACGCAGGGACCTCAGAGGACAACGTGGTAAGATGTTGTGGAGAGCCTGGGGCATCAGACTGTTAGATGGGGTCTGGTGCAGGCTTCTTGGCTGGGTGGGCGTCGGTGGAGCTGGCATCCAACTTATTGGCTGAATCCGGGCAGATGTCAGAGGAGCCAGCGTCCAACTTATTGGACTCCCTACCAGAGGAAGGTCACGAAGGGGATGCAGCCTTGTCGGAAGGTGTTTTGGCTGGGCGCTCTCCTGAAGAGGTAAGCGGCATAGCAGCCTTGTCCGGGCTTGCGTTGGTGGGACCGACGTCCAACTTAACGGACCCGCTCTGACTGGATGGCTGTGAGGAAGAATCGGCCTTCACGGGAGGGAGGCCTCCTTGCCCTGGAGACTCCCGAAGGGCCAGGCGTGGGCAGGCGGGAGGAGGCCTTCTTGGTAACCACCAAACGGCCGTCATGGAGCAATCCCCGGAGGATGTTACCTTGAGTGCCGCGGACTCCAGCGGAAGTCGCAGCTGCTGTAGAAGCAGATTCCCACTCTCAGTGCTTCTTCTTGTCACGCTTTTTCTTATGACCTTCGGGGGAAGTAGACACCTGCCTAAGCTTAACTCTTTTTCCATGGAGGCCATTTTCTTCTTAAGGATATGGGCTTCCAGGGACTGCTACCTTCTCTTGTGGATAGCAGAGTTGAACTTCTGGCAGTGCTGGCACTTCTCCATGGGGTGGTCTAGGCCCAGACAGAAGAGGCACAAGGAGTGGCTATCCTTGTGTGGAAGTTGGGAATCACATGAGTCACACTTGTTTTTATGAGATTCGGAGGATGCCGGGGACAACATAAACAGCAATTGTTTAGAAAATATAGAAAATTAGAGAAATTAGGTCAAAAAGTTTGAAAACTTAGAGATCAACGAATGACTTACGAGCACTGTTCTACCGTGAGGAAATTCACAAGCCAACTGCAGGAAAGAACTGGAGAGTGGGTGTGGGGGACTGTGCCTTTATACCGACATCGTATGATGCTGATCACCTGACGTGGTGGCAGTCCCCCACCAGAGACTGCTGGCTAGAAATTTTTCCGTGGGGTCCTGACGCCTTGCGGCTTAGTCCTATATGTGAATACCTACTGCAAGAGCACTATATGTGAATACCTACTGCAAGATCCCTCTCGGAGTAAGAGCTACCTCTACTTTTAATGTACTGCACCTTACGCATCCCTCTGTAATGGGTGTTTACTCGCCTCGTAAAGGTGATTATGTTAGTTTATATCCATGGTACTCCAATTATTACATCATGGGTCTAAGCCCACCTGATAGGCTATATGATGCACATGTGACCCCGGGGTAAAATTCTGTGGATCTACCTAGGCCTCAAGAGCCCTTGCTCTCCACTAAGATGCTTCCAAAGCTCAACTAAATAGTAATTCATAACAACCCCTAAAGAAACCACAGGGGACAATAAAATTACCCATAGTCAAGTATATCATTATCAAGATTTCATAACCTATTGGTACAATTCTGAATTCAGACGCCTAGAGTGTCTGACTAATATTCTACTCAACTTCAATAACCCCTACTTGATTTCACATAACAGGCTCCTCAGTGACCGCTCATGCAACAGGCAGGTCATGGAGTGCCATGGATATAAACTCATCTTTACCAGGTAAGGAAAAAATACTCACCATAGTAATTATGTTTCTTCCCAGGGGTCCTTTAGCATCAGTAACAATACCAGCAAGCTGACCAGGTTAAGTTGCCTCAGAGGTGGAGCCATGAATAATGCATATAATGAAGTGGCCAATCAGAATCAAGGATGTGCCGAGTGGAGCTTGCCCAGAGGGCACCAGAATTTTTTTGGAGAGAAGAGAACAATGTCCAAAAGGACTGTGCCAACAGGCTTTAAAAATCATGCAACAGCATGAACCATAAAAGGATTATAGTCAAACATTAACTATGGTCTAAAAAACAATCCAAAAACCTGGGCAAATTTGGCAAAGATTATTAGGAGCAAAGTCCTCTGGAAATATTTGTCCGAAGGAAGGGTGGGAGGTTACTGATGCTAAAGGACACACTGGAAGAGAAACACAATCACCATGGTGAGTAATTTTTTCTTCTTACCCCAGCAGTCTTTTAGCATCAGTAACAATAGCAGACTACAAAGTAGTACAGTTGGGAGGCAGGTACTGAACCTACTTAGGAAAGAGGCTCTGCAGTACTGCCCTGCAAAATTTAGCATCTGTCCTTGACTGTACACCCAGGCAGTAATGCTTTGTGAATGTGTGTACAGTCTTCCAGGTAGCTGCTTTGCAGACATCTAGCAAGGGGATGTCCCCTGTAGCTGCCGCTGAGGCAGCAGTGCCCCTGGTAGGCTTTGAGGGGGTTGTTTGCCAGCTTTAGCATAGCAGAACTGAATGCAAGAAACTATTGTGCAAGAGATAGTTCTCCTGGTAGTTGGTTTTCCTTTGCCCACCTCACCATAGGTGCGGAAGAGGTCGGTATTGGAGCCTCTGACCAGTGTGGTATACTGTATGTAATAGGACAGGGCTCTCCTAACATCTAGGCTGTGAAGCCTTCGCTCCCCTGGAGAAGAACTGTCAGTGAAAATGCAGGAAGAGTAACAGATTGATTAAGGCGGAACACAGAGACAACCTTGGGAAGCAATTTTCTATTTGTTTTAAGCTCTACTTTATTCTTATGATTCAGTATAGAGTACTTGTAGTTCTGAAATCCTTCTTGCAGAAGTGACGGCCAATAGGAATATTGTTTTCCAGGTGACATATTTTAGCTAGGCTGTAGCCATGGGCTCAAAGGGAGGTTCCATGAGCTTGGCAAATGGGGGTTGCAGGTGAAGGAGGCCCTTGAAAAACTTCTTGAAAATGGGCATGGAAATGATGGACTTCTTCCCAGTGGAAAGGTAGGCTGAAATTGCAACTAAGTGAAGTTTTAAGAATAATGCCTTATGGCCCGATGACCACAAATGAACTAGGTAATCCAAGAGGGAAGGGATAGAGGCCTTTAGAGGGTCTATTCTTTTCCCCCTTGCACCAAGCTGAAAATCGTTTCCACTTAGCTGCATAGATTTTCTTTGTGCTTGGCTTTTTGGCCATGTAAAGTATTTCAGAACTTGTTCTGAGTACTGAGAATCTGGGAATTCAGACTCCTCAAGAACCAGGCTTTGAGGTGAACCGACTTTAGATCTGGATAGGTCACCCCTACTTGTGATATGACGAGGAGAAAGTGATTTGGAGGAAGTCGAATTGGATTCCTGTGGGACATACTTGGCCAGTAGGAGAGGATACCAAGCTTGCCTTGGCCAGTCTGGGGCTATGAGGATCATGGCTGCTCGTTGATCTATGAGCTTCAGAAACGCTCTGTGCAATAGGGGAAGTGGAGAGAAGGTGTACAGAAACTTCCCAATCCAGTTCAGAGTTAAGGCATTTGCTGGGACAGTGCCTACTGCTGAGGGCCTGCAACAGTACAGGGGAAGCTGATGGTTAAGGTGGAATGCAAATAGGTCCATTTCTGGTGTGCCCCACTTTGTGAAGACTGTGGCAAGGATTGTCTGTTCAGAATTCATTCACTGTAACCTTGGCTGATACGATTCAGAGCATCTGCCAACATGTTGTCCTTGCCCGAAAGGTGTATGGCAAAGACTTACCTCCAAGGAATAGGCCAGGGACCAGATTATCATGGCCTCTGTGCATAGCACAGTCGACCTTGTGCCACCCTGCTTGCTTATGTGAAACAAGGCAGTGGTGTTGTCTGTTCTAATCTGAACAGTGTGCCCCCTTGACCTGTGGAGCGAAAGCTTTCAGTGCCAGGTACACAGCCCTGAATTTTAGAAGGTTTATGTGACATGTGGATTCCTTTGGGGTCCAAGTGCCACTGACTGAGGAGCTGTCCAGATGAGCTCCCCAATCCAGTAGAGAAGCATCTGTAGTAATGATTTCTGAGGAACAGGATAATTGGAAGGGGATACCCACTGAGAGGTTTTCCTCTTCTTTCCACCTGCCTAGAGCCTGGAGCAGTGTTTCTGTCACTGGGACAAGTCTGGACAGAGACTTTTCCTTTTGCGACCAAAGAGCTTGCAGATGATACTGAATGTCCCTCATCTGAAATCTTACTCCTGGCGCCACAGCAGTCATGGAAGATATATGGCCCAGGAGCATTAGAAAATGTCTTGCAGGCCTTGGCTGGCCTAGGAGAAATTTACAAATTAATTAATTTGTTAAAGTTAGGAAATTCTGAATGCTAAGTGTCCAAGTCTGCTCCTATAAACTGAGGAGCAGAGAGGGTTCTAGGTGGAATTTCTTTTCATTGATTAGAAACCCCAGGGAGGAGAGTCTGTTTTGTGCAGTTTAGCACCTCTGTTACTTGTTGAAGGGTCTTGCCCACTATGAGCCAGTCGTCCAGATATGGAAAGACTAAAATGCCCTGCTTCCTTAAGTGGGCTGCCACTACAGACAGGCACTTTGTGAACACTCTGGGAGCAGAAGTCAGACCAAAAGGCATGGCTGCAAACTGGTACTAACCTGAATGCAGTGTGAACCTCTGAAACTTTCTGTGTGACTGCCTTATTGGTATATGAAATTAGGCACCCTTGAGATCCAGGGAGGCTAGCCAGTCCCATTGTCTAAGTACTTGAGGTTAAAAACAGGTCACCACTCCCCATTTTTCTCTAATGTCAGGGCTGTGGAATAAGACTTTTTAGCCACAGAATCTAACTTTTGTGACTCCTTCTCAGGAGGCTGAGAGGTGAGAGAGGGACCTTCGCCTTATCACAGGCAACGGCCTGGACTACCCCTTCATGACTAGAATAAGTACGTAAAATGTCAGCCTCATTTCTAGCTAGCTGATACTTTCGATCCACTTTTTTATCCATTCCAGGCAGGGAAGTAGGGGCCTGCAGGAGCTTCATAGTGGATTTCTTGAAACATTTGCACCATCGTTTTGGCAGGAATAAGATGCATCATGTTTCTATAGTCTTCGTCCTTGTCATCAACCTGTGTAGACCCCCTGGGAAGGAAGGTCCAGGGTGTCCATCACGTGCTGTAAGAAGGTGAGGAGGGAGGAAAGGTCTTTCTGACCATCTGGAGAGGTGCAAAAGCCTGGGTCAGGTTATATTGTCTGGCTCCAGAGGCTGGCCCCCGGACTCATAATCACTGTCCTCATCATTATCCTCATCATCATGCCCCTGAAGGCAATAGCAGGATGGCCCAAAGGTTGGAACAGAGCTGCTGGGTTAACTGGAGTAAAGGGAGCAGAGAAAAAGCCACCCATACTCTGTAATGTTTGATACAGGTGCCATGCCTTAGCCATTTCTTCTACAGGGTTAAATCTCTGAGTCAGAGTCTTTTCCTTTATGAGACTGACTCTCTTTATTTTCTTCTTTATCTTTATGCTTTTTCGCTGCTGGCATCTCCCCTTGCCTTGACATGGGAGGGGCAGTGGTATGCTTTTCTTTGCATAATTATTTTGCAGGCACAGTATCTGTGACATGCTCTCAATTTCTCTTTTTTGCATGTCACCATTTTTTATTATTTTGTTTATCTGTCTTTGGGAGGACCCCTCTTATACAGGAGAGGCAGATCAAGAAGCCATGTCTTCTAATCTAATTTAGAGCAAACAGAACAATAATATTCTGGACCCAAACACTATAGACACAAGTCATGGTTATTAGCTTTGACGATTATTTTTCTATACTTAAAACAATTTTTAAAACCTGTGGATCCAATCCTCTTTTTTGGGGCTTTTCTGACATGGCAGTTTGTAAGAAAAGCTGTTTATTATCGGTTCCTAGCAGGAAAGTATTGAAAATGTGGCTGGTTCCCTCACGGTAAGAACCGTGATTTGAAATAGTAAGAACAAGAAGAAAAACCAAGAAAATAGCGGTTCCCGGTAAAATAAGGGAACCGCTACTAAAATAAACTGGAAGGGGATACCTACCGAGAGGTTTTCCTCTTCTTTCCACCAGTCTAGAGCCTGGAGCAGTGTTTCTGTCACTGGGACAAGCTTGGACAGAGAGTTTTTCTTTTGTGATAGATAAGCTCGCAGATGATACTGAATGTCCCTCATCTGAAATCTTACTCCTGGAACCACAGCAGTCGTGGAAGCCATGTGGCTCAGAAGCATTAGAAAATGTCTTGCAGGCCTTGGCTAGCCTAGGAGAAATAAATTTGGTAAAGTCAGGAAATTTTGGATTCTGTCCTGAGGATGGAAGGCTCTTACAGGCCAAGTGTCCAAGTCTGCTCCTATAAAACATGAGGAGCCGAGAGGGTTCTAGGTGGGACTTCTTTTTGTTTATTAGAAACCCCAGGGAGGACAGAGTCTGTTTTGTGCAGATTAGCACCTCTGACTTGCTGGGGGGTCATGCCCACTATGAGTCCGTTGTCCAGATGTGGTAAAATTGAAATGCCCCGTTTCCTTAAGTGACTGCCACTACAGACAGGCACTTTGTGAACACTCTGGGAGTAGACATCTGACTGGGTTTATGTAATAAGGGCGAGTCCCTTATCGCACCGCTCAATAGTGCGACAAACAAAAATTGCCCACAACAAAAGGGCAATTCACAAGAGACAGACCACCTAAACAGCCACGGTCCTCTATAAATATAAATGCATCTTTTTTAGCGGGGCTATGCCCACTGCACCTTCCCGACACAAAGATTCTCAACCCAGGAGAGCGGACTTTGAAAATACAGTAACTCCCTCTGAAAGCAAAAATGTTACCTGCACCGGGATCCGAACCCGGCACCTCATGCTCCAGGTGCAGTGGCTCAACCACTACACCACATCGCCGGCTCGGCAGACCTTGGCCACACAATTCTTCTATCAACTTTCCTCTCGAGTGTAGCGCATATCCCTGAACACTACACTTGCTTTTCCTATTCACAGTTATTCTTTACTACTCGCTCTACAATGAAGCGGTATTACTGAGTCACTCATACCGAGTCGCTCAATAATACACGCTCGCATTGGGTGTGACCAGTCAGACCAAAGGGCATGGTGACAAACTGGTAGTGACCTGAATGCAACCTGAACCTCAGAAACTTTCTGTTGGACTGCCTTATTGGTATGTGAAAATAGGCGTTCTTGAGATCCAGGGAGGCTAGCCAGTCCTCCTGCTGCAAAGAATGCATCACCATTTGAAGGGTTACCATCTTGAATTTTGGTTTGAGTAAGTACCTGTTTAGGTATCTGTGGTCTAAAACAGGTCACCACTCCCCATTTTTATGGCTGCGTAGGCGGAGCCTGCAGCCGTTTTGGGACAGCTCAGAAAAACGAGCTACCGGAACAGGCCTTGGAACGCTTCCAGTGGAATTTCGGAATGATCCTTCCGAAACTGCACACCGGTCGGTAGCGCTCTGCCACGGCCGCTCACGCCGCTGCTCCACTGGCTGCAAATGGCTGATTTCACAACAGATTCCATTGGACTTTTGGAAGTAGCCTTCTGAAAGCCCAGCGGAGCTTAAATCCCTCAGGTGCCACGGTCAGGATACGGAATAACAACCGCACTAATTCGGCTGTTACTTCCGCATTCCGACGCATGAACTACGCATGCGCATGTGCATGTGCAGTTCTGTCAGTGCCGCTATGTTGGGAATGGCACTATGCCATTCCCTATACTACAACCCCCAATTCTGAATTTGTCAGGGAATGGGAGGGGGACAAGTTATGCCCAACATCGGGATGCCCAATCCCCATGTTGGCATCCTGTGCACCCCTTTCCCCATTCATGTGGCACACTGGCAGCCCACCCCAGTGTGCCAAAATGTGTCAGTTCACCCCCCCTTTCCCCATTCATGTGGCACGCTGGCAACCCACCCCAGTGTGCCAAAATGCGTTCATTTTCTCCAATTTCTGAAAATTAGAAAACAGTCTCTCATAGCGTTCCTTTTTCCCACCCAGTGTCTGACACTGGGGTGCCCAATCCCCATTTCGGCATGCTGTGCAACCCCTTCCCCATTCCTTTGGCACACTGGCAGCCCACCCCAGTGTGCCAAAATGTGTCTTTTTTTTTTCTCCTATAATTTAGAAAACGGTCTCTCGTTGCATTCTAATTCCTGTAAAACAGAAAACGGTCCCTCGTCGTCGCTGCAGTCCCCCTTCCCCCACACACCCTTACCTTACCCCATACTTACCACCGGAGGTCGGTGCGGTCATCTTTTCTGGGCCGGGACACGTCTGCACTCTTCAAAGCCCAACCGCGAACTGAAGAATTAAAGGTAAGTGTACTATATAGCCAGTCAATGGGATTTTCAACTTATGCTGCTATCTCAGCCATTTTTTTTTTTTTTTTTTTGAATTTTTGACCCACATTTTCAACATGGGGTTCTTGGGACCCCACCTCATGAAAACTGTCACTGTCATTCTGTTACTCGGTCCTGAAAGGTGATTTCGCGGTCACTGCACGGAATCACCTTTGGGGACCGATTTATGAAATGACACTGCCACTGTTCATGAGGTGGGGTCCCAAAAAGACCATGTTGCAAATCTGGTGACCAAATTCCAACATATGACTGCATTATAAGCGTGCGTTGCGCAGTTTCTACGCATGCTCCTAATGTTGCCATTTTTTAATATTTTCACTCCACATCTGTACCACTGCCATTTTTGCAGACTTCCTTTAAACCAGTACAGCTGTCATTTTCCACAACCCGCTCGAAACATGTCTGCACACCTGTGACACAGAATAGCGTGTTTGCTCCGCGCAATCACCTTTTGAGACAACTGAACAAAATGACACTGACTTTTCATGAGAAGGGGTCCAAAAAAGGCCATGTTGAACATTCGGGGAAAAAATTCTGAAAAATGACTGCGTTATGACCGTGCATTGCACACTTTCTACGCACGTACCCAACGCTGCAATTTCTTTATATTTTCACTTCACATTTTTAACATTGCCATTTCTGTACACCTCCTTCACAACAGTACAGCTGTCATTTTCCACAACCTGCCAGAAATGTGTTTTTGCATCTGTGGCGCAGAATAGCACATTTGGGCTGCGCAATTACCTTCCAGGACAACTGAATAAAATGACACTGGCACTTTTTATGAGGAGGGGTCCAAAAAAAGCCATGTTGAAAATTTGGTGCAACACCTCCAACATATGGCAAGGTTACACCTGGGCGTTGAATGACTTCTACGCACATGTGTAACTTACATCACTTAGTAGCGCTTCACAGCCCTGTTGGCTCTGGCCGCCATATTGCATGCGGCATTCACACACATTCAGCGGCGGCAGTTCCCTCATGGCAGTGGCACTCCCACAAGCTCACCGCAGATGTACTGGCTCTGGCTATAGTGTGTTCATTAATGTCAGGCAGTATCTGGAGTACAGACCTTTTCCATGTTATGAAGCATGTTTTTTATAATTATTATTTTATGAAAGGGGAACTCTCTCTCCACCACTTTGGCTGACAGCAGGGTTTTTACCTCCAGCTCCAACAGATACCCTTCTGTTGCGGACAGGCGTTTTGACAATGATGGATCCCGAAGGGAAGGATACTACTTAAACTGTAGGGGTAGACCTTTTTCCACTAACTCCAAGATCCACTTGTCTGTGGTGATGTGGGTTCAAGCTTGAAGGTAGTGGATGAGCCTGCCCCCTACTGGAAGATAGGAGGCAACCTGGTTGCTGAAGTCAGGGCTCAGATTGTGTGGCAGGGGCAGAAATGGCGGCAGCTCTCCTCTGACCCCTTCTGCCTCTTCCCCTAAAGTAGCCTCCCATTTGACATACGTCGACAGGCATGAGCATGCCC
Organism: Neoceratodus forsteri; assembly: GCA_016271365.2. NCBI lineage: Eukaryota > Metazoa > Chordata > Ceratodontiformes > Ceratodontidae > Neoceratodus > Neoceratodus forsteri. The sequence continues at coordinate 895,770,965 of CM057450.1, forward strand.
ATGGGATAATATGGCCTGGGGAAGTAACCCTTGCCTCTATTTCCCCCAGGTTGTGACTTCTGGGAAGTAGAGGCTTTCTATTTTGCTGCATTGCTTTCCTAGGTGGACTTGTACTCCTTCACATTTTTCACGTATGCTTCAGTTTTATCCCCAAAAAGGGAATTTTTTGCACAGGGGAAGTCCACATCTTTGGACTGGGTATCCTGTGATAAATTAGTGGCTCATAGCCAAGCAAAGCACATAAAATAGACAGCCTGAGCCATGGCCATAGCAGCTGTGTCATTAGTATCTGCAGCCATGTGAAACTGGTATTTAGTGGCTTCTAAACCAGTCTTCACTGCTTCAGTGATGTCCTGGACCATCTTATCAGATGTGTGTGTAAGAATGGCCCAGACAGAACTCCATATAGTTTTTTGATACTTAGCAGCGTACACTAGGTATCAGGACAGACACAAGAGCAAAGAGGCTGTGGTATAAGATGTTTTAGCCATGGAATCTAACTTTTGTGACACTTCAGGAGGTTTGAGAGGTAAGAGGGACCTTAGCCTTGTCACAGGCTGTAGCCAGGACTACCCCCCTTCATGACTAGGATGAGTATGTAAAAAGTCAGCCTCATTTCGGGTTAGCTGATATTTTCTATCCATTTTTTATCCACTCCAGGCAGGGAAGTAGGGGCCTGCAGGAGCTTTATAGTGGATTTCTTCAAATATTTGTAAATAGGGAACACAATCTTTTTAGCAGAAGGAAGACCGATCATGTTCCTATAGTTTCCGTCCTCGTCATCATACTGAGTAAATTCTTGGGCAGGAAGGTCCAGGGTGTCCACCGTGTGTTGTAAGACAGTGAGGAGGGAGGAAAGGTCCTTCTGACCATCTGGAGAGGTAGCAAAGCCTGGGTCAGGCAAACTGTCTGGCTCCAGAAGCTGGTCCCTGGACTCAATCACTGTCGACGACGACATCATCATCATCATCATCATCATCATCATCATCATCATCATCATCATCATCATCATCATCATCATCATCATCATCATCATAGCAGGATGGCCAAAAGGTTGCGATAGAGCTGCTGGGATTAACTGGAGTAGAAGGAGCAGAGAAAAAAGCCGCTCATACTCTGTAATGTTTGATATAGGTGCCATGCCTTAGCCATTTCTTCTACAGGGGTAAATCTCTGAGTTGAAATCTTTTCCTTTTTCTTTAAGTGACTCTCTTCATTCTTTTATCTTTATGCTTTTTTGAAACTGGCATCTCCCCTTGCCTTGATTCAGGAGGGGCAGTGGTATGTTTTTCTTTGCATAATGTTTTTGCAGGCACAGAGTCTGTGACCTGTTCTCCATTTCTCTTTTTCGGCATGTCACCATTTTTAGTATTTTGTTTATATGACTTATTTTCTGAGGGGTCCTTGTCTTTGAGCTTAGGCAAGGCAGTGGACCCTTCTTTTACAAAAGAAGCAGATTGATAAGCTATGTCTTCTGATCTCTTGGTCCTCTTTTTCTTTTTTTTATAGTTTTTGAACAAACTTTAGAGCAAACAGAACAACAATATTCTGGATCTAAACACTGTATACACAAGTCAGGGTTATCAGCTTTAGCTAGTATTTTGCAACACTTAGAACAATTTTTTAAAACCTGTGGGTCCAGTCCTCTTTTTTTGTTTTTTTCTGACATGCCAGCTCATTAGAAAATCAGTTCATTACCGGTTCCCAATAGGGAAGTATTGAATATGCGGTCGGTTCCCATGCAGTAAAGAGCCATGATTTAGAACAGTAAGAATATGAAGGAAAACAAGGAAAATAGCAGTTCCCGGTAAAATAACCTTAAAAAAACATAGAATAATACCAAACGCGGTTACGTTTTACCTCAGGAAAGTGAAAAAGGAACTGCAGGGAACAGCAGAATGAAGGGGAAACATGGCTCCCGGGAACTGGTCAGGAACAGCTAAAAACCCCTTGAAAATGTTAAAAAGAATAAAATACTCAGACGCTCAGCACAAAAGAAACGTCTTTAGCACAAAAAAAGTAGTTTTCTCAAGATGAGAGAGACCACCTCAAAAGCAGTGTTTCTCAGTCAGTCGGAGAAAAAATTCTGGCTCCCTCTGGGCAAGCTCCACGCAGCACACCCTCCTGCTTGATTCTGACTGGCCACTTCATTATATGCATTATTCATGGCTCCATCTCCAAGGCAGCTTAACCAGGTCAGTTTACTGCTATTGTTACTGATGCTAAAGGACTCCTGGGGTGAGAAACACTCATTGTGTTATGTTTATATCCATGGCACCCCAATTATTACATTTATTTATTTATTGAACATTTTGAATTTACAAACCTTTGAGTCAGAGACTCATTTCCAAAGGCTCCATGTCTTAAGACAATTATACAAGCAAGAACAATTTAAGTAAGCAGTAGAGTTACAGGAGATAAAAACATACAGATTCCAAATGCCAGAACTTAACCAAGTCTAAGGCCTGGCAGCATCAAAGTACTACTAGCTAAAAGGAGGACAGAGACTACAGTCTAAATTATAATAGTACTGGTGCTGAGGTGAGGGGTGCAGGAGGAGAATCCTTGGTCGAGGTGTGCGTAAGGGATCTATGGGCAGTCACAGCCATTGTTGGTTTGAAGGTGATCCTTGAGGAAGGTTTTAAAAACGGCCAAGCCTAGGTTCAGAGGTAATGGGGCAAGATGCGGCTTTCATCCAGAGAGGGGCTCTATAGGCAAAGGTTCGCTGACCAAGAGATGTTCTGAAGTGGGGGACAAGGAATGGGGATTTAGTGAAGCTGCAGGTGGTTTCTGTTAGGAGGAGCCGGTTTCAAGAGATAAGAGTACGCCCAAGGGAGGAAAGCCCAACAGAAGTCTTTTTAGTCAAGAGGCAGGTGTGGTATTTGAGTCTGTTGTCAAGGTTAAGCCAGCCGGACTGCTGGTAGAGGGAACACGTGTGAGTGGTGCGGTCATATCCTAGTACAAAGCAGCACGTCTTGCTGCGGCTTACTCTGACTCTCTGGAGGGATGTGGAGTCAGCTGCACCAATGACTAGGATCCCGTAGTCAATGAGGGCAAAGAGGGAGGAGGAGACAGCAAGACAAAGGGCATCTGGGGTGAGGCAATGTTTGACACAGTGGAGTAAACCAATCCTGGTGTTGACAGCAGTGCAGAGGTAATGAATGTGACTGCAGAAGTTGAGAGCGGGGTCAATGTAGATATCAAGGCACTTGAAGGAGGTAACCTGGTCGACAGTCTGCCACTGGGAGTCGAGAATATAGAAGATGTGGTCCTTATGCCTGCTCTGGGCCTTGGTGAAAAGCATTTCTTTTTTTTTTTTTTTTTTTTTAAATTTAGGACTAGGTGGTGTTCTGCAAACCAGGCCTCAGCTTACAAGAAGGTTTTCTGTAGAGAAAATTACAGTTGTTATGGGGGTCTGAGTGGGAGGTGAACAGGACTGCATCATCGGCGTATAGTATCAGCTGCCCAGAGCATGCCATAGGGAGGGTGTTCACGAAGAGGCTGAAGAGGAGGGGCCAGAGGATGGAACCCTGCGGGACCCCAGACCTGACTGGGAGGGAGGAGGAGAGAGCAGCACCTATCCCGACTTGCTGCGTTCTTCCGGAGAGGTAGTCAGCAAACCAGTTTGTGGCTTCAAGGGAGAGACCCGAGTTGGTTAGGGCAGAGAGAAGGAGGGAATGGTTAACTGTGTAGAATGCTTTCAACAAGTCCACAAAGACAGCCCCAGCGAGGTAGCCTTTGTTGAGTGCAGCTTGCAGGGGAGATGTTAACTCCAGCAAAGCAGAGGTGATGCTGTGGCCCAGTCAGAAACCATGCTGTTGCTGGCATAGCAGAACAACATAGAAACACAGAATCTGACTGCAGATAAGGACCGCTTCGCCCACCTAGTCTGCCCATTTCCCTACCTAACGAATAAGCTGCAGATCCTAGTTAACCAACAGCCTACTTCCTCCTACCCCCAGCAGTATTGCCTTATGTCTGTCCCATGCATTCCTGAATTCCCCCACTGTTTTTGACTCTACGACCCCCTCAGGAAGGCTGTTCCATCTATCCACAACCCTCTTTGTGAAGAAATACTTCCTCACATTACCTCTGGGTCATCCCCCCTTCCCACCAATCTTCAAATTGTGCCCCCTTGTTTTTGCACATCTCTTTTTCTGAAAGATGCTACCCTCTTGGACTTTGTTGATTCCCTTGAGGTATTTGAAAGTTTCTATCATATCCCCCTCCTTTCCTCGCGGCCATACATCTTTAGTTCCTTTAGTCTTTCTTCATATGTCTTCTGATGCAGACCCTGCATCATTTTTGATTGCCCTCCTCTGGACAGCCTCCACCCTGTCTATGTCTTTGGAGAGATGGGGTCTCCAGAACTGTACACAGTACTCCAGATGTAGTCTTAACAACTGTCCGTACAGAGGGCCAGATTGTATTTAGTGAGATATTCAGTAAGTTGGTTGGATACTATTCTTTCCAGGGCTTTGGATGCGGGGGGAAAGAGATAGGAAAGTAATTTAGCATCGTGCAGTCACCGGCCTTATGGATAGGTGTGATGACTGAAGCTTTCCATGTGGAAGGGAAAGTCCCATGACAGGTTGATGATGAAGGTGAGGGGGGAAAGGACATTGTCAAGAGTAAGGCACAGGAGCTTGAGGTCAAGTAAGGATGTGCTGAAACGGGCATGCCCCAAGGCTTTTAGAAGGTAGGGCTTGGCTTCCACTGGGGAGAACGTCCCAAATGAGAAGGGGGTGGAAAGGGAGGAAGGGCCTGGTGGGGGGTTGAAAAGTGGGAAGAGAGTACACTACTGAGGTCAGAGAAGGATGTATTCAGGATATCGCTATAGTGCTTGGGGGTCAGCAGCAGTGCCATTGTTGATGATGATGGGGGGACGAGGGTTTTCAATTCAGTTTTTTAAGACTGTCCCAGAACTTTCTGCCTGAACCCTAGGTGGAGATGAGGGAGGACTTGTAGTGTTCAGCTTTAGCTTTACAAATCTCCCAGGTGCATTTGTTCCTCATGGCATGATACATTTGTTGACTGGCCGGCTTGCCAGTGTCAAGGGCAAGTTGCCAGAGGGAGCCACGTTGGTGCATCAAGTCCAATAGGGCATGGGAAATCCAAGGAGGGTGGAGTGACCCTTGACGATGCATTTCACATAAGGGGCAAATACAGTATGTTGCAGGCAGAGGAGAAAGTGGAGATAAAGTAATCTAAAGCCGAGTTGATGTCTGTAGCGTTATAGATGGGTGACCAGTCAAGGGAGCCGAGGTAGAGTTTTAGGCGCTGGAGCATTCCGGGCTTAAGACACCATTGAAAAATGAGTTAAGGGGGTTGTTTCAAGCTCTTACAGGACCAGGTGCAGGTCACAGGAGAGTGCTCACTCATGGCATTGCGGTGCACTGATACACATGAGATTCTGGAGGGGCGGTTAGTTAGTAAAAGGTCAAGCAGGGTGGCAATGCCAGATTTGGGGTTATTCCTGGTGTGGGGGGGGGAGACTACTTGAGAGAAGTCCATCGCAGTGATGGCATTCTTGAGAGGGACGGCAAATGCCAGTTGACATTGAAATCACCAAGTGCCAGGCATTCAGATTTAGGCGGCAGCTGAGGTAAGTTAGGATCGCAAGGAAGGATGATTTTTGATTCCTAGGAGGGATGTAGACAGCAGTGACAAAAAGAGGGAGCAGAGGCTTTACTGACCGTAATTTTCAGAGTGAGGGCTTGAGCACTATGATCTAGATAGACAGGAGGGAGGGCATGGTACTGCAGAGAGATGGCACACCCTCTTCCACGTTTGCCACACCTGTCAGCCTGGAAGACTGAGTAACCAGAGATGGAGACAGCAGCGTCCGGGGTATTCTTGGAGAGCCAGGTTTCATCCAAGCAGTGTATGTCAGGCTGATGCTGGGCAATCCAAACGTGAAGGGAGTCGATTTTTTTCTGCAGGCTGCAGATATTAAGAGAAGCTAGTTTCAGGCCATCTGCTGTAGAGTGGTTGCGGATGGTGGAGGAAGGAGGCCTTGCGTTGGGGTGAATGTTGCCAGACATTAGTATGAGAAGTAAAAGCAAGGGCAGGAGCAATTAAAGCTGTAGTTTCTTGTGGGAGCAGCGACCAAGGGAAGTTTGATTGGAGACTTTAGGGCCAAGGACAGGGATGGGGAGAGAAAGTATGTAGGGAGCGGCCAACAAGGATAGATGAGGGCAGTAGGAAGGGTGTGGAAAGGGGGGGGGAGTGGGGTGGCATGGGAGAACAAAGTGTTGGCTGTGTGTGGAAAGCTGGGTGGGGGAGCTGGGGTAGGTGGGGGATGGAGGGTGCCAAGACGGGGCCAGTGCTAAAGAGTGGAGTAGCAGGAAGTATATAGCAGATGAGGAGGGGAGAAGGTGGCCATTGCGAGGAGGAGTGGCAGTAGTGGCAGCGTGAGGAGAAATAGTTAAACGGCAGAGAAGGCACTACACTTACAGGGGAAGCTGCCATAGTACACTGGTAGTGACACTGCCTTTGGTGTAGAGGCTGCTAGGTTTGATTCTGGGCAGAGGACAGGAGGAAGGAGCTGGGGGATGCAAGGAAAATGGCCAGAGGGGGAGGTGAAGGCAGGAGAGATTGTAATGGGTGCTACAGAATTACAGTAGGGTAAATTGAGGGTGCAACACTGACTCCTAGTGGACAGAAAATATAAGGAGCTAAGGGGAAGAGAGACACTTAGAAAAAGAGGCAGGCAGTCATGTAACTGGTCACATGACTAGGGAGGGGCAATAAATTCAGAGACTCCCTTGAGAGGGAGCATGGCTGGGGTGGAAAGGGCAGTCGACACAAAGCATTGACTGGCCAACACCCCTAAAGAATAGAGCTGCAGGGGGGTGTAGTTACCTTTAGGGTCCCGTGCAGCAAATGCTGGCTTGAGAGGGCTGGGAGGGCTCCTGGGCTGCGTAAGAAAGGAAAGAACAATGGATGGCATTCATATGCAGTGGGAAGAGGGGACAGGGAGTATTCAGCCTGTCTGAGGGGAAAACAGCACTGCGCATGCACATGCACAGTAATGGCTACAGCGGTATCAGGCAGGACTTGGAGAGCACTAACATGGCATGGTAGAGCTGGCCAGGATCCTGAGGGGTCCCAACAGGGAGCACTAAGCACACTAAAGCGAGTAAAATGCACATAAAATATTTAAATTGCCAAGTTAAACAGCAGCGAGTGAAATTGCGTCTAAATGGAGTGACTATGGTCTAAGAACTGGTGTAGTCTAACAGAGAGCTACAAGTAAGGAGACAGGCCCAGAAATTCTAGGCAGACAGAAAACCAGCTACAAGCACACTAGAATCAGTCCTTCATCAGCTCTTAAAGCTCTGGTGAAACAGCTTTGAGAATCCGACTTGTAGAGGTGCAGCAGAGGGAGAGAAAATGCGATCAGTCCCTGTCAGCGGTCTTAAAGTCTCTCTAACACTCCTAAAGAATAGAGTAGCAGGGGGTGTAGTTACCTTTAGGGTCCCGTGGCACAAACGCTGTCTGGCTTGAGAGTGGGTTGAGTAAGCAGCAGTGTATGCCCAATTAGGGAGGCTTAGAGCGAATAGACTTGGAACCTGTGGAACAAGCTGCTGATTGTGTTTTAGCCCCAAAAGATGCCCTTTGTCTGTATAAAGTCTCAAGTCTGTACTGTTTAGCAAAGGTATGGATGGAAGACCGTGTATTTGCTCAGCAGATGTTGTCCGTGGAGACACTTGACCTTTCTGCCCAAGAGGCTGTAACTGTCCTTGTGGAATGAGCTTTTATTCCTTCTAGGGGACACAAGTTCTTTTTCTTTTTAAATATATTTTTATTAAAAAGGTATATTCATACAGAGGTAGGTAAACTGGTAATAAGGCATATCACTTATTATAACATCTGCTGTACCTTACATTTTCCAGCTAAATTCAATATTTTCCTGTTATTTTATTCCAAAGGAAACCAAATTAGATAACTGGACTAGCCTGAAAAAAACACCACAGATACATACTTTAATTGGCTGTCCTCATTTGTATAGTGAATTGATACCCCATTCCTTTCATCCCTATCAGGGTACGAATTCCAGCATAACTTCCACCTGGCGAAAGATACATCTCCCCCACCTTGTCTGAAAGGTTGGGATTCTATTCTGCATTGTAGCTATGAGGCTGTCCATTTGATAAATGTTTTGCATATTTCTTGGTCCTAAAATAGTTGGCACTGATTATGTCATCTACTTTCTAGTGATGGATTTCTCTGCTGCTAACAAATATATTGGTAGGGGAGTCTTCGCCCATGAGGGGCAGTGTCCCGGATAGACTGTTAATTCAATGGGTTCACCCAGACAATTTATCAATTCCACTTGAAAAGCACACCAAAATGGTGTCCACAGGGGGCAATACCACATTATACGGCCCAGTTCGGCCAGCCAGCTACTACATCCCCTCCAACAATGGCCATACTTATCAGGGAGGTATTTAACAAGGATTGCTGGGAAACGAAAATATCTACTCCTGGATTTCCAAAAGAACTCTCTCCACACTGGAGTGGAGGTAACCTTTACCATTGAAAGGGCGGTCTTGGTCCACGTGTTTACTGGTATTTCTAATTCCAGTTCCCTATTCCACCCCTGCAATACTAATTCTGTAGAATCCTTCTCCAGATCCCTCAGTATTTTATATAAGGCCTCAATTAAGTGTTCCCAAGTATTTCCATTTAGGGAGTCAATAAATGTTTTAAGTGTTGGGGGCATGGGGTGAGGAAGACAAGCAGAGATGATGCGCTGTCAGAGGATATAGTTTCACACCTGCAGAAATCTCAAGAACTCACCATGGTGGAGACCATACCTCCCCCTCAATGATTCATACTAGGATTTAATAGGAGCGAAACAGCCACAAGGCCCATAATATGCTTCTAAATACTAATAATAACTAAGGATTGCTCCTGAAAGGATATGTTTGTCCAACCACATTTTATGTTTGTTTAGAATCGCTGACAATCACTCCAATAGGTAAAGCAATCCATGGCTTAATAATACGTACTGTAAAAAAGAACTTCCGTGGAAGAAGATTAAATTTCCTAAGTTGTAACTGTAACGGAATTTTCAAAGGGAAAAATCCCATCCTCCCCCAGGGATTGAAATACATGCGACAAGCCTAGGTTTCTCCACCTGGAAAAGGCCTGATCGGTTTGGGCAGGGAAAAAGGAGTTTGTCCTCATAGAACATTTTGCAGTACTGGTATATTGGTGCAAATTCAGGTGTTTTCCTCAATGAATACCAGATTTTTAATATATTGGATGAAATAGCGGAGACATTTTTTAATGGCGGGGTTTTGTTTTCAGAGGAAAACAAGAGCTTGCGCATATCATGCATGTCATTTACATGGAATTCTATGTTTTTCCATGGAGCTGTATAATTGTTTGCCATCCACAGGAAGAGAGTATGTAAGAAGGCCTCTGGCGTATAACAGTAGATTAGTCAAATTTGTCCCCCGAGCTAGTGAAAGCTTTAGTATGGCTAAACGAATCTTTGGGCGTCGGCCTCTCCAGACAAAGTTCGAGATCATGTTGTCCCATGATCTAAAAAAATAAGAAGATGGAAAAAAGGCAATATTCTGGTAGAGGTAAAGTAGCCGGTGCAAGATGTTCATACGGATAATTTCAATATGTTGGAACAGTGATTGGTGACATTTGTTCCATTTATTTAAATCTGATTGTATTGCCAAGGTCAGGGGTTCATAATTAATAAGTTCTATTACCCCCAAGTAAAGGGGGATGAATATCTCCAAATATTTAATTTTAGTAGTTCTCCACCGCAGTGGTCAAAGTTGACGGAGGGATACCGATGGGACGTAATTGAAAAGTAGGACCCTCATCTTGGCGACAATTAGCTTGAATCCGGCCACCCTCTCAAATGTTTCCAGGATTTTCCAGACGTTTGGAATCGAGTCCTCGGGAGAGAGAAGCATCGGGAGAACATCATCTGCGAACAAACAAACCCTGTATTCTTGTTGTCCCGTGGGAAAGTACAGTTACGTAAGAACTTACCGTAACAGTAGATCTTCGAGAGAGGCTCTTGCAGTAGGTAATTACATATAGGATTGACGTCGGCAGGTGGCAGGACCCCACGGAAAAACTTCTAGCTAGCAGTCCCTGGCGAGGGACTGCCCCCACGTCAGGTGACCGGCAGCAGGAGACATCGCTATAAAGGGGCGGTCCCTGACACCTGCCTTCCAGTTCTTTCCCGCCACAGGCCAGAAAGGCCAGACGAGAGAGGAGCGGATATTTCCATCACTGGAAAAGGAGCTGAAAAAGCCTAGGGGGATGGAGGGCGGGAAGTTATCCTACTGCAAGAGCCTCTCTCAAAGATCTACTGTTACGGTAAGTTCTCACGTAACTGTACTATCTTACTTCGAGAGGGCTGTTGCAGTAGGTAATTACATATAGGACTGAATCCCAAGCAGTCTAGAACAAAGAGAGGCACTGGGAGCAGGAAAACTACTCCAAGAAGCAGTTCTAGCTGTGCAAGCCTCAAGATAAGAGGCCTTGCAGAACAGCTAGCCCGAAGCCTGCTCTACGGCGACAGGCAACATCCAAACTGTAGTGTTTAGCAAAGGTATGAACGGTGGTGGCAGCGCAGATGTCTGCCACAGACACATTTTTGAAACAAGTCGTTGAGGCAGCTACTCCTCTGGTGGAGTGGCCTCTTACCTGACCCGGGAGGGTCTTGTTGTATTTGTCATAACAGAAAGTGATGCAATGAGCCAACCACTTAGACAGGCATTGCTTAGAAACAGCATTGCCTTCTCTTTTATGAGCAAAAGAGACGAACAATTGATTAGTCTTTCTGAGATCCTTTGTCCTGTTGGTGTAGTATCTCAGAATCCCGTGAACATCCATAGTATGGAGTAAATACTCCCCTTGATTAGAGTGCTGCGTGGAAAAGGCAGGTAACTATGGACTGATTTAGAGTAGACTATGCTACTACTTTGGGGAGAAACTTAGGGTTCGTGCGAAGAGCAACACGTTCCTTGTGAAAAATCAAGTATGGAATTTTACACATCAGGGCCTGGAGCTCGGAAATTCTGCGAGCGGAAGTAATGGCCACCAGGAAGAGAGTCTTCCACGAAAGGAACTTCAAATCCACAAAAGCTGCCAGTTAGAAGGGAGGCAGAGTAAGTTTCTGAAGAACAAAGTTCAAGTCCCAAGGGGCAGCAGGAGTACGGATAGGGGGTCTCAGATGGAGAACCCCCTCTGGGAAAGGTCTTAGAGACCTCCAATTGAGCGAAAGTTTTGTCTGCAAAGGGGACATGATAGGCCGAGATGGCCGCCATGTGTACCTTCAGAGAAGAATGAATGAGACCCAGGTCAAAACAGATGACGAGATACTCCAGCAGAAGCCCCGGGTGAACAGGAGAAAGGTTCCGCTGCTTTGGAAGCGGCCCAGATAGTGAATCTTTTCCACTTCATGGTGTAAGTGGATCTAGTGGAGGGTTTTCTGGCCTCCGCCAAAATCTCCGCCACTTGGGGAGACACCCCAAAACAGGACTGAGCTACGTCTACAGGAGCCATGTGTGCAGCTGAAGGGATTTGAGCCCTGGATGGACCAGGGTCCCCTAAGCCTGTGTCAGTAAACCTCGAGATAGAGGAAGAGGAAGAGGATGATCCTCTGAGTATTGTTGTAGAAGAGAGAATCAAATTTGCCTGGGCCAGAAAGGAACAATCAGAATCATTCATGCTCCTTCTGAAACTAGTTTCTGCAAGACTCGTGGGATAAGAGGAATTGGGGAAAGGCATAGATGAATCTGTCCTTCCAGTCTAGAGACAGAGCGTCTCTCCAGAAAGCGCCTCGCTCTGGAACAAGCAAGCAGAAGACGGGAAGCTTTGCGTTTAGAGGGGATGCAAACAGGTCGACCTGTGGTGTTCCCCAAAGTCGGAAGATATTGTCTAGGACCCCTTGGTCCAGTTCCAACTCGTGAGTCAGAGCAGAAGAGAGACTTAGTTTGTCTGCCAGGGTGTTGTCGACTCCCGGAACGTGAACTGCCATGAGGTGAAGAACGTGTTGTGTTGCCCAATCCCAAACCCTCATTGCTTCCTTCCAAAAAGAGTAGGACAGAGACCCTCCCTGTTTGTTGATGTACCAAACCACACACATGTTGTCCATCTGGACGGCTAGGTGGCCGGGAAAGATGTATTGGTAAAGGGCTTGGAGAGCATACAACACTGCCTGGAGCTCGAGCACATTGATGTGGAGAGCTTGTTCGAGCTTGGACCAGGAGCCCCGGGTCCGATGAGGGCCTAGATGGGCTCCCCAACCTTCACCCAAGGCGTCTGTGGTTAGAGTATGGGGGGTACGAAAGAAAGGAACTCCCCGAAACAGGTTCTCTCAAACCATCCACCACTGCAAGTCTCGAAGCATCGGTGAGGAGACCAGACCTGGGTGATCTAGGTCGTCCACTAACTGATCCCACTGGGAGCGTAGAGTCCACTGAGAGACTCTCATGTGGAGTCGAGCGCGAGGAACTGTCAGGATAGCAGCCGCCGTGAGCCGGCGAATGACCGACCTTGCAGAGACTCGCCTGCGGCCGGACAGCAGACTTGTCAGAGTCTGGAGGGTGGACGCCCTGTCCGGTGGCAGGAAGGCCCTGCCCGTGGTCGTATTGAGAATCGCCCCAATAAACTGTAGTCGCTGGGATGGGATCAGGTGAGACTTGGAATGGTTGATGGTAATACCCAGGCAGACAAAAACCTGCTGGGTAAGGGAGAGGCAGCGCAACAGTTCCTCCCTGGAAGAGGCCGCCAGGAGCCAATCGTCCAGGTACGGGAAAAGCTGCACTCCCCGATACACAGGTGGGCCACCACCACTGCCAGGCATTTGGTAAATACTCGGGGTGCCGAGGATAGGCCACACGGAAGTGCCTTGAATTGGTAGTGGTCCCCCTGAAACGCAAAACAAAGGTATTTGCCATGAGACGGGCGAATGGAAATGTGCAGGTAAGCATCCTGCATATCCAGGGCACACAGCCATTGACCCGGCCGGAGGAGGGGCAGAAAGCTCTGCAAGGAGAGCATCATGAACCTTTTGTATTCCACAAAGAGATTCAGGGAACTGAGGTCCAGAACTGGTCTGAGATCTCCTGTCTTCTTTGGGACCAGGTAGAAATGGGAATAGTAACCCGTCCCTTGCAGATGGAGGGGGATGGGTTCTATTGCTTGTTTCAGCAGGAGAGCTGAAATTTCCTCCTGGACCAAGAGAAGGTGTTCCCTTGAATACGACGACTTTAAAGGGGGGTGGCGAGGTGGTTTCTGAAGAAATTCTATCGAGTGTCCTTCTGTGATGAGCTGGAGCACCCAAGAATCTGATGTTATTCTCTCCCAGCCTGGAAGGTGGAGGGAAAACCTTCCTCCTACCGGTTCCTCCAGGAAGTCCGGAAGCTGTGGAGAGGGAAGAAGTCAGGTGGTGTGGGGCAGCGCCACAGCTGAAGCACCCGCCATTTTTGGGTGGGGGGCTTAGCAGCTGTGGGGTCCAGCGCCAGGCCCGCCCCTGGGGTTTCGCCTGGGCAGATTCCGCTCATGGAAGGCACGGCACTGTTGCTGATGGGGGCGGCACACGGAGTCAACAGACTTCAGTGCCGGGCCCCCTTCTCCTGCAATCGGTGATGATGTCCTTGACATCACCGCCAAAAGCATCAACCCCCGGAAGGGCACTTCCTGGATAGCAGATTGCACTTCCGGGACCAACCCTGACACGCAGAGCCAAGCATGACGACATAGGCCTACGGTGAAAGCTGAGCTCCGTCCAGCAGTGTCCACTGCATCGTATGTCGCATGAAGCACGTGTCGACTGGCCGAACGTGCAGAGTGGACAAGATCAGCCAACTCCTGCTTGACTTGAGAGTCTGGCAGGGAGTCCAATTTCGCTTCCACCTGGGTCAGAATGGCCTTCTGGTAGTCCCCCATATGGCCGACATAATTCAGGGCCCTAATCCCCAGCATGGAGAAAGCAAAGATCTTCTTCCCATACTGTTCCAGAAGGTGGGATTCTTTGTCAGGTGGCGACGAGCTGAGGTGTTTTGGGTTGGCTGACCGGCTGTGAGCAGCACTAAGCACGACTGAGTTGGCACGAGGGTGAGAATCTAGGAAATCAACGCCCTCGGGAGCCTGATATAGCCTATTCAACTTCCTTGGAAGTGGGGCTAAAGCCGACGGCTGTTTCCATATGGTGGTGACAAGGTCGGCATGAGGTTCTATCCAGGGTGGCACCAAGGCAGGAGCTGTCACGGGTAGATCCAGATATTCAGCGAGTTTCAGACGCTGAGGATCTGGTTCCAAGGAGTGCCACTGATGAACCTCCTGGATTTTCCTTAGCAACTCCGTAAAAGAAGGATCTTCTGGAGGAGACTTCGAAGGAGTCCTTGGCCTGGGCTTCGATGGACAGCGTGGCTCGTCGTCCCTTTCCGAGCAACCGTCGGAAGAATCCGAGGAGTCCGAGGGTGAAGAGGAAGAGGAGGAAGAGGAACAAAACTCCCTTTCCCAACCAGGGGGAGGAACAGACCCCTTGGAAAGCCCCAGGGGAGGCTTGTCCTGTCCCTCTCTGGACCCAGACAGAAGGGCCCTGGAGTCCGGAGGTGGTGAGTGAGTGTGCCGCCTCAGACGTATGGGAACCTGAGACGGCACCGTTGTTGGTAGGCGGCTCTCGACCTCCCTGGTGAGCTGAGCCTTGGCCTCAGCCCACCAGGAGGCCAGAGTCTCCTGCAAGTCCACCGGCGGCTGGGGTGACAGTGGAGGAGGAGGAGGCAGGGGACAAGGATACGGGTTGTACCCGTATGGAAAGTATCCAAAACTCGTCTGTGGAAAGCCCGGCGTCAGGTACTGTGGCACCGGATACTGTGGTCGGGAGCCAGGGGAGCTGCCGGAGCAGACGGCCCGGCCACGGCCTCACAGGCAGATCCACATTGGAGGGCCTGGAGGTGGGGGAACATCCGGAAGCTGGAGTCGGTAGAACTGGCGTCGGGGGCCCCAGCATCAGAGAGACTGGCATCGGGGCCGGCGTCCGGGGAGCACACATCAGATCTGGTGCACCTACAGGGGGACGGTCTGATAGAGGAAGGTCTCCAGCATCGCCGGGATGGAGGGGAAAACTCCTGGAAGTCGGCTGGGGACTCTCTGGGTCCCCAGATGGCAGTGAAGGCTGCGGAGAACCGAACGACGGACATGGGGCTCTTCGCCGGTTCCGTCAGCTGACCGGGCATCGGACGAACCGACGCGCGGCTTAACGTCGAGCCCCAGTGGGCGCCGGAGGAGCCGCATCTGGTTTATGGGAGCCTTCACCGGAGGCAGACCGGGAGAAGAACCGCCTGGTCCAATGGAAGAGGTCGACGGCCGCCCGGGGGTCGTGGGCGTTACCGGCCTTCTCCGCACGGATGTGGAAGGAGGGCCGGCTCACTTCACCGGAGTCACCACGCCCAGCAGGCCGCAAGCCTATGGCCAAATTCAGGGGTGGATGCCTCCAATTGCCCGGAGGCACCGAAAGGCCCGAGCGAAGCCAGACGGGTGGACCAACGCCCTCAGAAACCTCCAAGGCGGCCACCGAGGAGCGGTCTCGGAGGGACGTTACTGTGTCCCGCGGCTCTCGAGGGAGTAGAGGTGCCTTTGTCCCGTGCCGCCTTAATCCTTCTTCCGATGGCCTTCGGGAAGTGGACACCTGCCTCAGATTTTTGAGCTCTTTCTCCATCAAACTCATCTTTTTCTTCAAAATATAGCTTCCAGAGATTGCTGCTGCCTTTTCCAGGTAGCCGCGATGAAGCTGAAGCAGTGCTGGCACTTCTCAACCGGGTGATCGGGGCATAGGCAGAACAGGCACAGGGAATGGCCGTCCTTGTGCGGTAGTTGAGCGCATCGCGATTCGCACTTATTTTTTGTGCTCGGGTGTGGGGGCGACATACATCGATGATGTACCTGACGTTAGATGAAAAAACAAATTACTGCAAACCGACGAAAGTTGGGCTGATTAAGCACAAACCTTCGCGAGAGCTGCAACGGTTAACAGCGGAAAGAACTGGAAGGCGGGCTTCAGGACCGTCTTTATACCGTCAGTTCTCGACGCCGGTCACCTGACATGGGGGAGGTCCCTCGCCAGGGACTGATAGCTAGAAATTTTTCCGTGGGGTCCTGTCGCCTGCCAACGTCAGTTCTATATATAATTACCTACTGCAAGAGCCCTCTCGAAGTAAGACCTCTCTCCACATCAGCTGCGTTCCAGAGGGCAGCCGCCAAGGGCTCCATATAGACTGTGAACAGGACTGGGGACAATGGACATCCCTGGCGTGTTCTGTGTTGTAATGAAATGGGCGAAGAAATGGCACTATTAATTCTTACAAAGGCATACGGAGTTGCATAAATGTTCCGCAGCCAGTTTACAAATGGGTCCAGTAAGTGAAATTTAGACAGTGTGTCCCAAAGAAAAGGCAAGGACACCCTGTTGAAGGCCTTCTCCGCATCCAGGCTGAGAAAGACTGCTGGAATTTTCCTGGCCTATATGTATTACCACAAAATGAGGGTTTTACGAATATTATCCATTGTATTTCTGTGTCTAATAAAACCTGCCTGGTCGGTGTGTATAATGGAGGGTAGGATGTTTTCCAATCTCGCTGCCCATATAGCCGAAAAGATTTTATGGTCTTTATCTAAAATAGATATTGGGCGGAAAGTTGAGGGGTCAGTGTTCTCCTTATTTGGTTTGAGAAGAGCCGCTAAGGTGACGTAGTTCCAGGAAGGCGGGGGGGGGGTTTCCTCGCTCGAGACTTCCTTGAATGCAGAGAGTAGACTTGGGATCAATTCCGGAGAGAACTTTCTATACCACTCTGTCAGAAAGCCATCAGGCCCCAGGCTTCGTTGGGTTGTAAGTGATTTTATCCTAGACGGAACCTCCTCCATCATAATTGGAGCTTCGAGTTGTCTTTTCTGATCTTCTGATAAATGAGGAAGGTTCAGGCCGTCCAGAAAGTGGCACCTGTCCTCAGAGTTCGACAATTTCCCCCATTGATATAGGCCCTTACAGAAATCTGCAAAAGTGTTTCTGATTTGTTTGTCTTTATGGGATATCAGGCCCATAACTGGGTCCCTTATTTTGAGTACTGTGGCCAATCGATGGCGAGTTCTTGAACGTTGGACTAACCGGCTAGCTCCCTTGGCTCCCCCTTCGTAAATTATTTAATTTCAGATATAGTAGTGTTTAGTGGATTTTGTTTTCTAGCATTTTTGTATTGCTAATTTGGTATCACGTATTTTATGTTGAATTTCCCCGTTACCCTCCCTGTATAGCAGTTGATATCCTTAAAGTTGTTCCATAGGTTCTGTTCATTTTGTTTCCATTTCCTTTTTTTCTTAAAGGAAAACTGCACCCTCATATCTTCTAAATGTTATTTGTTTCCATGTCAATAGACAACTCTTTCCATGTAGCTGTTAAAGATGTATGTAACTGCTTCTGTTAGTTTTCACACTTCATACTAGGCCCTGTCACTCTCCTGGGAGGGTCCATTTTGTGTTTGTTGAAATCTCATTGTCCCAGAGAGCTGCATTAGCATATGAGAACATGATGTCAGATCAACCATGTATATCATGTATCTCTATGCTAAAATAACAAATACCCTGCAAAAACTGTCTGGAAACTTATACACTGAATGGAGTTTTAAGGGGAAAAAACTGCATTACAACTCAGTTAGCTTCCAAAACTCATTGAAGGTAAATGTGGTATCTCACACCTTTTTGCAGCTTGGTTCTTTTAAAACTGCTTAAGAAGACAGGCATACTGGGGAGTTTAAAGGTTGATTACGCATCACATTCTTATATGCTAATGCAGCTCTCAGGGACAATGAGATTTCAACAACCACAAAATGGACCCTCCCAAGAGAGTGACAGGGCCTAGTATGAAGTGTGAAAACTAACAGAAACAATTGCATACATCTTTAACAGCTACATGAAAAAAGTTGTCTGTTGACATGGAAGCAAATGACATTTAGAAGATATGAGGGTGCAGTTTTCCTTTAACTGTGTATGCAATTGTTTCTCTTCGAAGTGTTGCTTTCAGGGAGTCCCAAATTATCTGGATCAGTATCGGTTGGGAGGAGTTTTCTGTCAGGAATTGTGGGATCCTATTTTTAATGTATTCCAGGTATTGATGATCCTTCAGAAGCAGTAGGTATGGACATCATAGGGATGTTTTTTTTTTGTTACTTTGCCTAAGTCTAGTTTTAATATGAGGGGTGGTGATCAGTTAATATCCTTGGGCCTATAGTAATGTCTTGCATTAAGGAAAAGTGTTCGCAGGCTGTAAAAAATAGTTCATTCTAGAGTATGAAGGGAACCTATTAGAATAAAAGTTATATCATGGGGTCACTGGAAACAATTTTCTTGACACATCCACCAGTCCTAAATGTTCCAATGTACCCTTGAAGTATTTAACTGCTCCACAATGATGGCATATTCGGGGGTTGGAACAGCCCAAACCCACGGATGCAGTCAAGTTTAGATCTCCTCCCAAAATTAGATCTCCCTGGAGAAGGTCCATTACCTTAGAACTAAAAGAACAGAGCACCAGGGTCTTGGACTGGGGAGGGAAATACACGTTCACAAGGGTAACCTCTTGTGCAAAGAGCTTTCCCTGTAGTATGACAAACTGGCCTTGTCCATTCACGTAGGTTTTATGTACCGCCATTGGGGCAGCAGTGGGAATAAGAATCGCTACACCCCTTCTTTGACCACTAGAATGGGAGGATTCACAGACCATGTATCTCTGTCCCAGGCCAATTTTGAATGCTCAGCCTCCGACAGGTGCATTTCCTGAACAAAATAAATATTGGCTTCTTGTTTTTTAAGAAGATATATAACACTGGAACGTTTTAATGGATTACGTAACCCGCTGATGTTTTGTGAGAATATTTTCACCGGTTGCATCATCATTTTTATGTTGCTTGCAAGCATGTGCAAGAAACATAGTGCCATCATCTGAGTTTTCGGAGGCGTGGCACCCGTCTTCCAATTCAGTCAGTGTGTTTGCAGGCGCAGCCGCAGTTCTCCAATGACTGCTGCAGATGTCTATGACAGCAGCCGAAAATGCAGTGGCATACAGTTGAAAGGGAGCGCTCCGCTTCAGTGAGCAGAGCTCTCCCCCACACACACACGCAAGCAAGCACGCATATTGCATGCTGATGTGCTCCCGCCAGCCCCTCATGCACACACTGTATGGCCGACGGGGGTGCCCAATCCCCCGTCGGCTCCACGCCTCCCCTCCCCACAAAAGCTGTCCAGATGCCACGCTGGAAGCCCACCCCAGCGTGGCAAAAACTGTTATAGTCTCACGGGGTGCCCAACACCCGTCGGCTCCACAGCTGCACGTCCCCCAAAAACCTTTCCAGGTGCCACGTGGGAGCCCACCCTGCGTGACAAATCTTATTATGGCCGATGGGGGTGCCCAATCCCTGTTGGCTCCAGCCCCCAAACAGCCTTTCCAGCTGCCACACTGGGAGCCACCCCAGCGTGTGGCGTCCCATGTGTAATGAAAAAAAAAAACCTGTAAACATGGCATCGTTCCCTGCCGACTCCTGCCCCCCAAAACCGCGCCCACCACTGCGCATCCTGCCTCCCCACAACCCCTCACCCCATACTTACCTCCGGAGCTCGTGATGATCATCGGTGGACTGGGAACACGCCTGCACTCTTCAAAGCTGACCGAAACTGAGGAAATGCCAGTAAGCTGTATAATGGAATAAATAGGGTTTTTCAACTTTGGAAACATAGGAATTTGACGGCAGATAAGGACCGCTGGCCACCAGTCTGCCCATTTCCTCCTAATGGATAAGCTGCAGATCCTAGTTAACCAGCAGCCTACTTCTTCCTACCCCACCCTAGAATTGCCTTATGACTGTCCATGCATGCTTGAATTCCACCACTGTTTTTGACTCGGAGGCGTTCATGCATCCACAACCCTCTCTGTGAAAAAATACTTCCTTACATTACCTCCGAGCCGTCCCCCCCATCTTCAAATTGTGCCCCCTTGTTCTTGCACACCTCTTTTTTTGAAAGATGCTACCCTCTTGGACTTTGTTGATTCCCTTGAGGTACTTGAAAGTTTCTATCATGTACCACCTCTCCCTCCTTTCCTCGAGGCTATACATATTAAGCTTCTTAAGTCTCTCTTCATATATCTTCCGGTGCAGACCCTGCACTATTTTAGTTGCCCTCCTCTGGACAGCTTCCATTCTGTTTATGTCTTTGCGGAGATTGGGTCTCCAGAACTACACGCAGTACTCCAGATGGGGTCTCACTAGCTGTCTGTACAGAGGGATAATAACTTCCTGTTTTCTACTGGTGATGCCTCTCCCTATGCATCCCAGTATCCCCCCAGCCCTCCTTACTGCCCTCTCACATTGCTTGCCCACCTTTTGGTCATCTGATATGACTACCCCCAGGTCCCTTTCCATTTTTGTTGTTGTTAGTATCTCACCCCCATTGTGTACTCTTCCCCAGGGTTTTTGTTTCCCAGGTGCATTACCTTGCACTTCTTAGCACTGAATCTAAGCTGCCATACATTTGACCATTCCTCTAACCTTGCCAAGTCCCTTCTCATCCTTTCTACCCACCTTGGCATCAACTCTGTTGCAGATCTTTGTGTCATCTGCAAAGAGACATGCTTTTCCTTCCAGTCCCTCTGCAATGTCGCTTATAAAGACATTGAAGAGGACCGGTCCTGATACTGAACCCTGCGGTAGCCCACTAGTAACCCCCCTTTCTTCAGAGTGGACTCCATTTACTATTACTCTCTGTGTCCTATTCTCCAGCCAATTCTTTTTTTTTTTTTCCCCATTAAATCTTTATTCCATTTTTGGCTCCAGCCAATTCTTTACCCAGGCTGTCATTTCGGGACCCACTCCCAGGCTGGCTACCTAGTATATTAATCTTTTGTGTGGGACTGTGTCAAATGCCTTACTAACGTCTAGGTAGGCCATGTCCACAGCCCCTCCCTGGTCTACTACTTTGGTCACCCAGTCAAAGAAATCTATCAGATTCGTCTGGCATGACCTTCCCGCTGTGAATCCATGCTGCCTTGGGTCCTGTGCCCCTCTGGCCTCTAGATATTCAACAATTCTTTCCTTCAGAAGTGATTCCATCATTTTCCCTACCACTGAGGTTAAACTCACAGGTCTGTAGTTTCCTGCTTCTGCCTTGCTCCCACCTTTGTGAAGGGGAATCACATCTGCCCTCCTCCAGTCCTGGTACCACCCATCCTCCCATGATTTGTTAAAGAGGGTAGTCAGTGGTGTCACTAGTTCTACCCTTAGTTCTTTTAGAATTCTGGGATGAATCCCATCAGGCCCCATTGCTTTGTCCACCTTCAGTTTTAAGAGTTCTTTCAGAACTTTTCTTCTGTAAATGGGCTGGTATCAACTTCTGTATCCAGAGTGTTTCTACTGTTTGTTTTAGGTACCTCCCCCTCTTCCTTTGTAAATACTGAGCAAAAATATTTGTTTAGTATCTCTGCCTTTTCACAGTCACCCTCTGCCCACCCTCCCTCCCCTTTATTAAGCCTCATTATCCCTCCCTTGGTCTTCCTTCGCTCCCTGATGTACCTATAAAAGGTTTTATCCCCCTTCTTAACTGAGTTGGCTATATTTTCCTCGGTTTGGGCCTTTGCTGTTCTGACTGCCTTCCCAGCTTCCTTTTGCTTTAACTGATACAGTTCTCTGTCCTGCTCCTTCTGTGATTCCTTGTACTTCCTGAATGCTTTCTTTTTCTTTTGAACCTTCACTGCCACTTCCTTTGAGAACCATAGTGGTTTCTTACATCGTTGTTTTATTTGCTTCACACAAAGGCTCATTACCTCTGTGATGGCAGTTTTTATTATTCCCCATTGTTCTTCCACCCCTCCTTCCTGCCCATTTGCTAGTGCATTCCTTAGGCACTCACCCATTTTGGCAAAGTCAGCCCTCCTAAAGTCCAGTACTTTTGCCTTTGTATGGCTTGACTCTATTGCTGTGTTTATTGTGAACCGCTATCTGATGGTGGTCGCTAGTTCCCAGATGGCTACCCACTTCTACATCTGTGATCCTCTCTTCATTTCCATTTGAGAGAACCAGGTCTAAGATTGTTCCTCTAGAGTGGGCTCCAATACTAGTTGTCTAAGGCATGCCCCTGTACGGCATCTAGAATAACCCCACTCTTCAAGTGGCTGCTGCAACTGCACTCCAGTTAACGCCTGGCATATTCAGATCACCCATCAGCAATATCTCCCTTTTCTGCCATTCTAAGTATACTTTCTATCATTTCCTTGTCCATTTCCTTCCCTGAGAAGGGGTCTGTATCTAACCCCTGTGCGGACTGTGGTGCCATTGCTGGTCTCCAAATTTACCCACAGTGCTTCTTCTCCTCCCTGTTTTCCCTTTTGTTCTGTTGCTTTGATTCCTTCCCTTATGTAAAGAGCTACTCCTCCTCCTCTTTTACCCTCCCTGTCCCTCCTGTAGATAGTGTATCCTGGTATGTTTACGTCCCAGTCATGGTTTTGTGTGTACCATGTTTCTGTGACTGCCACGATATCCAGATGTTCCTCCTCCATAAAGGCCACTAATTCAGGAAGCTTGTTACTCAGACTACGGGCATTGGTACTCATTGCTCTCCATTTTTTGATGGCTTTACCTTCTGTTGCAGCATCCCCCACTGACCTTTCTACCTCAGTCTTTTTCTCATTTAGTACCCTGTTTTGAAGGGAGAGGCTAGGACTTTCCTGCTGCTTATCAGTGCCTCCCCCCTTGACTAGTTTAAAAGCTTGCCAATGAAGCCTTTAAACCAATTGCTCAAAAGACTTGTTCCCTTCCTGGACAGATGCAGACCATCCTGCCAGTATAGGCTGGTGTCCCTCCAGGTGGAACCCCAGTCCCCAATGAAGCCAAATCCTTGGCTCCACACCATTTTTTCAACCATTCATTAAACTGCATGGTGCAAAGTACCCTCGCCTCACTCATGCCATTGACAGGCAGCACCTCTGAAAAGGATACTGTGTGTGCTACTTGTCTTAGGCCCCTCCCCAATTCTACAAAGTCCTTCTGCACTGCTCTAATCTCATGTTGAGCCAAGTCATTTGTCCCTAGGTGGACAATGACGTCCAGCTCAGACTCCCGTGCAGCTGTTCTCGTGATCCTGAGGATGCGCTTCCTGTCCCTCCAAGCCATGGCACCAGGCAAGCACCTTACTTCAGTTTTCCTGCTCCCCCCAGTTCTATCCCCCTAATAATGGAGTCCCCCACCAGGAGCTGCTTCCTTTCCATGTGGTGTACTCTGCCTCCTTCCTGTGGGCCTCCCTTGTGACAGTTGTCCTCAGCCTCCTTAGTCTCCTCTGCGGGTGCATCCATAGGGGAGCTATGCTCCCCCAGAATGGTGTATGGATTGTGGAGTGGAACAACTGACTGGGTGTGCCTCTGTTTCATCATCCTCACCCTCCCTGAGCCCACTGTGGTCCAACTGATGTGCTTTCTTCGCAACCTCTGAGGTAGTGGTGGTGGCTCTGGTGCTCCCTGGATGGGGGAGGTTCCCTTCCTACCGTCCAGTGTGGCCTGGGGGAAGGTTCCCTTACTACTGTCCAGTGTGGCCTGAAGACGGACAACTTCCTCCCTCAGGGCAGAGAGTTGTCTGCAAACAGGGCAGCATCTCAGCCTCCAGAAAGACTCCCGGAAGACTGCTGCCCCACAGCCATTACATTGCACTACTCCCCACATGTTTATCTACTTTTTTTTTGTATGTGTTTGTGTGTGTGATTGGTTTGTTATATAGAAATATATATATTATACAATGTGCATGCTTATATTGTCAGTGCAGTGTGCTAGAGAGGATATGACAGTGATATGCACCTTGCACTCTTGAGGAAATGATGTCAGAACCCCAGGTATAAAGGAACTATTTCCAGGGGTGGGTGGCATGAGGGGTGGGAAGGTGTTGGGCCTAAACTGTGCCCTCACAAAACAATCAGCTAAGAGCTCTGACCCACCGCTGCGATCAGTGCCTTCCTGTCAGCAAGATGCCCTACACAACAATTTGACAGAGAAAATACCCTGCTAATCAAACAGAGGAAAATCCAGACATCCAAGTCACACACAGGTAAACCTCCCCAGCCCCAAAACAGCCTGGTGGTTTGTGCTCTGAAAGCAGTCAGCCCAAAATAAGTCAGCTGTGCTTTAAACTCTTCCTGCACTGAAAATCTTAAGAATTGTAACAAACGTAAAGCTAGAGCCACCTCCCTCTGTTGCTTGAAAGACTGTCTTTCCTGATAATTCTAAGTTCCTTATTTCACCTTTCAGTTAGAAGTAGCCTCCACCTGCAGAATACCTGCTACAAACCAAAGATAATTGTAAGGTTCACCTCCCTCTGTTGTGAGCACAACTCGCTTTCTTGCAAATCCTATGTTCAGTATTGCAGCTTCCAGCCAGAGTTTCAGTTGAAGAATATTAGCTGTTCTTTTTCACCTTTCAGTAAGAAGTAGCCTCCACCTGCAGAATATCTACTACAAACCAAAGACAATTGTAAGGTTCACCTCCCTCTGTTGTGAGCACAACTCGCTTTCTTGCAAATCCTATGTTCAGTATTGCAGCTTCCAGCCAGAGTTTCAGTTGAAGAATATTAGCTGTTCTTTGTTGCATATTTCAGGCATTTTTGGGAATTCTGTGCCCAAATTTTCAACATGGGGTTTTTGGGACCCCTCCTCATGAATTTTTGCACTGTCAGGGCGTTAATCGGACCCGAAGGGTGATTTCACGGTCACTGCACAAAATCACCTTTCGGGACAGATTAACGAAACGACACTGCCAGTGTTCATAAGGTGGGCTCTCAAAAAGCCTATGTTGAAAATTTGGTGAAAAAATTCCTAAAAATGACTGTTTTACAAGCATGCATTGCACAGTTCCTACGCACGCTCGTAAGTTTGCGAATTTTCAATATTTTCACTCCAGATTATTAACACTGCCATTTTACTACACCTCCTTATGAGCAGTACAGCTGTCATTTTTCACATCTCGCCCAAAACGTGTTTCCACCCATGTAACACACAATTTATTTATTTATTTTTATTTATTTAGCTTTTGTTAACCGGGTAAGTGCACTAGCCATAAAACGACTATTTTCAGGCACGACCCGGGAGAGTACAGACATGCAGAAACTTAACAGGATAACAAATTATAAGTGCTTTACATACAATGAGTTAGAGAGGATACAATATATCTGAACATACAAAGTAAAGCGCTTTACAATGAGTTAAAGTGGATACAATATATCAGAGACATACAGAGTAGACCATTCATAAGTTCATAGGTGCCTATCTATGCAATGAATAGAGAGGACCTTGGACAATAAATTTTCAGGTGGCATATCATATGAACAGAACAAGGTACACAAAAAACAAAAACAGGTAATACAAAAGGAAGAAATAACCACTGAGAGCAGGGGGTGTCATTAAGGAAAAGGTCGGTAAGTGAGGAAGAGGGGAGCAAGCCATGAAATTAGATTATATGAGTCTATGTAAGTGTAAGGGAGATGCCTGCAGTGCAAGATTGTATATGGGCAGGGAAAGGGAGCTGGGACAGGCTGAAGCAGTAAGAGGGTTATATAGAGGTGAGGAAATACTATTGTATGGCCAGAGACATCAGTCATTAGGAAGGGTGAAAGCAGGAACAGGTATCAGCAATTAGCAGATTCGAGCGCAGTTTTCTCTTAAAGCATGTGTGGGAGCTAGAAAGTCTAATGTCGAGGGGAAGGGAATTCCACAGCTGCGGAGCCGCATGTTCAAATGCAACAGTTCTTTTCCTCGTGCGGCACCTCGTCAAATTCAGAAAGGATTTATCAGCTGATCGTAGACCATGGAGTGTGTCCTGAGGAACAAGCATAGCTGCAAGACACTTAGGGGTATGATTTCGAATTATCGAATCAATAAGAGAGCCAAAGTAGTATTTCCTACTAGCTAATGGAGACAGCCAACCAAGATCATTATAAAGCTGACAGTGGTGTTTAAGCTGAGGAGCAGAAGAGGCAAAGCGACACATGTTATACGTAATATCCCATCTGAGTAGGTCAGTTTTATGAGCAGCCCCAAATAAGGAAGCCCCATAGGTTAGGGTGGGGAGCAGAATCCCCCTCGCAATGGCCATTTTAGCTGATGGCATGAGCATATAACTAGTCTTATATGCAACACCCGGTTTGGAGTTGACAGCTCTGCAAACAGACTGTACATGAAGATTAAGATCAAGAGATTGATCTAGCAGGATGCCCAGGTACTTGAAAGACGTCACACATTCCAGTAATTGACCTTCTAAGTCCTGCACCGTCAGTGCTGTTGTGCAAGCCCGGAGCTTTGGGGCCAATCCAAGCAGCATGGCTTTAGTTTTGCTACTGTTGACAGCCAGTTTGTGGTCATATAGCCAGTTTTGGATATTGTTAAAGTCAGAGGAAAGGGTTGTGTTGATAGTGTCTACATTATTAGAACTTGTATAGATGACAAGATCATCAGCATATAGAATAGCAGAGCAGGATTTTAGAGCAGCTCCAATGTTATTTATATAAAGCGAGAATAGGGAGGGGCCCTAGGATGGAGCCCTGAGGTACACCAATGTTAATGGTGGTACTGTTCGACAGAGAGGAATTAAATTTCACCACTTGAGTTCTATTTGTCAGGTAGCTTTCATACCAGTCAACAACAGAGGAGGAGAAATGTAGGTGTCGAAGCGAGGAGAGAAGCAAAGTGTGATCAACAAGGTCAAAAGCCTTTGTGAGGTCAATAAAGACAGCCCCAGTCAGACTGCCAGTATCCATTTTTGAAAGAGTGTCTGTGGTGAATTTAAGGAGTGCAGTCGTCGCACTATGTCCTTTCCTGAAGCCATGTTGGGCATCCGAGAGCAGGCTGTGCTTAAGTACTGTACATAGTCAGTTGTCTGAGTTGCAACAATTTTCTCCAGGATTTTGCTCAGTACTGAGAGTATGGCAATTGGTCTGTAGTTCATGACAACCTTAGGATCCCCTTTTTTAGGTACAGGTGTGATCCGAGCAGCTTTCCAGAGGTCAGGGACCACTCCACCTGAAAGTGATAATGTATAAATTTTGGCCAGCGGTAATGCAATAAGGGGAGCTGCAAGTTTCAAGAGGCAGGGTTCAAGGGAGTCTGAGCCAGAGCTGGTATGACCAGAGATAGACCTCAGGAGCTTCAGGACTTCCTTTCTAGACACAGCCTTAAAATAGAATGGAAGAGTATAAGGAGGCACAGGGGACAATACTTCCAATTTATCCAGACAGGTTCCTGATGAGGAGTGAGAGGACACTGCAGCGTGATTGAAAGAAGAGGTATATTGGGAGAGATCAGAGAAATGCAGGTTGAAAGAATTAGCTATAGTTTGTGAGTCATTGCAATGCACATCATTTATCAGCATATCACCAGGGGTAGTTGACTGTGAGGATGCTAGGAAGGATTTGATGTGTGACCAGAATTTGCTGGGATCATTGGCCGAGTTAATCAGTAGGTCTTTACAGTACTTGCTCTTAGCAGCTCTGACTTGTCTTTTACATGAATTCCGTAGCGTACGGTAAGCATTGAAATCTGTTTGCTGGCCTGATGTTTTGTAGCGCTTCCAGAGTTTATCTCTAAAGCGCAAACTTTTGAGCAAGTCTTTGTTTAGCCATCTCATTTGTTTACCCCTCACTCTCCGGGTGATCTTTGGGGCGTGTTTACATTGAACCGTAAGGAATTTAGTGATGAAGAGGTTAAGAGCATCCTGAGAACAGTGTGATAGATAGATCTCCGACCAATCAATTCTGGAGACGTCATACAGAAACACCTCTTGGTCTAGGTGAGCAAAGTTTGTGAGAGCGATGAGACGTGGTGGAGGAGATGGAGGTGCCCCCAAGGACAGGATGCAGAAAGTAGGAGAATGGCTGTTAAGGCATCAGCAAGAGTACCAGTGGCTGAGATGTGTTCGATCCGGTTTACCAGCACCCAATCCAATAGTGTGCCTAGTGGTGATGAAGACAGACTTCTAGTTGGCACTGTTACCATCTGATGCAGGTTGTAGCTATGAGTCAGAGACTGAAGAGAACTGAGAGCTGCCCCAAGCTAGTTTAAGTTTAGGTCCCCTAAGATGACAAACTCATTATGATTAAAATTCTGAGAGGTATTTTGCAACAGGTACTCTAGACCTGCAATCCCTCCTGCTGGGGGGTTATACGCACAGATAACATGCAGTTTCTTGGCTCCCAAAGCAAGGGTAGCATGCAAGTATTCACATACCGATTGAGCATCCGGGATAGCGAGAAGAGAGACAGTCAGATTATTTTTGTAGTACAGAGCAACTCCACCATCACGTTTGTTCGATATTCTATCCATTTGAATAATAGAATAATCTGACAGGGAGCAGAGGGAGTCAGTAACCGATGGTTTTAACTAGGTCTCAGTGAGACAGAGGATATCAGGATTGTACAGTTTGACCCATGACTCCAGTTCCACGAAGTGACACATCGAACTTCTTATATTCAAGTGTGCAATTAACAGCCCATGTTTGGACATACTATGTATGTCATCTGCTGAGAAATAAGCATCTAGTGGCCCAGGATTTGTCTCTATATCCCCAGATAGCAGAATGGCAATGATGACAAGGAACCACAGCCCCACATTTAGAAAAGGATGGATAATGCAGACTTGTTCCATAGTTTCCTAAACATATAGAAAGAACGGTAGGGACAACCCTTTTGGTAGAGAAGAAGATTAGTTTGTAGTATCCTTGTATTACAAACAATAAGGTTGGAGAAAGTAAAATCATAGTGCTCAGTCCTAGATTTATTTGAGCCATCCTCATTCCATAAGGATAGTGTAATTCTGTCAAGGCAAAGTATGACAAGAAAAGTTACGAGGGCAACCCCCAGACAGCTGTTGGAATGCGCAGTCGGTGTGTGAAATCAATGTATAGGACACATTAGAAAATCACAGTGACACTGTACATGAGCAGAGGTCTTAAGATGGCTATGTTGAAAATTTGGTGAAAAAATTCTAAAAATGACTGTTTCTGATGCATTGCACATTCTCATACCTTTTCGTAAGTTGTGATTTCAATATTTGCACTTCAATGACTTCCAAATACCTAAATAGCACATAAAGCAAGCAACATTTGGCATTGACAAATGCTCGTTCTTTTTATTAGGAAAATTCCACCAGTATCTATAATGGACCACTCTCCCAACAATGACCGGTAAGACAGATAGGCATGCCCGAGGACCCCCGACCCGGCCATCCCGTAGGTTCCAACGCACCAGACCAGGTTCAGGAGCCAGAGGCATTGCAGCAGAGACCCACCACCTGGACCTCTAATGACTGCCAATAATGAAACAATAAAATTGCATTATTAGTACAAATCAAACCTGTGCATTTCTTTTGTTTCCAACAATAACCGGTTAACCCTACGTTTTTCCATTTCCCCCTCCCCCCTTAAGAACAACACAACTGTAGAGTAACTTTTGGGACATAATCCTAGATGACCCCCCTCTACTTGGGCTTAGAACTGAGAACCAAACAAAACCCAAGGAGAAGTAAAAAACTATGTACATCAGGACTTCCCAAATGGAGGTGGAAGAATCAAAACACCTCCTGATGCACCAGCCTAGGGCCCAAAAATGGGCACACAGCCAGAGCAGTGAGTCTCAGACCCCTGCCCCCGACTCCATGGAAGGGTTGGGAAAACCTTTCGAAACCACCGCTACATTGCAATAACCCAAAGATAGCCTCTGCATGGTCAAAGAGAAATCCTACAAGAGGAGCCTCTGCACAATCAGGAATATTAAAATTGGATCCCAATTAGTAATTGTTTGTTGGGCTCCAGAGTCCCCCGGACAGATAAGGCTCAGTGGCGAATCCATGATAACGTATACCGGGCTCAGTGCCCTGTAGGGAGGTTGAAGGGAGGGTGGAGGCATCTATTGTTCTGATGGGGCTTGACACAAGACCCTGTGCACTCTAGCGATTACTGAATTCTGGGAATTCCATTATCTAACAAACTGTACATTCCTTCAGTACTATCCCCTAGGCAGGATTAGACCCCTTTATACCCCTGTTCATATTATTATGGATTTCAGTTGTAAGCATTTCACACACACACACACACACACACACACACACACACACACACACACACACACCAGAGTAGGATTTAGTCCCATGACCCCATATTAGCTATCTGAATAATCCCTCTGTGAAATACAGTTTCAGTCCTTGTAGAAATTTTCGATCAGAAGGAAAGCAAATATTTCAACATGAGGCAGGCCCATTTGGGCAAGATTATTGGTAGGTGGGTTATTAAAAAAATGTTGGGATTTAGTCTGTAGTCAGTCCAATAGATGGGTAGAGCAAAATCAGGAAGCTGGAAGTTCTGGTTTCCTAGTGTCCTTTCCGAGGAGAAGGTCTATTTAAACCAGTTACAGTTATGGATTTTTCATTTTTTATTTATTTTGATTTTTAATGTGCTATTCCGCCTCATCAGGGTAGATCGTAACCATTCCTGCATAAAATTATTTTCAAGCAGAAGCAGGGCTAGAAATTAGTTTTAAAAGTGGTGTTCCACACAGAATACCATTTCCCAAGATTTGGTATTCCGCCTCGAAAAGTGTTATACCAACCCTATTTTTGTATACTCTTATACATAGAAACAGAGTCTGACAGCAGATGAAGACCACTTGGCCCACCTAGTCTGCCCATTTCCCTACCTATTGGATAAGCTGTAGATCCTAGTTAACCAATAGCCTATTTCTTCCTACCCCCCAACCCCCACCAGAACTGCCCTTATGACTGTCCCATGCATTCTTGAATTCTCCCACTGTTTTTGACTCCATGACCTCCTCAGGAAGGCCGTTTCATGTGTTCACCACCCTCTCTGTGAAAAAATACTTCCTCACATTGCCCCGATCCATCCCCCTCTATCTTCAAATTGCTTCCTCTTGTTCTTGCACATCTCTTTTTCTGAAAGATGCCACCCTCTTGGACTTTGTTGATTCCTTGAGGTACTTGAAAGTTTCTATCATGTCCCTCCTCTCCTCCTTTCCCCAAGGGTATAAATATTAAGCTCCTTTAGTCTCTCTTCATATGGCTTCTGTTGCAGACCCTGCACCATTTTGTTGCCCTCCTCTGACTACCTCGTCCCATGTCCTTGTGGCAATGGGGTCTCCAGAACTGCATGCTGTACTCCAGAGGCAGTCTCACCAACTGTCTGTACAGAGAGATAACTTCCTGTTTTCTACTGGTGATGCCTCTCCCTATACATCCCAGTATCCCCCCAGCCATCCTTACAGCCTTCACACATTGCTTCCTTAGCTTTAGGTCATCTTATAAAACTACACCCAGGTCCCTCTCCATTTTTGTTGTTGTTAATACCCCCAAACTCTGTACTCTTCCCTGGTTTTGTTTCCCAGGTGCATTACTTTGCACTAAATCTAAGCTGCCATACTTTTGAACATTCCTCCAGCCTTGCCAAGTCCCTTCTCATCCTTTCCACTCCCCCCCCCCTTGTGTAACAAAATCCTGTTGCAGATCTTTGTGTCGTCAGCGAAGAGGGATACTTTTACTTCCAGTCCCTCTGCAAAGTCACTTATAAAGACATTAAAAAATCATATACTGAGAAACATCACACTTCATCTTGTACCTAACAGTTTTTCTTAAATTAATAGCACAAGTTTTAAGTGTCCTATGGCAAAAATACAATAATGCACCCACATTTTAGACCCAGAGTATGCATTTGTTTCCCCCCAAAAAACTCATGGTACAACACATTTACAAGCACAACAAATACGTCTCTCAGTACAGACAGGACAGTCAAGTCAACAGTGCTGCTATGAACTTTTATACTACAAATACAGCAGGCAATCAATACAGCAGCAATATACACGTAAGTTGACTGCATTTCCCTTTCATAGCATATAGGAACTCATTTTATAGCCTAAAAGCTACTGCAATTCAAACAGGCTACTGCAGGTTACATTTCTCTTAACTTTGCCTTTCATGTTTATGTGGCCCAAAATGTTCAGTTGTATCTAGTAGGGCACTTCTCAACATTACATTAACAAGTTCACTTAAAGTTCAGACTAATTTAAAAATCATAGACATATGGAATATCAGTAGTTAAACCAGAAGCAGTTTCCCTTACCCTGCCACCAAAGTGCGCAAAATCCAAATGGCAAAAATGCTGACCTGAGAGGCAGGACGGTGAACACCTTAATAAATGTCACACAACGAAAAGTTGTTAAATGCGGATATTCCATATTTATATTGTGCATTGCAAGGGCAAATTGGAGTGGAGCGCAGTGGAGACTCAGGAGAGCGGGGAGTCAGGAGAGGTCAGAAAGACACATGGCATTCCACAGAATGAAGGAGGCAAAAATAAGTAAATAAAGCCACAACAGGGAGAAAAAAAATTTGTGCCCGAAACAAAATGGCGGCTGCTCGAACTTGGCTCCCTTAAAGAGATATACAGTGCGGATTACCAGGGGGTCGGTTTTGGTGTTCTGTGATGGTTTTTTGGTGTGCATGGAACACCAAATAATAGGGAATTTCAAGCCCTGCCAAGTTGGAAAGATTTCTGGTCACCATGGTCCAATACTCGAGATAGCAGGTGATGGCAGGGGAAGCATAGGGACCAGGGAGGGAGAGCAGACAGGGTGGCACAGGCAGCCCAGGAGGGCCCCATCAAATTTGCACCACAGTCGGGAAAATTTCCGCCACTGAGGAGCAGGGCACACTGACAAGAACACTTAGATTTCTTTGTATTTACATAATACTTATTTCAACGGTATTATTTGTGAAAATGCCAGGAGGAGAGCTTCCTCGCCCTGTGCCCCCCACAGCTCAATCTCCCCCAGTCAGTCCACCACCCTCTCCGCCCCTTGAGAGAAAGAGAAAAGGAGTAACTGGTACCTCTCAAGTCTGCAATGTAGGATTTGAATCAGCACAGTCTGTGTACGATTTCAGGTAGGGAGAAGTTCAAGTTCACAGGTCCTCCACTGCTTCTGCTGCAGTCGTAATTTTTGGGCCATTCTAAAATGAACAAGTCTGGCTGGATAAGGGGTCCAAAATCTTAGTTTATGTGCCCTTAAAAGAGGGAACAACAGCGCGTATTCTCTCCATAAGCACTGCGTGCAAGGAGCGTAGTCGTTGTCAAAGATAAGGCAATGAGGACCCAGCATTACTTTTTGTTTTTGCCAGGTTTTGCTGAGCAGTTGGCCTTTAACATAATGATTCTGAAATCTGATTACAAAGGAGTGAGGGCGGGTGTCAGGGCGCATGGATTTAGGCCCCAGGGCCCTATGCGCTCTCTCAATATCATGCTGAAAGTCAGGGTCTAGGTCTAGCACCAAATTAAGCAAGTAATCGTGTAGGCTATAGGATCACAGCCTCCTCGACTTCGCAGGTCATATACTGTATCTGGATGTTCCTTCTATGGCCTCTGTTCTCTGTCTTCTTGGCACAGAGACATAAACAGCTGTTCCGTAGCCAGTGATTTCAAGGTTCTCCATTAAGTTCAGACAGGAGGAACTAGTGGAGATTTGTTGGTCTGCTTCATCCATCCTAGTTTGTAAGGCCCCCAGATCAGGGCGGAGGTCACAGGTAGCTTCCCGCATCTCCGCTCAGAAATCAATAATGGCTTGCAGAATAGCTTCTTTTTGATGGAGGACAGTATTTTTTCTTGGCCCTTTTAGCGCTAATATTGCTCTTTTTTTGTCTCAGAAGATGCTGCGTGTCTCTGCATGGGTTCTGAGTTGGAAAAGGTTTGGTCTTCCATGTCATCTGCATTCGCTAGTAAAGAAAATCTATTTTCTGGCTCCAGGAAATCGGAATGGGTGATCTGTCCACCTTTGGTCTCCAGAAATATTTAGTTTTGTTTATAACTTGCCAGCTGGAATTGCAAAGGGCGTCCTGAGTATAATTTGTTAGATGGTGTAGGAGAGCTCATCACCTACACAGCTCACTTGACCATGAAGGAACCGAAAGTCCGGAAACTTAAGTACTTTGACTTTTATTTATTTATTTATTTAAACAGCAGTTTGAAACCTTTTGAGCCATAGGCTCATTTACAAAGGTACCTTGTCACAGTAAGACAAACGAAAATACACAGTATAACAGTACAACACAGTATAACAGTAACTTAAGACAGATACAAACAAGCTGGTACAGGTAGGATTGATGCAAACAATACCAGAGTTATGTTGTCCTTAGCAGCTTAGTAGTAAGCTTTGTCATAAGTACTGAGTACTGCTTTGACTAGTGGCAATTACAGCATCGGGTGTTAATAAGGTGGTTACTTAAGGAAGTTTTGAAGCACGATATAGTTGGAGCTTCGGTAACGACTTACAGGCCTCCTGGATAATACTCTTTAGCCAACTGGCAACTGATGTCTTTAATGCTGCCAGTCCTTGTTTACGGCCTTGTGCTACAATAAACACACTTTCTGTTTGTCGTATCTTCTGCATTTTTGAAACGTAGGTGGCCAGCGACCCTTCACATCAAATTTGTGAGGGGATCTATGCCCTTCGACTGTACCCTTGTAAAGTGTTGCCAGTTCAATCGTTTGTTCCGAGTGAAAGTTTGTGGTAACCTTGGGACTAAAGGCCGGTACAGTCCTCATGGATACCCCTTCTGCAGTGAATACTGTGTATGGCTCTTTGCAGGAAAGAGCTTCCAGTTTACTAATTCTGCGAGAACACCACATTGCAATCGGGAAGCAAGTTCTGAGACCTGTCCAGTATAGCTGCTTTTCCTGCATTGGCTCAAAAAGGGGGGACAGATCGGGAATCAAGCACAAGAGTGAGATCAAATGGTGTGATGTGCAACTTCTTGTGTGGATAGATTATTTCTGCGCCCTTGTGGAACCTTAAGGCGTTTGGGTGTGAACCAGGTAGGGACTGCCCAACCTGACCCACTGTCTGCCTATGGCTGACAGCTACACTCTGAGCAAGGCCGGTGAGAGACCCTTATCCAGGCTTTGTTGAAGGTATTGAAGGATTAGCGTCATATCTGCCTTTTCTGGATCCACTCCTTTGTCTTTAGTCCATGCCAAGAATATATTCTATTGTCTGTTGTAAGTGGAGGTGGCTGACGACTTTCTGGACTGTAGAATGGTTGTGATCACTGAATCAAGGTACCCTGCTTTTAGCAGTCTCTGTCTTTCAGGAGACAGCCCGCGAGCTTGAGTGTCCTTGGATCTGGATGCAGTACTGGGCCCTGAAAGAGGATTTTGTGTTTAGGTGGGAGATGCCAGATGTCTAGCACTGTTGCTGTCACAAACCAGGCCCTTCTGGGCCAGTATGGGGCAATTATGACTAACAGTCTCCTTGAGCGCCATATTTTGACAAGGACTTGCGGAATGAAAGGAATTAGGGGGAACACACATGACCAATCCAGTGTCCAGTCCTGTGATAGTGCATCGATCCCCGATGATTATTGCTCCCTGTACTGGGAGAAGTATTTGTTAGACCTGTGTATTGGTCTTTGAATGCCATCAAGTCTATGATCACTGGTCCCCACCTCCTGTCTATGGAGTGGAAGACCTCAGGGTGTAGTTGCCACTCTCCGGATGCATCCTCTGCCTGCTGAGCCAGACTGCCCTGACGCTCAGCTTCCCGGATAAGTATATTGCATGAATGTGGATAAGGTTGGTTTGTGCCCATTATATCACCCGTCTCACTTCTTTCTGCTTGGCTATACTCCTAGTTCCACTTTGTTGTGTAATGTATGCTACAGACACCTTGTTGTCTGAACGTACTAACAGTGATTTCCCAGTAATCTTTGTCTGGAACACCAGTAGTGCATGGCAGACTGCTCTCATTTCCAGTACATTTATGGAGAGTTTCATCACCGTTTTTGTCCACTGTCCCTGGGCTGATGAGCAGCCCAGGCATGCACACGATACTGTGAAACTTGCATCTATCTCCACTGTCACCTCGTGAGTTTATTCCAGGTTGGTTCCCCAGATTAGATTCTTTTCTTTGTCCACCATAGTGGGGCATTCTTGACCCCTTCAGTTAGGTGAACCCTCTCGCCATGTTTCCATCTGCTGGTATGCCTTGGCATAAGAGGCAGTTCTGTAGTGGGTGCATGTTCCAGCTGGCTCAAGGTACTAGGTCGATACATGACGCCATGCACCCCAGGATCATGGCCACTTGTCATATGGTAACAGAAGGTGTTTTTATCAGATCGCCTGATATCTTGATCAGATGGTTCACCTTGCTGAGCGAAGACCTTGCTTTTCCATTGAGAGTGTCTGTCTGTAGCGGCCCGTGGCGAAGGTTGAGGCACTGGCGCTTACCTTTGACCCATGCCAGCAACCGGTCGCTGGTGGTTGGCATGGGGAGGGGGCAGAGTTGGATGAAGCTGCCGGCAGGCAGCTCTTCTCTCCAGGGTTAGGGATATGGCATCTCGGCAATGTCTGCCCCTGGTGGAGGCCAGGGACAGTGCAGGCTATAGGTGCCCAGCCTTAGCCATTGGGGTGGGCGAAGGGGGTCAGCATCGGGCCAAGATGCATGCGCCCATGCACATACACCATTCTCCCGGGGCCTCAGAGAAAAACAGAGGCTGAAAATGCCAGCGGCAGGATGAGAACAGACCTCCACAGGCGTTGCACCCGGCCAGGCACAAGGTAAGCCCTGGTTATTCTGAGGACAGGGCTGGGGAGCTGGTTGATGGGGCAGTCCAGGAGGCAGAAAAACCGTGAAAAAAAAAAAAGGAGTGTCTGTCAGTGCTCCCAAGTGCTCAACTGATTGAGCAACTGACCGTCAGGGAGTTTATGCAAAGCTGACCACCCAGCTGTGCATCTTTAGTATGACGATTACCAGGTTTATGTCTCTGTGTAGTTGCACACTGCTTTGTGCCCATCTAAGCCAGTCATATAAATATGGGATGATGTTGACTCCTTTCTCTTTCAGATGCATCACCAAGAAAATAGATATTTTTGTAAATACCCTTAGAGCTGATGAGAGTCCGAAGGGTAGAGCCTGGTACTGGAAATGCTGGCCTAGAATGTGAAATCTGAGATATTTTCTGTGGGCCTGTCTTATGGGTATGTGGAGATAAGCATCTTTTAAACTGACTGATGTTAGGTAGTTGCCTACCTGGAGACTCCTGAGTGTGGATCTGAGAGTCTCCATCTTGAAATTTTGTTTTGCCACATGTTTGCTTAGGAATTTTAGATCCAGAATTGGTGTTAGGTCCCCGTTCTTTTTTGGAACTAGGAAAAAGACTGAATAAATGCCCATACCATGTTCCTCCTCCAGTACCACCTGTTCTGTACTAAGTATCCAGAATGTCTTGGATATGGTGCGCTGTCGCTTTTTCTTTGTGGCTGGTGAGCTTATCAACCTGTCTCTCTCGGTATTTCTGATAGTTCTATAGCATGGCATTTGGAGACTACCTCTAGAACCCACTGGATTGAGGCTGTGTGGTGCCACTGACTTTGGAAAAAAAGACAATCTCTTACTCACCAGGGATGTCTTTTGTGTGGGTGTTTGTGGGGGGAGGATTAGCATGATCTGCACATGATTCATGTCCAAGTCATTATTGATTTGATTCCTCCCTCTACCTCCGAACCTCTGCCTAGGTGATTTTCCTCTGCAGGCAGAGGAGTTGTGGTTTGAAAGATGAGAGGTAGTTATTGTATCCTCTCCCACAAAAGGAGTTATTAGTGTTAACACCTTGTTTCCAGTTCTGGAACCTGTTGTTCCGAAAGCACCAGCATCCGGATGCAAGTACATTATTCTATTTTTGTCTTTTGCAAGATCCTAGCCCTCTTCCTTTCATTTTAGGTATTTCCTCAGGCCCTCCCCAAAGACATGCTTGCCTTTTAGGAGTAGGTTCTGCAAGAGAGACTTGGATTCATTATCCGCCTCCCATAGTTTGAGCTATAGGATCTCCTTCTCCAATTGGTTAGGCAGACGCCACAGCATTGAGCCTGAGGGGTCAACTGCCATGTCCCCATGTATTTTGCCGTGTCTAGGGTACACTCTAGGAGCTCTTGTCTCTCTCTTACATTAGGATCCGCTCTCCAGTAACTCTTCTAACCAGTCGATTTGGGATCTGGCAGGATGCACTTCCATTAGGCCACCTGAGCTGCCTGTCCTGTCATTTCAATAGCTTCTTGAGTATGTCCTCCAGTTTTTTATCTGTCGGGTCCTTGAGGCAATTGTACCGCAGGGTAGGACTGTTTTCTTGGTCTGCAATGCTATCTGAGGATCAATAGTAGGTGCTGTACACCACAGCTTTGTTTTCTCTTCTTGAACAGGACACATGCATCCATGTTCCTTTTTCTGAAAGCTCCATGGTTCTTGGGACTCCCATTCTTTAATGAAAATGTCCTCTATTACTGGACATATAGGAAATGTATCATAGAAAGTCTGTTTTTGGATCCAGTTTTGATTCAGGTTGGGGTGAAGGTAGTTCGAATCCCATAGTGGTATTTACGGCCTTCACCAGCCCTGGGACCGAGTCGAAGGGACACAATTTTGAAGTGAGAGAGGGGGTGCCAGAGTCCATAAGCTCCACCTCCTCCTCATCAGAATCAAGTCTGAAGTCATCATCTCTGTCAGTGTTATCTCTCCCAGCACCTTTACACTGTATCTGAATAGGGACATTAAGTTACTGGAAGGGGTGCAGCGCTGGGCGACAAAGATGATCAAGGGGCTGGGAGACTCATCATACGAGAGGAGGCTGAGGGAGTAGAACATGTTCTCACTGGAGGAGAGAAGGGACAGGGGGGACATGATTGAAACCTTTAAGTACATGAAAGGAATAAACAAGACAGGTACAGAGGGGCTGTTCAAAGTAAGGGAGGGTAGGGACACCAGGGGCCATGATATGAGACTGGAGGGAGGAAGGTTCAGGAGGGAGATGAGGAGACACTTTTTTACAGAGAGGGTAGTGGCTGGGTGGAATGTTACCTGCAGAAGTGGTATCCAGTAGAACAGTGGACTGCTTCAAAGGGGGATGGGATAGGACAAGGGGAAGGTTAATGAAAGGGAAGGGTGGAGGGGAAGGGCAGCTGCAGAATAAGGGGTGCTAGCTGCAGATTCTAGCAGACTTGATAGACCTCTAGGCCTTTATCTGATGGCAAATTTCGTATGTTCATATGTTCGTACCTTTGTCTGGGTTATCAAGAATTTCTGGTTGTGGAATGGGCTCGCTAGGGCCTACTGATTTGGCATTGGAGAGGGATTCCAACTTTTCCATCATTCGGGAACATAAAATTCTGCTGACTCTCCATCATGGCCACAGCAGCTTCTTGTGTCTTCAATAGCAAGGTGGACGGATTCCCCCATCCAGCTGGCAATGCTAGGACCAGGCAGGCTCCGATCCAGAAAAGGGGACTGCTCCAGCAAGGACTCCTCCTCTTCATGCAGGTAGGCTGGGCATTGAGGCCCCGAGTTGTGGGGCATCAGTGTAGTGCTGCAGGTACTGCATTTCTTACCCTTATTCCTCTGGGGGACAAAGAGAGAGAGGTAAGTAGGAACTGAGTCAAGGGGAATTAAATAATACACCAACAAGCTCTCAGTGTGGTCTACAACACTAAGGTATCAATTAACATCACTACAGTGATTATGAGATAAAGTGGTGGTGGTGGTGGTCAGTCAGGGTAGTTCCTTGCAGTAAGCGGAGGTACTTATCCCAGTAGCCAACTTTCACTGAGGCTGAGGTTTTGTTTGACTGCCCCAACAGCTGTAATAGGTGCTAGGGTGTCCATGAATTTTAAATAATTCGAGTCTGTAAACATGTAATACTCCACCTGTAATCCTTGAAATACTATGCAGAATCGCCAATAAAAGGCAGTGTATGGCCACTCAGAGTTCTATCTGATTCGACCTCCTTAAGATGGTCGCTGACGCTATCTGCGGCGAGGTCGCCTTCTACCCTAAGATGATGGGGTCTGATCATGCATGCATGCATGCACACCTCCAGGTTAAGATGGCGACTGAGCTCGCGATATGTGCTCCTGGCATGGTCACTGAAGAAGCGGCCATGAGGGAGGAAAGATGGTGGCGAGGAACTGAACAGGAGACCTGGCGGCCCAAACTCAGTCCTCCAATAAGATGGAGACACTGACTGTCCTATCGCTTGGTGAGAATAAAACATATATCCTATTTTCCTTAACCCCAGAGAGTATCTGTGGAGATTCGATAAGTTTTTCCCTCATGCAACAGAGTCCTCTAGTATTTGGGGCACACTGAGGTGGATTTGGGAATACTGCCGCCTAGCCAGAGGTTGGGGACCGACGGGCGACTGAATCTACCCACTCAAGCCGCCAGTGAGGGGCCAAGGAGGAGATGGGGAGAACCAAACATTCACTCCGTATCCACTAGTTGCACTAAGAAGAGGCGGAATGAGGAGCGACCAACAGACTGATAGGTCAATGAAAGACCGACAATCCCCGCTTGGGAGGGGAACAAAGGTGAGAAATGACAGGAAGGTACAAAACTCACTTGCCAGGAGCAGGCTGCACGGAGAGATTGTACCCATGCAATCCCTTCCTGGAAGGAGGGTGAGAGGAGGCGAGCAAAGACAGCTCCAAAAGTGGAATTTAAAACTGCAGAGCGCCGGGCATCCTGAATCTCGGCAGTAACCAGTATCCACACTTTCTAGGTATACATTGTATAAGAATCCCCCTTTATTTAAATCTTTTTCTGAGGATATGCAATGTGCGCTATGAAGCAGGGGAGGGAGAATGCTGAATTACTGTACCAAGAATCCACAGCCAGGAAAACACTGATAAAGGTATAACCTGAGTATCTAAATCACAGCCAAATTCTCCCTTCCCCACTATTTTCAGACTGAAACATTCTGAGAATCTCCTCTTAACACAGAACATATAGAATTTGACAGTATATCATAGGTTAATGTTTAAAACCATATGAGTATTATTTCCTTTTTTTTTTAAATTGCCACAATATTATTAATACAAGATAAAACTACTGTCTCTTGTGGTATACTAATGCATTTCTTGACTTACCTTATAAAGATATCAGAAACACGCAGGGACTCCTTGTGTGCAATTAGCCTTTCAGATGCACAAAAAGAACTGGAGAACAGGGGCTCCTGGGACCTAGGTAGATCCACCAAATTTGACCCGATCACTTGTGCATCATATAGCCTATCAGGTGGGCTTAGACCTATGATGTAATGATTGAGCGCCATGGATATAAACATAACACAATCGCTTGTACTGACTTTTACCTTGTCCATCCTCCCCAGTAACTGTAAAATGTTATAAAGCCTAATGTTACTTGCTGGGTAACCAAAGAAAACATTTTACCTGAATGATGATGCAAAGCATTTCTGTGATGTTGCCTCTGGAACATCCGCACGGTTCTCTTCAGTGGCCCATCCATGACCGCCATCTTTCTTTTGCCAGTTTTGAAATCCATCTGCCGATAAAAAGAAAACGTTTGTAAATAATACAGTCTTTCTGTCAGAAAGATATGAAAGGATTAGTACTTTTCACTGAGGCCATGACAAAATATATGTTGTTGTTATTATTGAGATTAACCGCGTCTTATTTTCAAAAGAAAGATTTAAAGCAGCAGTATTTGTTAGAAAAAAATTTCATATTTTTAAGCAAAAATGTATTTCTAATATCCTACGGTTCATGCTCAGTGTGGCTTTAGTTTGTTGTTTTTGGTTTTTTTGTCCCAATTGTTTAACAGGGTAAAGACACACTAAGCTGAAAGCTTGTTTACAGGTGCAACCTGGGAGCACAGGGAAGTTAGGTGACTTGCTCAGAGTCACGAGTATGCAAGTAGGGGCTGTGGGATCAAGCCCACGCCTTCAGATTTGCAGCTCAGAGCCTTAAACCACTGTGCTATACCGACCTCAGTTTTCTCAGATACTGTTAAAATAGCTTTACATCTAATTTTGTAATAAATGACTCACAGTTTTTAAAAAATCTTTTCCGCTGAGGTTACCTATTGAACGTACATGCTATAGCCATACTGTGGATGTATTAGGATGGTGTTATAAAATGGGCACATTTTGT
Organism: Neoceratodus forsteri; assembly: GCA_016271365.2. Lineage (NCBI taxonomy): Eukaryota > Metazoa > Chordata > Ceratodontiformes > Ceratodontidae > Neoceratodus > Neoceratodus forsteri. Next base: position 895,813,008 of record CM057450.1, read on the forward strand.
GATTTCTACTTGGCAGAAACACATTTTCAGCCGTGTCCTAATCAGGGCTTAACCTTGCAACCAGCACTAACTATGCCAACCTTAGCACCAGAATACCAACATACTATTGTGCAACTGCCATCCGCAGTCGTTACAACCTAGCATCACCAACCATCAGAAGTGCCAGCCTAGGATCAGTAGCCTAGACCAGCTGCACAACAACCCCCCCCCCAAACAGACACACACACACACACACACCCGTGTTACAAAACATAGTTACCTAATTCCCTCCATATTTTTTTAAAGTAAACTCTGACCTCTGCTGTGAGTAAAACTGACTGCAATGAAGTGAGCGTAGCATATCCTTTAGATTTTAAATCCCGCTACAGATCCACCAGCACTCTTCCATCAATGATCCAGGGAACAAAGCAGCACTTAAAAAAAAAAAAACCTGGTCCTCTGTCGTATTTTTACATCTAGTTCATTTAAAAAAATTAAAAAACACTGCATTTAGTGAGTGCCTGATGTTACAATAGACATCTCGAAAGCACTATCCGAAAACTTCCTTCTCCCCCCCACCTCAGATGACTTTCACTTCTCCCCTATCACAACCCAGGAGGCCTTCCGAGCCCTCCAATCGATAAACCCATGTAAATCCAGTCCTGACGTGCTCGACCCCATCCTTCTTCACATATCTGCCCCAGCCATTGCCCACCCCATCACATCTTCTAAATATCTCCTTCACCCATGACTCTGTTCCACAGGCCTGGAAATCTGCAAAAGTAATCCCCTTTCACAAAGGCGGAGACCAGGCTATTCCGACCACAATTAGATTTCAACTGCATCCTGAACTGGTTCCAGGACAACCAGCTGAAAGTAAACTCTACAAAACTGTATCCATGAACTTGGCACACCCAAAACTCACCAACCCCTGCCCTTCCATTATCGATGACACTACTTCAGACATAGTCCCAGCACACACTTACCAGGTGTCTGGCATGACAGCCGATAGACTTCACCACGCACATCAACTACATTCACTCCAAGCACCACCCCAAACTAGGTGCTCTTACAGAAATAAAGATGCCTTCTCCCCTCGCTTGCCAGATCCTCCTCACCAGTACAATCCTTCCACTTTTCTTTTTTTTTAAAAACTCATTAGTTTATTGATATGAACATATGAATGTGCCAGCAGAAACAGACCACCTGGTCTATCTAAGTTCTGCTCGAGTGTGCAGCCAACACCCTTAGTTTGCAGCTGCCCCTAATCAAAGTCTTTCCTCTTTGCCGCAACATTCCAACTCAGAGGAGTATACCAACATTATGTTACTTGTATAGTATATTCTATTCTTTCCTTATTTTATATCCTTTAGTTTTAAAGACAGTTGATTAAATATTTGTATCACAATATTCCTTTTATATCGTTCAACTTTAAGAGCTTAACAGTTTGTAAACAATAAAATCAGTCAAAAAACAAAACTTTTTGTGTCTCTGGAATTTTTTGTTTTGTTATGTTGCTCTAAGGTGAAAAGCCATGTTAATTTAACCCTTGGGGGCTAGAAGCAGGGAGGAACCCCCTTATTTCCTTTCTATGGTGGGTGGTATCCCTCCTTTTACCTATTCCTTTACCCCCCCCCCGCCTCTCACAGTGAGGCTGTTGGGCGTAAATGGTCCAGCTTCTCCAATTTTCTGTGAACTTTTTCTGTACAGATAACCTAAGGCAGGCTGTCGGATGTTCCATGTCATTAATCTGCTATCTCTGCTTCCATTCATCTACCCCAGGTGGATGTGGGTCCAGCCAATGTGCTGTAATTACTTTGATGGCTGCCGGGACCATACTCCTGAAGATTGTTTGTTTTTGTCTCCCCACAATGACCGGTGCACATCTGCCCAAAAGGTACAGGAAGATGGATTCTGGCAACTACCTCCCCCAAATTTTAGCTAGTTCCCAGGGTTCAATCTTAACTTTATTTTACTGGCCTGGGGCATAGTGCAAATTGCCTCGGGCCAGTGCAATGGTCCCCCGATTTTTCCCAGCTTGGCTAGTGCAATCTAGCCCTTATGTTGGTAAATGGCCCTTTAAAGAGCCACTGACACCAAGAGTGCTACATTGCAGAATCCAAGTAAGCAGACTCCCAGTAAATCTCATACCAAAAACTAGATTTTTACATTACTTGGTTTTAAAGTTATTAGCCATTTTATAACTTTGACTGTACTACCTGTGCAATAAAAACAGGTGTCAGTAAAGAGCTACTGATGATGTCATGTAGGGAGCTCAGTCTAGTAATCCCTGTCAGCAAGCTTATAAGACCCATTTCTCCAAAGCTGTAAAGATCATGTGCAATGGTTTTCACAAGTAAAACAGACAGCACCACTATGGATACTTATAAAGATAGGTTAGACTCGTGCCGGCCCGTCAGCGCAGTGGTGGAATTTCTGCTTGCGACACCGGCAACCCGGGTTCGGGAACGGACCTGGGTCACTAGAGGGCCAGCCGGGGGGAAATGGAAGGAGCGTCCCTAGGACTACTCTCCTTCTCTAGGGGAGGGGGAACGAACGTCCGGTGCACACAGACTCCTGGCGGAGGCCGAGGGCTGCAATGCAGCCGGCGTCTGGACATCTGGGGGGCGGGGTGGATGTGGGACGTCACTGCACATCCCCAAAGAAATAACATCCTTTCGGGGACAAGAAAAATTCCATGCCAGCACCTCCGTGAATCCCTCCTCGCCACCTCCGATGTGCTCCCAGGCCGGCTCCCCGACCAGAACCAACGTTCGTGACACTGGTAAGTACCATGACCCCGCCCTGGGGGGTAAGCCAGGGGGTATAAAGAGGGAAGCGTGGCTCATGTGGGTGCAGAGGGTGGCGGGGTGCCATAACCAGGGCTGAGTCCGGTGCTGGCTGGGACAAAAAAATTAAAATAGGTTAGACTCATACTTAATAGATAAGGGTGTACAAGGTTATTGTTAGAATAATGGCGAGCTATATGGACATGCGTGTTCTATGCTCAGATCATGGGTGTAGCCAGGCATACTCCATGCACACCATGGTGTGCAATTTTATTTAAGGGGGTAGCAGACAGGCTCTGAACTGTTTCCTTTTTCCATGAAAACTAACAAAGAAAATGCTGAACCTTTCTGTAATTTTATTCATAGGAGTTGAAACTAGAAGGACTGGTCACTAATACTCTCTTTGCATCCCAAGGACAATGCAACTTTATAAGCCCTGGGCTGGTATGTGGGTGTCTTAGGGAACAATGCATGGCATTTGTATTTACCCATGCATGGCAGCAAGCATTGTCATGAGATACAAAAGCTGTATTTAATGTGCCAAAGGAGGCAACAAACACGGTCCTGGTGTACATTTGTATACTGTCTGGCTACACCACTGGCTCAGATATAACCTATGAACCAGTCAGTAAACACTGCTATAAATACTATATATGTTCCAGGTTCTGTAACAAAGTTGATAAAATTGTATTATTTAATGCTGTTTTTGTGTGGTCCATTTCACCAGGGTTGCTGGATACTAAGTCAGCATGCCTCCAGACTGCTGAAGCCAGTTAGTGCTATTAGTTTTACTGCTGTTTGTCACTGTCTACTTTACAGTATGTTTTAATAGGGGCCTTATATGCTTTAATTCTTACTAGGGGTGGAAGTGTTCGCTCTGGTAAAATGATCATTGTAATTTAGAGTAGAACACAGATGAGTCTGCCACACCCCCATTAACGAGGAGATGGGATAATTGTTTTAAACTGCCATTCTTAGAAGTTGCCTCAATTGACAGAGAGGTGTGAATGAGCTCAACCTTTCATCAGAAACTTATTCAGTCTGCAATACTCACAGTGTGCTGTGATCCAGCATAAGGACCTCAACAGAAAGGCATCCAAACAAAATATTGTCAGTTTTGTTACAAATCCTGAAACACAGTTTTTAAAGCAATGTTTACTAACTCCTGCTACCTGTTTTACCTATGAAAACCATTGCACATGATCTCTACAGCTTTAGAGAAACAGGTCCCATAAACTTGCTGACATGGAAGAATAAACTGTAAGGTCCCTAGATGAAATCAGCAGCAGCTCTTCAGTGGGACAGGCTTTCTTTGAACAGGTAGTGAAATCTGGGTTACAAAATGGCTAATAACTTTAAAATGAAGTAACATAAAATCTACTTTTGGTAGGAGATTTACTGTGGATATGCTTATTCTAATTCTGCAATGTTGCACTTTTGCCCAGATGGCATCAAGCAGCTCTTTAAGAAGAAAACTGTCAGAGAAACGCTGTAAATTTTTTTTTTTTTTTAAATGAGAATACTCAAGCTTTGCAGCCTGGCAACTCCTCAGATAACCTCCTGGAGCCATCTGATTGGGGAAGAGATTTAGCGCCAGTCTCTTTCAGCCCATCCCCAGCTAGACTCCCAGCATGCATGCAGTGTGAAACACTGACTATACAGCAGAACAGAGCTACTTGCCAGTGACAGATGACCATGTGCCCAGAGTTCATTTTGCCACCTGGTAAGTCCAGCAGACTGGTCTAAACAAATCTGTTACAAGCAGTGATATTGTGGAGTAAAAAAAAAGGTTTGGGCTTGCTACTAAGGGCAGTCTTAAAGGCGTGTTGTCTGGGGCTGGGCTGATATGGCGTGATCAATGAAGGAGAGACCTGTAGGTACCGTGTACAGTTGGGCCTTTATGCTGCTACAAAATTAAAGTAATATTCAAAAGTTGCAATGGGGAGTCATTCTTATTTGCCTCATGTATGTGTGACGGGAGGTCATACAGTCCTGCTGCGACTGTCATTTCAGACCCAAGTCCCTGATGCAACCGGTGGCACAACCGAGAGTCTGCAGATAAGGGCCTGCAGGATTCTACCTCAGAATCATTCAGACAGGACAGGTTAGCCGAGAGCGAGCTGGTCTTTTGTAGAGAAAGTGTTCATGTGAACGGGAAAACTTGCAAGGTTGTTGGGTTGCTGTTGCATGAGTAGGAATTTCTGGCATGCAGGGAAGGTGGGCATGTGGCAGGGGACCCTGGTGCTAGGTCCAGGATTCATACAGTGGACGGTTATGCTTGTGGAGGTCTTGGAGAAAAGCAAACAACATTCTTGCTCTGTTTGCTCGAAAACTGCAGAAATCACAGGCTCCCCACCCCCAAAGGCTTACCGCGATTCATCTTTTTCAGGCATGAAAGCCCGTTTTCATGCACTGCCGCTAGCAATTTTATTTGAAAAGTCCGCAATCGAAAATATAATGAGCGCTGGGGCTCCATTTATTGTAAAAGTGCACGCACTGCTCACTTGTGTTGAAGCGAGCGGTGCGGCGCGCACCTTTAATGTGAGCCCCCAGAGTCTGCCATATTCTCGGATTGGCGGACTTTTCAAAATAAAATTAAGCAAGTGGCAGTGCATGAAAACGGGGCTTTCATGCCTGAAAAGCCGAATCCGGTGGTAAGCCTGTCAAGCGTGGGGCGCCTGTATTTCTGCAGTTTTTCTGTTGTGCTTCTTGGAATGTTGAGTCAGGAAGCAGTTCATGCACGTTATTTAGGCAGCTGGGAAGTAAGTTTGGCCCTGCCTAGAAAAAAAAGTCACAGATCATTAGGACAGGTCTATGTTCAAGTTGCAGCTGACTGGTTTGGGCAGCCTGTGTGTTTGGAAGCCACATCTGTATGAGAATTGAGTGGCTCTAAATGAGAGGCCATGCAGTGATGGCAGTTATTGTGTTTGGAATGTTTTGTTTTGCTGATGACCTGGTGGAACATGTGTGAAGGCTGTCTGACTTATGGGGCTACTTAGGAGGAAGGTGCCAGTCCTCGGCTGAATTGTTGTACAGCTCACTGGCAGAGCATGCCAAAGATGCCAGACTGACCAGATTAATTGCCCAGTGACTGTGGGATCTGGTTGGGGGAGGGCGATCTTCAAGGGTGACTGAGGAAAGAGACCTGGGACATGTAAAACCAGGCATCTTTCGCTTTGTTTGGGGGAATCGCTGCCAGGTGAATTTGAGACCAAAAGACAAACCAAAATCCTCTCAGCGTGGTGGACAGCTTGGGTTACCATCAGGAGTCGTACAGCAATTGCAGCACCCTCTGATCCATCACCAGTTTGCTGGTCACTTGACTGCAACTGTGTTGTGTGGGAGAATATGGTTTTGTAGCTGCTGACATATTTAATAAAATCCACTCCAGTTGTGGCCAACTCTCTGGGAGGGCACTGTCTGCTGGCTAGTAACTAAAAACCCTGGGCCAATCAAATTGCAACCCCAATGGTTTGCTGTTGGGGGGGGGGGACTGGTCAGTGAACTCTTAAGGCAAAGCTCCCCTTGGGTCACAATGCTTGACGGTGTAATATTCCTTGTCGATGATGGGGGAGCCCATGCATGCTCCATCAACAGAGGGATGCTCTTCCTTGATGATGGAACATTATGGACATGCTCCGTCGACGATGAGAATGTGGATGCATGCTCTGTCAATGGTGGCATAATTTCTGCCAACGATGGAGATTCTTTGTAGGCTTGGCCCAGGAAGTGAGGTCATGTGGGTGGTTCCTGGTGTGGAGACTGCTAGAAAAGACAGCCATGCTAGAGCGACACCTATCGGGAACTCCCAGAAGTAATGACTTACTGCAAGAGACCATTCCATGGAAGATCTACTGTTACAGGTGAGTAACCTGTTCTTCTAGAATCGTGGATATATTGTTCATCCACACTTATTGGTAGACTCCTAGCAGTTTTCCGGGAGGAGGGAGGCAAGGCACACACACACCCTACTTAGGGAATAGAGATTGGAGAACTGAGGCCCCAAATCCAGCATCCCGGCGTGACTCAAGGTCGATGTGGTTGTGGGTTATGAAGGTGTTTGCTGAGTTCCAGGTAGCAGCCCGACAGATTTCCTGGATAGGTATGTCCTTGAAAGCAACCACCGATGCAGCAGTATGGTGGGTAGAATGAGCTCTTATCCCTCTGGGAGGCTCCTTGCCCGCCAACTCATAGCACAGACCTATGCATGATGTAATCCATCTTGCAACAGACCGCTTCACTGTAGGTCTTCCAGAAGCGTACGTGACGAACAGCTGGCGAACCTCTCCCCGAATTTCCGCCATCCTCTCTTTGTAATAGGAAGAGCACATCTTAGGTCCAAGGTATGGAGCCTGTACTCGGCCTCGGTAATTAGGGTAGTATATCGTCAGAGTCAACACCTAGTTAAGGTGAAACTCTGACACCACCTTCGGAAGGAATTTCGGGTGGGGGCTCAGGAAAACTTTCTCCCTGTGCAAGACCAGATAAGAGGAATCCACCAAAAGTGCCTGGAGCTCCCCTGTCCTTCTGGCTGATGTGATAGCCACCAGGAAGGCTGTCTTCCATGACAAGTGTGACAATTCACACTTGTGCATGGGTTCGAATGGCTTGGCTTGCCCATGAGCTTTGCTAGTACCAGCAGTAAATCCCACAGAGGTGGAGGTTCATGCACCGGAGGGGAAATGTGATCCAGGTCTTTGAAAAGCACCGACCACTGTCTCCTGCGTCAACGTCAGCTGATCGGCCTGCACCTAGTAAGCAAAGATGGCTGCCAGGTGCACCCTAAGGGCTGATGACCGCAGACCCCTTTGCAGAGACCAAAGGTAGTCGAGTATATAGCCACGGGCAGGTCAGAGGGTCCAGGCCCTTGTCCTGACACCAAATGGAAACCTCTTCCATTTGAAGGCATAACATTTCCTGGTCGATTCTTTCTAGATGCCTCCACCACAGTGTAGACATCTTCGGAAAGACCCAAAGCCTGGAACTCTAGCCTCAGGTACCAGGCTGTGAGGTGCAGGGATTGACGGACCTAATGGAATACCTTCCCTGATTGAGTGATATCAGGTCTGGGCATCTACAAATACACTCCAGGGGCCTGCAGCTGAGGCTGAGGAGATCTGGATACCAGAACTGGCACAGCCAGTCTGGGGCTACCAGTACCACCTTCGCCTTGTCCCTCCTCACCTTGAGTAACACCTTGTGGATCAAGGGAAATGGAGGGAAGGCATAGAGGAGGCCTGGGGTCCATGGCCTCAAAAAGGCATCCCCCTGCAGTGAGCCCTGCTGTGGAGGACGGACATGAAACAGCCTCAGCTTGATGTTTTCCCTGGAGGCAAACAGGTCCACCATCGGTTTACCCCAACAGGAGAACAGACTGTAAGCTACCTCTGGATGAAGAGACTACTCGTGGAATATCTGGCCTAGACGGGTTGAGGCTTCCGTCAGATGGTTTGAGACTCCTGCCACATGGATGGCTAGGAGATCTGCCTCCAAACGTCTGACAAGGGTTCAGATGCGGAGCGCCTCTCTGCAAAGCAGACGGAAGTGCGTGCCATCCTGTTTGCTGAGGTAGTACATGGTTGTGGTATTGTCCGTCTGGACTTGAATCACTTGACCCTGGAGCTAAGTAGCAAAAGCTGACAGTGCCAGTCTGACTGCTCTGAGCTCCAGCAGGTTGATGTGGCATCGGGACTCTTCGGAGGTCCAGAGCCCGTGGGCCCTTTTGTCCCCCATGTGGGCTCCAGCCCATGACAGAAGCATTGGTCGTGAGAATGACTGTTGGCTCGGGGAAGACAAACAGGATCCCTTCCTGCAACCGGTCTGGGGCGGTCCACCACTGGAGAGCGTCCCACATCTTCTGGGTTACAGTGATCAGCTGGTCGAACTGACTGTGGCGCTGAGTCTGCTAAGCAGCCAGCTCCCACTGGAGGGGGCGCATGTGCCACCGGACCACCAAGGTGCATGCTGCCATGTAAACCAGAAGGCGCAGAAAGTCCCGGGCAGGGTGCAACTGCCCAAGCAGAAATGACTGGGCAAAGGAGGAAAGAACCTCTGCCCTGTCCACCGGGAGCTGAGCTCTGGCTTGACAACAGTGGAGCTCTGCCCTGATGAAGCCCGTCACCTGAGAAGGCAAGAGTTCCGACTTGGCCTCATTGATTATGAGGCCGAGTTGGGAGCAGGTCTGGAGGGTCAGATCTTTGGATATCTCCACCTCCAGTAGGGAGTGTCCTGCCAGAAGCCAGTTGTCGAGGCAGGGGTAAATTCTGATCCCCCGACACCGTAGATGGGCCGCCACCACTGCAACGCATTTGGTAAAGACCTGTGGGGCCGATGACAGGCCGAATGACATGGCTCAGAACTCGTATAGGGTCCCCTCGACCCTGAAGTGGAGGAACCGCTGATGGGACGGACGGATTGGGACGTGAAAGAACGAGTCCTGCAGATCCAGTGAACAAAACCACACGTTTCGCTCCAAGGATGGAATGATCTGGGACAGAGTGACCATCCGAAAGGTGCGAGACCGGAGATATTGATTCAGGTAGTGGAGATCTAGAATGGGGCATCAGCCCTTTGTCCGCTTGGGCACCAGAAAGTACCTGGAGACAAATCCTGGGTTTGTTGGAGGATCCACCACAGGTGCTACTGCCTCCTTGAGAAGGAGCTGAGCAACGCTGACTTGAAGAGCTGACTGGGTGTGAGCGGATACCCATTCCTCCCGAGGGGCGCAGGCTCGGCTGAGAGGGTACTGCTCGACTCTAGAGGCAGTCCCTGACCAACCACTTCAAGAACCCACCTGTCCGAAGTGACAGCGGACCAGGCGGAAAGGAAGTGGCGGAGCCGGTCCCCCATGGGAGGACCCAAAGCTGTCATGACGGGAGTAGGGGTGGCAGCCCCCATCTTGTCACTGAGCAGGCTTGGAGGAGGAGGCTGCTCCAGGACCTGAGCCTCGGCCTCCTATAAGGGCCTGTTGGGGTCCAGAATTGGGCTGAGGGCACCAAGCTTGTGCCTGGTACTGATGTTGGTGCTGCTGTCCCCCTTGGAAGGAGGACTGCTGAACTGCAGGGAAGAGTGCCGAAGGGCTGCTTCTTTCTGCTGGTTCTTGCCCAAAGAACCATTGCAGAAGTGACATCCAAGGTGGCACTGGACTGTTCTATGCGCTGAAGGTGACCGGTTACTCCTGGGCCTAACAAGTCGGTCCCGAGGAAGGGCATGTCAGCTAATTTGTGCTGAGTATCCACCAGGAAGGAGGAGAGCCCTCAGTCAAGCCCTGCAGCAAGAGGCAACTGCAGCAGCCATCGAGCGGGCACAAGAGTCCCCAATGTCCAAGGCCATCTGGCGCTGCTGTTTGGCCACGGCTTGGCCTAGTCCCAGACCTGTTGACCGTGGCCTGCATGTCCGCAGGGAGATGAGGGAGGACTTTGTCTAATGACCCTAAAAGGGCGTGAGAGAAGTGTGCCATGATGGCGGCCGAACTTGCCTGACAAAGGCCCAAGTAGGAAGCCGCACAGACCTTCCTCGCCGAATGGTCCAAGACCTTGGACTCTTTGCTGGGAGGTCAATCAGTGTTGGCAGAACTGCCAGTATGCCTGAACACAGAGGCGGTCAGCAGGCTCTCGGCAGAAGGGTGCTCTGTGAACCCCGCAAGGGACCCCATGGGAACCACGTGCTTGCAGGCCATGCGGGCAGACGGTGCTGGACAAGAGGCAGGACGCTGCCAGAGTTAGAATGCCAGATCAATAATGGCCTTGGCCACAGGAAAGGCCTCCGTTTGGGTATCATCTTTTTTAAGGATGTCTGTAAGAGGGTACTCCGCCTTTTTCTGGATGGGTTCCGGGGCATCCATGTGGACTCAGAGATGAGGCGAAGAATCCCTTGGAAAGAGGAAGGCCCTTCCTCCATCCCTAGGCCAACGGACGACTCATCCCCAGGATGAGAGTGAAGCCAGGTGACATTCGAACCGAGGAGCTGGGATACAGTGGCCTGTTGCCCAAATCACCCTCGACATGCCGAGGGCAGTCCTGGGGACCATGACCACAAACGCAGAGGAAGCTCGGTGTCCAATCTGTCTTCTTTGAAGGAGCCCTCCCACAGGCTGCTTAGGCAGCGGTTCCACCACGATGGGTGGAGAGACCGTTTAGGCTGAAGGGGTGGATCTGCCAGCCCCACTGGCGGGGAACCAAGATTTCAGCTCCACAGGAGTCAGCTTCAGCCTAGGAGGCAAAAGCCAAGCAATGGCCGGGAAGGAGCCGAGCAGGCTTGTGCTCGGACAAGATCAGCTGTTGCCACATGAGGTCCTCATAGCACCGGAGTTTCCACCGGAGCCTCTCCTCATCCGAGGAGTACAAGGACGACCGATGACGTCACCTCTTCTTACAGTGCTTATGGCCCTTCCTCGACCTGTTGGTCAAAGAGGTTCTAGACCTTGACCAAGACCAGGCAGACCGACTCGGTCACTCGGGAGACACCGACGGGACCGGTGACTTCCGAGGTTCCGGAACCGGGTCCTAGATGGGAACACCAGTAGGCTGGGTCTTCTCACTGGGGAAGACAAGGACCAGAGTCCTTTCCAAGGAGTTGGCCGGAGCCAGCGACAGTGGGTCAATGGGGTCGATGACAATCTCAACCTCACTGACCGCATCTTCGGTCATCTGGCCCAATGGAAAGTTTGAAAAGCCAGCGGCTGAAGAAGTGATCTTGACTGAAGTCGAGACCGCATGCTCTTGGGACTGGGACCTCTCTCGGTCCCAAGAGTGCCTCCGACGAGATGAAGGTTTATTCAGTTCCTTCTCCCGCTTACGGGACAGGGAAGAGTGGGAGACCGCAGGCGCCTCTCCCTGGGTGGGAAGAGACTGGCAAAACTCCTGGAAGGAGCCCGAGAAAGTACAGCCTAGGTTAAAAGGAACAAAGAGGCTCAGAGTCAGCGGCAAGCCGCTTCTTCCTTAAATGCCTGCATGCATTCCAGTTGTTCAGCAGAGCCTGCAGTCATGGAAATCACCCACCTAGCCTCCTTGGACTTCACCGGAGGGTTCTTTTTCTCCGGTCTGCCCAACTTTAAGCGTGCCAGGCAGTCGTCCAGAACGTTCGGATGGAAGGCCAGGCAAAAGCTGCAGGACGAAGTGTCATGGCCGATACCTAGGCAGCAGATGCACGTGAGGTGGGGATCGGTGCACGACATCTTCTGGCCGCAAGGATACCGGCCAAATCCAGGGCAAGAATTTTCTTCCATAATCAAAGACGCAAAAGCGCGACCACTAACTCAAACGAGTTTTAATTCCGTAAATCCAAGTTTTGAAAGCTAGGGCTACAAAATGCATGAGCACGAGGGAGGCAACCTCAATCTTCCAGCGGAAAGGAAGATCTGGCGCCATGGGGCAGAGCCAGACATATACCACCGGGGGTGGGAGGAGCCAGCTTGAAGACTTCGTGATCCTTAAAGGGAAAGGGACATGCCAATAAGTGTGGATGAACAACATATCCACGATCCAAGAATAAATGTTTGTACACCTGCACCTTGTTACACGATTCGCCTCATACCCAGGCCTGTTTCAAACCAGTTTCATGTCTTGCACTATTGTATTTTCACCCAGTCTCACTGCAAGCTGCCCATAATAATACAGTATAAGCTGTCAACAATGTTTCTTGGTGAAATTGTATTTTGTGGCCTGTTTCAGTGCTTTTATTACTGTATATTTATTTTTTATTTCAATTAATTTTGTATTTAACCAGGATAAACACAATTGAGCAAGCTCATTTACAAGACAGCCTGGGAGGGCACAAATTACAATAGCAAAATACATTAACAAGGTAACATACATGAGCATATATTTTTAAGACAACAACATCAAATGTTCCTTCCACATGGGGAATAAAAATGGCATACATCAAGGTTACAAAGGATACATGAGTTACAATTCTGCAAGAAGGGTATCACCGGGAGTGCCATGACTTGTAACACTGTATAAGAGACAAGACGGGAGTAGCCAGGGAACAGAAGTGCTCTTGAGGTAGAGGGGGGTAGACAGGATATACAGGTGCACGCAGGAATAGGTGGAAGTGGGTCAGAGGAAATAAAACAGGATGGTCATGCTGGATAAGGAACAGGGGAAAAGAGTGGAAGGAGGGAGGCAAGAGGGGGCTGGGAGGGAGTTAAAGGTGGAGGAGGGATAAAGGGCAAGAAGTAGTTAAAGGGAGCAGGAAGAGGGAGGTAAGAGGGTCAGAGTGGGGACAATAGAAGAGTGAGAGTGCTAGTGCTGGTGGAAGGTGAGAGAGAGAACAAGGCAATGGTGGCAGGAGGTAGGGGAGGAAGGATAGTGTGGCAATGTTAGGATCGGGTACAGGGACATACAGAGTAGGGTGATAAAGGGTGGGAGGGTTATTCACCAAATAGGATGGCGGGAAGGGGGACATGGAGGGAGTTTGGGAGATGCAAAAAAGAAAGTCACTACAAACAGAGGCCGGGTAGGGGATTACATATCAGAAAAGGGTGTTAAGTGCAGAGGAAAATAATTACTATTGTATTGTATTTGACAAATTGCATCTCTCCTTCCCTCCTCTCTGGGTCGCACCTGGAAACGAGTCTCAGCTCAGTGTGCCTCTCGTGTTATCAACTTTTATATAAATAAACATTAAGTACATTGGCGGCAGTGGGACACACTCATTGCCAGTCAAATGGAAAAGTTGATCTCAGGCAAAAGGATACTCAGAGTATTTCTTCATAACATAACATAAAAGAAAAAGAACATTCATCTGTGAGAGGAGTCTAATGGCACTAAAAGCACCAGCGACAGGCAAACAAATTGATGAATGCATAGCTAACCATGTGCTGCTTATGAAACACCGGTGTCAGGCAAATGGATGCTCTGAGGATTTCTACATAAACACACCACAGAAGAAAAATAAAATGAATGTGCTTTTTTGGGGGTCTAATGTTACTAAAGTACCAGTGACAGGCATAGAACCTGATAAATACATAGCTAACTCTCTACCACTGATCAAACACTTTTCAAAGTACTTTAACAGGGACAAATTTTTTTTTTTTTTTTTTTTTTAAACACTATCAGAGCTACTGAACCCCTTTTATATTTCAAATTTTTTTTAAATAATTACTTACAAACCCATTGAATACACACCTGGGGGACCATTATATAAGCGTAATATGACACTCTGAGGTGTGGGTTATGGCCTGATAAGAGCACTTCCCAGGTGTTAAAAGCACTCAACTCAGCACAAGCACCTTGTGTCTCATAACACACCTGAGGCATGCTCTTATCAGGCCATAACTCACACCTCGTTGTGTTTTACTGCTGGATTACTACCTGTTTCTGATGGTAAACTGCATACCAAGATATTTAATATTTTCATGGAGGACAGGGCACAGAAGTGGGAAAACTTCCAAATCCTGCATCTTGATTCAGGAATGAAAGAAATTGAAAAGAAAATGTGTATCTTGATATTTTTGCCACACTAACATTATTACTGCAGCTTTAAATTGGTGTTGAGTAATAATATTTATTGGATTACATCACAGGAGGTCAACATTTGGTTTTATATCCCAATACTCCAGAGAACAGAGCGGTAGCACACGTACCATAAAGCTAAATGGAGAACTGCACATCACACAGAAGTACTCAAAGTTAGTTTTAATTTGCACTGGTTCACAATGTTTAATATGCCAGCTCCAAAGTGAGAATGTAAAACAAGATATCCAGCAACACTGAACCACTAGTGACCCTGTAGACCCACAACTTGAGGTTAACACTGCCTTTTCATCAGAGGACCCAAAGCACTGGGGCTGCTGAGACACCACTTTATGGTAGTTCTGTGTGACTGGATATTGTTTTTTCTTAAACTTCTTTATTGGCATAATCATATAAAATTCATGTCACAAACAAGAATTAATAACATGGCTGTAAAATCTTTCACATAAATAATCCTGATGTTGATTTCTAAATTGTTATGTACAACATAGTCCATTATTCACTGTTCGAAAAATATGGGTTCTGTTACAGTACAAGTCCATCTCAAGTTCAATACTTGATGAAATACATTTCAAATTTCAGTAACATCTAGAGATTCTGGCGTTATTTTTCTGTTTTTTCTTTTCTTTGTTTGTGAAATAAAACATTTATAAATTAAACTGCTTGTCTAAAGATCTGTGCCTGATCTGTTACACACAAGAATCTCATGCTCCAAATTAAGGCTTTATGGCACCTCACACCATCAGGATGAGTAAGAACATTGAGAATTCTTTAAGGAGAAGGTTTAGTTGCCAAATACACTGGTATGACTACTAGAATTGATAAAGTAACTGAATAACAAAAATAAAATGTAAACTGTCTGTGGTGGCAATGTGATTAAAAGTTTCCAAACCTCCCAGGTAGTCGCTTCTGTTTTTCGTGATCTCTATCATCACCACCTCTGCCTGCCACCACCCTCCCCAAATCTACTCCTGCCTCTCTCTCTAGCCCTGGTCCACCATGTTCCTCTGTTATCCTCCTCCAACTTCCTTCCTCTCTCCCTTTTCTAATTTGCTCACCCCACCCAGTGTTGCACTTGTTCCCCGATCCTTGCCTCCCACCCACCTCTCCTTCTACCTCCCTCCCAGTTACCCCCCCCCCCACACCAACTCTCTTTCCCACTTTCCTACGCTACCTGGTACTATTGGCAGCAACTGTTTTTCCACTCTACCTTTCCTTTGACAATGCCCTTCTGGCAGCTTTAATTCATGTAAATATTATTTGTTGTGACTCATCATTCTTAAATGTTTGCTTGATTATGTTGTTCTGTTATTTATATCACCTGTAGCTTTTAGATCATGTATACCCTGTACTGAATTTTGTATTCAAATTGCTTGCCTGCTAATCTCATAAACTGTACTTCTATTCTTTGTATACTAACGTGGAACCTTTGTAAAAGAGCCATTGGTTCAAAGGTATTTATCCAAAATTCTAATAAATAAATAAAAAGGGATTAAAGGTAGTTTCGCCCTAGAATGGGGATATCTGGGATTGGTTTCAACCCACTTTTACCATTGATGAAATTTGTAACCTTCTAACTGTTGAGATAGTACTGATCTGCCCTCTAGTTCTTCAGTTAAAATTTTTTACTGCACTTTTTGTGTCTCCGGCGGTTAGTTTCCCCTTCAGCCGTCCACCACTGCCACCAGATCGGGACCCCTCTCCTCCAAGTGCCCCTGTATTACCCCCTGTATTGCCCCTGTATTACTCTCCCCAGGGCAGAGCCAAGAATCCCCTAACAGCCCTGACAAATCTTTATCACGGATGCATTGGGGGCACGGATCCATGGTGGGGGATGGGACTTCATGGTCGCACGCCAGAGGCTATTTTTTACTTCTAGTAACCGAGGGCGGGGACGTACAATGATGACCCACGTCCGACCCACACCCCTCAGGTGACAGCATCGGCACTAAGGAACCCCCTCAGCCTCCGCAAAAGGTCTGTGGTGTGCCGGACACTCAACCCTTCCCCCTAATAGAAGAAGAGCAGTCTCTAGGACGTTCACTCCTTCTGCCCATGGCAGGCCCTCCGATGTTCCAAGTCAGTTTCCGAACCTGGATCATTGGCATTGCAGACAGACACTCAGCCTCTGCTCTGGTGAGACAGCCTTAGTTCTTCAGTTAAGTGCATAAAGAGCAACCAGACTCCAAGACAACATTCTAATGGAAGCTGCAAGTCGGTTGTTAATTCTGAAACTATTTTTAACCTGAACCACCCAATCCTGCATGGTGAAGCATGATGGAGAAAGCCAGCACTTGGTGACAGATTTACAGGCTACCACCAACAGAATACCTAAGAAGGCCTTTTGGCCGCTTGATTGGCGAGCCGAGGGCCGAAGTCCCAAGAGCAGAACTTTGGCAGCCAGAGGTACCATAGTGCCTGCTATCTGTCCCAGTTTAGGACCAAGTTCCCACCAGAAGGGTTGAAGGATGGGACAGTCCCAAAAAATGTGATAGGGGGTGCCTATCCCTCCAAATCCTCTCCTAAATTTGTCAACATGATCTCTAGAATAATGTTTTTTTTTTTTTGTTTTTTTTTTTGTGGGATGGGGTGAGGACATATTGAGATACCACTTTCCAATGAAATTCTCGACAGCTGTTACAGGCTGAAGTATAGGATACTCCATACCAGACTGTATTCCATTCCTGTGGGGGCAAGGGTACAACCCATTTCTGCCTCCCATGCAGTATGACTATGCGGTGGGGAAGACACCTCTCCATTTCCCTGCAAACAGCCCTGTGTCATATTAGAAAAATGTTTATTCGTGGCCCGGTGGCACTGACGGTTGAGGCACTGGACGCCACACCTCGCATCACGCTGGCGACCCGGGTTCGGACACAAGCCCGGGTTGTCAGGGAAGGATAGGATCGAGCATTCGGAGGACTGCTTTCCTATCCTGGGGAGGGCTGTGGGGATTCATCGCTCTGCAGTGGCCCCTGGGGATGCCCGGAGGCACTGCTAGAGACGGTGCAATGGAGGGAGGAGTGCAGCAGATGTCAGCACATCAGTGCTAAATTTCATTGCACATCTGAACTCCTTGGGCTTCAACTGGAGGAAAAATGCAGCACTGTTCACAGCAGCATGATAGCCGCACTTCCTGAGCCCGGCGGGGCTCGTGGGTGCAAATTCTAGGGACAGTACTGGGTCCTTGCCTGGCACAGGGACCAAGGGAAGGGTCCCTCTCCTGGGTATAGCTGCATATGACAGCTGGTCAAGGAAGATTTGCCTCCGTGGTGATCGGGGGAAGTGGAGCGGCAGCTGGATTAAGGCAGGTCAGTGGCTGCAAGGAGGAAAAACAGAAAAATGATAAAAAGAAAAATGTTTATTCATAATGGGACCTTTCCTTACCTTTTCAGTTATCTCTATTAATGGATGGGGGTCCTGTTGAAGAGCCCTTAATCTGTTTCCTACCTGGACAAAAGAGGTGACCTGCAGCAGGTGTGTAGGCAGGGATTTCAGATCTGCACACCAAGTGGACTCACTGCTACCCTCTCCCCCTTGCTAGGGTGAGCTCCCCCCTCCCCCGGGGCGTAGCCAAACAATACACAAATGTACACCAGGATCATGTTTGTTGCCTCATTTGGCACAATATATACAACTTTTGTATCTCATGACAATGGTTGTTGCCATGCATGGGTAAATACAAATGCCATGCATTGTTCCCTAAGACACCCACATACCAGCCCACAGCCTGTAAAGTTGTATTGTCCTTGGGATGCAAAGAGAGTATTAGTGACCAGTCCTTCTAGTTTCAACTCCTATGACTATACTGAAAGGTTCCAATATTTTATTTATTAGTTTTCATGGGAAAAGGAAGCAGTTCAGCGACTACTTGCTACCCCCCTTAAATAAAATTGCACACCCATGGAGTGCTTTGAGTATGCCTTCCTACACCCATGACCTGCAGATATTGTGGGGGGAACAAATCTTGTTAGTTGAAATTCCCGCTGCATATCAGCAAAATGTTTGATTTTCCCATTCAGTAAAAAATGAGAAAAATGGCATAGATCCTGGCTTTTCCACTGCCTGAAAGTTGCATCTCTTCTAGGAGAGTGAAACTCTATGAAACGAAAAAGATTTAAGCATTTATATTTCCCATGATTTTGAAACCACACACATGAACCAAACTATAAATAGATCTAGAAAAATAATATGGTAAATCAGGAAAAACATCTGCTCAAAAAATTAAACGGTACTTATGCCATTGTATAGGGCCTATATTAGACCACATATGGAATATGCATCCCAGCTTTGGTCCCATTTAAGAAATCTGAGAGAAAAAAATGGAAAGTCTGCAGAGGAGATTCACAAAAAAACATAACACATTTAAAAAGTCAAACATGTCAGGAAAGTTACTCCATCTGAACTTTAATGAGTTTAGAAAGAAGAAGGAGAGGAGAGGAGACTTACTGTATTATTACCGTTGAACATCATAAATGACCCTCACCTTATGGTTGAAATGTGTACAGAATTTAAATCATGGATGGGGAAACCAGAGGTTGCCCCATACAGATAATAGGTACCGTAGAGCATTTAAGACTAATAAAAGGAAACTGTTTTATGCACCAAGAGTTGTCAACCTATGGAACAAACTACCTGTTGATGTAGTAATCAGTAAAACAAAAACTAATTTAAATCCAGATTGGATAGATACATACTAGCAGGGGCAAATTAAACTACTACGACAACCAAATTCTATAGGAAAGTGCTTGGGCACATCGCCTTAGTATGATCCTTAGTATCTGTCTATCAGAGTGTAGCAGGTAAGTGAATGGGTAAGATCGACCTCCCTTCGAACCAGCCCTCAGTTAGTATATAATTGTTTAAGCCATGGATTGTATGCTGTCTGCGCTGTAATTTTTTGTAAAGGAGCATCAAAGATCTCTAGAGGAGATGTTCCAACACTGACACCTATCTCCACAGTGGTCCACACTCCATCATTTGCGTCCCTTTTATGTTTAATCTCTGGAAGGAGCAGTGCCATCTGCAGTAGAGTTTTAAGTTTGGAAGTCCCGCCCCATCATCTGACTTTGGTCTTAGCAGGTTGCTCCATTTAATACATGCTTTTTTATCACCCAGGTGAAGTGAAGGGTTTATTGAATTTTTCAATCTGTACTGGCGAGTTTGAAAAAGAATAAAAATCATGGTAGCATCTTCAATTGTTTCTATTTTGCTGAATAAAGACAAGGAAGTAATTCCCACCAATTAAGATCAGTATTAACGTCAGTGACCAATTTACTATAGTTAACTGGATATAACCTATATAATCCTACTGGAATATAAATTCCATGGTAACGAATTTGTGTGGTGACCCATTTATACAAAACTAAGCCACAAAGCTCCAGGGTTTGTGTTCCTCTAATTAGAACTGCCTCAGTTTTACTTCCATTAATTTTGAAACTTGAGAGTTGAGACTGCATTCTATTCCATCAGAATCTGTTGCAGCACGGGGAAGGTCTGAACTGGGTAGCTCAAATATAATTGTATCGTCAGCATAAAGGGAAATTTGATTCTCTTTCCCTCCCACCGTCATTCCCTCCAGGTGCTGGCACCCCAGATCAATGCAGCCAGTGATTCTATATGCAACACAAATAAAATATGTGAGAGGCGGCAACTACGTCTTGTCCCTCTGCCAATAATGAGGGGGTCAGATACCGTATCATTAACTTTGATTCGATGGATCTCTTTTCTTTTTTTTTTTGTTTGCATGTTCACTTTTGAGTTCGCATACTAAACACTGGGAACCTTGACTTAAACAAGACAACTTTTCAATCACCGCTATCTGACATGCAGATCTCCTTACAGCCACATGGTTAAGTGCACTACCACTTTGGAATCTTCTTACATGCTTGTGGACTGATTTCCCCCTGGCAGTACATCAAATTCACTCTGCTTTCATGCAGCTCCAACTCTGATGATCTGGAATCCCCATATTTACCTTGAATGAAATAAACTGTTTTTGTGGTCATAACAACTTGAATGAAGCCTGTGGAGGGGAAATATTTTTTGCTTTGTATCTAATTTTGATCTCCAATCCAGAAAAATGCTCCCCCAAAAAACTGAGAAATCAAACATATTGTCTATTCTAATCATATTAATCCAGTGCCATACAAAGAGCTGACACCAGAGCATGCTCTGGAGTACCTGAAATGTTCCAGAACTGAAATACAGAACATAGAAACATAGAAACACAGAAACGTGATGGTAGAAAAGGACCACCAGGCCCACCCAGTCTACCCAGGTTGTCTAGACACTTCTAGGACTTAACTGTAGCACACCCTCTTGCCAACAGGCCCCTGTGCCTGTTCCACGCCCCCTTGAACCCTCCGACTGTCCTCTCTCCAACCATGTCTTCTGGAAGCTGATTTCATTTATCTACCACCCTTTCTGTGCAAAAGTGCTTTCTAATGTTTCCTCTGAACTTCCTCCCTACAATTTGCAAATCATGGTCTCTTGGAATATGCTCCCTGCTGCCACTTTGTTAATACCCTTTAAGTATTTAAATGTCTCAATCATGCCCCCCTTGTTCCAGGGAGTACATGTTCAAGACCCTCAGTTTTTCCTTGTAGGTTAAGTGACTGATTCCCTTAACCATCTTTGTTGCCCTCCTCTGGACACACTCAGCCCTCTCATGTCCTTCTTGAGGTATGGACTCCAGAACTGGACCCCATACTCCAGATCGGCCTAACCAGCTGGGTGTATAAAGGTATTAAAACCTCCCCCCTCCTACTAGTGATCCCCCTCCCAATGCACCCCAGCATTCTGTTGGCTCTTGTCACTGCCTTCTTGCAATGTGTTGCTACCTTCAGGTCCTGTGTAATGTTGATGTCAACGTCTCTCTCCTTTTCAGTTACCTTTAGTGGTTGCCCTCTTATGCAATACTCTGCTCTCTGATTTTTCCTGCCTAGGTACATCATCTTGCACTTCGATGTATTGAAAGACAGTTGCCACTCTCTGGAACATTCCTCCGATTTCCTGAAATCCCTATGCATACTCTCAACCCCTCCTGTGTCTACTCTATTGCAGACCTCGTGTCATCCGCCATAAATAGACACATCCTCCATAGGGCCCCTATAAATTGATACCTGTAATTATTATTATTATGTAATGTTTTGCACTGATATAATGTATCTGTCTAACTATCTGTTGTACTCTCCTGGGTTGTGCCTGAAAATAGTCATTCTATGGCTAGTGCACTTACCCGGTTAACAAAAACTAAATAAAATAAATAAATATTGAACAGTAGTGGGCCCAATACTGACCCTTGGGGAACCCTATTGATCACTCTTCCCTCCCATGAGGGTACCCCATTAATTACCACCTTCTGACTTCTGCCTCACAGCCAGAAGTCAGTTCTGTACCCACTGTACTACCATCTGCCCCAGCCGTCCCAATTTATGCAGTAGCCTCCTGTACGCAATGTCCACCGACCCCCCCCCCACCTGTTCACCACCTTGGTGACCCAGTCAAAGAACTCTATCAAGTTTGTTTGACAGGATCTACCCTCAGTGAACCAGTGTTGGCAGCAGACCATTCGCTTCCAGGTAGCTGGTGATTCTTTAACAGCTCTTCCATGAGCTTGCCAACCACAGACATCAAGCTCACTGGCCTGTAATTGCTCCCCCCACCCATGAAGGGTTCGACATCTGCCATTTCCAGTCAATGGGGACCACCCTGATTCTAAGCACCTGTGAATAGGGCAGTCAAAGGAACTGCCAACACACCCTCAGCTCCCTCAACACCCTGGGTGCACCCCATCTGGCCCCATCCCTTTCTACATTCAATCTCTCTAGCACTCTCTGGATCTCCTGTGCCTGGAAGGGACTTGTGTCCACTTGGTCCCCCTCTTCTTCTTTTACCCTTGTGTTACCACACTCCCATTCATTCTCATTTGTGAACACCGAGCAGAAATAGCTGTTCAGAAATTCCACTTTCTCCTGGTCTCCTACCACCAGCTCTCCACTACTGTTGCTCAGTCTGTGTATCCCCTGCCCCATTCTCCTCTGCTCACCTATATACCTGAGAAAGGTTTTGTCCCCTTTTTTTGACCACAAGGCAATGCTTTCCTCCATTCTAGCCTTTGCCCGTCTTACCTCCAGGCTCACTTCCTTTTGCCTTGCCTGGTACTTTGCCTAGTCCTCTCCCTTTGCATTGTGTTGAACCTTCGGAACGCTAACTCTTTTGCCTGGACACTCTCCGCCACCTCCCTGCTAAACCACAGGGCTTTCTTTTCCTTCTATTCTTTATTTATTTAGTTATTCAGAAAAACCTTTGAGTACAAGCTCCTTTACAAAGGTTCTATGTCATAGACTGCAAAACAAAGTACAGTAGGAGAAACAAAGGTACATTACAATGAATGATTCAGCTTGATTCAGAACTTACAGAATAGCTCAAAACACAGGTACAAGTTAAACAACACGAAAAACACTTTGAGGGTGGGAAGGGATAAACAACCACAAAGTGCCTTGTCAGTAGTTCAGAGGGACAGGGATAGCTGGCAGAGGGGTGAAGAAGGGAGGTACGAGAGAGAGAGAAGAAAGTTCTGCGGTGGAGGTGAGAGGGTTGGGGGAAGAGGGACAATAAGGTATAAGGAGAAATGGAGGGGTGAGGGGAGGCTGAGCGGAGATGACATGCTAGAGTAAAATGGAGAGGGGTGTGAGGGGGCATGGTCAGGCAGCCAACATTAGTAGTGACTTTTGGGAAACTCATGGGACTGTGAATTGGGGAGGGGGGGTGGCAGGTGCCGAAGGAGCATGACGCAAACTGATTGCTGGGGCAAGTCATGAGATGGGACAAAAGGAGGGGGTACCTGAGACCTGCCTAGTGCTTGCTGGGGGCAGAGACAGCAGGTTGGCTGGACTCGGGGCAAGTGCTCTTACTCAGTTTCCTTACATGAGAGGTCTGTGGCACCCACAATGGCCCCTTTATTGTATCCCACATTTCCTCCACCCCCACCAAGCTCCACCACCCTTCCAGTGCTTGATAAACATAGTCTCCCATTCTCTTAAAATCTGCTCGCCTGAAATTCAGTACCTTCACCTAGGTCCGTGAACATCATCCAATCTATGTACTGTAAAACAAACAGTGCTGTGGACACTCGCACCAAGGTTCTCCTCATCGATACCTCCCTACTCTATCACTAGTTGTCAGAACTAAATCCAGAACCACTCCCTCCCTAGCTGGTTCCCTGACCAGCTGTTTGAGTAGGGCTGCTTGTAGCAATTCCACGATTACCCTATTCCTGGTGGATGAGGCTGATAGGGTGCTCCATTCCATGTGCAGCAGGTTGAGGCCTCCTTTCAGCAGCACCTCACCCCTATTTGCCAACCTCATGCTCTCTTCTATCATCTGTTTATCTACTATTATATAATGGGTACAAAAAAAATAAAGAGAGAATCCTGCATTTTGATTGGCTGGCTGGCACCTTCCAGCGTTGTTAATCCTCCAGAGTACCCACTGGAAAAGTGCAAGCCACCACCAGCTGCATCAGGAACTCCCTGGCAAATCCTCAGTTCCTCAGAACACACCCCTGCCAAACACACAGATGACAGCGAGATTACCTTGTCTCATTCCGACATCCGATAGTCCGTCACTAGCCTCAAAAGTTCAGAAAAACTGCCGCACCATTCCGAAAAAACGAAGCACCGGAAAGAAAAAATGAAAGGAAATGCAGTTCATTCTCTCCAAAGCAAAGAAGCTGAAAAAATTTGGAACAGTGGTGGTGGAAATCTGCGATCCTCCAGCACATGCGCAGAACTCACAAAAAAATCCGAGCAGTACCGCTGCAGTGAAAAACAAACAAGTACCAACTTTTAAAACAAACGGACGTTTTAAATTTTTTTTTTTTGTTAAAAAAAAACACAAAAAAACAAGCAGGGCCTTTGTATAATCGCAATATACTCCTCCAGGGAGTGGGTATACTGGAGGATTTATCATTACTGGTGTGGTTAAGCCCCAAGAACCCCACCAGCCATGGTAAATCCTCTAGTACATCCACACCCTGTCGGGGTATATTGCTTAATTATCTGCTGTGCTGGTGGCCTGCAAATCACTCCAGTGCATACTACATCTCCCTTTCCCATGGTCAGTGAAACCCATAAACCTTCCGCCTCCCCCATCTACTCCCGTGTTTCAGAACCCTGATCCCTCCCTCACCTAAATTGTCACCCCCCCACCTCTTCTGTCCTCCCTGTCATTCTTAAACAATGTATATCCTGCTATTAGCATGTCCCAGTCCTGCTCCTTGTCACACCAAGTTTCAGTAATTCCCACTATATCAATGTAACCCTCAGCCATGAGCGTTGCCAGGTCCGGAATCCTGCTTCTTAGACTCCTGGCATTAGTACACATGGCTGTCCAAACTCCGGACTTCTGTTTCCTTTCCCTTTCCCTTGTACTAGCTTGCCTACCCACTCCCCCAACTCAATACTTAGCATTTGGTGGGGCTGGTTGTCCCCTTTATCTGCCCTCTGACTTGACACTACCTGTAAACCCCACCAACCTGATTTAGTTTAAACTGTACTAACTCCATTTCATTTTACACCAACTATCAGATCCAAGTTCATCTACAGAAGGGTAGGACAAAAGCACAGCAGAAATCCCAAAACTCTGACACCTCACCGCACTAACAGGGGTAAGAAGGAGGGACTGAATGCTGAGGTTGTAGCAGCAAGAAATGATTCATCTTGTAGTGCTCCATCAACAGCTGGCTTGCCCCAAACATATGAGTTATAAAACACTATATGATCAGCTACTTGAAATTCTGTGGATGATAACAAGAAGCATGGTTACAACTACTCAGGTGAGCCTAAGGTCACTAGGACAAAGAAGATAGCTGGGGGCTGGACACAGTCCCCATAGTCCCACCAAAGCGAGAGTAGGGAAGCGTGCTTAGAGCCCAGGTCGGTCTGCAGGCTCTGTTCCTGTTCATCCTCACATCACATCCTGGTCTGATGATTTTGAACTGTGCATAACAGATAATTTGTGTACCTATGACAGTTCTCCTAGGCACGGAATACAGTTCACATCCACATGCTGGTAGTTCCACCAGAAGTGCTGATTCGTCAGAACATCTTTAAACTAAGCTCCCACCCGCCACTGAGGCTGTATATCCTCCAGCTCCACCCCATGACATCAGATCCTTGCACTCTGGAAGCAAGGGTCCATGCTAACTGCTAGGGGAGGTTGGGTTGTTGCTGTGGCTGTATTGTGCACCACTCGAAGAACAAACCGTTACAGGTAAATAGCCTATCTTTCTAGGGTGTGGATACAGCTCACTATCCACACATTGGCAGACTGCTAGCAGTTCTCCAGGAGGAGAAGATAAGGTGCGCACCCCTATTTGGCAAACGGGGACTGGAGAACTGAGGTCCCAAAAGCAGCATTCCTATGAGACTCAAGGTTGAGGCTGTAATGGGAAATGAAGGTGTGTGCTGACTTCCAGGTGGTTGCCCTGCAGATTTCCTGGATAGGAATGGAAGCAGCCACAAAGCCAGCAGAATGTCTGGTGGAATGAGCCCAAAGCCATACTACAGCTGAGCTCGATGCAGGATGTACTCTATCTGCCAATTACCCACTTTGCTGCCAGTCTCCCAGGGCCTGCTTAATAGAAACATAGACTCTGATAGCAGATAAGGACTGCTTGGCCCACCTACTCTGCCCATTTCCTTACCTACTGGATAAGTTGCAGATCCTAGTTAACCCACAGCCTACTTCTTCCTACCCCCCATCAGAACTGCCTTATGTCTGTCCCATGCATTACTGGATTCCCCACTATTTTGACCCCACAACCTCCTCAGGAAGGCTGCTCCATGCATCCACCACCCTATCTGTGAAAAAATACTTCCTCACATTGTCCCTGAGCCATCCCCCTCTATCTTCAAAATGTGTCCCCCTTTTCTTGCACATCTCTTTTTCTGAAAGATGCTACCCTCTTGGACACTGTTGATTCCCTTGAGATGCTTGAAAGTTTCCATCATGTCCCCCTCTCCCTCCTTACCTCAAGGGTATACATATTAGGCTCCTTTAGTCTCTCTTTGTACGGCTTCTGTTGCAAACCCTGCACCATTTTAGTTGCCCTCCTCTGGACTGCCTCCATCTTGTCTATGTCCTTGCGGAGACGGGGTCTCCAGAACTGCACACAGTACTCCAGATGGGGTCTCACCAACTGTCTGTACAGAGGGATAACAACTTCCTATTTTCGAATGGTGATGCCTCTCCCTATACATCCCAGTGTCCCCCAGCCATTTTTACTGCCTTCTCACATTGTTTCCTTACCTTTAGGTCATCTGATACTACTACCCCAGGTCCCTTTCCATTTTGGTTGCTGTTAATACCCCCCATGTATGCTTCCCTGGGTTTTTGTTTCCCAGGTGCATTACCATGCAGTTCTTTGCATTGAATCTAAGCTGCCATACTTCTGACCATTCCTCCAACCTTGTCAAGTCCCTTCTCATCCTTTCCACCCCCCCTTCTGTGTCAACTCTGTTGCAGATCTTTGTGTCGTCTGCAAAGAGACATTCTTATTCCTTCCGGTCCCTCTGCAATGTCACTTATAAAGACATTAAAAAGGATCGGACTCGGTACTGAACCCTGCAGTACCCCGCTAGTAACCCCCCTTTCTTCAGAGTGGACTCCGTTTAATATTACCATCTGTGTCCTGTTGTCCAGCCAGTTCTTTACCCAGGCTGGCTTATTTGTTTATTAATTTTTTGTGTGGGACTGTGTCAAATGCCTTACTAACATCTAGGTAGGCCATGTCCACAGTCCCTCCCTGGTCTACTACTTTGGTCACCCAGTCAAATAAATCAATTAGATTCGTCTGACATGACCGACCCACTGTGAATCCATGCTGCCTTGGGTCCTGTGCCCCCCTGTCCTCTAGGTACTCAACAATTCTTTTTTTCAGAAGTGATTCCATCATTTTCCTACCACTGAGGTCAAGCTGACAGGTCTGTAGTTTCCTGCCCCTGCTTTACTCCCACTTTGTGAAGGGAATCGCATCCCCCTCCTCCAGGCTCCAGCCCTCAGGTACCACACCATCCTCCCATGATTTGTTAAAAGGGTAGTCAGTTGTGTCACTAGTTCTCACCTTAGCGCTTTTAGAATTCTGGTGTGAATCCCATCAGGCCTCACTGCTTTCTTTGTCAACTTTCAGTTTTAGGAGTTCTTTCAGAACCCTTTTCGGAAAGGACTGGTATCGACCCCCAATCCAGAGTGCTTCTTTAATTGGATTAGGTACCTCTCCTTCCTCTTCTCCTGCGAATACTGAGAAGTATTCATTCAGTGTCTCTTTTTCACTGTCCCTCTCTGCCCGCCCACCCTCCCTTTATTAAGCCTCACTATCCCTTCCTTGGTATTTCATTGCTCCCTCTGTACCTATAAAAGGTTTAATCCCCTTTCTTAACTGAACTGGCCATCTTTTCCTCGGTTTGGGCCTCTGCTATTCTGACTGCCTTCCCCGCTTCCTTCTGTTTTAACTAGTACAGTTCTCTGGCCTCCTGCTTCTGTGTTTCCTTATACTTCCTGAATGCTGTCTTTTTCTCCCCAACCATCCCCGCCACCTCTTTTGAGAACCATAGTGTTTTTTTCTTTCATTTTGATTTGTGTTTATTTGCTTCACACAAAGGCTTGTTGCCTTTGTGATGGCAGCTTTGATGTTTCCCATTGTTCCTTCACCCCTCCTCCTTGCCTGTTTGCTAGTGCTCTTCTCAGGCCCTCTCCTATTTTGACAAAGTCAGCCCTCCTAAAGTCCAGTACCCTCACTTTTGTATGGCTTGACTCTGCGGCTGTGTTTATCGTAAACCACACTGTTTGGTGGTCACTTGTTCCCAGATGGCTACCCCACTTCTAGATCTGAGAGCTTCTCTCCATCCCCATTTGAGAGTATTAAGTCTAAGATTGCTCCTCCTGAGTGGGTTCCAACACTAGCTGTCTGAGGCATGCCTCCTGTAGGGCATCAAGAATCACCTTGCTCTTGGACGTGGCTGCAGCAAAGGTGCTCCAGTCAACATCTGGCATATTCAGGTCCCCATCAACAATATCTCCCTTTTTCTGCCATCCTAGGATGCCTTCCATCATTCCTTGTCCATTTCCTCCACCTGAGGCGGCAATCTGTATACAACCCCCATGCAGATTGTGATGCCATTTCTGGTCTCCAGGGTGACCCACAGTGCCTCCTCTCCTCCCTGTTTACCATTTAGTTCCATTGCTTTGATCCCTTCCCTTTCGTAGAGAGCTACTACTCCTCCTCTTCTACCCTCCGTGTCCCTCCTGTAGATTGCATAGCCTGGAATGCTGACATCCCAGTCATGGTTCTCTGTGTACCATGTTTCAGTGACTGCCAGGATATCCAGGCATCCCTCTTCCACCAAGGCCACCGTTTCAGAGAGTTTGTTACCTAGGCTACAGGCACTGGTACTCACTACACTTCATTTTTTGATGGCCTTACCCCTTTTTGCCCCATCCCTGTTCTTACTGCCTTTTTCTCCATTTACCCCTGCCCTTCTCCCTATCAACTTCTCTGTCTTGGTGTTTACTTCACTAACTACCCTGATTTTATTTTGGAGAAGGGGCTAGGATTCCCCTGCTCCTTTTCAGTGCCTCCCCCCTTGGCTAGCTTAAATGCTTGCCAGTGAAGCATTTAAACCTATCACCTAGGATCCTGGTTCCCCTCCTGGACAGATGCAGACCATCGTGCCAGTACAGGCCTGTATCCCTCCAGGTGGACCCCCAGCTGCTGAAGATGCAAAAAAACCCTGAGCTCGGCATCTGTTTTTCAACCACTGATTGAATCCCATGGTGCGGAGCACCCTAGCCTCACTCATGCCATATACAAGCAGCACCTCCGAGAATGTTACCGTGCATGCTACTTGTCTAAGGCCCCTCCCCAACTCCATAAACTCCTTCTACACTGCTCTGATCCCTTTCCCAGCAAGATCATTTGTCCCTAGGTGGACAATAATGTCCAGCTCCCTCCTCTGTGCAGCTGCTCCCATGATCCTGAGGATTTGGTCCCTGTCCCTCCAAGCCATGGTGCCAGGCAGGCACCTTCCCCCCCAGTTCTACCCTCCCAACAATGGAGTCCCCCACCAGGAGTTGTTTCCTTCCCCTGTGTGGTCCCATGCCACCCTCCTGAGGGTCTCTTTTGTGGAGGTTCCCAGCATCCTCCTTGGTCTCCTGCAGGTGCCTCCCTTCAAGACCACACTCTGAAACGGCATACAAACTGTGGAGAGGTACAACTGGAGGGATGTGCCTGTTCCACCACCCTCACCCTCCCTGAGCCCACTGTGGTCCAACCATCCTCTTTCTTGGCAACCTCTAAGGCTACAGCCACAGCCCTGGTGGTCCCTGGGTGAGAGGAGGCCTCCAATCCTGGCCAACTCAGCCTGGAGGAAGCAACCTCCTCCCTCAGCTCAGAGAGGTGCCTGCAGATGGTACAACACTGCATCCTCCAGAATGTCTCCTGAAGACTGCTGCTGCACACCCACTGTACTGCACCACTCCCTTCATGTCTATTTTGAGGTCCCTCAACTGTTGTTTTGTATGCTTTCTCTTTTCTCTGTTTATTTATTTATTTCTCCCTACTTTCCTACTGCCTCCACGCCCTTATAGCTCCTGCTCTTCCTGTTCTGGGACAGGAAGTTCCTGTATTCCTCAGTCATCTCCTTCTTACTTGCTCAGAGTCAGACCTCCAGCAGCTAGGGATGATGGAGAGCAACTCTTTTTACTCCCAGAATGGTGAGTCTTTTGTGCCTCTTTGATCACTCCCTTCCTGTGCCCAAACAGGAAGTTCCTGTTGTCAGTCAAATCCTGCGCTTATAAAAGTGGAACTGGCTAACGGTGGAGGGGAGGAAGTGCTACATAGTCCCAGTAAAGTAGTAAAGTTCTACCGACACGTTCTCCCTCTTGCTGTTCTCTGCCTAAAGCTATCTAGGGCAGTTTTAAATCCAAACACCTGGCTTCATGCTGTCTAAGCCACTCCCCTAATTTCCAGTTTCTTTCTTTACCTAACTGCACAGATAACAGTTCCCTTCACCCAACTTAGAGAAACACACTAACTCTTGTTTTTTTTTTTTTTTACCCTAAACTGAAGGTCCCAGTAGTAGAGTTCTAGTTCTTAAGTACCAGTAGAGTAGCAAAGTTCTAATGGCACCTGCTTCCTCTTGCTGGTCTCTGCCAAAAGTCAACATAAGTCACAAACAGCCAGTGAGCCTAACTCCTACTGTGCAATCCTTATAATGAGGGGAGCACCCTCTGCAGGTCCTGATTAAGGAGCCTTCAGTAGGCCTCAAAGATGGATCTGTAAAGTAAACTGTAAGGTTAATCACCTAGTTAAGGTGAAACTCTGATGCTTCCTCTAGGAGTAATTTTGGGTGGTGGCGAAGGAGAACCTTATCCTTATGGAAGACCAGATATGGAGTCTCCACCAAGAGTACCTGGAGCTCACTGATCCTTCTGGCTAACGTGATGGACACCAAAAAGGCCACTGTCCATGACAGGTGTGACATCTCACACCTGTGCATAATAAGCCAAAATGTCTTGAGCATAGCCAGCATTAGGTTCCATGGTGGTGGTGGTGGTAGTTCATGCATTGGAGGAAACAGATAGTCAAGGCCCTTTAAAAAAGTACCTGAACACCTTTTCCTGGGCCACCATCAGCACACTAGTCTGCGCCTGAGCTGGTTGCCAGGGGCACCCTGAGAGTCATTGCTCACAGCTCCAACCGGGAGAGGGATCAAAAGTACTGAAGAATATTAGCCACCGGTGGCTGCTGGCAGCAGGGGGGCCTAGGGGTGCAGACCTAATGCATGGGGCAGGGAGCTCCTGCAATAACGAGATACATCAATATATACAGACTTCTAAGAAAGTTGAAACGGACAGTTAACTAGGCCGCACTTAGGGGGAAATTTCTGTTTAGAAATAAAACTCTGTTTAATGGAGATGCGGGAATGCAGTGCGGAGGAGGGGCATACATGGGTAATATGGGGTGGAACTGTGTGGAGACAAACACTTAATTCGTATTTGAAACTGATTGCTCTTCCTGGTGAGAGAAAGGGTGTGCAATCAAGCAAGTACTTGGGGGATATATGGAGGGGAGGGGGTGGGTTGGGGTTGGAATACAGTTAATGAGTTTGAAAGTTTATGGTTATAGAAGTTATAATAATTTATATATATTTTGCATTTATCTTCTTAATAGCATTCTGTACCGTAAATCTGAATGGCATGGTAAGTGTTGGGGTATCAGACAGAAAGGTAACACTGAAGTACATATGAAGGGGGCCATGGTGTGCTTAAATTGTGCATTATGCTGAGGAACTACAGCCTTGATGTTCTCATCTCTTGGAATGTGAAGGGGATAGCTCCCTGATTAAAAGGTCTAAAATATTAGCAGCCCTGAAGCGGCACACTATCCAAGTTGCAATGCAACACGAAATACATTTAAGCCAAAAGGAACATGGTAAACTAGTAGGAGGGGGTTGGAGCCTGCTATTCAGCATCTTACTCATCGCATAAGAGAAGAATGGCCATACTTATAAATAAGAGTTTCCCATTGAAAGTGAACAGGTTGGTAAAGGACACCCACGAAGGCAGATACGTATTTGTGGTGGGAAAGGTAAGGGAACAGGAGATCACAGTGGTGAGTATATATGCCCCCTCAATGTATGATCTGAGCTTTTACCAATCTCTATTGGAGGTGATTCACAAAGAACAGTTCTCAGGAATGGTTATGGGTGGGGATTTCAACTGTATCATGGACTGGCAAGGGGATTACTCAAGGTCAGGGTGGGGTATAGAACAAACAAGGTCATAGAAGGTTGGGCCCAAGGGTTAGCATAGTTGGAACTGGTAGATAGCTGGAGGACGTTAAATCTGGGGGCCAAGGAGTTCATGTTTTAATCAACCCCTCACAAATCCTGGTCCAGACTAGACTACATTTTTGTACCCGGGGGGATGTATAATAAAATCAAAGGGGTCTCTCATAGCTCGATTCTTAGAGCAAACCACTCCAAACTGCAGTTAAACATTAAGACTGGGGCGGGAAGAGAGGGAGTATAGACCATGGCATTTTCCCCACTTACCTACTATGTAGAGAAAAGTTTCAATCACATTAAGAAATCAGTGTGATATCTACTGGGAAACTAATAAAGGGTCTGTGGGCTCGCAGGGGGTATTATGGAAAGCAGGAAAAGCCTTCTTGAGAGGGTAATAGTTGTGATGCTTAGTCTGCTGGTTATGATTATTGTATGCTAGTTGTAATATAAAAATATAGTATGTGATTGTCTCACATAAGACAGCCTGTGCCATGGGTGTTCCCCCAGCAGATTTCAGTTACAGGATGTAACTGACCAGGAGATCTCTGTAATACAATTAACTTCCTTGAGAAATTGCATTTTATGGCCGTTTTATGACCTGTTGCTGCCTCTGAAGTTGGGAAGCTAAGTATGCATTTTATTACAGGACAGGACATAACTTAGCCGATTCCTGATGGCGATATCTAACTCAAGTGACGCATGGCAGAGTTGAAAAAAAAAAAACCTCTGATGTTCCTTGGGAAAATAAGAAACCAACCACCAGTTCAAAGAAAAGGCTCGACTAAAAACTATCATAATTTGGGAAATTAGTTTTTGCTGAAGTTACATTATTTAAAATATCTCCTGACAGGAAATTATGTTTGTATTTTTTTTTGTTCTAAAAGGAGGCGTTAGATGACTCATAGAAGAGGTGTGGAGACACAGAGTTTTAAACCGAATACTGTGTCTGGACTTGGGGTCAAATACCATCTTGGGAAGATAGAAAGACAGAGCTCCCTGATAAGCACTTACAGTTTAACATTGGCAGGATAGATATTAAGGTGACCATCTGGAACCTTTTGTGCTGAATGTAAATTCATCTGCCTGAGGTCTAGTATAGTCTGAGATCTGCAGTGCGTTTGGGTACCAGGAAGAAATGAGAATAAAATCCCTGTTGGAACTCCGATGGAGGGACTGGCTAAATGGCCTTCTTGAGCAGAAGTGCCTGAAGTTCCTCCTAGAGAATAGGAATGTGGTCAGGTGGGCAGTGGACAGAGTGAGGGGGATGAGGGGGAGGCACGGGGGTGAGTTCCAGTGTGTAACCCCTTTCCATGATCTGAAGTACCCATTCATCTGACGTTAGTGCTTGCCAGGCCTCTAAATGAAGGGCAAAGTGGCTGCTCACCAGGGCTTGACAAATTTTAAATGAGGTACTTGTACACAGACAAGTGGCTTGTCAGAAAGTAGTTGTCCCGGTGCCTGAGTTTGTAGTCCAGGTATAAAACTGCATATTTTTAGTGGAAAGTATAAACATACAGAAAACCTAAACTTATTTATTGTACTGTAGTGTCAGTTATTTAGTGCTGTAATAAACAATAAGGAGAATAATATGAATTGTTTTGTTTTTGTCAGGATGGAGAGGATTGTGCCAGAATTAGCACGCGACGCCAGCAGCACAGTCAGTGAGAACATCATGCAGCAGAGAGTATAGCATCAGCATCAGGAAAAGACAAGCTATAGGAAGCCTGAACTTGCTCCAGCTGGAGCATCATATTCAGTGTCATAGTCATCATCAGCACTGGCGACAGCTTCAGGGGCATTTCCATGTGAATCAGCATCAACAGAACTAGTAGTTGAACCAGCATGACCATGAATGTGTTGTGTGCCAGGACCAGATAGTAGCCAGTGGTTGATAGCTTGATCCGGATCAGCGCTGTCTAATGCAGGACCTTCAACTGCTATATGCAAAGTGACTTGGAGTGTGCCATCAGCCAAACTTGTCCTTAGTTTTGCTTTTATAGGATTCTGAATGGAGAATATTCTGTTACATTTAGTTGTAGACACGCTCATAGCCAGTAACATTTCTATTAGGTCAAGGATGTGAGCAAGCTGAGCTGGTCTCTCTCAGTAGTAGTGAATATACTTGCAGATATGGCTTATCAACTGCAGACGTAAGCATTGCTTTGAATGCAAAATGCTCCCTTTGTATACTAGTTATGTGATCTTCAGAAAAAAAGTTTCGAAAATAGTCTAACAAATTACTGAAATCGGTCGTGCCAAATTGTGCAAGTTCAGAGGTCGAAATTTTTTAAATCTAAAGAACTGAACCATTTTAGAGTTTCCTCCGAGAAATTCCGAAATCGCTGGTCAGTGTAAGATACTGCTGCACCAGCTGTGTATCAGTCATAAAATCTACTTCTGGACTGTTACCTTTGAATGTAAAAGGAACATTCTTGTCCAACTCCTCACTGCCACATTTTGAAATGAGATAGATAGTTCATGCATTTCTCTGCAGGATTATATTGGGCTAGAAGTGATGTCATAAACTTTCCAGATCTATTATTAGCAGGTCATCCTTTTGAAATTCCAGTGATAGATTTTTCAATATTGGCAAAAAATCCTGAAGAATAAACAGTGATTTTACAAACTGTACTGTGTGCATCTCTTAGAATTGCCTTTGCGTTGGCCCCATCATCACCAGCAGAATTTGACACATGTTCAAAATGTTGAACTACTGTGGGCAGGTTGACTTGAATAGCATGAACTGAACATGTCTCACTTGCAAGCCAACGAACTTGCTTTATTACACTAAAATGAGCCAACTCTGTGTGTATACCTGCTATTTCCTACAATTCCTTAAGTTTCTTGGAGCTGTAATGGTAAAATTTTAAAATTCCTTTCAGGGTGTTTTCTACTTTTTAAACAAAGGGATTTTATTTTGTGACATCAAGAACTGCTAACTCCAGTTTGTGGGCTACGCAATGCGTGGGTATTACAATGAGGACCTGCTGTCTGATTTTTGCTGTGGTGCCACCTGTATGGCCCCATTGTCACACTGGCACTATCAAGGTTGGCAGATACTTTGATGGATAGTATCTGCTTGTTATTATATTGTATCATATTTGCGATATAAATATATTTATTTGAATGTCTGCTTGGAAAATATGGCAGCCAGCAGGCCATGGGAAAGACTAGCTTTTAAAGAGGCCTGACCTTTTGACCCCAAAGGCCCTGGCTTGCTGGAACAGCTGGCTGTAGTAAAACTGACCCATCGGATAAATTAATTAAGCGCTTTCTTTGACATCTTCTGTCATGCCTGTGTTAGCTGTTATACAACAGGTTGTAAAATTACAACTACAGTACTTTGAGATCCAGAAAACCATAGAAGACTGCATTTTTTACGACATCTTGGGAAGCAACAATTTCTAACAGATACCGGTTACAGTTCTTACCACTAGGAGAAAATAGTTGTCAGGAAGATGTTTTGCTGGAGATCAAAGGGGAGTGCTCTGACCAAAGAGACTGTCATAATTTGATATTGCTAAGATTTCAAGCAAGCAGTAAAATGACACCCTTTTGGATATATTTGGTCATGTTACATATAGAACAGTGGATGGGAAAGTCAGCTTAAAACTCGAATTTAATGGTTGCCCGAGGTGTGGGATGCTACATAAACCCCGAGGACGAAGCCCAAGGGGCTTATTAAAACATCCCACACTGAGGGCAACCATTAAATTCAAGTTTTAAGCATACTTTCCCATCTTTCATTTTTTATAATTGCTGGTCTGCAATTTCTTGCCACACTGACTACCTGTGCTGTGTCTCAGTCATGCAGGCAAGCTCACGTGCACACACACACACACACACACTAAGACAGTATTCTTGCTTTTTGTTTCTTTGCTTTTTTGGTTTCACATTTTTGAGAGCTGTATATTTAGGCTGCGATCGTAATCGCGATGCCACTTACCTTAGCGAGCGAGTTCGGAGGCGTTGTTGGTGGCAGTTGCAGCTTTGGAAGGATCAACCAGATAGTTGTTTTTTTTTATACTTAGAACTTGTGTTTTGTTTTATTTTAAAAGAAGAAGCAACGACGACTGTCGGTCAGACGGTCCCTCGCTACGTGGGTAAGGAGTCGCCATGTTTTGAAAACTGTGAAAGCCCTCCCAGGATGAGACGGACAGCCAATCAGGGAGTGGCTGTTCTTGAGTGACTCAGCACGTGCTCCCCGTTATAACCCGCAGGTTATAACGGGAAATTATAACTTGGTCAGCCTATGGAAGAAATTGCTGACCAGTTATTATAATGTAAATTAATTGCAGGACTAACAGTGACCTCATGAGCTGTGACCTCACAGGATGGGAGGGGCATTTTGGCTTATTATCACTGTGGCTGAAAGGAGTTTTGCCTTCTATCTCCAGACTCCTAAGAGAACACATACACACTGTGTTCTGGACTTAAAAGCACTTCTGTCACAAGTAGGTAATATCCAACTGAAAACTGAGTTAGAACTAGAAATTCGAGTACCAGGCATTTTGCTTCTGTAATTTCCATTTCTTTTCGACTGTAAACATTTATGTATATACGTTCTATGTTTTGTATGTATTTACTATTTTTTTTAATTGTAGTAAACTTTTTGTTTTCCTTAATTCTGCCTGAGTCTTTTCTCATTTTTGCATGTGAATACTGAGACAGTGTTGATAAAGCTGACATAACTGTTAAGGGCTTAAAGTGTGTTACCATCTTGCTCTAAGGTAAGAAAATACCTAGATTACAATTGAGTCAAAAAAAGGAGAATTGTGAACCAGGCTGGGTTAGGTATTGCACTGCATTTCCCCGAAGAGGGTGTGATATTTAATCCTGTTAACTGGGTGTGCTAGGGGAAAAGGGTTCATATTTGACCTCAAGACTCGAGACTGGTATGTGTTTCTGACCCAAAACAGACAGGAGGGTTACCCAGTTTGTCTCCTGTTCACATATTACACTTCGAGGTTGGGCACTGTGAGAGCAGAGGGCCTGACCTGAGGAGTACGTTTGTGACATATGAGAACTGGTCCAGGCTTGCTCACATCTTTAAGTTCCACAAAAGAAAGATCAACAGACTCAAACACAGAGCTTATTGCCTTAAAAACTCCATCTGCATGGGAATGTTCTAGAGGAACAGCTTCAATTAACACAGTTGTAACCTTTTTTTTCTGCGCCATCAACAAAACGAAGGAAAACGTTTTCCCACTCTACAATGCTTGCATCTGTACTGCCATCTGCAGGAATGGTTACAAATTTTGTATTTTTGACAGTCTGGATCTGTGTTTTGGACTTGACAGCTGATATTGCATTACAGGAATCTCTGGTCAGTTGCCATTTACGTAATTGCTGCTAAGTTCAACTCCATTTTTTTTTTCTTGTGATGTACAAGGCCACTCCATATCTGAGAAAGGACATACACTTTTTAGCCAAGGAATATGCAGTGTTAAATAAACGCCTCATTTTATTTTGGGAGACTTTCTCCATCTGAGAAAATACATGATATATTGCTATTTCAGACATGTTAAAGTTGACTGCACGTTAACCAGTTTCGTGACTATGATAGTTTACACAAATTATATGTGTATAGGATGGTAGTGGGGTTTCAGTGGCACATAACAAATCATGCCGACTTACTATGGGCGCCACCCGTCCAGCACACACTTGTGATCTGTACATCCAGGTCGGGTGGCTTCCACTCCTCAGCAGGATCTAGTACCCAGACCTCTCTACTAACCAGAAAGGTTCTCCTCAGGCTCATGCCGCCAGGTGTTGAAAAGCTCCTTACTGTATACTACTGCACCCAGCATACCAGAACTGCACAGCACCAAATCTATCAGGTCCCCAGATGCCAGACTACTATGGGTCAGAGTAGCACTCCACAGTGGTACAACTCACTCAACAATGAAATGCATACCACTGCTACAATTGGCAACCTTTAAGAGGAAACTCCAACAACACTTCTCTTCAACCAGTCAGTGCAATTGCCTCACTTAAGGGGGTCACCTCTCCTCCCACACTGGTCCATGCTGGCCCGTAACCTCTCATGTGGTTGCAACTCTTTGGCTCCTACTCCCTCCTTTGCATCCCTCTACACCCCACTCCCCCCATCTGTGGCACTTCATGGACATCGGTCCCCTCCCACCAACCATGCAGTTCTTCTTCCTCCCTCCTCCTACTACTTTACCTTCCCCTAGACAATGGCCTTCAGCTTGCTCACTCTCTGTCTCTTCCCGCATACTCCTCCTCCCCTCCACCCTTAAGTTCTCTCTTTTTTTTTTGGCTATTCTGTCATCTTCATCATGAAACCTGCATTAATCAAGCTGATCTTGTATCTCTCCCCAAATGACTGTATTATTGTATGTGTATAAGCATCAATTATGTGTAACCTTGTTGACTTTTGTATGTATGTTTACCCTGTTGCATCTTTTGACGTGGAACCTTTGTAAATTAGCAGTTCTTGCTCAAAGGTACTTGTAATCCTAGAGTTTAATAAATACATAAAATAAATATGTGGATTTGATTTTTCATTGGCTCTCACTAACTCACTTCTGAAATTATGCCAGTCCGGTGGCGCTGAGGATTGAGGTGCTGGGCCACACCTCATGCCACGCCGGTGACCTGGATTCGGGAATGGACTCGGGCCGCGAGGGGCTGGCAGGGGAGATGAAGGGTCGAGTGTCCCGACTGCCCTCTTCCTCTGGGGTGGGTGGGTGAGGGCTGTGCGCTGCACTGCAGTGGCACCTGGCGGAAGCTGAGTGTACTGCAGTTGCGGGCACATTAGGGGAGAGGAGCGTGGCAGGCATCTGCACGTGGGTGCATTGACACCATTGCACGTCCGACTCATTGGGGCAAAAACCAGAGGAAAAATGGTGGTGGGGACTGCAGCGGCTGACGGTCGAGCCCTCTACCCCCGGACCTGAGAGGCGTAGCCACCAGTGTCTGTGCCACAGGTCCCTGAAGGGGGGGATCCTGTCATTGCCCAGGCCTGTATGGTTGGGCATATAAATCCGAGTGCCAGACCTGATCTGGGGGTGAAGATGCCAGGGCTCTGTGTAGGACCGCTCTGCCCGGAGGAGGAAAAAACGGGCGATGATTAAAATAAAAAATTCTGAATTATTTGAACCAGTGGCAAACATGTTAGTTTTTTTTGAATAAGCAGGGATCACAAGATTGGGATATTTCTCACAGACTGAGCAGTACATGACGCGTTTTTGGTCATCATACCTTAACCAGTTAAACTAATTTAGCCAGTGATGCTGAAACAAACACTCAAGCCCTTTTTTCAAAATCATATTTTTTATCTTTACTTCTTTTCTCAGAGTTTGTTTGTTTCATTTTCCTCATCTAAAATCAAAGGTCGCTTTCTACTGCTAATATAATTTTTCTCACTCATTTGAGAAATTGGTATGATCAAGTCAGATTGATCACCTGTTATGTCTACAAATACAGACCCAGACTGAGAATCATTGTTTTCCTGACTAGGGTGACAGGGGACTGGTTGGGGCTGGCTTTTAGACTGTGAAGAAGAAGAAGAAGAAGAAGAAGAAGGCCCTGACTCTCTACTTTTTGTTCCTGCAGAAGATGACATGGAGGATGTTTTCCAATTCCAAAGGGAAAATAAAGTAGTTTGCTTTGGCTTATTTCTTTGCATTTTTTTCAGCTTCTATGCAATTGTGAAAATACTGAAATATTTTTGTACACAATACAATTTTATGTTATCTTTGTGTGTATGTTGTGTGATTTTTTTTATCTTAAGCTGTTTGTGCTTAGTGCTTATGCTTATAACACTACAAGAGGGCCAGGCCAGGACAGAGTAGGTGGGAGCAGGAGCAGAGGGAGCGGGAACCAACTACTAGTGCTCCACAGTTTTTCACTTCCCCAAGTTCCTACCCCTCTCAGGGCAGGTTAGGTCTCTCACAGCCACACACCCACACCTCCAACAAAGAAAGGTTTGTTTTTGATGTACCACAACACGTTTTCTCCCTTTGTGGTGTTAATTGTTTATTTCTAAGAAGTCTGCAGTTGATCCCCAAGTTCCTCTACCTCTCAGGGCAGGTTAGGTCTTGCACTCAGCCACATACACACACACCAAGAGTCACAGTCACCTCCATCAAAGTATGGTATTGGTACTCGTAGCTATATTTATTTTTTTTAGTGTGTAGTGTAGCACAAAAAAATGTTTTTCCCAATCGTTTATTTCTAATAAGCAGTTGTTCCTCAAGTTCTTCTCAGGGCAGCACATTAAGTCTCACAGCCACAGTGTCACACACACCTCCACCAAAGTAGGTCACTAGGTATGCTTTTTTCTGTGTAGCACAAAAAATGTGTTTCCCCTTCCTATAGTTTATTTCTAATATGTCCGCAGTTCTGCAAGTTCATCTACACTCAGGGTAGCAGGTTAGGTCTCACAGCCACACAGTGTCACATACACCTTCACCAAAGTAGGTATAGGTAGCTAGGTTTATTTTTTTTTCTGTGTAGCCCAAAAAATTTTTTTCCCCTTCTTATAAGTTTATTTCTAATAAGTCTGCAGCTGTTTCCCCAAGTTCCTCTCAGGGCAGCAGGTTAGATCTCACAACCATACACTGTGTCACACACCTTCACCAAAGCAGGTATAGGTAGCTAGGTTTATTTTTTTTCCTGTGTAGCCCAAAAATTTTTTTTCCCCTTCTTATAAGTTTATTTCTAATAAGTCTGCAGCTGTTTCCCCAAGTTCCTCTCAGGGCAGCAGGTTAGATCTCACAACCATACACTGTGTCACACACCTTCACCAAAGCAGGTATAGGTAGCTAGGTTTATTTTTTTTCCTGTGTAGCCCAAAAAATGTTTTTCCCTTCTTATAAGTTTATTTCTAATAAGTCTGCAGCTGTTTCCCCAAGTTCCTCTCAGGGCAGCAGGTTAGTTATCACAGCCATACAGTGTGTGTCACACATCTTCACCAAAGTAGGTACTGTATAGGTTGTTAGGGGTTTATTTTTTGTGTAGGCCAAAAAATTGTTTCCCTCTTCCTATAAGTTTATTTCTAATAAGTCTGCAGCTGTTCCGTAAGTTCCTCTGAGGGCAATAGATTAGGTCTCACAGACACACAGCGTCACACACACCTACACACCGAAGTAGGTGTAGGTAGCTAGGGGTTTATCTATTTTTTTCTGTGTAGCCCACAAAATGTTTTTCCCCTTCCTATAAGTTTACATCTGCAGCTGTTTCCCCAAGTTTCTCTGAGGATAACAGGCTAGGTCTCACAGACACACAGTGTCACTCACACTTACACACTAAAGTAACATAGAGACATAGGAACATAGAAGTTGATGGCAGATAAAGACTACACGGTCCATCCAGTCTGCCCATTTCTTTTTCTACCTTATAAATGTGCCATCGACCTTTGCTCTGTCAATGGCCTATCTATTCATACTCATCTGTATTGCTCCCTTATGCCTATCCCATGCCTGTTTGAAGTCCTGCACTGTATTCATATCCATATCCACCACTTCCTGAGGTAGGCTGTTCCATGCATCCACCACCCTTTCTGTGAAAAAGAACTTCCTCACATTACCCTTTAATCGGCCTCCCTGTAATCTCATGCTGTGTCCTCTTGTCCTGCTATTTTTCTTATATTGAAACATGTTATACTCTTCCACCTTGTTAATGCCCTTAAGGTGTTTGAATGTTTCAGTCATATCACCTCTCTTCCTCCTTAGCTCTAGAGTATACATATTGAGCTCCATTAATCTGTCCTCATATGTTTTCTGATGCAGTCCCTGCACCATTTTGGTTGCCCTTCTCTGGACTGCCTCAATTTGGTTAATGTCCTTGTGAAGGTGTGGCCTCCAGTACTGCACGCAGTACTCCAGATGGGGTCTAATCAGTGTCTTGTAAAGAGGGATTATTACCTCCCTCTTCTGACTTGTGATACCACTACTAATACACCATAATATCCCCCTAGCCTTACCTACTGCTTTAGTGGTCTGCTTGGGTGATTTCAGGTCGTCAGTGATGATGATGCTCAAGTCTCTTTCTTCCCTTGTGACTGCCAGCAACTCCCCTCCCAGCCTATAGGTGGTTTCAGTGTTTCTCTTCCCTATGTGCATGATCTTGCACTTCTCTGCATTAAATCCCAGTTTCCACTCTTCCGACCATTTTGCTAGTTTATCCAGATCTCTTCTCATTCTGCCCACCCCATCTGGATCATCTACTCTGTTGCAGATCTTGGTGTCATCTGCAGACAAACAAACCTTACCCTCCAGTCCATCTGCAGTGTCACTGATGAAGATATTGAAGAGGACTGTCCCCAGGACTGATCCCTGAGGTACCCCACTTGTGACTTGCATCTCTTCTGACTGTATACTGTTTACCACCACTCTCTGTTTTCTGCCTGTCAACCAGTTTGCCACCCAGTTGACCAACTCCTGAGCCACCCTGAGCCTACCCAGCTTATAAATCAATCTTCTATGTGGAACAGTATCAAAAGCTTTGCTGAAGTCAAGGTAGGCGACATCAACTGCTCCCCCTTGGTCCACCACTCTGGTTACCCCTTCAAAGAAATCTATAAGATTAGTTTGACAGGACCTTCCTTTTGTAAACCCATGCTGTCTTGGATCCTGTGCTCCTATGGATTCCAGGTGTTGCACTATCCTTTCCTTAAGGAGTGCCTCCATAATCTTGCCAACTACTGAGGTAAGACTGACTGGTCTGTAGTTCCCTGCCTCCTCCCTGCTACGACTCTTGTGGAGCAGGATCACATGAGCCCTTCTCCAGTCATCAGGTCCCATTGCCTTGTCCACCCTGAGCTTATTGAGCTCTTGTAGGACCCTTTCTTTTTTTAAGGGACTAGTGCTCACCTCCCTCCTTCCTGTGTCCATGGTGCTGAGCTGTGGGCCCTGACCTACCTTCTCTTCAGTAAATACTGAGCAGAAGTATCTATTTAGGATAGATGCTTTTACATGGTCCTCCTCCTCACACGCCTCTTATCTCCTTTGATCTTAGCAAGCCCTCTGGACTTTCCTTTCACTAATGTATCTATAGAAAGTCTTGTCATCTTCTTTTACTGTTTGTGCTAGTGTTTCCTTGGTTTGAGCCTTTGCCTGCCTGCCTTCCCTGCTTCCCTTAGGGAAGTTTGGTATGCCTCCCTATCTTCATCCGCTGTGTTCCCTTATATTTCCTGAAGGCCAGCCTTTTGGCTCTGACCTTTTCTGCTACTGTTTTTGAGAACCAAAGTGGTTTCCTTCTT
The DNA here is from genome assembly GCA_016271365.2 of Neoceratodus forsteri. NCBI lineage: Eukaryota > Metazoa > Chordata > Ceratodontiformes > Ceratodontidae > Neoceratodus > Neoceratodus forsteri. Next base: position 895,856,335 of record CM057450.1, read on the forward strand.
CTTTTGCACTTCCTTTTCTCTCTAACAAAATGGGATGTTGCTTCAAGTATTGCATCCTTAATGCTTGCCCACTTTGCCTGTACCCCCTCACCTGTATTTCTTTTTGCTAGGGCTAGCTTAACTCTGTTGACCATCTTATCAAAGTCAGCTCCTCTGAAGTCCCATATTTGTGCCTTGGAATGGGATGATTTAGTTGTAGTGGCCAAATTGAACCATACCATGTGATGGTCACTGGCCCCCAGGTGACCTTCTACCTGGAGATCTGTGATCCTTTCCCTGTTAGTCAGTACTAGATCTAGGATAGTCCTGTCTCTTGTGAGTTGTTGTACCGGTTGTTTGAGGCCCTCCCTCTGCAGAGAATCCACCATGTGTCTAGTTCTGGCAGATGTTCCTGCTGGTATTGACCAATCTGTATCTGGCATGTTGAAGTCTCCCATTATCAGAACCTCCCTTTAGCTGTCATGTTTGTATATCTTTAACAGTGATGTGTCTATGCCTCCCCTGGTCTGGGGCCTCTAGACAACCCCAGTTCTTATGGCTGTCCCATTTCCTGTTTCCAGGGTGACCCACAGTTCTTCTGGCTCCTTATGTGTATTCTGAATTTCTGTAGCTTTGATATTTTCATTGACATACAGGGCCTCCACCCCCTTTTGCACCCCGGTCTCTTCTGAACAGTACATAGCCAGGCACTGAAGTCTTCCAAGTGTGGTTACTGGTAAACCACGTCTCGCTAATTGCTACTGTGTCCAGTTTAGCCTATGTCATTATTGCCTGCAGGTCTGGGATCTTGTTTCCCAGACTGCGAGCATTTGTGTACACGATTTTCCATTGGCCAGATTTCAGTGTTAGTTGTTGGATGAGGTCTGGTGTTTCCCCTGTGCGACGTATGGGGAGCTGGACCTTTTTCCTTACCTGGTGATGCAAATGAACTGCAAACATGCTGAACTCCTGTTTGACCACTAGCTGAGGGGCGAGGGGTGTTCTTCCCATTCGACATATGGGGTGCTGCACCCCTCACCCGTAGGTATAGATTAGGTAGTTAGGTTTATTTTTTTTTACTGTGTAGCACACAAAAATGTTTTTCCCCCTTCATATAGTTTATTTCTAATAAGTCTGCAGTTCCCTAAGTTCCTCCACACTCAGGGCAGCAGGTTAGGTCTCACAGTCACACAGTGTGTCACATGCCTTCACCAAAGCAGCTATAGGTAGCTAGGGGTTTATTTTTTTTTCTGTGTAGCCCAAAAAATGTTTTTCCCCTTCCTATAAGTTTATTTCTAATAAGTCTGCAGCTGTTCCCCAAGTTCCTCTTAGGGTAACAGGTTAGGTCTCACAGACACATGGGGCCCAATTCCAAAAGGCATTATGCCTGGTGCAAGGTGATTTACGCTGAACCCAGTGGTGCAAATTGCAATGTACACCAGGCATAACACCAATTGCAGTTCCTTAAAGGAGCCTTGTGCCATGCCGAATGCAGGTTGTGCTTGCGCTACACGCCACCCACACGCCTGCAGCTGCATGGCGAGTGGGTGGGTAAGACAGCAACTATGCCCTATTCCAACAGGGGTGGCTGCCATAACCCTCATACACCATTACAGAAGCCACACTGACGCTGCAGAAATAGACCAACAGGGAGATGGTCTAAGGGGCATCTGTCCATGCCAGTCAATGGATGCCCACTCTGCTGCACTGCGGAAATTTTCCTGCTGTGCTCCCCATGCCTCCCACAGCACATACATGTCCCCACCCCCAATGTCAGGACCCCAGGATTTTTTTTTGTCTGCCTCTAAACGGCATGTGCCACCTATCCAGCCCCAGATGTCCCCTGGTGCTTGTGGTGGTGTTCTGGGGTGGGGAGCCGGATGGGCAGATGTCAGTGGCTGTGACTTGTGGCATACAGGCCATTGCGCCATGCCCGTGGTGCTAGTCTGCGCCTGCCGCAAGTCGCAGGACATTGGTGACAGGGACCTTGCCTGTCTCAGAACCGCGCAGGGTCCCTGGTGTAGTGCTGCATAGCTAACTCTCATATGCTCACGAGTTGCGCCATGCATCTCAGAATTGGGCCCCCAGTGTCACACACACCTACACACCAAAGTAGGTATAGGTAGCTAGGTTTATTTTTTTTCTGTGTAGCACAAAAAAATGTTTTTCCCCGTCCTATAGTTTATTTCTAATAAGTCCACAGTTGTTCCCCAAGTTCCTTCACCCTCTCAGGGCAGCAGGTTAGGTCTCACAGCCACACACACACACCCCTCTACCAAAGTAACTAGGTAGAGTAGGTAGGTATAAGTAGCTAGGATTATTTTCCTGTAACCAGCGTAAAACAGTTTTTCCATTAGTTTATTTTTTTGAATAAGTCCGTTGTTCTCCCCCAGTTCCTCCAGCCTCTCAGCCTGGCAGCCACACACACCCTCCACCAAAGTAGGCAGCTAGATTTTTTATTTTCCCCAAAAATAAATGCTTTTGGTACTTTCTTTAGGTAGCTAGTGGTGTAGTAGGTAATTCAGCCCTAGCCCCCCCAATCAGCCAGTAGTAAGTTACGTTTAGTAGTCCTAAGACACACAAAGTATCACAAACACATACAGCCTCCGGATTTCAATGTGCACTACTGCACTGCTGCTTGCCAAATAAACTGCCCTTTTTTTGGTTTTTGTTTTTATCTTCACTTCAGTTTCTCCTCTCTGGGATTATTGTTTTTAATTTGTTTTGTCACCCACAGACTTTCCTTTCTTCTGATGACTTCTGTCTGCAATCCCCAATCGTGGATTTCTTGAACGCCTCTTCCCCCCCAGTCTTTCAGATCAGCTCTATCCACGATCCCCTCTCAGCGCCTCTTAAGTTTTATTTTCTGCAGGCAGGTACTGGTAGTTGTTTAGCTTAGGTTAGGTAGCAAGTTATTACCATAGTTGTAGGTAGTTAGTATAGTAATATTCATGTGGCCCCATGGACCATGTTGAGTCTCTCCACCGCGCAGCCACCGGAGTAAGAGAGCAGCAAAAATGCCTCTGCTCTCTGGATGTGTCAGTAGCAAAATGGTGTGTCTTCCAACCCAGACCAGCTACTGACACTCCCAGCTCCTCCCCAAGACGTGTTCTCATCCAATAGCCAGGACTGACAGGCATTCTGTTTCTGCTACAGTATGTGCTGCAAAGCCTGTCAGTCTGGCTGAATTTGCCCAATCTATGTGCTGCTCACTCCCAACCTGACTTCCCGCTCCAGTGCTCCCCCCAAGATACAGACAAACAGTGCCCACCAGCGCTTGTAATAGGGGCGCACATTCCTGTGCCAGCAGTGCCACATGACTAACAGTTGTGACAATCAGGTCACTGTGGTTTCATGCTGCTGGGGGAAACCTTGAGGTGCCGTGGCGCTGCCATGTAGTGGTCGGGGAATGGAAAAAAAGAAACAATGCACAGAAAAAAAAGGTTTGGAAGTCCATGGGACAAACTGTACATAACAGACTGTGTCTCCACACTTAAAAAATAGTTGCTAAGACAGAGAGCGAGAGAAAGCAGGCAAAGCGTCCTTAAATCAAGGAGGTTATTTTCTAGACTACACTGAATTGAATTATTACTCTTTGAACCTGTGTAAGTAACTAGTATTGATTCTCTTGTTTTTCGGGTTGACTTTTCTTAGTTTAACTTTAATTTGCCAGGGAGGAACTGTAGCTGGGAGATATTTGCAGTCATTCATGACTAGACCTGTAACTTAACCTCTGTGAAATAGGTGTCTGTTAAGGGGAGGAGCTGAAAGGGGCCTAGTTGAACTGTAGATTTAAAACAGGAGTTGTCTGTGGTCTCTGTCTGCTGAGACAGAGAGAGAAAGCAGCCAAAGCTTCCTTAATCCATTACACCCATTAGCGCCATATGGTGTCAGAACCATCCATTGCTTAACCTGACCCAAAATGGCCGCACATGATAGAATGAGTTAAGTCAAAGAGGTTATTTTCTAGACCACACTAAATTGAATTATTACTTTTGGGACCTGTGTAAGTAACTAGTATTGATTATCTGTTTTTGGGGTTGACTTTTCTTAGTTTAACTTTAATTTGCCAGGGAGGAACGATAGCTGGGAGATATTTGCAGTCAATTGTGACTAGACTTGTTACTTAACCTCCGTGAAATAGGTGTCTGTTAAGGGGAGGAGCTGAAAGGGGCCTAGTTGAACTGTGGATTTAAAACAGGAGTTGTTTGTGGTCTTTGTCTGCTGAGACAGAGAAAGAGAGAAAGCAGCCAAAGTTTCCTTAAATCAAGGAGGTTATTTTCTAGACTACACTGGATTAAATTATTACTTTTTGGACCTGTGTAAGTAACTAGTGTTGATTATCTGTTTTTGGGGTTGACTTTTCTTAGTTTAACTTTAATTTGCCAGGGAGGAACTGTAGCTGGGAGTTATTTGCAGTCATTTGTGACTAGACCTGTTATTTAACCTCTGTGAAATAGGTGTCTGAAAGGAAGGCAGGCAGTCCCCGGGGTGCAGGGTCAGAGTTGTAGTTGATTGTTTCTGGAGGGCATAGGTGGTGGGGTGGAGCAACAATGGGGAAACATCAAAATCGCCATCACAGGAGGCAACAAGCCTTTGTGTGAAGCAAATAAATCAAAATGAAAGAAAAAACACTATGGTTCTCAAAAGAAGTGGGGGAACATTAGGGAGAAAAGATAGCATTCAGGAAGTATAAGGAAACACAGAAGAAGCAGGACAGAGAACTGTACCAGTTAATGCAGAATGAAGCAGGGAAGGTAGTCAGAATAGCAAAGGCCAAAACTGAGGAAAAGATGGCCAACTCAGTTAAGAAGGGGGATAAAACATTTTATAGGTACATTAGGGAGCAAAAAAAGACTAAGGCAGGGATACTGAAACTGAATAAAGAGGAAGGTGATTGGGCAGAGAGTGACAGTGAAAAAGCAGGGATACTGAACGAATACTTCTGCTCAGTGTTCACAGTGGAAAAGCAGGGGGAGATACCTAATCCAGTCAATAGAAGCACTCTGGATAGGGGGATTGCTATTAGTCATTTCACAGAAGAAAGGGTTTTGAAAGAACTCTTAAAACTGAAGGTGGCTAAAGCAAAGGAGCCTGATGGGCTTCACCCCAGAATTCTAAAAGAACTAAGGGAAGAACTAGTAACACCACTACCTTTTTAATAAATCATGGAGGATGGTGTGGTACCTGAGGACTGGAGGAGAGCAGATGTGATTCCCTTCACAAAAGTGGGAGCAAGACAGAGGCAGGAAACTACAGACCTGTCAGTTTGACCTCAGTGGTAGGGAAAATGATGGAATCACTTCTGAAGGAAAGGATTGTTGAGTACCTAGAGGCCAGTTGGGCACAGGACCCAAGGCAACATGGATTCACAGCAGGAAGGTCATGTCAGACAAATCTAATTGATTTCTTTGACCGGATGACCAAAGTAGCAGACCAGGGAGGGGCTGTGGACATGGCCTACCTAGACTTTAGCAAGGCATTTGACACAGTCCCACACAAAAGATTAATAAGCAAATTAGCCAGCCTTGGAGTGGGTCCCAGGGTGGTAGCCAGTGTGAAACACTTGCTGGACAACAGAACACAGAGGGTAATAGTAAATGGAGCCCATGGTGAAGAAACGGGGTTACTAGTGGGTACCGCAGGGTTCAGTACTGCGCTGGTCATTTTAATGTCTTTATAAGTGACATTGCTGAGGGACTGGAAGGAAAAGTATGTCTCTTTGCAGATGACACAAAGATCTGCAACAGGGTTGATACACAAGGTGGGGTGGAAAGGATGAAAAGGGACTTGGCATGGTTGGAGGAATGGTCAAATGTATGGCAGCTTAGATTCAATGCAAAGTAATGCACCTGGGAAACAAAAATCCAGGGGAAGCGTACACAATGCGGGGTGAGATACTGACGACAACAAAAATGGAAAGGGACCTGGGGGTAGTCATATCAGATTACCTAAAGGTGGGCCAGCAATATGAGAAGGCAGTAAGGAGGGCTGGGGGGATACTGGGATACATAGGGAGAGGCATCACCAGTAGAAAACAGGAAGTCGTTAACCCTCTGTGCCGACAGTTGTTAAGACCACATCTTGAGTACTGTGTTCGGTTCTGGAGACCGCATCTCCGCAAAGACATGGACAGGGTGGAGGCTGTCCAGAGGAGGGCAACCAAAATGGTGCAGGGTCTGCAGCAGAAGACATATGAAGAAAGACTGAAGGAGCTTAAGATGTATAGCCTCAAGGAAAGGAGAGAGAGGGGGGACATGATAGAAACTTTCAGATACCTCAAGGGAATCAACAAAGTCCAAGAGGGTAGCATCTTTCAGAAAAGAGATGTGTAAAATAAGAGGGCACAATTTGAAAATAGAGGAGGACGTTCAGAGGTAATGTGAGAAGTATTTCTTCACGGAGGGTTGTAGATGCATGGAACAGCCTTCCTGAGGAGGTCGAGAGTCAAAATCAGTGGGGAATTCAAGAATGTATGGGACAGACATAAGGCAATCCTAGTGGGGGGTAGGAGGAAGTAGGCTGTTGGTTAACTATGATCTACAGCTTCTCCGTTAGGTAGGGAAATGGGCAGACTAGGTGGACCAAGTGGTCCTTATCTGCCATCAGATTCTATGTTGTCCAGGATGTTGGGCTGTGGGATTTGTCAGGCCCTGCCACCCACTGCTTCCGATGCCTGGACGAGTAAGCCTGGACAATGCCCTAGTTGGTCACTGGGAAGTGGGCTGACCAGCTCCACCTGGAGGGTGGGAGTGGCGGTCCTGGAAGAAGGCTGGGAATGACTGCAGAATCCACCTCTGTAAGAGCCTCTATATTTACCACCTCCCATTGTTTGAGAAGAGGTTTGAGAACAGTAAGATGGCTGTGAGGTATGGTACATGCCAGGTACTGTGCATAAGGTCCACCTTGAAGCCTGGCGATCATCCAGAAGTGTTTGGGTACCCGGACCAAAATGTTTAGACCCATTAAAGGGTGCATTAACCACTTTATTTTGTATATGTGGTGTGAATCCAGAGATGAGGAGCCAGGTGTGGCTTCTCAGGGTAATCCCCATTGCTGACATGTGTGCTAAAGAATCCACTGCATCATATCCTGAGTGAAGTAGATGCTGGGAGATGGAGTTGACAGTGGAGATTGTAGCCAACAATTGGTCCTTCTCCTGAGATGGAAGGAGTTTGTTGGCTAGTTCTGTAGCAGAGGACCAGTGTATGTGCTGGTACTTGACATATGTCCTAATAGTTTGGAATTCTGAGATTCACGGTACATGCTTGGAATACCTTCATCCCTAGGTAGTTAGGCCTATGGGATTTCTTATTAGGAGGTAATGAGCTCATGTGTTTCAGTTGTTTGGTATGATCATGAGCTGCAGTGATCACTACCAAGTCTGCTTCTGGGGTAATGGAAAGAAAAGGATGGTCAAGAGGAGCCTGATAAAGGCGGTCTGCTTTCCTAGGAATGGCTGGGACTGCCCAGTGTTGTTTCCAAGCCGCTAGTATAGCATTTTGGTAAGTTTGTATAAGTGGGGGTACCACTACTACAGGCTCTTCAAGCAGTTCTAGATAGTCTGCCATATCCTTTCTTTGTTTATCATGTTCAGTAGTTGAAAATCCCATGATTTTTTTAATTTGGACCATCATCTCATGAAAAGATGAGTTATCAGGAGGAGAGGCAGCCACATGGCAGGAGAGGTCCTCCTTTGAGGAGGAAATAGTAGACCGGGCCAGATTAAGGCATAGGCAACATAGGCACGTGCCTTGGGCCCCATCTATTCTGGTGGTTCCCCAGAGTCCCCAAACTAATATATATCATAAATGAAAAAAAAAATCCAGAACTAACTTTTTTTTGTTTTTCTTGTGTGATCACTGACAGTAAAACTGAAAAGCAGGGCAGGAGGAACTGTCCAACGGTAATCGCACCTTTTCAGTTGGGTGCTAAATGGGGCTGATTGTTTCTGGGGGGCCTCGGCCAGGCTCAGTTAAAAGTGTAAATGGGCTGATTTCCTGCTCTTTGTCTCCCAGCCCTCCGGTATCCTACATGGGGAGATGTGTCAGAAAACATCCCTATCCCCAAATTGGGGAGCCTGATCGAGGAGTGGCTCGGCAGCCACCCTAGCGGCAGTCTTAAATGGGGGCCCCCTCAGACAGTCTTTTCACCACACTTGTCCTGTGTTTTTAGGGGGGGGGCTAGCATTCAAATTGCCAACGGATTGATCCCATAACCGGCACTAGCTACCATCCAGCAGAGGAGCTGCCTGCCAGACTACCTGAGAAAGAGAGTCTGAGCCATGAGCTGCTACAGGTTTCCAGGAGGTCAGACAGGATTTGCTAGAGCCCCGCCAGCCGAGATCAAAGGAACAGAAGGACTAGCTGCAAGAATGCAACATTTGAAGATTGGGTCAGGTCACTAACAGAAAGATAAGAAGAGGGCCAGAGTCAGGAACAGCACTGAAGAGAACAGACCACAAGCACAGTTGGCATTGCTCAAATTTTTATTTTTATACTTTAATTAAAACTGAATTTTGTTTGATTTGATCCATCCTCAGCATTCTGAGGAGTCCTCCTGACCAGCTTGCTTGCACACAGCACTAATAAGAGAAGCGTCTGACTACAAGATTTAGAATAGGAAGCGGGAGGGAGACAACAGTATCCACTATCCATTTTGCTACACCAGGTACAGTCCAATAACACATTTTGTAACTGTCTAATTCTGTACTTCCATTAGATTAATTGACAAAACAATGAGCGAGGTGAGGATGGCTGGCTAACAGATACAGCTGATGATTAAATGTTACTTGGCAAACGGGTACAGGCAGGCTGATGATTAAATGCGTCTTTTTAGTTAGATATATGAATGCACAGTATGACTTATATCTTGGCATCTGTCCTAGTGTTACTTATCTATGTTTTTTACTATCCAGTTCAGCTGCAGTATATTTTCAATCCACTCATAGTGGCATTCCATCTAAAATAAATAAGAAACGGACAGACCGTGTATATCTCTACTTGCCCCGACCAGAGAGTCTGAATCAGCCTGAAATTGAATCCTTTACAATATGCCTTCAAGTTCCTCTAAAAATCATTCATAAATCTCTACTTCAAACCCCATAACATTTTTGCTAACTGAAGGGCTACCTCTTTTTTAGCCTTGAAATGTTTAAAGCCCATATTGAGTCCATCTTTAAACTGAAATCCTTGCATTCAAATGTCTTTAAGTGATAAGGGTTTTATAAGGAATGTTTGCTCGCTTTTAGTGGTTCCTGCTATAGTATATGGTTAAGGCTTATTGTGGATAAAATTCAGAGGCTTTCAAAATCTTGTTGTGAGACAGTTCAAAGGTCAAAATAGTTGCACTGTCGTTCTGGCATCACATTGATAGTACAACTTTGTCTGACCTTTGAACCACCCTTTTCGTTGTTCAGTTCCAAAGTTGGTTCTGAGGTGCGCCACTTACGGTAATACAACCACCCTCCATCAACTGTAAGCCATTACCATCAGAGCAGTAGTGAAATACTGTATCTGAATTTTATATTTATTTTTAGTAGCACGAACGTGTTTCGGCAGATTGGGCTGACAACTGCCCATTAGCGGCAGTCGGGAGCTGCAGATAAAAGCCGCACAGCAGCTCTCCAGAAACAGATGGTTCGTTTAATGTAAGCAATATTATATTTTTAAAAATGTGATTCACTTATTGTGGTTTGCAAACGTGGGCAGAGAGAAGTGAACAGGCAGGTAGATGCTTGAGTGGGTGGGAAGAGACAAGCTGGTAGCCCGTTGTGTTTGTGGTAAGCAGGTGGGTATTGAGCAGGACAGTGGGTGGGGAGAGACAAACTGCCATCATTGTGTCCTGCTGTTTTTGGAACCATATACTACATAAAATAGTATATGGGCAACCATACTCAGACAAGGACTGTGTATCCATGTCGGGGTTGAGATGTCATCAGGACTTCTCAAGCTTCGCTCTCGAGGTCCCTGTGATGTCATCTCAGCCCCTCGATGGAAACACAGCCTTGTTGTGTATGGTTGCCCATATACTATTCCAGGGATTTATTTAACTCAAAAAATTGATTAGCGTTTTGCTCATAAAAGTGCTAAAACATTGTGAAAATGCATAGCACTTCCTTCCCTGTGTTTAACAAACACAACACTTCTAGAAAACCTAGATAAATACTTTCTGTACAGTTAGCATTGTCCCAAGGAAAAAACTGCTAATCAATTATTTAAAACCCTGTATTCTATATATGTTTCACTGTAAAAGATGTAAAACATTCTTTTAGGGGAATAGGTCGTAACCTTGCAATATATCTGTGCTGTGAAACACACCCACCAGGCAGTGAGTGACACAGACAATATTCATGGTAGACAGTATGATTAATTTCTAGTTTGATATGTCGGGAAGGAGCATGTTTTTATGTTTTGGAGTCTATTTTCTTGTGGTAGTGTAGTGACCACCTTCCCTGGTTTCTGTGATGTCTCTTTCCCCTTCTTTACATAACAAAACAAAAAAAAGACTCCAAAAACATAAAAACATTTTCCTCGGCTGCAGAGTGAATGTGTATGACCTTAGATGAAATCTGAAAGCCTGGTGAAAGGGGCAACAAATGGCCAGTGTGTATTTGGCAAATGCCTGTAACATATGGTGTGGTTTCTCTGTATTCAATCCATTTATAAGTTCCTGAGTTAGTTCGTTTTGTATAAGCCTTGAAATCTTATAAAATCAAGCCTGTCCTTTTTTGACTATCACTTTTTATGGAAATGGCAGTATATGATACATTTTCACATGCAAAACAAATAACTGGTGTATAGTAATGTTTACAGTTAGCTGCTTTAAAACCGAAAGTCCCAATGAAATCCCCTATGGTGTATGTTGTTTTTTGTCATTTACAGACCACAGCAACCATTTGTCAGTGCCAAATGTTTGCCATCTGCATTGCTTTTCAACAACATGAGCAGACTGGCAGGGTTTAGTTTCTTATTGCAGTTCAGAACAGTTCTTCTTTCTTACTGCATTCCACACCCCAAGCAGACATTTGGCATTACCTTTAGGCAGCAGTGGGCATCCGTATTTGGACTCTTAGTCTGGGCATGTGTCGAGGACTGATGGATTTACTGAATGATGTAACTTTTGAGAAAACAACGATGCACAACATTTACTTGAATCTATTGTACTTTTACTCACTAGTACCTTTCTTTGCCCCTTGCCATGGGGGGGGGGGGCAAATAACAGGGTACATAAGGGAATTACTGCCAGGTCTGAACAACTCAGAAGGATGGATTAGTCATATTGCCACAGAAATGTGAATGACAGCATACAGTACACACTGCAAGCCCATTAGTCGACAAGGTCTACAAATGCGCTTCCAGTGGTACAGTATGCTGTCATTCGCGGACAGCACAGTTGGCAGGCAGCCATGGCGGTGTACAGGTGGGTTGTGCTGCCCTCCGGCCATATACACATGCTGGGATGGGGGAGCGGGCTGGGGTGGGGTTACCTCCTCCTTTGTCTCAGTCTCTCTCTCGCTTCTTTTTTGTTTCATCATTTGGAGGGAGGTGGGATAAGAGAAATAAAGGGTCAACCCCCAAACTGCACACAGTTTATACTGGAGGTGGATTAAAAACTGAATCAACACATAAACTCACACTAGCCGAAAGAAATGGCAAGAGAGAAAGTCAAGGGCAACAATGAATGATGGAAGACATTTATCTGGAATTCGGAGAAAACAGAGTTTATGGGTAGGACTGGCAGTAGGCGGTTTAAGTCCTAATTAAACTCTGTTTTTGGCAACTTAATGCCTGCCTCGTTCTCTCTCTTCCCGGTCCGCTCATTGGGCCCCCCTGCTGCTCCGCAGCTGTACTTATTGGTGGCTCCTGCCGCCCACCACACTCTCTCTCTCTCTCTCTCCCCCTGTTCCTCGCACCTCTGCCCCCCTCAGGCTTCCACATTAGCCACGCTGCTGCTTAACCTATTGGCATCTCCTGCTCCCCACTGCACTCTTATCTCCCGGTCCTCACTCCTCTGAAATCCCCCTTCCCCTGGGCTTCTACAATAGCCACAGTGCAGCTTTACTGATTGGCGGCTGCTGCAGCCCGCCGCACTCTGTCTCCCCGGTTCCTCGCTGCTATGACACAGCAACCACCCCCCTAGGCTTCTACATTAGCTGCGGTGTGTCTTTACATATTGGCAGCTCCTGCCACCAACTGCACTCTCTCTCTCCCTCCCCAGCTCTTGCTCCTCTGAAATCTTCCCAAGCTTCTACAATAGCTGTGGTGCAACTTTACTTATTAGCGGCTTCTGCCACATGGCACACTCTCTTTTCGCGGTCCTCACTCCTCTGAAACCTCACCCAGGCTTCTACAGTAGCTGCAGTATGGCTTTACTTATTAGTGACTTCTGCTGTCTGGCACACTCTCTTTCCCTGGTTCTCGCTCCTCTGGACCCTCCCCCAAGGCTTTTACATTAGACGTGGTGTGGATCTACTTAATGGCAGCTCCTGCTGCCGGTTGCTCTTTCTCTCTCTCTCTCTCCCTGGTCCACTAAGGCCAGCGGGAGCAGCTTCTCTGACTAGCAGTTCCTTCCTGCATTTAAGGTGCAGCTTCCACCATGTGTCACCCACTGCTCTCACTGCTGCCTCCTCTCTCCTCTGAAGCCACTACCAGTACTAAGCACCACTGGAAATACCTGCAAATGAACGTTTGGCATTGACAAATGCTTGTTTAAATCCTGCCTAAACTGTCTGTGTGCACCTGTGGAGTGGAATGACATTGCTGTGGTGTGGAATGACATTGTGGTGGGGATTTGAGGTAAGTTAATAGAAAGGTTATGCTGACAGTTTGGTTTGTGTCATCCTACAAATGGATGGGCCCTGTGCTCCACAGCAATATACATATACGCATCTATGGAGGGATGGGAGCATAGGGCCCAGTGGGCCTTGCATCACATGCAAGTAAGGACACAATTACCTAGCTCAAAAAGTAAGGAAATCTTTGTAAAAAAAAAAAAAACTGAGTTAATGCAACATTTATTTATTTATTTAGCTTTTGTTTACTGGGTAAGTACACTAGATAAGTATTATGCCTATTTTCAGGAATGACCCGGGAGAGTACAACATGAGGAACAACAGTCAAGGAGACATGGCAGAGAGAGTACAGTTTTTGTCACAGTGAACAAACTTGTGGGAAATACATCATTTGACGCTTAGGAAACATACAGTAGTAAGCACATTTCAGATTATACTCTAGACTAGCTAGTTCAACTGAGAATACAGGTCGCTATACATAGGAGTGGAGCATAGCCCAAGGACTGGATTGGTCATAATATAACTTATAACATTGTCGTATACACCCCTAGGCTAGTTGGATCGCGGACAGGTATATACAGCTCATCACATTTTTCTAAATATGCACATGTTAGACAGAAACAGAAACACTTGGTAGTACAAGTTTCTACAAGTGACCAAGATAGCAATATGTCATGGTTAGCCTATGACGGTGGAGCAATAATGGGTGTAAAATGCCCAAGGCTTTTAGGCAGGAGTAGTCAGAAGTCATTGATACAGTGGGGAAAATATCTCCAGGAATTCAGTGGAGGTACCCTGGGAGGTTCAGACAAAACAATTTGACACTTTACTCTAGGGAGGTTTGGGGCAGTCACACTCTGATGCTAGTTTTAGGAAATCTCACAGGAATTTAGAAAACTCAGATAGGAGGGGCAGTTCAGATATCCACAGGCATGAATTCCAGAGTCTGGGCACACTTATGGCAAAGTCCCGATCCCCTATGAGGGTCCGGGTAGGAGGGACTTTGAGCATCCCTGATGTGAGAGACCTAAGTTGGTAGGGGGTGGGATTCAGCTTAGGCAGAAGCCGGGCCAGCCCCTGGGGGGTGCTAGTTCTGATCACTTTCCCAGAGAGGCATCCCAAACCAAAATCAAGGTATCTAGCTGGTGAGAAGCAGCAGAGTTTCTCATATAGCTCACAATGGTGGGTGAGTCGGGGGGCAGCCAAGGCAAAACGATAAATGTTATTGTAAGCAGTGTACCACTGGGTGAGCTGTGTCTTTGGAGAGTGAGCAAATAGGTACAGCCCATAGCTGAGGGAGGGAAGGAGCACACCCTTTGCTAGGACAAGCCTGGCTGCCGGTGTAAGGTTATACTTGGCCGTATAGGCCAGACCCAGTTTGCAGTTTGCCGCCCTGCAGATGTTAAGGATATGATTACCCACGTCAAGTTGGGGGTCAAGTGTTACCCCAGATATTTGATGGAGCTCACTATGGGTAGTGAGGATCCATCTGCGCTGTGACGTGTAAGCAGGGGCCGATGAGGCTTTGATTTAAGCCATTGAGCCAAAGAGCATAGCCTGTGTCTTTTCAGGTTCAGGACCAGCTTGTGACTAGTAACCCATGACAATACCCTGCTGAAGTCATCAGTCAGGTTCTGGTTTAGGGTAGTGGCATTCTGGGAGTGAGCCAGGATTACCAGATCATCTGCATACATGGTGGCGCTACAGCTGGTAGTAACCATAGGTAGTTGATTGATGAAGAGGAGAAGGAGGACCCAGTGCCGAGCCTTGAGGCACTCCGGAGGTCACCGGCAGGGGCTGGGAGAGGACTTTACTGAAGCAGGTAGCGCTACTTTCTGCCATGTAGATTACCCATTAGCCATTTCATGGCATGGGGAAGGCCAAGTGACCACAACTGTGCCAAGCAGTTTGTGGTCAATAAAATCAAAAGGCTTTGGACAGGTCAAGAGGCCAAGTGACCACAACTGTACACCAAGCAGTTTGTGGTCAACAAATCAAAGGCTTTGGACAGGTCGATAAATATTAGGGTTCAGGCTAAAGTGACAAAAGTAGGGAAATGCAGCTTTGGGGTTTCTAACCTAAAACCTCACTCCATGCCTAAAACAAATCAGGGTGCAGTCTTCCTGGGAATGTCAACCTAAAGCTCACCCATTCTATACAGCAGAAACATACACACCTAATGGGGGTGAGCTTTAGGGTTGACAGCCCCAGGAAGACTGCACCCGATTTATTTAGGTTAGGTATTAGGAGGTTGGAAACCCAAAAGCTTATTTCCTGTGTTGCTTTAGCCTAAACCCTAACTATTACATTAACAGTTTTGCAAATATATATATTATACAGTATATAGATAATCAGGGCTTGAAATTCCCTTTCATCTGGTGTTCCGAGCATACCAAAAATCATGCATGGAACACCAAAATCAGCCTGCTGGTAACCTGTCTGGTATACCGATTTTTGTAAAGTGGTTTGACTGCCCCAAGTGCTATTTTGCAGTTCCACTGATGAAAATCGGCATTTTCCTAAGATTTGCAGGAAGCTTACCGAATGATTGCAGGACTACAGCCACCAGCATGCTCAACTGTTCTGCACTTCCTCCAACCAGCGATGTTCTTGGTCACACTTATCAGGGGAAAGTTCTGCAATTGGGCCAGCCACTTGGGGAGTTCCCTTTGCTGATATGCCCAGTAGTCAGATTGTTTGCGTGCAATTTCATTTTTAATTTTTTGTTTGAAAAAGAACGTTGCAGTGAGTTTAGCGACCAGGTGGTGGCAGCAAAACATTGTGGCTTCTTACCAATTATGGCTGTTTCCAGAGTGCATGAGGGAGGATCAGAGAAGCTGGTGCAGACTCAGGTACTCGGGAGTGTGGGATTAAAACCAGCCCCTGGCTGCATGGGGCAGTGGGGAAATGAAGTTAATTATCAAGACCCTCCTTGTCCCCTGGCTCCATAACCCAAATTTTGTTAATGTCAAGGCTGGAGTGGAATGTTTTGTCAGTGGGGCCACTGAAGATTATGCTCCTTCGGTTAGCGATTGTAGTAGCTGCTTCTTGATATGGAAGTTAAATCTTCCCCAGTTTTCACCGAACCTATGCAGACAGAAAATCTTGCACACAGACCCACACTCCACATGCGTCTACTGCTTGGAAATTGGCAAGGCCACACCCAGACTTCTGTTTGCCTCGCGATTTCAACGAGCTCCTCAACGATTGTCTCACATGCTTGAAGCTGGGCAAGCCTGAAAAACGGAATCCATCGATGAAATCCAAAGAGGCTTGGTGGGCAGTCTCCGCAGCTGCGGGGTCCGTTGAGCAGTTGGAACAGATGCAGAGCCATCGAGGAAGAGGCGGTGCGTGCCTCAGAGCGTTCCTCATGGCCGATATTCATTCTGCTCAACCTGGGCTCCACTTTCTCGGGCTCCTTTTGGGAGATGTGCCTTTCTCTCCCCACTAAGGGCGAGGGACCTGCAGGCTCGCATACCTCCCGGTCCCAATAAAAGGACAAGGAACCGAGAGATTCTTCATCTCGGCAAAGACATTCTTGGAATCGAAAGCGAGAGCGATCTCGGTCCCAGGAATCTCCACTCTCAACCTCAGTTGAGATTGTGGCTTCGGCCACCGTCTTTTCGGTCCCACCATCAGGCCAGCCGGCCAAAACCTTGATCAAAGACATAGTTAACTCTCAACTCTGTTGATCGGTTGTCGGCCGAGGAGGTCGATGACTGTCTTAACAAGACTCTGGTCTTGTTTAGCCCCGATATGGAGACCCAGCTTGCTGGGAATCCCATCGAAGAGCCAGTCCCAGATCCAGGAAAAGCGCCGGTTCACCGGTGTCGACTGACAGGCCGAGGAAGGTGCATAAGCATGCTAAACAGAGGCAACGTCACTACTCATCTTCATCCTCCTCGGATGAGGGGAGTCTTCGGCAGAAACTCTGTTGATGCTATGAAAATTTGATGTGGCAACAGCTCATTCTGTCAGGGCAGAAGCCTTCCTCGGTTTCTGCCCCAGCCATTATGTGGTTCTCGCCTTCCAGACCGAAACTGACTCCCTTGGAACTGATAAAATCGGTTCCCCCACCCATGGAGCTGGTGAAACCTGCCCCGGTTCAGCCAAAACCTGTCTCTCCGCTGATTGTGGTGGAACCGCCACCAAAACAGCCCTCGGGAGGGGCTTCTACAAAGGATTCCCAAATGGTCCCGGGCCATCCTCTTAGGCTATCAGTCGCCCTCATGTCTGACCATCCCAGGCGCGTTCAGAAGGATCTTGGTGGTTAACCAATTTATCCAGATACCTCAGATTCTGACAACAGTGACCTTCACTCTTACTCGCTGGATGATGAGTCAGCCAGTAGTCTGTCGATGAGAGGAGGGCCCTTTGTCTTTTCAAGGATTCTCTACCTTATCTCCGAATCCCAGGGATGCCCTTGGAACCTGTCCAGAAATGGGTGGAGTACCCTCTTACTGATATCCTTAAAGAGGATACTCCTACAGAAGCCTTTCTTGAGGCTGAAGCCATTGTTGGCCTGGCCTTGGAGCTTTGGCAGTATCCTGCCTCCTGCCCAGCGCCATCTGCCCAGATGGCCCGTAAGTATGCGGTGCCCATCGGGTCCCTCTCGGGTTCATGGAACTTACCTCAGCTGAGGCTTAGTAATTGCCTCTGTGTTCAGACGCTCAGGCAGCTTTGCTGACAAGGAGTACAAACAGCTGAACCACTCTGCCAGGAAGGTCTATGCAGCCTCCTCCTTAAGCTTCTGTTAGGCAAACTCGCCCGTCATCATGGCGCACTTCTCCCCTGCCCTCCTGGGGTCCTTGGATGAAGTTTTCCCGCACCTCCCCACAGACCTTCAGACTACGGTCAAGCAGGTCCGGGACCAGGGCCATGCCGTTGCCAAGCAGCAGCTTTGGACCTTGGGGACTCTTGCACCTGTTCAGTGGCAGCCGCGGTTGCCTCATGCCGCAGGGCTTGGCTGAGGCTTTCCACCTTTATGGTGGATACCCAGCACAGACTCATGGATGTTCCTTTCCTGGTACGATCTCTTGGCGCAGGTGTGGATGGTCACCTTTAGCGAATTGAGCCAGTCCAGTTTCACCTTGGATTCAGCCACTTCTGCTCAAAGCACTCCTGGCACCAAGAAGCAGCAGAAAAAGAGAAAGCCTTTTCAGCATCCTGCTCCTGCGGCCCAGCAGCCTTCCTTTCATGGTGGGCAGCAACAGCAGGCACAGGCTGGGCACCCTCAGCCCAGGTCTGGGCCTCCACCGACCCACAGACAAGGAGGTCGGGGTTCAGGCCCTGGACTCTCTTCCTCCAAGCCTGCTCAGTGACGGGATAGGGGTTGCCACCCTTATCCCCGTCATGCCAGCTCTGGGTCCTCCTGTGGGGGTTGGCTCCACCATTTTCTTTCCACCTGGTCCGCTGTTACCACAGACAGGTAGGTCTTAGAGTGGTCGGCCATGGTCTGCCTCTGGAATTGAGCAGTACCCTCCCAGACAAGCCCCGCCCCGGAGGAGAGTATCCGCACACACTCAGTCGATTCTGAGAGGAGTACATAGCCCAATTCCTCCTCAAGGAGGCAGTGGTTGGTGGCAGATCCTCTAGTCAACCCAGGGTTCTTTTCCAGGTTCTTCCTGGTCCTGAAGCGGATGGTGGGGCTGGCGCCCATTCTGATCTGCATGACCTAAATCAGTATCTCAGGCCATGCACCTTCAGGGCAGAGCTCAACTTTTGCCGAGCCAGAACATGGCTCCCAGCGGACAGGGTGGATTTTCTCCTCCTTCGCCCAATCATTTCTGGTTGGGCACTTGCGCACTGCCTGGGACTTTCTGCACCTTCTGGATTACATGGCGGCCTGCACCACTGTGGTCCATTGGGCCCGGTGGCATATGCACCCCCCTTCAGTGGGAGCTGCCACCACATAGACTCAGCCTCAGATCATTTCGACCAGCTGATTACTGTGACCCAGAAGATGTGGGATGCTCTCCAGTGGTGGACCATCCTAGACCGGTTGCAGGAAGGGATCCCATTTGTCTGTCCCGAGCCGATGGTCGTCCTCATGACCAATGCTTCTGTCATGGGCTGGGGAGCCCACCTGGGGAACCACAAAGCCCTTGGACTCTGGACCCCCGAGGAATCCCGATACCATAACAACCTGTTGGAGCTCAGAGCAGGCAGACTGGCATTGTCGGCATTTGCTCAGCAGCTTCGGGGTCAAGTGGTCTAAGTCCAGATGGACAATACCACGACCATGCACTGCCTCAACGTGCAGGGCAGCATGCACTCCCGGCTGTTGTGCAGGGAAGTGCTCCACATCTGGACACTCGTATGCCAACTGGAGGCGGATCTCATAGCAATCCATGTGGTAGGAGCCTCAAATCAACTGCTGGATGCTCTCAGCCACATAGATGAGACATCCCACAAGTGGTCTCTCCATCCAGAAGTAGCTCACAGCCTGTTCACCCACTGAGGCAAACCGATGGTGGACCTGTTTGCCTCCAGGAAAATACCAAGCTGAGGCTGTTCATGCCACCCCTCAGTGGGGATCATGCGGGGATTCCTTCTCAGGCCGTGGACCCGGGCCTCTTGACACCTTCCTCCATTTCCCTTGATCTACAGGGTGCTTCTCAGTGAGGAGGGACAAGGCGAGGTGACCCTGGTAGCCCCAGACTGGCCCCAGCCAGTTCTGGCATTCAGATCTCCTCAGCCTCAGCAACAGGCTCCTGAGGCATCTTCTAGCACACCCGAATCTGATATCTGTCAATCAGAGGAAGGTATTCCATCCGGACCTTTAAGCCCTGCACCTGACAGCCTGGTACCTGAGCAGCTAGAGTTCCAGGCTTTGGGTCTCTCTGAGGATGTACTCACAGTGGTGGAAGCATCCAGGAAGGAGTCGACCAGAAAGTGCTGTGCCTTCAAATGGAAAAGGTTTTCCATTTGGTGCCAAGGCAAGGACCTGGACCCTCTGTCCTGTCCTGTGGCAAGCATTTTAGACTACCTTAGGTCTCTGTCCAAAGGGGGTCTTCGGTCTTTAACCCTTAAGGTGCACCTGGCAGCCATCTCTGCTTACCGGGCACAGGCCGGTCAGCAGTCAGTGGCACAGGAGAAGGTGGTCTGGCACTTTTTCAATATCCCTTCCAGTGCGTGAACCTCCACGTCCATGGGATTTACTGCTGGTTTGTCAAAGCTCATGGGCAAGCCATTCGGACCAGTGCACAAGTTTGAGATGCCATACTTGTCGTGGAAGACGGACTTCCTGGTGGCTATCACGTCTGCCAGAAGGACAGGGGAGCTCTAGGTGCTCTCGGTGGAGTCTCCTTATCTGGTCTTCCACAGGGACAAGATTGGCCTGTGCTCCCCCGAAATTCCTCCCAAAGGTGGTGTCAGAGTTTCACCTTAATCAGGTCTTGACTGTGCCTGTGTTCTACACGAACTTCACCTCGAATGCAGAGTACAGGCTCCATACTTTGGACCTGAGATGTGCTCTCTCCTACTATGAGGGGAGAATGGCGGAAATTCAGGGAGAGGTTCACCAGCTGTTTGTCACCTATGCTGAAGCCACACCTGGCAGGCCTGCAGTGAAATGGACGATTGGCAGATGGGTTACATCTTGCATTGATCTCTGCTATAGGTTGGCGAGTAGGGAGCCTCCCGTAGGGCTAAGAGCTCATTTCACCCACCATACTGCTGCGTCAGTGGCAGAGACATACCAGAGACATCTCTATCCAGGAAATTTGCAGGGCTGATACCTGGAAGACAGCAAACACCTTCATCACCCATTACCACATCAATCTTGAGTCACGCCGGGATGCTGGTTTTGGAGCCTCAGTTCTCCCATCTCTGTTTCCTAAGTAGGGGTGTGCACCTTGCCCTCCTCCTGAAGAACAGCTAGGAGTCTGCCAACAAGTGTGGATAATAACAACATATCCACATCCCTAGAAAAACAGGTTACTCACCTGTAACAGTAGATCTTCCACATAATGGTCTCTTGCAGTAAGTCATTATTTCTGGGAGTTCCCGATAGGTGGTGCTCCAGCACTGAAGTTTCTTCCAGCAGTCTCCACACCAGGGACCACCCACACGACCTCACTTCCTGGGCTGTACCTATAAAAGTGGGTGGTCCCTGGTAAGCTCCGTTCATTTTCCCGCCGGCTTCAGCTCTGATAGCATCTCTTCTACAGCAGTATACGACGTGGATTGAACTCATAGCCTGGAGTGCCTGGGCTTCATACACAGCACCAGATTCCTGTACTCGATAAGAGTGCTACAATAGATGTTTCCCTGTCATACACGCAGGGTACTCGATCAAAGGGATCAAAAAACTTAGAGTCCTCTTCAAGAAATAAAATAGGGAAGGAAACACCTTCACCTGAAGCCCTGCCTGACTGCCTTTCAACGGTCATACCTCCAAACATGGATCATCAGAAGACACTCCTTGTCGACGGACACACACCCCGTCGATGGCAGGCACTACTTCATCTAAAGAACACAGAGGTACAGCCTCACAGAAAGGAACGTTCCTCGTCGACGGGTCATCATTCCTCAGCTTCCCCGTCAACAAGACCACGTATACCATCGACGACAGAGGTCCTGCTACCTTCCCATCGACAGGACATATTCCTCGCCGTGAGAGGGCCTACAGACATCCTCATCGATGAGAACTCCTCCCTGTTGACGGAGCACACTTACATGCTTCATTGTCATGGGCTGCTCCCCCATCGACGGGACATGCTCCCTATGCTCTTTCATCAATGAGAAGCCTACTACCATTGACAGAGCATGCACTCACCTCCTCATCATCGACGACAGCATTTCCATTATCAACAGAGCATGTACTCACTATCCCACCGTCGACGGCACATGTACTGCCTTCCTCATCGTTGTTGACAGAGTGTATTCCACCATTGACAGAGCATGCCTTTACCTACCCTTCATCTATAAGATACAGTACATTGTCGATGAGGCATGCTTCTCTTTCTTTTCCTTTAATGGAGCAGCCCCTGCATCATAGAATAGCACTTTTACCTGCATATAATACAACAATGGAGGATCCTTATAAAAAGTCTACCATGAAAAGCCATGAATACGCTCAGAAATACATATTAAAAGATACTCATGGGGCTGCATTACCACAAAATAAAGAATTAGTACGGATCCATAGAGGCAAACCAGCCTCATTTGCACTCATAGCATAGGTACCACACACCGTCGTGTGGTGAACAAAGACGCCTAAAAGCACTGGATCACTCTTCTGGGAGGCACAAATTGATCCCCTGTCACCACACGTACACTGGACTCAGAACCAACTTACATGGCTATTCCATCCTCACAAGTTCCAAATATTGAAGAAATAGTAAATAGAGTGTTAGATTCTCTGGGCTTTGACTATACACACAATCTGAGGCATAATCCTGAATCACAGACTGTCTCCCCGCCTCCATCAAAACAGGCACACACAGAGCTAGAATGCTCACCAGTCCTGCATCCTGAATATTCAGAAGAATATATTTCAGATTATCCTACAAATTCAGAACATCCCACAAATTATGATGATTCTCCTAATACAAGAGGGTATGAGTCCCTTATGATGCCATCTCCTACTGGGGACGGGGATACTACAACCACTAAAGGTAATTTTCTCCACCGGATGACCCCTCATTCCCCGAAATGATATTACAAATACAAAAAACAATGGGGTTTACCACAACGGAACAGGAGAGATTAAGTAAAGATATGGCAGAATATCTGGACCTTCTGGAAGAACCTATCTGGGCAGTCCCTCCTTTTATACCTATGTTCAGAAATGTGATTACTGAAACATGGAGTCAACCATAGCGGCACAGGAGGTACCTAGAAAAGCACACAGGCTATATCAGGCTCCTCTTGATTACCAATATTTAACAAATACACCCACTGCAGATTCTGTGGTTATTGCAGCTGCTCACAGCCACGCTGGCAAGCCTAAACACACAATACGTCCAGAGAGAGACTCTAAACATTTGATTATATGGGGAAGAAAGTGTTTGCTCTAAACACACTAAATATCAGAATACTTAATTATATGGGACATATGCTGAAATACCAGCGTACGGTGAGCACCTCTGCTGGGGACATTATAAATAGACTACCTGCATCCCCTGAAAAATAGCAACTCACATCAATAATAAATACCTTCACTTCCCTTTCTCGACATTTATTAAGATCGGATACGATATTGCCGATGCTTCAGCTAGGGCTTCTGCAGTCAGTATTCTTATCGCCAGGCATGGCTCCGACTCTGAGAGCTAGCACCTGATATTCAACTAAAGTGGTTAATGCCCCTTTCTGGGGACCATCTTTTGGCTCCTGGGCTCAAACAATACTAGACAACCTACAAGCCTCAGGCAGACAACTAAAGACAGTACAATACATGTACTACAACCACACCTCAGTATAATTATTCATACAGAACTGTATCTAATTATACCCATGAGAAACCTTAAGGGCAGAGAACCAGTGACAAGGAACACAACTAGCTGACCTGTAGCCGCCCGGCACCTCGTCCCTGTACTAAAGACTTCACACTTCGCCCCGGTCTCCTCTTTTAGGCCTCGGAGACCTCTTGGAGCATCAACTAAAAGACTAAAGCCCTTTCCAACAGGCTCTATACATCTAGCCACTTTTTCCGGAGGTATCATTGTTACAGACCATTAGGGCCATTCTATCGAGAGTGTCTCGGCCTGTTGTGCGCCGGACTCCATGTCCCTCCCACGAACAGGTCCACCTACTATTACTCACAAGCTGAGACATAATCAATATATCCTGATATGGATTATATTATTCTTTCAACCTTCTACTGCTATAAGCAGCTTTCATTTGACCATGAACAGAGATCACATGAGCAAGGGTGAGTACATATACAGAGATTATAAGTCTTAAAGGCTCTGCATGTTTTTGTCTGGTAAAAAATATATATATATATATAACACACACACACACACACATGTGTTTAAGGAATCTCAAGAATGAGATCCACTGCCTTATGATTTCAATTATATTAGTCATTATTTAAGCTTCTGTTTTCCAAACAGTGCATATATTGGGCTCACCATACGAACATTTCAGATTTACACCTAACAAGGTTGCAGGCCCTGACATATCTGGGACCCCCTTGTAAGTAAGATTACTAATACAAGATGGATATGTCAACATTACTGTATTACTTCACATGTTGCTTAAAGCCAAATGCAAAACTGACTATAGCTACTGATTCTAAGAATCACTAACTTCCTTTATGTCACAGATACATGGTTTCATTTCGCAATATTATCTGCTACTTATGTATCCTATTCATGCCAAATGGATACGTTTTCTACTATCTTGACAGACATGGCAAAAAAAAAGTCTCACCTTGCTGCATTGTAGCACTTCTAAACAATAACATTGTATTATGTGAGCTACTGTTACAATTTGAAACACAGTAGCCTTTGACTTGGACTGTCTTTTCACTACAGATCACTGAGATCAACTATTCACTCCATGATATGGCGGAATTCCTTCTGATTTATTGATGTAATTGACATGTCTCACCCTGTTCGAGCTGCCATGATCTTCACACATCTGATAAACATCTAATAACAGCAAATCTGGCTTATATTTTAGCTATAACCCTATAACGAATAAGATAATGGATCACTTACTGATAGAATACAAAATTATTTCATATGCAGATATGCTACTCGCAGCATTTATTGGCCGTATGACCACATTATACCTACGGCAGAATACCATATTTGGCCACCCCACTGCCGTATAACTGCTTGGAAATCTCCCAGAAGTAACGACTTACTGCAAGAGACCATTCCGTGGAAGATAGAGCAGTTACGCAAAGAATTTTGTCGTAACAGTACATCTTCTTGGAATGTCTCTTGCAGTAAATAGCTTCTCTCCCTCCAACCCCCTGCCATTCTGCAACAGGAAAAACGATGTAGGGTTGGGCAGCTTTGGTACCTCGGTTCTCCTCGATTCCTCGCTTTCCCAAGCTGAAACCGGCAGGGAACAGAGCTTACCAGGAACCACCCACTTTTATAGGTACAGCCCAGGAAGTGAGGTCATGTGGGGGGTCCCTGGTGTGGAGACTGCTGGAAGAAACTTCCATGCTGGAGCGCTACCTATCGGGAACTCCCAGAAGTAATGATTTACTGCAAGGGACATTCCTAGAAGATCTACTGTTACGACAAAATTCTTTGCGTAACTGCTCTTTCTAGGAGTGGTAGATGTTGTCTTACCACTGACCCACCGACCACGCACGACAACCTGGCTTGCAGGGGCTAACATCTGGCATCATGGAGCGGAGCCAAGGGTTATACCACCTGGTGGGTGGGAAGAGGCAGCTTGAAGACCTTCTAGTAAGATTTAAAGGGAAAGGGACATGCCAACAAGTGCGAATGAACAACATATACCACTCCTAGAACTACTGTTACAGTTGAGCAACCTGTTTTTCCTGCTGCAGCCGATTCCACAGTCAAATCAACATGGAGACTTCTATTGAATCATCATTTTAGTAGCAGCATACAAAACAAAATCTGGTCAGAGCTGATATGGCTGTGAGAGCTTTTGGGATGCTTTTACCCATTATTCCTAAAGAATTTGCACAGCGTAGATCTTTGGAGAGGCAGTTTCAGTGTGGTCTTCCTTTTACACATTTTTAGAATGTGTTTTCCTAGAATATGCTTGCTGTTTGCAATATATTTAGCCTGGATAGCTCACAGAAGAAATGGCATCTTATTTTCAGTGGGGCTCTACATATACACAATATTATGCTGCATTGTGTAAAATCAGAACGCACTGAAATGATATTTTACACTGGGGGGGGAGACATATTAAGTGCCCCCACTGTTTCTGACTCCACTACCTCCTCAGGAAGGCTGTTCCATGTATCCACAACCCTCTCTGTGAAAAAATACTTCCTCACATTACCTCTGAGTCGTCCCCGACCCCATCTTCAAACAAGGGGCACAATTTGCAGATAGAGGGGATGGCTCAGAGGTAATGTGGAGGAAGTATTTTTTCATGGAGAGGGTTGTGGATACATGGAACAACCTTCCTGAGGAGGTAGTGGGGGAATTCAAGAATGCATGGGACAGACATAAGGCAATTCTAGAGGGGGGGGGTAGGAGGAAGTAGGCTGTTGGTTAACTAGGATCTGCAGCCTATCCATTAGGTAGGGAAATGGGCAGACTAGGTGGGCCAAGTGGTCCTTATCTGCCGTCAAATTCTATGTTTCTATGGACCGATGCATGAGCAGAAAGATGCATTGCCCAAAAAGGGTCGCCGGTCAGCACTGATACA
This sequence comes from Neoceratodus forsteri, assembly GCA_016271365.2. NCBI lineage: Eukaryota > Metazoa > Chordata > Ceratodontiformes > Ceratodontidae > Neoceratodus > Neoceratodus forsteri. Next base: position 895,882,427 of record CM057450.1, read on the forward strand.
ATATTCAAAGAGAATGCGCCACCGGTACAGGGTGTGCATTCAGTGAAGTCCACCAGGATGAAGAGCAGCACTGCAGAATTCTGCAGTAGAGTTACTGCAGCAAACAATGCAATTTCAATGGGAGTTAATCCCTTTTGTCATGCAGTAAACCTGTCACACTGCGCTTCATCCTGGCAGGCTTCATTGTACGTGTTGAAAATGTGACCCTGGATGGAAGTCACAGTTCAGGCGGCTGCCAAGTCAGGTTCATCCAGGGTGACTCTGACTGACTACCTTCCAGGGGGAATGTGTGGCACATACGCCGCAGCTCCCATGGGTGATATTCAGCCCAGGAATGCAAATGAACTAATTAAGCATGCAGGGTGCAAAGTGGCCTTATGCATGCTCATTACCAGCCCATTTGCATGTTGGTACAAGGATGTATGTGCCAAAGCAGCTCTCGCCCCAAGCCCCGACCCCGATTGCTCCCATGTGGGGCAGGCCCTGAAGTCTCTAGTGGTAAAGTGGCACCCCCAACCCGTTCCACCAGCCCCGATTGTACCAGAGTCCAGGCTCTATCATTTCCATACTGTAGGGAACTCGATGCCATCCCTGATAGCACCTGAATACACCTACAGTCCATGTCCTTAGTGTAGTGGCTCCGCTCCCCTCAGTGGTGTACAAACACCCACTCCCTGCCCCCCAGCCCATTCCATTGCGACGACTAGCTCTGTGATGGGTTTGTACCAGTGTATCAGCGGGTGGCAGAGCACTCGCAGTAGGACACTGGAATGTGCTATATGTAGGTACGAGCTGTGTGCAGGTGATAATGCCCAGTGGCCATACACCTCAGGCACTCACATGCGGATCTGTCATCCCGGTGCCATTGCTGCGGGTGATGGCCGATGATGTACCCACTCACACAGGTCCCAAAACAGGCATGTTACAGCTGACCTCCCATTTGTTTGTACAATTGAGGAACTGTGGATGAACTATCCATAGCCTGAAGCGTACACTTCAAATGACATTGCAGGATACCGCACCCACCCCATGGCTCCCGAGATACCTCGGCAGTCTGGAGGGTGGCATGTTACACAGGGGAACGGGGGAGAGTGTGGACTTGCAGCGATGTATGACAGTAGGAAGATGCAGCATCGGTGAGGCATGCATTGGAGGTATGTAAATTCCCTCTTATGGTTGCCAGGGACGTACACATGGCTGCATACACTGGTGGGTCTGCAGCTTAGCCAGTTGGGTCATTCCAGAGTGCAGGTCCTGAGCCCGGTTCAGTGCAGTCAGCATCGGCCCATGGCAGGGTGTGGAGGGCAGTGCCAGTCTTGCAACAGGTCAGTATGGGTAGAGTGAGGGTGTCTGCAGGCGGGGAAGTGGGTGGGGTCCTCTGTGCTATGGATATGAACTATGGTTTCTTCTGGTGCGATCAGGTCTGTGGGAGCCCTACACTATGGAGCTCTTCAGGATGGAATTGGATAGATTGGGAATGGAAAGGGGTACCTCTAGTCCAGCAGGGCTGCCAGGCTGCTGTTCACCTGGGTGCACATCCACAGCCTGCATGTGGGTGGGTTGCTGGCTGAATGGCATACCATTTGTGTGTGCCCTGGCCCATTCTCTTGCGGCCGGTGCATCCTGCACGTTTGAATATTGCACTGCTGTGCATTGCTGGAGTTGCGTGGCACATCTCCCTTTTCTGTCAGGAATGCGCTGCGCATCTCCTTTGAATACAGGGGCCCTGGACTAGGTACCATGAATAAACAGATCCCTACGACAATGAGATGTAGCATCTCCCCTACCCTATCCAGGATACAACATATAGGATAAAAAATATTCAGTTCTCCCAAATCCAAATAACCATTTTACCTGTAAGATGTCTTCATTTTTCCTGTGTTCTCCCCCCAGTGGCAGAATCAAACCCCTGTATAATTCCTGAACATTTTCTGTAAGCCACTGGTTCCTTGTTTATGACTTTGTTCTTTATTTATTATATCAGCTGCCTTTTCTCAGGAAAAGAGCTCTGTATTACACGCCAAGATGGCCTTGGAATGATTTGGGTTCACATGGTATGTATAAGGCACATTGGGAGACTAACAAAACATCACACTCATTATTTCATGAACTATACTCAAAATTAGTAATCACAAGTCAGACAGTCTTTCAAAGATACTAGTGATGCCTGTAAACAAATGTATTGCAAATAGAGACATTTCCACATATGTAATAGATAACCCACTCTAAGGTGTACAGTCATACTCTGATAGACGACACCTTGGTGTTTTGGGGGGTAAAGTGCAGGTGTACGGTTGTGCTTTGATATACGCAATGTCATGTGATGTGTTTTATACAGTCAGAACATTTGATTTGTATTTGATTTTTTACCCATTTTATAAAAAATATATATATATATATATATATACACATATACACACTACGTGCACACATATACTGTAAAATATATGTGTGTGTACATCATATTATAAAATGACAAAAAACAGTCTTCTGTTTCCAGTTATTTGATCAGGAATTTTGTAAATGGTATAGTTATATACCAGTGTCTTGCAAGTTCTCCACTAAGATTTCTGACATTTCAGGAATAATATCAAGCCTACATGAAACTTCCCAAAAATATAAAAATAATAACACAGAAAAATGTAAAGGGAACTTACAAGCTGAAATGGGCAGACTGGCTATGCCATTGGTCCTTTTCTGCTGACAGTATCTATGTATCTATGTAGCAAAACAATACTTTTCCTCCTAATAAACGGCATGATCTCTTTCATTCTGAAAAATAGCACCTTATATATCACGTCAATAGCTCCTCCATCTTGGCATCACATAAGATCTTGGCTTGTTAAAAGTGCTGAAATGCCTAAAGTTTGTTGTAATTAATTGAAAAACATCTGCGTATCTGTCATGTGCAGCAGTGTGTCTTTTGATACAGGTTGTATATTGTATTTGCTGTGCTTGTATTTATGTACATATTCTGTGTAACTGTTTATTTTATACATTGGGACCTCACTGAAAATGAGCTTCGGCTCAATTGGGCGATCCTTTTCTGAATTTCCATGATAAAATATTTACTACTACTACTACAATGTTGTGAGAGATCAAAGCAAGTTAACACATACCCTGGTTACATTATTATCAGACCTCAGATTTATTTATAGAAATTATGTACAATTATTTTCCTAATACTGTAAATTAAAATATTACTGTTCAGACCTTCTTACTGTTTAGATTACTCATTCCAACCACAAACAATATATTTATGTTCCACAGCCTAGAGTTGGAGGTCCAAAACACAGGAATAACTCAACTGTTGTCCCCTACAAATTTCTTTCTCAGTTGTTTTGACTTTTTATAACTCTATATGAGAACATAAGGAATCCGATAATTATACAGATGAATTTCTCGACCATGGTTTGTCAGCAGTTAATTCATTAGATGAGGTCTCACTTGCCAGGAGTTTGACTGTTTCTCTACCCTCCCCAAACACATACACTTACTATAAGAGATCTCAGTAGCTCTTACTGTTATGTTTTGCTAAGCAGCAGCCACTGCTATAAAAGCAATTGTAGGGATGTGGATATGTTGTTTGATCCACACTATCTGGCAGGTACCTTGCCACTTTAAGATGTGCCGGAAGGTCTTCAAGCTGGCTCCTCCCTCCCACCCGGGTGGTTTAACCCTCGTCTCCGCCCCATGACGCCAGATCTTCCTTGCCGCTTGGAAGCTCTGGTTCCCTCCTTAGCGCTCTTGTGTTTTTCAGGTCCTGGATCTTAAATCTTCTGATTTTTTCCCAAAACTTACTCTTAAACTCATCCAAGTTCGGTCTTCTCCACCTTCCCTCATGGCTGTGATGAAAGACAAGTCCATTCCTAGGTTCCATCAGTGCCCTTACAGGCAGAAGATGTCTCGCACTGACCTCCACGCTATGTGCAGTTACTGCCTTGGGCATGACCAAGATCCACAGGCTTACGATCTGTGTCTGTCCTTTTCTCCATCGGTGCTCAAAGACCATACTGCCCATCTCCAGCTGGGGTGACCAGAGAAACAGTACCTGCTGGTCAAATCGAAGGAGGCCCATTGGGTGGTTTCTGCAGCAGTGGGCCCTGCGGAACAACTGGAAAAGTTAGAACAGCTCACAGCCCTTGAGGAGGAGGCGGTCCAGGCCACAGCGAGCTCCTCTTCGACTTCGGTCTTTATCCCACTCCAACTGGGCTCTTCTTATACGGCTTCCTTTCGGGAGCTGTGCCAGTGCCTCTCGACTAAAGGGGAGAGTCGTTCTGGGTCTCACACCCCAGAAGAGTGAACCGAAAAAAGGTAAGACCTACTGTTGATGCTCTTGGGAGTGGGAGAGATCTCATTCTCCGGACCGTCGGCTCTTGACTTGATCGATGTTGCGGCCGGGCTCCTGGATTTCACGATGTCCCTGTTAGACCAGTTGGCGAGGACAGAGTGAGATTTTTTCTCAAGCCGCCAACGGGTTGTCGACCGAGGAAACCTACAACTCTTTGTCTTGGACAACGGTGCTTCGGTGCCTTCTGAGGACTCAGTTCAGCTTCCTGAGCGAAGTCTCTGGATCCTGAACAGGAGGGGCGAGAGTCTCCCACTCCTTCATCGGGTCCACCCGTCAGCACAGCTGGCTAGTCGAGATCTCTGTCTCGGTCCACATCCACGTCCGTAAATCCGCTTGATCAATGGGCAGTCTCAGTCTCGACTTCATGGAAAGCGGCAGTGCTGCTCTTCTTCCTCTTCCTCCTCGGTTGAGGAGAGGCTCCGGCAAGTTGTGTCTGCGCTTATAAGGATTTCATGTGGCAGCAACTCATTCTGACTGGCTCTAAACCAACACTGGCTATTAGTGGCTGTTGCCCGAATGGCCAACGATGACTCCCGCCACCATTTCCTCGGTTGAGGATTCGGGTCTGGCGCTGTAGGCTCGGCAGAAATCAACTCCCCCACCCATTGTGGTGGAACCACCACCTCCTCAGTCAAGAAATGGGGTGCCATCCAAGACTTCTTTCTTGACTTCGGGTCTGCCCCATTGGCTGCAGTCACTGTCACCCCTGAACGGCCTTGGCAAGTGGAGAGTGAATCGGGCAATCGCCAGCTGTATGCAGACTTTTTGGAGTCTGAAGACTCCTCATTGCACTCCCGTGCAGTGGACCTGGAGTCCTCGGGGGAGGGTCTCTCAGTGGACGAGAGCCCTTCCTCGTTCCTTGGTATTCTTCGGCTCATTTCAGAGTCCACTGGGATGCCGCTCAAACCCATGCAAAAGCGGGTCAGATGTCCCTTGACAAAGATTCTGGACAAAGGGGATTCCCCCATGGAGGCCTTCCCTGTTGCCGAGGCCATTGTCGGTCCACCACTAGAGTTATGGCAATGTCCAGCCTTTTGCCCAGCACTGTCGGCCCGGATGGTCCACAAGTATGCGGTCCCCACAGGTTCCCTCTTGGGCTTCACGGAGCACCCCCTGGTCGAGGGGTTAGTGACAGACACTGTTTTTCAGTGTCCCGGTAACACCTGGGGCGTGGACAAGCCCCCGATAAGGAGTCCAAGAAATTGGAACACTCGGGCAAAAAGTTTATGCTGCCTCTTCATTGGGCCTTTGCCTGCCAGCTCAGGCGTTATGATGGCACACTTCTCACACTCCTTGTTGGACTCCCCTGGATGAGGTGCTTCCTCATCTCCCGGCTGACCTCCAAACCATGGTCAAGCAGGTCCGGGATCAGAGTAGGGCGGTAGCTAAGCAGCAGCTCCAGGCTGCTCTGGATATCAGCGATTACTGTACCCGTTCCGTAGTGGCCGCGCGCCGCATGGCTTGGCTGCAGATCTCGACCTTCGCAGTGGATACCCAGCACAAGCTAGCAGATGTCTCCTTTCTGGGTACCGACCTGTTTGGGCCCGGTGTGGAGGGTCACCTCCAGCACATTGAGAAATCCAGTACCACCTTGGATTCTGCCACATCTGCTCAGAAGGACAAGGCTTCCACTACCAGAAGCGCAAGCCCTTTCGTCCCTCCGCTCCTGCAGCTAGACCAGCCCAGCAGCAGGGCCAGCAGGCTCAGGCGTGGTGCCCTAGAGCCAAGTCCGTGGCTTCTTCAGTTAGGAAGATGGGGGAAGGGTCCCGGCGGCTCCTCGGTCAGACCCTCCTCCTCCAAGTCTGCCCAGTGATGGGTTGGGGGTGCCTCCCCCAACCCCGTTGCATCTCCCTGGAGTCCTCCCATGGGAGGCCGGCTCAGCCACTTCCTTTCCACCTGGTCCACTTTCACCGTGGACCGTTGGGTGCTGGGTGCTGGAAGTGGTTGGCAGGCACATGCCTCTGAAATTCGAGCAGGACCCTCCCTTCCGAGCACGCTCCCCACAGGGGGGGCTACCAGGTCTGCAGCTTCCCAGTCGGCTCTCCAAGACGACATCGATCAGCTCCTCCGCAAGGGGGTTATCTGCATGGTGGTGGATCCTCCTCCCAACCCAGGCTTCGTTTCCAGGTAATTCCTGGTCCCGAAACGGATGAGGGGGCTGGTGCCCCATTCTAGATCTGCATGATCTAACAAGTTCTAAGACTCACAAACTTCTGGATGGTAACTCTGACACAGATAATACCACCTCTGGAGCAAGGAATGTGATTCTGCTCCCAGGATCTTCAGGACGCATTCTTCCATGTCCCGATCAGTCTGTTCCATCGACAGTTCCTCCGCTTCAGAGCAGAAGAATCCTCTTCAAATTCCAGGCCGCGCTCTTGGCCTATCTTCACCCCCAGAGTCTTCACCAATTGCATGGCAGTGGTGGCATCTTACCTAAGGTGCCGGGGTCCAGGTGTACCCTTACCTGGATGACTGGCTGATAGCAGGTCCCTCCAGGTTGAAGGCAGAATGGTTGAGTGATCTGGCCCTCCAGATCTGTGCAGAACTTGGCCTCCTGATCTACGAGGCCAAGTCAGAACTCATACCTGTGCAGGTGATTCAGTTCATCGTGGCAGAGTTCGACTCCTGCCGAGCCAGAGTTCGACTCCTGCCGAGCCAGAGTTCGACTCCTGCCGAGCCAGAGTTCGACTCCTGCCGAGCCAGAGTTCGACTCCTGCCGAGCCAGAGTTCGACTCCTGCCGAGCCAGAGTTCGACTCCTGCCGAGCCAGAGTTCGACTCCTGCCGAGCCAGAGTTCGACTCCTGCCGAGCCAGAGTTCGACTCCTGCCGAGCCAGAGTTCGACTCCTGCCGAGCCAGAGTTGACTCCTGCCGAGCCAGATTCGACTCCTGCCGAGCCAGAGTTCGACTCCTGCCGAGCCAGAGTTCGACTCCTGCCAAGCCAGAGTTCGACTCCTGCCAAGCCAGAGTTTGACTCCTGCCAAGCCAGAGTTCGACTCCTGCCGAGCCAGAGCTCAGCTCCCGGCGGACAGGGTGGAGTTTCTCTCCTCCATTGCTCAGTCATTTCTGGTTGGGCAATTGCACCCTGCCCGGGACTTCCTGCACCTTCTGGGCTACATGGCGGCCTGCACCAGTGTGGTCCGATGGGCCCGTTGGCATATGCGTTCTCACCAATGGGAACTGGCCAGCCAGTGGTCTCAGCACTCAGGTCATCTCGACCAGCTGGTCCCTGTGACCCAGAGGATGTGGGATGACCTCCAGTGGTGGCTCATCCCATCCCACCTGCAGGAAGGGATCCCATTTGTCTGCCCCGGGCCGATGGTCATCCCGGCGACTGACATGTGTCTGATGGGTTGGGGTGCCCATCCAGGGGAGTGCAGAGCCCATGGACTCTGGTCCCCTCAGGAGTCCTGATCCCACATCAACCTGCTGGAGCTCCGAGCGGTCCAGCTGGCCCTGACCACCTTTGCTCCACTTGTTCGGGGTCAAGTGGTCCAAGTCCAGATGGACAATACCACGACCATGTACTGTCTCAACAGACAGGGTGGGATGCACTCCTTGCCCCTGTGCAAGGAAGCTCTTCACATTTGGTCCCTCGTGATCAACCTGGAGGCAGATCTCCTAGCCATTCATGTGGCAGGAACCTTGAGCAGTCTGGCCAGTGCCCTCAGCTGGATAGGCAATGTATCTCACAAGTGATCTCTCCTGCCGAAGGTAGAGCAGGATCTATTCTCCCTCTGGGGCACCCCTCAGGTGGACCTGTTCACCTCCAGGGAGAACGCCAAGTTGAGGCTGTACCATTCCCACCCCCCTCAGCAAAGTTCGCTGCAGGGGGATGCCTTCTCAAGGCCATGGACCCCAGGCCTCTTCTACGCCTTCCCTCCACTGCCCTTGATCCACAAGGTGCTTGTCAAGATCAGGAGGGACATGTGATCCTGGTAGCCCTGGACTGGCCTCGCCAGTTCTGGTATCCAGATCGCCTCAGCTCCAGGCTTCCGAGGTGGCTTTCAGCCCACCCGGACCTGCTCTCCTTAAATCAGGGAAGATTCTCCACACGGACCTTCAATCCTTGCACCTGACAGCCTGGTTCCTGAGCGTCTAGAGTTCCAGACCTTGGGTCTTTCCGACGAGGCCCTCAGTGTCATTGAAGCAACCCGCAAGGAGTCGACCAGGAAATGTTATGTCTTCAGATGGAAGAGATTCTCCATTTGGTGTCAGGGCAATGGGTTGGACCCCTCGTCCTGTCCGCTGGCTAGCATTTTGGGCTACCTGTGGTCCCTCTTCCAGCAGGGGTTTCAGTCGATGACCCTCAGGTGCACCTGGCAGCCATCTCTGCTTATTAGGTGCGGGCTGGTAAGCAGTCAGTGGCACAGGAGAAGGTGGTCTGGTGTTTTTTTAAGGGTCTAGATCATGTATCCCCTCCGGTGCATGAACCACCACCTCCGTGGGATTTACTGCTGGTACTGGCTAAGCTCATGGGCAAGCCATTCGAACCGATGCACAGGTGTGACATCTCTTACCTGTTGTGGAAGACTGCCTTCCTGGTGGCTATCACATCAGCCAGAAGGATTGGAGAGCTCCAGGTGCTTTCTATTGAATCTCCCTACCTGGTCTTTCACAGGGACATGGTTGTCCTGTGCCCCACCCAAAATTTCTTTCACAGGTGGTGTCGGAGTTTCACCTGAATCAGGTGTTGACTCTTCCAGTGTTCTACCCCAGTCACACCTCGGAGGCCGAGTACATGGTCCATACCTTGGACCTGAGACGAGTGCTTGCCTACTATAAAGAGTGTATGGCAGAAGTTCGGGGAGAGGTTCGCCAGCTGTCTATCACCTATGCTGAAGCCGCACCTGGCAGACCTGCAGCCAAGCGGAAAATAGCTAGATGGATTACATCTTGCATTGACCTCTGCTATAGGTTGGTGGGAAGGGAGCCTCCCATAGGTCTAAGGGCTTATTCCACCCGCCATACCACTGCATCGGTGGCTGCTTCTAGGAACATCCCTATCCAGGAAATCTGCAGGGCGGCTACCTGGAAGTCAGCACACACCTTCATTTCCCATTAACACATCGAACTTGAGTCACACCTGGATGCTGGTTTTGTGGCCTCAGTTCTCCAGTCCCTCTTCCCTAAGTAGGGGTTGTGCGCCTTGCCTCCCTCCTCCCAGAGAACTGCTAGGAGTCTCCCAGATAGTGTGGATTGAACAACATATCCACATCCCTAGTAAAACAGATTACTCACCTGTAACAGTAGATCTTCTACGGAATGGTCTCTTGCAGTAGGTCATTACTTCTGCGAGGTTCCAGCAGGTGGCGCTATCACACAGCAGCTTCTTCCAGCAGTCTTTTCACCAGGGACAACCCACACACGACATCATTTCCTGGCTCTACCTATAAGAGTGGGTGGTTCCCAGTACTCTGTTCATTTTCCCACCGGCTTCAGCTCACACAGCAGCTAGCTCAATCTTCTGTGTAAGCAGTCATCGATGAGAACTGAACCTTATAGCCTAAGGTTGCCTGGGCTTCATACATGCACCAACTCCTGTGCTCTTTGCCAGAAACAAAACTTTTATGGAAGACAAAAATACTATGTCACAGACTCAGGGGGCTCACACCAAGAGCTCCAAATCCACTGAGTCGTCTTCCAAAACACTAAAAAACAAGGAAAAACCTTCCTCTCAAGTCCTGCCTTGCTGCACTTCAACAGCAACTTCAACAAAAAATGTCTCTTCAAGGAGACTTTCTTCGTCGACGAGGGCAAACCCCCACCACCCCCGTCGATGGCAGGCTCTTCTATATCTAAATCATCGTCAACGGGGCTTCTGAATTCAGCCTCCTCATACATGGGAGTGCTTTCCCTGTCGACAGAGCTACATACTTATACTCAAACTTCATCGTCAATGGGGCACAGAAAATCAGCTTCCTCCTACATAGGAGGGCTTTCCCCATCGACGGAGCATCAATACTATGCTTCCCCGTCGACGAGGCTCACTCACCTGTCGACGGAGACCCTCAGAATGCCTTCCCCATCGATGAGAATAACACCCTCGTTGACCGAGCATCATTTTTATGCTTCCTTGTCGAGGAGGACACCTCTACCATCGACGACAGCATTGAAACAGCATTCCTCATCAATGGGGCACACATCCTCATTGATGGAGGCTCTAAGATAGCCTCTCCCATCGACAGAGCCCATAGATTTCACACTCTTGTCGATGGGACTGCCTCCCCCATCAACAGCACCTGTATTTTTAACTCTCCCGTCGCCGGGAGTACCTATATCGTCAACGAAGCACCTATTTTATGCTCCACCATCAATGGAACAGGTTTTCCATCGTGAAACCATATCTTTAGAGGCTATTTCTCCAGCAACGGAGACTATTACTTTGATGTCAGCCCCCTCGGGGACCTAACTTTTATGATAAAGACGTCTCATTTTCTCCTGCATACAGTATATCCATGAAGATACCTCAACACATAGTATGGGATCACATCTCATGAGAAAAAGGGGAAAACCAACATATTCTACCCCTACGAACACACCTCATCAAAGGAATACGGGACTATATTATCAGGAGGCACATATTGATCCTCCTCAATGCCCATTACCATCAGGTACAACAATCAGGATGGGCTCACAACCTAAGACTATTGGCCTACCACCTTCACAGGTACCTAACGTTGAATATATTATATATATTCCGCCTCCTACAAAGAGAGCACATACGGAGCTAGAACTTTCTCCTTCCCCATCACCTCCGATACCCATGGAGGACTACTATTCTGATAACGAACCACACAGAATAGAAAACCCTTCAGAAGGCATATATTATGAAGGAGCTCCAAATATGGAATTTCAGGAGGCACACTCCCCTTACTCTATAACATCCTCCTGTGACGAGGACATGGCTCAACCATCCAGGCCTGCTTCACCCCCTGATGACCCCTCATTTAGAGATATGATGATACAAATACAAAAAATAATGGGGTTTTCTACAGCAGAACAAGATAAACAAACAAAAGACATGGCAGACTATTTAGAACTCCCAGAGGAGCCAGTCATGGTTATAACACCACTAATTCCTACATACCAAAATGTGATCACAGAGGCCTGGTGCCAACCTATGACTACCCCGCTCTATCTCAAAAAGCGGATCAACTTTATGAGGCCCCATTAGGCCATCAATATTTGGCTAACATGCCCACCGCCGATTCTTTGGTCATCACATGATCATGCTATTAAACCAAAATATGCAAGCTCAATACCCCCAGACAAAGACTCAAGATGCTTTGATTACTTGGGGAAGAAAGTATTTGGCTCCAGTGCGTTGAATATGAGAATAATGAATTATATGGGCCATATACTAAAATATCAATGCACTCTGGGCACTTCTGCCCAAGAAATTATTAACAAATTACCTCCTTCACCTGAAAAAGAACAAATAACACCTATAATCAACACTTTTATATCCACATCCCAACATCTTTTAAGATTGGGATATGACATAGTGGATACTTCGACCAAAATCTTGGCCACTGGCATTACCATACGCCGTCGTGCCTGACTCAGAATCTCCGGCCTTGCACATGATATACAACATAAGGTGGCTAACGCCCCATTTTCAGGCGACAAACTATTCGGTTCAGCAACACAAATCATTCTGGATGACTTACAAGCCTCAGACAGACAATTACGTATAGTACAAAACATGTACTACAAACAACATACACAGTACAAACATTTCAAAAAGAATGACAATTTTCACAACAAAAGAGGTGCCTTCTGAAATAAAGGACTGGCTCAGCACTCCTGTACCCGTCCTGTGGGTAATACTGGTGCCTGTGCTTCTCAATAAACTAATTACTCCAACCCCTTGCACCTCCATAGGGCCTGGGAGACTGTTAAGGGGTTATTCTGCCATTTCATAGTCTGAGGCTCAAGTAAAAAGATGTAAAAAAAAGAAAAAAAAAACAGGAGGCACATGTCCCTAACAGTGGACAATTAAAAGCGGAGACCAAGCAAGGGTCACTTAGACCATCACATCTGGATCCTGCCTACATCCTCTAGTGCCCTTCCATGGTGGACACTGAATCCAACCTTAACCAGGGTCTATTACAACATTAAATGTAAATAATAGATGCAACTTTTAAAATTGGAACACCAAAACCCAAATCATACACAACACGTAGATTAAACCCACTGCACAATCTCATATTAACCTCTTGCCTAGGATGTTGCCGTGCAGCTTATGCCTACCCACCATCCAGACCCTAACTGAGATATCCGTTTACCCAACAGAATAAATGAAGGGATCACCATACCAACTTTCATGTAAAATACCTGAACTATAACTATTTTATATCCTAAATTAAAAATTCATTAATGCCGTGTCCTGACCCCGGACAGGACTCTCTTTCATTGATCCTGCATCACTAAAGATCAATAGAACATTAATGGGCCAATGAGAGAACAAGCCCATGCATGGCCTCGACAAACCTGGCTTTACAGGCTACAACAACACTTAGTAACCTTTTCAATAACATCAATACCCAAACCAGACTTCAAATGCAAAGGGGAGAAACTCTAAAACACCTACAATCCTAAATGGTTACATTTGTATCATTTGACTACATACTGTAGCAGACATCTCTTTGCTGCTTCCCTGACAGCTACTAAGTAGTATATACATTCCTAAATGGATACATTTATATCATTTATAACAACTTAGCAGACATTTCTTTGCTGCTTTCTTGATAAGCTATTAAGTAACACTCCTACATGGACACATTTGTATCATTTGGACTTCTTTTAAACCCTGGGCTCATATTACTGCTTACCTATAGGTAGTCTGAGAGCCACAGCCATGGTTCTCTGATGAACCCAACCTGCCAGACTACCATCCGCTGTCCAGGTCTCAAGCCACCAGCCCCTCACAGAAGCTCAGGTAGTCTGAGAGCCACAGCCGTGGTTCTCTGATGAACCCGACCTGCCAGACTGCCATCCACAGTCCAGGTCTGAAGCTACCAGCCCCTCACAGAAGCTCAGGTAGTCTGAGAGCCACAGCTGTGGTTCCCTGATGAACCCGACCTGCCAGACTGCCATCCACAGTTCAGGTCTGAAGCCACCTGCACCTCACAGAAGCTCAGGCAGTCTGAGAGCTACAGCTGTGGTTCTCTGACGAACCCAACCTGCCAGACTGCCATCCTCAGTCCAGGTCTGAAGCCATCAGTCCCTCACAAAAGCTCAGGTAGTCTGAGAGCCACAGCCGTGGTTCTCTGATGAACCCGACCTGCCAAACTGCCATCCACAGTCCAGGTCTGAAGCTACCAGCCCCTCACAGAAGCTCAGGTAGTCTGAGAGCCACAGCTGTGGTTCTCTGACGAATCCGACCTGCCAGACTGCCATCCACAGTTCAGGTCTGAAGGCACCAGACCCTCACAGAAGCTCAGGTAGTCGGAGAGCCACATCCTTGGTTCTCTGATGAACCTGACCTGCGAGACTGCCATATGATAGAAGGCATTCTTAGGATGGCAGAGAAAGGGGAGATACTGTTAATGGGATACCGGAATATGCCAGATGTTAACTGGAGCACATTTGCTGCAGCCACATCCAAGAGCAGGGCCATTCTCGATGCCCTACAGGTGGCATGCCTCAGACAGCTAGTTTCGGAACCCACTCATGAGGGAGCAATCTTAGACCTCATAATGTCAAATGGGGACAGTGAGAGCATCTCAGGTCTAGAGGTGGGTTGCCATCTGGGAACGAGTGACCATCAAACAGTGTGGTTCACGTAAACTCAGCTACAGAGTCAAGCCATACAAAAGTGAGGATACTAAACTTCAGGAGGGCTGACTTTGGCAAGATGGGAGAGTGCCTTAGAAAAGCACTAGCAAACAGGCTAGAAGGAGGGGTGGAGCAACAATGGGGAAACATCAAAACTGCCATCACAAAGGCAACAAGCCTTTGTGTGAAGCAAATAAACAAATCAAAACGAAAGAAAAAGCCACTGTGGTTCTCAAAAGAGGTGGTGGGGAAAGTCAGGGAGCAAAAGATAGCATTCAGGAAGTATAAGGAAACACAGAAGGAGCAGGACAGAGAGCTGTACCAGTTAAGGCAGAAGGAAGCAGGTAGGGAAGTCAGAATAGCAAAGGCCCAAACTGAGGAAAAGATAGCCAACTTTCGGTTAAGAAGGATAAACCTTTTATAGGTACATCAGGGAGCATAGAAAGACAAAGGGAGGGATAGTGAGGCTGAATAGAGAATTAGACGGTGGGTGGGCAGAGAGAGGACGAGTAAAAAGCAGGATACTGAACAAATATTTCTGCTCAGTAGTCACAAAAGAGGAGGAGGTGCCTAATCCAATTAACAGAAGCACTCTTGATACAGGGGGTCGATGCCAGTCCTTTCACAGAAGAAAGGGTTCTGAAAGAACCCCTAAAACTGAAGGTGGACAAAGCAATGGGGCCTGATGGAATTCACCCCGAATTCTAAAAGAATTAAGGGGAGAACTAGTGAAACCACTGACTACCCTTTTTAACAAATCATGGGAGGATGGTGTGGTACCCGAGGACTGGAAGAAGGCGGATGTGATTCCCCTTCACAAAAGTGGGAGCAAGACAGAGGCAGGAAACTACAGACCAGTCAGTTTGACCTCTGTGCTAGGGAAAGTGATGGAATCGCTTCTGAAGGAAAAAATTGTTGAGTACCTAGAGGCCAGTGGGGCACAGGACCCAAGGCAGCATGAGTTCACAGCAGAAAGATCATGTCAGACGAATCTAGTTGATTTCTTTGACTGGGTGATCAATGTAGTAGGCCAGGGAGGGGCTGTGGACATGGCCTACCTAGACTTTAGCAAGGCATTTGACAGAGTCCCACACAAAAGATTAATAGTCAAATTAACCTGCCTGGGAGTGGGTCCCAGGATGGTGGCCTGGGTAAAACGCTGACTGGACAACAGGTTACAGAAGGTAATTGTAAATGGAGTCCACTCTGAAGAAAGATGGGCTACTAGTGGGGTACCGCAGGGTTCAGTACTGGGTCCAGTCCTTTCTAATGTCTGTTTAAATGACATTGCAGAGGGACTGGAAGGAAAAATATGCCTCTTTGCAGATGACACAAAGATCTGCAACAGGGTTGATACACAAGGAGGAGTGGAAAGGATGAGAAGGGACTTGACAAGGTTGGAGGAATGGTCAGAAGTATGGCAGCCTGGATTCAATGCAAAGAAGTGCAAAATAATGCACCTGGGAAACAAAAACGCAGGGGAAGATTACACAATTGAGGGAGGTAGTAACAACAACAAAAATGGAAAGGGACCTGGGGTAATCATATCAGATGACCTTAAGGTTAGCAAGCAATGTGAGAAGGCAGTAGGAGGATGGGGGTATACTGGGATGCATAGGAAGAGCATCACCAGCAGAAAACAGGAAGTTGCTATCCCTCTGTACAGACAGTTGGTGAGACCCCATCTGGAGTACTGCATCCAGTTCTGGAGACTCCATCTTCGCAAGTACATGGACAGGATAGAGGCAGTTCAGAGGAGGGCAACTAAAATGGTGCAGAGTCTGCAAGACAAGCCATACGAGGAGAGACTAAAGGAGTTTAATATGTATACCCTTGAGGAAAGGAGGGAGAGGGGGGACATGGTAGAAACTTTTAAGTACCTCAGTGGAATCAACAAAGTCCAAGAGGGTAGCATCTTTCAGAAAAAGACGTGCAAGAACAAGGGGACACAATTTAAAGATGGGGGGCGGTTCAGGGGCAATGTGAGGAAGTATTTTTTCACAGAGAGGGTGGTGGATGCATGGAACAGCCTTCCTGAGGAAGTTGTGGGGTCTAAAACTAGGGGAGAATTCAAGAATACATGGGACAAACATAAGGCAATTCTTGTGGGGGTGGTGTAGGAAGAAATAGGCTGTCGGTTAACTAGGATCTGTGGCTTATCCTGTAGGTAGGGAAATGGGCAGACTAGGTGGGCCAAGTGGTCCTTATCTGCCATCAAAGTCTATGTTTCTATGTTATCCGCAGTCCAGGTCTGAAGCCACTAGCCCCTCACAGTAGCTCAGGTAGTCTGAGAGCCACAGTCATGGTTCTCTGATGAACCCGACCTGCCAGACTGCCACCCGCAGTCCAGGTCTGAAGCCACCAGCCCCTCACAGAAGCTCAGGTAGCCTGAGAGCCATGGTTCTCTGACGAACTGTACCTGCCAGACTGCCATCCGCACTCCAGATCTGAAACCATCAGCCCCTCACAGAAGCTCAGGTAGTCTGAGAGCCACAGCCATGTTTCTCTGATGAACTCGACCTGCCAGACTGCCATCCGCAGTCCAGGTCTGAAGCCACCAGCCCCTCACTGAAGCTCAGGTAGTCTGTGTGAGCCACAGCCGTGGTTCTTTGATGAACCCGACCTGCCAGACTGCCATCTGCAGTCCAGGTCTGAAGCCACCAGCCACTCACAGAAGCTCAAGTAAGGACTTGCCCTCAGGGACTGATTACCTCCAGGAAGGGAGCCCTAGCTGCCTGATTTTTCCTTTTTACATGAGGACAGTTGTCTCTGGATTTAAATCCAGAGTCTGTTACTGCTGTGATCCACTGGCTGCAGTCAGCACCCGGAGCACTCCGATTGGCTCCATATAGCTCTGCACTGTTAATGCTTGAATTATATTGTACTAGATTATGATTTCTGTTAAAACTGTCTTGGTAGCATTTTATAGTTGAAGTTTGCTGATTTAATCTAAATGCCTGTAGTGTGTTCCCTCGTAAGACCCAGTAGCGATCTCAGCTCAGGCCTTTGAATCCCCCCCCTTCACCTTTTTATTCTAGTATTGTGTTTTTAAATAGCCCTGATCTTACTTCGAGATACAGCTCTTGCAGCAGGTAACACCATTAGGACTGAAGCCGGCAGGCGTCAGGACCCCAAGGAAATCTTCTAGCTAGCAGTCTTCAGCGGGGACCGCCTCCAACGTCGGTCCCGCCCCCGACGTCAGACGTAGTACATAAGGAGGCGGTCCCGCCAGATTCCCCAGTTCTTTCCCACCGTCGACTTGCACGTCTCGACCCTCCGGTTCGTTTCTAGCGCACGACGCCTGGTTAAGTTCTTCCTTCGGGAATAAAGTTCGTTTTTTCAGCTCAGTTTCTATCTGATGTCCTCTCCAACCTCCGTGGAAGGCCATATTTCCAAGTGCGCCTGCGGGAAGCAAATCCTGTTCAAAGACCCGCATTCAGCCTGCATCCGGTGCCTAGGCCCAGACCACGACACTCGGGCCTGCTCCTTCTGCCAGGGGTTCAACAGTCGGACCCGGATCCGTCGCCAGAAGGCTCTTCAGGCTTTCCTGCTGGAAGAAAAAGTCAAGACCATGGACGCAGCCTCCAAGGGGGAATCATCTGACAAGGCCCGGAGGCAACTCCAGAAGCATAGGGAGAGGGTGAGATCCAGGTCCCCGTCTAGGGCCTCTGACTCCCGTAGTTCCAGCTCCCGGTCCAACCGCTCTCCTTCCCAGGCCTGCTGTCAGCCTCCCCCTGCAGCAGTGAAGCCTTCTTCGGGTTCCTCTTCTCTCTCAGGCTAAGACCTCCAGGATTTCTTCGTCCTCGGCCACTAAGGCCCTGTCGAGTTCGGGGGACCGTCTTCATCACCCTAAGTCAGGTTCCCGCCATTCGGAACCTGATATCAGGTCAGCGTCCTTGCCTCCTCCTCCTCCCCAGCGGAAGACCACGGAGCTGACCTCGCTTAAGCGACCATCGGACCCGATGTCGGTTAAGCACCACCGGTCCCGAGAACCAACAACTGTCAGATGCCCATTGCTGGTTAGGCCTTCGCCACCATGGATGCCAGCCGGGGGACCGACGTCTGCACTGACGAGAAGGGAACTCCTTTTCCTCACCGGCCAGAGAGCGTCACCGAGGAGAGACCCAACCCTAGGACCAGACGGGCGACTCCGGTCCTGTTGCGCCCCACAGGGAGACCTCGCCAGAACCTGAGACCCCTGGGGAGCCGATGCCGGAACCCGACGACCGACCTCCGGCGCCTGGTCCGTCGTCGGGCCTCAGTATATCAGAGGTCAAGGAGTTGTTCACGTGCTGGTGGGACACCATTAAAAGGGATGTGGTTCCCACTCCTCCTCCTCCTCCTTCTCCAGTGACTCCGCCAGCCCCTGCAACCCCTACTTCACCCAGGGACGTGGGCCGAGTACCACCCCCCTTGGAGCCTACAGCCCCTCTGAGGGGCAGATCAGAAAAAAGGAGACCTCCGTCCAGATCCTCTTCAGGTTCACCCAGCCCAAAGAGACCCAGAAGACGCCGCAGTCTGCCGCTGACGGAGAACATGGGATCGGACTTCTCGGACGAATCCAGGTCCCCCTCTCCATTCCATGTCCCTTCTCTGGACCCACGTGAGCTACCAAGATCTCCTCCAGATGACCCATCGTTCTCGGACATCATGAGGCATATTCAGGAGAACATGGGCTGGGATGCAGGGGATCTAGACCCCGAAAGGTTACGCCTTGCTAGATATCTTTGGCAAAAGGATCCTAAGCCTGTGGTGGTGCCACCCTTGGTGGACACATTCGTGGACGTCACCAAGGCAGAGTGGAGTCGTCCACACTCGCTTCCGGCGATGCCGAAGAAGGCTGACCACCTGTACAAGGCCCCTAGGGAGGACCAGTACTTGGCATCACATCCTCTGGCCGATTTTCTGGTCATCACAGCCTCTCATGACCTGTCCCAGAGGCCGCAACATCTGAGCACCCTGCCACCTGACCCAGAGTCCAAACAACTGGATGCCGTGGGCAGGCACACGTATAACATCTGCTACCTGCGCTATCCGATCCCTCAACTACTTGACCCACATGTTGCAGTTCCAAAATGCCTTGTGGGAACAGGGACAGGATCTGGCAGAGAAGATGCCAGAAGGTGAGCAGAAGGAGGAGTTACTACAACTCCTTCGTACGGGTTCGGACGTGGGAACCCAGGTGCTGCGAGCTGCGTATGATTCCACGGACTCCTCGACCAGAGCGGCAGCTTCAGGCGTATGCCTCCGGAGGCACTCATGGCTCCGTGTCTCCAGATTCACCTCGGACATCCAGAAGAACATCCTGGACGCCTCGTTTCATGGAGAAGTCTTGTTTGGTGAGCCATCGGAGAAGGTCCTCACCAAGCTCCAAGTGGCCGGGAAGGCGGTACGGTCTGTCCAGGCTATGTATAGACCCAAGCTTGGTTCCTTTCGCAGGAACCAAAGCCGTTTTTGAGGCCGGACGCAGAGACAGCAGTCCCGCGCCGGTCCACAACAGAGGGGTTCTTTCCCCCACAGAGCCCAGGGGAAGTCATCCGAGGGCCGAAGCCAACGACCAGCTAAGTCGGCCCAGCCCGCTGGACCCTCAGCCGCCACAGCATGACTCCCTTTCTGGCCCCCACCCCTCAGGATCAACGGGACACCAAGGTCGGGGGTCGCATTGCGCACCACCTGCCAGGGTGGCAGTCCATAACCACCGACAGGTGGGTTCTTCAGCTGGTCAGAAAAGGCCACTTTATAGAATTCACAGACAAACCACCCACAAGGCCTCCTCTGCTCTCCAGTTACTCAGGTCAACACAGAACTCTTATCAGGCAAGATATACTCGCACTCCTTCAAAAGGGAGCGGTGGAGTATGTTCCAGAGAACCAGATAGGAACCGGATACTATTCCCACTTCTTTCTGGTTCCAAAGAAAACAGGGGACCTCCGTCCAGTCTTGGACCTCAGTGACCTCAATATGTCGGTCGCTTACAAGCGTTTTTGCATGGTGACACTCCAAGGTCTCATTCCCATGCTGAAAATGGATGCCTTCTTAGCGTCCCTGGACATGCAGGACGCCTACCTGCACATCCCAGTAGCTCAAGCGGACAGGAGGTTCCCGCGCTTCGAGTTTCTCGGCCACCATTTTCAGTTCCGAGCCCTCCGCTTTGGTCTGTCTTTGGCCCCCAGGGTCTTTACCAAGTGTATGGCAGTCGTGGCAGCATCTCTAAGGAGACAGGGCCACTACGTGTTCCCGTACCTGGACGACTGTTTCTCATGGCCGCCTCCAAGAGGCGCTGTTGCTAACTATTCAGACACAGGATCTGTTCCAGTCTCTGGGTATTCTTATCAACTCACGAAGTCTCTCCTCTTACCATCCCAGAAGCTGCAGTTCATAGGGCAGTTCTGGATACCGTCAAGGAAAGCCTTTCTTCCCAAAGGCAGAAGCGGAACATCAGATCCTCATCGGGGATCTCTCGGCGAAAGACTGTCCCGCCAGGTGGGTCGCCTGCTCGTGGCACATGGCTGCGGCCATTCCAACCGTCCTTGGCAAGGCTCCACATGCGGGTAACTCAGTGGATGCTCAAAGTGCAGTGGGACCAAGGCAAGACTACATGCAGCATCCGGTCAGAATCACGAACGCCGTGATCCGAGACTGGCAATGGTGGCTAGACCCAGGGACACTCTCTGCGGGTGTCCCGTTTACAGCGCAGTCCCCAGAGGTAATCCTCTCCACAGATGCCTCAGGGCTGGGAAGGGGAGCACACCTGGACGGGGTGAAGTCCCAGGAAACGTGGACCCCTCAGGAGGCTCACCTCCACATCAACATTTTGGAGATAAGCGATCCTTATGCTCTGCAGGCCTTTCAGTCAGAGATCCCGTCGAGTACTCTTCTGCTTCAGACAGACAACAGCGGTGATGTTACCTCAACAAACAAAAGGGCCGCCTCTTCCCCTTTGCAGGGAAGCCATGAGGTGTGGGATTGGGTAATCCAACACGGCCGCGAGCCTGATCGCAGTTCATGTTCCTGGCGTGGACAACACAATCGCAGACGGCCTGAGTCGTTCCCAGGCCAGAATCCATGAATGGGAACTCCTTCAAGAGGTAGCAGAGGATCTGTTTCTTCAGTGGAGAACTCCAGAGTTGGACTTGTTCGCTTCCCCATCCAACGCAAAACTGCCCAATTTTTGCTCGCTAGATCCAGGGCCTGGTGTTTTCTGTCGAGACGCGTTGTCCTGCTCCTGGGCGGACAGATTCCTCTACGCTTTCCTTCCCTTCCCGTTGATCCAGAGAGTTCTTCTCAAACTCACGGGAACGCAAACAATGATCCTGGTGGCGCCTTTCCTGGCCCAGACAAATCTAGTTCCCATGTTGGCGCAATTGTCCCGGAAACCTCCAGTTCCGTTGCCTTTCAGCTCCCACCTATTGTTTCAGGAGGGAGGTTCACTGGTCCACCCGGACTTATGCTCACTGAACCTGCACGCATGGCTCCTAGAGACATAGCCATCATGCGATACGGGGTCTCGCAGGAGGTGACGGAAGTTCTTTCCGCGGCCAGAAAGCCGGCAACACATGCGACGTATGCCATGAAGTGGCGCCGCTTTTGCTTATGGTCGCAGGCAGGCGTCCTTTCCCGTTAGATTGCCGGTGAAAAGGGTGCTGGAATACCTGCTTTCCCTATTCAATTTCGGTCTCGCCTACTCCTCCATTAAAGTGCACCTCTCTTGGCTAGCTCTGCATACCACCTCCGGTGGGACAGCGCACTGATGGCACTAGCTTCGATCACCTCTCGAGACTTCCTCAGAGGCGTTACACCTAGGCCACCTATCAAGGATCCTGTGCCTCCTTAGGACCTACTCTTGTCCTGGAACAACTCACGCTTCCCCCCTTTGAACCTGCCGCAGATTGCGAGCTGCGTTTTCTGTCGTGGAAAACGTTATTTTTAGTTGCTGTCACTTCAGCAAGGAGAGTTTCCAAGCCTCACGCTCTCATGTGCAAAGAGCCTAATTTAGTTTTTCACCAGGACAGTGTCTCTGCGGACGAATCCTAAATTCCTGCCTAAGGTGGTCTCTGCCCTCACTCTCAATCAGGACATCGATCATCCCGTGTACTTCCCCAAGTACTCTAACAGAGGAGAGGCGTTACTTCACACCCTGGATGTTCACCGCTCTTTAAGGTTCTACCTGAACAGAACCAAACAGCTTCGCAAGTCGGAGCAACTATTCGTCTCCTTCACTGAGAGGATGCTGGGCCACCCAGTCTCAAAGCAGACCCTTTCTCACTGGCTTGTCCAGTGTATTTCATTTTGCTACAACAACAAAAACACGCCCTTCCCGGGTACAGTCCAGGGCCATTCGACAAGGGGGGTGGCTACCTTCTTTGCAGCACTGCGCAACGTCTCCACCTCGGCCATTTGTGCTGCAGCTACTTGGAGCTCTGTACACACATTCATTAGGCACTACAGCCTGGATATTGCATCACAGCGGAGAGCCGGTTTCAGCCTGGCCATTCTACAGGGTCTCCTGTCCTAGAGTCAGGGCTTGTCCAAGATCTCTCCTAATTTCCTCCTCCCGGAATGCCTACAAGCGCCATTGCTTGGGAATCAGTCCTAATGGTGTTACCTGCTGCAAGAGCTGTATCTCAAAGTAAGATAGTACAGTTACGTAAGAACTTACCGTAACAGTAGATCTTCGAGAACAGCTCTTGCAGCAGGTACCTTCCCACCTACCTTTCCCCCTTGGAGGAGTTAAGGCCTACTAGGCTTTGGCAGAAGCTTAAGCTCCCTTCTTCCTCGGTCTCCCTTTTGATGTCAGCCTGCAGCCGGAGTCGGCGGAGCAGAATCTGCTTGGGACCACCTCCTTGTAACACTACGTCATGCGTTGGGCGGGACCAGCGTCGGGGCGGTCCCCGCTGAAGACTGCTAGCTAGAAGATTTCTGTGGGGTCCTGACGCCTGCCGGCTTCAGTCCTAATGGTGTTACCTGCTGCAAGAGCTGTTCTCGAAGATCTACTGTTACGGTAAGTTCTTACATAACTGTACTTTCTTGCTCTCTCAGACTTTGTGGCACCTTGCCTAACATTTTGATCTGTAACACCCCCCCCCCCCGTTTAAGCCATTTTGCATTTCTTTTTAGCTCCATGAGCAGCCCCACCCCCCTGCCTTTCTTATTTAATTCCCCTCTATCCTTCTTTTTTCAGGTAGTCTGAGAGCCACAGCTGTGGTTCTCTGACGAACCCAACCTGCCAGACTGCCATCTGCAGTCCAGGTCTGAAGCCACCAGCCCCTCACAGAAGCTCAGGAACAGACTTGCCCTCAGGGACTGATTACCTCCAGGAAGGGAGCCCTAGCTGCCTGATTTTTCAGCCCACCCACCGACCCCCCTCCGGTCCTGATTAAACCCGGCCCCGGCTTTCTATCTCACTCCTACAGGCTACTGCCAGGCACACCTGCCCAGCACGTCCCCGACCTCTATCAAATCCCCAAGGGTACTGCCCAGTTCTCATCTACCCTGCTCTTATTACCTATCAGTAGACTTATCCCTCCAGGGCTCCCAGCTCATCTGCCGTGGGACACGCGAACCCCTGGGTGGACGACGCTTCCTTAGCCGCCGCCCGAGACCACAAGTATGGACTCTTCCAGCAAAGAGGTATGGCAAAGCCGCATTGTTTTTCGTCCAGCCCCCTCTGGGCTCATTATTATATAGACAGCCTTCCCCAACCCCCTCTCATTCTTTGGTCTACTCCTTTCCATCTATCTAAAACACCTCTCACATTGACGATCTCCATAGGCTAACAGCGCTGCACATTACCATATCATATAGCGGTGTAAGACCATATTGGTGCAGCCTACTTTACCACACATATTATCGTCTCATACAGCGGTGTAAGACCACATTGGTGCAGCCTACTTTGGCAGCATCCTACCTCCTTTTAAAGTGCCAGCTACCGAGGGAGACTGCACATCTTCAGTAATCATATAGGCTTGGTGCCATCTGCTGTCTTGCTCAGCCCTGTGAAGTCCCCAAATATCTGCACACACCAACTTGTCTTGTTCTGTCTGGTGATTCTCTAGGAGTCTGTAATCTGGCTATGCCATCTACAGATAAAAACACTTTGCCGTAGTCAAAGCTTACTGTTTTTCACTATAAGGCGTCAGCATGAGGGCTGATACCTGGCTCCCTCTCTTCATCTTCCTATGGCTGGTGCCTTATGTGGTGTATCACCTAGGCCGAAATAACTCACAGGGGAAGTCGGACCCTCTGTCACAGTGCTATTTGTACAGCAACTCATCTCATAGCTTTTGTTGCACCCCTGCACTCCCCTACATGCATCAGTCTGAGGTAGCCTCTGGGGGTGGGACCTGCATCTCCCTACCCATACAGGGTATGCCCCCCTATATCCCCAGTAATAATGCCACTTGGTGCCACGTGGGAAGAGTTTTAGTAGCTGCATCCTTAGGACAGCACTGCATAAATAGGAGGGCCCAGCATTCTCGTTCTGTCATTCCAAGCAGTCGTGGAAGAATTAGAGTTTTCAAATTATCTCTGACTGTCCTAAAGAAAATTGTGTTTCTCCTCCTATTGTGCTCAGGCAATGTTGAACTTAACCCTGGTCCTACAGAAGCCTTGTCATCTCCGTCTGACCTTTCAAGGCTTAGAGGAATGAGCTTCATGCACGTTAATGTTTGCAGTCTCTTAAAAAAGCTTACATCAATCCAGACCTGGGTCATACATACCGAACTAGATGTGCTCGTAGTGTCGGAATCCTGGCTCAGATCTTCTACCCATGACAGGGAGGTTAACATCCCTAACTATTGGCTGTTCAAAGCCGACAGGCAGACTAGGAGTGGTGGGGTAGCCATTTATGTCAAGGACAAATATACGGTCACTACCATTGGCTCCTCCTCTGTAGTAAATGGCTTAGAATATCTGTCCCTTAAGGTTGAAATATCCCACTCAATGGCTATCAGGGTTATTGGGTGTTACAGGCTTCCGTCTTCTGGGTTCCAGCTCCTGTCTCACCTGTCTACTATTATAGGACATGAGACCCTCAAAACTTTTATTCTAGGGGATCTCAATTATGACTGGTTATCCAAGGCTTCCTTACCTCTCAAATCCTTCTGTGACTCTCTTGGGCTCACACAACTCATTGAAGAACCTATGCATCCTAACAAGAAAAACCCCAGGAATAGTACCCTATCGGATGTCTTTCTTACAAGCAAGCCACAGTCCTTTTCCTACGCTGGAATGTTTTTCTCGGATGTCGGCGATCACTGCTTCATTGCCGGTGTAAGATCTGACTCCAATCCCCCCTCCACATCTAAGTTCTCCACTAGAAGGTCCAGGCACAACTGTGACCCATTTGCCTACATCGATGAGCTAAAATTGTCTGTACTCTGGCAGAACTTTTAACTAGCCAAATCAGTCAGTATGGCATGACATTTTTCATGAAATAGTGTCTTGTGCCATAAATAATCTTGCTCCCTTGGTAAAAGTCCGCATAAAGACCAGAACTTGCTGATGGTTCTCTGCTGAACCCAAGGCTGCATTACTAGCAAGAGATAAACTCTGGGAAAAAAGCCCGCAAATCAAAAACTGCCGAGGATTGGTGCCACTTTCGGAAGGCTAGGAACTTTTGCATCAAATTGGTTAGAGAGGCTAAGGCCAACTTCTACCATTCTGAGCTTGACTCTGCCTCAAGGTGCCCAGCTAAATTTTGGTCCACAATCAAAGAGCTGTCTGGTCATACAGCTGGAAATGTAATTCCCTCGAAAATCATCTCTGAGAATGTTACTATCAACGATAGCAAGGAGATTCTCTAGGCCTTCAACAGCCACTTTGCTGCAGCAGGCCTAGCATTCGACAGTTCACCAGCATACATGTTACGTTCTCGGGTTAGTGCACAGATTCCTGAACCTAGCACCACTAATGTGGTCTTCTCATTCCTTCCTGCTTCGTTGAAAGAGGTCGAAGACCTCCTTCTACAATTGGACATCAAGAAAAGCACTGGTGCTGACTCTCTCGACCGCGACTTCTTAAAGATTTCATACCATGTCCTAGCTCTACCAGTCACACACCTATTTAACTTGTCCTTGTCCCAGGGGACTCTTCCACGCCTATGGAAAATTGCCCACATCATTCCTGTTTAAATCAGGGGATTCCTGTGACCTAACTAATTACAGGCCGATATCTCTCCTACCAATATTGTCTAAACTGCTGGAAAAAATTGAGAATGCTCAGTTGAGAATCTTCCTAGATAAAAAGAACCTTCTAAACCCTATGCAGTCTGGTTTCAGAGCCAAGCACAGTACCATTTCAACTCTGGCCAAAATGACTGATGAGTGGCAATGAGAGCTGGAAAACAAAAAATTTGTATGTGCCGTGTTCCTGGACCTTAGCAGTCCTTCGACACTGTCGACCACTGCCTGCTTCTTTCCACCCTAAAAGTGATAGGTCTGGACCCGACCTCTCTGTGCTGGTTCAATAATTACCTTACAGATAGGCTTCAGCAGGTCAAGGCCGAAGGGGAGCTCTCTCCACTCAAACCACTAAAAAGAGGCATTCCACAGGGATCCATCCTGGGGCCTCTATTGTTTGCCATTTATATAGACAATATTGATGTTGGCATCAAGGAGGCCAATATTCACCTTTACGCTGATGATACGGTGTTGTACCTAAGCTGCCCAACTCCGGAAGCCGCCTGTAGAGATTTGCAAACAGAATTCAACTTGTTGCAGAATCAGCTCCTGAATAAAAAAAACTCTTACTCAATGCCAAAAAAACAAAAGTTATGCTATTCTCTCCGGCTACTCATTCGGCGAACCCTGCTATCTGTGTTCCTTACCTCCCATAAACACTTTACTAGGAGAGAGGTTGGAATTTGTTAGGAAATTCAAGTACCTAGGGGTCTGGCGAGACCACAGACTCTTCTTCGTGGAGCATGTCGAGGATCTGCTGAAAAAGTTGAAGCAGAGGCTTGGTCTCTTCTTTAGAATAAACTGCCTCCTGACCAAAGATGCCAAGATGCAGTTAGTTCAATCCAGGTTTTTATCCCTAATTGATTATGCCGATTTCATTTATAGTCAGTGTAATGCCTCCTGTCTTACTAAACTGGACACCTTATACCACAGAGCCTTGAGATTCATAACTGGCCTACCTATCACCACCCACCACTGCTCCTTATATGCAGCTGTGGGGTGGACCTCCCTTCAGTACAGAAGGAATAGAAATGCGGCTCTCTGGACCTACAGAGCTATTACCAACAAATTACCCAAATACATTTCCGACTGTTTGCCGTTATATGTGGTAGGCAACTATGCACTGAGAAACTATTCTCTGCTTCTGCTGAAGATACCTAGGGCCAATACACGCTTTGGGAGAGTGGCCATAGGCTTTGTGTTGCACTCATTCTGGAACAAACTACAGAAATCTATGAAACTGAGTCTCCCTGTTAGTCTTTCCACCTTCAAGACCTTGTATGCCAAAGCTGTTAAGGAGCTATGCAGCTGTTTCCAGCATGCTTAGCGTGCTAGGGTGCCTACTGCTTACCTGCCCACTACATCTCCACCTAACCCGGCCCCTTGATCGTCTCCACCTATACCCCCCTTTTTTTCTGCTAATCCACTACCTTTCTTGCCCTCAGACTCCTAACATATATATCCCCAGCCCATCTACCGTAGCACTCCTCCTAGAACAGCTGCAGTCCTGTACCCCTCCCCTCCATATCTGCCCCTTAAGTTTGTATATGTCCTGACCAATGATATGCTGTGCTGTTTGAAAATGTTTTAATATGCTGGCTGTTTCAGAATGTCTTAATTCCCCATTTCATACCATTCTCCCTAAACTTGTTAACCCTATACCTGAAATACTTGTTATTGCTCTGTGTATTTTTTTTCTATTTCTGTATAATTATGTCTATTTATTATCTGTACATAAAAGTGTTATTCTTGACCTTGTGTAACGCAGGTCCACCTTGTAAATGAGCCTGCTCAATGGTGTTCGCCTGGATAAATAAAGACTTGTTTGATTGATTACAAGAGCCTTATACTATTTCACCAGATAATTGACTGAAAACTTCAGCTAATTGTTTATTTCTACCATGTATATACCAGAAACTGGAAAACCAGAATATTCCTCAGGAACATATTATACTTAAAACCTCTTACTCAGACCTTTTCCACCATTGGATCTGACTTTCAACTTCCATATCCTTGGCTACAGGCCACCGGAACCTACTGGTCACTCCATTATACGGATGAATCTGTCACATGACTTATTACCATGATAAATACAATACACCCTTATCATGTCTTGTTTAGACTAACTCCACAGGAGAAAACCACTAACAGCCATTATGGCTTGTTTTACCAATGAATTTATCACCGACATTATAATGCGGTTACCTGTTATACTGTCCAGACTGTTACCAGGCAATATAACTTGGACACTGCCTTTAGACAACTACCGGTCATTCGGTCTCACTGTTCTATAAGGCACAATGCCACAGTTGTCCTCCCCACTAGGACATAACTGCTTGGGAATCTCCCAGAAGTAATGACCTACTGCAAGAAACCATTCCGTAGAAGATAGTATGGTTATGTAAGATGTTACCGTAACAGTAGATCTTCCAGGAATGTCTCTTGCAGTAGGTAGCTTCCCACCCTCCATCCCCCTACCATTTCTAATAGGGGAAATGCTACTCTAAGGATTTAGGTTTGGGACTTACTGGTACCTCGGTTTCCCTCGGACCCTCACGTATGACCTGAATCTGGTGGGGAATGGAGAGTAATGGGAACCACCCACTCTTATAGGCAGAGCCAGGAAGTGATGTCGTGTGTGGGTGGTCCCTGGTGAAAAGACTGCTGGAAGAAGCTGCTGTGTGATAGTGCCACCTGCCGGAACCTCCCAGAAGTAATGACCTACTGCAAGAGACATTCCTGGAAGATCTACTGTTACGGTAAGAATTTATGTAACCTTACTTTCTAGGAGTGGTATATGTGGTTCATCCACATGGGCCCACACGACCTCCCTGGCTTTGATACATACTCCTGGCTTCCAGGGGGCTAGATCTGGTGTCATGGGGCGGAGCTGAGGGTTATACCACCCAGGTGGGTGGGAGGAGTCAGCTTGAAGACCTTCCGGCACATCTTAAAGTGGCAAGGTACCTGCCAGATAGTGTGGATGAACAACATATACCACTCCTAGAACTACTGTCACAGGTGAGTAACCTGTTTTCTTTTGTATTTAGTCTGGGTAGTTTACTGAAGAACTTGTATTTTATCAGATAGGTCTTGAAAGGTTAAAAAAATCTTTATAAATTTGCTGGGAAAGGGTAACGTTTCTGAGATATGAATCTTTCTTGAAAGATATTCATGGCCAACTGAAGTTTATAGCAAAACATGCTTAAATGCTAGGCATTTAAATGTGCAAGCTGTTGCATTTCGAAGTGGGTAAACAAATCTCCAGTTTAATAGGCAACCAGTATTTCACAAGCCATTTCAGTTTCCTAATGGCCATCTGATAAGCAGCTCGGAGTTATGTCTCCAACATTCTAAAAGAAAGAAGGGATTATTTTATTTTAGTTGCCATAGTGATTTGTTGATGTGGAAGGATACATTGAAAAGTCCAAAAAAATGTATTCCACGGTACTCCATATTCGTGCTACTGATAGCAAGATGGCTGTAGGCAATGCCTACAGCTATAAAAGGGGGTTGTATACCAGTTTTCAAGACGGAATACTAAATCTTGGGAAATGGTAATCCGTGTGGAATACCACTTTTTAAAATGAATTTCTAGCCCTGATAATATATATATATATATAATTTTTTATATAAAATGGGTAGGAAAAAACAGTGAATTCCTAGTAAAATGAGAATACATCACATGACCGTGCATTATTCTAGAACAACCACACACCTCACAGCACGACCGCACGCCTGAACTGCTTTCACCCAGGAAACAACCTCATCACAAACACTGACTACAGTATTACTCCACAGTTGTAAACAACAACAGCAGTCACACAGACAACACAGAAAGAGAGGCACTGCAGCAGTAGCTAAGTCAGACACAAAAACAAAACTTCTGACAGAAAAAAATGTAGAAAAAGGCAGAACAACCACATACATCAAAAGACCTTCAATCAGTCTTAGCCTCAGATGACTGGTACAATGATGACATTTTCAAGGAAATAGAAGAAGACTTACCTGTGCAGCCACCACAGCACCCAGCTGATCAAACAGTGAGTAGACATGCCAGTCTTCATCTTACAGAAATAGACAGCATAGAAGAAGACAGGGCTGAGAAAAATACAAAAAAGAAACTTTCTGGGCAACAAAAGTATTCACAGACTGGTTGGCTGAAAAGCAAACATACCTAGACTATAAGACAGTAAATGCAGACAAATTAAACAGTACCCTGAGAGAATTCTATGCTACTGTGAGAAACTCATCTGGTGAACAGTATGGGGTTTCTAGCTTCATTGGTTTAAGAGCAGGATTAAACAGACATTTAATTCCTTGCCTTTGTCTAGAAAAATCAACACAGTAACAGACCCAAGTTTCCAGTCAGCAAACAATGTCTTTGTATCTGTTATAAAAAAATATAGAAAAGAAGGGAAAGATTGTACCCAACATCATGAGTATCTTACAGAAACAGACTTTAAGAAGTTAAAACACTCTGCAGCATTATCACCAGACACTGCTCCAGGACTAGTAAAAAAGGTTTGGTTCGACCTGCAAATATTCATGGCTCGCAGAGGAAGGGAAGGGCAAAGAGAACTTAAAAAAGACTCTTTTCAGATTAAAAGAGATGAAAATGGTATTGAATATATTAGTCTAAAACACAATCCAGACAGCAAAAATCACAAAGATGCCAGAGAAATAAATCAAGTAGCCTTAAGAGGGTTTGTTTTTCCCAACCAAATGACCCTCTGTGCCCTGTCCTTTCATTTAAAAAAATACCTCAGCAAATGCTCACCGGGTGCCACTGCATTTTTCTTACATCCCAAAAAAGCTTCACAACACGTACTCGATAAACAGTGCACATGGTATTCTAGAGAAGCAATGGGACTCAGTTATCTGTCTTCTTTAATGCCTCAGCTGTCTACAGAAGCAGGGCTATCTTGCCACTACACAAACCACTGCCTAAGATCCACTGTAGTTCAAATGCTATCCTCTGCGGGGCTCGATTAACGGGAGATCATGGCTGTGACAGGCCACAAATCCGAGGTTAGTCTGAAGTCATACTGGGCACCTATACTTCAAGACAGACAAAACTGGGCAAATATCCTAGCTGGTACCAGTACCTCACACAATGAAACAGCATGTGAACCAGCTAGTTTGCCTAAAATGCAAATGACCACCATTTCAGCAAAGGGTAGTGTTGCTGAAGAACCGCCCACCACACTGTGTACCGCCGCAGTGCTCCAACCTGTGCTTGCCGACACCACTTCAGTGGAACCAGAACAGTAAAACATGCAACAAGTTGACGTTGCTTGCACTGATAAACATGAAGAAAACACTAACCTCATCCACAGTGCCTCAGAGCAAGACGAATACTTTCCATCTGGCACTGACGACAAAACCGGAAGCACTGTTGAAATCTCTGTTCAACCCTCAACCTCGACTGTCTTCAAACTGCCAGTAGGAGTGCCACAAAACAACAACGAAAACTCTACAGAAACTCCCACCAGCATAGAAAATCAGCAGCCTCAACAAAAACCTCAGCATCTGTCTGCAGGATTGCAACCAATAGCACCTTACATACAAAATGTAACAGTGCACGGCAACCTGCAGTTCAACATATATTACAAGTGATACACTGTACCTCCTCTAGCACAAGAGCCTCCTGCAGTACAATTCAAAACGCTGCAAAATAAGAAAAAAATCCTACAGAACCACACAATTGAACTTACTTTTCTTCCTCTATAAAACGTCTCCTTCCTGTACCAGTCATGTTCTGTTAAAAGATTGCACCACTCTTGAAGCAACAGTAGTCCTGTTCTGTTCAGCAAGCACTCTTAAAGCTACAGTTCCTCCACTTCTTTACTTGCAGCATAAAGCTAAAGTTACAGTTCCTCACTTTGTTTAAAGTCTGCGTATGCAGTTAATGTTAAACTAAATGCTACAGTTTCTCAATCTGATTAATGCAGCTATAGTTACTCTGTTTGTTTACATGCATCAGTCTTGAACTTAAATTAACAGTTCCTCAATTTGTTTAAATGATGCACTATTTCTTTACATGAAACTACAGTTCTGTTAAAGTTAGTTTATAGTTCACATTAACTTACAAAAAAATGTTCTTTTCCTCTGTATAATATTAATTGACATCTATAAAGCATTTTAACAAAATTACAGCCTAATGTTTTTTTTTCATGTTATACTACTTCCAAGTTGCACTACTTTATTGAAACAGGGAACCATTTTATAAGATAGATAACCACTCTTGGGTGTGTGTTAAGCTTTCTGATAGGCACTTGCCTTGGTGGTTGAACGATCTTGGCCTGTGGCCTTATGCATCGTAACGCACACCAAGGCATGTGTATATCAGAGTGCGACCGCACACCCAAGAGTGGGTTATCTATTATGTATACTCTATACACACACACACACACACACACACACACACATACATACATACACCACTCATTTATAAAATGTGTAAGAAAAATCTGTGAAAATCCAGTCTGCTATCTCCTACAGTAATGGGATTAAACCTGCACCACATGACTGTGCATTATTCCAAAGTAACTGAACACCTGCCCTTGTTTTCATCCCTTTGAATCTTCTGGATGTTTTATTAGGCAGCTAATCCACTACAGGGTGTGCGGTCATGCACTGATATACACATACCTTGGTGGTTGAACGCACTAAATCTGCAGCCTTGTGCCTCACAACTCACACAAGGCATGGATATATCAGAGCAGAACTGCATGCCTTGTAGTTGATTATCTGTTACATATATATGCATGCAGATTACCCATTCAGTTACTGTAAATCCCTTTCAAACCCATGCTTCCACAGTGAGTTTGGGTGGTGGTTCTGGTCAGAAGACCTGGCAAGGTTCCTGGAGCAGAACTCCAGCAAAATGGTGGGATACTGCTGGGGCTGGTTTTCACATACTCAGGACTTGACAAAAGCCTCTATCAAACCCTCCCATGTGCCAGCAGTTTGATGCATAGGGCCATTTACGGCATCTTGCAGTGCATCTTGTGTCACTCCAAAGACCTTTGAAAATCAAATCCAATAATAGTAATTCTATATCCAAGGCTTAAAACTTACTACTGATATCCCATTGGTTTGTTTTTGTTAATTTCCCTTGAAAATGTAAAATAAGTATGCTTGTAAACTGTATCACATATCTTCAAGTCATGTTAGACTTACAAAGCTCTTCAGCATTTCTTATACATATTTCAGAGAATTTAAAAAATATCCCCTTGAAAAAGCCTGAAAAATATAGGCAAACCATTGGGGCATTATTACTCATTACTTTTGATAAGCTTCATATGAAGTCCAAACCATCCATTATTTACCAGACACAAAATGCCCACTCAGGACAGAATGAATTCAGAACCGAATGTGAAGAATTAATAAAGCATTGAAACTGGTTTACTGACTAGCTTCAGCTTTTTTGAAGATATCTGGGTTGACTCTTACTGCTGTATATCATTGGACTGCTGTTGTACCCTGGACTTGAAGGACACAGACCTTCATATCAGAATTAGCAAGATCTTACTTTGAGGGGGCTCTTGCTGCAGGCAGTAACCATAAGCACTGAGTCGCCAGGTACTAGGACCACACGGAAAACTTCTAGTTAGCAGTTATAAGCAGGGCTTCGTCCCCGACATTGGCACCCTGACATCCGACCTGTAATACAAAAAGGCGGGTCCCCAGCCCATCTTCAGTTCTCTTCCTGCCATCGACCCGTACAGTTTAGACCTCTACAGATTCCTGCTTCTAGCTGACTGCCATTTTCATCGCATTTCCACTGCAGTTTATTTTCATAATTTACATTCTTTATTTTTCTTCACATTCCTGTATGTCTTTATCTTACTTTTACGCAGAGAAAGTTTGGAATGAATACAATATGCAGGAGAAAAATATAAATGATGGTAAAAAATAATTCACTACAGCTCTTAAACAGGAACTAACAAAGAGATGCACATGTTTTGATTAGAACTAACAAATGAAGGAAATAAGTAAATTCTTCTTTTTAGAAATGTCCAGAATATACTTATGATATTATGTATTCATGTTTACCCCTGTTGTAATATTATACCATTGGGTATATGTTATTAGTATTTGTAAATTTTTATTTTTAAATTTTTTTCTCTTTATTATCTTGTAGGAGAATTGTGTATTGTGTACTTTAAGTAATTTATGTTTTAAGAAATTTCAGGAGCACCTTGAAAATGGGACTTTGGTCCTAATGGTGTATTTATGTCATCAAATCCTGTTGAAAAATAAAGGCTTTTACTACTACTACTTTTAAAGGGTTTCTGCAGTAGGTCTTCACAGATAGGACTGCACCCTCTGGTGTCAGGGCCAGATGGCAAACTATTTAGCAATACACAGCGGGGAACCGCACCCATCATCACATGGCCGGACGTCAGCCTGACTGTATATAGGGGGTGCTCCCCATGCCTGCACTCCAGTTCTTTCCTGCCATCGACCTGTATATGTCAGACCATGTGGTGAACTTGGTTACAGTCGACCGCCATTTTATAAGTATGTTTCCTTTTTTTCCATGTGACTTATTCTAAGTTTAATGCATATCTTCGCATAAAACCAAAAAGAAGTGCTAACAATGCAGCGCTCAAATCCTGTACGGGGACAGTCACTCCCGCTGCATTCTCTGCTTGGGCCCAAAACACCAGGATGGCGACTGTGGCATTTGTCAGTCCTTCAACCAGGCCATGCCGGTCAGGAGCCAGAATGCCCTCGATGCCCATATTTTGAAAAAAACACCTTGCATCAATGGAAAAGGAACTTCAGGAGCTGCAGGAACATTCCTCTTCACCTACCTCTGAGAGCAAATAAAAAAAGAAAGAGATGCACTGGGACCAGGTCCAGTCTCCCTCTACCCAGTGATGCCAGACTGTTGACACTACTTCAGTTACGGCGTCCACCTCGATGAGTACTCCTTCTTCTCGGTCTCCATCTGCTCCAGTGGATCGGTCGCCGACCACCTCTCCTGCCTTTGTCAGTGGGCATCAGTGGTGTTCCTCCCAGGAGGATCTTGCTTTGGGGCTTGTCGAAAGCTCTCTGGCCGATAAGTTGCCCTCCGACTCCACTGCCGGGCTCTTCAGGGATTCCAACTGGGAACCTAGGCCTGCTGATGGACCCACATGTTCCCAGCGGTTCCTTGGTCCCACCACCTTCTGGTGCATCTGTTCCCCCACCATCCGGCCCTAGAGGCATGAATCCCCAGCTACTTGACATCACATTTCCCCTTTTACTGGCGGGAGGGGGGAGCATCACTGAGTTACCCATCGCATGTGCCGAAGCCAGGGTACCTGATGCTGGACCATATATACAGTACCAGAAGTACCTTCATGACCCCTTGCCCCTGTTGGTACCGGGCTCCTGGTTACCTCTCATATGCTCCCTCAGGATTTACAGGCTACCAATCTCCACCGCCACCGCCACCCCAGCCAGTACCACGGGACAATTCCGGCTGGTGGAAAGATGCCAAGTTGCAGCTCCTGCAAGAACTGGGACACAACCAACCAGTCGTAGCTTCGACCCCGACCCATGGGGTGGTTACTAGGAACCCATCCCCAATCGACCACTGGTCATTGGATAGGGACTTTGGCAGGCGTCCAGCAGGGGCCTTGCCGGGTGCCAGGGTCACAGAGGCATTCCCAGACATACTGTCTCTACCCAGCAGACAGGAGTCTTCCGAGTCAGATACTGACCCCGACTCTGTAGATCAGTCAGAGCCTCATTCTCCTCTAGAACCACAAGCCAAGGAGTCTCCCAAATCTCCGTCGGAGGACCCTTCATTTGCGGAACTCCTTAGATCCATCCAGCAGGCTTGCATTTGGGCATCCCAGGAGATGGATCTGAAAAGAAATAGGCTCACGGAACACCTGAATTTGGCCAATGCAGACCCCCTACCCATTCCACCTTGGATGGGGTCACACGAGGACCTAACATCCACAATGTGGCAACAACCATCCTCAATCCCTGTGATCTCTAAAAAGGTCAGCAGGACTTATTATCCCCCGGAAGGGGCAAGCCCTCTCACAAGTCAAGCTAAGGCCAACTCAATAGTTATCATAGCAGCCCATGTAGAGCAGCTCAACTAAAGCATCTGAGTGCCTCACCTCCAGACAGAGTCCAAACAGATGAACCAGTATGGACATAAGGTCTACGCTTCCTCCAGTTTCGCCACCGGGTCCCTTAATTATGTGGCCCACATGGTATCTTTCCAGAAGTTGACTTTGACCAATTTAGAGAAAGAGCTACAGGCTATGCTGAATGAGCAGCTCAGGAACAAGTGGTTGGACAAGATGAGACTTAACAAGTCTCGTCTTATCACCACGCATTGCGTGCTACCTATGACTCAGTGGCCCGATGCACAGCTTTCGGTGTTTGCCTGAGATGTTTGGCATGGCTCCATGTTGTAGGACTGGCGCAAGATGTCCAAGCCAATCTCATGGATGCCCCTTTCAGGGGTTCCGTCCTGTTCAGCGGTGACATGAAGGATATAATCACAAAGCTGCAGGAGAGTGGCAGATCCCTGCGGGACGTCTGCTCCATGTATCACTCCGACCAAAAACCCAAGCAGCCTTTTCATCGCCCGCAGAAAAAGTGGAATAGACAGAACCAGAACAGATGCCAGGGTAAGTGCCGTGCCACTGGTTCTGGCACCCAGACCCCTCAGGCAAAAGCCCAGAAGGCCGCTGGAGGTAGCAAAACTGCCCTGCACTCCATCTCCTGACTGGAGGGAACCCCCTCCACCACCTCCCATTTTGGCAGTGGAACTGGTGGGGGGAAGGTTCACCTTTCACCTACACAGGTGGGAGGTGATAAATGCAGACGCTTGGCTCCTTCAACTAATAGCAAGAGTGCTTCAATCAAGTTTCTGGACAGACCCCCGGACAATTCTCCGGGCAGGTCTCACTACCCGTCAGGCCATATAGATCTCATTCAGCATGAAATCCAGGCTCTATTAGAAAAAAACGCCATAGAGCCAGTTCCTCTCAGGTAGACAGGAAGGGGATATTACTCCCATTTGCTCCTGGTGCTCAAAAAGATGGATGATCTCAGCCTGATCAACCTCTGTAGAATACAAGCGGTTCCGCATGCTAACCCTCCAGAGACTCTTACCCCTGCTCCAACAGAACCAGTGGCTGTGTTTGCTGGACATGCAGGATGCTTACCTGCATATTCCTATCCTCCAGGCCCTCAGCAATTTCCTTCAGTTCATTTTTCAGGAGAACCACTATCAATTCAAGGCCCTTCCTTTTGGCCTTTCTTCAGCACCTCAGGTTTTTACCAAGTGCCTGGTGGTGGTGGTGGCTGTCGGCCCCGTCTCAGGACAGTCTGCTAGAGTCTCTCTCCACCGCTCTGGACCTCTTTTCCCAGCTTGGCATCATTGTGAACTATCCCAAGTCTTAGCTCTCACCCTTTTCGGCACCTCCAATTCATTGGAGCAGTGCTGGATACGGTCCAGGGTAGGGCCTTCTTGCCTTTGGACAGGGTGGAAACTCTTGATTCATCAAGCTTCGTCCGTGTCCAACTCTCTCTGGACCACAGCACATTCTTCGCCTGTTGGGTCTAATAGCTGTGGCCACTCCCACAGTTCCATTGGCAAGACTGCATATGAAGGTGACCCAGTGGACCCTCAGACTCCAGTAGGACCAACGCTCCGTTGACCTGGATCACAGGGTCCTGGTCTCCAGCAAAATAAAGAGGAATCTTCTCTGGTGGCAGGAGCTGTCCAGCCTCTCCTCGGGGGCTCTCTTTCATCTCCCATCTCCTTCCATGACCCTCACAACGGATGCCTCGGGTCAAGATCGGGGGAGCCCACCTAGGAAACCATCAAACTTAAGAGAGATGGTCTCCACAAGAGGAACTGTTGCACATAAACGTTCTAGAGATGAGAGCCATGCTCTATGTTCTCCAGGTGTTTTAGTCCCTCTTACATCAGGGAACACTTCTAGTTCAGACAGACAACACTGCCACGATCTGGTAAATAAACAGGGTGGTACCCAATCATACCCTCTCTGCAGGGAGTCGATGCGAGTGTGGTACTGTGCTGTCCCGCATGGCCAGTCTCTGACAGCAGTCCATGTCCATGGAGTTCACAACATCCTAGAGGACAGTCTCAGCCACACAGTTGCACGGGTGCACAAGTGGGAATTAAAGCAGGAGGTAGTGGAAGATCTCTTCAATCAGTGGGGATGGCCAGAAATAGATCTGTTTGCCTGCCCATCCAAAGCAAAACTACCCAGCTTTTGCTCACTTGTTCCCGGTCATGGTGTTTTCTGGTGAGATGCGCTGTCACTTTGTTGGACAGGGAGGTTCTTGTACTCTTTCCCTCCCTCCCTTTCCAGTTCTGCAGAAGGTTCTGCTGAAGCTTCAAGCAGAGGCCACTCACATGATTCTCATAGTTCCCCTCTGGACTCAGCAGATCTGGTTCCCCATGCTACAGCAGTTGGCATTGGAACCCCCAGTACCTCTTCCTCTCCTGCACGACCTTCTGTCTCAGGAGCAGGGCAGCCTGGTGCATCCAAGTCTAAAGTTTCTCCGCTGGCACCTTTGGACGTAGCGGGTCTCACATTTTAGTGTCTCCTCATGAGTCGCCCAGGTCTTAGTGGAGGCCAGAAAAATGTCCACTAGATCTATGTATGCTATGAAGTGGAAGAGATTCTGTATCTGGGCCACAACCA
This sequence comes from Neoceratodus forsteri, assembly GCA_016271365.2. Taxonomy (NCBI): domain Eukaryota; kingdom Metazoa; phylum Chordata; order Ceratodontiformes; family Ceratodontidae; genus Neoceratodus; species Neoceratodus forsteri. Next base: position 895,921,442 of record CM057450.1, read on the forward strand.
AGGGCCTGGACCCCTTTTCTTGCTCAGCGCCTCAAGTCCTTGAGTACCTCTTGCACTTGTGTGATTCAGGCCTCAGTTACTCATCTCTGAGGGTCCATCTTTCAGCGATGTCCGCCTACCACCTTCTGGTGGATGGAAAACCCTTGCACAGTTGGAGGTCTCAAAACACTTTTTTCAAGTGGATCCTCCACTTAAAACCTCCATTCTGTAGGCTGGTTCCCCCAGGGACTTAAATTATATTTTAGATTAGCTTACTTTGCTCGCTTTTGAGCCAACAGCAAGTTGCAACATGGCGCTGTTTGTCATGGAAAGCACTCTTTTTAGTTATTACCTCAGCTCAAAGGATTTAGGAGCTTCAGGCCCTCATTTACAAGGAGCCTTATTTAATTTTCCACAGAGATCAGGTGGCTGTGCGGACTAACCCTTCATTTCTTCCGAAAGTGGTCTCAGAATTTACGTTGAACCCAGATGTTCAACTGCCGGTCTATTTTCCTGAATATTCCAATAGGGGGAATACCTTTTGCACATACTGGATGTGCACAGGATCTTGAGGTGCTATGTCTCTCGGACCAAGGAGGTGCGCAAGTCTAACCGGTTGTTTGTGGCTTTCACACCCAGATGTCAGGGTACGGCCATCTCGAAACAGGGTTTGCCCAAATGGTTGGCTAATTGCGTCCCGTTTGTCTGTCAGAAGTACGAGAAACCCCTTCTGGGGGATGTGAATGGTCACTATACCCATGGCATGGCTGCTTCGACGGCCTTCTTACGGAACATGTCCACTTCAGATATTTGTACTGCAGCCACTTGGTCTTTCATCCGCACTTTCACCAAGCCTTACAGTCTGGACATCGCCTCAAGGCGTATGGCCAGTTTTAGTAGTAGTAGTATTAGTAATAAAATTTATTTATACAGTATATCACCATTAGGACAATTAACACCCTATTTACAAGGTGTACCTGTGCAGTAGATGTAAGTTGTGGACAAGCTGTCCTGCAAGACCTCTCATCTTAAAAGGCTTTCTATTTGGTAGACATTCTACCTAATGGTCCTTAGTCTCCGACTGATTTTTTCTTGACTGCTTGGTATTCAGTCCTATCGGTGAAGACCTACAGTACTGCAGGAACCTCTTGAAGTAAGATATCACAGTTACGTAAATAGTTACCATAACAGTAGATCTTCGAGAGAGGTTCCTGCAGTAGGTCACATTTTCCCCTCCCACCTTCCCCCAGCTCCTGTTTTCCTATCCCTTTTCAGGGCAGCTCCCGGCAGCTCCAGGCTCTAGGAGTTATGCTCCTTTCTCCCATCATCCTTACAGGGTTCTTTCGGTGGGAGAACTGGAGGGAGGGCATGGGGCTGCCCCCTATATACAGTCACGCTGACATACAGTCATGTGACGTCAGGGACGGTCCCCCACTGTGTATTGCTAGCTAGAAGTTTGCCATGCAGTCCTGATACCAGAGGGCGCAGTCCTATCTGTAAAAACCTACTTCAGGAACCTCTCTTGAAGATCTAATGTCACGGTTCTATTTCATAAAAGGCATTGTCGAGCAGCTATTCAATTTTTACCAGTGCACATCGCTGAAATTCAATTTGTCGATGTACAACCCAGCACAAGTGAAAGCAGCGCAAAAATTTTTTATGTTTTTTTCCTTTTATTTTTATTTTAGATTCTCAACTCTGGGTGGGGGGGGTATCCGTGTAAATAATTAATACATTAAAAAAAAAAAAAAAAAACTGTCTCAGGCTGGGCACAACAAAATATGCCTTCACCTGGTTCCGACAACCCTACATCCCTGCCACCCCAGGCCAGCATCCACCCCACCAGGCCACAGTGCCAGCTCGGTGGCAGTCCACGGCACCACCCTCACAAATCCTCCAGCCCCTTGCTAGGTGCGCCCCCGCGTGCATGTACATGTGCAACATCCTGTCGCCTGTCATAAACCCTCCCCATCCAGTTGCCTTCCTTACGCCTCACCATCGGGGTAGTCACCACAAGTGGGTCGCCTTTGGTAGGCACCCACTTGCGGTTAGCCCAGGTCACAATATACCGTTACGGTAAGTTCTTACATAACTGTGATTTCTCCAGTCACATCTGCTAACTGTAGAATAGTGTGCCTGCAGTAAGCAGATACCAACTAAGGACGGCTAGTCCTCGTACCTGCTCTGTCTAGGCCCTAACCACGACACTGAGGCCTGCCAGCACTGTCAGGAGTTTCACCAGGCCACATGGGGACTCCGCTCAAAAACCCTTCAGGCTTTCCTTCTGCAGCAGAAGTCAGCAACGATGGAGAAGGAGCTCTAGGGCAAAAGCTTTTCTTCATCTTTCCTGGCCTCCTGGGCTTCTACTTCCAACAAAGAGAAGTCATTGAGCAGGAAGCACAAGCACCGGGACAATGATAGGGATCGGCCTTGGTCATCTTCCCACTCCAGGTCACCACACAAGTCAGCATCCACTTCTGGATCCTCCTCCCGGAGGAAGTCAGTTCCTACTTCAAGAGCAGCCCTCACTCCTTCCGGGATTCCCGTGTCTTCACCTCCCACCCCCTTATCACCATTTTAGGTGAAGGTTCCTCTGGGCTTCTGATGTTGTCCCCAGTCCCAAAGCCCCTGAAGCTCAAGCCCCTTTTTCCTGCCGGTTCTCAGCCTGGTGGCTCAACCAGTTCTTCGGACGGTAGGTCTTGGCCCTCTGCCCTTTTGGTCTTAGTGTTGCCTATGTCAGTCCCATGTTCAGGTACCAACGCCGCTAACTGATGCCTGGAGCATGTATTCACCTCTCGCTCTAGGGTGAAGCCACTGTCTCTGATGGGGGCTTCCTCGCCTACGCAGGCTACACTTGTGTGGCATGCATCACTTGACCGGCATCAGCCCTCTTCCCCTCAGCCAACACCAGCCACACTGGTGTCTACCCCGGTGACGCCTTCACTGTCATCAGTTATGCCTCAGCCAGTTCCGGTTACTACTCTGGGACAGCCGCAACCGATGCCTGCTACGCTGACACCGGGTCCTTCGAGACTGATGCCACCTAGCCCTTCACCACAAGAGCCATCATTCGGTTTCTCAGTGACTGATGCCAGAACCAGTGAAGCCTCAGGGACCCAACACTTTCCCACCTAGCGCCGCCTCCCCTTCTGCCACCCTTGGACTACACCACCCTGTTCATGACTTGGTGGGAGTTCATGCAGAGCAAGGAATCCCAGAAGAGGCCCCCTACCACACTTCTAAAGAAACCTTCACCCTCACTGGTCCGAGTTCTTCCTTCCACTCTCTGGTCTCCCAGTAATAAGGAGGACCAACATAAATAGGATTGCCATCTACCAACGCCAGTCCCAGACTCTGATCCATCTGGGGGGGGGGGTTCCTTCTCCTCCTCGGACTCCTCAGATTCCCGGTTACCCTCCAGACCTGAGGAACAAAGGTGTACCTCCAGGACCCCTCCTGATGATCGAACTTTCCTGGACATCATGAGGCACATTCTGTCCCTCATGGGCTGGGACTTGGAGGAACTAGACCCAGAATGCTGATGCCTGTCAACCATCCTCTGTAAGAAGGACACTCTGCCCATGGTCATACCTCTCCCAATTGACTCCTTTGAGGATGTCAACTGGGCCGCCTGTAATCACCCATTTTCCACCCCAGCCCTGTCCAAGAAGGCAGACAGACTTTACATGCCCCCAGGGGCAAGCCTTTCTATGGAGAGCATCCCATGGCTGGCTCAGTGGTCATGAATACTGCTAATGAGCATACTAAGAGACCCAGACACCTGAGCTCACACCCTCCAAACAAGGAGTCTCATCAGATGGATTTTTTTGTGCAAGAATACCTATGCCTCAGCCACTTTAGCTGTTCAATCCTTGAACTTCCTAGCCCACATGGTCCAGTACCGGAACACCCTCTGGAACAAGGCTCTGAAATTGGTGCAAACCTTGCCAGATGATGCTACTACGTTTCAGCTGACCCAACTTCTGAAGTTAGGGTCAGACATTGGGAATTATGGCCTCAGGGCGTCCAACAATACTGCTGACGTGGCTAGACAGGTGGCAGCCACAGGCATTTGCATTCACCGCCACTCTGGGCTTAGGATTTCCAGTTTTGCCCATGAAGTGCAGGCCAAAATCTTTAATGCTCCTTTCATGGGGTAGGTACTCTTTGGCGAGGATGTCCTGAACATTATATCCTGTCTACAGGAATCTGGCCAGGCCCTGAAGATGATACGTTCTTTATACTGTTCTCAGCCAAAACCCCAACAGTATCAACCTTTTTGGAGGCAGCAATGCCAGCAGTCCCAGGGACAGCAGCCCAGAAGAGCCTTCAACTGTAAGGTCCTCTCCCAGGCGACAGGAGCTTCAGCACCTAGAGCCCCTAGGGCCTCCCCTGCCTCTCTGTCCATCCCAGGTTGGATCAGTGGGTGCTTCAACTGGTGGAAAGGGGACACACTCTTGAATTTCAAGAGATACCCCCCGGACAATCCTCACTTACACTCCCACTATCCTCCAGAGTGTCAGCGTGGCTCTGTTGGTAGTACATCCATCTCTAGACCAGAAGTTTGTGAGTTCTCATCCCACACCGGGATTGGACTTGCACCTAAAATTCTGGCATCTGAGTGCAGTATTAGGGGGTGCTGTACTGCCTGGGTGTGCTGTCCTTCGGATGAGACGTTAAACTGGTCTACCCATCCCTGGTGCTGTCCTGGTGGGCATCCAGGTGGAAGTAAAAGAACCCAGGGCACTCTTCGCAAAAGAATAGGGGACATTCCCGGAGTCCTGGCCAACCTTCCCCTTCCCATAAACAAGTTAATGCAATTGTCCAGGCTGTGTGTGGGTGCTGATGTGTGATATGGCTGCCACTACACATTCAGCCGCTTCACTACCAGTATAGCATTGCTTGTAAAGTGCTTTGGGATACACTGTATATGAAAAGTGCTATATAAATGCTAATTTTTCTTCTTCAGAGCACATTGTCCTTATCCAGGAGGCGATCCAGGCACTGCTGAGCAAAAAGGCCATAGAACTCTTTCCCGTAGGGTTTCTATTCCAATTTTTTCCTGGTCCCAAAGAAGACCGGCGATCTGAGACCAATTTTGAATCTCAGCCACCTGAACCTATTTATAGAACATAAACGCTTAGGGATGGTTACCCTTCTGGGATTTATAACCCTCTTTTATAAAGGAGAATGGCTCTGCTCCCTGGATATGCAAGATGTTTACCTCTACATCCAAGTGTTGCGGCCTCACAAAAGGTTCCTACACTTTTTCTTTCAGGGGAACCATTACCAGTTCAGGGCCCTACCCTTCAGTCTTTCCTCTGTACCTCTGGTCTTAATCAAGTGTTTGGTGGTAGTGGCTGCAGCCCTCAGGAGAGAGGGTCTTTATGTCTTTCCCTAGCTTGCCAGTTGGCTCCTCATAGGCCGTTCCAGAGGCCAGATGCTTCAGACTATGGAAATCAGTATGTTTGTTTCAGACTTTGGGCATCACCCTGAATTTTCCCAAAGTTCTCCCTCTGATCAAGTCAAAAACTGCAGTTCATCTGAGCATTCTTGGCTTCAGCTCAGGGCAAGCTCTTCCTGCCTCCAGACTGAGCAGACCACCTGAGTGTACAAGCCCAGTCGGTATCCTCATCATGACAAGTCCCGGCCAGGTCATTCCTCAGGCTCTTGGGATACATGGTGGTTGTCATTGTCACTGTTTCTCTTGCTCGCCTGTACATGAGGGTGCCTCAGTGGACCCTACGGGTTCAGTGGGACTAATGCACGGATGATTTGGAACAGGGGGTCTTGGTTTCCAATCCTGTGCAGCAGATGCTGTCTTGATGGATGAACCCCTCCAACCTCCTCAGATGGGTCCTTTTCCAGGCAGAATCTCCAACTCAGATTCTCATGACAGACATGTCCTGTCTGGGCTGGGGTGCCCACTTGGGAGACAGCCAAACCCAGGGGACCTGGTCTCAGCAGGGGCAACATCTCCACATCAGTGTGCTAGAGATGGGCGCAATCCACCTTGCCCTTTTGTTCTTTCAGACTCGTCTCCTTCTGGGCCCGCTTTTGTTTCAAATGGGCAACACGTCGGTGGTCTATTATATCGACAAGCAAGGAGGAACTCATTCGTACCCCCTATGCAAGGAGGCATGAGAGTTTGGCATTGGGCCATAGAACATAGTCCGGTTTTAATGGCAGTTCATGTTGGCTATTGTATGGTTTTTTTGGGGGGGTTGTTTTTTGTTTTTTTGTAACCCCTACCAGGTATGCCGTTTCTATCTGACACCTCTACCTGGTGGGCTGGGTTCGGGGAGGAATATCTCACTCGGCACATAGGCTAGGTTTGACTACTCTGCACAGGGGCACCCAAGTAACTCTGGACAAAGGAAGCAATGACTGTAATGTCCAATACCAGATATGGGATTCTAAAGTGTGGCTTTTATTCACATCCAACAGAATAAACAAAGCATAGATGGACCCCCACAGGGCTACACTCCTGGTAATGCAGATTTAAGGAGACCAGAACACATCCTCATTCACTTTAGCCCTCAGGCTCTGAAACACACTGTGCACACAGCCCGAACTCGTTCTGTGTTTTCCCTGGCTCGGCTCCCTTGCCAGCCACTTGAACACTTTCCATATAGCATGGAACCATTTACTGGTGGCTCCCTAAACCACCTCTGAGCACTGCTGCTCCATAAGGGAATCTTCCTCATAAATCCCACGTCTGGGTACTTTTCCCAGGCACTGGCCTCTGAGGCAAGAGCTTGAGGCTGTGTACCAGTTCCTTTTTCACAAGGCCACATAGGTTCCCCCCTCTTCTTCTTCCTCACTGAGAATCTGTACCCAGGAGTGAGCAGTCGTCCTCACTCTTCGCTGGGCGTGGAGGTTGAAACCTCCCATTCAAAGGCCTCCCTCATCTCGTCTTCACCTATGAGACTTTGGCTAGGCCCCTCTCTCCAAGGGTCTACTGATGCTCTTCCTGAAATGTCTCTCTGTGACTCAGACTCTGAAACATCAGCACATTGTTCTGTCTGTAAATCTGCACCCTCTTGCTTCGTGCCACACTCTAAGGTGCCTTCTCCAACAGGCTCTGCCTGGTGCTGTGTGCTGCCAACTGCAAATTCTTGAACTTTTGTCCATGTGGGAGCCAAACGAATCTTGGGTGCTTTAAACAAACCATATTTCTCTAGGCACCCAGAACAGTGAGGTACCATGAAGACGTCCCTTCCAGCATTTAAGCACATCAACATACTCACACTGGATATCCAGGAATCGCCACATGAGGAGGCAGTCGTCCCCCGTAGTAACATCTCTCAATGTCCCTTAACTTATTTACTTCTACTGCTATCACAGCCTGGGCATGATCCGGGTAGTGGGCTGGTCCTGAAGCCATGACTGCAGAGAAAACAAACAACGCTCTCTGTTATTTCAAGTCCCACAGCACTGAAAACTTTCTTTCTCTTTCAAAATGGCTCCTCTGCTGCTGTGTTTACATTACTACCCCACCCTGTAATGGCGGCGGCAGCACTCCTACGCATCAACATTCTGTAATTGGGTCAAGCCACTGCGCATTCGATGTACACACTCTACTGATAACTTTGATCAAACTGCACAAACTTGCACTGTTCTTTTTCCTAGCACACTTATATGATTTACCACAGACTTTTTACTCGCTGATGACATTGCTCTAGCTTACAGTCCCTTAAAGCCTAAGTATTTCATAGCACAGGATTGCCTGTATTTCTTGCTGCTTATCTGATATAACTCACAGTCTCTCTCATGGCTTTGAAACTTATACTGACGCTGAACCTATAATTATGCCCACAGTCGATTGCTTAGAATTCTTGCTTTTGCTGGTAAAACTTAACACAGTCTTTCTTTGCAAAGCGATTACACTGCTACACACAGATTCAGATGACTTTTGGTAAAATCACTTAGTTTGAGCAATTATTTCTGTTAGTACTCACTGTTATCAGTAGCTGTTTGCTGCGGTGGAAAAACGGCCTGCAGCCAGTCTTGGAGGCCTCTGGAAAGAAGCAGGTTGGCAGTCCTGTCAGTTATCCCTGTGAACACCATACTCACAGTCCAGGCGATCGAGATGCGGGTTGAGCCGGAATTCAAACAGAAAAGTCAGTTTTTTAAACTTTTTACAGCGCTTTCTATCACCGCAACGTTCCTGCTGGTAAGCCAGTTCGCACACTCCACTCACTCTCCCTCTCGAATGCTCTGCCGTCGCTCTAGAGCTGGCTTGGGGCGGGACTGAATGCAGTCTCGCCAATTACTCAACCCCATGCAAATGAGCTTCTTTTCCTGTCATGCTCTTCTCCTCACGGCGATCGTCGAGCAGGCAAATTTAAACTGCAAAACCACACTTTTTTTTTTCCTTTCAGCTGACTCCACGGCGGGAGCCCATTTCAACCATTTTTCATGGCCATTAAGTACAAGTCTCTCAGTTCACACAGAAAACATTTCCAACATCTAGGGCATAATTTTCCTTTTGCTACCCACAATTTTCCACACTTTTCTTTGTCACAAACAGTTTTAAAAGTTGGTATACGCTGTAAATTTGATGCAGGACAAGGGCATGCACTCTCAGGCTTTACTGCTCCTTGGTAAACAGTTGGCATTTTAAAAGCAGCACATGGATAACAGCACACAGTGGCACATTAGTTAAACGTTGCTTCAGTTGTTTTGGGGTACCCACTGCCAGATAACCAAAATGCTAGCCTTTGTCTGAGCAACCTTTCTTACATTCCTCCCTAAATTCCAAACCCAAATCCTCAGCGGTGCTTCCATTTTTGTAACCCCTACCAGGTATGCCGTTTCTATCTGACAGCTCTACCTGGTGGGCTGGGTTCGGGGAGGAATATGTCACTCGGCACATAGGTTAGGTTTGGCTACTCTGCATAGGGGCACCCAAGTAACTCTGGACAAAGGAAGCAATGATTATAATGTCCAATACCAGAAATGGGATTCTAAAGTGTGGCTTTTATTCACATCCAACAGAATAAACAAAGCATAGATGGACCCCTAAGGGGCTACACTCCTGGTAATGCAGATTTAAGGAGACCAGAACACATCCTCATTCACTTTAGCCCTCAGGCTCTGAAACACACTGGGCACACAGCCCGAACTCGTACGCTGCTCTGGGTTTTCCTTGGCTCAGCTCCCTTGCCAGCCACTTGAACACTTTCCATATAGCATGGAACCATTTATTGGTGGCTCCCTAAACCACCTCTGAGCACTGCTGCTCCATAAGGGAATCTTCCTCATAAATCCCACGTCTGGGTACTTTTCCCAGGCACTGGCCAAGTACCTGAGAGAAAGCAAACAGGTGTCCCAGAGCAAATCCGTAGAGGTGAATTTGATTACTACTGATGGGGGGTCTCCCACCTCTCGCTCTCATAATTCATACCCAGCCATTTCTCTGGACTGTAACACTTCATCCTTAACACACTTTGCTGTGTAGATTCTTTTAAATGTGTATCACATTCAATCTACTGTCTTTACATCCCATTGGTGCTGGACGTGAACGTACTTAAAAAAGGATGGCTTTGTCCATTACTCTAGACCCCCCTCAGAGTTAAGCAGTCCAATCCCCACATCTTCCATACTGTACTTGGCTGTCTTTTTCGGACCCCACAGTAACAGTCCCTTTAGTTCCATCTTGATGCAGGTGAAAATACATGCCCTTTAGCAGAGTGAACTCACCCTTCGGTTGCAGGTGCCCCACAGGCGTTTCCTCCTCAAGGAACTCTCTTCCAGAGCTTCTGGTGCCTCAGCACAAACTTAAACAAAGCAGCTTCTTTTCCTTAGCCGTACCAAGGGGGTTGCCCCTGGAAACAGGCAGATTCCTTCCCCTCATCCCCGCAGGGATGGGGCCCTGAGCCATTGAGAGCGGTCTCCACCACTTCAGTATACTCTTCTTGTGTTCCTCTTCAGGTGAGAACACACACCTAAAAACAAAAGTAGTTCTTTGACAGAGCTTAGGCTCTCAGGGCCTGCTTACAGCAGAGCACCTCTTTCAGACTGCACCCCTTCTACTGTCCTGTACTACTCTCTTACTGAAACTGAACTCGGATTCCCCAGCGTTCTACTCTAACCTCCAACTGCAACATTCCAGTGTGGCTTATGCAGCTGCGACAGTTCTAAATGATGTCATCCCTCAGTCTCAGCTGAGACTGAGAACAGAGGGAGACAGTGTGAAATCCATTTAACTGGAGTTTCACAAGCTGCCTTCACTGCCTACCACTAGGTCTTACTGGGATTCTAGTAACCCCGGGTAACAGGGGGGTTACATACATCATGCATTAATTTGCACTGGCCATTTATCCTTTGTGAATAATTATATAATTGTTTATCATGATGTACTGATTTTGTTTCCAGCCTATCATTAATTTTACTTTCCTGTGTCACTTTCTTTGTTCACCAGTGATGTCTGTATATCCACTTTGTTCACCAAGGATATCTTTATATCTGCATGGCTTGTACTCATTGTATAACTTGTCACTACCACTGTAACTGCCACCTATGTGGCCTGGGTCATGCCAGAAAACAGTCCCTTGGATCAGTTTACTGACCCGGTTACCAAAATCTTAAATGAAATAAATGTTCCAGGCATCCAAAACATCCTGGCCGACAGCCTAAGCCGGTCAAAGTTGAAGATGGATGAGTGGGAACTCCTATCCTCCTTGGTCAAGGATCTCTTCAACAGGTAGAGTCATCCCGAGTTAGACCTCTCTGCATCCCCACTCAATGCAAAACTGTCCAATTTCTGCTTGCTAGATCCAGAGCCTAGTGTTTTCTGGCAAGATGCATTGTCCCTCTCTTGGACAGGGAGGTTTCTGTATGCCTTTCCTCCTTGCCCGCTTCTGCAGAGAGTTGTTCTCAAGCTGCAGTCAGAGAGGGCGGACATGATTCTGATAGCTCCTTACTGGCTGTGACCGATATGGTTCCCATTGTCGTGACAGCTGGCAGTGGAATCTCCTCTTCTTCTGCCCCTTTGCTCCAACCTGCTCTCACAGGACCAGGGCACTCTGATTCACCCATCTCTTCATCTGCATGCATGGTTCCTTCAGACTTAGCCATCACACAGTTTGGGGTTTCCTCTAAGGTGGCAGATGTTCTGGTGGCCGCAAGGAAGCCCTCCACCAGAGCCACTTACGCCATGAAGTAGAAGCGTTTTCCATTTGGGCTACTGCTCTGCATTTGGATCCCTTCACCTATCCAGTAAACCTCATCCTGGACTACCTTCTATCCTTTTCAGACTCCAGTGTGGGCTACTCTATTGAGGTGCACCTTTCCACCATCTCTGCGTACCATGCACCCACTGATGGCAAAAATATTGCCCAACTGGATCTGTCATGCCCCTTTTTGCAGGGCATTCTTCATTTGAAACCTCCCATTAGGGACCCAGTCCTACCCTGGTATTTGTTGTTTATTTTAGAGAAACTCAGTCTTTCTTCCTTTGAACCTGCCACAAGCTGTGAGCTATGCTTTCTGTCATAAAGCATTGTTTTTAGTTGCCATTACTTCAGCCCAGAGGACTTCCGAGCTTCAGGCTCTGATGTGTAAAGAACCTTACTTAGTTTTCCACAAAGACAGAGTATCTTTGGGGACCAGTCCTAAGTTTTTGCCTAAGGTAATGTCCAAGTTTACTTTGAATGAATCCATCAACCTGCCTGTTTATTTTCCTGAGTATTCTAATCAGGGGGAAGCTTTACTTCATACTCTAGATGTTCATCAGGCGCTTCGTTTTTATCTGGACTGCACCCACCCTTTCAGAAAATCTGACTAGTTGTTTGTTTCATTTGCTCCCAGGAAAAAGGGGGCTCCAGTTTCCAAACAGTGTTTATATAAGTGGTTAGCTAATTGCATTGTTTATTGCTACCGCAAGTATGACAAGCCTTTACCAGGCAAGGTGAAAGGTCATTCTACCAGGGGGCATGGCTGCCTCCACTGCCTCCTTTTAAAAATGTGTCTGCTGGGCCGGTGGCATTGAAGGTTGAGGCGCTGGACACCACATCTCGTGCATCACCATCGACCTGGGTTCGGGAACGGACTCAGGCCACCAGGGTTCGGCAGGGGAGGAGAGAGATTGAGCGTCTGATGAACTGCTCTCCCTTTCCGGGATGGGGGAGGACATCAGTGTTCAGCATGCTTCTGGCCCCTAGAGGAGGCTGGGGCCCAGTGTGCCGACACTGCAAACAGAGGGGCGGAGATGGGGCAGATGCCATGCCCCCTCTCCATAGGGGAGAAAACTGTTGAAAAAAAATGGAGTCTGCCTGAGGATGAAGATTGTCCCCTTACTGCGCCACCGGGGGCACCTCCCCTGAACTTGATCCTGGTCGGTGGGTTGAGTCGCTCCTCATCCCCGTCATGGGGGCTGAGTGGGAGGTGGTCTAGGGTGTAATACCCAGTGGTGCAGGCAGGGGAGACGTCTGGCAAAAATAATACCAACAAAAAAAAAAATGTCTACTGCAAACATTTGTGCAGTCGCCACTTGGAGTTCTGTCCACACTTTTGTCAAGCATTTCAGTTTGGGCATTGTATCCAGGCATAAAGTCAGTTTGGACATTGTATCTAGGCGTAAACCCGGTTTTGACCTTGCAGTCCTCCAGGGCCTCCTGTCCTAAGGTTCCTATGACTGCTACTGACCTCCTCCCAACTGACTGAGTCTGCCTGTTCCTCTTCTGCTTGGGATTCAGTCCTTATAGTTACTGCCTGCTTCAGGAGTCCCCTTGAAGTAAGATAGTACAGCTAAGTAAGTGCTTGCTGTAACAGTAGATCTTCAAGAAGAACTCTTGCAGCAGGCACTGCATTCCCATCCTTCTCCCCCCCCCCCCGATTTCTGTTTCTCCATCGCAGCTCTTCTGTTTTCCTCATTTCTGAGGAACTTCCTCAATTCTCCTATTCCTACTCATGCCGGGGTCTCTGGCAGGAGAACTAAGGATGGGCTGATTACTGCTAGCTAGAAGTTTTCTGTTGGACCTAGCGACTGGCAACTCATTCCTTATGGTTATTGCCTGCTGCAAGAGTTCCTCTTGAAGATCTACTGTTATGGTAAGTTCTTAATGGAACTGTACTTTCATGCTGGAGGGCAGCCATTATCGGTTCTAAGTTTAACCCTTTGGTTTCTCCTTGGTATCGCAGGTATTTACCAAATGCTTAGCGGTTGTGGCATCTGCACTCTGGAGGGAAGGCCTTATGTCCTCCTATATCTGAACAAAGTTTCAGATCTTACTTCGAGTTGAAGCTCTTGCAGCAGACAGTAACTATGAGGACTAAGCCGCCAGGTGCCAGGACCCCATGGGAAACTTCTAGCTAGCAGTTTACAGTGGGGACTGCCCCCTAACGTTGGCCTGCCCCTGTTGTTTGCCAGTGGTATAAAAGGGGTTGTCCCCAGCCCCACCCCAGTTCTTTTCCAGTTATTGAGCCGTTCGCATCGGCTCCACTGATGCCTCCTGCTGCAGTCGACTTCTATTATGTTTTTACCCACATTTATTTTCTTTTTTCTCAAAATAGTGAATATTTTCCTCTTTTTTCTGAATGTCTTCGTCGCTGACCTTCTCTGTTGAATGGCAGAAGTCTGAATGTGCGTGCAGCAAGCAGCTACCATCCAAAGCTGGCCACATGGCCTGTCTTTTCTGCCTGGGTCAAACCATGATAATGAGGGCTGACAGCACTGCCAGAGCTTTATTCAAATGATTAGGCTTTGCCACGAGAAGGCCCTTAAAGCCCACTTTCTCAAGAAGCAACTTGCCGCCATGCAGAAGGAATCTTCAGGGAAAAGTTCTTCCTCTTCCATTTCAGATGCCTCAACATCATTCATGACTCATCGGGAGAAGACGACTTCGAGGAAGCACATGTCCCGGGACAAGGAGAAGACTCGGACACGCTCCCGCTCGCAGTCTCCCCATAAAAGAAGATCGCCTCCAGTTCCTCCTCCCATGGGGGATTGGACCGGCCTACCCTCTCCTCCCGTAGGCAGCCAGTGGATAAACCTCCCACCCTGGTACCGATGTCAGGCGGAGGTCAGTCAGGGTCTGGCTGGCAGTACAGCCTAGAGGTTAGAGGAATGAGGTGTGAACAAGCTTGATACATCCAGCAGACCAGACCTAAGTTTGATTCTCACAACCTCCACTTGCATACTGTGTGATTCTGAGCAAGTCACTTAACTGCCCGGTGCTCCCAGGTCACCCCTGAAAACAGGCACTTGTGCCTAGTGGGCCTTACCCAGTTATCAAAGACTAAAATAAATAAATAAGAGTCTGGAACTTCATTCTGTTCCCTGCAGCCCCTGAAGGTGAAGGCCGTCCTTAAGTCCATGGGCTCTTCCTCAGGTGGCAGGACTGGTGCATCTTTGGGTGGAGGGTTGGTGCCCATTGTCTGCCACAGCCTCAGCATCGGCTTTGGCCTCTATGTCTTTGGACAAGACCCCCGATACCCAGAGCTTGAGCCTGCCTCTGTGGCACCTCTGCCCCGCTCTACAGTGTCATCTCTGCAGGCTCCTGCTGAACCGGTGGCAGTCACATCCCTGGACCGTCACCAGTAAATGCCTGCCACTCTGACACCTGACAGTCTGACATTGAACATGGTGACCCCCCACCAGTCGCCGGCTTCTCCAGCATCACCGGTGGGTGTGCATTCTTCCCCTACACCACCGACATTGGATCGGACATCTGCAGTCCCCGCCCCTAAGGACACACTGCCCAAAGGTCCAACACCAGCTGCACTGATGCCAACAGCACCAGCACCTGCTGACCTGCAGCCCCAGGTGCCCGCTGGCCCATTGGGTCCTCAGATCCCTCTAAGCGAGGTGAAGGACCTCTTCTACTTCTTCTGGAATGAAGTTAAGGGAGACCCTTTCACTTTCAAGCCTTCTGAGCCAATCATAGAGAACCCTGAGCCGGAACCTAGGGAGCCTGTCCAAGCGCAGGGAGCATAGGCACGGGTACTCCTCTTGGTCGTCAGGCTAATGTCGGCAGCATTATTCCAGCAGATGAAGGCATCGGACTTCTTTCTCTGGTTCAGAGGATTAGAGCCATAGATCCTCTTCTTCGTCCTCCAGAGGCTCTGAGCCCAGGGCTCATTCCCCTACACTGGATAATTGAGACACCTCTAGATCCCCTCCTGATAATGCATCATTTATGGACATCATGAGGCACATTCAGGCCAGTAACAGCTGGGAGACAGAAGACCTGGATCCCGAGTAGCACCAGCTAGCAAAGTACCTTCACCAGAAAGAACCAAAACCCTTAGTGGTACCCTTGCTGATAGATACCTTACACAACCTTACTAGGCTAATTTGGAAGCACCCCTCTTCTTCGTCAGCAGTATCTAAAAAGTTATATGTGCGCTATAGGGCACCTAGAGATGAGCCCTTCCTGACTGAACATCCAGTGGCTGATTCCATGTTCATTATTGTGGTTCATGATAGGTCAAAAAGGCCTAAACGCCTCAATAACCAGCCTCATGACCAAGAGTCCAGACATTTGGATCAGCTGGGCAAGAAGGTATATACTTCAGCTACTTGGTCCATTAGATCCCTAAATTTTGTTACCCACATGGTGCAATATTAAAATGCCCTGTGAGAAAAGAGCATGGAGTTGGCCCAGGCCCTGACGGATGTGCCTCAGAAAGCAGAAATCCTAGACCTACTAAAATCGGGCTCCTTTGTAGGCATGCTCATTTTGCAGGCCTCATATGATACCGTTGTAACCCCTAGGTGGCGCTATCCCAAGGGCTACTACCCTTGCCTGCGTGACTAGGCACAGGTTGAGGGGCCTGAGCTTGGTGAATGGGTGCCTCCACCTGGAGGAATGGTGTTGAGGTAGCGTAACTGCTCTGGGTATAGCCATCTGGGACACTATAACCCCTCTCTGACCCTTCTAGTGGCTTAAACAGGTCAGCATACAAACAGTCACGTATGGCATATGATGATAGTATTGAACCCACGCTCTGTACACCTAACCACCAGGGCTGGATCAGCTGCAAAGGCCCTAGAGTCCCCCTGTAAAACAAGCCCTGCAATATAACAGTTCTGTGGCAATACATTATCCCCTCTACTAAGGTACACACTAGCCAAGTTAGATACAGAAAGAACAGAATCTGATTTATTTGGGGGGAGTGAACAAGGGTGGGGCAGCAATCTAGCAGGTGATTTTAGATTGATTTATTCAGGCTCAGCATGCATGCAGTAAGAGTCCCTCTGTCACAGTTACACACTCTGGGTACCCAGTTGTTACTCAGAGCTTGCCTGAAGCATTGCCCGGGGTAGGCTAGCATTGCAGCTGTTGTTGGGACCCTTAGGAAAGAAAACAGTTAACATGGACTTCAACCCTGAATTTGTATTCTGGAGCTGGATGGCTCAGTTCGTGGTGACAAACCCAAACAATTAAATCAGATGACACACAGTGATTGCAGCTTTGTTGCAGGGAGCTACCCTGTTGGTTACTCATGCTACCCAGACCAGGAGGCAGGACTCATGAGATGAATACCTCTGGATGTTGTTCTTGCTTGCCAGGGGAAGCAGCACTCACACGACTCACCGTGGTGGTCCAGGCCTGTTCGATGGTGTTGAGCAGGGAGCTGAATCCCTGAGTGGGCTTTTGTCAGAAAAATCTCTGCAGTGGGAGCAGCAGTCTAGGCCGACATGGCAGTTCCCAGACCAGAGCAGACAGTACTGATTTAGTCTGTATGACTGCTGGAGCAGCTTCCAGCTAGCGTAACACATTCGATGATGGGGAGCGAAATCACGACCCACACAGCACATTCAGCACACTTATTAGTTATAATACAACAAATCGCCATAGATCGGATGAAGTCATATTGCAAATAAGCAGTGTTTCTGCGCAAACCTTTCGTTCTGAGGCTCTCTTCAGTACCTGTCAGGCCGATCGCTTCTGGAGCAAGTCTTCAGTCCACACCAGGCGAAATTCACTCTCCTTTCCAACTTCAGCTCAAAGATGTAAGCTATCGGATTTAGTCCAATTTGATTTTCTCAAATTCCTTCACACTGGAAGATGGTGGCAGTCAAGCCAAATGTAGTCTTTCCAACAATTCCCAACGCTACTGCGCAGGAGCAGCTGCTCGAATAGCTGAAGTTGTTCACTCTCTCAACTCCAGCACTCGACTGACACACTGCGGCAGGCAGCTCTGGGATTTCCCAGTGATCCAAAAGGTTCGGTTGACTGATGAATTTGTCACAGAAAGAACTCCCCCTCCAGGTCCATTTAGGTGCCAAACAATAAAACTGCAATTCCTACAGAAATTCAATCCCACAAGACCTCTGGGGACAGTCTCCCTTTTAGGTCCCCCGAGGTTCCGATTGGGCCAACTCTGGCAGTCCAGAACCAAAATGGTGGCTCTAAGCAAAAAGTCCATGCTGCAAAGAAAGGCAGGTTAGACAAACTTCTATATTATTATTAAAGCACATAAATAGCAAACAACCACAGGTCCTATAAGGGTTCCCTCTGCGCATATAGCGACGGCAGAATGGAGTAGTAATACTACACCTTAGGCGGGACTCTAGCCTTAAGCAACTCGGTCCCAACCGAGACTAATTATGGAAATAGATAGCTCTTAAAGAGACAGGTACAGAGGCCAATCAGGGCACGCACATGCAATCAATCAATGTACGGCAGACCCAGAACATCCTGGTAGTGGGCATTAGGCAAGCCCAGGAAGACATTTTAGGAACCCCCATTTATAGGGGGATTACACCGCTGATACATCTGCCAGGGCAGCAGCCACCGGCATCTGTTTCTGATGCCACTCGTGGCTTTGTATCTCGGGGTTCATCCAGGACCTTCAGGCTGGAATCATGGACCTCCCTTTCAAGGGCTCCATCCCTTTTAGGTATGAGGCTGACAAACTGATCACTCACCTTCAAGACTCTAGTAAGGCTATCTGGTCAGTCCAGAAAATGTATAAGGCCAACCAGGAGCCTTTCAGAAAGCAGTCCTTTTGGAGATCTTCTGGACAGCAGTCTCAAACTCAACAGCAGCAGCAGCAAGGTGGTTATAAGTGCAAGGCCACCTCCCAGAGGTTTCTCTTCCAGAGTCACCAAGTCCTCTCAGGCTGTTCTCCCCACCCTAGGAGTTTCAGCCTGACTCCTTTCTAGACCCCTTCCCCCAGCAGAGGCCCTAGGAGAGGCTGTGGGGGGGTCGCTTCTCCCTTTATCTGGAGGGACGGGGCAAAATAACTACCAACCAGTGGGTCCTCCAAATCATAGATGACATACATTGGTGTTCCTAGAGAGGCCATCAGAAACTCAGCAGTGTCCTTCCACTACCCCCCAGTCACACATCGCCTTGATTGAAGAGGACATTTTTTTTTATTTTATTTATTTAAATGTTTCACCAGGAGAGCACACTGAACAGCAAGATGCTTGTCTCATGGTGTGACCTGGGGGGAAGGGGTTACATAGGGTTGTGAAAGATGATCAGTTACAATATTATGTGGGCTGTACAAACAATACAACATTGTAAGATTGTGCAACAGTTGGAACACAAGGTATTGTACAATAAACAATAGTGGAACATTGGGTAAATTATAATACTTGTCCAAAATCATACAAAAGAACATATAAACGTACAAAACAGTAATAATGCAACAGAAAATGATAGTGCATGAGTGTACCAGGAGCAGGCTCGAGGTAGTACGCAAGTGCTGTTGGAGTAAAAAGGACAAGGTAGGTTGTGCACACGGGTGACCCAGAAGGGCA
Source organism: Neoceratodus forsteri (assembly GCA_016271365.2). Classification (NCBI taxonomy): domain Eukaryota; kingdom Metazoa; phylum Chordata; order Ceratodontiformes; family Ceratodontidae; genus Neoceratodus; species Neoceratodus forsteri. The sequence goes on from CM057450.1 coordinate 895,940,142, forward strand.
GGTGAAGGAGAGGGGAGAGACAAGAACTGAATATGAGGAGAAGGGGTAACCATTTCCTGATTCCTCTTTCAGGATGTTAAGAACCCCTGCCGGGGGGGGGGGGAGGCAGGGTAGGAAGGTAGAAACTGGGGATAGGTATTAAGTAGGGTTAAAGCAGGAGCAGCTGAGGGAGAGGAAATTGTGGAGGGCAGAGGTAAGGGAGTTGTTGGAGGAGGAGTGTCGTATTTCAGGGGGGAAACAATTCCAGATTTTAGGGAAGCGATGGGTGAAACCAGTCCAACCGATGAGGGTGGAGCGGTGAGGGACCATCAAGGTGCGGGTGTCATTAGATCTGAAAGAGTGGGTGGGGGGAGGTGGAGTGGAGAGAGAGGATGAGAGATAGGAGGGGAGCACTCCAAACCAGAATTTGGAGGTTAGTTTGGCACAGTGTGAGATGTGTCTGTGAGTTAGTGGAAGAAAGGTTAGAGAGCAACAGAGTTCACAGTGGTGGGAGCGGGAAGGTGAGGCGAGAACAAAGCAGCAGAAGGAGTTAAAGAGAGTGTCCAACTTGGTCAGGGAAGATTTGAGAGCAGCACCATAGATTACGTCACAGTAGTCAAAGATGGGGAGTATCATCTTCTGTACAATTTCACACCTCACAGTCAGTGGGATGCAACTACAATTCCTGTACAGAGCACCAACCTTGGGACGAAGTTTCTTCAGGATAGCATCAATATGCACAGAGAAGTCGAGGTGCTGGTCCAGCCAAACCCCCAGGTATCTAAATGAGGAGGTGTCCTCCGGGATGGCCCCATCAAGAGTGTGGAAGGTGGGTAGGGTCGGGAGTCTAGAGAGTCTCTGCCTGGTGCTAAAGGTCATTGAGACTGTCTTCTTGGCGTTTAGAAAAAGCTGGTGAGAAGCAAACCAGAACTGAACTTGGCTGAAGTCATGCTGTAAGCTGGTTTCCACAGCAGAAGGGATCCCATGAGACAGGGGTCCCCAAGGTAAATCCTCACTACGGATTGCAGGAATTCATGCGCTTCTTTGAAAATGGGCCATAGAGCCAGTTCCCCCAAGTCAGAGGGGAAAGGGATTTTATTCCCATTTCTTCTTTGTCCCCAGACAGATGGGGGATCTTCATCTCATTCTAGACCTCAGTCATCTAAACAAATATGTAGAGTACAAGAGGTTCAGAATGGTCACTCTGCCTGGCTTACTCCCCCTTATTCACCAAGGAGACTAGCTGTGCTTTCTGGGCATGCAGGATGCGTACCTTCACATCCTGGTGTCCCAGCCACACAGTAGGTACCTGCGCGTCCTCTTCCAGGGGCACCATTATCAGTTCCGAGCCTTGCCGTTCGGCTTGTCTTCGGCTCCCAGAGTCTTCTGACCCTCAGGATGAAAGGCTATTGATGACTGGCTCCTAACTGGAGGGTTCAGCTGCTAGGCTCTCTCACAGACATCTTTATTCTCTTCAGAGAACTGAGGATCAATCCGAACCTGCCAACGTCATCCCCGTGGCCCAGCCAAAGACTCCAATACATCAGGGCAGTACTGGACACAGTGCAGGGAAAGGCTTTTCTGCTATTAAACAGTGCAGATCGCCATCTGTCTCAGGCTCAGACAGTGTCCTTATCCTGGCAGACTTGAGCCCGGACATTCTTATGGATGCTAGGTCACATGACAGCAGACTTTCTGACCATTCCACAGGCTTGTTTGCACATGCGGTTTCCCCAGTGGACACTCGGGGGCAGTGGGACCAATGCTCAGGTGACCTGGAGCAACCTGTCTCAGTTTCTGATCTAGTTTGTTGGGTCCTGAGTTTGTGGATGGACCCTGTCAACCTTTCCAAAGGGGAACCCATCAGGCAGTGGTCCCCAAGGCAAATCCTCACTACGGATGCCTCAGGACAGGGCTGGGCCACTGTATAGCAGACTCTGTACATCAACATTCTAGAGATGTGAGCGGTCCTGTATGCCCTACAGGCATTTGAGACAGACCTTCTCTCGGGCCATCTCTTAGTCCAGATGGACAATATTTTTTTTTTTATGTCAGCAAGCAGGGGGAACTCATTCGTACCCCCTCTGCAGAGAGGCCATGAGGGTGTGGTACTGGGCCCTAGAACATCACCTAGAGCTCACTGCTGTATATGTTCCAGGCACCCAAAGTGTCTTGGCTGACAGCCTAAGCAAGTCTCAGTCCAGAGCCCACGAATAGGAACTGCTCCAGCTAGCCAAAGAGCAACTGTTCAACAGATGGGGTGACCAGAGTTGGACCTCTTTGCATCCCCTTTCAATTACAATTTGCCCATTTTCTGCTCCACAGATCCAGGGCCTGGTGTTTTCTGGTGAAATGCATTATCCATTTGTTGGACAGCGAGGTTTCTCTTATTCTCTATGCCTTCCCTTCCTTTCCTGTACTCCAGAGGGTCCTCCTCAAGTTGCAGGCTGAGGGAGCAGAGATGATCCTCATTGCTCCGTTCTGGCCTTGCAAGATTTGGTTCCCAATGCTACAGCAGTGAGCGGAGCCCCTGGTTCCCCTGCCCCTGAGCTCACACTTGCTGTTCCAGGAGCAGTGCTGTCTAGTCCATCTGGACCTCAAAACTCTGCACCTGCATGCATGACTTCTGCAAACTTAGCAATGACTAGGTTTTGGGTCTCCCCCAGAGTAGCTGAACTCCTAGTAGCTGCTAGAAAGCCTTCCACTAGGTCCGCTTACACCATGAAGTGGAAGTGGTTCTACTTGTAGGCCTCTGCTTGCTGCCTTGATCCCTTCACGTGCCAGTGAACTCCATTTTAGAATATCTTCTCTCTCTGTTCAACACTGTTCTGAGCTTCTCATCTATTAAGGTGCATCTTTCTGCTATCTCTGCATATCATACACCAATAGAGGGCAAGATCCTATCCCAGTTGGACTTGTCCTGCATCTTTTTGTGGGGCATCCTACACCTGAAACCTCCCATCTGGGACCCAGTCCCTACTTGGGATTTATTGTTTATGCTAGAAAAACTCACCATGCCTCCCTTTGAACCAGCCTCAGAATGCAAGCTATGCTTTCTGCCATGGAAAGCATTATTTATAGTTGCAGTTACCTCTGCTCAGAGGATTTCTGAGCTTCCAGCTCTAATGTGCAAAGAGTCCCGTTGAGTTTTTCACAAGGATAGGGTTTCCTTGAGGACAAATCTGACGTTTTTGCCCTAGGTGGTGTCTGAGTTTACCCTGAATCAGGACATCCATCTACCTATCTCTTATCCAGAGTATTTTAACAAAGGGGAGGCTCTACTCTATACTCTGGGGGCTGGATATTCAAAAGGGTTGCGCCATGCGCAATAGGGTTGCGCCTGCGCAAGTCCAAAATTGCGCCATTCTGCGATATTCAGCAGGAGGCAGTTGCGCCCCCCCCAAGTCATGCTGAGCAACAGCGTAATGCTAATGAAGGCATGCTCAACCTGAGGGGGAGGAACCATGCATTAACTGCACAGCCCGATATTCAGCCGGGCTGTGCAGAGTTGTGCAGGTGCAACCCCCTACCTGCGCCTGCACAACTTTGAGACAAAAAAAAAAGGATCAAGTCGAGGGCCATCCACAGGTGAGCTTCGGCATTGCAAGGCGCAACACAGCAGCTGCCACCTGTGGGTGGCCCTCCACTTGTTCCCTGTCCCCCTCCTGCAGCCCGATCGCGGGCATAATAGTAACCCCTCCCGTAGCCCGATCGTGGGCAGAACACACCCCCCCCCCCACTAGCCCGATCGTGGGCATACTGTATAGGAACCCCCCCCCCGACTGGCCCGATCGCGGGCATACAGTATAAGGAACCCCCCGACTGGCCCGATCGCGGGCAGAGCGGAGATTCAACCCCCAAATACCAATATCCCTGGTGGTCCAGTGGACCCGTGAAGCCCGATCGTGGGCATTAGAGTCAACCCACCCCCAAAGTCCAATTTCCCTGGTGGTCAGTGGCCTCCCACCCACCCACCCACGGAGCCCCACCACCGCTTCCCCCATCAGCGGCGGGCTGCAGCACCACCCCTGCCGCCCGGCGACTGACAGCTCCGTGAGGGCTGCCGCCCATTGGTTCAGAGCAGAGCCAATGGGCTGCCGCTCAGTAGCTCTTGCTCTGAACCAATGGGCATGAAGCCTACCAAGCTGTCAGTAGGCGGCAGCGGGTGGCAGGTGAGTGGGGTGCTGCCGGCTGACGGGGAGCGGGTGGTGGGGCTCCTGGGTGGGTGGGGTGGGGGCCACTGGACCACCAGGGAAATTGGACTTGGGGGTGGTTTGACTCTAATGCCCGCGATCGGGCTCAGTCCACTGGATCACCAGGGATATTGGTATTTGGGGTTGAACTCCTTTCTGCCCTTGATCGGGCCAGTCGAGGTTTCTTATACAGTATGCCCGCGACCGGGCCTGATCGGGGGGTTCTTCTGCAGTATGCCCGATCAGGTGGCCAGTGGGGAGGTTTACATCATGCCCTTGTCCGGGGGTTCTTATATAGTATGCCCACAGTCGGGCCAGTGGGAGGGAGGTTTACATCATGCCCGCGATCGGGCTGCGGGGGTTAATACTGTTATGCCTACGATCGGGCCATTCGGAAGTTTGCTTCATGCCCTCAATCAGGCTGCAGGCGTCTGTCCCCGACAGCTGCTGCCTGGCAGGGTGCCAGGCGCAAGTTGTCGGGGATCGGCGCACCTGCATGCTAATGGCATGCAAATGGAGCCATAAGTAGATGCAAATGGCCACCCCCGCGCTTTGCATAACTTATGGCCCCATTTGCATGTTACCTTTTGAATATCAGAAATTTGCGCATGGCGCAATGGAACTTGCGCCACCGCATCATGAATGCTCCACTCTGACGACTTGCGGTGGCGCAAGTTCCACTGCGCCATGCACAGTGGCTGTGGCCGGGGGGTGATATTCAAAGGAGTTGCTCAATAGCGCAACTCCGTTGAATATCGTCCCGGCCACACCCCTGCGCAACTTTTTTGAGCAGCGCAAGGACTTGCACCACAGAATGGCGCAGTTTGAATATCCAGCTCTGGATGTCCATAGGATGATTCTGTGCTACATGCAACATACTGGTCCAATCAGAAAGACCGATCTGTTGTTTGTTTCCTTTGCCCCCAAATCCAAAGGGGCACCTGTTACTAAACAGACGTTGTCTATGTGGTTAGTTGACATCGTTTATTGTTATTGTAAGTACAGTGGGCCTTTGCCGGGCCTGGTAAAAGCCACTCTACCAGGGGTTTGGCTACCTCTTTTGCCTCCTTAAAGAGCACCTTTCCCAGTCCTTTTGACTTTCATGTAAGCAATAAGGCATGATGGGGTGTGCATGGAACACATTTTACCGCACGGCCAGGGGCGTAATAAGGCACAAGGCCGAAGGCCGAGTGACTTTAGCCACTAGCCGTGTGGTAAAATGTGTTCCACGCACATCCCAGAGTGCCTTATTGCGCTTATAAAATTGGCTCTTTTTTTTTAAAAACGTTTTACAGTTGAGAAAAGCATGTTTATATGTAGAAACAATAGATTTACTTGTGTACATTTATGATAAAGTAGTCCTTCCACCCACTACAAATGATGTCATTGATGATGTCATTGTATTATTGCCTACTTTCTTCTTCCCATTTTTTTTCCACATTCAAGATATGGAATGTTTATCATAGAATGTTTACCATGGAATACATGGATTCAAAATTTGCTCAGTTCCATTGGCAGAATGTTTTTCTCTAACACTCTGTATGCATAGACAACAAAGGCCTTTGTTACAGCCAGAGCCTCAGTTATCTCTCTGTCAGGACAAGAAGAAGAGAGTTCCCTGATGAGCAGGTAAAGATAGAAGGGGGATTTTTCACTGTAAGCAAAGAAACAGTTGTAGTGAAAACTATAAACAATACTTATTGTTTCTAATTTGTTCATGTGTGTAAGGAGAGTGTGATAATCAAGGAAACTACAGTTAATTAATTTGTTTTATTTTTTATTTAAGGTAGTTTTATTTTTAGGGCCCAGATGAAGTTTTTTTTACAGTGTAAAGGTAGCAGCCATGTTTGTGGTGGAAGATCAGTTCTGGCTGTAGGGGGCTAACTGAAATGCCTGTGTTCCAAATGCCCATTGATCTGGTTTCCAGACTCTTCACAGTCCTTTTTTTTAGCCATGTGTAAACCATATTTTACACATAAATAACAGCCAATCAGAATCCATGATTTTACCCTGACATTTTATAAGCATAAATTACCCTTTCTTGCGTTGATTATGGAATTGTATTTCATTTATTGTCCGCTGCAGTTAGTTTTGCATTCTGAGCTGCTAAAAACTGCAGAGTGCACCAGAACTTCTATAGCAAGCCTGGTGCTGCTGTGGGCCCAGGGTTGTACTGCTGACATCACTATAAGGCAGAGTCAATTTCACAAAAAAAAATACTGACAGGGCATTTGGAATTTGGCATAATACATTGCTAAAAGGGTGTCTTGGGAAAGGGGGAACAGTGTGAGTCACTCCTCTACCCTATAGTGATGTCATCAGAAGCCAGCAGTCCTGCAGCTGAACAGCAAAGGCAAGTGCAGCAGGGCTCAACAACAAATCCAAATTATGGAAGGCAGAGTAAACCTTGGCCAAAAATAACAAATGCACACACCCTTTCAGGTCTAGTACTGCATATAATGACTACGAGCTGTAACCTTTTGGATCTTCATGAAAGGTGCTCTTTAAGGAATGTGTCCGCAGCAGATATCTGCACAGCTGCTACCTGGAGTTCTGTTCACACCTTCATTAAGCACTACAGTTTGGACATTGCTTCCAGACGGAGGACTGGCTTTGGCCTGGCTGTTCTACAAGGCCTACTGTCCTGAAGTCTTCTGGCTTCCTTTAGCCTCCACCTGTGCCTGTCAGTCTCTTCACCTTGACTGCTTGGCACTCAGTCCTTATGGTTATTGCCTGCTGCAAGAGATCCAACTTGAAATAAGATAGTACAATTACATAAGAACTTACCGTAAAATTAGATCTTTGAGAGGCACTCTTGCAGCAGGCGCTGCTTTCCTTCCCTCCTTCCCCCTGGCAGTCCTTCTGCTTTTCTTTATCCTATCTTGATCCTCCTTGGTTCTCCTTTCCTCTTAAGCTCTGGGTCTCCGGGGAGAGAACTGAGTTGGGTTTTGGGACTGTCCTTTTATGCCACTGGCTGATGTTGAGGCGGGCCAACATCGGAGGGGTCCCCGCTGTGTACTGCTAGCTAAGAAGTTATATGTGGGGTCCGGCAACTGGTGGCTTAGTCCTTATGGATATTGCCTGCTGCAAGAGCTCCACTTGAAGATCCACTGTTATGGTAAGTCCTTACATAACTGTACTTTCCATTTTTTTAACCATTGTCGTAGCACAGTCTTTTCCTTGCTTTCCTTGTCAGGGTCAAAAATTTCAGATTTTCAGCTAAAGGTATTCTGTCTGTTTTGTCATGTTAGTACTTGATATAATACAGTTGGCGTTTGTAACCATTTGATAGAGATTGACATGTGGCAGTGTAGGGAGTCCAAAGGGGCTAGTTGCTTTGGCAGTAAGGTTGCGGCCAGCCTCCATTCTTCACTGGGTGAATGTATTGGCTCCAGGCAGTCTTGCATCTGGTAGGAAGGACAGTTCTTCCAGAGTTGCAACAATAAATTGTCCCGACCCTGCTCGCGCTCAGCTTTGCCATTCCAGGGACCTCGCGGCCTTGACCTTTTCTAATAGAAAATACAGACAGAAGAAAAGGCATCAGTTGAGCTCAAGCCACTCGGCACTGAAACTTTTGATCTCTGCATGCCCAGAATCTCCACAGTCATCCCCATTGACAGGACCAGACTTTCAGAGCCTGTAGGCCTATTGTCTGTTTCCCTGAGCCTCTTCCTGTCCACTGGGGAGCTCTCAGATTGACAGTTTGCTCATTAGACTCCCCTAGTGGAGCAGTGGTTTCAGTACAGATTTTGGGTCTCCCCCAAGTAGCTGAACTCCTAGTAGCTGCTAAAAAGCCTTCCAGTAGGTCCATTTATGCCATGAAGTGGAAGTGGTTCTGCCTCTCAGCCTCTGCTTGCTGCCTTGATCCCTTCACCTGTCCAGTGAACTCCATTCACTGCATTCAGTGCACCATGGCCTGTATTGCTTTCGTCCCTGGTGGCTCTTTTGCCACTGGGTCCTACACTGTTGCTGCAGTCAGCACCCCCTGCCCCCTGGTGACACCAACTACGGTTGAAGTGCCAAGACCCTCAGATCCAAAGTGTGTGGTGTTGCTGATGGTCATGACTTTGTTAGGATCATCCTTAGTGTCATCACTATTGTTATTGCTGCCCATGCTGGCACTGTGCCCACCTTCGGTGCTTTCTCTAGACCAGCTGCCTGTGCCACCCACATGCCCAGTGTTGCATTCCGTGCCAGGACCAGAAGAAGAATCAGCAGTTATATAGTAAACATACACAATGGTATCCCAAAGTGTTTTGCAAGCAGTGAGAGACTAATAGTCAAGTGATTGAATGTGTAGCAGCAGCCATTTCGCTTGGACAGTTGCAATAACCAGTTTTATGGGAAAAGGAACCTTGGCCAGGACCTTGAGGAAAATACCCTTCTGTTGTGAAAAGTGCCTTGGCTTCTTCTACTTCCACCCGGACAACCCACCAAGACAACACCAGATACGAGTAGAAGGGACCTTGGTTTTATGTCTCATCTGAAGGACGGCAAACCCTGACAGTGCATCGCCCCACCCCCAGTACTGCACTGGGATGTCATTATTTATGGTATGAGCTCAATCTCAGAGAGGGACAAGACTGCATTACCTTCTGGCCCAGAGACGGATGTGCTACTAGTTGAGCCATGGTGGCACCAGTTCTCCCAATGACAGTTCCACTTGCAGCACTAATTCCTTTGGAATAATTGTTTCTGTCTAAATCTTCTAATTTGAATGATGGCTAGTTCTGTCATGATTTAATCTTGGATAACGACTTTGATGACGAGGATCTCCCGGAGCCAGAGCAGTCTGAATTGGCTCCTGTTAAGGTTCTGCAGGAGGATCTCTCATTTGAAGCACTACTTAAAAACTTACACAGTACTTTACAATTTGAGACAGTGGCTACTGATCAAGATAGACAACTCCAGGGGGAATTTATGAATGTGCCTAACATACCAGTGACCTTGGTCCTGCTAATCCAGACTGCTCTGGAATACCTCAAGGAGGCGACCTGGAGCAAGCCAAGCTACATCCTGGCTGTCCCTAGCATTCAGATAAGTAATATCTGGCTCCTAGGACAAAACCAATATACTATACTCAGCCTGTAGTGAATACCGTTGCAATTATGACTGATAGCGACAGGATTATAGCCCCAAAAGAAGACCTTACTTCAAGAGGGTGCTTGCAGTAGGTATTCACATTAGAGATAAGCGCCAAACATCAGGACCCCTATGAGACTTCTAGCTAGCAGTCTGCGAGGACTGCCCCCCGTCCAGGTGACTGGCGCCAGACAGACGTGGGTATAAAGGGCAGTCCCCCACACCTGCCTTCCAGTTCTTTCCTGCGTTAGCTTGTGAGGATTCCTTGCGGTGGAACAGCGCTCATCAATGCTTTCGTCGCTCATAAAGTTTCGACTTTTTTGATCCTTTTTCTCGATTTTCTTCCTTTTTTTCTCATACCATCTACTGTGTATGTTGTCCCCGATGCCCTCCAAATCGCATAAAAATAAGTGCGACTCGTGTGGTTCCCAGCTTCCACACAAGGATGACCACTCCTTGCGCCTCTTTTGTCTAGGCCCAGACCACTGCATGGAGGATTGCCAGCACTGCCAGAAATTCAGCTCGGCTACCCGCTAGCGAAGGCAGCAGTTCCTGGAAGCCCTCCTCCTTAAAAAGAAAATGGCATCCATGGAGAAGGAGTTGAAGAAGCTTAGGCAGGCGTCAACCTCCCCAGAAGGCCACAAAAAAGAGTGGGAAAAGGAGAAGCACTAGGAGTGGGAATCGTCATCCACGGCAGCTGCAACCTCGGCTGGAGTCGCAGCCTTACAGGTATCATCCCCTCTGGGGGAATTGTTCCTCGATGGACGTCTTGGTGGCTACCAAGAAGATGTCGCCCTTCCCGTCTGGCTTGCACTTGGGCCCTTCGGGAGCCTCTGGGGTAAAGGAGGACTCCGCTCCTGCCAAGGCCACTCCTCCATCGCAGCCTTCCGGTTCGAGTGGGTCTGGTAAGTCAGACATCGGTCCCACCGATGCCGGCCCAGACAGGGCTGTTAAGCCATTCACCTCCTCTGGTGATCACCCAGCCCACCCCCCTTCCAACAAGGCCGCCCCTCCTGCATGGCCTTCCTTGAACAGGGAGTCTGATAAGTCGGACGCCTGCTCCTCTGACGTCCGCCCAGGCACTGCCGATAAGACGGTCGCTGGCTCCTCCGACGACCACTCTGGCAACCTGCCTGCGTCAGACCCTATCATCACGCCTGATGACCCAGGGTCTCTGCAACGGATAACCCCCTTGCCCACTGAGGTCCCCGCATCTCCACAGTTCACATCTGGGGATTTTAACACTCCCTCCCCAGTTGAGGCCGATGATCCAGGGACGCTGCCATCAGGGGTCCACCCTCCTACGCTTGACCCGCTAACGCCAGACCCGGTGCCGGCCAATCCGATACTGCCCTCCAGCATTCCTTTGCCCGATGGAAGGCCTGTTCCTCCGCCAGGATCGTCGGACCCTTTCGGCGGTCTTCCTACACTGGGACCGATGACTGCAGGACCGTCGTTTCCTCCATCCAGTATGCCAGCAGGGCCTTTGCCAGGATCTTCTGCCCGGCAGAGCCCCTGGTACTAGGTTACCCGACACCGCATTACCCGGTGCCCCAGTACCTGGCTCCAAGGTATCCAACGCCGCAGTACTCGACGCCACCTTATGACACAGTACCCGACGCCGGGATTCCCGCCATCATGCTACAGATACTCTCTTTACGGATACCTGCACTACCCGTATCCAAGCCCTCCTCCGCCACCCACTCCACACTGCCAGAAGATCTGAAGGAGACCTTGGCTTCCTGGTGGGTTGAGGCCAAGGCTTGGCTCACCAAGGAGGTCGAGAACCGACGCCCAACACCGGTCCCCATACCGGATACCTCACATTGGAGACTGGAGATTTCCTCCCCCTTACCCAACACCAGAGCAGAACCTTCTGGCTCCAAGGGTGGGGAGGATATGCACCCCCAGGGGCACCCCAGAGGGGTCGTCCCTCCCAGGGAGGAGTCATCTTCTTCTTCTTCCTCTCTTTCAGGTCATTCAGAGTCAGATTCCGGGTCAGATCACTCTGATCATGAAGATGAGCCTCACACTCCAGAATGTCTAAGACCTAGGGACCCTCCAAAGTCTCTTCCGGAGGACCCGCTCCTTTCTGGAGCTCTTGAAGAAGATCCAGGAATCTTATTCATGGCATTCAGTGTAGCCAGACCCACAGCATAAGAAACCCGCTGCTCATTCGGATCTGCCTGAGAGACACTGATCCCACCCTGAATTGAGCCTCATGCTGATCTTGTTTTCACCATTTAGTAGCAGCCATCCGTGCTGGCCCCCTTCCAAGGAAGGTGGATAGATTTTACCAGGCTCTGGAGGGTAAGATCTTCTCAGGGCTGGCCCAGTGGCACTGAGAGTTGAGGCGCTGGGCATGCACCTCACGCTGCCCGGCACCCGATCCGGAAGGCCAACTCGGGCGCCTGGTGGCAGGGGTGGTGAGGATTGAGCACCTGATGGGCTGCTCTCCTCCCCGGGGGGGGGGGAAGTCGGAGATTGCCTGGTGTGCCAGTGGCTCCTTGTGGAGACCAGGGGCACTGCAGCATGCTCGGTGTCACGTAATCTGCGTGCCCTGATGCAGGCAGGGGTTGCCATGCATGCCTTGCATTGAGGATGTGCACACGCATTGGGAGGGGGAGAAGGATCTCCAGAACAAGGAAAAGCCCAGTCTGAGGGGTAGGCAATGGCACCTGCCCAAGGCTGAGTCCATCCTGCCTGGCCTTCCAGGTTCCTCCACCCGGGTCCTCTCCCACATCGGAGTCTGTCTATAAGTGCGCCCAAATAGGTGGGGCAGCCCCACCCTGGAGGGGTTAAGCTGGGGGTGCCGATCGTGGACAGAGGAGGAGGGAGAGAGGAGGCACAGGTAGGTGGACTTCAGGCAGGGAAAGAACAGGCAGAATGTCTGAGAGAGGCCCCCCAGACCGTGACCGGAGGGAAAAAAAGAGATTAAAAAAAAAATGCTTTCTTAGTCTTCACCCCAAGGCAGATTCAGTCATGATCAGCGCTGCCCACAGCCACTCTGCCAACCCCAAATACCTGAGTTCATCGCCACCTGACAAAGAATCCCGGCTTCTGGACTAGTACGGGAAGAAGATATATGCTTCTTCGACCCTAGGTATCAGGGCCCTTAATTACGTTGCCCACATGGGGGACTTCCAGAAGTCCCCCATGTGGTCAGAAGGTGGAATCCAAGCTGGACTCCCTTTCTGATTCACAGACCAAGCAGGAACTCGGAGACCTGATCCATTCCACTCATTCGGCCTGCAAGCACATGCTCCGTGCCACATACAATGTGGTGGACACTGCGGGCAGGAGCTTGGCTTTCACCGTAGGCTTACGACGTCATGCCTGGCTCCGTGTGTCAGGATTGGTCTCTGAAGTTCAGTCTGCTATTCGGGATGCTCCCTTCAGGAGTTCAGTGCTTTTTGGGGGTGATGTCAAGGACATCATAACCAAACTGCAAGAGAAGGGCACTGTACTAAAGTCTGTCCAGACCACGTACAGGCCCCCTCAAGGACAACGATGTCCCTTTCATCGCCAAACCTGGCAAAAGCCCACTCAAGGTAAGCGTGCCAACAAACGTTGGACCCCTCCAGCAACAAAGACTCCCCCAGCAAGAAATCTACAGGATCCTCGGCTGCTGCACTGCCCCATACCACCTGACTCCCGGCCTCTGCCTCTGGACATTCCAGAGGAACCGATAGGGGGGAGATTCTCCTCCCATCTACCGGGTTGGGAGAGGATAACATCGGACGCTTGTGTGCTCCAGCTAATATCTGCCGGACGCTCAATAGAGTTTCTACTGAAACCTCCTCGAAAGCCACCCCTTCAGTTGTCTTACTCCCTGCAGCATCTTCCTCTGGTCCTGGAAGAAATCCTATCCCTTCTGTCGTAGGCGGCGATAGAACACATCCCCACTCATCTTCGGGGGACGGGTTACTATTCCTATTTCTTTCTGGTTCCAAAGAAGACGGGAGACTTGAGGCTTATCCTAGACCTCAGCTCCCTGAACATCTTCATGGAGTACAAATGCTTCAGAATGCTCTCCTTGCAGAACCTTCTTCCTCTTCTCTGGCCGGGACAGTGGCTGTGCACTCTGGATATGCAGGATGCTTACCTGCATATCCCCATATGCTCTTCCCACTGCAAATACCTTTATTTTTACTTTCAGGGGAACCACTACCAATTCAAGGCCCTCCCATTTGGTCTTTCCTCGGCGCCCCCCAAGTATCTACCAAATACCTGTTGGTGGTAGCAGCCCACCTGCATACCGAGGCTGTGCAGGTCTTCCCGTACCTGGACGACGGGCTCCAGGGGGCCCCATCCAGGGAAGCTCTTCTGCATTCTCTTTCCCTTACCCTGCAGGTTTTTGCCAGCCTGGGTATTACAATCAGCCAGGCCAAGTCCAATTTGTTCCCTTGCCAACGCCTCCAGTTTATAGGGGCAATTCTGGACACGACCATAGGCAAAGCCTTTTTGCCTCCGAACAGGGTCGAGACCCTTCAGAACCAGGCTCGTCTCGTGTCTGGCTGCAGATGGGTCAGAGCCAGGTCATTCCTCTGCCTCTTCGGGCTCATGGCGGTTGCCATTCCGTCAGTCCTGTTCGCTCTGCTCCATATGAGGATCTCTCAATGGACGCTTCAGTCGCAATGGGACCAAACCACAGACGATCTAGACCAAGAGGTGCAAGTGTCAGATCCCATGAACAGGGACTTGCACTGGTGGATGGTTCAGGAGAACCTGTGTCTGGGAGTTCCATTTTGCATCGCTCCTCCTTCCCAGACATTAACAACAGATGCGTCAGGGGAGGGCTGGGGTGCCCACCTAGGGTCTCACAGGACTCAGGGCAGCTGGTCACTGTTTGAGCAGAAACTGCACATAAATGTGCTCAAACTGAGAGCAGTTCTATATGCCCTACAGGCTCTTCCTCCCTTCATTCTTCCCGGTCATCTTCTCATCCAATCAGACAACATGTGTGTAGTCTGGTACCTCAACAAACAGGGAGGAACACCTTCCTATCCTCTGTGCTGGGAGGCAGTGAGAGTCTGGCATTGGGCAGCTCAGCACGACCTTCACCTGACCGCAGTTCACGTTCCAGGAGTAGAAAACACCCTGGCAGATGAACTCAGTTGATCCTCAGCCAGGGCTCACGAATGGGAGTTAAATCAACTGGTCATAAATTACATCTTTCGGCAGTGGGGGACACCTCAGGTAGACCTCTTCACCTCTCCCCAAAACGCAAAGCTTCCCACCTTCTGCTCGCTCTCTCCAGGGCAAGACATTTTCTGGTGGGACGCTCTGTCTCTGTACTGGAGGGACAGATTTGTTTATGCCTTCCCTCCCATTCCGTTGATTCCGAGGTTCCTGAGCAAACTCAGATCTGAAGGGGCTCAGATGATTCTTATCGTTCCCCTCTGGCCCAGGCAAGTTTGGTTCTCTCTTCTGCAATAGTTTTCAGAGGAACCTCTGCTTCCTCTTCCTCTGTCGCAGCATCTGTTGACCCAGGATCAGGGGACCATTGTTCACCAAGGCCTCAAATCCCTTCATCTCTATGCGTGGCTCCTGCAGACGTAGCTAAAGCCCACTTTAGAGTCTCTCCTTTCGTAGCGGACATTTTGGTGGAGACGAGGAAGCCTTCCACCAGGTCCACCTATGCTATGAAGTGGAAACGGTTTTCCATCTGGGCAGACTCTAAAGACTTAGAGCCTTTCTCGTGCCCAGCCAACAAAGTCCTGGACTACATGCATCATCTCTTCGACCTGGGTCTCAACCATTCCTCAAGAGTCCATATGGCAGTTATTTCAGCCTACCACATTCCATTTGGAGACAGGACTTTCGCTCAGTTGGAAGTCTCCCAAGACTTTTCTCAAAGGGGTTCTCCACCTGAGACTTCATGGGACTTGAATTTCATCCTGGAGAAGCTCACACTGCCTCCCTTCGAGCCCGCAGTGGAAGCAGACTTAAAGTTCCTCTCTTGGAAGACACTGTTCCTAGTGGCCAGCACCTCTGCTCGGTGTATTTCCGAGCTCCAGACCTTGATGTGTAAAATCCCATATTTGATTATCCACAAGGAACGTGTGGCTCTATGCACCAACCCAAAGTTTCTCCTTAAGGTGGTGGCTGAATCTATGCTGAATTAATCCATTGAGCTACTGGCTTTCTTTATGCAACACTTCAGTCAAGGGGAGTACCTCTTACATATGCTGGATGTTCATGGAATCCTGAGATACTACACCAATCGGACTAAGGATCTCAGTAAGACTGATCAGCTCTTTGTCTCTTTCGATCACAAACGAGAAAGCAGTGCTGTTTCTAAGCAATGCCTTTCAAAATGGTTGGCGAATTGTATCACTTTCTGTTACGGCAAATACAGTAAGACCCTTCTGGGTCAATCAGAGGTCACGCCACCAGAGGAGTAGCTGTCTCTGCTGCTTGTTTCAAGAATGTGTCAGTGGCAGGAATCTGTGCAGCCGCAACTTGGACTTCTGTCCATACCTTCACAAAACACTACAGTCTGGACATTGCCCCTCCCCGTAGAGCAGGCTTTGGGTTGGCTGTCCTGCAAGGTCTCCTCTCAAGAGACCTGTTCAGCCCTGAGATTTTGTGTTCCAGGAGCATGGATATGTTCATTCACACTTCTTCGCATGTCCCCTTCCACTTTAAATCTTGCTGGAAGTCTTCAAGCTGGCCCCTCCCACCCACCCGGTGGTATATACCTCGGCTCCACCCCATGACGCCAGATCTTCCTTTCTGCTAGAAGATACAGGTTCCCTCGTGCTCTCAGCATATCGTAGGCCCTGGATTCTATCCATCGGTTTTTACCGAAAATTAAACTCGTTTGAGTTGGCGATCGCGCTTTAGTCGCATCTACCATGAAAGAAAAATCTTCCCCCGGATTTTGCCGATGCCCCTGCGGCCAGAAGACATTGTGCACTGATCCTCACCTCACGTGCGTCTACTGCCTAGGTGTCGGCCATGACACCTCGTCGTGTAGTTTTTGCCTGGCTTTCCATCCCAACGTCCTGGACGACTGCAAGGCACGCTTTGAAGCTGGGGAGACCGGAGAAACGGAATCCACCGGTGAAATCGAAGGAGGTGAGGTGGGCGGTTTCCACGGCTACAGGATCCGCCGAACTGCTGGAACAGATGAAGGTGTTTGAGGAGGAAGCAGCTCGCACTTCGGCCAATTGAAGCTTCTTTGTTCCTCTGAAACTTGGCTCCACCTTTATGGGCTCCTTCAAGGAGTTGAGCCAGTCTCTCCCCATTCGGGGTGAGGTGCCCTCAGGCTCACACTCCTCCCACTCTCGGAAGAGAGATAAGGACGCTGTGTCTTCGTCTCTGCGAAGACGTTCTTGGGACCGAGAGAGGTCTGAGTCCCAGGAACACGCAGTCTCCACTTCGGTCGAGATTGCATCCTTGGCCGCCGGCTTCACGGATCTTCCGTCTGGCCAGGGGACCAAGGAAATGGCTGATGAGGTCGAAATTATCCTCGACCTGATAGACCCTTTGTCGCCGGCCATAGCCGATGACTCATTGGAAAGGACTCCGGTCCTTGTATTCCCTGATGAGGAGACCCAGCCTGCTGGTGTCCCCATCAAGGACCCAGTTCCGGACCCTTGGTTCTTACCGACCCCGGTGTCTCCTGATCAACCGAGTCAGCCTTCCCAATCTCAGTCGAGGTCCAGAACCCCCTCGGCTGAACAACTGAGAAAGAACCACAAGCGCTCTAAGAGGCGTCACCACAGGTTCTCATCCTCCTCGGACGAGGAGAGGCTCCAACGGAAGCTCCGTCAGTGCTATGAAGACCTCATGTGGCAGCAGCTGATCCTGACCGGGCAGAAGCCGGCTCCACCACCCACCATGGCCATAACTTGGCTCCTGCCTCCTAGGCCGAAGCTGACCCATCCGGAACCGAAGCCACGGTTCCTCCCCCTGTGGGGCCAGCCCGTCTCCCGGTTCGGCTATTCCGGCCTCCACCGATTCGGTGGAAGTACCGCCTAAACAGCCTGAGGGGGATGCCCTCAAAAGAGGACCGACAAGACAGCGGGCTTCCCCGATGTCTGTCGATAACAGTCACCCCGGACCACCCTCGGCATATCGAGGGTGACTTAGGTGGTAGACCGCTCTACTATGACTCCTCGGACTCGAACGTCACCAGCTTGCACTCACATCCCGGGGATGATGAGTCGTCTGTCGGTGCAGGGTTGGAGGAAGGCCCTTCCTCCTTCCAGGGCATTCTCCGCCTCATCTCCAGCTCCACCGGAATGCCCCTGGAACCCATCCAGAAAAAGGTGGAGTACCCTCTCACTGACCTACTCAAGAGAGGGGATACCCCGACAGTGGCCTTTCCAGTGGCTGTGGCCATTGCTGGCCCGGCCCTTGAACTTTGACAGCATCCGGCCTCCTGCCCAGCACCATCTGCCCGCATAGCCTGCAAGTACACGGTGCCCATGGGGTCCCTTGCGGGGTTCACAGAGCACCCTTCAGCCGAGAGCCTGGTGACCGCCTCTGTGTTCAGGCGTATGGGTAGTTCGTCCGACACTGACCGACCCCCGGACAAGGAGTCCAAAAATATGGACCACTGTGCCCGCAAGGTCTATGCTGCCTCTTCTCTGGGCCTTCATCAGGCCAGCTCAGCTGTTATTATGGCACACTTCTCTCATGCCCTTCTGGGGTCATTGGGCGAAGTCCTCCTTAATCTCCCACCAGACATGCAGACTACGGTCAAGCAGGTCCGTGACCATTGTCATGCTGTCACAAAACAGCAGCTCCAGACAGCGTTGGATATAGGAGATTCTTGTGCCCTTCTCATTGGCAGCTGCAGTGACCTCTCGCTGCAGGGCTTGGCTGAGGCTTTCCTCCTTCCCAGCGGATACTCAGCATAAGCTTGCTGATGTGCCCTTCCTGAGGACCAACTTGTTCGTTCCAGGAGTGGTCGGTCACCTTCAGCGTATAGAGCAGTCCAGTGCCACCTTGGATGCTACTTCTGCCAAGGGTTCTTTGGGCAAGAACCAGCAGAAGAGAAAGAAGAAGCCATTTCAGCACTCTTCCCCTGAAGTCAGGCAGACCTCCTATCAAGGAGGTCAGCAGCAGCAGGCTCAAGCTTGGCGCCCTTGGCCCCAGCAGTCCTCAACAGCCCCGTAAAGGAGGGCGAGGTGCAGGTCCTGGAGCCTCCTCCTCCTTCTCTAAGCCTGCTCAGTGACGGGTCAGGCCCACCCATAATTCGCCACGCCAGCTCTGGGTCCTTCAGTGGGGATCGATCCGCCACTTCCTTTCCTGCCTGGTCCGCCATCACTTTGGACAGGTGGGTTCTCAAAGTGGTCAGTCAGTGCCTCTCTGAATTCAAGCAGTACCTCCCAGCCGAGCCCGCGCCCCTCGGGAGGAACGGATCTCCGCATGCACCCAGTCGACTCTTCAAGATGATGTGGCTCAACTCCTCCACATGGAGGCAGTAGCTCCAGTGCTGGATCCTCCGACAGACACAGGCTTTGTTTCCAGGTGCTTCCTGGTGCCCAAGCGGATGGGGGGTTGGTGCCCCATCCTAGATCTCCACGACCTGAATCAATATCTCAGGTCCTGCACCTTTCAGATAGTCACTCTGGCTCAGATCATTCCATCCTTGGAACGAGGCGTGTGGTTCTGTTCTCTGGACCTACAGGACGTGTTTTTTCATGTCCCGATCCATCCGTCCCACCAGAGATTCCTCCACTTCAGAGCGGAGGGATACCTATACGAGTTCCGGGCCATGCCCTTTGGCCTTTCTCCAGCTCCCAGGGTCTTCACAAAATGCATGGCAATGGTGACAGCATTGCTGCGGCACCGAAGTGTCCGGGTGTACCCTTACCTGGACAACTGGCTGATTGCAGCCCCCTCCAGACTGGAGGTGGAGCGGTCCAGGGATCTGGCCCTCCAGGTCTGCTCTTAGGTTGGCCTCCTCATCAACAAGGCCAAATCAGAACTCCTGCCAACACAGGTGATTCAATTCATCAGGGCAGAGCTCGACTCTCTTCGAGCCAGAGCATGGCTCCCGGGGCACAGGGCCGAGGTTCTTTCCTCCTTTGCCCAATCATTTCTGGTTGAGCAACTACGCCCTGCCTGGGACTTCCTGCACCTCCTGGGCCTCATGGTGGCCTGCACCAGCGTGGTCCATTGGGCCCGCTGGCACATGTGCCCTCTACAATGGGGACTGGCCCACCAATGGTCACAGTGCTCCGGTCCTCTGGACCAGCCAGTAATAGTGACCCAGGAGATGGGGAACGCTCTCCAGTGGTGGATCGTTCCAGCTCACCTGCAGGAGGGAATCCCGTTTGTCTGCCCAGAGCCGACGGTCACTCTAATGACCAACGCCTCTTTGATGGGTTGGGGTGCCCATCTGGGGGAGCTCACAGCACATGGCCTCTGGTCCCCTCAGGAGTCTTGATGCCACATCAACCTGCTGGAGCTTCGAACGGTCCGACTAGTCCTCACCACCTTCACTCCATTTCTATGGGGTCAAGTGGTCCAGGTCCAGACGGACAATACCACAACCACGTACTTGCTAAACCGCCAGGGCAGGGCACGCTCCTTTACTCTGTGCAAGGAAGCTCTCCACACTTGGTCTCTCGTGAGCAGACTGGAGGCGGATCTCCTAGCCATCCATGTGGCAGGAGCCTCCAACACTCTGGCCGATGCCCTAAGCCAGATAGGTGCTGCATCTCATGAGTGGTTTCTCCTGCCGGAGGTAGTACACGATCTGTTCTCCCACTGGGGCACACCTCAGGTGGATCTGTTTGCCTCCAGGGAGAATGAGAAGCTGAGGCTGTTTCATGCCCGCCCCCCTCAGCAGGGCTCACTGCAGGGGGATGCCTTCTCGAGGCCGTGGACCCCGGGCCTCTTCTACGCCTTAACCCATTTCCCTTGATCCACAAAGTGCTTCTCAAGGCGAGGCGGGACAAGGCACTGGTGATTCTGGTAGCCCCAGACAGGCCCCGCCAGTTCTGGTATCCAGATCTCCTCAGCCTCAGCTCCAGGCTCCCGAGGCGGCTTCCAGCCCGCCTAGACCTGATTTCAGTCAACAAGGGGAAGGTACTCCACCTGGACCTTCAATCCCTGCACCTGACAGCTTGGTTCCTGAGCGG
This sequence comes from Neoceratodus forsteri, assembly GCA_016271365.2. Classification (NCBI taxonomy): domain Eukaryota; kingdom Metazoa; phylum Chordata; order Ceratodontiformes; family Ceratodontidae; genus Neoceratodus; species Neoceratodus forsteri. Next base: position 895,960,501 of record CM057450.1, read on the forward strand.
CTAGAGTTCCAGGCCTTGGGTCTTTCCGACAGGTCCTCAACGTTGTTGAGGCATCCCTGTAATGAGTTGATCAGGAATGCTACGCCTTCAAATGGAAGAGATTCTCCATTTGGTGTCAGGATAAGGGGTGGACCCTTCCTCCTGTTCCTTGGCCAGCATTCTGGACTACTTGTGGTCCCTTTCTCAGCTAGGGCTTCGGTCGACAACCCTTAAGGTGCACCTGGCAGCCATCTCTGCTTACCGGGCATGGGCCGGGAATCGGTCGGTGGCGCAGGAGAAGGTGGTCGGGTGGTTTTTCAAAGGCCTTGATCACATATCCCCTCCGGTGCAAGAACCACCACCTCCATGGGATCTACTGCTGGTATTGACTGAGCTCCTGGGCAAGCCACTCGAACTGATGCACAGGTGTGATATATCTCACCTGTCGTGGAAGACTGCCTTCTTGGTGGCTATCACATCAGTTAGAAGGATGGGAGAGCTCCAGGTGCTTTCCATCGAGTCTCCCTATCTGGTCTTCCACAGGGACAATGTTGTCCTGCGCCCCCACCTGAAATTCCTTCCGAAGGTGGTGTCAGAGTTTCACCTTACCTGCTGTTGACTCTTCTGGTGTTCTACCCAGTCACACCTCGGAGGCCGAATATATGCTCCCTACTTGGGACCCTAGGAGAGCTCTCGCTTAGTATAAGGATCAGACGGCTGAAGCTCAGGGAGAGGTTCACCAGATGTTTGTCACCTACGCTGAAGCCGCAGCTGGCAGACCTGCAGCCAAGCGGACGATAGGCAGGTGGATCATCTCCTGCATAGATCTCTGCTATAGGTTGGCGGGCATGAAGCCTCCCAGAGGGATAAGAGCTCATTCTACCCGCCATACCGCTGCTTCCAGGGACGTCCCTATCCAGGAAATCTGCAGGGCTGCTACCTGGAATTCAGCAAACACCTTCATTTCCCATTACCACATCGACCTTGAGTCACTCCGGGATGCTGGTTTTGGGACCTCGGTTCTCCAGTCCTTGTTTCCTAAGTAGGGGGTGTGCACTGCCTCCTCCTCCCGGAGAGCTGCTAGAGTCTGCCAGCAAGTGTGATTGAACAACATATCCATGTCCTTAGAAATACAGGTTACTCACCTGTAACAGGAGTTCTAGGAATGGTATATGTTGTTCATCCACACAACCCACTTGGACCTCCGGCTTGATTCGACAACCTGGCTTCCAGTAGGTTATCTGAGCGCCAGGCGAGCCGAGTATCGCTTCGGAGGATCAGAATTTTTCGCAAGATTTAGCAGTACAGTCCTGGTGTTAGCAAGTGTGATGAACAATATTTCTAGGGACACATGGATATGTTGTTCATCCACACCATTGGCAGTATCCTTGCCGCTTAAATCTTGGCCGGAAGGTCTTCAGTTTGTTCCTCCCACCCACCCGGTGGTATAACCTCGCCCGCCCATGACGCCTGATCTTCCTACCGCTGAAGCTCAGGTTCCCTCCTTAACGCCCGCGCTTGTGACTGGTTCTCTATTTCTCCGCTTGCGATTTAAAAATAATATTTTGCAAAAGACTTCAGTCTCGATCCCTCGCTGCCGCGGCGGATAAACGACTCCGATTTTCGGAGATGCCTATGCGGGCAGAAGATGTTCTCGGACGGATCCACACTCCACGCGGTGTCTACTGCTTAGGCCTTGAGCACGACCCGCAGGCTTGCGACCTGTGCTCATCTTTCTCGGCCCACGCCCCTAAGACCGTATGCCCGATTGCAACTCGGGCCGTCCCCGAAAGCGCTTCTCCGTGAAGTCCAAGGAGGCCTGGTTGGCGGTGTCCGCGGGCGGCGTGGCTCGGCGGATCAGCTCGAGCGGATGGTCGCCTCAAGAGGAGGCGGCGCTGTCAGATCTTCTCGGCCGCGCATTTATCCCGCTCTCTCTGGGTTCTTCCTACACGGCTTCCTTTTAAGGAGCTTTTGTCTGTCCCTCTCCACTAAAGGAGAAGGGCTCAGGCCTGCTGGACCTTTTTCTCGGTCCAAAAAGAGGGACAAGGTAAGTCCTCGTCGACGCTCTTGGGAGCGGAAAGGTCCTTCTCTCGGCCGCCGATCGTCCGGCTTCGGTCGACTCGCTTCTTCGCCACTGGCCTCACGGTGTCCCCCGCCAGGTCAGTTGACCGAGACTCCCACTGATGAAGCTCGAGATTTTTCTCACCCATTGACGGGCTGTCGCCTTTAGCAGCCGAGATTCCTCTCCTGTTCCCCGGGAGGAGTTGGAGGATCCCGAGGCTCGCTTGTGCCTCCGGTTCCGAGCCCTCGGATGGACCTTCCGAGCCGGGGGAGGTCGGTTCCGCCGACACCTCCTGCACCGACTCTCGAAATTCCGGGACTCTGGTCTCGGTCTGACCTCTTCATGTCCAGCTGCTCCCACTCATTACAGGCGGTCTCGGGTCTGCACTGCTGTAAGCAAGCCGCTGCCCTCGGCCCCTCCTCCTCGATGAGGGAGGTCACAGAATTACGCCGACGGTACGAGGACCTTTATGTTGCAACAGTTCCTCCTGGCCGGAATAAGCCGACCCGCGCTTTCCCCGCCATTAGTGGCTGTCACCGAACGGCCGACACAACCCCTCGACTTGCCCGAGAGCCTATACCCAGGCCGGGTTGTTCGGCCAAAACCAGCTGCTCCACCGACATGGGGAACCTCCGCCCACAGCCACTCATCTGGGGTCTTCACCAAGGATTCTCGGTCACATGGGGTTTACCCCATCGGTTGTCAGTTACCCTCACTCCCACCGACCTCGGCAGGTGAAGGGTGGTTCAGGCCAGAGGCAGTTTTCCGAGGACTCTTCCGAGTCCGAAGATGATTCCTCCTTCTTCCAAGCGACTGGACTTGGAGTCTTCAGGAGGTCAGCCAATGGACGATAGCCCGTCAGTTCTCCTAGGACTGCTTCGCTCATCTCGGAGTTCACCGATGGAGTCTTGAACCCGCTTCCAAACGGGCCAGGTATCCCTCACGGAGATTCTGACCGAGGGGATTCTCGACGGAGGCCTTCCGTGGCCGAGGCCAGTGGGTCCAGCACTGAACTTTGGCAGCGCCTCTGCTTCCTGCCCCGCGCCGGCCAGGATGGCCAGAAGTATGCGGTCCCAATGTTCCTTGTCCGAGCTGAACACCCCTCTGCTGAGGGGTTGGTTACCGACAGCTCGCGCTACTGGCAACGCCAGGATGTGGACAAACCTCCTGACAAGGAGTCCAAGAAATTGACTATGTCGGGCGAAAGTCTACGCTATGCCCTTCTCGGTTTCGCCAGGCCAGTTCGGCCGCTCCTCATGGCACATTTTCTCATGCCCTGTTGGGCTCCCTGGATGAGGTCATCCTCATCTTCCCGCCGATCTGCAGACTACGGTTTACAGGTGGGACCAGGGGCAAGTGGCACAAACAGCAGCTCCAGACTGCTTTGGATGTAGGGGACCTCATGTGCCAGATCGGTGGCGGTCTGAGTGGCTATATGCGTCGTGGCTTGGCTGAGGATATCCAATTTTACTTCGGATACCCAGCACAAGTTGGCGGATGTTCCTTTTTGGGACTGACCTCTTCGCCCTGGGGTGGAAGGTCACCTGCAGAGGATCGAGAAGTCCAATGCCACCTTGACTCGGTCTCTTCCGGCTCAGAAGGACAAAGGTCAAGAAACCACAGCCTAAGCCTCTTTCGTCCTTCTGTGCCCCTCGGCGCCGCTCGGGCCCAGTAACGCCAGGGCCAGCAGGCTCGGCCTTGGCATCCCAAACCCAGTCACGCTTCCTCTAACAGGAGGCAGGGAGGAAAGGGCCCAGAGGTCTCGGCCGGTCCCTCCTCCAAGCCTGCCCAGTGACGGGCTGAGGGGTCGCCCCATCCCCGTCACCTGCCTGGGTCCCCGGGGGACGGCCCGCACTGCTCCGCCTGGTCCGCTGTTACCACGGACAGGTGGGTCTTGGAGGTGGTGGGAAGAGGCCTGCCCTGGAATTGCAGGCACCACCCTTCAGAGCCGCCGCTCGGGGCTTCGGGATCCCCAGCTCACTGGCGGCTCGTCGAGCCGATATCGCCTCCTCCCAGAAGGAGGTGGTAAGAGAGGTGGTGGACCCTCCTTCAGACCCAGGGTTTGTGTCCAGGTACTTCCTGGTTCCCGAACGGACGGGGCTGGCGCCCATTCCTCGACCCACACGACTAAACAAGTTCCTAAGGTCTCGAACCTTCAGGATGGTCACTTGGCTCAGATAATACCATCCTTGAACGCGGCGTGTGGTTCCTGTTCTGACTTGCAGGACGCTGTCACGCCCCTATCCGTCTGCCCCACCAGAGATTCCTTCGCCCGAAAGGAAGGATCTCTTCGAGTTCCAAGCCATGCCTCGGGCTTGTCTCCAGCTCCCAGGGTCTTCACCAAATGCATGGCAGTGGTGACAGCATTCTCTCGGGCGCCGAGGGGTCCGGTGCACTTTACCTGGACGACTGGCTGATAGCAGCTCCCTCCAGGAAGGAGGCGGAGTGGTCCAGAGATCTGGCCCTCCAGGTCTGCTCTCAACTGGGCCTCCTTGTCAACGAGGCCAAGTCAGAACTCGTCAAGTAGGTGATTTATTCATCGGGCGCAGCTCGACTCTTCGAGCCAGAGCGCTGCCCCGCGGACAGGGCCGAGGTTCTTTCCTCCTTGCCCGATCATTTCTGTTGGGCACCGCGCCTGCCCGGGACTTCCTGCGCCCTGTCCTCATGGCGGCCTGTACCAGCGTGGTCCGCTGGGGCCCGCTGGAACATGCGCCCTTCAGTGGGGACTGGCCAGCCAGTGGTCACAACGCTACGCATCCCTTGACCAGCTTAGTCGGTGACACAGGGGATGTGGAATGCTTCCAGTGGTGGACCGCTCCAGATCAATTGCAGGAGGGCATCCTGTCGTCCGCCCGAACCGACGGTCTCTCTGTCGACCGATGCCTCTCTGATGGGTTGGGGTGCCCATCTGGGGGAACACCGAGCTCATGGCCTCTGGTCCCCGCGGGAGTCCCGATGCCACATCAACCTGCTGGAGCTCCGAGCGGTCCGCCTACTCACCGCCTTTTGCCTGCTCCTCCGGGGTCAAGTGGTCCGAGTCCAGACTAGACAATACCACGACCATGTACTATCTAAACCGCCAGGCGGACGCTGGCCCATGCTTCTATGCAAGGAAGCTCTCGCATTTGGTCACTGTATCGCAGCCTGGAGGCGATCTCCTAGCCATTCACGTGGCAGGAGCCTCCAACACCCTGGCCGATGCCCTGAGCCGGATAGGGGCTGCATCCCACGAGTGGTCTCTCCCTGCCGAGGTAGTACAGCATCTGTTCTCCCTTTGGGGCACACCTCAGGTGGACCTGTTTGCCTCCACGGAGAACGCCGGGCTGAGTCTGTTCCATGCCCGCCTCAGCAGGGCTCGCTGCAGGGGATGCCTTCGAGGCAATGGACCCCGGCCTCTTTACGCCTTTCCCCATTTCCCTTGATCCACAAGGTGCTTCTCATGCAGGAGGGACAAGGCGCAGGTGATTCTGATAGCCCCAGACTGGCCTCGCCAGTTCTGGTACCCAGATCTCCTCAGTCTCAGCTCCAGGACTCACGAGCAGCTTCCAGCTCGCCCGACCTGCTTCTCAGTCAATCAGGGAAGGTGTTCCATCCGGACCTTCAATCCCTGCACCTGACGGCCTGGTTCCTGAGCGGCTAGAGTTCCAGGCTTTGGGTCTTTCCGACGAGGTCCTCAATGTAGTTGAGGCGTCCCGTGAGAGTCGACCAGAAAATGTTATGCCTTCAAATGGAAAAGGTTTTCCATTTGGTGTCAGGGCAAGGGCTTGACCCTTCCTCCTGTTCCTTGGCAAGCATCTTGACTATTTATGGTCCCTTTCTAGTCAAGGGCTTAGGTCGACGACCCTAAGGGTGCACCTGGCAGCCATCTCAGCCATCGGGCGCTGGGCCGGAAGCAGCTCTGTGGCGCAGGAGAAGGTGGTTCTGCGCTTTTTCAAAGGCCTTGATCACATTTCCTCCAGTGCGGGAACCCCACCTCCGTGGGATCTACTGCTGGTTCTGCAAAGCTCATGGGCGCTTATTCAACCTATGGCCAGGTGTGCTCTCTCACCTGTCGGGAAGACCGCCTTCTTGGTGGCTATCACGTCAGCCAGAAGGATGGGAGAGCTCCAGGCGCTTCCATCGAGTCTCCTTACCTGGTCTTCCACAGGGACAAGTTGTCCCTGCGCCCCCACCGAAATTCCTTCCGAAGGTGGTGTCGGAGTTTCACCCTAACCAGGTGTTGACTCTGCCGGTGTTCCCACCCCAATCACACTCGAGGTCAATATAGGCTCCATACCTGATCTCTAGGCGCCGCTTATTATAAGGAGGCACGGCTGAAATTGGGAGAGGTTCGCCAGCTGTTTGTCACTCACGCTGAAGCCGCATCTGGCAGACCTGCAGCCAAGCGGACGATAAGCAGGTGGGAACCTCCTGCATAGATCTCTCGTTATGTTAAGCGGCATGGAGCTCCCAGAGGGATAAGAGCTCATTCTACCCGCCATACTGCTGCAACGGTGGCTGCTTCCAGGACGCCCTATCCAGGAAATCTGCAGGGCTGCTACCTGGAAGTCAGCAAACACCTTCATTACCCACTACCACATCGACCTTGAGTCACGCCGGGATGCTGGTTTTGGGGCCTGGTTCTCAGTCTCTTTCCCAAGTAAGTATATGGGGGTGCGTCTTGCCCCTCCTCCCGGAGAACTGCTAGAGTCTGCCAATGAGTGTGGATGAACAACATATCCATGTCCTTAGAAATACAGTTATCATCAACAGGAGTTCTAGGAATGGTATATGTTGTTCATCCACACGACCCACCCGACCTCCCCGCCTTCGACGCACAACCTGAGCTTCCAGCGGGCCAGATCTGGCGTCATGGGGCGGAGCCGAGAGTTATACCACCCGGGTGGGTGGGAGGAGCAAGCTTGAAGACCTTCCGGCAAGATTTAAAGCGGCAAGGATACTGCCAATGAGTGTGGATGAACAACATATACCATTCCTAGAACTCCTGTTACAGGTGAGTAACCTGTATATACCATTCCTAGCACTCCTGTTAAAGGTGAGTAACCTGTATATCTTCAAGAGAGGCTCTTGTAGTAGGTATTACCTTCCCATTCCCCATCCCCCTAAGCCTCCTCCTCTTCTCTCCTCTCTTTCATCTTGCCTCTTTTGGCCTTTGTCGGGAAAGAACTGGAAGGCGGGCTCTTGGGAGACCGCCTCTTTATACTGACATCGTGTGACGCTGGTCACCTGATGTGGGGGCAGTCCCTCACCAGAAACTGCTAACTAGAAGTTTTCTGTGGGGACCTGACGCCTGGTGTCTTAGTCCTGTATGTGAATACCAACTGCAAGAGCCTCTCTCAAAGATCTGCTGTTACGGTAAGTTCTTATGTAACTGTACTTTACTGCTCAATCCAATAATTTGCACAAGATTGATTTTATAGTGGGCCCACTGGTGCAGTAGTAGCTCCATGATGTCACTGCATGTTCACTCTCTTCAGAGGAAAGTTTAAAAAATGACAAGTTGTGTCTAAGTTGGGGAGGGGGGAGGAGGGGAGATTGGCCCTGCAAGAGGACCTGGATACTCTGGATAGGTGGTCCTGCACCTGGAAATTGAAATTTAACTCCTCCAAGTGCAAGGTGCTATACCTAGGGTGGGAATTTATCTATTTATTTAGCTTTTGTTGACCAGGAAAGTACACTAGACATGTTATATGCCTATTTTTCAGGTACGACACGGGAGAGTACAATGAGATACAGATACAGTGAGATAGAGGTTCATGCAGAGGACAATATGACACAAGTTAAGCAGTATACAGAGTCAAGATAGAACCATGTGAACATAACCAGGAGACAGTAAGCACAGTTAAGATATGTACAGGAATATATATACATAGAAACAACAAGGCTAAGAACAGTACAATTTTACAAGGTATATACGGCTACAAGCCACAGACAGAGCCACAGGCTGAGTATATCCTGAAACAGAGAAAAACTACATTATATGCACCTCAGAGTCCAGTTGGACAGGCTGTGTCAGCAGGAGCTGCAAGAGGGGTGCCAGGCAGGACATGTGAGTCCAGTGCAGGGGACCAGAACTAGCTATGGAGGTTTAGGATACCCACATACAAAGGAGAGCTTCAAGTGATACCACAGGGAGCTCCAGAGGCCCCAACCATGTGTACATCCCGGGGATTAGTTGCAGGCCACGGCAGGGGAAAGAGACCTAGGAGCCTTGGTGGATGTTAACCTGAATAATTCAGAGCAGTGCAGGAGGGCTGCGGTCAGGGCAAATAGGATGCTGGGATGCATCACTAGGGGGATTACCTCAAGGAACAGGGAGGTGATTTTGCCACTGTACAACAGCCTGGTTAGACCACATCTTGAGTACTGTGTGCAGTTCTGGAGGCCGCACCTAAGGAGGGACATCCAACTCCTGGAGAGGGTTCAGAAGAGAGCAACCAGAATGATCCAGGGCCTGGGGGATATGACATATGAGGAACGACTAGGGGAGGTCAGCCTGTTCTCGCTGGAGGAGAGGAAGGACCGGGGGGGAGAGGGGGACAAGATTGAGGTCTTCAAGTACCTCAGGGGAGTAAATAAAGTAAGCCGAAATAGGAGCTTTCGACTGAAGGAGGGTGGAATCACCAGAGGACACAGTTGGAAGATTGAGGGTGGTAGGATTAGAGGGGAAAGGCGGAGGTACTTCACCGAGAGAATGGTGGCACCGTGGAATGCGCTGCCTGGGGAGCTGGTCCAGGCAGCTAGGGTGGAGGGATTCAAGAGAAGGTGCGACAGGTATAGGCAAGGGGTGAAGCAGAGGCAGTTTGCCCGGGGGGGGGCAGGACTGGGGGATGGAGTAACAGTGGAAGGAGACAGAGGGCTACAATACCCAATCAGGGTGCTGAAGCACAAGCAGACTTGATAGACCAATAGGCCTACTCTGCTGGCGTCTATTATGTTAGTATGTATGCTAACTGCTGGGCCTTGCCTGCCACATCCTAAGCTGGCCTCTGCCTGAACTCTATGGATCTTGGTCTTCACCTTAAACTTGTACTTGGTGGATTGCATGGGGAGTCACTGGAGGAGCTGACTAGCATCCCACCACGGGGGCAAGCCGAGGGATCCAAATCCACAGGTGAGTCACAGGTAGACCAGGAAGCCAGTGTTTCAGGTGGGAGAGCCTCGGCAGGACAGGATATGGATGCGGGAGAGGCAGAAGGAGGTCCTGGCCAGTAGGGAGGGAGGATAAACAGAACTGGAGGGGGGAAAAAGATTGATGATATGAGGAAGAGGTTATTTGCTTTAACCACCCTGTGCCTGAAAATAGCAAGCTACTAAGCCCATATTTTGCTGAGTACCCATTTATAGACCATGCTCATATCCATTGGGGAGAGCTTGCATGACTGCATCTAAACAGGAACAAGGAACAGAGCTGTCAGCTGCCAGGCAGAGTTGCGTTCCACTAACATCAGGTAAAAAATCTGATTACCAAATGGAAAAGAAAACATTTGTCTGATATAAAAGGTAATAACTGGTTACTTTTAAAAAGAAATGTTAGTTTTAGGCAGTACACTAGCACAAAAAGGAATCAAATAACAAGAAAATGACCTTTAAAGACCCAGGCCCCAAGGTAAATCAGTCCACCTCCCAGAAGGGAAGAGATCAGGGCTTTTACCACAACATACAGTCCTTTTGTTGAAAAGGCTAAGGAGGCTTCCAGCAGTACAGAGCTCGACCTGCCTTGTCAAAGAAAGCACTAGCAAAACCGCAGGCACCCAAGGCACACAGTACTCTGGACAGACAACAAAAGTGTCTTGTAGTATGTTATCAAGCAGGGAGAACCCCACTGTTATCTGCTGTGCATGGAAGCAGGGAATGTCCCATCTGCTAGGATTCCAGAACATTTTGCCAGATGATCTCAGCTGAACAGTGGCTGATTCTCCTGTTTGATCCCTAGTAGATGATACTGTCCAGTCTCTTTCTAACGAACGGGGACACCCAATGGGGAGCTTTTTATATCACCACTGAACACCACACTGCCTCGATTCTTTTCCAGCAATGCAGGGTTTGGTGCTGTTTGTCAGGATGCATTCAGACTGCAGTGGAAAAGTCTGTTTCTGTATGCATTCCTTCCATTTCCCCTTACTCAAGGAGTGCTGGTCAAGCTGGAGACTCGAGAGTGCAAACTAATTCTAATAGTCCTTGACTGGACGTGACAATTCTGGTACCCGCTTCTAACTAAATTGGCAGTCATCAAACCGATGACTGCTATCCGGGACGGACTTGATGACTCTGACTTAGGACCATCTAATTGTGGCTGTGGGCGCAGCCTACAGCCATTCTACTTTCCCTTGAAAAAGGTATTTCTGTGGAACACATCTTATAGGAGTTTTCAGTGTTTTTTTTTTAATAGTTTAAGAGGAGTAGCACACTAAGCTGAAAGCTTTTTACAGGAGCGACCTGGGAGCACAGGGAAGTTAAGTGATTTGCTCAGGGTCACGCAGTATGCAAGTGGAAGCTGTGGTATTCAAACCCAGGTCTGGTCTGCTGGATGTCACCAGATTTGCAGCTCAGAGCCTTAAACCGCTGCACTATACTGCCTCCCTGTGTATCCTTCCATTCTGCAAATCTGTATGGCACTTAAAGAAATACTCCCTTCTTTCTGCCTAACTTCAGGATCACATAGCATGCAAGTGGAGGCTGATGGGATTCGAACTCAGCTCTCCAGGTTTGCAGCTCGATGCTCTTAACCACAACACTATACTGCCTATTTGTATGAATAATATACATTTTCTGTTTTGGTTCAGACATGTGTCCACTACATGCAGCATTTCCTTCAGACAGCCTGCTTTGTTAAAATATTACTACACTGAGACCAACACATGGTTTATATCTTATCACCCTGAGTTAGACTTCTAAAGTCTGGCTGAGAGTTTTATGACTGTAATTAATCACAAATCCAGAACAGATTGTTTGATACCTTTTATTGGACCAACTAAGATGTTACCAAAAGAACAAAGTGCCTTAGCTTTCAGACCAACAAGTTCTTCTTCAGAAGCGTAATGACGGCTATTTAGAAAATCCCATAATGTTGACACTTAGAACAAGCAGAAAAAAAACAGAACTACTTTTCATTATTTAAAACAGGAATTCAAAACATAACTAAAGTTTACATCAGAGATAGAAAAAATATCTCAAGTGTGCTTTTAACTGTGCAGACCTAAAGGTCAAAGATTATCCCGAGGTAACAGCAAGCAGGAGTCTACCCATATATGTTATACCATGTTACAGTCTAATGAACATCAAACCATTAGGATTCTCTACTCACTAAATTTTATGACAAGTTAGAAAGCCCCTCAAAAACACATGCTTCCGGAATGAGATACGGGCAGCGTGAGTAGAATGCAGCTTCAACTCAGCTCAAAACTCTGTATGTTTGAGAATACAATCAATGAAAAGGAAATAACCCTAGATTCATAAATTACATGCCAAAATGTGACTTATTGGGAAGTAAAAAACAAGCCCCAAAAGTGCGACAACATAGAGGGATAAAATATGAGCAACAGTTAACAGCAGCACTGTGCATGGCAACCCCGAGAAGCATACAGTGCGATTGTTATCCTTCTGGTGTTTGTCCATACTTCATCTTGTATGGTATATGGTGCAAATGTTACATGTTTTAGTTCAGAAATACTACAATACTGAAATGACGCTGACTGCATGTAACCCTTGTGCTGTGCGCCACCAGACACCACACACACACACACACACCCACGCAGCAGGAAGCTTACCTGAACATGAAGTGACGTCGAGGCGATAGTCGAATAAACATACTTTTTTATTTAAATGTCACCAAACAGCAAGCTTTCTGCTAAAAAAGGGAAACAAATGAACTACTAAAGTCCAGGCATGCAATGAACAAAGTGTCCAACATTACTCGTCGTTGAAGGTGACAAGTCGAAGCGGGTCAAAGTTTAGAGGTTTAAATTATTTCCGCTGATTTCAAGAGGTCAGAGCTGGATGCTGCAATGTGAAAGGTACCTGCGATAATGGGGGGAAAAAAATACAGGTTACTCACCTGTAACAGGAGTTCTAGGAATGGTATATGTTGTTCATCCACACTTACTGGCAGGTTCCTTGCCGCTTTAAATATTGCCAGAAAGTCTTCAAGCTGGCTCCTCCCACCACCCGGGTGGTAATACCCGCTCCCTATGACACCAGATCTAGCCTGCTGGAAGCCAGGTCGCGCGTCAAGCCGGGAGGTCGGTGGATTAGGATGAACAACTATACCATTCCTAGAACCCCTGTTACAGGTGAGTAACCTGTACTCTAGGGACATGGATATGTTGTTCAATCCACACTTACTGGCAGACTCCTAGCAGTTCTCTGGGAGGAGGGAGGTAAGGCACACACCCCCTACTTAGGAAACAAGGACTGGAGAACCGAGGTCCCAAAACCTGCATCCCGGTGTGACTCAAGGTCGATGTGGTAGTGGGTAAAGAAGATGTGTGCTGACTTCCAGGTAGCAGCCCTGCAGATTTCCTGGATGGGGACGTTCCTGGAAGCAGCCACCGAAGCAGCGGTATGGTGGGTAGAATGAGCTCTTATCCCTCTGGGAGGCTCCATGCCCGCCAACCTTTAGCAGAGATCTATGCAGGCGGTGACCCACCTGCCTATCGTCTGCTTGGCTGCAGGTCTGCCAGGTGCAGCTTCAGTGTAGGTGACTAAACAGCTGGCGAATCTCTCCCCGAACTTCAGCCATCCGCTCCTTATAATAAGCGAGCACTCTTCTAGGGTCCAAAGTATGGAGCCTATATTCGGCCTCTGAGGTGTGATTGGGGTAGAACACCGGCAGAGTCAACACCTGGTTAAGGTGAAACTCCGACACCACCTTCAGAAGGAATTTCGGGTGGGGTCGCAGGACAACCTTGTCCCTGTGGATGACCAGATAAGGAGACTCGATGGAAAGCGCCTGGAGCTCTCCCATCCTTCTGGCTGACATGATAGCCACCAAGAAGGCGGTCTTCCACGACAGGTGAGACATATCACCCCTGTGCATCGGTTAGAATGGCTTGCCCATGAGCTTAGCCAATGCCAGCAGTAGATCCCACGGAGGTGGAGGCTCTCGCACCGGAGGGGATATGTGTTCAAGGCCTTTGAAAAAACACCCAACCACTTTCTCCTGCCCCACCGACTGCTTTCTGGCCCGCGCTCAGTAAGCAGAGATGGCTGCCAGGTGCACCTTAAGGGTCGTCGACCGAAGCCCTAGCTGAGAAAGGGACCACAGGTAGTCCAGAATGCTGGCCAAGGAACAGGAGGAAGGGTCCAACCCCTTATCCTGACACCAAATGGAGAATCTCTTCCATTTGAAGGCATAGCATTTCCTGGTCGACTCCTTACGGGATGCCTCAACAGCGTTGAGGACCTCGTCGGAAAGACCCAAGGCCTGGAACTCTTGCCGCTCAGGAACCAGGCCATCAGGTGCAGGGATTGAAGGTCCGGGTGGAGTACCTTACCCTGGTTGACTGAGATCAGGTCCGGGTGGGCTGGAAGCCACCCCGGGAGCCTGGAGCTGAGGCTCAGGAGATCTGGATACCAGAACTGGCGGGGCCTGTCTGGGGCTACCAGAATCACCTGCACCTTATCCCTCCTCACCTTGAGAAGCACCTTGTGGATCAAGGGAAATGGGGGAAAGGCGTAGAAGAGGCCTGGGGTCCACGGCCTCGAGAAGGCATCCCCTTCAGTGAGCCCTGCTGAGGGGGGCAGGCATGAAACAGCCTCAGCTTCACATTCTCCTTGGAGGCAAACAGGTCCACCTGAGGTGTGCCCCAGTGGGAGAACTGATTGTGTACTACCTCTGGCAGGAGAGACCACTCATGAGATGCAGCACCTATCCTGCTTAGGGCATCGGCCAGAGTGTTGGAGGCTCCTGCCACATGGATGGCTAGGAGATCCGCCTCCAGTCTGCTCATGAGAGACCAAGTGCGGAAAGCTTCCTTGCACAGAGGCAAGGAGTGTGTCCCACCCTGGCAGTTTAGATAGTACATGGTCGTGATATTGTCCGTCTGGACCTGGACCACTTGACTCCTTACAAACGGAGCGAAGGAGGTGAGGGCTAGTCAGACCGCTCAAAGCTCCAACAGGTTGATGTGGCATTGAGACTCCTGAGGAGACCAGAGGCCATGCGCTGTGAGCGCCCTCAGATGGGCACCCCAACCCATCAAAGAGGCATCGGTCATTAGAGTGACCTTCGGCTCTGGGCGGACAAACGGGATACCCTCCTGCAGATGAGCCGGAACGATCCACCATTGGAGAGCATTCCCCATCTCCTGGGTCACTATCACTGGCTGGTACAGAGGACCGGAGCGCTGTGACCATTGGTGGGACAGTCCCCATTGCTGAGGACGCATGTGCCAGTGGGCCCAACGGACCACGCTGCTGCAGGCCACCAGGAGGCACAGGAAGTCCCGGACAGGGTGCAATTGCCCAACCAGAAATGATTGGGCAAAGGAGGAAGGAACCTCGGCCCTGTCCGGCGGGAGCCATGCTCTGGCTCGAAGAGAGTCAAGCTCTGCCCCGATGAATTGAATCACCTGCATTGGCACAAGTTCTGATTTGGCCTTGTTGATGAGGAGGCCAACCTGAGAGCAGACCTGGAAGGCCAGATCCCTGGACCACTCTGCCTCCAGTCTGGAGGGGGCTGCAATCAGCCAGTTGTCCAGGTAAGGGTACACCCGGACCCTTTGGTGCCGCAGGAATGCTGTCACCACTGCCATGCATTTGGTGAAGACCCTGGGAGCTGGAGAAAGGCCGAAGGGCATGGCCTGGAACTCGTAAAGGGATCACTTCGCTCTGAAGCGGAGGAATCGCTGGTGGGACGGACAGATCGGGACGTGAAAGAACACATCCTGGAGGTCAAGAGAACAGAATCACATGCCTCATTCCAAGGATGGAATGATCTGAGCCAGAGTGACCATCCTGAAGGTTCGAGACCTTAGGAACTTGTTCAGGTCGTGAAGGTCTAGAATGGGGCGCCAGCCCCCTATCCGTTTTGGTACCAGGAAGTACCTGGACACAAACCCCTGGTCTGGAGGAGGATCCGCCACCTCCCTGATCACCTCCTTCTGGAGGAGCAGGGCAATGTCAGCTCAAAGAGCCAACAGAGAGGCTGCGGATCCTGTAGCCCCCTGTGGGGCGATGGCTTGATAGAGTGGGGACTGCTTGAATTCCAGAGGTAGACCCTTTCCTACCACTTCCAACACCCAGCAGTCTGTGGTGATAATGGACCAGGCAGAAAGGAAGTGGCAGTGCCATCCCCCCATGGGGGGGGAACCCAGGGGGGAGTGACGAGGCTGGGGGCGACACCCCTCAACCCATCACTGGGCAGGCTTGGAGGAAGGACTGGCCGAGGGACCTCTTGGGCCTTTTCCTCCTGGCTTCCTGCTGGAGGAAGCTGCAGGCTTGGCTTTGGGGTGCCAAGTGCGAGCCTGGTGGCCCTGATGCTGGTGTTGCTGGGCCGGACGTGCCGCAGAGGCTGAAGGGCGAAAGGGCTTACGCTGCTGCTGGCGGCCTTTGTCATTCTGGGCAGACGTGACCGAGTCCAAGGTGGCATTGGACTTCTCAATCCTCTGCAGATGACCCTCCACCCCGGGACCGAACAAATCGGTACCCAGGAAGGGAACGTCTGCCAGCTTGTGCTGGGTATCCGCTGTGAAAGTGGAGATCCGCAGCCAAGCTCTGCAGCACATGGCCACTGTGGCGCTACTGATCGGGCGCAAGAGTCTCCAATGTCTAAGGCAGTTTGGAGCTGTTGCTTAGCCACCGCCCTTCCCTGATCCCGCACCTGCTTGACCGTAGTCTAGAGGCCAGCCGGGAGATGAGGAATCACCTCATCCAGGGAGCCCAAAAGGGCATGTGAAAAGTGTGCGATCAGTACAGCCAAGCTGGCCTGGCGAAGGCCTAAGGAGGACACAGCATAGACTTTTCACCCGGAATAGTCCAGTTTCTTGGACTCCTTATCGGGTGGCTTGTCCACGTCCCGAGCGTTTCCGGAGCGCCGGAAAACGCTGTCGGTCACAAGCCCCTCCGTGGAGGGATGCTCCAAGAATCCAGAGAGTAAACTAGTGGGGACGGCATACTTTCGGGCCATCCTGGCCGAAGGTGCTGGACAAGAGGCTGGCCGCTGCCATAGCTCCAGGGCCTGGCCAACAATGGCTTCGACCACCGGAAAGGCCTCCGTGGGGAATCCCCTTGGTCCAGTATCTCCGTGAGGGGATACTTGGCCCACTTTGAAATGGGTTCGAGCCTCATCCCGGTAGACTCCGAGATGAGCGGAAGCATTCCCAGGAACGAGGATGGGCTCTCATCCACCGACTGACCCCCAGTGGGCTCCAGGTCGATAGGCCTAGAGAACAGGGAAGACTCGTCGTCCGACTCTGAGGAGTCTGCAAACAGCTGCAGAGGGCCTGAGCCACTCTCCACTTGCCGAGGTCGATCAGGAGTGAGGGTGACCGACAACCAATGGGGCAAGCCCTGACCTGACCGAGAATCCTTAGTCGGGACCCAGTCTTAGGTTGTAGAGGCGGAGGTTCCACCACAATGGGTAGCACAGCCGGTTTCGGACGAACAACCGGTGCCAGCTTCGGCTCCTCGATTACCACGAGGGGTTGCTTCAGTCGTTCTGGTGACAGCCACTTGATGGTCGGGGAAGGTGACGGAGTCGGCTTGTTCCCAGTCAAAAGGAGCTGTTGCCATATCAGATCCTCGTAGCGCCAACGCAACTTGCGCCGGAGCCTATCCTCCGAAGCGGATGAAGACGAGGATGAGCGGCGCCGCCACTTTCCTCGGTACCGAGACCGCCAATGTCGGCGGGATCAGCTGGACTGAGAAGAGGTCCGAGAACGAGACCTTTGGTGTTTCCAAGGGTGGGTCTGAGAGGGGCCGGGGGAAACCCGCTCTTCCCTCGGTTCAGGGACCTTAACCGGAGACTCCGGCACAGAAGGCACAGGCAAATCTTCGGTTTCCACCGGGGGAACCAGTGAAGAAGGGTTGTCAGCATCTCTAGTCGACAGCCTGTCCGACGGGTTAAGACAAATCTCGTCTCCGTCAACGGGTGTCTCAGCCAGCTGACCTGATAGGGACACCATGAAGCCAGCGGCCTTAGCAGCAACCTCGACCGAAGCCGAGTGTTGACTGTCTGGGGAAGGGGACCTTTCCCGCTCCCACGAACGTCGACGGTGGGACTTACCCTTTGAGTCCTTCTTCTTGGACTGAGAGGAATGTCCCGAAGGGCATTCTCCTTTGGTGGAGAGGGAAAGACAAAGCTCCTTGAATGAAGCCGCGTAGGAGGAGCCCAAGGAGAGCGGGATAAATGCCGTGGCTGAGGAAGAAGTAGATGCGGCCTGGGCTGCTGCCTCCTCGAGGGCGATCATTTGTTTGAGCTGTTCAGCTGAGCCCGCCGCCGCGGACACCACCCAACGGGCCTCCTTTGACTTCACCGGAGGATAACATTTCTCGGGGCGCCCAAGCTGTAATCTTGCAGCGTGATCCTCAAGAACCGTGGCCGAGAAGAACCTGCACAATTCACAGGTCTGCGAATCGTGCTCGAGCCCGAGGCAATAAACGCACATGGAGTGCGAATCAGTCCGGGACATTTTCTGCCCACATGGGCACCGCCAAAATCTGGGAGTTGACTTGTCCATCGCAGCTGCGAAGGAAGAAAAAAGACCGAAGTCTAGTAAATTTTAATATAAGTTTCGGTTTAACCGAAGAGTTAGGATCCAGACCTAAAATGCAGAGTGCAAAGGAGGGAACCTGAGCTTCCAGTGGTAAGGAAGATCTGGTGTCATGGGGCGGAGCCAAGAGTTTTACCACCCAGGTGGGTGGGAGGAGCCAGCTTGAAGACCTTCCGGCAAGATTTAAAGCGGCAAGGAACCTGCCAGTAAATGTGGATTGAACAACGTATCCATGTCCCTAGAAATAAAGATTCCATTGAGTGCGAGGAGGAAGTCAAAGCTGACTTCTGTGATCTTGAAGGTACCTGCCAGAATGGGGGGGGGGAACAGGACAATACATTTTGAATGTAAGCCCAACGTCATGATTGATCACTCATTGTGGCTCACAGACAACTGCTTGAAGATTTTGAAAAGTGGTCTGTGAGAATCGAATGATCACTGATGTCCTGTCAAGATGTGGCACACGATGGTATCCTGTTATATCATCATGGTGACATACTCAGCATGGTACATCACCATCCTGACGTCACAACGATGGTACAACATGCCTGTGTTTTCATCGAAAACAGCATACAATAAGCACTTACCATACACTACAAAAAAATCTATACATGGCATACAAAGGGAATAAAGTGATGTTTACCCAAAGTGAGTAAGTGCATTACAATGTATGCAATGTACAACTAGATGGAGATATGTTCCCAACATACTATCAGCCAGGTATTATGTTCCAGAAACCTAAAGGCCTTCAGTGTTGTAACAAGATCTTATACTTGATAATATCAGTTGTCAGTAAAAGTGCCAGATAAAAAGAACTACTAGTCAGGGTCCCCCAAGAAATTGAGTCTGTGTAGTCTGATATATACACATTTCAGTAAAGTGTCAGTGTATCATAAAAGTAATACATTTAGAGAAACAGTCAATGGAATCTAAACAAGAACTCCTAGGAATTAACCCCCCCCCCCCAGTGGGAAGATAACTATTTAGATGGAATTATATGTACAAAAGTTCTAATAAACCATCATTCACACCAATCACTACAGTAGTTACCAAAAAGGAATTACGCCTGTCATGAACCCCCAAGTAGATGAGATAATGCATCCTAAGAAGTACAGAATGTAAAAACACAACTGTATGTAAGTTGCTCGTTCTTCTTAATAGCCTTCAAAGCAGTCTAGCACATTAACAGGCAACTTTCATTTCCGTTTGCTTTCGTAACTATTAACCTGTGTTTCTTTTTAAATAGACTTTCCCTGCAGTAATACCCTAACAAATGCTCTTCCAATTTTCAGCACCCCCATCTATTTCAGTTTTCTGGCATCCCTACCTGCGAGCATTACTACCTGTCAGAGATGCCCTTCTAACTTAGAATTGCCCTGGTCAGCAACAGGTAGACTGGATTATATTCTAATATACAGCACAGATCAAGATGAATTATACTAAAATGTTTAGCGTCTGCGGAATACAATCAGAGATTGTCTTCATCTCCGTTAGACTGCTAGAAGCCGTGCAAAGATAAAAAAACAAGCATTTGTCAATGCTGAAGATTTCCTTGCATGGTGTATGTGGGATGGCATTCCGCGGCGCTCTGGTTAGAGTTTGTTTATTCCAGTGTGCACTCCCTTATCTCCAGGTTTGGTTCCTGAAGAAACAGAGGAGAACAGGTTTCATGCTTCTCGAAGTTCTCTGAGATACTGCTTGCTGCTTCTAAGCCTTCAACCAGGAAAATGTACAAGGATGAATGGAAGCGTTTTTCCATCTGGTGTTATACAATCCCCATGACCCCTTCGGGGTATATTCCTGAAAAGGTTGTGGATTACTTGCTGGACCTGTTAGACTCGGGACTGCAGTACTTCACAATCAAGGTCCTCCTGTCTGTTTTGGTCTGTTACGAATCTATGTGCACTCTGACCTTTGCTTTGTTACCACTGTTCAAAACATTCTTCAGGGGAGTCTTTCATATGAGATTAACAATATGGGAGTCATTTACTTCCTGAGATCTCAGTCTTTTGCTAGACATGCAACTTGTGACTTGAATTTCTTGCCTTTACATACTAAAAAGCCAGCAGATTAGGACCTATGGTCTATCAAGTCTGCTCAGTAATCAGTGCCTTCCCAAGGCACCATTGTATTCCCCCCATCCTTACAAGGTCCCCCATCCCCCAGCAGGGCTCTGGGATACACTCTCTCCCTATACCTATCCAGCCTTTCTTGAAACCCTCCACAGTTGCTGCAGTCACCAAGTCCCCAGGCAGTGCATTCCAGGGTTTCACCAACTTTCAGTGAAGTAGTGTCTCCTTGTTTCCCCCCTCAGCCTCTCCCCTACCTGCTTCATTGAGTGACCCCTGGTGGTCCCTACCTCCCTCAGCTGAAGCACCCCCTACAAGGCTTACCCTGTTTATTCCTTTCAGATATTTAGAGACCTCTATCATATCCGCCCTGTTCCTTCTCTCCTCCAGCGAGTACAGGTTGAGCTCCTCCAGCCTCTTCTCATAGGGCCTCCCCTCTAGTCCCAGTATCATCCTGGTCGCCCTCATCTGGACTTTTTCCAGAAGAGCAATGTCCCTCTTTAAGTAGGGATGCCAAAACTCCATGCAGTATTCAAGGTGTGGTCTAACCAGGCAATTGTAGTGGAAGGAGCACCCTTTTCTACTCCTTGAGGTTATACCCCTGGCTGTGCACCCCAGCATTTTATTTGCTTGGGCCACAGCCCTTCTGCACTGCTCTGAGTTATCCATTTTGGCATCCACCACCACCCCTAGATCTTTCTCCTCCCTAGAAACCTGCAGTGCCTCTCCCTCCAGGGTGTATTCATGAGCCAGGGTTTTGTCCTCCAGGCTCAGAACCCTGCACTTCTCAGCATTAAACTTTATCTTCCCTGCTTTCGACCATCTCCCCAGAGCTTCTAGGTCCTCCTGGAGAGCTAGCTTCCCTTCCACCACCACCCACAGCTTCGAGTCATTGGCAAAGCAACATTTCTAATGACAATTATCTCTGCATTCGGAGTGTCTGAAATCCACACTCCAGTCACAAATCCTTCATATACTATCTCCCATAAGAATACATGGTAGTCCCACGCACATACTGTTGGTGTCAGAGTTCAATTTGAACCAGTCCTTGGTTCTTCCTATGTATTTCCATCAAAAAAAGGACATTACACTCCCTTGATATCAGGAGAGTCCATAGGTCCTACCTGGATAGCACTAAGCACTGCAGGCAGGCAAAGCAACTGTTTGTCTCTTTCGATCCCAATCAGAAGGTCTCCCTGTTACTATAACATACCAGCTGCAACAGAAGTATTCTGAAGGCTTGGTATCATGAGTGAATCCTAGGCTTAGACCTTCCCAGTCTGGGGCCCGCATTCTGAAGTTTGGTACTCTGACCCATAATTTGGATTCAATGGAGAAGATTGATTCTTGAAAGACAGAAAAGTTAGTTATGTATTTACCATAAGCTAAGATGTTACTGTATGTATATTCTCCATAGAGTACTACTTATGGGTCTGAGTCAGGAAATCGTATATTTTCTTTATACGACTGTTTTTTAGTTCACATCCCCATGACCCACTCAACCTTCCTTAGCTAAGCTTTCTTTCATTTTCTGTGCTGCAGCATCATATCTGAGGGAACTGGGGTGTGAAGTCAGAGGACACTTGATTAGGTGGTAGGAGGAGCTAAGCTTCAGGATTATTCAGTGACTGAGCAAACACAGTGGATTCTGCTTATGTGTGTATGTGAACTGAATACTAGTAGTACAACTATGGTTACAGATTAGCAGCCTCTTCTTTTATGGTGGTTACGATGGGGTGTTGTTGCATGTTGTATGACCCAAGTTGGGTATTGTGGTGGCAGGGTTGTTGGATGGTGTTCGGGTGTAATTAGGTTGGGGGTGGTGTGTGTTGTGTGGTCACAGTCAGGTGATGGTGTGGTTTTGAATTGTTGCTGTATGCTGCATGAATTAAGTACATTGCTGTGGTGGAAGTTCCCCCGGGTCGCACCTGGTTACCAAGTTTGTTACATCGTGTTCTGTATTAACTGGTGAATGAGTGAGGGAGATATTGCATGCTGTTTGATCTGTGGTGGATTTTCTGCTTGTTAGTAGGGTGAATGGATTGCAGCACCATGTTCGACCGTAGTCTGTGCGTGTAGATGATGTTGGTTCATTGCTTGTGTATCTTGAGTCATTTGGTGGTGATGGTGATGGAGTTGTGTGTTTTTCAGCTTTATCTGTGGTTTGATGGAGTAGTTTGTTGCATGCTGTTTGACCTGAATCAGAGTGTAGGTTTGGGATGCATTGCCTTGTGTGCGAACTCAGTCTGATGGTGTTGTGGGAGGGGAGGTGTCATTGATTTGTGCTGTGCCATGGATTATGAGTGTAGTACTGAATGTTGCATGACTCAGGTCTGTTTTCTCAGTGGTGGTGGGTGGTTGTTTGTTGCATTGTGTTTCTGACACTGTGCGCGCGTGTGTGTGTCAGGGGTTGACCAGGTCATGTGGTTTAGCAGGTATGTAAGGAATAATACCAGACAGGGTGGGCATTATTGGGCTATACTGGACTGTCCAGGGACATAATGAGGCCCAACACTGCAGGAAGAAGGCCTTATAACCCCTGGAAGGTCTGGTATAGCTCAATACCGTCCACCCTGTAGGGTATTATTGCTCTTAGAAAATGAGCACTATAAAAAATGTGTTTAATTAAAAAAATTTGAATACCTAGTTTACAATAAGTTTGTTAATAAAATAGTTCCTCTGCATGTATTAGTGTTCTGAGCGAGAGCTGGTTGTCATGGTTATACACACACACACAAAAGACGTAACAACCTATGAGCCTTTTTTTTTTGTATACTGCCATCGGTCAGTCCCCAAAAGAAACTGTGTGTTGAATCGCCCTTAGGCTAGCATGATGTCTGGATTCAGCTTTTTATTTTAAAATCTCCAGCTAGTTGTTAGTTGAGTGCACCCAGAAGGAAACAGCAGGAAAGAGCAAGCTTGCAGTGGAGACACATTTGCCGAAGCGGACGACAGCCAGGGCTCACAGAAAAAAATCTGAATCTGTGATGTCAGCCATCAAGCAGGCTGCTGCTACAGCTGTGTACTTGGCGGCATTTTTAAAATGGTCACTAACAGAAGCAAGCATGCCTCTGTCCGAAGGAAAGGTAAACAGGGTGCTTCTTTTCACCACTGCGACCTTAAATTGCTTCAGTGAACATGAACGAGTGGGAGATAATGCTTCTAAACCACGCTGTTGTTTTTACTAAAAATTTTTTTTTTTAAATGATGAAACTTTAAGGGGTCGATGCACTGCCGGCTTGTGGCAGCAAAGGAAGCAGCTTGGCAGTTGGAGGATGGGGGACCAATGAGCAACTGAAGTGACAGTGGGATTTACAGCGCTATGTGATGGCACTATATTTGAAAGAGGTCTTTTGTTTTATCTAAAAATCCAAAGGGGCAGTGTAAATGGCCATGGGTGGTATAGCAACGGCTAAATGGGGAAGCTTGAGTGTGAGTGTTGCACATAAGGTCAGCTGTAAAAAGAGCTGTTCGGTGTTATTAAAAAAAAAAAACTAATGTAAACCTGATCAGCTGATCAGTGCTATGAACTATTGCAGTGCCACTTTGAGTTGGGGGGGGGGTGGATCTCTCGCTCACATGGCGATATTTGTGTTTTTCAACATTCTACAGCACAGTACTACTGGGACTCGTTATTTCCCAGTCTCTGCTGTCTCATACCCACCCACCTGGTTGGCTCAGTTAGCCAATCACAGTTCAGATTCACACTTGCCCATTTTGTAGTTGCAGTTATTACATGTTGTGTGAACCCAGTTTGATGGTGTGCTGGGGTTTTGCATGTTGTGTTTCCGAAGTCTGGTTGTGGGATGGATTGCTGTTGAATGTTGTGAGCTGGGTTGGCCATGTTGTGGGAGTATAGGATTGTTCCATGGTGTCCAATGTAGTCTGCTGTTGGGGTTGACTTTTGCATGTTGTATGACCCCCATTTTGGTGGTAGGGTAGGTTAAGTGTTGCATTTTATTCCATGATAGTTGCTGGGTGGGAGTGTGGGGTGTTGCATGCTATTTGACTTGAGTTGGGTGGTGGTGGAAGGTTGTAACATATTGTTCTACTGCAGTCCTTTGTTGGGGGGGGCAGCTTGTTGTTATCCAAGTTGCATTGTGTATTCAGGGCACACTGTTGTTACGTGTGAACTGCGTCAGGTGGTGGTGGTGTTGCATGATGTGCCACCTATTCTGATGGTGTGGTAGGTGTTCAAGACAGTTGGTGGAGGTGTCGTGTTGTTGCATATTGTCTGCAAGAAGCCTTGTGCTGAGCTAGTGGCATGGACTTATTTCATCTTATTTGACTGAATTTATTCATCTTACTTTGAGGGTATCTCTTGCAGCAGGCCACACCGATAGGACTTTGCTGCCAGGCACTAGGACCACACAGAAAACTTTCTAGCTAGCAGACTACCAAACTGGGCCACCCACCGCTGACATCACCATCTGACATGGAATATTTTATTTACTGAAATGTTTCACCAGGAAGGTACACAGAGCAACAAGTCATTCGTCTCCTGGTGCAACCGGGGGTACAACTGGAATGAGTCATTAAACAATGAAGTTACAAGATCAACATTAACATACAGTTGTAAGGCAGGTGTTACAGTGTTGCACATAACATGTAGAAAGATGGACAATAATAAGTGCTGGGTTAATAAGTAAACAAGTGCATACATGAAAGAAAAGGGGATGGAGGTGGGGAGGGAAGAGTCGTGCCCTGGAGACCCCTTTAGGATCCGAGGAGCTTTTTAAGGGACTGAGGGAACCAGAGAAAAGGGGATAAGGCAGTGTCCCAGAGAGACCCATTTAAGATGGTGGGGGAAGGGAGTAGATGAGAGATGCAAGCCCCTTGGGGGGAGTGAATTGTACTGGCTGCCTGTTCAGTGGAGGGTTCTCTTTAAGGTGGGCTTGCTCACTTTTAAGGCCCTACATGGACTGGGCCCTGGCTATCTGTCAGACCTTCTAACACCTGCTGCCCCGGTCCGCTCCCTCCAATACTCTAGAGGCCTCCTTGCAATTCTTAGGATGAGGTTAAAAAATGCTGGCGAGAGAGCTTTTAGTGTCTCCAGCCCCATCTTATGGAATTAGCTTCCTCCATCAGTAAGGGAGGCCAGGCCCCCTTTAGTTGAGGCATTCAGTGCCCGCCTCAAGACCTTTTTATTCAACCAGGCATTACCAGACACCGTCATTTAAAATAATGTTTTTTAGATACTTTTCATAATGACACCTTAGAATTCTGCTGGTAATTTAGACCATCATTTTAATGTTTTGATGTTAAGTATTTAACTGGAATGTTTAGACTTTATTTATAATGTTTTTAATTGTTTCTGATGTATTTCATTGTATGGCGCCCAGAGCCTCTGGGATTGGGTGCCTTAAAAATAAAATTTGCTTTGCTTGCCTTGCCTAGGAGTGGGACCCATGGAGAGCATTTGGAATCCTTTACATTCCATGAGAGATCAAGGGAGGCCGGTAAGAGGGAGCAATTAGGGAGAAGGGCTAGAGACTTGGGGGGTGGGGATGTGCACAGGGTAAAATTAAGGTGAGGGTAGGGGGTTACGGTTTGTCCAGGGCTTAGAGAATGTAAGAGTGGGTGGCCCCCACACCCTCTCTAGTTCTTTTCCTGCTATTGACTAGTGCATGTCGGACTTCTGGAAACCGCTGCAGCTTCAGTAGACTTCCATTTTCGCATGCTTTTCTGCTTGTTTTTTTTATTTTCTCACCACAGTTATTTTCCATCTTTTGATGGTTTCACCTTATTTTTATGTTCTAAACCATCATTCCTCAGCTTCCTCGTCCCAGTTCTCTGACTCCCATTCTTCAAAGTTGTGGGACCAGCCCAGTAGAAAGCACAAACACCGGGACAAGGACTACGACAGGCCCCAGTCCTCTTCCTGCCACTCATGGTCACCCCCCCCCAACTGTTCAACCACTAAGTGAGCAATCCTCCGGGGTGTCAACCTCCATGCCCCTGCTTCCACAGGGCTGCCAGCTGGTCTGCCTTCCATCTCCCATACTCTCTTGGCGGATGCCTTTCCAGTCAAGGTTTGTCCCCTGCCCCTCAACCCCTTACTTTCTTTGGGTACACAACAAGGTGGCTCGACCTGTGGTTCTCCCACCAGCGTGATTTTGGTGGTAGCTGGGCCCTCTCCAGATTCTCACCCACTGCCTGCAACCCCAGCGTGGTCTCCTCCTCAGGGGCTTTCTGTCTGTCCTTTGGCTTTGGAGTTGTTTCTGCAGGACATAGGTGCTTCCCTGGAGTAGAGTCCTACCCCCACTTTCACCTGTCTGGGCTTCTCCCTCCCCAGCCCTCTCTTCTCAGCCGATGCCTAGGGACCCTTCGCCAGTCTTGCCCCAATCAGTGCTCATTGGGCCTGCACAGTCCTGCCTCCACCGGCACTCATCAGGCCTGCTCCAGCCTATCCTCAGCCAATACCTGTCAGCCCTTTGCCTGGGTAGCCCCAACCTGGCTGACATATTCTTAGCCAGTGTCCAGGGGGCCCATGCCATCATTTCCTTATCCAGCACCCGGGTGGGCCTTCATAGGTTTACCATCAGCCGGCACCCTAGGGACCTGCACCGGTCTACCCTTACGCCTGTCAGGATAGATTGACAGGGCTAGTTCTAGTCCTTCTGGGGCTTCATGTGGGCGCAGGTCCCCCCTCTGCAGGACCTGACTCTGCCCACTCCCCAAGGACCTTCTTCAAGACAATCAAATCCGGTGACCATGCAGCCGACCCTGCTATCTACACCGGCTCATACCCACCCCAGCATCCCACTTGGAAAGGGCATGAGTATTGCCGAGACCTCCTCTTGCCTGATGTGGAGGATGATGGTAACATCAGCAGTTCACTCTCTCCCTCCTCCAGATCCAAGGGGAAGGGACCCCCAAGCATGTCCTTAAGTCCCCAGCCCCAAGATGACCCCTCCTTCATGGCCGTCATGTGCCATATTCATGAGATCTTGAGGTTCGAGACAGAGGAACAGGACCCAGCGTGGTGCCAGCTCACTACCTATCTTGGCCAGCCAAAGACTCTTCTGTTGGTGGTCCTTTCTCTTATTTACACTTATAAGGATGTCACCATTGGCCACCTGGCGTCGGCTGTGCTATACACCTGCAGGCATACCCTTTCTTGTGGAGCAGACCCAAGCAGATTCAATGGTGATAAATGCTGCCCAAGAGAGCACCAAGTGGCCCAAGCATTTGAGCTCTCTGCCTTCCGAGGGGGAGTCCTGTTGGTTGGATCTTACAGGGAAGCGGAAGTTCACTTTAGCCACTCTGGCAATCCAAGCTGTTAACTACTTGGCCCACATACAGTACTTCAGCACCAAAGTACCCTGTGTGACAAGACCAGGGAAACCATCCAGGCCATACCTGATGGCTCGGCTAGGTGACTTCCCCGGGTGCCCTTAATTCGGCTTTGACATCAGTACCCACTTACTGCGGGCGGCCTATGATGTAGTGGATGCATCAGCCCAGACGGTGGTCTCAGGCATATGCTTGCTCTGGCACTCTTTGCTATGGGTGTCTGGGTTCACCCTAGACATCCAGTTGTCGATTATGAATGCCCCCTACAGGGGGCACATGCTGTTTGATGGAGATTTTGAGGATATCCTCTCCAAACTTCAGGCTTCTGGATGTGCTCTTAGGTCTATCCATTCCATGTATCACACACAGTCCAGGTCTGCACATTGGGCTCCCTTTCATCGGGCTGCCCACAAGCAAACCTGAGCCCTAGCCAGTCCTCAAGAAAAGCAGAGGGTGGCATTGTCGTCCCTGTCCCCTCTGCCAGCAGGAGCTCCTGGGGGGGCCTGCAGCCCTGGCTACAGCTTCCCCTCCTTCCTGACTCCTTGCCAGACCCCTCACCTTCAGTTTCACAGGAGGCGCAGTTGTAGGAGGTCGATTCTCCCTCCATCTGGACAGGTGGTGGGAAATCACTTCATACAACTGGGTGCTGCAGCTCATAGAACACAGACACTCCCTGGAACTTCTGAAGTACCCTCCAGACAAACCCTCAGTTTTGTCCTTATATCCTCCCAGGTATGTTCCTCTGATTTGGGAAGAGATCCATGCTCTGCTCTGCAAAAGGGAAATAGAATCCATTCCACAGTCCCAGAAAGGCACATGGTTCTACTCCCATTTTTTTGCTGATCCCTAAACACATGGGGGGCCTCCAGCATACAGTACCAATAGTTCCAGATGGTCACCCTACAGAGTTTCTTGCCACTGACCAAGGGGACTGAATTCGCTCTCTGGATATGCAAGATGCTGTCTGCACATCAAGAGCTGCACTTCTCATAAGCGTTTTCTCAGGTTCCATTTTCAGGAACTCAGTTCAAGGCTTTGCCCTTCGGCTTACCTTCTGCCCCCTCCAGGTGTTCAACAAGTGCTTGACAGTGGCTGTCAGATGGCAGGGGTTCCATGTGTTTCCTTGCCTGGATGATTGGCTGCTAACAGCGCCATCCAGGGAGCATCTACTCCAAACCCTGTCTCATACCTGCTGCCTGTTCCAGGACATGAGGGGAGGATGTTATGGTCAACCTGTCCAATATGTATGTGATCTCCTGCCAGCGACTTCAGCACATTGGGGCAATATTGGATACAGCTCAGGGAATGGCCTTCCTGCCCAGAACAGGGCAGAACACCTTATAGACCAAGCCAGACAGCCGTACTCCAGCTTTCATGTCCTGGCATGTGTGTTCTTATGCTTTTTTGAACTTATGGCTGCAGCCATAATTATGGTCCTGCTTGCAAGGCTGCATATTAGGATTCCCCAATAGACACTGCAGGTCCAGTGGGACCAGTGAATGGATAACGTGGAACAGCCTGTCTTGGTCAAGAAGGTTCTGTTGTCGTGATTAGAGCCCAGCAGTCTTCTGAGAGGGGTGCCGTTCTTCATTCCATTCCTGCAGCAAATTCTCACAATGGATGTCTTGGGTCTTGGCTGGGTGCCCACCAAACTCAAGTTACTTGGATCGCAGTGGGGGTTGAACTGCACATTAATGTCTAGGAGATGTGGGTGGTTCTGTATGCCTTGCAGGTCTTCCAGACCCAGATCTCCTCGGGTCCACTACAGATTCAGACAGACAGCAGCAACAAGGTCCACCACATCAACAATCAGGGAGGAACTCACTTATGCCCCCAATATCGGGAAATGATGAGAGTCTAGTATTGGGCCATAGAGCACAGCTTGGAACTCTCAGCCATCCATGCACCAGGTGACAAAAACATCTTGGCGGACAGCCTATGCCGGTTTCAGTCACAAGCTCATGAGTTGGAGCTCCTGACCTCCTTGGTGGAAGATCTGTTTAACCAGTGGGGTCATCCAGAGCTGGACCTTTTTGTGATCCTACTCAGTGCAAAACTGCTGCTTTTCTGTTTGCTTGCTTCAGGACCTGGAGTTTTCTAGCAAGATGCGTTGTCCCTCTCTTGAAAAGGGAGATTGCTGTATGCCTTCTTGCCCTTCTCGCTCCTTCAGAGGTTTCTGATCAAAATTTAAATGAAAGGGGCTACCATGTTCATAATTGCCCCTTGTGGCCTTGGCAGAGTTGGTTCCCCTTGCTTCAGCAGCTGACTATGGAACCTCCAGTGCCCTGCCCCTATGCACAGGCTTGCTCTCCCAGGAGCAGGGCAACCTGGTCCATCTGAATCTTAGATCTCCGCATCTTTGTGCTTGGCTCCTGAGGACGTAGCTGTTGTGAGGTTTGGGGTGTCCCCTAAAGTGGCAGATGTTTTGGTAGTTAGGAGTGTGGAAGGGTTGTGAGATAACAGATGGACCAGACTCCGAACTTCAGATTCAACACACAGTCTCTGTATGATGTTTATTTAAAATACAAGAAATAACCTTCTGCAGTGGCATATTCTTTTTCAGTACATCAGTTTGCAGTAACAGACTATGATTGTCCTTTCTCTGCACTTAGCCAGCACCTACTGACACTGATCTCTGATCCAACTCACCAGTTGAGATTTAGCCTTCACCCACATGCAGGCCCAATTTGCTTGGGTAGTGGGGGCCCAAAAAAAAACACAAGCTAAAGACAAATAATCTTAATGCAGAATCACTGAAACAAGGGTTACCCCAAAGGACATCGGCAACAAATCAAGTTTCAAAGAAATACAACATCATACATAGTTCCATAATGCAATGCATCATGGGATATATGCAAATCACCATGACATTTCTTACTTAAATTTACAGCAATTTACATGCATTTTAAATAGCACAACTACCTTAATTTCTATAATAGTCACCTAGTACGTTTTACCATTATCAAAAACACCTAGTACCTTGATATTTTCAACATTTACAGATTTCATAAACATAAGGTATATACATCAATGTATTTTATAACATAGTGCTATTACTTACTAAATCCAACAACAATAAACACAACCTGTTTCACATACACTTGGATGTCACCACAGTAACTTCCCTGGACTCTGTAGCATAGTCAAGAAAAGGGAGGGGAGTGCCCACAGGTGGCCAACCCCATGGACAAGAAACAGCAAAGGATAGATTAGGCTTAGAAATAGAAGAACTGTTGCAACAGGTTTAAGAAAAGGTTGGTCCTCAAGAGTGGCAGGAGCTCCCTATCACAAGGAGACCATCCACCAGGGCCACCTACTCCATGAAGTGGAAGCATTTTGCTATATGAACTGCATCACACCACTTTGACAACTTCACCTGTCCAGTGAATCAGATCTTGGAGTACCTGCTTTACCTGTCAGACTCCGGTTTGAGGTACTTTTCCAACAAGGTACATCTCTCAGCCATTTCTGCTTACCATGTACCTGTCGATGGCCGCACTGTGGCTTAACTTGATGTGCCTCGCATATTTTTGAAAGGCATCCTGCATTTGAAGCCTCCAATCCACAATCCCATCCTGCTTGTGATTTGAATTTAGTGTTGGAGAAACTCACCCTGCCTCTGTTTGAACCGGTCGTGAGTTGCAAGCTTCGCTTTCTGTCATGGAAAGCATTATTTTTGTTGCTATTACTTCTGTTCGAAGGATTTCCGAGCTTCAGGTGCTCATGTGTGAGCAGCCATATTTGATTTTCCACAAAGACAGGGTGACTTTGTATAACAGTCCTAAATTTCTTCCTAAGGTGGTGTCTGAATTTATTTTGAATCAGTCCATCCACCTGCCTGTTTATTTTCCACAGCATGCCAATTCAGGAGAAGCACTGCTCCGTACTTTGGAAGTGCATAGAATTTTGGGATACTATATACACTGAACACAAAGTCCTTCCTATTATTCATTTCCTTCACCCTCAGGAAGGAAGGCATTTCAGTGTCCAAACAGTGTTTGTTCAAATGGTTGACTAATTGTATTGCTTTTGGTTGCAGGAAGTATGGTAAGGAACTTCCTGGTGTGGTGCATGGTCATACCTTTACGAAGCACTATGGTATGGACATTGCCTCTAAGCGTAGGGCCAATTTCGACCTGGCTGTTCTGCGAGGCCTTCTCTCATAGGTTTCTATTGCCCCACCTAGACTGTTTCTCAGCTGTAGTCAGAACTGCTTGGGACTCATCCTACTGGTGTGGCCTGCTGCAAGAGATACCCTCGTAACAAGATAGTACAGTTACAGTACGCAAGAACTTGCCATAACAGTGGATCTTTGAGAGGATCTCTTGTAGTAGGCTGTGCTTTCCCTCCCCCTTTTTTCTTTTCTCAGGGCTTTCAGGTCTTACTGCCTTATTCTCCCTTCCCAAGGGGAGAGCTTTCTGCTTCTTTCCTTTCTCTTTTCTTAGAATACCTCGGACTCCTCCTTGGTTCCCCTAAGCTGGGTGTCAGCTTTTGGTCTCCGGCAGGAGAACTGAAGAGGGGTATGGGGGCTGCCCACTCTTATAGGGTAGGCCAACATCAGAGGGTGACATCGGTGTTGGGTAGCCCTCTCTGGTAGAGTGCTAGCTAGAAAGTTTTCCATGTGGTCCTAGTGCCTAGCGACAAAGTCCTACTGGTGTGGCCTGTTGCAAGAGATCCTCTCAAAGATCTACTGTTACAGTAAGTTCTTACATAACTGCACTTTTTTATCACTATTTTTATTTTTTACCAACCTAGATGGTGAAATAATTGAAAAAGGCAATGAAGCATCAGGAGGGATGGAGCTTTATGAAGATGATGACTGGGATGATGATCCTAGATATCGCCATGGAAATATGGATTGGGAGTCATCTGAGGATTTGGGGCCATCTGATGATTCTGATGATTCTGCTGATGAATTTTTTGATGGCGATTATGTGGAAGATGCCCAACGTATGCAGAACACAAACTGGTGAGATCACCATTAATATCCATACACAACTACATTAGCTAATATGTTTTCACATTTTATAATTTTAGCGTACATTGCCAAGCCTGTTCTCCATGCCAATGGCTGTTAAATGCCTGCTGCAATAACTTGCTTTCATTTTCTAAATCAATGCCTCTTTAGGCTGTGCTCACCCTAATTTCATGTCTGACAAAATGTTTTCTACATTGCTGGTAAGTGGGTTGGGCCTGCCAGGAAACTTGCCTCACAACGCCATTGTAAAACCATGTCTGTACCAAAAAATGCCAGAAAAATGAACAGTGTATTTGTCTTTGGTTTTAAACTCAAGATCTTACTTCGAGAGGTTCCTGCAGTAGGTCTTCACATGTAGGACTGCACCCCGGCGTCAGGACCACACAGCAAACAGCTGGCAGTCATCAGCGGGGACTGCCCCCGTCAGGTGATGCAACATCAAGCGTGACTATAAAGGCGGTCCCCATCCCCATAGTTCTTTCCATGCAGTCGCATGGTATCATTAAGCAAACGCAGTAGAACAGCTTTCAGTTGCCCGCCATTTTACTATTGCGAATTTATTTGTTTTTCCCCATTTTCAATCTAAAAACTGTTACGGTGTATGTCATCTGGTCGGCCCAAGAAAAAGTGCTCCAAGTGCTGCGCTCAAATCCCACACTAGGACGATCATTCCTGGTGTGTCCTCTGATCTGGGGCCTAGGCACAACTCTTCGGATTGCCAGGGCTTCAACCAGGCGATGCTCACTTTCTCACCCAGAGACTGGCTTCGATGGAGAAGGAGCTCCAGGAATTGAGGGAAAGATCATTGGCATCAGCCCCTGAAAAGAAGAAGAAGGATAAGGAGAGATGCCGGGAGTGGAGCCGTTCTCCACAAGGGAAGTCTAGTCAGTCAGCCGATGCCTACCAGGGTGGGCCCTCTACTTTTGTGAGTACCCCACCTGCAGGGCCTTCTTCTGCTCCGGCAGACCAGATGCCCCGCTGAGGTTAGCGGGCAGTCGGGGGTCACCTCTTCGGCGGTTCCTTTAGGGTCTCCTGCTCTGAGCTCCGCAGCTAAGTCACCCTCCAGCTCCGCTGGGCGCCTGGCCCAGGCCAATTAGTCTGACACTAGCCAGCCAGCTGTTGTCAGCTCGGCTGCGAATGGTAAGTCGCTTGATGACTCCTCCGTCAATCTTGTGGACGCATCTTCTGTCCCGTCAGACTCCCTTGTGGTCCCCGACATTGCACAGAGAGAGCTCACAGGTACTCCTTCATCCCCTCAAGGTTCTCCCTCCAGGGATTTGCTACTGGTATCCATTCTTCCCAGGACAACCCTTCCATCGGATACCTTACCAGACCTGTCGTTGGGGGATTGACCAGATCTCCCCCTTCGCTGGGCTCTCTTCCGCCAATGGAGCCTTATCCCACAGGACCTATAGCTCCTCCGCCTACCCCGTCTCCAGACCCGCTTCCCAGTGGTCCTTTGGCATCCCCTTCAACAGGGCCTTCTGGGTACTTCGCTAGGAACCCTCTGTTTCCACAGTATCCAGCACCGGAGGGTCCGTCACGGGGCTGTAACCTGCCGACGCCGGGCTATCCAATGCCAGGTTGTCTGACATCGGGCTATCCAACACCAGGCTATCAGGCTCCAGGACAGGCATACTACCAATACCCTTATTGGTACCAGCCTCCCAGCTACCCTCTTCATGCAGGGTACCCAGATTACCTTGCCAGCCTCCTCCGCCACCCCTGCCAAGCCTGACTGTGATGTCATTCCTGCATGGTGGAAGGACACCAGGTCCCAATTGCTCTCAGACTTGGGCCAACCTCATGTCATAGTTAGGTCCATTCCTCCTATCAGGGTGCCCCAACCGTCCGACACCCTCTAGCTGAGTCCCTTAGGGAGACTTGGGTGCTTTGCCTCAAGGAGATATTAGACCCCAGACACGGCCTATAGAGGCTTCCTTGACCAGTAGACCGGACTCCTCGGACTCAGATGAAGACTCGGAACCAGGCTTCCAGACCGATCCTCATTCCCCAGTTGAGCCTCAACTGAAAGAGTCCCCAAAGTCATCTCCTGAGGCTCCCTCCTTTGCAGAGCTCCTCAGGACCATTCAAAAATCCTGTGGATGGGCCTCCAAAGAATTGGACCCTAAGCGCAAAAGACTGGCAGAGCACTTGGATCTTGTCAATGTGGACCCCCCTACCTATTCCACCCTAGATAGGTCCACATGAGGACCTCGCATCCACGATTTGGCAGCAACCCTCATCCATACTGGCAGTATCAAAATAGGCTGATAGGACGTATTTTCCCCCGGAAGGGGTCTCACACCTAATTGCCCATCCGAAGGCCGATTCTGTGGTCATCACTGCTGCCCACACTAGATTGGCCCAGACGAAACACCTTAGTGCTTCTTTACCAGAAAAAAAGTCCAAGCAGATGGATCAATATGGTAGAAAAGTCTACTCATCTCCCACCTGCGCTGTCCGTTCTCTCAATTATGTGGCCCATATGGTGGCTTTCCAAAAATCCTTTCTTTCTCTCTCTCAGAATTGGAAAGAGACCTCCAGGAGATCCCTGATGAGTAATTATGGAATAAACTCCTGGGGAAAGTCAGGATGAATAAATCGTCCTGCTGCCATGCTCTATGCGCCACATATGACTCAGTGGACTCTGTGGCTCGAGGAAGAGCTACAGGAATCTGCCTCAGGCCTCTGACTTGGCTTCACCTGGCGGGATTGGCACAGGATGTTCAGAGCTCTCTGTTGGATGCTCCTTTCAGGGGTCCAGTTCTGTTTGGCAGTGATGCCAAAGATATTACTGAGCTGCATGAGAGCATCAAATCCCTCAGGGGTGTGCAGTCTATGTACTGTTCCAGCCAAAGACAATGGCAGCAGCCATTTCATCTCCAATAGAAATAGAACAAACAGAATCCAGGCAAAAGACAGAGCAAGGTTGTGCCCAGGGTTCTGGTGCCCAAACACCCCAAGTCAAGTTTGCCAAAGCTGCCTCTGGGGGAAAGGCGCCCCTCCCTTCCGCTCCCTCTGACCATTTCTGAGGAACTCTTGGGGGGAAAGTTTAGCCTCCACCTGGACGGGTGGAAGGCCATTATCCCAGATGCATGGGTTCTTCAACTCATAGCAAGAGGTCACTCTGTAGAGTTCCTAGAGCGACCCCTCCCAACCCACCAGGAAGGTCATTTTACCCATCAGGCCAACATCAATCAGTTTTGCAGGAAATACAAGCTGTGCTGCAAAAGGCAGCCATAGAGCATGTGCCTCGAGAACAGACAGGAAGGGGATTTTATTCCCACTTCTTCCTGGTTCCAAAGAAGGCAGGGGATCTAAGACCCACCTTAGATGTCAGCATGCTCAACCTCTTTGTAGAGTACAAGAGATTTCGCATGTTGACTCTCCAGGGACTATTACCCCTGCTGCCTCCCAACACATGGCTGTGCTCCCTGGATATGCAGCTTACCTTCATATCCCCATTCTGCCAGCCCACTGCCACTTCCTGAGGTTCTTTTTCCTGGACCATCATTTCTAGTTCAGAGCCCTGCCATTTGGCCTCTCTTCAGCACCTCGGGTGTTTACCAAGTGCCTAGCAGTGGTTGCGGCATTCTTGTACTGCAGGGGCATATATGT
The DNA here is from genome assembly GCA_016271365.2 of Neoceratodus forsteri. Classification (NCBI taxonomy): domain Eukaryota; kingdom Metazoa; phylum Chordata; order Ceratodontiformes; family Ceratodontidae; genus Neoceratodus; species Neoceratodus forsteri. Next base: position 895,996,219 of record CM057450.1, read on the forward strand.
ATTCCCTTATCTGGACTGCTAGCTCTATTCAACCTCTTTCCCAGACAGTCTGAAGGAATCCCTTTCCTTCACTCAGGATCTTTTCTCTAGCCTGGACATTTCGATCAGTCTTCCCAAGTCCCAGCTGATACCTTCCCAGTGCATCCAATTTATCAGAGTGGTGCTGAATACGGTCCAGAGCAAGGCCTTTCTTCCATCTGACCAAGCAGAGACCTTAATCTTCCAAGCAATGCTGGTGGCTTCATCCCAGTGGACCATGGCACATTTGGTCTTACGTCTTTTGGGTCTGATGGTGGCTGCCATACCCACAATTGCTTTGGCCAGACTGCATATGAGGGTTACCAAGTGGTCTCTTCAAGTCCAATGGGACCAACGGTTGGACGACATGGACCAGAGAGTCCTTGTCTCCAACAGCCTTCAGAATGATCTCCGCTGTTAATGCCACTATATATATAGTGATGTAATAAGTGCTTTATATTTGTTTTTCAGATGGAAATTAATATACACACAGAAATGTGATGGCAGAGAAAGGCTCCACTGCCCATCTAGTCTGTTTTTGTAGAATGTAACCCTCTATTTGCTATGGACTTTGTCTCTAATTAACTGCTATTACTCTAACCTATTTGTTTTATATGTGAATGTATTTCTGTACTGTGTATGATTCTATACAATCTTGTTAAAATTAATAAAAAAAAAAAAAAAAAAAAGAATGATCTCCTCTGGTGGCAGGACCCAGTCAACCTTTTGGTGGGGGTCCTCTTCCACCCTCCAGCTCCCTCTCAGATTCTCACCTCGGATGCCTCGAACTTGGGATGGGGAGCACATCTGGTAGACCACAGAACTCAAGGCTCTTGGTTCCCCCTTGGAGGAGCACATTCACATCAGTATTCTGGAGATGAGAGCGGTGCTCTATGCTCTGCAGGCATTCCAGTCACTCCTATCTTCGGGAACATTTCTCATCCAGACAGAAAACATGGCTACTGTCTGGTACCTAAACAAACAGGGAGGCACCCAGTCTTACCCTCTTTGCAGGGAGGCGATGCAGGTGTGGTTTTGGGAGATTCAGCATGGCCTGTCTTTGACAGCAGTCCACATGCCAGGCATTCACAACATTCTGGCGGACAGTCTCAGGGGCTCATGAGTGGGAATTAAAGCAGGCAGTAGTAGTGGAAGACCTGTTTCTTCAGTGGGGTCAGCCAGCCTAGATCTGTTCACCTCTCCATCCAATGCAAAACTAAAGGGAAATTTCCATACGCTTTCCCTCCCTTTCCTATTCTGCAGAAAGCAGACCCTCCAACATTTCACAGATCAAAATAGGTACAGTACACTTCTGTGTTACAGTGAGCGGGGGGGAGACCACATTACAGTAGCCCTTTGAGTAGCACCATATAGGGGTTAATACATTACTATTTTTTCAAATGTGTCCGTCCCTGATTTTGGTCATTTGTCCCTAATCATTTAAGCCTTGTCCCTGATTTGTCACAAGGGAGGTTCAGAGGTATCAGACTCTACAGCTGAGCCTCCCATTTTGTACAGTATAAATTGATTTTATTGTCACTGGTAAGTCTCAGCTGACAAAACACAGTACACCAGCAGTCTTAAAAAAAATCTGTGCCCTTATACATAAATTTATACCCACATCACATGACGTATTTTTATGTTGCCATTCCACTGACCGTCAGGAGCTGGACACACTCAGTCTAACAGCAACGTGGCTCAGTGTATTGCATTCCATTTTTTTGTATAATAAACAGCCCTTTTTAGCAAAAAATCCCCTAGCCCCTTAGCAAACTTGGCAAAACTAGTAACCCCCCCCAGGCAGCCCCTTAAGTAAACCAGTGACAGAACTACCCCCTCCGAAGTGTCAACTACCCAGCCAGAGCAAGCAATCTGAGCATAAATACTACCTGGCTATGGCAGAGATTTGTCACAACACCCATCCCTCCTGTCATCACCTGCAGAGAGAGAGAGAGAGAGATGCCTGGATGGTCCGTTGGGAGACCTGTGCAGTCAAATGACTGGTACTCCTCCACTTCTTTGATGTGCCTGCAGTGGTGATCATGCTCAGCTCTGAGACTCACTGCGCCAGTGAGAGTGGTGAGTGACCCGACCCCGTCGGACCACAGATTTTAATTATTACTTTTTGAAAGGACAATCGCTCCACTCATTCCACCACGGCTCGGACTGGTCACGAGAAGTTATCTACTGACTCACTGACATTCGGGTCCTGCCAGTTCAGATGTCAGGGGAAAGGGCAATACTGGGGCTGCGCAGCAAATTAGCACTGACAACTGTGCTTCCGGAGGTCACAGCGAGCATCAAGGAGCCCTCTGCTGGCAGTGCCACAATAAGGGCAGCAGTCTGGTAGTTACCATGGGGATGGGATGCTCCCTACCTTGGACTGTGCCGGCTGAGTGCTCCGGCAAAAAAATAAAGACATTCATGGGGGAGAAAATATGAAAAATTGTTTAACTTGGGAGAAGGCAATCTGAAATTGTACATGGTACGATCCAGACAGGATCCGTACTAGACTTAAAAATACGTGTTGTACCGCAAAATTGTACAGTTGAGGGTCTGAGAAAGTTCTGCTGGAGCTGCAAGCAGAGGGGGCTCACATGATCCTCATTGCCCCCCTGTGGCCTTGGCAGATATGGTTCCCGTTGCTACAGCAGCTGACACTGGAACCCCCAGTACCTTCTGTCCCAGGATCAGGGCACCCTGGTTCATCCAAGCCTCATGTCTCTCCATCTTCATTTGTGGCACCTAGAGATTTTTCACTATTAGGTCTCCTCAGGGGGTCACTTGGGTCTTAGTGGAGGCCAGGAAACTCTCCACTAGATCCACTTATGCCATGAAGTGGAAGAGATTTTCTATCTGGGCCTCAGTGAAAGGACTAGTCCATTTTTCTTGATCGGCCTCCCAGGTTCTAGAGTACCTCTTGTGTCTATCAGAGTTGGGCCTCAGCTATTCCTCCCTGAAGGTCCACCTCTGTGTGGTTTCAGCCTACCACCTTCCATTGGAGGGTAAAACTCTAGCTCAGCTAGAGGTTTCCAAGACTTTCTTGAAGGGGATCCTTCACATCAAACCTCCAGTCCGGAATCCTGTTCCTCCCTGGAATCTCAATTTTATGTTAGAAAAGATTACTTTGTCCCACTTTAAACTGGCAGCAAGCTATGACATGTGTTTTTTAGTTGCTATCACTTCAGCTCAAAGAGTTTCAGAGCGTCATGCTCTAGTTTGTAGAGAGTCTTATTTAATTTTCCACGGAGACTGGCTGATTCTGCAGACTTCATTTCTTCTGAAAGTGGTTTTGGAACTGACCCTTAACCAAAGTGTTGAACTGCCAGTGCTTTTCCCAAAGTACTCCAAAGGGGGAAATATCTCCTGCACACCCTCAATGTGCACAGGCTTTTGAGGTATTTTACATCTTAGACTAAGGAGGTTCGAAAGTTGAACCAGCTCTTTGTAGCCTTTGCCTCCCAGTGCCAAGGCAAGGCTATTACAAAACAGACTCTGTCTAGGTGGATGGCTAACTGTATCCATTACATTTACCAGAAATACGAGAAACCCCTTCCAGGGGTGGTCAATGGACACTCCACCAGGACTGTGGCCACTTCCACCATCTTTCTCAGGAAGATGTCCACTTTAGACATCTGTGCAGCAGCCGCTTGGTCTTCTGTCCATACATTTACTAAGCATTACAGTCTGGACATTGCCTCTAGGCGTAGGGCTGTCTTCAGCCTTGCAGTTCTGCAAGGTCTTCTGTCTTGAACAGACCTTAGTTGGCAGACATTTTCCTCCTCCCAGAACCTCATGTCTGACTCCTTCTTTTGTGTTAGACTGCTTGGTATTCAGTCCTATATGTGAAGACCTACTGCAGGAACCCTCTTGAAGTAAGATATAGCAGTTACGTAAGAACTTACTGTAACAGCAGTGTCACAAATGCACCCTGCAGGGCCATGGATGAACAGGTATTTTGCCTGCCCCCCCCCACCGCACCACACGAGCCCTCTGAATATTCAAGCTCCTTTTCCTCCTCGTCTCCCTCTTCCGAGGGAGAAGAACACTTTGTCCACCTGTCTTCCAATGCTGATTTCACTGAATATCAGCGGTTCCTTTCAAGGATGGTGCAGGAGCTTCGCATCTCCTATGTTCTGAGGAGCAAAACTGAGCCGGAGACGCACTCTTTTCTCAGTGAGTTCTGCGCCCACCATCTGGTACTGCCCTCCTGGCCCATTCCTTTCCAGGAAGCATCTGTCCACACCTGGCAATCTCCAGCCGCCCATTCTCCAGCCCCACAAGACTGCAAAAGACGGTATTGCACCCCCCAGGAGTCTCTAGGTTTCCTACCTCACACCTTCTTCTTGCCTGATGTCCCTAGACAGTTCCTCCAGTACTTAGCACCTGGCGCACAACTGATCCCTGAATCTGGATTCCACAGAGTTCGACCGCTGGGGACGAAGAGTTTTCTCTTCAACCCATGCGTTGATATGTATAGGTTCTCATCGGGCAGACCACACTGCCTATAACAGGCACCTGTGGGCGATGTTAGCTCAGGTGCTAGCATCTTTGCCTGATTCAGAGCAATCTAGACAGGCCATTGCCCTCTCTGCTCAAAGTCTGGAGCTTGCAAGCCACCAGGCAAGGGCATCCTACGATGCCAGTGAGGGGGCATCCAGACTAGCAGGGACAGTGATCTACATTAGGTGGACAGCATGGCTTTGTCTATCCAGATAGTCACCCGTTGCCTGGCGTATGGTGATTTCCTCCACCTTTTCTCACATGGGGAATAGAAACATAAAGTTGATGGCAGATAAGGACATCGAAGGCCCATCCAGTCTGCCCATTCTTTTCTACCTTATAAATGTGCCATTGGCCTTTGCTCTGTCAATGGCCTATCTATTCATACTCATCTGTATTGCTCTCTTATGCCTATCCCATGCCTGTTTGAAGCCCTGCACTGTATTCATGTCCACCACTTCCTGAGGTAGGCGTTCCATGCTTCCACCACCTTTCTGTGAAAAAGAACTTCCTCACATTACTCCTTAATCGGCCTCCCTCTAATCTCATGCTGTGTCCTCTTGTCCTGTTATTTTTCTTATATTGAAACATGTTAGACTCTTTCACCTTGTGAATGCCCTTAAGGTGTTTGAATGTTTTGATCATATCACCTCTCTCCCTCCGTTGCTCTAGGGTATACATATTGAGCTCTGTTAATCTGGCCTCATATGTTTTCTGATGCAGTCCCTGCACCATTTTGGTTGCCCTTCTCTGGACTGCCTCAGTTTGGTTAATGTCCTTGTGAAGGTGTGGCCTCCAGTACTGCACACAGTACTCCAGATGGAGCCTAACCAGTGTCTTGTAAAGAGGGATTATTACCTCCCTCTTCCAACTTGTGATACCTCTACTGATACACCCCAACACCCCCCTAGCCTTACCTACTGCTTTAGTGGTCTGCTTGGATGATTTCAGGTCATCGGTGATGATGATGCCCAAGTCTCTGTCTTCCCCTTGTGACTGCCAGCAACTCTCCTCCCAGCCTGTAGTTGGCTTCAGGGTTTCTCTTCCCTATGTGCATGATCTTGCACTTCTTTGCATTAAACCCCAGTTGCCACTCTTCTGACCATTTTGCTAGTTTATCCAGATCTCTTCTCATTCTGCCCACCCCATCTGGATCATCTACTCTGTTGCAGATCTTGGTGTCATCTGCAAACAGACAAACCTTACCCTCCAGTCCATCTGCAGTGTCACTGATGAAGATATTGAAGAGAACTGTCTCCAGGACTGATCCCTGAGGTGCCCCACTTGTGACTTGCATCTCTTCTGACTGTATACCATTTACCACCACTCTCTGTGTTCTGCCCATCAACCAGTTTGCCACCCAGTTGACCAACTTCTGACCCACCTGAGCCTACCCAGCTTATTAATCAATCTTACGTGTGGAACAGTATCAAAAGCTTTGCTGAAGTCAAGGTAGGCGATATCAACTGCTCCCCCTTGGTCCACCACTCTGGTTACCCAGTCAAAGAAATCTATGAGATTAGTTTGACAGGACCTTCCTTTTGTAAACCCATGCTGTCTTGGATCCTGTGCTCCTATGGATTCCAGGTGTTGCATGATCCTTTCATTAAGGAGTGCCTCCATAATCTTGCCCACTGCTGAGGAGAGTTCTTCAGGGGCGCCTTCTATTCCCCCGGCTGTGGGGGACACCTCCTCATCCTGAGCAGCCTTAGACCTTATGGTCTAGCATGGCTCTAGGGTCTCCCCCTCCTGTGTCTCACCCACGGGAGGCTTAGGGATCTGGTCCCTCAGGGCTGTGCCAGGTTCCCTCCCTGGAGCTTGGTATTCACCCAGCAGTAATGAATGGTGAAGACTGACAAGGGAAGATATGTAAATTACATACCTACCGTAATTCTTCATCTTCTCTTGTATCTTCACCATTCATTACTGATTCCCACCCTCCATCCCTTATGGACCTTGTCTTCACCCTGCTCACCCTGTCCCTCCAAGAGTCCAATTGGGGTTGGAGTCCCCCTGGTACCTCAGGGCTGTCTTTTCCTTCTCTAAAAGTCATAGAGCGCTCACCCTGGGGGATGGCGAGTAGGGTCTTCGCCCTAAACCCTCTGAGGGAACTCCCTCGGATTCTTTTCACGATTCACTGAAGTGTTCCCCACTTGGGGCTACATAATCCTCTGGATTTGACACCCTCTGGCTGTTTTCTTTGGTGCAGTCCTAGGCGAGTCCGTGGGAATTGCCTCTCTCTCCTTTTCCTGTGGCACAGATATCCCGTGGTTCTCTTCTGCTGAAGTATGAACTACGCCAGTACTTCTGTGGGAAAACTTGTACCAGATTTCTTTCCCTACACCTAAGTCAGGTCTCACTCCTGTTCTGAACAGAACTGTTGCCCTCCAAGGGGCAGTCTGTGAGTCCTAGGCTTTAAGATCTTCATAATGTTCTGGATAAAGGGTGTGAGGAACGGTCTGCCTTTGCCAAGTCTGTCAAGACCATTAATCCCCTTCGGACCTTGGTTCGATAATGTCTTAACTGGCGGGATCCTTGCTCCCTTGTCTTCAATCCCACAGGGATTTGAAACTCTCAAGCCAGTGGTCTTCCAGTTTTGCATGGCAGACATCCCTTCTTCTCCCCCCTCCTTTATCCCTTGCTTCCATCTCTTCTATCTTTCTTCCTTCTTCCTCTGCCTTCTCCTTTTCTCCGAATCTGCCTAAGGATTGGGGCTCTTTGGCCACTTAGGGTAGGATTCTCTTCTTCTGTCCTCTAACCAGCTTATACCTTTTTCAGTTTATATCCTTACCTTTTTCTATCCTTTGGTTCTCATGCCTCTCCAAAACCTTTTCTCTGGAACTTGTCTTTCTGCCTCTCCGGCCCAACAGAACTGGGTAGGAGGAGGAATCTGCTGTGCCTAACAGCCAGCCCGCATGCTCCACGCAGTGTGTCGGACACGTGCATGGCGCCATCAGCACTGACTCCTCCCTCAAAAAAAAAAAGGTGGTTGGTGCACGCCTGTGGCTTACACCCAGCAGTAACGAATGGTGAAGATACAAGAGAAGATCAAGAATTATGGTAGGTACCTGATTTACATTTTTGTTGCCCCGTTTGCAGTTTAAGTGCCTCAGAAATTATTTTTCTTAATTGTGCTTAGCGTAAATCTGGTTGAGCCTGCCACACCGCCCCAGTCTCCAAAATGGTTCTTAATTAAATTTGTATTTTCAAGTTCATGGGTACATTCAAAAGCATATTGCTTGGATAAGCGAGACAAGAGATTCATCAACATGCATCTAGTGCTAACTACTCACTGTATAATAATCTTAGGGTATGACAGTAGACCAAGGACCATACAGTAATAGTCTGTTATAAAATGGCATTAGAAAATCTGCAATCATGACTGGCAGAAACAGATAACATGACTGTTTATTAATAACATGTTACGAAATGGAATTGTGAAATCCTCAAACATGGTCATCTGAAACATGTCACATGACTGTGCAGTAAACAGAGTTTTCAAGAGGGAAGCTTGAGAGATTTATAAAAGCATCCTGGGCCTTAAAGTTATATATATGGCATCTGCTACTTGTTGCATTAAATGTAGGTTATACATTAGACAGAACTGTCTTCTAATTTAAACAACTGGAAGCATTTTTTGTTTTCAGCCTGAGGCAGAGTAGATGCATTTAAGCTAATAGCCCTACCCAGGTAGCAGAATATTCTGTCTAACCTCCCAGCCCAACTGCCAGCTTCCTTTTTTAAGGCACTTTCCTGTAAAATGTTAGCTTTCATATGGAATAACGAAGCCCCAAACATAAAGATGCAAACCCTTACAAGACATTGGAGGGAAGGGGGTTTGGTCTCCAAAGTCTACAAATACAGCATGAATTTGTGGTGCTACAACAAGCACTTGTGTGCCTCAGCCTCATTCTTTCTGTCTGCCATCTCAGATGGACGACTCTGGAGCAGGCCCAGAGTGGATTCACCCACCTACTTGGCCTGCTTTTCCAAGACTGGGCCCTTAAAGAGCTCGTGCAAAGTACAAGTCTTCAGCACCATAAGTAGTGGAGCAGGTAGATGTCTATTGTGGCGCTATCATTCCCAGTTACTGATAAAGCAAAATCGTACTGTTTTCTATGTGATTGTTCTGGTCCGGTATTTTTTGTTTCCATCGAGGAGTAAATACTGGCCACCTTGTGCTTGCGACAGTTACGTGTCGGGAGGAAAGCTGTCAGTCAGGAGTCAGTGTCACTTAAACCAGTAGTACATATTAACCAACAGGCTATCATTCAGTTTATGTGTTAATGTTGCTGTTTGTTCTCTGTTCTTGGTTGTGAATAATTCTATTGTTGTGTGGTTTTTGTTTTGACATTTTTTTTTCACAGTTTGGTTATTTTTATTTTTGCGAACTGCGGTGAGATTACAAGTTTGTGGAGCAGGACATGAATAATCAAGACAGTAAGTGTCTCAGCAGCTGATGAAATTTCCTAATGACGGTCACCGCCTTGCCCTATATTCTGTCATTGTTTGTATGAATCACCTGACCAGTTAAGTTTCGTGTGACAGCTTTTGAGGTTGTTTCTTCCCCCTTTCGTCCTGTCAGACATCACGCGGTTAAACCCGACCCGCCAGCACTGTGTGCTGTTTAGAGATCCTGAGAGCCTCCGAATGGTCCAATAAAGCAGTTGCCAAACTTCAATTTGCATATTATATTTTTATTGTTACCTTTCTCTCATTTTTTTTTCAATTTACGACTGCTCTCAGATTGTACCCCCATTCCCACATGCGGCAGCCTAAATTAATTGCTGCGAAAACCGCAATCTCCGATGGACCTGATGCCTAAAAATGGGACTGAATGTACTGCAGTACTGCTTGTTGTGCCATCCTGTGAAGTACTGTGAGTGCAGAAAAGGTGGCTGTTTGTTCATGTACAGTGTTTTTCAAATCATTCTTTTTTTCCTATGTCAGTTCCTTTTTTTGGGGGGTGGGGTTACATACAGTGTTGGAAATGTGTCTGTCATATATCTGGTCTAAAAGACAGAGTCACAAGGTTGTTCTCTGTTTGGGAAGTGCTGCACTATGACCAGTTGGTTTGCTTTTTCAACTAAATCGGTCCATGATGCTTTAAACTTGTCTGTATGCAAGATAATTATGTCTTACGCTACACTGATTCGCGTTGCCAGCCTTGCCCTAATATAGGGGGCTCTGGAACCAAAAAAATTTGCATTACATAACATAGAAACATAGAATCTAACGGCAAATAAGGACCGCTTGGCCCACCTAGTCTGCCCATTTCCCTACCTAATGGATAAGCTGCAGATCCTAGTTAACCAACAGCCTACTTCCTTCTACCTCCCACTAGAATTGCCTTATGTCTGTCCCATGCATTCTTGAATTCCCCCACTGTTTTTGACTCTACGACCTCCTCAGGAAGGCTGTTCCATGTATCCACAACCCTCTCTGTGAAGAAATACTTCCTCACATTACCTCTGAGGCATCCCCCATCTTCAAATTGTGCCCCCTTGTTTGTGTACATCTCTTTTTCTGAAAGATGCTACCCACTTGGACTTTGTTGATTCCCTTGAAGTATTTGAAAGTTTCTGTCATGTCCCCCTCTCCCTCCTTTTCTCGAGGCGATACATCTTTAGTTCCTTTAGTCTTTCTTCATATGTCTTCTGATGCAGACCCTGCATCATTTTGGTTTCCCTCCTCTGGACTGCCTCCACCCTGTCTATGGCTTTGCGGAGATGGGGTCTCCAGAACTGTACTCAGTACTCCAGATGTGGTCTTACCAACTGTCTGTACAGAGGGATAACAACTTCCTGTTTTCTACTGGTGATGCCTCTCCCTATGCATCCAAGTATCCCCCAGCCCTCCTTACTGCCTTCTCACATTACTGGCCCACCTTTAGGTCATCTGATATGATTACCCCCAGGTCCCTTTCCATTTTTGTTGTTGTCAGTATCTCACCCCCCCCCCCACTGTGTACTCTTCCCCACAAATCACATCATCCAGAGATAATATTATCTCAGTTTGATATCCAATAAAAAAGTTTGAAAGATATGCCGACTACTCTGAGTCAGTAAAAGCGCTAAACACTGACAGTTTACAGTGCGTTTCGACACCACCACAGATGGCACAATTAAAGAGTGATTGACGTGGTACCTCGCACTACGTTACTCCCGCGGTCATGTTCTCTAAATGGTGGGGTAGACTCTGATAAAGCTTCCTTATCTAACTAACAGTGTGGAAAATAAAATGTTTTCAGCAGGCTCCAGCACCAGTGATAAGCGGTGACCTGAATCAGAAAATGAATTAATGAAGCTGTCCAAGCTCCTCTTTACACTAGCTCTTTAAGATAGGAGTTTCACTCTGCCTCAGTCGTACTCGCAGGATATGGAACAAACATTTGAAAGCACTGGTGTTGTCTCCCCTTACATCCCATTTTCACCCCTTATGGCATAACCTGACCCTGTCCGGACAGACACTGAAATGGGGAAACTGGAGAAAGGCAGGTAATAACTTGCTAGCCGTTCTGTATGACCTGTATGTATAGTTTTACTGACCTGACAGCCAAATATCAGATTCCAAAGTCCCAACAGCTCAGATCTACTTCGAGTGAAAGTAACTTGCACTTATGTTCTGCCTCTTCCGGGCCCCATGGGCAAGTGGCTTGTCGCCCTGATTTCCTTGACAAAAGTTACATCTCGATTGAAGACCCTACATTCCTCTATAATAAGAATAATAATAATAAATTTTATTTATAGGGCACCTAATCCAAAAACAAGCAAAACAAAACATCAATACAATTAATATCAAATAACAGTACACCAAAAAGAAGAATCAATCACTGAATGCCTGGTGCCACAAAAAAAGTTTTTAAAGCATGCTTGGCTACACCCTCACATCAGGCCTGAGAGAAGTACGGGAAAGGGAACTTAAGCATATCCCAGCAAGATTAGGATGGCCTGTCGTCCAGGATGTAGAAAGCTCCCAGAGGGATACAGGCAAAAACCCATCGTATAAAATACTACACAGGGCCTGTCGCATCCTTCTTTGGCTATATCGAATCAGCATAATGGACAATAGTGACTGCTGGATATGCACCTCACCACAGGAGCTCCACTCCCATGTTTTGTGGTACTGCCCCTACATAGAGAGCTATTAAATTATAACATGGGTGGCACCATTCCTTAGAACAAAATTCCCACAACTTAGGCTGCTTGGTCTGGTATCACCGGGCTCTGCTTAGTCTCACTCCCAGTCTCTGTGGATTGTAGGTGCCCTGGCTGCAGCTAAGCTGTCGCTACATTTTCACTGGAGAGAACCCGAACCCCCTGCCCCAAGGTAAAGGGAGAGCCTTTTTTGCACTTACAGTGCAGTACAGGCACTTTGCACATGTGACAAGTGGAAAGTTCTCCTATATCAGAAGATCTGGGACCCCTACATGCAAGCTAAATCTACACAGTTCTAGTAAAGGTTAACCACCAGAGGTCAACTCTGACATATTTGACACTTACCCTAGCTCCTACGTACTGCATCTGTCTTAACTGTAGTGTCTGTACTGCCTTTGCCAGCTGCCACAACACCTTGAAACATACATGTTGAGGTTTAGTCCTTGTGGTTCATCTGAAATATGCTTCAATTGAGTCCCCCACCCCCACCCCATGTAGCCTTTTCATTACTGGCACATCCAGCTGAGTGACATCCCCCCACACACACACACAATGTACATTCGTGCAATATTGAGTTATCTGCCCTCCCTCTCCATGTAGCCTTCTCTTTATTGGTACATCCAACCGAGTGACATCCCCCCCACACACACTTACACACATACACACACGCACACTTATATGCATACAATATTGGGAACATGATTTGTGTTACTCTTTTTCCCTTTGCAGCTGCCAACTAGTAACATCATACAACAGCATTCATAAACGCACCTTAGGGCATTGGGTTTTGGTCAAGTACATGTTATGCCACTGGTCACTGAGTGTAGCCACACCAGGCAAAAGAAACAACTGTACCCTTTATTACTCAGAGAAGGGTTGACATTCTTTGTTGACAGTCTTTCAGATGAGACGTTAAACCGAGGTGCCATCTGCCTGGATTGGTGGTAGTTCAGGTGGATGTTAAAGATCCCATGGCAGTTATCAAAAAGAGTAGGGGAATTTCCCTGGTTCACTAAAAATACCACCAACAGCTTAATCTGGTTCAAAGTCAGTTGGCATTCATCTGTATCCCCCTCCCCCGGGTCGTGCCTGAAAATAGGCAGGATTTGTCTAGTGCACTTACCCAGTCAAAATAAATAAATAAATAAAATTCAGTGTATGTACGGCATATTGCTGATTGTTTCTAATGCACTGTATTGGTCTAGTGTACATTGTAACACCAGCATTAAATTCACAAAACTTTTTATGGGGAAGGGGGATATCCCACACTGAAAAATTCTGATTTGCACACAGCCACCCATGTCTTATTTTTATTTTAAATAGTAGATACTAGTGAGCATTTTTATTACTGTGGCAGTTGTACAACTGGTGGTCACTATTCTCACAGTGCAAACTTGATTGGCAGGGAGCGATCACAACCATCCTGTTTAATGCAGAATTAAGGTGGGGCAGTTATAACACATTTTTACAAACTAGATATTTGAGCATTAAAAATGCTGACTAGAAATTATAATGCTATAATTAATGGGTCTTCCTGTTTACCAAAGGATAACCATTGTGCTGTTTGCCCTAATAAAGGAGTGGTAATTGTGGCAAACGTGCATGGTTTTCTCTCAGTCGACCGGGTGTAGCCTGGGTTGGCCAGTACTGGAGCACTACACAGTGAGGTTTTCAGCTGTGTGAAGGCCCTGTCACAGGCTGGGTTCCACTTTACCCTCTTCTGGGTTCCACTTTACCCTCTTAGGCTGCTTCTTATTTAGCAGTAGTTGGGTACAAATGTCCTATAGTACCCTGCTGTCCTAAGAAAGCTCCTAACTTATTTCTGGGTTTCAGATGTGGGCCATGCCTCAATCGGCTATATTTTTGCTTGGTTTGGGTGGAGTTGGCCCCACCCCACTATGTATCCCAAATAAATTACCTCTGCCATAGCCACCTGGTACTTTTCTGCTTTGATAATCAACCCTGCAGCCTGTATTTTGCCGAACACTTCCCTCAAGTGTGTCAGGTGCTCCTCCCAACTAAATCTGAATATAGCTATGTCATCTAGGTAGGCTACTGCAAAGTCCTCTTTAATAGCCCAACCCAGGTAACAGTACATTCTGTCTAACCTCCCAGCCCCACTGCCAGCTTCCTTTTTTAAGGCATTTTCAAGTAAAATGTCAGCCTTCATATGGAACAATGCAAACCCAAACATAAAGATGCAAACCCTGACAAAACATTGGGGGGAAGGGGGTTTGGTTGCCTCAGTCTGCAAACAAAGCATGAATTTGTGGTGCTGTAACAAGCACTTGTGTGCTTCATCTGCATTCTCTCTGACCACTATCCCAGATGGATGACACTAGAGCAGGCCCAGAGTGGATTACCCACCCACTTGGCCTCATTTTTCCTGGATCAGGCCCTTAAGATGGGAATTTTACCCTGCTTCAGTCATACTCACAAGATACGGAACAAACGTAAGGCACTGGGGTGGTTTCCCCTAACCTCCTTTTTTTGCCCCATATGGCATAATCCGACCCTGTCCATAGACAGACACTGAAATGGGAGGACTGGAGAAAGGCAGGTAGTCACTTCCTAGCCAATATCTATGACCCCAATTCAGGGGTCCTGTATAGTTTTTCTGATCTGACAGCCAAATATGAAATTCCAAAGTCCCAACAGCTGAGATCTACTGTGAGCGAAAGTAAGTTGTACTCATGTTCTGCCTCTTCTGGGTTCCATGGGCATGTGTCTTGTCACCTTGACTTCTTTGCAGAAGCTACATCTTGACTGAAGGCACTACGTTCTTCTACCCAGAGCCACAGCTTCAAATCAAGCCTAAGAGAAGCATGGGAAAGAGAACTTAAGCATATCCCAGCAAGATTGGGATGGCCTTTGGGCCAGGACATATATAAAGCTCCAAGTGAGATGCCGGCGAAAACCCATCATATAAAATACTACACAGGGCCTGTTGCACCCTTTTGTGGCTGTATCGAGTCTGCCTAATAGACAGTAGTGACTGCTGCAGATGCACCTTGCCACAAGAGTCCCCCTCTCATATTTTGTGATATTACCTCTACATAGAGAGCTATTGGACTACAATATGGAAGGCTTGTCCTTTCAAGAGTTTCTGCTCCAGGTTAATTCCATTAAAAAGTGGTGAGAGAACTGTTTTACCTGGACTTGAACTGTCTCCCCTTTCTACCAGTGGTGAGAGCACTGTGATAAGGGCTCCCCCAGGGACTCCTCCCGCCCTACTCCCTTTCCTTGTTGAACCTTGTTAACTGAAACCTTTCCTGGAATGGTGCTGCTAAACTTCATTTTTGTGGATTCTCTTTATACGCTTATATTAGGCATTTTAATTATTATATAAGTCTGGGAATTTGAGTGGACACAGGTGGAAGAGGAATTGGAGTATGATTGGTAGTAGAGTTTGTATAGGGAATTTTATGGTATTTATTGGATGAATGATGTCTGAGTGATTAGCTTAGGATAAAATTCTTGTTAGCTTTATTTTATTGTGCATTTTGGCCAGTTGGCTTAATTATTTTAGTATCTTTATTTAGTCCATCTATGCGAGTTACTAGGTATGTGTTGGAGTCTTGGGTCCTTCCAAATCAGCTACCCGGCTGCCCTATTGCAGGACCTCTGTCCCTTTTCTGACTTCCCCTTCAAACCCCAGGAAGTCTTACTGTATTCTGACTTAAGCAGTTAGCCCTTCCATTTGAACTGCCCAAGAGATGAAAGAGTTAAAGCCTATACGCTGGAATGTTTAATAGGCTCAAGCTTGGTTTTCAAACCACTGTCTGTGGTGCATTCCGTGTAATTACCAGATTCTTTACTCCACCTGCCTGTGAAGTTGACTCAGAGATTTCTCCTCAACTCTTTTGGTTGTAGTACAAGTTTCGTCAGTTTTTATAACCACCACTTATAGTATTTTATTTTTCAAACCTCTGTCCTTTTGGTTAAAGGTTAGACTAGACTAGGTTTTATTCATTCTGGTAAGTTTTTAGGTTTCTGATCGGTTTTCGCAACCGGGAGGAAACCAAAGACATTTTTTTACTTTCTTGAGGTAAAGTTTTAGATCTTACTTCGAGAAGGTTCTAGGGACATGGATATGTTGTTCATCCACACTGTCTGGCAGGTATCCTTGCTGCTTTAAATCTTGCCGGAAGGTCTTCAAGCTGGTTCCTCCCACCCACCCGGGTGGTAAAACTCTCAGCTCTGCTCCATGATGCCAGATCTTCCTTACCGCTTGGAAGCTCAGGTTCCCTCCTTACCGCTCTGCGTATAAGACTGGTTCCTATTTCTTCGGTTTATCCGAAATTGCTTTCAAGGTTTTCAAGACTTCGGTCATTCATTTCCCTCGCGGCTGCGGTGGACAAATCGACTCGGTTCGGAGGTGCCCATGCGGGCAGAAGATGTCTCGACGGATCCACACTCCACGTGCAGGGCCACTGTTTGGGCCTTGAGCACAACCCGCAGGCTGCATCCTGTGTTTCACCTTCTCGCCCACGCCCTGAAGACCGCCGTCTGCTTACAACTTGGGTGCCACGAAACGCTCCCGCCGGTGAAGTCGAAGGAGGCCCGTTTGGCGGTTTCCGCTGGTGGCTGGCTGGGCGGATCAGCTTGAGCAGATGATCGCCCCTCGAGGAGGAGGCGGCGCGAGGCCGCATATTCGCCTTCCTCGGCCGCTGCATTTATCCTGCTCTCCTGGGATCCTCCTATTCAGCTTCTTTTAAGGAGTCTTGTCTCTCCTCTCCACTAAGGAGAGGGACCATCATCTTCAGGGCCTTCCTCTCGGTCCAAGAAGAAGGACCACAAAGGTAAGTCCCTTCGTCGACGCTCTTGGGAGCAGGAGAGGTCCCTCTCACCGAGCAGTCGACCATCGACTTCGGTCGATCCTTTGGCTTAGGCCACTGGCTTCACGGTGTCCCCGTCAGGTCAATTGACCGAGACTCCTGTCGACGCAGTCAAGATTTTTCTCGACCCGTTGGACGGGCTGTCGACTGGTGAAGCCGAAAACCCTCACTCCCCGGTTCCCCCGGCGGTAGTTGAGGAGTCCGTGGACTTGCCCGTGCCTCCGGTTCTGGAGTCCACGGTTGAGCCCTCCGAGCTGAGGGGAGGGCAGGTTTCCCCCGCTCTACCCCCGCACCCTCCTCGGAAAAGCCGAGGTTCACAGTCTCGGTCTCGGACTTCCTCTCAGTCCAGCCGATCCCGCCGCCACAGGCGGTCTCGGTCTCGGCACCGTGGCAAGCGGCGCCGCCGCTCGTCCTCATCCTCTTCCTCGGATCGAGGGAGGCCAAGCAGTGCGCCGGACGATAATGAAGACCTCATGTGGCAACAGCTTCTTCTGTCTGGGAGCAAGCCGACGTCGTCGCCTTCCTCGGCTATCAAGTGGCTGTCACCGGAGCGGCCGAAGCAACCCCTCGCCTTAGCCGAGGCGCCTACTTCCAGGCCTGTTGCTCGGCCAAAACCAGCTGCCCCACTGATTCTGGTGGAACCTCCGCCTCCACAGCCGTTGTTTGGGGCTCCAACCAAAAATTCTCGGTCGGCCCAAGGTCTGCCCTTTAGGCTGTCTGTCACCCTCACTCCCGATCGCCCTCAGCAGGTGGAGGGTGGCTCAGGCCCAAGGCAGCTCTTTGCGGACTCTTCCGAGTCGGAAGACGATTCCTCCCTGTTCTCCAGGCGGGTCGACTTGGAGTCCTCGGGAGGTCAGTCACTGGACGATAGCCCTTCGTCCTTTATGGGTTTGCTTAGGCTCATCTCGGAATCCACCGGGATGCAGCTCGAAACCGATATCCAAGCGGGCGAAGTATCCCCTCAGCGGAGATATTGGACCGAGGGATTCCCTCACGGAGGTTTCTTTCTGTGGCCGAGGCCATTGTGGGCCGGCCTTACGCTCTGGCAGCACCCTGCTTCCTGCCCTGCGCCTTCGGCCAGGATGCCAGAAGTATGCTGTCCCTACCGTTCCCTGTCCGGTTTTTGGAACACCCCTCAGCCGAGGGGCTAGTTACCGACAGCGTTTTCCAGCATGCCGGAAATGCTAGGGACGTGGACAAACCTCCCGACAAGGAGTCCAAGAAATTGGACTATGCCGGGCGAAAAGTCTACGCTGCGTCCTCCCTCGGCCTTCGTCAGGCCAGCTCGGCCGTGCTGATGACACACTTCTCTTATGCCCTGTTGGGCTCCCTGGATGAGGTAGTCCCTCATCTCCCGGCCGACCTGCAGACCACGGTTAAGCAGGTGTGGGACCAGGGCAGTGGCCAAGCAGCAACTTCAGACTGCTTTGGACATCGGTGACTCATGCGCCAGGTCAGTCGCGGCCGCAGTGGCCATGCACCATCGGGCATGGCTGAGGATATCCACCTTCACAGCGAATACCCAGCACAAGTTGGCGGATGTCCCCTTCCTAGGGACCGACCTCTTCGGCCCTGGAGTGGAAGGTCACCTCCAGAGGATCGAGAAGTCCAATGCTACCCTGGACTCGGTCTCTTCTGCACAAAGGGCCAAAGGCCGCAGGCCACAGCCTAAACCCTTTCGTCCTGCTGCGCCCGCGGCATGTCCGGCCCAGCAACATCAGGGCCAGCAGGCTCGCGCTTGACACCCCAAACCAAAGCCCATGGCTTGCTCCTCCAGGAAGCAAGGAGGTAAAGGCCCGGGAGGTCCCTCGGCCGGTTCCTCCTCCAAGCCTGCCCAGTGACGGGTTGAAGGGCGTCACCCCCAACCTCGTCGCCTTACCCCAGGTTCCCCTCGTGGGGGGACGGCTCCGTCACTTCCTTTCCGCCTGGTCCGTTATTACCATGGACAGATGGGTATTGGAGGTGGTGGGAAAAGGCCTGCCTCTGGAGTTCGAGCAGGCCCGCCCTTCAGAGCCATCGCACTCGGGTCCGCGCCTCACTGTCGGCTCGCCGGCCGACATCGCCTCCTCCTCCAGAAGGAGGTGATCAGGAGGTGGCGGACCCTCCCTCAGACCAGGGTTTGTGTCCAGGTACTTCCTGGTTCCAACGGACGGGGGGCTGGTGCCCCATTCTCGACCTACACAACCTAAACAAGTTCCTAAGGTCTCAAACCTTCAGGATGGTCACTCTGGCTCAGATAATACCATCCTTGGAATGCGGCGTGTGGTTCTGCTCTCTGGACCTGCAGGACGCGTTCTTTCATGTCCCTATCCGTCCATCGCATCAGAGGTTCCTTCGCTTTCGAGCGGAGGGATCCCTTTTCGAGTTCTGAGCCATGCCCTTCGGCTTGTCTCCAGCTCCCAGGGTCTTCACCAAATGCATAGCAGTGGTGACAGCATTCCTGCGGCGCCGAGGGGTCCGGGTGTACCCTTACCTGGACGATTGGCTGATAGCAGCCCCCTCCAAGCAGGAGGTGGAGCGGTCCAGGGATCTAGCCCTCCAGGTTTGCTCTCAGAGTCGAACCTCCTCATCAACGAGGGCCAAGTCAGAACTCGTGCCAAAGCAGGTGATACAATTCATCGGGGCAGAGCTCGACTCTCTCTGAGCCAGAGCTGGCTGGCCCGGACATGGGCCGAGGTTCTTTCCTCCCTTTGCCCGATCATTTCTGGTTGGGCAATCGTACCCTGCCCGGGACTTCCTGCACCTCCTGGGTCTCATGGCGGCCTGTACCAGCGTGGCCCGTTGGGCTCGCTGGAACATGCGCCCCCTTCAGTGGGAGCTGGCCAGCCAGTGGTCTCAACGCTGTGATCCTTTGGACCAGCTAATGACGGTGACCCAGGGGATGTGGAACGCTCTCCAGTGGTGGATCATTCCAGCTCACCTGCAGGAGGGCATCCCGTTTGTCCGCCCCGAGCCGACGGTCTATCTATCAACCGATGCCTCTCTGATGGGTTGGGGTGCCCATCTAGGGGAACACCGAGCGCACGGCCTCTGGTCCCTGCGGGAGTCCCGATGCCATATCAACCTGCTGGAGCTCCGAGCGGTCCACCTAGCTCTCACCGCCTTCGCTCCATTTCTTTGGGGTCAAGTGGTTCGGGTCCAGACGGACAATACCACGACCATGTACTATCTAAACCGCCAGGGCGGGACGCGCTCCATGCTTCTATGCAAGGAAGCTCTCTGCATCTGGTCACTCGTGAGCAGCCTGGAGGCGGATCTCCTAGCCATTCATGTGGCAGGAGCCTCCAACACCCTGGCCGATGCCCTAAGCCGGATAGGGGCTGTTTCCCACGAGTGGTCTCTCCTGCCGGAGGTAGTACAAGATCTGTTCTCCCATTGGGGCACCCCTCAGGTGGACCTGTTTGCCTCCAGGGAGAACGCGAAGCTGAGGCTGTTCCATGCCCGCCCCCCTCAGCAGGGCTCGCTGCAGGGGGATGCCTTCGAGGCCATGGACCCCAGGCCTCTTCACGCCTTTTCCCCATTTCCCTTGATCCACAAGGTGCTTCTCGCGAGGAGGGACAAGGTGCAGGTGATTCTGGTAGCCCCAGACTGGCCCCGCCAATGCTGGTATCCAGATCTCCTCAGCCTCAGCTCCAGGCTCCCGAGGCAGCTTCCAGCTCGCCCGGACCTGCTTTCAGTCAGTCAGGGGAAGGTGTTCCATCCGGACCTTCAATCCCTGCACCTGACGGCCTGGTTCCTGAGCGGCTAGAGTTCCAGGCCTTGGGTCTTTCCGACGAGGTCCTCAATGTAGTTGAGGCATCCCATACAGAGTCGACCAGGAAATGCTATGCCTTCAAATGGAAGAGGTTTTCCATTTGGTGTCAGGGCAAGGGCTTGGACCCTTCCTCCTGTTCCTTGGCAAGCATCTTGGACTATTTATGGTCCCTTTCTCAGCAAGGGCTTAGGTCGACGACCCTAAGGGTGCACCTGGCAGCCATCTCTGCTTATAGGGCGCGGGCCGGGAAGCAGTTGGTGGCACAGGAAAAGGTGGTCTGGCGCTTTTTCAAAGGCCTTGATCACATTTCCCCTCCGGTGCGAGAACCTCCACCTCCGTGGGATCTACTGCTGGTACTGGCAAAGCTCATGGGCAAGCCATTCGAACCAATGCACAGGTGTGATCTCTCTCACCTGTCGTGGAAGACCGCCTTCTTGGTGGCTATTACGTCAGCCAGAAGGATGGGACAGCTCCAGGCACTTTCCATCGAATCTCCTTACCTGGTCTTCCACAGGGACAAGGTTGTCCTGTGCCTCACCCGAAATTCCTTCCGAAGGTGGTGTCGGAGTTTCACCTTAACCAGGTGTTGACTCTGCCGGTGTTCTACCCCAATCACACCTCGGAGGCCGAATACAGGCTCCATACTTTGGACCCTAGAAGGGCGCTCGCGTATTATAAGGAGTGCACGGCAGAAATTCGGGGAGAGGTTCGCCAGCTGTTTGTCACCTACGCTGAAGCCGCACATGGCAGACCTGCAGTCAAGCGGACGATAAGCAGGTGGGTCACCTCCTGCATAGATCTCTGCTATAAGTTGGTGGGCATGGAGCCTCCCAGAGGGATAAGAGCTCATTCTACCCGTCATACTGTTAGCATCGGTGGCTGCTTCCAGGGACGTCCTATTCAGGAAATCTGCAGGGCTGCTACCTGGAAGTCAGCACATACCTTCATTACCCACTACCACATCGACCTTGAGTCACGCCGATGCTGGTTTTGGGGCCTGTCTCCAGTCTCTATTTCCCCAAGTGGCATCGGGGTGTGCGCCTTTGCCTCCTCCTCCCGGAGAACTGCTAGGAGTCTGCCTGACTGTGGATGAACAACATATCCATGTCCCTAGAAATACAGGTTACTCACCTGTAACAGGAGTTCTAGGAATGGTATATGTTGTTCATCCACACTTCCCACCCGACTCTCGAGCTCGACGACAACCTGAGCTTCCAGCGGCCAGATCTGGCCATGGGGCGGAGCCGAGTTTTACCACCCGGTGGGTGGGAGGAGCCAGCTTGAAGACCTTCCGGCAAGATTTAAAGCAGCAAGGATACCTGCCAGACAGTGTGGATGAACAACATATACCATTCCTAGAACTCCTGTTACAGGTGAGTAACCTGTATTTCCTGCAGTAAGTCTTCACATATAGGACTGCGCCCCCTGGTGTCAGGTCTGGACGGCAAACTTGTAGCTAGCATCACCACCCCTTGAATAGTCGGGCTGACGTTGCATCACCTGACGATGGGGGTGGTCCCACGCCCACCCTCCAGGTCTTTCCCGCCATCGCACCAGTTCATTCAACAGACAGTAGAACAGCAATCAGTCACCCACCTTAATTCAACATTTTTTCATCTTTTTTCTGAAGAAATCCTTTCTAAAAATACGCAGTGTATGTTGTCTCACCCTAAGAAAAAATGCACAAAGTGCGGCACCCAAATCCCGCACAGGGACGACCACTCCCATTGCCTGCTCTGCCTGGGGCCTAAGCACAACTCGGCTGAGTGTGCTACTTGTCAGGGCTTTAACCAAGCCACCTGGACCCGTCATAAGCAGATCCTCAAGGTCCACCTTCTGACTCAGAGTCTAGCTTCGATGGAAAAGGAGCTTCAGGAGCTCAGGGAGAGGTCATCGTTGCTGTCACTGTAGAAGTAGAAAAAGAAGGAGGACAAGGAGAAGCACCAGGAGAGATGCCCGTCTCCTCAGGGTAAAACCAGCCTTCCTTCAGTCGATGACCAGGGTGCGTCCTCTAAAACTGTGAGTACCATTCCTGCTTGGTCTTCATCTGCTTCGGTGGGGCAAATGCCCTTTTCCCCTACTGCCGAGGTGGGCGGGTAGCCGGTGGTTGCCTCTTTGGAGGTCCTTGTTCATTCTCCCACTAGTAGCACAGTCAATAAGCCACCCTCCGACTATGTCGCTTTGCACTTGGCACTGACCAATCAGCCTGACCACGGTCTTTCTGCCACTGCCAGCCCAGTCATGACTGGTAAGTCAGCCAACTGAGCCTTCGTCGACCACGCAGCTATTTCTACTCTCCTGTCAGGCTCCCTTGTGGACCCCGACCCCGGGACGAGTGTGCTCATGGAGGAACCCTCATCCCTGCTGTTTTCCACCCCCAAGGATTTGCCATCCATTCCCAGCTTTTTCCTTCCTTCGGGAATGCTTCAAGAGCTGTCACTGGGGTCCATCCAGGAGCTCTCCCCTTCGCCAGGGTCTGTCCCGCCACTGGATCCCATTCTTCCCGGGGACCCGTTGCTGGACTTGGGACTTGCAGGCATGGACCCTCCTCTCTCGGGTCCCACGAGCCCTTCACCTGACCCTCTGCTGTTGCCCAGCAGCCCTTCAGTGCCACCCCGGGCCGGGCCTTCAGCTCCTCCTGCTGGCCTCTCTGGCAGTTTTCCAGGTTTTTATCCCCAATTTACATCTCCGGGTGGCCCACCACCGAATCTGTCTCGTCCGACGCCAGGTCTTGTGTTGCCGACACCAGATTACCTGCCTAATCTGGGTTACCTGCCGACACCAGGCTACCCTACGCCAAGTTACCTGATGCCAGGCTACCCAACGCCGGGCTAGCCACTGTCTGGATATATGATGCCTGGATACCCTTCGCTTGGGATCTTGGGTTACCAGTATCAGTACCCTTACTGGCATTCCCCCCAGCTACCCAGCTTACCCCGGGTATCCCAGGTTTCAGCTTCCACCACCACCTCCTCCACCTCCGCCGCCAGACTGTGATTCCATACTCCCGTGGTGGCAGGATGCCAGGACGCAGCTTCTGACTGAATTAAAACAGTCAAAACAATAAAGAAAAGCTGCCCCAACTGGCCAGGTGTGCTAGTGAGAGCAACAACCAACCAAACAGAAAACTCCAGCACCACCCACTGCAGCCTGGATAAATAAGACCCATTCACAAAATACCAAAGAAGCTGTAATGCATGTTAACAAATATTTTTTTTACTTTATTCAGTACATTCATATATGAAAAAGCAGCTAAAAAGCACCTAGGACCTTCCAAAATGAGAGCTCACAGCAAGACCCACCAGCCTCCTACCGGTTTTGCTTCAGAGCATCCTCAGGGAGTGTTCAAACAGGTGATGCACTCTACTTTTAAAGGTAGATTTTAAAGTGACAGTGTATATACAATATTATGTCTCACCCTAGAGCGACACACACCTATAATAAAATGTATATATAAAACATACAAATAGTGTATATATAAATCACAGAACATCAGACTCACTACAAGTGCAGATGATCACAAATTTGGCTAAATAATGAAAACAAAGACACTTAGAGACAAAAAATAATGATAATGAAATGAAAATCTATCACACATGTGTACTCACAGTTGAAAATGCATATATGAACAGGCTTGTCAGAGCACAAGGGTAATGCCAATACATTACCTCAAAAAACTCCATAAGTGCACGGAGTAAAAAACATATATGTGAACTCTTTATCATGTGCACTTTACCTTGCCTGTTCATACACATTAAAGACATTAAAGCCCAGTCACCGAGGCATCCATATCAAGGCTAAATCCAATAAAGTTACAGCTACCACTGAATCCGGCCTGTATACCCAGGAAAAAGATTATATATATATATATATATATATATATATATATATATATATATATATTTATATTGCCAACAACAGACGCTCGCGCTTCCTTTTACTGTTCAAAAGCCGCCGGCTCGGTCACTGCAGCACTCTATGTGCAGTCGGAAGCTTTTTTCAACAAGAGACAGTAACACAAACATAAAGCACAGCGTTTTCTCAGTTACTAAACCCAGGGCACCTCCTACAAAACATTTGGCAATGTACCAATCGTCAGTGTGAATAGCGCTCAGTCACGCTACAATTACAGGGAAACTGAAAGTGCTCAGAGTGGCAGGATCAACCAGATAAGTTTCGATATGACGTATAGGAACGTGGAGATAACATATGACGTATAGGAACATGAAGATAACAATGTTATCTTCACTGGCCAACTGAGATATCATGTTTTATACTGTTATTTATCTGACAACATACATTGTATAAATATATATATACTGTATATATATATGTTTATACAGTAGGAGTGAGCTATATTTTTCACTGATAAAAGCATGTATTGCTACCACAGTGAGGTAAATGCAAGCCCAGGCTAACACAGTGATGATAAATGCTGTTTACTGCGCTTGCTGCAACTTGTTTCAGCTCAGTAAAACAACAAATGAAATTCACCTGTCTTTCAAGTCCCTAAAGCCCCAACAACAGGTTTACTGAATTCAGTCTCACAGAGACTCACATGCTGAGAAGATCTCTAAAGTTCCTACTAGAAGAAAAAAAGAAAGAGCACTGACTGCTAAATACATCAAACCATGTAGACTCATAGCAACAAACATACTCTGACACAGCTCAACTATACTGGAAGAATAAATACATTCTCCTTACAGAAGAAAACAAATCCAATGAATGTGTAAGAAGTTTTTCTATCTTGCACTCAGTTTGAAAGCAACACAGAACCACTTTAGAAAAGCCTACTGTATAAATCGCACACATGATGTGCAGATCGTGTGATATGTGAAATATTTTCACTCGTGAACAGTGACC
The DNA here is from genome assembly GCA_016271365.2 of Neoceratodus forsteri. Lineage (NCBI taxonomy): Eukaryota > Metazoa > Chordata > Ceratodontiformes > Ceratodontidae > Neoceratodus > Neoceratodus forsteri. The sequence continues at coordinate 896,021,352 of CM057450.1, forward strand.
TCTGGATACTCTCACTCGTGCCTTCGACACTCGTAAGTATCCAGAGGTCACTGTTCACTCATGAAGATATTTCACATCACACCCTGCCCATCACGTATGTGTGTGTATATATTGTCGTGGAAAAAATATATTTTTTTTACACTTTACTTTAAAATTAGGCTTAGGAACACTGCATGTAGTAAAAAGAAAAGTTTAATACATATGCATATGGGAGTCTGCTTCCAACAACATGCAAGGCTCCCTGAGTTTTATTAGTCAATCACTTTTATACCTTTTTATCAAGGTGTTGCTAATTCCAATGAAATAGTATCTTATTCCAAGAACTGTTATCTTAATTCCAAGAACTGCTGTCAACAACTTTTTAATATGGTTTTGGTTTCCTGACAGTTAGTTCCAATTTTTTAGGTTGTTACAACCAGTTCTAACCAGTTTTATTTTGCTTTCTGCTTCTACAAATGTACCTCAAGTAACCTCAGTGACATTCTGTAACCCTGTAACAGCATATACTAGCATGAACTCAGAAATTTCTACTACATTCTCCCCCCTTTTGATACTTTGTATCAACTAACCACTCCCCTTTTTATTTATATGATTTAAAACTGGTTGCCAGCATACAGATAGTTAAGGCATTTATAAAAAACATTTTGTTTTGGAGTTGATACAGAGGGAGTTACAGATGGAACACAAATGGTGAGTTTGTAAAACACAATACAGAACTGAGGGATGTCAACACTACAATTTAAATATGTGAAAAAAAATGCTAACATGTGATACCACATATAACACAATATAACATAATAATTTTGTTGATGAAAAAGAGTTTATAGAATTCACTTTGAGAGTGAATAAGGTAGATGCTACCTTGTGTTGAGGTGTGGCACACCCTTGGAGCTTGATTGAAGAATCTGTTGATAATGTCTCTTGACAGATAAGTCCTTATAAAACATAACAGTCCATAAAGTTAACAGTCCATAAAGTTTATATAAGTAAGCACAGGTTGGTGTAACTACAGTACAGGTGAAATGTCCTTTGCAGAATGGTGGTAACCCCACAAGGCACATGGGGCAATGCAGACAGTAATTTAAAAACAAACACCAGCACAGTAGAAAAGTCAGTGTTTATTTTGCTGGCTGCTGGATGGCTGATTAGCAGACACACTGGCCAGGGGTGCATTGAGTCCTTTTAATGGAGTAGCCACACACACACACACTGGCATGGCATTTGTTTTGTGGTAGTTGATTACACCCCAGCATAAAGATTAACAGTCCATAAAAAGGTAACAATTGACAATAAACCATTAAGAACACAGCCCATAACAGAGCAATAGGGTTGTAGAAAGTACTAGCCATGTTTGGAACAAGCAGCAGTGAAGAAAATGGATGTGTTGCTTGAAGGTCAATTGAAGAAGAATTTTTTTTGCTGGAGTTAGGGGATTGCCCCTTTCCCAGACTTAACTTTATAATAAGCAGAAACAATAAGTTTGATTGCAGAGTCTGAACTGACTGGACCTTTTTTAGTGGATTTAAAGTTCTACTAATAGGTGTAATTTTGCTGAAAACATTACCCTTGCAGAGGTAATAATAACTTGATTTATGCAATAGTCCTTATATGGAACTAGTCAGGCACAAAGATAGTGATGACATTAAAGCTGTGGCAGTTGTTTTCTTTTTAGGAAAAAAGATGAAGGTCTTGGCAACTTAGATGAAAGTATTATACTGCTGTGGAATGTGGAGATCTTATGTGTGCCACACCGTGGAAATTTGCAAACTTGCAAAGTGTGTGAGACACTGAATTAAAAACACATAAATAACAATTTTTTAAACCATTGACTTTTTGTTTTGTAAAGAGTGGTGTGACAGAGCCTAAATTTTGGCAATTGGAAAGAGAAAAATAAAAATGGGACATTAACCGCACGCCCTGGGGGTGCAGGCCGAGGTTTAATTATACCATTTGACCATTTGTAAATTATGACAATGTTATGGTTACACCCCTGCTTTTAAATTACAGAAGCAGTTATGACAGTGATGAACATTATTTTCCTGTTTGTTGCAAGCAGGCCTGACTGAGACCTGAGTCATAAAATTTTGTAATGTTACAATAACATGCTTTAAACATATAGTTTATAGCAATATGCCTGATACACTGTGCAATTAGCGGGACAAATACATATGTTGTTGGCCTATGCCAATTTAATAACAGTGCCTATTGCAGCTGTGAATAATAAGACAAACGGAGCATTAATTTGTCTGGGGTTTTGCTTTGGAACATATTGTAGGGGTGGGTCAGCAATGCTGGCCCCAGTATTTAGGTTTGGTTATGAGCATTAAAAACGTTATACATGTGGAGCACTTTTTTGAATACATACATGATACAGTGTAGCAAGATGTATATTAAAACATTATAACATAAACGTGAAACATTAGTGTTTGCAATAGAACAATTTTAGTATTGAGCATAATGCATAACATACATTTTAAACAACAAATATAAACTGTAAACTTAGTTTAAAGTCCAGGAATGTTAGAGTATTATGAATTTACTGGTTTAAAAAAAAAAATGCATTTATTGCTGTAAGGTTATGACAAAAGTTGTTTTACATTTGTTTTGACAGGATAAGAAAGCTGAAAAGACAATTAAAAGAATGAATATGTGTGGACATACATACACAACTTTACCCTCCAGCGTAACTGATTACTTGCTAAGGGCAGAAGCCCTTGTATTAATAATAGGTGTGGGATTTAACTGTTTGCACTAGACAAAGCAGAAGGGCTTGGGCTGGGTTATGCTGTCAAAATAGTTTGGGTCTTTTTTAAAACCTGTAAATAAGAAACTATTATTGGCAAATACACATTTTCCTTATTTACCCCTCTGGGGGGGACAGTGATATACCTTGCAACCTTTGTGGGTATTACACGAAGGGAGGAAGGGTAGCTTACCCCCTTCCCCCCAAGCTCCTACTGGTGGAAGAGACAGCTCAAATACTGTAGCAATAAAAAGGTTAGCTGTGGATGGTGACATGATTTCCACCTACTACACTTTAAATTATAACAAGATAATATTACAATTAGTTTAGTAAGTTTCATACCTTACTATAAAGATGGGGAAATTCTTTTTCTCTAGAAGAAAGAGAAGAAACACAGACAAACAACAAAAACAAACACACACCAGTTTAAAAATAAAACAAGATTATTTTCATAGGATAAAAGAAGCCAAGCGTCCCTGGGTTTCCTTATTTTAAGCATGACAAAATGTCAGCTGAGTTTATAAGATTCGGATTGATGGTAATACTGTACGTATGTATTTTTAGAATGCATTTTAAAAAGAAAAAAAAATGATTACACCATGGTCACACATAAAAACTAAAACCATTGTTTTTTAACTGTAGATGGTAAACTCTCAAAAACAGCTGTAATAGTCCTTTTTTTTAAAGCGTACTGTATATATATAATAAAAATATGGGGAGATGATGAATAATTCTCCCCTTTCAGCTGGAGTATTGCCTGTGTTGGCTGCAAGTCAGAAGCAGTGAGAGGAGAAGAAACGTTTGTTTCTCTTTACTTAGAATACTAGTTTTGCAATAAAAAGTCAAATTACATGGTTTACTCGTGGTGTACTTTCATGAAAACATACATTTTGTGTGAAAAGTTGTGCTTTAGGTATGGAATACACATTAAGTCTGAACTGGTAGTAACATAAAATGTTGAAACACAAGAAGGTCAAATAATGTGCAAAAGGTCACAGTGTGCATGAAAGGGTAGTTTAAACCCAGTTATTTTTGTAGTGTCCTTGAACACTAGTAATATTAAAATATTTTTAAATAATAATAGAGCATACAATAAAGCTGCTGGCCAAGACAGTACACACACATACACATACACAAAAAGAAATACTTAACACAAAATAAGACTGACATTATTTGACACTAATTTGCTGAGGTAATGCCCATAGTTTTATTAGAAAACTGTACGTGTTTTAGATATATGTGCTGCCTCCTGCCTGTCTTGTAACACTGACAATTTTTAAACCAACACATTTATACATATTGCCATGCCAAATCTTTCCAGAACAAAACACTTTCTAAACACATTTTAACTCCGTTAAAACACAGCACAACATACCATTTGTAAGTGAACACATCTCGTATAACATGGTTACACCTTTTGGCACATAGCTAAAATATGGCACTTTGCCATTTTGCAAAAAGTTTCTGGTTTTAACTAGAAGTATGATAAAGCCATTTATAGCTGTTAACACATTATATTTTTACCTAGCAGTGGCTTGGCACGTTGCTTGCAAACTACAAATTTTTTTGCACATTGCAATTTATGATGTCATATTTTTTTACCTTCAACACTACCTGCTCCAACCAACAGCTACATACAAAAGTTTTTTACTGACCCTATCTAGGCAGCACAAATGTTTCATTAAAAATAAAACCAATTAAAACAGTTAGATATGAGGCAAAGAAGCTTCCTCTTTCTTTTTTACTGTAACATGTTGTGCACCGAAGGCAGTCAATTCTATTTCGCAACCTTGACAACAGAACATAATTACAGAACACAGATATACGCTGGAAAATATGCACAAGAGAGATGGAGCATTACCTTGTTTAGTATATGTATTACAGAAATAAAACAGACATAAAAAAACTTTAAATAATAAAACAATTTAGACTTACCAAGGTATTTTCTTCTTCTTTTTGATACACTGGTCCGATTGAGAAAACCGACTGCAGGACCTTCATGATAATTTTCAAACGCTGCAGCTATTAACCCTTTTAAAGGTTTTAACCCTTTCAAAGGTTTTCTTTTGGCCATTTTAGTAACCTGCCAAACCAAGTCTTTTTCCAGAGCTCTGGGTTGCAGTTTAAAAACAAAAACAAAAAAAAAATCTCTGAGAGTACTAGGTTGAGATTCATTTGGTAGAGGTTCCCAGTACTTGAGTTTGGGATTAAATGTTTTAACCTCTATAGGAGGCAAGGGAACTTGAAATTGATACAGAAAAACTTGAAACTACACAGATAGGCAACATGGGGGATTTTCAAATCATGCCTGCCTGTAGTCTACCATTGTCGTGTACATTTACAGTAGTTTATTTTTTTTCTCTAAATGTTGCTTATTTAACGTTATTTAATCAGCCGCTGCTTTTTACTAAAAACAGCCTGAACTGTGAAAGCCATCATTGGCTCCAACAGTATATACTTGTAGCAAGCACAAATTACAAGGGCAAAGGGCAGTTGCCCTTGCTTGTTTGAGAGACTTTTCCTTAATACATTTCTCCACATATTCTTTTACAGTTTCATTAAAGAGAAAAGATAAAAAAAAACAACCACCGGGAGTTACTGTTGCCTGCCTCCTTCAACCTTTTTCTCCCTATTTTTTTAAAGGTGCTCAACCCATCTAAGGGTTCTGTTGCTGGAGTGCTCAACCCACTTAAAGGTTCTGTTGCTGGGGTGCTCAACCCACTTAAAGGTTCTGTTGCTGTCCCCCCCCCCTTGTCTGTCTTATACTCACACACTGTCAGAGCAGGTCAAACGTCCCTATTTACTTGTTACCGGTTTACTTTATGGCGCCTAGTCCCTATTGCCACTATTTTAGGCTCAGACTTATAGCTACTTTTGTCACTATTTCAGACTCAAGCTATCCTGATATTAGTTACAACTTATACAAGCAATTTTTCCTTTTTTTTTTTTTTTATTACATGCAATGGCCTGAGTGCAGGTACTTACAGTGATTAGCGCCGTCTGGGTCCGAAGAGAATCCTCTGCGATTGGGGACGGTCCCACCCTGGCTCCGCTTGCTGTAGGTGGATTTCCCTCTGTTTTTCAGTACTTTTACCAGAAGTCTTGGGATTCGTCCCCACCAGGACTACTCGGGTCCAGTCCGTGCTGATCCTGCCGATCACGCCAAAACTGTCGTGGAAAAAATATATTCTTCTTACACTTTACTTTAAAATCAGGCTCAGGAACACTGCATGTAGTAAAAAGAAAAGTTTAATACATATGCATATGGGAGTCTGCTTCCAACAACATGCAAGGCTCCCTGAGTTTCATTAGTCAATCACTTTTATACCTTTTTATCAAGGTGTTGCTAATTCCAATGAAATAGTATCTTATTCCAAGAACTGCTGTCAACAACTTTTTAATATGGTTTTGGTTTTCTGACAGTTAGTTCCTCTTTTTTAGGTTGTTACAACCAGTTCTAACCAGTTTTATTTTGCTTTCTGCTTCTACAAATGTACCTCAAGTAACCTCAGTGACATTCTGTAACCCTGTAACAGCATATACTAGCATGAACTCAAAAATTTCTACTACAGTATACTGTATATATATATATATATATATATATATATATATATATATATGTATGTATTTATATATATATATATATATATATATATGTATATGTATACAATTATACAATATGAAAAAACAGCCAAGGAGCTACAGTACCTACACAAAGACAAACCAAAGTGAATTTTTGAAAAAACATTATACGCTAAAAATGCATGAATACGCCGGCCCGGTGGCGCTGAGGATTGAGGCGCTGGACGCCACGCCGCCGACCCGTGTTCGGGAACGGGCACGGGTTGCCGTGGGTCGGCAGGGAGGAGATGGATTGAGCATCCAATGGACTGCTCTCCATCTCCGGGAAGGGGGGATTTGGACGGCCGGTGCTTTCCTGACCCCTAGTGGAGGCTGGGGGTCGGTGGCACGTAGCTGCAACTTAAGGGGGCAGGGACGTGGCAGACGCTTGACTGGAGCACGCATGGGAGCATGCGTGCTCCCAGTCGCTGGCGTCATTGCACGCCGTGTCCCACAGGGGAGAAAAAGTGGTGGAAAAAGAGAGAGAGCCCGGCAGAATGATGTTGTGCCCTACAACACCGTCCCTGGGAAGGGCACCTCCCTGCATGGATCCATTGGGGTGGGTTGAGTCGCCTCCCACCACCCCTGCCACCGCGTAAGTCGGGGTGCATAAGGGGGGTCTGATCTTCGGGATGGCTCTGGGGGCACAACAGACAGCAGTCTTGCAGCCGGAGCTCTGGAGTAAAAAAAAAAAAAAAATGCATGAATACAGTGAAACACATAAAAGTAATCTAATCTAAATCACAAGCAATTTTTTGTTTATGAAGACTATAATAGTATATCTAATTGGAATACTACACTCCAAAATAGGGATATAATAGTAGCCTAAATGTCAGGCCCAATAAACTCAAATGGGTGTAGTTCCTCAATCACTCAATACTTACTAACCAAAAATTAATTAATTTATTCAAAAATGGCTCTAGCTCAAAGATTTCATTTAATCCTGGGTAACGTAATGCCCCTTATCTGTGTATCCAGTACTGCTCTCTTTGGGAAAGAAGCAATTCAAGGTCACCTCCCCTGTGGCCCAACCTCACCCTCTCTATTCCACAGAACAGAAATTGGTGATGTGAGGTCATAGGTGCTTTTTGGCTGCTTTTTCATATATGAATGTACTGAATAAAATAAAAAAATATTTGTTAACATGCATTACAGCTTGTTTGGTATTTTGTGAATGGGTCTTATTTATCCAGGCTGCAGTGGGTGATGCTAGAGTTTTCTGTTTGTGTGAATTAAACAGTCCCAACCTCAAGAGAGTACCCTCTTCCAGGGGTCCCAACCCCCAGCCCTGTGCCATCTGGCCCTGCCTCGGGCTCCCTCCCTCCCTGTGGGTGACATGGAAATGGATCTCTGTATGCCTAGCAGACCGGAATCTTCCGAGTCAGATGAGGACCAGTCAGAACCCCATTCCTCTACTGAACCTCAACCTAAGGAGTCCCCCTAGTCTCCACCAGAGGACCCTTCCTTTGAGGAAATTTTACGGACTATTCAAAAGACTTCAGGCTGGCCGTCTAAGGAGCAGGATCCTCAGCGTAAGAGGCTCGCTGAGCATCTAGACCTCACCAATGTGGATCCCCTCCCTATCCCCCAGTGGATGGGTCCACATGAGGATCTTGCGTCTACAATATGGCAGCAGCCTTCCTCCATCCCAGCAGTATATAGGAAGGCTGACAGAACCTACTTGCCCCTGTAAGGGATATCCCACCTCACCACACAGGCCAAAGCTGACTCCATGGTCATCACTGCTGCCTATGACTGTTCAGCCCAACTGAAACATCTCAGCTCCTCTCCTCCGGACAAGACTCAAAACAGCTGGACCTATATGGCAGAAAGATTTACACCTTGGCCACCTGTGCTATGCGCTGTCTTAATTACGTCTCACACATGGTGACATTCCAGAAGTTCTCACTTTTGGAGTTAGAGAGAGAGAGATATCTCCAGGACATCCCTGATGAGCAACTCAGGGTCAGGTTACTGGAGAAAGTAGGGATGAACAAATCCTCATGCCGGCACACACTCCAAGCCGCCTATGATTCCGTGGACTCGGTGGCTTGGGCTGCAGCCTCAGAGGTCTGCCTTAGGCATCTAGCCTGGTTGCGCCTAGCAGGTCTGGCATTGGATATACAGTCCACCCTATTGGACGCACCTTTCAGAGGCCCTGTTCTCTTTGGCGGTGACGCTGAAGATATTCCCACCGGGCTTCAGGAGAGTGGTAGGTCCTTCAGAGACATACACTCCTTATACCTCACAGGGCAGAAGAAGTAGCCTTTTCATCACAAAAGAAACTGGAACAGAAATCAGAACCAGGGCAAACACCAAGGAAAACGTTGAACCACTGGCTCAGGAGCACAACCTCCTCAGGCCAAATTTGCCAAGGCAGCCTCAGGAGCCAAAGCTCCCTTCCCCTCCACATCCTGACTCGCTTCCCCTCCTCCCGCTCCCTCCGCCCCCCTCGGAAGAACCGGTAGGAGGAAGGTTTGGCCTGCACCTCAATGGGTGGAAGGCCGTCACCGCAGGTGTATGGGTCCTTCAACTCATACAAAGAGATCACTCAATCGACTTCCTGGAGATACCACTAGCAAATCCTCCAGGAAGGTCCTTCTATCCATCGGGGCAGATCCCCATTGTCCATCAAGAAATCCAGGCTCTGCTCCAAAAAGTCACTATAAAGCTTGTTCCTCCACTTCTTCCTAGTTCCAAAAAAGACGGGGGATCTAAGACCTATCCTGGATCTCCACATACTCAACCACTTTGTAGAATACAAGAGGTTCCGCATGCTGACTCTCCAGGGTCTCCTGCTCCTGCCAAACACCTGGCTATGCTCCCTGGGTATGCAGGATGCTTAACTTCAGATTCCTATCCTCCCGGCCCACTGCCGCTTCCTCTGGTTCTCCTTCCTGAGGAATCATTTCTAATTCAAGGCACTTGCCTTTGGCCTGTCCTCAGCGCCTCAGGTCTTCACTAAGTGCCTAGCAGTGGTAGCGGTGTTCCTCTGCCACAGGGGCATATAACGTGTTCCCATACCTGAACGACTGGTTATTTTCGGCCCCATCCCCGGACAGCCTGATGAAGTCCCTCTTCTTCACTCTGGATCTGTTTTCCCACATGGGCATTTCAGTCAACCTACCAAATCTCAGTTAGAACCCTCTCAGTGCCTCCAGTTCATTGGAGCAGTGCTGGATACGGTCTAGAGCAAGGCCTTCTTACCACTAGACTGAGCGGAGACTCTGGTCGCACAAGCCACCTTGGTGGCCAAGTCTCGGTGGACCCCCAGCTCGCTTAGTGCTGCGCCTTCCGGCAGCTGCCATTCCAACTGTCCTCCTGGCCAGCCTGCACATGAGAGTCACCCAGTGGTCTCTCAGAGTCCAATGGGATCAGTGGTTGGACAACATGAACCAGCTAGTTATGACCTCCAACAATCTTCAGAAAGATCTCCCCCTGGAAGCAGGACCTTAACAACCTGTTGGTGGGGGCCCCCTTCCACTTTCAAGCTCCGCATACTCAACCACTTTGTAGAATACAGGTTCCACATGCTGACTTTCCAGGGTCTCCTGCCCCTGCTCCTGCCAAACACCTGGCTGTGCTCCCTGGATATGCAGGATGCTTAACTTCAGATTCCTATCCTCCCAGTCCACCACCGTTTCCTCCGGGTTCTTCTTCCTGGGGAATCATTTCCAGTTCAAGGCACTTCCCATTGGCCTGTCCTCAATGCCTCAGGTCTTCACCAAGTGCCTAGCAGTGGTAGCAGTGTTCCTCTGCCACAGGGGCATATAACATGTTCCCATACCTGAACGACTGGTTATTTTCAGCCCCATCCCCGGACAGCCTAAAGAAGTCCCCCTTCTTCACTCTGGATCTGTTTTCCCACCTAGGCATTTTGGTCAACCTACCCAAATCTCACTTAGAACCCTCTCAGTGCCTCCAGTTCATTGGAGCAGTGCTAGATATGGTCTAGAGCAAGGCCTTCTTACCACTAGACTGAGCGGAGACTCTGGTCTCACAAGCCACCTTGGTGGTCAAGTCTCAGTGGACTTCTTCACTCTGGATCTGTTTTCCCACCTGGGCATTTCAGTCAACCTACCCAAGTCTTAGTTAGAACCCTCTCAGTGCCTCCAGTTCATTGGAGCAGTGCTGAATATGGTCTAGAGCAAGGCCTTCTTACCACTAGACTGAGTGGAGACTCTGGTCTCACAAGCAACCTTGGTGGCCAAGTCTCGGTGGACCCCGGCTCACTCAGTGCTTCGCCTTCTGGGCCTTATGGCAGCTGCCATTTCAGCTGTCCTCCTGGCCAGCCTGCACATGAGTCACCCAGTGGTCTCTCAGAGTCCAGTGGCACCAGCAGTTGGACGACATGGACCAGCTGGTTATGATCTCCAACAATCTTCAGAAAGATCTCCCCTGGTAGCAGGACTTTAACAACCTGTTGGTGGGGCCCCCCCTTCCACTTTCAAGCTCCTTCTCAAACCCTTACCTCAGATGCTTCCAATCTGGGTTGGGGAGCTCATTTTGGGGATCACAGGATGCAAGGCTCCTGGTCCCCCTTGGAGGAGAACCTTTACATCAATATCCTGGACACAAGAGAAGTCCTCTGTGCGCTCCAGGCCTTCCAGTCTTTACTTCGTCTGGGAACACTGCTCATCCAGACAGACAACATGCCCACTGTCTGGTATCTCAACAAACAGGGAAGTAACCAATCGTACCCTCTCTGCAGAGAGGCAAAAAGAGTATGGTATTGGGCAATTCAGCATGGCCTGACTCTGACAGCAGTCCATGTGCCGGGAGTTCACAATACCCTGGCTGACAGTCTCAGCCGATCGGTCGCCAGGGCTCACGAGTGGGAACTAAAACAGGAGGTAGTAGAAGACTTGTTTCTTCTGTGGGGTCTACCAGATCTAGACCTGTTTGCATCCCCATCCAACGCAAGACTACCCAGCTTTTGCTCACTGGTTCCCGAGCATGGTGCTTTTTGGCGAGACGCACTGTCTGTCTCCTGGACAGGGAGGTTTCTGTATGCATTTCCTCCCTTTCCTCTTATTCAGAAAGTTCTTCTGAAACTACAGGCAGAGGGGCCTCACATGATCTTGATAGCTCTTCTGTGGCCCCGGCAGATTTGGTTCCGCTGTTGCAGCAATTAATTCTAGAACCGCTGGTTCCTCTGCCTCTGTCCCACGACTTTCTGTCTCAGCAGCAGGGCACCTTGGTACATCCGAGCCTCAGGTCTCTCCACCTTCATGTGTGGCACCTGTGGACATAATGATGTCCCACTATGGTGTGTCCACACAGGTTGCCCAGGTCCTGGTGGAGGCTAGGAAACCCTCCACCAGGTCCACCTATGCCATGAAATGGAAGAGATTTTCTGTTTGGGCCACAGCTAAGTGCATGGACCCCTTTTTCTGCTCAGCCTTAAAGAGTGTTAGAGTACCTGTTGCATCTTCCGGAGTTGGGCCTCAGTTACTTCTCACTGAAGTTCCATCTCTCTGCGGTGTCGGCCTACCACCATCCAGTGGAGGGCAAAACCCTAGCCCAGCTAGAGGTTTCTAAGACTTTCTTGAAGCAGATCCTTCATATTAAACCTCCAGTCTGGAATACATGTCCTCCCTGGGGCCTTAATTTTATGTTGGAAAAACTTACTTTGCCCCCTTTTGAACTGGCAGCAAGTTGTGATATGCACTTCCTGGCTTGGAAGACACCGTTTTTGGTTGCAGTTACTTCAGCTCGAAGGGTTTCAGAGCTTCAGGCTCTAGTTTGTAGAGAGTCTTATTTATTTTTCCACAAGGACCGGGTGGTCCTGCAGACTAATCCTGCCTTTCTTCCGAAGATGACTCTCAATCAGAGTGTTGAACTGCCACTTTCTTTCCACAGCATTCCAACAGGGGGGAATACCTTTTGCACACCCTTGTTGCGCACAGGATTCTGAAGTATTATACTTCGCAGACTAAGGATGTAAAAGCACAAGGTTCTTGGCTAGTGGTCCCTGGTAATCCAATAAAGCCACCTGATACCAAATGTTATTTTAAATTAGTTGCAATTTATTAATACCAAATAAGCCCTAATAATTTTACCTCTAACATGATCAGATCTAAACAGCTGATGGCTTTTTACCACCAGGGCTACAGGTACAGAAAAGTGGAGTGAACCACTCCCTTTTCTGGGTGTTTAAGTATCTATAGCAGCCGTAGCTATTCCTCTGAAAACACACTGGCCATGACATTTAGGGTCTGTATTTATACCCCAAAAATGCATGGTGGAAATTCCCAACCGTTACAGCAAATTTTAGCCTAGACATCACATCATTTAATAACATTATGAGACAAGGTTTTGAAAGTACAATGGCCATGAGATACCTCGATCATAAGATACATTTGACACTTTGCCGAGACATGAGGTAATCTTTAAATGGAAAAACAAGTGATCAGGGGATTTTACATTTATCAAAAATAACTCGCTTCAGGATACAGAAAACATATGAGGGACTTCACATTCACTTTAAATAACTTGCTGACTAGACAGTGGCCAAAACAAGGATATAATTGTTTCTTATTAACTCTCTGTTACACATTTTTTTTAAACACAAGAAATTATAAAATGAGGAACTGTATCTAAGCTGCAGTGGTTTGAAGCAGCTGAACCTTATTTTGGCTATGACCTTGGGTTGAAGGAAGGTTTTGTACAAAATGTCTCTGCTGAGCAAAGCAAAGCTAATTTTCTTTAAAACATTTCTTTTTTTTTTAAACACGGTTCACTTATTTTCTACAGTTATTTAAAGGGCCCCAACACCTTTTGAACCTGGGCATCTAAACAGACATCAATTTGCACAGTGGTATCATTATTTGCATGGTTTCAACAATTACTCTCCAAACACCTCTGCACTTACAAGGCACATCAATCTACATGTTGGTATCACGTAGTCATCTACTAGCCACCTTCACCTTTTACTAGCCCTTTGCAGCCTCTACACTAGCCATTTTACACCTTTCTATCTCCTCAACCTTTTGGTTAGCCAATTACATATTGTTGATCAATGTTTGGTCACTGGTCACTAAACTTTGGCCACTGGCCACTTTCAGCAAGGAGGTTCGAAAGTCAAACCAACTCTTTGTGGCCTTTGCCTCCCATTGCCAGGGCAAGGCTATTACTAAACAGACTCTTTCTAGGTGGCTGGCTAATTGTATCCATTACATTTACCAGAAATTCGAGAAACCCCTTCCAGGGGCGATCAAAAGTCACTCCACCAGAAGCATGGCCACTTCTTCCACCTTTTTCAGGAATGTGTCCACTGTGGATATTTGTGCAGCGGCCACTTGGTCTTCCGTCCATATCATCACTGAGCACAACAGTCTGGATATTGCCTCTAGGCATTGTGCTGGTTTCGGCCTTGCAGTTTTACAAGGTCTTCTGTCTTAAGGCAGACCGTTAGTTGGCAGACAGTTTCCTCCTCCCGGAACCTCGTCTCCGACTATTTCTTTTTGTTAGACTGCTTGGAATTCAGTCCTGTATGTGAAGACCTACTGCAGGAACTCTCTCGAAGTAAGATATAGCAGTTACATAAGAACCTACCCTAACAGTAGATCTTCGAGAGTGGTTCCCACAGTAGGTCTGGTTTCCAACCCACCTTTCCTCTAGCTCCTGGAGTTATTTCCTTTTATCCTGTCTAGTCCTCTGGTTCAGCCAGGGCACAGGGTCCCAGGAGTTGTTACTCCTTTTCCTGCTTCCTATTTCTAGGTCTCTAGTGGAAAAGAACTGGAGGGGCAGGCCTTGGGACGCCCTTTATAGTCGAAGCTGATGTGGCATCACTTGGCGACGAGGGCAGTCTCCGCTGATGATTGCTAGCTACAAGTTAGCTGTCCGAACCTGACGCCAGGGGGGTGCAGTCCTATATGTGAAAACCTACTGCAGGAATCTATCTCGAAAATCTACTCTTACGGTATGTTCTTATGTAACTGTTATTTTTTTCTTTGTGTGTATTGTGTTTTGGAACCGGTAAGGTTTTTGGTTTAAACAAAAAATTAGTATTCTCGCGTTTTTTTTTTCCTCAGTCTCTAAACTGGCCTTTAACCAAAACACTTTTAATTTTTTTTTTATCCAGGCTTAACTGCCTGCTGTGGCTAAATGCTAAATTCTAGTGTTTTAGGTTATGTCACAGAAACCCAAGAAAAGAACAGGTCCCACTGGGTTTCAGCATTGTAGAGAGTATGGTGCGCCATTTGCAAAGGCTGACCCACATCTGATTTCAGTGTTCTGCCTAGGTTTGACCACCTGAAGTTCCTAAAGTAAAAAATAAATTTGAGATGATGTCATTTAAGTATAAAGCATCTAAAACATGGAGTAATTGTCTGATAACCATTAAAACTCAAAATGTGACAGTGAGGGAGTTTAAAACAGTGGTGAAACAAGAATATATTTTTCATTGTAACTGTAACCAATGAAATATGACGATCCTTGGATTATATATAGTGTTTAACTGTATATGTTAGTTTTCTTGTCTTGGATTGTATTGTAACTTTTATGAAATATTGTTATATAATGTCATCAAACAGGAGCACCTTGAAAAAAGGGCCTTACAGATTCCGATGGTGTTTGCTGTGAAAAATGTAAAAACTTTTCACCTATTTCCTGTATAAACAAACTCTTTTACTACTACTTCTACCCTAAGGCAGACTGAAATTTGTAAAAACTTCCTGTAGTCTACGCTTTATAGCCAAATTAATAGACTGCAGGAGAAAATGGCTGACAAGGCAGCCGACACTGACGGCCGGTCCATTCCACAACTAAGGATAAACCGGTGAAACTGGAGCGGGTGCTGTCTGACCAGGGCAAGACCTCCAGTATCAAGAAAGGTACAGAGACAGACCGTGAAATGCCTTCTGCAAAAAAGAAAAGAAAAACATCTGGTTTGTAACCGCAGAAGTATGCGGTTGCAGTTTCAACCACTGAGGAAATAGCAACGGCCATTCACATTGTTCAGTCTTTACAGACCAGTTCGGTTGAACTGGGTTAGCATACCACAGCTCACACTTCGGTTCAGAAGCCTGGTACTTCACTCCCCTCTAGTTCATATGACCCTGAGGCTTTCTATGGCCAGGAGTGGGATGATGAGAAAGAATAAGAAGAGGAGGACTTTGGTGAACCCATAGAGCTTGAGGTCTCTCCTGAGCAGCCGGAAGCTTGAGTCCCCACCCCATCCCTCTGGGGACCCCTCCTCTCATTATACCTTTATGGAAAAGGTTGCAGAAGCTCTTGAGCTGCCTGCCCAAGAGACTTCTGAGGAGGAGGAGCCTAACTATGTCGAAATAATGGATGTGTCTGCTACAAAGAGGCTTATGATGCCTATACATAAGACACTTAAAAGGCAAATCATGAAAATTTTGCAGGCGCCCACTTCTGTACCCCCTGTGGATAAGAAGATGGACAGGAGGTATTTGTTGGCTGGTACTGGCACTGAATTTCTATCTAGCAATTGCAGCCATGAGGTAGTGGTTCAGGCTGCTGCCTGTGAAAAACAGGCATCCCTTTAGCTTCTCACCCTCCTGAGAAGGACTTGAGAAGAATCGACTCCATGGCAAAGAAGGGATACCTTGGTGCCTCTCTGAGCATTCAGCAAGCTTCCTACATTGCCTATGTCTCTAGGTATCAGAAGTCACGCTGGGAGTCAGTACATGAGCTGGCTAGCAAGGCTTCTCCCCAGCTGGCAGCAGACTTGCAGGATATTGCCAAAAATGATGTGGAGGCATCCGAGTACCAATTTCACATGGCTGTGCATGCTAATGATAGTGCCTCTAGCGTGATGGCCACTGCTGTCTCTCAGAGAAGGTTTGCTTGGTTAAGATGCACAAATCTTTCTCAGGACACCCAGAAAAAAAGCTCTGGACTTTCCCCTAGTGCAGAATTTACCTTTTGGGGAACAGACGGAGGCCTATATGAAAATGATTGATGAGTGCAGGGCGGCACACAAAAGTGCTGCAGCCAAAGAGAAGAAACATAGAAACAAAATTTGATGGTAGATAAGGACCGCTTGGCCCACCTAGTCTGCCCACTTCCCTACCTACAGGATAGGCCGCAGACCCTAGTTAACCAACAGCCTACTTCCTCCTACCCCCAACTAGAATTGCTTTATGTCTGTCCCATGCATTCTTGAATTCCCCCCACTGTTTTTGACCCACTAGCCCCTCAGGAAGGCTGTTCCATGTATCCACAACCCTCTCTGTGAAAAAATACTTCCTCACATTACCTCTGAGCCGTCCCCCCCCCATCTTCAAATTGTGCCCCCTTGTTCTTGCACACCTCTTTTTCTGAAAGATACTACCCTCTTGGACTTTGTTGATTCCCTTGATGTACTTGAAAGTTTCTATCATGTCCCCCCTCTCCCTCCTCTCCTCTCCTCGAATGTATAGATATTAAGCTTCTTTAATCTCTCTTTGTATGTCTTCTGGTGTAGACCCTGCAGCATTTTAGTTGCCCTCCTCTGGACAGCCTCCATCCTGTCTATGTCCTTGTGGAGATGGGGTCTCCAGAACTGGACACAGTACTCCAGATAGGGTCTCACCAACTGTCTGTACAGAGGGATAACAACTTCCTGTTTTCTACTAGTGATGCCTTCCCTTATGTATCCCAGTATCCCACCAGCCCTCCTTACTGCCTTCTCACATTGCTTGCCCACCTTAAGGTCATCTGATATGACTACTCCCAGGTCCCTTTCCATTTTTGTTGTTTTTATTATCTCACCCCCTATTGTGTACTCTTCCCCTGGGTTTTTGTTTCCCCAGTCCATTACTTTGCACTTCTTTGCATTGAATCTAAGCTGCTATACATTTGACCATTCCTCCAGCCTTGTCAAGTCCTTTTGCATCCTTTCCACCCCACCTTCTATATCAATCCTGTTGCAGATCTTTGTTTTGTTTGCAAAGAGAAATACTTTTCCTTCCAGTCCCTCTGCAATGTCACTTGTAAAGACATTAAAGAGGACTGGTCCTAGTACTGAACCCTGCAGTACCCCACTAGTAACACCCTTTCTTCAGAGTGAACTCCGTTTACTATTACCCTCTGTATCCTGTTGTCCAGCCACTTTTTAACCCAGGCTACCACTTTGGGACTCACTCCAAGGCTGGCTAACTTGTATATTATTCTTTTGTGTGGGACTGTGTCTAATGCCTTGCTAAAGTCTAGGTAGGCCTAGGAAGGCTGCCACCCCACAAAAACAACAGAGATGGGAAGGCAGCGGCAGACCTTATCAGAGGCCTTTTTACCAGGCCAGGCCTTCCCTGCTTACCAGCAGCAAAGAGGCTACTTTAGAGCAGCGTGATGGTGCATAGAGTTGAGGCACTGGACGCCACACCTCGTGCCACGCTGGTGACCCGGGTTCAGGATTGAGCCCAGGTTGGGAGGAGGGTGAGGCTGTTGATCAGCTGCTGGCTGGCAGCTTCCTGCATCGAGAGGGTGGAATGGGTCTCCATGGAGCTTGGCTACCCCCTGGTGCAGACCGGGTGGCAGCACCGCATCAGTGGAGCACCAGCGCTAGGCTGGGGAGGGCAGAAGAGGCTGTTGAGTGGAGCTGCTGTGCCCATGTGTCACTGCTTCTGGGGCCTCAGGTAATGGAGGGTGAAAATGGAGGAAAAATTGGGGGTCGCCAAAGGATGAAGCCTCTGTGCTGGCTTCAGGGTTCCGCCAGGATGCACATAGTGCTAGAAGCTCCCGAACAACTGTGGAGTTCGTTAGGTTGGCCGACGGGTTGGTGGCCTGCCACAGGGATAAAACAGAGTAAAAAAAGAGGCTGCTTTAGGGGTGTTGCAGAAGAGGTGCCAGTCATGCTGAACCTAGCCCTTAGCCCAAAACCCCTGCTAAGCAGACCCCATGAGGCGATTGCCCGGGCCACCTCCCCAATGCCAGTAGGTGGGAGGCTGGCTCGTTACTTCCAGGCATGGCAAACCATTACCACACAAAAGTGGGTCCTAGAAGTAATAAGTCAGGGTCTTGCTCTAAGCTTCAAATCATTCCCCAAAACAAGAGCAAGATCATTCAAACCTGCCACCAACTCAGAAACAGCCCTGCTAGAGGCAGAGATATCCACTTTACTGCAAGAGAGAGCCGTGGAACCGGTTTTTGTTCCATTACAGGGGAAAGGGTTGTATTCAAGGTACTTTCTAAGCTTAAAGAAAAATGGGGAGTGGCAACCCATCCTGGAACTAAGATATCTCAACAAGCATCTGAAAAAAACAAAGTTCAGTATGGTAGCTGTGGCTATGACTGGTTGACATCCTTGAATCTCAAGGACACCTATTTTCATATCCCCACCAGTCAGTGTCACAGAAAGTATCTAAAGATCTTACTTCAAGAGGGTTCCCGCAGTAGTTCTTCACACATAGGACTGCGCCCCCTGGCATCAGGACCACACGGCAAGCTTCTAGCTAGCATTCTATAGCGGGGGACCACCCCGGCATCACATGATGGGACGTCAGCGTGACAGTATATAGGGGCGGTCCCCATGCTTACACTCCAGTCCTTTCCCGCCGTCGACCTGAATCATGATTGAACAGCTTCAGACATCTGCCATCTTTATTAGTGTATTAGTCTTTTCCTTCATTTTCCAAAAACATTGTGTTGTATGTCTTCGTGTAGAACTAAGAAAAAGTGTTCTAAGTGTGACGCGCAGATCCCGCACGGGGACGACCACTCCAGCTGTTTCCTCCATCTGGGCCCTAAACACAAGGTAGAAGATTGCTTAGTCTGCCAATCCTTTAATGAGGCCACGTGCTCCCATTGCCAGAAGGCCCTCGCTGCTCACCTTTTAAAACAACGCCTTGCATCGATAGATAAAGAGCTTCAGAATGTGAGGGAGTACTCATATTCACCCACTCTGGAGAAAAAGAAAGAGAATCACCGGTAGTGGGACAGTTCTTCCTCCACTCAACATCGCCAGACAGCTGACGCCACATCAGGTGGGGCCTCCACATCGATGAGTACCCCACCCACCTCCCAGGACTCCATCTGCCCCAGTGGATCGGATGCCTCCACCACCCTTGCCTTGGTCAGTGGGCAATCGGGTCTCCTTTCCAGAGGACCTTCCTTCGGGGCCTGTTCAAGCTCGACTTATAAGTCTCCCTTTGGCTCTGCCGCCAAGTGCTCAACTCCAGCCTCCCGGCTAATGTCGGCCTGACCTCTCCCTGTAAGTTGGACATCGGCTTCTCCGACACCTACCAGGTTGACGCCGATAGCTTGGTCGCCGGCTCGCCTGATGTCCGCTCCGCAGTTGCTCCCCCATTGGATACCTGTGTTTTTTCTGATGCTGCACAGAGCAAGCTTCCAGGCTCCCATTGGTCCCACGAGGTTCTCCCTCCCAGGCCTGTCTGACCCATCCCGATGTCTCCTTTCCCCTGAATTCGAGGGAATTGAACGTTGCTGTCCAGGAGACCTGTCCTGCATTGAGCTTTCCATCTGAGACTCCTGTCTCCTTGGCAGACCTGTCGACGGGAGTTCCTATCACCTTACCCCCCCTCACCTGTCTCTGATGTTGTTCGCCTTCAGACCCCGGACACTGGGCCACTCCCTGGTTCATCCTTCATCAGATATGGACACGGACCAAGGACTTCTCACTCTGATGCCGGAATACGCTTCTGGCTCTTCTGGGGTTCCTGCTCCATCCCCAGGCCTGCCAACGGACCCTTCTACCCCCAGTGGTCCCTCGGCACCGCCACTCCCTGGGCCTTACGCCCCTCCTCCATCAGGCCCCATGGGCAACTATCTCGGCTACCCGACGCTTCAGTTCCCCTTCTACCTGACACTGGAAGTGCCATTGCTGGGTTACCTGTCACAAGCACCGACTCGAGGGTACCCAACACCAGGCCAGGGTCACATATATCATGGACACCATCCATACCATTACTGGTACCAGACACCTGACTACCCCCCTTATGCCATGGGATACCCAGGCTACCAGCGTCCACCTCCTCCGCCAGAACCACAAGAGACTATGCCGGCTTGGTGGAAGGATGCTAAGTCCCAACTTTTGCAAGAGCTGAGTCAACCACAACTGGTCCTGACTGCTGCCCTGACTCACAGAACAAGAAGCCCATCCCTTATGGACCAGACGTTCGATAGGGATTTGGACAGATGTCCGTCCGATGGGGGTTCCCTCGGGTGCTAGGATCGTGGAGGTGGCCCCAGATGTTACTCCCTTGCCCAGTAGTCCAGAATCTTCTGACTCAGATTCGGACTCCAACTCACTGGAAAATTCAGAGCCTCATTCCTTGATAGAGCCTCAGCCGAAGGAGTCTCCAAAGTCTCCACCAGAGGTTCCATCCTTCGCGGAACTCCTCCGGTCCATTCAGCAGGTCTGCGGTTGGGCATCCCAGGAGATGGACCCCAAGAGAAAGAGGCTGGTCGAGCATCTGGACCTCACCAATGCAGATCCCTTCCCCATTCCTCCATGGACAGGACCGCATGAGAACTTGACCTCTGCTATGTGGCAACAGCCGCCATCTATTCCTGCAAACAGCTGACAGGACCTACCATCCCCCAGAAGGGGCTTGCCATTTGACTGCCCAACCTAAGGCTGATTCTATTGTCATTATAGCAGCCCACGATAGATCAGCAGAGCCTAAACACCTCTTCACCAGACAAGGAGTCCAAACAAATGGACCAATATTGCTGCAAGGTTTATGACTCTTCTAACTGCGCCATTCGATCTTTAAATTATATGGCCCATGTGGTGTCTTTTCAGAAGTCGTCTCTACCCAACTTAGAAAAAGAACTCCAAGGCCATTCCAGAGGAGGACCTCGGGGGTAAGCTATTAGAGAAAGTAAGACTCGACAAGTCTTTCTGCCGCCATGCCTTGTGGGCCACTTATGACGCCATAAATTCTGTGGCCTGTTGCACTGCTACTGGAGTTTGCCTGGGGCACCTGGCCTGGCTTCATCTTGCGGGACTGGCAAAGGAAGTCCAGAGCACCCTGCTGGACACCCACTTCAGGGGTTCTGTCCTTTTTGGGGGTGATGCCAGAGATATTATAACAGAGCTCCAAGAGAGCAGTAGGTCTCTTAAAGATGTCTGCTCCATGTACCACTCAGGCAAAAACCCATGCAGACTTTTCGTTACCCCAAAAGAGGTGGAATAGGCAGAGCCAGGGCAGACGACAGGGTAAGAGTGCCACCAGTTCTGGTACCCAGACTCCTCAGGCGAAGTCCCAAAAGGCTGGCAGCAGAGTGGCTCTCCCTTCCACATCCTGACTCAAGGGGGTTCCCCTCCACCTCCTCACATATTTCTGAAGGAGCCAGTGGGGGGAAGGTTTGCCCTCCACCTGGAAGGATGGAAGGAGATAACCACAGATGCTTTGGGTACTCCAACTTGTAGCAAGAGGACACTCTATCGAGTTCCTGGAGAGACCCCCGAGCAGTCCGCTGGGAAGGTCTCATTACCTGTCAGGCCATCTAAGTCTTATCCAACAGGAAATCCAAGCTCTAGTGACAAAGTCAGCCACAGAGCCAGTTCCATCAGGGCAGATAGGAAGGGGATATTACTCCCACTTCTTTCTAGTACCCAAAAAGACGGGAGATATGAAACCTATTTTAGATCTCGGTCTGCTCAGCCTCTTCGTAGAGTACTAGAGGTTTCACATGCTCACCCTCCAGGGACTCCGTCTCCTGCTCCAACAAAATCAATGACTGTGCTCTCTGGACATGCAGGATGCTTACCTGCCTATTCCTATCCTCCCAGCCCACTGCCACTCCTGAGTTTCTCCTTCCGGGAGGCCCATTATCAGTTCAAGGCTCTCCCTTTTGGCCTCTCCTCGGCTCCTCAGGTGTTCAACAAGTGCCTTGTGGCTGCAACCATGACTTTGCGCTTCAAGAGGATTTATGTGTTCCTTTACCTGGATGACTGGCTGCTGTCAGCACCATCTCAAGACAGTCTGATGGATTCTCTTTCCACCACCCTGGACCTTTTCTGAAGACTTGGCATCACTGTGGACTATCCCATGTCTCAACTGTCTCCTTCCTAGTGCCTTCAGTTCATTGGAATGGTGCTGGATACAGTCCAGGGCAGGGCCTTTTTATCTGTGGACACAGCAAAATCCCTGATTCAGCAAGCTGCGTTGGTGTCCACCTCCCACTGGACAACAGCATGTACTGTCCTCTGCCTGTTAGGTCTTATGGTGGCTGCCATACCCACAGCCTCTTTGGCCAGATTACACATAAGGGTGGCCCTGTGGTCCCTAAGGGTCTAGTGGGATCAATGCATGGATGACATGGATCACAGGATCTTAGTCTCCAACAGCTTGAAGAGAGATCTCCTCTGGTGGCAGAAGCTGTCCAACTTTTCTCGGGTGGGGGGGGTTCCCTTCCATCCCCACACACCCTCCATGACCCTCACAACGGATGCCTCGGGACATGGTTGGGGAGCCCACCTGGGAGACCATCCGACTCAGGGGGACATGGTCTCCCCTAGAGGAACATCTCCATATCACCATTCTGGAGATGAGGGTAGGGCTCTACAATCTCCAAGCTTTCCAATCCCTCTTACTTCCGGGAACATGGCCATGGTCTGATATATCAGCAAACAGGGAGGCACCCGCTCGTACCCCCTTTGCAGGGAGGCGATGCAGATGTGGTACTGAGCAGTCCAGCATGGCCTGAAATTGATAGCAGTACATGGCCCAGGAGTTCACAACATCCTGGCAGACAGTCTCAGCCACACTGTTGCACGGGCTCATGAGTGGGCGCTCAAGCAGGAAGCAGTGGAAGATCTCTTCCTTTTATAGGACCGACCATAAATAGATCTCTTCACATCCCCATCCAGCGTAAAACTACCCAGCTTTTATTCGCTCATTCCAGGGCGTGGTGTTTTTGGGTGAGACGTGCTGTCTCTATCTTGGACAGGGAGATTTCTGTATGCTTTACTTCCCTTTCCTATTCTACAGAAGGTTCTGCTGACACTCCAGACAGAGGGAGGCAACATAATTCTCATAGCCCCTTTCTGGCATTGGCAGATCTGGTTTCCGCTGCTGCAGCAGCTGACGTCAGAACCCCCGGTACCTCTTCCTGTCTCCCAGGACCTGTCTCAGGAGCAGGGCAGCGTGATGCATCTGAGCCTCAAGTCTCTCCACCTGCATGTGTGGCAACTTTGGACATATCCATCTCACGCTTTGGCGTCTCTCCCAGAGTTGTTCAGGTCCTCGTGGAGGCCAGAAAACCCTCCACCACATCCATGTATGCTAAGAAATGGAAGAGATTTTGTATTTGGTACACGGCCAAAGGCTTGGATCCTTTTTCTTGCTCAGCCCCCCCAGGTCCTCGAGTACCTCTTACACCTATCTGATTCTGGCTTCAGCTACTCTTCTCTGAAGGGCCACCTCTCTGCAGTTTCCTCCTACCACCTTCCAGTGGAGGGCAAAACCCTCGCTCAGCTGGAGGTTTCCAAAACCTTTCTTAAAGGGATCCTCCACCTTAAGCCTCTGGTCCTTAATCCAGTTCACCCGGATTTCAATTTTATTTTAGAGAAACTTACTTTGCCCCTGTTTGAGCCTGCAGCAAGTTGCGACATGCGATCTTACTTCGAGAGGGTTCCTTCAGTAGGTCATCACATATAGGACTGTCACTACCTGGCGTCGGGCTGCCTGGTAGACTTTTCTAGCAATACCTGATGGGGGACCGCCCACCCGGTGTCACGTGACTGACATCAGCATGACTGTATATAGTGGGTGGTCCCCTCAACAGCCCTCCAGTTCTTTCCCACTGTCGCCTCGTGTCAGTCGCATTGCAGACTTCCATATAGCGATCGTTGTGAAAGTGTCTTGCGTTGGAATTCCTTTGCTAAAATTCTCTCCTTTAATCATTCTTCATTGATGTCTTCACATAAGAAGAAGTGCTTGTCTTGTGGCAAGCAGATCCCACGCAAAGTCGGTCACCTCAAGTGCATCCTCTGTCTAGGCCCAGACCACCCTGTTTTCTCCTGCCCTGAGTACCAGACCTTTAATCAGGCCACAAAGAAGAGGAGACAGCAGGCTTTGGAGGCCCATCTTTTAAAAGCCTGTCTGGCTTCTCTTGAGAAGATGATGAACTGGTAAGAGAGTCCTCGGCTGAAAAATCTTCTCCTTCCAAGAAGCACAAGGAGAAATCCAGGGAGCGGGAGCGCTCCATGGACGACGCATGGCCCTCGATGAGCAAGGCCCAGCCACCGCCCAGAAAATGGGACGGTAAGTCGGGTAAAATCGCGACGGGTCAGCCGGCCGTTGGCCCCTCCGACGACCGCATCGCCACAGCCGATAAGTCGGCCCCCAGCTCCTCTGGGGATCACATGGCGGCCGGTAAGTTGACTAACCAGGCTTTGGGTACCCATCCAGCACCGGTCGATAAGCCGGTCAGGGGCTCCTCCACTTCCCGCCTGACACCACCCACGAATCCAGCCGTTCCTGAAGGTCGCACGGGTGTGGTTCCCCCGTCGGGGCCTAATGGCGCCTCACCTGACATCCGGCGGAACCAGAGGGAGAAAGCCCCTCTCCCTCCTCTTCCTTCGCCTGTACCATCCCCTTCTCTGGCTGGTACCTCTGGCGATGACAGCGGTGAACCCCTCGACATTGTCGACGTTTCAGGGTCAGCTCCGCGTTCCCCCTCTCGGGGTCAAGGGGAAGGAGGCTCCTCCTCCTAGGCCAACAGGCCTTACTGTGAGGGCCCCTCCTCCTCCTTCGGGTGGGCTTCCAGCACCTCCTCTGACACCGGATGTCCCGACGACAGTCCTGCAGCCTGGACTGGTCGACCAGCCTCAGCCTTTGGCCTCAACGCCGGATCAGGTCCCGCCACCAGGGCCCCATCGTCCGGCTCCGATGCCGGCCCCTCCGACCTCAGATCACCTTCCAGTGCCGGATTGGGTGGTGCTGGTCCTGACGTCGGTTCCCCTGACGTGGGATGTCCTGACGCCGGACCCCCAGCCAATGTACAATACGGTGGGTCCGACGTGGGTACTCCCGACGCCGGATCTGACGACGGGGATTTACTCTAGAACCCGAACTGTCCCCCATTACCCCAGGGGGTTTCCTGGGGACCACTACCCCGCGGGTCCCTCTCCGGACTGGAGTCACTTTGGACAGTTCTACCCTGGGTTTAATCCTTACTCTCCTTATCAGGGGTTCCAGGGTTATTACCCTCCACTGGTTCTCCTCCTTCTCCTCCCCCACAAGCCTCTGCCTACTCCACCACCCCCCCCTTCTCCTCCAGTTGCCCTGTATTTCAAGGCCCTAATCCAGTCTTGGTGGCAGGGGGCACGGTCAGAGTTGGTCTTGGACCTGGAGACTAGGTTCTCACACCCACGGTCTCCCAGGCCTCCTTCCCTGAGCACTTCCTCTATAGCTACTGTCCATGTCTCGGGGAAGACTCATCAGGACGTTTCCCTTCCAGATACCCAACACCGTCCTGTCGAGGAGGCGGATGATGACAATAGCTGAGAGGGGGCTGACGACTCTTCAGAGGAGGTCCCGGAGGAGCATGAGTACCCAAAAGGCAAGTTATCCCTGAAATCTCCACCAGAGGACCCTGCCTTCTGGGATCTTCTGAGATCCATGAAGGATTATTTTGATTGGGAGTCTGAGGAACAGGACCCCATGAGACAGAGGCTCGCGGAACATCTCGACTTAGAGTCCCTGTCTCCGGTCCTCATTTTCCTCCCTGGATGGCACCTCACCAAGACCTCACCACTACTATCTGGCAGATGCCTCATTCTCTATCGGCTGTGCCCAAACGGGCGGACAGACTTTACTGGGTGCCGAAGGATGCTCCGTTCCTTAAGGCTCATCCCAAGGCTGACTCTGTGGTCATCTCTGCGGCTCATGATCGCTCCTCAGCTCCAAAGCATATGAGCACCTCTCCTCCGGACAAAGAGTTGAGGCAGATGGACCAGTTTGGAAGAAAGATTTATTCCTCGGCCAAGTGCACCCTCCGGTCCCTAAACTATGTGGCCCACATGGTGGCCCACCAGAAGGCTACCTTGGCCAGGCTAGAAGTGTGAGTTCAGTCCATGGACCCCTCGCCTTTAAAGGAGGAACTTGCCAAGGATCTTCACCTCTCCAAAGTTTCGTGTAGGTATGCCTTACGCGCCACTTACGACTCTGTCGACTTGGTGACACGTACCTCAGCAACTGCCGTTGCCCTTAGACGGTACTGCTGGCTTCGCATCTTCGGACTCGCCAGCGAGGTCCAGTTGGTGATTCAGGATGCCCCCTTTAGGGGCACGGTGCTTTTTGGTGGGGACACCAAAGACATTATCACAGACCTACAGGACAAGGGCCTTGCCCTTAGGTCTGTGAGGTCAGTGTACCAACCGGGCTCCCAACAGCAGAAGCCCTTTTGGAAAAGGACCTGGAGGCACAGAAAGAATGCCCCGGCATGCCGCCAAGGGGAAGCATAAGGCCACGGGAACAGCTACCCCTCCTGCCTCCAAAAATCAGAGGCGTTCAGGAGGTCCTCCCCTGAGCGTCCATCACTGACTCCCCATCCCACTGCCTCCTCTGTCTCATGACAGGGAGCAGGTGGGGGGGGAGGTTCACCTGCCACGCGCAAGAGTGGAAGGCGGTCACCTCTGACGAATGGGTCCTGCAACTAGTGTCCGTGGGACACACAATAGACTTTCTGGAATTTCCTCCAGAAACTCCACCAAAGAATTCCTCTTACTCGCGGGACCAGCGCGCGGAGGTAAACTCACTCTTGCTCAAAGAAGTAATAGAGCAGGTTCCCCTCTGGCAAAGGGGAAAATGGTTTTACTCCCACTTTTTCCTGGTTCCAAAAAAGACTGGGGATTTCAGACCCATACTCGACTTAAGCCAGCTAAATCAGTTTGTCGAGTACAAAAAAAGTTCATATGCTGACACTCCAGAGCCTCCTCCCACTCCTCATGGAGAACCACTGGCTCTGCGCTCTGGATATACAATATGCCTACCGGCACATCCCAATTTTCCCCAGCCACCGCCGGTTCCTGCGCTTTCACTTCCAGGGGGAGCATTTTCAGTTTCAAGCGCTCCCGTTTGGTCTGTCTTCAGCACCATGGGTTTTCACCAAGTGCCTGGTGGTGGTCGCGGCCTTTCTATGCCACAGGAGTATTGCAGTTTTCCCTTAACTGGATGACTGGCTGATTTCAGCCCTGTCCGGGGACTTTTTACTGGAGGCTCTCACCTTCATTCTGGACCTCTTCAGCAGACTAGGGATCACAGTCAGTGTTCCCAAGTCCTCCCTCATCCCTGCCCAGTTTATTGGGGCAGACCTGGATACGGTCCAGTGCAGAGCCTTTCTTCCTCCAGACAGGGTGGAGACCCTTATCTGTCAGGCCTCCAAAGTGGCTTCTCTCAGGACCACCCCAGCTTGGGAGGTCCTGCGCTTTGGTGGCCTCCATCACAACCGTTCCCCTGGCAAGGCTCCATATGAGAGCCACTCAGTGGTCCTTGTGGGTTCAGTGGGATCAACTCCTTGATGACCTGGATCAGTCGGTAATGGTCTCCTCAGTGGTTAAGAAAGAGTCGCATTGGTGGATGGATCCCCGCAATCTTTCCTTGGGCCTGCCCTTCTGGACCCCGGCACCCTTAGCTTCCCTCACCATGAATGCATTGAATATGAGGTGGGGCTCACATCTAGGGGAGCACCAAGCCCAGGGACTGTGGTCCAGCTTGGAGACTTCTTTGCATATCAATGTTCTGGAGATGAGGGCTGTCCTGTACGCCTTACAGGCCTTTGAGACCCTCCTTTCCAAGGGATCGCTGCTAATCCAAACGGACAACATGTCAGTAGTTTGGTATATCAACAAACAAGGGGAAACCCAGTCTTACCCCCTTTGCCGGGAGGCGACGTGGATGTGGAACTGGGCAGTCCAGCATCATCTGGTCCTTGTGGCCATGCATGTTCCAGGCATTCTAAACATCCTGGCGGACAGTCTCAGCAGATCTCGGACCCTAGCCCATTAGTGGGAACTGCATCAGGAAGTGGCGGAATCCATCTTCCAACGTTGGGGGCATCCAGAAATCAACCTCTTCGCCTCCGAATTCAGTGCAAAACTTTCCAGCTTTTGCTCACTCGTTCCAGGGCATGGTGCTTTTTGGACAACGCATTGTCTCTATCTTGGACTGGGACATTTTTGTATGCATTCCCTCCATTTCCCATTCTACAGAGGGTCCTTCAAACAACATGAAGTCTTGCTATATTATGACATATGCAGTGAGTCCCAACCTTCAAACTGCTCCGGAGGTGAAAGAGTTAACTTTCCATGCCAGGCATGGAACTTTGAGCTCGAGCTCGGTTGAAAACTCTGTATGTTGTTCTTCAAACTCAAACTGTCAGATTCTTTACTCCGCCTCACTGAACAGTCGCTCCGGAGATTTCTCCTTCTGCTCAGTTCATTTTGTCGGTTAAAGTATTATTTTATCGTTTTTTTGACCGAAATTAAACCGCAACCGGTCGGTTCAAGCTCTGTCTGTGGTATTGTAAGTAATAGATAGGTTTTACATTTCTTTCTGTGTGGAACTTGTAAGCGGTTATCGGTTCGGTTTGAACCGATCAGGTTGTCTTGAAAACTTACTAGTCCTTATTTAGAGTGCAGTTCCCGGTTCTTATCGGTTCTAAAAAAGACGGATTTCATTACGGTTTTTTTCACGACCCGTGACACGGTTGGGAACCGATAAGGGAGTCTTGCTTGGCGGATTGCCATAAACGGGCAAGTTTGGTTAGGCTGGCACTATGTCTGAGAAACCTAAAAGAAAAATCGGGCCCACTGGGTTTCAACACTGTGGTGTCTGGGGAAGCCTTGCTAAGACTGACCCACACACCACCTGTGTTTATTGTCTGTGGTTTGACCACCTCAATGCAGACTGCCAGATTTGTAAAAGTTTCCTGCTTGCCACCATAGAGAGAGAGTTGGTAGGCTCAGGAAGGGAGGCCAAAAGTCCGCTGACTCGGATGGCCAGCCCGGTTCGGTCCCAACCGAACCGGAGGGAGTGCCCTCTGACCAGGGCGATACTTCCTTGGGCAAACGAAGAGCCAGCTCTGAGGAGCCAGTTCCAACAAAAAGGACTAGGAGGTCAGCTAGTGTGGAGCCAAAAGTTATCTCTCCAACCGCTGAGGAAATAGCTAAAGCAATTCAAATTGTCCAGTCACTTTCCCCGGTTCCGACCGAACCGACACCATCAGAGGCGCTCGGTTCGTCCGGTTCCACCGGTTCAAGATTATGATTTTGAGGATTTTTAAGAACCGGAGGAGGGGGAAGAGGATTATGAGGAGAGTGAATGTGAATTTGAAGGTCTGGATGTGCCCATTGAACCGGACATCTCTCCAGACAGATCGTCAGGGGTTTCTCCTCCCAGGCTCTCTGAGTCCCCTTCTCATTTTATGTTCTGTTAAAAAAGTGGCTGAAACTCTCCAGCTCCGTGTTGAGGAAGCTGTGGGTGACCAAGAGGAGCCTGATTATGTAGAAATGATGGATATTCCAGAGTCTAGGAGACTGTCTATTCCTCTGCATAAATCTTTCCAGAAACAGACAGTAAACATTTTAAAAACTCCTCACACTATACCTCCTGTTGATAAAAGGATGGACAAGAGGTATACATTATCAGGCTCTGATATGGAGTTCCTCACACAACAATGCAGCCATGTGGGAGTAGTGCAGGCTGCAGCCTGTGACAAGGCAAACATTCCCCTAGCTTCACACCCCTCTGAAAAGGATTCCAGGAGGATTGATGCCATGGCAAAGAAACAATACATGGCAGCATCTTTGGGACTCAGACAGGCAAATTATAAGGCTTATGTTGCTAGGTACCAGAAATCCAGATGGGATACTGTGCTGGCTCTAGCAAAACAGGTCCCTGACCAGCTGGCCAGGGAGCTGGAACAGGTGGCTGCAGATGGTATTGAGGCATCCAAGGTGCAATTTCATGCTGCAGTAAACTCTAATGATGTATCATCAAGGGTCATGGCTACATCTGTGGCACTTCGCAGAATGGCTTGGCTCAGATGTACTACCCTGTCACAGGATACCCAGTCTAAGGCCATGGATTTTCCTGTTGTGGGCAATTCTCTGTTTGGGGAGCAGACGGAGAATTACATGAAGAAAATGGATGAGTATAGGACCACCTATAGGAATGCACAGGCCAGAAAGGCAGGCCACTCCTCAAAGGCAGCCTTCCAGGGGCAGGGGCAGGCCTTTTCATAGGCCTTTTTACCAAGCCCAGGCCTCCTCTTCAACTTATGCCCAGAGGGGGTTCTTCAGAGGGAGAGGCTGACGGGGTACAAGCAGACCTGCTTCAACCCCTCAGCACAAAGCCCCTGCCAAGCAGGCACCCTGATGGGGTTGCCAGGGCCGATTCTCCTCTAACCATAAGGGGCAGGCTGGCTTACTTTGTCCAGGACTGGAAGTCTCTAACATCAGACCAGTGGGTCCTGGAAGTAGTAAGCCAGGGACTGGTTCTCAGCTTCAAAAAATTTCCGAAGATGAGAGCCAGATCTTTTCCACCTGCAAATCCATCAGAGGCTCTTGCCCTAGAGGCAGAAGTTTCTACCCTCCTGGCTCTCAGAGCTGTGGAAAAGGTTCCACCCCTGCACCAGGGCAAAGGATTGTACTCCAGGTACTTCCTTACCCCAAAAAAGACAGGAGAATGGCGGCCCATCCTGGATCTCAGATACCTAAAATTCAAAATAGTGACTCTGGGAATTATTTTACCCTCTCTAAGGCCAGGGGACTGGCTAGAGTCCCTGGACCTCAAGGATGCCTACTTCCATGTTCTCATCAGAAGCTCTCATCGAAAGTACCTCAGATTCCAACTGCCCTCGGGTCATTACCAGTTCAGAGCAGTGCCCTTCGGCCTCACCTCTGCCCCAAGGGTATTCACAAAATGCCTCGCAGTAGCAGTTGCCCACTTAAGAAGGCAAAAAATTGCCATCTTTCCTTACCTGGACAATTGGCTCATAGTAGGCCAGTCTCCAGACCAAGTCAGATTACATCTTCAGGTAACTCAGCAACTGCTTACTTCTCTAGGTTTCCTTCTCAGTCTTCCAAAGTCAGTCCTAGAGCCTGTCCAACTTCTCACCTTTATAGGTGCAGAACTGAACACAAAGAAGCCAGAGCCTTCCTTCCTCTGGAAAGAGCAAGGACCCTGATCTCTCTGGCCTCCTCTTTCACCCCTGCAGGTCTCGACCAGCAAGGCATTTTCTTCAGCTCCTGGGACACATGGCTGCTTCACAGCAGTAGTCCAGGGAGCCAGATTTCAGATGAGGACATTCAGTTCCATTTGAGAGCCTTTTGGTCTCAAAGGAGAGACCCTCTAACCAAATTGATCCCAGTGACTGAACCCTGATCCAAGCCCTTCAGTGGTGGCAGGACCAGAGCAATCTGAGACAGGGGTCCCCTTGCCCTCAGTCTCCTCCTTAATCCTTACTACAGATGCATCCCTCTTGGGGTGGGGAGCTCACATGGGCGACCTCTCTACCCAGGGATTGTGGTCCCTCAGGAATCCCTGCTCCACATCAATCTGTTGGAACTCAGAGCAGTTTTCTAGCACTTCAAGCTTTTTCCAAATCTGTTCAGAACAAAGTTATTCAGGTCAGAACAGACAATACCACTACAATGTGGTTCATCAACAAGCAAGGGGCACTCGGTCCTACAGTAGCATGCGCCGAAGCAATGGTTGGTCTCTGGCTTACTCTCTGAACACCTCCCTTATGGCAGTTCACCTCCCAGGCAAAGACAATGTCCTGGCAGATGCTCAGCAGGATTTCACAGGGCCATCACGAATGGTCACTGGATCCCCTAGTACTGGAGGTAGTATTTGCCAGATGGGGCACCCCGCAGATAGATCTTTTTGCAGCCCCAGACAATCACCAACTTCCCCTTTTTTGCTGCAGGCCCCCAGTGTTGGGCTCAGTCCCTCTGGATGCCTTCCTTCTCAGTTGGGAAGGGAAGTTTCTCTATGTCTTCCCCTTCCCTCTTCTGTTCAAGGTGCTAGTCAAAATCAGATCTCAACCCTGCAAGATGATCCTGATTGCTCCAGATTGGGCCAGACAGCCTTGGTACCCACTCCTTATGTCCTTAGCAGTCCACCTTCCCCTGTGTCTTCCCAGGAATCACAACCTGTTAACCTGTGCTCAGGGGAGAGTTTGGTACCGGAACCTCAAATCTCTCAATCTCAAGGCCTGGCTCTTGAGGAGTTAGAGTTCGCTGACCTACACCTTTCCCAAGGTGTATTGGATATCCTGAAGGCTTCTAGGAAGTCTTCCACCAGGGCTACTTATAATTCCAAATGGAAGAAGTTTTCCATATGGTGCTCTGGAAAGCATATTTCCCCAGAATCTGCTGATTTACCCACAGTCCTGGATTATATGGTCCATCTAAATACTTTGGGGCTGAGACCAGCTACCCTAAAAGTGCACCTGGCAGCCGTGTCTGCTTTCTTATCAGCAGGTAAACTCTCTTCTCTTTCAGCTCATCCTGTATTCTCCAAGTTTTTCAAGGGGTTGCTTCACACCAACCCTCTGTTCAGGGATCCTGCCACTGCCTGGGATCTTAATATTTGCATTGCCCAGCTTATGCAACCCCCTTTTGAGCCCTTGTCTTCAGCAGAGCTTAAGTACTTGACTTGGAAAACTGTGTTTTTTGTAGCCATCACTTCTGCCAGACACATAAGTGAATTACAAGCATCGTCAGTGGAGCCTGAGTTTATCTCCTTTCACAGAGATAAGGTGGTCCTCAGGACTACCAGAAAGTTCTTGCCTAAGGTGGTTTCAGATTTCCACCTTAATCAATCTCTGTCTCTCCCTGTGTACTTCACTGACCATTCCTCCTCTGGCGAGAGGAGATTGCACAGTTTAGATGTCAAAAGAGCCCTTAGCTACTACATAGATCGTACCAAGGGTCACAGGTTTGACTCCCTCCAACTATTCCTCACCTATGGTGAGGTTGGCAAAGGGAAACCTGCCACTAAAAGATCCATTGCCAGGTGGATTGTCTCCTGTATCCAATTTTGCTATGAAGAACTGGGTAAGGTTCCTCCCTCAGGCCTGAGGGCTCACTCTACCAGAGGTACAGCTGCGTCTCTGGCTGCTGCCAGGGACATACCTATCCTAGAGATATGTCAAGCAGCTACCTGGAAAACAGTTCACACTTTTACCAAGCATTACTCCCTGGACATCCAGGCTAGGAGTGATGCTCGGTTTAGCACAGCTGTGCTTCAGAGCCTATTTCCTAAGTAGGTTCTGTCCCTCCTCCATGGAGGTACTGCTGTGTAGTCTGCATATGTCATAATATAGCAAGACTTCATGTTGTTTGAAGAAAAAATTACTCACCTTAGTAATGTTGTTTCTTCTAATGGAGTCTTGCTATATTATGACCTCCTCCCCCGCCTGCCCCTCTCAGAACCTCTGCTTTTGGGATGTGGGTGGGCAGTGCAGTGTTGGCACTTACTAGATGCCCACCTTGTTTTTCACCCCTCCTTTTTGGGGTGTTTGGGTGTTGTGTTTTTCATTTTTTGGATCCCCTGACTTGAGTCTTTGTTTTGGGACCAAAAATTGTGTTCTTATATTTAGTAGCCAGTTGGCTAGTGTAGGTTTACAGCTTCCACACAGAACCTTAGTGAGTTTAGCTCGTAAAGATCTGACAGTTTGAGTTTGAAGAACAACAGACAGAGTTTTCAACCGAGCTCGAGCTCAAAGTTCCATGCCTGGCATGGAAAGTTAACTCTTTTACCTCCGGAGCAGTTCGAAGGTTGGGACTCACTGTATATGTCATAATATAGCAAGACTCCATTAGAAGAAACAACATTACTAAGGTGAGTAATTTTTTCTTCTCAAGCTTCAGGCGGAGAGGGCAAAGATGATCCTCATCGCTCCTCTCTGGCTGAGACAAATCTGGTTCCCGCTGCTACGGCAGCTTTCGAGAGAGCCACCAGCTCCACTTCCAGTGACTCATTACCTCCTGACCCAGGATCAAGGTTGACTGTTACATCCAGGGCTCAGGCCCCTGCATCTTCATGCATGGCTCCTGTAGACATAGCGATCTCTCGCTACGGGGTCTCCTCAGGGGTTGCTCAAGTCTTCATTAAGGCTTGAAAGCCCTCTACCCGTTCCACTTATGCCATGAAGTGGAAGCAGTTTTCCATCCGGGCAACGCTAAGGGTTGGAACCCCTTCTCTTGTTCAGCCCTGCAAGTCATGAAATACCTCCTTCACTTATCAGACTCCAGTCTGTCCTACTCTTCTTTGAAAGTCTGTATGTCAGCTATCTCGGCATACCACAAGCTAGTGGATGGTAAACCCGTTGCTCAGTTGGAGGTCTCAAAAACCTTTCTGAAAGGGATTCTCCATCTGAAACCCCCCATCCGTAGCCCAACTCCGCCTTGGGACTTGAACTTCGTCTTGGAAGAACTCACCCTTCCTCCTTTCGAGCCGGCTATGAGCTGTGATTTGCACTTCCTTTCCTGGAAGGCGCTTTTTCTCGTGGCTATCACATCAGCCCGAAGGATTTCGGAGCTTCACGCTCTAGTCTGCAAGGAGCCCTATCTGATTTTCCATAGGGACTGGGCAGTCCTTAGAACACACCCGAAGTTTCTTCCCAAGCTGGTGTCAGAAGATACGCTGAATCAATCAGTAGAGCTTCCTGTGTTTTATCCGTCCCCCTCTAACAAAGGTGAGGCACTCCTTCATACAATTGATGTTCATCGGATTCTCCGTTGTTACACTCACCGGACCAAAGAATTCCGTACCTGCAACCAGCTGTTCGTTTCCTTTGCCCCTAGATTGAAGGGCAAACTGATAAGAGTTCATTCTACTAGGGGCATGGCTGCTTCCGCGGCCTTCTTACGGAACATATCAGCGGCCGACATTTGTGCTGCCGCTACTTAGAGTTCTTCCATACCTTTACCAAACACTACAATCTGGACATTGCTTGTAGGTGGAGGGCTGGCTTTGGCCTAGCTGTCTTGAAGGGCCTTCTGTCCTAGGCTGGGTCCATTCTGGATTCCATTTTTTCTGTTGGAGTTAGTTTCCTCCTCCTAGTTTCTCTCGGTCTCTCCTTGGAGGACTGCTTGAGGACTCTGTCCTATTGTGATGACCTACTGAAGGAACCCTCTCGAAGTAAGATAGTACAGTTACATAGGAATTTACCGTAACAGTAGATCTTCGAGAGAGGTTCCTTCAGTAGGTCATCTTTTTCCCTCCCTCCTTCCCCTCATTTTCTGTTTTACAGGGACTTCAAATGCTGTTCGCTCTGCTGTCAGGCTTCTTCCTGGCTCCGGTAGGAGAACTGGAGGTGGGTGTGGGGACTGCCCACTATATACAGTCACGCTGACATTGGTCACATGACGTCGGATGGGCGGTCCCCTGTCAGGTATTGCTAGAAAAGTCTGCCGTGCGGCTCAACGCCAGGTGGCGCCAGTCCTATATGTGATGACCTACTGAAGGAACCTCTCTTGAAGATCTACTGTTACGGTAAGTTCCTACATAACTGTACTTCATGTATCCTGGAAAATGCTCTTTTTAGTTACTGTTACTTCAGCTCGAAGGATTTCAGAGCTACCGGCCCTTGTTTATAAGGAGCCTTATTTGATTTTCCACAGAGACCAGGATGGCTCTGCGGACTAACCCTTTCTTTCTTCTGAAAGTTGTTTTGGAATTTACTTTGAACCAGAATGTTGAACTGCCAGTGTATTCCCCAGCATATTCCAACAGGCGGGAATACCTCGTGCACAGGATTTTGAGATACTACATCTCTAGGACCAAAGAGGCTCATAGGTCTAACCAGTTGTTTGTGGCCTTCGTACACAAATGTCAGGGCAAGGCCATTTCCAAACAGGGGTTTTATATTTAGTTGGCTAATTGCATCTCATATATTTATCACAAGTGCAAGAAGTCCCTTCCGAGGGGCATGAAAGGCCACTCGACTTGGGGCATGGCTGCTTCGACGGCCTTCCTGTGGAACATGTTCACTGCGGACAATTGCATCGTGGCATACTTTCACCAAGCATTACATTCTGGACATCGCCTCTAGGCACAGAGCCGGTTTTGGCTTTGCAGTTCTGCAAGGCCTCCTGTCTAAGCAAATATCTAGTTGGCAGATGCTTCCCTCCCGGAACTTAGTCTCTGATTTATTTTCTCTTTGTCTGCTTGGTATTCGGTCCTATGTGTGAAGAGTTACTGCAGGAACCCTCTCAAAGTAAGATATGACAGTTAAGTAAGAACTTACCGTAACAGTAGCTCTTAGAGAGAGGTTCCTGCAGTAGGTATAGATTTCCCTCCCACCTTCCCCCAGCTCCTGTATTTCTTCCTCTTTTCCTTTCCCAGGGATTGTTGTTTTTTTATAGCTCAGGGCTTCAGGAGTTCCTACTCTTTTCTTCTGTTTCCTCTTCCGAGGTCTCCTGTGGGAGAACTGGAGGGCGGGAGTGGGGATTGCCCCATATACTGTCCCGCTGACGTCCCATCATGTGATGCTGAGGGCGGTCCCCCGCCATAGATTGCTAGCTAGAAGTTTGCCATGCGGTCCTGATGCCAAGGGGGTGCAGTCCTATGTGTGAAGACCTACTGCAGGAACCTCTCAAAGATCTACTGTTACGGTAAGTTCTTGTGAAACTGTCATTTCAAACTGCCATCAGGCCACTGCCAGTTCAGGGCCCTGCCCTTAGGCCTCTCCTCAGCTCTAAGGACTTTCATAAAGTGACTGGCAGTGGTCATGGCACATCTGGGAAAGCAGGGAATCACTGTCTTCGCTTACCTGGATGACTGGCTAGTCGTGCGGCATTCACCCCAACAGGTAGAAGAGACTCTAACCATTACACAGTATACCCTGCTGTCCCTTGGATTCCTAGTAAATCTCAAGAAGTCCGTTCTAAAACCAGTCCAGCTCCTGGATTTCATAGGGGCAGAGCTGGACACAGTTCAGGCAAAAGCTATCCTTCCACCAACAAGGGTGGATAGCCTTGTTCAGCTGGCAGGCTCTTTCTGCCTGCACATCCCTTGACCAGCAAGGCATTGTCTCCAACTCCTGTGTCACATGGCTGCAGGCACAGCAGTGGTCCCATGTGCCAGGTTCCAGATGAGAGACATTCAGTTTCACTTCAGGTCCTTTTGGGCTCAGAGAAGGGATTTTCTGTTCAAAGTTGTGCCAGTAACTTTCACCCTTCTGCAAGCCTTGCAGTGGTGGCAGGACAGGGACAGCCTCAGGGTAGACAGCCCTTTTCTGCAGCAATCTCCTACTGTGCTGCTAACCACAGATGCTTCCCTTCTAGGGTGGGGAGCCCACCTATGGGCCACATGGCACATGGACCAAGCAGGAATCTCTGCTGCGCATAAACCTGCTGGAACTCAGGGCAGTGCTGCTGGCACTGCAGTCATTTGCCACAATAGTGCAGGGGAAGGTGGTTCAGGTCAGAACAGACGCCACCAACATGTGTTAGATAAACAAACAAGGAGGGACCAGGTCCTCGGCTCTGTGCACAGAGGCCATGAAAGTTTGGAGTCTGGCCTACTCCCTCAGGGTCTCCCTGACAATAGTTCACCCACCAGGGAAGGACAGTGTCTTAGTAGATGCACTCAGCAGAATCAACCAGAGCCATCATGAATAGACTGTGAACTGGAAGGGGACAGGATCAGTTGTGTTCCAGGACAGTAGCTGCTTCTTGTTGTTTTCACAGGGTTCTTGTGGATTTTACTTGGTAGAAGGTTATTTCTTTTCTTTCTTACTTCTAAGGGGCTAGCAAGGTATTGTTTGGGGGGCTGTTGGCAGTTTGAAAACTGGTTTGGTGGCTGTAAGTGGGCTCATTTGTTGGATGTTTCACTGCGTAACAGGCTGCTCTGGTGGAGGCCTGTTTCTTCTGATTTAAGACCTATTTGGTGGGAGTTGCTTGGGCCTGGTTATTTGAATTGGAAACCTATATCTGTTAATTTCAAACCTATTTTGATGTGTTGTTAGTTGAATTTTGATTCCTTGTTGCTGACTTCAGTAGCTGCAAAGATTACTGCATAGTGGGGGAAGGGTGTTAATGGTCTGGCCAGGTCTCACTCAGCTAATTGACTGGAGGCAGAGCTGAATCAGGTTTGTGGTGTTGGCTGCTTTGTCTTCTCAGAAGCAACTGGAAGGGGACAGGATCAGTTGTGTTCCAGGACAGTAGCTGTTTCTTGTTGTTTTCACAGGGTTCTTGTGGATTTTACTGGGTAGAGGGTTATTTCTTTTCTTTCTTACTTCTAAGGGGCTAGCAGGGTATTGTTTTGGGGGCTGTTGGAAGTTTGAAAACTGATTTGGTGGCTGTAAGTGGGCTCATTTGTTGGATGTTTCTCTGTAACAGGCTGCGCTGGTGGAGGCCTATTTCTTCTGATTTAAAACCTATTTGGTGGGAGTTGCTTGGGCCTGGTTCTTTGGCTGCTGGGCTTGGAGGAGAGACAGGGCTGATGCACTCCTCGAGTCAGTGTCTGCCCAAAACCCACCCACCCTACCCCACCCCTTCCTCCCCAGATTTCTGCTAATTCATAGGGGAACACCTGCCCTGCAGTTGGAGGAAAAGGCTGCAGGTGCAGCTCATGTAGTTCTAGCCACTGGGAGTTGGATTTAAAGGCTGGGAGAGAGGAGCTTAGGGAGTTGTTAATTTCCCTTATAAGTTTACTGTGTTGTACTGCACCTAGTAACAGGGTGACCGGTGTACTGTGGGACTGTATCTAAGATTAGTGGGAGACCTGATTAGGCAGTAGGGGTGTATCTTGGACTGGGGGGAACCTGGTGGCTCACCCAAGGAAACCTACTTGGAAGGGGATGGAACCACACGTCATTAGGGCCAGCATCTTTGGGAGGGTGGTGGGGTGCACAGGGTGTGGAGCAGCCATGATACTGGACTGGGCTTGGAAGTTCGGTGGTTGCCCAGTGTGCTACCAGCTGGCACAGCTTAGGGAGGAGGTTGCGGGGATTAGGAGACGGTTGGGGAAGGGGGCAGGGGATCTCCCACAGGGTTGCACCAAGCACTGGAGGCGGGGGCATAGGGAAAGGAGTGCAGGAGAATACTCAGGGGTCACATAGGGACTCTGGCAGAGGGGGTCCAAAAGGACACTACCAAGGAAGCAGGCAGGTAACTGGGGACCCTCACAAAGGAGGGACAGAGGGACAACATTCTCAGGGAAGTAGGCAGATGGCCAGGGCTGGACAGAAGGAAGCAAGGCGGGGAGGTGGATCAGACCTTACACTCCATAACCACCTCAATTCTCTTCTTCTGCTCGAGGATGAGGGGGGTGATGTAGCCACGACAGGGGTGGTTAGAGATGGAAAGGGAGTAGGGAGCAGGAAGAACAGGGGAGAACTGGGAATGCAGGAAAATGGGGGGAGCAGTGAATCAGAGCAGGAGGGGCAGGGGGAAGAGGAAGGAAAGCGCAAGGAGAAGGACCAGTTGGGAGGAAAGGTAAAGGAGAAGGACCAGAAGTACAAGGAGGATTCAATAAAGGAAGCTGAGGGTTTAGGCCAGGGGAGAACGACAAGCAAGGAGGGACTAAATGGAGACAGGAAGGAAGGGAGGACGAGCCAAGCTAGTTTAGCAGATGGGGGAGAAGGACCAGTCGCAAGCAGTGAGGGGGGAGTTAGCAAGGTACAGAAAGATACTCAGGAGGAGGAGAGGCATAGGATTGGAGGGGAGGGGTGGCCAGGGTAAATAAGGAAGGGGTGGCATGTGGCACCCAGATAAGGGGAGGAACAAGGAGCGTGGAGGGTCCGGTAGAAAGGATGAGGGACACGGAAGGGGGGGAAATGGAGGAAAAGGAGCGGTCAGAGTGCTCCTGTTGGGGGATTCTATGATCAGGGGTATCAAATGGGATAGGGAGGGAGAAGCCTGGCCAATTAGAACAAAATGCTTCCCTGGACTAATGGTGCACAGGGCTAAGCACGAGGTATATCAGCTGGCAACGGATTGTGGGGGTTCCCCAGACATACTGGTCTACCTGGGTACAAATGAC
This sequence comes from Neoceratodus forsteri, assembly GCA_016271365.2. NCBI lineage: Eukaryota > Metazoa > Chordata > Ceratodontiformes > Ceratodontidae > Neoceratodus > Neoceratodus forsteri. The sequence goes on from CM057450.1 coordinate 896,061,639, forward strand.
ATTGAGGGACATAGCGAGCTAGAGATACAGGCAAGATTCGGGAACTTGCCGGGGTATATCATGACATAGGATGCACAGTTTCCTTCTCAGAAATCCCTGCCGTGCCAAGGGCTAGTGGAGAACACAAAGGAAGATTAGGGAGATAAACCAGTGGCTCAGGGGTGGTGTGAGGCCAGAGGGAATGGGTTGATGGGGATTGGGGGAGACCTGGGAGGATAAGGAGCTGTATGCTAGAGATAGACTCCATCTCAATTGGGAGGGAGGAATCATAAGTTGAAAATAGAGGGTTCTTTGGTGAAAGTGGGGTTTAAACTTGTGAAGGGGAGGGATGGGAGAAAGGCTGCCAGGGGGGTGCCGATAAAGGAGGGACTCTGTCTCCACCCCTGGGGAGCTGGAGGATTGCTGGGAAAAGGTCGACTGGTAAAGTGCAGACCAGGGAAAACAGATCCCAATGGGAACACGAGCAGGGAAATGGAGAGTATAGGGAAAGGGTGGAAGGTAGTCCTGCTAAATGCCAGGAGCTTGGGCAATAAAATGCCTGAGCTCAGGCGATGCTAACTGAGGAGCAGTGGATGTGGTAGCGGTCACTGAGACCTGGGCCACTGCAGGACATGACTGGGACCTGAACCTGGAGGGTTACACTATGTTCAGGAAGGACAGGGGAGGGAAGGGAGGAGGGTAGCAATGATAGTCAAAACTGCATTGGCATAGGGGAGAGAGGAGGCGGAGGGAACGTGGAGGCAATTTGGGTCACCTTGATAACAAGGGAGGGGCAAGAGAGTAAAAATAGGAGTGGTGTATAGACCCCCTGCCCTGGCGGAGGAGCTGGAGGAGAGTCTGGTGGCAGATGTTGGGAGACACTGCAGACTGGGCAGAGGAACAGTGGTGGTGTTGGGGGACTTAAACATGCCAGGAACAGACTGAGAGACTATGACATCCTCTGTGACCAGGGAACAGAGGTTGTTGGATGTCTTTCAAGACACGTTCCTAACTCAGCAGGTGGGGAACCGACCAGGAGGCTTGGTACTGGATGTGGTCCTGGCAGACAGTGACCAGATTGGGGGCCTGGAGGTAAGGGACCATTAGCGGGAGTGACCATGTCACGGTCTGGTTCTGCCTGGACCTAGGAGGGCTAGAAAGCTGCACAAAGACAGAGGTAACTGACTTCAGGGGCGGATTTTAGGAAATGGGAAGGATCCTTAAGGAGCATTTGGATGTGATTGGGTCAGACATGGACGCTGATAGTAGGTGGGAAATCATCAAGAGGGGTGCAGGATGCTACCAGCACCTGTGCAAGAGTAAGGCGAAAATGCGGTGGGGCCCAAAACCCTGCTGGTGGACCAGGAGGTCCAGGAGGAGGTGGTCTGGGGAAAGAAGGCAGCCTATAAGCAATTCAAGTGCTCAAGGAATGAAAGGATCGAGGGAGTATGAGCTGATGGCTAGAAGGGCCACTAGGGTGGTGAGGCGGCTAAGGCAAGGAAGGAGCAGAACCTGGCCAGGGAAATTAGGAGAGGAACAAGGGTTCTTTAGATACATTGGGAAAAACATGGTGAAGGGGCAGATTAGCAGGATTAAATCAGGGAGAGATGGGCACAAGACTGGGGAGCAGGCTGAGGTACTAAATGAGTACTTCACCTCAGTTTTCACCAAGGAAAATGGGGTGCTGCATCATACATGGGAGGAGACAGAGATACTGAGGGAGGGGGACCCTTACCGATCAGCGGGTCTGGGGAGAGGGGGAGGCATCACTGGCAGGAGGGGAGGCTAAACAGGGAAGAGGTAGGAGAGTGGAAATCACAGCAGAGAGAGTGAGGGAAGCCCTCAGCTCCCTTAAGATGGAGAAAGCACCGGGGCTGGATAAATTACATCCCAGAGTGCTGAAGGAACTACTTGCGGATGTCCTGGCGAAACCTTTCACCATCTCTCTGAGGACAGGGTGGGTGCCCCAGGACTGGAAGGTGGCGCATATAGTGCCTATCCACAAGGGGGGATCAAGGGAGGTGGCAGGGAACTACAGACCTGTCAGCTTGACATCGGTGGTGGGCAAGGTGATGGAGGGCATTGTCAAGGAGAGGCTAGGGGGGGACCTGGAAAAGTCAGGGTGCCTGGATGATAGACAGGATGGATTCGTCCCGGGGAAATCGTGTCAGACAAACCTTGTGGAGTTCTATGACTGGGTGACGAGTGCCTTGGACCTGGGTAGACCAGTGGACGTCCTCTTTCTAGACTTCAGCAAGGCATTTGACTCTGTTCCTCAAATGGGCCTGTTGGATAAGCTGGGAGAAATGGGGGTGGGGGAACCAGATGATCAGATGGATAGGCAATTGGCTGCAGGACCGGACCCAGAGGGTCGTAGTTGGCGGGATAGTCTTATCCCCAAGGAGGGTCATTAGTGGGGTCCCACAGGGATCAGTCCTTGGGCCCCTCCTGTTCAACGCCTATCGCCTATGTCTCTGACATAAGGACAGGAATCAGGAGTGAGATGAGTCTCTTTGCGGATGACTCAAAACTGGGGGCGGTGGTGGATGGGGAGGAGGAGAGGGTGGCCCTACAGGGGACCTGGAGGCTCTGGAAAGATGGTCTAGAAAGTGGAAGCTGAGGTTCAGTGCAGGGAAATGCAAGGTACTCCACCTGGGGCCAGAAACCCGGCCAAGTGTACACCCGGGGGATACTACAAGTCTCGATGGCTGAGAGGGACCTGGGGTGGTGGTGGATGTCAAGATGAACAACTCTGAGACTTGTAGGAGGGCAGCAGCGAGGCCAACAGGATGCTGGTATGCATCGCTAGGGGATCACCTCCAGAAGGAGGGAAGTGATGCTCCCTCTGTATAACTACCTGGTGAGGCCGCACCTTGAGTACTCCAAGGCAGTTTTGGAGGCCACATTTAAAGAGGGACATTAAACTCCTGGAGAGGGTCAGAGGAGGGCAACCAAAATGATTTGGGGCTTGGGGGACAGGACCTATGAGGAGAGGCTCGAAGAGCTAAATATGTACACATTGGAGAGAGAAGGGACGGGGGACATGATAGAGGTCTTCAGGTACATGAAGAGGGTAAATAGGGGAGGAACAGTCAGGGTGCTTTGAAGGAAGGAGGAGGGGGCCACTAGAGGGCATGGGTGGAAGCTGGAGGGGGGAAGATTCAGGGGTGAAAGGAGGAGGTGCTACTTCACTGAGAGGTGGTGGAGCCATGGAATGTGCTGCCTAGGGGGCTGGTGGAGGCAGAGCGGTGGAGGGGTTCAAGAGGAGGTGGGACAGGTACAGGGGAAGGGTTCTGGAAGCAAAATCCAATGCAGCAAGAATATCCGGAACTGGGAAGGGAGAAGCCAGAGAAGGCGAGGGGGGCAGCAAGGTCAGCACCCAGGGTGGGGGCTGACCAAACGAGCAGACACGAAAGACCGTTAGGCCTATTCTGCTGGCATTTTAGTATGTTAGTAACAGACAAATCCTATTGGCAGTATTCAAGAGATGGGGTACCCCAGAGGTAAACATCTGCAACCCCAGACAATCATCATCTATCCCAGTTCTGTTGCAGTTGAAGTGCTGAATAAATGCCTTGCTGAGATCCTGAAGTGGATGAACTCTAGCTGGTTGAGACTTAACCTTGATAAGATGGAGGTACTGGTGATTGAGCCAGGTCGTGAGTGTGATGGGGATGCTTCTGGGAAGACAGCAGGCTTGGTCCTGGGGTTGACCCCATTGATGATATCCTCTAGGGTAAGAAATCTGACTGTGATCCTCGACAAGCTGACATTTGAACTCAGGAATTGGCTGTCATCAAACATGGATTCTGCCACTTGAATATTGCCTGGATTAAACCCCTAATTCCACCTGAAGACCTACCATCACTGGTACATGCTTTTGTGATATCCAGGCTCAACTACTGTAATGCTCTGTAACTCAGGGTCAGTGGGAGAATCTCTGCCGGTTCCAGCTAGTGCAGAATGCAGTGGCCAGGCAGCTGACAGGACTTTCTAGGTCCTGTCATGTGACCCCAGTCTAGCAGGGTCTGCACTGGCTGCTGGTCAGGTGGCGGATTCTCTTCAGCATGGGCTTGCTCACCTACAAGGCCCTATACGAATCAGGCTCTGGCTACCTGTTAGACCTCCTTACATCTGCCCGTCTTGCTTCCTCCGTTCCTCCACCCAGAGCCTCCTGATGGGTCCGATGACCAGGCTGAAAACCTCGGGTGATCATTTATTCAGGGTGTTGAGCGTGGTCTTTTGGAATTCGCTGTCCGGATCTTTTGGGGGGGCCCTGCAGTGGAGGTATTCAGGAAAGGCCTAAAGACCCATCTTTTTAGCCTAGCTTTTCCTGAAATTGCTCTTTAATATATCTGTGAATCTAATCGACATTATTAAATTTTATTTGCTGCTGATTGTTTTATGTGATTGTTTATTTCTGTTTAAATACGCTCTTTTGTACGGTGCCCAGAGGGGCGCCTAACTAAATATTTTTTTTTACTGTTACTTGTTAATTGGTGGCACCACTCCATAGAACAAAGGACCCACAATGTGGGCTGCTTGGTCTTATATCACCAGGCTCTACTTCGTCTCACTCCCAGACTCTGTGGATAGTAGGTGCCCTGGCTGCAGCCAAGCAAATCCTACTGTGCCACTGGAGAGAACCTGACACCCCCTTGCCCCAAGGTAATGGGAGAACCTTCTGGAACGTACAGCACAGTATGAGCACTTGGCACATATCACAAGTGGAAAGCTCTTGTACCCGAAGATCTCGGATCCCTGCCTACAAGCTAAACCCACACTATGCAAGTGAAGATTAACCCCCAGAGGTGAACTCTGACATATTTGAGACATACTATAGCTCCTACTTATTACATCTGTCTAACTGTAGTATCTGTCCTGCTTTTGCTGACCCCACAACACCATGAAACACACGTGTTGAGGTTTAACCCCTTGTGTTTCATCTGATATATGCTCTGAATTGAGTTCTCTGCCCCCCCAATGTAGCCTTCTCTTTATTGGCACATTCAACTGAGTGATCACCCCCCCTCCCAATTGGGAACACTACTTGTGTTTCTCCTTTCCTTGCAGCTGCAAACTAGTAACACCATAAATATCATTCATAGCTGGCCAGGTGACTCTGAGGATTGAGGCATCCTGCCTTACCTCGTGCTATGCCGGCGACCTGGGTTCGGGAACGACCTCAGGTCACCGGGGTGCCATCACAGGGGGGTGGGGGTAGGAGCAGGATCAGGTGTTGGCTGTCCTCTCCTTGGAGGAAGGGTTGCCTGTCCCTAGTCCCTCCACCACTGGATGGAGGTACGATGGTATGCATTGGTGGTAACAGAGTTATTTTGTAGGGTGGGCCGTCCCGTAGTGCATGACATGAGCATGCATCACGTCGGGGATGCAAGGAGACTGGGATTGGGGAGAAAACGGAAAAAGCAACTAAAGTACCTGTGGAAAAATATATTCATAGATACACCTTAGGGCATTACGTTTTGGTCACGTATATGTCATGCCAGTGGTTGAGTGTAGCCGCACCAGGCAAAAGAAACAACTGTACCCTTTATTACTCAGAGAATGTCTGACATTCAGTGTTTATGCAGTGTACTGAGGGAGCTGGTAGAGGTCCTTGCGGGGCCGCTGGCAGACCTGTTCAATACCTCCTTGGACACAGGATGTGTGCCACAGGACTGGAGCATGTCCCATGTGATGCCCATCCATAAAAGTGGGCCAAAGGATGAACCAGGGAACCACAGGCCAGTGAGCCTCACCTTGATCTTGGGCAAACTCATGGAGACCATCCTAAAGGAGAGGCTCGTGAGCTTCTTGGAGGCAAACGGTATCCAGGATGACCAGCAGCATGGGTTTGTCACGGGCATTAAATTCAATAAACATTTTCATGGGGGACACAGCATCCCACACCGAGGGTGTGTGTAAAATTCCGATCTGCACACTGCCACCTATGTCTTGTTTTTTTTAACACAGTATTTACTAGTGAGCATTTTTATTACCATGGCAGTTGTACAACTAGTGCTCACAGTGCAAACTTGATTGACAGGGAGCGATTACAGCCACCCTGTTTAATGTAGAATTGCAGTGGGGCACTTATAACACATTTTTACAAACCAGTTATCTGAGCATTAAAAATGCTGACTAGAAATTATAATGCTTTAACGAACACCCCGCTGTGTGTTATTGTTTATTTAATTACAGTGGATTCCACTTATACTGGACCTGCTTTTTCTAGATAATCCAGAATAATAGATGATCTTACATCAAGGAAGGCTCTTGCAGCAGGCCATTGCCAGTAGGACTAATCCATCAGGCACCAGGACCTCACAGAAAACTTCTAGCTAGCAGTCTACCATGTGGAGACAATCCCCACCGACATCAGTACACCATCAGTCTATCCTTTAAAGGGGTGGTCCCCCACACCTAGCTCAGTTCTTTTCCAACCGTCAACTCGCACACATCAGACCTTAGTGGACACCGGAGCTACAGTCAACCCCCATTTCCCACACTTACCGCGCTTTTTTATTTTCTTCTTCTCGAGTTTTTAAACATCGATTTTTTGGTGTTTCGTAAATGAGTTTGTCTTTTCCACCAGCCTCGTCTTCTGACCATTCCTCGTAGTGTGCCTAGGGCAAACAGATCCCTGAAAAGGATGGCCACTCTGCAGGTCTGATCTGCCTAGGCCCGAGCCACAACACCAAAGCCTGCCAGTTTTGCCAAAAATTCAACCAGGTCACTTGGAGAAGTCATCTAAAAACTTTGGAGAGACATATTTTGAAGCAGAAGTTGGCTGCAGTGGAAAAGGAGCTGCAGGCTAGGAGCTCTTCGGCCTCATCGGCACAGTCCTTCAGGGCCTCCTCTTCTCAAAAAGAGAAGAAATCTGATGGGAGGCATAAGCACTGGGACTGGTCAGCTTCCCACTCACAGTCTCTGCACAAACCCCCTTGCTGTCTCAGGGTCATTCTCCCACAGGGGGTCAGCCCCTTCAGCCCAGCCAGCCCGCTCTTCCACTGTGCTTCTGGTGGCTCTGCCTCTCATTCTTATTGCTGTTTCGGGAGGCAGCTCCTAAGGGCAGCGAACTTCATCTCCTGCTCCCCAGCCCCTGATGCTCAGGCCCATATTTTCTGGGGGTGCTCAGCCAGGCAACTTGGCCAGTGTTGGTTCTTCAGGCGTCTGTTCCTTCACCATCACCCCCCTCCCTGCCACAGTGTTGCCTTTGTAGGATCCTACAACAGGGACCAACACCAGCCCCTCCAGGCAACGCCAGCAGCAGCAGGCGACACCTATGTCGCCTCTGCCTTGAACTCAGAGGTCTTCTTCCTCTCAGGTGCCCAGTTCTCTGGCTGGGTCTGTGCTGGAGGATTCTTCCCCAGGATGCTCCAGGCCGCCGCCAGTGTTGCTACTGCCCCAGCCAGGAGATCCAACCCCATTGTCACCCCTGCCGCAACCTATGCCACAGCAGACACCAGATTCTCAGCCTGTGCCAGGTGGCCTAGTGCCTTGGTATTCTACATCAGCCCCACTGCTGTCGTACCCTTATACCCACCACACTCCTACCCTTATACATTGTTTTGTAATTTCCCACCAGAGGTGGACTATAACACCCTGTTTTCAGGGTGGTGGTTCTTCAGAAGAAGACTCCTTTCCCTCAGGGGCCACCCCCAACCTCTCCCCACCATCATCCCTCGGACCCTCTGCCTCAGGATCTGTACCAGGCTGAAACTAGTGGCCCCCACACATTGAGTCCTCTCGGGCTCCACCCAATGTCAGCTTGGGCTCTCAGAGGGACGAACGCACTCCCCAGATAGTGAGTATACTGACGATGACTCAGTTTCTTCAGAGTCTTCCTCTTTGTTCAGGGAATCCTTAGATGGGGAGGGCCCTGTTAAGGTGTCACCCGAGTCCCCCCCCCAGATGACCCAACATTCATAGATGTCATGCATCACATCCAGTCTATTATGGGCTGAGAGACAGGGAGTTATATCAAGAGAGGCGCACTGCCTTGCCACCTACCTATGGCAGCAGAACACCCCATAGCGGTGCCACTTCTGATCGACTCCTATGAGGATGTCATCAAGGCTGCTTGGAACCAGCCCTCTAGCATCCATCCTTTGCCAGAGAAGGCAGACCATCTTTACCACACTCCGGTTGACAAGCCCTTCTTTGGGCCCCTCCCCCCCAAAAGATGGATTCTGTCAGTATTAATGCAGCACATGACCGCCCAAAAATCCCATGCACCTTAGTGCCTTTCCCTGGACCAGGAGTCCAGGCAGCTGGATCACTTGGGGAAACTCATGTTCACATCTACCACCCTGGCTATTCGGGCCCTGAATTATCTGGCCCACATGACTCTATACCATAATGTCCTTTGGGATCAGGCCATGGACTTTGTGCAGACCTTGCCATTGGACTCCACCAAGACACACCTTGCCCAGCATCTAAAATCGGGCTTGTACATTGGCAGTCATGTTCCCCAGGCAACTTATAATGCCATCGAAACCTCCAGGCATGGGGCAGAAGTGAGGGTCTGCTCCCATCGCTATTCTTGGCTCTGGGAATCTGGCTTTGCCTCACATGTTCAGTCTAGCATCTTGGATGCCCCCTTCCAGAGCTCGGTCCTCTTTAGGGGGGATGTTCAGGACATAATTTCCACTCTGCAGGAGTCAAGGGTGGACCCTCAAATCGGTTCACTTGCCCTATCACACTCAACCTAGAGTGTGCCTACATCAGCCTTTTTGTAGGTCCTCCTGCAGGCAATCCTGGAGTCAGCCCGCCAAGGGCCAGCACATGCGTAAGGCCACAGTTCTCCAGGCGGCGGGCACTGCCTGAGCCCTTTGAGCTCCTGCGGCCGCCCTGCCAGCACCTGTCCCCATCTCCTGACTCCTTACCCAACTCCCACCCTTCCAGTCCATAGACCAATGGGTGCTTCAGATTATAGAGCATGGTCATACGTTGGAATTTCTGGAGTGCCCTCCAGAAAATCCACCCATAAACTCCCAGTACCCCCCAGCCCACATGTCCCTCATTTGGAAGGCAATTCAGGCTCTCCTCCAAAAGAGAACCATAGAGCCCATCCCTCTGGCTCAGTGGGTAGGGGATTCTACTCCCACTTCTTCCTTGCCCCTTCCAAAAAAAAAAAAACTGGGGCCCATCTTGGACCTGAGTCGTCTAAATCTGTTCGAGTACATTCTGTTCCGGATGGTCACTCCCCAGGGGCCATTTACTCTGCTCTCTGGATATGCAGGATGCTCACCTATATATCTGCCAAAGTCCTGCCTCCCTGTCAGTGCCTTCAGTACATAAGGGCAATCCTGGGCAAGGCTTTTCTACCCAGGGACTGAGCGGAGCGTCTGATGGAGCAGGCCCATCTGGTTTCCTCCTACCATTAGTTCCCTGCTAGGGTTTTGCTGTGCCTCCTGGGCCATATGGTGACAGCCATTGACACAGTTCCCCTGGCATGTCTGTACAAGGGAGTTCCTCTATGGACCCTGAAGGTCCAGTGGGACCAGAGCACAGGCATCCTAGACCAGTTGGTCATGGTCTCCAACCTGATGAGGAGAGTCCTGTTGTGATGGCAAGATCCATTGAATTTATTTATTTATTTAGTTTTTGTTGACCGGGTAAGTGCACTAGGCAGATTCTGCTTATATTCAGGCACGTTCCGGGGGAGGGGGATACAGATGAATGCCAACTGACCTCGAACCAGATTAAGCTGTTGGTGGTATTTTTAATGAATGAGGGAAATTTGGCCAGGACACCGGGGAGACTTCCCCTACTCTTTTCGAGAAGTGCCATGAGATCTTTAACATCCACCTGAACTACCACCAGAACAGGCAGATGGGACATCAGTTCAATGTCTCATCCGAAAGGTGGCACCTCAGGAGTGCAGCACTCCCCTCATTCTGCACTACAGTGTCGGTATTGGGACATTAACCCAAGTGCCTGGTGTGGGGATAGAACCCACAGCCTTCTGATCTCCCGGCCTCAGAGGCGAGTGCGCTAAATGCTGAGCCACAGACACTGACTCCCTTTGGGGGGGGTCCTTTTCAGCTCTTGACCCCTCCCCCCATCAGATTCTCACCGTAGATGTGTCGGGTCTGGGTTGGGGTGCTCATCAGACTGACAACCAGATGCAGGGTACCTGGACAGCCTTCCAACAGGGTCTCCACATCAATGTCCCAAAGATGTGAGCAGTTTTATATGTTCTTCAAGCCTTACAGACTCCTCTGCTCCCCAGTCCACTGCTGGTGCAGAAGGACAACATGTGTGTGGTGTATTACATTTAACAGGCAAGGGGGGGACTCACTCACACCCACTCTGCCAGGAAGCGATGAGGATCTGGTATTGGGTCACAAGTGGGAGCTGCTATCCTCAGTGGTTGAAGACCTTTTTGGCCGGTGGGGTCGTCCTGAGCTGGACCTTTTTGCATCCCCACTCAATGCAAAACTGGTGCATTTTCGCTTGCTCAATCTCAGACCTGGAGTTTTCTGGCAAGGCACATTGTTCCTCTCCTGAAAGTAGAGGTTTCTGTATGTCTTCCCTCCCTTCTCACTATTGCAGAGAGTTCTCCTAAAGCTGCAGTTGGAAGGGGCAGAGATGATTCTCACAGCACGCTAATGGCCACGTCAGATTTGGTTCCCCTTGCTGCAACAGCTGGCAGGGGAACGGTCAGTTCCCTTGCCGCTGTGTGCTAGCTTGCTGTCCCAGGACCAGGACACCCTGATACATCCAGACCTCAAATCCCTGCATCTCCATGCCTGGCTCCTGCGGACCTAACTATTGCCCACTTTGGCATCTCCTCCAGGGTCACAGATGTCCTGGTGGCTACTGGGAAACACTTCACCAGGGCCATTTATGCTATGAAATGGGGGGCATGATAGAAACTTTCAAGTACCTCAAGGGAATCAGCAAAGTCCAAGAGGGCAGCATCTTTCAGAAAAAGAGATGTGCAAGAACAAGGGGGCACAATCTGAAGATGGGGGGGCAGCTCAGAGGTAATGCGAGGAAGTATTTTTTCACAGAGAGGGTTGTGGATGCATGGAACAGCCTTTCTAAGGCAGTCATGGAGTCAAAAACAGTGAGGGAATTTAAGAATGCATGGGACAGACATAAGGTAATTCTAGTGGGGGGGTAGGAGGAAGTAAGCTGTTGGTTAACGAGGATCTGCAGCTTATCCATTATGTAGGGAAATGGGCAGACTAGATAGGCCAAGCAGTCCTTATCTGCTATCAAATTCTATGTTTCTATGAAGCACTTCACCTTTTGGGCTGCTGCTCACCACATGGGTCTGTTCACCTGTCTGGTGAATCAGATTCTGCAGCACCTTTTCTCGCTTTTGGACTTCGACTTGGGGTACTCCTCACTTAAGGTACATCTTTCTGCCATCTCTGCATACCATGAACCTATCAAGGGCAAAGCTGTTGCCAATCTTGATGTCTCCTGCACCTTCCTGAGGGGCATTTTGCATTTGAAACCTCCCGTTGGGGACCCTGTCCCTCCATGGGAGCTTAATTTTTTTATGTTGGAGAAACTCACTTTCCCGCCCTTTGTACCAGCCATAAGTTGCTAACTGTGCTTTCTATGATGAAAGTGCTCTTTTTAGTTGCCGTGACTTCTGCTCGGAGGATTTCTAAGCTTCAGTAAAGAGCCTTATTTGGTTTTCCACATAGACAGGCTGTCTTGGCATATTAATCCTAAGTTTTTGCCTAAGGTAGTGTCAACGTTTATGTTAAATCAATCCATCCACCTACCAGTTTATTATCCCAAATATTCCAGTCGGGGAGGCTTTGCTCCATACTTTGGATGTTCATAGGATTTTACAGTACTACACGCACCGCAGCAAACCTATCAGAAAGTCTGACCAGCCGTTTGTTTCATTTGCCTCCAAAAGAAAGGGCACCCCGTTTCCAAACAGAATTTGTCTAAGTGGTTAGCAAATTGCAGTGTTTACTGCTTTTGCAAGTATAACAAGGACTTGCCAAGCATGGTCAAAGGCCACTTCACCAGAGACATGGCTGCCTGCATAGCTTGCTTCAAAATTATGTCTGCTGTGGACATATGTGCACCTGCCACCTGGAGTTCAGGTCACACCTTTTTTTATATATATATATATTTTTTTTAGTTGTTAAAAATGTAAATTTTTTTTCCACAAACATACAGGTACAGAGGCAATTACATGATAATTGGACAATTACATAATTGATTGTATATTTTGAGTTGCGAGATTTACAGATATATCAGAGGTAGTTTTACCTTCTTCAGACATGCTGATTATTTTATTTACAAAATGTTTCACCAGGAAAGACAACATTAGCTGAGGAACATCTCATTTCCAGAAGCGTCCTGGGGGGAGGGGGTACAATGGATGGGAGACAGTTAGAGCATGACATTAACATAGTATAAAATAAAACAAGGCAGGTACTGAATATCACATCATAGAGTGGAGGACTACAGCACGATATCACATAAACTATGTGGCCAAGTTAAGCAGACCAGAAGCTGGGAATTTACATATTGCCACCCAGTGCCAAAGACCAGAAGCAGATGGTAAGAGAACCAGTGAAGTGCAAGGGTGCTTTGGCAGCAAGGTGTTAGTAAGTGCAAGTGAAAAGCAAGGGAAGAAGAGGGGGGCGGCGAAGGGGAGATAGAGAGCAAGGTCCACAAACCTCCTTCAGGAAGCAGAAAAACCCTGCTAGGAGGGCAGGACCAGACAGTACACATTGGAGGTGAGAGAGAGAGAGGAGAGGAGAGAGGAGGAGGAGGAGGAGGAGGAAGAGGAGGAATAAGAGGGAGGAGGAGGAGGTAGGTTTTTTGAAATGGGGAGTAAGATCTGGAGGGGATGAAGGGGCTGAAACCAGCCAGTCAGGGTAACTGGGTAAACTGTGATACTATACTCCACTTTGAGTATCCGTGCATGCGAGTGGGAGGTTGAATTGAGAAGCATCAAACAGCGCCTTAAGGTTGGGTTCCTGTTGGAAGGTAAGGGGAGAAAAGGAACGAGGACTATGGAAGAAGTGCTGAGTTAGGTAGGGGTTGAGGGAGGGAAGAGCGAGTAAAGATCAGATAGATGGCATAACAAGAGTTTAGGGTCAAGTGGTGAGATGGGGGAAGGTGCAGGGGGAGGAAAGGGTGGGTGAAGAGCAAAAATTTAAGGGTAAGAGAGGGTAGGGAGCTGGGGGGTTGGAATTGGGTTGGGAGTAGTTGGAGCTTAGGGGAAAGGAGAGTTAGAAAAGGGAAATAAGTTTTATGGAGTTAGAGAGTGGGGGCATAAGGAAGGTGGAGGAGGGCTAGGAGCAGGAGCATTTAGGCGAATAGAGATTATGAAGTTCTAGGGAGAAAGATGAAGAGGATGAAGAAAGTCAGATAGGAGGAGGAAGGGAGTTCCAGAGTTTAGGGATTCAATAAGAGAAAGCTTCTTGATCAGTGGAGGTGTGGCGACGAGGGAAAGCAAGAGTGCAATGGTCAGAGGATCTAAGAGGGCAGAAGTTAGGAGGGGGAGCAGAGAATGAGGAGGAGAGGTAAGAAGGAAGGGACCCAAACCAAAATGTGGAAGTGAACTTAGCACAGTGAGAAATGTGCCTGCAATGTAGGGAAGGTAGAGCAAGGGAGTGATATAGGGTGCAGTGATGAGTGCGGAAGGGGAAGTCAAGGGCAAAGCGAAAGAAAGCATTAAAGAAGGAATCCAGTTTGGTGAGAGAAGTCTTAGGAGCAGCACTGTAGACTATGTCACCATAGTCGAAGGTAGGGAGTATCATTTTCTGTATGATATCATGCCTAACCGATAGTGGTAAGGCACTGCGGTTTCCGTGAAGGGTGCCTAGCATGGGACACAGTTTTTGCAGGATAGTGTCAATATGTACCAAAAAGTTAAGGTGTTGCTCAAGCCAGACACCTAGGTATTTAAAGAGGTGGAGTCTGTAAAGTTGCTCCATCAAGGGTGTGGAAGGAGGGAAGGGAGGGCAGCCGACTGAGTCTCTGCATTGTGCCAAAGGTCATGGAGACTGTCTTCTTAGCATTAAGAAAGAGCTGGTGTGAGCTTAACCAGTGTTGAACATTATTGAAGTCAAGCTGTAGTCTGGAGGTCACATTGGCGGGTGAGGGGCCAGAGGTGAACAAGACGGTGTTGTCTGCATACTTATGGATAGGAGATGAGGAACAGGCAGATGGAAGGTCATTTAAGAAGATAGAGAAGATGGCTAAGTACAGAGCCTTGGGGCACTCTAGTAGAGATTTGGAGTGGAGGGGACGTTGAGTCAGCTATTCTGATGGATCGAGTTGTTCCTATCAGGTAGGAGTTAAACCAATCGCAGGTAGGCTAAGACAGCCCAGCAGATGAGGGTTTCAGGAAGGAGGGAGTTGGAGATGGTGTTGAAAGGCTTTGCAAGGTTGACAAAGATGGCAGACATAATGTGGCCTTTGTTCGTTGCAGAGTGGATAAAGTCCATGAGTCTGAATAGAGAAGTAGTGGTGGAGTGGTTCTTCCGGAACTCATACTGTAAGGGAGTGAACAATATACTGCCAAGACAGAGGTGCAGAGACACTGGGCATCCCACAGCATCACTGTCAGCTACATATCTATTGCTTTTTTTGTCATATATTCAGTAACCTCTGTAGCTTGTTGTTCATGTAAATAGCACATATCTCAATTTATTGTAGGTTTTATTTTGTTTATGCTTAAGAATGTGAGAACTATAGTATGTAAAGTCTGAACCAGAGTTAAATAACAGTAGTGGTCACACACCATCTAGTGGTGTAAAATACGAATAACAGATGCTTAAAATGAATTTGAGTTATAAATGAAAGATTATGAACAATGTCAAAAATTTGGACAAATATGTTTAAACACTAGATCCCCACCCTGAAGAAGCCTATGCAGGCGAAACGTTGGTACTAGAGGATCTACCTCTAAAGACAAAAAGAAAAGAACATTTCCAAAACATTTTATGAACATTTATGGAGTGGCTGGACTTTTCTTTATTTACTTCTGTGTCTTCACCCACCAGCCCCTGAACTTTTGCGCAAATGATTATTTTATATTTATTTGTTGGGAGGTGGGTCCCATAAAATATTTTGCGGGGCCTTACAGTTGTTGGCACAGCCCCGATACCTGCCACATATTTTCCATGTAAATTCTCTCCAGTACGGTGAACAAGGGACCTTAAGGGCTCTGAGTATGTTATTCATCTCTCATCTGGGATATCGTCTTGAAGTTCTCTCTTTCATGTTTCTTTCATATTTGAGTTCCCCAGGCAAACCGTCAGCGCCTTACAGATTCTGCTGAGCAAATGATCTGTCGGCTCACCTCTTTCCGGGGACAGGATAAGGGCCACTGTAGGTGTCTTATGTTCTGCCAGAGCTGACAGCATTTCTTCATGGGGTTGAAGATAATTTTCGGTTGTAGATGACTGTGAGAATATTTCTGGGGTATTTTATAGGTTGTCTGGAGGGAAACAAATGAATAAAGGCCAGTTGTGCCAATTAGCTGGTGTACATATTGTATCCCAAATCATTTCTGCTGTTCAAGGACCCTGTCTATCTTGTTAGGGCGGAATAGGGTGTGTGTCGGTAATGCTCTTAAGATATAGGGCATCTGGGGGGTAAGTATTTTTTGGTCAATGTTAGCCAATGTCTGAATAGGATTATCGTGTGTATAGGAAATTTTGAAACTGGAGAGCAGTTTGGTAGATGTCCAAACACATAGGCGGATAGATCAAAAAGATCACTCCAATGGAGTTCAGATTGTTTCCAGTATGCCTCATATGATGGATTCAACCAGTACAGTATTATGCGTATGTGTGATGCCATGGCATGTCTTTGTAGGTTAGGGAAGTTGAGGTGTCAGAGAGAGAGAGAGAGATGCAGGCGGTCAAGCGAATCCGGGGAGGGTGGCCCCTCCATGTAAATGTGGAGATCAAGAGTCTGGCCCAGTGGCTGAGGCACTGGACACCACACCCGCACCAGCTGGTGAACCAGGTTTGGGAGAGCTAGCTTGGGCGTCAGCAGGGAAGGTCAGGACTGAGCGATGGGAGGACCTCTCTCCTGTCCTGGAGGGAGGAGGAGATCTTGATCTCAGGCTCTGGTGGCTCCTGGCGGTGGTTGGGAGCACAGCAAGCCAGAGGTCCTGCAACCATGGGATTGGCTGTGGTGGCGATCCTGCAGGCACGCATGGGAGCAGGCGTCCCCGCGCTGGACACATTGCACGTCCAAGCCTGAGGGAGGAAAGCAAGAAAAAAAAAAAACTGCTGGGTGAGGTGACGGCAACCTCCGGGAGCCAAGGCTCCACACACTCATCACTGGCCACAACCCTGACAATGCCCTAGAGGCTGCACACAGTAGTTATATCACCTGTACTAATACCAATACCGTAGCTACCACATGTATAGGTCAACAGTCACCCAGGCTATTATATGTAAATACTTTGCTTAAACTGTGTTGTCTCACTAATGTATTGATCACTGTTCCAACTATATGACAATGCCCCAGAGGCTGCACTTGTTCTGTAATTGTTTCTTTGTACTAATATCAATATCCTAGCTACTACATGTATAGATCTTCAGCCACTCTAGTTATTATATGTAAATACTTTGAAATGTGATGTCCCACAAATGTACTATCTCTGAACGTATAACTATGCTGACATGGAGCCTTTGTAAATGAGTCTATGACTCAAAGAGTTGTAATTCCTGTGACTGACTAAATAAATAAATACCCCCTGGGGATCCTCGTCCTCACCAAGGAGTCCAGGTGAGACCAGATCCTGATACCGATGCTACTGTCGGGGAAGTGGTTCAGGCGGGTGATTACGGGCTGCAGGTCGAGCAAGTACAGCCCGAGAGATGCCCTGAATAGTAGGTGAAGAAATAGAATTGTGGGAAAAAAGTCTGGAGATCGTTCGGTCCCAAGTGCGGAAGTATGTGTCATCTGGGAGTATTGGGAACGTGAAGGAAGAACAGAATTCGGGGGAAGATATTCTGTTGAATTGTTTCTGTTCTTGCTAGAAAGCTCACGGGATATTGTGCCCACCTGTTTATGTCCTCCTGGAGCTGTTGGGTCAGGAATTTGTAGTTTAGGATATCTGCATGTATTAGGTGTTTCATAAGTTTTATTTCAAGATATCGCATTGCTTGTTTGTGCCACTTGAATGGAAAACGTTGCTTTAAATTGATTGTGGAGATAAAGTGGTATGTTAGAACCTCTGTTTTCTGTTCATTTACCCTATACCCCGCCATTTCCCCAAAGACTTCTGATTATTCCCAGATCTTGGGGATAGATTGCTCTGGATTGGTTACCGACCGTAGGATGTCATCAGCAAACAGGGAGATTTGTTGGTTCTACCTACCATGTTTATGCCTTCTATTTTCATTTGTTTTCTTATAGCCTGTGACAGGGGTTTGAGGTACAGTGTGATTAAAGAGGGGAAGTAGGCATCCCTGTTGGGCCTTCTCTGCATGTAGGCCCAACAGGCATAGTCAACAATCAGATAGGTACGTCTGACCGTGTCATAGGCTTGGAGCTGTCTGACAAAGCCCACCTGATCTGGGACTACTAGTTGAGGAAGTATGGTCTCAAATCTGTGGGCTAAAATGCTCATGTAAATTTATTAATCGTAATTTAGCATGGATATTGGTCTATACGAGGCCGTGGATTTAGGGTCTTTTTGGGGTTTAAGGATAGCAGTTAGGATCGCATACCTCCAGGGGGAGAGACTTTCCACTCTGGACTTCATGGAATGTATCTAGTATCGTGGGATACAGTTGTTTTTGGAATTTTTTATAGAACTCCAATGGAAATCCATCAGGCCCCAGGGCCTTCATAGTTTTTGGCTTTTTAACCACCATGTCCAGCTCCCCCTCCGATATTGGAGCCAGGAGAGATTCTGCCTGGTCTAGTGTTAGTTCTGGCAGGTTCAAGCCCTGCAAATAGGTCTACACCCTGGTGGTGTCAGGGCAGATCATCTGTATCTAGTTGTTTATAATAATTGGCCATGGTTGTCTAATTTTTGTGGGTGGACTAACAGCTTCCCCATCCTGGTTAGTTATAGTAGTTACACATGCCTTAGCTTTTTGTATTCTGAGTCTGCGTGCCAGGTTGCGGGCTCCTCTGGGTACACCTTCGTGGTAGCTGTGCTTAAAATAAAACAGCTGTTGTTCTATCTTTTCATCTATGCATTTTTGAAGTTTCTGCTTTACTTCTAGTATTTTGGGTTGGACGGATTTGTCTCATTGTGCATAGAAACACTGTAAAGTCTGGAGTTCACTGTCCAGTCCCCTAAGACAGGCTTCCCTTTCTTTCTGTTTTTTTTTGACTGAGTAAACTATTGCATCAAATTATAGTTTTCAGGGTATACCAGGGTACCGCTGCGAGGTTTCTGGTCAGGCATTCTCATTCAGAGCTTGTGGGACAGCTTCCTCAATCATCACTTTGAATTCTGGGTCCCTCGTATGTGACAAGTTTAAGCACCAAAAAGAGGTGCCTTTCTTATTTCCCAGGCTAAACTTAGTCCAAACGGGGGCATGGTCTGACAGGAATGTTATCCCATGCCAGACATCCTGCAAGGTCTCGAGATGCTCTGCTGTGCTGAATAGGTAATCTGTTCAGGAGGAACCTCCCGAGGCCGGGGACATGTGTGTATATTCCCTAGCCATGGGACGACAGTGTCACCAAATGTCCACAAATCCCAATGCGGGAAGGGTCTTTCAAAGATATTTTTTGTTACTTATTTGTGCCCCACCCCTGGCCCTGGTCAGCCCTCATCCAGCCGCAATCTATCACCTCTGTCTCCTTCAGGCCGTCACCCCTGTAACCCCCACGGCTTACCCCCCCCCCTTGGTGGGGCTGCAGGAACCCCCCCATCCCGCCAACAGGATCCGGTTTTGAGGCATTACCTCTGGAGATGGAGCACGTCAGGGATGGCTATCAAGCCGGAACGACCAGCCACCAGGGTCTTTTCACATTTTTCTTCCTCATGCAGGAGCCAGGCATCCAATGATGCCTGCGGTGGGCTCACACATGCACCCGTGCGTGGCCCCACCAAGCAACTGCCGTGCTCCCTCCCCACTTGTCTTGCAGCAGCATAGCACCGAACTCCAGCCTTCGCCATGGGTCAGACATGCACCAACCGCAGGTTACCCCCCACCATGGAGATGGAGAGCTGTCCATCGGATGCTCGATCCGTTTCTTCCCCACCGCCAATGACGGCCTGTGTGTTTGGTTTGGTTTTTCAAATGGGACTCTCTATGGAATTAGAGTGGCTGTTCCCCTCCTCCTACCTGAAGGGTGGTAGCATGCCGCTAATGTTGAAAATCCAAAGTTTTTCATTTTTTTTTTTTTGCTCCTCCTTCAACATGTGCGACTCCTGGAGAAACACTATGTCTAGTTTATCCCTTTTAATATATTGTAAGAATCTGTATCACTTAACAGGACTGTGTATCCCATTAATAATTTAGTGACATCACTAATGTTGACTTACCCATGGTGATAACTATGTCTTCTAATGAATTCCGCTGTCTCTTCTATGGTAAAAAGATTCTTTAACCTGATTATCTCTGAAACCAAGCTCTCCCAATTTTCTTATCTCACTTGGATAGGAGGTTAATATTACCTCTTCTGTGTACCTCTGGTGTATATTTAGGTGGCTTAAGGCCTGCCCGTATGCTTTGGTATGCCTTTGGATCCTGTCCTATACCTTGATAAGTCTAAACTGTTACTTTTTGGGGTTTTTTTTGTACACTTGCTTTATGTTCCCAGCCGTGGAACTCTCTCCAGCTACCCCAGTGCTGGTCTCTACCTCCCAGTCTGAAACCTTACCTTACAGGCACTCAGATCCAGTGGATCCCCTGACTCTGAGAGCCACCTGGGGTATGGCCGTCGTGGCACGCTATCTAATAATTTAATACACTGGAGTTGATGGGGGAGGCTCCTGCAGGCAGGTCTGACAGCAGGAGTGTGGACTGACACGGTAGGTGCCTTCACCTATCCACAGCTAGGGGGAGTTTTCCTTGAGTGTTGCCCCCGAGCTCGGACATGCAATGACACCCTGCTCGATGTGCGTACGCTCCTGTGTGCACTGGAAAGACCTCTGCTGCAGTCCCAGTCCCCTGTATCTGCCAGCTGGGCAGTGAAATCCCCCAGCAGCCACCAGGGGCTGCTGCTGCACCGGCAAGGGCTAAATCCCACTCCCCAAGGAAGGAGAGCAGTCCATGAGACGCTCAATCCTTCCTCATCCCCACCGACCCCCAACGACACATGCTCACTCCTGAATACGGGTAAACGGCGAGACGCGAGGTATGGTGTCCAGCGCCTCAGCCTTCAGTGCCACTGGGCCAGCCTTTCGGAGATATTTTTGTAGCGGGGTTAGACCTATATGGCTTAAGTAGCACTGCATCTAGCAAGGAGTTCATAGTGGTGTTTAGATCCCCCCCAAGCAGAAGCTGGCCTTGCATGACTTCCAGAAGCTGTGAAAGGAATCTTTGTGCAACTAGTTTAGAGGATCCTGGGGGAAAGTACAAAGATGCCAGTGTTATTAGACGGGCACATAGCCTGCCTGTCAGAATGACAAACCTGCCCTCAGAGTCCCCTGTTTGGTTTTGTTTTTCAAAGGGGACTCTCCCTGTAGTTAGAATGGCTGTTCCCCTTCTCCTACCTGAAGGGTGGGAGGATGCCACTAATGTTGAAAATTCAAAGATCTTACTTTGAGTGGGAGCTCTTGCAGCAGGCTATAACCATTAGGACTAACACCACAGGCCTTAGAACCCACCGGAAGAAATCTTAGCTAGCAGTACCCAGCAGGGACCACCCCCTGATGTCGGCTCCACCCCGATGTCGGTCACGGTACATAAGGGCTCCACCCCAATTCTTTTTCCGCTGCGACCCACTCGCATTGGGAAAGTTGTTTGCTTCCAGCAGTTCCAGCTGAAATTTGGACTTTTCTTACCAAAATCAACCTTTTTTTCTCCTGTTCTCGACCTCAGTTCGCATCCGGATATGTCATCTCTATTGTCGGTCTCCTGCTCCGGGCCGAAGAGGAACATGTGCGATTGTGGCCACCAGATACCATCAAAAGACGGCCACACCAAGTGCGTGGCCTGGGCCCAGAACACGACAGTGTTGCCTGTAAGATCTGCAGAGCCTTCACCAGCAGGACACATATTTGACACCTGAAGGCCTTAAAAGCCCATCTATTTGAGCAGCAGATGGATGTCCTGCACACCTCAGGGGACAAGGGCAAACACCGGGACAACCCTGTAAATGGTCCAGGGACAAGGAGCATAGCCAGTCCCATCATCGGTCCCGTGCCCGCTCCCCCCAAGGAAAGCCTCTTCTTCCTCGGGCTCGGGGGAATACCAGAAGCATCCTTGCAAGAAAGATTCTAAGAAACCGAGCCCTCCCACCAAAGACCCGGCGCCGGTCAAGGGGGGACTGACGGGGGGAAAAGCCAGCGAAACCTAAGATGGCACCACTGCGAGTGACCCCCAAGGCCTCTTCAGCACAAGCTTCATCCCTGCCCAAGAAGGCCTCGGCTTTGCCCGATTTGGGCAAGCCACCAGGTGACAAGGACACCCCGGCACCACCTTCTGTAAAGCCGGTGCCAGACGAGGTACTGATGCCGGTGGAGGTTCCTCCGGTGGAAGACACCCCCGCAGAGGGGGCAGCCACTAAAGTTCCAGCAACCCCTAGGTCTTCCACCCTACAGGGCTCTTCTGGGGACTCCCCCATCCATGCCTTACCGGACCCTCCAGCTTCACCAGTCCCCTTGCTGGGAACAGCGGCTGATGTATTTAACAAGAAGGAGCTGCAAGAACTCTTCTCCTTTTGGTGGAGTCAAGTGAAAAAGGATTAGACTCTACCGAAGCCAGACCCGACACTGGTTTCGACCGGCTGGACAATCGTGAGCCCGAGGGTCTTCCCGCTCCTTCTCCGAAGAAGGAAGAAGACCCGCGAGCGGCTGCTTCCTCGCCCTACCCTTCAAGGCTTGTTCCCAGTCCCGGTCTGAGGACCGTCATCGGTGCCCTTCTCGATCGGGCAGCAGTCGTCAGTCCCAGTCTCAGCCCAGGGGCAGATCCTGCTCCTCCAGGCGGGCCTGGGACCGGTGTCGGTCTTCGCCCCATCATCGATCCCGTAGCCGTCGTCGGTCAGGTAGTCACCGATGCTCGAGCGGGGAGAGTCCTGCAACGCAGCTCAGGCTGTTCTAGGCCCAGTAGCAGGTTGTCGTATTCTTTTTCCTCCTAATCCCTTTCAGGGGTGGGGGGGTTCCCCTGGGGAGAAGGACCAACCCCGCTCACCTCCTGACAATCCGACTTTCATGGATGTCATGAGGCACATCCAGGCTTCCATCAACTGGGACACGGAGGACCTGGATCCGGAATGCTGTCAACTGGCCTGTTACCTGAGTCAGAAGGAGCCCAAGCCTCTGGTGGTGCCTCCTTTGGTGGACACTTTCCAAGACCTTAACAGGATAACTTGGAAGCATCCAGCATCAGTCCCGGACATTCCCAAAAAGTCAGACAGGCAGTACAGGGCCCCGAGGGATGAGCCTTTCCTGGCGGGACACCCTCAGGCTGACTCATCGGTCATTACGGTTGCTCACGACAAGTCTAAGCAGCCTAAGCACCTCAGCTCCCAGCTTCCTGACCCGGAATCCCGTTACTTGGACCAGGTGGGCAAGAAGGTCTACTCTGCCTCCACCTGCTCCATGAGATCACTCAACTTCCTTACGCATACGGTCCAGTACCAGAATGCACTGTGGAAGAGGGGACAGGAGCTAACCAATGCCTTGCCAGACTCTGTGCAAAATCCGGAACTCCTGGACATACTGAAATCAGGCTCGGACGTAGGCACGCATGACCTCTGTGTCTCGTACGACACTGGAGATACAGCGGCCAGAGTGGCAGCAGCAGATGTCTGCCTCTGGCGCCATGCCTGGGTGAGAGTCTCAGGATTTCACCAGGATTTGCAGTCCAGAATCCGGGACCTCCTGTTCCAGGGTTCCATCCTTTTTTGGCAGGAGATGGAGTCTCTTATCGCTCGTCTCCAGGAGTCGGTCAAATATATCTGGTCCGTCAGATAGATTTACAGAGGGGACCAGAAATGCATGAAACAGCCATTTCATAAGCTCTCAGGCACTCAAGCCTGTGGAAACCAACAGGGCCAGAGAGGTGGCTTCAAAAGGAAAGCCGACAACCAGCACCCTGGAGGCACTCCTTTTCGAGGCCCAAAGATCTCCCAAGCCTCTCTTCCCACTCCCGTCTCCGCCCAATGACTCCCTTCCAACCCCCCTTCTCCAGAGGGGACACTTGGGAGGCAGTAGGGGGTTGCTTCTCCCTTCATCTGAAGGGTTGGAGCTGCATCACAGCAGACCAGTTGGTCCTGGATATTATAAGGAGAGGACATACTCTGGAGTTCACAGAAATTCCTCCAGATACTCCACCAAGGTCCTCAGGATATCCTCCTTCTCACATTCCCCCATAGAAGAAGAGTTTCAGGCCCTCATGCAAAAAGGGTGATAGAGCCAGTTCCTCTGCGGAAGCAAAGAAAGGGATATTACTCCCATTTTTTCCTGGTCCCAAAAAAGACAAAATATCTTCAGCCCATCCTGGACCTCAGCTCTTTAAACAATTATATAGAGTACCGAAGATTCAGGATGGTGACCCTTCCAGATCTTATTCTTCTGCTGCACCAGGGAGACTGGCTCTGCTCCCTGGATATGCAAGATGCGAACATGCACATCGGGGTCTTTCCCCCTCACAGGAAGTACTTGAGGTCCCACTTCCGGGGGAGCATTATCAGTTTCAGGTTCTTCCGTTCGGCCTCTCTTCCGCTCCTCGAGTCTTCACCAAGTGCTTAGCAGTGGTTGCGGCAACTCTAAGGCACCAGCATCGCTATGTCTTCCCTTACCTCGACGACTGGCTGCTTGCGGCCCCGTCAAGGTAGCACCTTCTTTAGGCTCTCAGAGACACTTATACTCTGTTCCGATATGTGGGGATCACCCTGAATCTTCCGAAGTCTTCCCAAGAGCCCAGCCAAAGACTCGTCTTTATCAGGGTGGTCCTGGATTCGCTCCAGGGCATGGCTTTTCTTCCTCCAGAGAGGGGAGATCGCCTGCGAGAGGTAGCCGGAATGGTCTTAGTAACCCCCCAGGTCCAGGCCAGGACTTTCCTCAGCCTTCTAGAGCACGTGGCAGCAGCCATCCCTGTCACTCCCTTGGCCCGCCTCCATATGAGGGTCCCACAATGGACGCTCAGGGCGCAGTGGAACCAATGCTCCGGCGACCTAGTTCACATGGTCAGGGTCACAGAGCTGGTCAAGAGGAACCTGCTTTGGTGGTTGGACCCTCTCAATTTGGAGAAAGGTGTTCCCTTTCATCAGGAGCCCCCAGATCAGACTCTGATGACAGATGCATCCGGTTTGGGATGGGGGGCACACTTAGGGGCCCACCGGTCACAAGGAGTCTGGACCCCGGAGGAGCGTGCTCTCCACATCCACATTCTGGAAATCTGAGCAGTCCTTTATGCGCTACATACCTTCCTAGAGGACCTTGTCCCAAGCTGTCTTCTAGTTCAGACGGACAACATGGCAGTCGTCTTCTATATCAACAAGCAAGGGGGCACTCACTCCTATCCCCTATGCAGGGAGGTGATGAGAGTCTGGTATTGGGCGCTGGAGCGTCACATTTATTTGTCCATGGTGCATGTTCCAGGTGCCCAAAACGACTTGGCAGACAGTCTAAGCAGTTCTCAGTCCAAGGCGCATGAGTGGGAGTTGCTACAACCAGTAGCAGACCAGCTCTTCGGCACATGGGGTCGTCCAGAGCTGGACATCTTTGTGTCTCCACGCAATGCCAAACTGCCAGTTTTCTGCTCGTGAGAGCACGCGCCTTTTGTTTTCTGGCCAGACACATTGTCCCTTTTTTGGGCAGGGAAGTTTCTTTACACCTTCCCTCCCTTCCCCCTCATTCAGAGGGTATTGTTGAAACTACAAGCTGAAGGGGCTTGGATTGTCCTAATTGCCCCATTATGGCCCCGGCAGATTTGGTTCCCACTTCTTCCGTAGTTGTCCTTGGAGCCTCCAATATGCTTGCAGTTGCTGTCCGAGGACCTGGGCAAGCTGGTCCATCCAGATCTCAGATCATTACATCTTCATGCTTGACTCCTGCAGACATAGCCAAATCAAGGTACAGGGTCTCCCAAGAGGTGGCGGATGTCTTCATTTCAGCGAGAAATCCCTCTACTCGCTCCACTTGCGCTATGAAGTGGAAGTGTTTGTTTGTGGGCTTCGTCTCACCATCTGGATCCCCTTACCTATCTGGTGAACTCAGCATTGCAGTATCTCCTCTTCTTATACCAACATGGCTTGAGCTACTCTTCCATTAAGGTGCACATGTGGGCCATTTCTGCATATCATGTCCTCTTGGGGGATAGGACCTTCGCCCAGCTAGACATGGCCTGCACCTTCTTCCGGGGTATTCTGCATTTGAGACCTCCCATTAGGGATCCTGTCCCTCCCTGGGACCTCCTGTTTGTGTTGGAGAAGCTCATTCTCCCCCCTTGAACCGGCAGCTGGTTGTGAGCTGCGTTATCTTTCCTGGAAGGTTTGCTTTTTAGTTGCCGTTACTTCAGCTCAAAGAGTTTCCGAGCTCCAGGCTCTGATGTGTAAAGAGCCTTATTTGATTTTTCACAGGGAAAGGATTTCCCTTACAACAAATCCTAAGTTTCTTCCTAAAATGGTCTTGGAGTTGACCCTCAACCAGTCGGCTGACCTTCAAGTTTATTTTTCTTCCCCTGTCCTACACACACTGGATGTTCACAGGGCGCTGAGGTACTACCTCAGGTGCACAGCTACGCACCGTAAATTGGAGCAACTGTTCGTGGCCTTTGTGCTGCAACACTTGGGCAAACTGTTGTCTAAATAGACTATTTCTAAGTGCCTCGTCCACTGTATTGTGTTTTGTTATGAAAAGCACAACAAACCTCTTCCGGGCACGGTTAGAGGTCACTCCACCAGGGGAGTGTCTGCTTCCTTCACCGCCTTAAAAAGCGTCTCAATAAGAGACATTTGCGTGGCAGCCACCTTGAATTTCATACACACGTTTGCAAAACACTATAGCCTTGACACTGCTTCCAGACGCCATGCCTGTTTTAGCTTGGCAGCCCTCCAGGGACTCCTATCCTGACTTGCTGTGTTGTCACCATTCCTTCCATACTTCCTCCTCCTGGGGCTAGTCACCTCCTTGGCACGGGATTGCTTGGGATTCTGTCCTAATGGTTATAGCCTGCTGCAAGAGCTCCCACTAGAAGTAAGATAGTACAGTTATGTAGGAACTTACCGTAACAGTAGATCTTCGAGAGGAGCTCTTGCAGCAGGCGCTGCTTTCCCGCCCTCCATCCCCCTAATGAGGTTTTCAGCACATCATCGACAGGCTTCACCTGGTTCACTTGCTGGGATCCGTTCACGGGTCTTGGCGAGGGAACTGGGGTGGAGGAGTCTGCCCCTTTATGTACCGTGACCAACGTCCGGGGAGGGTGGTCCCTGCTGGGTACTGCTAGCTAAGATTTTTTCCAGTGGGTCCTAAGGCCTGCGGTGTTAGTCCTAATGGTTATAGCCTGCTGCAAGAGCTCCTCTCGATGATCTACTGTTACGGAACATTCCTACGTAACTGTACTTTTTGCAGTTTTTTGGTTTTTTTTTGCTTCTCCTTCGACATGTGCATCTCTTGGAGAAACACTAAGTCTGGTTTATCCCTTTTAATACTGTATATTGAAAGAGTCTGTATCATTTAACATGACTGTGCATCCCATTAAAGGTGACCTGTAAAGAACAAGAGCATCATATTCCCATCCCCACATACCTTCTAGCATTGCTGCGGGAGTTCGGGGATGTAATCATCTTTATTTTTAATTACACGGTTACACTTTACTAAAACGCCGAAGTTACGTCCGAACGCGGAAGCACAGAGTGGTCCCAATTTGAGCGGGTGCAAGTGCTTATGGGTATTACACCCATTTACTGATGTTGCTAACACCACTGCTCTAATTACAGCAGCAGTGGTGGTAGTTTATAATATTTATTTTATTGCTTTCAAATTACAAACGATGTGGATGGAACAAGTTTTTACCTCGGCAAGCCCTGGAGGTTGGCAGGCTGGGGTTGCTTTTCTGATCAAACGTGACTGTCCACTGGGGTCTCAAAGACTGAACAGGATGGGGAAGGAAGATTTATTAGGTATCTGGCGCGGTTCACGGTATACCATAACATTTGATAAATATATGTGCACCGAATGAAAAGGCAAGTAGCTTTTTTAAAAACTTGTTTTTAAAGACAATGGGTTTACCTCTGGGACAGGTAGTACTAGAGAAAGATTTTAATTGTGTATTAAAACCAGTGAAATATAGATCCTCTTCTTGTGCTGGAACCAATGGGGGAGCCACAAAACCTTTACGGGATCTCTTGGTAGAAATAGGCATGGTGAAGGTATGGCGGGCTCATCATCCACAGGGATGAAATTTTTGTTTATTCACATTCCCAAAGGTCTTTTTCCCTACATAGACTTTTTTATAACATAAAAACCTTTTCTCTATCGTCTGAGTAAATCTAAGATATACCCTATCACAAACTCTAATCATGTTTGTGAAGCAGTGGGACTGTCGGTGGGGCACAACATACAGACATCTATATGGAGACTGAATGTCTCCCTGTTGTCAGATAAACAGGTAGTAGGGAAGCTTACAGATCGAATTAAGAACATTTGTTACACAGAAGAAAATTGAGAGTGTTCCCACATTATGAGATGGGACACAGTTAAAATAGTCCTACAAGGAGAACTAATCAGTATTGCATCAGGGCAAAAAAAATGGTTTGACTAACATATGAAAGATTGGCAGGTAAACTAAGGGAGAGGGAAAAGGACTATAACTAAAATTCCAAGGGATGAAGCAAAACAGAAGGCTTGGGAAAGGGTGAGAGAATAATTCAAATAATTTAAAGATAAAAAGGCTGAAGGCCTACTTAGGTTTATGGGCTTTAAGTATGGGGAAGTGGACCATAGGGCCACCCATTTTCTTGCTTTGAAGTTGAGACAGTGAGAGGCTGAATGCACAGTTAAGTAAACAGCTAAAGAAAATGACCAGATTGGAGTTTGGGAGACTCCAAATGATATAGCACAAACCTTTCAGAGCTGTTATATCTAGAGGATAAAGATCCTGACCAAGTTAAACAATCAACAAAACAATTTCTGTCAATGTTAGACCTGCCTAGACTAGATCAAGAGGAGAGAGGGTTCCTGGGAGCAAAAATTACTTTACAAGAAGTCACACAGGCAGTTATGGGGTTTAAAGGAGGAAGAGCCCCAGGACCTGATGGCTATAGTATAGATTTCTACTCCAAATTTAGGAAGGTGGTGGTACATATATCGCTGGGAATTTTTAATTTATACTCAGAAGAAAATAGATTACCACCCACCTGGTATGAAGCAATAATTATGGTGTTGCCAAAGGAGGGGAAAACCTAGGGATAAATGTGCATCATATAGGCCTATTTGGCTTTTAAATCAGGATTTAAAAATATTAAGTAAAATATTGGCAAACAGACTACAATTATACATTACCAAACTTATTCACACTGATCAAACAGGGTTTATATTGGGCCGACATATGGCAGATAATATCAGAAGATTGTTGAATATAATTTCGCAACATACACCAGATAGGGATCCCCAATTGGCAAAATTTGTTGATGCGGAAAAGGCTTTTGATTACCTTAATTGACAGTATCTGTTTGAAGTATTGGCACGGTTGAGGGTGGGTGAAAATTTTTTGAACTGGATTTATCTGTTATATGACCAACCTACATCCAGAATCAAAGTAAATGGGACCATCTTATCTAAAGTGGAGATTGAGGGGGTACCCGACAGGGCTGCCCATTATCTCCCCTATTATTCACTATTAACATAGAACCTCTCGCTCAAGCATTGAGACAGCAC
Organism: Neoceratodus forsteri; assembly: GCA_016271365.2. Lineage (NCBI taxonomy): Eukaryota > Metazoa > Chordata > Ceratodontiformes > Ceratodontidae > Neoceratodus > Neoceratodus forsteri. The sequence continues at coordinate 896,090,590 of CM057450.1, forward strand.
CCAGATATCGTAGGTATACAGGTGGGTGGTATAATGAACAAAATCTCATTATATGCAGATGATGCATTAATCTATATTTCCAATCCTGTGATGTCTATCCCCGCACTATTGAAACTTACCCAGGACTATGGGGGAATCTCCGGTTATAAAATCAGTCATGAAAAGAAGGAAGTGAGATTGCTGTCTGGTATTTTTTCAAGAGATGTTTTACATAATATGCCCTTTACCATCACAAAAAAACATATCAGATATCTTAGAATTAAGATCCCTTATAATCGGCGAGATATATACAGTAAATCATAAGGTCCTACAAAAACTAATTTATAAGGATCTAGATAGATGGTCAGTGCTCCCCTCTGAGTTTCTCAATGGTTAGAGACTATCAGAATGAATGTACTACCCCCTTACTTTATTTGTACTCCTCCTTGCCCATTGCGGTGCCAGCTAAAGACTGGTGAGACTTGGAAAAAAAAACTTGCAAACTTCATATGGGTGGGCAGACGTCCACGGATTAAGAGACTACTGCTCACTGCTCCCAAAGCAGAAGAGGGGTGCGGATTACCACATTTGGAAACTTACTACAAGGCAGCACAAATTTTACCTGTTTTTAAAATATTACTAAATGAAGAAGGGGGAGGATGGGCAGAATTAGAAGGAGGAGCTCATCCCCGGATATCTTTACAATATTTGACATGGGCAATAACACCAGAAGCCCTACAGGATATTTCTAATAGATGGACGAGACGTACTTTGAGAATATGGCTCCAAATAAGGCAAAAATGGGAATGCCAACTCCAATTTGGCAACATATCCCCTTATGATATATACGCATAGTTATCAAGAAACAAGAATTTCTATCTTTTCATGCTTGGGCCAGAAGAGGGATCTGTTTTGTGTGTCAGTTAATGCAGGGGGTGGGAGAGAGTAAACCTTTTGAGGCTCTTAAACAGGAATTTCACCTAGTAAACTCAGATTTATATAGGTATTTCCAATTTTGACATTTGTTAAATATAGAAATTACTATTCCAGAACTAGAGAGGCCTTTAACAGAAGAGACACTTTTCCTACAGAAAATAATTCTTATGAAAGATCCCCAGAAAATAGTATTTCAGATGTACTTCTTGCTGAGAGAAGGGGAGAAACAACTGTGCAGGGACAAGGATCCAAGATAAATGGAAACAAGAATTAGGTTATCCAATACCTCAAGTATGTTGGGATGCCATTTGGCAAGGAATACACAAAACCACGTGCTCTCAAAATTGGAGAGAATTCAGATAGAGGATGAATACATGCTTCTTCATGGCACTTACTATCACTAGACATTTGGGAACATATTCTTCGGACACATGCTGAAGGGGGTGTGGGCAGAGAGGAACTCACGTAATTTTGGGGGATGCTCAATTTTGAGGGAATATTGGAAACAGGTACAGGAAGCTTTAATGCAATTATTTAATTTAGTACTGGCCCACCGATTTGAAAACTTGGTTCTGGGTTTGCCACAAGCAGAGGTTAGGGGTAGAGATCAAAGATATGTATTCTTCATATGTGTTGCTGAAGCCAGCAAATCAATTACCCGAAAGTGACTGTCCCCAGGGCGTCCTACCATCGCATACTGGCAACGAAATATGGCACCACAGGGTTTTAAATAATTGATTAGCAGTTTTTTTCCTTGGGACAATGCTAGCTGTAAAGAAAGTATTTATATAGGTTTTCTAGAAGTGTTATGTTTGTTAAACACAGTGAGGTAAGTGCTATGCATTTGCACAGTGTTTTAGCACTTTTATGAGCAAAACGCTAATCAAATTTTGGAGTTAAATAAATCCCTGCACAAATTAAACAAATAGAAGCCATTTCAGCTAAGGATCATCTACAAACAGATAAATTTAATTCAAGATGGCTTCCATATTTTACATATTGGGAGGCACAGACTTTAGCCCGTATCCTGGACCAATATTTAAAGTGATAGGGACTAGATAGATAGAATATTTGTTAGGAAACTAAGATGGGAGGGTGCTTAGCTCATGCCCTTTTTCGCCTTTCCTCTCACTGGGGAAGCATGTCTTTGTTAATCTCTTTCCAACTAATATGTTTTAGGAACAGTACAGTAAAATACATATATTTCTTTTTTGTAGCAGCAGTCTGTCTCCATGATATTGGGAACTAAAGATATTGCAATGCAGACAACAGACGAGTTTTATACTGGTTTATACTTGTTTATTAATTAAGTTTTAATAGGATGTATAAAAATGATTAGATGAAAATAATCTGTTTATGAAGATTATTTAATATGGATCATAAGTTCTAAAGCAGATTTCATCTGTAAGATTGGTTGAACCATTGAAGTCATATGTGTAGAATTCTTAGGAGTTTCCAGCCTCCAGGATCTGTGGACATTCGGGCAATCACACTTTTTTACAGGCAAGATCTGCAACAAAACCAAAAAGGGAAAAAAGAAATAATAAAACAAATTGAATAAGTATAGGATTGGATGGACTGTCAGACACTTAATGGATATTAATGAACCTGGATTTCTCTTTATAAGATGAATTACGCTGATTGTAATGTAAGAGAATATTTTTATGATAGTATGTATGTATGTCTCTGGATTTTCAATAAAAGTGCAAGTTAAAAAAAAGACCATTTGTCTGAGGGTTATGTTGGGGGGGGGGGGGTTCTTATGGCAGTGATAATAACTAGTGGTCTGTACAGCTCCTTAAGTAATGCAGCACCAAAATTACTACCCTGATCAGTAATAATTTCTTTAGGTTTGCCCACTCTGCTGAAAATTTTGGCAATCTCTGCTGCCACTTTTGGAGCTGTAACAGTACGCATTGGAACTGCTTCCAGGTATCGAGTAGCATAGTCGCATACTACCAGGATAAATCTATTACCATTTTTAGTTTTGTGTAAAGGACCAACCACATCCATTGCAGTTCTCTCAAAAGGCACATCTCTCAAGGGTAGTGGCACCAGGGGCACCTTGTCTTTTCTAGTGACTGTGGCTTCTTTCTGTCAATCAGCATAGGAATTATAATAGGTAAAAAGTTTTTCATGAGTTCCAGGCCAGTAAAATCTATACAGCAATCTGGCAAGGGTGCGATCCCTCCCAGAGTAACCAGCCATAGGACTATCATATGCTACTATCTGTAACAACTCTGTTCCATACTTCTGTGGTATAACCAATTGTTCTGTCTGTTCCTGTGTCTGAGGCTTAACCCAAACTCTGTACAGTAACCCATTACATTTTTTTAAACATTGGTCCACCCTGTTTTTGTCTCACCCCAAGAGCTGCTTGAAATAACCCTCGAGAGAAGCACTGTTAACTTGCTCTGAATGAAAATCACAATCAGTTAATTTAGTTTCAGTATTTTCATATTTTAACCCTTTATGTCCATCAGTCATTTGCTGCCACAGTTTCTTCTGGCATCTTCTTTCTTTCCTGGATTTGGGGATCTTGAAGAAGCTGTGCTCAGACAAGTCCAAATCAGAATCTTTGAAAGGAAAAATGTCCCCATCATCTGACATTTTCTTTGCCTGAGCTCTTGTCACCACAGCTGGTGAAACATTAGGATTTACTTCCTCTTTGATCAGCTCAGTAAATCCTGGAAAGTCATTTCCAATAATCACAGGTACAGGTAACTTAGGTACCACCCCCCACTTTCATTTGGTGCGACATAATTAGGTACTACCCCCACTTTCATTTGGTGTGACATACCCTTAATGGTCAATGGTTGAGTGATGGGATAGTATCCAGTGTCCCCATGGTTGCAGATAACACCAGTACCTGGTTCCTTCGCACAGTGTTTTCCCAGCACTTTAACATGAACTAGGGTCTGTCTGCTTCCTGAATCAATGAGTCCCTTCACAGTCTTATCCCCACCGTCACATCTCTTAAGTACTTGCCCCATTTTGCCTAGGACAAATCTGCTCCAGTGCCACTCTCCTTACTGCAGCAGTTTCTTGCAAAATGGCCTGGTTTATTACAGTTATAGCAGATAATGTCATTGGGCACAGATGTGTTACCTCCACCAGAGTTCTTATCAGGCTTGGAATTTAAATGGGAAAAGAGTGTCTTACCAGTGCTTGGCTGTTATCTTGATGCTGTGGCATCTGTCTGGCCATTTGGTAGTTCTCGGGCCAAGGAAACAGCCTTTTCCCCACTCTCTGGTCAGTGTTCCTTTACCCACAGCTGCACATCTGTAGGCAAGATGTTGATGAATTCTCCATGGCAAAGGTGTTGATGATCTGTGGGACTGTTTTGCTCTCTGGTTGGAGCAATTTTTTCAGGAGTTCTCTGAGTCGGGTGAAGGCTTCTTGAGGATTGTTGACCAAGTTGTACCTCAGAGATCGAAATCTCTGCCTGTAGGTGTCTCCCGAGATTTCGTACCTTTTCAGGATTTCACTTTTCACCAGCTCATAGTTTTCTGACTGTGCAGTGTCCATATTACTGTAGGCAAGTTGGGCTTTCCTGTCAGGTAGGGTACCAGTCTGATTGTCCACTGCTGCTTTGGCCATTGGCAGGCTGTGGCAACTCTTTCAAAAGTTGCCAGGTATACCTCAGTATCATCTGAGGGACACAACTTTGTAAGTTTAATGGCTTTTAAGTTGCTTGCATTTTGTTGCTCATCTGGATCTGTGCCAGAGCCTCTGCCTTTGATAGCTTGCAAGGCATCCAGCCATCGCTGCTCCTATCGCTACATCTCTTCTCTCCTCTGCTGCTCCTGTCACTGCATCTCCTCTCCTCAGTGCTTATAAACATTGCATCTCTTTTTCTCTCATTCCCAGTCTCTTGTTGTTGTATAGCCCATCCTTTGAAAAAGTCCATCAGGGTTTTAGGTTCTGTCACTGCTTGTTTGTTTTTTTCCATAACTTGTGCTGGCTGTACAGTCTCAGACTAGACTTCTGTCTCTGCTAGTTTGGCTGCCACTCTCCTGGTAGCCACTCCTGTACTTGCTGCTGCAGAATCCATACTTGCCTCTCTGCTTCCCTGGTATTAGGTCCAGTACCACTGCACAAAACTCCTATCTTAGAGTATGCATGGCGTAAATCCCACTTAGGCTGACACCTTCTGTCGTCAAGGCACAGGTCAGGAAGAAAACTAATCTCATAGATTTCTTTGACTGGGGTTCCAGAGTGGTGGACCAAGGGGGAGCAGTTGATGTCGCCTACCTTGACTTCAGCAAAACTTTCGATACTGTTCCACATGGGAGATTGATTAATAAGCTGGGTAGGCTCGGGGTGGGTCAGAAGTTGGTCAACTGAGTGGCAAACTGGTTGACGGGCAGAAAACAGAGAGAGGTGGTAAATGGTATACAGTCAGAAGAGATGTAAGTCACAAGTGGGGTACCTCAGGGATCAGCCCTGGGGCCAGTCCTCTTCAATATCTTTATCAGTGACATTGCAGATGGACTGGAGGGTAGGTTTGTCTGTTTGCAGATGACACCAAGATCTGCAACAGAGTAGATGATCCAGATGGGGTGGGCAGAATGAGAAGATATCTGGATAAACTGGCAAAATGGTCAGAAGAGTGGCAACAGGGTTTAGCATAAAGAAGTGGAAGATCATGCACATAGGGAAGAGAAACCTGAAGCCACCTATAGGTTGGGAGGGGAGTTGCTGGCAGTCACAAGGGAAGAAAGAGACTTGGGCATCATCATCACCGATGACCTGAAATCATCCAAGCAGACCACTAAAGCAGTAGGTAAGGCTAGAGGGATGTTGGGGTGTATTAGTAGGAGTATCACAAGTTGGAAGAGGGAGGTAATAATCCTTCTTTACAAGACACTGGTTAGGCCCCATCTGGAGTACTGCATGCAGTACTGGAGGTCACACCTTCACAAGGACATTAACCAAACTGAGGCAGTCCAGAGAAGGGAAACCAAAATGGTGCAGGGACTGCATCAAAAAACATATGAGGACAGGTTAACAGAGCTCAATATGTATACCCTGAAGCAAAGCAGGGAGAGCGGTGATATGATCGAAACATTCAAACACCTTAAGGGCATAAACAAGGTGAAAGAGTCTAACATGTTTCAATATAAGAAAAATAGCAGGACAAGAGGACACAGCATGAGATTAGAGGGAGGCCGATTAAGGGGTAATATGAGGAAGTTCTTTTTCACAGAAAGAGTGATGGATGCACGGAACGGCCTACCTCAGGAAGTGGTGGATATGAATACATTGCAGGGCTTCAGACAGGCATGGAATAGGCATAAGGGGGAAATACAGATGTGTATGAATAAATAAGCCATTGACAGAACAAAGGCTGATGGCACATTCATAAGGTAGAAAAAGGAATGGGCTGACTGGATGGGCCTTGTGGTCCTTATCTGCCATCAACTTCTATGTTTCTGTGTTTCTATGAAGCATAGGAAGATCAGGAGCAGTTGTAGAATTCACCAAAAATTATTTATTTACACTAGCAGTATCATAAAATAAACTTGTTCAGTATGACTATTTACAAAGGCAAAATAAAATAAAGTTTTCTTTCAGTCTCTGTGTCCCTTGTTCTCCTAATCTCTCTTGCAGTTGCAGCTTAGCTCTCTTATATCCTTTCAACCCCTATTGCAGTATCAGTGGCTCAGTAGGTAGCACACTCGCATCTGAGGCCGGGAGATCAGAGGGCTGTGGGTTCAGTTCCCACATCTGGCACTTGGGTTAATATCCCAGTACTGACACTGCAGTGCAGCATGAGAGGGGTGCTGCACTGTTGAGGTGCCGTCTTTCGGATGAGACATTAAACTGAGGTCCCATCTGCCTGGATTGGTGGTAGTTCAGGTGGATGTTAAAGATCCCATGGCACTTCTCGAAAAGAGTAGGGGAATTTCCCCGGTGTCCTGGCCAAATTTCCCTCATTCACTAAAAATACCACCAACATCTTAATCTGGTTCAAGGTCAGTTGGCATTCATCTGTATCCCCCCTCCCCCGGGTCGTGCCTGAAAATAGTCAGAAATTGTCTAGTGCACTTACCCGGTCAACAAAAGCTAAATAAAATAAATAAAACCCCCACTCTTAGCCAAGCATCCTGTTTTTGTATGTATCAGGCAAGAGCTGCTAGAACACAATGTTCTTCTTGATGCCCCCTTTGCACAACTTTTGCAAAAGGCTCAAACATTTGCACTCAAGTAACCTCTAGAATTTACAATAGCTTTCTGCAATCATCTCAAAATATAATTATATATATCTCAACAGTAACACTATATATTTTCTAAACAAAAGTGATCCCATTATCAGTTACATTTTCATACAGTGATTTGCACGTATTTGTATATCAGCAGATCTAGATATGCAAGGAAACGAAAAAAGACAGCAAGGGAAAACTGAGAGACAGAGAGAGCCAAAGAACTGCGAGCTTGTCGGGTTGATCAAGTCCGATATCTCACAGGAAAATTTGTTTGCGCAACCAGACAGAGAAGAGACAGAAAAGGACAGATCCTTGCATTTAAACACCTTATCCACAACAACTGGGACAGGGTCCTATTCCACCCTGTCATACTGTCCTTTCCAGGTTTGTGTTCTCAGAGACCTTTATTCATTTTTTGTTTAAACTGTATAGTGACCCTGTTAGTTATGTTTGGGCGAACGGATATATTTCTTCTCAGTTTTATTTGGGGAGAGGCACCCGTCTGGGTTGTCCCCCATCTCCACTTCTGTTCACCCTATATGTTGAGCCATTAGACCAAGGTATGAGGGAAAATCCAGCTATTCAGGGGGTCCCTCTGGATGATTTGGATCACAAACTTACATTGCATGCAGATGGTATCTTGCTATATTTGGCTAATCCTGAGGTGTCCTTCCCAGCCGTGTTTGAACAAATTTCTCTTTTTTCTAAACTTTCCGGTTATACCCTTAATACCACTAAAACTGAGGTTTTAAATTTTAATTATGGCCTTTCCGATGTGTTGCAACCTTCCCTCCCTGAAGTATTTAGGGATCTATTTATCCCCTCAAGTTTCTCAGCTATATCAGTTGAACTATTTACCCCTGATATCCCAACTGTGGCAAGATACACAAATCTGGTCTCTGCTACCCCTTTCTCTCCACTCACGGATTCAGGCCTTGAAAATGAATGCTTTGCCTCAACTCCATTTCTTGTTTCAATGTGTCCCCTATGTAGTTTCTAAAAAGGACTTGGAATCTTGGAAACAGTTATTCGTGAAATATGTTTGGAATTATAAACGACTTAGAATTCACAGGCAGATACTTTTTAAATCTCCCAAAGTGATCTGGTAAATTAGCTGTCCCATACCTCCCTGGTTATTGGGCGGCAGTCCAGATACTGGTAGCTTTAATGCTAGGACATTCAGGCTACAAATCACATTGGAAAACCATGGCTCTTGCTAGGGTAGTTTCACCCCCATCATGGCCCAGATCTTCTATCCCTTCCAACCCATGAGATGGGAGAAACCTCCTTTTATGGGTACAATAGCAGTATTGGAAGGCTGTCGGTGTGAGTTAGATCATGGTATTACACAACATTTATGGAAATATCATTGATGGGCAGTTGATCCCAAGTTTTTACCGGCCCGCTCAGATGCCTGGTTTCATAGGCAGGCAGCTAATGGTATCTGTGCCCCATGGCAATTTGTACAGGGAGGTACAGTTATTCCATTTGAGGTAGTACAGACCAGATATGGCTGGCGCCAAGCTGACCGTTTTAAGATATTATCAAATAAGAGATTTCAACGCTCATTTACAAGCATCTAATCAGAGAGTGGAGAGATCACTACCTGACCCCTTTTGAAGCTATATGGGTTTCAGAATTAGGAGAGAAGGCCATTTCTTTGTTATATGTAAATTTTGTTAGAGGCTTTACTCTGACCACAGTTAAGATTAAACAAAATTGGCAACAGAGTTGAGAATAGCCTTAAATGATGCTTATTGACTCAAGACCTGGCAGTATACCTGTCACAACTCTTCCTCCCCAGTATGGTGGGACTTTTTGTGGAAGTTACATATAAGATATGTCCGGGTTCCAGCCATAGTGTCTAGATTGAACCCAGCAATGTCTCTATTTGTTGGAGAGGCAGCGGGTAAGAGATGGCATTGCTGGCCCATATATTTTGGTTATGTGCTGCCCTTCAGCCATACTGGAGAGATATTCAAGGTCACTTGATGGGTATATTAGGACTCTTATCTCCCTTGGGTCTGGAATACATCCTTTTCAGCCTCCCACCCAAGGAATTGGGAGTTAAACAAGCAAAATGTATGTGGGCCATATTGACTGTAGCCACTCTTAATCCTTACTTGGCTATGGACTGATATATCAGTCCAGGACTTGAATACATTCTAATTTTGTTGGCAGTCTAAGGGTTAAAACAATTACTAGAAAATGGCTCTTCCCTGACTTCCCTAAGATAACAGAATGGGGGGAAACTGTGAACATGATATATAAATAAGAAAGAATCTCCTATCCCTTACGGCAGAGACTGCCACAACTTCAAAATAGATGGACCAGGTGGGAGCTATATGAGGGATTAGAATAGATGGTTTAGCCATTTCAGGGTTTATTTGATAACTGTCTCTCCCCAGTAAATTCTCTAACTCACATGGTATCAGTAGAGGGGGTAATATTATATGTCCAGATCTGTATGGTGTATCAGTCTTAGTTACTCAGTTATGTAAATGTATTGTTCTTCAACCCCAGATTAATTTAGCTAGTCGATGAAATTATGGAAAGAATTATGAAGACCCATTATTTTCTTTTTTGTTTTGGTATTATGAATTTAAAGTTATGCTTCATATGTTGTTATGAATTGTGCTCCTTTATCTTTTTAATATTAACATAGTGATCATTTTATTGTAGTTACCTACTATTCATAATATATTTCCTAAATCAATGTACAACTATACCTAATATTATGCAGTGTTACTGTATCAGTCGATTGTTGGATTTTCAGAGTATTCAGTAAAACAAGTATAAAAAAAAAGAAATAGAAGTTCTAAGGGCATGGGTACAGTTCACTGTCCACACTTTGGCAGTACTGTGGAACAGGCTGATTCTTTTGCTTAAAGATTAAGTTCCTTCCATTACCAGGGTAGTATATCTTCTGGTTTTGCCCTGTGACATCAGATCTTTCTTGCCATTGGAAGGGGCAGGTCCCTCCTTCACAACTCTGCAGTGTCTAAGGGATATCTTCTTCAAAGCGCTTGTTTTGTGAACTTCTTGAACTAACTTTAGTCTGATTACTAAAATACTTGCACCGGCTGCAATTCTCAATGATGATCAAAAATGGAAGAATGGAAGCAGCTGGATTTCAAGATCTTACTTCAAGAGGGCTGTTGCAGTAGGTGCTAGCAGGTAGGGCTTAGCCGGCAGGCATCGGGACCCCCCGAAAAATCTAGCTAGCAGTTCCTGGTGGGACCGCCCCCGGACGTCAGATGTCCGACATCAGCGGATGTCAGATAAAAGGGGCAGTCCCATGCCCGCCCTCCAGTTCTTTCCCACCTTCGGCTACTCTTCGGTCACCTCGTGGAAGTTCTTCATGCTAGCAGTTCAGCTGAGTGTACCTTTTTCTCTAAATCTGTTCATATTTTTCGCTTTTCCAAGCTTACTTACGATTTTTGATGTCGGCCCCTACTCTGTCCGAGTTTGTGCGGGTTCCAAGTCCCCCACAAGGATGGGCATTCCCTGTGCCTCTTCTGCTTAGGCCCAGACCACTGCGTGGAAGAGTGCGAGCACTGCCAGAAATTTAACTCCACCACCAGGAAGAGAAGGCAGCAGAGCCTGGAAGCCTATACCCTCAAGCAGAAGATGGCCTCCATGGAAAAGGAGTTAAAGAAGCTGAGGCAGACGTCCAACTCTCCTGAAGGGCACCATCGCAGGAAGCACAGCAAGGAGAAGCACAGGGCAAGGACCCTGCATCCACAACTCTGCAGGCCCAGGCTGGGTTCGCGGTCCTTACTGTTGCCTCCCCTTCTGGGGATCCGTTCCCTGACGGCCGCCTTGGTGGTATCCGGGCATGCGTTAGCCCCCCCCCAATCGGACTTGCATTTGGGCCTGACAGGCACCTCCAGGGCAAAGGAGACTAGCACTCCTGCCAGACCTCCCTCCTCAGCCTAGCAGCGTTGGCGCATCCGATAAGTCGGGTTCCGGCTCTGTTGGTTCCCGCCTGGACAAGGCTGATAAGTCGCACATCAGGCCCGACGTGTGCCCAGCCAGCGTACCCCCATCGGTTTCTGACACCTCGCTTGATGTCCGGGGTTCACCGCAGGGTCCTACCAAGGCCCTGCTGTCAGAGGCTCCTCCGCCTTCTCCCTCTGCAGAAGAGGGCATCGAATGGGAGTTCTCCCCCCTGGTGCAGTTTCATCTTCCATCGCTGGAGCCTCCAATAACGGATCTGACGCCCACTCCGGCGGCCCCTCCTTCCAGCATTCCGATGCCTGGTGACCAACCTTCGGGCCCTCTGTTCAGGCTAACATTTCTCACCCCTCTGCCCTGGGAGCCGACGCCTGTCCTGTCCGCTCCTCCATCAAGGCCTCAGGCGGGGCTGGCGGCACCTCCGACACAGGGCTAACCAATGTAAGGGTACCCAATGCCACATTACCCAGCGCCTCCTTACCAGACGCCGCACTATCCGACGCCAGCCTATTCTGGCCCGGGTTTTCCACCGTTGGGCTTCGGGTACCCCTTTTACGGGTACCCGAGTTATCCTTCTCCGCCTCCGCAGACTCCTCAGGTGCATCTGAAACAAGTCCTGTCTTCCTGGTGAGCGGAATCCAGGTCCCAGCTGACATCAGTGCTGGACCGATGTCACCCGGCGCCAGGTCCAACACCAGACCCCGGATGCCGCCCTCAGAGACCCCCCCCACCTCAGTGCCCGTTCCGGCCCAGGTAGATTCCAGGGGTAGGGTCCCCAGAGAGTATATCCATCCAGCTGACACTTCCAGGTGGATTGACATCCCCCTACCTAGTGGGGGATTCCTCCAGCATCTCTCCTTCCTCAGATTTTGAGGATGGGTTTGCCTTCAGGATGGAAGAAGATCCACACACTCCAGAGGCTCGTAAACCAAAGGGTTCTCCGAAGTCCCCTCCGGAGGACCCCTCACTCTTGGATCTCCTGCAGAAGATTCAAGCTGCCCAAAATTGGAAGTCAGTGGATCAAGATGTTCAGAGGCAACACCTGGCTGAACATCTGGACCTTGAGGAGGCTCCTCCCACCCTCATCCCACCTTGGTTGGAGCCCCACGAGGATTTAGTCACCACCATTTGGAAACAGACCACTTCTTTGGCCATGGTAGCCCACAAGACAGACAGACTCTATCAACCCCTTGAGGGCAGGGATTTTCTCATTTCCCAGCCTAAGGCCGACTCGGTAGTCATCAGTGCGGCCTTTGACAGGACAGCTAACCCAAAGCATTTTAGCTCTGTCCCCCCAGACAAAGACTCTAAGGTTATGGACCAGTTTGGCAGGAAGATTTGTTCCTCCTCCATTCTGGGATTGCGTGCTTATGTGGGGCACATGGGGGATTATCAGAAGTCTGTCCTTGCCCAGCTGGTTTCCAAACTGGACTCCCTTCCAGAATCTTCCTTAAAACAGGAACTGGGTGAGCTGGTCAGAACGGCTCAGTCCACCTGCCAGCATATTCTCAGGACCACGTATGATGTGGCGGATTCGGCAGGTCGTTCCTCCGCATTTGCTGTAGGCTTGCGCAAGCATTCTTGGCTCAGGATCTCCAGCCTTGCTCAGGAGGTCCAGACAGCTATCATGGACATCCCCTTCAGAGGCTCTGTCCTGTTTGGGGGGGCGACACAAAGAACATAATCACTGAGCTTCAGGACAAGGACCAAGCTCTGAGGTTGGTGAGAAGCATGTACCACAAGCCCCAGGCACAGAAGAGGCCCTTTCACTGCCAGGCCAGGACCCAGCGCAAATCTTGGCCGACCCGTCGCAAAAGAGGGGCTACCACAGCCTCCAGGGCTCCCCCAGCCAAGTCCCATCAGACTGCAGAAGCTCGTGCAGCTTCCCAGCCCACCACCTCCTGCCTCCTTGCCTCTCCCCCTCTGTCCAGACCTTCCGGAGAAGCCGGTGAGCTGGCAGTTTTCCCGCCACCTATCGGAGTGGGAGAGGAAAACGTCCGACTCTTGGGTGTTCCAGCTGAGCGCTCAGAGGCACTCGATAGAGTTCATCAGTCTTCCTCCACACAGACTCCCTCCTAGCTCTTCCAACCCCCCCGTCCATCTTCCATTGGTTTGGGAGGAGATCAGATCCCTTCTGCAGAATGAAGCACTGGAACCCGTTACACCCCCCCCGCCCCCCGTTTCAAGGGGCGGGTTACTACTCCCACTTCTTCTTGGTTCCTAAGAAGACGGGAAATCTGAGGCCCATTCCAGACCTCATCTCCCTCAACCTGTTTGTGGCTTACAAGAGGTTCAGGATGCTGTCCCTTCAGAGTCTCCTGACCCTTCTCAAAGAGGGTCTGTGGCTTTGCGCCCTGGATATGCAGGACGCATATCTTCACATCCTCATCCATCCTGCCCACCGCAGGTTCCTCTGGGTCTGTTTTCAGGGGGAGCATTTTCAGTTCAGGACTCTGCCCTTCGGAATGTCTTCTGCTCCCTGGGTATTTACCAAGTGCCTCGTGGTAGTGGCAGCCCACCTGCACGATGGGGTGCCCACTTGGGGTCCCACAGGACCAAGGGCACCTGGTCCCCAGATAAGGCTCATCTGCACATCAGTGTATTTGAGATGAGGGCAGTCTTGTACGCCATCCTGGCTTTTCAACCCCTTCTTCCTCCAGGCTCTCTGATGGTACACTCCTACAACATGTCCATTATCTGGTACCTAAACAAGCAGGGGGAACTCAGTCCTACCCGCTTTGCAGGGAAGCCATGTGGGTTTGGGACCGGATGGTTCTCCTTGGCTTAACTTTAACATCGTTCCATGTCCCGGGGAAGCCAGAACTCTCTGACAGACGCCCTCAGCCGGGTCTCCAGTGAGCATGCACGAGTGGGAGTTAAAGCAAGACGTTGTAAATGACCTCTTCTCCCGCTGGGGGGTGCCTCAGATAGATCTGTTTGCATCCCCGTTCAACGCCAAGCTTCCCATCTTCTGCTCGCTCATTTCCAGGACAGACGTTTTTTGTCTGGATGCACTGTCTCTATTCTGGAAAGGCAGATTTTTCTATGCCTTTCCTCAGATTCCTTTAATCCCCAGAGTTCTGTTCAAGTTCAGGGGAGAGAGCGCGAGGATGATCCTTTTCGCTCCTCTGTGGCCGAGACAAGCCTGGTTCAGCATCCTGCATCAGCTAGCTATCATTCCACCTTTCCCTCTCCCTCTGTCTCAGGATCTGTTTACCCAGGACCACGAGACCCTGGTCCATCCAGGTCTCAAGTCCCTCCATCTGCATGCTTAGCTGCCTACCATTTCAGCATCTCCCCCTGAGGTGGCCAACATTCTAGTGGAAGTTTGGAAGCCCTCCACTCGGTCCACATACGCCAAGAAATGGAGGCGCTTCTCCATCTGGACAGAAGCTCGCTCCCTGGAGCCCTTTTCTTGTCTTGTGGTCAAGATTCTGGGCTACCTAAAACACCTTTTTAATTTAGGCCTCAGCTATTCCTCTCTTAAAGTCCACCTTTCGGCCATCTCGGCCTACCACCTCCCGCTGGGAGATAAGCTGGTAGCCCAATTACAAATTTCCAAGACATTCTTAAAGGGAGTTCTTCATCTCAGACCTCCCATCCACAGTCCAGCCCCTCCTTGAGACCTGAATTTCATCCTAGGTAAACTCACGCTGCCCCGAGCCTGCAGCAGAGGTGGATTTGCATATTTTTGTCTTGGAAAACCTTGTTCTTAGTGGCTATCACTTCCGCTCGGAGGATTTCAGAGCTACAGGCCTTGATGTGCCGCATTCCCTACCTGATCTTCCATAAGGATAGGGTGGTCTTGAGAACTAACCCCAGTTTTCTTCTGAAAGTTTGGCTGAATCCACCACCAACCAGTCGGTTGAGCTGCCTACTTTTTTCCCAAGTTATTCCAACCCAGGAGTTCACCTTCTCCATATCTGGGATGTACACCGCATCCTAAGGTATTATACAAACCGCACAAAGGATCTCAGACAAACATATCAGTTGTTTGTCTCCTTCGATCCTAAGAATGAAGGTCGCCCTGTTTCTAAACAGTGTCTCTCCAAATGGTTGGCTAACTGCATTACCTTCTGTTACCACAAATACAACAAGTCCCTTCCAGGCCAGGTGAAAGGGCACTCTACTAGAGGCATGGTGGCTCCACTGCATGCTTGAGAGGAGTTTCCACAGCAGATATCTGCGCGCCGCTGTCACTTGGACCTCTGTCCATACCTTTACCAAACACTATAGTCTGGACGTGGCCTGCCAACGTAGAGCGGGTTTTGGCCTCGCTGTCTTGAAGGGCATTCTGTCCTAATTTCCCTGCCAGACTTTTTGAGGACAGCTTTATTTGGTCCTCCTCCCTGGCTTCTTTTTTTCAGAACTGCTTGGGACTCAGTCCTACCTGTTAGTACGTACTGCAAGAGCCCTCTTGAAGTGAGATAGTACAGTTACGTAAGAACTTACCGTAACAGTAGATCTTCGAGAGAGGCTGTTGCAGTAGGTACCCCATCCCCCTGTTTTCTCTTTTTCTTCTAGGGGCCATGATTCTGTCTCCTGCCACAAGCTGCATCTGGCAGGAGAACTGGAGGGTGGGCGCGGGACCGCCCCTTTTATCTGACGTCTGCTGACGTTGGTCACCTGATGTCTGGGGCAGTCCTGCCAGGAACTGCTAGCTAGAGGATTTTCCGTGGGGTCCTGACACCTGCTGGCTAAGTTCTACCTGTTAGTACCTACTGCAAGAGCCTCTCTTGAAGATATACTGTTGCAGTAAGTTCTTACGTAACTGTACTTTTTGCATCTAGTGACAACAAAAAAATGTCAATCACTGACCCCCATGTTACTTGTCTCTACTGTTTGGGCAGACAGCATGACATGGCAAGTTGGGACCTATGTCAGGCGATTCTTCCTTAATTACTGGGTGGCCGGAAGGCTAGGCTTGCTGTCAGTTAACCCTCAGAGCAGGATCAACCCAATGGCCGCAAGAAGGCCTTGATGGCTGCTAAATTGGCTTCTTAGCTTGCATCCTCTGAAGAGGAGGCAGTTGCTGCCTCAGTGTTTCTCATTGGTCTCAGTGCTGCTCCCAGCTAGGCCAGCATCAGAGGGTTCTTTTTCAAAGATTATTGCAAAATGTGTCCGGGCCCTCCAGGTCTTTGAGGAGAGCCCTTCTCACCAGGGCAGACAGCACAAGCTCTGCTGGTGCAGGTCGTGGGATTGGGAGTAAATACATTACTCCAGCTCACTCAACTCCACCAACTGCTCAACTTTGGTCATGCTCCCTTCGGTCAAGGGACAAGTTAAGAGCTCCTCATTACCCCAGTTGGACTTGCTGACATCTCCTGTGGTAGACCAGGCAGTTGAGATCTTCTTCAAGCCTGTTGACCAGTTGTCAGAGGAGCTGCCATTACTCACCTTGGAGGATGTGACTCAGTCAGAGTCCCTGACTGGGTCACTGTGGGAGCAACCTCATTTGGTGTTTGTGCCTCCTAACTGTGCTTCTGAATGTAGCTTGGCATGTGGTCTATCATGACCCTCATGAGGACCAGCCTCGATGTTGGCCCTTGGGTCAGTGGTTAAAGTTGAGGCACCACCCGCAGTTTCGATCTTGCTCGATTGGGAGGCACCACTAGTAACACTACATGAACTCCTCCGATGAGAAGGGGCATTGCCACAACATGGGTTTGCAGGGCTTAAAATTTGGTTTTGGTTGCAGGGGAGATTACCCTGCTCCGGTCTACCAACTGGGGGGAAACCCACATTTTTCAAGGTATAAGTCAGGTGATAAGAGGCAATCTAAAATACAATATAAAAGTATAAGTCAAAAGTTTTACTGCTATCATGCTTTGTTGCTTTAAGTATTTTTATGGGGCTCTTGGGGAGAACAGTGGGGGAACCTCATCAAAAACATAGATAAAGAAATGGTGGCACTTTTGGATAGAACAATGTCCTCCAAATCCATGATTTGGTCTGCGGAATAGAAGGCACCTATCCTTCAGGGGTGGATTGGGGCACAGAGTGCCAACTTGAAGTGGATACAGAGACCCACCTGGAAAAATAAATAGTGATAGCACATGGTGACACATTCATATCTGTATTTCACTTAAATTTGATACATTAGCTCTGTGTTTATATCTAACATTTCCTTGCAGAACACAAAAGACCTAATTTAATTAGACAATAGATGATAAATACATATATTTTCAGAGTTTAGAAGATGTCCAGGTACCCAACATTGGGGGGGGGGGCACCTGGAAATTTCCAGGTATCCTGGTGGACCAGTCTGACTCTGCTACTTCTCCCCCAAATTATGGTTGAAATCAGCTGTCCCCCTCATTGAAAGTAATCCTATTGGTCCTCCTGGTGGGAATTTGCCTTTAAATGCTGGAAACCATATTTTTGCACTCCTTATGTCCAGGCCCATTATATGAGGCCACAGTATGGTGTGTGCTGGAGGCTCTGGAAAGGAAAGGGCCTACTAAACTTACATATTTTGGTCATGCTCGACTCTCCAGTCTTTTTGGGAGACTCTGGATGGAGTGCTTTCAGAAATGTATAGTGCTACACATCTCCTGACCCCACAATTGGACCTTCTCTCTATTATTACAGGAGATGTCCACATCCCTCCCCCACACACAAACACACCATTGCAAAGTGGTAGACCACTGATTGCTCCATCTATACCATGGAATACCTAGTCTCTGCTTTGCATGGGTAGCTACTGTGACGTAGACAGCCAGCTCTGAGTGCTGTATTAATTTTTTTTATTACATATAAAATAAGTGATGGGAAGGTCAGTTTGAGGAAACTACTGTCTTACTGGAACTGACACATCAAAACCCCCCAGGGATAAGTTCAAAGGACAGGAGGTATTTTAAACTGCAGAGATCTGGGGTGCAATTACCCTGTCAATTTGCTTTCATCCCAGGAAATAAGATTAGCCAGTCATAATTCCCTCAGGGAATATCCTTTGATTTGCAATAGTACTCAGGAAGAACTTGTGGGGAGGGGTGTCGGAGAGAAGCCAGAATGGACATTGAAGAGAGGTTGATGTCTGAGCCAGGGAGGACCCAGATGAATTTGGAAGGTCCAATATACATTCCCGGGGGAACCTTTGAATTACATCAGAGAGACCTTTGAGGTGTAGATTCCAAGGTCCAGACGGGATTAAAGAGGCAAATACACTTTTGCTTTGAATACAGTGACTTAGATCAAAGAAACTTTTGAGATGTATGTGTAGCAGAGCCCAAACCAGTTCTGTCCAGTTAACCTGAGGAGAGGAACATTGACTATGTCACTTATTTTTTTTAAATCTTGTTGGGACATCCTGTGCTTTAAAATATAACTTTTAATACTCCAAGGTGGAGTTTAACGACATCATGAGAAGGCTGGCTCAGAACTGTTTTAATTGCTGAAAGAACCCTGACAGAGACACACAAGACAATTTTCTGACTGAGAGAAGAGAGACCCTCAAAGCACTGAAAGAAACTAAGCATTAGACAAGATTAGTCTGAAGTTATAAATTGTAGGAACTATACTTTTTTACCTGTTTGTTTTAAGGCTGCATGTGTTGGGATATATATTTGTTCTGTAATTATTGTTCTGTTTTGATATTTTTAAAGTAAAGATATTTTTTTTACAAACGAAACTGCTGGAGTGCCTTGACATTTTTTTTTTATTTTGAGTGGCGCTTTTAAAGGTTGTAAGTACACTGTGTATGGGCTTATTGTATACCAAACTGGGAAATGGACAGAGTTCTCTAAAAGTCTTGCATAGAGTTCTAAGGGTTCATTTGAAAGACCTGGTTATAGAAACATAGAAACATAGATTTTGACGGCAGATAAGGACTGCTTGGCCCACCCAGTCTGCCTATTTCCCTACCTATTGGATAAGCTGCAGATCCTAGTTAACCACCAGCCTACTTCTTCCTACCCCAACCCCCTAGAATTGCCTTATGACTGTCCCATGCATGCTTGAATTCCACCGTTTTTGACTCTACAGCCTCCTCTGGAAGGCCGT
The DNA here is from genome assembly GCA_016271365.2 of Neoceratodus forsteri. Classification (NCBI taxonomy): domain Eukaryota; kingdom Metazoa; phylum Chordata; order Ceratodontiformes; family Ceratodontidae; genus Neoceratodus; species Neoceratodus forsteri. Next base: position 896,109,672 of record CM057450.1, read on the forward strand.
TCCATGCATCTACAACCCTCTCTGTGAAAAAATACTTCCTTAAATTACCTCTGAGCCGCCCCCCTTCTATCTTCAAATTGTGCCCCGTTGTTCTTGCTCACCTCTTTTTTTGAAAGATGCTACCCACTTGGACTTTGTTGATTCCCTTGAGATGCTTGAAAGTTTCTATCATGTCTCCTCTCTCCCTCCTTTCCTCAAGGCTATACATATTCAGCTCCTTAAGTCTCTCTTCATATGTCTTCCGGTGCAGACCCTGCACCATTTTAGTTGCCCTCCTCTGGACAGCCTCCATCCTGTCTATGTCCTTGCGGAGATTGGGTCTCCAGAACTGCACGCAGTACTCCAGATGGGGTCTCACCAACTGTCTGTACAGAGAGATAATAACTTCCTGTTTTCTACTGGTGATGCCTCTCCCTATGCATCCCAGAATCCCTCCAGCCCTCCTTGCTGCCCTCTCACATTGCTTGCCCACCTTTAGGTCATCTGATATGACTACCCCCAGGTCCCTTTCCATTTTTGTTGTTGTTAGTATCTCACCCCCCATTGTGTACTCTTCCCCTGGGTTTTTGTTTCCCAGGTGCATTACCTTGCACTTCTTAGCATTGAATCTAAGCTGCCATACATTTGACCATTCCTCTAACCTTGCCAAGTCCCTTCTCGTCCTTTCCACCCCACCTTGTGCATCAACTCTGTTGCAGATCTTTGTGTCATCTGCAAAGAGACATACTTTTCCTTCCAGTCCCTCTGCAATGTCGCTTATAAAGACATTGAAGAGGACCTGTCCTAATACTGAACCCTGCGGTACCCCACTAGTAACCCCCCTTTCTTCAGAGTGGACTCCATTTACTATTACTCTCTGTGTCCTATTCTCCAGCCAATTTTACCCAGGCTGTCATCTTGGGACCCACTCCCAGGCTGGCTAGCTTGTATATTAATCTTTGTGTGAAACTGTGTCAAATGCCTTGCTAAAGTCTAGGTAGGCCATGTCCACAGCCCTCCTGATCTACTACTTTGGTCACCCAGTCAAAGAAATCTATCAGATTTGTCTGGCATGACCTTACTGTGTGAATCCATGCTGCCTTGGGTCCTGAGCTCCTCTGGCCTCTAGATACTCAACAATTCTTTCCTTCAGAAGTGATTCCATCATTTTCCTACCACTGAGATTAAACTAACAGGTCTGTAGTTTTCGCTTCTGCCTTGCTCCCACTTTTGTGAAGGGAATCACATCTGCCCTTCTCCAGTCCTCGGTACCACCCCATCCTCCCATGATTTGTTAAAGAGGGTAGTCAGTGGTGTCACTAGTTCTACCCTTAGTTCTTTTAGAATTCTGGGATGAATCTCATCAGGCCCCATTGCTTTGTCCACCTTCAGTTTTAAGAGTTCTTCAGAGCCCTTTCTTCTGTAAATGGCTGGTATCAACTTCTGTATCCAGAGTGTTTCTACTGTTTGTTTTAGGTACCTCCCCCACTTCCTTTGTAAATATTGAGCAAAAATATTTGTTTAGTATCTCTGCCTTTTCACAGTCACCCTCTGCCCACCCTCCCTCCTCTTTATTAAGCCTCACTAGCCCTCTCTTGGTCTTCCTTCCCTCCCTGATGTACCTATAAAAGGTTTTATCCCCCTTCTTAACTGAGTTGGCTATCTTTTCCTCGGTTTGGGCCTTTGCTGTTCTGACTGCCTTCCCAGCTTCCTTTTGCTTTAACTGATGCAGTTCTCTGTCCTGCTCCTTCTGTGATTTCTTGTACTTCCTGAATGCTTCCTTTTTCTCTTGAACCTTCACTGCCACTTCCTTTGAGAACCATAGTGGTTTCTTACATAGTTTCATTTTGTTAATTTGCTTCACACAAAGGCTTGTTACCTCTGTGATGCAGTTTTTATTATTCCCCATTGTTCTTCCACCCCTCCTTCCTGCCCATTTGCTAGTGCATTCCTTAGGCACTCACCCATTTTGGCAAAGTCAGCCCTCCTAAAGTCCAGTACTTTTGCCTTTGTATGGCTTGACTCTATTGCTGTGTTTATTGTGAACCATACTGTTCGATGGTCGCTAGTTCCCAGATGGCTACCCACTTCTACATCTGTGATCCTCTCTTCATCTCCATTTGAGAGAATCAGGTCTAAGAATTATCATCTCTGATGACCTTAAGGCAGGGAAACAGTGTGACAAGGCAGCAGGTAAAGCAAATAGGATGCTGGGATGCATAGACAGGGGCATCAGCAGCAAATCTCTCTCAGCAATGGTTGGGTGCCCGTAGGCAAAGATATCTGGCCCCCAAAAGACAGAATTATCTGAGCCTGATAATTGGGTACGCTAACAAGAGGTTATCAGTTTGAATCCTTCCAGAGCTTGAGACTGAGATGACTTGAACCCACAAAACAGACAAGAGGGTTACCTTGTCTGTTCACTGTACACAAATCATACGCTCAGAGGTAGGCACTTTGGGAGTAGAGGGCTGACTGGCTGAGCAAGTTTGAGACAGCTGCCACAGTTTAGGACCAGGTGGCCACAGTTGGTATTATACTCACAACTTATATTACTATCCATATTCATTCTGCTATCGGGGACTTGCTGACTGCCTGCCCATTTCATTATAATATATGTATTGTTACACAGTGTTTTGCTTATTGTTCCTGAACCTATTAGTGGTTAAATATTTATTCTTATTTCACCCACTTATTATGCCTTCTTGTTTACAGCTGTTTTGTCTTGACCCTATGTTACATAGATGCATAGATACATAGACAGTGTCGGCAGATAAGGGCCTATGGCCCACCCAGTCTGCCCATTTGAGCTTGTAAGTTCAGTTTATGTTTTCCAAGAAGTCTGTTGCCCCTTACCCCTGACCTTCAGAATTCCTTTATGTCTATCCCATGCATTGTTAAGTCCCGTGATTGTTTCAGCCCCCACCACTTCCTCTGGCAGGGTGTTCCACTTGTCCACCACCCGCTCTGTGAAGAAATTCTTCCTCACGCTTCCTCTGAATCGCCCCTCCTCCAACTTCATCCCATGCCCCTAGTCCTGGAACATCTTTTCACTTAAAAATAGTGTATTCCTGCACCCTGTTCCTCCCTGTAAGATACTTGTATGTCTCTATCATATCCCCTCTCTCCCTCCTCTCTTCCAGGGAGTACATGTTCAGTTTCTTCAACCCGTCCTCATAGGACTTGTGATGCAATCCATGTACCATCTTTCTTGCCCTCCTCTGAACCTTCTCTACCCTGTCTATGTCCTTACAGGTAAGGTCTCCAGAACTGTACAGTGTACTCCAGGTGGGGCCTCACTAGTGTCTTGTATAGTGGAATTATGACCTCCCTTTTCCTGCTGGTGATGCCCCTGTCTATGCATCCCAGCATCCTATTTGCTTTACCTGCTGCCTTGTCGCACTGTTTCCCTGCCTTGAGGTCATCAGAGATGATAACCCCAAGATCCCTTTCCTGCTTGGTGCATGCTATCCTCACCCCCAACTGATATATTGTGCTAGGGTTTTTGTGCCCATATGCATTATCTTGCACTTCCTTGCATTGAATTTCAACTGCCAAACCCCTGACCATTCTTCAAGTTTCTGCAGGTCCCTTATCATTCTGTCTACACCCTCTGGTGTGTCTACTTTGTTACATAGCTTTGTGTCATCAGCGAACAGTGAAATTCTGCCTTCTAGGTCCTGCGCAATGTCACTGATGAAGATATTGAATAGGACCGATCCCAGCACTGATCCCTGTGGTACACAACTGGTCACTCTTCCCTCTGTGGAGTGACAGCCATTTACCACCACCCTCTGTGTCCTGCCACCCAGCCAGTTACCTACCCACCACACTACTGTCCTGCCCACACCCATATTCCCTAGTTTGTGCAATAGTCTCTATGTGCACAGTGTCAGCGCCTTGCTGAAGTCCAGATAGGCCATGTCCACTGCCCTCCCCTGATCCACCTCCCAGTCACCCAGTCAAAAATTCAATGAGGTTGGTCTGACATGACTCTCCCCTGTAGAAACCATGCTGCCTTGGGACCTGTAGTCCATTGACAACCAGATGTTCCACCAATCTCTCCTTCAGTAGTGCTTCCATGATCTTCCCCAATACCGAGGTGTGAGGCTGACTGGTCTGTAGTTCCCCGCCTCTCTTTGTTCCCACTTTGTATATGGGGACTACATCTGCTATCCTCCAGTCTTTGGGTACCTCCTGTTTCCAGTGATCGCTAAACAGGATAGCCAGAGGTTCAGCCACCACCTCTTAGTTCTTAAGGACCCTGGGGTGCACCCCATCTGGCCCCATTGCTTTATCAGCTCTTATTACTTCCAGTTCCTTCAGGACCCTTTCTCGTAAAGGGACTTGTGTCCATTTCTGCACCATTCTCACCCTTGTACTCCCTTCAGACCCATTACCTCCTCTTCCTCAGTAAAGACTGAGCAGAAATACCTGTTCAATATGTCAGCTTTACTGTTGTCATCCTCCGCATAGCTCCCATCCTCCCCTTCAGTCTCACTATCCTCCCTTTGCCTTTCTTTTTTCACTGTGTACCTGTAACAGGTTTTGTCCCTCACCCACTGATTTTGCAATGTGTTCTTCTGTCTGAGCTTGCTTCCTTACTGACCTCCTAACTCCCTTTGCTTCTCCTGGTACTTCTCCCTATCCCCTTCTGCCTGTGTCTTTTGTATTGCCTGAATGCAATCTTTTGGCTTTCACTTTCTTTGCTACCTCTTTGGAAAACCATAATGGTCTCCTCTTCCTTTTCCTCTTGCTAACCTGCTTAATACATAATTCTGTTGCTCTTGTAATCCCCATTTTAAATACTGCCCACTGTTCCTCAACCCCTGATTCCTGCCCCATTCCCCTTAATGCCTCTTTCAAGTATCTCCCCATTTTCCCAAAGTCTGCCCCCCTAAAATCCAGGATACGTGTTTTTGTGTGGTTTGGTTCTGCTCTTTCTGTGATTTCAAAGCACAGTGACTGGTGGTCACTGTTCCCCAGGTGCTCCCCCACTGTTACCCCCATCACACTGTCCCTGTTTGTGAGCACAAGGTCCAGTATTGCCTTCTGCTGAGTTGGTTCCATGACCAGTTGCTTGAGGAAGGCACCCTGAAGGGTATAGAATGTTAGTATTGTTTTTGGCTGTATTCAGTTATGATGTACTATTCCCTACCATTTTGCAGCTTGTTGAGTCATTGATCCCTGCCTGACCTAATTCTGATATCCACTTTGTTTACAGAATTTGTTTTATCTTTTTGTTTTGTCATTCCTCATGACTTTGTACTCTTCTGGGCTGTACCTGAAAATAGGCATTGTATGTGTCTAGTGTGCTTACCTGGTGAAAAAAAACTAAAATATATTATGGATCTTGCTGCTACGTTTGTCCCATCACACCAAGCCTTGGACAGCCCGTGGACCAGGGATGTTTGGTTCTCCCTTGCTCTCCCCATCACCCTCCTCACTCCACTTACAGCTAGATTGTAAATGATGACTTTGTTTTCTTTTTCTTTTTTTTTAATATTCAACATTTTTATTGAAGGATGCAGTTTCTCCAGAATTCAGCATATATGTAAGTACAGTACAAACTAATGAGTATGCACAATAAACACATAAATTTCTCCTAAAAACAAGTAAAAACAATAAATGTATAAATAGCATTAACTTATATAAATTCTCAGTAGATCGTCTGAGTTCAGAGGGGTGAAATTTCATATAGCTGAAACAGCTCTATCCATGGAGATTAATGAATTAGCCAGGCTTTCTACAGGAAAACAGCTCAGGGTTAGTCCTGTAGCTTCTTAGGACTGTAGATGTTGTAGAAATGACTTTTGCTGATGCAGTGAATGACTTGAATGTCAGAGTCCTGTCTGGCATTCCCAGGGTAAAATTAAAACATTTCTCCTTTATTTATCTCATCCCATTCCAGTAATCATTAGGTACTTATGTGTTGAACAAAGTCAATCAGATCCAAATAGTTAGCAAAAAAAATAATCTTGGGGAGGAAAAATAAAAATATACATTTTAACAATTTACTTCTTTCTTAAAGTGCATACATGCCTGGTACTTTTCAGGCAGTTTATATTGAATTGCATTGAGTTTTTAAAGGGTTTCATTTCAAGAGAGGTCAACTAGCCTACTATTCAGATAGCACCAAAGGGGGAGGAAGGGGAAGGGGGTGCTCCGTCCAGCTATGTAGCTCCCCTCCAGTGTCCCAGCCCCTCTGAGCTAATAGGAAGAAACACTGATCCTTTCCAACCTGATCCACATCTCATTTCCAATCCTTCTCTCTTACGGAACAAAGTCCAGATAGTGGTCTTATTGGTGTATCACCCATTTACCCCAACAGAGGTCAAATTTCGCTACTCGATTAGACAGTCTAACTGAAAGTTGATCAGGTGCATAGATTTCTTTAGACAGCGCCCATCAGGTATCCTTGGTGGGGATTGTTTTATTATGCCACAGTCGAGTGATAGCCTTGTGGGCGGCCATTATGAAAACTGTGACCCGCCTGTAAGTGATTCTTTTAATCTGGACACCATTTGGTACCTTGAAAGTCAGGATTTAGGTCAGCAGAAATAAATCAGGGCATCCATAAATAGCTGTCGGTTCCCTTATCACCTCCTCCCAGTAGGCGCCTAGGAGGTCGCACTTCCAGAAGACGTGGCTCTGATCTTCCAACCCACACCTACATCCCCTCAAACACTGCTAATACCGCAGGGGTGTGGAATAAACTAGTTCTGAGCTTCCATGCATACTCTCTCCAGTGTAGAGGGGTGGAGGCCTTGAAAGCAAGCAGCACATATGCCAGCCAGCTCTGGGCGGGCAGTCATTGCATAGGTCTTCAGACATTTCACCTACACCAATTCGGTTGTATCTCCCAGCCTCTCCCTAAGTGCCTTATATGCCTGACTGATTACGTTTTCTGTTGGCGCCCCAAGCACATGAGATTGGATCAAGGAAATCAGGGATGAAGGTTTTTCCACTGTTGAGGGCAAAGCTTCTTTAGATTGGTGTAGGTACAGTTTTAACTGCAGGTAGCTATGGAAGCACTGTTGAGGGAGCTGATACTGCATCTGCAAAGAGACAAATGGGAGAAGACCCAGTCTCCCCACAAGTTGAAATACATATTGGACCCCCATACCCCAGCCAGCTCATAACGCTCCTATTGAATTGGCTAAGTAGGAAGTCAGAGTTGTAAGCAGATGTCCTTAAATATAAAACCTCCTTGGGGGCCATGTGCTTGTGACATGTCTGGAGCCACTGTTGCAGAGGTTCTCTGCTATACATCGGGTACTTCGATAATCCAATCGGGAGGCAACCCTTGTATGTGCTGCTGTGTGGGCAAACCCCCAGGCCATGGGGAAACAGTGCCTCCATGTGTCCACTAGCCCCAGGGAAGAAACCGTTTGTCTGGCATATTTTTGTAGGGGGTTAGTCCTATGGGTCAGGGGTAGGGAGGCATCCAAAGAAGGACTAAGAGTAACATTCATATCCCCTCCCATTAACAGTTGGTCCTGCAGAACTGTTAACAATTGTGTAAAAAATTTAGCTGCCAATGTTTTTGGGGACCCCAGGGGGAAATTTGCTGACACCAGCATGAACAGATGGGCATAGAGTGTTCCAGACACAATGACATATCTGTCCTCCGCATCTAGAACCCTTTCCTTTGCCTCAAAGGGTATCCCCAAGGGATTAAGACTGCCACCCTGCATGTTCTACCCAATTTGTGCGCAGCTGCTGCTGCCACATCAGAACCAAACCTCTGGACTTTTCGTGTTCCTCAGAAGACATGCGTGTCTCCTGCAAAAATATAACATCTGGTTTGTTCCTCCTAATAAATTGTAAAATTCGGGAACGCTTAATAGGGTTGTGGATCCCATTGATATTCAAGGACATTATTAATGATTTCTTAGCCGTGATCAGTGTCATAACATTTCTGATACCTGCCAGTGACCTCTCTCAAATTAAAAAATACCTCATTTAAAAAATAAACGAAAGGGGATATTCCTTCCCTTATACAAATCACTGTTAGTTCTGTCATCAGCATCTTTTAGATAAAGATTAACTAACTGATCTCTGGAGAACCCACTAAATAAGGGTGAACATTCTTCGAAACAAGAAAAGATTATAACAGAACAAACTAGCATCTACCATCTCATTGACCGCAGAGTATTTGTCAAATTGCTGATTAAAAAAATTAGGTCAGTGCCCATTCTTTAACTAAGTAGGTAATTTGGTGCATTACATTTCTCTGCATACTCCTGACTATGTAGTAAATGGTATTTTATGACCCTTAGTCCAACCTGAACAAACCGTTCTGGAAAACCGTAACTTCAAATGCCAACAGGGCAGTTTGAGATAGTTGATACAGAACAGAACCATTGCCAAGAAATCCCAGCCATGGAATTGATAGCATGTATAACTTCCAAGGTAGGGAGCGATAACTGTTCTCTCCTATAGGTCTGATGTTCATTCCCCATGTGGGGTTCTCATGGATATACCATGGGCCCCCAGCACCACTACTATTTTGTAGTCCATCTGTGGTGCAAGTGACCAATCTAGTGATGGCAAGGTGGATCATGGACCATAGGTAATACAACCAGAACCCCTCCATCTCCCCGTATGGCTGCCACACTTGTCAACCATATGGGGTAGTTCCATCACCTAGGTAGTTGTGGGGGAAGAAAGTAAAAGATGTTCACCCACCAATCACACCTCTGGGCTGTTTATTCTGTAAATCTGTAAACTAAAGGGAGTAAATACACCAGCACTTCGATGGGGTTGCGGGGGGGCAGTGCTGCCTGGCCCATCTCTACCTCCAGCAGACCAGTCATCTATCTATATGTGGCTTGTAGGGTGACCCTTGACAATGAGCCCAAGTGGACAGTTTTAAAGATCGAGCTGCTTGTCATCCGTCTACCTGCCCAGCAGCAGCTCCAATGGGCTCAAAGCTCAACTAAAACCTGGGGCAGAACGATACAGATTTTTGAGGATATTAAGTCCTTAGGGTGTGGGCAACTAGATAGTGACACATAACAATAGCCCCCCTCAGTCATCACTCCCACCCCCAAAACCACAGATATTCCCACCCCCAGCACAGGTGAGCCTCCAAAGTCCTGCAGGTCTGGCCTGCTTGTTAACAGAGCCCCAACATGGTTAGTCTCACCAGAGTCAATTAGGGGTGGTCCACTGAAACTTCTGGAGGAGCTTTCTCACATCTTGTAACATAGGACCATAGACTTTGATAGCAGATAAGGACTGCATGGCCCACCTAGTCTGCCCATTTCCCTACTTATTGGATAAGCTGCAGATCCTAGTTAACCAACAGCCTACTTCTTCTTCTTATCCACCACCAGAATTGTCTTATGTCTGTCCCATGCGTTCTTGAATTCCCCCATTGTTTTTGACCCACAACCTTGTCAGAAAGGCTGCTCCATGCATCCACCACCCTCTCTGTGAAAAAATACTTCCTCACATTGCCCCTGAGCCATCCCCCCTTGAGAGGCCCTGGTATTTTCTGGCCTGTTGGGTAGATGCTTTATCCCAGGTAGCTTCTCGAAGATTCTGTGTCTCCCTCCTCGCACTGGAACACTCCGACAAAGGGACTGAGATTCCCCAATCTTGTAGAGCTTTGATCACTTCCACCGAAGTCTCAGAAGTTTGTGGGCCCCCCCCCCATAAACATCACGGAGAGTTAAGCAGGATATGGGGGTGATAAACCTTAACTGTTGCTGTTTGAGGGTGCATAGCACTAGAGCGTAGGCCTGTTGTTTTGCCGATACTAAGGGATAGTAATCATTGTCAAAATAAATCTGCTGTTCTTTGTACATGGTCTCCTTCTTTTTTTTTAACTTACATTTATTGAGTTTATGTTCAATCAATGCAGGCTTAGCCCTAAGGACAGTACATAGTGATAATACATTCAACAATAAGATAACACAGTATTATTAGCAATCTCCCACAGATGCATCATAGGAGGGTTATCCTTACATTGTATCCTTACGTTATTTTATTTATTTATTTCATATATTGGATTTACAACCTTTGAGTCATGGACTCATTTACAAAGACAGCTCGTCACAGGGAGGGTAGACAACAAATAGACAGTGAGTACAACACTGGTGGACGATACAGGTGTGATACAATCAAGTGAACATACAAAGCAATTCCAGTGTTACATAGGAGTGCTGAGGCTTTCAATTGTCTACAAAGTTCGATCTAATAATTGTATTAAATAATGAGGCTTGCTCTAGAGGGTATAGGGTGTGAGGGCCTGGTGGGGGACCGGGGTGCTTGGGGGGGGCAGTCCAGAGGACTTTGTCCGTAGTTCCCAAAAGGCACAACAAAGGCCATTGCTGCAATGAGTGGGAAGAAATCCCCCCCCCAAAATTTTAAAGATTACACATAAACATCCCTTTAATAAGTGAAACCTCCCCAATTTACTTTTATAGGGATATATAATAAAACATTCCGAGCTTTCTTCCAACTCCACCACCTTCTCCATTAGCTTCTTCGGTATATTGTCTACACAAATTAAATATATCTAGCACAGCACCACTGCCAGTTGGTAACAAAAAATAGAACTGTTCTAAAGCAAACAAAGTATTTACCACATATGTGGTAACTACCCACCTTACTGTTGAAAACAGGTCCTATGCGTAAACGAGCTATGAGGCCTTATTAAATTGTGCCATGCAGGATACTCAATCTTTTACTCCCCATACAGTAGGACATTACCATAAGCCCAAAAATCTTTACCATAAAAGATTTATGCATCAATAAGTCCCAGTAAACAGTGTTCTAGGTCAAAGTAATTGTCTATATCCTTTGGGGGCATGGGGGGGTACTCAAGATTTTAGCTTGCCAGATCTCTTTTAATCATCTACTCTAGCAAAAACCTTCTTGTCTCTAAGCCTCAGATTGCTGGGATTTTCTTCATCTTGAGTATTGTGTGCAATTCTGGAGACCTCACCTTAGGAAGGACATAGCACTGTTGAAGAAGTTCCAGAGGAGGGCAACCAGGATGATCCAGGGCACGAGTGATAGGACCTATGAGGAAAGGCTGGAAGCCCTTGGGTTGTACTCTCTGGAGGAGAGGAGAGACAGGGCGGACATGATTGAGTTATTCAAATATGTGAAGGGGATTAACAGGGGCAGAGCCAAACAAATGTTCAGGCTAAAGAAAGGGGGCACAACCAGGGGGCATAAATGAAAGTTGGAAGGGGGAACCTACAGGGGAGAACGTAGAAGGCATTACATCACTGAGAGGGTGGTGGAGCCATGGAATGCATTGCCTGGGAGTCTAGTCGAGCAAGGCACTGTGGAGGGCTTCAAGAGGGGGTGGGACAGATGCATGGGTGTACCGAAGCCAAGGTTGACCCTCTCGGGGGCCAGGGAGGGTGGAGGAGCTAACGCCCAATAGGGGCTAGTTACCGAGCAGACACGAAAGACTGTTAGGCCTATTCTGATGGCTTTTAGTATGTTAGTACTTCCAACCCAGACTCTGATTCTTGGGTGGCACATTCCGCTTCAATTTTTGTTAGCAATTTTCCGGCATCCACAGAAAAGTAAAATGTTTTGGTACCATAGACAATCTTCAGGTTTGCTAGCATTACCAAGATGTAATAAACCCCAAGTTGGTGTAACTTAGAATGGATCCCATCAAATCCTTTTCTCCTTTGCCGTGTGGCAAAACTGAGGTCTGGGGAGATATGGATGAGAGAGCCCTGCCATTGCGAAGAGCCATGCTTCTTAGTGGCCTGTAGCACTGTGCCTCTTTCTCCTATGGACCCCATGATAGCCAGAACTGCTCTGGCTTGAAGATGCGCTGGGTCCACATGTAAGCAGGCCCCTCTGATGTTGACTCAATAAGCCCTCTGCACTGAGATCAGGGATTCCAATTTAAGGTAATCCAGAAGCCGTCGCAACAAAAAATGGACCATATCATGCCCTCCACCCTTTCTTTTCCCTCCCATTGCTTTTCCCTGTTTACCAACGCTGTAGGGCCTTGGGAATTGCTCGTAGTAGGTTGTGGAGGGGTGGGGGATATGAACAACGGAGGATGGATGAGGGGGGTGCTCGCATCGGAGTGGTCAAGTCCAGAAGACACCCTGGGGCGAAATGGAGTGCTGAACATGGGCCTTCCTGTTTGGTCTCCATACCCAAGGGCACCACCTCTGTAAATGGTGGGCTGGTGGTTGGGGCATCCCAGGAGTCCTGTCCAGTCCGGGTGGTGCTTTGCAATGCCAGGTCCGTTGTGAATAAGACTGCCATTGTAGCAGACTTAGTGGGCACAGCGGACTTGACCTGCATCACCGAAACCTGGCTGGATAGTAATGCTGGCCCGGTACTTGAGGCAGCAGTTCCAGCTGGGTATTAGGTGATACACCGCCCGTGTTTGGATCGCAGGGGTGGGGGGGTTGCAGTCTGTTTCAAGACTGAATTGGATCTCACTAGTGTTCCAGTTGAGGAGACCAGATCCTTCGAATGTGTCGTAGTGGCAGTTGGGGGCTATAGGATGGCGCTCGCTTATCGCCCACCCGTGACGAAGCTATTCCTTAGTGAAGTGGCGGACTTCGTCACGACCAGGTATTTGAGTCACCCAGATTGATGGTGCTGGGTGACTTTAATGCCTGGATCGATGACGAACTCTCGCAGTTTGGTCAGCACTTCTTCCAATTGATGTGTTCATTGTGCCTCTCACAGGTGGTTACCTCTGCTACTCATAAACACGGCCATTTCCTGGACCTGGTCTTCCTGCTGGGGATGGAGGCCTCCGATGGGGTGGAACCTGTCGGATGGTCTGACCTCACACTGTGAGATTCAATTTCCTCACCCCTCTGCGTAGGCCAACCCCTGTGGAGATGGTCAAGTACCGCCCTTTATGGGATGTAACTCCCGAAGGCCTAAATGAGGTACTTGACCTATCAGAATTTCCTGGGATGAGCTCAAATCCTGAAGTGTTGGTGCTGGCCTATAATAATGGCCATTACCACTGCTTTGGATTCTATTGCTCCTGATCTGCAGCGCCCTCTTCTCTTCGCCTCGATCCTGGTTTGACCCCGGGATCTGAGGGAGATGCGGCGACTGACGAGGTTGGAGAGGTGCTGGAGGAAATCTGGCTTAGATGCCGCACCATTTTAGACTCCTAGAGCATTATAAACTCTATCAGTCAGCAATTACTCATAAGAAGGCAGTATTCCTGTCCGGAGAAATTGCTGCACAGAACCGACCAGCCCAGCTCTTTCGAACCGTAGACAGGCTGTGCAACCCAGCCTGTCTACAGGTTCGTCGAGCCTTTTCACAAATGCAGTGTGAGGCGCTTGCTCGATTCTTTGCAGATAAGGTGGTTGACATCAGGGCCTAGACTGCACTGCACTCTCTATGGAGTTAAGTGGATCGCCCATGCTACAAGCAGCCCCGCTTGGTTGGAGTTCCTTCGAAAGGCCGGAAATCATAGATGTTATGAGGATTGTCCAGGATATGCACACTACATGCTGTAGTTTAAATCCGGGCCCCACTGCCCTGATTATGGGCTGTGGGGAGGTTATCATCCCAGTTCTGGCTAGGATAGTCTGGTGCTCCTTAGACCCAGACTCCCTAGCCAACTACAGACCTATCTTGAACCTCCCCTTTGTGGGGAAGGTAATTGAAAAAGTGGTGGCAGCCCAGTTAGACAACCATCTGTCCATCCATAACATCTACGACCCTCTTCAGTCAGGTTTTTGAAAGAGGCATAGCACTGAGACTGCGCTGGTTCGGGCGCTCAATGATCTCCTGATGGCGAGAGACCAGAAAAAAACTGTCCATTTTGGTCCTACTGATTTGTCAGCAGCATTTGACACAGTAGACCATGGGGTGCTGCTTGAGCGCCTGAGTTGCATCTGTGGGCTGTCGGGTTTGGTACACAGATGGTTTACTTCCTCACAGGTAGAACTCAGAGGGTGGTATCGGGGATATTTTCCTCCGATCCCACTTCTCTGTCCTGTGGGGTGCCTCAGGGCTCTGTGCTGTCCCCCATGTTGTTTGCGGTGTACATGCTTCCCCTCGGAGACATTGTAAGATGATATGGGCTGGAGTTTCATTACTATGCCGATGATACCCAGCTCTATCTGTCTTTTGCACCTGACCAGAATAGAGCACTCTCAGTGTTTAACAACTGTCTCAGAGAGATCCAGGGTTGGATGAGGTCCAGCTGGTTGAAGTTGAATTCTGGGAAGACGGAGGTGATGGTTGTGGATCCTGGCCACCGGATTGAGGGTTGGGGGCAAATCAAACCTCAGGTTTATTCTTGGGGGATGTTGAGCTCCCTGCCTTCGAATGGGTGTTCGACCTAGGGGTGATCCTTGATGATTGGCTGACATTGCGTACGCAAGTGTCGGTGGATGTTAAGGTATCCTTTTACCATCTAAGGAACATCACTAGGATCAAGCACCTTGTTCCGTCCGGTGACCTGCCCACGCTGATCCACGCCTTTGTGACCTCACGTTTGGACTACTGCAATTCCCTTTACTTTGGGCTTCCTGGGGTTGATATCTGCCGCTTGCTGCTAGTGCAGAACTCAGCGACCCGGTTGTTAATGGGGACTTCTCGTTTCTCCCATATTATACCAGTGCTGCGGGATCTGCACTGGCTGCCGGTTCAGTGGCAGATCACCTTGTGTTGGATTACTGACATATAAAGCCCTACAAGGTCTGGGGCCCTGACTACCTGAAAGATCTTTCTGTTTTCACCTCCCGACGAACCACTCCGGCCTCTCCGCCTCAGCCACCCAGGGGTTGCTAGAGATTCGAGGGTAGTCTTAAAATCTTCCGGTGCCCAAGCTTTTATGTTTGCGGCGCTGACCCTCTGGAATTCTCTACCCCGTTGGATTAGAGAGTGCATGACAGTGGAGGGTTTTAAAAGAGGTTTAAAATCCATTTTATGGAAAAAGGCTTTTGGAGATGATGTGGACACCGACTGATGTTGCATATTTTAATCCTGATTTTAATTGTTTTATGATGTTTTATATGTTGCCATTTTATTTTAATGTGCCTTGATTTTAGAAAGCCTCAAAAGAAACAGAGATTATTATTATTATATCGTTCCCCTCCATGTCTTCCGGCAATCCCAGTATATGAACACGGGATGCCTGCGCCCCATTCTCCAAATTTTGGAGTCGGCACCGGAGTAATATGTTCACTTTCATGAGACCATCTGTGGTCGCCATAGTTTTATGAGCAGATTTTTTGGCTTCCTTTGCCGCATCTTCTACCACCTGAAGTCTTGTTTCAACCACTGCCATCTTAGATGTAAACTCATCCATCTTTTTAGCGATGGTTTGAATTGCTTTCAACAAGGCAGCATTCGACAGCTGATTTGGGTCAGCTACAGGAGGGCCTCCATTTTTCTCTAAGCCTGGCTGCGTTTCTTTTTGCTTAGTGCCATTTCCGGTCGCAGCATTCTTTGTACGCCCATTTCTGTAAGTTCTGTACACAAAATTAGTTGTGGAACTGTATTCACTTACTATACTCCCTCTGATAATAGATTTGGTAGCCTTAAATAATAATAAATTAGTCATTTTAGCTAGTGAGGTGCAGAGCAATGGAAAAAAAGCTGCTCTTAGCTCAGCTGCTGGCCACGCCCCCATATGTGGTCTTCATCCTCCAAGCTCTTGTGAGTAGCTGCTGCTTCACTGCATAGTTTAGGAGCTGAATGTGGCCTCTGATCAGAGAGTTGAGGTTTTGGTGTGAGGGCCCTGTGTGCCCTCTCAATATCTAGACAAAAGGCTTGGTTCAAGTTGCAGGTTATCACAGAGGAGAGAGTCCACAAATGCTAGCATATCTCTACCCTCCTCCTTATCTGGCACACCATGAATCTGGAGATTGTTGTGGCGCAGTCTGTTCTCCAAATACTCACATTTATCATGCAAGGCTTGTTGCTCAGGAGGCACACCACAATTCTTTCTAGCCTGTCGGCTCATGTATCTAGATCCATGTGGTGTGTCTCGATGTCGGTAACTCTTTGAGTTAATTTATTCAGTTCTATGGTAAGCTCCGACCGAAAATTTGGAGGCTCACCCTGAAATTCCTGAAGTTCGGATAGTATGGTGGCATTGCTTGGTTGAGCAGAGGATGAGGGCCAAGAGTCTGCCATGCTTTCCTGACCAGAAGGAGTGCTCTGGATGATGGTAGCCGATCTGGTGAAATACGTCATACTAGAGGTACAATTCTTTTTGCTACAACCTCCCATTCATCTGTATGACTTTCTTATATTGAGAAATATCATTTTTTCTCCAAAATGGTGTGGTTAAGAGTCTGTTTTGTAGCCTGAGGTGACGGTGCTTAGCGCTCAGCCCTGCATACCCCACGGTGACGTCACCAGAAGTCCGACTTTGTTTTCTTTCTCTTCTACTTCCCCTTTCTCACAGAGGTTAGTTTTTATGCAGTTTGGGATCATTTCCTAAAAAAGCACCGGACACAGCTTAGTAATGGAAAATTGTTTATTATCTCAAGCATCTCACTGTATTCGATCATACATAGCTACTTTAATATTGTCCGTATTATCCCTGACTGTCTGTCTGTACCTGTGTTATCTCTAAATATGGGGAACTTCCCAGAACATTCTTAATTATCATTGCCTCGGGTCAGATTCAAGATCAGCCTCTGAAGGCTTCCAGGAGGTTGGGCCCATCTCTCTGCAGAATGGTTGAAAGGGCTACTTATTTCTGGATCTCCGATAGGACAGGAGAGGATCATTCAGTTCCCTGCATGAAGCACTGAAAGAGTTGGTGGTATCATACTCGCTGCAGTACCCTGCAAATGTTACTCAGAATCATACTCAGAAAATTAAAGAGCAAAAAGGCTAATTGCCCATAACGCTCTAAAAATTACATATAGAATGTAAGCAATTTGTTTTTAGAAAATCATCTAGCCTGTTTTTAAATATATTTTTACTCTTACTGACAATAAAAGTTGTAGGTAGTTTATTCCATGGACCAACTATTCTTTGAGAAACATAGTATGCCCTTTTTTTGTATGAGATTTACTTCTCATCAATTGAAGCGGATGGCCTCTAGTGTTAACTGATATTTTTTTGAATTCAAGTCCACACGCTAATGTTAATTCTAAGTTTTGAAGGATGTCCCATGTAAATAAAAGATCACATCTTAATCTATGTTGTTCTAGAGACATTAGGTTAAATTTATGAAGCCTTTCTTCATAAGTCACAGTTTTACTAAGACAAACTGTTTTTGTGATTCTTCTCTGAAGTTTTTCAATTCTGTTTATATCCTTCTTTTTAAAAGGACTCCATAGTTTTTTTTTTTTTATAATATCATGGGGATTTCAATTTTATTTAATATAGGACTCAACTCAATATACCTGTTCCCTGCTGATTGGCCAAAGGCTTTACAAAAATGCATATTGAGCATTTCTGCCATTTCCATTGGCTGTTAAATTGCCAAATTGTTTACAATTAAAGAACCTACCATACACTCCTATTTTTTATAGAATTTATGTAGCTAAATAATACTTTGTTGTTTCCTTTTTTTGCCTACAAGGCAATATATGTTTCTGTTTTCGATTTAGCTTTTCTGATTTCTTTTTAACAGTATTCCTTAAACTAATGGATAATCATTTTGGATGAAAACTTGAATTTTTCTTAATTTTTGGAATAAATTTATTAGCTGTGTCTATTATAACTTATTTGAATAAAAGCCACATATTCTCAATATTGTCCTGGTTCAAATAGTTGAGCCAGTCAGTGGCTTTATCTACTTTATCAAAAGCAGACTTCTGTTATTTTTGCTGACTGATGAAATGCCATATACAAACAAAACTGATCATGATGTAGTCACTGTTTCCCAATGGAGCTGAAACTGTACAATTCTTAATTCTTAAAGATTCAGTACAAAGGACTACATCCAAGATGTTCGACCCTTGTGTTGGAGAAGTGACGTATTGAATCAGATTAATTTCTTCGCATGCTGATAGAAAATCCTTTGATTTTTGCGATGTGGTCGATTTATTTGCCCAGAACATATATCATTCAAATTTAAGTCACCCATAAATATGATGGTGCCTATCTCAGCTGTTGTAGCCATTTCAGAGAGAATGTCATCCAAAATTGTTTTCTGAACATTTAGTGCTTGGTAACAAAGCCCTAATATGAAGTTATGATTCTTAAGATTTTTTACATTCAACTAGAGTGACTCAGCAGCACTAAATTCTGTTTTAATCTTACTCGAGATGTTGCTTACTATTAACACAGACTTAACAAAAATAAATGGCTATACCACCCTCCTTTTTATTCAGTCTATTATGATAGAAAAAAGTGAAACTGGGAATCCGTTTTTCCCAGGCGGATGATAAAATTTGCTCTGTGGGAAAGTCCACTACATAACTCTCAACCTTAGGACTCTGAAATGAGGACACCAACTGTTGAAATGAGGGACACCACACCCTGAAATGGTGGACACCACAAGGGACTTTAGAATTTTGGCACTTTAATGATTTAACACACCGTGCTGACCCCCACAACTGGCCACAAAACATGAATAAAAACCCTTGTTAATCATTCACATTAGTCTCAATCTAGCAGCAAGGCTGAGACATGTTTGTAAATAAATGTGCAGTCACAGATTGAACTTGAAAGAATAATAGAAGCCCTAAGCCCTTACCCCTGTGCCAGCATTGCAGTTAACCTTTTTACTAGCTACTTCTACCCTACCTACCTCAGGTGGCACTAACGCCACTCTTCTGACTCAAGCTCCCTCCAGTCCAGTCTGTGGCACAGATCTTTCACTGATGGTATGAGTCGTGACTCTCTCCTCTTGGGCAGCAATCAGCAAGTGCAACTGGGCCTGGCTCATTCTCTGTTGGTGTGGTGGCAGGGGCTTGATGGGGTGTGATGGGGTACTGTGACTGGGGTGGGGCTGTGCTTGCTGAAGTGAAGCCTGCTGAAATTCTTTCCTGTTCAGCTGGGTGGATGATCAGTGCTGCTGCTCGAACTCCAGGCCACACATGAGGAAGCAGCAAAGAGTCAGATCAGAGCCAGGAGGTAGATTTTAGGGGCAGGAACTCCTGGCAGGAAAAATGGTACTTCTGGGCCGGTGACACAAACAAACGATGGCGCTTACATGGAGGATCAGTTTTTGGTGGGGGGGGGGGTCACTAATCCAAACCAAAAAGATCCTTTCTTCAGAGCAGAGTAGCAGACAGTTTAATTCCACTTCTCGCCTTGAGGATGGACTGTTGGTCACACTCGACTTGTCTGTAGCTGAAGTGCAGCACTGCCAGATTTAACCTTCCAATTTTTGATTGGCTGCCAGAGTCTGCGCGATGCATTAGAGAGAAGCGACCAACCCACCTGCACGGACTTGCTTTCTACCCATTCTGTGTGCCTGCTCCTGATTACCTGATTGTTCAGGAGGGTTGGTCACATGTCTTTAAAGGGAACATTGACATCAGCAGTACTGTCACTGTCAAATTCAGAATAATGACAGATGCTGGCGAGACAACTTCCAAAAACAGAAAAACTGGCAAATCTAGGATGTCCCGCACAATGTAGGACACTTAAGAGGTTTTTAGTCTACATCTGTGGTGACTCCAAACAAGGTGGGGAAATGGGTGGAGAAACTTAAATTGAACTTTGGTACTGGAGTGATGATGGAGTTCAAAGACACTGAAGACTGGCCACACTGCCCTACTGTGGGCCAGTTTGTATAATTTGAGGTAGAGGGTATTGTAGGTAGGGACTGAGTGTGCAAAAGCAGGTGTGGTGGCACTTCATATATTGATGGATATAATGTTTACATTCATGCTGTATGTATGAGTATTCTAGATTTCTGGTAGATGGGTATATTCTGTCTTTAATATAGTACTGGCAACTTGTTGCGCACTTGCTGTTGTCCTCTCCTCCATACCTCCTTTAGCCCTGTTAATACAGAGAGGACCACATGGAGGCTCGTTACCTCCCTTCCCCCCACCTTTGCTACTGCAGCTTTTCAGGACTACCCTGAAGGGAGGCAGTATAGTGCAGTGGTTTAAGGCTCTGAGCTGCAAATCTGGAGACTTGGGTTTGAATCCCACAACCCCACTTGCATATACTGTGTGACCCTGAGCAAGTCACTTAACTTCCCTGTGCTCCCAGGTTGCACCTGTAAACAAGCTTTCAGCTTAGTGTGTCTCACCTGGTTAAACAATTGGGGGGAAAAGGGGGACAGACATAGGGTTAGTATATAGAGGTTTGCAAGAGCTCGCCAAGGAATCAACTAGCTCAATTTTAGCAGCTTGGAATAGAGAACTTGATATTCCAGTCTCAGAAGAGGACTGGAACAAACATACAAAGCTGCCCCTATGGGTACTGGGGGCCCCCTACTGGAAAGAATTTTCGTGGAAGGCCAGCAATAGATTTTTTAATACACCAGCCAAGATAACTAAATTTGCAGATGATCCTATAGGGAGACGTTGGAGAGCCTGTGGTGACACAAGTGCTGGTCACTCTCATGTTTTTTGGTTTTTACCCCAGTTGCGGTGGTTTTGGAGAGAAATGGCTGCAGCTCTGGGAAATTTGGTCGGAGGAGAAGCAGGCCTTACCCCTGAATTGGTTCTCCTTTCGGTTACTGTACACCTGAAGATCTCAGGGTTCCCAGGGGATCTCTTCTGGTAACCTATAATCTTACTTCAAGAGAGTTCCTGCAGTAGATCTTCACATATAGGACTGCACCTCCTGGCGTCAGGTTCCAACGGCAAACTTGTAGCTAGCAATCATCAGTGGGGACCGCCTCCAACATCTAGGTGATGCGCAAGGCCAGCCCGGACTATAAAGGGGGCGGTCCCACGCCCGCCTCCAGGTCTTTCTCTCATTGGCCGCCTCAGTTCATTCGGCAGATGTGTTAGAACAGAGATCTGTCGCCCGCTTTATATTCAACGTTTTAGTCATTTTCCTTAACACTTTTTCCACATTTTTCGAATGAGTGTATGTCGGCTCGTCCAAAAAAGTAGTGCACCAAGTGCGGCGCCCAAATACCACACAGGGACGACCACTCCCATTGCCTCCTCTGTCTGGGGCCTAAGCACAACTCGGCTGACTAGTGCAATCTGCCAGAGATTCAACCAGGCCACCTGGACCTGACACAAGCAGACCCTCGAGGCCCACCTTCCCACCCGTCGGCTAGCATCTATGGAAAAGGAGCTTCAGCAGCTTAGGGAGAGGTTATCATCACTGGCCTCAAGAAAGAAAAAGAGGAACAAGGAGAAGCACCGGGAGAGGAGCCCATCACCATGAGAAAGGCCTTCCACCACCAAGACTGTGAGTAGCACTCTTCTGGGCCCTCCGTCCTCTTCTGCAGGCCAGGCACCTTCTTCCCACCCCCGCCGAGGTGATCGGCCAGATGGGGGTAGCCTCTCTTGAGGTATCTGTTAGTTCTCCTTCGCGTAGCACTGCCGCTAAGTCACCCTCCGGCCCTGCCACCGGGCGCCTGGCCCAGACCAATCAGCCTGTCCACTGTTCCTCTGCCGTAGCCAGCCCGGTCGCTACTGATAAGTCAGACAATGGATTCCCCGTTGACCGCACAGTCATACTTACTTGCCTGTCTGGCTCCCCTGAGTACCCCGACGACAGCATGAGTGTGCTCGCTGGAGACCCATCATCCCTGCTGGTTTCTTCCCCAAGGAATTCGCCACCCGGTTCTGACTGGTCTCTTCCTTTGGGATCGTTACCCGACCTGTCGTTGGGGTCTCTCCCAGAGTTCCCCCCTTCGCAAGGCATCACTCCAACCCCGGAGCTTCCTTCTCCAAGGGGTCCGTCACCAGACCGGGATCTGTTAGGCATGGAGACCCCTCGTTCGGGACCTTCGGGCACCACTCCTGATCCCCTGCCGCTTCCCAGTTGACCTGCAGCACCCCCACCAGCCAGTCCTGCGGGACCCTTGGGCGGTTTTCTGGGGCCTGACCCCCACATTCTGTCGCCAGGCGGCCCTCTGATGGATCCCTTGAATCCGACGCCAGGCAATGTGCCGCTGATGCCGGGAATCCTAACACTGGCACACCTGACGGCGGGATACCTGACGCCTAGATGCCCAACATCGGGGTATCCGACACCTGGATATCCAATGCCAGGATATCCGACACCTGGATATCCACCTTTAGGCTATCCTTCGGGGCTGCCCGAGTATCAATACCCTTACTGGCAACACCTGACTTACCAGCGGTATCCAGGGTACCAGCCTCCTTCACCTCCTCCTCCACCACCACCGCCGCCTGACCGTGAATCAGTTCCGGCATGGTGGCAGGATACCAGGACCCAGCTCATCAATGAAATCAGACAGTCCCAACCATTGGGGGCTATTCCTCTACCCAGGGACCCCCCCTCTTCCGGTCCCTCTGGGCCAAGCTGAGGGTTCACTTCCAGTGGGCGGCATTGAGCAGGACCCTTACCTTCCCAGTGGCTACGAGCCCTCTGATTCCGACATCGACCATTCTGACCATTGATCACCGGTCAAAGTTCCTCCAAAAGAATCGCCTAAATCCCTATGGAGGACCCTTCATTCGGGGATTTATTGAGGACTATCCAGACAGCGGGAGGCTGGCCTTGTAAGGAGATAGACCCTCAGTGCAAAAGACTGGCTGAGCACCTGGATCTAGTGACTACAGATCCTTTACCCATCCCCTCTTGGATGGGCCTTCACAAGGAGATAGTCACTACTGTTTGGCAACAGCCCTCCTCCATCCCAGCTGTTTCCAGGAAAGCCAATAGAAATTATTCCCCCCCGAAGGGATTTCTCATTTGACTTCGCACCCGAAAGCAGACTCCATGGTCATCATGGCCGCGCATGACCGGTTGACTCAACCCAAGCACTTGCGTTCGTCCCCACCAGACAAGGACTTGCGTCAACTGGACCAATTTGGTAGAAAGAGCTACTCATCCACTTCTTGTGCCATTCGGTCATTAAATTATGTGTCCATATGAAGAAGAAGAAGAATCTGTATTTATATAGCGCTTTTCATACATCCAAAGCGCTTTACAAGCAATGCTAGACTGGTAGTGAAGTGACTCAATGTGTGGTGGCGGCCATATCGCACATCATCACCCACACACAGCCTGAATAATTGCATGAACCGGTTTATGGGAAGGGGAATGTTGGCCAGGACACCGGGAATGTTCCCTACTCTGCGAAGAGTGCCCTGGGTTCTTTTACTTCCACCTGGACACCCACCAGGACAACACCAGGATGGGCAGAAGGGACCTCGGTTTAACGTCTCATCCAAAGGACGGCACACCCCAGCAGTACAGCACCCCCCAATACTGCACTCAGATGCCAGTGATTTTTTAGGTGCAAGTCCAATCCCGGTGTGGGACGAGAACCCACGACCTTCTGGTCCAGAGGCGGATGTGCTACCAACTGAGCCACGCTGACACCTAATGTGGTGGCCTTCCAGGAGGCATCCCTTGCTGAGCTGGAGAGGGACCTTCAGGCTATGCCTGACGAAAACCTCAGGGCCAAGTTGTTGGACAAAGTCTGTATGAACAAGTCTTCTTGCCATCACGCTCTCCGAGTCACGTATGATTCCGTGGACTCGGTGGCTCAGGCTGCGGACACAGGGATCTGCCTTCGTAGCCTGTTATGACTCCATATCGCAGGTCTGCCACAGGATGTTCAGTCATCCCTTTTGGATGCACCCTTCAGGGGTTCCGCCCTCTTTGGCGGCGATGCAAAAGATATTATAACAGGGCTGCAGGAGAGCGGACGTTCTCTTTGAGACATACACTCAATGTATCGGACGGGTCAAAAGAAGCAGCCATTTAGTCACCAGAGATGATGGAATAAGACCCAGAACAAGCATCAAGGCAAAAGACGCATCACTGGCTCTGGAGCTCAAACCCCTCAAGCAAAGTTTGCCAAACCAGCCTCAGGGGCCAATGCTCACCACCCCTCGGCATCCTGACTTGTGCCTCCTCTTTCCACTACCTCCATTTCCTTCTGAGGAATTGGAAGGAGGGAGGTTCAACCTCCACCTGGAAGGGTGGAAGTCCGTCACCGCAGGCGTATGGGTTCTTCAGTTCATACAACAAGGTCACTCTTTCGAGTTCTGGAGATTCCACCTCCACACCCTCTGGGAAGGTCCTCTTACTCGCCAGGTTGGATCCCCATCATCCACCAGGAAATCCAGGCCTTGCTGCAAAAAGCAACCATAGAATCCGTCCCTCCAGACCAACTAGGAAGGGGATTCTGCTCCCATTTCTTCCTGGTACCAAAGAAGACGGGTGATCTGTGACCTATTCTGGATCTCGGCACGCTCAACCTCTTTGTGGAATACAGGAGATTCCACATGCTGACCCTTCAGGGACTCATACCCCTGCTCCAGCCAAACACATGGCTGTGCTCCCTGGATATGCAGGATGCTTACCCGCATATCCCCATCCTCCCGGCCCACCGCTGCTTCCTCCGGTTCTCATTTCGGGAGAACCATTTCCAGTTCAGGGCACTTCCTTTTGGCCTGTCCTCAGCACTCTGGATTTTCACCAAGTGCCTAGCGGTAGTAGTGGAATTTCTCTGCCGCTAGGGCATATACATGTTCCCATACCTGGACAACTGGCTTTTTTCAGCCCCCTCCCTGGACAGTCTGACGGAGTCTTTCTCTTTCACTCTGTACTTGTTTGTCAAGCTGAGCATCTCGGTAAACCTCCCCAAATCCCAGCTGGTACCCTCTCAGCATCTCCAATTTATTGAAGCGGTACTGGACACAGTCCAGAGCAAGGGCTTCTTGCCATTGGATCGAGCCGAGACCTTAGCCTCCCAGGCCACTTTGGTGGCCAAGGCTCGATGAACCCCAGCACACTCAGTGCTCTGTCATTTGGGGCTCATGGCAGTGGCCATTCCTACTGTCCCCTTGGCCAGACTGCACATGAGGGTCACCCAGTGGTCTCTTCGAGTCCAGTGGGACCAACGGTTGGACAACATGGTCATGATCTCCAACAGCCTGCAGAACGATCTTCTGTGGTGGTAGGATCTCTCCAACTTGTTAGTGGGAGCTTCTTTCCACTCTTGGGCTCCTACCCAGACCCTCACATTGGACACCTCTGATATGGGTTGGTGAGCCCATCTTGGGGACCACAAAACCCAAGGTTCGAGGTCTCCTCAGGAGCAGCAGCTCCACATCAACATCCTGGAGACCAGAACAGTACTCTATGCTCTCCAGGCCTTCCAGTTGTTACTCCTGCCGGGAACACTTCTGGTCCAGATAGACAACATGGCAACTGTCTGGTATCTCAACAAACAGGGAGGAACCCAGTCATACCCTCTTTGCAGGGAAGCAATGAGAGTATGGTACTAGGCGATTCAGCACGGTCTGTTTCTGACAGCAGTCCACGTTCCAGGCATGCACAACATTCTGGCGGACAGTCTCGGCAATCAGTAGCCAGGACTCACGAGTGGGAATTAAAGCAGGATGTAGTCAGAGACATGTTTCTTCAGTTGGGCCGGCCAGACCTAGATCTGTTCACCTCCCCATTCAATGCAAAACTACCCAGCTTTTGCTCGCTCATTCCCAGGCATGGTGCTTTTTGGCAAGACGCTCTCTCTCTCTCTCGGACAGAGAGGTTTCTGTATGCGTTTCCTCCCCTTCCTCTTATTCAGAAGGTTCTGTTGAAACTTCAGGCGGAAGGGGCCCACTTATTTCTGATCGCATGTCTGTGGCCTCGGCAGATTTGGTTCCCACTGTTGCAATAGCTGGCTCTAGAACCACCGGTCCTTCTGCTGATATCTCACAGCCTTCTGTCTCAGGAGCAGGGCACCCTGGTACACCCGAGTCTTCAGTCTCTCCACCTCCATGCGTGGCACCTGTGGACATAACAGATTCCCGCTATGGAGTTTCTTCCTAGGTTGCTAGGGTCCTGGTAGGAGACAGAAAAACGTCTACCAAACCTACCTATGCAATGACGTGGAAGTGATTTTCTATCTGGGCCTCAGCTAAATGCTTGGATCCCTTTTCTTTCTCGGCTTCCCAGGTGTTAGAGTACCTTGCACATCTTTCTGAGTTTGGGCCTCAGCTACTCCTCCATTAAGGTCCATCTTTCTGCAGTGTCGGCCTACCTCCTTCTGGTGGGGGCAAAACCGTAGCGCAGCTAGAGAGTTCAAAAACTTTCTTGAAGGGCTTCCTTCACATTAAACCTCCAGTCCAGAACCCCTGTCCTCCCTGGGATCTCAATTTTATTTTGGAGAAACTTACTTTACCCCCTTTTGAACCAGCAGCAAGTTGTGATATGCGCTTCTTGTCATGGAAGACTTTATTTTTGGTTGCGGTTACTTCAGCTTGAAGAGTTTCAGAGCTTCCGTCCTTTGTGTGCAAAAAGCCTTATTTGATTTTTCACAAGGAACTGGTGGTCCTGAGGACTAATCCCTCCTTTCTTCCAAAAGTTGTTTCGGAGACAACTCTCAACCAGTGTCAAACTGCCGGTCTATTATCCCCCAGCATTCCAACAGGGAGGAATATCTGTTGCACACCTTGGATGTACACCGGATCCTGAAGTACTGTACCTCCTAGATTGAGGAGGTCCGTAAAGCGAACAAACTTTTTCTGGCCTTTGCCGCGCTCCCCCCTTGCCAGGGCAAGGCCATTTCAAAGCAGACTCTCTCTAGGTGGCTGGCTAACTATATTCACTACACTTACCAGAAGTATGGAACGACCCTTCTGAGGTGGTTAAAGACCACTCCACCAGAAGCGTTGCCACTTCTACCGCGTTTTTCAAGAATGTGTCGACTGCAGAGATCTGTGCAGCGGCCACTTGGTCTGCTGTCCACACCTTCACTAAACACTACAGTCTGGACATTGACTCTAGGCGTAGAGCTGGTTTGGACATTGCTGCTTTGCAAGGTCTTCTATCCTAAGGCAGAACCTCAGTTGGTGGACATTTTCCTCCTCCCAGAACCTCGTCTCCAACTCCTTCTCTTTAGACTGCTTGGTATACGGTCTTATGTGAAGACCTACTGCAGGAACCCTCTCGAAGCAAGATATAGCAGTTACGTAAGAACTTACCACAACAGTAGATCTTTGAGAGTGGTTCCTACAGTAAGTCTAGTTTCCCACCCACCTTCCCCCAGCTCCGCGGAACTTTTCCTTTTCTTCATGCCTAGCCCACAGGTCTAGATAGAGCATAAGGTCCCAGGAATTATTACGCCTTCCTTTCTACTTACCTTTCTTTTGGTCTCCAGTGGAAAAGAACTGGAATGTGGGCGTGGGACCACCCCTTTTATAGTCGGGCTGATGCCACATCACCTGACATCAGTGGCGGTCCCCACTGATGATTGCTAGCTACAAGTTTGTAGTTGGAACCTGACTCCAGGGGTCGCAGTCCTATATGTGAAGACCTACTGCAGGAACCTCTCTCAAAGATCTACTGTTACAGTAAGTTCTTACGTAACTGCTACTTCTTGCTGCTAAGAAGGCAGTTACACACCTTTGGGGTAGGAGTACTCCTGTGTTTCAGGAATGGTTTAGGGTCTTGATTGAAGTATACACCATGGAGAGACTCATCTCAAGGGGGTTGAATACAGAAACTACATTTGAAATTAGACGGAGAAAATGGGTCATGTTTACTATTATACAGGACCCCCCAATTCATACCATGAGGATTTTTTTAGGTATATATTTGGGAAGTTGGTCCCTGCAGGAGAAACCCAGGATGAAGCATCCATTCTGAAGATAGATCTTTGGCACTTAACTGGCCACGATTGCCCCAAGGCTTTGCAGCTATTTCTTCCAATATATATTTACTCTACGATATGTATTAAGTTAAGGTATGATTATCTGCTGAATGCCTCCCTGACAATATGTGCACAAATTGTAAGATTATTGTTCTGTATTGTGTATATGATATATCTCACATCCCTGGTGTTTTGTTTACAAAATAACCTAATAAAAAAAAGTAAAAAAATAAAAGGTATTGTGAACACTTGATTTTTTATTTTGTTTTTACTTTTATTGCTTCAGCTGTTTGGAATAGTAACAATTTTCTTTCTCTTACTTAATGTTAAAAGTATGAAAATGTATTCCACTGCATTATCTTTCCCTGTTTTTACGGCTGCAGTGGGCAGAGCCCTGCAGACATCTTGGGATCAACGGGTCAAAAAAGGACTCACCAGATTCCAAGTAAAGAACAGTTCTAGGAACGTGGATATGTAGTTCATCCACACTGTTTGGCATGTCCCTTTCCCCTTTAAATCTTGCCGGAAAGTCTTCAAGCTGGCTCCTCCCACTCACTCAGGTGGTAAAATACCTCGACTCCACCCCATGATGCCAGATCTTCCTTTCCACCGGAAGATGCAGGTTCCCTCGTGCTCTCATAGCAATTTGTAGGCCCTGGATTCAAAGCGTCGGTTCTTATCAAAATTAACCTTAAAACTCAGTCGAGTTAGTGATTCTGATTGTAGCGCATCGGACATGGAGGATAAATCGTCCCCCAGATTTCACCGGTGTACCTGTGGCCAGAAGATGTCGTGCACTGTTCCCCTCCTAACGTGCGTTTATTGCCTAGGTGTCGGACATGACACCTCATCTTGCACTTTCTGCCTGGCCTTCCATCCCAATGTCCTGGACAACTGCAAGGCATGTCTAAAACTGGAGAGACCAGAGAAAAGGAACCCCCTGGTGAAATCGAAGGAGGTGAGGTGAACGGTTTCCGTGGCAATGGGATCAGCCAAGCAGCTGGAGCAAATGAAGGCATTCGAGGAGGGAAGCAGCTCAAGCTTCGGCCAGTTGAAGCTTTTTTGTTCTGCTCAACCTTGGCTCCACTTTTGCGAACTCCTTCAAGGAGTTGTGTCAGTCTCTCCCCACCAGGGGTGAGGCACCCTGGGGCTTGCACTCCTCCCGCCCTCGCAAGAGGGATAAGGACCTGAAGTCTTTGTCCAAGCTAAGATGTTCCTGGGACCGAGAAAGGTTTAAGTCCCTAGAGCACGCGGTCTCGACCTCAGTCGGACATTCCATCTAGCCAGGGGACCGAGGAAGTGGCCAATGAGGCAGAGATTACTTTCAGCCCAATCGACCCTCTGTCGCCGATCCCAGTCGACTCCTTGGAATGGACTCCGGTCCTTGATTTTCCAGATGAGGAGACCCAGCCCGCTGGTGTCCCCATCGAGGAAACTGTTCTGGACTCTCGGTTTTCACCGACCCTGGTGTCTCCTGATCGATCGGGTCAACTCCCTCGGTCTCGATCAAGGTCCAGAACCCCTTCGACTAAACTGCTAAAAAAAAATCATAAACAGTCTAAGAAGAGGCGTCACCACAGATCATCTTTCTCGGATGAGAACAGGCTTCGGCGGAAACTCCGTCAACACTGTGAAGATCTCATGTGGCAACAGCTGATTTTGTCCGGGCAGAAGCTGGCCACCCCGGCCATCACTTGGCTTCTGCCTCCTAGGCCGACGCCGACCCCTCTGGAACTGAAGTCTTTGGTGCCCCCGCCCATATTCTGGCTCGGTTTGCCTCGGTTTCGCCACCGATTTTGGTGAAACCACCACCTAAGCAGCCTCAGGAAGGGGCTCCCTCGAAAGAGGACCAAACAGACACTGGGCTTCCCCGACATCTGTCGATTACGGTCGTCCCCGATCGCCCTCGGTGTATTGAAGGAGACCTAGGTGGTAGGCCATTGTATCCCAACTCTTCGGACTCTGACACCACCGGATTGCACTCCCATCCTGGGGATGATGAGTCGTCCATGGCGGGTTTGGAGGAAGGCCCTTCCTCTTTTCAGGGCATTCTCCACCTGATATCCGAATCCACTGGAATGCCCCTGGTGTTCATCCAGAAGAAGGCGGAGTACCCCTTTACGGATATCCTCAAAAGGGGGGGATACCCCGATGGAGGCCTTTCCAGTGGCTGAAGCCACTGTTGGCCTGGCCCTTGAGCTTTGGCAGCTCCTTGCTTCCTGCCCAGCACCGTCTGCCCACATGGCCCGCAAGTATGCTGTGCCCATGGGGTCCCTGGCGGAGTTTACAGAACATCCTTTAGCTGAGAGCCTGGTGACCACTTCTGTGTTCAGGCATACTGGTAGCTCAGCCGACACTGACCAATCCTTGGACAAGGAGTCCAAAAATATGGACCATTCCGCCCATAAGATCTAAGCAGCCTCTTCTTTAGGGCTTCGCCGGGCCAGCTCGGCTGTTATAATGGCACACTTCTCTCATGCCCTCCTTGGGTCACTAGACAAAGTCCTCCCTCATCTCCAGGTAAACATGCAGACCACGGTGAAGCAGGTCCATGATCAGGGCTGTACTGTTGCAAAACAGCAGCTCCAGATGGCCCTGGACATCGGGGGTTCTTGTGCCCGCTCTTTAGCAGCCGCAGTGGCCACTCGTGCAGGGCTTGGCTGAGGCGTTCCTGCTTCCCGGCGGATACTCAGCACAAGTTAGCTGACGTGCCCTTCCTAGGCATTGACTTGTTCTGTCCAGGAGTGGCCGGTCACCTTCAGCGTATAGAGCAGTCCAATGCCACTTTGGATGCTACTTCTGCGAAAGGTTCTTCGGGCAAGAACCAGGAGAAGCGTAAGAAGAAGCCTTTTCGGCATTCTTCCCCTGCGGTCAGGCAACTCTCCTATCAAGGAGGCCAGCAGCAACAGCAGCAGGCTCAAGCTTGGCGCCCA
Source organism: Neoceratodus forsteri (assembly GCA_016271365.2). Taxonomy (NCBI): domain Eukaryota; kingdom Metazoa; phylum Chordata; order Ceratodontiformes; family Ceratodontidae; genus Neoceratodus; species Neoceratodus forsteri. The sequence continues at coordinate 896,140,254 of CM057450.1, forward strand.
AGACCCAAGCAGGGCCCTCAACAGCCCCGTAAATGAGGCCGAGGCGCAGGTCCAGGAGCATCCTCCTCCTCCTCTAAGCCTGCTCAGTGACGGGTTGGGGGTTGCCACCCCTACACCCATCACGCCAGCTCTGGGGCGGGCTCCGTCACTTTCTTTCCACCTGGTCCGATACCACCTCGGACAGGTGGGTTCTCGAAGTGGTCAGTCAGGGACTGCCTCTAGAGTTCGAGCAGTACCCTCCCAGCCGAGTCTGCGCCCCTCGGGAGGAAAGGATCTCAGCTTGCACCCATTCGGCTCTCCGAGACAACATAGCTCAGCTCCTCCGCAAGGAGGCGGTAGCTCCAGTGCCAGATCCTCCTACAGACACAGGCTTCGTGTCCAGGTACTTCCTGGGGCCCAAGCGGATGGGGGGTTGGTACGACCTGAATCAATATCCCAGGTCTCACACCTTCCGGATGGTAACTCTGAACCAGATCATACCATCTCTGGAGTGAAACATGTGGTTCTGTTCACTGGATCTACAGGATGCGTTCTTTCACGTCCCAATCCGTCCAACCCATCAGCGGTTCCTCCGCTTCAGGGTCGAGGGGACCCTGTATGAGTTCTGAGCCATACCGTTCGGCCTGTCATCGGTCCCATGGGTCTTCAGCAAGTGCATTGCAGTGGTGGCAGCCCATCTTCGACATCGAGGAGTACGAATCTACCCTTATCTCGATGACTGGCTCTTGGCAGGTTCTTCCCTTCAGGACGTGGAGAGGACCAGGGATCTGGCACTCCGAACCTGCTCCCAACTCAGCCTCCTGATCAACGAGGCCAAGTCGGAACTCATGCCCTCTCAGGTGATGGGCTTCATCAGGGCAGAGCTCGACTCTTGTCAAGCCAGAGCTCAGCTCCTGGTGGACAGGGTGGAGGTTCTTTCCTCCTTTGCCCGATCATTTCTGGTTGGGCTCTTGTGCCCTGCCCGAGACTTTCTGCGCCTTCGGGTTACATGGCAGAGTGCACCTCAGTGGTCTGTTGGGCCAGGTGGCACATGCGCCCCCTCCAATGGGAGCTGGCTGCCCAGTGGGCTCAGTGCCATGGTCATTTCGACCAGCTGATCACTGTAACCCAGAAGATGTGGGACGCTCTCCAAAGGGGGACCGCCCCAGAACGGTTGCAGGAAGGGATCCCGTTTGTCCGCCCCGAGCCGACTGTCGTCCTTACGACCGATGCTTCTCTCATGGGCTGGGGAGCCCACATGGGGGACAACAGGGCCCATGGGTTCTGGACCCCCGAGGAATCCCGATGCCACATCAACCTGTTGGAGCTCAGAGTAGTCAGACTGGCACTGTCAGCTTTAACTCCTCAGCTCTGGGGTCAAGTGATTCAAGTCCAGACGGACAATACCACGACCATGTACTACCTCAACAAACAGGGCGGCACTCACTCCCGTCTACTGTGCAAGGAGGTGCTCTGCATCTGGACCCTTGTAAGCCGGTTTGAGGTGGACCTCCTAGCCATTCATGTGGCAGGAGTCTCGAACCAGCTGGCGGATGCTCTCAGCCGCATAGGCCAGACATCCCACGAGTGGTCTCTCCATCCAGAGTTAGCTTACAGTCTGTTCTCCCATTGGGGCAAACCGTTGGTGGAGCTGTTTGCCTCAAGGGAAAACACCAAGCTGAGGCTGTATCATGCCCACCCACTTAGCAGGGCTTACTGCAGGGGGATGCCTTCTTGAGGCCGTGGACCCCAGGCCTCCTCTATGCCTTCCCTCCATTTCCCTTGATCCACAAGGTGTTCCTCAAGGTGAGGAGGGACAAGGCGAAGGCGATCCTGGTAGCCCCAGATTGGCCACGCCAGTTCTGGTACCCAAATCTCCCCAGCCTCAGGCTGCAGGACCCCGGAGCGGCTTTGTACATGCCCGGACCTCATATCATTGAACCAGGGGAAGATATTTCATCCGGACCTTCAATCCCTGCACCTCACAGCCTGGTACCTGAGCGGCTAGAGTTCCAGGCTCTGGGTCTTTCCGAGGATGTCTACACCATGGTGGAGGCATCTTGTAAAGAATCGACCAGGAAAAGCTATGCCTTGAAATGGAAAAGGTTTTCAGTTTGGTGCCAGGGTATGAGTCTAGACCCCTTATCCTGCTCCACGGCTAACATTCTAGACTACCTTTGGTCTCTCTCCAAAGGGCGTCTGCGGTCTTCGACCCTTAGGATGCACCTGGCAGCCATTTCTGCTTACCGGGTGTGGGCCAGTCAGCCGACATTGGCGCAGGAGACAGTGGTCGGGCGCTTTCTCAAAGGCCTGTATCACATATCCCCTCCTGTGTGTGAATCTCCACCTCCGTGGGATCTGTTGCTGGTTTTGGAAAAACTCATGGGCAAGCCATTCAAACCCATGCACAACTGTGCGCTCTCACTCTTGTCGTGGAAGATGGCCTTCCTGGTGGCTATCATGTCAGCCAGAAGGACAGGGGAGCTCCAGGCGCTTTCGGTGGACTCCCCTTATCTGGTCTTTCACAGAGACAAAGTTGTCCTGTGCCCCAACCCGAAATTCCTTCCAAAGGTGGTGTCAGAGTTTCACCTTAACCAGGTGTTGACTCTGCCGGTATACTATCCTAATTACACCTCGGACGCCGAGTACAGGCTCCATACTCTGAACCTGAGGTGTGCTCTCTCCTGTTATAAGGAGAGAATGGTGGAAATTCATGGAGAGGTTTGCCAGCTGTTTGTTACCTATGCTGAAGCCGCTTCTGGCAGACCTGCAGCCAAACGGACCATTGCATGGTGGATTACATCATGCATAGGTCTGTGCTGTGAGTTGGCGGGCAAGTAGCCTCCCAGAGGGATAAGAGCTCATTCTACCCGCCATGCTGCTGCATCGGTGGCTACTTCCAGGGACATCCCTATCCAGGAAATCTGTCGGGCTGCTACCTGGAAGTCAGCAAACACCTTAATTTCCCACTACCACATTGACCTTGAGTCATGTCGGGATGCTGGTTTTGGGGCCTCGGTTCTCCAATCTCTGTTCCCTAAGTAGGGGGTGTGCGCCTTGCCTCCCTCCTCCCCGAGAACTGCTAGGAGTCTGCCAAACAGTGTGGATGAACAACATATCCACGCTCCTAGAACAGGTTACTCACCTGTAACAGTAGTTCTAGGAGTGGAAAACGTTTATTTCTTTAACTTTCAAGCATACACATTGATTTTGTGTGATCCAGTAAATGCTGATTGCTGCGTTTTCTGAACAGCATATCTCACTTTGTGTGCATTCTGGAAATATGTAGCTCATTCGGTGACGTGACACACAACCTACATTCACTCCAAGGAAATACTACTTGGATTACTGTAAACATCTACATATTGGTAATGTTTTAAAACACAGTTTTGTAATGCTCACACTTCTTACTGTCGCTCATTTCTAGCCAATTGTGGCTCTACTTGTCTGACTGCTCCGAATATACTTTCCACGGTCCATAACTATTGAAATTAACAGTCCCATGTACTACAAAGCTGCTGAAATTATATGGGCTGCTGTTTTCTGGGTCTATTGCTGATGTGTGTCGTGGCAATGTAAAATAATTTCTCAACTCACTATTATGCAACAGTAAGTGGCTATTGGGTGGGTGGGTAGCCAAATAGCATGTTTATATCTTTCTGCATTTGGTTTGTGTGGTGCTTTTTTTTTTCTTTTTTATTAAAAGGTTTTTGTTACACTTGGTCAAGAGTACATTTCAGACATTTTCTTATATTGCCATATATCTCAAGTCAGTTTATATAATTGACAGTTTATGTAATTTTACCCAAAGGGTTGAATGTTTAGTGTGATAAGTATACAACATTCTAGTCAAAGATCATTCAAAAAGGTAAATCTCCAGCTCCATTTCATCTAAATTTTACCTTATTTTCCCCTTATGTTTTATTTATTCCTTATTATCTTTATATTTGGGCGAGGCATTTCCTCTCTCTTGATTAGACCCCCCTGCTTAAATTAAATTCTTTTCTCTCAACTCTTCTATCATTATTCAATCCTTCCCTCCTGATCCCTCCCATAATAATTCTACCAATATTAGGGTCAAAAGTTTGGTTCTACCACCCCCTGGTAGAGCACCCATCTCTGCCATCTCATCATGTATGTTGGAGCTTTACCCTGGATTTCTGCATTAAGAGATTCTGTAACATACATTTCGGACATGATAGATCTCCATTCCAATACTGTTGGAATGGTGCTAGTCATCCACCTGCAAGTTATTGACTTTTTGACCACCAACAAACTGGGAGGTAAAATAGTTTGTTCCCATGGAGGGGAATGGTCTGGAAAGATCCCCAGCAGTACCTGCTCAGCTGTTAATTCTACCTCTTGTTCTAATAAGCTAGTTAATTCTGTTTATAGGGATATCCATAAGGGCATCAAACAAGGGCACTACCAGAAAATGTGTCCCAGTTTCACCCTCAGGCACCCACAGTTTCGCCAGCAAACTCCATACTCTTCCAGGAGGAATTTAAGTAGGACTGCCAGAGCTCTAAAAAGGCGGGAACAACAGTTCCCCATAAATTCTCTCCAAAATGGGAAGGGGAGTTATCTTCACTGCACTTACAGCTGATCCCCACCACTCCTCCATAGTTATTTCTAGGTGGAGATCTCTGTTCCATTCCTGTAATATGGATTTAGTTGATTCCTTTTATTCATTTGTCAATTCCCTGTATATTATTCCAATTAAATGCTTACCCAAATTCCCCTTTATAGCTTCCATAAATGTTTTGAGGAGTTCCGGGGCTGGATACTGGATCTTGGGCTGTATAATTCAGTTTCTAAGTGTATTGTTCCTAACCTGGAAATAACGAAATAGATCTAATCTATGAAGACTATATTGGGACTGTAGTTTTCCAAAAGGGAGTATCCCTTAGGGGGATAAAAACTGGAAAAAATGTGTACAGCCTAGTCTTCTCCATTCCTGAAATGTGAAATCCATATGTATGGGTGTAAATGTATCATCTTCTGATATTAATTTAGTGTATTTGTATATAATATGGAGTAGCACAGTTTGCTTTGAACTTCTCCAACATTTATAAATTTGAGCCGTAATGCCCATTAAGGTAGTGGGTGTTAAAGACCTCTCCTCTGAAGAAAGAATAATTGTTTTGATATAAAATAGATCATTTAGGTGAAATTTGATATCCTTCCAAGGGGTCGAGTAGTATTCCGTCAACCATATTAAGATTATCCTAAGAAATGACACTTTGGAGTATAATTTAAAGTCCGAAAGATTAAAGCCTCCCTGAGACAGGGATAGTTTAAGAACAGACAGCCGTATCCTAGGCCGTTCCTTACCCCCAATAAACGTGGAGATTAATTTATCCCATGATTTAAAGTAATATGTTGCCGGTAAGAAGGAGATGTTCTGAATTAAATAAAGTAGTCTAGGGAGTATATTCATACGCACTATTTCTGTCCACTGATGGACGGGAGTAAGAAAGGTGGACCATCTTTCTAGGTCATTTTGGATAATGTTTGTGAGGGGTTCATAATTTAAAATTTCCAGCACCTCTGGATTAAGAGAGGATGCTAATTCCCAAATACTTTATTTTTTGTAGTATGCCATTTAAATGGGTATTCTTTTTACAGCTGTTGGGTAGAAGTAAAATTAAAGGCCAAGATCTCTGTTTTTGTAGTGTTGGCTTAAAACCCGCCAGTGTTTCATATTGTTTCAGTATTTGCCAAGCTTCCGGAATTGATTCAGATGGAGATAACAGGGTTAATAATATATCATCAGCAAACATATTTATGTACTTGTGCTATTGGGAGCCCTTCTATTTGAATTATATTTCTCAACTTTGTTGCAAGTGGTTCCAAATATAAGGCAAACAGATAGGGTGAGAGAGGACTACCCTGTCTCGTGCCTCTACTTAGTTTAATCAGTGAGGATAAATTCCCATTTACTTGTACATGGGCCCTTGCGGATCTATATAATTTAGTGAGTAAGGTGATGAATAAATCCGGAAAGTGAAAGGCCTCAAGAGTCCTCCACAAAAATGGCAAATAAACTCGGTCGAAAGCCTTTTCGGCATCTAAACTAATAAAAACAGATGGGATTTTTCTTGTCTTTACATATTCCTGTAATAATAGGGTCCTACGGGCATTATCTGTGGTGCTCCTATTCTTTATAAATCCTGACTGATCCAGTAATATAATCTTTGGTAGTATAGATTCAAGTCTGGATGCCCAAATGACTGTATAAATCTTATAGTCAACATTTAAAATGGAAATAGGTCTGTAAGATGCCGGATCCGAGTGATCTTTATTTGCTTTAGGTATTGGGGCGATGGTGGCGTAGTCCTACGATGGCAGAGATCTCCCTCTTGGATTGTCTCAGCAAACAAAGTATGTAATTTCGAGGTCAATTCTTTTTTAAAAATCTCATACCACTCTGTCATAAACCCATCAGATCTGGGCACTTTCCCGGGTTCAGGTTTGTAACAGCCTCCTGAATTTCCAATTGAGTTATGGGTGCTTCCAAACTACCAGTTTGAGAGGAGGAGGAGAGGGTGGGTAGGGCTAGTTGATCCAGGAAACTGGTTAATTCTTTTTTTTTTTTTTTTTGTGGGCTCCTCTGCCAGGTATCCGCCCTGGTCACGGCCCCAGTCTTCCACCTGCTGTCACTTGCTGGGACCCCCGTTCCCCCCAGAGGGCGGGGCTGTGGAGCTGGGACCCCCTATCCAGCCCCCACGGAACCAGTAACTAGTTGGGAGACCCCAGTGACAGTGGCTAATTGAAGCTCCGAGGAAGGCTTCATAGAGGTGGAGGTACCCTAATTTTCCCCCTTTAGTCATTCTGAAGAGTCGGATGTGCAATGACGTCAGCGCAATGACGTGCAGACATCCGCCGACTCTTCCTCCAATGTAGATGCCCGCGTTCTGCCGAACACCCAGCCTCCGCTGGGTGTCAGTGCAACAGACATATCCTCACCTGCCCGAAGAAGGAGGCTGTGCGCGGGACACTCAATCTTCCCTTCCCCCTGCCAGCCCCCAGCGACCCGAGTCCGTTCCCGATCCCGGGTTGCCGGCGTGGTGCTAGGTGTGGCATCCAGTGCTTCAACCCTCAGCACCACCGGGCAGGCTAGGAAACTGGTTATTTCTAAGAATTCAGGGTGTGTTTCCGGTGAATATCTGTTAGTGTAGTACTTTGAAAAGGTCTGCATTATATGAGCATCTGAATGGTGTGTTATACCTGTATATGGATTTCTGGGTTTCAAGATGGTAGAGGAAGTTTTTTTAGCTCTATGTTTCTGAGCCAGTCTCCGAGCTCCCCTAGCCCCCCTCCCCCACGGACAGTTTGTCTTAAATATATTAATGATTGTTGTATTTTATCTATAATTTTCTGTAATTCCACCTTTGTATCCCTGATTTTTTGATTTAATTCAGTATCTCCCTCTCTGTATAACATCTGGTAATTCAGCAGCTGTTCTGATAATTCAAGTTGCCTCACTTCCCTCTCTTTATTCTTCTTTGAGGTGTATGCTATAATCTCTCCCCTCAGCGTTGCCTTCATAGCATCCTATCTTATCGCCTCAGTAATTTCCTGTGATTCATTTTCTGTATAGAATTGTTGTATTCATTTTTTAAAAATCTCCTGTAATTCCTTATCTTTTAATGTTAATGGATTTAATCTCCATAAGGTCCTCTTCCTCTCCAGACCCATATCTAATTTCAAAATTAAGGGGTGGTGATCGGATAGTAATTTTACACCTATAGTCATATCCTGGACTGATGTGAAATGCTCACATTTCATCATAAAATAATCTAGGCAGGAGTATGATTTAAACCTTGGTGAATAATATGTATAATTGAATGGCTCCTTTTTTGAGGTACCATCATGTCGGGCCCTATATGTCTCCTTATACTGCCCCTTCTTCTGCTGATACCAGCTGCCCAGCATTGGACACCTGAACTACCATCATGTTTGGTCTACAACGGCACCTTGTGCTGTATACCACATGGCAACTTATCCTTTAATTGCCTCCGTGATTTCAAGTACCAATACCTTGAACCCTGCTCTTGGTCCACACATACCAGTAGTACTTGTAACACTCCCCCCACCACAAGACCCACCTCCCACCACACAGACTTCTATCTCCTCCCTGCCTATTGCGGTAGGGGTACTGGCTCTTGCTACAACAGATCAGCTCTTCTATGGTGGCTACTTTACAGTCCCTAAAAACATCGGATCTATTAGATGGGAGAAAGGCAGGAATTACAAGCTTATAATTAGCGCTCTTAGAAAAATCCTACTTATCTTCCTGCTATGTTCAGGCAACGTAGAACTCAACCCTGGCCCCCCAGAAGCTATTGCTTCACCAGCAGAACTAGCAAATTTAAAAGGAATAAGCTTCTTGCATATTAACGTATGTGTCCTCCTTAAAAAGATAACCTTAATACAAACCTGGATAAATCATACCTCTCCTGACATACTTGTGATTTCCAAAACTTGGCTTAGACCCCGCACCACTGATAGAGAAGTAAACATCCCCAACTATGCCTTGTTCAGAGCTGATAGGCATGCCAGAGGAGGAGGGGTAGCTATCTACGTTAAAGACAAATTTTCTGCCTTCTGCTTATCATTGGCATCTGTCGCCACCGAATTTGAATGCCTAATTCTCAAAGTGGAAATTACACAGACTGCTGCACTCTGTGTAGTAGGATGCTACAGACCACTGTCTGCTGACCTACAGCTTGTGTCATATCTAAGTGACAAGCTGGGACAGGGGCTGCCAGAAACAATTATTTTAGGAGACCTCAACTTTGACTGGCTCTCTGACACAGCTGCCTCCCTTGCATTCTTCTGTGATGAACATGGGCTGACGCAACTTATTACTGAACCAACAAGCCCAAACGTGAAGAACCCCAGTAAAAGTACACTTTTGGATGTGCTAATGGTGAGCAAACCTCATCTCTTCTCCCATGCTGATGTCTTCTTCTCAGACGCCAGCGATCATTGTTTTATTGCGGGAGTAAGTTCCACCAACAACCCAGCACCCATCAGCAAGTTCTCTATGAAGAGATCCAGGCGCAACTTCAATGAACATGCCTACCTAAACAAGCTTAAGTACTGCCCTCAGTGGCAAGATTTCTACCTGGCCAAAACGATTCGCCCAGCTTACAATATCTTCCACGACATTCTATCAAGGGCCCTTAATAAGTATGCTCCCCTGATTAAAGTTCGAACTAGGACCAATACCTGTAAATGGTTCACCCCTCAGATCAAGTCCTTGCTTCTAGAAAGAGATAAGCTCTGGAAAAAAGCACGCAGACTGAACACTGCAGAGGATTGGAACCAGTTCAGGGAGACTACTGAAATTTATGTACCAAAACAATCAGAGAATTGAAGGCCACTTTCTTCAAATCCGAACTCGACTCTGCCACAAGAGCCCAATCAAGCTCTGGAACACAATCAATGATCTGCTAGGCCACTCCCAGGAAATTCACTCCGACCAAGATTACCTCTGGCAACTCGACTATAGCCGAAAAGATGGATATACTTGCGCATTCAATAACCACTTTGCTACTGCAGGCATGGCATTTGATAACTCCCCTGCAAACATACTCGGCTCCCCAGACTGCCAGCCAACTGCCTGAAACTCCAATAGCTTCGCCGCCTTTCTCGCTTCAACCTGCCCCACTGAAAGAGGTAGAGGACCTCTTGCTTCAGTTAGATACTAGAAAAAGTGCTGGGGCCGACACCCTTGACCCTTACTTCCTAAACATTGCCTACCACGTACTAGCAATACCCGTCACCCACCTTTTTAACTTATCCCTGTCTCAGGGCACCTTACCACCTATATGGAAGACAGCACATGTCATACCACTGTTCAAATCGGGTGACCCTGGCGATCTCAATAACTACAGGCCAATTTATCTCCTTCCGGTCCTGTCCAAGCTCCTAGATAAAATTGTAGATGCACAGCTGAGGACTCACCTTGAGTCTAGGGAACTGCTAAACCCTATGCAGTGCGGATTCAGAGCTAAACATGGCACTATCTCAGCCCTCGCCAAAGTTACTAATGACTGGCAGCGTAATCGTGAGAGCAAAAACTTTATTTGTGCTGTTTTCCTTGATCTAAGCAAGGCTTTCGACACCGTCGACCATAGTGTGCTCCTCTCCTCCCTTCAAACAATAGGTGTGGACCCCTCCTCTCTGTGCTGGTTTACTGACTATCTTACAGGGCACCTTCAACAAGTTAAGGCCGAAGGAGGCCTGTCCCCCTTAAAAACTCTGCAAAGAGGGGTACCTCAAGGTTCTATATTAGGGCCCTTACTTTTTGCAATCTACATTAATAACATCGACTGCTGTGTAAAAGAAGCCAAAATCCATCTGTTTGCAGATGATACAGTTCTCTACATGTCGCCTAACACTTGAAGCTGCCTGCAATGACCTACAGTCAGAATTCAACCTTTTGCAAAGCCAACTTCTCCAAAAAAAGCTATTCCTTAATGCCAGAAAAACTAAAGCAACGGTCCTCTCCCCTTTCATCCGTACAGCTAACCCTGTGTCCAGTGGGACAGTTCCCCAGATTACCACAGTTCTAGGTGAAAAACTAGAATTTGTTACAAAATTCAAGTATCTGGGAGTTTGGATAGACCAAAGACTCTCCTTCATTGAACATATCGAGGACTTGCTAAAACGGCTTTGGCAAAGGCTTGGCCTGTTTTGTAGAATCAACCAATTTCTCAGCAGAGATGCCAAGAAAAAACTGGTCCAATCCATTTTCCTATCATTGGTTGATTACGCTGATTTCCTCTACAGCCAATGCCCCAACTCTTACATGGCTAAATTGGACACACTCTACCATCGAGCACGGAGGTCTATTACGGGACTTTCCTTCGACATGCATCACTGCACCCTATATGCGGCAATGGGGTGGACATCACTAAAGTTCAGGCGCCACAGAAACGCCGCTCTCTGGACCTGTAGAGCCATCTCTAATAAGCTGCCTTACTATATCTCCTGCTGTCTTCCCCTGAGTATAATTGGGAAATACGCATTAAGAAGTTACTCAGCTATTACACTTAAAGTACCCAAAGCAAAATCCCGCTTCGGCAGGGCAGCCATAAGCTTCGTACTACCTACCCTATGGAATGATCTACAAAAAACCCTCAAATTAAGCACTCTAATCGGTATAAATGCCTTCAAGACACTTTATTTCCATACAGTCAGAGAAGTATGTACTGTAACTGCTTCACCCACTCAGACCCAGTACCGGTGTCTGCACTGGTATATAGTCACGCCTAGACCCAATTTTAAGTACTGACCCCCCGGCTTGCTCCTCACAAGCCTAATTGTTCTCTCGCTTATCCCCCTGTCTTATCAACACTAGGCCCATCCATCCCCTTATCCTTCCTTTCCTAACCTCGGATAGGAGCTCACTACCCCTGGGTTGTGACATCCTACCATGCCCCGTACTTTATAGCATTCAATCCCGGGGCTCACACATACTCCTTTTCTCCATCCACCTTCTCTACATCCTGTTTTACCAACCTCTCTCTGTGCACCGTGCCCTCCTAGCCTTTCTCCCCCTACCCCCCCCACACCTTCGCCTCTACCTGGTGTATATTTTAATTTTAATTTTTTTCTTCTGTTACTTCCTCCTGCAACCTTAGATAACCTGCTTTATCTTCCTATAGACACTTCTATGTATGTAAATACCCTGTAATCTGTACAGTAGCTGTATAATTCTATGTACATATGAACTTATTTTTCTTCCACTCTGTAAAGAGTATTATCTGTATTGCCTTGTAAATACCTGTATTGACCTGTATATACAATTGTTCATGCTCCACCTTGCAAATGAGCTTCTGCTCCACGATGAACGCCTGGTTAAATAAAGACTTGATTGATTGATTGATAACCCGGGCTGGAGGGGAATAGACATCTCCACACATCGATAATACCTAAATGTTCCAGTGTTCTTTTACATTTTTTAACTGAAGCATTTTTCCTGTGAGTCTGTTGATTAGAGCCATCTAAATGTGGGGAGAAGGTCATATTGATATCACCTCCCATGATCAACTGGCCCGGAAGATTATCCAGCAGTGTAGATAAATAAACCTTCAGGATTGGGAATCTTGTCTGAGGGGGGAAAGTAAACACTAGCCAGGGTAATTTTATGGCCATATAAAAGGTCCTATACAATTACATAATGGCCTTGGGCATCAATATGAGTTTTTTGTATTTCCATAGGGGTTGTTGCTGGAATTAAAATTGCTGCTCCTCTTTTCCTACCCCTTGGATGTGAGGAGGCTATAACCTTGTATCTATTACCCCAGGTCAGCTTCTTTTTTTTATACTCAAGTTTATTAACATCAAATGGGTACAAATTCATTCATCTCCATCAGACTTTTCAATCCATTGATTTAGATACCATCTAGTTTACAGTGCTGTAATTAATTACATCTTTTCAATATTGTTTTCCTTAGTTCCGATTATTTCATCTTATTACTATGACACTTTTCTCCTTATCTTACAGTGCCAAGGATCAGTGGCCCAAATGTTCATGTAGTCTTCCTAACTTATCCCTACTCTCACTTAGTCATGTCTCCTCCTCCCTTCGCAGGCTGTGTCCAGCGTGCATTTCTAAGTGTCTGTCCCTCCAAAGATACCATCTTGTCCACCTTCTTATGTATATATGTGTTTTGTGATTTAACTTGAAAGTCAATTCCTCCATCTCAGAAATCTCCTGCACTATAGTAACCCAGCTTTGTATCTGTGGCGGGCTTGACTTGACCCAATATCCTTGAAAGAAGTGGAAGATCTCCTCTCCAATTTAGATACTTCAAAAAGTGCAGGTACAGACTCCCTGGACCCCTACTTCCTCAAGATTGCAGCTCAAGTCTTATCTGCCCCCCTCACTCATCTCTTCAATCTTTCCCTCACCACTGGATCCATTCCCTCCACTTGGAAAACAGCTCAAGTAGTTCCTTTACTCAAATTTGGTGATCCCATGGACCTCAATAATTACAGGCCCATTTCCATCCTATCAGTTCTATCCAAGATGCTCGAAAAGTTAGTAAACTCACAATTAAGGGACTACCTGGATAACAATACCTCCTAAATACAGCACAATCAGGATTTAGATCAAGGCATAGCACCATTTCTGCCCTAGCCAAAGTAACCAATGACTGGCAGATTGCTATGGATAAGAAGAACAGTACCTGTGCTGTGTTCCTGGATTTGAGCAAAGCATTTGACACAGTGGATCATGAATCATTAATCACCTCCCTTGGCTCACTAGGGTTGGATTCCCCTTCACTCAATTGGTTCAAGTGCTATCTATCAGATAGATCACAACTGGTAAAAAATGGAATCTACCTATCCACCTTAAAACCACTGTTAAGAGTGTACATGAAGCTCTATTCTTGGCCCCATCCTCTTTGCCATCTATATTAATAATATTGATGCTAACCTCACTCAATCCAACATCCATCTGTTTGCTGATGATACTGTATTATATGTTAGCAATCCTTCATTATCTAAAGCCTGTGAACTGCTACAATCTGAATTTTCCATCCTACAACATAACCTACTGGATAAAAACTACTTCTAAATGCCAAAAAAGCAAAAGCTATGTTCTTTACCTCAAAGAGTTGCTCTTGCACTACCCCACCATCCACCACTCCCTACAACTAACCACCTTACTTGGAGAAGCTGGAATTAGTTGATAACTTCAAATACCTTGGAGTCTGGATTGATAACAAGCTTGACTATTCTGTCCATATTGAGGAGCTACTAAAGAAACTGAGACAAAGCTTGGTTGATTTTTTAGAATAAAGCACTACCTCAACAGAGACTCCAAAAGATTAATCCAGCTTCATTCCTATCCCTCATTGACTATGCTGACTTTCTGTACGGACATTGTTCACTCCCCTCTTAAATAAACTGGACACCCTATACCACAGGTCCATCAGATTCATTACTGACCTTCCTTCAGCACCCATCATTGCTCCTTTATAAGGCAGTTAACTGGACATCATTACAACACAGAAGAAATAGGAATGCTGCAATTTGGATATTCAAAGCCTTATCAGGCAAGCTACTTACCTATATCTCAGACTGTTTTACTCAAATTACTTCTAGGCCATACAACCTAAGGATCAGCAAAATTATCATTCTTAAGGTCCCCAATGTCTGCACCCAGTTTGGGAGGGCTGCTATCAGCTACTCACTAGCAATTGTTTGGAATTCACTCCAAAAAACCATGAAGCTAAATAACCTCCTACCCTTAATATCCTTCAAAAGATTATTCACCTTATTCCCAGAACTCTGCAACTGCTTCCACAAGGCCTAGCCCGGCCCTACCTACCCCCATGTTCCTATATACTGATAAAACTCCGTTTCCAGTCCAAGATTCACCCTCAAAATGCCTGCTAGGTCCTCATAATCTACATATTACTCCTGATGTGCCCATTACCTTCTGTCTCACAGATTAAAAGTTTTAATGTGTCTTGTACATATGTATATTTGTATATATTAGCACTTATGTCATTGTATTACTGTTTTGTTACCCTGTCATTGTATTACTGTTTATGCTACCCTTGTCAATGTAATAACACTTGCACTTCTTGACCACTCAGGTCCATCTTGTAAATGAGCTATGCTCAATGATGTTCGCCTGATTAAATAAAGATTTTGATTGATTGATTGATTGATTGACTTTCGCCAGGAGCGAGTTATAGTTTTGTGTGCCTCCACAATAAGTATAGCCCATAAGTATAGGGCATCAGAGGAACCCAGGCCAAGGAGGGGGACACCCAGGACCAGCTCTGGGAAGCCCAAAGCTTGTGTTATCAGGAAGACCTCTTTTAGGGCGTTTCTAATCCTTTCCCAGTAGTCTGTTAACTTTGGGCAGTCCCAAAAAACATGTGTATGCGTCTCCTCCTTTTCTCTGCATTGTCTCCAGCATTCTGGGGACTGTTCTGGGTTTCTTTTATGTAGGGCAGCAGAAGTGAGAAAAAATCTTGTTTTAATTTTCCATTCAAACTCCTGCCAGTAAGGTGAGCTTGTGGTTTTGGTAGTGACTAGGAAAGCTCTGGCCCAGTCCTCCCCCCCCCAATGACTAGTCTAGCCTCCTCCTCCCATCTAACTTTAATTTTATTTAAGGGGTCTTTTTTAATCTTTGAGATTGCTTTATAAATGTTTGAAATGTGGCCCCTCTGAATTCGCCCCGCGTGTATTTCTCGGACACAATTTAGCAGCGGGGCTGCTTGAAGTGAAGTATGGTCTGAGCCCTGACAGTGTTTTATGTAGGCCCTAATTTGCAGGAATCTGAAGTGCTCCACCTTCCCCAGGTTATAGGTCTCTCTGAGTGCTGCAAAGGTCAGAACTTGGTCTTCCTGTATTAGCTGTTCTGGGTATATTAGGCCCAGCCTCTCCCATGTTCTGAAGCCATGATCCAGCTTTGCTGGAAGGAAGTCAGGGGCCCATGCTATTCTAACCAGGGGCCAAGTGGAGCGTGTCAGTTTATATTTCTGCCAGATCCTGTGGGTGGCTGTTATAGTGTTCCTGACTACCGTGAGTGGGTGTACGGTAGTGGATAGCTTGTTTTTGTGGAGTAGGGTTCTGACGTCCAGTGGGGTCTCTCCCTCTGTCTCCCCCAGTTCTATTGTCTTCCAATTAGAGGCACACGAGGGAGTAGTCCAGGCCAGGGCCGCCTTTAGTTGAGCTGCTAAATAGTAATCTTCTAAGTCTGGTAATGACCTTCCCCTTCCCCTTCTATGCATCTGCATTATTTTGAAATTAATCCTAGGTTTTTTGCTATTCCAGATAAAGTTAGTTATTAGTTTGTGCCACTTGATGAATTGTGTCTTCCCTATATATACAGGAAGACATTGGAATAAATAAAGGAATCTAGGAAGGACATTCATTGTAATTATTTGAATTCTGGAGTGCATTGGGAGATTGATTAGGGACCATCTCTCAAAATCCTTTTTAAGCTGTTCTACTTGGGGTTTATAATTGGCCTCAAGGAGCTTAGAAGGATGTTTAGTTATCACCGTGCCCAGGTATTTCATCTTCTCAGCATTCCATTTTAATAGGAGCTCTCGAGAGACCTCCTGCGATGGTGTGTAGTGAAAGCACAGCACCTCCGTCTTATTTTTGTTCAGGGAATACCCAGAGTGTCTCCCAAACTCTTCCAGGATCGACCACACCCCAGGAATGGATGTCTCAGGGTCTGCCAGTGTCAAGAGCACGTCGTCCGCATACAGGGAGATTCTCCTCTCCATCCCCCCTACCTCAATACCCCGTATATTTTGTGACTGACGTATGGCCTCCGCCAAAGGCTCTATATATAGTGCAAATAAGATTGGAGAGAGAGGGCAGCCTTGCCTGGTTCCCCTACTCAATCTAAACCTCTCTGACAAGCTCCCATTCACTCGAATGTAGGCCTGCGGGCCAGTATACAATGATTTTATGCTGTCTATAAATGGTTGGGGAAAGGCCATGGTCTCTAGCACCTGGAAAAGAAAGCTCCAGGAGACTTTATCGAAAGCCTTCTCCGCGTCAAGGCTCATAAGACATGCTGGGGTACGTGCTCTGTGTATTGAATCAATGGTGTCTAAGGTGGTCCGGACACTGTCTGCCGCTTGGCGTCCAGTGACAAAGCCTGTTTGATCCATGTTAAGCAAAAGCGGTAGGTGAGGATTCAATCTAGAAGCTATGATTGAAGTTAATATTTTGTAGTCAGTGTTGAGTAGAGAAATGGGTCTATAAGATTCACATTTAGATGAATCCTTATTTTCCTTATGGATTAGGGAGATGGTAGCATATTGCCATGAGGGTGGGATGGAAGCACCATCCTTCCAAATAACTGAGTAAACCTCTTGGAGGAGAGGGGTCACTTCTTTTTTGAAGGTTTTATAAAATTCTGCATTAAAGCCATCAGGCCCATGGCATTTACCTGACTTCAGTTCTTTAATTGTATTTAGAATTTCAGTTTGGGTGATTGGTCTAGTCAAGGAGAGGCTCGCCTCCTGTGTCAATGTGGGGAAGGAAAGAGGAGCCAAAAACCTCTGTCTTTCTGTAGGGGATGTTTCTTCTGAAGCCTGATAGAGTCTGGAAAAGTATGCAACAAAGGCCTCTGAGATGTCTGTTAATTTAGTGCCTAATTTATTTGTAGTTAGGGAAACTATTTTAGTGATGGCTGTATTTGCCTGATATCTCCTCAGTCTGAAGGCTAGCAATTTTGTAGCCCTTGGGCCTCCTTCATAGAATTTCTGTCTTAGAAAATGCAGAGCCTTCTCCATCTCTGCCCTTTGTATATCTTCCCCCTCCTTTCTTTTTATTTTTATCTCTTGGTCTCTGTGTTTGTCCCACTTAAGCTTTTGAGCTTCCTCCAAACATTTAATTTGTAGCATAAGGTCTTGCTGCTTTTGTTTAGTTTCCCTCTTCCTTGCCGCCGCAATGGCTATTAATCTTCCCCTAGTCGTAGCTTTGATGGTATCCCAGACTATTTGTGGGGTGACCCCCTCCCTATTATTTTCCTGCAGTGTTCTGGCAATATGCTGCTTGATGTCCTGTATTACATTTTTATCTTGTAGGAGGGAACAGTTCAGCCTCCAATGTGTTTTTTTTTTTTTGGACTAGAGAAATCTATTTCCACAAATATTGGATTATGGTCAGAAATTATAGAGGTTCCCACCCACATTTCCTGGAATTCCATTAAGTTCTGCGAGAAAGTAAAGAAAGTGTCTAGTCTGGAAAAAACCTTGAACCTGGGGGAGTAACATGTATATTCCCTGACCTTAGGATACTTCTCCCTCCAAATATCCTTTAGCCCCCCCCGTTCCAATATCTTCCTGACAGAGCTGGCCTTTTTGATATCCGCTGTTGGAATCTGGGAGGTGGTATCTAGCGCTCTGTTAAAAACTAAGTTCCAGTCCCCTCCCATGACTAATATCCCCTTTGCCTTCTCTGCAATTAGTTGAATAAGTGAGGAGTAAAAAGAAACTGGTGATCCAGGTGGGACATACACATTTGCAAATGTGACTGTAATGTCTTGAACTCTCCCTATAGCTATAATGTACCTGGTCCCCTGGTCCTCCAGCACCTCCTGCACCTCGAAGGGAAGAGATGCAGCACACAAAATCGCAACCCCTCTCTTCCTGCCTTTCTGAAGAGAAGAGTGAAACACCTGAGGGAATCTCCTGGACTTCAGTTTCAATGTCTCTGATGGGGTAAGGTGTGTTTCCTGGAGAAAGTTTACCCCACAGTCCTGGAGTGTTAGGTGTTTCAACAGTTTCCTTCTTTTTATCGGGCTTGTGCAGCCATTTATATTAAATGATAGGATTTTCGTTAAATGCTTATTCATGTAACTTTTTACTATTTTGCCACCTTACCTTGCACTGTATATACCATTTTATCAAGTTATGTCTGATGTTCTTTGGAAGATTAAGAAAGCTGTTACCCATATAATTATCGAATATAATCAGGAAACAAACTTGTGAACATCGTAACCAAATGAACTTAACCTTCATCATTAACCTTTTTCTTAGAAGCGAAACAGTATTAAAACATTTCAGAGGGGAGTGAGTAAAGCATCCCCCAATTCTGCTTATCAATTTTGGATTTTGTTGACTTCCTAGGCTTAGCTGGTTGTCATGCAGCTTGTGCGCATAAGCCTCTAGTGCTGTTATCAGGGGACTCCAAAACAGAAAGAGAAACCCCATTAGTCCTAGAGAAAACTCTCTTTTAGGACATCGTATCGTAAAGGACCAGATCTACATTCGACAGCTATGCTCAGTCCCCCCCCCCCGACTTTGAAATTAAAATATTTTTTAAACAGGTATTAAAGCCATTTTTTCATGCTGTGATTTAGTTTAATCCGTCTTCCCCCTTCTTAATCCGGACCCACCATGGGTTCGCGTTCTATAACCCCTTAGCCTGGGCATATCATATGTTACTCTGGGGCAATCTCCTGTCTCCTGCAGTGATTAACAGGTTTGAGTCCCCAGCATGTCTCGGCAGACGTTTATGAGGATGAACCAGGGCCAACCGAACTGCCCTCTGCCTTATCAGGCAATCCCAGTTCCCATGATGAGGTCTAGGTGCTCCCCTATTCTCAGGGACAGTTTTCCAATTCTATCCCACCGACCCCCTCCCAGATAGATCCCGGTAGGGCCATCCAACTTAGTGGGCATCAGAATCGCGGTCCTTTTGGTCCTTGGCCCCAAGTTCAGCCCCTCCCTCCGGCTTTGTAATCCCTCCTCTCCCCCTCAAATGACCACAGAGCCCGCAACCCCCAGCAGACCCCGATTCCCACCTCCTCCCACCAACCTTGTAGGTTTAAATATCATTTAACAGGTTAGCATGAGTAAACTGCTCAAACAGTCTTGTCCTGAGTCCGCCATAAGTGAGTCCAGGCCCCACAGTTCAGAATCGAGGTGGGAGAGAAGCTCAATTGGGTTATATGTGAAGAAAAAAAGAAGAAGCCACCGACACAATCGGCATTACCGCATGGATAGCCTTCAAGTTGAGTCTGCTGTCTCCGCTCGGCCGGGGTTCAGGTCTTCTCTCAGGTGCTGTGCTTTTTTGTTTATTTTGGAGGAGTTGCCATATTTTCAAATTAACGAGGAGATATCCGATCGAAAGTCCGAGGTAGGAATCTTCTTCAAAGAGCCCGGGAGGGTCGCTCCTTTCTGTGCCACCAACCATGCCGAGGCAATTAGGTCTTTCTCGAGTTTCTCCTTATACAGCGTCGGTATAGGTATCGATAGAGATTCCAGATATTGTGAGGCTGTGAGCAGATCAGGGAAAATCTTCGTGCCTTTATCCATTGCAACCTTCAGTCTAGCGGGAAACAGGACTTGGGCCTTGATGGACTTAGCCCTCAAAAGTTTCATTATAGGCCAGAGGACCCGCCGGGCCTCCTGGACCGAAGCCGTATGATCGTTGTCCAATGCAATTCTCTGGCCACGATAAGTAAGAGGTCCCTGTTGCCATGCAGCTCGTAGTATTTCTTCTTTGGTTTTGTAGTATGTAACTCGTGCAATCAATGGCCTTGGTCGAGCGTTAGGATCTCGGGACTTCGGAGCCAGGGAGCGATGAGCACGATCCAGCGATAAATCCAAGTCTTCAGGAAGGTTTAACATCTCTTTTAGCAAATTCTTTAGAAAGGCACTGGTGTCTGCGTATTTGTCCTCTGCCCCCTCCGGGATCCCATAGACTCGTATATTCTGGCGTCGGGATCTCCCTTCTAAGTCATCAATCTTTTGAGTCAGCTCCCTGTCCCTAGCCAACAAATATAGCAGCAAACGGTCGTGTCTATCTGATTGTTCCGATGTTTGAGTGAGGGCCAGCTCTAATTGCTCCGTCTTGTGATCAATAGTATTTAGTTCTGACCGTAGATCTGAGAGCTTTTTATCTATATTTTGGACTGTTTGTGCCATCTGCATAATCGTTTTTTGCAAGTTCTTCTGACAGGCCTGTACCTCGCTGCTCGAGTATATGGGGGCTTTCTTCTGTTGATCGAGTCTCTGCCATCTCCTCTTGTTCCGTGTATAGTAACTCTTTTAATTTTTGCACCGGAGTGTTCGGCGGTCCGTTAGCCTTCATTCTAGTAATTTTAGCTGGGGAAGGCATTAGTTGGTTGAGCGATGGCTTTGGATTTCGTCGGGTCGGGGTAGGAGCCGCCGAGCTAAGCCGCCATAGGTCCGATGACGTCACCGGAAGTCCCCCAGGTCAGCTTCTTGTGCTCTAGTTCAGAAAGATGAGTTTTCTGAAGATAAATGAGGTCTGCCTTCTGTTTGTTCTGGTATTGTTTAAGGTTGGACCTTTTTTATAGGGTCATGGAGCCCATTAATATTTAATGAAATAATTTTAATTGGATCAGCTGACATCTTTATTTCTTATTAACCTAACTATTTGTATATTCCTTTCCCCTAGGTGGTAGAAGATTTGTTCTTTCCAGACAACCCCGGATCCGTGGCCCAGAAGTCACCAAGAAGAATCCACTGTCTTACGTATTTGCAGTACAACAATAAACATGCTTTAGTCTTGACAAACTGTTGACTCGTGTATTTTTTATCCCTTCCCCTTCCCCTTTGTAGTATCCGGCTATCCAGTTATCCTTTGTTATGTATGTTTTTACCCAGACGTACCCAATTGCTGCTTTAAAAACAAAATGAATTGGATGACTTATTTTTCGGCTTTTCCATAATATATCAACATTGGGTCGGTAATGAAAAGCCAAGATAACCCTCCCTCCCTTTATTCTTTTAACTTCTTTAATCAAATAACATAACTGAACTACTTGTACATAAAAACTGTACTTTATCTTATTAACTTTAACCAACACTTTATACAAAATGACTCCCATTTGGGAGGTGCTCAACTGGAGCTACCCCTGGAACCCCCTGTCCTTGTCTCCATTAGAAGCCGGAGAGGGGTCTGGAGCGTTATACTGTATCTGAGTAACAAAAATACCCAGCATAAGTATGATGGCCCCAAATAGAATGGAATAAATTTGCCCGGCCCAGTGGCACTGAGGGTTGAGGTGCTGGGCGCCACACCTCGTACCACGTCGTGAACCCGTGGTTCAGGAGCGAGCACAGTGGGTCGAGTTGGCAGAGAAGAGAAGGATTGAGCATCCGGAGGATTGCTTTCCTTCTCAGGGTGGGGGTCCAGAGTGTCGGCATAGATTGTCCTCTAGCAGTGACTGGGGACAAGCATACCCGATATAAACGTGGAGTGGAGCTAAGGACATATGCACACACCCTTGCATCATTGCATGTCCCTAGCTCCAAAGGGGACTCTAGCCATAAAAATTGCCGCTGTCCCCGTGTATGAGCCAGACACGGTGCCCGACTCTTCCAGCTATGACAGTTCCGGCTTTGGCAGCCCCACTCTGGGGGGCTTCCTGGAGTGAGGGTCAGGTGCCGTGGCTAAGCGAACCTGTTCAAGGGGTTAGGGGTTCAAGGTTACAAAAGAGAGTATAATTGTAAAAAAAAGAATGGAATAAATTCCATTCCATAAAGGAAACGGTATGCCTAATGGCATTTTCCTGTCTTATTCAAGAAGCTTCTCATCTGATGGTCTAATTAGATGGCTTTACTTTACTCATTTGCCTTGAGAAAGAGGAAGAACAACCTCTAGTGGGCATTATCAAAATCACAGTCCAGACCTCCTTTAGCTTAGGCCTCCTTGGCTGTCCAAAACTCAAAACTTAAATTTCTATCTTTTCCTTTAACCTCCTACTTAACATAAATTGATGCTCTGAAATTCCTGTAGATATACAAGTTTCCTCACTTTCCCAGGTAATCATAAAAAAGAGTACAGTATTATATTTCTATTCTCTTAATCTTGTAACTCAATTACCATCTGTAGTTTGAAAAGAAAATTAGGACTAGGCTTGTCTCAGGGACCAAAACGTTATTATTTGCTCAGTTTTCATAGTTTGAACAGCTTTCTTTTTTGTCTCTGTGACATCAAGCCTCTTGTCGGTCTGGATTGGGTCCTCTTACATGATTTGGTGCAGGCTTATACCGGCAAACCTTGAAGTGGGGATGGGCTCTTCAAGGAGCAGGTGAACAAATTAGGATTACCACGAGCAGAAGTCTATAGTCTCCGTGCCTTAGCTCCTTAGCTTGAGAAAATTCTCCACCATCCAGGAGCTGTAAATTATTCAAAGTAGCAACCAGTAGCCAATTAGCTGAATAATTGAAACATTTTAAATAAAGTATTGTTGCCTGAATCTCTTAGAGACGCCCCTCACCCGGTTCCTTCATCCCCCCACTCACCCGTAGCCCCCACATTATCATCTCCAGAGGTACCCCAGAACCAAAAGCCAAATCAAGAAGCAATTACCCCACATTTTGGCTTTTTTCAGGTAGGCAGAGTCGGATTCCTAAACTGCTGTAGTCGCTTTAAGATCTCTTCTATTTGCAGTTGTGATGCCTGTGGTCCCCTCTATTCCATCTGGTTGGCTTGCCCCAATCGAGTTTTAACTGTTTCTGCCATTTTTTCGTTGATTACACCCCTCTTCAAGAGATCTGTTGCAGCTTCTGCGGCTGCACTATAGGTATGTTGGCCAGATGGTAGAAATGCAGTTAATTTGGCCGGATAAGGGGTTTGAAAACGGATCTGCTGGGCTCGGAGCGTAGGGAAGAGAAAACTATAGTCTCTTCTTAGTTTGTGGGTGGCCTGGGTGTAATCATTATCAAACAGTAACCTTTGTTGGTCCCACATTACCCTGCCCTTCTGTCAGGCCTTCCGTAAAATAGTTTCCTTTGTTTGATAACTGAGGAATCTAATAACAAAGGAGCAGGGCCTTGCTTTTGGTTGTGAAAGTTTTGGGCCGAGTGCCCTGTGGGCCCTCTTAGTGTCCAGGTGGAAATCAGGTTCCAGATCAAGCAGTAACCACAAGAGGTAATCCGCAAAGGCCCTAGAATGGTTTCCTTCTTCATTTTCAGGTAAGGCAAATATTCATATGTTCCTCCTTCTACCACGGTTTTCAGCATCTTCCTGTTGAATAGAGATTGCCAATTGTTCCGCTGCTATGGTTTTCATTGTCTCTTCCAGATCATCGATTCCAGTGGAGTTTAAAGAAATTTGGTGGTCTGCCTCAGTCATACGTCCTTGTAATGTGCTTATTATGGTCTTAAGGTCTTGCATCGACTCACAAACTTGTCCCCTGAAGTCTGCAATTGCCTGCAGTATCACCTCCGAGGTGGTTTCTGGTTGTTTTCTTGTACAAGTTTTTGTTCTGCCAGAGGAGGTTGATTTTTTTTTTGAATTCTGGAGCTGTAGAAGGCCTAGTACTTTGTTCACCTTTGTCAGACATGCGGTCATCCCCCTCAGTCATTTCAGCAAATGTTTGGAATCTGTTCTGATTTTGTTTAGCTATCTCGTAGCATGTGGGCGTCAATCTGAGATGTTTCTTGCCTATAAAAAGGCTGAAATTAGAGTTTTTTTTTTCAATTTATGCCCTTTTAATGTTTAGCTTAATGGGAGCCTCTCAATTCGTGTGCTTAGCCAGCCATACCGGAAGCGGAAGTCCGTTTGTGTGGTGCTTTGATTTGTGTCTTACATTTCTTTTTCACAATGTTCGCTTGCATGTTTCTGCTGGTAGTCTGTGGTACTGCACATTATGTCAAAAATTAATTCTGTTTTGGAACGGGCATTCGGAGGGAATAACCCATGATGGGGTATATGCGTTTACTGAGCATTAATCCACGCCTGGGGGGTTGGAATAATGAGGCTACAGGCCGAGTGATTTCAACCACCCAGGCATGGATTAATGCTCAGTAAACCCATACCCTGGAGTGGGTTAATCCTCTTATAACATGAGCCGCATTATATTAGACGTTTATGTAAAGGAATATTAAAATATGTATGTTTGAACATGGATTTCTACTAAAATAGTCCTTCCGCCTAATGAATAATGTGTATAGAGGATGCTGTCTTTGTAGTTGTCCACTAGGTGGATTTGTTGTTATGAGGATTCAGAATCTGCATTTGAAGGCAGAATCCGTCTTTGCAAGGTGGAATCTGCCTTCTTTTTTTTCAATGTGTCTATGGTGGAGTGATTTCTCTAAGTCAGTTTACATTGCTGTCAATCAGGATATTGTGGACCGGCAAGGCAACTGTGGGTATGTCGGGGATTAATCAATGGTGAGGTGATGTGTTCTGACCAATGAAATTACTGTATTTTGGATAGCCATGTTATAAAAGTAGTTAATGCCGTCTCCAGCTCTGCCCACGTGATACATTTCTGCCAACTGCTTTTTTATATTTCAGTTGTTTGTTTGCTGTCATGTTACAAATATAGTTGAAACACTAACTTCTCCAAAACAAAAGTGTATATTTACTGCTTTTTTTAATTTTATATTTAGAGAGCTGTAGCTTCAGATGTCCGTCATGCTTGGCTCAACAGTGCCCCAATTACAAACTTTTAATGAAGTTTCTGTAAAACTTTTAATGACATTGTGAGAAAACTCTGTAAAGTGAAGTACTGTTGCACTAATGGTGAACTATGACACCATGATACTGGGGTTATGTATACATGCTGCCCTCCCTCTGACACCCCCCTACACACATATATCTGTAATGTAAATATGAGGTACTGCTGAAGCTTTCAAGTGAATAAACTACCGTATGTGTGTGTGCCTCAAAATGTGTAGTCTGTGATATCTGTGCAAGTGTGAGCTATCTTTTTGGACTTACGTTTGAACTTCGGGCTAGCCGCCCTGTTAGCAGCAGCACCACCCTGTAGCAGCATTCGCAGCACCTGTATGGAGACGTTTTGAGATGTTTTCTAAAAAAGTTCCTTCAATATATTTCTGTAAGGAATGAAGAAGTAGGTTTTTTGTGTCTGGTTTAGAAAGCCAAACACAGGCCTTACAGTTCTGTCTCCGATTTGTACTCACAGTGGAAAATCTTAATTAGTAAATACTCAACTAGTGCTCTTTCAGTTCATGAATATGGCACACGCCATTGACAAGTCGAGTAAACCCCATATTCCTTCAGTGACTTTCGTTTAATCAGTTTGTCCCCCGCTGAACTGTTCCACTCAAAATATTTTTGCTGCAGGGATAAACTAGAACCGATTTTAAGAACACGTGCATAAGGATGGGAATTTAATTAGCTACAAATGAAACAGCTGAAGTGAAATAGCTGACATTCGCTAATCTACCTACGTGTCTTGCAGGACTTGTTTGGCAGCCTTGGAGATGAGGGCAGTTTCATTTTGCAATGAATTTCAGATATTATGTTATGTTCATATGTAGGGCCATGAGTGACAAGGAAACAGGTACGAATAACAGAATATAGCTAGTTAATGTAACCTACCAATAAATGCTTCAGTTTTCTGTGTTCTGTCTTTCATGACTCATTAAAACAGGCAAGCCTTTAGTTTCCCCATCCTAATAATCATTATAGGGATGGATCCCATACAGAAAAAAACAAAAGCGAGTCACATGTGAACCAATTATTACTGGGCTACATCAGCATTAATGTATATTAGTAATTTATTTAGTAATTATTTATCCTAACTTACCTGAGACAGCTGACATGTTTGGCTTTAACCAATGAAAGCTGGCAGTTTAATTCCACCACGTACTTTTTGTCAGCATTATATGACATAATTCTTAGTCATTTTCAGCCCCTACTTAGGATGAACTGCAGTAGACGTTAGCCACCCCCTGAGGAATACTGTTCGTCAAAATACCAAGGCTGGTTAGTCGGGACAGCCAAGATGTATCTTGTGTGAGTGACATTATTTTCTTATTGCACTGATTTGCATTGAAGAACACTTTATACAAGCATTAAAACACTGAATGGGTCACCAGCTGCAGTGTTCTGTTTTGTGTTCTTGGTGGCTTCCCTGTTTACAGCAGCATCCTGGGACACAGCCAACTCTTGTGTAGCTTTTGGATTTTCTATTTTTGGCTAGCTACCAAGATGTTTAGTTGTTCTGCTGCTAATATTTTCCTGGCAGTCCTTGTGGAATGCATTTTGAATTGCTGTTAAAAGAATGCATACATGTAAGCATTAAGCCACGACGAAAGAGGCTTCTACTGTGGAATTAATGCATGGTTGGGTGGTTGTAGGCACTCGGCCTTTGGCCATGTGCCACAACCCTCCCCCAACCATGCATTAATTCTCAAGTAGAAGCCTCCTTCGTTATGGCTTAATGCTTACATATATGGCAGTCAGAACCTCCATAGAACAGAGATGGATAACCCAAAAAAGAATAAAGGACAACAGGAGGGAAATAAAAGTAAAGCTAATCCTGGCCCCCCTGGCCATGAGGTCTGTACAAGGCTGGACTGCATCAGAAGATACTACAGACAGCGAGGAAGCTCTGGGATATAAAATTAACAGGTTGATCCTCACGGTAACCGGATTGTCTGATAAGTTTGACTTGTTAACCAACCGGGTTAATGTTTTCGAAACGGAGGTACCTAACCTAAAAACTGTATCTGTAGAGTCCTGCAGGAGTGCAGAAGCTGCCATGGGCACCTCAGCCAACCTGGTAAATTAACAGGTTGATCCTCACGGTAACCGGATTGTCTGATAAGTTTGACTTGTTAACCAACCAGGTTAATGTTTTCGAAACGGAGCTACCTAACCTAAAAACAGTATCCATAGAATCCTGCAGGAGTGCAGAAGCTGCCATTGGCACCTCAGCCAACCTGGTAAAAGAGAACACTCATCTGAGAACCCGTCTCATGCCACTCAAAAACCAGGCCCATGCAGCAAACCTCCAAATCATCAGGATGCCTGAGCAGAGTGAAGGAGATAATTTGGTCCTGTTTCTTTTTGAATGGTTGGCGCAACAACTGAGGTACATTTTTCTGTACAGAAATATAAAAACACAGAAAGTCTACCATGTATCTTCTAGGGGTCGCCCAAATGATCCCAAAGCACCTCGGCAGTTGGGCTATTTTGGATGGCATTGGGTCCAGGGATCATATCTTGGCATTAGCTCGCCAGAAAAAAATGCTCCAACACGAGGGATCGCAAATTCAGGTGTACCCTGATTTGAGTTACGCCACCAGGCAACAGAAAAAAAAAAGGTATGATGGGGGTCCGAGCTCTTCTACAAGAGGCACAGATAACACATAACATGCTCTTCCCAGCGTGACTAAGGATCCTGGATGAAGGAAAGGTATATATTTTCTCAGATCCTGCCGAAGCTCTTAAATGGGCACAACAACATGCTCCACGGCAGAGACAGGGGGATTCATCAGACCAGTCAGACTAAGAAGATGTTGACCAAAGAAGGGCTGACCTGAGGGACTTAATGTAAGACTGAAATACAATCTTGCCTTAAGGTAGCTGACTTTTGAAGTGAGCAATCTATGCTCTTCTGCGCTAATAATCATTATTGCAGTGCTTACTGGTCACGGTTAGCAGTTCAGACTAAAATTATAAAAGTTCCCAAATTAAACATTTACTATCAGTTTGGTGGACAGTTCAAAATGTCTTTGAGATCTGTTTTGATTGCTGTTTGTTTTAATCCAGTTTAAGTTTTAAGTGTTGACCCAGTTTGGTAATTTTTATATACAGTATATACTTGCGTATTTGCACTGATGTGGAGCCTCTAATTTTCCATCTCCTGTATTTTTACTGGTGGTCTACTGAAGTCTAAGAGGTTTATATACTCTGTTTGTAGAAGTTTGTAGTTTCAGATACTAGACACGTTTCTGATGTTACCGTTTTGATACCTGTATATGACACATGAATGGATTCTCATCTCCTTTAGAAAGCAGCTGAACATCGTAACTTTACTAAGAAGATATGTTACTTAATGTATTCCATGCGCTCATGGGCTTATAAAACAGCAAACTGACATCATAGTAATAATTTGTAAAATATAGCCTTCATTATTTTTCCCCAAAGATGTATCTTATTGTTGCGGTACAATCTTATTAATTTGCATGTATTAAGAGGGGGTGATACCCTCATGTGGAATTTTAAGTGTAAATCCTTATGTAGTGTCTCAGGAATATTTTTCACTAAATGTCTATTGAAAATCAATAAACATTAAGGCCCAGATATTCAAACTACGCCATTCTGAGGCGCAAGCCCCTGCGCTGCTCAAAATAGTTGTGCAGGGGTGTGGCCGGGGTGATATTCAAAGGAGTTGCGCTATTGAGCAACTCCTTTGAATATCACCCAACTCCCACAACACTTGCGCGTAAGCGCGATGGAACTCGCCACCGCAAGTTGCCAGAGTTGAGCATTAAACTTGCGGTGGCGCAAGTACCATTGCGCCATGCTCAAAATTCCGATATTCAAAAGGTGACATGCAAATGGGGCCATAATTTATGCAAGGCGCAGGGGGGGCCATTTGCATCTATTTATGGCCACATTTGCATGCCATTTGCATGTAGGTGCACCGATCCCCGAGGACTTGCACCTGGCCACCCTGCCAGGCAGCAGCCGTCGGGGACCGACGCACCCTGTAGCCCGATCGCGGGCATTACAGTTACATGAAACCCCCCACACATCTCCACAGCCCGATGCGGGCATCACAGTTACCATGAAACCCCACACATTTCCCACAGCCCAATCGCGGGCATCACAGTTACATGAAACCCCACACAGCTGATCGCGGGCATCACAGTTACATGAAACCCCCACATCTCCCACAGCCCGATCGCGGGCATCACAGTTAATGAAACCCCCACATCTCCCACAGCCTGATCGCGGGCATCACAGTTACATGAAACCCCCACACATCTCCCACAGCCCGATCGCGGGCATCACAGTTACATGAAGCCCGCCCCACATCTCCCACAGCCCGATCGCGGGCAGGCGTGTATGAACCCCCCAGTGCCCGATCGCGGGCAGGATATAACCCCCCCCCAGCCCGAATATCTCCTGGTGGTCCAGTGGACCGTAAAGCGATCGCGGGCAGAATGTCACATGCACCCCCAAACATCTCCCTGGTGTCTAGTGTCACCCCACCCACCCAAGCCCCTCCACCCGCTCCCCGCGGCGGTGACGACAGCATCCCACCGCCCGCCGCCCGCCCGACTGACTGTCTGGTAGGGCTGCATGCCCGTTGGTGCAGAGCTACAGCCAATGGTAGCCCGCCCGCTCCCATGACAGTCAGATTTCTATTCCCGTCTGGACTGTCATGTCAGTTGGGCTGCAGCCATTGGCTCTTGCATGTAGTGTTGTCTCTGACACGCACCACTGTGCATATTACACTGTGATGCACCGCTAACAGTCACTGCATTGCCTGGAAGAATGTGGGGCAGAGTAGGAGAAAGCACTTTACACAAACTTGCAGAATGCCACCACACTTTAAGCTGCATTCAGTGCCTGGGGGAAGTGGTGTTGTGGTCAAGATGGAAGCTAATGTGAGCTGCGATTTTTATTTTTTTCAAAGACTTCCTCCGCTGCCTGTGTGAGTCACTCGATGTGACCCACAGTGGACAGCACAAAGAGGGAGAGAAAGGAGGAATTGCAGCATACCAGGTCCAATCATGGCAATGGGGCAGGGAAGGATTCAGACTAGGACTGCCTGCTATCAGTCACTCACCTCACGTTGACAGAGTCAACGTCTCTGGATTATCACTGTGACTGGCCTTGCTGTGTGTGTGCATGCGCGTGTGTATGTATGTGTATAAAGAGAGGCTCTCTAGCAACCAATCATGAGAGTATCATCACTGTTGCTTAAAATAAGTAAACTCGCGTGGTAGGGTTCCCACCTTTAAATTCGGCCAAAACTGGATCCAACAGCCCAGCCCCTCGCCCTGCCCCTTTCCCCATGGCCACACCTCCTTCTGTACTCCTGCATCACATAACCGAAGTGGCTGTCTCACACTGTAATCTGAATTAGTTGGGTTAGGGACAGGGCCTCAGTGTCTCAGATTTGCCAGTGACACCCCTTCTATGTGCTCTGCTCCACCGTGAGCACGACCACACTCACCCCTAGACTACTATGCTGCCTGGACCAACCCTGGACTGGACCCAGCCTCAGTGGGCTATTGGGATTGGGAATAAACTATGTTGGTAGGTCTGGACTGAATAAAATCAATATCTGGCTTGGCTGTAATCTACTAGAGTCAGCTTGGCTTTGGCTCACTATGTTTTATTAACTAAATTGCATCTCTGATCCTATTTGGGCTGAGTGAAACATAGAAACATAAGGCCCATCCAGTCTGCACATTTCTTTTTCTACCTTATAAATGTGCCATTGGCCTTTGCTCTGTCAATGGCCTATCTATTCATACTCATCTGTATTGCTGCCTTATGCCTATCCCATGCCTGTTTGAAGCCCTGCACTGCATTCATATCCACCACTTCCCGAGGTAGGCCATTCCATGCATCCACCACCCTTTGTGAAAAATAACTTCCTCACATTACCCCTTAATCGGCCTCCATCTAATCTTATGCTGTGTCCTCTTGTCCTGCTATTTTTCTTATACTGAAACATGTTAGACTCTTTCACCTTGTTAATGCCCTTAAGGTGTTTGAATGTTTCGATCATGTCACCTCTCTCCCTCCTTTGCTCTAGGGTATACATATTGAGCTCCATTGATCTGTCCTCATATGTTTTCTGATGCAGTCCCTGCACCATTTTGGTTGCCCTTCTCTGGACTGCCTCAATTTGGTTAATGTCCTTGTGAAGGTGTGGCCTCCAGTACTGCATGCAGTACTCCAGATGGGGCCTAACCAGTGTCTTGTAAAGAAGGATTATTACCTCCCTCTTCTGACTTACGATACCCTACTAATACACCCTTCATCCCCTAGCCTTACCTACTGCTTTAGTGGTCTGTTTGGATGATTTCAGGTCATCGGTGATGATGATGCCCAAGTATCTTTCTTCCCTTGTGACTGCCAGCAACCCTCCCAGCCTATAGGTAGCTTCAGGGTTTCTCTTCCCTATGTGCATGATCTTGCACTTCTTTGCATTAAACCCCAGTTGCCACTCTTCCGACCATTTTGCTAGTTTATCCAGATCTCTTCTCATTCTGCCCACCCCATCTGGATCATCTACTCTGTTGCAGATCTCGATGTCATCTGCAAACAGACAAACCTTACCCTCCAGTCCATCTGAAATGTGTCTGATGAAGATACTGAAGAGGACTGGCCCAAGGACTGATCCCAGAGGTACCCCACTTGTGACTTGTATCTCTTTTGACTGTATACCGTTTACCACCACTCTCTGTTTTCTGCCTGTCAACCAGTTTGCCACCCAGCTGACCAACTTCTGACCCACCCTGAGCCTACCCAGCTTATTAATCAATCTTTTTTTTTTTTTGTACTCTGTTTTTTCCCTCCTCTCTCCCCTCAGCTCCAGTCTCCTCGGGAGTACATAGGAGTCATCCCACTATGGTTCGCTCCCACCTGGTCAATCCTCCATCGCCCATGTAGCCTCGGTTTGCCCCCTGGGCGGGGACAGGGTGGGCTCCAACACCCCGGCATTCTCTGGCGGCGTCGGTTGGGAGGATGCCAGGAGGGTGGCCGTAAATCATGGGCAAGCTCCGGTTCTCAGTCTCTGCCAGAGCTGGAGGTGTTATTTCCCTTTTTCCCTGGGAGTGGCCAGCGCCCTGACGTCAAGGCCTCACCAAAGTCTGCCACTCCCCACCACTTTGCTACACTTCTCTGGCGCTTGCTGTATCTCCGGCTTCTGCCAGAGGTCAGCCGAGTGCTGAACAGGGACCCCTGTCCCTCCCGGAAGAGGAGAGCTGTCCTCCGGATGCTCTATCCTCTCCCTCTCCTGCCAACCCCCAGCAACCCGGGCTCATTCCCGAACCTGGGTCACCGGCATGGTGCGAGGTGTGGCGTCCAGTGCCTCAACCCTCAGCGCCACCAGGCCGGCCTATTAATCAATCGTCTATGTGAAACAGTATCGAAAGCTTTGTTGAAGTCAAGGTAGGCGACATCAACTGCTCCCCCTTGGGAGTGAGTTACACGAGCCCGCCTGTGTGCAGCTAGAACAGTTAGCTTAATTTTGAGAACAGCAGCAATAGTACCGCCACAGCATACTCGCCATGTCCATCGCAGTTCCTCCTGAGCTGAAACTCACCAGCAATCTGGCTCCTGTAAGAGGCTTGTAGTTGGAAGAAGGAATAGATTTTTTTAGGTTGGCATGATCTCGGCACTCAAGAGGGACTGTGGTAAGCTGGAGCAGTAGAGTAGCATGAGCTGAGCACACACACACACACACACACACACACACACATATACACACACACACACACACACAACCCTACTCATCGTTTGTTCCTTCCTATATTTTTTACTCTCAAATTGATTAAGTTGCATTGTCCTGTTTGTTTCAGTTTGTTTAGTTTGACTTGATATTCTCTGTCAACATGGCTTATATTACGGAGACCTGGCTGGGTGACAATGCCAGTCCTGTTTTATAGGCCGACGTTCCCGCCAGGTACTCTGTGGTGCACTGCCTGGGGAAGGATCGCCGGAGGGAGGAGAGTGACCATCGTTTTTAGAGCCAACCTGGTCATCATGGTGCATCTGATTCATAATACCAGGTCTTTTGAGTGCGTCGCCGTATGCGGGGGTCCAGGTGCAGGTTGCAGGATTCTCATTTACCGCCCTCTGGGGTCGGAAGGAGAATTCCTGGAGGAGGTAGCGGACTTCATCGTTGAACAGATGTTGGAGTCCACCAGGTGTTTAATCTTGGGGGACTTCAACACTTGGGTCGACAATGAATCCTCGCAATTCGGTTACGACCTCCTCCAGTTGATGTCTTCACTGGGCCTGGTACAAGCAGTTGCTTCTGCGACCCATCAGCAGGGCCACACACTCAATCTGGTGTTCCAGCTGGTTCTTGGAGTTGATAACCTCAAGACTGATCAGGTCTTCTGGTCTGATCATTGCACCGTGGGGTTCACGTTTGGGCCCCCCCCCCCCCCGATAGTCCTTCCCCTGTGGAGATAGTCAGCTACCACCCTTTAAGGGGATTAAACCCAGAACTAGTGGTCCAGTTAAAGGGTGTATCGGAGTATTTTATGCCCAGTTTTGCCCTTTTTACGCCCGTGTAGAGTCCTGGATAGTATCATCACGACCAGGTGTTTCCACGGACTTCACACATTTGCACTAAAAGTTCACCAGAACAGTGTGACCGTGTTGCAAAATACTACCTGGCATACTGAAATGCTACCAGCTTGGAAAACTAGGGTGTTTTTACTTCCTGACTAAAAATGTTTTCTGGAGCACTGCCCAGAAGGACTTCTAGTGCTGGCTGACCTATCTAGAGTTGAGGCAGCTTGTGTGATTGGCAATGGTGAGGCGGTGACCACCTACAATAAGGGGAAGGCCGAAGTACTGGATGTCATCTCACTGGTCCGTATATGACCCAGATCCTCTCACTTGAGATCCCCCAGGTTTGATGGGGATCTCAAGGTGATGAAGATCAAGGGTCGGAAGTTAGAGCGCAACTGGCGGAATATCAGGCTGGAGGCTGGCAGACTGGTCCTGCGTGCTCACTACAGTGAGTACTAGGAGGCAATCTCCCATAAGAAGGCAAAATTCCTGTCCAGGGAGATTGCGGCAGGGAAGAACAGACCTTCTCAGCTTTTTCAAACTGTCGACAGGCATCTCCATCCTGCCTGTCTACAGCCGAAGAAGGCTTTTTCATCCACTTTGTGTAAAGAGTTTGCTCTGTTCTTCTCTGAAAGAGTGTCATCTATCCAGTTGGGTATTCCGTTAGGGAGGCCTTTGTCTTGCAGTGATCGGACTAGTAGGAGCAGAGGCACTCTGACTGTCTGGGAGGAGTTTAGGTCAGTGGAGGTGTCTGAAGTGACTGAATTGATCTTAGAGCTGAAGCACACATTCTGCAAACTGGATCCAGCTCCGATGCATTTCTTAATGGGATGCACAGAGGCTGTTGGCCTGGTGTTTGCCAGGATTGCCAGGTGTTCGATGGTGGAGGGGGTATTCTCAGCGGCTTTGAAAGAAGCGCCGGTGAGAACCCTTCTTAAGAAGTCTTCCCTTGACCCAGACGTCCTGGCAAATTACTGTTTAATCTCCAACCTGCCTTTTTTGAGCAAGGTTCTGGAGAAATTAGTGGCACGACAGCTCAAAGATCGCCTCGTGTCCTTCGACATCTACGAGCCATTTCAGTCAGGTTTTCGGGCTAGACACAGTACAGAAACTGCTCTAGTTAGCATGCATAATGATCTGCTCAAGGCTAGAGACAGAGGAGACAGGCCAGTTCTTGTGCTCCTCGATCTCTCATCAGCATTTGACACCACGGGCTATGTTGTGCTTATTGATCGGCTCTGTGAGTTTTGGGGACTCGCTGGTGTTGTCATCAGATGGTTTGAGTCCTATCTCTCTGACAGGGTGCAGTGGGTAGTGATGGGGAATTTCTCCTCCCCAATGCCCCTGTCATGTGGAGTTCCACAGGGCTCGATCTTGTTCGCGGTGTACATGCTGTGTCTGGGTGAGATCATTCGTTAATACAGCCTGATGTTTCGCTGCTATGCAGATGAAACCCAGTTGTATTTGTCATTTGCTCCCAGAACATCTGATGCTGTCGACGTACTTTGTACCTGTCTGGCTAAAATGAATGACTGGATGACTTCCAACTGGCTGAGACTAAACCAAGATAAGACAGAGGTGCTAGTGATCAAGCCAGGTCCGGGCATGATGGGATGCAACCTGTAGCAAACACAGGTCTTTTCCTGGGGTCTGCTCCACTGGTTGCTTCCCCAAGGGTGCGTAATCTAGGTGTGATCCTGGAAAGCAGGCTGACCTTTGAAGATCAGGTGTCACCTGTGGTTAAGAGTGGTTTCTACCACTTGCGTATCACCAGGATCAAGCCCCTCATTCCGCCAGAGGATCTGCCAACTCTGATACGTGCCTTTGCTATAGAAAGGTGTATCGACCTATTCTTTTGATTTACAATGCAGAGGTTCATATCTCTGCAGATTCCTGTGTACATAGACCTCAACTTTCAGAATTTGCTTGTAACCCCCAAGAAATATTGGTGTATGGCCCCTCAGGGGGCCTATTTCTGATTTTGGACGTTGTGGGCCCTCTGGGCCCCATAGCTCAGCCTAGGAATGCCCTAGTTACAATTCCAAGGTGTCAGTTTCTACATTATTGCCATGCCAAGTTGGATGTAACAACTTGGAAAATCCAAAATGGCCACCAAAATCCAAAATGGCCACCATATCACTAGTAAATACTTGATTCACTAATAATTTCCAAATCCCTAGCTTCCAAGATACCGATTATCAATGATTCATGAATGGGGAGTTTATTATTATTATGTTAATATAAACATATTAAATTAATATAATATAACATAAATATAAATAAACAATGCATATTGCATCAATCTGCTTGTTTGTGCCACTGACCCAAAACTGCATCCACTCTGTGAGACTTTGCCACTTTGTTCACAGAATTGCGTGGCATATTCATGTATGTTATATGCCTGTTTAGTTTGTATTTCTAGTTTTTCATTTTAGTTTCCGTTTCTGTTTCTGAAACATGGACAGCCCTCTAGCTGTACCTGTTAGATTGGTCAATCCATCCATCTTGCCCACCTGTGTTCTTTGTGAGAACCAAATCAGAGATACAGAACTGCAACAAATATTAGAATAGAATGGGCTGAATATCATCAAGGCTTTTGCAGAGAAATGGTCAGTCATAAACCCAACTTCCGAGTACGCCAAAAACTTCAACCTCGTATGGAATAAAATCCGTGACCAACTTCTCCCTGGCCCTGGAGAAACAGGCCTACCTGTTCATACAAGGTGTCGCCAAAATTTCATCATTGAAAGGAAATTAAACACCAACTCAACAAAACAACTTTCTTCAGATCAATCTTCTGAAGCCAAATTCTCCGGCATACCCAACCCACAGACGTCCAGTAGCAGTGAAGCAGTACATGTAACTCGATGTAAAAGGAAATCGATGGAATTTAGGAAGAATGAGACCTGCTTCATCTATGATAAGAAAAGGAAAGAGGAAATATGGAAGAAAAACTCTAAAGAGTTGAGCTTGAAGATGGAAAGATTACATTGCACGAAAGCATATTACGCAATGAAAATTCCAATGATGCTCTTTTGTCTGGTGCAGCCAAACATTCGAAGGTCACTACCAGCAATGTTGACGTCTTTGCTGCGGATGTCAAATACCATCAAAGTTGTTGCAACGCTTTCATCTACGTCGGCAAACAAGAGAAACTAACACCAGGAGGATTGGAAAGTATTCACACAAAGAGTGCTGAAACAGAGTTTCTTCAAATCATGAGAAGAAAGGTTGTTGAGCAGAAATGTTGCTATTTACTCCCAGAGTTACTGGAAGATCTTCATAGCCTCTACGAGTTCCATGGATGTGAACAAGATGCTGCAATAAATCACACATTTCAGCTGAAGAATCTTATTAGCAATGATTTCAAAGATGAGATAGGTTTTACTGCGGGGAAGGGGATACACAGGAATCCTCTCATTCTTCACTCGACAAAAGTAAACCCACTTGATTATTCTTTGGCAACCTTGAGAGGAGCTGAGCTCAGAGACAGTGACATCACCAAGGCATTTGCATAGATGAACAATCAGAAATTAAAAGATAGACAAATTGAGTCACTGCAGTTTCCTATGGCAGACAAAGACTTACTTTCTAAGCTTGATAATTATGAACCCATTCCAGAAATCTTCAATGTGATAGCTCTCTTTATAAGCCCTTCTAAGAAGATTAATGCTCTAGGTTATGCGACCATCCCAACAGAAATTCAAGCTACCAAGATATGGTCCATTGCTAGTGACTGGAAACGCCTCATTACCAGAGAACATTCTCCAAAGTCGACAGTTCTATCCGTGGTCATTCATCGTCTCACTGGAAGTAAAGAAGCAGTCAATCTTCTACATCGTGTAGGGGCTGGTATTTCTTACACAGACATCGGAGGACAAAACAAGAAATTGGCCCATGATAGTAAATCTGAGGGGGAAAAAAAGGCACTGCACACGATTCTGCCTGGACAGCCAACTTATATCACAATGAATAACTCAGATGGTAAGCAACAGATATTAACAGGAGTCTCAACAACACATGACACTAATACAACGATTTACATACCCTGAATTTTGCACTCTGCTGTTATCTGTGATTTGCCAGTACAAGAACAGAACATTCTAAGCAGCTCAACAAGAACAGTCCAGGAAACCTTTGAGAGCTCAGAACCTATTGACTATGGAGATTATAAAACAGGAACAAGAACCCCCCCCCCACCACCACCACCACCGATCATCCCATCCTAAGATGAGGATGAAAGAAGGACCGAGCTTTACCTTCGTTTGAGCAAAGATTGTATTTGGGCTCTGGCCGCAAGCACAGAATCTTCCAGAGAAGATTAATCTCTTCCAGTCCTAAGATCATGGACAGCTTTCAACAAAAAAAGCAACATCGACCACTACCTTCAAATCCGAAATTGATTTCCTGTCGATTATACCACGTGAACCAGATGTTGCAGTTTACAAATATTACCTTGACTTTTTCATGGATCTAATGGATGACCTACAAATTGACCACATCTTCAGCCACAGTGCTCAAAGAGTTTTCTACAAGACTGCACAAATAATGTTGAAAGAAGAAAAATATATAAAAGTGGTTAATTTGATAGGAGGATTAAATGAACTGATTGTGAGGCAGAAGATCCTCTACAGGCGATATGGTGCTGTTGGACTTCGTGACTGGTAGGTTCAAGCGAGTATAACAGCGGATGGATCCACTGACCAGGCCTTGGAAGGACGCCACTATTCTAGATCGATGAGGTTACATAAACAGTCCCTCGAGGCTCTCCTACAATTTGTGGGATCCAAGATTTACAGCTCACTAACCGGACTATGAGAAAAGCTCATCAACATGAGAAGATCTGTATCGGCAGAATCCCTGAATCTTGTCCTCTTGGATGAATCTTTCCTTGACATGCAATCATGAATGCTGGAAACCTCTGGCACCATTGGACAGTGGGTGACAGGCTACACTGCTGACACCAGTGCTCTTCTCACCCAGGTTGCCGTATACAGAGACAAAAATTTGAACTTGTATCTGCAGGCTCAACGAGATATTCTACCTTTACTGTTTGCATTCAACCATCAAAACTACTCTTGGTATGTGACGTGGCATCATGCAGACCTTGTTAATCTGAAAACCATCAATGAGAACGCATACAATGAACTACAGGAATATGGCATTGAGGCTAGTCTGTCCAGTGAGGGGTTCTCCATGATACCTGGCAACCAAGTGACTGAGGTCTCAATCAACAGAGAGGTCAAGGTGAGGGCTGGACCCATGAGAGGTGGTAACAGTACGTCTGAGGAAGCTGATGATGACTTCACTTTGAATTCCCACAAGCTCGTTAAAATTAGTTTGTTGCTGAAGGAGAAGATGCTTCTGAAAACATCGGCCACACACAATGAGTTGACATATGGTGCCATGAAGAAACATGATGGTCAAGTGAAAGAACTAGTGATGAAACTTCAAGCATATTTAGATTCATGTCAGGGTGTAGTACGACACATCGCAATAGCGGGACTGAAATACCACTGGCAATAGTAGAGGGCCTTTTGAAGGCAAGGGCTACAGGGGAAGTTATGTAGAGTGCATTTATAAATGACCGCCTCCTATCAAGGAAAGTTGGTTTCTTCTAGCCCATTAAATGCAGCGGAACTTCCATGGGAATGGACAAAAAGAAAGAGAAACCCAAAGCAGAATCAGTCTGAATGAGATATGACTTCAAAACTGGACATTACAACCAAGGGGTACTGTTGATCCAAAATATTCATAGTGTTGGGTCAAATCGTTGATAAAATGACTTGAGTCTAAACAACAAATCAGTACATACAACATTTAGATTTTAAGCATTACTCTATGTACTTCAAACTATTTTATCAGTAAATTGCCTTGTGAATTCAATGGTTTTATGTAGTATTAATGTGTGCATTTGGTCCTATGTCTAACAGAGAGCCTCAAAGCAATATATAGATGTCATAAATGTTCATGTATAAATGGTCAATATATAGATGTTCATGAATCATTGTTAAATCGGTATCTTGGAAGCTAGAGATTTGGAAATTATTAATGAATCAAGTATTTACCAGCGATATGGTGGCCATATTGAATTTTGGTGGCCATTTTGGATTTTCTAAGTTGTTCCATCCAACTTGGCATGGCAATAAATTTAGAAAACAACACCTTGGAATTGTAAATCAGGTATTCCTAGGAAGAGCTATGGGGCCCGGAGGGCCCACAATGTCCACAATCAGAAATAGGCCCCTCTAGGGTAAAGTTGCCTTGCTCACCTAACAGGCCCTACATGGGCTGGGTCCTGACTACCTGTCGGAGCTCCTGACACCTGTGACCTTGGCTCGTTGCCTCCACTCCTCTTCGAGGGGCCTCCTGGACATTCCCAGGGTTCGGCTCAAGACATCTGGTGATCAAGCTTTCAGTGTCTCTGGGCTGACCCTGTGGAACACGCTTCCCTCTGCAGTGCAGGAGGCCCCTTCGATGGGTGTTTTCAAGCAGAGGCTAAAGGCCCACCTCTTCAGTCTGGCCTTCACATAGTAACCAGCACTACTGTAATGCATTTTACTAATTGAATTCTGACTTTCATTCATTTTTTATTTCTGGATTTAAATAGTTGTTTTATTTTGTAATACCTTGTTAGGTACCATGAGCCTCCGGGACTAGGTGCCATAAAAATGAAATTTGCCTTGCCTTAATGTACTTCAGCTGGTCATCACTGGAAAACCAGGGCAACAGAAAAAAACCGGATGACCAAAGATGGCCTTAGAAAATCTAATTCTCCAGGTAAAAAATGGGTAGATGGCAACCCTAGTGGGTGGCATGTAGTAGGTGATCATGTGACTGCTGAGAAGTCAAGGTGCCTAACTGGGACAGCAGGTTTTTTTTTGTTTTTCTATGAAGATTATCTGTTGAGTTGGGTAACACTCAGGGCTCCAAATAAGATTTTGGGGGATGAATACTGTACTCCTCATTTTGGAAGTGGTGAGTAAAACCAAATTCAGATGCATACAAATGTCTGGACAGAGCGGAGTGAGAAATACATTTTTAAAATCAATGTTTTCTCTAGACTGATCAAGTGCCAAAAATTCTCCAGATAATGTTGGCAGGTAAGAGTAATTTATTTATTTAACTTTTGATGACTGGGTAAACACATGGCCCTTTTACAGGCTTGACCCAGTAAGGGTCACAGACACTCTGTAGTAGTTACAATTTTACAAAATTGCATTATATATAAAAAGCAAAAATACTAACAACAATGTAATTACATGCGAACAAATGGATCAGTAAGTTGGACAAACACGGGTACACTGAATAAAACAATTTTACACAGAAATGTTGGGAATTATTCCCAACAGCTGCATATTGACTTGGTATAGAGCACTTTTCTAAAGATATCTTAAATTGATAAGTTCTGAATGCTTTGCAAATCCTTCGATGGTCTATTCCAGATTTTTATTGCACATTGTTTGAGCGATTTTTGATTTTTAGTTGTTTTATAAATTGGGACTATCAAAGTAATAGAATTTTGTGATCGCAAAGTTCTCAGAGGTGTTCTCTGGGTAAAAAAAAATGTTATTTGGGTTACGTTTGGAACAATGAATTGATTTAAATACAAAACATGACCTCTGCAGAATATCTCTGTATTCCATGCATAACCACCCCAGCCTGTCATACAGGCTGCAGTGGTCTTCCCTGGATCCTGCTCTAAGTGCAAACCTGCATATGGAGTTATATAAAGTGTTTCTTTGGAGCTTGAGCTTCTCAGTGGCACCTCCCCAGACTGAACGTCCATAGTCGACTACGGGCATCAAACAGGCTAAAGCTATTGTTCTCTAGTCACAACATAGAGAGCACCTGTTTTCCTGCGCAGTTGGATAGTTACATTATTAATATGAGATTGGTAACTTAAGATTACTATCTAAAATCACACCTAAATATTTAAAATCAGGAACAATATTAATTTTTGCGCCATCATCAGCAATTATCTAAAAAGCATCCTGTAACTTCTTAGATTTCAAGGATGAACAAAAAAGCATACCCTTGTTTTTTTCTTATTAGGCACAAGTCGATTCCCTATTAACCATCTCATTAATTTGCTGAACTCACTTCCCAGACTTTTTTGGACCGTATCGATGTTTTTGTTTGCAATATATACAGTAGAACAGCATCATCCGCATACAGAATGATAAGATGACTCTGTACAAATTGACTGTAATTCATTTATATATTTGGAAAACAATATAGGCCCCAAAATTGAGCCTTAGGGGACCCCATATTCCACATATCTCAAAACAGAAAGAACTCCGTTAACACAGACCTGCTGCACCCTACCAGTTCGATAACTGTGGAACCATTCCACCACGGGTTCCCCAATGCCCAAATCTCTAAGCTTGTCCTCTAAAATGGAGTGGTCCACGAGACTGAAGGCCTTGGTCAGGTCCACGAACACTGCCCCCATGTACTTCCCATCATCCATACTTTCATGCAGATTGCTCATAAACCTGATCAAGGCCGTCGCTGTGCCACATCCCTCTCGGAATCCATACTGTACTGATGTCAAAAGTCCATATTTATTAAAATGCTCCAAGAGCTGGGACAGAAGCAACCTTTCTTGCATTTTACCAATCAAGGACAACAACGATATTGGTCGATAATCAATTGACTAGTTTGACTGACCACCTTTAGGAGAAACTAGCTTTCTTCCACATAGTTGGGACTATTCTTGAATGTAAAGATGTGTTAAATATTATTTGCACACATATGGGATTACTGACCTGCAATAGGCACAAAGAGGCTGCATACAAATTTATACATGGGTTGTATTGCCCCCCGGTGGTCACACACCACTTTAAACCAGAGGTCTCAGAAACCTGTGGCAATGCGGAAAAGGTAAGGGTACACACCTCCACTTCTTCTGGTCTAGTCTCGATTTGCAGGTCTTCTGGGAGAAGGTGGCACATGAGATAAGTGCCATAATGGGCTCAAGGATCCCAGTTTCCCCCCGGGGCTCCTCTTTGGACTGGTGCAAACTGAAGATGGGTGCTGGTTTCTTCAGAGACAATGGGTGAGGGTCCTCCTCCTGCTGGCCAGACAGGGTATCTTGAATACCTGGGTCTCCGGGGAGAACTCTAAGATACCACAGTGGCGCACTTTAACATTGCGAGCCCTGGCCTTGGAGAAGCGATCGTACCACATAAGAGGGAGGTTAGACAGCTTCTCAGATTCCTGGGGCGTCTTTATAAACACACTGAATATAGAAGAAATGCTGGTTCTGCAGACAGGTGACTAATGCATTCACACATACTGGGTGACACATGCTGCAAGAAGCCCAGTGTTGCTAAGTGAAGAATATCACTGGTAGTAGACACCTGACTCCTAGCTTGTAGGGAACGTCAACTAATTCCTGTGGGATAACCCACAAGGGGGAGTAAGTGCAACACAGCACAGACAGGAGCTGGCCAGAAGTAGGCCTTACAGCTTGTAGGGAAAGCCAATTAGTTCCTGTGGGGTAACCCACAAGGGGGAGTAAGGGCTACACAGTACAGACAGGAGCCGGCCAGAGGTAGGCCCATAAGGCTTGTCATTTTTATAGAGATGTATAATGAATAACCTTTATTGAAAGGTACAGAATATGCTGACTGTCTGTAACCAATGCCCTGTCTAGATAAGTATATCTATATGAACTGACTAAGCTGTGATTTATTTTTTTTATTCTTTTTGGACCTATGTACATAGTTTAATGAATTATTTGTAAATTGTTTGCCTGTTAATTGAAAATCTGATAAAAATGTAAAAAAAAATATTATTTGCAAAGGATATGCTATTTCTTTGCCAACATATTTTAATATTTTAGATTCCAACATATCTGGCCCAGGCCCTTTTGATTCAACTAACTTCTTTAATTCTAAATAAACATCTTTCCAGGAAATCCCTCTAAAGTAGAATTTTGGCTCTTGTATTCTTGAACTAGAATTTCCTTGTTTTATCGGTTCTCCGAAATCCTGTAAATGCTTGGATAAGTTTGTAAATTTACAGTTAAAACAATCAATCAACCATGGCTTTATCATCAGTTTTATCTTGCTCATCTAGTAACAAGCTTGTAATATCTTTCTTACTCCTTGGGGCAATCAGATTACAGTTTGCTAACATTTTCTTTTGTCCTGAAAATTAGTAACCTGTTCATTACTGTAATAATCTACTTCAGCCTTTTTATTTGTCTTTTACACTCATTTATCAGTTGCCTAAAACGGTTCCAATCTCTTTCATGACAAGTTTTTTATAACGCTGACTAGCATTATCCCGATCTTTCATTAATTTTAGTAGGTTATCATGTATCCACTTATTACAACCCCCCCATTCTTTTTTTTGGTGCTCTTTTGTTGATTATTACATTAGTATCTCCTGAAATAGTTCAACTGCTCTGTTTACATCATCAATAACCAGCAACTGATTCTAATTAACCTATGATATATCTTGTTTTAGTTCAAGCAATTTAGATTTATTCAAATCCCTATTTTCCACAATTCTAAACTTGCCCCTAGGATTTTTATTGCTCCAAGTGTAATATATAGGAAGATGATCACTAATTACCACGGCCACCTTGGTCAGACTAGTGCATAGGAGGGCTGTAATTGTCTTCAACCCACCCAGCCACCCACCCTGGCCCCGACCTCTATTAAATGGTCGGTGGGGGCAGAGCCTTGGAGGAGGGCACTCTGGGATCGGGTGAGCTGGCCTAACAAGAGTCAGTTGGACTTGATGCCGATTATGGGGGAGGGAGAAAAGTGGTTAATGGTGTCTGGATTGTTGGGTACCGCTGGCTACTGTGGGGAAGGGGGCAAATTTGATGGTGGATTTGATGCTGATTGTAGGGGAGGGGGAAAGTGGATCAGGGTGTCTTGATTGTTGGGTACTACTGAC
Source organism: Neoceratodus forsteri (assembly GCA_016271365.2). Lineage (NCBI taxonomy): Eukaryota > Metazoa > Chordata > Ceratodontiformes > Ceratodontidae > Neoceratodus > Neoceratodus forsteri. Next base: position 896,184,666 of record CM057450.1, read on the forward strand.
TACTGTGGGGAAGGGGGCAAGTGTTATTGTGAACTGATTATGTAGGAATTGTCATTGCTGGTGGGGGGCCAAATTGCTTGCACCCAAATTGAGGATGGGATTGCAAGCAGCAAGAGCAGGCATCTTTGGTAGGGTGGTTGGGTGCACAGAGTGTGGGGCAGCTATAATATTGGATTGGGCATGGAAGTTCGGAGGATGCCCAGTGTGCTTCCAGTTGGCAGGTCTTAGGGAGGAGGTAGAGGGGATCAGGAGGCAGTTTTTTTGGGGGGAAGGGTTGGAGAGGTAGGAGGGGTCAGGATCCGTATGATGCTGGAAGAGGACACACTGATGTAACACAGGGAATGGGGCAGGTGGGGTGGACCAGGGCTACCCGATCGCTCGGGAGGGACTCGAAAAAAGCAAAGTACAAAGAACATCCTGTAGGAAGGGGGCTGCCCAGAGAGAGTCTAGGAAGGAAGGGGAGATGGGGGGGCAACCCTGGGGCAGGCAACACACTTACAAATCGCTTTGCCCTGCTGCATCTGGAGGATGAGGTGGAGAAGGCTGGTGGGCAGGGGGAGCAGGCGGACAGGAGTGTTTGGTCATTAAACAGAAGGGACAGGGGACAAGAGAGGGGTCAGAACCAAAGGAGGGAAGGCAGGGGGCGAGAGACTAGGGTATCGGCTGGGCGGGTTGGGGCTGGTAACTGGGGTTGTAGGGGGTACAGCAGATGGGACTCACAGAGCAAAGTCAGAGTGAAAGGGGTAGGGAACTGGGCAGGCCAAATTCAAGGCTGGAGAAATCAGCTGAGGGGGATAGGGCAGGAGCACTCTGGAGAGGCCAGTTTCAAGGCTGGAGAAATCAGCAGGGGTAGGGAAGTGGAGGGAGGAGCAGGGAACTCTCGGGAGGGAGTTCAAACAGAGCAGTACCAAGGGGAGGAGATAAGGAGAGCAGAAACAGGATTCCTGGCTGGGAGTTCCGATGGCTCACGTTCGAATGGGGAGATCAAGGAAGAGTTGGGGGAGGGACTTACGGAAACCCAGGCTGTGGGGGAGCAAGCTGAGTGCTGTGGGGAGAAGGAGCCTGGATGGGCACAACAGGGGTTAATTTGGGGAGGTGAAGGTGCTTCTGTTGGGCGACTCCATGATAAGGGGTATTCAGTGGGAGGGGGATGGGGAGGGAAAATGCAGCCCAGTCAAGAATAAGTATAACCCGGGCCTATCCGTACATAAGGCCAAATTCCAGCTATACTCGATGGCAAGGGAATGCAGGGGACCCCCAAACTTTCTAGTACACCTGGGAACAAATGATTTAGAAGGGAACAGTAAACTAGAGATACAGGCAAGATTCCGGGAGTTGGCCAGGGTTTGTCACTCTATAGGATGCTCAATCTCCTTCTCTGAAATACTGCCAGTACCAAGGGTGAGTGGGGAGAATAAGCTGAAACTTAAAGTGGTGAACCAGTGGCTCAGGGAGTGGAGCAAGACAGAGGAGTATGAGGGATACATGGCAGAATAAGGGGCTCCATGCCAGGGATAGGCTGTACCTCAACCTGGGGGGGGGGGGAGATTCTTAAACTGAAATTTTCTGGATTCATAGGCAAGAGGTGGGGTTTAGACTTGTAAAGGGGGAGGGACAAGAACTGGATTCATAGGCAAGAGGTGGGGTTTAGACTTGTAAAGGAGGAGGGATAAGAAGGACAGCCCAAGGGAGGAAGCTCAGGGGTTCAGAACTCGAACATGCAAAGGGGGCTGCGGGTTGAGTTGCAAAGCCAGGGGGAACTCTGCAGGGAAGTGAGACAGGGGACTGCACAGTGCTGCGAAGACTGGGGAGGTGAGAGGGGATGGGGTTGGGTGGAGGATGGTCCTGATCAATGTCAGGAGCATAGGCAACAAAATACCCAAGCTTCAGGCAATGCTAGCTGAGGGAGTAGCAGATGTGGTGGCAATTACCAAGACATGGGCCACTGAGAGGCATGACTGGGACCTAAACTTGGAGGGCTACACAATGTTTAGGAAGGATAGGGGAGTGGGAAGGGGGGGTTGCACTGATGGTCAAAAATTACATAATAGTTAGTGGAGTTGAGGAGGCTGGAGGGATGTGGAGGCGATTTGGGTAACCCTGCAAAAGGGGGGGGTAAAAGATTGAAAATACGGGTGGTGTACAGACCCCCCTGCAATGGAGGTGGACCGGGAGGAAGAGCTGGTTGAGAATATCAGGGGTCACTGTGGCCTCGGAAAGGGCAGGGTGGTGGGAATGGGCGACCTTAATATGCTAGGGGCAGACTGGGGCACTATGACATCCTCGGTGGCAAGGAAACAGAGGTTGATGGATATCTTCCAGGATGCCTTCCTAGTCTAGCAGGTGGGGGAGCCTACTAGGGAGGGCCGGATATTGGACATTGCCCTAGCAGACAGTGACCAGATTAGGGGCCTAGAGATGAGCAGCCTGCTGGCAGGTAGTGACCACGCCATGGTCTGGTTTCTTCTGCACCTGGGGGGAAGAAAATCACACTAACACACTGGTAAATGACTCAGGGGTGCAGACTTCAAGGGCATGGGAAGGATTCTTAGGGGGTGCTTGGATGAGATAAGGCCGGACATGGATGCTGGAAGCTTGTGGTAGACCATTAAGAAAGGGGTGCAGGAGGCTACTAGGTCCTGCGCAAAGGTAGGGCACAAGCAATGTTAGCCATGTTGGTGAACCTGGGAGGTGCAGGAGGCAGGGAAAAAAGGCTGCTACGATGCGCCTAAAGCGCCAAGGTGGAAAGGGAGCAGAGAGAGTATGAGTTGCTGGCCAAGAGGGTCAACCAGGCTGGTGGGGGGGGGCAAAGGTGAGGATGGAGAAAAACATGGCCAGGAATATCTTGGGGGGGTTCTATAGATACAAAGGGGAGAAAAGAAAAGCGAGGGCACAGATCAGCAAAATTAGGATTATGGAGGGATGGGCTCAGGAAGCAGGAGAACAAGCAGAGGTACTAAATGAGTACTTTGCCTCGGTCTTTACTGGGGGAGGCAGGGGATCATTCCATCCTGATGGAAGGGAAGGGAAGTCCACAAAATTGGGAGGTCAGTGGGAGTCTGGAAGACTGGAAGAGGCTAGGGGAAGGGATGGGTTGAACCTAGAGGAGGAGGGGCGGGTACATGAGGAAAAGGGCTGGGACGGCGACATCACAGTGGATAGGGTGAGGGAGGCCCTCCAGTCATTAAAGCCTGAGAAGGTAATGGGGCCAGATGGGCTGCACACGAGGGTTCTGAAGGAAATGGCGGATGTGCTGGCAGCTCCACTGCCTGCACTCTTCAACATCTACCTGTGGACAAGATGGGTGCCTCATGACTGGAGGGTGGCCCATGTGGTGCCTATCCACAAAGGGGGCTCTGGAGAAGAGATGGGGAATTACAGGCCTGTTAGCCTAACGTCTGTGGTAGGAAAGGTGATGGAGGGCATTATAAAGGAGAGGCTTGGGGGTAGCTGGAAAGGTTGGAGCACCTGGATGACAGGCAGTATGGTTTTGTTCTGGAGAGATCATGCCAGACCAACCCTGTGGAGTTTTATGACTGGGTGATGGGTGCCCTGGACCAACACAGGCTGGTGGACGTCCTCTATCTGGACTTCAACAGGGCGTTTGATTCAGTACTCACAATGGCCTGCTAACAAAGTTGAGGGCATGGGGTGGGGGCAGTTGCTCAGGTGGGTGGAAAACTGGCTTACAGTGTGAAATACAGAGGGTGGTGGTTGGTGGAGTCTCCTCCCCAGAAGGGTCATCAGCAGGGTCCCCAGGGTTTGCTCCTGGAGCCACTCCTGTACAATGCCTATGTTTCAGACATTGGAAGGGGTGTTAGGAGTAGGCCAGTCTTTTGCGAACAACTCAAAACTGGGAACACTGGCGGGCAGGGAGGGGAGGGAAGAGAGAGAGGCCCTCCAGAGGGGTCTGGATACCCTGGTGGGGTAGTCAAGGAAGTGAGGATTAAAGTTCAATGCAGGGAAATGTAAGGTGTTGCATCTGGGGGTCAGAAACCTGGGTAATGCATACACTCTGGGGGGAGTCACACTTCAAGCCTCATCGGGTGAGAGAGACCTAGGGGTGGTGGTGGTGGACGTCAAAATGAATAACATGGAGAATTGTCGAAGAACAGCAGCTAAAGCAAACAGGATACTGGGCTGCATAGCCAGGGGTATAACCTCCAGGAGTAGGGAGGTGATCCTCCCCACTGTGTAGTGCCTTGGTCAGGCTGCATCTCGAGTACTGTGTGAAGTTCTGGGGACCTCTCCTTAAAAAAGACATAGCTCTGCTGGAGATGGTCCACAGGAGGGCAACCAGGATGATTCAGGGCATGGAGGGTAGGCCCTATGGAGGAGAGACTAGAGGAGCTCAAGCTGCATGCATTGGAGGAGAGGAGGGACAGGGGGACATGATAGAGGTCTTCAAGTATGTAAAGGGGATAAATAAGGGCAGATCCAGGGAGGTGTTCAGGCTTTGTGGAGGGGGACAACCAGGTGCCACGAGTGGGAGGGGAGGATTACGGGGGGGGGGGAGCATAGGAGACATTACTTTACTGACAGGGTGGTGGAGCCATGGAACGCACTGCCATGAGTCTGGTGGAAGAGAGTACAGTGAAAGGATTCAAGAAGGGCTGGGACAGGTACAGAGGCATACTGAAGCCGGGAAAGACCATCTTTGGGATTGGGGGGAGGCGTAGCGAGCACCAAGCAGGGGGCTGGCTACTAAGCAGACACGAAGAACTATGAGGCCTATTCTTCTGGCCGTTAGTATGTTAATTACATCAGTAAAAACCCCAAAAGAACTATTATTCAATATGTTCTTCAATACGACCAAATCTGTAAGAGTAAACAGTTTAGTTTTATGATTTAATCTAGTTCCCTCATTTATTTGTTCTAAATTGACTTTTCTGTAATAATCTTCTATAGTTCTTAACCTCACTCCCAGACCAATTTAAATTAAAATCACCCATTAATATCAATTCTTTATTGTGAAACTTTACAACCATATGTAGTAGGTCTTCAATGCCCTGTGCCTTGGAGCCTGGGGGGATTGTAAACACAACCTACTCTTAGTTTCTCTGTTTTCCTAATATCAGTTAAATGAATAAACATTAACAACCAGAAACCAGAGGTGTCATAGGTATTTCTCTTACCTCCAGACAGTCCTTAAAATAAATAATTATATCGCCACCCCCCGCCCCGCCATCTGTCCTTATGCAGCTAGTTATATCCAGTTATCATTACTAGACTATCATCAGTTTTAGGCTTCAGCCACAACTCCGTTTTTAACATTAAATCTGGGCCGTGAACTGATATCCAAGCTTCCAGTTCCTATTTTTTGGTAATAGCCTACACATGTTCAAATGTGCCAATCTTAGACCCGGGGTTTTACACCAATCAGTAGCTACATGACTATCCTGGAGTCCACGGTTCACCTCGACATCTCGTGATTCAAGAAGTTTTTTAAAACTTAGATGTACCAAGTTAAGACCAAACTTCAAAGAATATAAATGTGCACCCAAACGTCTCATATCCCACTTTGATAACAGACCAAAAGTCACCAAACTCACTTCAGCTACACATTTATCATGTGGCAGCTCTAAGTATAGCCTATTGTCATAACCATTTATTTTCTCAACTCAATCAATTTTTGTACCACTGAATCTACCGAACAAAAGATAACATATGACACAAAGCAGGCCCCTGTTCAGCACTGTGTTACAATTGTAATACTATTACAAAACAATATATATCAAATTAAAACCTAGCAAATCTGACCAAATTAGGAGCAGAAAGATCATTCCTGAATTATAAAAACAATAAACTAAATTAAAATAATTGAATATTATAAACTAATTAGTATTTCAAAACCCTATATGTTAATGTGAATAAAACCTATCAGGAGTATTAGGTTCAATCAGTTCATTTAAAATAAATTTCACGAAATTGAACAAAACTGGGGATAAGTCCACAGCTATTGCTCAATTTCAAACAGACAAGTTTAACATAAAAACTCCTAAATATTATGAGAGCAAGCCCACTGAATGTTAATTTATATAAACTGCAGAAACTAGTCTAAATCTCACCTAGTCTGTGCATCAAAAACATGTGTATGTTATCATTTTCTCTACCAAGTGGTGCAGCCACTCACGCACACGGCACGAGCCTTTTGGAACCGCCTTCCTGGAGAGGCTGTGGGGTATAAAACAGTGGAGGAATTCAAACATGCAAGGGACAGACATAAGGCAATTATAGTGGGGGGTGGCAGGAAGTAGGCTGTTGGTTAACTAAAATCTGCAGCTTATCCAGTAGGTAGGGAAATGGGCAGACTGGGTGGGCCAAGTGGTCCTTATCTGCCATCAAAGTCTATGTTTCTATGTTTAAGTGTCTCTGCCCCCTCCTATGCTAACGCACACCAATGGATCACCTCCTTCACCGGGCCAGCAGTATGATGTCAATTTGCCGGTACACCGGGGCACAGCCGCTTAATGATTTAGTCCAGCAGATTAAAACTGCAGAAGAGGAGCACGGACATAGTCCAGAACAGCAGGAAAGAGCAGACTGGTAACACAACATTGACAAAAGCTATAGATAGTGCAAACAGAGTTAAATGCAACACAGGAGAGCAGACTTAGGTGCATAATTTAAACACCAGTATTAAAATATATTGAGTAAAACAAAATTGGGATGTGCACGAGTGCTGTAAATCTGGGGAATAAAACTGCTCCCAGTTATGGTATGAAACACTATTCTTTGGAGTGTGAAGTATTTACAAATGTTGGGTGAGTATTGGTACTCATTAAAATAATTTTCTGAGGAATACGTCGTAAACGGAGGCGAGTACAACAGGTCGGTATTCCCCTTATGTGGAGCCCTGGTAACACTACATGATGAATGTTATTCAGCAACAATCTCAACCCAGAACTGAGGACTGGGATGGAGTCTTGATAAGACATGTGAGAGAGCACTGAGCACAGATCACTGGTGCAGTTCTTATATAACTGTCATGGAGAAGAAAGAAGATGGCTAATCTTCCTGGTGCAGATATCCTCAATCAATGCTCTTAGTGGTTAATTAAGCAAGGCTTACCCACTTCAAGGAGACAGGTCCAGGCTACTGGCCACATCACCACGACCGGCAGGGCTCCCTAGATGTACCCCCGGTGGGCTCATGGAAGTGGGCCATTCAGCGGAAACAGTCTCAGTCAGGGTCTGGTGCTTGGGGGGGGGGGCTGCAGAACCAGGAGGTGGCATCATCCCTGGGACAGGCAGCATTTTTTTGTGGCTGATAATCCCTTCAAGAGGCAGGACGTGCAATAACATCAGTTGGATGAACCAGACATCCATCCCGCCTCCCCACGCAGCAGGCGCTGGTTGCATCGGATCTCACAGCCTCTGCTAGTGGTCTGCACCTTTGTGCCAGACACTCGATCACACACTCCCTCCCACCGGAGAAGCAGAGCAGTCCCTGGGATGCTCAATTCCCCACCTCCCCTCGCCAGCCCGAGTCTGGATTCAAACCCGGGTTGCAGGCGGAAATCCTCCCCCTGCGCCAATGGGCCAGCTCCCACCAGCCTTTCCTTAAGGATGAGGTCCATCAGCTTGCCAACAACTGATGTCAGGCTGACTGTTCTAGGTACAAGGAATACACAATGGCCTGACTCAAACTCCACTTCTAATTTTTTAGCTTTTTTGGACCCAGTCTCCTCCTCCCAACTGGCGATGTGGACACATATGTATAACCCTCCCCCAAAGGCCCTGGCACATGGCCATGTGAGCATGTGGAGGCATGCTTCGCACCCCGAGGCACCAGCTCAGCCCTATCCACCTCCTGATACTTTGCCGTCCCCTCTCTGCCTATGTTACCCACCGGACCTCCACCCGGTGGGAGCGGCACTCCGGGGTGGGGGGGGCATGTGGAGGGGTTGTGGGATAACAGATGGACCAGACACCGAACTTCAAGTTCAACACACAATCTCTGTGTGATGTTTATTCAAAATACAAGAGATAACCTTAAGCAATGGCATATCCCTTCTTCGGTACATCAGTTTGCAGCAACAATCTATGTATGTATGACCTTTCTCTGCACTTAGTCAGCACCTGCTGACACTGATCTCTGGTATAACTTACCAGTTGAGATGCAACCTCCACCCTATGAGGGCCCCGTTTGCTTGGGTAGTGGGAGCCCAAAAGGAAAAAACAAAACAAGCTATCGACAAAGAACATCTATGCAGAATCACTGAAAGAAGGGTTATCCCAAAGGGCACTGGCAACAAATCAAGTTTCAAAAGAATACAACATCATACATACTTCCATAGTGCAAAGCATCATGGGATATATGCAAATCACTATGACATTTCAGACTTGTTTAGTTTGCAGCAATTTACATGCATTTTGAATTGCACGACTAACTTAATCTTTATAATAGCCACCTAGTACTTTTTACCATTATCAAAAACAACTACTGCCATGGTATTTTCAACATTTACAGGTTTCTTAAACATAAGGTACATTATGACATAGTGTTATATACTAAATGATGCATACAGCATGAGAGGGGTGCTGCATTTCTGAGGTGCCGTCTTTCGGATGAGACGTTAAACCGAGGTCCCATCTGCCTGGATTGGTGGTAGTTCAGGTGGATGTTAAAGATCCCATGGCACTTATCGAAAGAGTAGAAATTTCCAGTGTCCTATTAATTCCCTCATTCACTAAAAAATACCACCAACAGCTAAATCTGGTTCAAGTTCAGTTGCCATTCATCTGTATCCTCCGGTCATGCCTGAAAATAGGCAGGATTTGTCTAGTGCACTTACCCGGTCAACAAAAGCTAAATAAATAAATTAATACAATAATGATAAACACAACCTGTTTTACATACACTCGGAGGTCACAACAACATCCTCCCTGTACAAGGACCTGAGAGGGACAAGACAAATTAAAGAGGACACTATACGGCACCCCCCCAATCTTGACTATGCTATAGACTATAGCATAGTCAAGATGAGGGGTGCCCACAGGTGGCCAACCCTATGGGCTAGAAACTGTAAAGGACAGAATAGAATAGACTAAGAAATGGAAGAACTGTTGCAACAGATTTAAGTAAAGATTGGTCCTCAAGAGTGGCAGGAGCTCCCTGTCACATATCCCCCACCTTAAGAGGGAAGCAGTTATTGCAGACTGCTTACCACCTTCCTGTCCCAGGAAGGGATGAAGCTTCCACCATCCATCTTGAAAAGCTCTGTCTCAGGGACCCTATTAATGAACATTCCATCATAAACATAGTGGATATCATCATTCTATACCCTGAGGCATTAACTAATTTCTTAACAGAGACTAACGCTACCTTCTCATCTCCATTTAGGGAAAGTCCAACATATTTCTTAACCAAAAAATATGGACGACTGTAAACTCCAGTACCATAGAAGGACTTTCTCTGGGGTGAGTAATTACCTGCTCCAACCCCACCAGACATGTCAGTTTTAAGCAGGGGCCCAGTCTTAGGTTCAACCCCTCTACATAAACCCACTATGTCTCTTGATTCATTTCATTTGCTACAGATACAGACACCTGAGGGTAGACACTCTAGGTGTTACCCCAACACGTGTTCCTATCCATTTTTCACCCACCTTCTCCTTTGTAAGTTTTTCATCAAAAAATAAAACGCATGTACCACTTCCTTGATCCTAACACATTGTAACATTTTGGCAATATTAGTATCTTCAGCCTGCAGTATACCCCAATCAATACTGTTAATAGATTTAGCTGCACAATACAAGAAAAGGCCCCTTCAGCCTCATAGGCTTCTTCTTGCCTGCTTGGAGTCTTCAAGCATAGAACACTATGACTAGGTACAGTCTTACCTGGGGTCTCACATTCAGGTTCCATACTTGCATCTCCGACCTCCAACAGGTAACATCCCAGTAACACAGGAAATAAAGTAATATCCTGCTCAATCAAGGGGTCCTCCTCAAACTGAGACAGTGAAAAATCCTCCTCTGACTCTTTGTCCAAACTCTCCGGCAGGAACCTCTCGAGCACCTGGCACCAGTGTTCTGCCTCTCTCTGCATAATCGGTCTGCCTCCAGCCACTGTCCACTCATCCAGTGGATCATCCTCATCAGGGTCTCCACCTCTGGGGTGTTGTCTCTCGCACCTCCAGTCTGCCTCGACCTGCATCTTTTCATCATCTTCAGGCGTGGCCATCCTCCAAGCTCCCATGTCCAGTCCAGGAAACAGCTTCTCTCTCTCTGTCTGCCAGCCATGGTTCTGGTCAGAACCCCACAGACTCTCTTCTCTAGGTTCTCCTCTGGCAACTCCTGGTGCATCGGTCCACTTGGGATATCTGGGCGACATCCACCAGAAAATGTCCCTGTTCGACCAGTCTGGACGCTTCCAGCAAGTTATCCCACTTCTAACAACAAGTCTGTGGAGGGGTTGTGGGATAACAGATGGACCAGACACCGAACTTCAAGTTCAACACACAATCTCTGTGTGATGTTTATTCAAAATACAAGAGATACCCTTAAATAATGGCATATCCCTCCTTCAGTACATCAGTTTGCAGCAACGGACTATGTTATGTCCTTTGTCTGCACTTAGATCAGAGATCAGTGTCAGCAGGTGCTGGCTAACATACCAATTGAGATGCAACCTCCACCCCTATGCGGGACCCATTTGCTTGGGTAGTGGGGGCCCAAAAAGAAAAAAAAAAAACAAGCTAGGAGGAGGTCGTAGAGTCAAAAACAGTGGGGAATTCAAGAATGCATGGGACAGGAAATAAGGCAATTCTAGTGGGGGGGAGTGGGAGGAAGTAGGCTGTTGATTAACTAGGATCTGCAGCTTATCCGTTAAGTGGAGAAATGGGCGGACTAGGTGGGCCAAGCGATCCTTATCTGCCATCAAATTCTATGTTCTTTGTTTCTATAGACAAAGAACATTAATGCAGAATCACTGAAAGAAGGGTTACCCCAAAAGGCACTGGCAACAAATCAAGTTTCAAAGAAATACATCATCACACATATGTCCATAATGCAAAGCATCATGGGATATATGCAAATCACAATGACAGTTCAGACTTGTTCAGTTTAATGCAATTTACATGCATTTTGAATCGCACATCTAACTTAATCTTTATAATAGTCACCTAGTACTTTTTACCATTATCAAAAACAACTAATGTCATGGTATTTTCAACATTTACAAGTTTCATAAACAAAAGGTACATTACGACATAGTGCTATTACATACTAAATCCAACAACGATACACACAATCTGTTTTACATAAACTCAGAGGTCACAACAATATCCTCCCTGTACGAGGACCTGAAAGGGAAAAGGATAATTAAAGAGGACACTATAGCATAGTCAAGAAAGGGAAGGGGGTGCTCATAGGTGGCCAACCTTATGGACTACAAATTGTAAAGGATAGAATAGACTAATAAATAGAAGAACTGTTGCAACAGATTTAAGAAAAGGTCAGTCCTCAAGAGTGGTAGGAGCTCCCTGTTACAGGGCACCAACCCACCCTCAGGAGAGGAGAGCTGCCCGCCGGCATGCTCAATCTTGCTCCACCCTCCCTCCCCCCATGCCAGCACCCCGCTGACCCATGGTCATTCCTGAATCTGGGTCACTGGCTAGCACAAGGTAAGGCGTCCAGCACCTCAACCCTCTGTGCCATCGGGCCAGCCTCAAACTCTACTTCTAACTAAAAACCCCAGATAGAGGAGGGTGAGGAAGGGAGAGTCCGTCATCAGGAGAATGCTAGGAGGAAAAAGAAAGTGAACACATATTAGTGAAGTTCCCCACAACTTAGATGACTAACTGCACCCCCCCCAAAAAAATAATTCACTTACCTAAAGCACCAGCCTTACAGGGATCAGAGGACAAGAACAAGGAAGACTGCCCCACTGCCAGTGTGCTTGTTCAGAAACAATGCTCAAACAGGAAAAAACAGCATCACCCTGTCCGAGCCCAAATAGCACCAGAGATAAAAATATACCAATCCAAAAGGCATATGAATGATAAAGATAATTTATTTGAAAAATAACCTGGTAAATAATGGTCAAGCCCCTTACGGAGATGTCAACAGGTGGAGAAAAAAACAAAACAAAACCTGTCAGCGTCTCAGTAAGCGGACTTGGCCACTATTTACTATATTTTTGTCTCTGGTACTATTTGGGCTCAGACGGGGCGCTGCTGTTCTTTTCTGTTCAAATCAAGGGATCAGTGACTTTGTTGTATACCCTAAAGACAGTGCTGTCAAACGTGCACCCAAATTCATGCACAGAAAGCTCTGAAAATTGGACAGAAACAGGATACTCAGTTTGAAAGCCACAACATAACAAGCACAATTTCTAAATTTGAAGGTGTTCCCTGTCACCAGCAGCGTCAACCTGCTTTCACAGTTGCACAATCCTACCAGAAAATAACAAAATAATTATAACCCCTCCCCAAGATTTTAGACATAGCTTCCCCTTTTCCTGGACAAAAAAATAATTTAGATATCTGGGTGTTCAAATATCAGCTGACACTTCCTGCCTGTTTAAGAATAATCATCTTAAACTTTATAACACCTTGCAGGCAGACTTCGCTCACTGGACACTCCTACCCCTTATCTTGTATGGCCGTGTGCAGACAGTAAAAATGAATGTCCTCCCCCAACTGCTTTTTTGCTCCAGACCCTTCCCGCCCCTATCCCCAACTACTTCTGGAATAAGTTAAATAGTAATGGTAATAGTTTGGTGGATCTCCAGAGAAACCTACAGGCTGACTTCACTAGGGTACAGGAGTGGTTCACCAAGTCACAATTAATAATGAACGTAAATAAGACAAAATTAATGTGTTTCGGTATTAGACAACAGGGATTCTCAGATGTACAAATCACATCATTGACTCAAACTTTAATAGAACAAGTTTCAAATTCTTGTTATCTATGAGTTAATATTGATTCTTTATTAACTTTTAAGAGTCATATAGAGTCTGTTATTACAAAAACACATAAAAAGTTGAGAGCATTGAAGAGAACATCTAAGTGTTTAAAATTGCAAGATAGGAAACTGATTGCAGAACAGCTCTTACTCCCAGTAATTAAATATGGAGAGGTTATTTATAGGACTGCAACTAAACAACGTTTAACTAAATTAGATAAATTACAGTACAGGGTGGCAAGATATGTCTTATGTTGTAGTTTTAGGACTCATCATTGTGATCTGTTAACTAAGTTAAACTGGTTACCTCTTGACTTAGAATATAGGTACAGTTGGTCTTTATTTATCTTTTTTTATAGGACAATTCATTTAAATCACAATATAGCTAAAATATTGGCAGATAAAAATTCTGCCCTTAGGAAACATTCAGTTAGGGCTTTGTATCAAAATGGAATTGATCCAGACAAGCGAAAGAATAAATTTGGGGACAGAACATTGGCATCACAAGCATCAGTGTGTTGGAATACACTTCCTCCTTTATTACGATCAGAGAAAACTGTAAAAAAAAAATGTAAGGGGTTAAAGATGTATTATGTGTACTCATGTGTATGATATTAATTTTGTTGTATTTGTTTAATGGTCTGTAATTTTGTGATTGTGTATTTATATATAATTTGTATTAGATTGTTTGTAATTGGTGTGATGATGTGAAACTTGGAAAACTTGCACAGGACTGTCTTGAAAACTGGATTGTATTATCCAAATGACATGTATTATTCCTGTATAAAAATACAATTTTTACTACTACTACTACTACTACTACTACTACTACTACTACTACTACTTCTAAATAGAAACATACATAGCTTTATCTGAGCAGGTAAGAAACCCTGTCTTTCTATTCAAGTACGCTGAGTTTCTTGGGAGGAGGACAGTTTGGGACTCCTGCATCTATACCATTATTGCCTGGCTGCACAGGGAGCTCGGCTGTGAACTTGGGCAAAACAGCATCTGGACTCGGATTGGTACCCTGTTGAGGAAGCTACGCTACCTGGTAGAGCATCGTGGACGTTGACTACAAGTGTCATCCCCTTCCGGGTCTGGTCACAAACCCCAAACCCCTGGCTTAAACACTCTCTGCACATCCTTTTGTGCCTTCGCAAACTTATAAATACCCCCAACTTAATCGGCCCTCTGCCACTCATCCACCATGAAGAATCCTTTCTCCTGCCTCAACTAGACCTGGGCTATTCCTACCCGGAACATCTGGGTCTCACCACCTTCTTCCAATGCACAGACCATGCAGGCTGTCTCCCTTTTGCTAGACTGAGGGATATTTATTTCCTCCACCTGGAAGACCACTTCCAATATTTGCAAGTTTGGAATTTTGTACACTCCGCAGACACTTTGCAATGCATACGTAGGGACCAGACACAGATAAAATCCTTTTTTTATGATGGGTTAAACGCAAAGATAAATTCAGATACATATCAGTTTTATATACAATTGTAACTCCTACGCATCCTCCCCCATTAGACGAGATTTGGAGCAGATAGGAACACAAAAGCAGAATGGAGATCCTGCCAGCTTAGTGGCTTAATGGGCAGACTGGATGGGCCAAGCGGTCCTTATCGGCTGTCAAATTCTATGTTTCTAGGTTAGTGGTCTAGCAGGCTTTGAGAGGGGATGGCAGGTTACATCATCTCCAACATGGAAAGAATTCAACTGGAAGGCCTTTTTTTTTTTTTTGAACCCCCATGATAATAAAACATTTTAATCTTAATCCTACGGAGGCAGTGCAGGGAGTCTAAGGGCACTCACTATCACATTTTTTGGAAATACCCTAAGCTTCCTGGGTTTGGGTGTACTATCCACAGGGAGATCCAGACGCTAACAGGTGTCTCTATTCCCTTTGCCTTTACAGACCTGGTCCCGGGTTTCCCTGGTTTGCTGTCTGGGAGGAGTCAAGCAGCAGAGTTGGGACAAATCCTGAGAGTTGTGGCCCTCAAGTGTCTAACTGCCACGTGGCTTTCACCTGCCCCTCCCACGGCAAATCAGTGGATATCCCAGGTCATAGAAACAGAATGCATGGAAAGGATAACATACACCTTAAGCTTAGCTCTGGAGAAGCTTCTGATCATCTTGCGTCTGTGGCATGAAAGGGTGGTGGGACATCCAACAGAAAATAATACTTAGACCAAGAGTGGTGGGGTACAGTGAAGGGGAGAGTCCCGGACCGGATTCTAGACTTAAGAATGGCTTAGAATATTGGATCCTTTAACGAAGGCCCGTGGGTTTTATTCAGCCTGAACTGGGGGGAGGGGGGGGACCACGCTGTTTACGTTTATTTTAATTTTTTTGTTCAAATTTCACTTTTAGATATTACACGTCGGTGAATTTACTCAAGTTATGTTTAACTTTGCACAAACTACAATACCTTTCTTCTTAAACAGTATGGTGGTTTTATTTAGCAATCCATAAGAACAGATGGGGCAATGTCATTATCTGGACATATTATTATAGAAGGACAAGTACATTTGGTGCCCCTAGGCTACATTTTCTGGGGGTTTCTCTTTGCGATATTCCATTGGATGTTTTGCTAACCTGAATTGTGGCCATGCGTAATTATTACCATAGTTGTAACGGATGGTTTTATTCTATTATTGTACCTGTGTCAAAAAACTAGCTTAAGATCAATAAAAACTCTCCTACATTAAAAAAAATAATAATAATTATAGACAGACACTTCTGAGAGTGAGAGAGAGAGAGAGAGAGAGCATGCTACCTATGCTATCCTACCCATCTAGTGGCACAGCAAAAACTGGTAAATCAGTGCTATCAGAATGCCCATGTGCCCAGGATTCTATGCCGATTAACAGCTTTGGGTTGTGCCACTACCCTGGTAGTAGTGTTCATTACCCATGTGCATTAAAAACAGAATAAAGTATGGGGTGGTGTGTGTAACAAGAAGTTTACACACAGCCGAGGGGTTAGATGCTACATAAACTCCCGAGAGCAATGCTTGAGGGGTTTGTGCAAAGCATCTAACCCAGATGGTGAGTGTAAACTTCGAGTTTACACACACACACTCCACCCCATATTTTATTTTATATAATTGCTGGGTCTTCCATTTTGGCCATAGCAATTACATAAAATAAAAAAAGGGCTTTACTGATTCTGTTCTGTGCGTCTGCTTTGGACCAAGCACGCAGCATGCGTAGTGATTTTTATTTTATTTTTTAAAACTTTATTTTTCTGCCAGCAAGTAAAGGTTTTAATGTTTTCTTTTCTTTCCTGGTGCCTAAAACACTTACCGCCAATGGGGCTGAGTCCGTTCAACTGGCACTTCCGTCTGTGTGACGACAAGGTGGTAAGCGGTACTTGAGGAAGAGCTGGGACAGGCACATGTGCAGACTGAGTAAAAAACGTGCGCGCATTTGCTGTAATTAACACTCCTTTATTATGGCAAATAATGCCACGGTTTTCCTTAAGTAAAAAGGAAGACCCATTAATCACATCCCCATTGACAACATGCAGCTGCAATACAAAATGCAACTCATCTCCACATATGAGAGGGCAAGACCATAGCTATCAAGTGGCAATTCCAAGAGTTACTAAAGTCTGCTCCCTGACAAGTGGAGATAAATTAGGTATTTTGAGCCAGACCACTGTGCATTCGATTTATACAATATCATCCATTTAACAGTTATAACTTTTTAAATCACCGTTTTTGTGTAAAGATTTGATTGTTTTTCTGTGATTTGACTGCTGGCTTCAGTGCTGCACGCACTTATTATAAAGTCATCAGAACTGTGATAGCTCCTCTTGGACTGGTTCTGTTCTGTGCAAAGGTCAAGCAAGCCAACTGTGACGTATCTAACCTCTAGATAAATGTTTTATCTGGAGGTCGGGTAATGTGACAAACTATCTGGAGGTTAGATAGTGTGATAAAAAAAATCCATATTTAATAATTTATTGATCACCAGGTAGGTGCATTACACACACAACTGCCTTTCACAGACATGGCCCGAGAGATCACAGCTAGGAAAAACATACAGTAAGTGACATTAATATGATATACACAAAACTGGTCATTTACCAAATCTGGCATACAAACTACAGTGCAATGTGGATATATTTGGCAATTGTGGTGCAGATGATTCTACTTGCTACTGACTATGAGGATGTGCTGCAGAACACCGCTGCCGAATCCAGCCTTGCAGGCCAGACCTCCTTTTTCACTACTATCAAAACTATGCCCTTGACTGCCCATTCCTCACTTACTACTGTTGCCTCTAATCACCTATGTATCTCCCCACTCTTGAATGCTGGGGGTCTGTCTGACAATGTCTCCTTTCTCTCTAAATTCTAAATATGCTTTCTCAGCTCCTACCATAAATTCTTCTGGTCCCATCTCCTTCACTGCTACTACTCCATATGCTCCTCTGACATCCACTCACTTTCTTTAACCCTCTAAGGCCCTACACGAAGACTATTTATCTAATTTTTACTCATTCTTCTAAACCACCTTCCACTTCCCTTTCACTTAACAGCTTTCAACCTCAATATTTTTAATGTGCGAGTAGATGCCTAAGCTGTGTTCATCTGTGTGTGTGCATGCTGCAGCTCAGAGACATGTCCTAAGTGTATATTCAGATGTCAGAGCTGGGGCAAATGTGTGTTTACATGACAACTGGACCCCATGAGTGCGAATGTGTACACATGCATGATCTGGCTGCCATGAAAGTCTGTGTGTACATGGAAGCGGGCATCTTCAGTATATTATCATACCTGAGCCAGACCATCTGCGAGAGTGCAAACACATGTGGTGAGCACTCTTTGTGAGCACACACCTGATATGGCCAGTGTGTGTACATAACTGAATCGTGAGAGTAGGTACACATCTACTGTGTATATACATTCAGGTCCACCCCTTGCTTACTGCCACATATCAATGCACACAATCCCACCCCTCACCTGCTGTCAAATGTACCCATGCACTCGCTCCTCTCCTGCCGACACACACACCCATGCACACACTCCAGCCCTCACCTGCCTTCACACATACCCATGCACACACTCCAACCCTCACATGCCTTCAACACATACCCATGCACACTCCGACCCTCCCCTGCCATCACACATACCCATGCACACACTCCAGCCCTCGCATGCTACCACACATACACAGAGACACATTCCAACCCCTCACTGGACACACATATCCATGTACAAACTCCAACCCCTCACCTGCTGTCACATACCCATGCACACACTCCAACCCCTCACCTGTTGATACACATACCCATGCACTCACTCCAACCGCTCACCTGCTGACACACATACACTTGCACACACTCCAGATTCTCACCTGTCACACATACATATGCACACACTCCATCCACTCACCTGCTGACATACATGCCCAGGCACACACTCCAGTGCCTCACCTGATGTCACATGTACCTACGCAATCACTCCTCACCTGCTGACACACTCACATACCCAGTCCCACCCCTCATCTACTAGCACACACATACACATGCACACACTCCAACTCCCTTGCCTACTGCCACACATATCCATGCACTCACTCCCCTCACCTGACACATATAGCTGTATACACACACACACACACACACACACACACCTTGCCCATTTCCTCACATACCCACATTATCATACCTATTTACAAATCACGTTGGAGCATGCTGGCCTGGGACTGGGCCAAGGAAGGGGTGTCACTAGGAACCAGAGATCATGTAGCACTGAATGGGGGGGGGTGACAGTGGATGTCATGGATCATGTTACCACTGGATGGGGGTGCCTCTGAACACAAGTGATTACATTAACTTGGGCTGGGGTGGTGTGGTGAGAGTTTACACAGAATGCCAAGGATCATAAAGCCGTGATGGGAATGGGTTTGGGTACACCTGGATCATATAACTATGGGATGTAGTGATGGGGAAACATGACAATAGGGGTCATGCTGACATGGCACTGCATAAGAGAAGGGGTGCAACTTGTCACCAGAGACACTTTTGCCAGGGGGTAGCGTAAGGGACAGGATTCCAGAGGTCACATAGGATCATTCTGGTGTGGGAGGTATATTCTGTTTGGTTGGATTGATTCAGTCACTGTGGAAGGGGGAGCATTCTGATGGTTGGGGGGGATTCAAGAGAGTTGAGAGGGTTTTATTGGGTTATGAGCATTACAGCAGGTGGGAGGTGATTTGGTTGGGGATGGATTTTGATGGTTTGATGCAGCCCCTGTCTGTATCTGCATCTAAGAGCCACTGTAAGCCCCTGCCAGACAAGCACCAGCTGTCCCCAAGCTTGGCATTCTGAAGCTGGACCAATGCACATTCCCCAGGTCAGTCCCCCTACATTCCCCTCCCCAGCTGCTGTCCCCCTACACTGACCAAATTAGGACCACACTAAAGAGAAGATGTTTAATCTCATCCCAGTCAGACAGGGTAAAACACAAAAAAAAACCCCACTCCCCTATTCCATTCATCCCACTACACACAATATTGAAAACTGGACACCTAGAAAGGCACATTGAGATAATTTCCAGATGCACCTAAGGGTGCATGAAACTTGGGGGGGGGGAGAAAATGCAGCTCATAAGCTGCTCAAGTGTTCATAAACAGAACTGGGTCATACAAATATTTATTTTATACATGCAAAATGCGCAGACACTCAGTGCTGGGTAGGAACGGATCTCGCAGCGACATCTTATGTAACTCCATTGGGCCAGTGTTCATGAGTTGTGAATGTGCAAAGTTGATGGCAGAACCGATTTGGCCACAGAATTCAAAAGATAGACCAGAATGGCAATGCCCCCTTCTGAGGCATGTAAAGCACACCACCATCTTTTAAATGACAAAAATGCACTGGCTCCAAGGGTTGCTGCTGCTCTGCATGCAGTTCTAGCAGATTAGCTTGAAGCTGTTTTGCCCCCAAACCGCATGCAGACCTACATTCATGCTCCCCTAGCACCATCAGGACCACAGAGCATGCCTAGCATTGCAGCATTGCTTTGGCACACCTGGAATCCACATCTGTTTTCCACTCCCTGGCCCTTTTCCTAACTGCAGAACAGGCTGGCAACTAGGAAGAAAAATCAAGTGTCTTATCTGGCAGCCAGTGAGGGTGTCCAGCTGCTGAGCTGCAGAAGCGGTGAGAGGGAGTTGCAATGGCGGGGGGTCAGCTGCAAGAGGGGTCTGTCTGCTGTCCCAGAGATGTCCCTCATTTTACCTCAGCCTGAAGTGCAGATCAGGGCAGAGAAGAACGCAGTTCACTGGGGCATGGTGTCCAGCTGCTGGGGGTTTGGGGGGGGGGCAGGGGGAATATCCATGCAAAAGGTGCTACCCACACAGCAGGTGCTGTATACTCATGACTTAAAAGTACAAATTCATAAAATTTTAACATGAAAAAAAAGTAACTTTCACAAGTCTATGCACAAGTTCCCCAGCCCCTCTCCATAGCCCTGGCCGCAGCTTCCAGAGCCCCTCCCTCCTGCAGGAACAGCGTGCTCTGGAACACCAAGCAGCACCAACAGCAGCCTTCAGAGCAATGCCCCAGCCAAGAAGGTGGGCTCTCGAGCACCCCAAGTCTTTGCAGCAGGCTCCTGAGCTCCCCTCCAGCCCTGACGGCACAATACCCCCCCCAAACATAACCCTGTTGTATAAAGACCCTGTTTCCCATCCCCGCTGCCCATTTCTAGCCAACAAGGGTGATTTGCTGTGCTGGAGGAATGGAGGCTGCTGCTGCCTGGAGCTTCTTGGCTCTCCCACATCCACATGATACAGTCGGTCTAAACAGGGCACGGACTGTCAACCCCAAACCAAGTAACCCATTAAACTGAGTGCCTTGCTTCTACCCGCCTTCTAACCTGTCGACATCTTTTTGTGCTGGAGTAGGGGAAGGGTGTACTGTAGATGGTGCTTGGTTCTCCCGCCTGCCCTTCTGCATCAGCCACATGGCACAGCTGACCTGCACACTCAGAACAAGTCACCCACTCCTTCAGGCTAATACAACCCTGCTGCCTGCTGGACATACCACTAGCTGCCAACTCCCAGATCCTTCAGATTCTCCATGATTCAAAGGTTCTAGCTTCCCACTGCCAGTAGGTCCTCCACGTGACCATCAAGGAAGGAAAGTGCCTTGGTCCTGGAGTGCTAAGTGTAGGTGTCTGTTGCTTTGTGCTAGAAACTCACATAGCATGGGGGACTTGAAGGGCCTTAACCAGACATGTATGACTGGCATGTTCTTTTTTCATGCTCCCTCCCTCCACCCACATTAATTCACCCCTGATGCAGCGGTTCAGGGCAGATTCTCAGCTTGATGGAGGATGATTCTCATTTTGGGGAAGGGGAGGGTGGTCAGCTGGGGTGGTGTTCTAGTGGCAGTCAGAGTGGTCAGCATGGTGTGACTGGTGTGTCCGTGAGTGGTCCGGAAAAGGTCCAGTTGCACAGAGGGTGGCTGGCTGGGGGGAATGCAGGTTCAGGGGCTCTGGTGTGGTCCTGGGAGGGTGACAAACTGGGTGGAGCCAGGTTCTGGGGCCAGGAAGTGTGATCCAGTTGCAAGGAGGGTGGTTGTGGGTGCTTCAGCTCCAAGTGCACTGCTGATACCGCTGTACATTGTGCCACGTACACTTCCAACACCACACAGTGCCAAGTGCACTGCCATCACTGTAAGATGCCACGTGCAGACTCCACTTTGTGCCATACGCACTGCCGACACTACACTAGAGCACGTAACCTGCCATCACTGTGTTACTACCACGTGCACTACCATCACTGTACAATACCATGTTCACTGCCAGCTCCACACTACGCTACATGCACTGCTCACACCACCATGCAATGCACATTGCTACATGCTCTGAAGTCACTGTGCGGTGCAATGCATGCTGCCAACGCTGCTCTGTACTATGTGCACTTCCATCACAGTGTGTTGTCACCGGGGATCGACAAATTCCATAGCCAGACATCCCGGGCTATCGGTTTCTGGACCAGGACAAGCATTCATTTTATAGCTGGTTATCCCTGGACAACTAGCAAATTAAAGCATTTCCTTTATTTATTTTTTTTACCTGCATTTCTTGTAGTTTGCCACTAGGATTCCTCTCCTGCCTCTGCTGCTGTGGATGCACGTCCGGGTGTCATATGATGACTTTATTACAGGGGCTGAAGTAAGGGGGCGCTGAGCACCAGTTCACACTTGCATCTGCAGAATTAGCGCCTGCTGCTCTCTGTCCAAGAGAAGCGGCGGCACTTGCGCAAGCACTATTCATGTAGCAGCCAGGGGGAGGGGCACTGGGAGAGCTAGTGACTCAGCTGAAGCTTTTCTCAGCACATCTGAGGTGCCAGCTGCAGCTAGGTCACTTTTGTGAGTCAAGTCACCTGCCTTCCAGTTCAAGGTGATGAGTGGGGGGAGGGCACATGGTCGACAGGCTAGTCCCACTAGAAGTCCGTAGCTCAAACTGACAAGCTACATTTCCAAAATGATAACGGGGAGGCGTGCACAGCCAACTTGGTGTGTTTTGAGCAAACAGAAATAGTCTGTCAACTGCATAGTGAGACTTTCGGATCATCGGGATGAGCTGTGATTCTCGAACGCCAAGGCCTGCCAGCCAGGGAGACTTCTGCAACTTGAGTCTCAAAAGGTACTGTACAAACTAATACAGATACATTGAAAAGCTTTAGTGAAATACTGAATTTATTATCAGCAGCACACAGATGGCTTTGCCACTATGGTGGAGAAGGAAAAGGTATAGTACTTATTAGCGTTTTCAGAAAATAGAGCCTGGTGTACAGACTGCAACACTGTATTTAGAAAACAGTTGCTATAATATTAGCTTCTGCAGCAGTAGGTAGTAGTATTCTGTCAAGGAAAAGCATATACATTTTTTTTTTTGTTTGCACCCTCCTTCTCTCTGGCCGACCACTCCTTCAGGTCTCTAAACCCTCCGTCTGCTCACCGTCCCAGACAACAGCTGTTACCTCATATTGCAATCCCCGGGCAACCAGGCTTATCCCTTCACCCCGACGGGTCCCCCACTTCCAAGAAGAAAGGCACCGTTGGGGGTGGCCAGCGCACGCTTCATTGGTCTGGGTGTCACTGAGATGGGTTAGCCGTTCTGGGCTTGGCAGCAGCGGGGGTCGGGGACTGTCATCCGGCCGGCCAGGGAGCCATTTTCTGATTTTCTCCTCGGGGAGAGATGTGCCACAGACATCAAGGCGTATGCCGATGTCCACCACTCCCCCAGTCGTCTGGGACCTGACATCCTGCTGTGTTCCTGGCCTCCGTCAGGGGCCAGCAGGGGCCAAGCCGCATCCCCATCCTCCTCCTGCAGAAGGCGAGCCATCCTTGGATGCTCCGTCCTTCTCCCCCCAGCCAGCCCTCCAGCAACCCGAGTCCATTCCCAAACTCAATTTTTTTTATCGTCACTGTAAAACTTATTTGTACAGCTTTTGTACTCTGTTTGTTCTGCACTAATTTACTCCTTGCTGAATTCGGCTCTCATTGTAACCCTCCTCATTTTGCACCTGGAAAAGCAGGTTCCAGCTCAGCATACCTACCCAGTTCAAAAGATTTGTAAATTAATAAATAAAATATAATTTAAAAAAAAAGATAAAAATATCTTAGTCCCTACAACACCTTAAAAAAAGGTCTGAGGTAAGGAGGTAGATATGTAGCTGTGCCACATTTTGTTATGACACCCTTGAGTCGAACTGCTAGCTTTAGTTTTAATTTTCACTGAGTTTGTTAATTTGCTTCCCTCTCTTCCTTAAACAGCACCTCCTAAAACTGTCACAGACAACTCAGCACCATTTGGGCATAGTTGCCAGTGTTTACTGATGATTGACGCCCTGAAATTATTTATTTTTTGTAATTTCCAACCAGGAAAGGCACGTGGAACTATGAAGGCTTCTGTACAAGTGTGTACTGTCCTGTGGGTGGGCCATATGTAGCTGTTGTACTGACAGTACTGGGCTGGCTTTTAGCCTTCTTGTAACATGCGACAACTGTTTTTGCCATATGAGACTGGGAGAGAGAGTGTGCTGCCACAGGACTGCAGGGCCTGCTTTTGTTTACTTAGGCAAGTCTCTGAACTTTACAACTATCTAGTAAGCAGATGAAGGCCCTGGAAAGAGCTGGATACACGAGCTTATGATATGGGGCATGGAAAAGACGGTCTCCAATTGGCTCCAGTACACACTCTTCTCCAGCCAATTAGAATGCAATCACGCACCATTGAGGAGGGCGGGCTGTTGGGTGCAACTCAGAGTGGTCACAGTGGTGAAAGGGAGCAGACATTTTTATTTTATTTAGTTATTGGATGACTGGGTAAGTGCACTAGACAAATTCCGTCTATTTTCAGGCATGACCCGAGGGAGGGGGATACAGATGGATACAACTGACCTTGAACCACATTAAGCTGTTGGTGGTATTTTTAGTGAATGGGGGGAAATTTGGCCAGGACACCGGGGAACTTCCCCTACTCTTTTCAGAAAGTGCCATGGGATCTTTAACATCCATCTGAACTACCACCAGAACAGGCAGATGGGACCTTGGTTTAATGTCTCATCCGAAAGAAGCTGGAGTTGTCAATCATAAAAGAAATAAAACAAAGGGGGGACTGGATGAAAATCAGGGAACTAAAAAAGAAAGTTAAAGGAATCTTGACAGAGAGTGCTAGAAATGGCAGCAGGCAGGTAGGACTGATGTAGGAGTCAACCGAGTGAAAGGTTGCAGTTCTCCCTGGAATTTTCCCAGTGATCATAACACAGTATGGTTCAGGGTGAAAAAGGACTGTAGACTCCACACACTCCAAACTGAAGGTCCTGGACTTCAGAGGAGCAGACTTCACAAACATGAAGGCATAAGAGACAACCTTAGTAATTAAACAGAAGGGAGCGTTCAGGAATACTGAATAAGGTTGAAGGATGCACTAACCATGGTCACATCACAGTGTGCCCATCAGGTTAGTAAGAACAAAAGGAGGAAAAACTCACTATGGTTTTCCAAGGAGGTGGCAACCATGGCACAAGAACAGCGCATAACCTTCAGAAAGTACAAGGAGTCAGGGAATAAGGCAGACAAAACAATATAAACAGAAACTAGAAGAGACAGGGAAAGTGATAAGAAATGCAAAAGCTCTAACAGAGGTTAGGATAGCTCAAGAAGTAAAAAAAAAGGTAACAAAACCTTCTACAGGTACATACAAGAAAAAAGGAAGGCCAAAGGGGGCATTGTTAGAATCACAAAAAGAGACTTGACAAACCACAAAGCAAGACGGGGAGAAGGCAGAGACACTCAATGAGTACTTCTTCACACAGGAAGCAGACAGTAACTCACCAACAATAGGCATAAAGAAGTGTGCAACTGAAGGAACAGACACGAGTCCCTTCACAAAGGAAATGATCCTGGAGGAAACAGACAAGTTAAAGGTAGATAAAGTTATGGGGCCAGATGAGATACACCCAAGAATACTGGACGGACTAGGGAGGGAACTGGCAGTGCTCTTCAACAAATCATTATGGAGTAGGGAGGTGCCAGAGGATTGGAAGAGAGCAACAGTAGTACCTCTCCACGAGAGTGGAAGCAAGGAACAGGTAGGTAACTACTGTCCGGTTAATGTAACGTCAGTTGTGGGAAAATTGATGGCGTCCCTGCTGAAGGAAAGAATCATAGCTTTTTTGGAGCAAACTGGTTAGCTCGACAAAAATCAACATGGTTTCACAGCAGGGAGGTCCTGCCAGACAAACCTGGATGATTTGTTTTCAATTGGGTCACCAAAACAGTGGATCAGGGTGGGGGCAGTGGATGTTGTTTACCTGGACTTCAGCAAAGCTTTTAACTCCATTCCACACAGAAGACTAGTCAAAAAACTGGAGAAAATGGGAATTGGGCCAGAGGTTACAAACTGGGTCAGAAACTGGTTACATGGGAGAACTCAGAGAGTATTAGTAAATGGCACTCTGTCTGTGGAGGGGAGAGTGACTAGCGGGGTCCCGCAGGGCTCAGTTCTGGGGCCGATCCTCTTCAACATATTCATCAGCGACATTGTGGATGAACTGGAGGGAAAGGTGTGCCTCTTTGCAGATGACACCAAAATTGGCAACAGGATAGACATAACAGAGGGACAGCAAAGCATGGAAGTTGATCTCTGAAAACTGGAGGAGTGGTTAAAGACCTGGCAATTGAAATTCAATGCCAGGTCGTGCTCCTGGGAAAGCGTAACCCAGGGAAACTGTACTCAATGGGAGGGGAGCAGCTGGTGGCTAACAGGCAGGAGCAACACCTAGGGGTGATCATATCAGAGGACCTCAAGGTCAGTAGACAATGTGAAAAGGCGGCACTAAAGACTAGTGGTATCCTGGGAGATACATCACGAGCAGAAGGCATGAAGTAGTCATGCCCCTGTATCGATCCCTGGTCAGGCCTCACCTGGTGTACTGTGTCCAGTTCTGGAGGCCACACCTCAGGAAGGACAGATAAACTGGTGGTGGTACAGAGAAGAATTAATGAAGATGGTGCAGGGCTTGCATCAGAAACCATATGAGGCAAGACTGGATGATCTCAAATTATACTCTCTAGAACAACGCAGGAATCATGGGGACATGATAGAAACATTCAAATGCCTTAAAGGCAACAATAGGGTACACGTATAGAACCTCTTTCAGGTAAAGGACCATAGCAGGACTAGAGGACACAACCATCAACTTAAGGGAGGAAAGTTCAGAAGCAATACGAGGAAATTCTTCTTCACAGAGCGTGTTGTGGAATCATAGAATAGCTGGCCGGAGGGGGTGGTGGGAGCAAAGACAGTGGGGGAATTCAAGCGGGCATGGGACAGACACTATGGGATACACAAGCAGGCAGCTAAGTGGGGGGGTAGGAAGCCAAGCATAGACTTGATGGATCATACGGTCCCCATCTGCCGACAACTTCTATGTTTCTAACCAGAATCTATTTTACAATGCATGCAAGCCTTTTTTTTTTTTTCTTGTTGCAGTGCAAGGATCATTTTATTAATCGCTAAGTAAACTATAACATACGACAGGCCATGGGTATACTACACATCAATGCACGCCCAGGTGCAGCAGAGGTATGAGGGCGTAGCCCGAGTGACCTCCAATCAACTGGGAAGAGCATTAATGCCCAGTATACCCATGAGCCTGGAGTGGGTTACTGCACTTATAACATTGGAGTATGTGTAAACAACAACAAAAAATACCAAAAAAAATTATTTTTTTGCTGTTTAAACAGTAAAACAGGTATTGTATCCTGCCACCTTCCAAAACAGTCCCTAACTCGCTGTGTGGCTGAACTGCATGTCTCTGTCTCTGCCTGCTTACCCGGTTAAGGGAGCCCTGATGGTTACACTGTCTACATACTGGCACTAAACAGGTAAACTGCTCATTCTGTACAAGAAATCAAGAGAGACAAAGCAAGACGTGCACAGAGAGAAGAGTCCATCAAGGTGTATAATTCAACATGGTCTCACTGCGTCTCTCTCTCACTCTCCAATGCTCCCTGCAGCTTACTTGCTCATCCTCGGTCCCGTCGTACTGCGCTTTAACACCACCAGTAAATCTCCCGTTACACAGATCAGAGCGGGAGAAGCACAGAGGAGAGTCCAGAAATTTTTCATTTATCACTGTTGGCACAACTCTCTCTCTCTCTCTCTCTCTCTCTCTCTCTCTCTCTTTCACACTCACTCTCTGGTGTTCCCTGCAGCTCAGTTGCCCCATCCTCTGTCTCGCTCTACTGGACTGTCACACTGCCGGCAATTCCTACGCAGAGACCGCCATTACAAACTATGTCTGTCCCTCTCTTAGCTCATTCTCAGTTTCTTGGTGGTAACATCAGCAGTGGGGAAGGGGCTGCGGCTCCACAGCAAAGTGAATATCGTGCTCTCTGCACCACGGAGTCTCTCTCTATGGGGGGGTGACACACATGAGTCTGTCCTTGGTTCAGGGAGGTCCGCGGGCCAGCAGGGTTGACAGAGACAGTCAGGGGTATTGCTTAATGACATTACTCTCTCCCTGCTGTGCGTGCGTGTTTCTCTCTCGCGCCTCCCCACCACAATCGGTGAAGCAAGATAGGCCTATGGCATTCACAATGACTGGGACAGTGGACATCTGCGGTGCAGATGGGTGGGTAACCCTGAGATTTAGTGGGCAGAATGGCTCTTTTTTTCTGCCTGGGGCAATGGCCTGTTGCACGCTCTCTCTGGTGACAGCTGTCACTAGTGCTTTCAGCTGCAGCAGCCGATGGGGATCTCTCACTTCCCCACAGTTACAAATGGCTGCCATTCACTTTTGCCATCTGAAGACTATAACGAGAGCCACTCTGCCCACTGATACTGCTGGCCACCCCTTCACACCAAGTGTGTGCATACTGGGGATTAATCAACGGCCATGCACAGGGACTCGACCAAAGGGAGCTGATGTTTTCACTAACTTTCAGCAACCCATGTTATAACTATGGGTGTCGACACTGTTTCTTCTTACCACGATAAAAAAGTACTTAGAGATGTACATTTATTAATTAAAAAATACCCAGGAATGCAGTAAAGTGTATGTATTTGAAATGTACTTTAAATTTTTAGATTTTTTTTTTTTAACACATCTGTTGTTTACATTCATTCAAAACATCATGTCATCATGTGTCAGAAATCATTTTAAACATATGAAGGATGCTGACCAACAATTAAAAAAAAAGTCTTTCATACAGCAATTTCATTTGCATAAAAAAATATTCAACATAAAAGGATTTTGAATCAGGGTGGGACGTAGGAGTGTTATATCTTTGTAAATGTATGTGTACTCTAGCCTGTACTTATAGCTTTTAAAACTTAACTTGCAGGGCCAGGAGTGCTGTGTGTGCACCACCCTCACCTAACTCAACACTCCAGTGAAGTCCAGTCCCTCCCCAAGTCGCTCGACACACTCCCCTGAGTCAACCCCCTCTCCTCCACTCACGTTATGATACTACCCAGCCCATCCCAGCAAGTACCCCAGTGTTCATTTCAGGCATGAGGTCACACACAATAAGCGGCGCCAGTAACAAAAACTAGCCACTATTTAAACTGCTCTGTGAGCCTTTTAGGCGATCTGTGTTGCTTATGATTCTAAGGCCAGTGCATACCATTTACAGTCAGAGTCTGTGACTGTATATTTTTATCCCGGAGGCATTTTAGGGAGGTACCGAGCGCAAGCCCTTAAAGCAATACAGACAAGGATGGAGCGCTGCTGAATGAAGAATGCCCTTAGGGCTGGGGGCATGTTGCAGTCTTCAGCAGCTGTAGATTGGAGGAGTTCGTCCTCCATGAGCTTGAGAGGCACACTGACAGACTGTGCCAGGCAAGAACGCACTTTGGGGGGCGTGTCTCTCAGCGGCTCTCTCTCACAGTACTGGTGCCCATAAGTCCGTTGGAGAAGACACATCACCCGCCCGAGATGGGCAGATTGGGGCAGAAGTTAGTGCCTTCATCAGACACGGAGTGGTTGAAATTGTTTGATGGGCAGGAGCTTTCGATCTGTACCATGTGATGTGCACAGAGACGCATCACATGGTACAGATTGAGCTACCAAGACTGCGCGGTTTACAGTTGCTTGCGTAGTTGGTTGGAGACGCGTGGAGTAAGCAGGCAAGACATTCCCATCGAGCGACAGTTCTCACTTCAAACTTGATCTTTAGTTAACATTTAGGCTATTACAGCTTCTCAGTTAACAGCCACACCAGTCGATAACTTTATTTGGCAAAGATTTTGGCTTTGGGCAGCAGCAAGTACTTTTAGTAGGAGCCAGGGCTGATTGGGGGTCTCTGCCTTAATGATCTCCAGGCAGACCAAGCCCTAAAAATCAGTGGTTGGGTGGAGAGTGTGTGTTCAGTGTGGGGGTAAAACTTTGGACAATTGAGTCTACGAACTGTGGACAGTGATGACTGCAGCTTAATCTTAAGAAGAACAGGGGAGGTTATTTGAATATGAGACAACAGGGATAAGAAGGGTCACTTCATCAACAAGTCAAGTGACTAAAAGAACTAAATATCAGCAAGGAAATCACTGAATAAAATAGATCAGTTAGTGGCTGTGCAGTGTGTGAAGTAACTTGGTCAGGGTTCTTGTCACAGAAAGCCACAGCAGTCTCAGACTGTTGATAAAACTGAAGGAAAAAAATAGAAAAAAAAAAATAGATAAATTATAACACTTGAGCAGAGGAGAGCGGGACTGTGTGAGGAGGGGGCTGTCACTGTAGTAATTTCTTTTTCACTTAAAAAGGTGGCAGTTAAGTCACAGTGAACAGAAAACAAGAAAAAGAAATAAAGCAGAGGAAAGCAGTGTGTTTTTGTTAACTTTAATAGTTTATAAGAGGCGAGAAGTTAGTGAGCTTGAAGTAAAGAAGCAAGGGGCAGGGCTCTGTCTTTGCTTCTACACATTTTTGGAGTGGAGAGTTGCATTATTACAAGGAACGGTTAAAAAAATATACATATCTGCAATTACATTGCTATAGAAAAGAAAGGAAAAATAAGAGAGCAGAAACTTTAATTTTAGGAAAAAGCAGGGTGGGTGGGACAGAAAAATAAAGGAGCTGCAAGCAGACAGTGACTGCTAGAGTTCTGAATTCCCTCTGACTGTACTACCTTGTTTGCATATGGTGTAAAATAAAATAAAAGAGTCGGATACAGACATCTGTCAAATTGTTTTTATTAAAACATTTTGTCAGTGACACAGACACGCCAACCATATTATTGGGCATTCTTACTTACTTTCTCGGTCACCTCCCTCAGAAGAATATAAAAAACAAGGCCTGTTGAGATTTTGTAAAATAAAGCAGTCATGGCAAAAAAACAAGTGAACATTAAAACATTTTTCAGGTCTTCTGCACCTAAGAGACTATGTACTGCTGCATCAGGATCAGGGTCTTCTAAAAATTCAAATAGGAGCAATGAGGTGCCAGTTCTGTCCTCTGAGAGGCAGACTGTGTTGTCCGTCACTGTGGCGGACACACAGTTGGAACCTGGTGACAGTACTAGCCAACTTGATTTAGACGCAGAGTCTGCTGCTTGTGAACTACTCAGTAGCCAGTCCCATGTGGCCAGTATTAAACGAATTTTCAGGGCCGCTGGCTCACAATGTACAGGTGGTTGAGATATAATTCAGAAAAAAATGTGATGACTTGTGCTGTGTGCATCAGTAGAAAGAAACAAAATACTCTGACTTCTGGCACTGACAATTTCAGGACAAGCACCTTGACTAGGCATGCTGACTCGGCAGATCACAGAGATGCTACAGCAGCTGAAAATATGCAGGGGGGCTTTGCAGCATACATTCAGAAAAGCTATATCTGAAAAAGAACAAGCTATTCTAGTTGCCATGAAGAGTGTTTATTGGATGGCCAAAGAAAACTTGCCAGTTCATAAATATACAAGTTTAATGGAATTTTTGTCTAGTTTAGACTGTCCTTTTGTTGACAAACTGTCTGTGGCCGAGAATGCCTCATATTCATCAGAATCTACAGCCAATGACATCCTCGAATGCATAGCCTTTGTAATTAGGCAAGAAGCAAGTAGAAAATTAGAAAATAGCCCATACATCACATTCATTTGTGATGAGAGCACAGACATGTCGCCAAAAAAACTAGTATTGCATGCAAGAGTGCTTGATCCTGAAAGTTTTGTGCCATCTACTCATTTTCTAGAGAACTTACAGATCTCTGATGCCACTGGAGCAGGGATAGCTAAAGAATTAAAGCAATTTCTAGCCAGGAAAAAAATCAGCATGAAAAAAGTAATGGGATTGGGAAGTGACGGAGCAAAAGTCATGACAGGGACTGATGAGGGAGTCACTGGGCTCATGCTGCGTGAAAACCCAATGCTAGTAAATATACATTGTGTTGCTCATAGGGTTGCGCTATGTAGTTCACAGCAGCAGACTCTGTCCCCTACCTAAAAGAATACAAGAGGTGCTAACTGGTGTTTTCTACCATTTTAAAGATCAGCCAAAGAGTTGACAAACTAAAACAAATACAAGAAATGCTGGAGGAACCAACTCTAAAAGTGAAGGAGGTCCATGATGTGAGGTGGATAGCAGTTTACAAAGCGGTTGAGACCGTTCATCACACTCTAGACTCCTTCTCACTTTTTTCTGCAGTGAGATAATGCTAGAGCAAAAGGTTATGCCTTAAAAAATGTCCAAATATGACTTTATAATGTCAACCTATATGCTAATGGATGTACTTGCTGTAATTACCCAGCTTAGTGTAGTGTTTCAGAAAGAGATCTGGACATCTCAATGGTCCACGTCAATCTGGAAGTGCTTCTCTGATTTAGAAAAAATAAAATCTGGAACAAAGGAAAAATGTATCTACATGAAGTGGAGAAGGATATCCAGGAAGATGAGGAGGGAAGGCTGGTGTTCAAGGGCATCACATACTAAGGGGAGGCAAAACTTTTCAATCAAGGACCATTTCATTGACCATTTGGTTGCAAATTTAAAAGACAGATTCCCTGGGTATGACAGAAACAAGTTGGCTGCTTTTGGAGTACTGGGTCTTAGGCCTGTCAGCAGCCTTTCTAAAGACGATCTTGAAACCTGGGGAAATGAACAAATTTGCGTGCTGCTTGATCATTACGGTCAAGAGCAGAAACACAAACAGTTTGAGACAGTGGCACCACCACTTGTGGATGCAGACCACACCAAAGCAGAATGGGAACTGCTGAAGTCACTTGTTGTAGAGAGGGATACCCGAGGACAACATGCAAACTCTTTGGGGTTCATAAACAAATATCATAAATCAGACTTCCCAAATCTTTTGACACTGGCTGCATTGGCATTAACTGCCCCAGTCCATACAGCAGACTGTGAGAGGGGCTTCAGTGCCCAGAACATTGTAAAACTAACATGAAAATAGACTGTCTGCTACTAGAGTCAATGATCTGCTGACTGTTGCGGTTGAGGACCTTGCCAGGCTGAATTTGATTTTCTTTCTGCAATCAATATTTGGAGGAAAAAAAACAGAGGCGGTTATTCCAACATGGGGACTGCACTGACTGACTTATAATAACATAACCGAACTGTGACTGATATTTTAATTTATCCCTCTTGATATCATGCTGTGGCTGGCTTATATTAAATTAATAGGGATATTATAGTTAGCCGAGGGAGGCTGTATGTTAGATCTGTTACTGTAAACTGCCATCAGGACTCTACTAGGGCTGTTAATGCCTGTGTATTCTTCCAAAATGATCAAATATCTCTTATCTCTTATCTCTCTCTCTCTCTCTCATAAGAGTGCAAGGGTCTCGTCTGGTGCTTTTTAATTTTTTTTGCTACCACATTGTGAACACTCCAGACACAACTACTGGATGGACACACACGATTGTGGCTGTTGCCTGAGGCCTATGATCGCCGATGCTCGGCAGTGACAGAGATATCAGTGCCTTCTCTTGTAAACTGCTATCCACCTCTGACATCATAAAATGCAATTTATTTTCTGAGTCACAAGTTACACCTCCCAGTTGATCTGCACTTGCTAGTTCATCAGCTTTGCTTAGGATACTGATGCCTCGTTAGTTAAAATTCTTTCTGTATACAATTTTTTTAAAGAAATGTCATGTATGACCCCACGTAAAGCATAGGTATGACCACAGAACTCTAAAGACTAGAATGATAACTCCCTTCAGCGATGCCTAACGCGAGTACGTAAAGCGAGCCGCCATCTTTTGGAGGGCAGAACAGTGCTGGAATCGCCGCACTCAATGTTGCATTCTAAGGGCTGGATATTCAAAGGGGTTGCGTCGGCGCAACCCCACATTGCGCCCTGGCGGGATATTGAGAAGGTTTCCTGGCGCAGTGCAAATCTTGATGCGCTGGGGCGCAATGATAATGTATGCAGGGCGCAGATGCAGGGGGGGCGTGTCCATGCATATGCAGCACATCCCGATATTCGGCCCAGGATGTCCGGCGGATATGCTGGCACACCCCTGCACTGCGCTGCATAGGGGGACTCAAAGTTGAGCCTGTGCAGAGTAGGAGCAAATCCCGGCCACCCACAGATGGGCTGCTGTATTGCAGGGCGCAACACAACAGCCCAGCCGTGGGTGGCCACCCGCCCAGAACACCGTCTGCAAGCACCCACAACCCTGGTGGTCTAATGGACCCCCCCACCCACAGCCGTGATCGCGCAGAATATGATAATACAGATATCCGCTGTAGTCCAGTGGGCCCCCCCCCCCAGTTCCCGATACCCTGATGTGTTTGAAACAAGCCCAACCCTGGTGGTCCAGTGGTCCCCCTCCCACTCAAGTCCCGACAAATGGCAATAGTAGGTCCCTGGTGGTCTAGTGGAACCCCCACACCCGCTGCCACAATCGCAGTGGAACCTTACGTGCAATGCCCTGGTAATCCAGTGGCACCCCACCAAGAACCCCATGCCGCCCACCTCGCCTGGCCATCGGGCGGGGCTGCATCCCACCCGTTGCCCATCGACAACAGGTACAGTATGGGTTGTAAATCCATTGGTCCCCAGTGTGGACCAATGGGCTTGCAGGGCATACTGTACTAGACAGTGGCAAAACTGTGAATGAAGTCGGGTGGGGGACCACTAGACCACCAGGGATGGGCTTGTTTCAAACACATCGAGGTATCGGGGACTGGGGGGCACTAGACTACCAGGGTTTACTGTATTCACTTATACCTCGAGATCGCAGCTACGGGGCGGGGGATGCCCCGGGATCCCCACAGCACACATCATGCTGTGCAGAGCGCAAGGCGCAGGTCACAGGCCTGCCCTGCACAAGGCATGCAATTGGGGCCATAATGACATGCAAATCGCCCCATTTGTGCCTTGCATATATTATGGCCTCATTTGCATGCCCCCAGCTGAATATCGTGGGTGATGCGCCTAGCACAACTGCACTTGCGCTGGTGCATCCCCGTGCTCCCTATCAGTGGCTTGTGGTGCGCCATGCGCAGCTTGTGTGCTGCCCGTGCCATATTCAATGGTGCTGCACCATGGCGCAGCACCGTTGAATATCACCTGGACCTGACCCCTGCACATCACAGTTACACTGCGCCCAGGCTTGCCCCACTGCCTGGCGCAGTCTGAATATCCCAGCCTGTATGTTTTGCGAGCAGACTGAAGTTAATAAAAAATATCTTTAATGGCAAAATATGTCGCAAAATCATTTTTGGGAGCCAGGAAACAAGTGACAGCAGCAGACATTACTGGGCCGAGGTAGCACTGCAGGTTACACGTTTTAAGGAGTTTATTGTTAAACTGTAGTTATTCAATCATTTGGAATACGTGAGCCACTGCTGTTGCTGTGTAATCAGCGTCTTTAGGGATAGCTTTATTATAAACAATTAAAAAAAATCTATACTGTAACTTATAACATGTTTTGAAAATACTGTCTTTTGTTTCGTCCAAAGTCACCTGATCATTGAATAATCCCCGATATACCCATAGCTGCATGGTCACATGGCTTTATTTTACTATTTCTTTAGGTAAAACTCTAATATAACATTACCCATGTTATAAAAGGATTAACCCACTGCAAGGTATGGGTTTACTGAGTATTAATCCACACCTGGGTGGTTAAAGTCACTTTCGGCTTCACCTAGTGACCCCTTCCCAGGCGTGGATTAATTAAGCAATTATCCACCAGGGTGTGGGTATACTGGAGGATTTACCACACCAGTCATGTTCAGCGCTCCAGTATACCCACACCCTGGAGGGATAAATTGCTATTATACAATGTCAAATGTCGTTTAGTTCATGTTTTTTTGGGGGGGGCGGGGTTACATCACTGAGGTTGTACAGTTCGACAGAGGATGTCATTTTTTTTTTTTTTTTTTATTTACCATGGTGTCTTAGCAAAGCGGCAACAGGAAAAATGGCGGCGGGTTCGTTTGAAGTGAAAGCGCCCTATTGATGCATTGATTGGCACGAGATAAAGTTGGCTGGTACTTTTTCCAGTGGGTACACTGCAGGATTTACAATGCTGGGAATGGTACCAACCAACCAATCAGGTTGCAGGATTTGGCTTATTCAAATTACCACATTGTATAATGCTCAGCAAACCCATACCCTGTCGTGGGTTAATCCTTCCGTATTTTAATGTTTGTCTATATTAAAAAAATAAACATATATCCTGTATTTTAATATATGAATATCTGTATTGTTGCACTGTGCCCACTAATGAGCCAGTGTGAGGGGATGGAGGCTGTCATTCAGCATGCCACCTATTCCTTGGGAGTGGGCATGGTTACCTGTGACTGCGATAGGATGGGGGAACCACCACAAGAGCTGTGTGTGTGTGGCGGGGGGGACCACCACAAAAGCTGTGTGTGTCGGGGGGCTAAGGTTGATGGGGATTGGTAACCAGCCACAAGGGCATGGGGTGGGGGTTCAGGTGCTCCAGACGACCTGTCTATGTTGGTTCAGAAGCA
Organism: Neoceratodus forsteri; assembly: GCA_016271365.2. Classification (NCBI taxonomy): domain Eukaryota; kingdom Metazoa; phylum Chordata; order Ceratodontiformes; family Ceratodontidae; genus Neoceratodus; species Neoceratodus forsteri. The sequence goes on from CM057450.1 coordinate 896,221,049, forward strand.
GGCTTTGCGGGGTGGGGATAATATGAAGTCCTCTGTCAGATCTGGGGATTGAACATTTGCACCTGAAGCCATGGCCGGGTTGGAGGCGCAGGAGCAGGCTGTCAGAGCTGGTATAGGATGTACTGGCGAGCATGCTGCCATGGATGTGGGGAACTGGAGGAGCCTAGGGGAACGTGGTTTGAAGTTAGAGGCTAGGGATGGTGGTTGGGCTTGGGAGCATGCCTCCATGACTGGTGGGTTCATTAGTCTAACGACAAGATGGAGAGGCTCTGGATCTTCAGGCCATGGCTAGTCTCGGGCTCATGAGCCATCAGGGTGTGTCTGAATGCCCACCCTGTGTGCCACAATACACTCTTTGCATTACAGACTATCGACCTTGGGACTGGGAACCAGAATGCGCACCCAGAAAATCGAAAGCCCCCTCGGGGGGGGCCAGAAGACCCACCTTGGGGCCAGAATAGTGACCCTGGAAGTAGTAATGCCCTTCCTGAAGGGCACACTACCCACCAACAGTCCACAATACCCACCACAGGACAGGAATGTCCACCCTGTGGCTGAAATGCTTATTCTTCGAGTTCCAGTGCCCACCGTCTGTGCAGCAATACCCACCCTGTGTCCTGAATAATCACCCTGGGGGCTGGAATGCCACCCTGGTGGAAAAATACCCACACTGAGAAGCACACTACCACATACGGGTTGAATTCACACCATTTTGGTGGGAATGCCCACCCTATGTGACAGAATGCCCACCCAATGTGCCACAGTGCCCATTCTGTGGCCAGAAGACTCACTCTGTGGGCCAGAGTCTTCCCACATCGGGCCAGTATGTACACCTGTGGGGGTCAGAATGCCCACCCAGGGACACAGAACATACACACTGTGGGTCACAGTGCACCCTGTGTGCCAGAATGCCTACCTGTGTTCCAAAATGTCCACCTGGAGGTCAGAATGTACACCCTGGGGTCAAATTTGCCCACCCTTGGGGATACAGTGCCTACCCGTGTGCCGGAATAACCACCCTGTGAGTCAAAATGCCCAACCCATGACCAAAATTCCCAACCCTGGGGGCCAAAATGCCCACCTTGTCTACCAGATGCCTGCCCTGTGTCCGGAATATCAATCTTGGAGTCAAAATGCACATTTTGGGGACAGGAATGCCCACTGTGATTGTGTTTTGTCCATCCTATGTGCCCCAGTGCCCATCCTTGGTGACAGAATGTCCACCCATTGTTCCAAAATGTCTACCCTGGGGCAGGAATGCCCACATGATGTTCTAGAAGCCTCACCCTGTGGGCCAGAACGTCTGCCATGGAAGCTGGAATGCCAACCCTGGGGGCTAGAATGCACACCCTGACAAGCACACTACCCAACCTTGGACAGAATTCCAATCCTGTGGCTAGAATTCCTACCCTATGGTAGGAAAGTCCACCCTGAGTGGCACAGTACCACTCAAGGGCAAGACTGCCCACTCCATGTACCAGAATACCATCCTGTATCCAGAATGCCCATTCTTGAGGCCAAAATGTCCACCCTGGGGGTAAGAATTTTCACCACGGGGGGGGGGCCCCACTGTGTATGCCAGAAGGTTTGCCCTGAAAGCTGGAATGCAAGACATGGGGGACAGAATAATGCATATTGTGTGTGCCTGAATGCCCAGCCTGAGGGGCACAGTGTCCACCCTGCATGCCTGAATGCTCATGTTGTATGCATAAATGCCCACCTTTGGTGCCAGAATCCTCCCCCCCCCATGTGCCAGAATGTCCACCCTAAGGACCACAATACACATACTGGAGGCCAGAATGCCTACCCTGGGGCCAGTATAGCCAGCTTGGAAGCCCACCCAGTGTGCCAGACTGTTTACCTTGTGTGCCTTGGAGATCAAAATACCAAGAACTGCCCACCCTGGAAGGGTACTGCTGCAAAGTGCCCAGTAATTAGCTGTTGTGAGGCAGTGGAGGCTCTCATTCCGTACCATTTCTTGAGAGTGGACATTGCAACCCATGACTGTGATGGGAGGGCTGCCATAAGAGCTGTGAGGTGAGGTATTGGGGTGTTAAGGTAGGTGGGGATTGGTAACTAGCCACAATGGCCGTGGTAAGGGTGGGCTAGGGAACATGCTGGGAGGGGGTGAGGGTGTTAACATTTTGAAGCTTGGCCTGAATGGGCTGTAACGTTATAAACAAAGTGTGTGGTCATCTGGGGAGAGTCTGTTCTGGTAGGTGGTCGTCTAGGTGGGAGAAGGCTGGTTCAGGGTATGGGCGAAGTTCCAGCTCGGGGGGTTTAGGGGATGCTTGTCAGTGTACCCGAAAGGAGGTTGAGCTGTACTGTGGGTTTCAGGCCCAGTGGGAGGAAATACCTCCGCTGCAAGTATAGTGGATGACGGGTGTGGGTGGGAAGGATGGTCCTGAGGGAGTGTCCAGTTCCAGGGTGGGTGGTCGTTTGGATGGGGATGCAGGTACAAGGGTTGTGGAGTGGTCCAGGGAGGCATCTTGGCATGTAGAGCCTTGAAGAGAAGAGATCGGTGACATGATCGAGAGCTACATGTATCTCACAGGATTGAACAGGGTGTAGGTGGGGAAGCCACTTTCAAATGAAGACCAGAACCAATAACAGGGTGCACGCGATTAGGCCGGCATGTGGTGTTGAGTTCATGAGAGGTATGAGGAAATATTGCTTCACTGAAAAGGGGTTCGATGCCTGGAACAGACTGCCAGCCAAAGTGATGGTGGCTCAATGATGGGGGCTTCAAGAAGCATACCAGCTGCCGGGTGGTTATGATATAGGATGTGAGCGGGGTGTTAGGGCACTGCCGGGTGGTGGGTCCACTATCTCCTGAGATAGTGTATTGCTACTCTGATTTGTTGTGTCCTATTTGTTAGCCATTCTTCATCCAACTTAACCAAACGTAAATTAAAAATCAGATCTTTAATTTTGTTAATTAATTTGAAGAGGGGTACAGCTATTGAATGCCTTTTTGAAATCAAGGTATATAACATCAACCAGCGTTCCTTTGTCTGTACTAAGAGTAACCCTGTCATAAAAACTAATAAGGTTGGTGGTACAAGACCTCCCAGGAGTAAAGCAATGCTGCGTTATTCATGAATGCCCGTAGGTCTTGCTTCACCCTCCAGTTTATCCTTTAATAATTTTCCCATCATTTTACAAATGATTGCAGTGAGACTAATAGGCCTATAGTCACTTGCTAAAACTTTACTACCTTTTTGTGGCTGGGAATAACGATGGCCTTCTTCCAATCAATGAGTATCTCGCCCTACCCATATGATTTACTGAACAGCAATGTGAGTGGAATGGACAAAGGATTAGCAAGCTCTTTTATGACCGTTGGATGGATCCCAACAGGGCTGGGGGAAGAATAAGGCTTGACTGACTTTAAGGCTAAAAAGACATTCTGAATTGAAAAACCCAAAAACTCAGACTCCAGGGGACACCCACCACTTTGTTGTGATCCTTTGCTCCAAAGAAAGAACAGAAAAAGTTATTAAAATTATTGCTGAGCTAGCTCAGGTCATGCGCTAATGCATCATTATCAATGAGGAGTCCTATTGTTTTTGTATCCATATTTGTTGCTATTGCATATGAACGAAAAGGTTTTCTGAACTTGTGTGTGGGCAATTTTAAATTCTAATTTACATCTTTCCTGTTTAATTTATTTTTTGGTAGTTTCGTTTCTGCCTTGTATTTAGCTTCTGTTCCATCAATCGTGCTGTGTTGGGTACCATGTGATAACAGCTAAGATTTAATCGTGACTCGCAAAACAGTGAGCGCAAATCTCTCAATACAGATTCGGTAATCAGCATCACAGCAACCAAAAAAAGTGACAAAAAACACAAAACTGCCGAAGGAGACATCTAAATTCACTTTTATGGTGCTAGCCCTGCACCCGTGATTCTAAATAACTACTCTGGGGGGGGGAGACAACACTGGAGAAAAAGGCAACCATGTGAGGGGGCTACTCAGTGGGGGGAAAAAACGAGGAAAAGATAGCCAACTTGGTTAAGAAGGGGGATAAAACCTTTTATAGGTATAACAGGGAGCGTAGAAAGACAAAGGGAGGGATAGTGAGGTTGAACAGAATGGATGGTGGGTGGGCAGAGGGAGACAGTGAACAAGCAGGAATACTGAACGAATACTTCTGCTCAGTATTCACAACAGAGGAGGAGGGAGAGGTGCTTAATTCAATTAACAAAAGCACTCTGGATGGTGGGGGGGTCGATTCCAGTCCTTTCACAGAAGAAAGGGTTCTGAAAGAACTCCTAAAACTGAAGGTGGACAAAGCAATGGGGCCTGATGGAATTCACCCCAGAATTCTAAAAGAATTAAGGAAAGAACTAGTGACACCACTGACTACCCTTTTTAACAAATCATGGGAGGATGGTGTGGTAGCTGAGGACTGGAGGAAAGCGGATGTGATTCCCCTTCACAAAAGTGGTAACAAGACAGAGGCAGAAAACTACAGACCTGTCAGTTTGACCTCTGTGGTAGGGAAAGTGACGGAATCACTTCTGAAGGAAAGAACTGTTGAGTACCTAGAGGCAAGTGGGGCATAGGACCCAAGGCAGCATGGGTTCACAGCGGGAAGGTCATGTCAGACAAATCTAATTGACTTCTTTGACTGGGTGACCAAAGTGGTAGACCAGGGAGGGGCTGTGGACATCTTACCTAGACTTTAGCAAGGCATTTGACACAGTCCCACACAAAAGACTAATGGTCCCAGGGTGGTAGCCTGGGTAAAACATTGGCTGGACAACAGGACACAGAAGGTAATTATAAATGGAGTCCACTATGAAGAAACAGGGATTACTAGTGGGGTACCGCAGGGTTCAGTACTGGGTCCAGTCCTTTCTAATTTCTTTATAAGTGACATTACAGAGGGACTGGAAGGAAAAGTATGCCTCTTTGCAGATGACACAAAGGTCTGCAACAGGGTTGATACACAAGGAGGCATGAAAAGGGTGAGAAGGGACTTGGCAAGGTTGGAGAAATGGTCAGAAGTATGGCAGCTTGGATTCAAAGCAAAGAAGTGCAAAATAATGCACCTGGGAAACAATAACCAGGGGAAGAGTACACAATGGGAGGAGGTAGTAACAACAACAAAAATGGAAAGGGACCTGGGGGTAATCATATCAGATGACCTTAAGGTTAGCAAGCAATGTGAAAAGGCAGTAGGGAGGGCTGGGGGGATACTGGGATTTATAGGGAAAGGCATCACCAGCAGAAAACAGGAAGTTGTTATCCCTCTGTACAGACAGTTGGTGAGACCCCATCTGGAGTACTGCATCCAGTTCTGGAGACACCATCTCTGAAAGGACATAGACAGGATGGAGGAAGTCCAGAGGAGGGCAAATAAAATGGTGCAGGGTCTGCAAGACAAGCCATACAAGGAGAGACTAAAGGAGCTTAATATGTATACCCTTGAGGAAAGGAGGGAGAGGGGGGGATATGATAGAAACTTTCAAGTACATCAAGGGAATCAACAGAGTCCAAGAGGGCAGCATCTTTCAGAAAGAGATGTGCAAGAACAAGGGGACACAATTTGAAGGTAGAGAAGGGATGGCTCAGGGGCAATGTGAGGAAGTATTTTTTAAAGAGAGGGTGGTGGACGCATGGAACAGCCTTCCTGAGGAGGCTGTGGGGTCTAAAACTGTGGGAGAATTCAAGAATGCATGGGACAGACATATGGCAATTTTTGTGGGGGAGGGTAGGAAGAAATAGGCTGTTGGTTAAATAGGATCAGCAGCTTATCCTCTAGGTAGGGAAATGGGCAGACTAGGTGGGCCAAGCAGTCCTTATCTACCGTCAAAGTCTATGTTCCTATCTATGTAGCAGTATGCAGGGAGAGCAGCTGGAGGGGGGACAAACAAAGTCAGAGATACAGAAACCCCCAAAAAAAAAAACAACCAAATTAAAAACAAACTCCACCTCCTGCTGGTCGGCAATGTCACGACCCCCTGGTTTTTCTTCCCCTGGTACGGAGGTAAGGCCTGCAGTGATGCCAATGGTGATGTTGTGCACGCTCCCATACATGGCACACCGGATCAATAGAGTTCAAGAGGGTAGCATCTTTCAGAAAAGGAGAAGTGCAAGAACAAGGGGTCACAATATGGGGCTGGAGGGGGTAAGACTCATGGGCAACGTGAGGAAGTATTTTTTCACAGAAAGGGTGGTGAATGCATGAAACAGCCTCCCAGAGATTCTACGGGCAAAAACGGTAGGCGAATTCAAGAATGTATGGGACAAGCAGAAGGCAGCATTAGTGGTAGGGAGGAGGAGGAGGTAGGCTGCAGATTAAGTAGGATGTGGAATTTATACAGTAGGGAGGGAAATGGGCAGACTAGGTGGGCCAAGTGGTCCTTATCTGCCATCAAATTCTATGTTTTTGTGTTTACAAGTTCAAAAAAAACAACAATAAAAATTAGCAAGAACTGAATTATCAAAAACAACAGTCTTGTTTAGTTTATGTTACTCTATAAGAATTCTGGGAAAGGGAGGGGTGCTGCTAGTGCTCACCAGGCTTCTCCTGTCTGGTAAGGGAGTCTGACTTGTAGTATTAACCTGGCTGTCCTGCGTGCTAGTGCAGTTTGCAACACAGCAAAAGTACAAGAAATGATTGGAGGAAATGCATCAGACGACCAACTTTGGAGACGGCATTAATTTAGCAACAGCACCTAAGGCCCTGTCCACACTACGCCTCTGTAACGTTACAGAGTTCCCAAACTGTTACTGCAACGGTTTGCATTTACACCTGTAACATTACAGAAGAGCGTTAACAAGATTATAAAACGATTACGCCTCGTGCGTTACGGCGTAGTGTGAGCGCTCACGTGGCATTGGTCTCCTAGCACAGCGCGAGCTGCATTGTGGGATTTTGGGTGCTGCCGTAATGGTCATCCGGCTCCCGAAGTGTGGACCGGTGGTGCCTGTCCCGTAGCTGACACCGCCGCAGTGTCAACGCACTGTACTGCTCCCCGGCCATAACGGTTTACATCCGTTACCGGACCCGAGCAATGTAGTGTGGACAGGGCCTCCAATACAAGTCCAAATTAGTGACAAGCTGCCATCTGAAAAATCTATGGTCATACCGAAACAGTTTTCCAAAAATGCGAGTGAAAGAGATGCCGCCCGAGACACAGTATGCAAATTACTGGGAGTGAGACGTAACAGAAGCGATAGATTCTCAATCCGTAGCCCTCAACAGTGGCTATGAAAATAATAGCCATATGTATCTGCTCCAAAAGCGAAACAATATGTGTTTCAATATTTCTAAAGTTGTTTCACAACATCGATATAAGTAAGCGTTTCTGTAACTGTCACCCAAGTTCCAAAGTGCAGTAAATTACTGGAACAGTGCAAAATGTGTCTGCATTGTTTATTTGACAGCATAACATACACAAATAAAGTAAACACACCTCCACAGAAACCATGTTACAAGTGCATTAAGCCACTCCGAAGGTGGCATCTAATGGGGAATTAATCCATGATTGGGTGGTTGTAGGCACGATGCCGAACCCCCCCCAACCATGTATTAGATACCAACTTCGGTGTGGCTTAATGCTTACACGTTACCTTCAACCACTAACTAGCCAGGTGAGAAATTTCATTCTTTTGTACAAACACACAGAAACATATATACACATACAGTTCATTTTCAAAAAGTAAACATTTTACATGGAGTCCACATCACATGAGAAGGAAATAAGAGAAAGCGCAACCAAGATCATTATTTATTTGTTCACCATGTGGGGGCACTGTTCCCAGGGACTGTTTTCATGCACAGCCCGGGCCATAAAGATAGCAACAAGACAGGCACAGCCCAAAAAATACATACTGGACAAGAAGTATGTTACATAACATAACAAATACACAGGATTAGGTAGCTCATTACTGTGTGTAACATAATTTGTGAGATCTTATTATTAGTGACAAAAACTCATTATCAAGATTTTTTAAAAGACAGAACCATAGGCAGCATGACACTGGATTGACATTAATAAAGTCGCCCTAGGGAAAACAATGATGCATTAATTAACACAGAAACATAGAATTTGACGGCAGATAAGGACCGCTTGGCCCACCCAGTCTGCCCATTTCCCTGCCTACTGGATAAGCTGCAGATCCTAGTTAACCAGCAGCCTACTTCTTTCTACCCCCGTCCCCTAGAATTGCCTTATGACTGTCCCACGCATGCTTGAATTCCACCACTGTTTTTGACTCCACAACCTCCTCCGGAAGGCCGTTCCATGCATCCACAACCCTCTCTGTGAAAAAATACTTCCTTAAATTACCTCTAACTGACCCCCTCTATCTTCAAATTGTGCCCCTTGTTCTTGCACACTCTTGTTTTGAAAGATGCTACCCTCTTGGACTTTGATTCCTTGAGGTACTTGAAAGTTTCTATCATGTCCCCCTCTCCTCCTTTCCTCGAGCTATACATATTAGCTCCTTAAGTCTCTTCATATGTCTTCGGTACAGACCCTGCCATTTTAGTTGCCCTCCTCTGGACAGCTTCCATCCTGTCTATGTCTTTGCGGAGATTGGGTCTCCAGAACTGTCACTAATACTCAGATGGGGTCTGACCAGCTGTCTGTACAGAGGATAATAACTTCCTGTTTTCTACTGGTGATGCCTCTCCCTATGCATCCCAGTATCCCCCAACCCTCCTTGCTGCCCTCTCACATTGCTTGCCCACCTTTAGGTCATCTGATATGACTACCCCAGGTCCCTTTCCATTTTGTTGTTGTTAGTATCTCACCCCATTGTGTACTCTTCCCTGGGTTTTTGTTTCCCAGGTGCATTACCTTGCACTTCTTAGCATTGAATCTAAGCTGCCATGTATCTGACCATTCCTCTAACCTTGCCAAGTCCCTTCTCACCCTTTCCACCCCACCTTGTGCATCAACTCTGTTGCAGATCTTTGTGTCATCTGCAAAAAGACATCCTTTTCCTTCCAGTCCCTCTGCAATGTCACTTATAAAGACACTGAAGAGGACTGGTCCTATTACTGAACCTTTTGGTACCCCACTAGTAACCCGCCTTTCTTCAGAGTGGACTCCATTTACTATTACTCTCTGTGTCCTATTCTCCAGCCAATTCTTTACCCAGGCTATCATCTTGGGACCCACTCCAGGCTGGCTAACTTGTATATTAATCTTTGTGTGGGACTGTGTCAAATGCCTTGCTAAAGTCTAGGTAGGCCATGTCCACAGCCCTCCCTGATCTACTAATTTGGTCACCCAGTCAAAGAAATCTATCAGATTCGTCTGGCATGACCTTCCCTCTGTGAATCCATGCTGCCTTGGGTCCTGTGCCCCTCTGGCCTCTAGATACTCGACAATGTTTTCCTTCAGAAGTGATTCCATCATTTTCCCTACCACTGAGGTTAAACTAACAGGTCTGTAGTTTCCTGCTTCTGCCTTGCTCCCACTTTTGTGAAGGGGAATCACATCTGCCCTCCTCCAGTCCTCGGGTACCACCCCATCCTCCCATGATTTGTTAAAGAGGGTAGTCAGTGGTGTCACTAGTTCTACCCTTAGTTCTTCTAGAATTCTGGGATGAATCCCATCAGGCCCCATTGCTTTGTCCACCTTCAGTTTTAAGAGTTCTTTCAGAACCCTTTCTTCTGTAAATGGGCTGGTATCAACTTCTGTATCCAGAATGTTTCTACTGTTTGTTTTAGGTACCTCCCCCTCTTCCTTTGTAAATACTGAGCAAAAATATTTGTTTAGTATCTCTGCCTTTTATAGTCACCTCTGCCCACCCTCCCTCCCCTTTATTAAGCCTCACTATCCCTCCCTTGGTCTTCCTTTGCTCCCTGATGTACCTATAAAGGTTTATCCCCCTTCTTAACTGAGTTGGCTATCTTTTCCTCGGTTTGGGCCTTTGCTGTTCTGACTGCCTTCCCAGCTTCCTTTTGCTTTAACTGATACAGTTCTCTGTCCTGCTCCTTCTGTGATTCCTTGTACTTCCTGAATGCTTTCTTTTTCTCTTGAACCTTCACTGCCACTTCCTTTGAGAACCATAGTGGTTTCTTACATCGTTTCGTTTTGTTTATTTGCTTCACACAAAGGCTTGTTACCTCTGTGATGGCAGTTTTTATTATTCCCCATTGATCTTCCACCCCTCCTTCCTGCCCATTTGCTAGTGCGTTCCTTAAGCACTCACCCATTTTGGCAGCATCAGCCCTCCTAAAGTCCAGTACTTTTGCCTTTGTATGACTTGACTCTATTGCTGTGTTTATTGTGAACCATACTGTTCGATGGTCGCTAGTTCCCAGATGGCTACCCACTTCTACATCTGTGATCCTCTCTTCATCTCCATTTGAGAGAACCAGGTCTAAGATTGCTCCCTCTCAGTGGGCTCCAATACTAGTTGTCTAAGGCATGCCCCGTGAGGTATCTAGAATAACCCCTCTTTGAAGTGGCTGCTGCAACTGCACTCCAGTTAACATCTGGCATATTCAGATCACCCATCAGCAATATCTCCCTTTTTCTACCATTCTAAGTATACTTTCTATCATTTCCTTGTCCATTTCCTACCCCTGAGAAGGGGTTCTGTATACAACCCCTGTGCGGATTGTGGTTCCATTGCCGGTCTCCAAATTTACCCACAGTGCTTCTTCTCCTACCTGTTTTCCCTTTTGTTCTGTTGCTTTGATTAAAACTCACTGGCCGGCCCGCTGGTGCAGCGGTTGGATTTCGGCTTGCGGCACCGGCGACCCAGATTTGGGAATGGACTCGGGTCGCTGGAGGGCCGGCCGGGGGGAGAAGGATGGCGCATCCCACGGACTGCTCTCGTTCTCCGGGGGAAGGGTGGGGATACCGTCCGGCTCTTGATGGACCCCTGGCGGAGACCAGGGGCTCCGCAGCTACTGGCGCTTAACAGACTTCAGGGGGCGGGACGGATGCAGGACATCATTGCACATCCCTGCCTCTTTGGGGGAACAAAGGGAAAAAACACCCTGCTTCCGCCGCCTTAATAGCGTCCCTCATTGCATGGAAACACCTCAAGCCGACTCCACCTCTCCCTCGTTCGTGGCGCCCTTGGCCCGGACAGTCGACCCAGCCCTAGGGGCTAAGCCAGGGGGTCTAGGGAGGATGGCTAATATGAGTAGCCGCAGCCGGAGTCCGTGACTGGGCAGATGGTCCAAGCGGTAATTGGTAGCGGGGCCAAAAATACAGAATTGAAAAGAAAAAAAAAAACTTACTAAAAGGGTTATTTGGTCTAATTATTGAACTGGTGCAAAATTTCAGGAGCCTCAGCAATTTCAAAGAGGGAAACAACAAAAAAAAACAACCAAGTCAACTGTCTTCAGTTGTGTAATATGAACAGTGAAGGCAGCATAGCATAATCAAATCACACATGTGACTGCAGTGGACTTCAATAATTTGCACACCTAATGGCCCAAACTGTGAAGTGGTCTGAGGAGTTTCTGTATAATGGAAGGGAATTTGTGCTTGTAAAATCGGAATGCAAAAAACAACAACAGACCTTAGCCACAGGTGAACTTGAAATGAATCCGTAATTAATAAAGGCTGTTCTTGGACGACTGTGCCTGATAAATAGCTATCAGAACCAGCTCTCATTATCCAACAACAAAATCAATCTATTGCGCAAAGTTAGAATCAGTATGACACAGGCTTAGAAAAAAGGACCGACTACCTCCAGTGCATGCCAAAACTCTTGAGAGTTTGATAATTGAAGTGCTTCCTCAAAGAAGCTGTTGACTGTGGATCTGTGGGTAAGAAACAAGAAAGGTGAGGGAGCATCATAGGAGTTGAAATTTAAACATAGAAAGTATGGAAAAATGAAGTTGGGACAGGGCATGGAAACACATAGTGGCTAAGCCTTGAAAGTGCATTTAGGAAGGAGGAAAGGACAGAAGACAAGTTTACGGCTGGACTCGTCTTTTGGTTGTAGTCACTGCATACATCTCACCAGACATTCGTGTTCTGTAGCTGTCAAGTTGCCCCTCTTAATTTTAGGGAAGAAAACTAGAGCTGCCCCCCTCTCTCTCTCTCTCTCTCTATTTACTGTACATCCAGTTTCATTGCTGGTTGAAATGCAGCCTCCATTAGCATACTAAATGCCAGCAGATTAGGCCTTATGGTCTATCAAGTCTGCTCGAACCTCAGAACCCCTGTTGGGAACCCAGGCCCTCCCCCCCCCCGTAGTGTTCTGATAACCCTTCTGTATCTGTCCCACCCTCTCTTGAAGCCCTCCACATTATAAATCTGGACCCGCTCACCAGGCAGCCCATTCCACGGATCCACCACCCTCTCTGTAAAAAACCTCCTCCTCTTTCCCTCCTCATCCTACCTCCTTCCAACTTCAAACCATGCCCTCTCGTGAGACCTCCCTCCTTTAGTTTAAAGATCCCTTCCCTGTTTACCCTATTTATTCCCTTGATGTACTTGAAGACCTCAATCATGTCCCCCTGTCTCTCCTCCTCCAAAGTAAACAGTCTGAGCTCTTCAAGCCTATCCTCATACGTCAACTCCCCCAGTCCTCAAATCATCCTGGTGGCCCTCCTCTGTACCCTCTCCAGGAGCTGTATGTCCCTCTTTAAGTGAGGTCTCCAGTACTGTACACAGTACTCGAGGTGAGGCCTCACCAGCCCATTGTACAGCGGCAGAATCACTTCCCTGCTCCTAGAGGTGATCCCCCTTACAATGCATCCCAACATCCTGTTTGCTTTGCTAGCTGGTCTCCTGCACTGCTCAGAGTTATTCATACACGTATCCACCATGACCCCTAGGTCTTTTTCCCCCAGACGAGGCCTCCAGCACCACCCCTCCCAGGGTGTACCTATGTTTGGGGTTTCCCCACCCAAGATGAAACACCTTGCACTTGGTTGCACTGAAATGTAACTTCCATGTGACAGCCCAACTTTCAAGGGTGTCCAGGTCCCCTTGCAGGGATAACCTCCCTTCCTCCCCCTCAACTACTGCTCCTTCCTTGGAATTGTCGATGAAGAGACTCATCTCACACCCTATACCCACCCTGATGTCAGATATGTATGCATTAAACAGGAACATTGCCACATTGGTGGTATTCAGGGCCTGGTTGATTCCTCCTAAAGGTTAGCCTTGAAGAGAACCAGACAACTTTGGAAATATTTGGAAAACATAATATTTATACACATTTAGTTTCCATTTAATTTATCTTCAATTGAGTCCTACTAGCCAGCAGGGATTAAAGACTGTGAACATTTTCCCACTCCATAGACCATCCAGTGTTTTCTGGATACTGATGAGGTGGGGGGAGGGTAGAGAACAGGCTCTCAGTCACTGTAACCCACAGGGACAAGAGTAGTTCAGTTGAAAGCACCTGCTGTGTTCATGAGGAACTGGAGGCATAGTGGTTGGTCACCTCCAGGTACATCTGGCAGTCTGCTTTAGAATTCTCTCATACCCACGGGACTGAGTCCCTTAATCTGTCACAGGCTGTAACTTGAACTCACTCAGCTCAATTCCCACTCCCACATCCATTCGTTCTTGGACTGGGTACTCTCCTCCCATCCCTACTCCACTGTTACAGCAAATACCCTACCAGATGCATTCGGCAACCACCACACAGCATCTTGCATCAGGAAAATCTGGCGTTCACCTGGCCCACCCTGCAGCCCTATTACACTGATTGGCCACCTTTAGACACTAATTTCAAGGCGAGGACATTTGTAATTGCTTGCGGTGTGTTTCTAGTGCCCCCTTCATAATGCACAGGTTTCCCAGTGTTTGGCCCTCACCAGTTCCCAGAATGAGCAGAAATGGTTGTGTAGCCTTCAGCTGAGAGCCAATGGAGAAAATCCCTAACAAGTGGAGCTGCTGCTACATTATTATTGCAGTCAAACTACTAAGAAGGGTGTTCTGAAAAGACTAGTTATTTGCTACATTTTCCTTTAAAGCCAAGCTTGTAAGTGATAGAGTGGAATTTTTGGTTTTCCCTGGCATGACACTTAAGAGTTTTTCTTTAAAGTAAACCAGTCAGTTGCATATGAAAGTCGTGCCTGCCTCTACTTCAGAGATGTAGGATGACTCTGAAAACTGACAGGGCCCTAGATGAAAATGTATTTTAAAAAAAAATCTGGAGCTGTAGGTTTTTAGCTGTTCTATGGTACATTTCGGACGTTTTTAATACAATGCTATGATAATTTTCTAGTCACAATAGTAATAAAAACGAGTATCTCAAACACCTCCCTCACACCATCCCCTGCCAATAAGTCCCTAGTGTCCGTCGGCACCCCCCTCACTCCATCTCATCCTATGTCAGTAAGCACCTAGCATCCAGTGGTACTTCCCTCCCTCACCCCCTCCTTGAAAATAAGTCCCTGGGGTCTTTTGGCCCCGCCATCTAATGCCAAGACAATCCATAGCATCCAGTATAATCTCCTTTTCTCACCCCATCCCATGACAGTAAATCCTTGGAATTCAGTGGCACCCCTTCACTCCATTCCATGCCAGTAACCCCTAGCATCATATGGAACCCCCAACCTTCAAGCCATTAAGTCCCTGCCATCCCGCTGTACCTCCTTACCTCACCCTATCCCAGGCCAAGACAACCCTGGCATCCCTTGCTTCCACCTCCCTTATCCAATTCCATGCCAAAAAATCTTGGGTATCCAGTGGTCACCCATTCTGTGCAAATTAGTCCCTTAACTCTAGTTTAGTTGACCCTCACCATTCCCAAAAGTCTCCTGCAGCCAGCAGTAGCCCCCCTCCTGCTGAGTGCAGCTCAAGCCACCCATGGGGATGGTGATGACCCATGGAGCCTGCTTCGTTGCGAGGAGTGGTGCTTTTGCACAAGCATGCTGCACTGCACAAGGCAGTTGGAGGCAAATGCTCAATGTCATGGTTGCACAGGAAAAAGTAAGGAAAACAAGGCACAATGATGTGATCCTGCCCTTGTACAGGTCCTTGGTCAGGACACAGTTGGAGTACTGCATGCAACACTGGCATCTATACCTAATGAAGGATATCAGGCTGCTCAAGGCGGTGCAGCATAGGGCAATGAAAATGAAACAGGGGATGGAAGGCAGAACCTACGAAGAAAGGCTGAGACACTTGAGTTTGTTCACCCTGAAGGAGGGAAGGGATTGGGTATATGACTGTAACTTTCAAGTACTTCAGGGGATCAACAAATCTGGCACAGATGGGTTATTTAAACTGAGGAAAAGAAGGGACACAAGGAGGCACGGGCTAAGACTGGAGGGAGGTAGATTCAGGAGGGAGATGAGGAGGCTTTATTACACTGAGAGGGTGGTGTCGAAATAGAACGCTGTGCCAGAGGAGATGGTGGCATGCAGGACAGTGGGAAGTTTCGAAAGGGCATGGGACAGGATGGGGGGAGCTGGCTAAACAATGCTGAGCAGTTACCAGAGGTGAATGGGGGGGGGAGATGGGGCAGCTGCAATAGAAGGGTGATAGCTGCGCATTCGAGCAGACTTGATGGACCGTGAGGCCTGTTTCTGCTGGCAAGTTTCATATGTTCGTAAAATCACAGTGCCACAAACATGACTGATGGTGCTCTTGGACCCTGCCCTGGGTTGGGACCATGCCCTGTGGACACCTTCAGTGTAAGAAGAGGGGTTTGGGAAGGTTGGACTGGGGGGTATGTCCCCATATCTCAGGACTGAGTGGGCGGTATTGAAGAAGAACCAGCAATACAGAAGAAAGAAAAACCAAAAAACAAAACTCTGTTTAGTTCTCCTTTGACAATCATAAAAGTTCCAGCATCCACAAAAGCGCCGGGTATGCTATTCAAAATGTTCACCTCTCTCCCTCAGTAGAACCCATCCACACCATGCTGGACTGCTCTTTGGGTTTCCCCTTTCCTTTAAAGCAGAAAGCACTACCTCTGCAGCACTTCTTAGACTCCTCCAGTCCAGTCTTTGCTGAGAGTTGGGTCAGCGCCATGAACCAGTGTATCTCGCAAGGGAGCACAATGCGCTACCTAAAATGTACACCTGTGTGTACAGTTCACAGTTTGTGAGAGTGACATGCTCATAAGCAGGCCTAAGTGTCTTGTTACCCAGACAGAGAAACATAAAATTTGACGGCGGATAAGGACCGCTTGGCCCACCAAGTCTGCCCATTTTCCTACTTGATGGATAAGCTGCAGATCCTAGTTAACCAACAGCCTACTTCCTCCTACCCCCCACTAGAACTGCCTTATGTCTGTCCCATGCATTCTTGAATTTCCCCACTGTTCTTGACTCCATGACCTCCTCAGAAAGGCCATTCCATGCATCCACAACCCTCTCCATGAAAAAATACTTCCTCACATTACCTCTGAGCTGTCCCCACTCTATTTTCAAATTGTGCCCCCTTGTTCTTGCACATCTCTTTTTCTGAAAGATACTACCCTCTTGGACTTTGTTGATTCCCTTGAGATAGTTTCTATCATGCCCCCCCTTTCCCTTCTTTCCTCAAGTGTATACATATTAAGCTCCTTTAGTCTCTTTTCATACGTCTTCTGCTGCAAACCCTGCACCATTTTGGTTGCCCTCCTCTGGACAGCCTCCACTCTGTCTATGTCTTTGCAGAGATGGGGTCTCCAGAACTGCACACAGTACTCCAGATGGGGTCTCACCAACTGTCTGTACAGAGGGATAACAACTTCCTGTTTTCTACTGTTGATGCTTCTCCCTATGCATCCCAGTATCCCCCAGCCTTCCTTACTGCCTTCTCACATTGCTTGCCCACCTTTAGGTCATCTGATATAATTACCCTCAAGTCCCTTTCCAAAGGCAGTTCTACCAAGGCAGAGGCGCTAACACTTTGGCGAGAGGGAGCTTCAGTACTGAACTTATAGCCGATTGCCATAAAGATCCAGGAAAATTTGAAAGGAACGGGGCACCATGCATGCTATAGAGTGCTGCAAGAGGCGACGAATTTGCTCCTCTTAAATAGGTGTAAGAAGGAAAAAGGACATAAAATTCAGAGTTTTCAATCCAGCTGCTTGTAATATATAGAACAATTCAGGGAATGTGGATGTGCACATGGTGCAGGGGCAGTGCAGAGCAAGAAGGAAGAGTTGTCCCTAAAATGCATACAACAACCATGAACTGTCTGTGCTTGGACTCAATGAGAACAGACACCAAAAAGTTTCAGCAAGCAAGCAGCGTTCTTTAATGAATCTTTGCATAGCAGATGCTTGCAGAAAGTTTGCTTCTATAATACTATTGTATGTAAAATCTATGTTCAACCTATGTAAACCTGTTTGTCTGACTGCTGTAAATCTGTAACAATGTTGTCCTCTCTGTGACTAGGTACCTTTGTAAACGAGCCTCTGGCTCAAAGGTTGCAAATCCAATTTTTAACAAATAAATAAATAATATAATCTAATAATGAACATACAACGTATGCATATTTGTGTGTATTTGACTGTTTATTTGTAAAACCGAATAAAAGACAATAGACGCAGCACAAACTGCCTTGTCACATTGCTCTGCTTGAACTTCGTCAGAGGCCGGGTTACAGAACCTGGGTACCATTGTTTTTTTGTACCACAAGTCTTCTGTACTAAAATATTTAGAAAAACAATAAGAACCTGCAGCTGCACTATCTGTATGTCAGCCCGGAATCCTGAGCTTTGGCTGACAGGCGGAGTGGGGGAGGGGGCCAGCAAGATGTGTCACAGAGGGAAGGTGCTTGGCTCCCGGAGGGAGAGCACAGACCACCTGCCATTCGATGCTCACCACAGAGATGCATTGCTGTTGGCTGTGAAGGCTGCTGCTCACCTGGTAGAAGGCAGGATGCACTCCACAAGTCCCCAGACCATCCTCCCCCTGCAGCTACCCTCCTAAGCACACAAACTAACACCCACTCCAGTCAACCACAGTATCTACAGCTGCAAATGCCCTAAGCCCTGGTCCAGCTGCCGAGCCTGACCATCCACCCATCTGGACCTTTCCATCCACTGGACTGCAGGCTCCTCACCAGAATCCCCCAGCAAACAACCCTCCTAGCAGCTAGACTTTTCCTGACCACAAACCTGTCCCGCCCCCAACCCAACCCTGAGCACCCTCCCAGGACCTAGACCAGCCTCTCACCCCCAGAGGATCACCCTCCCTGTACCCACCCGAACCACATTTCGGCCTATGGACTAGCTCCACCTCCACCCACCCCCACAGCTGGACTACTCTTCCAGTCCCCAGACCATCCACCAATAAATCTCCCTTGCGTTGCAGCTGGATCAGCACAACTTGGTGCCGCGCTCAACGTCCTCGCGCTGCACCCTTCTACTTTCTTTCCAGTTCCGCAGATCTGTCCTTGAACGCAATAGGGGTCCTTAATCATCCGGTATCCTCGATCTGACGAATGAGGAAACCGAGCTCACAAGACACCGGCATGTTGCCCACGCAAGTTAACCTGGTGTTGGATAGGGATCCAACCCCAATATATAAACTGCCACATATTTTAAGATGTCAATCACCTGTAATCGAATTCGTTTTTAATGCAACAGTGGCGGCAATTATTTTGAATGTAGATAACTCTGGAAGTGTACAGTACTTGTTGACTTACCCTCTCCGCAGGGATTTTTGATCAAGTTCCTGTTTACACCACAATAAAACAGTTTCCAGTCTTCTGGCGCGGGTCGGCTCAACAACCCCTCCCTGTCACACTTCAGTTTCCACAGAGCCTGACTGTCTACGATCTCTCTCCATTTGCGACACACCAGCCGGCAGTGCTTGAGCAGGCTACCTGCGGGGACGTGGCTCAGTATCACAAAAATCAAGTCCTCTGGTAACAAAGACAGGTCTAGTAAGAGCTGGCACGGAGGTTCTTGGGACCGACTTAGATGTTGCCGAACTGCAGAAAGCACTTTTTTCCTGGTTGGTTGCATGACTTCACTCGAGATGGCAGGACAAGCAGGCTATACTACCACGCCATTTAGTCAAGTGATGGGTGTGTTATTAATGTCTTCCTCCTTTAGTTTCACTTTATGTTTGACTACCGTCACTTCCTCCTTTTTGGTTAGCTGTAATTCATGAAGAATTCGAAAGAGCGAGCTTGGTACAGAGTCTGTTCAACTACAGTACACAGAAGTCTCCCCTCCCAGGACTGTGAAGTTAGGGGACTGTAGACACTATAAAACTAGATAGAAAAGGCTAATTTGGTACCGCCCCTTTGAGGAAGCAAGTAAAGTCTGACCCATAGAACTAGAAGAGAGATTAGAATGGCAACTCCGCCTCCTGAGGCACGTAAAGCTCGCCGCCATATTGCGGATGTCAAGAGCCGGAATCGGGCTTGTTTGTAGCCACATCTGTTTAGCCGCGCCCATGGTTAAAGTGTATAAAATGGCAGGGTAAAATCATGTAATCTGATTGGCTCTTATTTATGTATAAAATATGGTTTACACATGGCTGAAAAAAAAGGAGTGTGGAACCCAGATCAATGGGCATTTGGAACACAGGCACTTCAGTTAGTCCCCTACAGCCAGAACTGATCTTCCACCACAAACATGGATGCTACCTTTACACTGTAAAAAAAACTTCATCTGGGCCCTAAAAATAAAACAAATTAATTAAATGTTGTTTCCCTGATTTTCACAAGCTCCTTATGTGCATAAACAACAGACCCTCCAACTGTACTGTTTTTGGTGGTACAATACTGTTTTTTGTCATTTGGTACCAGATCCTGGCTGGTCCATACCATGTACCGAATTTGCCACCTCGTCACAGTCTTCAATTTGATTTGTCCCTCTGAAATCTTATCTTTATTTTTTTTGCTGGTCTGGAGCTGTCAGCTGGCACAGTCTGAGGCAGAGTTCTGGTGCCCGTGGTAACCAGAGCGCATCACCACTGTGCTGCCCTACAGTGGCACCACCAGCAGAGGGCTCCTCGACAATGTGATGACCCCCGTAGCACTGAGTGTGCTTTCTTGCTCTGCACAGGCTGTTTCCTGATGTTCCATGATTTGGCAGGACCTACTGTCAGTCATCTGACCGTTGCTCTTCTGACTCACTTGTGCAGGTGCTCTACTAGTCTCTCTCGGGACAGTGGAGCACATTTGTCCAATCAGATCGGGACAGCATCAAGAAGTTCTACCCTGTCTAAGTACGGGCGGGTGCATCTGCGACCGACGGATTTTGAAAAATAACCGGTTGGGTCAATCAGGCACTGGCAGCCACTATAGCGGACTTTACACTGGAGAACTTCTTCGCTACATGTTCCCTATCCCACCGACCAGGTTACCTAAACTTGAATCTGACTCACACAGGCAGCTGAGCTGAGCACTAGTTGACACCAGGTTAAGGTAATTATTTATAACTTCTTGGCACCCCCAGTAAACTAAAGGGTTCCTATTGGGTCCAGCACTGCAAGTCTTACTTGCCGGATGTCGTCCCTGTGGGCCTGCCTGGCCCTGTTAGCTGCACACCCAGAGCTGACCAGCTGCTGCAGTGCTTTAGCTTTAGTCTTCTTCGCCGGGCTCGGCCTGTTATACCTGTGCCTGGGTTACCGGGCCATTGGCAGCGGGCACAGTAAGGAAGCCTGGGCGAGCCAAGGAACAACGTGACGGCAGCCCCCCTCCCTCCACTGCCGCTGGTGAGTACCCAACCCCAGTTGCAGTACCTTGCTTTCGGGTATGTAATTTTTTCTGCCCCTCTCAATATATGTTATTAATCCCAACATGTAAATGCACAGTCTTGCACTGCTAGTGATTCCTAAACTGTAATGTTTCATTGATATCCAGTAAGTAAAATATTGAATGGGCCCACACAAAACTCAAGTAACCATTGGCAAGGGGTACCCTCGTTCACTGCCAACACAGAATTGTATCTATTTTGTTCTGTGAAATGTTGGAGGTTCTGAAACAAATTGGAAACAATAAGTATTGTTTATAGTTTTCACTACAACTGTTTCTTTGCTGACAGTGAAAAATCCCCCTTCTATCTTTACCTGCTCATCAGGGAACTGTCTTCTTCTTGCCCTCACAGAGAAATAATTGAGTCTCTGGCTGTAACAAAGGCCTTTGTTGTCTGTGTGTACAGAGTGTTAGGAGAGAAACACTCTGCCAGTGGAGCTGAGCAGAATTTTGGATCCATGTATTCCATGGTAAACATTTAAAGCAATAAGGCACAACAGGGTGTGGGTTATTGGGGATTTACCCACGCCTTGTGTGGTGTGTCACGAGGCACAGCCAACTGACTTAACCACAAAAGAAGTGGGTAAATCACCCAATAACTCACACCCTGGAGTGCCTTATTGCGATTATACAATGGACCCATGTGTAAAATTAATTTAAAATGTGTTTAAATATGTTTTTTATAAATGCCATTCCTCGGGTGTGGGTTATGCAGGAATAATTACTGGTGATCAATTTTTTCAATTGGATCACCAAGTTGATATTTGCCGTAATAACCAGTTGGTTATTACGGCATTCACGCGCTCCATCTATCAAAAGGAAGCACTCCCCTCATTGGCTGCTATTTTCTGTGTGGGCGGGCTAAACAGTTCTGAAAACATGGCGGCAGCTCCATATCTTAGTTAGCGAGGAGCCGCCACAGTTACATCGTCACCTAATCGTTCGTTTTATTTCTTTTGTTGCTCCTACTTAAACTAGTACCATTTATTTTTTTAAAGTATCTGGTTGATCCTGCATTTCGCTAGCTTTGCGCGACACACACCGTTGGTGTCTGACAGTCTGTGGCTGACACAGGTAAGCGCGAGCATAATCGCAATCATGGGTTTTAGCCAGTTTACTTAAAAAATATTGTCCCAATCTGAGAGTACGGTGAGCTGGCAGGTGATGTGGGGCAAGAGGGAGAGGAACTGGGACTGCTGCACAGCTCAGCTGGTTAATTTAGAGTGGGAGCTGGGGGAGGAAGCTGCGGCATTTGGTGCAGAGAACTACAGTAAAGCTGCCATGGGGATTTCTTGTTTTCAAAGTGTGTGTCTGTGTGTGTGTGTGTGTGTGTGTGTGTGTGTGTGTGTGTGTGTGTGTCAGTGTGTGTGTGTGTGTCTCTGTCTGTGTGGAGTGAGTGTAAGTGTGTATGTGTGTGTGTGTGAGTGATCACAGCACTAGGGTTGGAAAAAATTGCTCTCCAGCAAATTATATAAAATAAAAAATGGGGAAGTGTGTATCCTATGAGAATTTAATGAGCACCTTCGGTGTGGGATGCTTTCATAAACCCCTCGGGCTTCACCCTCGGGGTTTATGTAGCATCCCACACCTTGGGTATGCATTAAATTCTCATAACACACACTCCACCATCCTTTATTCTCTATTTATACAATGGTATGTTAAATTCCTGTAACCTCATTGGTCAAAACATGTCACATGACCATGGGTAAATTCTCCCTGACCACTGGCCGCGTTGTCTTTCCTGCTGACACAAAACCGTCACTTGCACTTAGCGGTAAGCAGCGGGCAGAAAAAATTCAAGAAATTATAAAATAAAAATTACAGTTTCACATACATGTGATATGTCTGTAACCTCCTCCCTCTACTAGTTCACCGAATGCACTTTAACAACAGAAGCAGGATAAATTCTTTTAACTTTCACTCACTTCTGCTCGACTGCTTTAGGGGTTTACTCTTCAGCAGGCAGCAGCTCCAGTCCAGGCAAAAGGTAACACACACCAGAAACTACCCTACTCCCCTCCCTGTCTAGGGGTTGATTGTTTACTGGCTCTGGGAAAGGGAGTGGTACTGTCTTGACTGTAAGCACATATAGGAGGGAATACAAATCTCAGTACCTTTAAAGTTGAATGAATTCAGGTTCCCTGGTGATGGCTCGAGCTCCATCTAAGCATTGGCTCCGTGGTCTCTCTCACACCCAACACCTCAGGAAATGGCAGGCTCCAGGGGCAGGCTGTAAAACAGATCTTACTTCATGAGGGATCTTGCAGTATGTATTCAAAAGTAGGACTAAGCCACCAGGCGTCGGGATCCCACAGAAAAATCTCTAGCTAGCAGTCTCTGGCAGGGACCTCCCCCGCATCAGGTGACCAGCGTCAGCCAATTTCAGTATAAATGGGCGGTCCCGACACCCGCCCTTCAGTTCTTTCTAGCCATCCGCTTACGAAAGTACCTCATAGAAGAACAGCGCTCGCTTATCTCACCATTTTGGATAAGTATAAATCCTTTTCGACATTTACTACATTATTCTGATAATTGTGTGTTACTACCTCACTGTGCATGTCGTCCCCAACGCCATCGGAATCGCATAAAAACAAGTGCGACTCGTGTGGATCCCAGCTCCCTCACGGCCATTCCCTCTGCCAGACCACCGCGTGAAGGAGCGTGAACACTGCCGAAAATTCAACCCTGCTACCTGGAAATGAAGGCAGCAGTCCCTGGAGGCCCATTTACTCAAAAAGAAAATGGCATCCATGGAAAAGGAACTGAAGAAATTGAGGCAGGCGTCAACTTCTCCTGAGGGCCGTCATAAGAAAAAGAGGGACAAGGAGAAACACCGGGATCGGGACACACCTTCCACAGAGGCCGCGACATTGGCTGAAATTGTGGCTCTCCAGGTAACTTCCCCTCCAGGGGATTGTCCTTTGACAGTCGCCTTAGTGGTATCTAAGCTGGCATCTACTTCCCCCGTTGAGCTCGGGCATCACTGGGAGCCTCTGGGGCAAGGAGACCTGCACATCTCCGCTTATGGCCTCTAAACCCAGGCCTACCAGTAAGAGTGCATCCAATAAGCCGGGTGTCGTCCCTACTGACATCCACCCGGACACGGCTGATAAGTCGGACGTCGGCACACCCGATATCCGCCCAGTCGGTGATCCATCGACAGGCTCTTCCTGTACACCTGACGCTGGAGAGTCGCCACAGTGCACACCTGTTGCGTTGCCCACTGAGGTTCCCGTGTCCCCTCCAGCTGCTCCTGAGGAGCTTACTCCTCCTTCCCCGGCTGAGGTCAAGGAGTCTGGAATGCTGTTATTGGGGCTGTCCCCAGCGCCGGACCTGACATCAGACAATCCGATGTCATCCTCCGGCATTCCGCTTCCTGACGATAGACCTACACTGTCAGAACCATCCAGGTTCACAGACGCTCCTGCGGGCCCTCCCTCGGGCCCTACGCCCTCCAGGCCAACGCATGACCCGTCTGTTCTGCCCACAGGGCCAACTCTGGGACCTTTGACTTTGTCAGAGCCCCCGACTCCGCAGTATCCAGCTCCTCAGTACCAAACGCTGCAGTACCCGACACCGGGCCTCCTACTGTCGGGTTATGGGTACTTTTACTATGGGTTTCCAGGTTGCCCGTATCCAAGCCCTCCTCCTCCACCTACCCCACAGCCTCAGGTGGACTTGAGGGAGGTCTTGACCCCCTGATGGGCTGAAGCTAAGGTGCAGCTCACCCAAGAGGTCGAGAAATGCCTACCAACACTGGACCCCTCACATCGGCGAGAAGAGACTCCCCTACCTATCCCTCCTATCCCCACACAGTCCCCATTTTCATTGCAGGAGTTTACTGTCACCCTGGTCAGCCACATTCCAACGTCACTGACTTGGTCTCTAAGCTGTCCTCGCTTGCCGGCGGTGGTGAACTTTTCATCTTGGCAACTTAAATCTAAACTAGCTGGCCCCATCACTGGCTAACATCCGCTCCACCATCGAAGCCTTAAACCTCCATCAGCTGATCCAGGAACCCACTCATCTAAACCATAAAACACTAAACCACTCACTGCTGGACCTGGTCCTCACCTCCCATCCACATCAAGTAGTGTCCTCAGGGCTACTTTCTGACTCTATTAGTGACCACCATATGACATTCGTAGTGCGGAAAATACATAGGCCTAAATTCCCTGCTAAAATTATTCTCATTCATCCCTTCGCATCACTCTACCTGCAATCCTTGCTTCACAACCTTATGCAAACAGCTTGGTCCTCCCTTATCACAGCAGCTTCTGTGAACACTGCCCTTGCTTATTTCACCTCTAAGTTTCTGCAGGTCTGGAGCTCTCATGCCCCACTCCACAAAACCAGGGTTCGCGGCAGCCACCTCCCCTGTGTCACTCCAGAGCTTCTAACCTGCCAACGTGCTCGCAACCCGGCATGGCGCAAAGCCAAAGCCTCCAACTGCCCTGGAGATCACCAGCGCTACCATGAGTTGCAGAATGGCTGCACCAAAGCAATCCGCCTTGCTAAATCAGAGCATTTCAAACTCTACTTCCAAACTAATACAAATAGCCCTTCTAAATTCTGGAAGGTTGTTCACTCCCTCTTCTCATCTTCCTCCACCCCTCCGCCCCCCCCATGCACAACCATTCTCTTCTCTCAGAACCTGTCAATATTGTTGATTGCTTCAACTCCCACTTTGCCACCTGTGCCTCTTCTCTGCTATGCACCCTCCTTAGCACTTCTCCTGCCCTGCTGCCTCTTGTGCCCCTTGCACTGTCCCCACTCACTCCTTCTCCCTCGCCCCATGTCAACCCCTCCTCCAATCCCCTCCCCTGCTCCTCTGCCCCGTCCCCCTCCACACCTCCCCCATTCTCCTTCTCCTGTCACCCCTGCTTCTACCCCACAAGCTTTCCTGGCCCTAATCCCTACCAAAGGCTCTTCGCCTGATGGCCTTGCCCCCAGGCTCCTACACATCTCTGCTCCTGCCATAGCCTTCCCACTCTCCCTGTTACTAAACCTCTCCTTTGTGACTGCCACTGTGCCCTCTGCCTGGAAACATGCTGTCGTCCTCCCCCTACCGAAGGGTGGTGACCCCTCCTCCCATGGTAACTATCGTCCTATCTCCCTACTGTTAACCTTGGCTAAACTACAGGAACACATAGCACTCAAACAACTCTCTCTGTTTCTCTCAGACTCTGCTTTTTTCACCCCTTTCCAGTCTGGCTTCAGGAAATCCCACTCTACCACCACCTCACTCTTAAGATTAACTGACACCATCTCTTCAGGCTTTGACAAAGGGCACATTACATCAGTTATCTGTATAGACCTGGCTAAAGCCATTGACACTGTTTCTCACCCCCTCCTCCTTCATAGCCTTTCAGCTGCTGGTCTGTCCCCATCTGCTACAGGATGGTTCAGTGCCTACCTGTCCGGCAGGTCGCAATCAGAAAGAATTGCTGATGCTATCTCTTCTCCCCTGCCTATAACCACTGGAGTCCCTCAAGGCTCTGTGCTAGGCCCCATTCTGTTCTCCATCTTTTTAAATGACCCCCCCGGGTTTGCACTTCATCCAGCATCCACATGTATGCGGATGATACAGTACTGTTTACCTCTTGCAGTACTATTGCTGATGTTACTGCCAGGCTCCAGTCCGACTTCACCAAAGTCCAACTCTGGTTTAGTTCTCATCATCTCTTTCTAAATGCCAAGAAGATGGTCTCCATGTCCTTTACCACAAGGCAGAGACTCACTAGGCTAACTCACCTCCCTTCCTTCCACACCCTCGATGGGACTGCTCCAGAGGACTCCTCCTCTTTCAGGTATCTCGGCATCTGGCTGGACAGACACCTTGACTTCTCTGTACATATTGATACCATTCTGAAAAAACTAAGGCCTAAGCTTGGAGCACTTTACAGGAACCGCAGTTGCATCCTGCTTGCCGCCAGGCTTGAGCTGGTACAGAAGATGATCATGCCCATTTTTGACTACTGCAACATAGTCTACGATGCTGCCCCACAGTCCCACCTATCCACACTGAACTCTCTCTTTAACTCCTTGTTTTGCTCTAAATGCCCCCTCCCGTACCTCTACCGCGCTCTCAACCTTCTTCCCCTACACTCCCGGTGCATGCTCCATGGTGCTAAATTCATCTCTAAATTCTGGCTTGGTACTCTCCCCTCATATATCTCCTCCACTCTTGGCACCCCTACCCTCTCCCTCTTTTCCCTGAGATCCCATGCTGATAATTGCACCCTCTCACTCCCCTGCAGAACAACTGCCTCTGGCCAAAAAGCCTTCTCCTACCACCTGCCTAAAATGTGGAATGCTCTCCCCCCACAAATCCATCACTCCTCCTCCCTTTACTCCCTTACCGCTGCATTGCACAACTACCTCACACCCTCTTGCACCTGCTCCTGACCCCCCTCCTTATCTGTCTCCCTCTCTGTCTTTCTCTCCCTCTCCTCCTCTCACCCTCTCCCCACTTGCACTTACACTTATAGACCAGCTCTTAAATAGAGGTGACTGGTTCCTATGTGCTCACCCTGCTGCATATTTCACTACTGTGCTGTCTGTATTTTATGCATTGTCAACCTTGTATCCTATTGCTCGTTACCCATGCTGATTCTACTTTGTATGCTGTTCCTAAAATCTGCTGCACTGAAACTCTACAACAGCCTATATTGTCTCATGTGCCATGCTCCTGTTATAACTGTATGTATAATTTACACAACTTGTATGTATTTACCTGAACTTGTATTCTGTATATCCCTTTCCCCTTCCCCCAGGATGTACCGTGAGACGAGCATTAAGTTACTCAGTGTATCTTTCCTGGTGAAACAATTCAATAAATAAATAAATAAATACCTCTGCCTGACACCAGAGCTGAACCATCTGGTCCTCTGGCCAGGGAAGACACGTTTCCTTGGGGAACCCCCAGAGAGGGCAATCCTCCTACACCTAGGGAGGACTCTTCATCTTTTTCATTGGAGTCTTCAGAATCAGATTTGGACTCTGGATGCGCTGACCTAGAAGACGAGCCCCATACTCCAGATAAATCCAGGCCACAAAGTTCTCTGAAGTCTCCTCTGGAAGGCCCTTCTTTTCCGGAACTGCTAAAGAAAATCCAGGCTGCCTGTAAAAGGTAATCAGTGGAGCCAGATCCCCAGTGTAAGAAGGTCGCAGTCCATCTGGACCTCCTGGAGACTTCTCCCACCCTGATTCCACCCTGGATAGAGCCTGATGCAGATCTTGGTTCCACTATTTGGAAGCAACCTTCCTCATTAAGCCCCCTTCCTCGGAAGGCAGACAGGCTATATCAGGCTCCTGAGGGGAAGGACTTTCTCAGCCTTCACTCCAAGGCTGACTCAGTGGTGATTAGTGCTGCACATGACCAATCAACCAACCCGAAGCACCTCAGCTCGTCCCCTCCTGACAAGGAGTCCTGTCTTCTGGACCATCATCATCAATTTATTGGAAAGCAAAATTGAGAAAAAATCTCTCATTTACAATTGCATCCATCAGAATAAAACATAATACATATATACAGTAAACATACTTAAAGTACATGAGTTCACAGATTGTGCAGTTATAATTCACTTAAAACAGCTACATTCACATATCATAACTCTAACAAGCAGTCGTTTAAAGTGCGACATTGTAATAATAAATGTCAATTTAAGTTTTTTTTTTTTTTAATAGATATTCAAGTCATAGGAACAGCAACAGCCAACTACCAAATCTGGTTTTCAATCTTGGTACAAAATACCGAGGGAAATCAGCAGATCTAAGTGAATATCTGTTATGTTTTTTAATAATAACCGATCCTTGCAAATATGGGGGTAATTTATCCAAAGCAAATTTATAAACATAGAGCAACCAATGAGTTTGTCTATGGACTGATAATGACTGCCAACCTGATTCAGAATAAAGACTGCAGTGATGAGTCCGCCATGGAAGCCCAGTGATGAATCTACCAATACGGGGGAAAAACATTTATGCTTCTTCCACCCTGGGCAGGAGGGCCCTCAACTACATCGGCCACATAGGGGATTACCAGGAGGCCACCCTTAGTTTGAATCAAAACTGGACTCCCTCCCAGATTCCCAGACCAAGCAGGAACTGGAAGATCTTGTCCGCTCCGGTCTGCGCGCTCAGCCTATAGACACATGCTCCGTGCTACATATGATGCGGTGGACACAGCAGGCAGAAGCTCGGCCTTCACTGTATCCTTGCGGCATCATGCCTGGCTCCGAGTGTCAGGTCTGGTCCCTGAAGTGCAGTCAGCCATTCACAATGCTCCCTTCAGAGGATCAGTACTGTTTGGTGGTGATGTCAAGGACATCATTACCGAGTTGCAGGAGAAGGGTTTGGGACTGAAGTCTGTTCAGACAATGTACAAACCCTCTCTAGGGCAGAAACGGTCTTTTCAGCACCCCAGCCACCAAAAGAACAAACAGACGCAAGCCAGACATCCCAACAAACGTAAAGTCGCGTCAGCTGCCAAAGGCCCCCCAGCAAGAAAGCTCCCGGAGCCTCAGCCGCTATCCTGCCCTCTGCCTCCTGACTCCCTGCCTCTCCCACTGCTTCTGTCCAGTTCAGAGGAACCGGTAGGGGGGATATTCTCCTTCCATCTACCGGGTTGGGAGAGGATAATGGCAGACACTTGGGTGCTCCAGCTGATTTCAGCAGGACACTCGACAGAGTTCGCAGACCCCCTTCTCCCTCATCATACTGCCCCACTGACCTGCAGTTGGTACTGGAAGAAATCCACTCTCTTCTGCTGAAAGAGGCAATAGAACCTGTCCCCCCCATCTCCAGGGGACAGGTTACTACTCTCACTTCTTCCTAGTACCAAAGAAAACCGGGGACCTGAGGCCCATCCTCGACCTCAGCTCCCTCAATCAGTTTGTGGAGTACAAATGGTTCTGAATGCTGTCCCTTCCAAGCCTTTTTCCCATGCTTCAGCTGGGCCTGTGGCTGTGCGCCCTGGATATGCAGGATGCCTACCTCCATATCCCCATTTGACACTCCCACCGCAAGTACCTCTGCTTTTGTTTTCAGGGGTCCCACTACCGGTTCAGGACCCTCCCATTTGGTCTGTCCTCAGTCCCCCAAGTATTTACCAAATGCCTGGTAGTGGTGGCGGCTTTCCTGCATACCAAGGGGGCACAAGTCTTCCTCTATTTGGATGATTGGCTTCTGGCAGCCCCATCCAGGAAGGAACTCTTGGGCTCTCCTTCCCTCACCCTTCAAGTTTTTTCTGACCTGGGGATTACAGTCAACCTTGTCAAGTCCCATCTGATCCCTTGCCAACAGCTGCTGTTCATAGGAGCAGTGCTGGACATGGCCCTGGGCAAGGCTTTTTGCCCTGGACAGAGCTCAGACATTGTCAAACCAAGCTCAGTTCTTATTGGGTCTCAGAAGGGTCAAAGCCAGGAGGGTCCTCCGTCTTCTTGGCCTAATGGCGGCTGCCATCCTTACCGTCCCACTTGCTCATCTCCACATGAGGATCACTCACTAGACCCTATGGACTCAATGGGATCAGCCTCAGGATGACCTGGATCACAAGATCTTGGTGTCAGACCCAATGGTCAGGGACTTGCAGTGGTGGATGGTTCCAGAACACCTCAGTCAGGGGACTCCGTTCTGTACCACCCCTCCCACCCAGACCCTGACGACAGATGCGTCAGGGGCAGGTTGGGGTGCCCATCTTGGATTGCACCGGACTCAGGGAAACTGGTTTCAGTTCGAACAAAGACTCCACATAAACGTCCTCGAGCTGAGGGCATTCTGCTGTGCCCTCCAGGCTCTCCTTCCAGTTGTTCTTCCCAGTCACCTCCTCATACAATCAGACAACAGGTGCGTTGTCTGGTACCTCAACAAATGGAGGAATTCATTCCTATTCCCTCTGCAGGGAAGCAGTAAGAGTCTGGTACTGGGCGTCCCAGCACAGCATCCATCTGATGGCTGTCCATGTGCCAGGGATGGAGAACACTCTGGCGGACACCTTAAGTCACCCGTCAGCCAAGTCTCACAAGTGGGAATTCGACCAGGTTGTGGTAGACGATGTCTTCCAGCACTGGGGACTCCACAAATGGACCTCTTCGCCTTCCCCTACGATGCCAAACTTCCCGTCTTCTGCTCGCTCACTCCAGCGAGAGACATTTTTTGTCGGGATGCGCTGTCTCTGTGCTGGAAGGACAAATTCGTTTACGCCTTCCCTCTGATCCCGAGAGTGCTCAACAAGCTAAGGTCAGACGGAATGTGAATGACCCTCATCGCTCCTTTCTGGCCGTGGCAAGCCTGGCTCTCTCTTCTGCAACAGTTTTCCAAGGAACCTCCTCTTCCTCTACCACTGTCGTAGCACGTGCTGACCCAGGAGCAGGGAACCCTGGTCCATCCAGGCCTCAAGTCTCTTCACCTTCACGCATAGCTCCTTCAGACATAGCTGAAGCTCATTTTGGAGTTTCCCTTATGGTAGCAGACATCCTGGTGGAGGCCAGAAAGCTTTCCACCAGGTCCACTTACGCCATGAAGTGGAAGCGCTTCACCATCTGGGTGGGTTCTAAAAACCTATACCCTTTTTCTTGTCCAGCCAATAAGTTTCTGGACTGCCTTAGGTACCTATGCGACTTGGGCCTTAGTTACTCATCAGTGAAAGTACATATGGCAGCCATTTCGGCCTACCACATCCCTTTTGGGAGCAGGACATTTGCCCAACTAGAAGTTTCTAAGACTTTTCTGCAATAGGTCCTGCACCTAAGGCCCCCGATTTGCAACCCTGCTCCCCCTTGGGACCTAAACTTCATCCTGAAGAAGCTTATTCTGCCTCCCTTTGAACCTGCTGCTGAGGCAGAGCTAAAGTTTCTTTCTTGGAAGACATTATTTCTGGTGGCCATTACCTCAGTTCAGAGGATTTCAGAGCTGCAAGCCCTAATGTGCAAAATTCCCTATTTGATTTTCCACAAGGATAGGATGGCTATCGTGTCTAACTCAAAATTTCTTCCTTAAGTGGTGGCTGAATCTACTCTGAATCAGTCCATCAAGCTTCGGGCATTCTTCAAGGAGCACTCCAATCAAGGAGAGTACCTCTTTCATACCCTGGATGTACATAGAATTCTCAGATACTACACTCACAGGACTAAGGATCTCAGAAAAACTGATCAACTCTTTGTGTCTTTTGCTCACAAGCGAGAAGGCAATCCTGTTTCCAAGCAATGCCTTTCTAAATGGTTGGCCGATTGTATCACTTTCTGTTACAACAAGTATCACAAGACCCTTCCGGGTCAGGTCAAAGGTCACTCCACAAGAGGGGTCGTGGCCTCTGCTGCTTGTTTTAAGAATGTGTCAGCGGCTGAAATCTGTGCAGCCGCAACTTGGACTTCCGTCCATACCTTCCCGAAACATTACAGTTTGGACATTGCCTCTCGCCACAGAGTAGGCTTTGGGCTAGCTGTTATACAGGGACTCCTCTTGTGATCCCTGTTTAGAAGCTCAGCCTTTGTGAATGGTGTTTCCTCCTCCCACATTTCTTATTGTTCTAGACTGCTTGGGACTCAGTCCTACTTATGAATACCTACTGCAAGAGCCATCTCTAAGTAAGATAGTACAGTTACGTAAGAACTTACCATAACAGTAGATCTTCGAGAGAGGCTCTTGCAGTAGGTATTACCTTCCCTCCCTCCAACCCCTCAGTTTCTTCTATTTCAGATATGGGGGGCATATTCTCTTCTCTCCTGTCAGACTTTTGGCTCTTGATGGGAAAGAACTGGAGGGCGGGAGTCGGGACTGCCCCTTTATACCGACGTCAGCTGACGCTGGTCACCTTACATGGGAGTGGTCCCCGCCAGAGACTGCTAGCCAGAGATTTTTCCGTGGGGTCCTGACGCCTGGCGGTTTAGTCCTACTTGTGAATACCTACTGCAAGAGCCTCTCTTGAAGATCTACTGTTACGGTAAATTCTTGCGTAACTGTACTTTCATTAGGCAAACAGCAGAATAACACAAACAGATTCTTCCAGAAGTAGAAATAATCCAGGTCCAAACAATTTAAAATGCAAACTGATTAGCATTTATTTTGTTTCTCCACAAATGCTCAAGCAGTAACAACAGATGAGGATCCTCAGATTATTTCAGCACATTTTTCGGATTCTATGGCCTCGGCCATGGCACAATACTTGGGGGACCAAGGATTGGAACCTGCGACCTAGCGATTCTGTTCCCTGCCATTTTTTGAGCTAAACTGGGCTCATTTTCCTCTCAGAAAGCACCTTCTCAGTTTCCCCAAACCTTTTCGATTGTGGCCCCACCTGTGGGAGCAGAGGCTCAATTTATTTTTACACACTGGTATACTCTCTTCATTTTATGGGGGTACGATGGTACACTTTCAGGCAAATTGCAGTCCTTTTCACTAGAGGCCACACACAACATCAGATCCACAGACAGGGTTCTCTCAACTGCAGGGGCCTAAACCTTTCTGTACAGCAGCCACAAAACTTGACAGCATAGTACCTTAATGAATGGACACAGTCAGGCAGAGGGGTATCTGTCACCTACCTCACCAGAGACATCACTGCCACTTCAGTCTCAACAGGCCTTCCCATGGCAGCCACTCTTCTCTTCCTCTGTGGAGCTCCTCTCGATTCCCTTCAAAATTGCTGCTCCATATTGCTGCACTGTTCCCCCTTCTGACACTTATGGGGGACTCCATCCTTTTCTTTGTGACTTGGGGCAATCTTCCCCAGGTCCTGGGCTTCTCCAGCCCAGACTGACGGCCTCATGGCCCTGCAGCAGGCACCCACCCTCCTTGTATACTCCTCCTGCCTCTCAAATGCTAGACTCTCTCCCTTTCACACCAAATGGCGCTTTTTTCAAACAGACACGTACGCCTGAGCAAGAGCTTAATAAACACACGTGCTCGCACACTACCTCCTGCAGTGCCAAATGGCATTTAAAATTAGTAACCTCCGACTGGCACAGGGGTTACACTTTCCCTCACAGATATGCTTCACCTCCTGAGGAAGCTATCTCCACCCTGGCTAACCATGGTTGCTCTACACTGTGGGATAATGTACACTCTCCACAGGCCATCACATCCAGGCTCCACCAGGCTGACTGCATAAGAGCAGTTCATCAAGAACTAGGTAGGCAAACCCACCTACCTATGGTTCACTGGCTCCACTAAGGTACGTACTTCAATTCTGGTCTACCAGCAATGGCTGTTCCACCAGGCCAACGCCCCACCCCCGGATACCCTTACTTTAACTATTTCCGGTTCCAGCTCAGATCCCCATTGGACCCTTCAGCAGTACCCAACTAGGCCTAAACTGGCACCCATAAACACTTTACAAAACAGCAAAAACATTACCTATCTAACAGCTAGTAATATACTAAGCTAGGCTGCACCACCAGGGGGTGGCAGGCTAACCTCTAAGCTTATTGCTAACTACTAAATGCAGGAAGCCACCTTCAGTCGGACTACACATTTAGAAACTGTTGACATGTTCCCCCCACAGAAATTGTTAGCTGCTACTCTCACTAATATAACCCCTAACTACATCTGTATACTAACCTACTTAACAGTGGGATGGGGGAAGCACGCTTTTACCTAATTACTGTCCTTTTCACTCTGCTCAGGTGCACAATACAGTTTCTGGAAACTGTCTTTGTACTTTAAACGTCCAAACAACCCTGTCTTCAGCACCAGTGGGTGTGTGCTTATTTACTAGGTGGTCCCTACTTAACATTTCCTAAAATTCCTATCTAACTACTTACACCACATTGCAAATCATTGTTAATGAAATGTACATAAGAGTAAAACAAAAATTATAATTTTGTTAAACTGAAAAAAATAAAACACTGTCTAAGAGTAGCAACAGTTCTCAAATGCAGTTACTTACAACACCAGGGCGTTTGTACATTCTAACGAGCTTTGGTCTCTCTAAGTGCGATACCTAGCTGCAGGGTCCTCAGGTGCAAAATAGAAACATGGGTCAGGTTTAGTGCACTTCTCCTCGCAGTCATGACTCACTACTTAAGTACTTTAACCTGTGTCCAACTCTGTCCTGCACAAATGCAAAAGTCTTAAATAACGTGAGTCCTTCCCAGGTGGACGAGTTGCACATGGTCCTGGCTATCCTGTTGACCTTGTTCCAATCATAGGCAGGGTCTCTGACATCCACCTGGTTCCTGAGATGCACCTTCTCCATGGCTCCTTGAACACCTAGTCTGACCTCCTACATTCAGTGAAGTCCCACATTCTTCGCTTGATAGGGGTAATTGGTACCAGGATTTTCTAGCTTTAGGTAACGCCTTACCAATCTCTCAGCCTGACTCCAGTTAGGCAGAGACCTGATGCTTAGCCACAGGGCCACCTCCTCAACAACCCCATTCCTTCTCTGTAGTTTATCACCATAAGGTCCAGCTGATGTCTGGCATCCATGTCAACTAAGTGTCTTTTGCATATTTCTGGGAGAAAGGAGTAAGCTCTATGTTTCCTAAAATCGGCATTGCATAGGCTTTGGAATATCCCTTTCTATAACCATGTCCTCAAACATCCATGTAATACCTTCATCTGGCTGGTCATAAATTGAAATGACTTCCATAGACCTAGTGGCATTCTCTTCATTGGATCACTCACCTTCC
This sequence comes from Neoceratodus forsteri, assembly GCA_016271365.2. NCBI lineage: Eukaryota > Metazoa > Chordata > Ceratodontiformes > Ceratodontidae > Neoceratodus > Neoceratodus forsteri. Next base: position 896,256,285 of record CM057450.1, read on the forward strand.
TCTATGGCTTCACTGACCACAGCTGACTGGTCTAGGCCAGGGACCTCTTTTTGCACCTTTGGGAGTGGGGAACGCAGCTTTAATGGTTGAGCTTCTTGTAAGGTCTTGTGTAAGGATTTAGTCCTCACCATGGTTTCCTGGGTGGGTTTGAATTTTGGTGGATTTCTTTTGGCTTCCTGCTCGCCTCGCACCACAGCCTCAGGTGGGCCTGACTGCTCAGTCATGTCCCTCCCATAGCTTGCAGCAGTACTCCAAATACATGAGGCCCACCCTTGGCCCCTTCCTTTGCCACGGGGAAGTTCTGGGGCACTCGGCAGCGGTACAGGGCTGGGCAGATGGCTAGGCTCTGGTACCACCTCTGGCTCTCTATCTTTTCCTGTCACCGTGACCTCCTCCCACTGCTAAGATGGCTCCACAGTTGTGGCCAAACTAACCGAAGGGGACACTCTTCCAGGCGATTTCGGCCACTGCCAGGGGGCAGGAGTTTCTGGCTCAGGAGCCACATACTGTCTATCTTGCTGCTGCATTTCAGCAGGCTTCACCACCCTGGGAACATTCCCACATGCACATGACACGCAGACTGGCTGCCTAATAACCCCACTGCCACATTGACCACAAAATATGCATGACTCACCTGAGCTGTTCCTCTCCACAACGCTCCATAGCCAGTTGACTAGTCCCTCTGGAACATTGATGGTCCGACCTCCGAATCCAGGGACATAAGCCATACTTGCTTGCACAAAGTTCAATGTAGCAGATTACTTCCACAACGATTTGCCTGCACAAGTCTAACTGTAAAGATTTTGATTTAATTCTTCCAGTCAGCAGAACTTTCTTTCTAGAGCAAAACTCTCCACCATGGGGTGTGGTGGATGTCACAAACCCACTCAGCAGGTTAGGCCCTCTACTCCCAAAGTGGCAACCTCTGAGCGCAGTCTTGTGAATCTTTGTCTACAAGCACCTAACCAGGTATACAGAAATGAACCCTTTAAAACTTTAATAAAGATCTCAGATGAATACACTTCTCCTTCCAGTTTGGTATCACCATTCAAGCTTATGTCTATTGTCTGCTATAACCATGTACTTTTCTTACAAATAAAAATAAGTCAAAGACAGACCAAGTAAGTTCTAAAAAGAATTTTACTATAATAGATAAGAATATGTAAAACACAACAATACAGAACTATTATATTACAAGACATACAAATCTTTTAAAAGAATAAGGTTTAAAACAGTGTACTTCCTAGTACAGTACTTAGTCTCTAAATACTTGCTTAAAAGTGCTCCCAAGATGTTTCATGGTCAGAGTCTAGGTAAAAATGTGTCTCTGTGAAGTAAAACAGACCAAATTAAATGCTGGCTTTACCCCACCTCTTTCAGGAGGTCACCTAGCTCCTCCGTTAGGATATATGAAAAATATATATCTTATACAAAGTATTACATTCTGCAACTTGAGCATGATTTGTGTCCTTCAAATGACACTTCTTTTGATCTCACAATAAGCTTACCACTTCCAGGACAGGAAAGCATCATTATGATTTTGCACTTCTATGTAATAACCTGGGTTTTCCTTCCAACGTCATAAAATGGATATGTTATAGCAACTACAGTTGTAATTGACTCAGACCAACAGGATTCTTAATTAAGGTCTTACATGTAACACATGGGCCCAGATATTCAAAAGGGTTGCGCCATGCACAACCCACTGATACTCCCAAGCGCGATATTCAAAAGGGAAAAGTGCACCGCACAAATCCTGATGCGCCGGAGCACATCAGTAATGTATGCAGGCACAGGTAGGGGGGCCGTTCCCATGCATAACCTGCACAGCCCGATATTCAGCCGGGATGTGCAGAGCCATCATCTTAACCTACTTGTGCCTGCACAAAGATAGCCAAAAAAAAAGGAACAACTGATGGCCACCCACAGGTGAGCTGTCAGATTTGCAGGGCGCAACACGGCAGTTGCCACCTGTGGGTGGCCACCCGAGTCTGCTCTGCACCTGGTGGCGCCCCCATGCCTGATCGCGGGCATTTTCTAAAAATAGACTCCCATCCAATATCCCTGGTGGTGCAGTGGACCACTATGTGCCCGATCGTGGCATCGCATAATAAACCCCTCCAATATCTCTGGTGGTCAAGTGGATCAAATGCTGCCTGATTGCGGCATCTGTTCAGATGAAAAAAACCCAGTCCAATATCCCTGAGGTCCAATGGACCAAATGCTGTCCGATCGCTGGCATCTGTTCAAATGAAAAACCCCATGGTCCAATATCCTGGTGGTCCAGTGGACCGCTAGTGCCCGATCATGGGCATCATTATAAACCTCCTCCAATATCCCTGGTGGTCCAGTGGACCAAATGCTGCCCCATCGCGGGCATCTGTTCAAATGAAACCCCCAGTCCAATATCCCTGGTGGTCCAGTGGACTGAATGCTGCCCTATCAGGCATCTGTTCAAATGAAAAACCCGTCCAATATCCCTGGTCCTAGTGGATCAATGCTGCCCATCACGGGCATCCATTTAACAGAAATCTTCCTATTACCATGGTGGTCTAGGGTACCCCCTCCCCACCCACTGAGTCCCACTGCCCGCTCCCCGGTGAGCGGCGGGCGGCACACCACCCGCCTGCTGCCTCCGCCGCCCCGGCTGATCTCGGTAGGGCTGCCGCCCATTGGTTCTGGCGTGAGCCAATGGGCGTGCAACTCAGACAGAGCATACATTCCAGATATGTGAATGAATCATTCATATCTGAATGTAGTAATGGTTGCACGCCCATTGGCTCATGTTGTGAACCAATGGGCATGCAGCCTCACCGAGGTGTTTTTTTCATTTGAACAGATGCCCGCGATCGGCAGCATTCGGTCCACTTGACCACCAGGGATATTGGACGGGAAGTCTTTAATATAACACATGCCCGCTGATCAAGTACATAGTGGTCCACTGACCACCAGGATATTGATGAGGAAGTCTATTTTAGACAAATGCCCGCGATCGGGCTGCAGGGGCGCCGGTCCCGATGGCTGCTGCTGGCAGGGCGCCAGGTGCAAGTCGTCGGGGATCAGCGCACTGCATGCTAATGGGATGCAAATGGGTCATAATGTCATGCAATGGCCCCATGTGCGCCTTTGTACAAATGATGGCCCCATTTGCACATCCCTTTTGAATATTGCAGGTGCTGTGAATGGCGCAATGGCACTTGCGCTAGCGCATCTCCATGCTCCACTCTAGCCACTTGGCTGGTGCAGTGCCACTGTGCCATGCACGGTGGGTGGCTAGTGCGATATTCAAAGCTGCTGAGCCATAGCGCAGCTCCGCTGAATATCACCCAGGCCACACCCCTGCGCAACCAAGTTGAGCCACAGCCTGGTGCAGTTTGAATATCCGGGCCATGGTGTCTAAAAACTGAGTGTGTGTGTGAACTCACATGCTGTCAGCATTTTACTTATGGCTTTCATCTTTTAGCTAAAATCTGAGGGGGGGGGATGAGTGAGGTCATTCTAAGAGCATCAGATTTTCAACAGAGACAGTCAGTAATACATTTTATATTAATAAAAATGATACAGCACTCAGAACTGGCTGTCTACGCTACAGTGGACACAAACAAATTAACTCAGATAACAACATCCTTTTTCCTCCAGGCTTCTAGCAATCTGGGGCTCAGACCACCTGACCTTTTCTAGTGCTGCATCTCATTAAACACATTCACCAATCACATTGCTTCCTTTCTTCATCAATATTCATCACATTTTCTCTTCATGTGAGGAGGCACCATTTTGTCTCATCACGATGCAATAAAAACAGTGTTTAAACTTCCAATACAGGCTGCGCCTCTCCACATTCCAAATCTTGCAAAACTGCCATTCCTCATGCCAGGTAGGTGCTTTGCGCTATCTTTAGAATCCCAGATGACAGCTCCATCTTTGAGAACCCTCCTCTACTAGTTCACCGATGGCACTTTAACAACAGAAGCAGGATAATACTTTTATTTATTTAGCTTTTGTTTACCGGTAAGTACACTAGACAAGTAGTATGCCTATTTTCAGGAGCGACCGGAGAGCACAAAACATACAGTATACATACATGGCAACATTGGAGAAACAGCATGATACAGTAAAAACAGCTATAACAACGCTTGTATAAGGGCAGATACTGCCACACATAGTACAAATTGTTACAGGACATAGATAGACATTAGAATCACTGAATACATATTTCATAGACCATCAAGGACTCAGAGTGGACAATAGTGGACTGCAGAGTATTACATTACAGAGACTAGGAACAGTCACATCTTGTCGTTTGTTTTAGGTGGGACCACAGGAGGAGCGAAAGGTCCCATGGGAATGGGCAGAGGAATAGAGTCCGAATGGAGTTCCAGAGCCTAGGCACAAAGGCGGCAAAGTCACGATCCCCATAAGGGTCCGAGTAGGGGAACTTTAACAACTCGTGGTCTGTGACCTGAGCTGGTAGGGATGGCGCCCAGTTTTGGGAGGAGATGCGCCAGTCCCAACGGGATGCCCGTGGCAAGCACTTTCCTGGTGAAGTTTCCTACACCAAGGATCAGGAATTCCGTAGGGGGGAGCCAGTTGAGTTTGTCATAGAGCTCACATCGGTGGGTGAGTTTGGGAGCAGCAAGTGCAAACTGACAGATATCATTATATGCCGTGTTCCACCGATTAAGATGGATTTGGGGTGACCTGGCAAATAGGTGGTATCCATAACTAAGGGAGGGAGAAGCACCGCAAGTGCCAGCCTCACTCCCGGAGTCAGGTTGTATTTGGCCCTGTAGGCAAGGCCCAGCTTACACCCCTCCCCTAGGACCAGGAGGTCGCGAGGGCCTAACTGAAAAGCCTCCCTGCCCAGAACGCAAGATTCGAGCCCCTCCCTCCGAGGAGCCGGAGGTCGCGAGGGCTGCGGTACTGCCCTCCCTGCCAGGATTTCACCCCTCCCCTAAGGACCAGGAGGTCGCTGAGGCCTAACTGAAAAGCCCTCCCTGCCCAGAACGCTAAGACTGGAGCCCTCCCTCCGAGGAGCCGGAGGTCATGAGGGCTGCGTGTACTGCCTCCCCTGCCAGGATTTCACCCTCCCTAAGTGACCAGGAGGTCGTGAGGGCCTAACTGAAAAGCCCTCCCTGCCCAGAACGCAAGATTCGAGCCCCCCTCCCTCCGAGGAGCCGGAGGTCGCGAGGGCTGCGGTACTGCCCTCCCTGCCAGGATTTCACCCCCCCCCTAAGGACCAGGAGGTCGCGAGGGCCTAACTGAAAAGCCCTCCCTGCCCAGAATGCAAGATTCGAGCCCCCCTCCCTCCGAGGAGCCGGAGGTCGCGAGGGCTGCGGTACTGCCCTCCCTGCCAGGATTCACCCCTCCCTAAGGACCAGGAGGTCGCGAGGGCTCAACTGAAAGCCCTCCCTGCCCAGAACGCAAGATTGAGCCCCTCCTCCGAGGAGCCGGAGGTCGCGAGGCTGCGGTACTGCCCTCCCTGCCAGGATTTCACCCTCCCTAAGGACCAGGAGGTCCCGAGGGCCTAACTGAAAAGCCCTCCCTGCCCAGAACGCAAGATTCGAGCCCTCCTCCGAGGAGCCGGAGGTCGCGAGGCTGCGGTACTGCCCTCCCTGCCAGGATTTCACCCTCCCTAAGGACCAGGAGGTCGCGAGGGCCTAACTGAAAGCCCTCCCTGCCCAGAACGCAGATTCGAGCCCCTCCCTCCGAGGAGTCGGAGGTCGCGAGGCTGCGGTACTGCCCTCCCTGCCAGGATTTCACCCTCCCCTAAGGACCAGGAGGTCGCGAGGGCTAACTGAAAGCCCTCCCTGCCCAGAACGCAAGATTCGAGCCCCTCCTCCGAGGAGCCGAGGTCGCGAGGGCTGCGGTACTGCCCTCCTGCCAGGATTTCACCCCTCCCCTAAGGACCAGGAGGTCGCGAGGGCCTAACTGAAAAGCCCTCCCTGCCCAGAACGCAAGATTCGAGCCCCTCCTCCGAGGAGCCGGAGGTCGCGAGGGCTGCGGTACTGCCCTCCCTGCCAGGATTTCACCCTCCCTAAGGACCAGGAGGTCGCGAGGGCCTAACTGAAAAGCCCTCCTGCCCAGAACGCAAGATTGAGCCCCTCCTCCCGAGGAGCGGAGGTCGCGAGGGCTGCGGTACTGCCCTCCCTGCCAGGATTTCACCCTCCCCTAAGGACCAGGAGGTCGCGAGGGCCTAACTGAAAAGCCCTCCTGCCCAGAACGCAAGACTGAGCCCCTCCTCCCGAGGAGCTCGAGGTCGCGAGGGCTGCGGTACTGCCCTCCCTGCCAGGATTTCACCCTCCCCTAAGGACCAGGAGGTCGCGAGGCCTAACTGAAAAGCCCTCCCTGCCCAGAACGCAAGATTCGAGCCCTCCTCCGAGGAGAGCCGGAGGTCGCGAGGGCTGCGTGCACTGCCCTCCCTGCCAGGATTTCACCCTCCCTAAGGACCAGGAGGTCGCGAGGGCCCAACTGAAAGCCCTCCCTGCCCAGAACGCAAGATCTGAGCCCCTCCTCCCGAGGAGCCGAGGTCGCGAGCTGCGGTACTGCCCTCCCTGCCAGGATTTCACCCTCCCTAAGGACCAGGAGGCGCGAGGGCCTAACTGAAAGCCCTCCTGCCCAGAACGCAAGATTCGAGCCCTCCCTCCGAGGAGCCGAGGTCGCGAGGGCTGCGGACTGCCCTCCCTGCCAGGATTTCACCCCTCCCCTAAGGACCAGGAGGTCGCGAGGGCCTAACTGAAAGCCCTCCCTGCCCAGAACGCAGAGATTGAGCCCCCTCCCTCCGAGGGGCCGAGGTCGCGAGGGCTGCGGTACTGCCCTCCCTGCCAGGATTTCACCCCTCCCTAAGGACCAGGAGGTCGCGAGGGCCTAACTGAAAAGCCCTCCCTGCCCAGAACGCAAGATTCGAGCCCCCCTCCCTCCGAGGAGCCGGAGGTCGCGAGGGCTGCGGTACTGCCCTCCCTGCCAGGATTTCACCCCCCCTAAGGACCAGGAGGTCGCGAGGGCCTAACTGAAAGCCCTCCTGCCCAGAACGCAAGATTGAGCCCCTCCCTCCGAGGAGCCGGAGGTCGCGAGGGCTGCGGTACTGCCCTCCCTGCCAGGATTTCACCCCCCTCCCCCTAAGGACCAGGAGGTCGCGAGGGCCTAACTGAAAAGCCCTCCCTGCCCAGAACGCAAGATTCGAGCCCCCCTCCCTCCGAGGAGCCGGAGGTCGCGAGGGCTGCGGTACTGCCCTCCCTGCCAGGATTTCACCCCCCTCCCCCTAAGGACCAGGAGGTCGCGAGGGCCTAACTGAAAAGCCCTCCCTGCCCAGAACGCAAGATTCGAGCCCCCCTCCGAGGAGCCGGAGGTCGCGAGGGCTGCGGTACTGCCCTCCCTGCCAGGATTTCACCCCCCTCCCCCTAAGGACCAGGAGGTCGCGAGGGCCCAACTGAAAAGCCCTCCCTGCCCAGAACGCAGGGTAATTTTCATCCTGCTGCAGTCGCGATCGCCGGGAGCCTCCTGGTTGTGGACTAACCTGCACTGTGCTGTTGCTGGGGATTTGGCGCCTTTCCAGGCTCAAGGCCTGAATCGCCTCTCTACAAGTGCCAGGGTCTCCGGTTTGACTATTGCTGTAATTGCACTGTACCTTCTTAGCTAGCTTGTTTAAGTAATTTAAACTAAAAAGAGAAAAAAAAAAGTAACAAGTACTATTGAATCCAGGAAAGAGGTTTTGTGATTGTAACTGCTGCATTTTCCTGTTAGTCTTTCTGTTGCTACTTAATCTATTCTTTCTCTCCCCAAGACTGCCCGCCTCCTGCTAATCCCTGATACCCGCCTACTTAACCTTGCTCTTCTCCCTCTTCCACAGATTCGAGCCCCCTCCCTCCCGAGGAGCCGGAGGTCGCGAGGGCTGCGGTACTGCCCTCCCTGCCAGGATTTCACCCCCCTCCCCCTAAGGACCAGGAGGTCGCGAGGGCCTAACTGAAAAGCCCTCCCTGCCCAGAACGCAAGGTAATTTTCTATCCTGCTGCAGTCGCGATCGTCGGGAGCTCTCCTGGTTGTGGACTAACCTGCACTGTGCTGTTGCTGGGGATTTGGCGCCTTTCCAGGCTCGCGCTCTGAATCGCCTCTCTCCTACAAGTGCCAGGTGTAGCCCCCCACCACCACCACCCTTGGTCGGCTCTCCTTTTATAGAGCTACTCACATGGGGATCCAGAACCAATCAGTCGACTTTCCCATTTGCTGGTTATACTGCTCCAGCACTAGAGGGAGCCTGCACTCAGTTCCTACTCTCTAATGTTGTATCATCCACAATTATGATCCTTGCTGTTCTGGTAATCCTCCTACCACTAGACCCACTGCTCACCTCGACCCTTTTTATCTCCATCTGATCTGCCCCTCCGAACCACTATCCCCCACTCCCAATTCCCTGTCTTTCCCTCAGCTCTTTGCACATCTACCCCTGTCCATCCCCACTTTTCCACCCTGTACCCTGACTACCATACCATTCCCTAAATCCATCCCGAACCCCGACTACCACTCAACCCCCACCCACCCACCCCTGTGCACTATCCCCAGTACCATGCACCCTTTCTCACGTGGTCAATCTCCTCTGGCGTGTCCGCCTCTCTCTCTTCCCATCCCATGCACATCCCTGGTGAGGTCTCGGCTCCTGCATATGCACCCTTCCCTCACCAACCACCACCCTAGGAGGCGCCTAATCGTTCTGCTGCTCCTGCTCTCCGGCAATGTGCACCCTAACCCTGGGCCCGCTTATGCTGCCACGCCTAAGCCCACCTGTGGTAGCGGTCTCCGAATTGCTTTCATGAACATATGCAGTCTCCCCAAAAAAATAGCTGCCCTCCAATGCTGGGTTACGCAACACTCCCCAGACATCCTCATGCTAGCAGAGACCTGGCTCTCCCCACTTATGCCTGACTCAGCTGTCTCTCTACCAGGCTTTTCCCTGTTCAGGGCTGATAGGTTGGGCAGGCGGGAAGGGGGGTGTGCTATCTATCTGCGTGACTCGGTCCTGGGCCATGCCCTCCCTACCCCTGAGCTCAACCACGGGGCGCATGCCATTACCCTCAAAATCACTCCTACCCTGGTCGTGGCCCTCTACCTAACCATGGGTTTACATACCCTAATACAAAAAACTTAAGGTCTCCTCCCTCCTTTCACCATCTCATCCTCCTTACCCTATAAGGCTGAATAACTAATATTGGGTGACTTAAACTCCAACTGGCTCGGTTCCTCATCTGATACTATAAAGGATGAACTTATGCTCCTTGACCTGTCTCAATTGGTCACCAGCCCACCTGCCTTAACAAAGCAACTGGAACCTGCTCCCTCTTGACGAATCCTTCTAACCAGCCACATAAAGTGGCTTCCATATGTGTCCTTATGACTCTCTCAGCGACCACTCCCCGCCATCTGCCATTGGTCCTCTCCTACACTCAGCCCTGTGTACTGCACCACCCCACGACGCAGGTTTCTCCCCAGGGGTCTTGACAACCTCAAACGCCACCTTGCAAGTCAACTGGACCCCAGTGGCCTGTGCTCCAGACATAAACTCTGCACTAACCTACCTCACTACTGCCTTCACCACTCGCCTGATCTGTTTGCCCCCTTCTCCACGTCCAGAAAAAAAGCGGTCTGCTGCTTGGATATCCCTGCTCTGATCCAGCAACTAAAAAACGGGATAATCTCTGGCACATTGCAAATGACTCTGGTAGAGTGGCTGACAGACAAGCTCACAGGCTGCCCGTAACCAGTGCACCTGGGCCATCAAGCAGGCAAAGCTAAATACTATCAGGCTGCGCTGACGCCACCTGGGGCTCATCCAGAGCCTTCTGGGACAACATTAAAGAACTGAATGGTAAAACCCGCCCCCTCTGTCTCAGATTGACATAAACGGGCTGTCTCGACTGACCTAACATGTATTGCTGACTGCCTTAACAAAACTTTCACGGACTTAATGCAGTCCTCCCGCCCACTTTTTGACCCGGTCACCACGCCCACCTTCTCACACACATCTCAAGGCCACTCTTCTGCTTCCAGACAATCTCACCCTGTGATGCCAAACCTTTCTCATAAAACCCTCGACTCTCAAAACCCTAGTGATGACCCTCTTGACTCCAAGATACTCCGCCTTACACTGGATGTCATGCTAATCCCCCACGCTTATCTTAAACAAATCCTTATGCTTAGGTCAATTCCGGATGCTTGAAGCACGCTGAAGTAATCCCCATTCATAAGTCTGGGGATCGCATGGTACCAAATAATTACAGGCCCATCTCCATCCTCCCCCATCCAAAGCGTTGAAAAATAGTGTCCACACAGCTCTTAGAATATCTATCTAGCACAACCTTTATGTCCAGAGCAACATGGGTTTCGCTCCAGGCCACAGCACAACCACCACCCTTCTGGAATTCTCCCACCACTTACACTCCGCAGCTTGACAAGGGTTGTCTTGCAGGCAGTATTTATAGACCTATCTAAGGCTTGACACGGTGTGCCACCCCTGTTGTTAAACTCCCTATCCCAACTGGGACTCTCATCTGGCCCTATGAATTGGTTCTCTAGCTACCTGCAAAACAGGTCCCAAAGAGTTATACTAAATGGGACCCTCTCCAACCTGCCGGTTCTCTCAGGGGTCCCGAAGGTTCCATCCTCGACCCACCCTCTCAGTCTATTCCTAAACTCTCCCCAAACTCCTGTCCCAGCAAAATACTGCTTTATGCTGATGATGCAGTGATCCTAGCATCTCACCCTGACCCGCTCCTACTCCAAGGCACACTGCAAACGCTTCCTCCAAGCCGAAAAATGGTTCAGTAAACATCGACTAGTCATGAACCTGAAGAAAACTAAGTCCATGCTGTTCTCACACCGCAAACAGCCAAGAACTCTCCCTTCTCATCACCACCTGCAAGTTCCTCCCTCTAGAACAGGTAACATCCTATAAGTACCTGGGAATCACCTTGACCCAGGCCTTACGCTCCACGCCCACCTAAAGCCCTGTCGCCTGCCATGAACTCCAGGATCGGGCCTCTACCGCCACAAAGACTGCCTCCCGAATCTCATGCTAAGATTAGCCATCTCTCCTCGGCACTGTCTCTGGCCGACTACGGACTTCCAATATATGCTGCAGCTGACCCCACCTCCTTATCTAAGGTACAGACCGCTATTAACAAAGCCTGCAGGCTCCTTACAGGTGCCAACAGCAGAACTCATACCTGCCTGCTATACTCTACCTCCAACTTACTCACTCTTGATGAAAGACTGAAATACCATACCTGCCTACTGGCTAAAAAATCCATGTCAGGGCTTTGCCCGCAAGGGGTCTCTGCTCCACTGCAGCTGGTTGACCGCCCCTGCCTACCTGACTCCAGCGCAGCCACCTTCATAGTTCCCAGGGCCAGGACCTCCCTGCCAAAGATCCTTCCATCATAAAGCCCTCTGGTTTAACTCCTTCCTGAGGCTATCTCTAAGATCCCCATGATTGGCCGTTCAAACTGCCTCCGTCAACACATTATTGACAGTCGATGCTGCAAATGTCGATAGCTGACCAAACCAAGCCCTTTGCTCTGTGCCCCCTGGTTCCCTTAGATGACTGGATACTGTCTGTAACTATGTTGTTATTAATTGATGTGTATATGATGTATAATATGCAAATTAACTTATGTATATTGCTCAACTTATGCTTGAACTTGTATAGTTGCTGCCTGTAACTCTGGGTGTTTTTGTATCTCACCTGTATGTAATCCCTGTCCTAAAACCTCACTATTTGTTGTCTCCCCCCCTTTTTGACGAGGTACCTTTGTAAACGAGTCACTGACTCAAAGGTTGTAAATCTGATTCTTCAATAAATAAAATTAAAAATAAAATACACCTGGTGGCTCTGCAGATGTTTTGGATATGGCTTCCCATGTCAAGTTGTGGGTCAAGGGTGACCCCAAGATATTTAATTGAGCTCACTGTTGGCAACAGGGGCCTCCATCACAAGCTATTTTGAGCATAGCTGATGGGGCTTTAACTTGGCTGTGGAACCAAAGACCATGGCCTGAGTTTTGTTAGGATTCAATACCAGTCTATGGTTGGTAATCCAGGCCAAGACTCTGCTGAAGTCTTCAGATAGGCACTGGTTAAGGTCAGCAGCACTATGAGCATGGGCCTCTAGCACAAGGTCATCTGCATAAAGCATGGCTTGGCAATGACAGGTCACCCATGGCAGTTGATTAATAAAAAGTGAGAATAGGAGAGGTCCAAGTACCGATCCCTGGGGAACTCCCATGGTCACAGCCCTAGGCTCAGAGAGGACCTTGTTAAAGCAGGTGCGCTGCTTTCTACCCTTTAGGTAGCCCATCATCCAACTCATGGCATGCGGAGAGAACCCGAGAGCCCTGAGCTGCTCCCCCAGTAGGTCATGGTTGACAAGGTCAAAAGCTTTTGACAAGTCAATAAATATAGCACCTGACAGTTTGCCCTGATCCATGGCGGATCTAATACTAGAGGTTACAGTAATCAGGGCAGTAGTGGTACTATGACCCTTCCGGAAACCATGTTGGGCCCCAGAAAGCAGCTCATGGGTATTCACTGCATCTCGAGAGTTGCTCCACCACAACCTTTTCCAGGAGTTTACCAAGGGATGGGAGAATAGCAATAGGGCGATAGTTGTCAGGGAGTTTGGGATTTCCCTGCTTCAGAACAGGGACTATCCTTGCCTCCTTCCAGATGTCAGGGATTATCCCTGAGCTAAGGGATAGGTTAAAGATATGGGCAATCAGAGGGGCAATGTAAGCTGCTCCCAGCTTGAGAAGCCTGGGCTCAACGTAGGTCAGGCCCTGCACTGGAGTGCTGGGAGAGGGTAGCCAAGCGGTTCCAACATCAGAGACAGACACGGCCTTAAGATTAAATACTCTCCGGGAGGATGTTCACTCTGCATCGGAGGATAGTGTTTACCTTCGGTCGTGAAACGAGAGGTGAGGGCTGAAAGGTCGGAGAAGTGGAGATTGAGGTGGTCGGCTATAGTGTGGGGATTATTGCACGAGACTCCATTAATAATCATGTCCACGACACCCGAGTGAGAGGGCCCACTGACGAGGGATTTAATGTTCCTCCAGAACCTCCTAGGATCTCTGACAGAGCTAAGTAGTGCCGATTTACAGAAGTTACTTTTGGCAGCCCTAATGGCTTTTTTACACCGATTCCTGAGTTGCCGATATCTCAGGAGATTAGCAGGATCTCTGGAACCCTTAGTACTTGCCCAGCATTTGTCTCTCTCCCGCATCTGGGCAAGTAAGTCACCATTCAGCCAGAAGGTGTCTGTTCCCCTCACCCTCCGGGCGACCCTGGGGGCATGTCTATCTTGGAGAACACCAAAGGAATGTATGAAGCAGGAGGCTGCCACTGAGGGGTCAGAGGCTTCAAGCACCCTGGTCCAGTCAGTACATCCTAGATCAGCCAGGAAAGCCTCAGGGTCAAAACTGGAGTATTTTCTGACTTAAATGATTTTGTGTGGAATTCTAGGGAGGGATTTTCCAGACACAGTATACCGGGAGTGGTCAGATATGGAGTCTGATAGCGTGCCTGATGAGGCAATCCTCTGGCCGGTTGGTCAGGATCCAGTCCAGCAGGGAACTTGAGGAACCATTGGCTGCCTGTCTCGTCGGGCCATGGATTAGTTGGTTAAGGGATAGGCAGGCAAGTTGTGATTTGCATTTCCTAATATTGCCACACTCCCAGTTCATGTTGATATCACCCATAATAATGAGTTCATTGTCACCTATACTGGGCCTAACTGCATCTAAGAGGAAAGTAAGTCCTGTCAGACTCCCTAGGGGGGTATAGGCACACCAAGTGCAGCTCTAGCACGCCCAGCAGCAGGAGCACATAAAGAAACTCACAAGGTGGATGATCAGGTTTACTCTGTGCCACCAGGGAGATTTCAGATGGGATCTGTAGATGAGGATGCCACCCTCTTCCTACCCCCAGTCCTGTCTAGACGAATGAACTCGTATCCTGTTAGGAAGCAGGCAGAGTCAGGAATCGAGGGTTTGAGCCAAGTCTCAGTTATCCCTAGGATGTCTGGCTTGTATAGCTCAGTCCACGCTTAGGAGATCGCCTCGATTAGGAAGCAAGCTCTAATATTCATATGCACTATTTTTAGTCCCTTATTCCCACCCAGGTGGCGGATATTAGAGATCAGCTTAGATGGCCCAGGATTGAGCTCAATATCTCCAGCCATGAGAAGTGAGAGTAGGGCTAGCCAGGAGGAATAATCCACGAGCTGCCCACCCCAGGCCTGTGCATGCTTCAAACTTTCTTCACCCTGACCGCACACATAAGGCATCTAGTGTCAAGGCTAAGGACAGTACAGTAGTGCATTACCTTAGTTACAAGTAGGTTGGAAAAGGAGAAATCAGTATCATCATGGGAGGAGGGCCACAACCCTGGGTCAATAAATAGGCTAGGAGTCGATGTAGCACAATAAAGCAGGACTAGCCCCAGGGCCAGTATCATAATTATTAGTGTCGTAAAACCGACCTGCTGTCCCCTCCTGAACATAGGAGAGGTGGCTTCCAGTTCTTCCATGGTAAGGACAGTAGTAACCATACCCACAGATTATAGGCAACTGGAGACCTAGAAAAGGAGCAAACCAGGACTCCTGGAAACCTGTAAAAGGGGCAAACCAAGACACCCCATATGGTAGGGCCCCAAAAGGAACAGATCACCACAACTAGCGCGCTGGGGGGGCCCTCGGTGTAGGTCGCCCACGCCCTCCTCCATCAGCGGCTCGGTAGTTGAAGGCGTTGGGACAGTAGATAGCAGAGCAGGAACTAAACAATGCTGATAGGCGCAGGTGGTGAAAATAGGAAAATGTCTTTAAAGGAGAGACAGAACAAGTGTTAGGCCTAATAGCTGCACTCTGTATCTTTAAGAGGAGTTGCAATATTAGAGAGAGGGAGGATGAATATTGCTAGGGGTTGTGCCGAGTGGGAGGGGAGTATTTAATAAAGGCTGGAGGTGGGGGTGGCGTAAAATTCAAGCACCAAGGAGACAGAAGGACAGAAAGTGAAAGAGAAATTGAATTATTTGCAGTGCAAAGCTTACAACTGTGACCCAAATAGAATCTGGTCTAAACAGAAAAAACTGTATCACTTTAAATTTAACTTTCACTCGATTCTGCTCGAGTACTTCAGGGGCTTACTCTCAAGCAGGCAGCAGCTCCAGTCCAGGCAAAAGGTAACACACACCAGAAACTACAGCACTCCCCTCCCTGTCTAGGGGCTGATGGTTTACTGTTTCTGGGAAAGGGGAGGGATACTGTCTTGACTGTAAGCACATATAGTAGGGAATACAAATCTCAGTACCCTTAAAGTTGAATGAATTGGGTTCCCGAGACAGCTCAAGCTCTGTCTAAGCGCTGGTTAAATGGTCTCTCTCATACCCAACACCTCAGGAAATGGCAGCTCCATGGACAGGCTGTAAAACAGTTCATTAGGCAAACAGCAGAATAACACAAACAGTTTCTTCCAGAAGTAGAAATAATCCAGGTCCAATTTAAAATGCAAACTGATTAGCATTTCTTTTGTTTCTCCACAAATACTCAAGCAGTAACAACAGATGAGGATCCTCAGATTATTTCAGTACTTTTTCCGGATTCTATGGCCCCGCCACGCACAGTACTTAGGGGACCCAGGATTGGAACCTGCACCCTAACAACTCAGTTCCCTTCCATTTTTTGAGCCAAACTGGGCTCATTTTCCCCTCAGAAAGCACCTTCTCAGTTTCCCCAAACCTTTTTGATTGTGACCCCACCTGTGGGAGCGGAGGCTCAATTTATTTTTACACACTGGTATACTCTCTTCATTTTATGGGGGTACGATGGTACACTTTCAGGCAAATTGCAGTCCTTTTCACTAGAGGCCACACACAACATCAGATCCACAGACAGGGTTCTCTCAACTGCAGGGGCCTAAACCTTTCTGTACAGCAGCCACAAAACTTGACAGCATAGTACCTTAATGAATGGACACAGTCAGGCAGAGGGGTATCTGTCACCTACCTCACCAGAGACATCACTGCCACTTCAGTCTCAACAGGCCTTCCCATGGCAGCCACTCTTCTCTTCCTCTGTGGAGCTCCTCTCGATTCCCTTCAAAATTGCTGCTCCATATTGCTGCACTGTTCCCCCTTCTGACACTTATGGGGGACTCCATCCTTTTCTTTTGTGACTTGGGGGCAATCTTCCCCCCAGGTCCTGGGCTTCTCCAGCCCAGACTGACGGCCGCCCTTTCATGGGCCTGCGAGCAGGCACCACTCCTCCTTGTATACTCCTCCTGCCTCCTCTCAAATGCTAGACTCTCTCTCCCTTTTCACACCAAATGGCGCTCTTTTCAAACAGACACGTGCACGCCTGAGCAAGAGCTTAATAAACACACGTGCTCGCACACTACCTCCTGCAGTGCCAAATGGCATTTAAAATTAGTAACCTCCGACTGGCACAGGGGTTACACTTTCCCTCACAGATATGCTTCACCTCCTGAGGAAGCTATCTCCACCCTGGCTAACCATGGTTGCTCTACACTGTGGGATAATGTACACTCTCCCACAGGCCATCACATCCAGGCTCCACCAGGCTGACTGCATAAGAGCAGTCTAACAAGAACTAGGTAGGCAAACCCACCTACCTATGGTTCACTGGCTCCACTAAGGCTACGGCTACTCGACCCTGGTCTACCAGCAATGGCTGTTCCACCAGGCCAACGTCCCACCCCCCGGGATACCCTTACTTTAACTATTTCCGGTTCCAGCTCAGATCCCCATTGGACCCTTCAGCAGTACCCAACTAGGCCTAAACTGGCACCCATAAACACTTTACAAAACAGCAAAAACATTACCTATCTAACAGCTAGTAATATACTGTTAGGCTGCACCACCAGGGGTGGCAGGCTAACCCTAAGCTTATTGCTAACTACTAAATGCAGGAAGCCACCTTCAGTCGGACTACACATTTAGAAACTGTTGACATGTTCCTCCACAGAAATTGTTAGCTGCTACTCTCACTAATATAACCCCTAACTACATCTGTATACTAACCTACTTAACAGTGGATGGGGAAGCACGCTTACCTAATTACTGTCCTTTCACTCTGCTCAGGTGCACAATACAGTTTCTGGAAACTGTCTTTGTACTTTAAACGTCCAAACAACCCTGTCTTCAGCACCAGTGGGTGTGTGCTTATTTACTAGGTGGTCCCTACTAACATTTCCTAAAATTCCTATCTAACTACTTACACCACATTGCAAATCATTGTTAATGAAATGTACATAAGAGTAAAACAAAATTATAATTTTGTTAAACTGAAAAAAATAAAACACTGTCTAAGAGTAGCAACAGTTCTCAAATGTAGTTACTTACAACACCAGGGCGCTTGTACATTCTAATGAGCTTTGGTCTTCTGGGGGTGCGATACCTAGCTGCAGGGTCCTCATGGTAAAATAGAAACATGGGTCAGGTTTAGTGCACTCTCCCTCGGCAGTCATGACTCACTCTGAGTACTTTAACCTGTGTCCAACTCTGTCCTGCACAAATGCAAAAGTCTTAAATAACGTGAGTCCTTCCCAGGTGGACGAGTTGCACATGGTCCTGGCTATCCTGTTGACCTTGTTCCAATCATAGGCAGGGTCTCTGACATCCACCTGGTTCCTGAGATGCACCTTCTCCATGGCTCCTTGGAACACCTAGTCTGACCTCCTACATTCAGTGAAGTCCCACATTCTTTCGCTGATATAGGGGTAATTGGTACCAGGATTTTCTAGCTTTAGGTAACGTCTTACCAATCTCTCAGCCTGACTCCAGTTAGGCAGAGACCTGATGCTTGGCCACAGGGCCACTCCTCTCAACAACCCCATTCCTTCTCTGTAGTTTATCACCATAAGGTCCAGCTGATGTCTGGCATCCATGTCAACTAAGTGTCTTTTGCATATTTCTGGGAGAAAAGGGAGTAAGCTCTATGTTTCCTAAAATCGGCATTGCATAGGCTTTGGAATATCCCTTTCTATAACCATGTCCTCAAACATCCATGTAATACCTTCATCTGGCTGGTCATAAATTGAAATGACTTCCATAGACCTAGTGGCATTCTCTTCATTGGATCACTCACCTTCCTCTATGGCTTCACTGACCACAGCTGACTGGTCTAGGCCAGGGACCTCTTTTGCACCTTTGGGAGTGGGGAACGAGCTTTAATGGTTGAGCTTGTAAGGTCTTGTGTAAGATTAGTCCTCACCATGGTTTCCTGGGTGGGTTTGAATTTTGGTGGATTTCTTTTGGCTTCCTGCTGCTACACCTGGCCTCAGGTGGGCCTGACTGCTCAGTCATGTCCCTCCCATAGCTTGCAGCAGTACTCCAAATACATGAGGCCCACCCTGGCCCCTTCCTTTGCCACGGGGAAGTTCTGGGGCACTCGGCAGCGGTACAGGGCTGGGCAGATGGCTAGGCTCTGGTACCACCTCTGGCTCTCTATCTTTTCCTGTCACCGTGACCTCCTCCCACTGCTAAGATGGCTCCACAGTTGTGGCCAAACTAACCGAAGGGGACACTCTTCCAGGCGATTACGGCCACTGCCAGGGGGCAGGAGTTTCTGGCTCAGGAGCCACATACTGTCTATCTTGCTGCTGCATTTCAGCAGGCTTCACCACCCTGGGAACATTCCCACATGCACATGACACGCAGACTGGCTGCCTAATAACCCCACTGCCACATTGACCACAAAATATGCATGACTCACCTGAGCTGTTCCTCTCCACAACGCTCCATAGCCAGTTGACTAGTCCCTCTGGAACATTGATGGTCCGACCTCCGAATCCAGGGACATAAGCCATACTTGCTTGCACAAAGTTCAATGTAGCAGATTACTTCCACAACGATTTGCCTGCACAAGTCTAACTGTAAAGATTTTGATTTAATTCTTCCAGTCAGCAGAACTTTCTTTCTAGAGCAAAACTCTCCACCATGGGGTGTGGTGGATGTCACAAACCCACTCAGCAGGTTAGGCCCTCTACTCCCAAAGTGGCAACCTCTGAGCGCAGTCTTGTGAATCTTTGTTCACAAGCACCTAACCAGGTATACAGAAATGAACCCTTTAAACTTTAATAAAGATCTCAGATGAATACACTTCTCCTTCCAGTTTGGTATCACCATTCAAGCTTATGTCTATTGTCTGCTATAACCATGTACTTTTCTTACAAATAAAAATAAGTCAAAGACAGACCAAGTAAGTTCTAAAAAGAATTTTACTATAATAGATAAGAATATGTAAAACACAACAATACAGAACTATTATATTACAAGACATACAAATCTTTTAAAAGAATAAGGTTTAAAACAGTGTACTTCCTAGTACAGTACTTAGTCTCTAAATACTTGCTTAAAAGTGCTCCCAAGATGTTTCATGGTCAGAGTCTAGGTAAAAAATGTGTCTCTGTGAAGTAAAACAGACCAAATTAAATGCTGGCTTTTACCCCACCTCTTTTCAGGAGGTCACCTAGCTCCTCCGTTAGGATATATGAAAAATATATATCTTATACAAAAGTATTACATTCTGCAACTTGAGCATGATTTGTGTCCTTCAAATGACACTTCTTTTGATCTCACAATAAGCTTACCACTTCCAGGACAGGAAAGCATCATTATGATTTTGCACTTCTATGTAATAACCTGGGTTTTCCTTCCAACGTCATAAAATGGATATGTTATAGCAACTACAGTTGTAATTGACTCAGACCAACAGGATTCTTAATTAAGGTCTTACATGTAACACATGGGCCCAGATATTCAAAAGGGTTGCGCCATGCACAACCCACTGATACGCCCAAGCGCGATATTCAAAAGGGAAAAGTGCACCGCACAAATCCTGATGCGCCGGAGCACATCAGTAATGTATGCAGGCACAGGTAGGGGCTGCCCCATGCATAACCTGCACAGCCCGATATTCAGCCCGGGATGTGCAGAGCCATGCATGCGCAACCCTACTTGTGCCTGCACAAAGTTAAGCCAAAAAAAGGAACAACTGATGGCCACCCACAGGTGAGCTGCTCAGATTGTGCAGGGCGCAACACGGCAGTTGCCACCTGTGGGTGGCCACCCCAGTTCCGCCTGCACCTGGTGGCGCCCATGCCTGATCGCGGGCATTTTCTAAAAATAGACTCCCATCCAATATCCCTGGTGGTGCAGTGGACCACTATGTGCCCGATCGTGGGCATCGTCATAATAAACCCCCCCTCCAATATCTCTGGTGGTCAAGTGGATCAAATGCTGCCTGATTGCGGGCATCTGTTCAGATGAAAAAAAAAACCCAGTCCAATATCCCTGGTGGTCCAATGGACCAAATGCTGTCCGATCGCGGGCATCTGTTCAAATGAAAAAAACCCCATGGTCCAATATCCCTGGTGGTCCAGTGGACCGCTATGTGCCCGATCATGGGCATCATTATAATAAACCCTCCCCCTCCAATATCCCTGGTGGTCCAGTGGACCAAATGCTGCCCCATCGCGGGCATCTGTTCAAATGAAACCCCCAGTCCAATATCCCTGGTGGTCCAGTGGACTGAATGCTGCCCTATCAGGCATCTGTTCAAATGAAAAACCCGTCCAATATCCCTGGTGGCCTAGTGGATCAATGCTGCCCATCACGGGCATCCATTTAACAGAAATCTTCCTATTACCATGGTGGTCTAGGGTACCCCTCCCCACCCACTGAGTCCCACTGCCCCGCCTCGGTGAGCCGGCGGGCGGCAGCACCACCCGCCTGCTGCCTCCGCGCCCCGGCTGATACTCGGTGGGCTGCCGCCCATTGGTTCACAGCGTGAGCCAATGGGCGTGCAACTCCGTACCAGTACTACTATTCCAGATATGTGAATGAATCATTCACATATCTGAATGTGTAGATGGTAGATGTACCCTATTGGCTCATGTTGTGAACCAATGGGCATGCAGCCCACCGAGGTGTTTTTTTCATTTGAACAGATGCCCGCGATCGGCAGCATTCGGTCCACTGACCACCAGGGATATTGACGTGAAGTCTTTTATTATAACACATGCCCGCGATCAAGCACATAGTGGTCCACTGACCACCAGGATATTGATGAGGAAGTCTATTTTAGACAAATGCCCGATCGGGCTGCAGGGGCGCCGGTCCCCGATGGCTGCTGCCTGGCAGGGCGCCAGGTGCAAGTCGTCGGGGATCAGCGCACCTGCATGCTAATGGGATGCAAATGGGGTCATAATGTCATGCAAATGGCCCCATGTGCGCCTTGCATAAATGATGGCCCCATTTGCACATCCCCTTTTGAATATTGCAGGTGCTGTGAATGGCGCAATGGCACTTGCGCTAGCGCATCTCCATGCTCCACTCTAGCCACTTGCGCTGGTGCAGTGCCACTGTGCCATGCACGGTGGGGGTGGCCAGGGTGCGATATTCAAAGCTGCTGAGCCATAGCGCAGCTCCGTTGAATATCACCCAGGCCACACCCCTGCGCAACCAAGTTGAGCCACAGCCTGGTGCAGTTTGAATATCCGGGCCATGGTGTCTAAAAACTGAGTGTGTGTGTGAACTCACATGCTGTCAGCATTTTACTTATGGCTTTCATCTTTTAGCTAAAATCTGAGGGGGATGAGTGAGGTCATTCTAAGAGCATCAGATTTTCAACAGAGACAGTCAGTAATACATTTTATATTAATAAAATGATACAGCACTCAGAACTGGCTGTCTACGCTACAGTGGACACAAACAAATTAACTCAGATAACAACACTCTTTTTCCTCCAGGCTTCTAGCAATCTGGGGCTCAGACCACCTGACCTTTTTCTAGTGCTGCATCTCATTAAACACATTCACCAATCACATTGCTTCCTTTCTTCATCAATATTCATCACATTTTCTCTTCATGTGAGGAGGCACCATTTTGTCTCATCACGATGCAATAAAAACAGTGTTTAAACTTCCAATACAGGCTGCGGCCTCTCCACATTCCAAATCTTGCAAACTGCCATTCCTCATGCCAGGTAGGTGCTTTGCGTATCTTTAGAATCCCAGATGACAGCCTCCATCTTTGAGAACCCCTCCTCTACTAGTTCACCGATGGCACTTTAACAACAGAAGCAGGATAATACTTTTATTTATTTAGCTTTTGTTTACCGGTAAGTACACTAGACAAGTAGTATGCCTATTTTCAGGAAACGAATCGGAGAGCACAAAACATACAGTATACATACATGGCAACATTGGAGAAACAGCATGATACAGTAAAACAGCTATAATAACGCTTGTATATGGGCAGAGATACTGCCACACATAGTACAAATTGTTACAGGACATAGATAGACATTAGAATCACTGAATACATATTTCATAGACCATCAAGGACTCAGAGTGGACAATAGTGGACTGCAGAGTATTACATTACAGAGACTAGGAACAGTCACATCTTGTCGCTTGTTTTAGGTGGGACCACAGGAGGAGCTAAAGGTCCCATGGGAATGGGCAGAGTGAACAGAGTCCGAATGGAGTTCCAGAGCCTAGGCACAAAGGCGGCTAAAGTCACGATCCCCCATAAGGGTCCGAGTAGGGGGAACTTTAAGCAACTCGGCGGTCTGTGACCTGAGCTGGTAGGGGATGGCGTCCAGTTTTGGGAGGAGATGCGCCAGTCCCAACGGGATGCCCGTGGCAAGCACTTTCCTGGTGAAGTTTCCTACACCAAGGATCAGGAATTCCGCAGGGGGGAGCCAGTTGAGTTTGTCATAGAGCTCACATCGGTGGGTGAGTTTGGGAGCAGCAAGTGCAAACCGACAGATATCATTATATGCCGTGTTCCACGATTAAGATGGATTTGGGGTGACCTGGCAAATAGGTGGTATCCATAACTAAGGGAGGGAGAAGCACTCCGCAAGTGCCAGCCTCACTCCCGGAGTCAGGTTGTATTTGGCCCTGTAGGCAAGGCCAAGCTTACACCCTCCCCTAAGGACCAGGAGGTCGCGAGGCCCAACTGAAAAGCCCTCCCTGCCCAGAACGCAAGATTCGAGCCCCCCTCCCTCCGAGGAGCCGGAGGTCGCGAGGGCTGCGGTACTGCCCTCCCTGCCAGGATTTCACCCCCCTCCCCCTAAGGACCAGGAGGTCGCGAGGGCCTAACTGAAAAGCCCTCCCTGCCCAGAACGCAAGATTCGAGCCCTCCCTCCGAGGAGCCGGAGGTCGCGAGGGCTGCGGTACTGCCTTCCCTGCCAGGATTTCACCCTCCCTAAGGACCAGGAGGTCGCGAGGGCCTAACTGAAAAGCCCTCCTGCCCAGAACGCAGATTGAGCCCCTCCTCCGAGGAGCCGGAGGTCGCGAGGGCTGCGGTACTGCCCTCCCTGCCAGGATTTCACCCCTCCCCTAAGGACCAGGAGGTCGCGAGGCCCAACTGAAAAGCCCTCCCTGCCCAGAACGCAGGGTAATTTTCATCCTGCTGCAGTCGCGATCGCCGGGAGCTCTCCTGGTTGTGGACTAACCTGCACTGTGCTGTTGCTGGGGATGGCGCCTTTCCAGGCTCAAGGCCTGAATCGCCTCTCTACAAGTGCCAGGGTCTCGGGGTTTGACTATTGCTGTAATTGCACTGTACCTTCTTAGCTAGCTTGTTTAAGTAATTTAAACTAAAAAGAGAAAAAAAAAAGTAACAAGTACTATTGAATCCAGGAAAGAGGTTTTGTGATTGTAACTGCTGCATTTTCCTGTTAGTCTTTCTGTTGCTACGAATCTATTCTTTCTCTCCCCAAGACTGCCCGCCCTCCTGCTAATCCCCTGATACCTGCCTACTTAACCTTGCTCTTCTCCTCTTCCACAGATTCGAGCCCCTCCCTCCCGAGGAGCCGGAGGTCGCGAGGGCTGCACTGCCTCCTGCCAGGATTTCACCCTCCCCTATGGCCAGGAGGTCGCGAGGGCCCAACTGAAAAGCCCTCCCGCCCAGAACGCAAGGTAATTTTCATCCTGCTGCAGTCGCGATCGCCGGGAGCTCTCCTGGTTGTGGACTAACCTGCACTGTGCTGTTGCTGGGGATTTGGCGCCTTTCCAGGCTCGCGCCTGAATCACTCTCTCCCCAAGTGCCAGGTGTAGCCCGCCGCCCCACCACCACCCTTGGTCGGCTCTCCCTTTTATAGAGCTACTCACATGGGGATCCAGAACCAATCAGTCGACTTTCCCATTTGCTGGTTATACCTGCTCCAGCACCAGAGGGAGCCTGCACTCAGTTCCTACTTCTAATGTTGTATCATCCACAATTATGATCCTTGCTGTTCTGGTAATCCTCCTACCACTAGACCCACTGCTCACCTCGACCCTTTTATCTCCATCTGATCTGCCCCTCCGAACCACTATCCCCCACTCCCAATTCCCTGTCTTTCCTCAGCTCTTGCACATCTACCCCTGTCCATCCCCACTTTTCCACCCTGTACCCTGACTACCATACCATTCCCCAAATCCATCCCGAACCCTCGACTACCACTCAACCCCCACCACCCACCCCTGTGCACTATCCCCAGTACCATGCACCCTTTCTCACGTGGTCAATCTCCTGCTGGCGTGTCCGCCTCTCTCTCTTCCCATCCCATGCATCCCTGAGGAGGTCTCGCTCCATATGCACCTTCCTCACCAACCACCACCCTAGGAGGCGCTTAATCGCTCTGTTGCTCCTGCTCTCCGCAATGTGCACCCTAACCCTGGGCCCGCTTATGCTGCCACGCCTAAGCCCACCTGTGGTAGCGGTCTCCGACTTGCTTTCATGAACATATGCAGTCTCCCAAAAAATAGCTGCCTCCAATGCTGGGTTACGAACACTCCCCAGACATCCTCATGCTAGCAGAGACCTGGCTCTCCCCACTTATGCCTGACTCAGCTGTCTCTCTACCAGGCTTTTCCCTGTTCAGGGCTGATAGGTTGGGCAGGCGGGAAGGGGGGTGTGCTATCTATCTGCGTGACTCGGTCCTGGGCCATGCCCTCCCTACCCCTGAGCTCAACCACGGGGCGCATGCCATTACCCTCAAAATCACTCCTTACCCTGGTCGTGGCCCCCTCTACCTAACCACGGTTTACATACCCCCGAATACAAAAAACTTGGCGGTCTCCTCCCTCCTTTCACCATTCATCCTCCTTACCCTATAAGGCTGAACAACTAATATTGGGTGACTTAAACTCCAACTGGCTCGGTTCCTCATCTGATACTATAAAGGATGAACTTATGTCTCTTGACCTGTCTCAATTGGTCACCAGCCCACTGCCTTAACAAAGCAACTGGAACCTGCTCCTCTTGACGAATCCTTCTAACCGCCACATAAAGTGGCTTCCATATGTGTCCTTGCGGACTCTCTCAGCGACCACTCCCCCGTCATCTGCCATTGGTCCTCTCCTACACTCAGCCCTGTGTACTGCACCACCCCACGACGCAGGTTTCTCCCCAGGGGTCTTGACAACCTCAAACGCCACCTTGCACAAGTCAACTGGACCCCAGTGGCCTGTGCTCCAGACATAAACTCTGCACTAACCTACCTCACTACTGCCTTCACCATCGCCTGTGATCTGTTTGCCCCCATCTCCACGTCCAGAAAAAAAAAGCGGTCTGCTGCTTGGATATCCCCTGCTCTGATCCAGCAACTAAAAAACCGGGATAATCTCTGGCACATTGCAAATGACTCTGGTAGAGTGGCTGACAGACAAGCCTACAGGGCTGCCCGTAACCAGTGCACCTGGGCCATCAAGCAGGCAAAAGCTAAATACTATCAGGCTGCGCTGACGTCCACCTGGGGCTCATCCAGAGCCTTCTGGGACAACATTAAAGAACTGAATGGTAAAACCCGCTCCCCCCCTCTGTCTCAGATTGACATAAACGGGGCTGTCTCGACTGACCTAACATGTATTGCTGACTGCCTTAACAAAACTTTCACGGACTTAAGTGCAGTCCTCCCGGCCCACTTTTTTGACCCGGTCACCACGCCCACCTTCTCACACATCTCAAGGCCACTCTTCTGCTTCCAGACAATCTCACCCTGTGATGCCAAACCTTTCTCATAAAACCTCGACTCTCAAAACCCTAGTGATGACCCTCTTGACTCCAAGATACTCCCGCCTACACTGGATGTCATGCTAATCCCCACGCTTATCTTAAACAAATCCTTATGCTTAGGTCAATTCCCTGGATGCTTGAAGCACGCTGAAGTAATCCCCATTCATAAGTCTGGGGATCGCATGGCACCAAATAATTACAGGCCCATCTCCATCCTCCCCCATCCAAAGCTTAGAAAATAGTGTCCACACAGCTCTTAGAATATCTATCTAAGCACAACCTTTATGTCCAGAGCAACATGGGTTTCGCCCAGGCCACAGCACAACCACCACCCTTCTGGAATTCTCCCACCACTTACACTCCCTTGACAAGGGGTTGTCTTGCAGGCAGTATTTATAGACCTATCTAAGGCTTTGACACGGTGTGCCACCCCCTGTTGTTAAACTCCCTATCCCAACTGGGACTCTCATCTGGCCCTATGAATTGGTTCTCTAGCTACCTGCAAAACAGGTCCCAAAGAGTTATACTAAATGGACCTCTCTCCAACCTGCCGGTTCTCTCAGGGGTCCCAAGGTTCCATCCTCGACCCACCCTCTCAGTCTATTCCCAAACTCTCTCCCAAACTCCTGTCCCAGCAAAATACTGCTTTATGCTGATGATGCAGTGATCCTAGCATCTCACCCTGACCGCTCCTACTCCAAGGCACACTGCAAAGCGCTTCCTCCAAGCCAAAAATGGTTCAGTAAACATCGACTAGTCATGAACCTGAAGAAAACTAAGTCCATGCTGTTCTCACACCGCAAACAGCGCCAAGAACTCTCCCTTCTCATCACCACCTGCAAGTTCCTCCCTCTAGAACAGGTAACATCCTATAAGTACCTGGGAATCACCTTTGACCCAGGCCTTACGTTCCACGCCCACCTAAAAGCCCTGTCGTCTGCCATGAACTCCAGGATCGGGCTCCTCTACCGCCACAAAGACTGCCTCCCGGAATCTGCGTTAAGATTAGCCATCTCCTCCTCGGCACTGTCTCTGGCCGACTACGGACTTCCAATATATGCTGCAGCTGACCCCACCTCCTTATCTAAGGTACAGACCGCTATTAACAAAGCCTGCAGGCTCCTTACAGGTGCCAACAGCAGAACTCATACCTGCCTGCTATACTCTACCTCCAACTTACTCACTCTTGATGAAAGACTGAAATACCATACCTGCCTACTGGCTAAAAAATCCATGTCAGGGCTTTGCCCGCCAGGGGTCTCTGCCCACTGCAGCTGGCTGACCGCCCTGCCTACCCGTAACTCCAGCGCAGCCACCTTCATAGTTCCCAGGGCCAGGACCTCCCGCTGCCAAAGATCCTTCCATCATAAAGCCCCCCTCTGGTTTAACTCCCTTCCTGAGGCTATCTCTAAGATCCCCATGATTGGCCGGTTCAAAACTGCCCTCCGTCAACACATTATTGACAGTCGATGCTGCAAATGTCGATAGCTGACCAAACCAAGCCCTTTGCTCTGTGCCCCCTGGTTCCCTTAGATGACTGGATACTGTCTGTAACTATGTTGTTATTAATTGATGTGTATATGATGTATAATATGCAAATTAACTTATGTATATTGCTCAACTTATGCTTGAACTTGTATAGTTGCTGCCTGTAACTCTGGGTGTTTTTGTATCTCACCTGTATGTAATCCCTGTCCTAAAACCTCACTATTTGTTGTCTCCCCCCCTTTTTGACGAGGTACCTTTGTAAACGAGTCACTGACTCAAAGGTTGTAAATCTGATTCTTCAATAAATAAAAATTAAAAATAAAATACACCTGGTGGCTCTGCAGATGTTTTGGATATGGCTTCCCATGTCAAGTTGTGGGTCAAGGGTGACCCCAAGATATTTAATTGAGCTCACTGTTGGCAACAGGGGGCCTCCATCACAAGCTATTTTGAGCATAGCTGATGGGGCTTTTAACTTGGCCGTGGAACCAAAGACCATGGCCTGAGTTTTGTTAGGATTCAATACCAGTCTATGGTTGGTAATCCAGGCCAAGACTCTGCTGAAGTCTTCAGATAGGCACTGGTTAAGGTCAGCAGCACTATGAGCATGGGCCTCTAGCACAAGGTCATCTGCATAAAGCATGGCTTGGCAATGACAGGTCACCCATGGCAGTTGATTAATAAAAAGTGAGAATAGGAGAGGTCCAAGTACCGATCCCTGGGGAACTCCCATGGTCACAGCCCTAGGCTCAGAGAGGACCTTGTTAAAGCAGGTGCGCTGCTTTCTACCCTTTAGGTAGCCCATCATCCAACTCATGGCATGCGGAGAGAACCCGAGAGCCCTGAGCTGCTCCCCCAGTAGGTCATGGTTGACAAGGTCAAAAGCTTTTGACAAGTCAATAAATATAGCACCTGACAGTTTGCCCTGATCCATGGCGGATCTAATACTAGAGGTTACAGTAATCAGGGCAGTAGTGGTACTATGACCCTTCCGGAAACCATGTTGGGCCCCAGAAAGCAGCTCATGGGTATTCACGTACTCCGAGAGTTGCTCCACCACAACCTTTTCCAGGAGTTTACCAAGGGATGGGAGAATAGCAATAGGGCGATAGTTGTCAGGGAGTTTGGGATTTCCCTGCTTCAGAACAGGGACTATCCTTGCCTCCTTCCAGATGTCAGGGATTATCCCTGAGCTAAGGGATAGGTTAAAGATATGGGCAATCAGAGGGGCAATGTAAGCTGCTCCCAGCTTGAGAAGCCTGGGCTCAACGTAGTCAGGCCCTGCACTGGAGTGCTGGGAGAGGGTAGCCAAGCGGTTCCGAACATCAAGGACAGACACGGCCTTAAGATTAAATACTCTCCGGGGAGGATGTTCACTCTGCATCGAGGGAATAGCGTTTACCCCATCGTCGTGAAACGAGAGGTGAGGGCTGAAAGGTCGGAGAAGTGGAGATTGAGGTGGTCGGCTATAGTGTGGGGATTATTGCACGAGACTCCATTAATAATCATGTCCACGACACCCGAGTGAGAGGCCCACTGATTTGGGGATTTAATGTTCCTCCAGAACCTCCTAGGATCTCTGACAGAGCTAAGTAGTGCCGATTTACAGAAGTTACTTTGGCAGCCCTAATGGCTTTTTACACCGATTCTGAGTTGCCGATATCTCAGGAGATTAGCAGGATCTCTGGAACCCTTAGTACTTGCCCAGCATTTGTCTCTCTCCCGCATCTGGGCAAGTAAGTCACCATTCAGCCAGAAGGTGTCTGTTCCCCTCACCCTCCGGGCGACCCTGGGGGCATGTCTATCTTGGAGAACACCAAAGGAATGTATGAAGCAGGAGGCTGCCACTGAGGGGTCAGAGGCTTCAAGCACCCTGGTCCAGTCAGTACATCCTAGATCAGCCAGGAAAGCCTCAGGGTCAAAACTGGAGTATTTTCTGACTTAAATGATTTTGTGTGGAATTCTAGGGAAGGGGATTTTCCAGACACAGTATACCGGGGAGTGGTCAGATATGGAGTCTGATAGCGTGCCTGATGAGGCAATCCTCTCTGGCCGGTTGGTCAGGATCCAGTCCAGCAGGGAACTTGAGGAACCATTGGCTGCCTGTCTCGTCGGGCCATGGATTAGTTGGTTAAGGGATAGGCAGGCAAGTTGTGATTTGCATTTCCTAATATTGCCACACTCCCAGTTCATGTTGATATCACCCATAATAATGAGTTCATTGTCACCTATACTGGGCCTAACTGCATCTAAGAGGAAAGTAAGTCCTGTCAGACCCCCCCTAGGGGGGGTTATAGGCGCACACCAAGTGCAGCTTCTTAGCATCGCCCAGCAGCAGGAGCACATAAAGAAACTCACAAGGTGGATGATCAGGTTTACTCTGTGCCACCAGGGAGATTTTCAGATGGGATCTGTAGTAGATGAGGATGCCACCCCCCTTCCTACCCCCAGTCCTGTCTAGACGAATGAACTCGTATCCTGTTAGGAAGCAGGCAGAGTCAGGAATCGAGGGTTTGAGCCAAGTCTCAGTTATCCCTAGGATGTCTGGCTTGTATAGCTCAGTCCACGCTAGGAGATCGTCTCGATTAGGAAGCAAGCTCCTAATATTCATATGCACTATTTTTAGTCCCTTATTCCCACTCCAGGTGGCGGAATATTAGAGATCAGCTTAGATGGCCCAGGATTGAGCCCAATATCTCCAGCCATGAGAAGTGAGAGTAGGGCTAGCCAGGGAGGAATAATTCACGAGCTGCCTACTTCCAGGCCCTGCATGCTTCAAACTTTCTTCACCCTGACCGCATACATAAGGCATCTAGTGTCAAGGCTAAGGACAGTACAGTAGTGCATTACCTTAGTTACAAGTAGGTTGGAAAAGGAGAAATCAGTATCATCATGGGAGGAGGCCACAACCCTGGGTCAATAAATAGGCTAGGAGTCGATGTAGCACAATAAAGCAGGACTAGCCCCAGGGCCAGTATCATAATTATTAGTGTAATAAAACCAGACCTGCTGTCCCCTCCTGAACATAGGAGAGGTGGCTTCCAGTTCTTCCATGGTAAGGACAGTAGTAACCATACCCACAGATTATAGGCAACTGGAGACCTAGAAAAGGAGCAAACCAGGACTCCTGGAAACCTGTAAAAGGGGCAAACCAAGACACCCCATATGGTAGGGCCCCAAAAGGAACAGATCACCACAACTAGCGGCTGGGGGCCCTCGGTGGTCGCCCACGCCCTCCTCTCATCAGCGGCTTGCAGTAGTTGAAGGCGTTGGGACAGTAGATAGCAGAGCAGGAACTAAACAATGCTGATAGGCAAGCAGGTGGTGAAAATAGGAAAATGTCTTTAAAGGAGAGACAGAACAAGTGTTAGGCCTAATAGCTGCACTCTGTATCTTTAAGAGGAGTTGCAATATTAGAGAGAGGGAGGATGAATATTGCTAGGGGTTGTGCCGAGTGGGAGGGGAGTATTTAATAAAGGCTGGAGGTGGGGGTGGGCGTAAAAATTCAAGCACCAAGGAGACAGAAGGACAGAAAGTGAAAGAGAAATTGAATTATTTGCAGTGCAAAGCTTACAACTGTGACCCAAATAGAATCTGGTCTAAACAGAAAAAACTGTATCACTTTAAATTTAACTTTCACTGATTCTGCTCGAGTACTTAGGGCTTACCTCAAGCAGGCAGCAGCTCCAGTCCAGGCAAAGAACACACACCAGAAACTACAGCACTCCCCTCCCTGTCTAGGGGCTGATGGTTTACTGTTTCTGGGAAAGGGGAGGGATACTGTCTTGACTGTAAGCACATATAGTAGGGAATACAAATCTCAGTACCCTTAAAGTTGAATGAATTCGGGTTCCCTGGTGACAGCTCAAGCTCTGTCTAAGCGCTGGTTAAATGGTCTCTCTCATACCCAACACCTCAGGAAATGGCAGCTCCATGGACAGGCTGTAAAACAGTTCATTAGGCAAACAGCAGAATAACACAAACAGTTTCTTCCAGAAGTAGAAATAATCCAGGTCCAATTTAAAATGCAAACTGATTAGCATTTCTTTTGTTTCTCCACAAATACTCAAGCAGTAACAACAGATGAGGATCCTCAGATTATTTCAGTATTTTTCCGGATTCTATGGCCTCGCCACGGCACAGTACTTAGGGGACCCAGGATTGGAACCTGCACCCTAACAACTCAGTTCCCTTCCATTTTTTGAGCCAAACTGGGCTCATTTTCCCCTCAGAAAGCACCTTCTCAGTTTCCCCAAACCTTTTTGATTGTGACCCCACCTGTGGGAGCGGAGGCTCAATTTATTTTTACACACTGGTATACTCTCTTCATTTTATGGGGGTACGATGGTACACTTTCAGGCAAATTGCAGTCCTTTTCACTAGAGGCCACACAACATCAGATCCACAGACAGGGTTCTCTCAACTGCAGGGCCTAAACCTTTCTGTACAGCAGCCACAAAACTTGACAGCATAGTACCTTAATGAATGGACACAGTCAGGCAGAGGGGTATCTGTCACCCACCTCACCAGAGACATCACTGCACTTCAGTCTCAACAGGCCTTCCCATGGCAGCCACTCTTCTTCCTCTGTGGAGCTCCTCTCGATTCCCTTCAAAATTGCTGCTCCATATTGCTGCACTGTTCCCCTTCTGACACTTATGGGGACTCCATCCTTTTCTTTTGTGACTTGGGGGCAATCTTCCCCCCAGGTCCTGGGCTTCTCCAGCCCAGACTGACGGCGGCCCTTTCATGGGCCCGCGAGCAGGCACCCACTCCTCCTTGTATACTCCTCCTGCCTCCTCTCAAATGCTAGACTCTCTCTCCCTTTTCACACCAAATGGCGCTCTTTTCAAACAGACACGTGCACGCCTGAGCAAGAGCTTAACAAACACACGTGCTCGCACACTACCTCCTGCAGTGCCAAATGGCATTTAAAATTAGTAACCTCCGACTGGCACAGGGGTTACACTTTCCCCTCACAGATATGCTTCACCTCCTGAGGAAGCCATCTCCACCCTGGCTAACCATGGCTGCTCTACACTGTGGGATAATGTACACTCTCCCACAGGCCATCACATCCAGGCTCCACCAGGCTGACTGCATAAGAGCAGTCTAACAAGAACTAGGTAGGCAAACCCACCTACCTATGGTTCACTGGCTCCACTAAGGGTACGGCTACTCGACCCTGGTCTACCAGCAATGGCTGTTCCACCAGGCCAACGTCCCACCCCCCGGGATACCCTTACTTTAACTATTTCCGGTTCCAGCTCAGATCCCCATTGGACCCTTCAGCAGTACCCAACTAGGCCTAAACTGGCACCCATAAACACTTTACAAAACAGCAAAAACATTACCTATCTAACAGCTAGTAATATACTAAGCTAGGCTGCACCACCAGGGTGGCAGGCTAACCTCTAAGCTTATTGCTAACTACTAAATGCAGGAAGCCACCTTCAGTCGGACTACACATTTAGAAACTGTTGACATGTTCCTCACAGAAATTGTTAGCTGCTACTCTCACTAATATAACCCCTAACTACATCTGTATACTAACCTACTTAACAGTGGATGGGGAAGCACGCTTACCTAATTACTGTCCTTTTCACTCTGCTCAGGTGCACAATACAGTTTCTGGAAACTGTCTTTGTACTTTAAACGTCCAAACAACCCTGTCTTCAGCACCAGTGGGTGTGTGCTTATTTACTAGGTGGTCCCTACTTAACATTTCCTAAAATTCCTATCTAACTACTTACACCACATTGCAAATCATTGTTAATGAAATGTACATAAGAGTAAAACAAAAATTATAATTTTGTTAAACTGGAAAAAAAAAAATAAAACACTGTCTAAGAGTAGCAACAGTTCTCAAATGCAGTTACTTACAACACCAGGGGGCGTTTGTACATTCTAACGAGCTTTGGTCTTCTGGGGGGTGCGATACCTAGCTGCAGGGTCCTCAGGTGCAAAATAGAAACATGGGTCAGGTTTAGTGCACTCTCCCCCTCGGCAGTCATGACTCACTACGGGCACTTTAACCTGTGTCCAACTCTGTCCTGCACAAATGCAAAAGTCTTAAATAACGTGAGTCCTTCCCAGGTGGACGAGTTGCACATGGTCCTGGCTATCCTGTTGACCTTGTTCCAATCATAGGCAGGTCTCTGACATCCACCTGGTTCCTGAGATGCACCTTCTCCATGGCTCCTTGGAACACCTAGTCTGACCTCCTACATTCAGTGAAGTCCCACATTCTTTCGCTGATATAGGGGTAATTGGTACCAGGATTTTCTAGCTTTAGGTAACGCCTTACCAATCTCTCAGCCTGACTCCAGTTAGGCAGAGACCTGATATGCCACAGGGCCACCCTCTCAACAACCCCATTCCTTCTCTGTAGTTTATCACCATAAGGTCCAGCTGATGTCTGGCATCCATGTCAACTAAGTGTCTTTTGCATATTTCTGGGAGAAAAGGAGTAAGCTCTATGTTTCCTAAAATCGGCATTGCATAGGCTTTGGAATATCCCTTTCTATAACCATGTCCTCAAACATCCATGTAATACCTTCATCTGGCTGGTCATAAATTGAAATGACTCCATAGACCTAGTGGCATTCTCTTCATTGGATCACCCACCTTCCTCTATGGCTTCACTGACCACAGCTGACTGGTCTAGGCCAGGGACCCTCTTTTGCACCTTTGGGAGTGGGGAACGAGCTTTAATGGTTGAGCTTCTGTAAGGTCTTGTGTAAGGATTTAGTCCTCACCATGGTTTCCTGGGTGGTTTGAATTTTGGTGGATTTCTTTGGCTTCCTGCTCCCTCGCACCACAGCCTCAGGTGGGCCTGACTGCTCAGTCATGTCCCTCCCATAGCTTGCAGCAGTACTCCAAATACATGAGGCCCACCCTTGGCCCCTTCCTTTGCCACGGGGAAGTTCTGGGGCACTCGGCAGCGGTACAGGGCTGGGCAGATGGCTAGGCTCTGGTACCACCTCTGGCTCTCTATCTTCTTTCCTGTCACCGTGACCTCCTCCCACTGCTAAGATGGCTCCACAGTTGTGGCCAAACCAACTAGGGGACACTCTTCCAGGCGATTATGCCACTGCCAGGGGCAGGAGTTTCTGGCTCAGGAGCCACATACTGTCTATCTTGCTGCTGCATTTCAGCAGGCTTCACCACCCTGGGAACATTCCACATGCACATGACACGAGACTGGCTGCCTAATAACCCCACTGCCACATTGACCACAAAATATGCATGACTCACCTGAGCTGTTCCTTCCACAACGCCTCCATAGCCAGTTGACTAGTCCCTCTGGAACATTGATGGTCCGACCAATCCAGGGACATAAGCCATACTTGCTTGCACAAAGTTCAATGTAGCAGATTACTCCACAACGATTTGCCTGCACAAGTCTAACTGTAAAGATTTTGATTTAATTCTTCCAGTCAGCAGAACTTTCTTTCTAGAGCAAAACTCTCCACCATGGGGTGTGGTGGATGTCACAAACCCACTCAGCAGGTTAGGCCCTCTACTCCCAAAGTGGCAACCTCTGAGCGCAGTCTTGTGAATCTTTGTCTACAAGCACCTAACCAGGTATACAGAAATGAACCCTTTAAAACTTTAATAAAGATCTCAGATGAATACACTTCTCCTTCCAGTTTGGTATCACCATTCAAGCTTATGTCTATTGTCTGCTATAACCATGTACTTTTCTTACAAATAAAAATAAGTCAAAGACAGACCAAGTAAGTTCTAAAAAGAATTTTACTATAATAGATAAGAATATGTAAAACACAACAATACAGAACTATTATATTACAAGACATACAAATCTTTTAAAAGAATAAGGTTTAAAACAGTGTACTTCCTAGTACAGTACTTAGTCTCTAAATACTTGCTTAAAAGTGCTCCCAAGATGTTTCATGGTCAGAGTCTAGGTAAAAATGTGTCTCTGTGAAGTAAAACAGACCAAATTAAATGCTGGCTTTACCCCACCTCTTTTCAGGAGGTCACCTAGCTCTCCGTTAGGATATATGAAAAATATATATCTTATACAAAAGTATTACATTCTGCAACTTGAGCATGATTTGTGTCCTTCAAATGACACTTCTTTGATCTCACAATAAGCTTACCACTTCCAGGACAGGAAAGCATCATTATGATTTTGCACTTCTATGTAATAACCTGGGTTTTCCTTCCAACGTCATAAAATGGATATGTTATAGCAACTACAGTTGTAATTGACTCAGACCAACAGGATTCTTAATTAAGGTCTTACATGTAACACATGGGCCCAGATATTCAAAGGGTTGCTCATGCACAACCCACTAATCTTAAGCGCGATATCCAAAAGGGAAAAGTGCACCGCACAAATCCTGATGCGCCGGAGCACATCAGTAATGTATGCAGGCACAGGTAGGGGCGCCGTTCCCATGCATAACCTGCACAGCCCGATATTCAGCCCGGGATGTGCAGAGCCATGCATGCGCAACCCCTACTTGTGCCTGCACAAAGTTAAGCCAAAAAAAAAAGGAACAACTGATGGCCACCCACAGGTGAGCTGCCGCATTGCAGGGCGCAACACGGCAGTTGCCACCTGTGGGTGGCCACCCCAGTTCCGCTCTGCACCTGGTGGCGCCCCCATGCCTGATCGCGGGCATTTTTCTAAAAATAGACTCCCATCCAATATCCCTGGTGGTGCAGTGGACCACTATGTGCCCGATCGGGGCATCGCCATAATAAACCCCTCCAATATCTCTGGTGGTCAAGTGGATCAAATGCTGCCTGATTGCGGCATCTGTTCAGATGAAAAAACCCAGTCCAATATCCCTGGTGGTCCAATGGACCAAATGCTGTCCGATCGCGGGCATCTGTTCAAATGAAAAAAACCCCATGGTCCAATATCCCTGGTGGTCCAGTGGACCGCTATGTGCCCGATCATGGGCATCATTATAATAAACCTTCCCCCTCCAATATCCCTGGTGGTCCAGTGGACCAAATGCTGCCCCATCGCGGGCATCTGTTCAAATGAAACCCCCCCAGTCCAATATCCCTGGTGGTCCAGTGGACTGAATGCTGCCCGATTGTGGGCATCTGTTCAAATGAAAAAACCGTCCAATATCCCTGGTGGCCCAGTGGACGAATGCTGCCCGATCACGGGCATCCATTTAACAGAAATCTTCCTATTACCATGGTGGTCTAGGGTACCCCCTCCCCACCCACTGAGTCCCACTGCCCGCTCCCCGGTGAGCGGCGGGCGGCAGCACCCACCCGCCTGCTCGCCGCCCCACGGCTGATACCTCGGTAGGGCTGCCGCCCATTGGTTCTGAGCGTGAGCCAATGGGCGTCTCTGCAGTACCATTTACAATTCCGATATGTGAATGAATCATTCACATATCTGAATGTGAGATAGTAGTATGCACGCCCATTGGCTCATGCTGTGAACCAATGGGCATGCAGCCCACCGAGGTGTTTTTTTCATTTGAACAGATGCCCGCGATCGCAGCATTCGTCCACTGACCACCAGGATATTGACGGAAGTCTTTTTAATATAACACATGCCCGCGATCAAGCACATAGTGGTCCACTGGACCACCAGGGATATTGGATGAGGAAGTCTATTTTAGACAAATGCCCGATCGGGCTGCAGGTGGGCGCCGGGTCCCCGATGGCTGCTTGTTTCGGCAGGGCGCCAGGTGTAAGTCGTCGGGGATCAGCGACTGCATGCTAATGGGATGCAAATGGGGTCATAATGTCATGCAAATGGCCCCATGTGCGCCTTGCATAAATGATGGCCCCATTTGCACATCCCCTTTTGAATATTGCAGGTGCTGTGAATGGCGCAATGGCACTTGCGCTAGCGCATCTCCATGCTCCACTCTAGCCACTTGCGCTGGTGCAGTGCCACTGTGCCATGCACGGTGGGGGTGGCCAGGGTGCGATATTCAAAGCTGCTGAGCCATAGCGCAGCTCCGTTGAATATCACCCAGGCCACACCCCTGCGCAACCAAGTTGAGCCACAGCCTGGTGCAGTTTGAATATCCGGGCCATGGTGTCTAAAAACTGAGTGTGTGTGTGAACTCACATGCTGTCAGCATTTTACTTATGGCTTTCATCTTTTAGCTAAAATCTGAGGGGGGGGGATGAGTGAGGTCATTCTAAGAGCATCAGATTTTCAACAGAGACAGTCAGTAATACATTTTATATTAATAAAAATGATACAGCACTCAGAACTGGCTGTCTACGTCACAGTGGACACAAACAAATTAACTCAGATAACAACACTCCTTTTTCCTCCAGGCTTCTAGCAATCTGGGGCTCAGACCACCTGACCTTTTTCTAGTGCTGCATCTCATTAAACACATTCACCAATCACATTGCTTCCTTTCTTCATCAATATTCATCACATTTTCTCTTCATGTGAGGAGGCACCATTTTGTCTCATCACGATGCAATAAAACAGTGTTTAAACTTCCAATACAGGCTGCTGGCCTCCACATTCCAAATCTTGCAAACTGCCATTCCTCATGCCAGGTAGGTGCTTGCGCTATCTTTAGAATCCCAGATGACAGTCTCCATCTTTGAGAACCCCTCCCTCTACTAGTTCACCGATGGCACTTTAACAACAGAAGCAGGATAATACTTTTATTTATTTAGCTTTTGTTTACCGGGTAAGTACACTAGACAAGTAGTATGCCTATTTTCAGGAACGACCCGGGAGAGCACAAAACATACAGTATACATACATGGCAACATTGGAGAAACAGCATGATACAGTAAAAACAGCTATAACAACGCTTGTATAAGGGCAGAATACTGCCACACATAGTACAAATTGTTACAGGACATAGATAGACATTAGAATCACTGAATACATATTTCATAGACCATCAAGGACTCAGAGTGGACAATAGTGGACTGCAGAGTATTACATTACAGAGACTAGGAACAGTCACATCTTGTCGTTTGTTTTAGGTGGGACCACAGGGAGGAGCGAAAGGTCCCATGGGAATGGGCAGAGTGAACAGAGTCCGGAATGGAGTTCCAGAGCCTAGGCACAAAGGCGGCAAAGTCACGATCCCCCATAAGGGTCCGAGTAGGGGAACTTTACAACTCATGGTTCAGACCTGAGCTGGTAGGGGATGGCGTCCAGTTTTGGGAGGAGATGCGCCAGTCCCAACGGGATGCCCGTGGCAAGCACTTTCCTGGTGAAGTTTCCTACACCAAGGATCAGGAATTCCGCAGGGGGGAGCCAGTTGAGTTTGTCATAGAGCTCACATCGGTGGGTGAGTTTGGGAGCAGCAAGTGCAAACTGACAGATATCATTATATGCCGTGTTCCACCGATTAAGATGGATTTGGGGTGACCTGGCAAATAGGTGGTATCCATAACTAAGGGAGGGGAGAAGCACTCCCCTCGCAAGTGCCAGCCTCACTCCCGGAGTCAGGTTGTATTTGGCCCTGTAGGCAAGGCCAAGCTTACACCCTCCTCCTAAGGACCAGGAGGTCGCGAGGGCCTAACTGAAAAGCCTCCTCCTGCCCAGAACGCAAGATTCGAGCCCCTCCCTCCGAGGAGCCGGAGGTCGCGAGGGCGCGTACTGCCCTCCCTGCCAGGATTTCACCCTCCCCATGACCAGGAGGTCGCGAGGGCCTAACTGAAAAGCCCTCCCTGCCCAGAACGCAAGATTCGAGCCCCCCTCCCTCCGAGGAGCCGGAGGTCGCGAGGGCTGCGGTACTGCCCTCCCTGCCAGGATTTCACCCCCCTCCCCCTAAGGACCAGGAGGTCGCGAGGGCTCAACTGAAAGCCCTCCTGCCCAGAACGCAAGATTCGAGCCCCCCTCCCTCCGAGGAGCCGGAGGTCGCGAGGGCTGCGGTACTGCCCTCCCTGCCAGGATTTCACCCCCCCCTAAGGACCAGGAGGTCGCGAGGGCCTAACTGAAAAGCCCTCCCTGCCCAGAACGCAAGGTAATTTTCTATCCTGCTGCAGTCGCGATCGTCGGGAGCTCTCCTGGTTGTGGACTAACCTGCACTGTGCTGTTGCTGGGGATTTGGCGCCTTTCCAGGCTCGCGCTCTGAATCGCCTCTCTCCTACAAGTGCCAGGGGTCTCGGTTTGGACTATTGCTGTAATTGCACTGTACCTTCTTAGCTAGCTTGTTTAAGTAATTTAAACTAAAAAAGAGAAAAAAAAAAAGTAACAAGTACTATTGAATCCAGGAAAGAGGTTTTGTGATTGTAACTGCTGCATTTTCCTGTTAGTCTTTCTGTTGCTACGAATCTATTCTTTCTCTCTCCCCAAGACTGCCCGCCCCCTCCTGCTAATCCCCTGATACCTGCCTACTTAACCTTGCTCTTCTCCCTCTTCCACAGATTCGAGCCCCCCTCCCTCCGAGGAGCCGGAGGTCGCGAGGGCTGCGGTACTGCCTTCCCTGCCAGGATTTCACCCCCCTCCCCCTAAGGACCAGGAGGTCGCGAGGGCCTAACTGAAAAGCCCTCCCTGCCCAGAACGCAAGGTAATTTTCTATCCTGCTGCAGTCGCGATCGTCGGGAGCTCTCCTGGTTGTGGACTAACCTGCACTGTGCTGTTGCTGGGGATTTGGCGCCTTTCCAGGCTCGCGCTCTGAATCACCTCTCTCCTACAAGTGCCAGGTGTAGCCCCGCCGCCCCCACCACCACCCTTGGTCGGCTCTCCCTTTTATAGAGCTACTCACATGGGGATCCAGAACCAATCAGTCGACTTTCCCATTTGCTGGTTATACCGTTCCAGCACTAGAGGGAGCCTGCACTCAGTTCCTACTCTCTCTAATGTTGTATCATCCACAATTATGATCCTTGCTGTTCTGGTAATCCTCCTACCACTAGACCCACTGCTCACCCTCGACCCCTTTTTATCTCCATCTGATCTGCCCCTCCGAACCACTATCCCCACTCCCAATCCCTGTCTTTCCTCAGCTCTTGCACATCTACCCCCTGTCCATCCCCACTTTTCCACCCTGTACCCTGGACACCATACCATTCCCCTAAATCCATCCGAACCCTCGACTACCACTCAACCCCCACCCACCCACCCCTGTGCACTATCCCCAGTACCATGCACCCTTTCTCACGTGGTCAATCTCC
Organism: Neoceratodus forsteri; assembly: GCA_016271365.2. Classification (NCBI taxonomy): domain Eukaryota; kingdom Metazoa; phylum Chordata; order Ceratodontiformes; family Ceratodontidae; genus Neoceratodus; species Neoceratodus forsteri. The sequence goes on from CM057450.1 coordinate 896,296,950, forward strand.
GCTGGCGTGTCCGCCTCTCTCTCTTCCCATCCCATGCACATCCCTGGGTGAGGTCTCGCCCTGCATATGCACCTTCCTCACCAACCACCACCCTAGGAGGCGCTTAATCGCTCTGCTGCTCCTGCTCTCCGCAATGTGCACCCTAACCCTGGGCCCGCTTATGCTGCCACGCCTAAGCCCACCTGTGGTAGCGGTCTCCGAATTGCTTTCATGAACATATGCAGTCTCCCCAAAAAAATAGCTGCCCTCCAATGCTGGGTTACGCAACACTCCCCAGACATCCTCATGCTAGCAGAGACCTGGCTCTCCCCACTTATGCCTGACTCAGCTGTCTCTCTACCAGGCTTTTCCCTGTTCAGGGCTGATAGGTTGGGCAGGCGGGGAGGGGGTGTGCTATCTATCTGCGTGATCGGTCCTGGGCCATGCCCTCCTACCCCTGAGCTCAACCACGGGCGCATGCCATTACCTCAAAATCACTCCCTTACCCTGGTCGTGGCCCCTCTACCTAACCACAGGTTTACATACCCAATACAAAAACTGGCGGTCTCCTCCCTCCTTCACTATCTATCCTCCTTACCCATAAGGCTGAACAACTAATATTGGGTGACTTAAACTCCAACTGGCTCGGTTCCTCATCTGATACTATAAAGGATGAACTTATGTCCCTTGACCTGTCTCAATTGGTCACCAGCCCACCTGCCTTAACAAAGCAACTGGAACCTGCTCCTCTTGACGAATCCTTCTAACCGCCACATAAAGTGGCTTCCATATGTGTCCTATGGACTCTCTCAGCGACCACTCCCCGCTCATCTGCCATTGGTCCTCTCCTACACTCAGCCCTGTGTACTGCACCACCCACGACGCAGGTTTCTCCCCAGGGTCTTGACAACCTCAAATGCCACTCAAGTCAACTGGACCCCAGTGGCCTGTGCTCCAGACATAAACTCTGCACTAACCTACCTCACTACTGCCTTCACCATCGCCGTGATCTGTTTGCCCCCATCTCCACGCCCAGAAAAAAGCGTCTGCTGCTTGGATATCCCCTGCTCTGATCCAGCAACTAAAAAACGGGATAATCTCTGGCACATTGCAAATGACTTGGTAGAGTGGTTGACAGACAAGCCTACAGGGCTGCCCGTGAACCAGTGCACCTGGGCCATCAAGCAGGCAAAGCTAAATACTATCAGGCTGCGCTGACGCCCACCTGGGGCTCATCCAGAGCCTTCTGGGACAACATTAAAGAACTGAATGGTAAACCCGCCCCTCTGTCTCAGATTGACATAAACGGGCTGTCTCGACTGGACCTAACATGTATTGCTGACTGCCTTAACAAAACTTTCACGGACTTAAGTGCAGTCCTCCCGCCCACTTTTTGACCCGGTCACCACGCCCACCTTCTCCACACATCTCAAGGCCACTCTTCTGCTTCCAGACAATCTCACCCTGTGATGCCAAACCTTTTCTCATAAAATCCCTCGACTCTCAAACCCTAGTGATGACCCTCTTGACTCCAAGATACTCCGCCTTACACTGATGTCATGCTAATCCCTCACGCTTATCTTAAACAAATCCTTATGCTTAGGTCAATTCCCTGGATGCTTGAAGCATCGCTGAAGTAATCCCCATTCATAAGTCTGGGGATCGGATGGCACCAAATAATTACAGGCCCATCTCCATCCTCCCCCATCCAAAGCTGTAGAAAAATAGTGTCCACACAGCTCTTAGAATATCTATCTAAGCACAACCTTTATGTCCAGAGCAACATGGGTTTCGGCCCAGGCCACAGCACAACCACCACCCTTCTGGAATTCTCCCACCACTTACACTCCGCGCTTGACAAGGGTTGTCTTGCAGGGGCAGTATTTATAGACCTATCTAAGGCTTTCGATACGGTGTGCCACCCCCTGTTGTTAAACTCCCTATCCCAACTGGGACTCTCATCTGGCCCTATGAATTGGTTCTCTAGCTACCTGCAAAACAGGTCCCAAAGAGTTATACTAAATGGGACCCTCTCCTCCAACCTGCCGGTTCTCTCAGGGGTCCCGCAAGGTTCCATCCTCGGACCCACCCTCTTCAGTCTATTCCTAAACTCTCTCCCAAACTCCTGTCCCAGCAAAATACTGCTTTATGCTGATGATGCAGTGATCCTAGCATCTCACCCTGACCCGCTCCTACTCCAAGGCACACTGCAAAGCGCCTTCCTCCAAGCCGAAAAATGGTTCAGTAAACATCGACTAGTCATGAACCTGAAGAAAACTAAGTCCATGCTGTTCTCACACCGGCAAAACAGCGCCAAGAACTCTCCCCTTCTCATCACCACCTGCAAGTTCCTCCCTCTAGAACAGGTAACATCCTATAAGTACCTGGGAATCACCTTGACCCAGGCCTTACGTTCCACGCCCTAAAGCTCCCTGTCGCCTGCCATGAACTCCAGGATCGGGCCTCTACCGCCACAAAGACTGCCTCCTGGAATCTCATGCTAAGATTAGCCATCTCTCCTCGGCACTGTCTCTGGCCGACTCACGGACTTCCAATATATGCTGCAGCTGACCCCACCTCCTTATCTAAGGTACAGACCGCTATTAACAAAGCCTGCAGGCTCCTTACAGGTGCCAACAGCAGAACTCATACCTGCCTGCTATACTCTACCTCCAACTTACTCACTCTTGATGAAAGACTGAAATACCATACCTGCCTACTACAAAAATCCATGTCAGGGCTTTGCCCGCCAGGGTCTCTGCCCACTGCAGCTGGTTGACCGCCCCTGCCTACCCGGAACTCCAGCGCAGCCACCTTCATAGTTCCAGGGCCAGGACCTCCGCTGCCAAAGATCCTTCCATCATAAAGCCCTCTGGTTTAACTCCCTTCCTGAGGCTATCTCTAAGATCCCCATGATTGGCCGGTTCAAGACTGCCCTCCGTCAACACATTATTGACAGTCGATGCTGCAAATGTCGATAGCTGACCAAACCAAGCCCTTTGCTCTGTGCCCCCTGGTTCCCTTAGATGACTGGATACTGTCTGTAACTATGTTGTTATTAATTGATGTGTATATGATGTATAATATGCAAATTAACTTATGTATATTGCTCAACTTATGCTTGAACTTGTATAGTTGCTGCCTGTAACTCTGGGTGTTTTGTATCTCACCTGTATGTAATCCCTGTCCTAAAACCTCACTATTTGTTGTCTCCCTTTGACGAGGTACTTTGTAAACGAGTCACTGACTCAAAGGTTGTAAATCTGATTCTTCAATAAATAAAAATTAAAAATAAAATACACCTGGTGGCTCTGCAGATGTTTTGGATATGGCTTCCATGTCAAGTTGTGGGTCAAGGGTGACCCCAAGATATTTAATTGAGCTCACTGTTGGCAACAGGGGCCTCCATCACAAGCTATTTTGAGCATAGCTGATGGGGCTTTTAACTTGGTCGGGAACCAAAGACCATGGCCTGAGTTTTGTTAGGATTCAATACCAGTCTATGGTTGGTAATCCAGGCCAAGACTCTGCTGAAGTCTTCAGATAGGCACTGGTTAAGGTCAGCAGCACTATGAGCATGGGCCTCTAGCACAAGGTCATCTGCATAAAGCATGGCTTGGCAATGACAGGTCACCCATGGCAGTTGATTAATAAAAAGTGAGAATAGGAGAGGTCCAAGTACCGATCCCTGGGGAACTCCCATGGTCACAGCCCTAGGCTCAGAGAGGACCTTGTTAAAGCAGGTGCGCTGCTTTCTACCCTTTAGGTAGCCATCATCCAACTCATGGCATGCGGAGAGAACCCGAGAGCCCTGAGCTGCTCCCCAGTAGGTCATGGTTGACAAGGTCAAAAGCTTTTGACAAGTCAATAAATATAGCACCTGACAGTTTGCCCTGATCCATGGCGGATCTAATACTAGAGGTTACAGTAATCAGGGCAGTAGTGGTACTATGACCCTTCCGAAACCATGTTGGGCCCCAGAAAGCAGCTCATGGGTATTCACGCATCTCGAGAGTTGCTCCACCACAACCTTTTCCAGGAGTTTACCAAGGGATGGGAGAATAGCAATAGGCGATAGTTGTCAGGAGTTTGGGATTTCCTGCTTCAGAACAGGGACTATCCTTGCCTCCTTCCAGATGTCAGGGATTATCCCTGAGCTAAGGGATAGGTTAAAGATATGGGCAATCAGAGGGGCAATGTAAGCTGCTCCCAGCTTGAGAAGCCTGGGCTCAACGTAGTCAGGCCCTGCACTGGAGTGCTGGGAGAGGGTAGCCAAGCGGTTCCGAACATCAAGGACAGACACGGCCTTAAGATTAAATACTCCCCGGGGAGGATGTTCACTCTGCATCGGAGGGATATTAAGCAAGCGACCCCCATCGGTCGTGAAACGAGAGGTGAGGGCTGAAAGGTCGGAGAAGTGGAGATTGAGGTGGTCGGCTATAGTGTGGGGATTATTGCACGAGACTCCATCAATAATCATGTCCACGACACCCGAGTGAGAGGGCCCACTGACGAGGGATTTAATGTTCCTCCAGAACCTCCTAGGATCTCTGACAGAGCTAAGTAGTGCTGATTTACAGAAGTTACTTTTGGCAGCCCTAATGGCTTTTTTACACCGATTCCTGAGTTGCCGATATCTCAGGAGATTAGCAGGATTCTGAACCCTTAGTACTTGCCCAGCATTTGTCTCTCTCCCGCATCTGGGCAAGTAAGTCACCATTCAGCCAGAAGGTGTCTGTTCCTCACCTCCGGGCGACCCTGGGGGCATGTCTATCTTGGAGAACACCAAAGGAATGTATGAAGCAGGAGGCTGCCACTGAGGGGTCAGAGGCTTCAAGCACCCTGGTCCAGTCAGTACATCCTAGATCAGCCAGGAAAGCCTCAGGGTCAAAACTGGAGTATTTTCTGACTTAAATGATTTTGTGTGGAATTCTAGGGGAGGGGATTTTCCAGACACAGTATACCGGGGAGTGGTCAGATATGGAGTCTGATAGCGTGCCTGATGAGGCAATCCTCTCTGGCCGGTTGGTCAGGATCCAGTCCAGCAGGGAACTTGAGGAACCATTGGCTGCCTGTCTCGCTGGGCCATGGATTAGTTGGTTAAGGGATAGGCAGGCAAGTTGTGATTTGCATTTCCTAATATTGCCACACTCCCAGTTCATGTTGATATCACCCATAATAATGAGTTCATTGTCACCTATACTGGGCCTAACTGCATCTAAGAGGAAAGTAGTCCTGTCAGACCCCCTAGGGGGGTTAGAAGACACCAAGTGCAGCTTCTTAGCATCGCCCAGCAGCAGGAGCACATAAAGAAACTCACAAGGTGGATGATCAGGTTTACTCTGTGCCACCAGGGAGATTTTCAGATGGGATCTGTAGTAGATGAGGATGCCACCCCCCTTCCTACCCCCAGTCCTGTCTAGACGAATGAACTCGTATCCTGTTAGGAAGCAGGCAGAGTCAGGAATCGAGGGTTTGAGCCAAGTCTCAGTTATCCCTAGGATGTCTGGCTTGTATAGCTCAGTCCACGCTAGGAGATCGTCTCGATTAGGAAGCAAGCTCCTAATATTCATATGCACTATTTTTAGTCCCTTATTCCCACTCCAGGTGGCGGGAATATTAGAGATCAGCTTAGATGGCCCAGGATTGAGCTCAATATCTCCAGCCATGAGAAGTGAGAGAGTAGGGCTAGCCAGGGGAGGAATAATCTTACGAGCGGCCTACCTCCAGGCCTGTGCATGCTTCAAACTTTCTTCACCCTGACCGTACACATAAGGCATCTAGTGTCAAGGCTAAGGACAGTACAGTAGTGCATTACCTTAGTTACAAGTAGGTTGGAAAAGGAGAAATCAGTATCATCATGGGAGGAGGGCCACAACCCTGGGTCAATAAATAGGCTAGGAGTCGATGTAGCACAATAAAGCAGGACTAGCCCCAGGGCCAGTATCATAATTATTAGTGTCAGAAATCGACCTGCTGTCCCCTCCTGAACATAGGAGAGGTGGCTTCCAGTTCTTCCATGGTAAGGACAGTAGTAACCATACCCACAGATTATAGGCAACTGGAGACCTAGAAAAGGAGCAAACCAGGACTCCTGGAAACCTGTAAAAGGGGCAAACCAAGACACCCCATATGGTAGGGCCCCAAAAGGAACAGATCACCACAACTAGCGCGCTGGGGGGGCCCTCGGTGTAGGTCGCCCACGCCTCCCCTCCTCTCATCAGCGGCTTGCAGTAGTTGAAGGCGTTGGGACAGTAGATAGCAGAGCAGGAACTAAACAATGCTGATAGGCAAGCAGGTGGTGAAAATAGGAAAATGTCTTTAAAGGAGAGACAGAACAAGTGTTAGGCCTAATAGCTGCACTCTGTATCTTTAAGAGGAGTTGCAATATTAGAGAGAGGGGAGGATGAATATTGCTAGGGGTTGTGCCGAGTGGGGAGGGGGAGTATTTAATAAAGGCTGGAGGTGGGGGGTGGGCGTAAAAATTCAAGCACCAAGGAGACAGAAGGACAGAAAGTGAAAGAGAAATTGAATTATTTGCAGTGCAAAGCTTACAACTGTGACCCAAATAGAATCTGGTCTAAACAGAAAAAACTGTATCACTTTAAATTTAACTTTCACTCGATTCTGCTCGAGTACTTCAGGGGCTTACTCTCAAGCAGGCAGCAGCTCCAGTCCAGGCAAAAGGTAACACACACCAGAAACTACAGCACTCCCCTCCCTGTCTAGGGGCTGATGGTTTACTGTTTCTGGGAAAGGGGAGGGATACTGTCTTGACTGTAAGCACATATAGTAGGGAATACAAATCTCAGTACCCTTAAAGTTGAATGAATTCGGGTTCCCTGGTGACAGCTCAAGCTCTGTCTAAGCGCTGGTTAAATGGTCTCTCTCATACCCAACACCTCAGGAAATGGCAGCTCCATGGACAGGCTGTAAAACAGTTCATTAGGCAAACAGCAGAATAACACAAACAGTTTCTTCCAGAAGTAGAAATAATCCAGGTCCAATTTAAAATGCAAACTGATTAGCATTTCTTTTGTTTCTCCACAAATACTCAAGCAGTAACAACAGATGAGGATCCTCAGATTATTTCAGTACTTTTTCCGGATTCTATGGCCTCGGCCACGGCACAGTACTTAGGGGACCCAGGATTGGAACCTGCACCCTAACAACTCAGTTCCCTTCCATTTTTTGAGCCAAACTGGGCTCATTTTCCCCTCAGAAAGCACCTTCTCAGTTTCGCCAAACCTTTTTGATTGTGACCCCACCTGTGGGAGCGGAGGCTCAATTTATTTTTACATGCTGGTACACTCTCTTCATTTTGGGGGGGATACGATTTTACACTTTCAGGCACATTACAGTCCTTTCCATTAGAGGCCACCCACAACATCAGATCCACGGACAGGGTTCACTCAATTGCAGGGGCCTAAACCTTTCTGTACAGCAGCCACAAAACTTAACAGCACAGTACCTTTATGAATGGACACAGTCAGGCAGAGGGGTATCTGTCACCTACCCCGCCAGAGACATCACTGTCACTTCAGTCTCAACAGGCCTTCCCATGGCAGCCACTCTTCTCTTCCTCTGTGGAGCCCAGCAGGCTCCTCTCAATTCCCTTCAAAATTGCTGCTCCATATTGCTGCACTTTCCCCCCTTCTGACACTTATGGGGGACTCCATCCTCTTCTTTTGTGACTTGAGGGCAATCTTCCCCCCAGGTCCTGGGCTTCTCCAGGCCCCGACTGACGGCCGCCCCATCGCGGGCCTGCAAGTAGGCACCCGCTCCTCCTCGCACACTCCTCCTGCCTCATCTCAAATGCTCGACTCTCTCTCCCTTTTCATGCCAAATGGCGCTTTTTTCAAACAGACGTGCGCGCCAGAGCAAGAGCTCAATAAGCACATGTGCACAAACAGTACCCCCCGCAGTGCCGAATGGGCATTTAAAATTAGCAACCCCGATGGCACAGGGGTTACATGTCCAGCTTGATTAAGAGGGAGATTTGTCAAATTAGAAGGGAGATTGGCTTACTAGTAGGGAGATGCCGTAATGTCATGAGTTTGTCCTTAAATGGCATCAAAAAATAAGAAAAAATGCATTTAAAATATTTATTTCATTTTGTCAAGTATAAGCACTAAAAAGAATCAACAACTGGTTGTACAAAGTTATCACTTACATTGTTCACTAATTTACTTTTTATGTGTCTTTATTTGCCAAAAAAAAAAGTATGGATATTTTGGACATAATTTTACTTAAGCAGGAGATTTTGTTTCCCAGGAGGGAGAGAGGGAGTTAGTCAAAAAACAGGAGTAGCCTGCGAAAAGAGGGCGATATCACATGCATGATTTCGGTTCCACACATTAATTTAAAAAGTTTATACAAAGGAAAGCAACCATGGACCGAGGTCGCACCTAAGCGGAACATGGGTGCACAAGAATTCCCTTTTTATTTTTTACAGTTGCTGTGGCGAAAAAAGAAAACCCAGCAATTATATAAAATAAAATATGGGGTGTTTACTGCAGCCTGGCTGCAGGTGGGGACTGCTATGGCATACTGTCAATCAACTGGTGTTGGTAGAATGACTGAGATAAACATGTTTTTCCCCTAATGAAACATAGAAACATAGAATTTGATGGCAGATATGGACTGCTTGGCCCACCTAGTCTGCCCATTTCCCTACATAACAGATAAGCTACAGATCCTAGTTAATCAACAGCCTACTTCCTCCTACCCCCCACTAGAATTGCTTTATGTCTGTCCCATGCATTCTTGAAATCCCCCACTGTTTTTGACTGCACAACCTCCTCAGGAAGGCTGTTCCACGCATCTACAACCCTCTCCGTGAAGAAATACTTCCTCACATTACCTCTGAGCCATCCACCCTCCATCTTCAAATTGTGCCCCCTTGTTCTTGCACATCTCTTTTTCTGAAAGATGCTACCCTCTTGAACTTTGTTGATTCTCTTGAGGTGCTTGAAAGTTTCTATCATGTCCCCCCTCTCTCTCATTTCCTCGAGGCTATACATATTAAGCTCCTTTAGTCTTTCTTCGTATGTCTTCTGGTGCAGACCCTGCACCATTTTGGTTGCCCTCCTCTGGACAGCCTCCTTTGTGGAAATGGGGTCTCCAGAACTGCACGCAGTACTCTAACTGTGGCCTTACGAACTGTTTATACAGAGGGATAACAACTTCCTGTTTTCTACTGGTGATGCCTCTCCCTATGCATCCCAGTATCCCCCAGCCCTCCTTACTGCCTTCTCATGTGGCTTGCCCACCTTTAGGTCATCTGATATAACTACCCACAGATCCCTTTCCATTTTTGTTGTTGTCAGTATCTCACCCCCCAGTGTGTACTCTTCTCCTGTGATTTTGTTTCCCAGGTGGATTACTTTGCACTTCTTTGCATTGAATCTAAGCTGCCCTATATACATTTGACCATTCCTCCAACCTTGCCAAGTCCCTTCTCATCCTTTCCACCCCACCTTGTGTATCAACCCTGTTGCAGATCTTTGTGTCATCTGCAAAGAGACATAGTTTGCCTTCCAGTCCCTCTACAATGTCACATATAAAGACATTTAAAAGGACTGGCTCCAGTACTGAACTCTGTGGTACCCCACTAGTAACACCCCTTTCTTCACTGTGGGCTCAGTTTACTATTATCCTCTGTTTCCTGTTCTTCAGCCAGTGTTTTACCCATGCTACCACCCCTGGGACCCACTCCCAGACTGGCTAAATTGTTTATTAATCTTTTGTGGGGGACTGTGTCAAATGCCTTGCTAAAGCCTAGGTAGGCCATGTTCACAGCCCTTCTCTGGTCTACTACTTTGGTCACCCAGTCAAAGAAATCAATTAGATTTATCTGACATGACCTTCCCACTGTGAATCCATGCTGCCTTGGGTCCTGTGCTCCACTGGCCTCTAGGTACTCAACAGTTCTTTCCTTCAGAAGTGATTCCATCATTTTCCCTACTACTGAGGTCAAACTGACGGGTCTGTAGTTTCCTGCCTCTGTCTTGCTCCCACTTTTGTGAAGGGGAATCACATCCGCCATCCTCCAGTCCTCAGGTACCGTACCATCCTCCCATGATTTATTAAAAAGTGTTGTCAGTGGTGTTACTAGTTCTCCCCTTAGTTATTTTAGAATTCTGGGGTGAATCCCATCAGACCCCATTGCTTTATCCACCTTCAGTTTTAGTAGTTCTTTCAGAACCATATCTTCTGTGAAAGGACTTATATTAACCCCCCATCCAGAGTGATTCTATTGAGTGGATTAGGTATCTCCCCCTGCTCTGCCTTTGTGAATACTGAACAGAAGTATTTGTTCGGTATCCCTGCTTTTTCACTGTCCCTCTCTGCCCAACCACCCTCCTCTTTATTTAGCCTGAGTATCCCTGCCTTAGTCTTTCTTTGCTCCCTAATATACCTATAAAAGGTTTTATCACCCTTCTTAACCAAGTTGGCTTTTTCTCAGTTTGGGCCTTTGCTATTCTGACTGCCTTCCCCTCTTCCCTCTGCTTTAACTGGTACAGTTCTCTGTCCTGCTCCTTCTGTGTTTCCTTATACTTTCTGAATGCTATCTTTTTCCTCCCTAACCTTCCCCACCACTTCTTTTGAGAACCATAGTGTGTTTTTCTTTCGTTTTGACTTGTTTATTTGCTTCACACAGAGGGTTGTTGCCTCTGTGATGGCAGTTTTGATGTTTCCCCATTGTTGCTCCACCTCACCATCTTGCCTGTTTGCTAGTGCTTTTCTGAAGCACTCTCCCATTTCATCAGAATCAGCCCTCCTGAAGTCCAGTACCTTCACTTTTGTCTAGCTTGACTCTACAGCCAGTTTATTGTGAACCACACTGTTTGGTGGTCACTTGTTCCCAGATCGCAACCCACTTCTAGATCTGAGATCCTTTCTCATCCCCATTTGATAGTACCAGGACTAAGATTGCTCCCTCCAGAGTGGGTTACAACACTAGCTGTCTGAAGCATGCCCCCTGTAGGGCATCGAGAATGGCCCTGCTCTTGGATGTGGCTGCAACAAGGGTGCTCCAGTTAACATCTGGCATATTCTGGTCCCCCATCAGCAATATCTCCCCTTTCTCTGCCATCCTAAGGATGCCTTCTATCATTTCTTTGTCCATTTCCTCCCACTGAGACAGGGGTCTGTATACAACCCCTCTGCGGATTGTGGTGCCATTTCCAGTCCCCAGGGTGACCCACAGTGCCTCCTCTCCTCCCTGTTTACCCTTTAGTTCCATTGCTTTGATCCCTTCCCTTACATAGAGAGCTACTTCTCCTCCTCTTCTACCCTCCCTGTCCTGCCTGTAGATCGTGTACCCTGGTACATTAACATACCAGTCATGGTTCTCTGTGTACCATGTTTCTGTGACTGCCACAATATTCAGGCATCCCTCTTCCATCAAGGCCACCAGTTCAGGGAGCTTGTTACCTAGATTATAGGCATTGGTACTCATTACCCTCCATTTTTTGATGGCCTTATTCCCTTTTGCCCCATCCCTGTCCTTACTGCCTTTATCTTTTTCTCCATTTACCCCTGCCCTTCTCCCTATTGACTGCTCTGTCTTGGTATTTACCTCACTAACTACCCTGATTTTTTTTGGGGGGAGGGGGCTAGGATTTCCCTTCTCCTTTTCAGTGCCTCCCATCTTGACTAGTTTAAATGCTTGCCAATGAAGCATTTAAACCTATCACCTAGGATCCTGGTTCCCATCCTGGACAGATGCAGACCATCGTGCCAGTATAGGCCTGTATCCCTCCAGGTGGAGCCCCAGTCCCCAGTGAAGCCAAATCCCTGAGCTCTGCAGCAGTTTTTCAACCAGTCTTTGAATCCCATGGTGTGGAGTACTCTAGCCTCATCAATGCCATAAACAGGTAGCACGTCCGAGAAACTTACTGTATGTGCTACTTGTCTAAGGCCCATCCCCAGCTCCACAAACCCATGTTGCACTGCTCTGATCCCATTCACAGCCAGGCCATTTGTCTCTAGTTGGAAAATGACATCCAGCTCACTCCCCCTTTCAGCTGATCCCATGATCCTGAGGATTCGTTTCCTGTGCCTCCAAGCCATGGCGCCGGGCAGGCACCTTACCTCCCTTTCTCCTCCCTCCCCCAGTTCTACCCCCCCAAGGATCGAGTCCCCCACTAGGAGTTGTTTCCTTCCCCTGTGGGGTCTTGTGCCAACCTCCTGTGGGTCTCCACTGTGGAGGTTCCTAGAATCCTCCTTGGTCTCTACTGCTGGTGCCTCCATAGAGGAACCATGCTCTGCCAGAATGGTGAATGAAGTGTGGTGAGGCACAACTGGAGGGATGCGCTTGTGTTCCGCCACCCTCACCCTCCCGGAGTCCACCATGGTCCAACTGCTCCTCTTTCTTGGCAATCTCTGAGGTAATGGTGGTGGCCTGGGTGGTCCCTGGGTGGGGAAGCAGGTTTTCTGAATCCTTGCCAGGTCAGCATGGAGACGAGCAACCTCCTCCCTCAGACCAGAGAGGTGCCTAAAAATAGGGCAGCAATGCAGTCTGCAGAATGTCTCCCAGAAGACTGCTGCTCCACAGCTAGTGCATTGCACCACTCCCCACATGTCTGTATCCCTTCCTGTTTTAGATGTTTTTCTTTTTTGTGTGGGTTCTTGTTTTACTGTGTGCAAGCTTGTGTCTTTACCCCCTATTCAGTGCGCTGTGCCTTTAAGGATATAAACTGGTGTATGTCCTTAGCAGTTTTGGGGAAGTGATGTCAGAACCCCTGATATAAAGGAAATGATGCACTAGGGGCGGGTGGGTGAGGGGTAGGGTGGGTGGAAGTAAACCCGTGCCCTCCAGAAACAATCAACTACAACTCTAACCCTCCACCCTGTGGAGTGCCTTCCTTCCTTTCAGACACCTATTTCACGGAGGTTAAGTAACAGGTTTAATCACAAATGACTGCAAATGTCTCCCAGCTAGATTTCCTCCATGGCAAATTTATTTATTTACTTACTAAATTTTGATGATGGGGTAGGGCTGCTGAGCCCCGAAGGTCCGTTTTTCAGGGGCAACCGGGAATAACATTACATGGTACAATACATAGGGGGAAATTGTTACAGAGTACGTCCAGGTAATTGACAGGTTACAGTCATCAATGGCAGTTTACAGTAAGTTATAGCATACAGGCTGTAATGGTGTTGCAAAACCTAGTACAATGGTTAGTAGGGTGATTAGAGAACAATGCTGTACTAAGGTTGAAATAAAAGTTAAACTAAGAAAAGTCAACCCCAAAAACAGAGAATCAAAACACTGACTCTTACTTACTTACACAGGCTCAAAAATTAATAGTTCAGTTCAGTGTAGTCTATTCAATTACCTCCTTGATTTAAGGAAGCTGGTGGCTGCTTTCTGTCTCTTAGTTACAGCAGCACTTCTTACTGCATCATTGGGCTCCTACACACATTTATTTCCCCTATATTAGCTAAATGGGCCCTAAGGGGTTCCCCAAGCACCCAATCATGCCCTACCTGCGGTCCGTCCCTGGCAAGCCTTTGTTTCTGGAGAGCCCCTGGACGCTGCTATTTGGGGGCACTACATACTACATTCTATCCCCACCCAATGGTAAGAATTCCTCTCCCATAGACAGCCCCCCCACCTCTGGTCATCCATAGCGGAGATATGCTCAGAGAGACACAGGCATCCAAAAGCCGTGACAGCATGTACCCCTGACACCCTTGCCCCCTTTGCAGTCACCTCCAAAACCCATGCTCTTTTCACAGTCCCCCATCACCTCAACTATCGCTCCCTCTGTGGCCTCTTCGACGCCTCCCTTCCTTGCCAACCAGAACCTCCCAACCCACCAGACACACCTCCTTCAGAAGACATCCTTCCCTCCTGGCCCCCCCAACCTACCCAAGAGCTCACTCTCTGGCCCCCTGTACTCCCTTCCCTTCCAGGTTCCCAGACATCTCACTACCTTGCACCTGGACACCCCCTTCCTCCTGTGCCACCCCAACACTCACCACAGTCCTTTAGCCTCCTGAACACCTCCCTCTTGGCCCTCAGGACACCCACCATACAGCACTGTACATCCGCACACATGGAGCTGCTGCAGCTTCACCTCTTGAGTCCACCACCTATCACTGATCGCTAGCTACCGAGCTCCCCCCACACACACTAGCCACAGGCTCCTCAGGCCCATGCTGCCTCGGCAGCATGCTCACTGCCCCACACACCATGGCAGTAGGTTCCACAGCATCCTTTTTTCATAACACTTGCAACTGGATTCCAAATCGCACTCGGTTTTGGTTGTTAGACCCTAAGTCACTACACCCAGCCCTGGCATCTGATTTGTCCCTCCACCTCATGCTCTGTATGAGTGGCACAGCACACTGCTTGTATTGCACATGGCACAGCATAATGTTGGCATTGCACAGGGTACAACAGTGTTGACAGTGCACATGACACAGCGCAGTGTCAGGAGTGCATGTGGCATAGTGCAGTGTGGGTAGTACATGTGAGTCAGTGCAGTGTTAGCACTGCACATGGCACTGTGCAATGTCAGCAATGTACTTGGCACCATGCAGTGTCAGCACGGCAGGTGGGATAGTGCAGTGTCATCACTACACATGACTCAATGCAGTATTGGTACTACACGCGGCACTGTGTAGTGTTGGCAGTGCACACGGCACAATGCAGTGTCAGTACTGCACATAGCAGTGGCACAGTGCAGTGTCAGCAGTGTGTGTGGAACAGTACAGTGCATTTCACCTGCGGCACTGTGTGTCACTGCATGCAGTAGGCATTGCACATGGCACATTACAGTGTTGGCATTCCAAGTGGCTCTTCACACAGGGGGCCTTCAACCTCCTAATCCTCCCCACTCATGGGACTGCATCTCACTTCCCATGCAGGATCCTGCAACCCCACTCTCTACACAGGGGCCTACACTCACCTCCCTACTCAGGGGCCTACACCCCCCATCCTGATGCAGTGCCTGCATCTCCCTAGTCTTTCTCTTCTAGTTCTATGGCATTTCTATTCTAGTCTTTCTTTTGAGTTCTATGTGTATAGACCCGCCTTCCTATGAGTCATTACGCTGCGTGGCGGACTTCCGGGGAGGACTTCTATTCTAGTCTTTATAATTCTATGTAGGGCTGGAGCCACAGAACTACAAGGGATGGTTCTTTCCACAGAACTAAAAGAGAAAGACTAGACTGGCAACGCTGCTTCAGGGAGTAACTAAAGCATGCCACCATATTGTGGATGTCAAAACCCGGGCGTGGGTTGTTGACATCCATGTGTGGTACAGGTGGTGCGCTTAGTTTAACTTTAATTTTCCAACAACTTAAATGCCAACATGCTCATTTTGGGTATTTTCCTGTGGACTGAACTTCTCTTATTACTCGGCAGTGGTTTTAGAGGGTGGATATAGATGCAGGAGTTAATGAACATGTTTGCAAGCAGCCATGGCTCAGACTGTGCGGGGGAACTGGTTGCAGGGGAAAGCACTTATTGTGCAAGGGATTTATGGTGGGTTACTTACTGGCCACAGTGAAGCTAACTGGAGCAACTGGAGGTTTCTGTGCTGAAAGAAGGGTTATATTATGGGGCACAGTTGCTGCTGGTAGGCACTGCTGAGGCATACTGGCTGGCAACTTGTGTGAACAGAATGCCTGTAAACATGTTTTCTCCCAGCCATCACTCTCACTGTACCATGGGGCTCCTACACACATCTGTCTCCTATGGGCTAACTAAATTTGCCCTGTGGGGATCTCCAAGCATCCTATCATGCCCTATCAAGCTTTATCATGCCCTATTCAAGCTTTGTATGCCTTGGACTGCTGCTTGTGATTAGGACGCCACTCGTTAGCGGCTGGAACTTTGTCTGGACTTTGTGCCCTGTGTCTGCTTTTCTCCTTGTTGGTGTCTGCTGCCCTCCCCACGGGCTACCTGTTTACTAGCCCTCCTAGACCACTGAGTTACACGGTGTGAGAGGCCGTGTTGAATTTAATCTGTACCAGCTGGAGCTGGAGGAGTGAGTAGGGGGAGCAACGTTGATGTTGAAGGGTTGGGGAGAATCTCACATAAATTTAAGCGCCGCTCACAAGCGCGAGCGTTGTGAGTGGCACGAGCACCACTCAGTGCTGGAATTCCCTTGTTTTGGGATGAGAGGAGGGAAGTGGGTTAGTTTACTGAAGGTTTTAATTGTGTTAAATACGATTGTTCATGATAGGAATGTTTTAATTGTTTTGAGGTTTTTGTATTAATAATTTAGCTGTTTGTTAGTTTATGTAATTGGAAATGTGTAGGGGGTTTACAGGGGGATTTGTGGGGGCTAGGATCATCTATGGAAACTCACAGCTACACGCGTTACGTCCCTTTGTCCCTCTCCCAGTGTCTGATACTATTATCAGACGCTGTAGGGAAGTGGGGATTGCAAGGGATCGTTCTGCTTGTTGGCTGTGGGATGACCAGGAGTTGGTTGATGGAAGGATAGAGGTGGTTAGGTCCAGGAGACGCCCTGGACTATTTAGGGCATCTAGGAGAGGCCAGACGTGGTTGGTGCCCATTTCAAGGGAGACCACCAGACCGAGTGATCAGGTAACCCAAAGGGCTGCACCACCCTCTATGTCTCTGATGGCAGTGCTATGCAATGCCAGGTCGATCAGAAACAAGACAGCAATTATTGCCGCCTTGATTTCATCGGTTCGACCTGGCTTGCATCATGGAGACCTGGGTGGGAAATGATGCTGACCCTGTTTTTGAGGCTGCAATCCCCCCAGGGTATACCGTGGTGCACTGTCCCAGAAAAAATCACAGGGGTGGCAGTGTAGCCATTTGCTTTAGATCTAGCCTGACCTTCACCGTGCACCCGGTGGGAACCCCAAGTTCATTTGAGTGTGTGGCCATTCGTGGAGGACTCGGCGTGGGCTGCAGGATCCTCCTCATCTATCACCCTCCTGGCCCGATGGGGGGTTTCCTGCAGGAATTCGCCGAGTTTGTTGCCGGTGAAACATTGGGTTCCCCCAGATGTGTTTTTCTGGGGGATTTCAATGTTTGGGCTGATGATAAAGCTCAAAGGTGCACCAGCGAATTTCTGCAGAGTATGTCCTTGTTGGGGCTGGCACAGGTTGTTGATGCACCAACTCATCGGGATGGCCACACGCTGGACTTGGTGTTCTCACTGGGGCTCGAGATTGCAGATCTTGGGATTGATCAGGTATCTTGGTCTGGTCATTGCACAGTGAAGTTCACGCTTGGGGCTCCCGCCTTAAGTTCTTCCCCTGCTGAGATGATTCACTGCCGCCCTTTATGCGATCTTACCCCTGAGGGTCTTGTGGCGGCAGTTGATTTGTCTAGTATGGGTGGTGCATGCGTCGAAGGTGTTGATGTCGAGGTGGACACCTATAATAAGGTGTTATCTGACACCATCAACTCCCTTGCACCTATCCGTGTATGACCCAGAACTTTGTACCTGAGGTCTCCATGGTATGATGGGGATCTTAGGGAAATGAAGAAGATCGGTCGGAGATTAGAGCACTGCTGGAGGAAGTCCCGTCTGGAGACGGACAAACTGGTCCTGCGTGTGCATTATTACGCATATCAGGAGGCAATCAACCGAAAGAATGCAGTATTTCTGTCCAGGGAGACTGCTGCTGGGAGAAACTGACCAGCCTCACTCTTCCGGACTGTTGACAGACTTCTCCATCCTGTCTGTCTGCAGCCCAGGAGGGTTTCCTCAAATGAGGATTGTGAGGATTTTGCTTGTTTTTTCTCGGACAGGGTGTCTTTGATCCGGTGGGAGGTTTCTTCAGCCAGCAATACCATTGCTGACAGTGGTCGCCAGTTGTGTTCTGAGTGCACTCCACCTAGTTGGGGAGAGTTTAGGCCAGTGGAGGTTCATGAGGTTATTGAGGTGGCAGTCAATCTGAAGCATACCTTTTGTGAACTGGACCCAGTGCTAACGTGTTTCTTAATGAGGTGCATTGACTCTGTTGGCCCGGTGTTTGCCTCGATTGTTCGGTGCTCCTTGCGTCAGGGTGTCTTTCCAGATGCCTTGAAGGAGGCTCTGGTGAGACCCCTTTTAAAGAAATCTTCTTTGGACCTGGAGATCAGGGCAAATTACCGTCCCATCTCCAATCTCCCATTTTTGGGGAAGATTGTTGAGAAGGTGGTATCGCTTCAGTTAGAGGAACACCTCATGACTCACGAGTTGTACGATCCCTTCCAGTCGGCTTTTTGGGCCAGACATAGCACTGAAACTGCGTTAGTTCGGGTGCAGAATAACCTCCTCAGGGCTAGAGACCAAGGGGACAGGACAATTCTTGTTCTCCTCGATCTCTCTTCAGCATTTGATACTGTGGACCATTGTGTGTTGCTTCTCCACCTGAGGGAGTAGTCTGAACTCACCGGTATTGTCATCAACTGGTTTGAGTCCTTTCTTACCAATAGGAGGCAATGAGTTGTGATGGGAAATTTCTCATCTACACCCTGCCTCCTTTTGTGCAGAGTCCCTCAGGGTTCAGTACTGGCCCCAATGTTGTTCGCAGTATATATGCTGCCCTTGGGGGGGGGATCATTAGGAAGTATGGTCTGAGTTTTCATTGCTATGCTGATGATACTCAGCTATACTTGTCCTTTGCCCCAGGAACATCAAATGCAGTGGATGTGTTAAACATCTGTCTGGCTGAGATTAACGACTGGATGGCCTCCAGCTGGCTACGACTGAACCCTGACAAGACTGAGGTATTGGTAGTGGAGTCGAACAGAGTTCGTGATGGGATGACCTCTGACTCTGCAACTGGACTTGTGCTAGGAGCTGCGTCATTGATGGCCTCCTCTTGGGTGCGAAATCTTGGTGTGATTCTTGACAGGAACCTGTCATGGAGGTTCAAATATCTTCCGTGGTTCATTCCTGTTTTTTCCATCTTAGAAACATTGCCAGGATTAAGCCCCTTGTTCCGTCTCTGGACCTCCCTACCTTGATACATGCCTTAGTCACTTCTAGGCTTGACTACTGTAATGCCCTCTATCTTGGGGTCTCTGGGGGTTCTCTTCGCAGACTGCAGCTAGTGCAAAACGCTGCTGCCCGGCTTTTGACTGGGCAAAGCAAATTCTGTCATATTACACCTGTACTGCGCGAATTGCACTGGCTGCCTGTCAGGTGGAGAATACTCTTCAAGGTGGGTTTTCTCACCTATAAGGCCCTACATGGGCAGGGCCCTGGTTACCTGTCAGTACTCCTGGTACCTTCTTCCTCTACCCTTAATCTCCGCTCTTCTAGTGGCAGCTTCCTGACTGTTCCAAGAGCGAGACTAAAATCTGCAGGCGACCGAGCTTTTAGCATTGCCGCTCCCACTCTTTGGAACTCTTTACCTACTGCAGTCAGGGAGGCTCCCACTATTATTGCCTTTAAAGCCCGCCTGAAGACTTTCCTATTTTTGCAAGCGTTTGGAGTGTAATGCTGATTATTTGTACGTATTAATCTTAATTTATATATTTATGTGGTATAAAATGCTGTGAAATTTGTGCGGCGCCCAGAGCCTCTGGGATTGGGCATCTTTTAAATAAATTTGCCTTTACCTTTGCCTTTTTTCTTTCCCAGTATGGCTCCTGGATGCTGCTACTTGGAGGCACTACTTACTGAATCCTATCCCCACCCCACATCAGGAACCCCTCTCCCATAGAAAAGTTACTCCCCCGGAGCTGCCACCCCCTCTCTCTCTCTCCCCCATATGGGTGGGGGTGTAGGTTCCAGCAGTGGTGGATTTTTTTTTTTGTACTGCTTATGCCCCTTCTTCTCCACATAGATCCTCTCCCTTGAGGTCTCCCAAGGTGTCAGAGCTGGGCCGATCATCTGGAGTGACTGGAAAGGCCAACCCCCATCCTGTCATGGTTTGCCCCCCCCCCGGCGAGAAAGGAAGGTGTTCTTGGCTTCCTCCCTGCCTACACAAATCGTGCCAGGCTGCTTACTCCCAGTCTCCAGGGTCAACCCAGTCTCGGCACCGAGGCCTGTTGTCAGGAGCAGATGCAGGGTCCATTTTATTTGTTTCTGCCCCATATACTTGAGGATGGTGAACAATGAGGGGAGCCATGGAAGCATTCAGAAAGTACAAGGAATCACAGAAGAAGCAGGACAGAGAATTATATCAGTTAAAGCAAAAGGAAGCTGGGAAGGCAGTCAGAACAGCAAAGGCCCAAACTGAGGAAAAGATAGCCAACTCAGTTAAGAGGGGGGATAAAACCTTTTTTAGGTACATCATGGAGCGAAGGAAGACTAAGGGAGGGATAGTGAGGCTTAATAAAGGGAAGGGGGATGGGCAGAGGGTGATGGTGAAAAGGCAGAGATACTAAACAAATATTTTTGCTCAGTATTTACAAATGAAGCGGGGGAGGTACCTAAAACAAACAATAGAAACACTCTGGATACAGAAGTTTATACCAGCCCATTTACAGAAGAAAGGGTTCTGAAAGAACTCTTAAAACTGAAGGTGGACAAAGCAATGGGGCCTGATGGGATTCATCCCAGAATTCTAAAAGAACTAAGGGTAGAACTAGTGACACCACTGACTACCCTCTTTAACAAATCATGGGAGGATGGGGTGGTACCTGAGGACTGGAGGAGGGCAGATGTGATTCCCCTTCACAAAAGTGGGAGCAGGGCAGAAGCAGGAAACTACAGACCTGTTAGTTTAACCTCAGTGATAGGGAAAATGATGGAATCACTTCTGAAGGAAAGAATTGTTGAGTACCTAGAGGCCAGAGGGGCACAGGACCCAAGGCAGCATGGATTCACAGCAGGAAGGTCATGGCAGACGAATCTAATAGATTTCTTTGACTGGGTGACCAAAGTAGTAGATCAGGGAGGGGCTGTGGACATGGCCTACCTAGACTTTAGCAAGGCATTTGACTCAGTTCCACACAAAAGATTAATATACAAGTTAGCCAGCCTGGAGTGGGTCCCAAGATGATAGCCTGGTAAAGAATTGGCTGAAGAATAGGACACAGAGGGTAATAGTAAATGGAGTCCACTCCAAAGAAAGGGGGATTACTAGTGGGGTGACGCAGGGTTCAGTATTAGGACCAGTCCTCTTCAATGTCTTTATAAGTGACATTGCAGAGGGACTGGAAGGAAAAGTATGTCTCTTTGCAGATGACACAAAGATCTGCAACAGAGTTGATGCACAAGGTGGGGTGGAAAGGATGAGAAGGGACTTGGCAAGGTTAGAGGAATGGTCAAAATGCATGGCAGCTTAGATTTAATGCTAAGAAGTGCAAGGTAATGCACCTGGGAAACAAAAACCCAGGGGAAGAGTACACAATGGGGGGGGTGAGGTACTAACAACAACAAAAATGGAAAGGGACCTGGGGGTAGTCATATCAGATGACTTAAAGGTGGGCAAGCAATGTGAGAGGGCAGTAAGGAGGGCTGGGGGGATACTGGGATGCATAGGGAGAGGCATCACCAGTAGAAAACAGGAAGTTGTTATCCCTCTGTACAGACAGCTGGTGAGACCCCATCTGGAGTACTGTGTGCAGTTCTGA
The DNA here is from genome assembly GCA_016271365.2 of Neoceratodus forsteri. NCBI lineage: Eukaryota > Metazoa > Chordata > Ceratodontiformes > Ceratodontidae > Neoceratodus > Neoceratodus forsteri. The sequence continues at coordinate 896,318,446 of CM057450.1, forward strand.
GACCCAATCTCCAAGGACATAGACAAGATGGAAGCTGTCCAGAGGAGGCAACTAAATGGTGCAGGGTCTGCACTGGAAGACATATGAAGAAAGACTAAAGGAGCTTAATATGTATAGCCTCGAGGAAAGGAGGAGAGGGGACATGATAGAAACTTTCAGGTACCTCAAGGGAATTAACAAAGTCCAAGAGGGAAGCATCTTCAAAAAAAAGGTGTGCAAGAACAAGGGGGCACAATTTGAAGATGGGGGTGGCTCAGAGGTAATATAAGGAAGTATTTTTCACAGAGAGGTTATGGATGCATGGAATGGCCTTCCGGAGGAGGTTGTGGAGTCAAAAACAGTGGTTGAATTCAAGAATGCATGGGACAGCCATAAGGCAATTCTAGGGGTTGGGGGTAGAAAGAAGTAGGCTGCTGGTTAACTAGGATATGCAGCTTATCCATTAGGTAGGGAAATGGGCAGACTGGGTGGGCCAAGCGGTCCTTATCTGCCATCAAATTCTATGTTTCTATGTAAGGAGCACACGCATGCCGATACGTACCGTACTCCAGATCCCGTCCGACATCCTCCTCTCCCTCCTTGGTTCTCCCCTGCTGCATCTCCACCCATGGTCACCCAGGTGGTGGTAATGCAGTGGGAGTGGCAACCATCCCACCCCAGAGAAGGACAGCATCCATGGGACACTCAGTCCTTCCCCCCTCTCTAGCCCTCCAATGACCTATGTTCGTTCCCAAACTGGGTTCACTGATGTCACAAGCGGTAGCTCAACTGCTGCACCAGCAGGCCGAATTGAAGGGAGGGGTGTTGAGTTTGAAAGCACAAAGCCAGTCCAAATAACAAAACCTTTTTGTCAGTTAAATGAGGGACACAGACACTCCAAATGTGGTACAGTGTGGGGCCATAGCATCAAACTGGGGAGGAAGTGTTTTCTCAGGTCTCTGTTCATTCTTTCCATGTCCCCGCCCCCACGGAATGTCATCTCTATTGCAGATTTTGGTGTGATCCACAAAGAGGCAGACCTTCCCTTCCAGCTGCTCTGCAGTGTCACTTATTTTTTCCCTTCCCTTCCTCCCAGACAGCCCTGCTTCAGAGGGGCACCCCAGCACCATCACTCTGATGTCCGCCAGCATTTGCCTTTCCGGACGTCTTCCCCCAGAGTGTGTCCCTCCCAGCCGAGTTCCCTAAGCCCTGCTGGAGAATGGATTCAGTTCAAGGTAGTGTCCCCAGCTGGATGGGTGTGGGGCCTGTGTGTGTTCCTCATCCTGCTGCTGGGCTTTTTCTGGTTATCCTGTCCTAGTGTGCAGTGACGTCATTGTGTGTGCAGTGACATCTGCTAGGCCTTCCAACTTTCTGGCCCAAGCTGATTTCCCAGAGATTCCGACAGTGGCCAGACAAGCATTGGGCTGGGCACCCACCCTCCAACTAGAACAGTCCTACAGATTCTAAATCCTCCTCCCCCTGGCTCTCCCTCTGACACTCCAGATACACTTCCTGTCGGGAGCGCTACCACTGAGCTGGTGGGCCAGTCTGCAGTGTCACAAAGACATTTAAAGAGGACTGGTCCCAGAACTGATCCCTGAGGTATCCTGTTGGTCACCCTCCCTTCCTCAGAGTGAATTCTGTTTACCACCACCCTCCGACTCCTATCCCTTAACCAATTTTTTTAACCACCTTTGGACCCACTCCTAAGCTATCCCGCTTGCTTACTAGTCTCCTGTGTGGAATGGTGTCAGATGCCTTACTGAACTCTAAGCAGGTCACGTCCACTACTCCACCCTGCTCTAGTGCCTTTGTGAACCAATCAAAGAAATCTATCAGATTTGCTTGACTGACCCCTTCCCCCCAGTAAATCCATGTTGCCTCTGGTCCTGTATCCCACTGGATTCAACATATTCCACATGCCTTTTCTTTAGCGGTTCTCCATTAACTATCCCACCTCTGATGTCAGGCTGACCGGATATAATTCATTTCCAGCCCCTTTCCATGTTGCCACTTTTGTGAAGTGGAACTAAATCTGCCCTCTTCCAGTCCTCCTGAACCAGTCCTGTTTCCAAAGAGCCATTAAATAGGACTATAAATAGGAACAGAGGTGAGTAGAACCAAATTTGGATGCATACAAATAATATGGTGAGGATGGAGTACAAATAAAAATGCTACAAAAACTCATTTGTTTTAATTTATTATTTTGTTTTTGGCACCTATTGCCGGATTGTTTGTACATGGAACGGGATCGGGCTGGGAGGGGTATATCTACTAGAAGACGGGAACTGGGCTGGGAGGGGTACCATGGATGCCTGGGCTGGCAGGAGGATCGGCCTTGCCTGTGCAGCTCAGGGCTGGCTTGGTGCATTCCGCCAGGTGCAGCCATGCTAATGAGCCCATTATGGGTGTGCATGGGGCCCGTTTGCACCATGCATGCCCAATGGGCTCATTAGCATGTTGTGGCTGAATATCACCCTAGGGGGATACAGCGCATCAAGGCATGTGCCGCACATTCCCCCATAGGCAGTCTTCATCCCTGAACCCTGGATGTGCTGTGCTGCATTTGGCAGCCGCCCGTTTTATTTCATGCATCTAGGGTCTGATATCCAGGATGCGTGATCTGCGCCAATCGTGCATTCTGATCGAATATGACACCAGCACCAGGCTGCTTTGTTATGCGCACACAGCCAACTCTGAATATGTCCCCCATGGTAAACTCTTACTTTTAAAGTAGAAATTCATAATTAAAAAAAAAAATTCATACTGCCCCTCCCATTTTCCGACCGAACTCCTGGCCCCCACCTCACTCCTCCGAACTTGCCATCCCCCTGGTCGATGCCCTCTGGCTTATCCCACAGGGCAGGGCCATGGCGCAGGTGAACCTCTCAACAACGGGAGAAGGTGTCGGTTGGGAGCACCCACTGACATTACCACCCTGGCTTTCTCATAGGGCAGGTTTTGAGACTGGCCAGAATCACAGTTGTCAGAATTGGTTGACAGGGAGAGAGCCGGAGGAAGCGACCGGAGCCAGGAGTGAGCATCATTAATGGGCGGCTGCAGTTTTGTAAGCTATTTTTTCCCCTGGGGGGTTGGGGACGTGCAGTGATGTCCCACATCCACCCCACCCCCACAAGTGATGGTGCTGGCATGGAGGTATCCCCAGCCTCCACCAAGGTCCATATTGTGCCGGACACTGTATCCACCTCCCTCTGGAGAAAGAGAACTGTCCCTAGGATAGCTCGATTCTTCTCCCCTGGCCAGCCCTCTGACATCCCAATTGCGTTCCTGAACCCGAATCATCAGCATCACAGACAGCTGCCCCGTGCCAGCAGGCTGGCAACCGAAATTCATATTTAAGGCCTCTGGAATTCTACAGTTCCAGGCCCATGGCGATTTCTGCAAAATTTGCACTATGCTGCAGGATATATGTATTACCACAGAATTCTGTGCTTTGGGGGGATTTTGCATTCAAATATACAATCTTTCCATAGTGTATGGGTCCTGTCATCTCACTGTTTATCAAGAAGCCCCTCCTCTATGATGTCATCGATGACATCACGTCAGCCATTTGCTTGACTGAATTATGCCATAGAAATTAATAACTGATTCCACAGAAACGAACAAACACTGCCTTAGAAAATGGGCTTAGAAATTCTCTGACTCCGATTGGCTGTTAGCCCTGCCAAAGTGGGCATCTATCAGACAACAGAGCCCTGGCTGAAAAAGCACCAGTCCCAACTGCCCCAGTCTCTGAAATCAAGGGGTCAGAATGTTCAGATTTGACCTACTGCCATTGTTTTCCTCTTGCTTGGCAGGCAAGTTTGCGACTACTCACCCACCCCCAGTCTGTCTTATTTTTAGTAAAATAAAAAAAAATAAATAGTGGGCACACATTAGAAGAACAAAGAAATTAAAGAAAACAGTTGCGATGAAATCAGCCGAGAGGGAGAGCGCTATGTCCTGTAGTGTTACTTTGTATGAAAGCAGCGGTATTTTCTTTGTTTTCCTTCCCACAGATGGATGTCCAGCTGCATTATGGAAAATGAAGAAATGACCACTCCTCCCACACACAGAAGTGGTACCAGAGCTAGCGGTCTCTCTCTTCCTTGGCCGCCCACCCGCCATGACTGCTCCTCAGCTTGACTCTCCCAAAGTCAGTACCGCATGAAATTAATGGAAAACTGCAAGCAGAGAAATGGTAAATGAAGAAACGAAGGGAGAAACTACTGCTGTTCCCAGTACAGAGATAGCGGTCCCTCTCTTCCTCGGTCACCAGCCCCGCCTCCACCACTCCTCATCTTGACTCTAGCAATGGGGTATGTAAAAAATGAAAAAAGCAAAAAACTACAACAGGCAGAGAAATGTACCTTTTTTTCCCCTTTGGCAGCCACTCTTCTCTAATCCCTAAAGTTTATTTAGCTTTTGTTAATCAGGTACACACACTAGACAAAACAGATGCATATTTTTAGGTGCGACCCGGGAGAGTACAAGCAGGAAAAAAAAGAGACAATTTCACACTGGAAAAAATTGCACACTGTAAACAGGTGGCCAGATACATACATTGCAAGAATGAAGAAATTATACAGAGAATTGGGTAGACAATAAGAGAGACATTACAGGGGCAGGTAGCATAAGGTACACTACATCCAGATACCCTTTCCTCGGTAACTTCATAGTGCCGCCCCATTACACAGTGTATCATCACTTGCGTGGGGGCAGAATTTACTTACTTAGTCGTGGCACCACCACTTGTGTTATGGTCCTGCCCTGCACTTGTGAAGATAAGAGTTTGTGCACAGAAAGCGTGCGCACAGGAGCAGGGCTGCATGAGCAGAGCTTGCCAGCTACAAAGGGAAATCCACTTGAAAAAAAGCTTGGCACTCAGGAAAAGTAGAAAGACGCACATTTTAGGTTGAAGCGCTGGAGAAGAGGTTATTCAGCCATACACCTTGTGCAATAAACATGACATTTGCCTGTTAAGTCACTTTTCCAGAGTGCCAAGCTTTTTTTCACATGTGAAGATAAACTGCATATTTTGTGCCAGACAATTGCATATACCCTGTATACTATATGGTAACTTGCTAAATCATATTTAAACTTTGCACACATGAAGGTACTGTTTTCTAAAGTGTTCTGATCATGTATTTCCATGTTTGATGATGTGTCCCACATTGTTAGGATCAGTGTCCCACATTTCAAAGACCAAATGTTAAAAGGTATGGCTTAGTACTATTGGTACTTTGATTTATGCTGTATGGACTTGGGTCCTGAACTAAGTTTTGCAGCTGGGAGAGGACCACTACCACCTCCTACTTCTTCACAATGCAGGCTGGCTCCTGCTCTCTCACCCTCCCCCAGATGAAATCCCCTGCTGGTCAAGCTGCCTTCTCCTTCCCTGAACTAAGAATCCCCAACCCCCCCAGCCAGCACAGAAGTGCACATTTTGGAGCCGTAGCTCTGATTTGGTAACAGGCTATGCGCCCACCCCAGGGAACGATCATGACTCCAGAAGAGATAGCAGAGCCAGGAACAAGTGTGTAATATGCCATTGGGTGCATAATAAATAAGTCTTCCAACCCAGAGCAGGCAGCGGGCTAGAAAGGAAAAGGGCTATAGTGTCATGCACACATGGGGGGCAGCAGCTCCAGCAGCCTCCAACACCACAGCCCCTGACCTAGCAAAGGACTTAGTACCAACCAAGCATATTCCTGCCCCAGGACATGATACTGTAATAGCAACACAGGGGGAGTTAAAATGAAATGGCAGCATGATGCCAAAGCTAGACATTACATGTAAACAAAGATGGCAGTCCCCATGACTTCACAGCCTGCAAAAGAAAACCATTTGGTCTATCTAGTCTGCTCCTATTGCAAGGTCCACAGCTTAAGCTAATGTCCCTTCTAGAGACAGCGTCAACATGCACCAAAAGGGCAAATGTTGCATCCTGCCTGGAAATGACCCCTCTTTCCTTTGCCAGTGGGTCCAAATTGGTTCACCTACTCTATAACAATATCTAAAGGAAGAGAACATGAACGGTTCAAAATCTACCACTGATTATGTTTTGACTCAGTAGGTTCCTCTTTAGATCCACATTTTTATACCAGTGGGTCCAATTCAACCCATGTTTAAAAAATGGTTGCTTCCCTCCACTCCTCCCAACCTATGATCCTTTCCATCACTCTATGCCTATCCCAGCATGTCTTGTAGCTACCCGCTATCTTCAACAAGACCACCTCTTCTTGCCATTGTTCAGAATGGCTCTAGCATGTTCACCTATTCTGGTTTTAAACATTTTCTTGGTTTTACCCATGCCCTGCCTCTAAGCCCAGGCAATGTTTATTTACTTTGTTCTTGTTGCTAGGTTTATTATAATTGTAAAGTCATTTGTGTGATTTCAAGGAACTTAATTCATTTATATTAATTTTTCTTCCCCTTATTTTATCGTGTTGTACTTTTAAAAATCATGTTATTTATATTCTGGTTTTGTGCTTAATTGTGATCATCCTAGTTGTTTGCTAAATAATGACTGTCAAAGGTGCAGCCAGTACCTCTCTGAGTTCCTTCAGCACTCTAGGATTCACCCCGTCAGGTCCCATGGCTTTATCCACCTTCAAGTTACCAAGTGCTTTCCTGTGGGCTATACCTGGCCTGTTGCATCCTGCACAAAATGGCCAATGAATGTGGGATAGCCGTACAGGTTGAAGAGGGGGACAGTGATGGGGACGATGAGGATGCCGGTGATGATGGTGATGGGCAGCCCCCCTTGGGCGATGGGACCCCCGACTTCTCCGGCTGGCACAGCTGCACCGGGACACCATCATAGAGGAGCACTTCAGCCAACCCAGGTAAGTCATGGGGCCATGTGCAACCACCAGTGGCAAAGGCACAACCCTCAAACACACATGGAGACACACCAGGGGTGCATGCCTTCAAGGGAAGTGGCGAAGTCTAACATGGCACGCAATCATACATACACACACACATACACACCTCACCAGACATGCACAAAGGGAAGGAGGCACGCCGACCCAGACCGCCACCCCTAGCCACACACACATGTCCACAGACCACCACGCCCACTGCCTGTCATTGTGCATGTGTCAGACGCCGGACACCATTGCACAGTGGCGTACAGTGCAATGCAGGCATCATCATGCACATGCAACTGTGGACAGGCAGCCAGGAGGTGTGCAGATGGACTGTGTGTGTGTGTGTGTGTGTGTGTGTGTGCAGGCTGGGTACCCACCCGTGCATTGCCAGCTGAATGACACAATGCACACAGGGCAGCATCAGACAGTAGCCGCGCTGGGAGACAGGTCAGTCACACACCACAGTGCCACGGCCACCATGGATGTGTGGGCGGCCCCGCTGAGACCCACCAATCGGGACAGGCTGGGACTGTGATGACACACAGGCCTCCACGGCGGCACCACCCACAGCCATGGCCACGATGTCACCTGCTGTGTGGCCATCCTGTGGCACACACATGTCACTGCCCATGACGTTAGCACCATCATCATTGGTGACGGATCCGGCACCAGCCCGAGTCTCAGCATGCTGGCATCCATGGATGCTGGCACACTGGGACACGGGCAGGGCCTCCTCCTCACCTGCTCCACCAACATCAGTCCGGACATCTCGGCAGGCCCACTGTCGCCCAGACCCCCGTATTCCTGTGGAGGTGGATGGGCCCTCCTCCATCTCCATGTGACTGGCCTCAGTGGAGAGGCCCACCACCACTGACCCATGCAGACGCTCAGGAGCTGTAAGGGAAAAAAAAGTACCGTTACTGCATGTGACCTACCCTGCCTCCCCAACAGACAGACCATGACCTACCATGCAGTGACGGGCTACCACCCGTCTGGAATCCACCACCTGGAACACCCTCAATGGCGCAACGCTGCGTGCTGCCAGCAGCCCACTCTTCCTGTGGGGTCAGGCGTAGCACCGCCGGCTATCCCCTACCTGTCGCAGACCATGCTGCCCTGATGGTAGCCACCTTCTCTTTAACCCTCTGCCTGTCTATGCCCATCTTCTTTTTGCACTCCTGCACGGAGCGCTGGTGGCTGCCATGCAGGTTTACAGCACATGCCACCTTCTCCCATGCAGCAGCACGGGTCTGTGGTGTTCCCTGGCGTCTGCTGAGAAGCGGCTTCTGGTCTAGGTAGGCCTCGAACAGGGCATTTGTCTCGGCCTTAGTGAAATTTGGCCTCCTCTTCCTCCACCACACGCTTGGTCATGATTCATCCTGTGAGAATGACAGGTGTTACCTGTGACTGTGCAGTCCCATGCATGTCCCAAACACCACAGTCCACACTCCCAAACAGCATGCAACTCACCACAATAGACTGCAGTAACTGACTATGGCCAGTGCAGCCCAATGTCACACATTTTTATAGTGCAACCCATGCAAATGAGGTGAGGTGCATCTTTAAGTGGATGCAAATGCAGTGACTGTGCCACTGAATGGCTGATTAGTTAATGTTGTTCGCATACCTGCTTGACAATTATTTAATGCTCTAATTACAACTTATCATAATGATCTACAATAGCCTAATAACTACTGCTATGTATAAACAGCCGAATACTGTATACCCATGATTACCTATGTTGTGATACTGCACGAAGTTCATATATGTCTGTGTTAGTATTCCCAGGTCGCCCCTGAAAAAGGGACTTTCGGGGCCCAGCGGGCCAACCCGGTCATCAAAATTCAATAAATAAATAAGATGATTTGCATATACCGGCTGAATATCACGCTGTTGTGCTTTGCGCAATTGTGTTGAACGTGCTGAGCCAAGGGCGCAGTTCTGTGACATGTGCAGTACACAACCTAATGGTTGATGACACAGGCGCCTGCTGCGCTGCTGACGTGCTGTGCGCAGGAGGCAATGCAGGGCACGGCCACCATTGTGCCAGTGGTGCTACAGCACTGTTCACCTATATGGTGCTGTGGCATTGGGGCGTCGTAGGTGCACTGGGGCAACAGCGCGGTAGGCCACTACAGGAGGTGGCACACAGGCACCCAATCACGCTACACGCATTGGGTTCTAATCGTGCTGTGGCTGTCCGTGCGCCAGAGACCCTTGACCCTGTGCCCGACCTTTGCCCCCAGGCGCCATGCGTCAGGCATGGGTGCACCACTATCGAGCTGTTCGGTGACAGAGCTATAGGGAATGGCAGCGCTGTACCACACAGCATCTACACGTGGCAGGACCAGGCTGCAGAGCGCCATTTTGCTTGAACCGAGCAGCAGAGATGGTGTGGAGGCGTACTGTGCAGTGGAGCCAGATCGAGCTGGCAAACCTTGTGGCCATAGTTGAGCCCCATATTGGGGCTTTGTTTGGGGAGGCACCCCTGGACAGGGCCAGGAGTGTGGTATGGCAGGAGGTGGCCGGCGGAGCAGTGCCGCCACCGTTATGGGGACCTAAGGCGCAGGGACCCGGACCTGCTTGCCCGCCTGCGGGCATGTGCCAGGAGGGGCACGGTGCCATGGCCAGGTAGGTGCAACATCCAAACACATTTATCGTCCACACGGGTATCACGGTTGCATATGTCCGGCACATGGGGGGGTGCCGTCCGGTGTTGGCCGTGGTGGTGGTATCGTGGGTGTGGGGTGGGTGGGTCTGGCTTGTGGGATTGCAGACACATGGGGGCAGGAGGACATTGCTACCGGATTGTACTGATGTTCCTCTCTCCATGTTTGCACCTTAGGGCCAGAAGAACAGAGGCGCAACTGAGAGGGGAGGCGCCACATGTTGGAGGAGAGGGACAGAAGGGATGAAGGTGGTCTGCGGCACATGGACCAGCCTGCTGATGGTGAGTGCCTTACATCCATGATTACTACTGCATGCTGTATAACTGGGTGGGCAGTTGGGCATGGCCACCATCCAGTAACACCACTGCCATGCACGCAACTTGTTACAGTCAGCACTGTCCAGTGGCATTGCATGTCTGAGAGAGTGTCAGTGGAGGTCCATGCGTGCACCGGGCACATGGCTGTGGCACTGCCTTCACACCGATAGCTAAGTCACTGTACGGCCATGGTGGTGCTGTGCAGGACATGGGCGGTGGGTGTGTGCAGTGGTCCACAAGGCTGTAGCTGCCTGGGTGGGCAGATCTTGTGGACACGGTCACTGTGGGTGGTCGCACACCATCACAGGGGCGTGTCACATGACTGTATGCCATGCACAATGGGTGGGCTGCAGGGGGATGGACAATCACACCTATCGACTCTGCTCCCTCATCCTAGGTGGCCAGACACTCCTGCAGATCCAGCGGGACATTCAGGAGCTGCTGCGGGTCAGGAAGGAGACCTTAGAGCTCCTGCGACACATCCATCACCACGGGATGAGGAGGAGGAGGTGGAGATCCCATCGGTGCCAGGAGGAAGAGGACTGGGGTGGCCAGTGAAGTCCCCATGCCCCAACTACCATCTTCTCCCCTTTGACCCACCCTCACACCCCTTCTTCCTTCTCCCATATGTTCACCCCTGCCCCTTACCCGCCCCCACCTGTTTTGTGGCCCTTCCCCCACTATTGTATATAGTTTTGTATATAGCTTTACTGTACATAGTTTCAATATATACATTTTGTTATAACTGTGGTGGTCTCTGATTTGCAGTGGGCTACAGGTGCTCAGCTGCAGTGGTGTGCATGGCGTCAGGGGTGGTGCACGCATGGGCGTGTGTGTGCAGAGGTGAACCACCTATGGTGTGGACAGGGGGATCAGTCAATGTCTGTGGTTTGTGTGTTGTACTCTGTGCACTGCATGCTTGTGTGCAGTGGTCCACGGGGTCTGCACTGTGTGCATGGCACCCCTGTCAGACCATCCATGGCCTGTGCAGCTGACACCCTTACATGTCTGTGATATGCACGGTCTGCTGGCGTGTCAGTAGTGGCTGTCCATGCTGGATAAAAACTGTACCCGGCACAATGCCAGGTTGACCGCCATCACCAGTATGGTGCATGTCTGCCTCTGGTGGCACTGTGGCCTCCGCTGTTGTTGTCCACCACCCATGCTGTCGCTTGTGTCTGTTGTAGGGGATGTGCTCTAGTGTCTGTCACTTGTGCTCCGGCAGGATGCTGGTGGCATACAGCTTCATGGTGCCTGTGCAGGGTGGCTGGCACACCTGTGTAATGTAGGGGTGCTGGCCATGTGTACACGTCAGCCGTGGCCACAAGCCAGTGGCTTGGTTGACCCGCTACTGTGTCCCTGTGTTGCTGTGCCCTTGGGTATGGGTGGGTGTTTGTCCACGCACTGTGTTGCATCCTGTGTGGTGCATGCCTCCAAGCTACACTGTGTGTGTCTGTGCTGGCTGTTGTGGCCAGTGCTGGGACAGGATGTGTCCTTGGGAGGGTGTGCAGGGTGCTGTACTGCTGCAGGTGGGGTCCGGGGCATGCCCTTTCGCATGTGGGGTACCTCGTGTGCTGAGTCTCTTAGCTGTACCTCGGGGGGGGGCGTGCAGGGCAGCACTGTGTATGCATCTGTTGCATTGCTGTCTGCTGCCACCCGCTGCAGGATGCCCATGGTGGGGCTGCCTTGCATGGCTCCATGGTGCACAGGGTTGCATTGTCACAGTGGGGGTGGTGGCATGCATGGGGTGTCCTGCACTGTTGGGTGCTACTCCTGGGCAGGGTTATGGGGATCATGGTGCAGGGTGTGCTCTGCATTGGTGGGATGGTGTGGTATGGGGTGGTCGGCCATCTTTGTGTGCCGGTCACAGCTTGCCAGGGAGTGTGCTGGGGAACCATGGCCCGGCTGTGGGTTGGTTGCTGGTATCCATGGGCCAGTGGTTATTCCAGCTCTCCCCTGGTTGTGCAGTGCATGGGGTGTGGGGGACGATGTCTGTTCTGCTGTGTGTTCCTCTACCCATCTGTGGCATGGGTGGTGGGCCCCTGCATCCCTGGTTGTGCTGTTGCATTGCTGCCCTGCTGCTGGGGGCATCCCTGGTTGTGCTATGGTGCATCTGGACTGCTCAGCTGAACATCCCTTGTTGCGCTATGGCGCATCAGATATGCCCAGCTTCACCTCCCTAGTTGCACTATGGCGCAGGTGGTGCAATATTCAGTCATGGGCCGTAGGGGCATCTTGGCCTGCGCAGTTTTTGAATATCGCGCTTCTTGCGCATGGGTGCAGTGGACTTGCACTTGCTCCTGCTGTTACGCACTTTTTGGGCACAGTTTGAATATCTGGGCCAGTATGTATAATGCAGGATAGTACAGTTTACAGAGAGATAATATATATTACAATTATAGGTAGAATTATGAGAGCTATACAGTTTGATAGTTGGTACAGAGGTACAATGATTATATACACACAATAAGGTGAATGCATAGGTGTAAACATTAGGTGATACATTTAAATACACTCAATGGGGGTAAGCACTACAATCGATAGGGTGAGACAGTCATTAATAATCAGCATTAGTTTACAAGTAACAAGTAACAATGGGAGTAATGAGGAATTCAGAGATTAGGGCAGGTGCATTGGGACTTTTGGAGCTGGCAGGAGCAGAGCTGGTGACAGAAGGTGTTGGAGAACTGGCAATGACGCGGGTTTAATGGTATACTGTTCCATACTTTAGGGGCAACTGAGGAGAAAGCCATTTTTCCATATTTGGTCCTGTATCTAGGGACGGACAGTTGGTGGTGATCTTTGGTTCTTAGGGAACACAGGGTTTTGCAAGGTACTAGGTGAGAGGCTAAGGTTGGGGTAGCTGATTCTGTAGTGTCCTGTAGATAATTCATCCTAGGTTGAGGTCCATTAAGGCTGCTGGGGAAGGCCAGCCTGGAATCTTATACAGTGTACACAGTGTACAGAGGTGCGTGAGGCGGTTGCACCCCAGAGCGAAGTGGCAGACATTGTTGTATGCCGCTTCCCATTTGTGTTGCAAGGTACTGGAGACGTGTGAATACTGCTAGGCTGTAGGTGAGTTTGGGCATTAGTAAACTTTGTGCAATTGTTATGCGTGTAGATGGGGACAGGTGGGATCTGGCTCTGCAGGCCATGCCGAGGTGAGTAAAACCATTACAGACAGAGGTCAGGTGGAGGGAGAATTCAACAAAGGGATCAAGCAGGACCCGTAGGTACTTAAATGTTGTAACAGTTTCTAAAGGGGAGCCACTGTCACAAAAGTAGTTATGTAAGAATGTACTTATCTTCGAAAGAGGTTCCAGCAGTAGGTCATAACATGTAGGACTGTGCCCCCGGCATCAAGACCACACAGTGAACTTTTGCTAGGAATGTCTGGTGGGGACTGCCTACCCGACGTCACGTGATGGACATCAGCGTGACCTATACAGTGGGTGGTCTCTGTGCCCACCTTCCAGTTCCCCCGCTGGAGATCCAAGGAGGATGAGACATGAGAAAGGATGGAATCCTGGAGCGCAGTTCAGAATGAGCTGAAAGAAATGCATTAACTGGGGGAAGGAGGGAGGGAGGGGGTAGACTACTGCAGGAACCTCTCTCAAAGATCTACTGTATGGTAAGTTCTTACATAACTGTACTATCTTACTTCAAGAGGTTTCCTGCAGTAGGTCATAACATGTAGGTCTGAATCCCAAATAGTCATTCTCAGAGAGACTGAGAGAATCAGGGAAGGAGGAGCAACTAAAAAACAGACCAGGACCGGCCTAAGAGAGTAGGCCCTGCAGTATGGTGAGGCCAGACCTGGCCCTATGCCTAGAGGCAATGTCCAGACTGTAACACTTCATGAAGGTACAGACCGAACTCCAGGTTGCCGCCATACACACATCTGCTGCAGAAACATTCCTGAGGAAAGCTATAGAGCTAGCCATGTCCCTAGTAGAATGACCTCTGACCTCCCCTGTAAGAGGTTTGTTGTACTTCTGATAACAGAAGCGGATGCAGTTATCGAGTCACTTGGATAGGCACTGCTTAGAAACTGCCGACCCCAAGGATTTGGGGGCAAAGCAGAAAAAGCTGATCAGACTTTCTGGATTCTTTGGTCTGGTGGATGTAATACCTCAGTATCCTATGTACATCCAATGTGTGAAGTGCAGCTTCACCCCTATTCGAGTGAACTGGGTAGTAGACTGGGAGTTCATCGTTTGGTTTAAAGTGAACTCAGAAACCATCTTGGGAAGAAACTTAGGAGTTGTGCGCAGGACTGCCCGGTCCTTGTGAAAAATCAAATAAGGCTCCTTATGCATCAGGGCCTGAAGTTTGGAAATTCTTTTTTTTTAAACTTTCAATCTTTATTTTTTCCAAAAAAAATAACTTAGAACATATAAATAAAACTTCAGTCCTATTACTTACAAAAAGTAAAAAAGTGTTACCAAAGAAAATAAAAAAGGATGCACTTACATTTTATACTCTGATTACATCGGTTGCCTAGAGCAGTGATAAAATACATATTCCTCATAGTATTAAAATCCTATTTCTTTTGAGAAGGACACAGTTCATGGTAAAAAGTCAGTTTGTAGAGGTACAATATATATACTACCCATCTTCTCCACATATTCTCAAAGCTGGATTGAGATTTATTTAATTAAGCTCTAATCTTCTCCATTTTATAAATGTGTGTCATTATTTGATGCCATTGATCCAATGTGGGAGGCAAAGGGGACAGCCATCATTTAGTTATAGTTTTTTTCACTGCAAGGATAGCCAGATTAATAAATTTCCATGTCAGGACATCTCTATAGTCCTTCGGGTACCCCACAAAGAGAAAGAAATGTGGGTCAGTATTTATGTTGGCTGAAATTATTTGGTGAAACGCTTCTTGGAATCCGGTTAAAAAAGGTTGAAGTACCTTATAAGTCCAAAATATGTGGCCCAGTGTAGCTGGGGCATACCCACATTGCCTCCAACATTTCGCACCATAAGAAGGGCTGTACTTCTGAACCACTGCAGGGGCTCTAAAATATCTTACTGACATTTTCCATGCAAACTCCTTCCAATGTCCAGAACCAATGCCCTTCTGCATTGTTTCTAAGTGTCTTTCCCACTGTGGAGGTGGGACTTCCAATCCCAGGTCCTTTTGCCATGGCAACCTAATCTTATTTCACGAATTTTCTTTCAAGGCCCTTATAAAGAACTGAGATCACATGGAGGGGCACCGGTCTTTTATCTATTGCCCCAATAAAAAGTTCCAAGAGTCCGGGGAGGCGAGAGTCTCTCCATTTCACCGCCCCAAGAGTGTTAAGATAGTCCCTAGTCTGAAAATATCTAAACCTGTCTGCATAAAGAATGCCATGTTTTGTAACTAAATCTGTTGGGGTAGAATTATACTCTGAGGCATGAACTGGTATACCAGATGCAGACCCCACCTTTGCCATTTATGGAATCCCCTGTCTATCCTAGCCAGGATAAAAGAGCCTGTATAGGGCAAGGAAAGCAAAGTCGATCTCCAGCCCGTGAGCTCCTGAGATGACAATACTTTTTGCCAACACTTTAATGTGGAATAGGTATATGGGTTGGTTCTCTCTCCAGTTTTATTTCTGGAAAAGACAGTAGGGTGTGGCACACATTCCCAAGTTCCCTCTCTTGGCCCTCCAGAGACTTCCACCTAGCTACGTAACTCTCATCAAGCCAATACAGTGGTATTTGAATCTGGGTAGCTAGGTGATATAGTTTGAGATCGGGTAAAGACATTCCTCCCTGCTGTTTAGAGAGCTGTAGTGTGGAAAGGCTAATCCTTGGCCTCTGATTTGCCCAGATATATGCAGATATTTTCCTATGCATTGTCCTATAAAATGCCTCTGGTATCTGTATCGGGAGGGTCTGAGCCAAATAAAGGAAGTGAGGAAGAACTACCATCCTGATGGATTCAATTCTCTGATATAGGGACAAGGGGAGAGTTCTCCATTTTTCTAATTCAACGGATGTTTTGATCATAAAGGGGGTATAATTTGAGAAAAAAAGGTCAGTATGTGAGAATCCAATTTGTACTCCTAAATATTTAATACATTTCAAGTCCCAACAAAAAGAGAATTTGATTCTCATCTGTACTGACGGATTATAGTTCAAAGCCAGAACTTCTGCCTTGGAGAGGTTGACTCTGTATCCTGATATTTCACCAAATCTATTTAATTAAGTCCCAAAGGTGGGGAAGGGAAATCTCAAGATCTGTCATATATATTAGATCACCTACATATAAGGTCAGCTTATGGATCTCTGCTCCAACTTTCACCCCCTTTAATCCTTCTTCCTGTCTTAAGGACTGGGCCAAGGGTTCTAAGTAAATTGCAAATAATAGGAGGGACAGGGGGCACCCCTGTCTGGTGCCACGAGACAGTGAAATAGGGCTAGAAAATGAACCATTTATTCTAATATAAGCTCTGGGACCTGAGTACATTGACTTGATCATTTTGATAACAGATTGTGGTATTCCCATCCTCCCCATCACTGAACACAGAAAAGGCCAATCGACACGATTGAACACCTTCTTTGCGTCCAAAGAGAGCAGAAGAAATGGCGACCCCGTGCTCCCCACCCGTTGCACCAAACGCAGTGTTCTTCTTATGTTATTCTATGTTTGGTGGCCTGGGACGAACCCAGTATGATCCAAATTTATTATCTGAGGTAGAAAAGTTTCAAATCTTTTCGAGAGAATGGAGGTAAATATTTTATAATTTATATTGAGAACAGAGATAGGTTTGTATGAAGAACAAGATGTGACATCTTTATCCGGTTTTGGGATACTGGCTATGTAAGCATACCACCAGGAATCCTGAGTTGCACCACCCATTTGAGCACCTCTGCAGGCCGCTAATAGGGTAGGGGGCAGGTCCTTTCTAAATGTCTTATAAAAGTTGCGTGTATATCCATCGGGACCAGGGCTCTTATACGACTTCAAGACCGAGATTGCTTGATTCAACTCCGTAGCTGAAATTGGCTTTTTCAGGGCCTGTTTCTGTTCCTCTGATATCACTGGAAGGTCAAGACCCTCCAAGAAGGCCTCAATCCCCTGTGTGTCCTCCCCTCTTTCTGTCTTGTATAGGGAACTGTAGAAAGTTTGAAAAGCTTGTTCTATCTGTTTGGGAAGAGTAACTAATTTCTTTGAAGTTTGGTCTCTAATTAGAATTATATTGGATCGAGTCTTGTGCTGCCTAAGTCTGTGAGCTAATAACCGAGTAGTCCTAGGGCCACTCTTGTAATATTTCTGTCTAACATAGTGTAGGGCTTGTTCCGTACGTATGTCTAAAATCACCTGAATTTGTTCTTTAGTGGCTTGTAAAAGGGGCAAAACCCCCTCATCTCCCGGAGCATGCTGGGCCTGCAGGTCTTGAAATTGTTATTGAAGCTGGTCTAAGCGCAACTGTTGCTGTTTTTTATAAAAAGTTGCATATTTTATTATATCACCCCTCAGGACTACTTTAAGGGTGTCCCATAAGGTGCCCTCCACCATCCCCTGGGCATTATTTTTGGAGAGAATCTGTTTGATTCTCATCTGTATCATTTCTCTAAAATCCTTTATATTTAGAAGGAAATTATTAAATTTTCACAAGGTGTTTTTCCCTTTCCCAAGTCATGTTAAGGGTTATGATTGAATGGTCAGACAATGCCGTGGGTGCCTGTGTGCATCCCTGTATTTTATATAAATGCTCCT
Organism: Neoceratodus forsteri; assembly: GCA_016271365.2. Classification (NCBI taxonomy): domain Eukaryota; kingdom Metazoa; phylum Chordata; order Ceratodontiformes; family Ceratodontidae; genus Neoceratodus; species Neoceratodus forsteri. The sequence goes on from CM057450.1 coordinate 896,336,003, forward strand.
TAGATACATGTATATAATCTATTAGGGTATACACTTTGTGAGGAGCAGAGAAGTGTGTATACTCTCTTTTATTAGGGTGTAAGTATCTCCAGGCATCTACCCACTGTGCTTCTGAAAGACAGACCTGCACTGCCCTCTGAGCTGGGGATTTTTTAGGGCATCTGACACTAGATGTGTCCAATTGTGAAGTAATCTGATTATGGTCCCCTCCCATTACCAGCACACCCTTACATGCTTCCAGAATCTTTTGAAACAATAGTTTCCTCACTTCAGGCCCCTAACCAGGGGGGACATATAAGGAGGCAAGAGTGATATCCTGTCCCTCCAGCTGTCCCACTGCAATAGTGAGCCTCCCTTTAGGATCCACATATGAGTTTGTCAGGCAGAAAGGGTTATTTTTAGGAACCATAACCACGGGCCCCCTTCTTTTGCCCTTCCCGAAAACCAAGGCTATTATGGTGGAAGACCCAAATTTATAAAGTTTTTGATGTTCTTTCTTATTTAAATGAGTCTCTGCAATAACAAGAATGAGGGTTTCAGTTTCTTAAGGGAGGTGATGACCCTGTAACTTTTTATTGGGTTATATAGCCCATTAACATTATGGGAGCATACCGAAATTGTGGAGGTTTTAGCCATTAAACAGGGATTTGCTATGTAGGGCTATCCTGAGTGGGACTGGTTGAAATTCTATTACAGGGACCCTGACTTGTACTGTTTCTGCAGAGTCAAAGGGGCGTCTTCTACATTCAAACGTCTTATATCTCCCACCATCAATGTACCGTGTCTCCAGTTGGATACCTTCAATTTTTAGGCAATCAATTGCAAAAATTGAAATTCAGTGTAAGTACATCTCCAAAATTAGCATAAAAGGTAACTATAACAAGTTTTAATTCGTAAAACCTATTTACATTAGTACTTCCAAAAAAAGAGGTTACAAAAACTAACCCTCTAGGAAAAGGAACCACAGTCCAAAATTCGGGCTGGGTCCCTAAGGGAGGAATTGTGACCAAAAGATTAGTCAGGCCTCCCCGATCCCTCCAAACCTCGGGATCAAGTAAAAGGTACGTCACCCATTGTAGAAAACCAAAACAAAAAAAAATGGCAGAATCATTCTCCCTGAAAGCTGCCCCAAGCAGGCAGAAACTGAAAAGCTGCCCAGGAGTACACTCAACAATATCTTCTCAACATAACCCAAACTTCCAAATTAACTTAATGCGCACTGGAGAGAACATGGGGCATCTGACTTAGACAGAATTAAATATGTTTAAACTCAGCTATCAAGAACCCTCTTGTCATATTCAGGGGATTCTTATTTTTACCTCTCTCCCCCTTTGGAAAGAAAAAAAAAAAAAGGGAAGAACCCAAGCTGCTACTGGAGCTTATCTAAATTAGAGATATGCAATCCCTGAGGGGAACACACAGTTATGTATTTAAAAGAGGATCAATAAACCTGTATGTCTAACTATCTCTAAGCAGCTTAAAACCTCTGCACATTAGTGGTTAAATTGAATGCACTGTACCAAGTCAGCCAGATAACGTGGTTGAGGGCAGAACAACACCTACAAGAGAACAATAACTGTTTTTATTTTTCCCTTCGCTAAGTAATACACAATGCTAACAGAAAGGGAGCCTATGTCTTTCTGTGCCTCTGATTACCCCCAGTAAAACAGGGGTATGAAATGAAGAGTCACCTGCATTCTGTGCAGAGCGCTAGTACGGTTCAGATGTTCGACTGCTGACCCTCAGGCTCTGCTCCTTTGGCGGGATTGTATGGTTTCCGTATGGTTTCTCTAATCTCCTGCAGCGATCAGAAGCCTTTCTGCTTGTTCGTTCTTCCTCGTCTGCTCACATATTTCTGCCACTGCGAGGGGGGGGGCCCTTTTCCTGTGGCGCAAGACCGGACGACTGGAAACTCCATCCTCTCTTCTTTAGTTCTGGTTGAATCTCTTCGGGAGTTGTGTATGTCTTACTACCAGTGTCCCAGAACATACGTAAGCTAGCGGGATAAGGTGTCTGGAAGTGGATCCCATGCTCTTTCAGGACCCTCAGGATTGGTGCGTAGGCTGCCCTTTTTCTCATTATCTCTGTAGGGTAATCATTGTCAAACAACAGCCTGGATGAGTTATAGGTGACAACTTTTTTAGACCAGGCTGCTCTCAACACCGTTTCCTTATCCTTATAACTGGAGAATTTTAAAACAATTGACAATGGTCTTGCTGATTGATTTGGTGGGTTTTGCACTAGGGCTCTGTGGGCTCTCTCAAATCTAAACTGAAATGTTAAGGGGAGATCCAGGACATCCCGGAGTAGGTCTGTCAGGAAGGTTTCCATTCTACCAGTTTCGGAATCTTCTTGGAGGCCGTATATATGAAGATTATCTCTTCTAGACTGAGCTTCCAGATCTAGTATTTTTTCCTTGAAACACCTCTTGCTGATCCACAAGGAAATCTACAGCTTGGTGAAGGCGTTTGGTCTCCTCTCCCATCTCGCCCGCTACAGCCTCCGAGAGTTCCAGTCTCTCCTCCACCTCCGTAAGTCTGGTCTGAAGTGTAGAAAATTCTTTTTTATTTTCCGCCCGAAACGCCCTTATTTCTGCCAAGAGCATCTAAAAACGGGAGCAAGATAGCCTCTCATAATCTCTGTCTGTATCCTGTTCCCAGCCACGCTGCTTGCTGGTGATACACTGTGGCTGGAGGTGGGCTGTCTTTGGGATCTGGTTTCATTTGTTCACCCTCTGTAGCTCCCTGAGCGCAATCTCACTAAATCTGTACCTCCTGACATTATTCCAACAGTTTCCAAGCATTTGTAGAGTCTCTTTCGTTAAGTTAGGGAGTTTTGTCAATCGGGTTATGCCGGAGCTCCTCTCCTATGCAGCCATTCAGGGTGGTGACGTCACCGGAAGTCCCTGAAGTTTGGAAATTCTATGAGCATAAGTAATATCAACCAAAAATACAGGTTACTCAACTGTAACAGGAGTTCTAGGAATGGTATATGTTGTTCATCCACACTGGCAGGTTCCTTGCCGCTTTAAATCTTGCCGGAAGGTCTTCAAGCTGGCTCCTCCCACTCACCTGGGTGGTAAAACTCTTGGCTCCGCCCCATGACGCCAGATCTAGCCCGCTGGAAGCCAGGTTGTGCGTCGAAGCCGGGGAGGCCGGGTGGGTCGTGTGGATGAACAACAAATACCATTCCTAGAACTCCTGTTACAGGTGAGTAACCTGTATTTCTAGGGACATGGATATGTTGTTCATCCACACTGTCTGGCAGACTCCTAGCAGTTCTCCGGGAGGAGAGAGGCAAGAGCACACCCCCTACTTAGGAAATAAAGAGTGGAGAACTGAGGCCTCAAAACCAGCATCCCGGCGTGATTCAAGGTCGATGTGGTAGTGGGTGAGGAAGGTGTGTGCTGACTTCCAGGTAGCAGATTTCCTGGATAGGAACATCCCTGGAAGCAGCCACCGATGCAGCGGTATGGTGGGTAGAATGAGTTCTTATCCCTCTGGGAGGCTCCATGCCCGCCAACCTATAGCAGAGATCTATGCAGGAGGTGACCCACCTGCCTATCGTCCGCTTGGCTGCAGGTCTGCCAGGTGCGGCTTCAGTGTAAGTGACAAACAGCTGGCGAACCTCTCCCCGAACTTCAGCCACCCGCTCCTTATAGTAAGTGAGCGCTCTTCTAGGGTCCAAAGTATGGAGCCTATATTCGGCCTCCGAGGTGTAACTGGGGTAGAACACCAGCAGAGTCAACACCTGGTTAAGGTGAAACTCCGACCCACCTTGGAAGGAATTTTGGGTGGGGGCGCAGGACAACCTTGTCCCTGTGGAAGACCAGATAAGGAGACTCGATGGAAAGCACCTGGAGTTCTCCCATCCTTCTGGCTGACATGATAGCCACCAAGAAGGCGGTCTTCCACAACAGGTGAGAGATGTCACACCTGTGCATCGGTTCGAATAAGCTTGCCCATGAGCTTAGCCAATACCAGCAGTAGATCCCACTGAGGTGGAGGTTCTCGACCGGAGGGATATGTGATCAAGGCCTTTGAAAAGCGTCCTGACCACCTTCTCCTCGCTACGACTGCTTCCTGGCCCACGCCTGTAAGCAGAGATGGCTGCCAGGTGCACCTTGAGGGTCGTGAGCCAAAGCCCTTGCTGAGAAAGGGACACAGGTAGTCCAGAATGCTTGCCAAGGAACAGGAGGAAGGATCCAGGCCCTTGCCCTGACACCAAATGGAGAATCTCTTCCATTTAAAGGCGTAGCATTTCCTGGTCGACTCCTTACGGGACACCTCAACCACATTGAGGACCTCATCGGAAAAACACAAGGCCTGAAACTCTAGCCGCTCATGAACCAGGCTGTCAGATACAGGGATTGAAGGTCTGGTACCTTCCCCTGATTGACTGAGATCAGGTCCGGGCGGGCTGGAAGCCGCCTCGGGAGCCTGGAGCTGAGACTGAGGAGATCTGGATACCAGAACTGGCAGGGCCAGTCTGGGGCTACCAGAATCACCTGCACCTTGTCCCTCCTCGCCTTGAGAAGCACCTTGTGGATCAAGGGAAATGGGGGAAAGGCGTAGAAGAGGCCCGGGGTCCACGGTCTCGAGAAGGCATCCCTTTGCAGCGAGTCCTGCTGAGGGGGGCGGGCATGAAACAGTCTCAGCTTTGCTTTCTGCCTGGAGGCAAACAGATCTACCTGAGGCATGCCCCAGTGGGAGAACAGATCTTGTACTACCTCCGGCAGTTGAGACCACTCGTGGGATGCAGCCCCTATCCGGCTGAGGGCATCGGCCAGAATGTTGGAGGCTCCTGCCACATGGATAGCAAGGAGATCTGCCTCCAGGCTGTGCACGAGTGACCAAATGCGGAGAGCTTCCCTGCACAGAAGCATGGAGTGCGTCCCGACCTGGCGGTTTAGGTAGTACATGGTCGTGGTATTGTCCATCTGGACATGGACCACTTGACCCCGTAGAAACGGAGTGAAGGTGGTGAGGGCTAGACGAACCACCCAAAGCTCCAGCAGGTTGAAATGGCATCAGGACACCAGAGGCCATGCGTTCTGTGCTCCCCTAAATGGGCACCCAATCCATCAGAGAGGCATTGGTCGATAGACTGTCAGCTCGGGGCAGACAAACAGGATGCCCTCCTGCAGATGAGCTGGAACGGTCCACCACTGGAGTGCGTTCCACATCCCCTGGGTCACCGTCACTAGTTGATCCAAAGGATCGGAGTGCTGTGACCATTGGCTGGCCAGCCCCCATTGAAGGGGACGCATGTACCAACGGGCCCAATGGACCATGCTGGCACAGGCCACCATGAGACCCAGGAGGCGCAGGAAGTCCCGGGAAGGGCGCAATTGCCCAACCTGAAATGATTGGGCAAAGGAGGAAAGAACCTCGGCCCTGTCCGCCAGGAGCCGTGCTCTGGCTCGTAGAGAGTCGAGCTGTGCTCCGATGAATTGTATCACCTGCTTTGGCATGAGTTCTGACTTGGCTTCATTGATGAGGAGGCCAACCTGAGAGCAAACCTGGAGGGCCAGATCTCTGGACCGCTCCACCTCCATTCTGGAGGAGGCTGCAATCAGCCAGTTGTCCAGGTAGGGGTACACCCAGACCCTTCGCCACCGCAGGAATGCTGTCACCACTGCCATGCATTTGGTGAAGACCCTGGGAGCTAGGGAAAGGTCAAGGGCATGGCTCGAATCTGAGAGGATCCTCTGCCCTGAAGTGGAGGAATTTCTGGTGGACGACGGACTGGGACGGAAAGAACGCATCCTGGAGGTCCAGAGAACAGAACCACACACCTCGTTCCAAGGATGGGATTATCTGAGCCAGAGTGACCATCTTGAAGGTCCGAGACCTTAGGAACCTGTTCAGGTCGTGCAGGTCTAGAATGGAGCGCCAGCCCCCCATCCGTTTTGGGACCAGGAAGTACCTGGACACAAACCCCGGGTCTGATGGAGGATCCGCCACCTTCTTGATCACCTCTTTTTCGAGGAGCAGGGCACATTGGCTCAGCGAGCTGACAGGACGCTATGACTCCTGTAGCCTCCAGGGCAACGGCTCGAAGGGCGGGCCTGCTCTAACCCAGGGCAGGCCTTTCCTACCACTCCAACACCCAGCGGTCCGTGGTGATAGTGGACCAGGCAGAAAGGAAGTGGTGGAGCTATCCCCACGGGGAACCAGGGGAGTGACGAGGCTGGGGGCGACACCCCTCAACCCGTCACTGGGCAGGCTTGGAGGAAGGACTGGCCGATGGACCTCCCGGACCTTTTCCTCCCTGCTTCCTGTTACAGGAAGCAGCAGGCTTGGCTTTGGGGTGCCAAGCGTGAGCCTGCTGGCCCTGATGCTGGTGCTGTTGGGCCGGACATGCCGCAGGTGCAGAAGGGCGAAAGGACTTATGTTGTTGGCGATGGCCCTTGTCCTTCTGGGCGGAGGAGACCAAGTCCAGAGTGGCATTGGACTTTTCGATCCACTGGAGGTGACCTTCCACTCCGGGGCGAAGAGGTCAGTCCCCAGGAAGGGGACATCTGCCAGTTTATGCTGGGTATCCGCCATGAAGGTGGATATCCTCAGCCATACTTCTGCGGCATGGCCACTGCAGCAACTGATCTGGCACAGAAGTCTCCAATGTCCAGAGCTGTTTGGAGCTGCTGTTTTGCCACCGCCCTTCCCTGGTTCCGTACCTGCTTGACCGTGGTCTGCAGGTCGGCCGGGAGATGAAGGATCACCTCATCCAGGGAGCCCATGAGGGCGTGGGAGAAGTGTGCCATTAGCACGGCCAAGCTGGCCTGGCGGAGGCCAAGGGAGGAAGCAGTGTACACCTTGCGCCCAGCATAGTTCAGCTTTTTGGACTCCTTGTCAGGGGGGCTTATCCACATCCCTAGCATTCCCGGAATTCCAGAAAATGCTATCGGTGACCAACCCCTCGGCGGAGGGGTGTTCCGAAAAATCGGACAAAGAGCTGATAGGGACCACATACTTCCTGGCCATCCTGGCCGAAGGCGCAGGACAGGAAGCCGGCCACTGTCAAAGCTCCAAGGCTGGGCCAACAATGGCTTCAGCTACCGGAAGGCCTCCGTGGTGATCCTCCTCATTCAGCATTCCATCAGCAGATACGGCCGGCTTGACACGGGCTCGAGCTGCATCCCGTGGACTTCTCGAGATGGTGAGCTGAAGCAGACCCATAAAGGACGATGGGCTCTCGCCCATTGACTGGCTCCTCGAGGACTCCAGGTCAATGGGCCTGGAGAACAGGAAGGAGTCGCCATCAGACTCAGAGGAGTCTGTGAAGAGCTGCCTGGGCCTTAGCCACCTTCCACCTGCCGAGGACGGTCGGGAGTGAGGGTGACCGACAACCTGTGGGGCAGACCCTGACCCGACCGAGAGTCCTTGGTCGGGGCCCCCGATATCGGTTGTGGAGGCAGAGGTTCCACCACAATTGGTGGGGCAGCTGGTTTCGACCAAACAACTGGCCCAGGCTTGGGCACCTCGACTACAGCAAGGGGCTGTTTTGGCCGTTCAGGTGACAGCCACTTGATGGCTGGGGAAGGCGATGGCGTTGGCTTGTTCCCAGAGAGAAGTAACTGCTGCCACATTAGGTCCCCGTAGTGTCGATGCAATTTGCGCTGAAGCCTCTCCTCTTCCGAGGAGGAAGGCGAGGCCAGGCGCCCGGCCCCATTTGATTGCCGAGACCGCCGATGTCAGCCGGGATCGGCTGGCCCAAAGATGAGGTCCAGATCGAGACCCTCGGTGTTTGCAAGGACGGTCTGGGAAGGAGAGGGGACACCCGCTCTTCCCTCGGCTTGGAAGCCTTGACCGAGGACTCCAGCACGGGAGGCACAGGCAAGTCCTCGGTCTCTACCAGGGGAACCGGTGAAGAAGGGTTGTCGGCTTCACCAGTCGACAGTCCGTCCGACGGGTCGAGAAAAATCTCGACCGCGTCGAAGGGTGTCTCAGCCGGCTGACCTGAGGGGGACACCGTGAAGCCAGTGGCCTTAGTCGCAACCTCGACCGAAGTCGAGTGTCGACTGTCCGGGGAAGGGGACCTCTCCCGCTCCCAAGAACGCTGCCGGTGGGACTTACCTTTTGAGTCCTCCTTTTTGGACCGAGAAGAATGTCCAGATGGCCCCTCTCACTTCGTGGAAAGGGATTGGAAAAGCTCCTTAAAAAAAGCTGTGTAGGAGGATCCCAACGAGAGCGGGATAAATGCCGCGACCGTGGAAGAAGAAGATGCGGCCTGGGCCGCCTCCTCCTCGAGAGCGATCATCTGCTCGAGCTGCTCAGCTAAGCCAGCCGCTGCGGACACCGCCCAACGGGTCTCCTTTGACTTCACCGGTGGGTAGCGCTCCTCGGGGTGCCAAGCTGTAACTGGGCAGCGCGGTCTTCCAGGACATTGGCCGAAAACGAACGGCATAACTTGCAGGCCTGTGGGTCATGGTCTAGGCCGAGGCAGTAGATGCACGTGGAGTGCAGATCCATCCTGGACATTTTCTGCCCACATAGGCACTGCCGAAAACTGGGAGTCGATTTGTCCATCGCAGCCGTGAGGGAGTAATTTGATCAAAGTCTTGAAAACTTAAGAATGAGTTTCGGGCAAACCGAAGAATTAGGATCCAGTCTATGCGCAGAGCGTTAAGGAGGGAACCTGAGCTTCCAAGTGGTAAGGAAGATCTGGCATCATGGGGCGGTGCCAAGTGTTTTACCACCCGGGTGGGTGGGAGGAGCCAGCTTGAAGACCTTCCGGCAAGATTTAAAGCGGCAAGGAACCTGCCAGACAGTATGGATGAACAACATATCCATGTCCCAAGAAACAGCGCTTTCCAAGATAGGTAGCACATATCACAGCTTAACGCTGGTTCAAAAGGGGAAAGAGTAAGCTTTTCCAACATAACATTCAAGTCCCAAGGTGGGATGGGATTGTAAATGGGGTGTTTCAGATACAGGATCCCTTTCCAAAAGGTTTTAGAGACCTCCAACTGGGCAATGGGTTTCCTGTCCACTAATGAATGGCAGACTGAAATAGCCGACAGGTGGACCTTAAGAGAGGAATAACATAGGCCAGAATCAGACAGGTGCAACAGGTACTCCATGATCTGTGGAGCCGAGTAAGTAACAGGATCCCAACTCTTAGATGCCCCCAGATGGAAAAACACTTCCATTTCATCGCGATAAATGAACCTGGTGGAGGATTTCCTAGCTCCACCAGGACCTGAGTGACCCTGTGGAGACCCCAAAGGCAAGACCTAATTATGTCTGAAGGAGCTACGCATGAAGATGCAGGGTCCTGAGTCCTGGATGCACCAATCTGCTCTGATCCTGCATCAACAAATCATGTTGAAGAGGAGGGGGGATCGGTTCCACTGCAAGCTTCTGCATTAGTGGAAACCAACTTGCCTCGGCCAGAGGGGAGCTATGAAGATCATCTGAGCCCCCTCTGCCTGAAGTCTGAGAAGCATTCTCTGCAGAATGGGAAAGGGAGGGAAGGTGTACAAGAACTTCCCTGTCCAACATAGCGACAACACATCGTGCCAGAAAGCACCAGGCTCCGGAATAAGCAAGCAAAAACTGGGAAGCTTTATGATGAATGGGGAGGCGAACAGATCTACTTCTGGATGACCCCATCACCGGAACAATAAATCAGCCACATCCTAATTTAGTTCCCATTCATGAGCTAGAGAACACATCTGACTGAGGCTCTCCGTCAGGATGTTGTGAACGCCTGGGACGTGCATAGCTGAGAGAAACAAGTGGTGCCGGACTGCCCAGTTCCACATTTGCATCGCCTCCCTGCACAGGGGGTACGACTGGGTGTCTCCCTGCTTGTTGATATACCAAACCACTGACATGTTGTCCATCTGGACCAGCAGTGTTCCCTTCGCTAGGATGTGCTGAAAAGCCTGAATGCATATAGGACTGCCCTAGTCTCCAATATGTTTATATGGAGTGACATCTCCAACTGAGACCACAAACCTGAGTTCGATGGTTCACCAGGTGAGCTCCCCAACCCAGACTGGAGGCATCTGTGGTGAGGCTCCAAAGAGGTCAGGGGTTCCAGAAGGGTAGCCCCCGAGACAGATTCCAAGGATCTTGCCATCAGGAAAGATCCTTCTTGAGCGCGCTGGCCATCAGGACAGGATGGTCCAAATCGTCCAAGCACTGATCCCATTGAACGTGTAACATCCACTTGTGCAACCTGGCTTAGGGGACCGTGGAGCTGGATGCTGCCATCAGGCCGAGAAGGTGTAGCAACACTGGCTGGAACATATCTGGAGGAAACTACCAGAATGACATGCTCCCAGATGGCCTCTGCCCTGTCCAGGGGCAGGAATGCTCTACACTGGACCATGTCCAAGACTGCCGTGATCAACTGAAGATTCTGGGAGGGAATCAAGGATGACTTGGGAATGTCGACGGTGATCCCCAGTCGAGAAAAAAGGTCCAGAGTGAAAGAGAGAGATTCCAGAAGGCTGTCCCCGGACAGGGCCGCCAAGAGCCAGTCATCCAGGTAGGGGAACACTGCAAAACCCCGCCGGCGTGAGGCTGCTGCCACCACCGCTAGGCACTTGGTAAAGACCCTGGGTGCCAAGGAAAGACCAAAGGGAAGGGATTTAAACTGGAAGTGCTCCCCCTGGAAGCAGAAACGCAGGAACTGCCGGTGGCCCGGGAACACTGGGATATGTAGGTAAGCATCCTGCATGTCCAGCACACAAAGCCAGTGGTTCCTTCTGCAGAAGGCCCTGTATGGTCAGCATGCGGAACCTTTAGTACTCTACAAAAAGGTTCAGTCTGCTGATATCCAGAATGGGTCTGAGGTCGCCCGTCTTTTTTTGGCACCAGGAAAGAGTGGGAGTAAAACCCTTTTCCCCCTCTGAGACAGAGGAACCGGTTCTATGGCTTCCTTCTGCCTTAGTGCCCTGCATTCCTCCTCGACCAGTGCAGCCTGGTGCGGGGAGTATCATGAGCAACCTGGAGGAGAGTCTGGAGGGAACTCTAGAAAATCTATGGTGTGTCCTCTGGAAATAAGCTGCAGGACCCATGCGTCTGAGGTGATGGCCCTCCACTCCTGCACGTGTCGGGTGAATCTGCCTCCCACTGGCTCCACATTTTGAGGTGGAGGAGAAGCAGGGCTGCTCGAGTCAGTAAGCTGAAGGACGAGAGGGAAGGGACCCTTTGGCCGCTCTTTGGGTCTTTCAGGCTGGGAGAGAGGCAAAAGAGGAACCTGTGGCTTGCCTTTTGTTTTGTTGTCTAGAAGCAGGCTGTTTCCCCTGTCACTTGTACTGACGCTGAAAGGGCTGTTTCTTTTGGGATCCCATTCTGTACATAGATCTAACAGATCTAAGAGCCTGGCCACTATATTGGAGGCCCGTGATAATATATTTCGTATCTCCCCCAAAAAGAACAGATCCCCGGAAGAGGCCATCCTGGCTCGCTGCTTGTACATTGGTGGAAAGCCCTGAAAGGTGTAACCATGCATGCCTCCTAAGGCAAACACCTGTGGCAGAGGAATGAGCCACTGCATCCACAGAATCGTAGGGGGCCATAAGTGCATGTCGGCAAGAAATCTTGGACAGGCTCTGATCAACAGACCAGACAGGATCAGCTTGTCTGGTATCCTGCCTGACTCAATCTCTGATCACTCCCCGGTGTACTGTGTTTGGAGGAATACCGCATAAAATCATCCAGATCAGAGCCTACTCTAGGTTTGATCAGACCTCCTTCCATAATGATATTAAGTACACTGACTGGTCGGCAGTATGGAATGCTCAGGACTCCACATCTGCTGTCAGTCACTTCCTCATCTCTCTCTAAGGGCCCTGCAGGAGAAGCATGCCCCCTCATCAGATGGAGGGTCAGGGGAACGGCTACAAAATGGCTTCATGGCAGCCTCCTAGCCCTCCTGAAAGCTAGAGATAAGTGTTGGGCCAACTTTAAGGCCACGGCTGACCAGGCTATTTTTCAGAAATACAGTAAACTCAGAAACGAGTGCAAAAAGAACATAAGGGTAGCCAAAAGTGAGTTTTGCAAATCTGCATTACTGAACTCGGCTAGGGACCCAAGGAGGTTCTGGAGGAACATTAAACACATAGTGAGTGGTACCCAGAGTGCTGAGTCCACTGACATGACAATTGATGGCACCAGCTGCAACAACTCAGAAACCATTGCCAACACCTTTAACCATTATTTCTCTGATCTGTCTGATTTCACCTCGACATTCCCCACTGGTGGTGGTGTCAATGGCGATCAGCCCTCAGCACCATTGCCACCCCGTCCACCCTTTCAATTCAGGGCGGTGGTGGTGCAAGAGGTGCGAAGACTGCTCTCGGGACTCTCCCCCTTCTTGAGTGCTGGCCAAGATGACTTGGAACCAAAGCTTCTCAGCCTTGGTGCCCCCCTGGCTTGCCCCTCTGGTGGCACACATCTTCAATTTTTCCCTGTCAACTGGTGTTATTCCAGACATATGGAAGGTCACCAGGGTGGTCCCAATCCTTAAACAGAGGAACCCTAAACTAACAGAGAACTACCACCCGATATCCATCCTATGCTCGGCCAGCAAACTCCTGGAGAAAGTTGTGGCAGGGCAACTCTCTGAGTACTTACATTCACATGATATACTATCTCCTGTACAGCATGGATTCAGGAAGGGGCATGGCACATCCTCAGCCCTTGTCACTGTCTCATCTTGGATTAGGGAGGCCATGGACCAAGGCAAACTCTCGGGGGCTATCTTTATAGATCTCTCTAAGGCCTTCGACCTGGTTGATCATGCCATGCTATCAACTCAGCTAAGATCAATTGGCCTATCCTCTGCTGTTCTCAGCTGGTTCTCCAACTATCTACATGGTAGAATGCAGCGGGTTAAATATGGCAAAGTGCTCTCGGGCCCTATCCCTGTAACAATGGGGGTCCCTCAAGGCTCCATCCTCAGACCCCTGCTCTTCTCCATTTTTGTTAATAATCTCTCCGCAGCTGCTGCTAACTGCAAACCAATCCTCTACGCAGATGATCTGGTCATCCTGTCTCACTCCCCAGAGATGGGGGTCATTAACCGCCATCTGAGTGACGACTCAAGAAATATTCAGACATGGATCTCAACCCATAAGCTGGTCCTTAATCTAAAAAACCCAGGCCATGCTCTTGGGTCCCTGGCCAAGATTAAGGCCTCCCCTGCCGTTCTGTGTCTCTGGTACAGGTGGCATCCTGATTCCAATCACAGCATTTCAAGTACCTTGGGGTGGCGTGGACCGCAACTTGACCTTGGCCATATCCAGAATACATGCAAGACTGTCAACTGTAAACTGGGTCTGGCCTACAAAGCAAAACTAACCTCACTCCGCTGCATGTATTGCTCTTGCCAGAGGTGTGCTTCTCCTCTCGCTATGTTATGGGCTCCTTCTGTTTGCCTGTACCATCAAAGCCCATCTCTCTAGGTGGTCTACTGCCTACAACAATGTCTGCTGCTTCGCTCTGGCGGCCCCCCATCTCATTCACCATTGTGATCTCTATAGCAAGCTAAACTGGCTCTTCCCCTCAAAGCACATTGACTTTGTCCTTGGGTGCTTCACAGGAAAGGTCCTTGGCACTGGCACCTCCCCAGTGGTGGCAAGTTTGCTAGTCCCGACTGCCCCCTCTTCCTACCACCTTGGGTCTCAGGGGCCTGCCACACTCAAGATACCTGTGACTCAGACTCAAATGGGTGGAAGGGATTTTGCAGCGTGTGCCCCCGAACTATGGAACACCTTCCCCGCTCAGGTCTGTGTTGCCCCATCACAGGGCAGTCTGTGTTCCTCCCTATGGAACCACCTCAAACTCTCATCGGGCTGTGGTTGCCTAAAACCCGGTGATATAATTATTGCACTCAGCCCTTATGAATAACAGTGGCCTTATGTTGTTGATAGTTACACCTTGCTGGTTCTCAATTTGTGCCTTTGTACTGCTCCTAATTGGCACATACCTTACTCTGTTGTGTTTATGCTAACAAAAATATGCCCCACAAGACCTGTAATTTGTATATTCTGTATTATGTTGTTCTCACGTGACTTGTAAGCTTTTCCTAATTATGTACCATGTTGTCCTAGGTATGTAAGTATGTAATTTCCTGTACTCTCCCAGGTCATACCTGAAAATAGGCAATTGTCTTGTCTAGTGTACTTACCTGGTTAACAAAAGCTAAATAAACAAATAAAAGTTTGGAGTCCTCCAAGGATTGAATATGGGCTTTGAGCCTGGCCACGGTGGCCTTCTGGAAAGACACCATGTGTGCCACATAGTTAAGAGAACAAAGGGCGCATGTGGAAGAAGAATAAAGTTTCTTTCCGAATTGGTCCATTTGCTGGGACTCCTTATCTGGAGGGGAGGTGCTCATATGCTTTGGCGTGGTCGAACGATCATAAGCAGTGGCTATAACAATGGAGTCTGCCTTGGGATGGGAATCCAGAAAAGAGACGCTCTCAGGCGAGTGATAAATCCGGTCTGCCTTTTTGGGAATGGCTGGAATAGAGTGCGGCAACTGCCATATAGTAGTTATGAGGTCCTCATGAGGGGCTGTCAAGGGAGGGACCAGAATGGGGAGACAGTCTCCAAGTCTACGTGTTCCGCCAAACACTTCCTTTTAGGGTCCTGTTTCTCCACATTCCAGCCATTAGATTGTTGGATGATGCAGAGGAGATCGGTGAAGGAGAGATTCTCCGGGGAGATTTGGGAGATTCCTTGCCCTCAAGGGTAGAAGAAACTCACCTGAAGAAGACTTGGAAGAGTCCTCATCTGAATCTGGGGGATCCTCTCCCTCGGGGGTCCCGAAGTCTGGCAAGGTGATCGCCTGTGGGGCTACATCAGAAATATGCACTGTACAGTGCAGGGAGCTGGCAGGTGATGAGGAATGTGAGGAAGGATGACTACCGGGCCTAGTAGCCTACGTTCCAGGTCATAAACCAGTTGGGATCTGGCGTCCTTCCACCAGGACTGTATCATGGTTTGAAAGTTCTGTTGAGGAAGAGGTGGCGGAGGAGGGCTGGGCGGAGTGTGATAAAAATGAGTGCCCAAACCCGAATACTGATGAAGAGGGTACCCCTGGTAATAAGGGTAACTGAGGTTCTGATACCCAGGATAAAAAGCCTGGGGGTAGAGACCATCACCAAACCTGATGGTAGAAAAGCTGGCATCTAGGGCCCTGGAAAGGGGGGATACCCAGATGGGTGAGCTTGACTGTTGGTCTTGAAGGACCGGAAAAATGTCCGGCGTCAGAATAGTTGACATCGGAATAGCTTTTATTGGGACAGTCAATGTAAGAAGAGATGCTGGAGTAGGCGATGTCCGGGGATCTGACCTCGGCCTGGCATAGCTAAGACCTGCATTGGGGCAGGCATGAGGGCCCCAATGGAGGAAAGCTGCTAACATTATGTGGTGGTGCCTCTGCATCAGAGAGGGGCTCACAATGGAGGCAGTCCTGATGGCTGTGCTGGAGAACAGGCCCAGTGTCGGAGATGAGAAGCCAGAGGTCTGCTAAAGAAACAGATCTGGAGGAGCTGACCCGGAGGGTATCCTGGGAAGGAACCTGGGGAACCACTGCTGGAGTGGGCGAGGAAAAACATGTCCAGGAGTCCCTTTCTCCTCCATCCCAGGAGTGGGGTCTGGGATAGAAGATTCCACCAGGGGAGGTGGAAAGGAAGGCTCCCATCCAGAAGGGCCCTGGAGGGAGGACTGTCTCAAAGATGCCAGTGTGCTTGACCGGACATTGGGAGTAGTGGCGGCAGCCTCTGATGGGTGAGCAATGTCCGGGTAGTCGCCCAAGGGCAGGGTGACCAACTGATCGGACGGCAGAGGGACTGGGCGGAGGAGGGGAAGACCCTTGACTGGCTCATCGGTCATTATCAGGCGGATCTCCACTTGTTTAAGGGAGTCCGACATATCTACTACCGGGTGGGCCCCAGGTCTGACTTACCAATAACAGCTGGGCGTTCGCCAGAGAAGCTGGCAGATGACTTACTGGTAGAAATTGGATGAAAAGTAGCAGAAGAACCGGAGGATGTCCCGGATGGGACCTGGACCACCATGAGGCTAGGCGGCGAGAAAACAGCCTTGCTGGTCAAAGGCTTACTAGAGGAAACTTGGTCCCAGTCCTTCAAATGCTCCTGTTCCCTGCACTTCTCTTTGTCCTTCTTTTTCTTCTGTTTGGACTCCAATGAAGGAGAAGAAACGGTATCCCTCAGTTTCTGCATCTCCTATCTGAAAGTGGCCATTCTGGACTTTAGTAAGTGGGCCTCCAGAGCCTGCTGTCATCGTTTGCAAGTGGCCTGGTTGAAGGGCTTGTAATTGGGACAGGCTGTGGTGTTGTGGTTCAGGCCTAGGCAGAAGAGACCGCGATAATGGCCATCTTTGTGAGTGATTTGAGCCCCATACTTCTCCTTGGCATTCAGAGTCGTGGGTGGAGAAGACAATGAGCCAAAAGAACGGACTGAAATCAAGAAATAAAGAGTAAGAAGAGCACAAATGGCGATCGACTGAGCAAAGTTTATCGCAAAGTTTTAGCGCAGGTCAATGGCGGGCGCTGGGACATTGCTAACAGAAGTTTGCTATGTGGTCCTGATGCCAGGGGCACAGTCCTATATGTTATGACCTACTGCATGAACCCTCTCGAAACAACATCAACTGTAAATTTAGTAGTGTTGTACTTAAGGCAATGAGGTGTTCCAGAAAGCATAGATTGAGAAAAGTTGGTGTGTTTCATTAGCAGTTTGCTATCTTTGAGCTAGGATTGGATAGCCTTAAGGTCAGAGGTTAGGGCAGTGTTAAAACCTGCAACATCAGGAGCATTGGTAAAGAACACCAGATCATCGGCGTATAGGAGCGGGGTCCTATTTTTGAAACGGTTGTGAATTGTATTGATGTGAAAGGAGAATAGCAATGGGCCAAATATCGATCCTTGGGGAACTGCAAGAGTGTAGGATTAAGTAATCGGAAAAAGTTGTGCCAATTCTAACTTGCTGATGTCTGTTAGAAAGGTAGTTAAGCTCTAGTGATGCTGAGGTGAATACCCCTCTTCCCGTTATTACAATTCTGCATGATTTACACTCATGTGGTTGCACAGCTACTTCCTCTGCAGTATATTTTCCATTAGCAGCCATAATCACAATAACATCTGCCACAGGCTGTGCATAATGACTTGTGCTGTATCTTTATCACAGAAGTCATGGGTTCCATGATTTTCCCAATTTTATAAAAACTCCATGATTTGTAATATTTTCCTTGACAACGCCATCATTTTTCATTAAAACACATTCGTTTTTTTGGGGCGCTGTTGAGCCCGAGCTTGAAGGCAGCAAAACTTCATAGCTCCGGTGAAAATATTCTATTTTCATCAAATCTACCCTTTCAGACTGAAAGTTTCACGAACAAAAGTGGTATCACTGGAAAAAGGACCTGAAGTTATCTAAAATGGGGAATCCTCGTGAGGATAAGGGAACAAGAATGGGAAATAAAGTGTCTGGAAGTTCACAGCCTCCGAGAGCTGGTGTGGGAAAGCAGGCTGCAGCTGTGCCAAACTCAGAAGAAACTATGTCCTCCATTGGCACAAAACTTCAGTGTCTGATCTCCACAGTGTCTGCCATGAATGCCAAATTAGACTCTATAGTACTAGAGTTAAGGTGGTAGAATTTACTGTTGAAATCTTGCAGACGGAGATGGCCGATGTATAGAGGCAAACAGAAATTGCTTCAGCTGCCACCTCCCTGGTGGTAAAAGAAAACAAGCATCTCAGGGCCAGCTTAGAAACACTTGAAAATCAGGCCTGATCATCCCATGTGAGGATCCTTGGTCTCCCCAAGGGGATAGAGGGGGATCATTTTAAACAAGGATTGAAGCCCTTTTTATGGAAAAAGGCATATGGGGGTGGTTTTGACATGGACTGATACTATTGTTTTTAATGTTTTAATATGATGTTATTTTAATGTAATGCACCTTGATTTCAGAAAGACGCAAAATAAATAAAGATTATTATTATTATTATCATCCCCTTCTGTTTCTACAGGACTGGTTAAAAGAAAAAATTGTACTTCAGGTCAGCAAATTACATTTAACCTACAAAAAGCTTATCGTCTTACTCCCAGGGGATACCATGTAGATTCAGATCCTCCACAACCTTGTTAATGATGACCGATGGTGTGGGGACCCCAGATAAAATTCTGAAGATGGCTAGGCAAGTGGCACCGAGAACGCAGGATGATCGTGCTGCCATTTTTCCTGATGTCAGCTACGCCATGCGCATGAGACGCAAGAAGTTCGATGTGGTCAGAAAGATACCTCGATAGACTGCCATCTCTCATACCATTGTTTCCTGCCTGCTTAAGAATTGTCCGTGATGGGAAGGTCTGGGTGTTTTTGGACCCAGTAGAAGCAGGAAAATGGGCCTCTAAGATACCATACAATCTACGGAGTAAGCGGCGATCTTTAGGGGCTATAGGCAGTGATTAGGAATATTTGGCTGAAGACTGAGACGTTGAGCTATAAGTACTTTCCCCTATAATACAAAGTTCTCCGATAAAGTACTGTGGTCACATTATCTCCAACAGGACTTTTAGAAACACATATGATGTCACTGATCATTTTTGCTTAAGGAGTGTTTGGCTCTGGGATCATTTTGGGGAGACTGCATCACAGTTAAATAAATGTGCTAAGTATAGAGGTTACCCTTGGAATTCTACTCAAAAAAATGGGTGGAGGATGTGTAATCCCCTTTTTTCTGCCTTACTTAAACATTAATGTTGAAAAGTTGCTCTTTTTAGGTAGAAAGTATGACACCATAAGCTCTTTAATAAGGGCATGCAATGTTGTACTTTTGGGACTTAAGTACTTGAAATCAGTTTTACTGCTCTTGGGTTCTTCAATAACAGCAAACAATCTTATTTCAGGTTGAACTTTATTATTTAGATCACGCCCTCATGTGGTATCATAATATCCTAGATGCATCTATCCTTAGATTAAGAAGAGGGACTTCGGGGGCATGGCCTAGCTGGAGAGCAAGATGGAGGTGTTTTAGGAGAGCTCTGCATGAATCCGTGAAAAATCTGAAACATCCTGCAGACTAACTTTACAAAGGTTGCCTTTATAATTAGATATGAATGCATCAATGCCAGCTTCATCAAAATCTGTTAAAAAACAGAAAAGGCCAAACTGTGCTTTAATCTGCCTCTAAAAACCATTGTAACTTCAGGCCCAGAAGGGCCACCTCACCAGCCTTCAGCCATGGCAAGCAACTTAGAGGAGGATATTACTACCTCCCAGAAAAACAAAGTAATGGAAACGGGATATCCCAATCTGGAGAGACTGATCTGAGACATAAAGTATGATCTGGGAACTCAGATGCAGTCTGGATTCGTTAATACACAGCTCCCGCACCTGCAGCAAATGGTAAATTCGATATCTGAAACAGTGGAAGTGCACGAAACGTGGCTTACTGAAGCAGAATCAAGAATCAGCACACAAGAAGATAACACAAACAGAATCTCCTCAGATCTTCAAAAAGCACTAAAGGACATTGAGTTCCTAAAACAAATACTAGATGACCATGAAAACAGGGAGCGGAGATACAACATAAGAGTGGTGAGCCTCCCAGAGGGCCTGGAGGAAAGAGACTGCCATACATTTATGCAGAAATGGCTCGAACAAAATCTTACGCTCTCACCGGAAATCTCCTTGGAAATTCAGAGGGCCCATCTATCTCTGGGAACGAGACCTCCCCGGAAGCAAAGACCAAGGCATCTTCTGGTAAAATTTCTCCACTTCCAAGACTGGCAAGCAGTGCTTGATTTAGCCCGAAAATGCGACTCGATTACGATCCAGACTTCCAGTGTCAGTATCTTTCCAGATTTCTCGAGACCGCTACAAAACAGAAGGCAAGCCTTTTCAGAGGTTAAAAGGAAATTGCATGAGCTGAAGTGCTCTTTTTCATCGGTCTACCCCACCAAGCTAATTGTGTGACATCCGGGGAGTAGGCCGAGGGCATTTACCGATCCTGATGCTGCCATGGAATACGTGAAGACTCTGGGAAAGATCGGAGGTGAAGACCGGAGAGGACAACAGGACGAGCGATTTCACCAGTTACATTATTTAGGTACTGTTTTTTTCCTGTTAATGGACAATCTGGGGAGGGTTTTTTTTTGGGAAGGGTTTTATTCGACCCGCAACACCGAGGACTGGTGGCCTATCAGGGCAAGGCCTGGATGAAACCACAAGCTCTCCCACCCTCTTTGCCAAGTGCAGGTCAGACCACAGATGCACAGGGCCTCATCTCCCTGTTAAAGGGAAATGGCAATTGCTTTCATGCTCGTCGGAACGGACTCGGGCCTCAGACATTCTGTCTTGACTCTTGAGCCAGGACCGAACTTGTTGTTGGACTTGAGAGGTCTCTCTCTTGTTGGCCGTGGAATCTTCAAACTTGGATGCATGTCAAGCTTGGACAGTCCAAGTTACTTCTCTGTTCATGTTAATAAGAGTTTATACTTTAGTAATGTTATGTTTGAATGGTGGAGATAAATGGGGAAGGGGGAGAGAGAGTGTGTATGAGGAATCTACAGCCTGAATCTTTCCTTTTTCGGGGTTTACATCCTTGAGGTGACTACCGGGGAGATGGGGGAATTTGATGGCATATCAGAATTGCCCACACTAAAGGTTCTTCTTTTTCCACCTGCATGTGCATTCCCCCTTGGCTCTACAGCATCAGTCGTTTAGGGAGGAAACCCATAGCAGTTGCCATTCTTTGTGGGGCTGGCAAAAGATATGGGAGACAAACCACACTTTATCACCTGCTGTAAAAAGCATCTGAACTGGGGGGAGGGGATCCTTTACCAGCCACTCAGGGCGGCGACCGGAGTCTCTCTCGACAAGGCCCTAGCATTTATACAAATGTGGTGAGTGGTGGGACGCATTAAAAGGTGGAGTCTTTGGCTTGCTTACCGGGAGCCCGTGCTTGGGGGCACTGCACCACTCTTGGGCCCTCTCCCACCCTTCTATTACAGAAAGCAGGATACTAAAAATGTTTGCCATAAAGAACCATTGCAAAATAGTGGATTCACCAGCTCAATCCCTGAGAAGTAGAGGATGAGTAAACACATCAGTTCCCATGAGGGTGCCTGGTTTAAAGAGATAAGCCTATCTGAGGGAAGTTTAGGAAACAGGGGGAGGGTCTTGTAAGGTTAACAAGTTCCAGTGGAGGGGGGTGTAATAAGGAAGGGGAATTGTTTGACATGTTTAAAGTTAAAAGTTTAGGGCTACTCAGACTTAGCTCAGATGTGTTTTACATTTTCTTACGGTACTATATTGAAAGAGAAGTTATGCATGATGTGAAAATGGATGACTTAACTATAATTTCATGGAATGTCAATGGATTAAAAACCATAGTCAAGAGGAAGAGGGTATGGTATCCCACATTAAGAAATTTGGGGAGATGTGGCATTGCTACAGGAAATCCACCTCACTGAAGAGGAAGTGGACAAGCTGATCAAGTCTTGGGGAACGGCTCATTTGGTGGTGCCATTCACTTCAAAGGCTAGGGGTGTAGCCATATTGATCCACCCCAACCCTTCCACACAAAGTCAATAGAATAACAGCAGACCCCTAGGGAAGATATCTCATAGCAGAAATTGACTTTGGGGGGGGGGTATATACTTTTGCATCAATTTATGGACCTAACTTTGACTCTCCAGACTTCTTTACCCACCTGGGAGTGACCTTAGCACCCTTCCCTGATAACACAGTGTTGGAGGAAGACTTTAAGGCGCATCTAGACCCCAGCCTGGACCACCTAAACCTTACCCTGAAAGCGTTGCAGGGACCGGTGGAAGGGACAGCACTGGTTGAAACTTGGAGATACGATCATCCGGGGACAAGGAGTACTCCTTCTATTCCCATGTGCACTGGGTGTACACCAGGTTGGACTATATTTTTCTCTCCACTCCCCTGATAACAGAAGACATCCGGGCAGCTTATGGGCCCATAATAATTTCTGATCAAGCCCCCATAAGGGTCTTCCTATCAAATGGGACGCAGGTCCCATCAGTAAACCAATGGAGACTGGACCCCACTATTCTACTGGATAAACACTACATAGAACATATAAGTGGGAAAATCAAAGAATTCATAAACCTCAATACAGGGAAAGGAACACACATTAATTATGTGTGGAATGCCTTAAAGGCCTTTATAAGAGTGGAGACAATTGCCTACTCTGCTCACAAAAAAAAGACTAGCCCTACAGGAGGAGAAAGAACTAGTACAAAGAAAATTAGAGGTTAGAGAAAGGAAGCCATGATAGGCCCCCCTCAGCTGCTCGACAGGGAGCTAAAATACCTTAAGGTGTGAGTAAACCAGATGGTATCTAGAAAACTAGAAAGGGATCTGCTAATTACAAAATCCCACACATACTTCAAGGGAGACAAAGCAGGTAAGTGGTTGGCCAGCCTCGTGGGACAAAAGCGAGCTGAAAGGGCAATACTCAAGATGGATAAAGCAGATGGAACCTGTACATATAACCAGAAAGAGATAAATGATACCATTAGAGAATTTTATTCATGGTCGTACACTTCCCAGGTACCAGGAGACGGAGACCCTGAGTGCTTTCTGCAAGGGGTAACACTGCCCACACTGAAAAGTGAATCAAGGGAAGAGTTGAATTCCCCGATTTCCCTTGAAGAACTTAAGGCTGCAGTGTGGCAAACAAAAAAGGGGAAGTCACCTGGCCCCGATGGTATACCTACCGAATTTTACACACACACCTGGGACGCCCTAGGTCACCTTATGGGAGAGGTGCTACGTGCTGTCCTGGAGGAGGCAGCTCTCCCAAATTCCCAGAGACTGGCCACAATCATTGTTTTACCCAAACCAGGAAAAGATCCCACTAAATGTGGATCTTACCGTCCAATATCTCTCTTTAATGCCGATTATAAAATACTAGCCAAAGTACTGGCAAACCGGCTGGAGAGGGTAATACCTGCTCTAGTGCACAATGACCAAGGTGGGTTCATTAAGGATCGACAAGCCAAACACAACATCAGATGCTCCATTAATGTTATCCACAGGTGAAGCAGGGGGAACCCAACAGAGGTCTTCTCGCCCTTGACACCAAGAAGGCCTTTGATTGAGCTGAGTGGCCATTCATGTTTGCAGTGCTCCGCAGACTTGGACTAGGGGAGCTTCTCCTCAGTTGGTTAAAAGCCCTGCACACCAACCCTCAAGGCACAGATATTGACAAATAGCACCATCTCAGACCCTTCTAACCTGACCAGAGGAACTACAGTAGGCAGGGTTGTCCCGTCGCTCCAGCTCTAGGTACTCACAATAGAAGCCCTGGCAGCAGCCATAAGGGGCAACAAAGCGACTAAAGGCTGTGTTGTGGGTAGGGAAAATCATGTTATTTTATTCGCAGAGGACATACACTTATTTTTGGATAACCCTGGACAGGCTCTGCTGGATCTTGGTAAGATTTTTGAGGTGTATGGACCACTGTCTGGGCATAAAATTAACTGGGAGAAAACTGAATGGCTTCCATTAGGAGGGAGGGGGCACCAATCACATATAAAATATCTGGGGATACTCCCCCCAAGCAAACTTTCCCAAATAATTAAAACCAACTACAACCCTTTGATACAGAAAATTAAAGAGGACTGTATCAAATGGTGAGCACTCCCACTGACTTTGCTGGGACGAGTCAATTTAATTAAGATGAGTATCTTGCCATGGGCGCTCTACTTATTTCAGTCCTTACCAATAGCTCTCCCACGAAAATATCTGAAAGCCCTTGAAGGGGCCTGCATGCACTTGTGGTGGCAGGGGAAAAGAAAAACAGAATACGGAAGGAGATATTGTTGCGCACAGAACAAAAAGGGGGCCTGGGCTTACCCAACATGCGCCTTTACTACCTAGCGTCCTAACTGGTCAATGTACAGGATCTGCTGAGGGAAAGGGGAGAAACTCCATCATGGAGAAACAGAGAACAAAGGAGATGCACAATTCTATTACACCCTATTAGTTAATGCCCAAAGGGAAAAGACCCCCAAATTCTGAACCCCTGTGCCAGGGCAACCTGGAAGGCATGGAAATTAGCCCACACATTACTGGGAGAGGTCCCATGGGGCCTCTTCTGCCTAGGTCAGATCCTGGGGAGGGGCCAGGTGCGACACTTTATAGACCTGTAAAAGGACTTTCACTTAAATACATCCCTTTACTTTCTTTACCTTAGACTCAAGGCCAGGGTGGAGGGCATGCAGACACACCAATAAAACACACTGACCTTAAACTGTTCCCCCTTAGAGGAACTATTTACAAAATGTTCTAATACCAATATTTTTAAACCTCTGAAATGGTGCTATAAACTACTAATGGAGAGCCTCCTGGATCCTGTGGAAAAAATTCAAAAACTCTGGGAGGTAGACATTTACCCAGAAGGTCTCACAGGAGGGGGCTGAAAGCTAATCCTAAAAAATATTTTAAGTAGCCCAGTCAATAACTGCTTGCGAGCTGTATAATATAATTTTCTTATGCAAGCATACCACACCCCTAAGCTAGCACACAGAATAGACCCAGGTATTTCTCCACACTGTTATAAGTGCTCAGCTCAGGTAGGCACTTTCTTCCACATGGTTTGGGAGTGTCTCAAAGTCCTAAACATCTACAGAGGGATAATAGATATTCTCTCCAAAACCCTAAATATAATTTCAGGCTTGACCCAGTTGAAATATTGCTGGGATTACCAGCCTTTGGAAGCTCAAGACCCCTGCAGCTGTGGAGACTAGGCACAGTGGTGGGAACGTGGGAGTTGGCGATGTATTGGAGACTCAAGCAAGTCCCAACGATGGCCTCCTGGCTCAACTCACTTCTACAGGCAATGAAACTGGAAAGGATACAATACCTAATTGGAGAGCAACCGGAAAAATATGAAGAAATATGGCTCCCCCTGGAACAAGCCATGCCTAGGGATAGGTTTCCCAGCTTTTGAAAACCTGGTGATAATCCATTGACAGTTCCTGCTATTTTTTGCATTACACTAGGTTGCTTTGCTATATTATTAGATTAACTAAATAACTTCCGCATTATGCTGATTCACATAACCAACTCTTATATTCTTTCTGTTAATTAACTTCCACAAGTTTATTGTAGTAGACCTAATAAGCAATGTACCTGAAACCAAGGATACTGATTGTCTCCTCCCTGAGACTGGAAGGAAAATGTATGTCTGAGTGTCTCCTAAGTTAAATAAAGTTTACAAAAAAAAAAAGAGGGACTTCTCTCCAAAGATTGCATAATTTTTTATTATATAGCATGACTACTGTGATCTGTCTTGGATATGGTTACAGTATTGTAATAATAACTGCAAATTAATACAAATAAAGTACAAAAACACACACATTAGTTTGGGGTATTTGCAAATAATATCTCCATCATTTTGTGCCTCGCCAGCCAAATGCGCTTGGCCTCGGTGAGCCAGAGTGTGGGATTTCAGAGCTTACATGTGTGCACCAGTCTCCCAGATGGCAGATCAAAGTGCTACCTGCTGCTACTGGCCAGTCTAACAATGATTTTTTTTTAAATGTCAACTCTCTGTTGATATCTTTACATAAAATATATTTAAAAATAGTAGACATTAAGTGCCTAACACACAATAGATCCATGACTTTTCATTACTTTTAATATGATTTCCATGATTTCATTCATTTTGACCATGAGAATACCATTATGTTCTTCAAACATTTCCATGACAAAAGTACAGCCCTAATAACAGCAGTGTTTTATGTTTCAGTGCCAGGTGCTTTTTATCCACAATACAGGGAACCTGGGGCACCAAGGTAGATGCAGTTTAGCCTAAAACAGTCACCGTCATTGAAGCAGGATGATTAGCGGGTCCCATGTACTATTGGTAAATTAAAATGCTCCAACTGGACCTTTTTGGTTTTGTCTAGAGCCACCATCTTTAAATATGTGTGCTATGCTTACATTTATTTAGTTTTTGTTAACCGGGTAAGCACCATAGCCATGACGTGACTATATTCAGGCACGACCCGGGAGGTTACAGTGGGCTGGAATACATTTTTTTCAAATTGCAGACATTTTTCAATTCAGGGAAAGATGAGGATACAAACTTTTGCAAGTGCACACACATTTGCAGTTCAGGGAAACATCAAATATGAAATACAAAAGAGCAAATGTCAAGAAAATTACACATTCGCAGGCATGAGTGATAATAGGTGAGGACAGCAGAAATACATACAATTGAAATCAACAAAGACACAGAGATTTCACAGATTGTAGGCAGATGTGTAACAGAGATAGGCAAACATGCCAGCAGACATCTAGTGGCTAGCACTCAATCAGCTGACAGCTAGGATGAGCAGCACTTTGAAACAGGTACAAAAGACAAATTATAAGTGCGTATTAAGTTGTCCTATTGGGCTAACTGAAGAAGTAGTTTTTGGGAGGAGAGGGAGAAGGCGTCTGTGACCAAGGTTTGAAAGGTGAGGTCCATTTTGGGGTTGCAGACTACGAAGATATAAAATTTGCCAGCAGATAAAGGACTAGGGGTCTATCAAGGCTGCTCGAATGTGCAGCTAGCACCCCTTATTCTGCAGCTGCCCCTCCCTTCCCCTCCATTGACCCTCCCCCTTGTCCTGTCCCATTCCCTTTTGAAGCAGTCCACTGTTCTACTGGATACCACTTCAGCAGGTAAGGCATTCCACCCAGCTACCACCCTCTCTGTAAAAGTGTGTCTCCTTTATCTCCCTCCTATACCTTCCTCCCTCCAGTTTCATATCATGGCCCCTGGTGTTCCTCCCTTCCCTTACTTTGAACAACCCTTCTGTACCCATCTTGTTTATTCCTTACATTTACTTAAAGGTTTCAATCATGTCCCCCCTGTGCCTCCTCTGCTCCAGCGAGTAGATGTTCAACTCCCTCAGCCTCCTCTCGTATGATAAGTCCCCCAGCCCCTTGATCATCTTTGTCACCCTGCGCTGTACCCTCTCCAGTAACTTAATGTCCCTTTTCAGATATGGGCAAAAGTACTGCACACAGTACTACAGATGCGGTCTAACTAATGACGTATACAGTGGCAGAATCACCTCCTCCCTCCTCGAGGATATACCCCTTACAATGCAACCCAGTATTTTATTGGGCTTTGCAGTTGCCTTCTTACATTATGCTGAACTGTTCATTGATCCTGTAGTGAGCACCCCCAGATCCTTCTCCTCCTCCTCCCTCTGTCTGGGTTAGCTGCACTCCCCCCAGCTGGTAACTCCTCCTTGGGTTCTTCACCCCAAAATGCAGCACCTTGCACTTTTTGGCATTAAACCCCAGTTGCCAGTTGTCTGACCAGGTTTCAAGCTTTGCCAGATCATCCTGCAACCCCTGCCATCCCCCTAGGTCATCCACCATCGCTCCCATCTTGGTATCATCAGCAAACAAACCGATTTTGCTCTTGAAGTCCAATGATATGTCTGCAATGAATATCTAACACTAGTCCCAACACTGAGCCCTGTGGAACACCGCTTGTCACTACCCTTGGGTGTGAGAGCTCCCCACCCCACCACTGCCCTCTGTTGCCTTCCCTGAAGTCAGTTCCCTACCCATCTCATCAGCTATGCACCCGCCCCTGCACCTTCTAACTTACTTTCCAGCTTCCCATGTGGCACAGTCAAATGCCTTACTGAAGTTCAGATACAGGACAACCACTACATGGCCCCTGTCCAGTTGCTTAGTTACCCAGTCACAGAACTCCAGCAAGTTGGTTTGGCAGGATCTGCCACGTATGAAGCCATGCTGTCTGCTGTCCTGTAGTCCTTTGGCCTCTAGGAGGGCCACCGGCCTCTCCTTCAGGATAGTCTTCATCAGCTTACCCAGGATGGATGTGAGGCTCACTGGTCTGTAGTTCCCCGGTTCATCCTTGGGGCCACTCTTCTGGGGGGGGCACCACATGAGCCATCCTCCAGTTCTGAGGTACACATGCTGAATGTAGAGAGGCATTAAATAGGTCTGCCAAAGGTCCCGCAAGGACCTCTGCCAGCTCCTTCAGTACCCTGGGGTGGATGCCATCTGGGCCTGGTGCCTTGTCCACCCTCAGTGTCTTCAAACCCTCTTGAACTCTGCTCTCCATGATTTTCCCATCTGTCACCCCCGTTTCTGCTGTTCCTTCCCCCTCTTCTCCTTAGCAAATACCGAGCAGAAATAATCATTTAGCGCTTCTGCCTTATCGCACCCTGCTTCCACCCAACCCCCCTCCTTCCTAATCCTTACTATGTGGTCCTTACAGCTCCTTTTCTCTCTGATGCACCTAAAGAGGTCCTTCTCTCCCTTCTTAATGCCTTGTGCCAGCCTGAGCTCTATAGATGCCTTGGCTCCCTGCCTCCACTATCCCCAGCTTTACGAGCTTCCACCTCTGGTTAGTGCCCATACTATAGTAGTTGGACTGTTGCCCAAGTGGGGGTTGGCTCTTCATACAGAATCCCTTCTTTATTTTTGTCTGCCTCTGAAACTATGAGGTCAGGATTACATTCAAATTTGTTTTCCAGTGAAGTTGCTGAGGAAGATGGTTCTGGGTTCTGAAGTTGTTAGTGCTGAGGTTGTTCGTCTGAGAGCTCACAATCTGGGTGTGAGGAAGCTGAGGGTGATGGCAAGGAAAATGAGTGTTCAAACACAATGAATGTTGCACCCTTTTATTTAAGGAAAATAAGTGACCAGTATGGAGGTTAGTACCATCTCTGTCGTAACAGTCTACAGAGGGGATGTCAAAGGGGATGATGATGGTACTTTAGCCACAACTATCAATCTCCAACAACCAAGAAATGGAGTAGTGGTATCTAGAGTGAGATCTGTGTTGTCTTTTCTTATGTGATGATGAAAAGGCTAAAGGGGCTCTCTGAGATGTTCAAGGCAAATATGGCCAGGAGAGAGACCATGTTTTCTTCCTGTGACTCAGCTCAGAGTATCCTTTACAAGCTAGTCTATCCTTACATACCTGTCCTGACATAGCCTAAAACTAGGACAATATCAGACATTGTGCTCAGTACTGAGACACACTTAGTAACTAGAGTGGGATTTCAGAGCCCCAGCCATAAAGTTTAGGAACATAGATTATTACAGGCAGGGAAAAAACAGCAGTCCAGTATGCCCCATAGCCCTAACAACCAGCAGTGACATGGTTCTCTCCCTTAATTTTAGAGGAGGCATTCTGTAGATGCCTCCTTCCTGGGACCATGGCCTTCCTCCTATAACTAATACCAGCCCCTTAAATCGGTCAGACTTCAGCCTGTCTACAGACTCAGTGTTTACAACATTGCTAGGCAGACTATTACATTTGTCTACCACCTTTTCTATGAAGAAGTACTTCCTCATGTACTGCCTGAATCAGCTATACTATCAAACTTGTAATTGTGCGTCCTGGTATTTGAACACCCATTTCTTGTAAACAACTATTAAGAGTCTACCTTGTTGATCCTTTGTAGGAACATGAAGGTTCTGATCATGTCCCCCATCTCTTTTCTAGCTTCAAAGGAGTACGTGTTCAGATTCTGCCACCTTTCCTTCTACTTTTTCCCCATGTATTATTTTCATCACCCTCCACTGGATCGTCTCCAACGTGTTGTGGTCATTCTTAAAATGTGGAGCCCAGAATTGTACACATTACCCCAGGTGAGGCCTCATCAGAAACCTTTACAAGGGTAGGATCACCTCTTTTTTTGCTGGCAGAGCCCCTTCCTATACACTCCAACATTTAACGGGCATGTGTTGCATATTTCGCTCATGCCTTTCTAAACCAAGATGAGAAACGTAGGGTGTCACTGATTACAACCTGTAAATTCTTTTCCCCTACAGTGTGTCCCAACCTCACCCATCGATCCCCAACTCAGTTTTTTGATTGGTTTTCCCTCTGCGCATTACCCTGCAGATGTGCTCAGCCACTTTTCATATCTTTCTAAACACTTTTGCATGTTACAAATCTCCTATGTACTGTCAACCTCCTGCAAATTTGTCATCTGCAAAGAGATATGCCTTCCAACTTACCTCCTCCCTAAATTTGGCAGCTGTAAATATTAAAGAGTGTAGGTACCAGAACCAACCACTTGGGAACTCTACTTGTGACCTTCTTGAATCCACAACATTTTGACTGGAACATTCCCTTAGATAAAATCTGTTGAGCAGAGGTTGGGAATCCCACTATGACACAGCCAATACAACAATACAGAGTAAAAAATCTAAAATGTAAAACAGTGTCAAGGAAGGAAGGAGGATACAAGACAAACTAGACAGAAAATCTTTTAGAAGCAACTCCTCGGCACACTGGCAGCCCGAGTCTGCACCCTGAGCCCGGATGTCAGGAGATGAGACCAGTGGGGAGTAAATTAGAGCATCCACTGGATGCTTCCCTCCTGGG
This sequence comes from Neoceratodus forsteri, assembly GCA_016271365.2. Classification (NCBI taxonomy): domain Eukaryota; kingdom Metazoa; phylum Chordata; order Ceratodontiformes; family Ceratodontidae; genus Neoceratodus; species Neoceratodus forsteri. The sequence continues at coordinate 896,366,405 of CM057450.1, forward strand.
GGGGTGCTGGACTGCATGACAGGTGACTTCTAGAGGTGGTTAGCGGAGGCATTCAAGGCAGCATGGGCTTCAACATGCTGCCAAACTTCCCGGCCCCAGGATGCCGCTATGGCCGTACCACTGTGGGAGGGGCCACAGAAAAGAAAATTGACCACCTGAGTGACAGGCTGACAGCCGCCACATTCCTCTCACAACCCCCTCCAATCCTCTAAGCCCCCTTCCCCCACTGCCAGTTAAAGTAGTGGAACCCTTTGTACCCTTGCCTGCTACCAGGAAGGGGGGCCTCCTGGCAGGAATATACCAGGTCTACCAGGATGCAGAACCAATAGGGGACAGAGACGATGGTGACGGGATGGCCCGGTGGGACGGGTTATCAAAGAGCAGCCCAAAGGAGTGGCTAGTCGGGGGGTAGGGTAACAAAAAAAAAAAACAACAAAAAAAAAAAAGCAACTCAAGGTCCTGGTGACTCATGATGTGGCCTATGTGTTACAATAGCAGGAAAAAAGAACACCACTACTTTTATGCTGTGGTATGCATGGAGCCATAGGTTATCAAGCACTGGCCCTTTCTACCTCAAAAGATCTGGCTCTTCTGGGGTCCTAGTGCCTTTGGCTTAAGATAAAACAGCATGGCTCTATGCAGAAGACTTGGGATATCAACTAAAAACTAACAAACAGTAAACAGTTAAGCTTTATTGAAGGTGACATGCTGAATAGTTCACTTTTAAGGATGAAACGCTTTCTGGGCAATTCAATGGAGCAGGAAGTCAGGTAATACTCCTCCTTCCAAAGGAAATGCTGATTGTATCTTGAGCATTACACATGACGGCAGTGGAATTCCTATTCCCCCGATACAGACGGCACCACTGAGCAAATTGTTTGTGTGATGCAACACGATAACGCCTGTAGAAAAAAAAAGAGAGAAAGTATTAGTTTACTCTGAGGGTTGTGAACTTGTGGAATAGCCTATCTTAAGTGATAAAAGCTGGCCCCCACTAGCAATGTTCAGGCTTTGAAAGCAAGACTAGATAGACATCTTAGGGAACTAGAAGTAAGGGGTACACAGCATGAGTATAGGTAACATTTAACTGATATGCTTTTACGTGTGTCCATACTGAAATTGGGTATAGTTACGGGGACATGCAGCAGGATTGGCAGACAAAATGGACCAAAGTACTGTACCATCTGTCATCAAACTATCTTGTTGCTAAAACGTTAAATCTATGAAAAATCATATATTATCCTTTTCCATGATATCTCAGTTTTTACTACTATGTATTATTAAAAAGTTGGACAATAACACTAAAATAAAAAGTAAAATACTTAGTAACACAGCACTGTGTTGACAGTAGGGACCAATGGTCCATTCTGTCTGCCCCTCCTGCTGCAGGGCAGTGACTATAAATAGATTTTATTCAGACAATGTAGGTAACTAAATGTATTGTGACCTCACAGGGGACCAGAGTTGGGGAAGCCATGCAAATGCAGGCACCAGGATGGTATCAAGTCAAGAGCTACGGTCACCAGTATCATCCCCAACAATCGTAATCCACAGTGCCCCCATGTAAAAATACTACATAAAAGTAGTACTGCCACAGTCGACGTTCAGGGGCGGGGGTACTTTACTCTGATCTGTATTTGGACAGTTAAGTTCTTGGCGGGACAGAGCACCTACTGAAGCACCAGGTATCTTTGTTGGTGTCGGGACACTTGGGGGAGGATGTGTGATCATTTAAATGAACTATGTGTGTTGCTGCTGAGCAGAGTGCAGTCCTGATCTGTACAGCTTATTTATAGATTTCATTGCATGACAACTTCCAGATCATTACTTAACTTGTGTTTCTGAGTAAATAATTCACAAGTTCAGTGATGATTTCACATGGTAACTTTGGGTGTGATGATACCAACATACTAAAATGCAGGCAGACTAGACCTAATGGTCTTTCGTGTCTGCTCATTTGGTCAGCCCCCACCTTGAAAGCTGACCTTGCTGTCCTCCCCCCCGCCCTCTCAGGCTTCTCCCTTTCCAGCTCAGGGTATGCCCCTTGCAGTGGGCTTTGCTGCCACAACCCTTCCCCTGTACCTGTTCCACCCCCTTGAACCCCTCCACAGTATCCTCCTCCACCAGCCCCCGACAGCACATTCCATGGTTCTACCACCTCTCAGTGAAGTCGCACCTCCTCCTTTCTCCCCTGAATCCCCCCCCCAGCTTCCAGCCATGCCCTTTAGTTGCCCCTCTCCTTCCTTTGGAGCACCCCAACTCAGCCTCCCCTATTTACCCCCTTCATGTACTTTAAGACCTCTATCATGTCTCTTCTCTCTTCCAATGTGTACATATTCAGCTCTTCGAACCTCTCCCCATAGGTCCTTTCCCCCAAGCCCCAGATCATTTTGGTTGCCCTCCTTGAGACCCCTTCTAGGAGTTCAATGTCCCTTTTTAAGTGTGGCCTACAAAACTGCACACATTATTCGAGGTGCAGCCTCACTGAACAGTTATACTGAGGGAGTATCACTTCTCTCCTTCTGGAGGTGATCCCCCTAGCGATGCATCCCAGCATCCTGTTTGATTTGGCTACTGCCCTCCTACAGGTCTCAGAGTTGTTTATTTTGACATCCACCCCAGGTCCCTTTCAGCCATCGAGACTTTTAGCATACCCCCCCCGTGCAGTTCCCTGCATTGAACCTCAGTCCCCACCTCCATGACCACCTTTCCAGAGCATCCAGGTCCCCTGTAGGGCCACCCTCCCCTCCTCCCCATCCACCACCGCTTCCAGCTTTGAGTCATCTGCAAAGAGACTCATCTCACTCCTGATACTCTTCCTTATCTCAGAGACATAGGCGTTGAACAGGAGGGGGTCAAGGACCGATCCCTGAGGGACTCCGCTAATGAACTTCCTTAGAGAGGAGACTATCCCCCGACGACCCTCTGGGTTTGCCCAGAGAGCCAGTTCCCTATCCATTTGATCATCTGTTTCCCAACCCCCATTTCCCCCAGCTTATCCAACAGACCCCCATGGGTAACAGAGTCAAACGCCTTGTTGAAGTCATGAAAGAGGATGTCCACCAGCCTACCCAGGTCCAGTGCACTTGTCACCCAATTATAGAACTCCACAAGGTTTGTCTGACACAATTTCCCCAGGACAAAGCCATGCTGTCTATCGTCCAGTCATCCTGACTTTTCCAGTACTCCCCCCTAGCACCTCCTTGACAATACCCTCCATCACCTTGCCCATCACTGATGTCAGGCTGATGGGCCTGTAGTTCCCTACCTCTTCTCTAGATCCTCCCTTGTGGAAAGGCACAATATGCGCCACCTTCCTGTTCTGGGGTACCCATCCTGTCCTCAGAGAGATGCTGAAAAGCTCTGCCAGGGGTTTCGCCAGGACATCAGCCACTTCCCTCAGTACCCTGGAGTTTAATTTATCCGGCCCTGGTGCTTTCTCCATCTTAAGGGACCTCAGGGCTTCCCTTCCTCTCTCTACCGTGATTTCCACCTCCGTTTCCTCAGCCCACTGTTTTGCCTTCCCCCTTCCTGCCAGTGATGGCTACCCCCCCTCTCCCCATTCCTGCTAAATGGTAAGGGTCCATTCCCCTCCTCAGTATCACTGTCTCCTCCCATGCATGGTGCAGCCTCCCATTTGCTTTGGTAAAAACTAAGGCAAAGTACTCATTTAGCACTTTGGCCTGCTCCCCTGGGTCTTGTGCCCACCCCTTCCCTGTTCTAATCCTGCTAATCTGTCCCTTCACCCTCCTTTTTCCCCCCAATGTATCTAAAGATCCCCTTATTCCCCCTCCTGATTTACCTGGCCAGGTTCTGCTCCTTCCTTGCCTTAGCAGACCTCACCACCCTAGTAGCCCTTCTGGCCATCAACTCATACTCACCTTGATTCCTTTCGCTCCTTGAGCACTTGAAATGCCTATAGGCAGCCCTTTTTTCCCTCACCACCTCTTGAACCTCCTGTGTCCACCAACAGGAGGGTTTTGGATTCATTGGTGACTGGGGACCCACCTGGAGGGATGGAGGTTTGTTCAAGCCTGACGGCCTGCATCCATCCTGGAAGGGAATCCAAGCACTCAATGATAAGTTTAAATGCTACATTGACAAGCATTTAAACTAGCAAAGGGGGGTGGCAGGCCAGCAAGGAGGGTACGTACTTGCTCACCCCCCACAGCTAGCAGTGGAACCAGTGAACCAGAGGAGTGGCTATCTCTGCAAAGCAGTGTGCAAAAGATGGACATTAGTGCCCAAGAGGTGGATAGGCAGAAACGGGGCAAAATTCAGCAGAAGGGCAGACAGCAAGGAGAACCAGGGATAAAGGACAACCAAGGAAGGGGCTGGAGTAGAACAGCGAAACAGTCTAGGGAGGTCAAATCATGGAAAGCCATGTATGCAAATGCCAGGAGCCTTAGCAACAAGATGGAAGATCTGGAGGCTGTCATGGTAGCAGAGCCTGGACATTGTGGCCATCACTGAAACCTGGTGTAATGATAACCACGACTGGGAAATGGCCATACCTGGCTACAACATATTCAAAAGAGACAGCAGGCAGGAAGGGAGGAGGAGTGGCACTGTATGTGAAAAATGACATAAGGGCCACAGAGATCCAGGAGGAACAAAATTGGGGGAGAGATACTGTGGGTTAAGCTGGAAAGGAAAATGGGGACAGCCATCCGCACAGGTGTGGTCTATAGACCACCAGCCCAGGAGGAAGAAACAGATAGGGAGCTGATGCTAACCATCCAAAGGATGGCAGACAAGGGTGAGGTAGTACTGGTTGGAGACTTCAGTATTCCAGACGTGGACTGGAGCATCCCAGCAGCAGCAACAACTAGGAGCAGATTTATTCTGGACTCCCTTCAGGGTGCCTTCCTCAAGCAACTGGTCATGGAACCAACTCGACAGAAGGCAATATTGGACCTTGTGCTCACAAACAGGGACAGTGTGATGGGGGTAACAGTTGGGGAGCACCTGGGGAACAGTGACCACCAGTCATTGTGGTTTGAAATCACAGAAAGAGCAGAACCAAACCACACAAAAAACACGTATCTTGGATTTTAGGGGGGCAGAATTTGGGAAAATGGGGAGATGCGTGAAAGAGGCATTAAGGGGAATGGGACAGGAATCAGGGGTTGAGGAACAGTGGGCAGTATTTAAAATGGGGATTACAAGAACAACAAGAATTATGCATTAACAGGTTAGCAAGAGGAAAAGGAAGAGGAGACCATTATGGTTTTCCAAAGAGGTAGCAAAGAAAGTGAAAGCCAAAAAGATTGCATTCAGGCAATACAAAAAGACACAGGCAGAAGGGATAGGAAGAAGTACCAGGAGAAGCAAAGGAGGTCAGTAAGGGAAGCCAAAGCTCAGACAGAAGAACACATTGCAAAATCAGTGGGTAGAGGGGACAAAACCTTTTACAGGTACATAAGTGAAAAAAGAAAGACAAAGGGAGGGATAGTGAGACTGAAGGGGGAGGATGGGGGCCGCGTGGAGGATGACAACAGTAAAGCTGACATATTGAACGGGTATTTCTGCTCAATCTTTACTGAGGAAGAGGAGGGTAATGGGTCTGAAAGGAGTACAAGGGGTGAGAATGGTGCAGAAATGGACACAAGTCCCTTTATACGAGAAAGGGTCCTGAAGGAACTGGAAGTAATAAGAGTTGATAAAGCAATGGGGCCAGATGGGGTGCACCCCAGTGTCCTTAAAGAACTAAGAGAGGTGGTGGCTGAACCTCTGGCTATCCTGTTTAGCCGATCACTGGAAACATGGGACGTACCCAAAGATTGGAGGACAGCAGATGTAGTCCCCTTATACAAAAGTGGGAACAAAGAGGAAGCAGGGAACTACAGACCAGTCAGCCTCACCTCGGTAGTGGGGAAGATCATGGAAGCACTACTGAAGGAGAGATTGGTGGAACATCTGGTTGTCAATGGACTACAGGACCCAAGGCAGCATGGGTTCACCAGGGGGAGGTCATGTCAGACCAACCTCGTTGAATTTTGTGACTGGGTGACTAGGGAGGTGGATCAGGGGAGGGCAGTGGACATGGCCTATCTGGACTTCAGCAAGGCCTTTGACACTGTGCCACATAGAAGACTATTACACAAACTGGGGAATATGGGTGTGGGCAGGACAGTAGTGTGGTGGGTAGGTAACTGGCTGGATGTCAGGACACAGAGGGTGGTGGTAAATGGCTGTCACTCCACAGAGGGAAGAGTGACCAGTGGGGTACCACAGGAATCAGTGCTGGGACCGGTCCTATTCAACATCTTCATCAGTGACATTGCGAGGACCTAGAAGGCAGAATTTCACTGTTCGCTGATGACACAAAGCTCTGTAACAGAGTAGACACACCAGAGGGTGTAGACAGAATGAGAAGGACCTGCAGAAACTTGAAGAATGGTCAGGGTTTGGCAGTTGAAATTCAATGCAAAGAAGTGCAAGATAATGCATATGGGGCACAAAAACCCTGGCACAATATATCAGTTGGGGGGTGAGGATATAGCATGCACCAAGCAGGAAAGGGATCTTGGGGTTATCATCTCTGATGACCTCAAGGTAGGAAAACAGTGTGACAAGGCAGCAGGTAAAGCAAATAGGATGCTGGGATGTATAGGCAGGGGCATCACCAGCAGGAAAAGGGAGGTCTTAATTCCGCTATACAAGACACTAGTGAGGCCCCACCTGGAGTACAGTGTACAGTTCTGGAGTCCATACCTACGTAAGGACATAGACAGGGTAGAGAAGGTTCAGAGGAGGGCAACAAAGATGGTGCATGGATTGCATCACAAGTCCTATGAAGACAAGTTGAAGGAACTGAACATGTACTCCCTGGAGGAGTGGAGGGAGAGAGGATATCATAGAGACATACAAGTATCTTACAGGGAGGAACAGGGTGCAGGAATACACTATTTTAAGCGAAAAGATGTTCCAGGGCTAGAGGGCATGGGATGAAGTTGGAGGAAGGACGATTCAGAGGAAACATGAGGAAAAATTTCTTCACAGAGCGGGTGGTGGACAAGTGGAACACCCTGCCAGAGGAAGTGGTGGGGGCTGAAACAATCACGGGATTTAAGAATGCATGGGATAGACATAAAGGAATTCTAGAGGTCAGGGGTAAGGGGCAACAGACTTCTAGGAAAACATAAACTGAACTTACAAGCTCAAATGGGCAGACTGGGTGGGCCATAGGCCCTTATCTGCCGACACTGTCTATGTATCTGTGTAACAGGGTTTTTGGGCCTTACCGCATTTGCGTCTTACTCTTGCACAGGTCCTGGTAGCCTCCTGCACCCCCTCCTGATGATTTCCCACCTATTGTCAGCACCCATGTCCGGCCTTATCCCATCCAAATGTTCCCAAGTATCCTTCCCATTTCCTTGAAATCCACACCTTTTTTTTTCCTTTTTTGGCAACTTCATTTAGTAATGGTAATGTTATTTTAACATACAGTAGTGAGGCTCACAGGAGTTATAACTTTAACTGTGAAAAATGCTGTAACAGACATGTGGGGTGTATTATGCTATGGAATTTCATTGTTTAGCCAACTGTATATTTTGTAACTGTATGTATACACCGTGAATTGTAATGATGTATTCCCTTGAGTGACAATGAATAAAATAAAAACAGAGTAAAAAAAAAAAAAAAAAGTAATAATTTCTATGGTTTTTGCATTAAAGAAAAGCAGCCCATAACGTGGGCTCCCTCCCCCGTACAGCTTACCCTCCGGTTTAGATCTGACCAGCAAGAGCAGCATTTTCGTGTGCCGCACCTTGCTGTATTTTAATTTCTAAACTCAGGAACCCGGAAGTATGGAGGAGGCAGGCTGAAAAAGTATGGTGACATACCGCTCGCTTTAATACTTTTGTACCGAAGCGAGCGGTATGTCACCGCACCTTTTCAGCAAATGGAGCATCCTGCCTCCTCCATACTCGGGTTCCCAAGTTTAAAATTAAAATATACAAGTTGTGGCACACGAAAGTACAGGTTACTCACCTGTAACAGGAGTTCTAGGAATGGTATATGTTGTTCATCCACACTGTCTGGCAGGTTCCTTGCTGCTTTAAATCTTGCGGAAGGTCTTCAAGCTGGCTCCTCCCACCCATCCGGTGGTAAAACTCTCGGCTCCACCCCATGACGCCAGATCTAGCCCGCTGGAAGCCAGGTTGTACGTCGAAGCCGGGGAGGCTGGGTGAGTCGTGTGGATAAACAACATATACCTAAAACTCCTGTTACAGGTGAGTAACCTGCATTTCTAGGGACATGGATATGTTGTTCATCCACACTGTCTGGCAGACTCCCAGCAGTTCTCCAGGAGGAGGGAGGCAAGGCGCACACCCCCTACTTAGGGAATAATGACTGGAGAACAGAGGCCCCAAAACCAGCATCCCGGCGTGACTCAAGGTCGATGTGGTAATGGGTAATGAAGGTGTGTGCTGACTTCCAGGTAGCAGCCCCGCAGATTTCCTGGATAGGGACGTCCCTAGAAGCAGCCACCGATGCAGCGGTATGGCGGGTAGAATGAGCTCTTATACCTCTGGGAGGCTCCATGCCCGCCAACCTAAAGCAGAGATCTATGCAGGAGGTGACCCACCTGCCTATCGTCCGCTTGGCTGCAGGTCTGCCAGGTGCGGCTTCAGCGTAGGTGACAAACTGCTGGCGAACCTCTCCCTGAAGTTCAGCCATCCGCTCCTTATAATAAGCGAGCGCTCTTCTAGGGTCCAGAGTATGGAGCCTATATTCGGCCTCCGAGGTGTGACTGGGGTAGAACACCGGCAGAGTCAACACCTGGTTAAGGTGAAACTCCGACACCACCTTCGGAAGGAATTTCGGGTGGGGGCACAGGACAACCTTGTCCCTGTGGAGGACCAGATAAGAAGACGGAAAGTGCCTGGAGCTCTCCCATCCTTCTGGCTGATGTGATAGCCACCAAGAAGGCGGTCTTCCATGACAGGTGAGAGATGTCACACCTGTGCATTGATTCGAATGGCTTGCCCATGAGCTTGGCCAACACCAGCTGTAGATCCCTCGGAGGTGGAGGTTCTCGCACCAGAGGGGATATGTGATCAAGGCCTTTGAAAAAGCACCCGACCACCTTCTCCTGCGCCACCGACTGATTTCCGGCCCGCGCCCGGTAAGCAGAGATGGCTGCCAGGTGCACCTTAAGGGTCGTCGACGGAAGCCCTAGCTGAGAAAGGGACCACAGGTAGTCCAGAATGCTTGCCAAGGAACAGGAGGAAGGGTCCAGGCCCTTGCCCTGACACCAAATGGAGAATCTCTTCCTTTTAAAGGCATAGCATTTCCTGGTCAACTCCGTACGGGAAGCCTCAACAACGCTGAGGACCTCATTGGAAAGACCCAAGGCCTGGAACTCTAGCTGCTCAGGAACCAGGCCGTCAGGTGCAGGGATTGAAGGTCCGGGTGGAATAACTTCCCCTGACTGACTGAGAGCAGGTCCGGGCGGGCTGGGAGCCGCCTCGGGAGCCTGGAGCTGAGGCTGAGGAGATCTGGATACCAGAACTGGCGGGGCCAGTCTGGGGCTACCAGAATCACCTGCGCCTTGTCCCTCCTTGCCTTGAGAAGCACCTTGTGGATCAAGAGAAATGGGGGAAAGGCATAGAAGAGGCCCGGGGTCCATGGCCTCAAGAAGGTATCCCCCTGCACCGAGCCCTGCTGAGGGGGGCGGGCATGAAACAGCCTCAGCTTAGCATTCTCCCTGAAGGCAAACAGGTCCACCTGAAGCATGCCCCAGTGGGAGAACAGATCTTGTACTACCTCCGGCAGGAGAGTCCACTCGTGGGACGCAGCTCCTATCCAGCGTAGGGCATCGGCCAGAATGTTGGAGGCTCCTGCCACATGGATGGCAAGGAGATCCGCCTCCAGGCTGTGCACGAGGGACCAAATGCGGAGAGCTTCCCTGCACAGGGGCATGGAGTGCGTCCCGCCCTGGTAGTACATGGTCATGGTATTGTCTGTCTGGACCTGAACCACTTGACCCCGAACAAATGGAGCGAAGGCAGTGAGGGCTAGATGAACCGCTCGAAGCTCCAGCAGGTTGATGTGGCATCGGGATTCCTGAGGGGACCAGAGACCGTGCGCTCTGTGCTCCCCCAGATGGGCACCCCAACCCATCAGAGAGGCATTGGTCGATAAAGAGACCGTCGGCTCGGGCGGACAAATGGGATGCCCTCCTGCAGATAAGCTGAAATGATCCACCACTGGAGAGCATTCCACATCTCCTGGGTCACTGTCACTGGCTGATCCAAAGGACTGGAGCGCTGTGACCATTGGCTGGCCAGTCCCCATTGTAAGGGACGCATGTGCCAACTCGCCCAATGGACCACGCTGGTGCAGGCTGCCATGAGGCCCAGGATGCGCAGGAAGTCCCGGGCAGGGTGCAATTGCCCAACCTAAAATGATTGGGCAAAGGAGGAAAGAACCCCGGCCCTGTCCACCGGAAGCCGTGCTCTGGCTCGCAGAGTCGAGCGCTGCCCCAATGAATTGGATCACCTGCTTTGGCACGAGTTCCATCTTGGCCTCATTGATAAGAAGGCCAACTTGAGAGCAAACCTGGAGGGCCAGATCCCTGGACCGCTCCACCTCCATTCTGGAGGAGGCCGCAATCAGCCAGTCACCCATGTAGGAGTACGCTCGGACCCTTCGGCGCTGCAGGAATGCTGTCACCACTGCCATGCATTTGGTGAAGACCCTGGGAGCTGGAGAAAGGCTGAAGGGCATAGCCCGGAACTCGTAGAGGGACCCCTCTGCTCTGAAGCGGAGGAATCTCTGGCGGGACGGATTGGGACGTGATAGAACGCATCCTGGAGGTCCAGAGAACAGAACCACACACCTTGTTCCAAGGATGGAATGATCTGAGCCTGAGTGACCATCCTGAAGGTTCGAGACCTTAGGAACCTGTTCAGATCGTGCAGGTCTAGAATGGGGCGCCAGCCCTCCATCCATTTCAGGACCAGGAAGTACCTGGATGCAAACCTGGGTCTGGTGGAGGATCCGCCACCTTCCTGATCACCTCCTTTTGGAGGAGCAGGGCAATGTCAGCTCAACGAGCCGACAGAGAGGCTGTGGACTCCATAACCCCCCGTGGGGCGATGGCTCGGATAGGCGGGGCCTGCTCGAACTCCAGAGGCAGACCCTTTCCTACCACCTCCACCACCCAACGGTCTGTGGTGATAGTGGACCAGGCGGAAAGAAAATGGAGGAGCCATCCCCCCATGGGGGGAACCCAAGGGGAAGTGACGAGGTTGGGGGCAACACCCCTCAACCAGTCACTGGGCAGGCTTGGAGGAAGGACCGGCCGAGGGACCTCCTGGGCCTTTTCCTCCCGGCTTCCTGTTAGAGGAAGCTGCAGGCTTGGCTTTGGGGTGTCAAGTGCAAGCCTGCTGGCCCTGATGCTGGTGTTGCTGGGCCGGACGTGCCGCAGGGGCAGAAGGGCGAAAGGATTTATACTGCTGTCGACGGCATTTGTCCTTCTGAGCAGACGTGACCGAGTCCAAGGTGGCATTGGACTTTTCAATTCTCTGGAGATGGCCTTCCACTCCAGGGCCGAACAGGTCGGTCCCCAGGAAGGGGACGTCTGGCAACTTGTGTTTGGTATCCACCGTAAAGGTGGGTATTCTCAGCCAGGCTCTGCGGTGCATGGCCACTGCGGCCGCTACTGACCGGGCACAGGAGTCTCCGATATCAAGAGCCGTTTGGAGCTGCTGTTTTGCCACTGCCCTTCCCTGATCCCGCTGGTTTTGGCCGAACAACTGGCCCAGGCTTGGGCACCTCGACCACCGCGAAGGGTTGTTTCCGCTTTTCGGGTGACAGCCACTTAATGACCGGGGAAGGCGATGGCATCGGCTTGTTCCTGGTCAGAAGGAGCTGCTGCCACATTAAGTCCTCGTAGCGTCAACGCAATTTGCACTGAAGCCTCTCCTCCTCCTCTGAGGAAGACAAGGACTAGCGGTGCCGCCGCTTTCCTCGGTGCTGAGACCGAGACCGCTAGTAGGATCGGCTGGACCGAGACGAGGTCCAAGACCGTCGGTGTTTCCATGGGTGGGTCTGGGAGGAAGCGGGGGAAACCCGGTCCTCCCTCGGCTCGGTTCGGGAGCCTTAACCGGGGACTCCGCACAGGAGGCGTGAGGGCAAGTCCTCGTTTCACCGAGGAACCGGCGATGAAGGGTTGTCGGCTTCACCAGTCGACAGCCCATCCGACGGGGTGAGAAAAATCTTGACTGCGTCAGCGGGTGTCTCGACTGGATGACCTGACAGGGACACCGTGAAGCCAGCAGCCTTAGCCGCAACCTCGGCAGAAGTCGGTGTTGACTGTCCGAGAAGGGACCTCTCCCACTCCCACGAACGTCAACGGTGGGACTTACCCTTCAAGTCCTTCTTTTTTGACCAAGAAGAGTGTCCCGATGGCCCCTCACCCTTCATGGAGAGGGACTGGCAAAGCTCCTTAAAAGAAGCTGTGTAGGAGGATCCCAAGGAGAGTGGGATAAATGCTGCGATCGAGGAAGATGAAGATGCGGCCTGGGCAGCCTCCTCTTCGAGGGTGATCATCTGCTTGAGTTGCTCAGCTGAGCCAGCCGCCACAGAAACTGCCCAGCGGGCCTCCTTGGACTTCATCAGCGGATACCATTTCTCGAGGCGCCCAAGTTGGAGCCAGGCAGCACTGTCTTCAAGGATGTTAGCTGAAAAAGACCTGCACAACTCGCAGGCCTCCGGGTCATGGTCACGCCCAAGGCAGTAGACGCACGTGAAGTGCGGATCGGTCCTGGACATCTTCTTCCCGCATGGGCACCGCCAAAAACCAGGAGTCGATTTCTCCATCGCAGCCGCGAAGAAAGAAGTAGACTGAAGTCTAGAAAACTTTAACATTATTTTCGGGTGAACCGAAGAGTTTGGATCCAGTCTAGACGCAGAGCACTAAGGAGGGAACCTGAGCTTCCAAGCGGTAAGGAAAATATGGCATCATGGGGCAGACCCGAGAGTTTTACCACCCAGGTGGGTGGGAGGAGCCAGCTTGAAGACCTTCCAGGCAAGATTTAAAGTGGCAAGGAACCTGCCAGACAGTATGGATGAACAACATATCCATGTCCCTAGAAATGCTGCTCTTGCTGGTCAGATCTAAACCGGAGGGTAAGCTGTCTGGGGAGGGTGCCCACGTTTTGAGCTGCTTCCCTTTAAATCAGGCATATGCTGTATATTAAACTTGTGTGTCTATATACAACTGCCAAGGTGGGAAATCCCACTTCTTATTGACATTATCACGCTGCATGTTGGCAGCTATTTTAGGGTTTTTGACTTTGTTTGCAATTTTCAAATGCTGTGAAAAACCATTTATCCTTCTTGAATAAATGCAGTTTCAGTATAAATGTAAACAGCCATTCCTTTTCAAGTCTATGGAGTCATTTTTTTTTTTAACACAGGATGTGTAAAAAAGTGTTTGGCTATCCTGTAATATATTCATAACCTATTGTGGGGGATAGCTTGCTTATTCAGAGCGCTGTAAAACATGGTGCACATAATGCATGCAATCTCTGTATAATGTCAGTAGCATTGTTTGTCAACGGATTGTTAACTTACTCAGGCAATGGCAGATCCTCCATTAGCTCCTCCCATCTAAACCCATAAAATGCAGTATGCAAAACCCATGGATTTAAACATACTCCTTCAAAACCAGGGTGATTTGTTATACAGTCAGGCACTGGTGTCTCAGCTTCCATCACATGAAGTATTTTATTTACCTCCCGACAGCAATAGCAGTTAGTGTGATTCTCCATCACAGCACAGTTGCTGCATGTACACCTTGAAAAAGGAAAAGATTAGGTTATTGAAGTGTTTAATTTCAAACAGAGCACAAAGTAACTTATCAGATTTCAATTCTTTTTTTACTTTTTTTAATTATTATGATTTTCATTATAATTTGCAGCTCAGAAAATAACATGAAAGCAAACCAATTTTACACATTAATACACACAACTTTATAGTTTTTATACTTTTGTTTTATTATTTTTCCAAGAAAAACTACATATACATAATCCACAGTGCTCCCATGATAGCAACATGTGATATATTACAGCAGGTTCTGATGTAGAAACCCAATTGTGGAAGAGCATAGCGTTTAGCAAGTAATTAACAAACTAGAATGCTACAAGTGCCACATGGCCTGGACCCACTAGAAGATTATTTAACACTGTAAGTGATGCAGTGCCCCCTAAACACATATACAGTCCAGCATATATCAAATAATTATCATAGAAATGACTTTGTGAATTAACTTTGGTGTGTGTGTGTGTGTATATATATTATCAGAACAGCTATGGACCAGGGGAAACTCTCTGGAGCAGTGTTTATTGACTTGTCCAAGGCCTTCGACCTTGTTGACCACGACCTGCTCTGTACTCAGATGAGGTCCCTTGGCTTGTCCCCCTCAGCTCTGAATTGGTTAACTGATTACCTGCATGGCAGAGTACAGCTAACCAAATTCAATAAAGTCCTCTCAGATCCCCTACCTGTGACCTCTGGTGTTCCTCAGGGCTTGGTCTTGGGACTCCTTCTCTTCTCTCTCTTTGTCAACCATCTCCCTGCTGTGGTTACCAATTGTAGGGTAATCCTGTATGCAGATGACCTGGTCCTCCTGGCCCACTCCCAGGACACAGCCACCCTCAATCTCCACCTGTCTGAGGACTTTAAGAACATTCAGGCTTGGCTAATCCAACAGAAGTTGGTCTTCAACCTGAAAAAAACGCAGGCCATGCTATTTGGCTCTTCAGCCAAGATCCATGCCTCTCCTGTCCCTCTCCGAATCGATTGCGCTGATGGTGCTTCCCTTCACACTGTGACCTCTCTCAAATATCTCGGGGTGACGCCTGACCCTCAACTGGATCTAGGGACTCATATCCTCAACGTCTGCAGAGCTGTGAACTGTAAGTTGGGTCTGGTCTACAGGGTCAAACACAACCTAACCCCTGCTGCTTGTCTAGCCCTTGCTAGAGGTGTACTACTCCCTTCCCTCAGCTATGGTCTCCACCTATTTGCACGTACCTCGAAAGCCCTTCTTACTTGGTAGCACATGACATACAATAACATCTGTCGTTTCGCTCTGGCTGCCCCCCACCTCACCCATCACTGCAAACTCTACGACAAGCTAGGTTGGCTTTCCCCGGCCAATCACCTAAATTTTGGACTAGGGTGCCTTGTGAGCAAAGTGATCAGCACTGGTTCTCCCCCGGAACTGGCTCAGCTTCTCTCTCCAGCTGACTGCTCCTCCTACCCTCTCAGGTCCCAGGATACTAAAAGTACCTCCAACCCACACCCTTATGGGGGGACAGGAACTTCACTGCATGTGCTCCTAGGCTCTGGAACACCTTTCCTGAGCAGGTTCGCACTGCCCTCTCCCATTAACGTCTTCGGACATCCCTGCGGGAGCATCTAAAGCAGGCCTCAAGCTGGGAATGCCATAATCCTCCCTAGCGCATCGTCCTAGGTACTATTATGCCACGATCTCCTGTTACTGGAACACCAACTGAAACAATATTGGTTTGCTGATTTTGCTCCAGCTCTTCCCTATGCACTTGCCAATGTTACAGATGTTCAATGTTGCTTAATGCTTGCTCACTATGTTTTCTGCCATTTCCTGTCTTACATATGATTCCTATCCTGCCTGTTTAATTTTTGTACTATGTTACAATATGTTCTATTTACCTGCTACGCTGTATTGATGTATCTGTATTACCTGTTGTACTCTCCCGGGTCGTTCCTGAAAATAGGCATGCAACTTGCCTAGTGTACCTACCCGGTTAACAAAAGCTAAATAAATAAATAATATATATATAATTTACTGACATTAATGTATAAATTGATTTGGTGAGTCAAGTGTATAAACTGCGGACCTCCTTTGAAATTAGCTCAGCTCAATGGAGAATTGTAACAACTATTCTTTTCACAAACCTGAATAAAATGTTATGAATGAATGGATGAACTAAGACAAATCCCACACATAAAAGTAACTATCAGTGTTTATCTAATATCACTAAAACCTGCTAACAGTTTTATTTATTTATTGATAACTAGGTAAATTGGACTGAGACTCACTGTAGGTCCCTTCTTCAGTCACAGCCAGGGGAACAACTCTGGTCAGAGCCAACACAGCTCCTATGCTGCTTTAAGAGCACAGGAAGGTAGATTATTGGCGTTCACAAACAAATGAAGCCTGACTAACTGCTCAGCTTGTTCAGTTACTGAATAATGGGATTACAAAAGGAATCGCACAAGCTACTGCACTCGAGTGCCAGCATTTATGATTTGAGCCCAATCTCATGAGCCTTCTGGTACAGAGGTAGATGTACTACAAACTGAGCTGTGCTGACACTATTATACTACTGGCAGTAATACAGCAATATGCCATACTTTACCAAGTATAGGGCTGGGGTAAGGTAGGAAGGGTGGAGGACATCAAGGCCACAAGGGGATATTTATTTATTCAATTGGTTTTTGTTGACTGGGATAGGACGGCTAGCCAATTCTGCCTATTTTCAGCTTTGCTTTTGGGGTGGGAGGTGGGGCAGGGGATACAGAAGGAAACCTAATGAAACTGAACCAGATTAAGCTGTTGGGAGAGGTTTTAGAAAATGGAGGACATTTTGCCAGGACATAGGGTCCCATCCTCCAAAGATGTATGTATATATGTGTGTGTGTGTGTGTGTGTGTGTGTATATATATATATATATATATATATATATATATATATATAATCTGTGTACAGTACTGGAGAGACTTGCATCACCTCTATAATAATGTCCTGTAACTTCTTAAATAACTAATAAAATGTTTCCATTCTAATACTCCCTAGTATTGTACTCAATAAGGACATACTGTAAATATCATCAGCCTCTGTTATGTTGCTGTTTTGATGTGGACCCATCTGGAGTGCCACATTTCCCCCTTAAGAAAGATGCCATTTTGTGACATTATTCCATGTCACTCAGAGTGCCTCATTTCAGTCTCAACATTTACATTTTAAAGGAAAAAAAGTTGTATGCTAGTATCTCACAATTAGCTCTTGTGCTTCTTAAAACTTTCTTATTTCTAAATTTATAATTTATGTAGTTTTATATGCCTTTTTTTCCCCTGGTAACGTACAAACCAATGGTGTCCCCCACAGTACTTTCAGGACTTGTACATCCCTGGTTTTCAAATAGCTGTTTTTCTAATAAAAACCCCAAACTGCAGTGCCTCTGACTCTCCTTAACATCATTTCTAATTTTTTTTCTTTACTTTGCGGTATTCATGGTGTTTTAATGAAATATTTGGATCCTCCTCCCTTGGCGTCCCCCTGTTATGTACAAGACTATGGGTCTAAAAAATTCTCCACAACGCCAGCGGTCCATTGGCAGAACTAAAAGCACTTTCCTATATTGTTGCTGAACCTTTGAAGGTCTTAAAGGCCCCACACCTGCCCAAGAAACATCCTTTCTACTTCTCATCCTGGTGAGTGTTTTTCTTGGTGTCTCCATTCCTCTCACTGTTACATACATGACTTGTTGTGGTGTTACTGTTACGTACATGATTTTTTATGAAAAAAACAGCTTTTAAATAAATTACACCAAATAATTAGGACAATAAGTGGTGCCTAACTTTTCAGCCAAGGTTTAAATTGAAAAAAAGAGCTGTAAAACAAACAGATATTGTCAGCAGGTAAACGTTGTCACCTCTGGAGAAAATGCATTCAAAAGTAAAAGTTTTAAGATAACTATGTTTGCTTTATGTACATTAACATAAGTATTTCTTATAGTAGGACTTTGTTGGATAGTTACACTTACATTGTTGCTTTTGTTGGGTCCCTTTTAACTACATGACTTTATGTGGTGTCACTGTTACGCATATGACTTGTTGTGGTGTCACTGTTACGCATGACTACTTATGAAAAACTGTTTTGAATAAATTGCACTGAATAATTAGGAAACTCAGTGGTGTCTAACTTATCCACCAAGGTTCACATAGCAGATTAAAAAGGGATGGTAAAAACAAATGAATACAATCAGCAGCAAAACTTTGACATGCCCTGTTTTCACAGCAGTGGTGCTGAAAGATAAATTGTGGGGTAATTACAATCAGGTAATACTTAGAATAAAATAGTGAAATGCTGCATATTATGGTACCTAAACAGCTTCAATAACCACACTAATTTGGAAAAAAAATAAAAGAAATTTAAACAGAAAATTCAACAGAAGGGACACCATGTTATGTACATTACCTGATCCATGTGCTAACTTAAAGAATCATTTCTTATACTTCCAGATGATAAACTATCTTTATGTTTGGTATTACATTATCTCCATATGCACCCAATGTTATATAGATATATCTATTCTATGCAAAAAACTTTGTTAATGCATCAGTTCGGGTTATTCAACAGTGACAAAAATGAGGAAATTCGATGTTAGGGTTCCCACCGACAGGCATCGGGGTGTGCGTTGGGTCGTCAACCCTCTCACCCCATTCTCCTACACTGCACCACCTCAGCTTGTTTACACATGGGATGGGGCGAGAGTTAGCCCCAAGTGATGACCCAACGAGCACATGCCGTTGGGGTGGAGGTGCAAGGGTGGGGACCCCACGTCAATTTCCTCACTTTTGTCACTGTAGAATAACCCTAACTGATGCATTAATGACTTTTTTGCATAAAATTCCTAACTTTTTAAGAAAGAATAGAAAACTTGTAAGTTTCGGGCCACATTACACACCTAATGACTAAAAAGTACATTGACAACACCACGGCCAGTCACCAAACACATGTTAATGTAGTAGAACAGTACAAAATGCTGTCTGCAAAAGGTAAACTGTGCCATACAATAACTCCCCCAAAAATATATTGTCCGACACGTAAACACCACAATTCACATCTACAGGATTTGCCATCAACACCCTCCAAATTTCAAGTGAAAAGACCAAACCATGTGCGAGATATACCATGTCAAAGTTTGAAATTTTCATTCATCAGAGTGGCACAGTTCCATACCTGTTGACATTTAACACACACGATGACTGAAAACTACATCCGTGATACTAAGGCTAGCTATCCTATCAATTTCAAGCCACCACCACAAGCAAAACGTTGTCCGCAGAACGTAAACTGCACCACGCCATATCTCCCCCAAGAAAATATTTTCCAACATGTAAACACTGCAATTAACATCAATAGGACATGCTGTAAACACCCTTCAAATTTCAAGTAAAAAGACCAAACTGTTTCCGAGATATTCAATATCAAAGATTAGTAAAATGTCCCTATCTATTTCATTATAAAAAATCTGGCCATCTTGTCCCTATTTTACGATCAAAGATCACGATCAAAGAATCTCAATTTGCAGGCTCACGATCAAAGAATTTGCAAGCTCATGAACAAAGAATTAAAAATGTTATAAATCAAAAAATGGAAGGAATTGTGGTAAACCACTGCCATGGTTCGACAGAATGAAGCCCCCTGAGTAAAACACACCCTCATTTGACTTCCTAGGACAACCCTAGGCTGAGAAAATTGATTTTTAATTTGGACCATCTCATCCCTCACTCGCGATGCACGATCGCGATCAAAGAATTTGCAGGCTTACGAACAAAGATTGTTAGTGAGCCGCGAATTAAGATTTTAAAAGCTTATAACTAATTTTTTTTTACCAATTTAGATGAAATCAAAGGCATGGCTCGATAGATCAGAGCCCCCTGACTAAAACCCATCCAAGTTTTACTTCAGAAGTGACCCCTAAGCCGAGATATTTGTGTTATTCTGACTGAAAATTAAAAAATAAGATGGCGGACCTCATGATCAAAGAATTTTGAAAATTCTCGGGGACAAAGATTCTAGAACTGTGAGACTGACCAGATGGCCAGAACCCCATTCTTTGTTCGCAAAACATACATATACATTTTCCCATTGACTTATAATGGGAACTTAAAAGTGGCATAACTTTTGAATGCCTTAATATTTTTCTCACCAAACAAAAAGCGGCATGTTCAACCACCAAAGCTATTTCAAATGAGCCATCTCACAGAGCAGCACGCACATGACGGCCGTGTAGGGCCACATCCAAAATCCCAAAAGCTGCCTCCAAAAACAGATAATTTTGCATTTCTCAGCGTTTTCGTACACAAAGACCGTTAGGCCAACCAAAACGCAATTTGACAGAGCAAGAGATCTACCACACCCCACCATACATTCCAAATGTCAGAGAAATCCTTCGAACAGATCCAAAGTTATTAATGCCCAAACTTTTGACTTTAGTATATAAGGGACTGCCGAACCCTAACTATAGTGGCGCAACTACGCCACTATATATATTGCTGTGGAACGGCTTACATTTGTAGCAAAACAGCAACCAAACTGTCAGCATAGCCTTTTTAATACCCCACCTCATGAACCTGGTACTGAACATTTTCAAATCCCCACCGAAATGTTACTTAGTGCCACTGCAACTTCATTCCGCATCGCAGGTGTGAAAGCACAATTTGGACAGGATTTGAAAAATGACAGCTATCATGTTCAAGAGGTGGGGTAAAAAAATGGCTATGTAGAAAACTTTGGAAAAAAATATTTAAAATTAGCAAAGCTACGAGTGAGCGCAGCAACATTTCAACCGATGCATGTAACTTTGCCACTTTTACATATCTTGACCCAAAATGTTCAACACAGCCTTTTCATGAACCCAGCTCATGAACAAGGTAGTGAAAATATTCAAATCCTGCCCAGTAGGTGATTTCGCTTAGTGACCTTGCCTTTTGGCCTACATTTGAGTAATTCCACCACTATTGTTCATGAGGTGGGGTCTCACACACTGAGTCAGGGCTTGTTTCCAGGTGCGACCGGGGTGGGGGTAGGGGAGTACAAACAGAAATAATATACAAAAATTGTGATAACATACAAGGTATTACATAACTGATTTCAGGCATAAGTGCAAACAGGATTACAGTAGGATTACACAGGGATGTACCAAGGGGGTTGAACCCTCCGCACATTGCGATTGCAGTCTTTTTTTTTTATTAAATGGTGGATTGCTGCAGACTGTAGCTCACTGTCTCCACTATGCCAATGCCCGTAATTCTGCTCTTGGGCATGATAGTTAGGGCAGCTGTCTGCCAGGTCAGGATCACATGGTGTGCAGACTGCACAGTCACATGATGGTAGGATGGCAAATTTGTGGCGGGAGAAGTAATAGGAGCCCGCCGCCATCCCACCCGTCCATAGCAGCTGTTCATCAAGTTAAAGCCCGCCCCAAAGATCCACTGGCACCCATACTGATTGTCAGCTGTGTTTCAGACCAGTCGGTAGTGGATTTCCTCACACTCAGTGTCCTCCTCCAGCATGACCCAGCCTATTGAGAGCGTACAGCACAGGGTGACGAGACAGTCTGTGTCTGGTGGTCGGCGAGGAAGAAAGCAAGGAAGGAGTCGAGCGACTGTGTGTCAGTGTGTGATTCTACAGCGCGAATGCGAGCACGCCTATTTTTCTTTATTGTCGGAGGCTGCCTGCATCAGAAAAGCCCTTGTAAGGGCTCTCTTCTATTCTGCTTACAAAAGAGCATAATCACTTCAGTATTCATTCAAACTAAGGAGATTAGGAGAAGTCTCTCTGAGTGAAGCAGAGGTGGTCAATTAAGCAGAGACAGAGAGGAGATCTCAGGCTACTGTATTTATACTGCTGCCTGCTGCTGCTGCTACTGTGCTGCAGGCAGGCACTGAGGCACACACTGTCCAGTCATGACTGCTGTCTGTGCTGTGTATAAAAAAAATAAAAATAAAATTTTTGGAGTCAGGAGGACAGAAGAAAGAAGACAGTCTCTCATCTTGTCTCAGTGTGTGTGTGTGTGGGGGCAGAAAGAGTTCAGTACAGAGCAGAGAGAGGACTGAGGGCAAGGCTTTCACAGGGAGTGAGAGAGGAGTGTGGACAAAGCATGACTGGCTGTCTGTCTCTCTGGGACAGACTGTGTGAGGAGCGAGTGAGGCTAGTGCTGCAGTAAGGGAAGACCCAGGGTAGGCCATCTGGCTGGCTGCTTGGCTAGCTAGCCTGGTACTACTTGTTTTGTGTTGTCTGTTGTACATAAAATAAAGAGATAAACAACGAAGTCTGGCCTGCCTCCTGCCTGCCATATTTTTTTATCTGATTCTGCTCTGTCTGGCTGCAGTGCGCTACTGCTCTGTACATTGCAGAGAAGAGACGAGAGAGAGAGAGAGAGAGAGAGAGAGAGAAGTGCAATACAGACTTAAAAAAGAACATTAGTGATTTGAATTTGTCCTGATTTCGTGTACATTCTCCATTCTTCTGCTCGGCACAGCTTGGCTGCCTCATCTAAATTCATTGCTTTGTCCGTCTTGATCAGGGTGGGTGGAGCCAGATTGCCAGAAGGCAACACCCATTATGCAAATAAGTCATGTGACTGACTAATTTGCATACCTTGGGCAGACTGATCCCCCCCCCCCAACATGACAGTCTTGGTACATCCCTGGGATTACAGACAACATTCAGTTTCAAACACAGATAGTTAAAACATTCAAGAGAAAAATAGCAATTTGGTCAAAAATTTAATAGAGAAGACAAACGATTGCATTGCTTGGGTAAAAGGCTAGAGACTCATGGAAAGGCGCAGTCACAGCTTTGGGCAAAATGGCAATTAGCTGGGATTTGGTAGGTAATGTGGTTTAGATTTAGGTCGCTTGGGACAGCGGCAGAGGGGGGCTGGTAGGAGATGTAGTTGATTTCAGCACACAGGGTAAGAGGGAGTGCCTCTTATGGTGGGGGAAAGTTTGTTCCATAAGCTGTGGAGATGGTAGGAGAATGCACCTTTGCCAGATGAAGAGGATGGGTGAGGTAAGAGAAAGGATCTATTGTTTCTGTGATGCAATACGTTGTGGGTAGCTGGGGCCAGGGAGAGTCTGTCTGCCAAGTAGCAAGAAAGTATACTGAACCAGATTTTTGCTATGAGGTTAGAGTGGATGTAACGCTGATGGGACAAAGGGGTAATGTCTAGGAGGGAGTAAAGATTGCAGTGGCAAGTTCTGAAGGGAGAGTTGGTGGCGAAATGGCAAAAGGAGTTTAGGAGCATGTCTAGCTTAGTTACCGAGGTATCTGGGGCTGTGGTGTAGACAATGTCAGCATAGCCAAAAATTGGGAGGATCATTTTTGTTAGGATTTGATGTCTGGCAGGAAGAGGGAGGGACTCTGTGATGGTAGAGCATGCCCAACTTGGGGCACAGTTCAGAGATGACATCATCAATGTGAGGCAAGAAAGACATGTGGGGGTCGACCCAGACACCTAGGTATTTGTATTTACTGATCTGGTCAAGTGGGGTGCCATCTAGGGAAATGATGGGAGGGGTTGGGAGGTCTTGCTGATTTTCTGGGCTGTGCCAAATAGCATGGATACGGTTTTGGTTGTGTTTAATTTTAGTTGGCTTTGAGTAAACCAGTGTTGGCTGCTGTTGAAATAATTTTGGAGGGTAGTTTGGAAATCACTTATAGAAGAGCCTGAGGAAAAGAAGATAGTGTCATCTGCATACATGTGTATGCTGGATTTAGAGCAGGAGGAGGGGAGGTCATTTATGAAGAGGGAAAAGAATATGGGACCAAGGACAGAACCATTGTGGAATACCTGGGAGGATAGGAAGGGGTGGGGGTGAGACGTCTGCGATTCTGATGGACTGTGATCTGTGTGTGAGGTAGGAACTAAACCACTGTATGCTGATAGGGGCTAGTCCTGCTGCTTCGAGTTTAGCCAAGAGGAGAGGGTGGGATACAGAGTGGAAAGCCTTGGCCAGATCGATGAAAACAGCAGCAGTAAGGAGGCCAGAATCAGAGGCAGTGTGGATATGGTCTGTGACATGCAGGAGGGATGATATAGTGGAGTGTTGTTTCCTGAAGCCTGACTGGTGGGGAGATAAGAGGTTGCTGGTGTTGAGAGAGTCCGCAAATCTAGAGTGAGCAAGGGATTCCTGAATCTTGGCAAGAGCTGGGAGAAGGAAGATCAGCCTATAGTTGCCAGGATGAGCGGGGTCCCCTTCTTTATGGAGAGGGATGACTGAGGCAGACTTCCAGGCTCTAGAAAGTGAGCCAGAGTTGAAGGAGTGATTTAAGAGATAGGTGAGGGGCTTAATAATTGCAGGTGCAGAGGAGATTTGTAGGAGTTTAAGGTAGAGTCCATTCAAGCTGGATTTAGTGGTATTTAGAGAACAGAGGGCTGTATGGACTTCTTGTTCAGAAACGGGAGGGAAAGTAAAGTTATTCTGATTAAGGGGTAGGATGGGGGTAGGTGCACAAAAGTGGGGGCTGTGGGGCACTGCGCAAGATGTAAAGAATTTGTTGAGGGAGTTTGCGACACTGACAGGGTCTGTGATAGGCTGACCATTTTTCATGATAGGAGGGGAACAGGGTTGTGACGGCGGGTCAAGGAGTGTATGTACAACGTTCCAGAAGCTTGACGGATGGGCTCTGGACAGCTGTGATTTGAAAAATTCTGCTTTTGCCTGCCTGACTGACCACCTTTGTGCAGGCATTTCAGAAGGTGTTGTATGTTTGCCTGTTTTTCTGGTTAGTGATGGACTTGAAAACGGCCCATGCTTTTTCTCTGGCCTTGCATAAGGTGAGGACAGGAGCAGAGATCCATTTGTGGTGATGCTTTTTTACCCTGAGCTTCTTTAGGGGAGCATGGGAGTTCCATATACTGGTGAATGTTGCCCTTTCCTGAACACATCAAAGTTTGGGGTAGGGTACACCAGATGCCAGTTGGCCTGACTAAGGTTGGTGAGTAGGGCTTCAGTGTCCAAGTTGTTTAGGAAGCATGTGTTTATGTACTTTGGCACAGATTTGGGAAGGTGGGATTTTCTCATGCAATAAGTAATGCAGTAATCGCTTAGTGCGTTCGCAAGATTGCCAGATGAAACTATCCTGTGGAGTTGGGATGTAAGCATCCAGTCGAGTAGTGAACGGTTTTGTGAGTGGGGGTTATAGCGCGTTGGTTCATGAAGTAGTTGTGTGAGATTAAGGGATTCAGTTTTGGACTTGTGTCATTGAGGATGGCGCTAGCCAGTCCAGATTGAAATGCCAAGCAGAATTAGTTCCCCATTTGTTGTAAAGTCAGCGAAGGTGCTTAATGTGGAGACTACAGTATCGTGTGCTAGATGGGCCAAGGCCTAAAGCACCCCAATATATAAAGGGGTGGAGACAGGAAGGGTGAGATGGGCGATCAGGACTTCATGTGAGCCTGGACATGCTTCTTTAAAATGGACTACACGAGAGGGGTTGTTTTGTGTCAATGTCAGCTCCACCGCCTATTTTGCCATGGTCCTGCATGAGCAGGGTGTAGTCTGGGAGAGCAAGTGAGGTGCCTGGGGACTTTGCGGAGACCCATTTTTCAGTCAGGCAAAGAATATCAGGGAAATGTTCTGTTATCCAGCAGGCCAGCTGGTCAATTTTGGGCAGAAAACTTCTGATATTTGCATGGGCACTAGAGAGGCCTTTGTGGAAGCTTAGAGGTTGTGGGCTGGCCTGAGGACCCAGGTTAGGTTCAATATCACCAGCGAGAAGTAAGATGAGGAGGAAAGAGTATGTAGCTGGGAGTTTAAATCTTCGGGTGTTTAGAAAGGTGTAAGGGGTGGATCTGATGGCACGGAGAAGAGCTGCAGCAATTTTCATCTGGGGAGGTAGGATGCTGGGGCCAAAAAGGGGGGAGGAAGGTTGAAGATTTACAGGGTGTGAGATCCGATGTGGATAGGCGGAGCTAGAATGTTTGATATGCGGAGCTTAATTCATACCTGACATTACATAGATAACAGTGTGTTCCACTAAGGAGAGTTGTGTGCAGTCAGCTTTTTTCCCTCTAGGACAGTATTATTACACATAAATAATGTTGGTTCCTTAAAGGGGAACTGTCATCAACGGTGCTTCTCAATGTCTCAAAGTCCATAAAAAGCTAATATAGTGACCCACTGTAGTTATGTGCGAGTCTTTGCAGTCCAGAGTTATTCATATGTAAATCAGTCTGTAATTAAGGGCTGGGGGAAGCCATATGTTTTAGGCTCCTGAGAGAAACTGATGTTGCTGAGGAATCTGTCCCTACATTTACTGTAGGTTAAATAGGAAATCATCTGTTTTAAGTGAGTTTTAAGGTGTTATTACGCCACTTTCTACATTTACAATAATTATTTCGTACATGCATTGAAACTAGTAAGTTGTCACCTTTACATTTCAAACTGTCAGTAGTAATAATCCATCTTTTGGATTGCTTTAACCTGTAGGCTTTACTGCCAGCTGATCATTAAAAATTACACATATCTCAAGGCTGGCTCTGTGGCGTCAACAGGTATTGGGGCCCCATATCAGATTTCTAAACCCTGACTGTGTTCATGTCAGTACAGATTTCTGGGGCTGCCACAGCTCCAACTTCTGTCTTATTCCATTCCCTCTCTTACAGCCTTTTCTCTCACAATTTTGGGTGTGAACTCAGATCTACAAGACGCAAATGTTATTACTCATCTACTGGCCTGGCATCATGGGGCCAGCCTTGAAATGTGTAGGTTTTGATTTGCAGCTGACAGTAAAGTCTAGAGGTTAAACAAAGAGCCGTGAACAAGCTTCTTTCATCCAGCAGAATGGGTTTTTATTCCAACATGCTCTTCTTGTACATTGTATGACTAGAACAAGTCAGTTAACCTGCCTGTGGTCCCAAAACACACCTAGAAATGAGCTGCAGTTGTGTGCCTTTCCTGGACAAAGACAGTAAAAACTATCGGAGCATGTGTTATGATTCTGAAAATATTATGCTCTTTCTATAAAGATTTGACTTGAAAAGAAAAAAAAATGGGACACCATTAATAGTTTATTAATTGCAAAAACACAGATGGACAACATTGCTAAAACATGCATAATCTGAACTGCATTATTAAAATATAGAATAAAATATGGGTGGGTGTGTGTAACCAGAATTTTACACACAGACAAGGTATGGGATGCTACAATAACTCCAAGGGCAAAGTCCTAGGGGTTTATAAAAACATCCTACACCAAGGGTGTCTGCCAAATTCTGATTTTACACCCATCCACCCCTATATTATTTTATTTAATTAATGGTGATAATTTTGGTCCCTTTTAGCACAGTTCAGTTAGTTCAGCACTTCTCTCAGAGACAGACAGATGTGCACACACAGACATGCATACGCATGCGCACACACACACAGCCTGTCTCTCCCTTTTTTCCTCTCTTTTTTTACATTACAATGGGAATGGGAATGGCATTCAGGAAAGTTGCGGTCCACTGGCAGAGCTGCAGCGTGCAAGACATGCTCGAAGGGCATGTGCGGCAGGATCAACCAGATTAATTTGTTTCCTTTACGGCACAAAATCCCATTCCATCCAAAGTATTTCAGTAAAAAACTGTTATACTTTTAACTTCATCAAAAAAAGTAAAATACTCTTTTAATAATGCATTTCAGGAGCCGGCCCAATGGTGCTGAGGGTTGAGGCACTGGATGCTACACCTCGCATCATGCTGGCGACCCGGGTTCGGAAAGGTGCCCAGGCCATCAGGGGTCGGCAGGGGCAGGACAGGACTGAGCATCCAGAGGACTGCTCTCCTATCCTGGGGAGGGCTGGGGGCTTCTACCGCTCTGCAGCACCCCCTGGTGATGACTGGAGAGAGCTACAAGGGCTGGTGCAATGTAGTGGTGGAATGTGGCAGACGTCGGCATGTCATGCCTCAAGATGTCATTGCACGCCCACACTCCAGGGCTGTAAGGAGGAAAATGGCTGGGCACGACTGCGTAGTTTAATGGCCGTGCTCTGCACCGCCAAGAGGACTGTCCTGGAATTGCACTGGGTTGGGGGTAGTCCGAGGTTGTTCTGGCTTGGCAGGGTACAGGAGGCCTCCAGCAGGTCGCAGACAGCCGCACAGGATCCCCATCATGTGAGTGAGCCGCTGCTCTCCCAACCAGCAGAGCCGGGCGGCTGGATGCCCCACCGTAACCACTGCAGCAAGCAAAACACAGTGGTTAAAAATAAATAAATAATGCATTTCAGGTTATGCATATTTTAACAATGTTGTCCGTCCGTCTCATGTGTTTTTGCAATTAATAAACAATTAATGGTGTCCTAATTTATTTCTGTTTCAGTCAACATGCTCAGATTGTTTTTACTGTCTTTGTCCAGGAAAGGCACACAACTCCAGTACAGCTTGTTTCTGGGTGTGTTTTGGGACCACAGGAGAATAAGTGACTTGCTCTGGTCACACAATATACAAGTAGAGCATGTTGGAATCAAACCCCATTCTTCTGGATGAACAAAGCTTGTTCACAGCTCTTTGCTTTAACCTCTAGGCTATGCTGCCAGCTGTTACCAAAACTACACATTTCAAGGCTGGCCCCATGATGCCAGGCCAGTAAGTACCTAGCCACATTTGCATCTTGCAGACCTGAGTTCACACCGAAATTGTAAGAGAGAGAATGGAATAAGACAGACGTCAGTGCTGTGGCAGCCCCAGTAATCTGCACTGACATGAACACAGCCAGGGTTTAGACATCCTGATACAGTATGTTGACACCACAGAGTCAGCCTTGAGATGTGTAGTTTTTAATGATCAGCTGGCAGTTTAGCCTAGAGCTTAAAGCAATCCTAAAGATAGATTATTTTTACTAACAGTTTGAAATGTAAAGGTAATAACACACTAGTTTCAATGTGCATACAAAACAATTATAAATGTAGAAAGTGTTGTAATAACACCTTAAAACACACTTAATAAAACAGATGTTTTCCTATTTAACCTACAGTAAATGGAGGGCCAAGTTCCTCTGTGACATAATTTCCTGTCAGGAGCCTAAAACATATGGCTGCCCCCAGCCCTTAAAGTAAAATTGTAAGATTCACACCTACATTTCACTGTGAGAACAATCATGTTTTAAATATACATATTTGGCATACTTTTTTTGTATATTAATGTTAGATCAAGAAATTAACTTTTATATGCACCGAAATCCCGGAAGTGTGATCTCTGTGCTGCTGTAGGCTTCTATAAGGCAGAAATCGCGCTTGTTATGTAGACTTTATGTAGGACGTCCTTGGCCCGAGAGATCTGTCAGCAACATGGCCTAAAGTGAACTCTGTCAGCGTGAAGCACGGTACAATTTCTGAGGATAGTTCTTTCATCCGGTGACTCTGAAACTGAGTACAGTGATGTCGAGTATCATCTCTCAGTTCTTGATCCGTATCGTGACGATCTGTACCAATCTAATGTGTCCTCCAGCGGTGATTCAGGCAGTAACTCCAATGGTGAATCAGAAGTGGATCCAGAGGCATATGGGGGAGATGGAAAGCAGCAGCAGCACAACTGGTACAGTGTTGGTACATTGATTATTACTGTGCTTTTTTAAATTTAAATTGTATTTTCTTTAGTAAAATCATAGTCATCATACAGTGTAGTATAGATAAAAAGTGGCAACAGTGTAGAGTCACATCTCATAAGACCGTAAAGTGACACATTTTCTAAATCCCCTGTCCAGTTACATAAAGACAAAGCTAGAGGAGGAATTAAAGACAAGAGACAGAATATTTGTAAATTCATCCTCCATCATACACAGGTGAGCAAAGTTTGTGGGGAGGTAGTTTGTAATATACAGTAACCTAGCACAGTACCTTCCCAATCCCTATGCGACCCCTTAACCCATGCCCCCCCATTTAATGTTTGTTTCCAAGGAGCGAAAATCTGGGTTTCGCTCCAGCTCAAAGTGGGTCCACAGACTCCATTGGTTTGTAAACCCCTTCACTCGATTATTTAGTTTAGCAGCTATCTGTTCTAGTCTGTATACTTCATAAACCAGTTTTCGCCATGTTTCTCTAGACAGTGTACGTTTAGTAAACCAAAGTCTGGTAATCACCTTTTTGGCAATTAAGACCAAGAGTACAATAAGTTTATATTGTCCCCATTCAGCTTAAGGCCCACGGGGGGGTCACAGTTAGGATAAAGGTTGGCATAAGTAAATCAGGTATCTGAACAATGTCATTTATTTTTTAATTTTTTTTTTTTAATTCTGCTCTTTATTTCCACGCCCCACGTCTGACCTCAGCTTGGTCACGAACTCGGGATCCCGGCCACGGACATTGCCGACTCCCCAGTCATCCCTGGCTTACCCCCAGAGAGGGAATACGGTTCCGACTCCGATATTGGACCGCTGGAACTAATAACTGGTCGGGGAACGGCTCCCTGGTGGCCAATCATGGCATCCCAGAGTAAAGCGTCATATAGGCGCTGGGCGTGGCTTTTATCCCCATTAGCCCACACCCTGAGGCGAGGGCGTGCAATGACACTAAGCGTCTGCCCGCCTCGCTCCCCACCCCAGACGAGGGCACGGCTGCTGCAGGATCTCAGCCTCCGCTTAGGGTCCTCAGCGCCGACTGCCACCCCAGCTCTCCCCGAGGAAGAGAGCAGTCCATAGGACACTTTGATCCTTCTCCTCGGCCAGCCCTCCGACGACCCGAGTCCGTTTCCCGAACCAGGTCGCTTGGCGTCTGCTGAAATCAACCACTGCGCCGATGGCCGCCAATAACAATGTCATTTAATTCAGAGATAATTTCAGACCAGTACTCCCTAAGCAAGGGGCAAGACCACAAGACATGCATCTCCTTAGCTGGGTGGAAACCACATCCCCTCCAACACTCTGCCAGATCTCCCTCCATATACTTGGCAGTAACAGCTGGGGTTCTAAAATAACGTAATCTGGTTTTCCAGGCAAATTCCCTCCAATATATTGTGGATGAAACCTTGGAGTAAGTAAGGGTAGCCTTCTGCCAGTTCTCCTCAGCAATCTCTATCCCAATGTCTTTTTCCAACTTTGCCTTGATAGGGTTTAAGGGTCAGGTTCTTCTACTGTAATGTCTGATAGAGGTGACGGATACGGTGCTCCTGGATACCATCATTCAAATGTTGTCTGATCAGACCAACCAGAAGAGAAGGGACTCTGTCACAGAGGAGAGGGATTCTCCTGGGTCGAAAAGCACTGTCTAAGTTGTGCATAGACATGGCACTGGGTGGCAGGCAGTTTGTATGCAGATTGTAGGAGGCAAAAGAAAATAAGCTAAATGGCCCACAATTTGAAACACATAGCATAAATGATATGATTTCCATTCCTGAACCAAAGAAGCCAGTCTCGGAGATTCTAAAGCTGAATTATGGGCTAGCATGGAGAGGTATAGCCTCTCAGACATGGTTAGGTATATCTGTCAACTACAAGCCATACCTTAAAAGTTCCTTTGAACTGCATAAACCTCTGCAGGGGAAGACATCTCAGAGGGTATGCTAGAATATAAGAAGGAAATCCTCCAACCCATTAATTCCCACCTCAATGTCCTTCCACTACGCTGTGTACAATTCCGAGATATGTAAAGGGCCGGTTCGTAACTGTGCTGCCTGTGCTTATTTCTTAAAATTCGGAATGCTCAGGCATCCCTGAGTTCTAGACGATTGTAATATATTATATTTCAGTCTGGGTGGTTTCCCTTCCCAAAGGAATCAAGAGATTAACTTATTCCATGTTGTAAAGTAGACATTGGTAGGTACAGTGGGAAGGGTTTGAAGAAAAAAAAAAGATTCGAGGGAGAATATTCTGTTGAATGGCTTCCGCCCTACTAACCAACCCAATGGGTAGGTGTGACCATTTTGATAAATCAGCTGTTATTGCTTGGGTAATCGGTTCAAAATTAACTAGTTCTAAATGTAACAGTCGGGATGGGATTTTAATTCCTAAGTAGGGCATTTCTACCCTGCTCCATCGGAACAGGAAGGCATCCTTATAGCTCTAGAGGAGTGAAGGAGTAGTTTAAAACTTCCGTCTTTGAGCCATTTATCTTGTAACCTGATAGAGATCCAAATAATTCTAACTGATCCCAGACTGCCAGGATAGAGATTTCAGGGGAAGTAAGTGTTAGTAAGATATCATCAGCAAAAAGTGTGAGTTTATATACCCTACCCCCAATGACATTCCCTCAATATTTACTAGGTTCCTAATATGAGCTGCAAGGGGTTCCAAGTACAAAGTGAACAGTAAGGGAAACATAGGGCAACCTTGTCTGGTGCCCCTAGACAAGGGAAAAGGGGAGATAGAGAGCCATCTAATTTAAGGTATGCCACAGGTGATTGGTACATATGTTGAATTTGGGAGATAAATTTATCCAGGAAAGCAAAAGCGTTTCAGTACCGCCCACAGGTAGGACCAAGATACCAGGTCAAATGCCTTCTCTGTATCAAGGCCGAGAAGGACTAGGAGGATTTGCCTGCAGGAGGCATAGTCTGCAAGTAACAGCACCCAATGGATAGCATCATGCGCCTGACATTTCATAATAAAGTCTACCTGGTCCCCATCTACAAGTTGGGGAGGAGACCGTCTATTCTGTGAGCTAAAATGGACATAAATAATTTATAATCTGTATTTAGTTTTGAAATTGGGCGATATGATCCCATCTGAGTAGCATCTTTACCCAGTTTGGGATGGCCGCTATCTCCGCGTATCTCCATGTTGGTGGTGGCCTACCTCCTTCTTGAATTTCTTGAAATGCTTTAAGCAATGGTGGGACAAGAATTTTATTAAATTTTTTATAAAACTCTGCCGGGTACCCATCGGGTCCCAATGCCTTCTGAGTCTTAGTCAATTTAAGGGTGGCCTTAATTTCTGCTGCTGTAATGGGGCGTAGCAGACCCTCTGCCTGTGTAAGTCATGGGAGGGGAGCGTCTTTTTAGATATTGTGTAATCTGCGAGAGGGATGGGGTGACTTCCTCCATATAGAGATTCTTATAACAGGTGGCCGTGGCCTGTCTAATAGCTGTAGGATGTATTAGATATTTTTTATTTTGAGGATCATATATCTTGGTAACCATGGCATGCTGTCTCATCCCTCATAACCATTTGGCCAGATTTATGGCTCCTCTGGGTCCCCCTTCATGATATTTAAGTTTTAAATACATTAAAGTACAATTACATAGAAATTTACCGTGACAGTAATTCTTGAGAGGTTCCTTCAGTAGGTCATCACATATGGGACTGGCGCCACCTGGCGTTGGTGCACGTGGCAGACTTTTCTAGCAATACCTGATGGGGACAGCCCACCCGATGTCACGTGACTGACATCAGTGTGACTGTATATAGTGGGCGGTCCCCATGCCCACCCTCCAGTTCTCCTGCTGGAGCCAGGAAGAGGCCATACAGCAGGAGCGAACAGGAATTGGAGTCCCTGTAAAACATAAAATGAGGGGAAGGAGGGAGGGAAAAATATGACCTACTGAAGGAACCTCTCTCAAAGATCTACTGTTACGGTAAGTTCCTACATAACTGTACTATCTTACTTCGAGAGGGTTCCTTCAGTAGGTCATCACATACAGGACAGAGTCCCAAGCAGTTCCTCCAGAGAGAGAGACTGAGAGAAACTAGGGAGGAGGAAGCTAACTCCAACAGAACAACTGGAGTCCAGCATGGACCCAGCCTAGGACAAAAGGCCCTGCAGGATGGCTAATCCAAAGCCGCCCTCTGCCTAGAAGCAATGTCCAGATTGTAGTGTTTGGTAAAGGTGTGGACAGAACTCCAAGTAGTGGCAGCGCATACCGTATGTCCGCTGTGGAAACGTTCCTAAGGAAGGCCGCGGAGGCAGCCATGCCCCTAGTAGAGTGACCTCTTATGGAACCCAGAAGAGGCTTCTCATACTTCTGGTAACAATACGGATGCAGTTGCCCAACCATTTGGAAAAGGCCCTGCTTAGAAACTGGCTTGCCCTCGACCTGGGGGTAAAGAGACGAATAATTGATTACAAGAGCAGAGCTCTTTAGTCCGGTGAGTATAGCATCGGAGGATCTGATGGACATCCATTGTGTGAAGAAATGCCTCACCCTTGTTAGAAGGGAATGGGTAGTAAACCGGAAGCTCTACTGATTGGTTCAGTGTGGATTCTGACACCACCTTAGGAAGAAACCTCGGATGCGTCCTAAGGACCGCCTGGTCCCTATGGAAAATCAAGTAGGGCTCCTTGCAGACTAGAGCGGGAAGCTCCAAAATTCTTCAGGCAGAGGTGATAGCCACCAGATCACAGCTCATAGCTGGTTCAAAAGGAGGAAGGGTGAGCTTTTCCAGGACGAAGTTCAAGTCCCAAGGTGGAGTCGGGCTGCGGATGGGGGGTTTCAGATGGAGGATGCCTTTCAGAAAGGTCTTTGAGATCTCCAACTGGGCAATGAGTTTACCATCCACTAGCTCGTGGTACATGGAAATGGCCGAGATATGGACCTTCAAGGAAGAATGGGACAGACTGGAGTCTGATAAATGAAGGAGGTATTCCATGACTTGAGGAGCTGAACAGGTGAAAGGGTCCCAACCTTGAGCAGAAGTCCAGATTGAAAACCACTTCCACTTCATAGAATAAGTGGAACAGGTGGACGGTTTCCTGGCTTCGATGAGGACCTGAGCTACTCTAGAGGAGACCCCAAGCGCAGAAATCGCTATGTCTGAAGGGCCATGCATGAAGATGCAGGGTCCTGAGCCCGGATGAACCAGCCTGCTCTGATCCTGAGTCAGGAGGTCGTGAGTCAGTGGAAGTGAAACAGGTGGTTCCCTGGAGAGCTGCTGTAGCAGCGGGAACCAAATTTGTCTCGGCTAGAGAGGAGCAATGAGAATCATTCTTGCTCTCTCGGCTTGAAGTTTGAGGAGAACTCTCTGAAGAATGGGAAAAGGAGGGAAAGCATACAAAAATGTCCCTGTCCATGATAGCAATAATGCATCACTCCAAAAAGCACCACGCTCTGGAATGAGCGAGCAAAACTTGGGAAGTTTTGCGTTGGATTGGGAGGCGAAGAGGTCGATCTCTGGACGTCCCCAACCCTGGAAGATGGAGTCCGCCACTTCCTGACACAGTTCCCACTCGTGGGCAAGGGTTCGGGTTCTGCTGAGACTGTCCACCAGGATGTTGAGAATGCCTGGAACATGCATGGCCACCAGGACCAGAAGGTGCTGGACTGCCCAGTTCCACACCCGGGTCACTTCCCTGCAAAGAGGGTACAATCGGGTTCCTCCTTGTTTGTTAATGTACCAAACTACCGACATGTTGTCCATTTGGATCAGCAGTGTTCCCTTTGGTAGCAGGGTCTGAAAAGCCTGTAAGGCATATGGGACCGCCCTGAGCTCCAGAACACTGATGTGGAGAGAAGTCTCCAGGTCTGTCCAAAGGCCTTGAGCTTGATGATCTCCCAGATGGGCCCCCCACCCCATATTCGAGGCATCCGTGGTGAGGGTAGCTACTGGCGCAGGGTTTCGGAACAGTTGTCCCGGGGAAAGGTTGTGAGGATCCTCCCACTACTGTAAATCCCTTTGGAGTGCTGAAGCGACCAAGCCCGGATGGTCCAGGTCATCTAGGAGCTGATCCCACTGCACCCTTAATGACCACTGAGTGATTCTCATGTGTAGCCTTGCTAGGGGAACTGTCGTGATGGAAGCTGCCATGAGTCCCAACAGCCGAAGGACCTCTCAGGCAGGAATGGTCCTGAGAGAGAGGCTACTTTGCAAGTCTGGCTGATTAAAGTCTCCACCCTGTCTGGAGGAGGGAAGGCTCTGCACTGGACTGTATCCAGGACTGCCCCAATGAACTGCAGTCTCTGGGATGGAACTAGGGACGACTTGGGGACGCTGACTGTTGTCCCCAGATGGTTGAAGAGGTCCAGTGTGAAAGACAAAGTTTCCAATAGAAGATCCCTGGACAGAGCTGAGCTCAGCCAGTCATCCAGGTAAGGAACACTGCAAAACCCCTGCAGCGGTAAAACGCCACAACCACCGCCAGGCACTTGAGTAAAACCCAAGGTGCCAAACACAGACCAAACGGAGTGCCTGGAACTGGATATGTTCCCTTGGAAGCAAAGTGCAGGAAACAGCGGTTGCTTGGGGAGATAGGGATGTCAGGTAGGCATCCGCATGTCCAGGGTGCAGAGCCAATGATTTTCCAACAGAAGTGGAAGAAGGCTCTGGAGCATCAGCATCTGGAACTTTGTATTCTACATCCTGACTGAGTTAACTCAAGTCAAGAATGGGTCTGAAGTCCCTGGTCTTTTTGGAACAGGAAGAAATGGGAGTAAAACCTTTTCCCAGTTGCCCGGGGAACTGGCTCAATTGCTTCTTTCAGCAACAGCGCATTGACCTCCTCGCGAATGAGGAGGGCCTGGTCCCAGGAATAAGACGACCTCCGCTGAAGAGTATCAGGAGGAATATCCAGAAACTCGATGGTGTGTCTGACGGACACTAGTTGCAGGACCCACTTGTCTGAAGTGATCGCCTCCACTCCTGTACGTGGCGGGCGAACCTTCCCCCCACCTGCTCCCCATCGCGAGACTGAGGAAACAGTGGGGCCGGAGAGTCAAAAAGCGGCGCGGCACTTGGGAGGCGGTCCCCCCAAACGTTGTTGGTTCTTGGGAGTGGGGGGGGTAGCAGTACCCGTGGCCTTATGCTTACCTTGTGCGCCTCTACCTGAGCATTTTTCCGCTGCCTGCCGATCCTTTTCCAAGAGGGCTGCTGCTGTTGTTGAGTGCCCGATCGGTACATGTCCTGTAAATCCATTATAATGTCCTTGGTATCTCCTCCAAAAAGGACTGAGTCCCTGAAGGGGCCGTCCTGAATCACCGACTGGACTTCGTTAGCGAGCTCAGAGAGATGGAGCCAGGAATGCCACCTAAGGGCAACGGCAGTTGCCGAGGTACATGCCACCAAATCAACGGCGTCGTAGGTGGCTCGAAGAGCATGCCTACAGGAGATCTTGGAGAGGCAGAGATCCTTGGCAAGTTCCTCCTTAAGTAGCGAAGGGTCCATGGACTGAACCCTCACCTCCAGCCTGGCCACGGTCTGTTTTTGGTGAGATACAATGTGGGCCATGTAACTAAGGGACCTAAGGCGCATGTGGCGCATCACAGACCTTCCTCCTGAACTGGTCCATCAGGCTCAACTCTTTGTCTGGAGGTGTTGTGCTCATGTCTTGGGAGCTGTGGAATGGTCTTGAGCAGCTGAGATGATAACAGAGTCTGCCTTAGGATGAGCCTTCAAAAAAAGGTGCATCCTTAGGCACCCGGTAGAGCCTGTTCGCCCTCTTGGGGACAGCCGGGATTGAATGAGGCATCTGCCAGACGGTGGTGGTGAGGTCTTGGTGAGGACTCATCCACGGGGGAGACCAGAATGGATGGCAGAGCCTCTAAATCCAGATGCTGCATGAGTCTTCGCTGCATAGGATCCTGGTCCTCCGACTCCCAGTCGAAGTGATCTCTTAAGGTCCTCAAGAGGTCCGAAAAGGAAGGATCCTCTGGAGAAGATTTTGGAGAGGTTCTTCCTTTCGTATCCTCAGGGTCCTCCACAGGTTCCTCCTCCTCGGAGTCCTCCCTCCCATCGGAACTGTCTTCTGCCTCCTCAACAGGACGACGATGGAAATCCTGCAAGGAAATGTCCTGTTGAGTCTTCCCCCAAGATGTGGATGGTGGAAACAGAACTGCTCAGAGAAGGAGATCTAGGAAGCTGTGGCTGCAGGAGTCTGGCTTCTAGATCGGTAACCAGCTCTGACCTGGCCCTCTGCCACCAAGACTGGATTAAGGTCTTGAAATCCAGGACCACCGGAGGAGGGGGAGCAGGGGCTGGTTGAGGCTGGGGGGGGAGGAGGAGGAGGAGGAGGAAGAGAAGGGATGACTGGAGGGGGATAAAAAACCTGGAAACCCATATAAGAGGAATATGGGTTGGAACCATGAAAATGTCCCAAATGGCTCCAATCAGGAGTGGAACCCCCCGGGTAGGGGTCCCCAGGATACCCAAAGGGGTAATGGGGAACGGTTCGGGTCTAGAATAGATTCCCGATGATGGATCAGGCATCGGGGGAACCCACGTCGGACCCGCCATTGTATAAATAGGTGGAGGGTCCAGCGTCAGACAGTCCACGTCTAAGGGACCGACGTCGGCACCGGCACAACCCGATCCAGTGCTGGAAGAGTATCCGGCGTTGGAGGGGCCAGCGTTGGAACCAGACGAGGGAGCTCCAACGTAGGGGTCGGGTCCGGCATCGGGGCCAGAGGTAAGGGCCTGTCAACCAGGCCTGGCTGAGGGACTGGCGTCGGGATCACTGGCATCGGGGGAGGCGCCGGCGTCCCGTCTGGAAAATGGAGGGGCCTCCACAGGAAGGCTGGACGGCCGTGAAGGAGCCTCCTATTCCGGGACCCACGAGGGGGAGTGCGGAGAGGTACCAACAGTATAGAGAGACTCGATGGGTTCTCTGAGACTATCACCGGACACGTCCAGAGAGGAATGAGAGGATGCGGGCGTAGTAGGAGGAGGGAGAGGGGCCCTCTCCCTTTGGTCCTGCCAGCCGTCGGGTGATGTGCCGTTAGGCCCTGACGGGGGAACCATGCCCGTGCGGTCATCAGAGACAGCCGACTTAGTGGGCAGGGCCACGTGGTCAGGGGAGAAGC
Source organism: Neoceratodus forsteri (assembly GCA_016271365.2). Classification (NCBI taxonomy): domain Eukaryota; kingdom Metazoa; phylum Chordata; order Ceratodontiformes; family Ceratodontidae; genus Neoceratodus; species Neoceratodus forsteri. The sequence continues at coordinate 896,404,903 of CM057450.1, forward strand.
CCCTGGCCTGCTTATCGGACGTGGTCGGGTGACTGCCCCCAGCCGGGGAGTCAATGCTTAGCCACCGCGACGTGGTCCCTGGAGGAGCAGGAGCCAGACTTACTGGCGGAGTGGCGTGATTGCTGGGCGAACGGTGGCAGACTTATCCGCTGAAGTCTTGTCTGACTTACCGTCTGTCTTTGGTGGTAAATGGGCCTTGCTTGTGGATGGCCTGGCATCGTCCGTGGGCGAGCCCGCTCCTAGTCTTCTCCTTATGCTTTTCTGACGGGAAGATTTCTCGGACAAATCCTGAGGCACTCCATCTTTTCTCCAGGGAGGCCAGACAAGTTTTGAGAAGGAGGCCTCAATGCCTGCTGTCTCCGTTTTTTAGTGGCCTGGTTGAGCGACTGGCAATCAGGGCGGAGGAGGAGATAGGATGGTTTGGGCCTAAGCAGAGAGACGCACTTCTGGTGACCTTCTTTTGTGCGGGATCTGCATGCCACAAGCTGAGCACTTTTCTTTGGAGAAGACATCAAAATTCAATAGATTTTGAAGAGAACTGCGAGGAAAACACCTGCAGAGCGAACTTTCTGAGATCTGCTACTGGAAGTCTGCGATCGAACTGACATGAGCGTCGTGGGAAAGAACTGAGAGGCGGGCATGGGGACTGCCCACTATATACAGTCATGCTGATGTCAGTCACGTGACGTTGGGTGGGTGGTCCCCCGTCAGGTATTGCTAGAAAAGTCTGCCGTGCGGCCCAACACCAGGTGGTGCCAGTCCTATATGTGATGACCTACTGAAGGAACCCTCTCAAAGTAAGATCTGCTCTATCTTTTGGTCCTCCAGTTTTTGTAACTTTTGTTTAGTAAGCTGTAGTTGGGGCTTCAGGTTAGTCTTCCCCCTACTGGACGCGGGCCTGTAGCCGAGTAAGGATAGCATATAATTCTGTTTGTAGGGCCTCCCTTGCTTTTTTCTTCTTTGCCGCATATGTAATTATCTCTCCCCTGAGTACTGTTTTAAGTGTATCCCACTGTATAGCTCGAGAAGTCTCTGCCAAATCATTATCTGTCAATATCAGGGGAACCATCCAGTTCACCAAGTGACTAAATTCTGGATCTTGAATATAAGACAGATTAAAACGCCAGAAGGAATGTTTTTTGGGTTTATCTAGAGCTAGGTTAAGCAGGAGGGGGGCATGATCCGAGAGGTTTGATGCTCCTCCCAAGATATCCTGAACCAGTTCTAGCGATACAAAAAAGTAATCTAACCTGGCTGAGGTGTTGGTTTTAGAAGAATAATGAGTATACATTCTAATAGGGGGGAAAAAATGCCGCCAGACATCAGTCATGCCTAATGTGGGGAGAGTTGCTTTCAAATATTTTTGTATCAGGGAGGCTCTATGTCTACAGGGTAGTGAGGTGTCCATTGTAGGGTTTAAGGTTACATTAAAATCTCCACCTCGTATATAGGGGCCTTCTGCTATGGAAAGAAAATCATCTAAAAATGTCCAGGCCACTGGGGTTGAACTGCCTGGGGGGGAGACTGACTGAGGCCAGGGTTACCTGGGTTGAATATAATAAGCTCACCACTATAACATATCTACCTTCATTATCAATGATTTGGTTTTGAAACTGGAATGGGACCCTCTGTAGGACTAGGACTGCAACTCCCAGTCTGCGCCCAGAGGGGTGGGAGGAGGCCAGTACAGTATGAAATCCCCATGATTTAAGCTTAGCATGCTCTGATTGAGGGAGGTGTGTCTCTTGGAGGAGGAGAATAATATCCGGTCTGTCTTTCTTAAAAAATTGGAGTAACATTCTACTCTTAATTGGGTTATGGATGCAATTTACATTAAAAGACAATATACGAGATGAGTTAGCCATTTCCAGGGGTGTAACAGTTAGCTATACCATAAGGGTAAAAATGTCTTCCCATATTTCTCCTTCCTCTCAGGCAACAATTGGGTGTATATAGAATATCTCCACTGCCTTCTGTGAGTCCTATAAGAACACTTCATAGTACCTTCAGATAATGGACTAATGACCATCTGAGCCACTAAGAATGTGTCCCAGTATAGAGCCTGAACAATCAGACTACACCTGCGTTGTATAACATAGTGTATCCAAAACATGTGAAACTTGGCCAACAGGGCACAACCATGAACATTTAGGAGCCTATGGAACTCCTCCAAACTCAAATAGAGCCTAAAATTACTATCAAACGTCCAGTATTCAAGATAATATCGCTCTGATATGAAAACAAATGTGGCTTCCAAGGTGGGGGAGGACTGAGAGTCTCTCTCCCTGTTCCCTTCAGAGAGATAGCAATATTGTACCACTCTCCTACAGGTTCGGGGGTATGTCTGTAGCTTTGTCCACGCCAGGTCCCCTGGAGACCAAAAAGATCCCAACCAAAAGTATACAGTAGGATAAAAACAACAAAAAAAGGGTAAGGGAACATATAAATGCCTGATTAAGATCAATGGTGTAGAACCCAGGCGTATAATCTCACCACCCCCCCCCCAAAATCAAAGATCTGTTTTATTAATTTGAACCATAGAACATATAAGTCAACCTCCAAAAACAGAGGATATATCCATTTTAGTCCCCAATGTGGAAGTTTCACTGATTTGTTTAAGTAGTCATGTAGTATGTCCAAATGTCCCGAAAATTATAATTTTTACACTGTGTACATCTTGCAGGGCATATATGTATGAAGCATTTCAAAACCTTGTCCACTTTTAAAGTGAGAGAAAAAAAAAACAAAAAATATGAACACAGAGATGCTCATACGCAGTCAAGAAATAATTATGTCTCATATGGCCGAGCACGCCAAAATAATGTTCCACTCTGTTCCAAAAATCAAGCCAGAAATGCCCCAAGGCTCCACGCCCCTCACAGTGAAGAAAGGACTATACAGTACAGTTAATAATTAATCCCCAATGTACTTAGTACCAGGGAACTGGGGGGATGAGGGGTCAAAGGAGGAGATAAAGCCCTCAGGGCATATCCCAAAAGTGACTGCATAATTCCCCTTAGATTTAGGGGGTTACATATGTGGCCAGCGGTCTAGAGTCAGGTCTGCCTCATCGGGCCCTGGCAGAGAAATCCCTACCAACTGGCCTTCCCTCCCCCCAAACCTAACCCACTTTCCCATACCTGGCCCTCAGCAGTTCCTACTGAGGGAATGAAGCAAAAAGCAGGGCCTGGGAGGTAATCTTTAACTTCAGGTAGCTGGAGAATTATTCTCTACTCTTCGGAATTGCGCTAGGCGTTGCTTTGGTGCCAAGTTCTTGCTCTCAGCGCTGTTTTCCTTCCCTCTCCCAGTGTTGGATTTTGGAACTGTCTGCCAACGTGATGGCTGAGGTTGTGAAGAGGGCCGGGGACGCTCTGCAAATACCAGGCCATGTTGCGTCAAGTCCTCTCGTGCCTCTGAGGAGGTGAAATATTATTTTTTGCCTGATGGTAGATGTACAACCAGCCTTGCAGGGTAAGGTGTAGTAAATTTGAGACCTTGCACTTTCAGAGTAGGTAGCAATGGCAAATAAGCTCGATGTTGCCCCATAGTCTGTGGTGCATAGTTATGGTCGATGTAAAATAATTTTTGCTGATGAAAGATCTTTTGCTTTCTCCAAGCGGTCAGTAAAACCTGTTCTTTAACTGAATAACTATTGAATCGCACTATACTTGAGCGAGGGCTAGCATTTGCTGAGGTTTGTTTTGGGGCAAGTGCCGAACACGCTCCAGATCCATGGCCATATCCTGTGGTAAATCAAGTGAGGACCTGAGCAAGGTAATAGTGAAGTCCTTAGCGTTGGCTCCTTCAATGCCCTCTCATATGCAATATAAGTGAATGTTTTTACGTCTGGCACAGTTCTCCGCATCTTCCTGACGTGCAGCAAGTAATTCTTGTTCTTGTAAATGTTGTACCTAGGTTTCCAGGGCATACACCGATTTTCTGTGGCGGTGATCTGGCGCGCCGTGTCATCATCTCTCTGTTCGAGTAAGGTGACATCCCGGTGTATTTCCCTATATGACTGCTTGACATCTGCTCGAAAAGCACACAGTTCATGAAATATGGTGTCAAGTTTGATTTTTTTCTTTGTTTTTTAGTTTTGGTGTACGCTGAGAGAGACTTGTGGTTTTTGCTGAGGCTGGTGTAGGCCACGATTGCGTAGTTTCAATATCTGAAGCTTCAGTGTCCGATCCCGCAGTATCCTCTGTATAATCCTCCATTTTCCGGATAGATGCAGGTTCACCATTTCCGGTACCCTCTTGTTCATGTTTTTGCAGGAATTCAGTTGAATTTTGTGCAACTAGAAAGAGGGGTTTTGCTTGGGGGGAGTGACAGCAGTTCGTCTAGGCGACCATTAACCTTGCAAGCGAAACCGGAAGTCCATTTCGATTATTACTGTGCTTTGATTCATCACCTTGAATACTGATTTAAAACTGTACCTTTCAATATAATTGAGGTGCTATAAGCAGTCATCAGATGCATGAACTGTGCATGTTTGACTATCTGTGGCATACTGTTTCCGACTCAACCTGTAATTTCACAGTGTAATTGTCATGATGGTAAATGCATTTCTGGCAAGCTGCTGTGTAATTCAGGTGTGCGTTTTCTGTTGTTATGGTTCCTTATAACTGTGAATGCTGTAGTACTGTAAATCAGTGGGGATCACAGGGAGTATCCAGTGAGCACTGTGGTCACTACAGTGATTGTCTTGTGCCAGCTGTCCATGTACTGATGTGGGATGCTGTACCCAGAAGCCCCCCCACCCTTGCATGATGAGTGCGTTATAAGTGTGCTACTGTGTTATAAGCAATGCATTTGTATTGTGATACCAGTGTGTCCCCTGGAATTCTAATACGCATACAGCTCCGTAACTGTACTGTAGCATGGTCTGCAGATACCATAGTTGCTGTACTACGTATATTACATCACATCTTTCATGTAATAACAGGTATCCAAACTACCTAGATGCACTCTGTGATATAATACACAGGCTTGTTCCACCCCCACAATACCTCCCAGTCAGTATGTAGTGTGTTGTTATTACCATTCAAACATTCATATTTTCTGCCAGCATTAGCAGCACGTGTCATACAGGGTGTGTGGCACAGGACTTCTGTCCACACCAGCGACCACAAGTGTTTGCTCAGTTATTGTTCGTTTACTGTTGACCCTTCTTCGTGACATGTTGTCACTGACAGCATAGACTTCTGATAGTTATTTAATACTGTTTTTGTCACTCAAGGTTTGACACCCTCATGTTTACAGAGGTTGCAAGTGAATAGGAATGATGTAAACTTTGGTGGTGCACTGGTCAACCTGATCTGTAGTTGCAGGTAATGAACTGTTTTGGGTGGGTGTGCTTACCATGAGGAACAAGAATATGTGGCAAACTTTTACTGTCTATTTGGGGTATTCTGATTAGTCACTTGATAAAGTGTGCTGTTTGCTGTATTGCTGTCTGTGTTATGTACACACTGTAGATGGTGGGTACTGGTTCTTGTTGAGTATGTTGTTATCACTTTTTCTTTCGTATTGCTCTTTGTGGTTTCTATAGCTGTAATCTACAGAAGCTGTCAGTTATATGTCCTTTCTGATGTGCTGTCAATCATCCCAACATCCGAGTTATGTTCAACAACAGCTGTGCCACAGCCATAGAGGTGCTGTGACACAACTGTTATTGAACATTGTAACTCCGAAGTTTCGGTTGAGCATTTCTTGTGATGGACATGTGTTTCCTGGCTGGCACCTGACACAGTATGTTGTGTGTGGTGCCTGTTTACATCACTGCGAATAGTGTTCCTCAATGTGGTTTGCTGTGTAGTGGGTCATAGGAATGAACACCAATCAGGGATACTTTATATCACCACTGTGTGATGCAGATCATCAGTGCTGGAAATTTTAACATTATCAATTATCTGATGCAACTGTCTTTACAGTATATTAATAGTGGTCTGAGGAGTAATGTCATCCCCTTTTTTGTCGGTGCCTCTGAGTGCACCCCGCCTTGATTCTCCTTCACCACCTGCCATCCCATACTGTAGCCCTCCCAAGATAACTCAATGTATCCTTTACTTTTGTGTGCGTACTCTCTTTCTGAAAGAATATATCTACCCAGCTGTTTCTTTTGCCCTTGGTCCCAGTTATTCTGTGTGTCTGTGGTGGTGAGTTTCCCTGAACACTTATCCGGTTGTCCAAGATACCGTTTTGGCACTTTCTGTTCCATGAGCATCAAGTTGTCATATTTGTGTGTCACTTTATTTTTGCATGGGCGTGTCGATGCATCACGTCCCGACCACGTACTTACTCCGCCCAGTGCTTCCAAACTAGACCATGCACACCCTCTGGGAGGGAATTATTTGAGTGAATGCTCCTGGTACCTGGGCTCTGTGTGTGAACCTCGGTTAACAGTGTGTTGAGCTAACCACCTCGCTCAATGCCACGCTGCAGGCCACAGTTACTGTTTCACTAAAGAAATGTCCCCCAGAATGATACTGTGTCACATGCGGTAACATATTGTCAGTGTCTCAGTGTCAGTTGCTCAGCAGGCAGCACACTCGCCTCTGAGGCCAGGAGATCAGAGGGCTGTGGGTTCAATTCCCACATCTGGCACTTGGGTTAATAACCCAATACTGACACTGTAGTGCAGCATGAGAGGGGTGCTGCACTTCTGAGGTGCCGTCTTTCGGATCAGATGTTAAACCGAGGTCCCATCTGCCTGGATTGGTGGTAGTTCAGGGGAATGGTAAAGATCCCATGGCACTTATCGAAAAGAGTAGGGGAATCTCCCTGGTGTCCTGGCCAAATTTCCCTCATTCACTATGAATTGCTTATCATCTGTATTCCCCCCCCCCGGTCGCCCCTGAAAAAGGGACTTCTAGGCCAAATGGGATTACCGGGTCAACAAAATTCAACAAACAAACAAACATATTTTCGACAGTCCAATTGAGAACAGTTTGTATATCACCGGTTTTGTGGGTGTCTATAGGTTTACAGTACATTAATATGTACTGCCCTACCACTGTATCCCTGTGGCATGCAAACTTCATTAATTCTTTTGCTTATTGCTATGAGTCATGGGACTGTGCCTTATTATCACACCTGTGCTGCCAAGGATGACCTACATTCATTTGATGTTGTGATTGTAATGTGTTTTATTTGTGTTACTGTCCGTTTGTCTGACTGTGTGTTTGTCCTATGTCTGCTACTGTCTATATGCTTTCATCTTGTCTCATGACATTCTAGTTCTCAATACTGAGCTTTGTATATTTTCCAATGTTCAACAGGAAGGGCCTTGCCGTGCTATACTGCCTTTCCTCATACTTCGGAAACATTTTGTGCTGTGTAGTTTTGGGTCATTCTGAAGATCATCTGTTGCTGTCCTTCATACCGTATGCGCTGAGTTGAAATGGTAAAGAGCAGTACATATACGTGGTAAGTATGTAACGTGTGTTTTGCAATTGTTATGTCACCTAGATTTCCCAGTGGTGTTGACGGTTAAGGCATCTGTTCCTTACCTTCTGCCATGCTGGAGACCTGTGTTTGTGGTGCAGGTTGTCTGCCGTGGGTCAGTTGTGGAGGTAGATGATTTAGCATCTGTAGGACACTTCTCCTCTCCTTGGGAGGGGTGTGGACAGAGTCTGCTGCTTGCTTTGCCCCTAGCTTTGGTTGCAGGCTTGCGCAACAGACCCACAGATGTATGTGGCACATGTGGGGGGGCAGATGACCGTAGTGCTTCACTCGGAATAGTGCATGGCTCATCCAATGGCGTCACTGCCTGCTCTTGCGCCATGGTCTGGGGATCGGAACAAAAGGAGGATAAAGTAATGACATGCATGATGATGCCTGGCCCCTCACGGGTGCCACGCCAGGAAATGTGCCACCTCGCTACAGGCCCTCAGGTGAGTCCTGTGGACGCTGGGGTGATGTGGCTGAGTGGGCTGTAGGAAGGTGGCTGGTTCGGAGTAGTGAACTGAAATTGTGAAAAAAAGGTTATGCTACCTGTGGTTTGCATGTCCCACACTGTCTGATATACCTGTCTCGTAACAATCTGTATTTCTTCTTAACAGGTACACATGTGGAAACTGTAACATCATGCAGGACAAGCTAGAATGTCTGTACTGCATGGAGATTAATAGAATTGCATATCAAAAAAAGGACGTGGAGGTGCAATGTATCACACTTCATTCTGGATTCGAAAATGTGGTGCTTGACCCGTATGTGCTCCAAACCACATACTACAGTTATCACCAGCGTTACAATGGTGGCAATATGCCGGCCCAGTGGTGCTGAGGGTTGAGGCGCTGGATGCCACACCTCACACCATGCCGGCGACCCGGGTTCGGGAACGAGCCTGGGTCGTCAGGGGTCAGCAGGGGAGGAGAAGGATTGAGCGTCCGTAGGACTGCTCTCTTTCTCTGGGGAGGGCTGCCATAGGTGCTCTGGTGATGGCTGGGGGTGAGCACTGGGACAATGATAAGACTTAAGGGGACATGCTGGGGCTGACGCCTGGATCGGAGTGCGTGAGGAAGCGCGTGCACTCAGGACCTTAGGCGTCATTGCACGCCACAGTCGTCGGGGGAAAGAAAAACCGGAAAATAGGGCACCAGTCGCGGTGGCATGATGGCCGTCTCCATAGGGGGCTTGTTTGGCGACGAGGGTACATGGTAATACTGGATCCTGAATCAGAGGGGTTGAGCTGGGGGGGAGAGTTCCCCTCCACCCCACCGCAGGGGACAAGCTGTGGGGGTAGCTGCGGGACCGAATAAGGAGCCGAAAGAGAATCCCTGGAGATGGCGGCCTGAGACCTAAGGAGGATGCCTGATGCAATGAGGTAGGCAGACTGTGGCCAAGGGGCAAAAAGAAATAACTAAAAAAAAAACAAAAAAAAAAACAATGGCGGCAATGCCCACCAGGAATACATGAGTAAGTATATGTAGCGTCAAAGGTAGTGGAAGGGGAACAGGTTAATGCATTAATGCACAATATGTATTAGTTTTCACACAGGAAGAGGAAGGTGAGGGTCCACTGCTACAAAGCAGGATGCAAAGATAGGCTGTCAATACTGCATTGAAGTTGTAGACACATACAAGCACTTTGCAGAGTAAAGGTAAACAATGTCATGGGACGTGAACGAATACACACTTGAATATTTAATTACTTCAGGGTGGCTTCTGGCAACAACAGTAGCAGCACAATTCTGCTGGTATGCATAAACCTTGGAAGTACAGGATTACTGTAGGTGGGCTGTTACGGTAACCCTCCACGTAGAAAAGGGATCATACAGCTCACTGGGAACTATGCCTCAGACGTTGATTGCAATGTAGTGTATACTTTAGTAATAACAGTCGCTGGAAATGACAGTGTTGCTTCTTCAGGCTACTGTGCAGCAAAGTCAAAGGAAGCAAGTATGCACTGCAGGACATACTAAAATGCCACCAGAATAGGTCTTATGGTCTTTCGTGTCTGCTTGATAGTCAGCACCCATACCAGGCGCCCATTTTGCTGCCTCCCCACTCCCTTGGGTTTCCACATCCCCTTTCCAGGATATTTCCCCAGTATTGGACTTCCTCAGCTTCACTCCCCTCCCATACCTGTCCCAGCTTCTCTTGAACCCCTCCATAGTATCAGCCTCCCCACCCATTGTGCAGTGCATTCCATGGTTCCGCCACCCTCTCAGTCAAGTGACACCTACTCCTCTCCCAGTATCCCTCCCGGTTCTACCGTGTCTTCTGGTTGTCCCCGCCCCCCTTTTTGTATTTGGAACACCCCATTGAGCCTCTCTTATTAATCCCCTTTATGTACTTAAAGACTCTATCATGTTCCCCGTTCCCCCTCTCCTTCAGGGTGTACATCTTGAGCTCCACAAGCCTCTCCCCATAGGTGCTTTCCCCCATGTCCTACATCATCTTGGTTGCCCTCCACTTGACCCTCTTCTGGAGTGCAATGTCCTTTTTTTAGGTGCGTCCTCCAGAACTGCACATAGTACTCAATGTGTGGCCTAACCATGCAGTTATACAGATGGAGGATCAGTTCCCTCCTTCTGGAGGTAATCCTCCCCCAGCGATGCATTCCAGCATCCTATTGGCCTTGGCTGCTGCCCTCGTACAAATCTCAGAGTTGTTGAGTTTAACATCCACCACAACCTCCACATCCCTCTTTGCCTTTGAGCCTTGCAGTGTGTCCCCCCCCCCCCAGGGTGTACACTTGGCCTGGGTTTGTGACCCCCAGGTGTAGAACCCTGTATTTCCCCGCACTGAACATTAGTCACCACTTACTGGACCACCTCTCCAGAGTCTCCAGGTCCTCCGGCGGGGCCACTCTCCCTCCTCCTCATCCACCACCACTCCCAGTTATGAGTCATCTGCAGATAGACTCATTTCACTCCTGACAGCCTTCCTTATGTCAGAGATATAGGTGTTAAACAGCAGTGGCACCAGGACTGATCCCTGGGGGGACCCCACTAATAGCCTTCCTTGGGGATGAGACTATCCCCTCCAATCTCCACCCGCTGAGTATGCTCCAAAAGCCAATTTCCTATCCACCTGATCATCTGCCTTCCCACCCACATTTCCCCCAGCTTAGCCAGCAGGACACTGTGGGGTACACAATGAAACCTTGCAGAAGTCCAGAAAGAGGACATCTACTGGCCTACACTGGTACAGAGCACTTGTTACCCAATCGTAGAATTACACAAGGTTTGTCTGACATGATGTTCCCAGGATGAAGTCATGCTGTCCATCATCCAGGTAACCCATTTGCTCCAGCTTCCCCCAAAGCCTTTTCTTGATAATACCCTCCATCACCTTGCCCACCATGGATGTCAGGCTAACGGGCCTGTGGTTCCCCATCTCCTCTCTGAATCCACCCTTTGTGGGTAGGCACAATATGGGCTACCTTTCAGTCTTGGCGTACCCACCCCGTCCGCAGAGAGATGTTGAAAAGACCCACAAGGGGGGGTGAGGGACAGGACATCTGCCAATTCCCTCAGCATCCTGGGATGCATTTCATCCATCATCAGAGTTTTCTCTCTTCTTAGGGACCTAAGGGCTTCCCTCACCCTGTCAACTGTGATTTTAAGCTCACCATCCTTTTCTGCCTGTTTTCCCTACCCCTCACCCTCCCTAGACTCGGCTGGGCTCCCTGCCTGTAAGGCTCATGCCTCTTTCGCAGGTGCACAATCTCTCCCATCAAGAGGTGCAGCCCCCATCCCCTCTGGTAAAAACTGAGTCAAAGTACTCATTTAGTATGACATCCTGCTCTCCCGCCTCCTGTGGCCATCCCTCCCATCCTAATCCTGCTAATCTGCCCCCTCACTTTCCTTTTTTCCACTATATATATGAAGAACCCCTCTTTCTCACTCCTGATTCCCCTGGCCAAGGACTGCTCTTTCCATGCCTTAGCAGATTTTACCACTCTGGTGACCCTTCTGGACATCAGGTCATATTCCCCCGATCCCTTTCTCTACTAGAGCACCCGAAGTGCCTAAAGGCAGCCTTATTTTCCCTCATTGCCTCCTCACTGCCTCCTGATCCTCTACATGTCCACAGATGTGGTTTTCGGCCATACCTAAATTGCACCTCACCCTTGCACAGTACTTGGTAGCCACCTGTACCCCCCAATGATCTCCCAGCTACTGTCTGCATCCATGCCTGGCCTTATCTCGTCCAAATAACCTTTAAGAATCCTTCCAATGCCCCTGCATTCTGCACCCCTAAAGTCTATTACCACCATCTTTGTGCAGTTTTCATCCTCCCTAGGTCCGGCAAAAACCAGACTGTGTCATGATCGCTCGCCTCCAGGCCCCTAATCTGGTCACTGTCCGCTAGAAGCATCTCCAGTATCCGGTCCTCTGTAGTAGGCTCCCTCATTTGCTGGAGTAGGAATGTGTCATGAAAGACATCCTGCAATCTCTGCTCCCTGACCACTGGGGATGTCATAGTCCCCAGTCCATCACAGGCATGTTTGGGTCCCCATCACCACTACCCTTCCCTTGCCCAATCTACAGTGGCCCATAATATTTGCCACGAGGCCCTCTTCCAGATCTCTCGCCATCGGAGTGGTCTGCACACCAGCCCTACTTTACTCTTTTACTGTGGTTTGCAGGGTGACCCAAATCGCCTCCATGTCCCCCTCCACCTCTCCAATACCGATGCCATTTTTGACCATCAGTGATACCCCTCTCCCTCCCCATCTTTCCTGAACATTGTGTAGCCTTATCCCAGTTCCCTCTGGACAACTCCAGATGTCTGCCTGCTTATTTGGAAGTTATGCCTTTTGGGCCACCTATAACAGAGACCCCATGTGCCCCCTGGGTGCCCACCTTTTCTCCTCCCCCATGCCAGAGACCTTCGTACCTGGTGTAGCTACGTATGTGACTCCCTGCCCTCTACTTCTCCCACCACCTCAATATCTCCCTCCCATTTCCTTCATTTGCCTCCTAACCCCCTCAACCTTCTCTCTAAGCTGTGCCAGCTGGTAGCACACTGGGCATCACCTGAACTTCCAAGCCCAGTCAAGAACCATACCTTCACCACACCCTGCACACCCTACCAACTATTTCCGCTCTTGTGATATGCAGTCCTGTCCCCATCATAGCAAGTTTTGAGGACACAAGGCCCCCAATCAAATGCAAAAACATAAGCTTCAGTTATATCTGGGTTCAACTGGAAATGTCACAGAAACAAACCACCACCCACCAAGCAATAACATAGATAAAACTGGGTTCCCCAAGATCCAGAGCTACAAGGGATTAGACATAGACACCCCCCCTACCCAGCATGCAAGGTGCCAGTCAGAACTGTAGTTTTCCAATGTCCAAGCCACAAGCCCAAACCCCAAGTCCAACCCACTCCAACGCGTCAGCAGTCCACGCAGCTCAAGCATGTGTCACGCCCTATGCAACTGGCTCCTGCAGTAGCTCCCTCCATCGATGTGGCCACTGGCAATTACAGCTCCTCCGTGATCTTGTGAAGTATGAGAAATATGAATGATTTGCTTGACTTGTTCAAGTGGCAGGTTGATTTGGGGAGCAGTGCATTTGCAGTAAATAGGTGTCATAGAAGGAAATGCACAGTTTCACATACTCGGTACAGAATGAGATGTGCAGTGTGGTACTGGAAACTAAGGTTGTTAACTTGATTGGAGAGATGTTGACAAATATACAACATAGTGCACTGGTAAACCTGACACAGTTGTAGCCACACCCAACCCCCTGGCAAGGGTTTGGGATGCACCCTGCCCTAATGCCTATTCCAGCCTCTCTTGAACCCATCCACAGTTGTAACAGCCACATACTTAACGGGTAGCGCATTCCTGGGTTCCACCACCCTCTCAGTCAAATATTATATCCTTGTTTCTCCCCTTAGTCTTCCACTGACCAGCCTCATTGCATGCCCCCTGGTGAACCCTACCTCCCTCACTCAGCTGAAGCATCCCATCAAGGTTGACACTATTCATTCCCTTTAGATATCTGAAGACTTTGATCATATCCCCTCTGCTCCTCTTCTCCTCCAGCAAGTACAGGTCGAGCTCCTCAAGTCACTCTACGTATGCTATTGCTCTAGACCCTGTATCATGCTGTTCACCCTCCTCTGTACCCTGTCTAGAGCAGCAATATCCCTTTTTAGGAAAGGATGCCAAAACTGCATGCAATATTCAAGTTCTGGTCTAACGAGGCAATTATACAGTGGAAGGCGCACCTCTCGGCTCCTTGAGGTTATCCCCCTGGCTATGCACCCCAGCATTTTATTTGCTTGGGTCGCAGCCCTTTTGCATGGCTCTGAGCAATTCATTTTTGCATCCACCAGGTGCACTAATATGTCAGGTGTCCCACCATATTCCTTTACAAGAGCACAGACAAGATGTTTTGCCTTCTGCACTGTCAAGCCAGGTATACTGTTGGTCTCAACACCACCAGAGGGCTCCACCTCCACCCACACCCACCATCTGATCCCCCTAATCATGCAGTCACTCAAGAGAAGCACTCTTACTGCCTCTTTCTCCATAGGCATACTCGCTACCCCAATATCCCCCCTCCCCTTCCTACCTCGTTACCTTTTACGTTACCTCCCCTCTCTATCATGCCAATTTCTGTCCTGTCCATTCTGCTCCAGCCATTAGGCATCACTGACCTGACCTCCTTGCCACTTCCTTCCCTTCCTGTAATGGCATGCTGCTCCATCCACATATTTCCCCCTACAGCAGGTGCCCCCCTCACCAGTTTTGGATCCTCACAGCCCTGTCCACCTCACCCACTCCCTTCCCCCTACTGTACCCGAGTATATCACTGTATCTACCCCATGGAGAAGGGTTCCCCTGCCCCCTCCTCTTCCCCCTCAGTGACCTGTCCTCCAAAACCAGTTCCCTTCCCCCAGTGCAGCAGGGTCCATCTCTGTGGTCACCCCAGGGACAAGGGACCTCTCCAAGTCCCACTGTGGATTGCACTGCCCCCCCCTATTTCCTTCTCTCCCTGTAGCTACCTGCATATCCCCATCCCCTCGTATTACACCACTGTCCAATACTAGATCCTTCCTCTCCAACCATCCACGGCCTTACCACTCCAAGCTCCCCCTTCCTTGACATCCCCTTCTATCCCTCCCCTCCCTCTGCTTGCGTATCCTCTGTATCCTGCTCCCCCCAAGACTCTATGCCAGAGATTTGCTCCTCTGCCAATGTGTGCTGAGTCATTTTGCCATCCCCCATATACCAGCCTCTGCAGGAGCCTCCTCCGTTACCTGTTCCTCCCCCTTCCCCGTCTGTGCCAGTAGTGTGAATCTGTTGGTATGTTCTATGCTAATTGTCTGGACAATCCATGCTGGCTCACTCTCGTAACAGTTCTCTTTTGCCCATACCGCTGCCCTTTTCTCCTACCCTCAGTGCCCGCCCCCTTGTCCTTATTTCTCCTAACTTCATGCCATGCCCCTGTTCCCATCCTTCCTCAAGGGTCCCACTCCAACACCTCCCTTTATTTTAGCTTGGCCCCATGTGCTCATGCAATCCTTTACTGTCTACAGTGGAACAATGTCATTTTAGGTGTGAGCAACAGTAGTAAAATCCATGATGGAAACGTGTCCTTACCAGGAACACGTACAAAGGAAATATAACCTCCTGTCCCCTACTGTGCACTGTTCCGCAATTGGTGCAACAACATCCAAATAGTTATAGATTGACATCACTGACAGCAGCGATGTCAAAGATGGAGGCATTAAAGAAATGTAAATGGTAGGCTCACCTTTTCATGGGTAGATACCAAATCACCATGATTGTGGAGCACAAAAAAACCCCAAAACAAAACTGAATTGAAAACTTCATGGATAACAGCTCAGTAACAGTGTAGTGACACAAACCAACAAAAGTTTGTTTCTGGCTCTTCACTGGCATCGTGATGCTACCCCGTAGTCTCTATTTTCACTAAAGAAAGTTGGTTTTATGCAACAGCATGTAAATGACTTTGTATCTACATATGAAACAGTTGCGTAGTAGTGCAGTACAGCGCATGCCTGTGTCAGAAACCTGTTGTTTTTTGCTTGCTTTTGGTTCTTGATGCAGCCTTGTGTTGCATGGTGAAACATTGAAGAACAACCACAGCACCAAGAAGAGGAAGAGCACTCTGTGGCATCAGGGTGGTGTCAACACAGTACCACCGTCTGTGTCCTTCCCCTCATACAGTTTACAAGTCATGTAAACACACTGAGTAACTATAGCACGGTCCTGACAGTGATGGTCATACTGACAGTAAAGCACAATATGAAAATGAGCTAATGCTGTGCCCGACAAACAATAACAATGTGCTTTTGTGTTTCTATACAGGAAATATCAATACACGGCATATCGACAACTTGTGTGTTGGGTGTGAGGTTACTTGGGCAAGGACGTCCGTGTAGCCCTACCTGCCTGTGCGGTGCAGAGGATATGGGACCGTTACCCCAATGAGCCTGGTGTTGCATACACACATTTCAAACCGGAAAGGATCATGCCACCTTGAATCATCATTGTAATTATCTGTTATGGTGCCTTTTCATGTATGCTGTCACTTCACAGAGTAATGCACCAGTAATGTGTAACCATTCCAGAGTACACAGTTTTGCTCATTTTTGTAACTGTTAGTCCAGTTCACAGAATTATACTGTTGAAATAAAGCTGACTTCACGTGAGCTAAAAACAAGGCAATGGTTAGTCTGTACTTAATGCATGCATATGTTTATTGTAGTAATGCCCCAGGACAGGCATGGATCACTTATTCAGTAACAATTGCATCTTGTGTGCAGGTGCACATTAAGAAGCAAACAATGCCAACACATTTAAACAGTTGCTTTTTTAAAGGAAGTCAGAAGTCAATATCGATTAAACTTATGTGGTTGTGGCATAGCGCCTACGCACCAGTCTTACCTTTACAGTAATTAAGTGATTTTCAGCAGCCCTCCCCCTGTCTGGTCCCTATATACAGGGTTCCCTCACCACAACATTATTATGCAGCACTTGTCTCCAAGCGCTCTCAATTGCTACAAGTCAGAACACAGAATCATAGAAATTTGGGGGCATAAAACAGCACTCTTGTCCCATGTACTGTGCCCTATAACCACCTCCAAACTGACCCCCCCCCGAGAGACCAAAACATTTTGCTTCCTCGTCTGCAAGGAGTGTGTCCTATGTGAATGGAGAGGTGATGGGAGACCTGAATATGCCAGGAGCAGATTGGGGAACCATGGTGTCCACATCGAACAAGAAGCAGCTCATGTTGGACGTCTTCCAGGATGCATTCCTTGCCCAGCTGGTGACGGAGCAAACAAGGGAAGGGCACATCCTGGATGTGGTCCTGTCAGACGGGGAGCTCAATGGGGACCTAGTTTTTGGGGTCCCACTGGCAGGTAGTGACCATGCCACGGTTTGGTTCGCCCTAGAAGTAGGGGGCAGAGTAAAACAGACAAGAATGATAGTGGTAGATTTCAGAGGGGCTGACTTTGGGGGATGGCGCGGATCCTGAGGGGCTATCTAGATGGGATCAGGCAAAGCATGGGCATGGAGGCATGATGGGAAATGATAAAAAAGAGGACTCCTGGAGGCTACCGAGGACTGCAAGAGGGAAAGACTTAAGGGGACAAAGCTAGGAAGCCGAGTTGGTGGATGAAGGAGGTACAGGACGTGGTGAGGGAGAAAAAGGCTGCTTATAACCGATATAAATGCTCTCGGGGGGCTATATCCAAGGAGGAGTATGATATGACAGCCAGGAGAGTCACCAGGGTGGTGAGATCGGCTAAGTCAGGGGCGAAGCTGAGATAGGCACAGGGTATTAGAAGGCAGAAAAAGGGTTCTTTAGGTATATCAGGGAAAGAAGAAAGGGGAAGGGGCAGATCAGTTGACTCAGGATAGGGGCTGGGTGGGTGGAAGAAGTGGGAGAGAAGGTGGAGGTACTAAATTACCTTTTTGCCCCTGTCTTTACCAAAGAGTGGGGGAGGGCGGCACCGGTAGGAGAGAGGGTAGGGGATTAGGTGGATGAAGAGGGGAAAAAGGATGATGAAATACCCAGAGGTAGGGTGCTGAATGAACTCAGGCCCTAACAGGGGACAAGGCACCGGGCCCTGATGGGGTCCACCCCAGGGTGCTCAGGGAGCTGGCGGATACCCTGGACACCCCCCAACAGATCTTCTGAACTCCTCCCTGCAGTATGGGTGGGTACCGCAGGACTGGAGGATGGCCCATATTGTGCCTATCCACAAGCGGGGCCCGCAAGAGGAGCCGGATAACTACAGGCCGGTTAGCCTGATGTCAGTAGTCGGCAAAGTAATGGAGAGCATTCTGAAGGAAAGGACAGAGGGAGTGCTGTGGGCACGGGGTCACATACACATTCATCAGCATGGCTTTGTTAATGGAAGATTGTGCCAGACAAATCTGGTGGAGTTCTATGAAGGGGTGACAAGGGCGCTGGATCAGGGCAGGCTAGTGGTTGTGCTCTTTCTGGACTTCAGCTAGGCTTCTGACTCTGTGCCACATCATGGACTACTGGAGAAGCTGGAGGGTATGGGGTGGAGGGGTGGGAGGTGGATAGCAAACTGGCTGGCAGTGCAGGTACAGAGGGTGATGGTTGGGGAGCTCTCATCCTCAAGGTTAGTCGCGGTGGTGTCCCATAGGGGTGGGTGCAGAGTCCACGCCTATGTAATGCCTATGTTACAGACATCAGAAGTGGTATCAGCAGTGGGCTGATCCTCTTTGCGGATGACTATAAGCTGTGGGTGGTGGTGGATGGGGAGGAGGGAAAGCTGCATCTCCAGGAGGACCTGGAGACTCTCGGGAGGCGGTCACCAATCTGGATACTAAAGTTTAATGCTGCGAAATGCAGGGTTCTGCACCTGGGGGCCAAAAATACGAATAATAAATACACATTTTGGGGGGAGAGGCTGCAGGTTTTGAGGAGGAGAGAAAGACCTCGGGGTGGTGGTGGTGGATGTCAAAATGAACAACTCATAGCAGTGTAGAAGGGCGTCAGGACAAGAAAATAAAATGCTGGGGTGCATTGCCAGGGGGATAACCTCAAGGAGTCGTGACGTTCTCCTTCTGCTGTACAATTGCCTGGTTAGACCACACCTTGAATACTGCACGCAGTCTGGGCATCCCCACTTAAAGAAGGACAGTGCATTACTGGAGAGGGTACAGAGGAGAAGCGACCAAGATGGTACTGGGGCCAGGGGAAAGGCCCTACTAGGAGCGACTGGGAGAGCTCACCCTATACTCACTGGAGGAGAGAAGAGATGGGAGGAATATGATAGAGGTCTTTAAGGATCTCAAGGGGATCAATAAGGTAAGCCTTGAGGGGGTCTTTCACCTGAGGGAACCAGGGGCCACCAGAGGACACCCCATGAAGCGGATGGGGGGAGGCTGAGGGTGGAAACAAGGAGGCGCTACTACATTGAGAGAGTGGTGGAGCCATGGAATGCGCTGCCCAGGGAGCTGGTGGTTGCTACTACAGTGGGGGAGTTCAAGAAGGGCTGGGATAGGTGCAGGGGGAGGGTATATCTAGAAGCCCCGCTGGGAAATAGGGGTCCTTGTTGGGAGAGAGGGAGGTCTTAATCAGTGCCCTGCATAGGCACTGATCATCAGCGACTTGATAGACCAAATGGCCTATTTTGATGATAGTATGTTAGTATACAAACCCTTTACTTGTCTTTTCCACTCAGGTTCTGAACCCTTATGATCCTCTATGAATACTGGACAATGTTCTCGTGTTTCAACCTTCTCTTGTTCTCTCGCTCTCCTCTATGTATGTCCCAACACCGATGTGCACCTATCAGAATACAGTACTTGACTGGTTCTGGCTAGGACACAGCACTAGCTCTATGCATTTCTGAAATGAAAACATTATAGCAATGCAGTTCCATACACCATACAATACGTTGTTCATAAAAGAAAGCTTACTCGGTGAACCATTAGCTTGTCCACAACACGACTTTTTCTTCTAGGTGCACCATCTGATGCTTCACTACCTTCACACACACATTTATAGCCATTTCTAACAAGAGGTTTGGTTCTCTTTATTACAGGATGCACAGATGCGATAGCATGTTTTTCAAGCTTTAAATATTTAGCAAACCCCATTTTGAATTGCATGTGGTTGATGAATGAATCTGGTGTAAAATGAGCAGAGCATATGGTAGGTGACAGGGCATACTGCCAATCCCACTCCCTGTCCAATTCCACACAAGTAATCCATTTCTTAAAATGCTGGGGTGACTTGTCTCTTTTGGGAAAATCAAATAATGACACCTGAGCTGAAAACATTACTACAACCTGCTGCTACACAATAATTCACCATTTTCTTGGTGCAAATACTGTTTGGATAAGATTAAATTAAGTAACAGTGACTATCACTCAGATGACGCAGTCCTGAAGCTGTAATACATGTTCACAGTTTATGGCAGACTACAGTTGTGGGCGCATAAAAACCTAAAATTGTACTCAGATATGCAATATGCCTTCTAAATAAAAAATATGTGAAGCAGACTTTATGGCACCAAAAATACATGAACTGTGACACAGTACAAGTACTGTAATCACAGCAGTGCAGCACTATGCAACAGTTTACCTAAAAACACTGGGATGAGAACTTGAGGGAAAAAAGTAATTGCAATACATGTATTCCTGCATGAAAGGCAAAGAACGGCAAAAAATGTTTATAGCAATAACAGGACTGACGACTACTACGCAGGACCACTGCAAGACAAAGGCATGTATGTCTGACATAAAACTACACTGACTCACTACACAGTAAGAAAAATGACAGTACAACCTTTCCCAGTGCAGGATAATACACATTAATATTCAGTAAAACTGTGTGCAGGTAATGTGTCTGGACCACGATGACAGGGACTGCACAATGAAAGCAAGGCAGACTAAAGGAAAACACAGGTCACCACACAAAAGCAAAAATAAACAAAACAAGCATTTGTCAATGCCAAGTGTTGTCTGCTGTCATTAGCAGTGGAAGTGCAATAGTTAGACAGATGCGGTATAGGAATGGCAGTGAAGTATTGAACTGACACCAACTCCACCCCCACCCTGCAGAGATGGACAGGCATTGGGGTGTGCCTTTGGGTTGTCACCCATAATGGTCACAACATTTCACCTCACCCTACCCTGCAGACACAAGTGTTGAGGTGTGCTTTGAAGTGTTTGGGCTTTACACTCACCTCATTCCATAGGGAAATACACTGAAATGGGTGCAGTATAGGAGAATGGGGTGAACTCTGGGGCCAAAGGGTTCAAGGTGCACCTCGATGCCTGCCACTGGCTGCAGAATGGGGTGGAATGGCATGAGCAATACTATCGACAATCCCAAGTCACACCCCTGACGTCAATTAGTCCCTGCAGGGTAGGGTGTTATGGTCGAAAACCCTAACACCCTGGGCGTTTCTTGGTATTTTTACTCCAAGTTTTCAACATGGGCTTTTTGTGATCCAACAGCATGAACAGTGACACTATCAGTTTGTTAGCGGAAAGGTGATTTTGCACAGTGATTCCTCCATTTGGCGCCACATGTGCGAAAACACATTTCGAACAGGATATGAAAAATGACAGCTGTACTGTTCATGAGGAGGTGTGAAAAATGGCAATGTTGAAAATTTGAAATGAAAATATAAAAAAACTGGTGAAGTCACGAGTGTGCGTAGAAACTGCGCAACACACACCCGTAATGTAATTATTTTTATGATTTTTACAGCAGATTTTCAACATAGGCATTTTGGGACCTCTGCACATGAACAGTGTCACTGTGATTTTCTTAATCTATTTCAAACACTGATTTCCAGCAACCATGCTATTCTGTGCTGGAAGTACGAAACACATTTTGGCCAGGGTGTGAAAAATGACAGCTGTACTGTTCATACAGAGTGTGGAAAATGCTAGTGCTGAAAATCTGGACTAAAATATTACAATTCGTGGAACTTACGAGGGTGAGTGGAAATTGCACAATGCACGCCAGTAACACAGTCATTTTATGAACTTTTGTCACCACATTTTTAACATAGTCTGTTTAAGACCTCTACTCATGAATAGTGTCACTGTGATTTTCTTAATCTGTCCTGAGCATTGATTTTGCACCGACCGCACCATTATGCCACATGTCTGAAAACACATTTCAGGCGAGATGTGAAAAATGACAGCTGTACTGTTCATAAGGAGGTGTGGTAAAATGCCAATGTTGAAAATCTGCAGTGATAATAAAAATGCTCACAGTTACGAGTGTGCACAGGAACTGCACAACGCATGCTCATAAAACAGTCATTTTGGGAAATTTTTACCAAATTTTCAACATAGGGTTTTTGGGGGCCTACTGCATGAACAGTGTCACTGTGATATTCTTACTCTGTCCTGAACATTGATTTCACACACCGACCATGCCATTGTGCGCTACCTGTGCAAAAACACATTTCAGGCAAGATGTGAAAAATGACAGCTGTACTGTTCATAAGAAGGTGTGGTAAAATGGCGATGTTGAAAATCTGGAGTGAAAATATTAAAAATGCTTGAAGTCATGAGCGTACGTAGGAACTGCGCAACACACGCTCGTACTGTAACACAGTTATTTTGGGGAATGTTTTTACCAAATTTTCAACATAGGGTTTTTGGGGGCCTACCTCATGAACTGTGACACTGTCGTTTCATTAATCGGTCCCGAAAGGTGGTTCCGCGCAGTGACCGTGAAATCACCTTTCAGAGCCGAATAACAAAATGACAGTGACTGAGTTCATGAAGTGGGGTCCCGAGAACCTCATGTTGAAAATTTGGTGAAACAATTCCCAAAAATGGCTGAGATATGCACCAAAGTCGAAAAAAAAACACATTTATGCCATTATACAGCTTACTGGCATTTCTTCAGTTTGAGGTCGGCTTTGAAGAGTGCAGATATGTTCCTGGTCCACTGAAGATCATTGCGCTCGGGCTCCAGAGGTAAGTATGGGGTGAGGAGGTGTTTGTGGGGAGGTGGGATGCAGAGGGTGGGCACGGGTTGGGGAAGGGACCACTGGAATCAACGAGGGACCGTTTTCTAATTTACAGGTATATTTAAAAAAAAAAAACTTACAGGAAGGTTTTCTTTTTTGCAGGTCATATTTAATTTTGGCACGTTGGGGTGGACTCCCAGCGTGCCATCTGAGTGTTTGGGGGGCTGTAGCCAATGGGGGACTGGACACCCCCGTCGGCACATACCGAGTGCTGGGAGGGGAACAAGAGCTGAGGGGGATTGGGCACCCTCTCAGCACACAAGAAATTGGGGGGTGAGGGCAGCATTATGTCGATGGGCAGTGGGCTCCTCCATCGGCAAAATTACCAGGAAGGGGCATGCCGACAGGGGATTGGGCACCCCTGTTAGCACATATTAAGCGCGGGGGTGGAAGAGCCAAGGGGATTGGGCACCCTCAGCACACAACAAATTTGGGAGGGGGACATTATGCTGACAGGGAGGCCTCTGCGTCGGCAAAACTGAACTGGAAGGGGCATGCCAACAGGGGATTGGGCACCCCATCAGTTTTGTTTTTAATTGAAATGTTTCACCAGGAAGGCACACTGAACGGGGTGGCGTGCTCGTCGGCTTCTTGGGACTGTGAGAGGCCAATGGAGAAGTCTATCGCTATGGAAACACAGCACAATGGGAGCTGTGTAATTGGCTACTGCAGTCAGGGATGCCCCAAAGCAAAAACAGCTGATTGCATAGTGACAGGGTGCTCCCTGATTGCAGCATCTCAGTTCTTTGATCTAGTGGTCTGCTTATTAACTGCCGGTGATCGACAGCATGCTCCTCTATTGGCCAAGGCAGAGACTAGCCCCTGAATGGGCTGCTGCCATTCGGCACAACACTGTGCTGAAAGAAACCTGATGCAATGTGTTGCTTGCACATGCGTGCAAGCAACACAAAAATAAATCAAAGCAAGTATTTCCCTTTGCAGCAATATATATATGTATGAATGCTGCCAGAGAAATAAACTTAACATAGCGATGTCACAGTACAGATCTGGATATACATGACACTGTGAGAAAGCAAGCTCAGCACCACCCTGACACTGACTGCCTAATATGAACTGTTGGAAACAGTATGAAAAACGAAGGATTTGTAGCACACTCTGTCCCCAAACCAGCACTTCACATCATATGCCCCACAAAATAATAATTTTTATATCTTTCACCATGGGATCTCACAGCACAGATACACACTTCAAATGTGGGTGCCAATGAATACACTTTTCCCGCATTTGCAGCGATTCCTGGCATGACATGTCACGGAGCGGCCGCAATGCATTCTGGGAATGGCCACCAAATGTAAACACTGAAGAAACTGTAAAAACAAGGGCTACTAAATAAAGTCATAACTCAGCACAGGAACGTCCAATTTAAATATTTTTTTTATTTTGAACCGGAAAGCCTCCTCTATTGACTAATGTACAGCTATACTGGTAAATGATACCTTACAACTTTACATTAAAGAGGAACTTTCATGATGGACCAAAACGTGACAGCTTGTAGTCATTATGCAGTACTAGACCTGAAATGGTGTGTGCATTTGTTATTTTTGGCCAAGGTTTACTCTGCCTTCCATATTTTGGATTTTTTGAGCCCTGCTGCACTTGCCATTGATGTTTAGCTGCTGGACTGCTAGCTCCTGGTAACATCATTGTAGGATAGGGGAGTGACTCACACTGTGCAGTACCATGCAGTCGAAACAATGTTGTGAGGGAAACCTACCAGAACTCAGCATACATACTGAGTTCCCCCTCCCCCAAGACACCGTTAGCAATGCATTATGCCAAAATCCAAATGCCTTGCCAGTATGTTTTTTTTTTTTTGTGCGAAACTGACTCTGCCCTACAGTGATGTCAGTAGTAAAACCCTAGGTCCACAGTAACACCAGGCTTGCTATAGAAGCTCTGGTACACTCTGCAGTTTTTAGCAGCTCAGAATGCAAAACTAACTGCAGCAGACAGAAATGAAATGCAATTCCAGAATCAATGCAAAAGGGGTATTTATTCATGAAAGTTAAAAGGACTGGTGAAGGTCCTCTTTAATTACAGGCTGATTTACATATGAATAACTCTGGACTGCAAAGACTCACACATAAATACAATCGCTCACTCAGATTAGCTTTTTATGGACTTTCAGATATTAAGAAACCCTCTTGATAACAGTTCCCTTTAAATGACACATTCAATTCTTCTTATTACCAAATGGCATACCAGAATTAAGAAATGCATGCACATTAAAATAAAATGTCGCCTGTTAGTTTAGTTTTAAAATGTTTCTACCTGTAATAATTTATTAAAAAAATGTGGAGGTGGGCTAAGTCAGATTTGAGGTAACAAGTTGATTCTCAGTTTCTCAGAAGAGGCCAGAAGGGGAAGGATTGAGATTCATTTCAATGCAGTGCAGTAACATTCATTGCTGTTTTGTTTAAACTTAGATTTGTGGGCTTTTAGTATTGTTATTTCTTTGCTGTTTTACTTAGAATTATTTTTGGGCTGTTGAAAATTGAAAACCTAGTTTGGTGTGCTTGTAGTGGTGCTGTTTTCTCTTGCTGACTTTACTCGCCACCTCCACCCTCCCCAGCCCACACTCTTAATTATATGCCTGTTAAATTTGATTGACAGGATCCAAGCACAGGAATAGTAGGGGTTGTGGAGTAGGAGGGGCATAAGGTGGAGGAAACTCACCCTCGGCACAACAAGTGTTTTGACTCATTTGTTTTTGTTTCCCTTCTTTATAAACAGGTATCTGAAGATCGTGGCAGGATTTTCAGGACAATTAATTAATAAAGAGGGAACTAAAAGGACAGCTTCAGTAACAGACAAGCACTGGAACAGCAGTTTAAGTGCAGTATAATGAGGGGAGTGGTGCAATGCAGTGGACGTGGGGCAGCCATATTCAGCCAGACTTTCTGGATGCTGAGATGCTGCCCTATCTGCAGGCATCTCTCTGGTCTGTGGAATGAGGTAGCCAGTCTTAGAGCGGAAGTAAACTGGGACAGGAGTACCTTTGCCCCTATGTAGAGACCACCCAGTCCAATGCCGATGCCACAAAGGATGGCAAGAACGAGGAGCACTTGGATGATGGTGGGCTCTGGGAGGGTTAGGGCAGTCAGGCAGAGGCACATCCCAAATCCTATTCACCTCCAGAACTTGTATGCCACACTGGCAAATGGGGACAACCAAACAGAGATACCCAGAGAAGTGGAAGGGGAAGGATGTGGAGGTCAACCAAGGAGGTGACCTCAGTGGGGAGAGTGGTGGACCCCAGAGGAGGAATAAGTGAATCCTGGTGGGGAAGTCTATCATAAAAGGGATCCAGCTAGGCACACAGGAGGGGGAGGACAGGGAGGTGAGCTGCCTACCAGGTGTCGTGGGATGGAGGGATGAGAGGAAGATCCTAAGGATCATCAGGAAGGCAGAACGGGAGGGGGAGCTTCGGAATGTCATTATCCACCTAGGTACTAATGACCTGGCAAATGAGGAGCCTAAGGAAGTTCAGGAAGAGTTTAGGAAATTGGTGAGGGGGTCTCAAGCAAGTAGCTACTACTGTCACCTTCTCAGAAGTACTACCTGTGGGAGGCATGGGACAGCATAAGGCCACATGCACCAGGAACTCATGGTTGAAGAACTGGTGCTTTGAGGAAGGGTTTGGATTCATTGATGACTGGGGACCAACCTGGAGGATGGGGACTTGTTCAAGCCTGACAGCCTGCATCTGTCCTGAAGGGAATCAAAGCACTCAATGATAAATTTAAATGCCACACGGACAAGCATTTAAACTAGCCAAGGGTGCGGCAGGCCAACAAGTAGCGTACCTAACTGCCCACCTCCCACAGTAGCAGTGGAACCACTGGGCAGGAGGAGTGGATCTGTCATCATGCTTTCATGTGTAACCCCCCTGCAAGTGGGGGTTCCCAAAAGACTTCCAGGAGCTTGCTTGAATGCTCCAAGCCTGAATGGTGTTTGGCATTTAAGCCATTTATCGGTGAGTGTTTTTAGAACCTCTGGTACTGTCTTTAAGAGCTGTCTGCTTGCAGACATAATTAGTTTGTATGGGGGACTGTGTGTTTCTTTGATTGAGTACCACTCGAGCTGCTGCCAATTCACTCCATTTTGCAGTCACTAGGAGTGCAAAGGGAACCTATCTGAAAGATGTAACTGTTTGCCAGAAATCATTTAGAGTAATAATGAAATTACAGTTTGTCTAACCTGCTTTCTTTACAGTCAGAACTGTGTCTGCCTAGTTCCCATTCTGGTTTTGAACTGCTGAACTGGACCAATCAGTGTGGGTAAGCTAGCTCTAAAATGGTGCCTTGGACGAATCAGAACTTGGACTCATAATCTGAGCCAGCCACAAGAGGATTGTATGGGCAGTGACTCTGGGAGATGTAGTTTAGACTTGGCACCTTTTGGACCAACAGAGCAGTCTATGTGAGTGACAGCCAATCCAGTCAAGAACTGGGAGGAACTCAAAGGAAGTGCCGGTTTTGTCTGTTGGAGTTTCAGTTGAGCTCTGGCAGAGAAGGAAGGAGCCCTGTGCTTTTCAGTGTGCAGTTTTAGTCGGGAAACATGGGTAAGGCCCAGAGTTCGGTCTGCAGCTTGTGTAACTGCTTGTTAGGACTGAATCTGTCCTGTGAAGAGAATCAAGGATATCTGAAGGTAGAAACCAGGCTCACCCTGTAGAAGACTGGAGAAATTGCTGAATTGCACTCGGTCTGTCAGGAACTGAATCTGCTGTGTGTTCTCCCGGGTATTGTGCAGTAGTGCGATCGGGATAGAAAGCAACCTGCCTGGTATAGTACTTTCTGTTTTACCATATAAATGTGTGAAGAGGCTTGGTTAGCTCAAGTGAATCCTGCTGCCATTAAAGGACTTTTGCCTGTTGCAGTTTGCCATATAAATGTGGGGAGTCTCGTGGAGCTCAAGAGTAGCCTGCTGACATTGAAGGACCTTTCTTGTTTGGAGGTCGTGAGTACTAATTCAGGTCACTCCTGTTGAATTGCCACATTGAATCCAAATGGAATCACTGTACTGCTGACTGTTTAAACTAATTTTTCTTTTCTCTGTGGGAAAGGGCCCTACCAGCTGCCACCGGTTTGGACTAGCCACTAGGGCTTGGGTACCCAGGGACAGTAACTGGTAGGGATAGGCCTGTCTGCACAGAGCCATAGGTAGATGAGTAAAGGATAGCTAATTAACCTGATTTCCTGTCCTTGTTATATTCTCCTAAATAAATCCGAGCTGCTTGTTTCAGCAAAGTTATACTGCCTGAGGTATTTGTCTATGTTAAAGTATTGTACTGTGATTGTTGCACTGTATCTTATTTTACAGGAGGTCCCAGTGCCTGAACCAGCCCTGGGGGTAAGTGTATACTGTGAAGGTAATTCTGATATATTGTGTGGGCCACTAGTGGGAAGAAAGGGGGGTTGCAGTGTCCCAGAGGGCTGTGACCAAGTAAGTTTAACTATTGCAAACCCTGACCTCTGGGTGGAGGCACCCGCCATTGGATCCAGGCCCCTCAACCTGTTAGTGGCAAATCAGGCAGGGGTAGTAGCCCTGGGATAGCGCCATCTAGGGTTACATCTTGGAGGCTCACCACTGGGATTGTGTGTCCTCTAGTGGCCATATTCTGAACCACTGTTAAGAAAAATGGGTACCCGACAGAAGTGGCTGTGCACGGCTGGTGGAGTGGTGTACTGGGAGGAGATCGACCCCCAAAATGCTATGCTTATACTGGACATCCCTTGGTATCAATACGGACATTGTACAGGAGTACTTTCCAAGGTGGAAGGTTTACAAAACCCTGTGGTGGTGGGTGGCATGCTAATCTGCTCACCCACACTTTTCTGGCCCTAGTAGAGTTTAAGGATCCCATAGATAGCTCCAAAGTGCCACAGACCATTACCCCAGAGGGAGCCCTCACTGCTTGGAGAGTGATAACTAAGGACAGTAAAGACCGGGGGAATGAGCCCCACCACTATCTGAAACTTTGAGGAGAAATTTGCTAAATGGTTGCTGGGAGAAGGAAAACTGTGGAGGACTTGAAGAAACTATTCTTGCCACCTGGGGTGTTCCTCCCCAACACCTCTCCTGCTCCAGTGCCCGTAATGGTGGCTGAACCAATGCAGACTCAATTTCTGCACCTGCCATTAGTCACGACTCTTACGAAGGTTGAGGATCTTCTCTGGCACCCTCCCAACCCCCCAAGGGGAGGATGACTGGGAGACCTGGATAGACTATGTTGCCCCCCAAGTGCTAGAATGGCAATGCTCGGAAGCTGAAAAGTGAAAGAGGGTTAGTGAGAGCCTCCGAGGTCCTGCCCTGGCTACCATCCGTGCTAAACGGGCCAGTAACCCTGAAGCGACTGCACAGGCCTATCTTGAGGCCTTGGAGAATGTGTATGGGAGCCCAGATTCTGATGAGGACCTATGGTGGAAGTAAGAAATGCACAACAGTACCAAGGGGAGTTGTTGTCTGTATGTATCTCGGCTGGAAAAATTGTTGCAGAATGCCTCAGAAAGGGTAGTTTGCCAGCGATTGAACTGGACCGAACCAGACTGGACAGAATCCTTAAGTCTGCCCCTTCTCAGAACTGCTGTTGCTTCAATTCGCCTGGCAAATCGACTGGAATCCACCCTCCTTGATGAGTTAATGAGAGAAATTCGAGGAGTTGAGAAAAGGCGACCTCGGAGGCCTGCACCAACAGCTGTGGCTACGACCCGAGTGACTGAGGTGACCCATCAAGTGAAGTTCAGGGCAGAGGTTGACAGTCAATGAGTGCTCTGACAAGGAAAAAGATATGTCACAGTGGGGGCGAACTGTTGAGAGAGATCCGAATTCAAAAACAGTCCCTTTATGAAGGCACGCCTGCAATTACGAGCCCTGACCTATATCCGACTGCATCTGCTATGGGGTGGGGTACCCACCCATGTATCTCCTGCTGATAAAGCTCCAAACTCAATTCCTTGACCATGGAAGTGGAGAAACTGACAAGATGTCTCCAAATGCTTATCACGCCGCAGACAGAGATGGCACCAAGGTTTCCAGTTAGTACCACCGCCCTGGCTCCCAGTGTGGCGCCTCGGCCAGCTCAAACTCCAGAAAGTATGTTTTGCTATAATTGGGAAGGATGGGCACATGAAGAGGCAATGCCGGTCCCAAAAGACACTGACAAAGTTGCATATAGGCTACAAGGAGAGCTTGAGAGAACAAATCAGTGGTTAAGAGGTGTACAAAATGATCCCAGTGAGGGCACCAAAATGCTAACTCACGTCTTTTGTGCAAGGTCAGTTGCCAGAGCCCCCACTACCGCCTCTCAGACTGGTCCAGAATAGTGGGTCCTCCATGGAGAACACTGTAAAGGTGAATGGAGTGTCTACAAGAGCTGTATTAGACAGTGGCTCCCAAGTGACAATTATGTTCCAAGATTGGTATCAGAAGCATTTGTCAGATGTACCCTTACAACCATTGGAAGGACTGCATGTATGGGGGTTAAGTGAGAAGGCCTACCCCTATTCCGGGTACATCCGAATTTGGCTGTCTTTCCCCACCTCCGTGGCTGGAGTGGCCGAACAAGTAGAGACCCTAGCCTTAGTGTGTCCCCCCACTGGACTGTATGATGGTGTCCCTTTGTTGATTGGAACAAATGCTCATATGTTCAGAAGGCTGGCACAGTTATGTTATGAAAAACAGGAGTCAAAGACTAGTAGAGCTTTAAGAGTTCTGGCTTTAATTAAGAAGGCCTATGAGGCACAGAGAGATGCTGAAAAAATAGAACCAGAGGAACCGGTCGGAATTGTATGGAAGAAGGATCCTGAGTCTCTGATCCTGGCGCCAAATGCCCAGTGTACCTTACAGGAAGAGGTCCGTATCAGAAAGGATGTAAAGAATAAAATATTAATGTTGGATGCACCAGGCGATGGAAAATTGCCAGAGGGACTGCTGGTCAAGCCTAGTATTTTGCCTGCTAGAGCCCATGCTTATGCCAGAAGGGTAATGGTCAAGTTCATAATGTGTCTGAAAGAGACATTCGAGTAAATAGAGGTTGCATCCTGGCTAATGTGCATTGTGCAGACACTGCAGTGCTACCCAGCAGCAAGAGTTCAAGGAAGAATGACAGAGTAACGCCTGACTTGTTTGATTTGCGACTCCCATTGCCAGCTGAATGGAAAGTGAGGATCAGTGAGAAGCTTGCCCAGAGAGACCAGGTGTTTTCTTTAAAGGAATGGGATGTAGGATGCATGCAAGGAGCTGAGCACAATATCCGGCTGCATGATGAAAGACCATTTAGTGAGAGGTCTCGGCCTGGCACCTGCTGACATAGATGATGTGAGACGGCATCTGCAAGAGATGTTAGCTGCTGGTGTAATACAAGAATCCAGAAGCCCTTATGCTTTCCCCATTGTGGTAGTGAGGAAAAAGAATGGGACAGTAAGGATAGTGTGGATTATCGCACCTTAAACCGGCGGACTATCCCTGATCAGTACACAATGCCCCGCATTCAGGATGCTTTGGACTGCCTAAACGGGAGCAAGTGGTTCTCTGTGTTGGATCTCCGCAGTGGGTACTACCAGATCCCGATGGCCCCAGAGGACCGTGAGAAGACAGCCTTTATCTGTCTGCTTGGCTTCTATGAATTCATGAGGATGCCTCAAGGGATTTCAGGTGCCCCAGCCACTTTTCAGCGATTGATGGAGCGTGCAGTGGGGACATGAACTTACTAGAGTGCCTGGTATACCTAGATGATGTTATTGTGTTTGGCAGCTCACTGGAGGAACATGAGAGCAGATTATTTAAGGTATTGGACCGACTGGAGGACTTTGGCCTTAAACTGTCCATTGATAAGTGTCAATTCTTTCAAACATCAGTAAAAGTATGGGACACATAGTATCCACAGGAATAGAGACCGACCAAGTAAAGTTGAGGCCTTGACCACCTGGCCACAGCCAAAAATCTAAAAAGAACTGCAAAAGATTCCTGGGATTCTGAGGTTATTATCAGCGTTCATCAGGACTATTCAAGAGTGATCCACCCTTTACTTAACCTTACTCAAGGGTATCCCCAACCCACAAAAATACCAAAGTCAGCATCCTCAAGACTGAAGAGTGTATTTTCATCCGAGTGAAGTATTTGGGCCCACTGGACTCCTGATTGTGAGACTGCTTTTCATGAGATCATATATCAACACCCATGCTCCAGTGCTGGCCTATGCCGATCCAAGAAAACCTTACGTCCTGCACACTGATGCTAGCTTGCAGGGTTGGGGGCTGTGTTGTACCAAGAGCATGAGAATGGCCTGAGACCAGTGGCCTTTGCCAGTAGAAGCCTGACCCCATCCGAAAAGAACTATCCTGTACATAAGTTAGAGTTCCTAGCTTTGAAGTGGGCTATTGTTGACCAATTCCATGAGTACTTGTATGGGGCTAAAATACTAGTAAAAGCAGCAATAATCCTTTGACCTATGTGCAGACCTCAGCTAAGTTGGATGCCACTGGCCACAGGTGGCTTTCTGCATTATCTACATATGACTATGCTCTCGAATACCGAGCAGGTCTGAACCACATAGATGCTGATGCTCTCTCCGGAGGTCTCTTCCCAGAATGATTGGGTCCGATTGGCAGAACCTGACATTCGGGCACTCTACCCGGAAGTTTGACAGGGAGGAACAAATGTCCCGCGGACGCAGTGGACTGCATGGTGGATTGCTTGGGACCCTCTGAGAATTGCATACCTGCTGCTTATTGCCACTTTTCTGCAATAGACATTGGTGCACTGCCTCAGCTGGACAATGACAGTATTCGGCGGGCTCAATCCCACGATCCTATGATCAAATCAGCTTTAGAAGCCCTCTATGCAGGAAAAGATGTGTCCAAATTACGCTCCACTGATTTGAGAACTGCACTGTTATACAAAGAAGGTCCTAAGTTGAAACTGATCAATAAACTGTTATACAGAGAAACAGTAGACAGAGGGGACAAGTAGACAAACAACAACTGGTGCTGCCCACTGCCTTCGAGACTCAGTATTGAGGTCCTTGCACAACCACATGGGGCACCTTGGTATAGACAGAACACTTGACTTGGTGAGATCCAGATTCTATTGGCCCAAGATGGGGGCTGATGTGGAGCAACACATTCGAACTTGTAGTCGCATATACAGAGGAAAGCTTTGACCCAGAGGGCTGCCCCTTGTTAACATAACCACCAGTGCACCCATGGAGCTGGTCTGTATTGATTTTCTGAGTTTGGAGTCAGATCAAAGAAATATCAGTAATGTGCTGGTGGTCACTGACCATTTCACAAGATATGCCCAAGCTTTTCCCACCAAAGACCAGAAAGCATCCACTGTAGCCAAGTACTTGTGAAAACTTTTTTGTTCACTATGGGGCTCCACAAAGAATCCATTCTGATCAAGGGAGAGACTTTGAGAGTCGTCTGATCAAAGAGATGCTTTCTCTGTGGGGAGTGAGAAAGTCCAGAACCACTCCTTACCACCCCCAGGGGGACCCACAGCCTGAACGTTTCAACCGCACTTTGCTAGATATGCTAGGCACCCTGCACTCAAAGGACAAGACTAGATGGAGCCAACAAATTAGCACCCTGATACATGCTTATAACTGCACCAAAAGTGATGCCACTGGGTTCTCCCCCTACCGCCTGATGTTTGGAAGAGAAGCTCGACTACCGGTAGATGTGTGTTTTGGGGTCTCTCTGATGGGGTTCAAGCTGACAACTATTTACAGTATGTGCAAAGTTAAAGGCCCAGCTAACTCATGCGTACCAACTGGCTCAAACCATGGCTGCCAAAAGAAATCTGGCCAACAAAGAAGGTATGATAAAAAGGTGAAAGCACAGGAACTCCAGGAGGGAGATCGGGTATTGCTAAGAAATCTGGGACTGCATGGCAAGCACAAGATTGCTGACAGATAGCACCATCTCCTCACATTGTAGTGGGCAAACTAGATGATCTGCCAGTGTACAAAGTAAGGCCTGAGAATAATTCAAAAGATGTAAAACAATGCATAGAAATCATTTACTGCCCATTGGACAAATCTTAATTGAGTCTGAGCCCTAGAAGATGCCCCTCTGGACCAGTGACTAGAGCTGCTGCTAAGAAAAGATCAAGAAAGTCTGCACCTACAGAAGCAAAGTTAAAGTGTTCCCCTCCACAAGTCCCAGTTGAGCATGACTGTCAGTCCATATCGGAAGAAAGTGAGAGTGACTTTGAATACTATCCTTCTTACGAACTGAGTCAATTGTTTTGGGGCAATCCCCTAGTCAATACTGGAGATGAAGCTGGGCCTTCTGGACTGTCCAAGCCCCCAGCTTCATCCCTGGAGCCAATGCTCCCAGAAAGTGAAGTGCAAAGCATCAGATCAGATGAAATGGAATCATTGTGCATGGTTGAACTGTTTGAGCTTTCAGGGGAGGAAAATGATGGATTGGGTCAGACTGGTGATACACCAGAACAAGAAGAGTATTTTGAGTGCCCTGACAGTCCACTGCCAGTGTCCAG
Source organism: Neoceratodus forsteri (assembly GCA_016271365.2). Taxonomy (NCBI): domain Eukaryota; kingdom Metazoa; phylum Chordata; order Ceratodontiformes; family Ceratodontidae; genus Neoceratodus; species Neoceratodus forsteri. The sequence continues at coordinate 896,438,916 of CM057450.1, forward strand.
CTCTCCATTGAGCCAAATGTTGAGGACTCAGAAACTGTAACTCCTGGAGCTGAAAGTGCCCCAAGTTCTAGCCTCTCTACCCCCATGGAGACTCCCCTGACAAGTGAGGACAATGCTGAAAATGAGGCTCAGAGTGCAGAGACTGTAACAGTTCCCCCTAGAAAGACTGGTCGAGCTGTAAAGCCTGTGGTGCACCTCAGTTATGATTCCCTGGGCCGGCCAGTGGATCTGCATCTCAATGTTGTCCATAAAGGAGTGTATGTGTCCCCGAGCTCATTGCCCAAACTGAGCGTCAGTGCTAACTCCAAGTTACTTGTGTTGCCCTCTAAGTATGGTGCCCTTGCCCCATCCAGCCCCAGGGTAACTGATAGGAAGGACCCCTCTCTTCAGATTTCATGTACAAGAGGTAATAGCTTGAGTTATGGTACAATGTGTATGTAATACTGTGTAAAGAGGACGTACTGCAATGTTTCAGAAATGTGTTCTTGGTAAAATGATATATTGACTGATGATTACATGTGCGAGCCTAATGCAAATGTATATGGTTGCAGTTGAACTTCATGGGGTACTTGCTCGATGCGACGTCAGCTTTCCCAGGCCAGGAAGGTGTAACCCCCCTGCAAATGGGGGTTCCCAAAAGACTTCCAGGAGCTTGCTTGAATGCTCCAAGCCTGAATGGTGTTTGGCGTTTAAGCCATTTATCAGTGAGTGTTTTTAGAACCTCTGGTACTGTCTCTTTAAGAGCTGTCTGCTTGCAGACATAATTAGTTTGTATGGGGGACTGTGTGTTTCTTTGGTTGAGTACCACTCGAGCTGCTGCCAATTCACTCCATTTTTGCAGTCACTAGGAGTGCAAAGGAACCTATCTGAAAGATGTAACTGTTTGCCAGAAATCATTTAGAGTAATAATGAAATTACAGTTTGTCCTACCTGCTTTCTTTGCAGTCAGAACTGTGTCTGCCTAGTTCCCCATTCTGGTTTTGAACTGCTGAACTGGACCAATCAGTGTGGGTAGCTAGCTCTAAAATGGTGCCTTGGACGAATCAGAACTTGGACTCATAATCTGAGCCAGCCACAAAGAGGATTGTATGGCAGTGACTCTGGGAGATGTAGTTTAGACTTGAGCCTTTTGGACCAACAGGAGCAGTCTATTGTGAGTGACAGCCAATCCAGTCAAGAACTGGGAGAAACTCAAAGGAAGTGCCGGTTTTGTCTGTTGGAGTTTCAGTTGAGCTCTGGCAGTGAAGAGGAAGGAGCCTGTGCTTTTCAGTGTGCAGTTTTAGTCGGGAAACATGGGTAAGGCCCAGAGTTCCGGTCTGCAGCTTGTGTAACTGCTTGTTAGGACTGAATCCGTCCTGTGAAGAGAATCAAAGGATATCTGAAGAGTAGAAACCAGGCTCACCTGTAGAAGACTGGAGAAATTGCTGAATTGCACTCGGTCTGTCAGGAACTGAATCTGCTGTGTGCTCTCGCGGTATTGTGCAGTAATTGCGTCGGGATAGAGAAGCAGCCTGCCTGGTATAGTACTTTCTGTTTTACCATATAAATGTGTGAAGAGGCTTGGTTAGCTCAAGTGAATCCTGCTGCCATTAAAGGACTTTGCCTGTTGCAGTTTGCCATATAAATGTGTGAGGAGTCTCGTGGAGCTCAAGAGTAGCCCTGCTGACATTGAAGGACCCTATCTTGTTTGGAGGTCGTGAGTACTAATTCAGGGTCGCTCCCTGTTGAATTGCCACATTGAATCCAAATGGAATCACTGTACTGCTGACTGTTTAAACTAATTTTTCTTTTCTCTGTGGGAAAGGGCCCCTACCAGCTGCCACGGTTTGGACTAGCCACTAGGGCTTGGGTACCCAGGGACAGTAACTGGTAGGGATAAGCCTGCACAGAGCCATAGGTAGATGAGTAAAGTGATAAGCTAATTAACCTGATTTCCCCTGTCCTTGTTATATTCCCCTAAATAAATCCAGAGCTGCTTGTTTCAGCAAAGTTATACTGCCTGAGGTATTTGTCTATGTTAAAGTATTGTACTGTGATTGTTGCACTGTATCTTATTTTACAGGAGGTCCCAGTGCCTGAACCAGCCCTGGGGGTAGTGTATACTGTGAAGGTAATTCTGATATATTGTGTGGGCCACTAGTGGGAAGAAAGGGGGGTTGCAGTGTCCCAGAGGGCTGTGACCAAGTAAGTTTAACTATTGCAAACCCTGACCTCTGGGTGGAGGCACCCGCCATTGGATCCAGGCCCCTCAACCTGTTAGTGGCAAATCAGGCGGGGTAGTAGCCCCTGGGATAGCGCCATCTAGGGGTTACACATGTAACACTTTGATGCCTCTGTCCTCCCTTTGATACTAGTCTATCTTCCCGCTTTCTCCAGCCTTCTTTTTCACAACTCTATACTGCACTCATCCACAGTCCACACGCAATCATACTATAAAAGTCCTAACTCCCCTTTCCCTCTCCCCGTAGGCCCCCACCGCTGCATCAGTTCTACCGACCTATCCTTGGGACTTCACTTCTCACAATATTTATTCTTCGCTTACATATTATTAGGGCTGCCACGACAATAACATTTTGACGATACGATAACCGTGATGAAATTATCGCGATAACCTTATTATTGCAATGATTTTGCCACTTGTACAACAATGTTAGCGAAACTATTTAAATTCTATTTTTTTGCATAATTCATGTATTTGACTCTTTTACAAGCAATGTTATGCAATTATGCACATCATTTTGAAGTTTGTTGAAAATAATGCAGAGTAAAATATTTAAAAACAATTTCATTTTTTCACAATAAAATCTCTGAACTTTATACAGAGAGGGTGGTGGAAGCATGTAGCAGTCTTCCTGAAGAGGTTGTGGGGTCAAAAACAGCGGTGGAATTCAAGAATGCATAGGACAAACATAAGGCAATAATGGTGGGGGGTAGGAAGACGTAAGCTTTTGGTTAACTAGGATGGATCTGCAGCTTCTCCAATAGGTATGAAATGAGCTGACTGGGTGGGCCCAGCGGTCCTTATCTGCAGTCAGAGTCTGTTTCTATAAAATTGCTTGCATTTTTACATTAACATTCAAATACACAGTTAATACATGTGTTTGCAGAGTACAATGCATTTTAAAATGTGAATGAGCAAATATTTTACTTGATTATTTAAAAGCGCCTTTCCCAGATTTTTCTCCTTGCCTGCAAAACCATCAGGAGACTCCTTACCTGCCTGGGAGTTCCTCCATATTAGTTGAAAATGTTTCTCCTTAGCCCCTAAGGAAGGTAAGTTGTATTTGCTCCAAGTTAGTCACCGATCCTTCCACTTCCTGATCGCCAGTGCCATCCTGTGCTTCCTTGTTTTGAGGTCATTTTTTGCCTAGTGCAGGGATGCGATGCTCAATGCAAGTCTACGGTGTGGCATTATAAAACTTATTTTTACGATTTTAACCCGACTTGTACAAATCAGAGTCAGTGTTCCAGTAACATGAGCTTTGTTACTTTTGTTAGATCAGGGTGGAGCCTTGGATGTAGCCTGCCTAGATTTCAGTAAGGCCTCCAACACCATTCCGTAGGAGACTCAAACAAGTTGGGTAGCCTGGGAGTAGATCCAAAGGTTCTAAACTGAATAAGAAATTGGTTGGAGGATAGACGACAGGTAAACGGAGCTCACTCCAGGAAGACCAGCAGGGTGCAACAAGGATCAGTACTGGGACTGGTCTCTGTTTTAAATCTAGGTTTGTTGGGCTAGTGGTAGGGCTGCTAACTTTGGTGTCAAGCGTGCAGGGTTTGATATCTGCAATGGGACAGCAGAAAACTATTTTTTGGGGGTGTACTTGGAGGAGGTGGGAGGTCTGGATAGTCGGCAACATGTGTTTGTGCCAGGTAGATCATGTCAAACCAATCTTGTGGAGTTCTACGTATGGGTAACATCAGAACTGGACAGGGGAAAGCCTGTGGATATATTATTCTTGGACTTCAGCAAGGCGTTTGACTCTGTCCCCCACAATGGCCCCTTTGATGGTCAGATGGATTGAAAACTGGCTAGCTGGACGCACCCAGAGAGTAGTGGTCTGTGGGGAGCTCTCGAACCCTAGAGAGGTTGGTAGTGGGGTACCGCAGGGCTCGGTCCTGGGTCCGATCCTGTTTAATGCATACATGTCTGACATCAGAGAGGGTATAGGGTGTGAAATGAGTATCTTTGCTGGTGACTCCAAGATGGGAGCAGTAGTTGAGGGAGAAGAGGGGAGGTTGGCCCTGCAAGGGGACCTGGACACCCTGGAAAGCTGGGGTCACACATGGAAATTAAATTTCAATATCACCAAGTGCAAGGTGTTGCATCTTAGGCGGGGAAACCCTAAACACAGGTACACCCTGGGAGGGGAGGCGCTGGAGGCCTCAATAGGGGAAAAAGACCTAGGGGTCATGGTGGATGCATGTATGAATAACTCTGAGCAGTGCATGAGAGCGGCTAGCAAGGCAAACAGGATGTTGGGATGCATCGTAAGGGGGATCACCTCTAGGAGCAAGGAAGTGATTTTGCCGCTGTACAATGGACTGGTTAGACCACACCTTGAGTACTGTGTGCAGTACTGGAGACCACACTTGAAGAGGGACATACAGCTCCTGGAGAAGGTACAGAGGAGGGCAACTAAGATGATACGAGGGCTAGGGGATTTGACGTATGAGGACAGACTTGAGGAGCTCTGCCTGTTTTCATTGGAGGAGAGGAGAGAGAGGGGAGACATGATTGAGATCTTCAAGTACCTCAAGGGAATAAATAGGGTAAACATGGAGGGGATCTTTAGACTAAAGCAGAGAGGTATTATCAGAGGGCATTGTTTGAAGTTGGAAGGAGGAAGGGTGAGGGGGGAAAGAAGAGGAGGTTTTTCACTGAGAGGGTGGTGGACCCTTGGAATGCACTGTCTGGCGAGCTGGTTCAGAGATCCACAGTGGAGGGCTTCAAGAGAGGGTGGGACAGACACAGAAAGTGGATGTATCAGATGATGGCCTGTCCCAGGGGATGGGGATGGATGATAGGGTTTCTGGAACACAAGGGAGGAGGCCTCGGCACCCAATTAGGGATCTGAGGTTCGAGCAGACTCGATAGACCGTAGAAGCTTAATCTGCTGGCAAATAGTATGTTAGAGTATGTTAGTATGTTAAATGTTTTTATTAGCAACATTTCAGAGGGAAGGGAAGGTATGACTTTTTTGCAGATAACACAAACATCTGCAGTAGGGTAGACAATCTGGTGCAGAGGTGTGTGGAAAAAAAAAATAGAGATTGAAGAAAGCTTGAGGAGTGGTCAGAAGTGTGGCAACTAGATTCTACTCTAAGAAGTACAAAATCACACACTTGGGGCACAGAAACCCAGGGCAGAATACAGGATGGGGGGGCAAAGTAGTGGTACTGATAACCAGCAAGAATGAGAGAGACCTGGGGTACACATACAGTATACGACAACCTAAAGGTGGCCCAACAGTGTGACAAGGCAGTGGGGAGAGCTAGAGGGATGCTAGAGTACATACGGAGGGGTATCAACAGCAGAAAGAAGGAGGTGGTGATACTGCAGTATAAATCATTAGTGAGACCTCACCTAGAATATTGTGTCCAGTTCTGGAGACCACATCTGCAGAAGGACATACAGTAGAGGCAGTCAAGAGGAGGGGAACTAAACGATGCAGGGCCTGCATCAAAAGCCCTATCATGGCCTGCTAGCACAGTGGAAAGATTTACAGCTGCTACGGCAGCGGCTCGAGTTTGGGAATGGACTTGAGCATCAGAGAGCTGGCCAGGGGAAGGCTGGAGCGCCCACTGACAGCTTGTCTTCTAGGGGGAGGGTGGGCAGAGGACTGGTGCCCACTGACCCCAGGAGGAGGCCGGGGTACAGCAGCACACCTGGTGCCACTAGCCAAGGAGCGTGACTATGCTGGCATTGGCCTTGCATCATGGATGTCACGCACCTGTGGGAGAAAAAGAGAAAAACATGTGCTGGTCCATCAGGTGGTGGCCCCCCCCCCGATTCTCACTGCTGGAGTACCCGAGCCCTCCTCAGCCATCTCAGCAGCACCCAGGACCAGAAAGAAGGCTCATTCCTGTGAAGGTAGGGGACCCACCCGATGAAGGGATACATCGGGGTACTCTGGGTCTGACTGTGATATTGGGCGGTCGGAGGACTACTGGGCGGGAATCTGGTCCATGACGGGCCCCAAAGGAGAGACCGACCAGTGTGGGTGGGGGAGCAAAAAAAATAAAATCCCTATGAGAGGAGGCTAAAGAACCTCAATATGTACACCCTGGAGAAACGGGGGGCGGGTATGACAGATACTTTCAAATGCCTCATGGATATAAATAGGGTACACAAGGGAAGCATTTTTCAGAAAAAAAGGAGCTCAAAAAATAGGGGTCTTGCTCCGATGCAGGGGGGGGGTAGATTCAAGGGAAATGTGAAGAAGTACTTCTTCACACAAAGAGTGGTGAATACCTGGAAAAGCCTCCCAGTGGAAGTGGCCGGGGCAAAAACTGTAACAGGATTAAAGAACTCATGGGACTGGCATAAGGGAACCTTATTGTTTAGGAAAGGGAGGGAAAGACAGAGATCAAGTAGGGTCTGCAATATCATATTAAGTAGGGAAAATGGGCAGACTAGTTGGGCCAAGCAGTCCTTACAGTATGTACTAAGTTGACTGGTGCACATATCTCTCTCCCCCTTCCCCCATTTCTTTTTCCCATCCCTTGGGCTGAGCACACGTGGATGATGTGAGTATGGCGCATGTACTCGGCCCTGAACCCAGTCAAAAGGCTGTTATTGCTGCATCATCCAGCCTCCCTTAGACTGCGATCGAGCAGCGGCCTGCTCTGTCCTCTCTCCTCAAAGGAAGAGCCATTGCCGGCCTGGTGGAGCTGAGAGTTGAGGTGCTGAACATCACACCGGTGACCCAGATTCAGGAATGAGCTCGGGTCACTGGGGGTCGGCAGAGGCAAGAGAGGATCGAGCATCCAGAGGACTGCTCTTCTCTCTCAGGAGAGAGAGGACATGTCATCCAGCTCGTTGACTGCCCTCTGGCGATGGCTGGAGGGCAGTATGGGTCAGGAGGTACACGCTTATATCATGACATCTGGGGAAGGGGGTACAGGAGAAAACAGGAAAAATGGAGCCCTAGCAGGCTCAATGATGGCTCCCAGTCTCAGTGGCGGTCAGCCCCGGTGATCTGGATTGGGTCTCTAGTGGGGAGTCAGTACCAGTCCCCTCTCTCCTGGCCCCATGGTGGGGGTAATCTGTGGGGGACTGGCCAGGGCCGGTGATACAGGGACATCGGGAGCCGGAGGGGTGAATCTCCTCATGAGGGGAGGCTGCAGCTCCAGCTAGGAGCCCCCAGAGGGATAAAAAAATCTGAATGAAAAAGGAGAGCAGTCAGTGGATGCTCAGTCCTCCTTCATGCAGTCCGCACTCGAGCGACCCAGGTCTATCCCTGAACCTAGTTTACCAGCATAGTGACAGGTGAGGAGCTCAGGCCCCCAAAACTCCATGCCACATGGCCAGCACTGCATTTCTTATTTTAAGGAAAAATACTAAAAATCTGGTAGAAGGATGGTGGGGAATCAGGAATCATGGTTGCAACTGGAAAAGGATGTGCTGCTGGTAAAGCAAGCTGAGGTGCTTTACCACTGTATATCGCGGGATATATCATGCGGCACGATAACCGTGATAATGTTTTTTCACAACGATAAGTTATCGTCAGTGGCAATTATCGTGATATATCATCATATCATGCTATTGTGGCATCCCTACATATTACATACCCCTCCTGGTACCCCATCTGCCATTAGTTGGTGGTTCTCCAAGCCATTTTCATGGTTAGTACTAGTGACTGCCCCTGGTAAATGAACTAACTGGTACTTCTATACAGAGAACAAGGTTTATATACAGTTGCATGGTTCAATGGTGGATCTGCCCCCTTGTATTTGAATCCTACTCTGTTATGGCTTGCCTTGTCTTCCTTTTATCATTTGACTCCCCTATTACTGCACCATTGTGTTTGTGTTTATATACTTATTTACATGTATTTATATGTTTTTATGATGGATGTTATCCGGCCCTGTTCTAACCAGGTCCGTCTTGTAAAAGAGCTCTGCTCAATGATGTTCACCTGGATAAATAAAGATTTTGATTGATTGATTGACTGGGAGATGGCCATACCTGGCTACAAAATATTCAGAAGAGACAGGACATGCAGGAAGGGAGAAGGAGTGACACTTTATATGAAAGATGGCATACAGGCCACAGAGATCCAGGAGGAACAAAATGGGGGAGAGATACTATGGGTTAAACTGGAAAGAAAATGGGGTCAGCCATCCGCACAGGGGTGATCTACAGACCACCAGCCCAGGAGGAAGAAACAGATGGGGAGTTGATGCTAGCCATCCAAATGATGGCAGACTAGGGTGACGTGGTGCTGGTTGGAAATGTCAATATTCCAGATGTGGACTGGAGTCTCCCAGCAGCAGCATCAACCAGGAGCAGATTTATCCTGGACTCCCTTCAAGGTGCCTTCCTCAAGCAACTGGTCATGGAACCAACTCGGCAGAAGGCAATACTGGACCTCGTGCTCACAAATGGGAACAGTGTGATGGGGTAACAGTGGGGGAGCACCTGGGAAACAGTGACCATCAGTCACTGTGGTTTGAAATCACAGAAGGAGCAGACCCAAACTGCACAAAAACACATATCCTGTGTAACCCCTGTTACCTGGGGTTACTAGAATCCTTGTAAGACCTAGAGGTAGTCAGGGAAGGCAGCTTGTGAAACTCCAGTTAAATGGATTTCACACTGTCTCACTCTGTTCTCAGTCTCAGCTGAGACTGAGGGATGACATCACCACAGAACTTTCACAGCTGCATAAGCCACACTGGAATGTTACAGTTGGAGGTTAGTGTAGAACGTTGGGGATTTTGAATTCAGTCTGCGTGCAGTCTGAGTGAGAGACAGTAGTACAGCTGAGTGTGTGCAGGCTCTCAAAGCTTTAAGCTCTGTTTTAGAGCTACTTTTGGAAGGTGTGTGTTTCCACCGTAAGAAGAACACAGGAACTGGTAATTGAAGTGGTGGAGACCGCTTTCAATAGTTCAATAGCTCCATCCCTGAGGGGATGGGGAAAGGTTTTTTGCCTGTTTTCCAGGGGCAACTCTCCTGGGTCCGGCTAAGGGAAAGAAGCTGCCTATTCAAGTTGTGCTGAGGCACCAGAAGCTCTGAGAGAGAAATTCCTTGTGGAGGAATCACCTGTGGGGCACCTGCAACCAAAGGGTGAGTTCGCTCTGAAAAAGGGCCAAGTGGTTTTCACCTGAACAGTTGGAAAGTGGGGATTGGACTGCTTAATTCAGTGGGAGGTCTAGAGAAATGGACAATGCCACTTAAAAGTATGTTCATGTCCAGCACAAATGGGAAGCAAGACAAGTAGATGGAATGTGATATACATTTAGCAAGAATCTACATTGCAAAGCTTTACAGGATGACGTGTTTACTGTCCAGAGAAATGGCCGGGTAGGAATTGTGGGAGCAAGTGGTGGGAGACCCCCCCATCAGTAGTAACCAAATTCACCTCTACGGATTTGCTCTGAGACACCTTTTACTTTCTCTCAGGTACTTGGCCAGTGCCTGAGGAAAGTACCCAGAGGAAGAATTCCCTGATGGAGCCGAGGTACTCTTAGGTGGTTTAGGAAGCCACCAGAAAATGTTTCCATGAAATATGGAAGGTGTCCGAGTGGCCAGCAAATAAGCCGAGCCGGGGAAAACCCAGAATCGTGTACAAGTTCGGGCTGTGTAACCTAAAGCAGCGTGCAAGTCCAGGCTGTGTGCCAGGTGGGTTCAGAGCCTGAGGGCTAAAATGTTGAGGAAGTGTTCTTGTTTCTTTTAATCTGCATTACCAGGAGTGTAGCCCCTTGGGGGTCCATCTATGCTTTGTTTATTCTGTTTGGATGTGAATAAAAAGCCACACTTTAGAATCCCACTTCTGGTATTGGACATTACAGTTATTGCTTCCTGTGTTCGGAATTACTTGGGTGCCCCTGTGCAGAGTAGCTAAACCTAGCCTTTGTGCCCAGTGACCTATTCCTCCCCGAACCCAGCCCACCTGGTATTGCTGTCAGATTCAAACAGCATACCACCTGGGGTTACAAAAATGGAGGCACCACTGAGGATTTGGGTTTGGAACCTAGGGAGGAATGCAAGAGACGTGCTCGGGCAAAGGGCTAGCATTTTGGTTATTTGGCAGTGGGTAACCCAAAAAATCTAAAGCAATGTTAACTAAATGTGCTGCTGTGTGCTGTTGTCCATGTGCTGTTGTTAAAATGCCAACTGTTTACCAAGGAGCATAAAGCCTGAGAGAGTATGCCCTTGTCCTGCATCAAAATTTACAGCGTTTTGCCAGCTTTTAAAACTGTTGCGACAAAGAAAAGTGTGGAAAACTACGGGTAGCAAAAGGAAAATTATGCCCTGGACATTGGAAATGCTTTCTAGTGAACTGAGAGACTTGTTGTGTTAATGGCCATGAAAAATGGTTGAAATGGGCTCCCGCCATGGAGTCAGTCGAGAAAAAAAAAGTGTGGTTTTGCAGCTTAAATTTTCCTGCTCGACGATCGCCGTGAGGAGAAGTTCACTCGAGAGGAAAGAGGCTAATTTGCATGGCGTCATGTGATTGGTGAGACTGCAATCAGTCCGGCCCCAAGCCAGCTTTACAGCGACTGCCCAGCATTTGAGAGGGAGTGTGAGTGGAGTGTGTGTACTGGCTTACAGGAGGAGCGTTGCGGTGACTGAAAGCGCTGTAAAAGTGCAAAAAACTGTCTGTTCTGTTTAAATTCGGGCTCAACCCGCATCTGGATTGACTGGACTGTGAGTGTGGTGTTCAGAGGGACGATCGGCAACACTGCCAACCCGCTTCTGTTCAGAGGCCTCCAAGACTGGCTGCAGGCCGTTTTCCATCGCAGCAAACAGCTACTGATAACAGAGAGTACCAACAGAAATAATTGCCCAAACGATTGATTTTTGCCAAAAGCCAGCTGAATCTGTGTGCAGCAGTGTAGCCGCTTTGAAAACAAGGACTATGTTAAGTTTACTAGCAAAAGCAAGCCTTTTAAGCCATTGACTGTGAGCATAGTTATGGGTTCAGCATCAGTGTAAGTTTCAAACCCATGAGAGAGACTGTGAGTTGTATCAAGATATGCAGCAAGAGTTACAGGCAATCCTGTGCTTGAAATACTGAGGCTTTAAGGGGCTGTGAGCTAGAGCAATGTCTTCAGCAAGTGAAAAGTACGTGGTAAATCATATAAATGTGCTAGGAAAAAGAACAGTGCAAGTTTGTGCAGTTTGAGCAAAGTTATCAGTAGACTGTGTAAATCGAATGCACAGTGGCTTGACCCAATTTCAGAATATTGATGCGTAGGAGTGCTGCCGCCGCCATTACAGGGTGGGGTAGTAATGTAAACACAGCAGCAGAGGAACCATTTTGAAAGTGAAAGAAAGTGTTCAGTGATGTGGGACTTTCAATAACAGTGAGCATTTGTTTTTCTCTGCAGTCATGGCCTTAGCGCCAGCCCGCTACCCGGATCATGCCCGGGCTGTGGTAGCAGTAGAAGTAAACAAGTTAAGGGACATTGAGAGATGTTACTATGGAGGACAGCTGCCTCCTCATGTGGCGATTCCTGGATATCCAGTGCAAGTGTGCTTAATATGCTTAAATGCTGGAAGGGACGTCTTCATTGCACCTCACTGTTCTGGGTGCCTAGAAAAATACGGTCTATTTAAAGCGCCCAAGATGCGTTTGGCTCCCACATGGACAAAAGTTCAAGAATCTGCAGTTGGCTGCACACAGCACCAGGTGAAGCCTGTTGGAGAAGGCCCCTCAGGGGAGTGTGGCACAAAGCTAGAGGGTGCAGATTTACAGACAGAACAATGTGCTGATGTTTCGGATTCTGAATCGCTGAGAGACAATTCAGGAAGAGCATCAGTAGACCCTTGGAGAGGCGGCCCAGCCCAAGTCTCATAGGAGAAGACGAGATGAGGGAGGCCTTTGAATGGGAGGTTTTGACCTCTGCACCCAGCGAAGAGTGGATAGTCTCAGGAGTGAGGATGACTGCTCACTCGTGGCCACAGATTCTCAGTGAGGAAGAAGAAGAGGGGGAACCTATGTGGCCTTGTGAAAAAGGAACTGGTACACAGCCTCGAGCTCTTGTCTCAGAGAAATGCATGAAAGAGAGTGGTGATTCCACTGCCCTGGCTGTGCAAGAAGAAGTCAAGGATTCATTTTTTGTGTCTTTGAGAATGCGTAGCTGGCAGAACCAGGACTGGCCACTCCCAAGCCAGGCCGGAGGTCTCAAGTTGACCAAAGCTAGTAAAGAGGAGAGACTGGTTCGTAGGAAGGCGAATTAAATCTATGGGATGTCCTTTCCTACCTTTCCTCAGAGAGTCTGGGAGGAGATTGAACAAAACAGGAAGTCCTGGATTTGGGCAGAAGCAATGAAATGTGTGCATTCTGGTGCAAACAAGCATGTCAGGAACAGAATGTTTCACGAAAAATACAGTTAGTGGAAAAGAGGCAGGGCACTGTAAGTGGACACTGTTCGAATAGTGGATGGAAAGGGACGTGAAAACTTTCACAGTGTGAATTATGTGCACCCAGATGGGGTGGTAATTCAAGCGCCTGACCCGTTGTGCTATTGGCCACAATGCAAAGACCTCCCTGCAAATGGGCCCATGCCTACCAAATGTAAAGCAGAGCAGTGGTAGTCAATGCTGCCACTCCAGCCACTGCAGTGCCTTTGTTGTTCCGCCAGTATGGACATCCAGGACTCAGGTGCCCCACCTTCATCGGTTCTACAGTGTACTGACTTTCCAGAATCCATTAACTGGCCCACCAGATGACTTCAGATCCAGAGAGTACACCAGCCCAGCTGATCCTGATTCATCGCCTGGTAATCGGATGACGTCAGACCAGCTGTTTTCCTTTTCGTTCCTGTTCCAAGGTTCCATCTCCAGAGATGGCATCAGCCCAGCAGTTTCCAGATGTGCCCTCCTGTCGTTCCCGGAAGATGTCCACCCAGCTGTATCGGAAGAATGCTGCCAGGGACAGTCTTCGGCTGAGGACCAGGTCGGTGCTGTTTTCGTTCTACAAGGGACTGGTAAGTCCAGACTTTTCTATTCTTATGACATTGCAGTACACACCCTACACTAGCAGACTCCAGATTTGTGAACTATCCTCAAAGACTCTCCCTTTCGGGACTTTGGCCTGCTAGAACTGTGCTTCACCAGGTTTCGGCCCAGGAGAGACTCTGTAATGAACTAACCTTCGGGTACTGTGGTCACCAGATGGGACTTTTAGGGCACGCCATCCCCTAGATAGATGTATTGTAAATAATGTCATTGTTTTCTACTGTTTTCTAATGTTTATACTGTTTTTCTACCTTTTCTAAAAAAAAAAAAAAAATCTTTTGGGGATTCTCCAGTGTTTTGATGGTAGGGGTTTAGATAGACTGTGTATGCAGATTAGGAGTGTGTGTTGTGTTTCTTTTTTCTTGCAGGTGTTCCTGAAGAAGAAGAAGAAGACAAGAAGAGGAGGAAGGACTCATCAGAGTTCCTCACTAGTACTTTAGAGTGTAATGTTTAAAGTACTGTTGTTGTTGTTACTGGGTGTACCCTTTTTCTTCCACAGGTATGGTTGTGGGGAAATGTGGGAGTAATGCATATGGTATGGTGTGAGCTTCTGGTGTGTGGTTGCATGGTGTCCAGGGTCGGGGACGTCCCCTGTTTGTTTCGTTTTGGTATTTGAGTTAGAGACAAACAGATTTTCCCTAGAGGGCTAGGGGGGATAGACAGGCTGTGGTCCTGAACGGCCGTAGGGACTGCAGTGCTGATCTATTAGGGCTATGCTCTGGACAGTTCTTCCAGAGACACTGGGTACCCATAGTCAGCAGGTAGAGTAGAGGCTGATGCGTCAGCTGATGGCCTCTGGGCCCTTAGTGTTGCCTGCCCGTGCCTAGCACATGGTAGGAGGGGGCCTGATCACCCCTCTCCGTAGGTAACACATAGGGTATGATGGCCTAGGTCAGGTAACTAATGACTGCGGACAGTCATTTTCCTGGCCCAGGGCGAGTGTAACCCCCCTGTTACCCAGGGTTCTTAGAATCCCAGTAAGACCTAGTGGTAGGCAGGGAAGGCAGCTTGTGAAACTCCAGTTAAATGGATTTCACACTGTCTCACTCTGTTCTCAGTCTCAGCTGAGACTGAAGGATGACATCACCATAGAACCTTTGCAGCTGCATAAGCCACACTGGAATGTTGCAGTTGGAGGTTAGTGTAGAACTTTGGGGATTTTGAATTCAGTCTGTGTGCAGTCTGAGTGAGAGACAGTAGTACAGCTGATTGTGTGCAGGTTCTCAGAGCTTTAAGCTCTGTTTTAGAGCTACTTTTGGAAGGTGTGTGTTTCCATCGTAAGAGGAACACGGGAACTGGTAATTGAAGTGGTGGAGACTGCTTTCAGTGGTTCAACAGCCCCATCTCTGAGGGGATGGGGGAAGGTTTTTTGCCTGTTTTCCAGGGGCAACTCTCCTGGGTCCAGCTAAGGGAAAGAAGCTGCCTACTCAAGTTGTGCTGAGGCACCAGAAGCTCGGAGAGAGAAATTCCTTGTGGAGGAATTGCCTGTGGGGCTCCTGCAACCAAAGGATGAGTTTGCCCTGAAAAAGGGCCAAGTGTTTTTTACCTGAACAGTTGGAAAGTGGGGACTTGACTGCTTAACTCAGTGGGGGGTCTAGAGAAATGGACAATGCCACTTAAAAGTACGTTCAAGTCAAGCACAAATGGGAAGCAAGACAAGTAGATGGAATGTGATATACATTTAGCAAGAATCTACATTGCAAAGCTTTACAGGATGATGTGTTTACTGTCCAGAGAAATGGCCGGGTATGAATTGTGGGAGCGAGAGGTGGATGACAGTAGTAACCAAATTCACCTCTACGGATTTGCTCTGAGATACCTTTTACTTTCTCTCAGGTACTTGGTCAGTGCCTGAGGAAAGTACCCAGACATGGGATTAAGAGGAAGAATTCCCTGATGGAGCCGAGGTACTCTTAGGTGGCTTAGGGAGCCACCAGAAAATGTTTCCATGAAATATGGAAGGTGTCCGCGTGGCCAGCAAGGGAGCCAAGCCAGGGAAAACCCAGAACAGTGTACAAGTTTGGGCTGTGTAACCCAAAGCAGTGTGCAAGTCTGGGCTATGTGCCCGGTGGGTTCAGAGCCTGAGGGCTAAAGTGTTGAGGAAGCGTTCTTTTTTCTTTTAATCTGCATTACCAGGAGTGTAGCCCTGTGGGGGTCCATCTATGCTTTGTTTATTCTGCTTGGATGTGAATAAAAAGCCACACTTTAGAATCCCACTTCTGGTATTGGACATTACAGTTATTGCTTCCTGTGTTCAGAATTACTTGGGTGCCCCTGTTTAGAGTAGCCAAACCTAGCCTTTGTGCCGAGTGACCTATTCCTCCCGAACCCAGCCTGGTATTGCTGTCAGATTCAAATGGCATACCACCTGGGGTTACACCTGGATTGGGGGGGGCAGACTTTGGGAAAATGTGGAGATGCCTGAAAGAGGTGTTAATGGGAATGGGAAAGGAATCAGGGGCTGAGGAACAGTGGGCCATATTTAAAATGGGGATTAAAAGAGCAACATAATTATGCATTAAGTAGGTTAGCAATGGGAAAAGGAAGAGGAGGCCATCATGGTTTTCCAAGGAGGTAGCGGAGAAAGTGAAAGCCAAAAAGATTGCATTCAGGCAATACAAAAAGATGCAGACAGAAGGGGATAGGAAGAAGTACCAGGAGAAGCAAAGGAAGACAAGGAGGGAAGCCAAAGCTTCGACAGAAGTGCACATGGCAAAATCAGTGGGTAGAGGGGACAAAACCTTTTACAGGTACATAAGTGAAAAAAGATGGGCACAGGAAGGGATAGTGAAACTGAAGGGGGAGGATGAGGGACAGGTGGAGGATGACAGCAGTAAAGCTGACAAACTGAACAGATATTTTTGCTCGGTCTTTACTGAAGAAGAGGAGGAGGGTAATGGGACTGAAGGGAGCACAAGGGGTAGGAATGGCGCAGAAATGGACACAAGTCCCTTCACATTGGAAAGGGTCCTAAATGAACTGTAAGGAATAAGAGCCAATAAAGCAATAGGGTCAGATGGGGTACACTCCAGGATCCTAAACGAACTAAGACAGGTGGTGGCTGAACCTCTGGCAATCTTGTTTAGCCGATCACTGGAAACAGGGGAGGTACCCAAAAACTGAAGAACAGCAGCTGTAGTTGCCTTATACAAAAGTGGGAACAAAGAGGAAGCGGGAACTATAGACCAGTCAGCCTGACCTCGGTAGTGGGGAAGATCATGGAAGCACTACTGAAGGAGAGAATGGTGGAACATCCGTTTGCCAACGGACTACAGGACCCAATGCAGCATGATTTCACCGGGGGGGGGGAGGTCATGCCAAGCCAACCTCATTGAATTTTTTGACTGGGTGACAAGGGAGGTGGATCAGGGGAGGGCAGTGGACATGACCTAGCTGGACTTCAGCAAGGCCTTTGACACTGTGCCACACAGGCGGCCATTAAACAAACTGGGGATTATGGGTGTGGGCAGAACAGTAGTGCGGTGGGTAGGAAACTGGCTGGGTGGCAGGACAAAGAAGGTGGTAGTAAATGGCTGTCACGCCACAGAGGGAAGAGTGACCAGTGGGGTACCACAGGGATCAGTGCTGGGACTGGTTCTATTCAACGTCTTCATCAGTGACACTGCACAGGACCTTGAGGGCAGAATTGTCCTGTTCGCTGATGACATGAAACTCTGCAACAGAGTGGACACGGCAGAGGGTGTAGACAGAATGAGGAGGGACCTACAGAAGCTTGAAGAATGGGTTTGGCAGTTGAAATTAAATGCAAATAAGTGCAAGATAATGCATATGGGGCACAAAACCCCTGGAACAACGTATCAATTGGGGGTTGAGGATATAGCATGCACCAAGCAGGAAAGGGATCTTGGGGTTATCATCTCTGATGACCTCAAGGTAGGGAAACAGTGCAACAAGGCAGCAGGTAAAGCAAATAGGATGCTGGGATGCATAGGCAGGGGTATCACCAACAGGAAAAGGGAGATCATAATTCCGCTATACATGACATTAGTGAGGCCCCACCTGGAGTACAGTGTACAGTTCTGGAGACCTTACCTACGTAAATACATAGACAGGGTAGAGAAGGTTCAGAGGAGGGCAACAAAGATGGTACAGGGATTGCATCACAAGTCCTATGAGCACAGGCTGAAGGACTTGAATATGTACTCCCTGGAGGAGAGGTGGGAGAGAGGGGATATAACAGAGACATATAAGTACTTTACAGGGAGGAATAGGGTGCAGGAATACACTATTTTCCAGTGAAAAAGATGTTCCAGGACTAAAGTGCATGGGATGAAGTTGGAGGGAGGGCAATTCAGAGGAAATGTGAGGAAGAATTTCTTCACAGAAAGGGTGGTGGTCAAGTGGAACACCCTGCCAGAGGAAATGGCGAGGACCAAAACAATCACAGGATTTAAGAATGCATGGGATAGACATAAGAGAACACTGGAGGTCAGGGGTAAGGGGCAACAGACTTCTTGAAAACCATAAAGTGAACTTATAAGCTCAAATAGGCAGTCTGGGTGGGCCATAGGCCCTTATCTACCGACAGTGTCTATGTAAAAAAAAATAGGGACTCGGTGATCTTAAATGTTGTGTTGACCAATGGAGACAGGATCACGGAAGTCAGGGTGGATGGGTACTGAGGTTCCAGCGACCACCATATGGTGTGGTTCAGAATCAGTACAGTGTCGCAGGACAGTTACACAAAGACAAGGGTCCTGGATTTTAGGAGGCGGATTTTGCTAGGATGGGGAGAGGGATCAAAGAAGCCCTGGCAAGAAAGGATCAGGGAGGGATTGAGGAGCAGTGGGCACACCTAAAAGAAGCCATAGTGGAGGTGAAAAATCAGTGCATTAGGCTGAGTAACAAGGAAAAAGAAGGAACAAACCACTATGGTTCACAAAGGAGGTGGCAGAGAAAGTGAGGGACAAAAAGGAAGCTTTCAGAAAATACAAGGAGACTCAGAAGAATGAAGATAGGGCAGTGTATCTTGAGAGACAGAAGGAGGCAGGGAAAGCAGTTAAGAGCGTGGAGGTACAAACAGAGGAGAGATTAGCACCAATGGTAAGTGGGAGACAAGATATTTTATAGATACATTAGCATAGAAGGAAGACCTGGGGAGGGATTGTAAGGCTCAAAGGGGAGGAAGGGGTGTGTGTAGAAGGCGACCTAGAAAAAGCACCAATACTGAATGAATACTTCTATTCGGTATTCACGACAGAGGGGGAGGGACAGGGACTACAGCTAGGCCACAGAAACAGTGGGGAGGAGGGGAGGGAGATAAATACCAGTCCTTCTACAGAAGAGAGACTACTGAAGGAACTCACAAAAGTGAGGGTGGACAAAACGATGGGACCAGATGACATACACCCCAAGATATTAAAAGAATTACGGACGGTGCTAGCAGCACTGCTGGTGGCCCTTAGTGAGTCACTCAATACAGGGGTGGTTCCAGAGAACTGGAAGGAGGCAAATGTAATCTCCACAAGAATGGTAGCAGGGAGGAGGCAGAAAACCACAGGCTGGTAAGCCTCACCTCAGTAGTGGTTAAGATTATGGAGGCTTGCTTAAGGAAAGGATTGTGGAACACTTGGAAACCACGGGAGCACAGGAACCAAGGCAGCATGGATTCACAACAGGAAGGTCATATCAAACAAATCTGACTTTATGACTAGGTGACAAAGAAAGTGGATCGGGGAGGAGCAGCGGATATCGCCTACCTCAATTTCAGCAAGGCCTCTGACACCATAACCCACAGAAGACTGGAGAACAAGCTAGGTAGCCCAGGGGTAGGCCACAAAGTGGAAAACTGGGTTAGCAACTGGTTGAGGGACAGAAAGCAGAGGGTTGTAGTAACTGGGACCAAATCCAAGGAAAGGAGGGTGACAAGTGGGGTGCCTCAGGAAGCAGTACTGGGGCTAGTCCTTTTACATGTCTTCATCAGTGACACTGCTGAAGGGCTGGAGGGGAAGGTTTACCTATTTGTGGATGACACTAAGATCTGCAACAGAATAGACACTCGAGAGGGGGTAATAAGAATGAGGAGTGATCTAGGAAAGCTGGAAAAATGGTCAAATGTGTGACAATTAAATGCAAAGAAGTGCAAAATCATGCACCTGGGGTGAAGAAATCCTGTGAGAGCTACAGGATGGTGGTGGGGATTGCTGGTAGTCACCAGGGAAGAGAGGGATTTAGGGATAATCATGTCAGATGACCTAAAGGAGGCAGTATAGTGCAGAGGTTTTGGACTCTGAGCTGCAAACCTGGGTATGAATCCCACAGCTCCCACTTGCATACCATGTGACCCTGAGCAAGTCACTTAACTTCCTTGTACTCCCAGATAGCACCTGGAAGCAAGCTTCGGCTTAGTGTGCCTTTTCTGGTTAAACATTCCTCCCTCCCCAAAGGTGGCCAAACAGTGTAACAAGGTGGTGGGGAAGACCAGCGGGGTGTTGGGGTGCATAGGAAGGGGCATCATTAGCAAAAGAAGGGCGCTGGTGATGCCACTGTAGAAAATGCTGGTGAAGCCTTATCTAGAATATGGTGTTCAGTTCTGCAGGCCACATCTTTGCAAAGACATAGACACGGTGGAGGCGGTCCAGGAAGAGCGATTAAGATGGTGCAGGGCTTGCATCCAGAAAACATACGAGAACAGATTGGAAGACCTCAATATGTATATACTTGAAAGAAAGGAGGGAAGGTGGGGGGGCGGAATATGATAGAGACCTAAAAGTATCTTAAAGGCTTCAACAAAAGAATGGTGGTAATATCTTCTAGTACAAGAGTTGTACAAGGACAAGGGGACACAAGAGATTGATGGGGGGGGGCAGGTTAAGGGGAAATGTGAGGAAGTTTTCTTCACAGAAAGGATGGCATATGTTTGGACTAGCCTACCCCAGGAAGTGGTGGGCACTAACACAGTGGGAGGAATTCAAACATGCATGGGATAGGCATAAGGGAACCCTAGATAGTGGGAAGAGAGGCAAAAGCCAATGGCCAAGTAGGGTCAGGGGCCGCTGATGCAGGCAGGAAATATGAGTGGACTACGTGGACCTGGTGGTCCTTATCTTCAGTCAACTACTATGTTACTATGTTAGGTACTGTGTATAAGCTAGTTGCAAGTTTCTGAGGGACTCACAGAAGTGTTGAATGGTCAAGAGTGTTGCTGCGGGTAAAAATGTAGTCCATTTTAAGACATTTTACTTTTTCTTGCAAACCCATTTATTTCTGGCATGGGGTCATAATGTCGCAAGACATTATGCTGCATGCAAAAATTGCACTGCCAATGCAGCGTGAGTTTTCCATGTGGCATAACTTATTTTTTTGGGGGGCACCCCATTACGGGGGTCTGTGGCCCCTGAACACCCCTCAATAAAGATTCTCAACTCCAGGGGCAAGGGAATTCACACCAGAGATTACACTAAGTCAGAGAAAAAAATAAAAAGTTCTGGGACCGGGAATCAAACCCAGTCCCAGACACAGCACTTGGGTTTCTTGCTGCAATGGCTCAGTCCATTGAGCCACAGCAGCCGCATCAGCGGAACCCTGTCCCAGCAACAGTCTTATCCTCTCCCTGGGACAGGGAGAGGGTGCAATACCACGTACAGCAGCATTCGCAGTATTGCACAACTCGTGCTTCCCTGCAGCGCTATTTCGGGTTAGTGCTGGCATGCGACATATTGACCCGGTAGGTTTATTCCTTGCAAATTAAATTTTCATTATGCATGAAAACCCATCAAATAAAGTTTCTGGATTATTTTATAAAGGAATGGGTGCTGGTTAATTATAAATACAGCCTTGCTGTGTCCTTAAAAAACTTGCAAAATAAGAAAACTGGATATAGCCTGTTCAACTCCATTCTAGTCACTTTAATAATATAACAATAAACCTAAACTGCTTAAACCATTTGCTGGAGAAGAAACACTGATGCGCGATATATTGAACTGGAGAGTTTAGAAAGAAATTACATTTATCTATCAAACGCTGACAGGTACAAGCCACAGAGTCGGTAGTTTTCTAAACACAAGTACAAAAAGTGCACACTAGTACAGATACCACAGACTACACATTTTGAGGCAAACGTATGTAGTTTATTCACTTGGAATCTTCAACAGTGCCTCATATGTACATTACAAATATGTGTCAATACTGTAGAACATAATAAAAATTGGTGCAGTTAACCTATCCTACATACAACGAATGCCCAAGTGGTTCAGCTCACCAATAGCATTCGTTGGGGGAGGTCAGAGGAACGCAGCATTGTATAAATACCCCCAATATCAAGATGTCATTGATCACCACTAGTGAAAGTGCTTCACTTTATAGGATTTTCTGACAACTTCATTAAAAGCTTCGCAGAAACTTCATTAAAAGTTTATAATACAAAAAAGTTTATCAGTATAAAAATACAGCCCCCTGTTTAACTTTGCTGCTGTCTTGAAAACCAGTGAAAAAAAAAAAGAGTTAAACTACTCAAACACCACCCAGGCTGTGTAAGGCCCACTAGGCACACATGCCTGTTTTCATGGATGACCCAGGAGGAATGGGGCAGTTAAGTGACTTGCTCAGAGTCAGACAGTATGCAAGATGAAGTTGTGAGAATCAAACCTAGGTCTGGTCTACTGGATGTACCAAGCTCGTTCACAGCTCATTACTCTAACCTCTAGGCTATACTTGCATTTCTTTAATGCCACTCTATCTCAGGATTCTTTACCTCCATCTATATCTATGGCAGGCTAAACAGTCCGTGTGAATCCCAAGATATTTCGCAAAGTATAGGATAATACTGAATAAACAGGGTGATTGCAGGACTGTGTTGCAGCAACCTGACCTTTAGAAGTCCTGTATCTCAGAGACTCTCTTGCTATTACAAGTTGGTTTTAAAATCTATGTGGATCCCGGTTATGAAGAAATGCGAGTGATAGCAATAAAAAGATGCAGTCTGGGTGATTACACAAGGGAAGGGGGAGAGCCCGAGTTCCCAACAAGGGACCTGAGGTTCGAGCAGACTCGATAGAATACAAGGCCTAATCTGCTGGCAATTAGTATGTTAGCATGTCAGTCTGGGTGAATGCAAGATTTATTTTGAGTAATTTAACTCTTCTTTTGCACTGGTGTTTTCAAGATGCAACAAAGTTAAACAGGCAGCTGTATTTTTTAATACTGATGATTTGTAGTATAAGTTTATTTTAAACTTAATTTTTTTATACTTTATTTCTGTATATTTAGTATAAAAACATACAAAGTACATTATTTGATTCCAGGTATAGGATCTGTTAGCAGAAACATTATGGTAGAAATTCTTAGCCCTTCTTACTTTGTTACAGCAGGTGGGGGTATATGCATACATATTTAAGCAAATGCAATCACATCAATTTAGAAAAATGCTTATGCAGCAAGACCATGGACAACCATACCTAAATAAAAGTTTTTATAAAAAAAGTCCAAAGAGTCCCTTCTTTGCAGAGAGGCCATTGTCTATTGATGTGGCCCAGGAGTCCATCTATATATCAAAAGCAGAGAATTATTCCCTTTAATGTAAATTATTAAGATACCCCCTAACTATAGCTCACAGACAATTCTAAATAATGTTGATAACAATTATGTTGCACAAATAAACAGAGAGTTATATTAACTCAACTTCACCACTAGAGGGTGACAACAATTAGAAAGAAAATAAAAATTAGTGCACTAGAACCCGGTGCATTAAACTTAAAGTTTTTTGTTTTAAACCACTTTGCTTTTATGTAGTTTATTACTATTTTCTATAAAACTTATAACAGAGCAGTATGTTAAGGAACTTCAATTCTCTCAAATAAATACATTTTAATTGTTATAGTGGTATGCACCCAGCTTCAATGAACAAGGTCACCCACACCGTCCAGTAAGTCCCTCTTCAGGTATCCTCTTCTTCATCCTGAACATCTGAAGGACCTGGTTTAGCAAAGTCTACATGTATCATGTCCAGCCTCTTACCCGCATCCACTGGATCGTTATATATGTAGGTTTTGCTGGCGTATAGAATCTTGAGTCATGCTGGCATTTGTAGTGCACGGTTGATCCCCAGCTCCTGCAGACCCGCACAAACAGCATCAAATCCACGACGTCCCATCCTCATTGAGTTGCTTGAGATCAGGAAAGCAGTGAAGAATAGAACCATCCAGCAAGGTAAGTGCTCCTGCAGACTTAGTCTTGTGCAGAACAAAGTCCCTGATGTGTACTCCTGTAGTTGCCACCAAGACAGTCTGAGTGAGATCTGGATTGTTAGGCTTTCTGCATGCTGTTATACGATAGGCCTGCTGTATCAAATGTTCATCTTGCATTTGAAATAAGTCTTGCAGAAGTTGCTGCATATAGGCTGCCAAGTTTGCATCTTCTACTCCTTCGGATATCCCTAAAAATCGGAGGTTGCAGGCACGGCATTGTTCTCCAAATACTCCAGACATGAGCGAAGCAGCTTGTTCTCCTTAAGGATGCCGTCAGTCACAGTTACAGCTTTAGCCACAGAAGTTGTAAGCTCATCTGGGTTTGTTTTTATAGTAAGTATTTTAGTTTCCACTTGTGTGAGCCTTGAATTATATGCATCGAGTTTCTTGTCGATTTGCTGTACTGCTTGCAGGATCGCATTTACTTTGGTGTCTAAATACTCAGGCTTCCCGCTCGTCGTCGGATATACCGGAGCTGCGCTTGCAGTAGACACAAGGCCTTTCCCCTTGCCATCCTTACTAATATCTGTGTTGGTTCTACTCATTGTGGAAAGGTTAGGTGAAAAATATGTTTTTCATGTTTATGCAACTGTCTAGGTCTGGAGCTATTGAAGGAGCATCTTTTCCTGTCGGCTGCTGGCCATGCCCCCCCTCTAAACTTAATGTTTATTGATTTTCAATAGACATTTAGTGAAAAATATTCCTGAGACACAACATAAGGATTTACACATAAAATTCCACATGAGGGTTCCACCCCCTCTTAATACATGCAAATTAATAAGATTGTACCACAACAATAAGATACATCTTTGGGGAAAAATAATGAAGGCTATATTTTACAAATTATTACTATGATGTCACTTTGCTGTTTTATAAGCCCATAAGTGCATGGAATACATTAAGTAACATATCGTTTTAGTAAAGTTACGATGTTCGGCTCCTTTCTAAAGGAGATGAGAATCCATTCATGTGTCATATACAGGTACCAAAATGGTAACATCAGAAACGTGTCTAGTATCTGAAACTACAAACTTCTATAAACAGAGTATATAAACCTCTTAGACTTCAGTAGGAGACCAGTAAAAATACAGCAGATGGAAAATTAGAGGCTCCACATCAGTGCAAATACGCAAGTATATATTGTATATAAAAATTACCAAACTGGGTCGACACTTAAAACTTAAACTGGATTAAAACAAACAGCGATCAAAACAGATCTTAAAGACATTTTGAACTGTCCACCAAACTTATAGTAAATGTTTCATTTGGGAACTTTTATAATTTTAGTCTGAACTGCTAAACGTGACCAATAAGCACTGCAATAATGATTACTAGCACAGAAGAGCACAGATTGCTTGCTTCAAAAGTCAGCTACCTTAAGGCAAGATTGTATTTCAGTCTTACATTAAGTCCCTCAGGTCAGCCCTTCTTTGATCAACGTCTTCTTGGTCTGACTGGTCTGATGAATCCCCCCGTCTTTGCCATGGAGCATGTTGTTGTGCCCATTTAAGAGCTTCGGCAGGATCTGAGAAAATATATACCTTTCCTTCATCCAGGATCCTTAGTCACACTGGGAAAAGCATGTTATGTGTTATCTGCGCCTCTTGTAGAAGAGCTCGGACCCCCATCATACCTTTTTTTTCTGTTGCCTGGTGGCGTAACTCAAATCAGGGTACACCTGAATTTGCGATCCCTCATGTAGGAGCATTTTTTTCTGGCGAGCTAATGCCAAGATATGATCCCTGGACCCAATGCCATCCAAATAGCTCCAACTGCCCAAGTGCTTTGGGATCATTTGGGCAACCCCTAGAAGATACATGGTAGGCTTTCTGTGTTTTTATATTTCTGTACAGAAAAATGTACCTCAGCTGTTGCGCCAACCATTCGAAAAGAAACAGGACCAAATGATCTCCTTCACTCCGCTCAGGCATCCTGATGATTTGGAGGTTTGCTGCATGGGCCTGGTTTTTGAGTGTCTTGAGACGGGTTCTCAGATGAGTGTTCTCTTTTACCAGGTTGGCTGAGGTGCCCATGGCAGCTTCTGCAGGATTCTACAGATACTATTTTTAGCTTATTATTTTTTTATTTAGTTGTTTAACCAAGTATAACACACTAAGCTGAAAGCTTTTTTACAGGAGCAACCTGGGAGGACAAGGAGGCTAAGTGACTTGCTCAGGGTCACACAGTATGCAAGTGGAAGCTGTGGGATTCAAACCCAGGTCTGGTCTGCTGGATGTCACCAGATTTGCAGCTCAGAGCCTTAGACCACTGCGCTATACTGCCTTCATTTCAAAAACATTCACCCGGTTGGTTAACAAGTCGAACTTGTCAGACAATTCGGTTACCGTGAGGATCAACCTGTTAATTTACCAGGTTGGCTGAGGTGCCCATGGCAGCTTCTGCACTCCTGCAGGATCTACGGATACTGTTTTTAGGTTAGATAGCTCCATTTCGAACACATTAACCTGGTTGGTTAACGAGTCGAACTTGTCAGACAGTCCGGTTACCGTGAGGATCAACCTGTTAATTTTCTATCCCAGAGATTCCTCGCTGTTTGTAGTATCTTCTCATATAGTCCAGCCTTGTACAGACCTCATGGCCGGGGGGGCCAGGATTAGCTTTACTTTTATTTCCATCCTGTTGTCCTTTATCCTTTTTTGGGTTATCCATCTCCGTTCTATGGAGGTTCTGACTGCCATATATGTAAGCATTAAGCCTCAACGAAGGAGGCTTCTACTTAGGAATTAATGCATGGTTGGGGGAGGGGGGTTGTGGTACATGGCCAAAGACCGAGTGCCTACAACCACCGAACCATGCATTAATTTCACAGTAGAAGCCTCCTTCGTCGTGGCTTAATGCTTACATGTATGCATTCTTTTAACAGCAATTCAAAATGCATTCCACAAGGACTGCCAGGAAAACATTAGCAGCAGGACAACTAAACATCTTGGTAGCTAGCCAAAAATAGAAAATCCAAAAGCTACAAAAGAGTTGGCTGTGTCCCGGTTACGTTGGATGCTGCTGTAAACAGGGAAGCCACCAAGAATACAAAACAGAGCACTGCAGCTGCTGACCCATTCAGTGTTTTAATGCTTGTATAAAGTGTTCTTCAATGCAAATCAGTGCAATAAGAAAATAATGTCACTCACACAAGATACAGCTTGGCTGTCCCTGACTAACCAGCCTTGGTATTTCGACGAACAGTATTCCTCAGGGGGTGGCTAATGTCTATTGCAGTTCATCCTAAGTAGGGGCTGAAAATGACTAAGAATTATGTCATATAATGCTGACAAAAAGTACATAGTGGAATTAAACAGCCATCATTCACTGGTTAAAGCCAAACATGTCAGCTGTCTCAGGTAAGTTAGGATAAATAATTACTAAATAAATTACTGATATAAATTAATGCTGATGTAGCCCAGTAATAACTGATTCACATGTGACTTGCTTTTGCTTTTTTCTGTATGGGATCCGCCCCTGTAATGATTATTAGGATGGGGAAACTAAAGGCTTGCCAGTTTTAATGAGTCATGAAAGATAGAACACAGAAAACTGAAGCATTTATTGGTAGGTTACATTAACTAGCTATATTCTGTTATTCGTACCTGTCTCCTTGTCACTCGCGGCGGCCCTACATATGAACATAACATGGTATCTGAAATTCATTGCAAAGTGAAACTGCCCTCATCTCCAAGGCTGCCAAACAAGTCCTGCAAGACACGTAGGTAGATTAGCGAATGTCAGCTATTTCACCTTATCTATTTCATTTTTAGCTAATAAAATTTCCATCCTTATGCACGTGTTCTTAAAATCAGTTCTAGTTTATCCCTGCAGCAAAAATATTTTGAGTGGAACAGTTCAGCGGGGGACAAACTGATTAAACGAAGGTCAGTGAAGGAATATGGGGCTTACTCTACTTGTCAATGGTGTGTGCCATGTTCATGAACTGAAAGAGCACTAGTTGAGTATTTACTCATTAAGATTTTCCACTGTGAGTACAAATCGGAGACAGAACTGTGAGGCCTGTGTTTGGCTTTCTAAACCAGACACAAAAAACTACTTCTTCATCCCTTACAGAAATGTAGTAAAGGAACTTTTTTAGAAAACATCTCAAAACGTCTCCATACAGGTGCTGCAAATGCTGCTACAGGGTGGTGCTGCAGCTAACAGGGCGGCTAGCCCCAAGTTCAAACGTAAGCCCAAAAAGATAGCTCACACTTGCACAGATACCATGGACTACACATTTTGAGGCAAACACACATACAGTAGTTTATTCACTTGAAATCTTCAACAGTTCCTCATATTTACATTACAGATATGTGTGTGGGGGGGTGTCAGAGGGAGGGCAGCATTGTATATATAACCCCCAGTATCATGGTGTCATAGTTCACCATTAGTGCAACAGTACTTCACTTTACAGAGTTTTCTCACAATGTCATTAAAAGTTTTACAGAAACTTCATTAAACGTTTATAATGGGGGCGTTGTTGAGCCCAAGCACGACGGACATCTGAAGCTACAGCTCTCTAAATATAAAATTTAAAAAAAAACAGTAAATATACACTTTTGTTTTGGAGAAGTTAGTGTTTCAACTGTATTTGTAACATGACAGCAAACAAACAACTGAAATATAAAAAAGCAGTTGGCAGAAATGTATTACGTGGGCAGAGCTGGAGACGGCATTAAATACTTTTATAACATGGCTATCTAAAATACAGTCATTTCATTGGTCAGAACACATCACCTGACCATTGATTAATCCCCGATATACCCACAGTTGCCTTTGCCGGTCCACAATATCCTGACTGACAGCAATGTAAACTGACTTAGAGAAATCACTCCACCATAGACACATTGAAAAAGAGAAGGCAGATTCCGCCTTGCAAAGACGGATTCCGCCTTCAAATGCAGATTCTGAATCCTCATAATAACAAATCCACCTAGTGGACAACTACAAAGACAGCATCCTCTATACACATTATTCATTAGGCGGAAGGACTATTTTAGTAGAAATCCATGTTCAAACATACATATTTTAATATTCCTTTACATAAACCTCTAGTATAATGCAGCTCATGTTATAAGAGGATTAACCCACTCCAGGGTATGGGTTTACTGAGCATTAATCCTCGCCTGAGTGGTTGAAATCACTAAACCTGTAGCCTCATTATTCCAACCCCAGTGGATTAATGCTCGATAACGCTACCCCATCATGGGTTATTCCTCCGAATGCCCGCTCCAAACAGATTAATTTTTGACATAATGTGCAGTACCACAGACTACCAGCAGAAACATGCAAGCGAACATTGTGAAAAAGAAATGTAAGACACAAATCAAAGCACCACACAAACGGACTTCCGCTTCCGGTATGGCTGGCTAAGCACACGAATTGAGAGGCTCCCATTAAGCTAAACATTAAAAGGGCATAAACTGAAAAAAAAGTCTAATGTCAGCCTTTTTATAGGCAAGAAACATCTCAGATTGATGCCCGCATGCTACGAGATGGCCAAACAAAATCGGAACAGATTCCAAACATTTGCTGAAATGACTGAGGGGGACGACCGCATATCTGACGAAGGTGAACAAAGTACTAGGCCTTCTACAGCTCCAGAATTAAAAAAAATCAACCTCCTCTGGCAGAACAAAAACTTGTACAAGAAAACAACCAGAAACCACCTCGGAGGTGATACTGCAGGCAATTGCAGACTTTAGGGGAGAAGTTTGTGAGTCGATGCAAGAGCTTAAGACCGAAATAAGCACATTACAAGGGCGTATGACTGAGGCAGACCACCAAATTTCTTTATACACCACCCGAAACGATGATCTGGAGGAGACAATGAAAACCATAGCAGCGGAACAATTGGCAATCTCTATCCAACAGGAAGATGCTGAAAACCATGGTAGGAGAAACATACGAATATTTGCCTTACCTGAAAATGAAGAAGGAAATGATTCTAGGGCCATTGCAGAATACCTCTTGTGGTTACTGCTTGATCTGGAACCTGATTTCCACCTGGACACTGAGAGGGCTCACAGGGCACTCAGCCCAAAACCGTCACGACCAGAAGCAAGGCCCTGCTCCTTTGTTATTAGATTCCTCAGTTATCAAACAAAGGAAACTATTTTACGGAAGGCCTGACAGAAGGGCAGGGTAATGTGGGGCCAACAAAGGTTACTGTTTGATAATGATTATGCCCCAGCCACCCACAAACTAAGAAGAGACTATAGTTTGCTCTTCCCTACGGTCCGAGCCCAGCAGATCCGTTTTCAAACCCCTTATCAGGCCAAATTAACTATATTTCTACCATCTGGCCAACGTACCTATAGTTCAGCCACAGAAGCTGCAACAGATCTCTTGAAGAGAGGTGTAATTAATGAAAAAATGGCAGAAACAGTTAAAACTCGATTGGGGCAAGCTAACCAGATGGAACAGAAGGGACCACAGGCATCACAACTGCAAATAACAGAGATCTTAAGCACCTACAGCAGTTTAGGAATCCGACTCCGCCTACCTGAAAAAGCCATAATGTGGGGTAATTGCTTCTTGATTCGGTTTTTGGTTCTGGAGTACCTCTGGAGATGATAATGGGGGGGGGCTACGGGTGAGCGGGGGGATGAAGGAACCTGGTGAGGGGCGTCTCTCAGAGATTCAGGAAACAGTACTTTATTTCAAATGTTTCAGTTATTCAGCTAATTGGCTACTGGTTGCTACTTTTACTTTATCATTTATAGCTCCTGGATGGCGGAGAATTTTCTCAAGCTAAGGAGCTAAGGCACGGAGACTATAGACGTCTCCTCGTGGTAATCTTGATTTGTTCACCTGCTCCTCGAGGGGCCCATCCCCACCTCAAGGTTTGCAGGTATAAGCCTGCACCAAATCATGTAAGAGGACCCAATCCAGACCGACGAGAGGCTTGATGTCACAGAGACAAAAAAGAAAGATGTTCAAACTATGAAAACTGAGCAAATAATAATGTTTTGGTCCCTGAGACAAGCCTAGTCCTAATTTTCTTTTCAAACTACAGATGGCAATTGAGTTACAAGATTAAGAGAATAGAAATATAATACCGTACTCTTTTTTTTTTCATGATTACCTGGGAAAGTGAGGAAACTTGTATATCTACAGGAATTTCAGAGCATCGAGTTATGTTAAGTATGAGGTTAAAGGAAAAGATAGAAATTTAAGTTTTGAGTTTTGGACAGCCAAGGAGGCCTAAGCTAAAGGAGGTTTGGGCTGTGATTTTGATAATGCCCACTAGAGGTTGTTCTTCCTCTTTCTCAAGGCAAATGAGTAAAGTGAAGCCATATAATTAGACCATCAGATGAGAAGCTTATCGAATAAGACAGGAAAATGCCATTAGGCATACCGTTTCCTTTGCAATAATACTCTCTTTTGTAGCCGCCAACCCCCTATCCCAGATAGGGTTGGCCGGCCCGGCCCGGCACCGACCCTCACTCCGGGAAGCCCCCTTGGAGTGGGGCTGCCAAGTGGAACTGTAAGTGGCTGAAGGGTCGGGCACCGTGTCTGGCTCCTGCAGGGGTGGTGGCAATTTTTCTGGCTAGAGTCCCTTTGGAGCTAGGACATGCAATGATGCAAGGGGCGTGCATCTGTCCTAAGCTCCACCCTTATCTTAGTGTGGTATGCTTGTCCCCAGCCGCGCTGAGAGACAATCGATGCCTGACATTCTGGACCCCCCCACCCTGGAGAAGGAAAGCAGTCCTCTGGATGTTCAATCCTTCTCCTCCCCTGCCGATCCCCGACGACTTGTGCTCATTCCCGAACACGGGTCACCAGCGTGGTGCGAGGTGTGGCGTCCAGCACCTTAACCATCAGCGCCACTGGGCCGGGCAAATTTATTCCATTCTATTTGGGGCCATCATACTTATGCTGGGTATTTTTGTTACTCAGATACAGTATAACGCTCCAGACCCCTCTCCGGCTTCTAATGGAGACAAGGACAGGGGGTTCCAGGGGGAGCTCCAGTTGAGCACCTCCCAATTGGGAGTCATTTTGTATAAAGTTTTGGTTAAAGTTAATAAGATAAAGTATAGTTTTTATGTACAAGTAGTTCAGTTATGTTATTTGATTAAAGAATAAAGGGAGGGAGGGTTATCTTGGCTTTTCATTACCGACCCAATGTTGTTATATTATGGAAAAGCCGAATGATAAGTCATCCAATTAATTTTGTTTTTAAAGCAGCAATTGGGTATGTCTGGGTAAAAACATACATAACATAGGATAACTGGATAGCCAGATACTACAAAGGGGAGGGGGAAGGGATAAACAATACATGAGTCAAGAGTTTGTTAAGACTAAAGCATGTTTATTGTTGTACTGCAAATACATAAGACAGTGGATTCTTCATGGTGACTTCTGGGCCACGGATCCTGGGGTGGGGGAGGAGATTGGTCTGGAAAGAATGAATCTTCAACCACCTAGGGGAAAGGAATATACAAATAGTTAGGTTAATAAGAAATAAAGATGTCAGTTGATCCAATTAAAATTATTTCATTAAATATTAATGGGTTCCATGACCCTATAAAAAGGTTCCACCTTAAACAATACCTGAACAAACAGAAGGCAGGCCTCATTTATCTTCAGAAAACTCACTTTCTGAACTAGAGCACAAAGCTGACCTGGGGTAATATATACAAAATTATAGCCTCCTCACATCCAAGGGTAGGAAAGGCAGCAATTTTAATTCCAGCAACGACCCCTATGGAAATACAAAAAACTCATATTGATGCCCGAGGCCGTTATGTAATTGTACAGGGCCTTTTATATGGCCATAAAATTACCCTGGCTAGTGTTTACTTTCCCCCTCAGACAAGATTCCCAATCCTGAAGGGGTATTATCTACATTGTTAGATAATCTTCCGGGCCAGTTGATCATGGAAGGAGATATCAATATGACCTTATCCCCACATTTTAGATAGCTCTAATCAACAGACTCTCAGGAAAAATGCTACAGTTAAAAAATGCAAAAGAACACTGGAACATTTAGGTATTATCGATGTGTGGAGACGTCTATTCCCCTCCAGCCCGGGTTATACATATTATTCACCAAGGTTTAAATCATACTCTTGCCTAGATTATTTTATGATGAAATGTGAGCATTTCACATCAGTCCAGGATATGACTATAGGTGCAAAATTACTATCTCTTAATTTTGAAATTAGATATGGGTCTGGTGAGGGAGAGGACCTCATGGAGATTAAATCCATTAACATTAAAAGATAAGGAATTACAGGAGATTTTTAAAAAATGAATACAACAATTTTATACAGAAAATGAATCACAGGAAATTACTGAGGTGATAAGATGGGATGCCATGAAGGTAACGCTGAGGGGAGAGATTATAGCATACACCTCAACGAAGAATAAAGAGAGGGAGGTGAGGCAACTTGAATTATCAGAACAGCTGCTGAATTACCAGATGTTATACAGAGAGGGAGATACTGAATTAAATCAAAAAATCAGGGATACAAAGGCGGAATTACAGAAAATTATAGATAAAATACAACAATCATTAATATATTTAAGACAAACTGTCTGTGGGGAGGGCTAGGGGATCTAGGAGACTGGCTCAGAAACATAGAGCTAAAAACTACCTCTACCATCTTGAAACTTAGAAAACCATATACAGGTATAACACACCATTCAGATGCTCATATAATGCAGACCTTTCCAAAAGTACTACGTGGTGGCATTCTGCAAGTTTGTGTAAAGTGCTTTCTCTACTCTGCCCCACATTCTTCCAGGCAATGCAGTGACTGTTAGCGGTGCATCACAGTGTAATATGCACAGTGGTGCGTGTCAGAGACAACACTACATGCATTGGCCTATCCCACTTGCACATGGAATGGGTTTACGTATGTTAATTGTGACCCCTGGTGTAAATTTAGTGTTTCTGAGCTTTTTGTTATGAGTTGCTCTTTAAGTTAAAAGAGGGCCAGTGGTCTCTTGCCATCCCCAACCCATTACCATGGTTTTGATGCCTATTGTACTCATCACGTCAAGCAGCAAAACAGAACAGATAGTACAGATTGATAGAGACAAATATAGTACACATAAGTATGTGGATACATACAAGGTACAAATAAACATGCAGAAAATCTATCTAGATAGTGTACAAATCAAGTTACTGGATGAATAACAGTACATTCTGAGAAAAGTCCAAGGAATTTGAAAAGTCCTCAGTATACAGGTCCCCTACCCTCATTACTTAAGTACATGCAGTTGAAAAGATATAGAGATGGGAATGAGTTAACAGGTAAGTTTAATCTAGCCAAGCATGTGGACCATTCTTGGGGGTGCTGTAGGTGTTCTCCATATCTCGTAAGAAGAGAAGATGGATATAGAACAGCAGTGAGGTGAGGTATATTTCCCAGACTGATAATATTGCATTAGTATATCTCTTGTCCCCACTGACATTGTTGATGAGGTTGTCAATTAGTTGATGGCTTGGCACCACTCAAGTGAGAGTGGGAATGATCTGATACCCCCACAGATGGAATATGATGTCTTTATCCTTTGCTCCCACCACTGTAAGCTAGAGAAGGGAGGAAGGTTGGAGACTCAAGTCTAGTGGAAGAAGCCCTTGTCATGAACCCACTCCTGGGGTCACGTCCACTGAGCTCACAGTGCCCACCTTTAAGTGCAGTCCATGATGGGGGGTGACAGGAATACCCTCCTCATCCTTTTGAATGCTCGCTGAGGTGCCACTAAGATCCAGGCGTCCCTCTAGCTCTGGATAAGGGCACAATAGCAGTCCAAGAGTCTTGTGGTCAAATATGAACTCTTCTTGGCTATTACACAAAGGTGCTGCACACCCAATTTGGCCTTCACCCTACAGGACAAGCAACAGCCTGGTTAAAAATCCCTGCAGACTCTGGTATTCTTCCTATCTTTCCAGATTCCTTACAGACCCTTTTCTCAGTTTGGTTGCTATTGGTGAGACCCTTTGGCAATAACAGTTTTCATAGATTATTAATAAACTTTCTACAGTCGCATCGATATAAGAAATTCTCGCTCAAACAGAAATTTTCAGAATAACAAAAGTTTTACTAAAATACTTAAATACAGTTACAACTAAAAGAAGAATATTCTGATTTGGGGTACAGTGTACATGACAAAAATGGAAAAATATATACTTGTAAGCACTATAACTATCAGCTAAACATCTACCTTAAATTTGTAGTGAATTGAAGTCCAGAAAAAGTAGATGAAGGTTTTCAGTTCCTTTAGTCCAGGCAGCCACACTGGGTTTCAGCAGTTTGGCTCCTGGTGTGTCAGGCAGAGTGTCCAGATGAAATGTTTGTGTCCAAATGCCTGATCTTGGCTATTTATAGGGATAGCCATCCCAATTGGTGGATAGAGGCTGGCCCTTCCATTTTAACCCACTCTCGCCCCTTGACTTCTACACACATCCATGCGACACTTGCCTCTTGCATACTGCCATACATACCTATGCACATACTCCTCACCCCCACCTTCTACACATACCCATGCTCACACTCCCATTCCTAGTCTGCTGCCACACATACCCATGCACTCACTCCTACCCCTGCTTGATGCCATCCATACCCACGCACTTACTCCCATCCCTCACCTGCCACACATAAGGTTGTATACTCTCCCTTCCCAGGCCAGCTGCCATGCATACCCACATTATCATACACATTTAAAAATCCAGTGGAAACTCCATACACTCATCATTATAATCATACCGTTTGCATCCAGCTGCATTAGCTTCTGTCACTCCCAGTATCCATGCAAAGAACAGAAGCCCTCGCCACCTCAGATTCGTGATCTCTCTTATCTCAACCATGACCCTATGATAGTTTTTTCTAAGATGCACTGGACTGGTAGCCCTTGTTTGGGGTGTGGTGGTGGAAGAAGTGAGGCCACTTCACCAAGTCTGACCTTTACCTCGGTTTTGGAGGGGTGATATATGTTTAATGGAATGGGATCCTGTTTCCACCCCAGATCTGTGGATTTAGATGCCACAACTACCTGTCTGAACACTTATATTCTGGACTTCCTTACTGTAAACCGTCGGAGGGACAGGTTGGCTGGAACTAGAAGACATTCCCTCTGTTCCAGCAGCATTATTTTCCATACCACATATTAGATTCTCCTCCAGACTTGGACACACATATTTAACCTATGGTAAAACACACATTGAGGATGCTGCATAGAGTCCAAATCATAACAAGACACCCAGTGAAGTAGGACATCTCATGGAGATAGCGGGCCACCGAAGTTCCATCCCATAATAGACAGTAGCTTCTGCTGCTGAAACAGGACAGTTCTTACCAAATACCAACCGTTGTCTGAGGACACATTTGTGTAATTTGAGTAGTTGTAGACTCGATAGGATCTACCCCAAATGATTTTAATCCTAACATCAAAAATCTAATTCCGTAAGTAAGCAGAGACCTGATTCCTCTTGAAGATTTCCTCCACTGGCAGCACTGTTGGCTGGCAGAGGGAAATATATATTGAGCTTATGGGATCCTCTTGTGCGGGAGAACTAGGAGGTCATAAAGGCCAAGGCAGATTAGGAATCTAAATCCAGCAACATCATCACAGGCCCTTGAAGTGTCTGGGGGATCTAGGTAGGGGGATGGAGAATCACAGCCTTGCCAGCATAGCAAGAACTTAGGTGGTAATTTTTATTTGCTTTTGCACACCCATACCATCACAAAATAAACTGGGTGCAGGGGCATATAAATGCTGGTGGGTTTGACAGAACTGGCACTCTTTACCACCTATTCTGGAATTAGTTGATAATACAGTCGTATTGGCTTCTGATACATGGGGAAATGCAGAAAATATGGACTACACTGTCCCTTCCCCCCATGGCTTGTCCGATGGTGTTGGATGCTGTTGTGCCAGAGCTGGGAGGTAGGAAGGTGCAATGGCTTTTCATATCCTTTACCTTGCTGCCGTAAAATGGATTACAGTGCTATGGCTAATCACCCGTGTACCCACACTAGAAGCATATCGGCTAGGATGAGTGCCATCCAGCACATGGAATAACTCATAGCCTTCTTATGACTTACAGTGGAGAAACGCATAGAGCACTGGGGGCCCTGGGAGACATATTGCTTGGGATAGTCATGTTGCATTGAGAATAGTGACTGGAGGAAAGGCAGTGCATGGTAGGAGTTGTATCTCGAGATCCCAAGTAATGCCTCCTACTTACATGAGCTCTCTCCCAGAACTGTTCACATACTCCACAAAGAAATGGTAGTGTAATTTTAAAATGAATGTGCATCATAATCAACAACCAACCGAGGTTTTATTTTTCTCTCTCATTTATTTTTTTACACGAATGGTTCTAAGGCCAGTTTAGTTCTGGTTAGTAGTCCATCATTAGTTGTTTCTGACTTGTTTCCTTGAATAATGCCACCTTGTAGACAAGTTGAAGAGGTAACTAGTACAGTGGATTCATGGGCATATGTTATGTAAAACATTAAGCAAATTTCTAGTCGCTGATATGACTCTGTTTTTGGTCTTTCATATTTTTAATAAAGCTGGTTTTCAAGAAAAGAAAGAGACACATGATGATCGGTAAACAAACACGATATTTATCAGCAGCATTTCAGCTGCTGTCCTGTGACAGATGTGCAAATAAAGTAACATGCCTGAATCTTAATTGGGTAGTGATTACATTACATGGATCGGAAATCATTTTACAAACCAAATCACTACAGTACTTTGCTAAAACTTTACTGTACACCTGGGTTCCACATAATTTCCCAATAACGAGAAGTAATTTGTGCAAAACTGGTCAAGTTCTTAACAAATAATAGAATCCTGTAACAGAGTTACTCTGTGAGGGGCATACCATGTCATTTTTTATAAATGTGTTCCCAGGTCACACCTGTAAACAAGCTCTCAGCTTAGTGTGTCACTCTTGGCAAATACAAAAACAAAACAAGTACTGTGTAAAAACCATGATTTACTGTTTTTAGTGGTGACTGAAACTTCCTTCTCCCCAGCCATCACCAGATCAACACTTTGAATCATAAACTGGTGAGGCAACACCTCAAAAAGGACATAGAGTGGAGGCAGTCCAGAGGAGGGTAGCTAAAATGGAGCAGGAGGTCGCATCATAAGCCCTATGAGGAGAGACTGAGGGATCTCAACATATACACCCTAGAAAGAAGGAGTGCAAGAGAGAGAACATAATGGAGACATGCAAGCACCTCACGAGGGTGAACATAGTACAGGATGTTGAGTCTCGTTCATATGAGAAAGAGCACTAGGCCCAGAGGGCATTTGATAAAGCTGGAAGGGCGAAGTTTAGGAGAGCTATGAGGAAGTACTACTTCACTGAAAGAGTGGTGGGCTACTGGAGTATAGTGGTTGCTCGTGGTGTCCGAAACCAGGATGAGAATGATGGGAGGGCTAGGACCCTGGAGGAACAGTAAGATGGAGCTTTGGTCATTTTCTCCTGCCATTGTCTGTTTCTGTATTTCTAACAGAATGCTAGTGGAAGGGGTGGAGGTGAAAACATTAAGGGGCTTCAAGAATGCATGGGTTAGACATAAGGAATATTAGTAAATAGTCAGCGAGAGGCAAGGTCACGGAGACCAATTCTGGTCTGCGGAGACATACTAGGAAGGAACCATCTGCTGAGGCTGAGTGGGCCAAGTGGTCCTTTTCTGCTATAAATTCCATGTTATAGGAGAGTGAATGGGCTGTTGCTTAGAGTACAGGTTGGGTGTCAGGAGCACAAGAGTTAAAACACCAGCACAGCCACATACATGACACTGAGCTATTTCTGTACATCCTTCTGTAAAAGTACTTACAAGAATAACCCGACTGAATTCAAAATGTATCAAGACTGGGTAAAATAAAATGACAAGTCAGTTATGTTCTTCTTATTTCCTAGGTGCAGTTTTGTGTGATGCTTTAATCATGTTAAAAATCTGCCATGCCAGACATCAGGAATTTGCAAGAACAATATTGTTTTGTTAGATTATTAATAAACGTTATGACACTACACCATTATATGTCAAAGGAATACTACCCGAAATAACAGGTAAGAACTTACCATAACAGTAGATCTTGAGAGAGGTTCCTGAAGTAGGTTTTCACATATAGGACTGCACATGATCTTCTAGCTAGCAATCTATAGCAGGGGACCGTCCCTGGGCGTTACAAAGCAGGACGCTGGCGTGACTGTGTATAGGCGGTCCCCATGCTTGCCTCCAGTTCTTCTGCCAGAGACCTCGGAAGAGGAAACTGGAGAAAGGAGAGAAACTTCTAAAGTCCTGAGCTGCTAAAACAAAGCTCTGGGAAAGGAAAAGATAAAAATACAGGAGCTGGGGAAGGTGGAGGGAAATTGAGATCTACTGCAGGAACCTCACTCGAAGATCTTCTGTTACAGTCAGTTCTTACGTAACTATTATATTTTTCTTGAGAGGTTCCTGCAATAGATCTTCACATATAGGACTGAATACCAAGCAGTCAAAAAGGAGGAGTCGGAGACTAAGTTCCGGGAGGAGGAGGCATCTGCCAGCTAGAGGTCTGTTTAGGACAGGAGGCCTTGCAGAACTGCAAAGCCAAAACTGGTTCTGCGCCTGGAGCGATGTCCAGACTGTAATGCTTGGTGAAGGTATGGACGGAAGACCAAGTAGCTGCTGCTGCACAAATGTCCGCAGGAGACATTCCTCAGGAAGGCTGTCTGAGGCAGCCATGCCCCCAAGTCGAGTGGCCTTTCACGTCCCCGTCTCGGAAGGGCTTCTTACTTCTGATAAATGTACAAGATGCAGTTAGCCAACCGTTTAGACAAACCCTGTTTTGAAATGGCCTTGCTCTAACATTTGGGTGCGAAAGCCACAAACAGCTAGGTTAAACCTACGAGCCTCTTTGATCCTAGAGATGTAATATCTCAACATCCTGTGCACGTCTAAAGTGTGCAGAGGTATTCCTCCTTGTTGGAATACTCTGGGTAATATACTGGCAGTTGAACATCCTGGTTCTTAGTAAATTTCGAGACTGCCTTCAGAAGAAAGAAAGAGTTAGTCCCATAGAGCCAGTCGGTCTCTGCGGAAAATCAGAATACTCCTTACAACGGAGGGCATAAAGCTCTGAAATACTATGAGCTGAAGTAATAGTGACTAAAAGAGCACTTTCCAGGACAAATAGCACATGTGCAACTTGCAGCTTGCTCAAAAGGGGCAAAGTAAGTTTCTCTAAAATAAACTTCAAATCCCAGGGGAACGGATTATGTCCTGGAGGCTTTAAGTGGAGATCTCCTTAAGGAAGGTTTAGGAAACCTCCAGCTGAGCGAGTTTTGCCCTCCACCAGAAGGTGGTGGCGGAAACTGCAGAGAGGTGGACCGTCAGCGAGGAATAGCTGAGGCCCGAATCAGACAGGTGCAAGAGGTACTCTAGGACCTGGGAAGCTGAGCAAGAAAAAGGGTCAAAGGCTTTGGCTGTGGCCCAAATAGAAAATTTGTTTCATTTCATAGCATTTGTGGATCTAATGGAGGGTTTTCTGGCCTCCACTAAGACCTGGCG
Organism: Neoceratodus forsteri; assembly: GCA_016271365.2. Classification (NCBI taxonomy): domain Eukaryota; kingdom Metazoa; phylum Chordata; order Ceratodontiformes; family Ceratodontidae; genus Neoceratodus; species Neoceratodus forsteri. The sequence continues at coordinate 896,478,851 of CM057450.1, forward strand.
ACTCTGGAAGTGGCGCCAAAGCATGAGACAGCTGTGTCCAAAGATGCCACGCATGCAGGTGGAGAGACTTGAGGCTCAGATGCACCAAGCTGCCCTGTTCCTGAGACGGCGTCGTGGGACAGAGGAAAAGTACCGGGGTTTCAATGTCAGCTGTGCAGCAGGGCACTGCTGGAAATCTGCTGAGGCCAAGAGGGAGCTATATGAGAATCATGTGGGCCCCTCTGCCTGGAGCATCAGCAAAACCTTCTATAGAATAGGAAAGGGAGGAAAGCATATAGAAATCTCCCTGTCCAGGATAGAGACCGCGTGTCTCGGCCAAAAGCACCATGCTCCAGGAATGACCGGAACAAAAGCTGGGTAATTTTATGCTGGATGGGGAGGGAATAGATCTATTTCTGGCTGACCCATTGAAGGAAGAGATCTTCCACTGCTTCCTGCTTTAGCTCACCTCGTGAGCCCTGTGCAACAGTTTGTTGAGACTGTCTGCTAGGACATTGTGAACTCCTAGAACATGGACTGCTATCAATGACAGGCCGTGCTGGTCTGCCCAGTACCACACCTGCATCGCCTCCGTGCAGAGGGGCACGATCGGGTGCCTCCCTGTTTGTTGATGTACCAGACCGTGCCATGCTGTCGGTCTGGATCAGATGTGTTCGGAAGTAAGAGGATTGGAAAGCTTGGAGAGCATAGAGGACAGTCCTCATCTCCAGAATGTTTATATGCAGATGCTCCTCGGGGAGATCATGTCTCCTGAGTCCAATGGTCTCCCAGGTGGGCTCCCCAACCATGGCCCGAGGTGTCCGTCATGAAGGTTGGGGAGGGCAGGGGATAGAAGGGAACTCCCAGGGAAGGTTGGATAGATCCTGCCACCAGAGGAGATCCCTCTTCAGACTGTTGGGGACTAAGACCCTGTGGTCCATATCGTTCATGCACTGATCCCACTGGACCCGGAGGGTCCATTGGAGTCACCCTCATGCAGTCTGGCCAAAGGGACAGGGCAGTTGCCATGAGACTCAACAGGCGGAGCATAGAGCCGCTGTGATCTGACTGGAGGAGGACACTAATGTACTTGCTGAATCAGGGCTTCCTGCCTGTCCATAGGTAGAAAGGCCCTGTCCTGGACCATATCCAGCACCGCTCCAGTGAGCTGAAGACACTGGGAGGGTGAGAGCTGAGATTTGGGATAGTTCACATTGATGCCAAATCTGGAAAAAAGGTCCAGGGTGGTGGAAAGAGAATCCATCAGACTTTCCTGAGGCGGTGCTGACTATAGCCAGTCATTCATGTGGAACACATAAATCCCTTGCGTCGCAGGCGCGCAGCCACCACCACCGCCAGGCACTTGGTGAAACCAAGGTGCTGAAGAGAGGCCAAAGGGAAGGCCTTGAACTGATGAGTCTCCTGGAAGGAGAAGCTCAGAAATGCCAGTTGCCTGGGAGGATTGGAATGTGCAGGTAAGCATCCTGCATGTCCAATGAGTACAGCCATTGGTTCTGTTGGAGCAGAGGTAAGAGTCCTTTGAGGGTTAGTATGTGAAACCTCTTCTATTCCACAAAGAGGTTGAGCAGACAGAGATCTAGAAAAGGTCTCAGATCTCCTGTCTTTTGGGCACTAGAAAGAAGTGGGAGTAATATCTCCTTCCTATGTGCTCTAGCGAACCTGCTGTATGGCCAACTTTTCAAAAGAGCTAGATTTCATGATTTGGATAAGGCTTTGATGGCCTGACGGGTAGTGAGCTTCCTAGTAGATTGCCCAGGGGTCTGTCCAGGAACTTGATGGATTGCCCACTTGCAACAAGCTGGAGTACAAGCGTCTCGAGTTATTGCCTTCCACCCTTCCAGGTGGAGGGCGAACCTTCCACCAGCTGGTTCCTCTAGAAAAATGGGAGGAGGTGGGGGGATCTCGAGTCAGGATGCAGTGGGGAGGGCCGCTTTGCCAGATGGCCTTTTGGGGCGTCACCTGAGGAGTCTGGTTACTGAACCAGTGGCACGATGCTTGCCCTGTCATCTGCCCTGGTTCTGCCTATTCCACCTCTTCTGGGGGTGACGAAAACTCTGCTTGGTTTTTGGCCCGAGCGGTACATGGAGAGGACCTTTTAAAGATCAAATGCAAATGTTTTACAGCTTTACAATAAACACAGGAATTCGAGTCCCTGTGTCATGATTAGTGTTTTCTGAAAATATCGTGCTGTTTGGGTTTGTGGTTGTCTTTAATCAGAGTCTGTTAATGTGCTCTGCAGTAACTGAAAACAGTGAAGATTTTCCTGTCCCCATTCGTGAGTGATGACATCACTCCTGCCCAGCCTGTTGCTGTAGCAATTAAATCTTTAATTGTCTGTAGTAGCTGGTGCACTTCCCAGTTAGAGTAATCTGTAGGGCTAATTGTCTTTAAGTGTGCCACTAACCTCACCTGGTTATGTGTTTAGATAGATTAGGTTACAATCTATCATTTCTGTTCTCATAAAGAGTTGGACATTTGTGTTTCAGTGTGTAACTGAAGTGGTATAATGAATGTTTGTGAGAAATCACCTGTCTGTATCATAGCTGAGTTCTAGCACATAAGAAGTTTGCTTTATTTGTTTATATAAATCCAGGATTGATTAATGGGTATAAAATCAATCTAAAGTTTAACCATGAAGTAAGCGTGTCCTTGATGTAGCCTCCATACACATATGTTCACGTGAGAACAATATTGTTATATCAGATTGACAACCAGGTGCCTGCCATGCTTTGCTGTTTCAGGAACATGTACTGTATAAATTCACAAAATTCAGTTCTCTGAGGGATTCTGTGTGGAAATACATCATGTATGTGTTTAAGTAGACATACTACATGTCATCCTGATGCCCTGTTTCTTGCTCCTCAATTGAGGCTGCTGCACGTACCCTGCTTCCCTCTGCTCTCCCCCACACAGGCAGGGCCAATACCACCTGTTACCCCGTGTTCTAGCCTCCACAGACACGACTGCTGTGCTCTGCTATGCCCTAAAGTCCCAGGGCCTCTGCCTCCACAGTTGGGGCTGCACATGCTGTCCCAGGCCACCAAAGGTGAGTCTTTTGCTGCCCTGCACTGCCCCATCTGTAGGGCAGCAGCAGCGTCTTTCTTGTGTCTCAGTCAGGGCTGCAATACCCTGATGCCCCACTGTGCCCTGCTGCATCATAGAGCCTCTTGATTCCACAGTTAGGGTTGATGCTCCATGCTGCTCTCTGCCACCAAAGTCAGATCCTTTGGTACACTACCCAAGCTGTTTGAAAGAAAAACACTGTCATCTTGTGTTATGGGGGGACAGAGGGTGGCAGGGAACAGCAACCCTTTCTGTGGTGGCATGGGACTCTAGGGGCACAGCAGGCCACCAGCGGCCTTGAATGTGTCAACATGGTTGCAGGGTGCAGCAGTCTTGGATGTGGTGGCAAAGACAGAGGACAGCATCTTGCAGATGCCATGACCATGTGACAGGACAAAGGGTGGCATCAGGGTACAGCAGCCCTGACTGTGAGACAGACTGCACATAATGCAGCGGCCCTGCCCATTTGGGGCAGTAGAAATGGTTAGAAGGGGCAGCAAAAGCCCCACCTTTGGTGGCCTTGGGCAGCATGGTGCAGCAGCCCAACTGTGGAGATAGTCTCTGGGACTCTAGGGCTTAGCAGAGCACAGCAGTCCTGTGCAGTAGCCTCAGCTGAGGGGCAAGAGACCGGGGCATCAGAATGACATATAGTATGTCTAGTTACACACATACATGATGTATTTCTACACAGAATCCCTCAGAGAAATGAATTTTGAGAGTTCATACAGTACAGGTTCCTGAAACAGCAAAGTGTGGCAGACACCTGTTTGTCAATCTGACATAACAATGCTGTTCTCACGTAAACATATGTATGAAGCTACATCAAGGACACACTACTTCTATGGCTTAAACTTTAGATTTATTTGATATCCATTAAACAACCCTGGATTTATACAGGCAAATAACAATGCAGAGTTTTTATGTGACAGAACTCAGCAGTGATACAGCAGGAGATTTCACAAAACATTAATTTATACCGCTTTTGCTACCACTGAAACACAAATGACCAACTCTTTATGAGAACAGAATTTATTTCATTTTTAATTACCGGTAAGGTGTCGTAGCTGCAGAATATGACTATTTTCAGACATGACCCAGGAGGTTACAATACAAAATTGGCAGACAAAACAAATAACAGGTATAGTTCAGAGGTAATCAATTATACAACGAGAAATCTACACAATGTTTTGTGATGTAAACAGTATTGCTAATATGATACAGATAATATGGTACAGCCACCTCCCAGTCCTATTGTAAGCTCTCCTGGGACTGCCATTGATAGTGCCTGGCAGGCTATTTTGCTCCTTCTGACCTAACCATACCTGTTTTATTCCCTTTTGTGAACTGTGTCAAGAGAAAAGCCGTTATCACTTATTTTGTGTGACTGTCCATCTCCTGGGATGCCCAGACGCAGGCCTGTTGTATCGACCGGATGAGTTCTCGAAGGACAGATCCTCCGGTGGACACTTTGAGACTCCTTGGGCTGAGGCTCTATTGGGAATGAGGCTCTGACTGGCCCTAAGAGTCGGAATCCAAATCTAGTCGGAAGCTCTGGTCTGCTGGGCAAAGAAGTTACATCAGGACCGCCTCCGTGACCCCTAGCTCCCAAGGGATTCCCCTACAGATGCCTGCCTGAATCCCTATCGGACGTCCAGTCCATAGAGATGATGTGCTCCTTGTTAGTGCCCTATGGGTCGGGGTGGCAGCCATGACTAGTTGGGGCTGTCCCAGCTCTTGCAAAAGTTCGCACTAGTGTACTTCCACCAAGCGGTATGGTTCCTTGGGGTTCCAGCTGAGGTGGGGGAGGAGGTGGTGGGGGCTGGTAGCTTGGGTTCCCCGTGAGGATAAGTGGGGTAGCCAGGTGTTTGATACCAGTAATGGTATGGGTGGTAGCCTTGGTACATGTGGCCCTGGCCGGTGTTGGGTAAACTGACATCAGCACCTGGCAGGTAACCTGTTGATAGCCCTCCCAGTGTCGGGTAGTGAGGGAACTGAAGCAGTAAGGGAACTGAGGCAGTGGGCAGCTGGGATAGTTGCCCGTGGGGCCAGTGGAGGAGGGGCAGGCGGCTCCAGAGGGGCGGCGGTGCGAGGGATCACTGGGGGCAGTAGGGTCCATTGGCAGGCCTTGGGTCAGTAAGGGGACCCCTGATGAGCCAGGAGGGTGCTACGGTGTCTGAGCAAATAGTCCCGGTCCATGTCCAAATCTGTGGGAGTGTGAACCAGGGATTGGCCCGGTGTGGGGTCTAAGGTGCCTGGCGATAGATCTGAGAAAGGCGAGGGGTAAGGGGCTAGAACCCCATGCCAGGGAGGCAGGAGTCTCAGAAAATAGGCCTGGTGCAGGAGAGGTCTCCTGGACAGCAACACTCGATTCCTGGGATTCTGGGAAAAGCGAGAGATGTCGAGCTGGGTCAATGAGGCCCGGAGAACCCTCTCAGGGACGGAGGGAATCCTGGAAGCTCACTCTGCACAAGTCGGGAACCACAAGAGTATCGTATGGGAGAGCAACTGCCGAGCCGGATGTTGGGTGAGCGGCGACCGACTTAACGGGTCAACCTGGCAGGCATCAGAGGAGCCAACGCTCTGTCTTACAGGTTGTGGTCGGGTCGACAACAACCGAGAGGCTGGAGTCTGGCTGGTCAGCCAAGTCTGAGCAGCTGGTGGCAGGGCTGGAGGGAGACTTATCGGCCGAGCTTACAACAGGCCCGAAGAAAGATCCTAAAGGGAGACCCTGATTGCCCACTGACCAAGGCAGGAGGGAAGGCATCTGATCTGCGGGGCAGATGGAGACCTATGAGGTGGAGTACTCGCCGACCTGGAGGCCCCACCGATGTGGCATCAGCTGTCTGGTGATGTTGAGTGGAGGAGAATGATCCTGCTCCTGGCGCTTCCCTCCTTTTGTTTTCTCCAGGGCAGGTGAAGAAGAGTGTTCCTCAGCTCCTGAAGTTCTTTTCCATTGATACAAGGCATTGTTTTAGAAGATGAGCATTGAGGGCCTTCTGGTGACGGGGTGTGTGGCCTGGTTAAAGGATTTACAGATTTCACAATCCAGCCACCTTGTGCTTGGGCCTCAGGCAGAGAATGCAGTAGGAGTGGTGCGTCCCATGTGAGATCTGAGCGCCCACTTCAAACAATTTTCTTGGTCTACGCTAAGACATACAGCACGATTTTGAATTAAAGATATGAAAAAACTTGCTACTATACTAGTCCAAAAATGGCAGACGACTGAAGCTGTTCACTGCGCAGGTCCGGCTGATTCAGGTTGACGGCAGGAAAGGACTGGAGGGCAGGCATGGGGACTGCCCCTTTATACAGTCACGCCGACGTCTCCGGTCATGTGACGCCGAGGGCGGTCCCCGCTATAGATTGCTAACTAGAAGTTTGCCGGCGGTCCTGTCGCCAGGGGCGAAGTCCCATACATGAAGACCTACTGCAGGAACCCTCTCGGAAGTAAGATCACAAGTTTCCCTTTACCTGGTTCCACAGCACTACAGATGTCCCAACTGAAACCACCAATGCATAAATTTTTATGGAAACTTGATTAGCAGTATTTGCTAATAAAAAAGTGTTTGATCAGGAACCAGCCAGGTTTGAGGAGCAGTTTCACAAAATGGTTATTTTAATCCATAGGATACAATTCAGCAGAGTGCAGCTGTGGGGAAAAAGTGTCAGATTGCGAGATAAATTACAAAAGTGGCAAATACAATCTGCCTGGAAAATCCGACTGCCCGTTTAAAGCACGGGTGCTATAAGTGAGTGGTACTGTACTGCAGTTCTGTAATTTTTACCACGATTGCATGAAAAAAATATTGCAATTTGGAAATTTTACTACAGTGTGGCAAATCAGTTGATTAGCAACTTCTGCTGAGCAAGGTTGCACTTGATTAGCAAATCACATTTTGGGGTAGCACATTGCTAAGTGAACCTGCTTGTTTTACATCTTGACCACCAGACTTAAAAAATGAGAGAACACTGATGAGCTGGCCAAGAAAGGGCAGCATGCTATTCTCCAGGAGTATTCATTTACTTTGCCATTAATGTCTACACCTCTCATCCTCATCACTGAACACCAGTACTGAAGTTGATACTTGCACGCCAGGAACGAAAGCAATTGAACAAAGAGACTGAAACTAATATTGCAGTGGGAACTGATCTGAATGGATGCCATGTGAATTTGATTCCCATTGGTCAGTGGCAGCAATTGCACATGTGTCACTAAATAACATGGATGTGCAAACAGATGAGGGAAACCAATCTGGCAGGGAATTGATCTGGCTAAACATTGGATACCTGTTTCCTTCAGTTGCATGCTGATTGAGGTGCCAGAAACCTAGCTTCTACAGCTACAAGCCTCCAGCACCTGGACTGGCATGCGTTGTAGGTGCCGGCACCTGGACGGTCATTTTACTGAGACATGCTGGCTCTGGAAAAATCCTTTGATGAATTATTTATTTTTGTTTTCTTTAGCTGGTATTGTATAGGAAGATATGTGAAATGCATCAGTATAATTCATTTGTAATCTAATTACAATGCCTACCCCCACACACACAAATTATGTTAATCTTGTGTGGTTCCTCCTTCTTTCCCTATTAGCAAGAAATACATTTAAACAATAATGTGTGTGTGTGTGTGTGTATGTATATATGTGTGTGTGTGTATGATATATATATATATATATAATGTGTGTGTGTATATATACACATATAATAAATAACCACGCTTAGGTAATGTGATGGCGCTCTGGTACACCTGTGCATGCCTTGGTGTGCGCCAACCACCAAGGCATGCGTATACCAGAACGCCCGCACATCCTCTAGTAGGTTATCTATCTTATAAAATGGCAAAAGTGTTTTTGGGGTAAAAGTGCAGGTGTGCATCACGCCTGATATAATGACAGTCATGTGGTGGTCAAGCTTCAATAAAAGAGCAGCAATTTCCCTACCCATTTTATAAAAATATAGCTATCCCCCAGGTTGCACCTCGAAACTGCTGATGCAGCTTTCTGGGGCAATGAGATTTCATCAACAGAAAACTAAAACCCCAGGCTAGTTACAGGGGCTGGTGTGAACAGTGAAAACAAACACATATATTCCCAACAGCTACAGGCAAAGAGTTGTCTGTTGACAAGGAAACAAACAAGATTTAGAAGATATGGAGTGTACTTCTCCTTTAATCTACTTGGGGGGTTGTAGTTATGTACCAGTGCAGAGAAAAGGATCTAGGGGCGGTGATAATGGCGAATTTGAACAGTTCAGAGCAGTGCAAGATGGCAGCAGCGAAGGTCAACAGGATGCTGGGTTGTATAGCGAAGGGCATCTCCTCCAGAAGCACGGGTGTCATTCTGCCATTCTACAGGTCACTGGTAAGACTGCACCTGGAATACTGTGTGTAGTTCTGGTGCCTTTATCTGAGAGAGATGTGAAATTGTTGTAGGGGTACAACGAGGGTGACAAAGATGATTCAGGGATTACTGGATATGCCCTACAAGGAGAGGTTAAGGAAATTTAACCTGTATACCCTGGAGGGGAGGAGAGAAGGATCGGGGATATGGTTTGAGACCTTCAAGGACTTAAAGGGAATAAATAAGTCTGGTACTGAAGAGATAATTAAGCTCTGGAATGGGAGGGACATGAGAGGGCATAGACTTAGATTGGAAGGAGGTAGGTATAAGAGGAAGTGATGTGCTTTTTCACAGAAGAGTAGTGGCAGTTTGGAATGCTTTGCTGGAGGAGCTGGTATCCTGTGAGATGATGCATGTAGTTTCAAGAGGGGATGGGACAAGGTGGGGGGTATTTGGGAAGGTGGAGTGAGGGCAGCTGCAAGAGTAGGGTGTTAGCTGCACACTTGAGCAGACTAGATAGACCTAGAGCCTAATTTCTGCTGGCAATTTTCATATGTTCATATGTGGACAGCTGAAGTGGTGGTAATCAGTTTGATGCCATTGTTGATGATGGGTCACCCAAAAACAGATCAGGGTGGCATCTCAAAGCAGAACCAGCCAAACCAACACCAGGCTGTTAAGGCCTCGGGAAGCACTGGAGCTTTTTAAATCCAAGCAGGCTGACAAAGGCGCAACCATGGAAGGCCATGGTAGAATCCATCCGAGCCATAGATGGGAAAACTGAGCAGACCCTGGAGCACCTAGGAGACACAAAATGCCGAAATAAAAATTTACAAGGAACTGTGACCGAAGCAGATAAGCGTTACACCTGCTATAGTGACAAAGCAGACTGCTGATAATGGCCAAGCCAGTGGGCGCCTGGAGGCACTTCAACATTAAATGCAATCGATGAATCTAAGGCTAGTGGGACTTCCAGAAGGTGAAGAAGGAATAGATTTACTTACTGTACATATTTAAAAACTTGGATTCAGAGACCCTGCCTTTTCCAAGATTTTTGCTATCATCAACCTAAAAAGGCCTTCCGCATGAGCCTGAGAATAGCCCTGTCAGCGAGGAACCAGCCAAGGACAGTGCTCCTAAAAACATGCAGCATGGAGACTAGATTTATTGATATGGCTTGCTTGATTCTCTTATCTGATCTCTGCCACCGACATAGATGTTAAAATCTACCCCAGTCTTTCTTTTAACGCGATTGTACCATAAATAATTTGCATAGGGCAGCCGTTAAAGGCACCTATGATCATATAAGACGTAAAATATTTGAGTTCACAAATACGAGGGTGTTGGATCAAGGAAACCCAAAAGAATTCCATACAAAACTGGACAGTTAGGTGGACTAGGGTGAAGAAGAGGACTGATCCCAATTAGTAGCTGTATAAACTTTATTTACTTTGCAGATCTTTCCAGTTTGCTTTCTTGCTCAGCTCTCCCTAGACTTAATAGAATGTTCTTTAAGCTATGATTGCAGTGGGTTAACATACCTGTCTCATGCTTATTGGACACTGTGGAAATGTTGATTGACAATAAGAGATATAATTTTATATACAGTACATACAGAGGGACAGAGTAATGGCTGTGGGGTAAGTGTGCAGTTCTTTAATAACCATGCCGAGGCCCTGATTATAGTGTTACATACCCAACTGGCAATACAAGAGGAGCTCTCTGAAATTAGAAGCAGCGTGGACAGAAAGTAGGAGTTCTGTTTCTAACCTAATGTTCAGTTATATGTTTGTTCTGGTATAATTATGCACAGAGGTTAATAACTGTGTTCTTAGAATAATTCTACCTTTACATTACTGCTTAGCGGTTTTATAACAAGCCTTATTAGGTTGTTTTTATTCCATTTAGTTATCCCTTCAAGGTACTGCCAAAGCCATTGGTGCTGCTGGCAATATGGCACATTTTGGAGGTGTATTCATTTTTGCTGGTGACACCTGCCATCCTCGCATACTAGATCAGGGAACTGGATTGTATGTTTATATTTTATTTTTTTCTCTGAGTGCCATCCTGCAGTACACACTTCTCTGTTTACTGTGTTTCTAGAAGGAATGCTGTACCTTACTGTTTAATTTAAATGATAAAGTATAACCTGAAAAGGTAGAGGGCTTTTTCTAGCACCTTGACCTTATAATGGGCACGTTTTTCAAAATCCTCCCTTAGGTGTCAGTTCCCCAAAGGCCCTTGTCCGATATTGAATGCCATGCTTTACTGCACCCATGGTCTTGCTGCTTTTCCTTTACAGTAGCAGTGGTTTCTGCAAGTGGCTGTAGACCCTCGTTGTAACAGGATAAGCATAAATACAAGAACAAGTCTGTCTGGTGGCACGCAGAACCTCGATAAGGTCCTAATCTTCTGGGTTGAAACAGTAGCACTGGATTTAATGTCACTTCCTGCAAGGAAATCTCCGCACTGACATTTGTTAAATGTGTGACTTGAGGCTGTGTTGTATTGGCCAGACACCAAAGGAAAGCTAGCGACAACCTGTCGGCGCAGCGATAGCGCTACTGCTCGTGATGCTGGTGTCCTGGGTTTAGCAATCAGCCTGGGTCATGGGGAGGGGCTGTCGCTGTGGGGAGGAGGATTGTGTCCCAGGAACAACCTCCTCCTCCTCTGGGAGGTAGGGTTGTCGCACTGCTCTGCGCTGCTGGCTGTGGATGCACAGATGGCAGTGCAAGGACAGTGATGTAGGGAGGGGCGATGCCGTTGGGCACTTGACTGAGATGTTAATTTGCACGTTGGCAGCCTGGGCGTTAGTCCTTCATGCCGATGTCCTCAGGGTGGGGGTGGGGAGGAACAAGGTGGAAACTAAGGGTAAATCCTCCAGTGCTGAATCTCATGGCATTCCCTAGCCAGGAGACCAGATAGGTGGGTGTATCCACCACCAGCACCAACAAGCAGGAGCAAAATATATGTTTAAAAAAAAAAAGGCAGCTAGTCAGTTTGCCTTTAAAGGTTTCATTTTCTTTAGTGAATATCTTGGCCAGCCCGTTAAGGTCTTGTTTGTTGTTAATAGAATTTATTTTCTTGGGAAGACCCTTTAGGCAACAAGTGCTTTTCTTTTTCAAAGGTGGCCTGATCATTATTCATTTAGTAACAAATTTCTGTACAAACCAAGATGTAGTTACATTCATAATTAGAATATAATAAGTAGGTAATGTTTTTCCTGTAGAAAAGGCTGTCTGTAATTCACTGTTATAACCAGCTGATTATAACGACAAACATGTGCTGCTCTTTTCTGTGGCAAAGCTGAGAGTCATATCATGGCTTGCGCTGCACTGTCTCTGAAAAGCACCACAGTGGAATCCCCACCCGTTCTTGCCTTCCCTCTTTATTTGTGAACTCATGAAAATATGCCAGATGGCAAAGAAAACACTTAACTTTGTAAAACAGGAACTGTTATTAATAGATTGAGCCGAATCTCAAATTTTTTGGTCACAAGCTCATTACCTAGGAAACGGGTTTACCATGGGACTATGGCAATTTACTTTCAAAAGAATTCAGCTCAGTCTGAGAAAAATGTTTCCTATTTTCCAAGTTAAGACTTTTGTTTTGCAGTTTGGCATATTTTAATGCAAATTCACATATATTTCTTGTTTCAGATAACTTCTCCTTCTCACAAGTTTGCCACAACTGAAAACGTTCTGGGACTTACAAGCTCATATTTGTATAATTGCTGAGTGAAAATGCCCAGCCCAGCAATTATAGAAACAGACAATGATGGCACAAAAGAGCAGCGGTCTATCCTGTCTGCCGAGTTCCCTATTTAGCCTCGGGACCTACTGGCCCTCAGGGTCTTAGCCCTCCCAGCCTTCCCCGTTCCCCTCCTAGCTTCTGCTGCCCAGGCAACCTCTGTACTCTTTATCCCAGCTGCGATTGAACCCAACAACAGTTTTAGCACACACCATTTTTGGCAGGCAGGGTTGTTCCATGACTCTACCACCCTTTCTGTAAATAATATTTTTCATATAAAATAATACTTCTGAGCCTCCCTCCCTATCAGTTTCCACTCATAGCCGAGCCGAGTGGCCCTGGTGCTGCTACCTGTCGTGGCGGACCTCTGCATCAACCTGCCACCCCCTGACCAAGGAAAGCAGCCACAAGCTTAAACCAAACTCTCCCACTTCCAGTGGCCTAGGCGCTGCTACCTGCGGCGGCTGGACCTCTGCATCCACCCGTCACCTCCTGACCAAGGAAAGCACTCGGAGCTGTCAGGCTTCAAGCCCCATAATTGGACTGGCTGCTGGGGACTGTGGCCTCTTCCGATTGGATGCTGAAGATCCCATTGAGAAACCAAGCACCCAAGGCACATTTTCAAAACACAGCTCAGCCACTGCCTTGCTGTACTGCTCTCTGGACTGTTTTTTCTGCTGAATTTACTGCTCATGTGGAAATGTTTTTTTTTTTTTTTTTTCTCTTCTGGAATTTTCTGCTGTTTAGCCTGCTGTACTAGCTACACTTGTCTTCTATATAACTTACGGCTTGTACTGTTCAATATTTTTACTGTTTAAACATTTTACCTTCAAACTATTGCACTGTGTATGTAGGGAATTGCCTAGCAGAGTATAGCAGAGTTGTAGCAAACTTTAACTGACTACCTGACGTCTATATAGCTTACTGTTTGCACTACTGAATTTTTGCTAATTGCCCAATATTGTAGAATAGCTTGAACAACTGACTACTACCTGCTCTTTTCCCATCACGGTTCCTCTCATTCATTCTCGAACTGCCCTCTTTCTCTTTCCCTTTTGCATCTTTCTCTCTGTTCCCACTGTTTCTCTGCCATCTGCTGGACCCTGATTCCCTCTCCTGACACCCCTGAACCAGCACATTCTGTAAATATTGCCTGGCATTTTGGCCACCTTCTTTACTCATTCCAGACTACCCTGAGTCCTCTCCACCACCGCCTCCTTCCCAGCTCTCCCTGGTCTCATTCAAGGCCCCCCAACCTCCTGAACCAGCATTTTGTTTGGCTAAATTCCCACCTGGCACCTTTGACCAGACAGCTCTGCAGGAACCTTTTCTCTCCCACTATTTTCACCTACTTCTGCCCTGAGCACTAAATTGCCCAGGGCCCTCCTACAAATTACTTGAGCTTTGTCTTTGACTTTTTAACAAATGGCCCTTTTTTTTTTCTGCTCTGTTTTAGCCACAAGCCCAAACCAGGCTCTCCACTTCAGCCAGTGGCCCAGGCGCTGCTACCTGCAGGGGCTGGACCTCTGCATCCACCCACCACCTCCTGACCAAGGAAAGCAGGTACGTTTGCTCAGCTCCTAGCTTGGGCTGTCAAGCTTCAATCCCTGTAATTGGATTGGCTCCTGGGACTGTGGCAGCTTCCTGATTGGATGCTGCAGATCCCCATTGAGAAACCAAGCACCCAAGGCACTTTTTTCAAAACACAGCTCGGCCACTACCTTGCTGTACTGCTCTCTGGACAGTTTTTCCCTCCCCTCCTCCCCCTTTATTAAATACACTTCCCCAGTGATCCCGCCCCCTGAGGCCTCCATACTAGTCAATTACAGCATCTTCTTAAAGGGTTCCCCTTCCTGTGACTTCTTATAGGGGTGATCCTGTCTTGTGTTCAGATTTAACTTATTGTCCTCAATGCATCAGGATCAAGTGCATTGGCGCTGACTATGGTCCCCTTCCTACTTCTTACACCAGCCCCACCTCACTTAGGACCATCACCCTCTACCCATGGTACCTCCCTCTTGTCTACAACACATACCAGACCTCCCCGATGCTCGACCATCTCCCCCATCGGTACCCCCAACACTTCCACCCCTGCTACCTCTTACTTCCCACTCCATACCTTGGTCTCTTCTCCTCAACGCCTTTCCCACCCTTGTACTCTACCCACCCTTTGCACCCCAGCACCCGGCCCTGTGTCCAGTCGGAAGGAGATGCCACAATCACTACCACGCTTTGGTGCGCCTAATCACCCTCCTGTTGCTTCTGTCAGGTAACATTCATCCAAACCTTGGCCCGTGCTCAACCTTATGAACAAGGCTGCCCAGGCTCAAGGACTCCGCATAGCTTCCATGGATATTTGTAGCCCCCTTAAGAAGGCTGCTGCATTCCAATGCTGGGATACTCCACATCAACCAGACATTGTCGCACTCATTGAAACCTGGTTATCCAAATTCACCCCTGACTCCTTCGTGTCCCTCCTGGTTACACCCTTTCAGGGAAGATTGGGTGGGTAAGTGTGGAGGTGATTGTGCTGTCGTCGTGACTCCCTCCTTGGACATGCAGTTCCGCCACCCAAGCTTGATAGCAGGTGCAAGCCCTTATCTAAAATCTCCCCAACCATGTTGAGGTCCGCTCTTTCTCACTGTTGCCAATATTCCCCCAGAAAGCAAGACCTTGCCATTCAGGCACTTGCTGACTACCTCTCTGGCCTAATTCCCAGAATGGCCCAGATAATTGTTGGTGACCTGAATATCAACTGGCTCTCTGCTACAGCCTCCCAAACCAGAGATATATTTGCCGCCCTTGACATGTCTCAGCTTGTCACCACCCAGCTAGATTCAACCCCTCTGCTAGCACCAGCACCCTCCTGGACATCACCATTACCAACTGCCCTCAGAGGTGCTCAATATCCGTGTATGTCCCAACTCACTAGTGACCACTCCTTGGTTGTATTCTCTTGGTACTGCTACCAGCGGCAAACCTGCATCACAAACCACCCAGCGGCGTCGTCTACTCCAAGGCAGCCTCAGTGCCTTAAACTATACCTCTCACAACTGAATTGGTCCCCTATCAGGCTTGCACCATCCATAGGCAGGCATTGGATTTTTCACTCGTGCTTTTAACACTGCCTGTGATCTCTATGCCCCTTCACCAGAAATCGCATCAAAAAGCAAAGCACGCCCTGGGTTACCCCTCCCTCCTTTACAAACTTAAAATGAGAGACTGCCTGTGGCTCATTGCCGTGGAATCTGGCAAGCTAGCTGATGAGCAAGCGTACAGCGCAGAGTGCAATAAGTGTACTTGGGCCATTCGACAGGCCAAGCCCAGTACTACCAATCTGCTCTTGTCTCCTCCTGGGAATCGGCTAGGAACTTTTGGGATAATGTAAAAGAGCTGAATGGAAATCCACTCCCACCCCCTCTCAACTCTGCTTTAATGGAACTGTCTGCTCTGACCCCCCTTGCATTGCAGACTGCCTAAATCACACTTTCTCAGACCTGAGTTCAGTTCTGCACTGTAATTTCTTTGACCCCTCCCAGTAGCACCCCTGCCCACTCTCCAGAGACCTCCTTTCTATCTCGTACCATCTCCCGCTGGAGACTAGACCCCTTCTGCAAAAAGCCGTTGGTAGTAACACGACACCGACCTACTGGACACTAGGCTACTTCATCTGATGTTGAATGCTATCCTGATCCCACTTGCAGAGCTGCTCAACCACTCTCTATGCCTGGGGCAGTTCCCAGCACATGGAAAACTGCTATCATCACTCCCATCCTAAGGCGGTGATTGGCGACCTAGGTAACTCTCGACCTATCTCCATCCTCCCCCACTCTCTAAGGCCCTTGAAAAGTAGTTGCCAACCAGCTTGCCAAACACCTGGCCATGCACAATGTCCTGTGCCCTGAACAGCATGGCTTTACGTGCAGGTCACAGCACCACAACCGCTACATGAGTTCTCCAACTTCCTGCACTCTGCTTTTGATGCCAGAAGTCCTGCGGTGCCGTGTTCATTGACCTCTCAAGGCCTTTGACATGGTTTGCCATCCCCTCCTGTTTGACTCCCTCAGATGCCTTGGTTTCTCCCTGGCCCCTTGCATGGTTCACCAGCTATCTCTCTGCCAGAACTTGGTGTGTAAAAATCAGTAGCACCCTATCTGACACATGACCTGTCCGCTCTGGGGTTCCCAGGGCTCCATTTAAGCCCTCTCCTCTTCAGTCTCTACCTCAACTCCTCCCTCGGCCTGCCCAAGTAAGATCCTCCTCCTATACGGTTGATGCTGTGCTCTTAGCCTCTGACCCCAACACACTCCAGGCCACCCTCCAACAAGCTCTTGATAGAGCTGAGCATTGGTTCACATCACAAAGGCTAGTCCTGAATCAAAAGACCAAAGCTATGCTCTTCTCGCATCGCTAAAGCAAAGCCGGTGATGCCCCTCGTGATACTGCCTAGCACACTAAACCCCATTGAGCATGTTTCTCCTACAAGTATCTGGAATTACCTTTTGATTCGGCCCTCCTTCCACTCCCATATCAATACCCTGTCTGCTGCTACCAATGTCAGGATTGGGCTGTTATGCAGCATAGAGACTGCCTACCACAGGAGGCCCTTAGATTTGCAATTACCTCCTCTGTCCTGTCGCTAATCGACCATAGGCTGCCCATCTATGCTGCAGCCGACAACATTCACTTGCAAGAATCCAGTTCTCTATAAACAAGGCCTGCAGGCTAATACTGGGAGCCCTAGGTGCACCCATACGTGCCTGTTGTACTCCGCCATCAACTTGCTCAACCTTGAAGAAAGACTCGCTTCCAAACCTGCCTTCTTGTAAAAAGACCCTACTAGGGCTCTCCTCCCTTGGGTCGCTACCTCCTGCAGCGTGCCTCCCTCTCAGTCTCCATCCTTGGCTGTCAAAACCTCCGTTATTGTCCCCAGGGTAAGGACCTCTATGGCCCAGAGATCCTTTTGCTCTCAGGCTCCCTCCTGGTTCAATTCCTCCCAGCCAACATAGCTAACTCCACGAAGCCTGATTCTTTGAGGTCTCCCTTAGAAGCCATCTGACAAGCATTACGCTGCTACAACTGCAGATAATCCCCCACCTGCCCTTACCCTCACCCCTAGGCTAGGTTTGCTCGGTCTACTTTTTGTTGTATATGCCTGGGGTCTCAGGCAACATCTGCTGATGAATGTAATAAAATATCTCTGGTTGCTACCTGACGTGGTACTGTGGACCTATATTATGATTACTGTGATCTACCTATTACCAAGTTTGTACCACCAATGAATTCCTGTAACACTGGTTGCTTTTTTAATCGAAGTGCTATGTACTGTACTGTTTTGTGTACTGTGATGTATTGCTCTCTTGACGAGTGCTTCGTAAATGAGTCTTTGAGTCAAAGGTCTGTAAACCCGATGATCTAATAAATAAAATAAATAAATGTCCCGTGACCGCGAACTACTGTTCAAGCTAAATATTTCCCCACAGTTCACCTTATTAATTCCTTTTATAAAACAACTACCACATGTAAAACTCGAATTTTACCGCGTACTCTCAATGCTGGATTCTTGTATAAACCCTCAAGCTTCGCTCTTGGGTTTATGTAGCATCAACACCTTGGATATGTATAAAATTCTCATTATACATATAACAACATGTATTATTCTGTATACATTGTTAAACAAAGTGCAGTAAAACAAAAGTCTGGAGCATCATATCATTTCAAAACAATTAGACACACCAAGATCCTTCCAGTGAGGCGAGGCATAATACATTTCATAAAGCTTCCCAAGGACCAACTTCCTACAATATGTTGTGGACATGAATTTCAGAAGTCGCATGTATATTTTTAAAACATTCAACCAGTGAGGACTTGTCTGATATAAACAAGTAGGTAAGGCTAGAGGGATGTTGGGGTGTATTAGTAGGGGTATCACAAGTGGTAAGAGGAGGTAATAATCCCTCTTTATAAGACATCGGTTAGGCCCCATCTGGAGTACTGCATGCAGTACTGGAGGCCGCACCTGCACAAGGACATTAACAAAATGGAGCAGTCAGAGAAGGGCAACCAAAATGGTGCAGGGACTACATCCAGAAAACATATGAGGACAGATTACGGAGCTCAATATGTATACCCTAGAGCAAAGGAGGAAGAGAGGTGATATGATCGAAACAGTCAAACATCTTAAGGCATTAACTAAGGTGAAAGAGTCTAACATGTTTCAACATAAGAAAATAGCAGGACAAGAGGACACAGCATGACATTAGAGAGAGGCCGATTAAGGTAATGTGAGGAAGTTATTTTTCACAGAAAGGGTGGTGGATGCATGGACCTGCTTACCTCAGGAAGTGGTGGCTCTGAATACAGTGCAGGGCTTCAGACAGGTATGGGATAAGCATAAGGGAGCAATACAGATGAGTAAGAATAGATAGGCCATTGACAGATTAAAGGCTTGTGGCACATTCATAAGGTAGAAAAATTCAGACTGGATGGGCCTTGTGGTCCTTTTCTGCTGTCCACTTCTATGTCTGTATGTTTCCAAATTGTGTTTTCTACCAAGTTGGAAGGTCAGAAGAAAAGTGAGAAATCAGTCCTTTCAAGGGAGAAGCAGATGTGTTCACTTATTTTGGGGCCATAAGTGTTTCAAAGACAGAGGGTGCTCAACTCAGAAACCAAGTTCTGGGGTAGCAAAACTAGAACCTACAGTAGGTGCCCTCCAAGGACAAGGTTGACAGCACAGTCTCTTTCTGATGGTTGGTAAGCTCATTGTAATGTCAGGCCACTGGATGGGGTGCTTCTAATGGTATTTGTAACATGGCAAAATGAAAGTGCTAAAATGGAGTGTTTCTGTTGGTCAATTAATAGTAGCCAGCCATGCATTAATTCCCAAGTAATGCACAGTTGGTCTTGTAGTATTGTTTACAACCATTAAAAAAACAGAAACCCAGATGTCAATCAAGTTGGAGATGGCATTAATGTGTTAACATTTCATTTCAACTTTCGTTTGTTCCATGTTAGAAATACACTTAATTGGTGCTCAGTGTTGACATGTTTCAGCAGGTGGCAGCGAGACTGACGTAAACAAAAATAACTTGTTCAGCAAACATGTTCCATTATTATGTTTCAAGAAAATACAAAATCACACATGCCCCACAATGCAAAGCATCATGGCTACATATGCAAATCACCACAGAATGTTATGCTGGTCCAACTTTAGCAGAATTGCATGGTGCCGCTTTGCTTTCATGCATGTGCGAGAAACATAGTGCCACCATACGAAGTTTCCAGAGGTGTGTCTCCCCACTTCCAATGCCCTGCTCTCTTTGCAGGCATGGCCGCACCATGCCAATGAATGTCTGAGCTGTCTATGACAACCATTCAGATGCAGTGGCATACAGTTGAAAAGTGAAAACTGCTGCAATCAGCGTGTTGTAGCGTGTAGACAATTTGCATACTGCCGTCGGCAGGTAATTTACATACTGCCATCGGCAGTATGCAAAGTGCCTACACTCAGCACTGCATCCTGAACATAGCTGTCATGAGACAGCTCCCTTATTTTCAAGTTCCCCCTCCCCAAACACTCAGGTAGCATGCTGGGGGCCACCCCCAAAGTGTGCTCATGCGCTCATCCCCGCCGACACCGTGATGGCTGATGGGGTGTCAATCCCCTCCGGCTCCGCTGCCCCCACACAGACTTCTAGGTGCTCGCTGGGAGCCCACCCCACCGTGGCAAAAGTCAAAATGGCAATGGGGTGCCCAATCCCCGTTGCTCCACTGAACCCCAAAAAAAACAGATTTCCAGTTGCCACGCTGGGAGCCCACCCCAGCGTGGCAAATGTCTGTATGGTCAGCCCTCACGGGCTCCACTGACCCCACCAAAAAAACTTTAATCTGCCACTCTGGGAGTCGCACCCCATGCGGCTAGAAGTCCCGTTGTCATCCTAAAAAGAAAACACCTGAAAACAAAAACGGTCCCTCGTTGATTGTCTTCCCCTCCCCAGCCCGCGCCCACCCTCTGAGCATCCCTCTCCTCCCGACCCCCATACTTACCTCCGAGTCTGGCACGCACGATCTTTGTGGACCCGGAACACGCCTGCACTTTTCAAAGCCGACCATTAACTGAAGAAATGCCGGTAAGCTGTATAATGGCATAAATGTTTATTTTTCAACTTTGGTGCATATCTTGGCCATTTGGGGAATCTTTCACCAAATTTTCAACATGGGGTTCATGGGGCCCACCTCATGAACTCAGTCACTGTCATTTTGTTATTGGGTCCTGAAAGGTGATTTCGCGGTCACTGCGGCGGAACCTGCCTTGGGACGAGCTCACGACAGTGTCTGAATCATGAGGTAGGCCCAAAACCCTATGTTGAACATTTGGTGAAAAAGTTCCAAAATGACTGTTTTATGTAGTGTGCTGCTGTGCAGTTCCTACGCACGATCGTAACTTCGCAAGTTTTTAATATTTTCACTCCAGATTTTCAACATTGCCATTTTACCACACTGCCTTATGAGCAGTACAGCTGTCATTTTTCACATCTTGCCCAAAATGTGTTGCGCATGTAGTGCCCAATGGCGTCGGTGTGCGAAATCAATGTTAGGGACAGATTAAGAAAATCACAGTGACACTGTTCATGAGCAACATAGAAAATAAAATTTGACAGCAGATAAGGACCGCTTGGCCCACCTGCCTGCCTGTTTTCCTACCTAACAGATAAGCTGCAGATGCTAGTTAACCAACAGCTTACTTCCCTACCCCCCACTAGGACTGCCTTATGTCTGTCTCATACATTCTTGAATTCTCCCACTGTTCTTGATTCCATGACCTCTTCAGGGAGGCTGTTCCATGCATCCACAACCCACTCCATGAAAAAATACTTCTCACATTACCTCTGAGCCGTCCCTCTCTATCTTCAAATTGTGCCTCCTTGTTCTTGCACATCTCTTTTCTGAAAGATACTACCCTCTTGAACTTTGTTGAGTCCCTTGAGGTACTTGAAAGTTTCTATCATGTCCCTCTCTCCTTCTTTCCTCAAGGGTATACATATTAAGCTCCTTTAGTCTTTCTTCATGTGTCTTCTGGTGCAGACCCTGCACCATTTTGGTTGCCTTCCTCTGGACAGCCTCCACTCTGTCTATGTGTTTGCGGAGATGGGGTCTCCAGAACTGCACACAGTACTCCAGATGGGGTCTTGCCAACTGTCTGTACAGAGGATAACAACTTCCTGTTTTCTACTATTGATGCCTCTCCGTGTGCATCCCAGTATCTCCCAGCCTTCCTTACTGCCTTCTCACATTGCTTGCCCACCTTTAGGTCATCTGATGTAATTACCCCCAGGTCCCTTTCCATTTTGCTGTTGTCAGTATCTCACCCCCATTGTGTACTTTTCCCCAGGGTTTTTGTTTCCCAGGTGCATTACCTTGCACTTCTTTTGCATTGACTCTGAGCTGCCATACATTTGACCATTCCTCCAACCTTGCCAAGTCCTTCTCATCCTTTCTACTCCATCTCGTATCAACCCTGTTGCAGATCTCTTTGTCGCCTGCAAAGAGACATACTTTTCTTCCAGTTCCTCTGCAATGACACTTATAAAGATATTAAAAGGACCGGTCCCAGTACTGAACCCTGTGGTACCTGATAGTAACCCTCCTTTAATCACTGTGGACTCCGTTTACTACTACCCTGTGTCCTGTTGTAGCCAATTTTTATCCAGGCTACCACCTTGGGACCCACTCCAAGGCTGGCTAACTTGTGTATTAATCTTTGTGTGGGACTGTATCAATGCCTTGCTAAAATCTAGGTAGGCCATGTCCATAGCCCTCCCTGATCTACTACTTTGGTCACCCAGTCAAATAAATCTATTAGATTCGCCTGACATGACCTTTCCATCGTGAATCCATGCTGCCTTGGGTCCCAGCCCCACTGGCCTCTAGGTACTCAACAGTTCTTTCCTTCAGAAGTGATTACATCATTTTCCCTACCACTGAGGTCAAACTAAACTGGTCTGTAGTTTCCTGCCTCTGTCCTGCTCCCACTTTTGTGAAGAGGAATCACATCTGCCTCCTCCAGTCCTCAGGTACCACCCCATCCTCCCATGATTTGTTAAAGAGAGTAGTCAGCGGTATCACTAATTCTACCCTTAGTTCTTGTTGAATTCTTGGTGAATCCCATCAGGCCCCATTGCTTTGTCCACCTTCAATTTTATTAGTTATTTCAGAACCTTCTTCTGTAAATAGACCGGTATCGATCCCCATCTTCAGAGTGTTTCTCTTGTTTGGTTTAGGTACCTCCTCTCCTCTTCCTTTGTGAATACTGAGCAGAAATATTTGTTAAGTATCCCTGCTTTTCCAGGTCACCCTCTGCCCACATTTCTCCCCTTTATTAAGCCTCAGTATCCCTCCTTTGGTCTTTCTTCGCTCCCTAATGTACCTATAAAAGGTCTTAAAATGGCTAGGGTTGAAAATTTGGTGACAGAGGTCCCATAAAAATGTCTGTATTACGAGCATGCATTGCGCAGTTTCACGCACCTCGTAAGTTCTGGAATTTGTACTATTTTCAGTCCAGATTTTCAACACTGGCATTTTTCCACCTCCTTATGAACAGTACAGCTGTCATTTTCACACCCTTGGCTGAAATGTGTTTTTGCACTTCCGCACAGAAATGCGTGATCGCTGTGGGAAATCAGTGTTCGGAACAGATTAAGAAATGACAGTGACACTGTTCATGAGTGGAGGTCCCAAAATGCCTGCGCTGACAATCTGCTGTAAATATCCCAAACTAATTACATTATGGGTGTGTGTTGTGCAGTTTCTACGCACGCTCATAACTTCAGTTTTTATATTTTCACTCAGATTTCAACATTGCCATTTTACACCTCCCCATGAACAGTACAGCTGTCATTTTTCACATCCTGTTTGAAATGGGTTTTGCACCTGTGGTGCCAAATGGCATAACCTCTGTGCAAAATCAGCTTTCGCTAACAAAATGATATCGCAATTGTTCATGAGGTGGGGTCACAAAAACCCATGTTGAAAATTTGGAGTGAAATGTCAATGAACGCCTGGGGCGTTAGGGTTTCTGACCATAATGCCCCATCCTGTAGAACTGACAGGCATCAGGGAGTGCGACTTGGGATTGCCGCCTGTAATGCTCATGCCATTCCATCCCCACCACACCCTGCAGCCAGTGACAGGCACCAAGGTGTGCCTTGGACTCTTCAGCCCCAAAGTTCATTCCATTCTCCTATAACTGCACCCAGCTCACCGTATTTCTCTTTATAGAATGGGTGAGCATAAGGCCCAAAGACTCAAAGGCACACCGTGACACTTGTCTGAGTCTTCAGGGTAGAGTGTGTGTGAAATGGTGTGGCTGTTATGCCTGATGGCCCAAAGGCACATCCCAGTGCCTGTCAGTCTCTGCAGGGTGGTGGTGGGTGCTTCAGTTCAATACTTCACTGCCGCTCCTATTATGCATCTGTCTAACTCCTACACTACCAATGCCAATGCCAGCAAGCAAACTTTCACATTGACAAATGCTTGTTCTCTCTTGTGACAGACAAGTGCCCAATTCAGAACCATAGCTACCGTGGCACTCGCTACATTAGTCTGTTGGCTAAATGTCATGGCTACTTCTGCCTGCAGAGTACAAGTTCGTTCAAGTCTTTAAGGTCACCTCACCCAAAAATTTCTTGTATACGCCAAAGTTCAAAGCCTGTAGTGTTCAGATCTGCAGGCTGCTTGTTGTTGGCTTAGTTTACTGCCAGTATGCAGCCTATGAACTTATCTGTACCCCTACTACTCTGACCGTCCTTCCGAAGCATGTTGGAAGCACCATGCTGCTGCAAAATGTTGGGACTACAGGACTGCCAGATCAAACACACATACCGAGTGACCGAGAAAGAACAAAATGCAGACAGATGAAATCACCTTTGAGATTTGTGGGTGTTGCAAATGAGCCGTAGCTGCTACAAGGGAAGAAGATGCCATTTCCACATGCAAACTAGTGTGAGATGAAGAACCAGAATGCAGGGCAGCACTAAGGAAGCAAGTGTTGAAATAAATGTCAAGTCAGTCACAATGGCTCTACAAACAAATGTACCGCATCGAATGAAAAAGAAACGAGTAGCACCTTTTTTCTATAGTATTCAACTGTCAAATATATGTGCTTGTTTTGCAACACAGCTGTATTAATAAATGTTGCCTACGTGATTACGTGGTGTGCTAAAATGTTATTGTTCATTACTAACAGTATTTATTTTTAACAATAGTACACATCTTCTACAGCACTTGCCATGTTACAAGTGCATTAAGCCACTCTAAGGGATGTTCTACTGTGGAATTAATGCATGGTTGTGTGGAAATTATTGGTTCAGTTCTGCAGCTTCTCTCCCTTTAATTTGCCAACAGTTTGGCAAACTGCAAAAGTCAGTTTGCATTTCTGGAAATCAAAAAAAAAGAACAGTCTTACTAGAATTGCTGGTGCACTATCCTCCTTTAATCTGAGACCATGTATTCTTCTACCAGCACTCTTCATAGCCACAAAACAGTCACTGAAGAAACAATCCTACCTCAACTCATCAGATGCCGACAGAAAAATGGCTGTTGCAGCAGTGTCACTTGATGACATCTTCCTACAGCAAAAGACATAATCAAATGTTTTCTTTATTATTTTAGTTTTATTTACTTAAGATTTGTTTACTAGGAAGGAGCACTGGACCAAGGTCCTTTGTCAGTCTCGACCTGGGCCAAAGCCCATAGAAGTACAAACCAAGTAGTGCAAAAGACAAGTACAGATAAAAAATCAACAGCTACATTTAAATTCATCATACAAATATTGCCATAAGCATTTGGAAAACATGAGCTCACCTTATATCCTGAAGAGAATTTGTATGATGGTGAGGTTTTTGCTCTGAGGAAGAGATCATCAGATGACATCTAAATTTTAGGAGATGCAACTGCTGTTTTGTTGGCTGGGATCTCGATGAGTGATGTCTCTTGATTTATTTGCAGTGGTTTCAAGTTTTAATTTAAGCTATAAATACAGATGGCATAAGTGAAGTACAGAGGGGTATTAGTCAAAGGCACTGTTTGATTTGAAGCGGTGTGCTGTTTCAATAATTGCTTGCTGTAATTGCTGAAAGTTTTTGTTGCTGCAGCTTTATGTCCACCTCTCTGACATTGCCAGAAAGGCTTCTCTGGTAAATGTTCTGTGGCTACTTGAAGAGTGCTGCTAAAAGTATACAGGGTCTCAGATTAAAGGAGGGTAGTGCACCATCTATTCTGGTAAGACTTTACTTTCTAGCAGTGTAGATCTGCTTTGCAGTTTTGCACAGTGTTTGTGAATTGAAAACCCAAGGAAGACACAGAAAAACTCGAACCAGCAGTGTCCAGGACCATGTTGATTGATCATCTTCATGCCTGGATTTCAGTTCATGTCTGCATTTTGGCCATTTTGAGTTTGTGCATGTCGTCAAACTCCTTGAGATAGTAGGCTTTGAGGAGTGTGACACTGTCTGTCCAATGCAGAGTGCTCTGCATGGGGCTCCACAGTATCACACCAATCCTCAGTCAGGCTGGTTCTGATGCTGTTTTGCCTGCAGTGGTCTGCACTTGAAAGAAAAAGCTGCACCAATCAGGAGCTGGCTTTTTCTTTCATCTGCAGGTCACCGCAGAGCAAACAGCTGTTTACATTGTGATGTCTCTGTCGATGTCCGCTGTCTCCTGTTGTAAAGTTTCTCCCACTTGTGCGGAGCAGACCACAGCCTAAGCTCCATACAGGCTGGGAGTATTGAGTGCCCGAGGCACTTTTACTGTACACGCGATCCCGATCAAGACTGGCTAAGAAGAGGCGCCGCCTCGCCTGCCTCCTCCATGTTCCAGTCACACTGGCGGACCCCTCTTCCATCTGCCAACATCGGGTGTCTCAATCCTTGTGTGGCCTGTACCCCCATCTTTTAGTACACCTGATGTGGTTCTGGCACGAGATGCCTACTCCCGTTGTCAGATCACGCCACGCCCCCACATATCCTCCGACCGGAGTGCCCAGTCCCTGAGTCGGCATTGATCCCCCTTGAACCTCCCCCAGTGCTGTGGCACACTGAGAGCCCACCTCAGTGCGCCAACATCCATAGTTTACCTGTAAAATAAAAAAAAAAAATGAAACAGACCCACAAAGTCTTTTTATTTTTTAAACCTGATAAGACAGAAAACGGTCCTTCATCGCTGCGCGCCCTCTCCCCAACCCGCACCCTCCTCTGAGCATCCTACCTCCCACACCACTCTCACCCATACTTACCTTCGGAGGTCAGGAGCCGCGATCTTCAGTGGACCAGGAACACGTCTGCACTTTTCAAAAGCCGACCGCAAACTGAAAAGAATGACGTAAGTTCTATAATGGCAGTGAATGGGGTGGGGGGCAGTTAGATTGATATCTCAGCCATTTTGGGAGTTTTGGTCCCAAATTTTCAATATGGAGTTTTGGGACCTCGCCTCACGAACACAGTCACTGTCATTTTGTTTCTGTCCCAAAGAGTGATTTTCATGACGTCATGCGGAACTTCTAGGACAGTTAATGAAGTGACAGTGCAACTGTTCATGAGGTGGAGTCCCAAAAGCTCTTGTTGCAAATTTGGTGAAAAACTCCCAAAATGACTATGTTATGAGCACCTGTGCAGTTTCACGATACTGTAATGTCATCAATGTTTAAGATTTTCACCCAGATTTCCATTGTCATTTTTCATACCCCTTTATGAACAGTATAGCTGTCATTTTTGCTTCCTTCCCAAAATGTGTTTTTGCACCTGTGGCTAAGAATGGTGTGGTCGCAAAGCAAATCAACTTTCGGGACATATTAATGAAATTCCAGTGCCACTGTTCATGAGGGGAGGTCCCAAAAGGCCATGCTGAAAATTGGAGAAAACATTCCAAACATAATTGTATTACAAGCATGCATTGCGTAGTTTCTTCTTACACCTGTACTTTCTACACAGTTTCAAATTTTCACTCCAGAATTCAAAATTGCCATTTATTCACACCTTCTCATGAACAGTACAGCTGTCACTTTTCACATTCTGCCTGAAATGTGTTTTCAGACCTGTGGCACCAAATGGCACACTTGCTGCTACAAAATCACCTGTTGGGATTGAGTAACAAAATGATACTGGCACAGTGGCAGTGTTCATGAGGTGGTGTCCCAAAAGCCCATGTGGAAAATTTGGAGCAAAAATACCAACAAATGCCCAGAGGCGTTCATGTTTCCAACTGTAATGCCCAGCCTTAAAATGCAAGATAGCGAAAATATGGGAGGCAAGTACAAGAGCAATGCCAACAGCTAACTCCTATTGTTATATTAAGTATGCTATGTTTGGGAAATACAACATTTTAAGTTTCCATTCATGCTAGCAGAACACTCAGCCTGACAGTAAACATTCACTTGAGGTTGAGGCCCCCATATTCAGACAATTTAGTGCATGATCATTGGGGAGGCATGTTCACAAAGCAGCACATTCAGTCCAGTCCTGGTTAACTGTAATGAATATCAGGCAGCGGCAGCATCACACAAAGTGCATATGCATGGCAATCACAGCCCCTGCTGGCAACAGATATACACGGACTAAAGGGTTTGGCCCATCCCAGACAAAGTAGTGCTTTTGCTCCTGGGTGTCGGAGGCAGCTGCCTGCATGCTGTTGACCACATAGGCATTCATGATGCTAAGGGCCATTTGCCTGCCATTATGTGGCTATTAACAACTCTGCACTGTGCCTCCTAGCATATGTATACATGGAGACATTGTGCAGAACTTCAACCATTACCCCACCTGCTCCCCACACACTAATGTACCAACTATTTTTTTAAAATAGAATTGATAGGAAAGGAGGAGTATGCTGTTATATTTCTGAGCACATTCAATGCCAAGAAATAGAAATATTTAACAACCATGAAAGATTAACGAAACTTTATGGATAAGTATACTCTTCCCCCACTTGCCAGAAATAGGACTGGGAATCTGTTACAGACTACGAATAGTGATAACTGCTACAACTACACCTTAATTAATGAAATTGATACTGCATGCAGTTTAGGTGCGTAACCTGGGTGTTATCATTGACGATAGTTTGGCGCTAAAACTTCAGGTGTCATCTGCGTCAAATCCTCTTT
Organism: Neoceratodus forsteri; assembly: GCA_016271365.2. Classification (NCBI taxonomy): domain Eukaryota; kingdom Metazoa; phylum Chordata; order Ceratodontiformes; family Ceratodontidae; genus Neoceratodus; species Neoceratodus forsteri. The sequence continues at coordinate 896,507,155 of CM057450.1, forward strand.
TACCATCTGAGGAATATCGCCTGGTGAAACACCTTGTTCCTCCTGCTGACCTCCGACATTAGTCCACGCCTTTGTTACTCTCGCCTTGATTACTGCAATGCCTGTACCTAGGGTTGCGAGGGTTGATATCCGCCGCTTGCAGCTGGTGCAGAACGCTGCAGCCAGGCTTTGACGGGGACATCAATTAGGAATCATATTACGCCAGGCGAAACTGCACTGGCTGCCGGTTCAGTGGCGGATCACCTTTAAGGTCGGGTTACTGACCTATAAAGCCCTACATGAACAGGGACCTAATATCTGCAAGATCTACTTATTCCCTCACCGTCCCTCCCGCCACTCAGATCCACTCGACGAGGGATTGCTAGAGGTTCCCAGGGTTCGCTAAAACATCTAGGGGCAAGCTGCTTTCCCTATGCTGCCCTGACCCTGTGGAATTCTCACTCGTCGGATACGGTTGCCTGACCGCCGAAAAGCTTTAAATCAGAGTTAAAAACATATTTATTCCAAAAGGCCTATGGGGAGTAGTTATTGCAATGACATGAAATTGGAACTGTATTTTATTGTTGTTTGTTATGTTACATGTATGTTTTATGTATTTAATACTGTACAGCTTTGATTTTGAAAAGCGCCAAAAAATAAATTTTTACTTACTTACTTACTTACTTAGGTGATACTATACTACTTGGTGATTTTAATGTACCAGGTATAGCCTGGGATTTGATGAAAGGAATAACTATCTTTGAACAAACCCTAGTAGATATATTACCCTCCCATGGATGTTATCAATTGGTAGATATTCCTACCAGAGGGAAGAATATCTTAGACCTAGTAATTACAAATTCTAAAGAACATATTTATAACATTGAGGTCTGCTCTCATCTAGGGTGTAGTGGCTATAAAACTGTAGAATGTACCCTTAACCTTATTAAACCTAAAACCTAGGACATTCAACATTACTAGATTACAAAAAGTGAATTGGTTTAAAATAATCAATGCATTCAATAGGCATTGATTGGGGGACATCCTTTAATGACTCGATGTTAATTTAATGTGCGACAATTTGAAAACTAAGATAGGGGAGATAATTGACCAACATGTTAAAAGGCATAAAAAAATAAGATAGTAAGGATAATATTCGTCCCTGGTTTTCCGAGGCCATAAATACTCTAATAAGAAAGAAATATAAAGCCTTTAGGAAATATAAGCTAAATGCCTCCCAAATTAACCAACTAAAGTATAAGACACAACAGAGATTGCTCAAATCATTAATTAAAAAGGAAAAATTAAACTTGAAAGCAAATTAGCTAGTAAAAACATTGTATAGTCCTTCTATGCTTATGTTAATAACAATAAGCAAACAAACAAAATAATTAATACAGTGACAGTTAATGGTGAAACAATGCATATCAACAAGGATATCACCAATAGTTTTAACAAATATTTCACCTCAGTATTTCAATTAAATAACCCTTTGGTGACTGTTTCCTGTGTTGACAACTCAGAGGTATTTAGTTTAACCCACAATATGGTACTTGAAGAGCTATATAAAGTACACACATCATTCTATCAGGACCTGATAATATTGATTCTAGTGTTTGGAAATAACTGTTGATGCGGTAGTTCAGCTCCTGACCAATTTGTTTAATAAATCCATCATGACTGGTAAGGTTCCACCTAACTGGTGAAAAGCAGTTGTTGTCCCAATCCATAAAAAGGGCAATAAATCAAATGTTGCTAATTACAGGCCCATTAGTCTCACGCCAATTTGTTGTAGTTATTAGGAACGCTTAATTAAGAATAAAATTGATAATGAAGTAGCTGTATTAGGGTTACAGGACCCACACAGCATGGCTTTAGGAAAGGTTTTTCCTATAATACTAATCTGATCTCATTTTACAATTTTGTAAGCAGTCAGATTGATAAAGGAGTTCCAACTGATGTAATTTTCCTGGATTTAGGAATGGTTTTAATTCAGTTCCACATGATAAACTTATTCAAAAACTAAGTGATATGGAATAAATAGGAACTTAATGGATGCTTAAACTCTGAGCTCCTGGAACCCCACCGCAAACCCTCTCTAAAATCCGCTTCATTTTGCTTCCCGGTGTGCAGAAGGGCTAGTGCTTCTGTAGCAGGCACCTGTTTGGAGAATCATGAGTTTCTTCTAATTTTCTACCAATGTGAAAGCAGTAGTCATACTCACGGGTTGAGCGCTGGTCTGCAGCCTAGTATACTGCCGAGATGAGTCCTCATTTCATCATCCGCTTCACCCAGAGGGGCAACCTGGCAGAAATTCGCAATGTTTGCTGAAATCCTCCACCGGATGGATAACTTGGATTTAGCTCCAAAGAAAAACACTGCCGATATTGTTGATCTTTCACAACGGGCATGCATCTCCAACACAAACTTGCTGAGGCAGAGGATGATTGGTGCAAGGCAGGGGTAAAACTGCAGGAACAAGATCGAATGATACATCTACTGTGGGCGAGTCGAGGACTTAGAGAACAGCAGCCACGGAATAATTTAAGGTTTGTGGGCTTTCCAGAGGAAGTGAGGGGAACTATGCAATTTTATTTCTGCAAAAGGAGCTACCCACTCTATTAGATTGGCACCATGATGTCCCACTCGAGATAGAGCCCACAGAACCCTGGCTCCTAGACCTGCCCCCGGGATCACCCCTGCACTATACTGGCCTGCTTTCTCAGGTTTCAAAGACCGGATTCAATCACCAAACTGGCTCGTCATAAATCAGAACTCAGTTGGAAGGGGCATAGAATCCAGATTTTCGCAGACTACTTGCAGGGAGCTCACAGCACGCCGCAGGGCTCACAGCTGCACGCAGACCTTGCACCGAACTGGGGTTGGAATACTCCTCAGATACCTAGCATCTCTACGGATTATGCCAATGGCTCCTCGTGCTATTTGACAACCCATCAGCTGCTGAACAATCCTGGCAGCTCAGGCCCCTAAGCTGAATTGGGGCACCAGAGGGAAGTCCCAAATCTGAATCATATCTGTGGGGCCTCCCCGCTGGAGATCTCTCGACAAGAGCCAACTGTTTCTCTCCTCGCACACCTCACAAGCTCTGCAATCATGGACCCTGTCCCACTTTGCCTCAGAAATCCCAGGAGTAAAAAAAGAACAGATGAAGAGCTCAAATTGAGGGGCACATGTAGACAAGACCCCCTGCTTCGACCTAGAAGTTGCAGTGCAGTCCCGATTCAATAGCTTCGATTCCTCCTTTACCCCTGATATGAGCAACAACCAATACAGGGCCTTGATGGACTTACTGTCGATGGCACTCTTCAGGATCCCTTGCTGCCTTCCATGCAACCACACTCCAGGGATAACAAATCCCAAGCAGCAAGGGCCCTTTCCTGGGTGGAGGACTCATCCCGAGACCCTAATTTCCATGGCTACGGCACCTGCCGATCTGCCATCTGCTTACTCTGGAGATGCTCCCCACTTCTAAATCAGTGGGCTGACTTTGATGGGGTATGCCCCTGGCAGTAATCGGCTTCTGTAAATTGGCTATATCGCTGAGTCTTTCTTCATGCTGAATATAAAGTATATTTGTTTATACAATGACTTGGTAGCCTATTACTCCTATGTGTCCCCAGGCCACTGGATGGGCCTTCAAGGGTGCAGTGGGGAGAGGTCACGATTAATAGGTGGTCCTGCATGGCCCTACCCTATTCTTTACTAGCCAGCCCCATTTGCACAAGCAGGATATGCAGGATGACCACTTGATAAGGCAGGATTCTATAGACACCTCTCAATGTTACCCCTAGTGGCCATATATGTTACCCACCTCGGATGGTTCATGGGGTGGAAGGGGTTGGTCCTGTAGCTGAACAATGTATGTAGAAAGATGGGTGTCAGTTTAGTACACCGTATAGCAGAAGTGGTTTTTTTTCTTTTATAGGTGCAGTGAGTTTTCAGGACGCTTGAGTGTCTTACCCACTGCTGTGGTTAACTAATCTTCCACCTCCCAGTGACCTCCGCTGTTATCTGGCCACAAGCTGGCCGATGGAAGAAGTGGAAGCTGGTCTGATAAGGGAAGGGATTTGGGGAGGAAGGGGGATATGTTTTTTGCATTTGCTGTCTATTACTGTTATTGTTGTTTTTCTTTCAGGCACAATACTACGAATAGGAAATGTGCATTGTTGTATAATGAAAGTAGTTTGGGCATTCTGATCTTAGAGATAGAGATTAGTTTCTCTGTGAGGTTATTATGGGGAGAGTATAACTATTATGTGGGCTATAGTCCCCTGTCCTGGTGCTTTCTGCAGTCTACCCTTTCAGCCATGATTTATCACAGACCAGATGGAGACTAGGCTCATTTCCTGGAATGTCAGGGGACTTAATTCACCCATCAAATGAAAAAGTCTTGCTTCACTTGAAAAGCTAAGACCTATGGTAGTTCTCCTGCAGGAGACCAACTATCCTCCGATGAAGCTAAGAAGCTCCATCAAGGGTGGGTGGCAGAAGAACTTTACAGTGTGACTGGCTCCTACAAACGAGGAGTGTCTATACTTTTACATAAAAACCTAGGGTGGAAATTTAAAAGGCATACTCAAGATAAAGATGGAAGATGGATCATGGTCAAATAGAGACACTGGGGGCCTTTGATTTTATCAATCTCTATGCCCCAATCAGGACTGTCCCCATTTCTTTCATACGTTAAATCAAGCCCTACGATTTTAATATAAACAAGGTCCCAGTCCTATTAGGGGCGATTACAACCTATCTCTTGACCATAACATGGAAGAAAGCAATAAAGTCCCTGAGCCACACAGACAAGCAAAGAAGTCTCTCCAGTGGCTAATGGGAAACATGAATTGTTGGATGCTTGGAGGGTCCTGCACCCTGAGACGACGACTATTCATGCTTTTCACAGTCTCATGGTTCATCCAGCAGAATAGACCTCTGGTTGATTTCTCTGGACTTTATGATAAGGTTGCTTCCTCTCATATGCACCCCATCTATGTCTCAGACCATGCCCCTTTGGAGTTATTGTTTAAATTAGGTTGGACCCCCCAGTCTCCCTCCTGGCGCCTGGATCCTCTCCTTCTTGAGGACAAGGATTTTCAGCACTGGATAGGCCCTGAAGTAAGGGATTATTGGACCAACAGTGACAACCTGAAGTCTCTGATACGACCCTTTGGGAGGCTTTTAAAGTAACAATAAGAGGCAGAATAATTGCATACGAGCGGCTAGGAGACGTTGCCGGGTGGCTGACCAGAGGACCTTAGAGAAACAATTACATTCTTAGAAACTCAATATAAATCCCTCGGTTCTAGAGCCCCATCTGAGTCTCCACTCACGCAATTGGCTAGCACCAGACTTTCACTGAATGCCCATTTGTCTCGGCCAGGCCGAACTGAATCTCCGCTGATACGTCATGCCTATTGGGAGGGAGGTGAAAATGCCGGCAGACTCCTGGCATACCACCTAAGCATCAACAAATGGCTAGGAAGTTTCATGTTCTGAGGATGGCAAAGGAACCCCTGTTACTCCGGTAAACAGGTGAATGAGATCATGGCTTGGTTTTATGAGCAGCTATATGCTTTCTCCACAGCCCCCAGACCCATCCAAAATCAGCATTACCTCATTCCTAAACTCCTCCTACAGATGCTAATTCACAGAAACCCTGATTATGCAGGAAGAAGTAGAGAGGCAGTCCAGTCAGTGAATCTCTGCAAAGCCCCAGGAATAGACGGTCTGCCCATTGACTTTACAAGGTCCAGGAGTCAACCTTGCCCCATACCTGGTCCGGTCTTCAAACATTCCTTACATATGGAACATCTCCCACCATGAGGGAAGCAATAATCATAGTTCTCCCAAAAGGGAAGGACCCACTCTCCGGCAGTTATCGCCCATTTCTTATTAATGCGGATGCCAAAATCTTAGCTAAGGTCCTCGCTGGTAGGCTTGAACCTCTCCTTTCAGGTCTGGTTCACCCTCCCAAGCGGGCTTCATTAAAGGCTGTCTGGGGTCTGACCACCATAGAACATTGCTCTCGTTAATGCATTGCACTAAACTGTCAAAAAATTCTCTGTAGCCTTGGCCATCGATTTTGAAAAGGTGTTCGATCATAGACTGGCCCTTCCTTTTTCATACCCTTTTTGCATGGGCGTGGGACCAGGTTTTCTTTCCAGGATACAACTTCTTTATGCCTCCCCTTGACTAGGGTAATGACAATGGTATGTTGTCCTCACCATTCCAGTTGCAGAAGGGCACGAGACAGGGCTGCCCCTCTCCCTATTATTTATATTAGCTATCGAACCTTGGCCATAGCACTCCGGAATCTCAGTCTATCCCCGGGTACAGGTTGGTGATACTACCTTAAAACTTTTATATATGCTGAAGACTTCCTCATTACCTCCGAATGTACCCTACAAGTGATTCAAAGTATCCTTAATATTCTGTCTGATTTCTCCAAAGTATCAGGTCTTAAGTTAAACCAGTCCAAAACAGAAGTACTTCTTGAATTCTGTACCCTCAAACACAGACTTCACGACCCTTGGTCTTAAATGGTCTCCTAATGGTATAAAATATTTAGGTATCATTCTGCACCCCAGTCTGTCAAAATGCTCATGGTTAATTTCTCTACTTTGTGGAATCTCTCAAACAGGGTATGGGCGATGGAAGGCCTTACGGCTCACTTGCAGGCAAAATAGACTCCATCAAGATGATGGCTGCCCCCAGGATTTTATACCTGCTGGCTCACCCCTCCATGTCCATCCCACAAAAGTGGTTCCAGAAACTGGAAACTCTGATGGGCAATTTCCTGTGGAAGGAGCCGACCCGCTACAGCAAGCTCAAACTCTGTCAGCACTGGAGCAGGGATGGATGGGGTTTTCCTTGGCTACAAGGATACCACATGGCCTTCATTTCAGCCCAAACTACTAAGTGGTTCTCTAGAATTGGACATGCCTCCCACCTGGCTCCCAGTGGAGGCATCACTTCTTCAGGCACCTTCTCGGGTGGCCGTATATAACAAAAAAATCTATACCCTAATCTCTCTCCCTCATCCAGCTGTCAATTCAATACTGGCAACGTGTCCTAGTTCGCCTGGGTCATGACCCAGCACCTTGGACCTACACGCCCTATGGAACAATCACACCCTGGAAATAGGTAAACAAATAATTTACTGGAAGATATAGAGGCCCAAGGCATCTCCCTAGTACATGATCTGCTGCTCCCTAACTCTACCATACTGGATTCTTTTGAGGCACTACAATCCAGGTATCACCTCCCAGATGCACATCACTGGAGATATCTTCAAATTAGGGATGCCATATCTCATCTACCTAATTCCCCAGACTTAAGGGGTACAACAAACCCCGCATCCCCTAAGCATTTGGCTGCATCGCCTAGGCACAGAGCTAGTGATATTTATTGCGCTCTCAGAGATGCCTCGGCAGACCCCACCCAGTCAGCCAAGACTCATTGGGAGAAGGACCTTCAATCCACCATCTCTGGGCAACAGTGGGACCATGCTTGGGTAAGAATTCATCGGGCTTGTTGCGATGGGCGAGTCGCTTTATCATGAACAAAACCCTCCATAGATGGTATAGGAACCGGCCAAACTTAAAGGATGGGACTCACTGTGACCAACGCTTGCTGGAGAGTGTGGGGTTCGAGTCCCATTTGTTCCATATACTATGGGAGTGTCCAAGTCTTCATCACTTTGGACATCAATTAAAATATGTGGGCAGGTATTTCCTCAAATAGTCTCCGACCTCCTTCTCCTTCTCTTGGGCTGTGCCCAGTCTATTACACAAGTACAGCCTAGGGGCCCAGTGGGTTACAGCAGTGGGGGCTATAGCCAAAATACTTATTCTAATGAGGTGTAGGTCCCAAGAGTCCCAACCTTCAGTGAGTTCCTTCTGGCATTAACCAAAGGGCCATTTTGAGAGAATTTCCAGTTTTGCTGGGGACAGTATGGCCCTATTTGAGAAATGCTGGCTGCCTTATTTATAGTCCAGGTACTGTCATGATACCATCCCGGGCTGATATCTTCCTTGAATGGTTCCCTGTTATAGTCTCTTCTCCTTTCCTCCTTCGAGGGTATAGGGCCCACCAGTTCCGCCTTCCATTATGGTTATATTTGAACCTCAAGATCAGTTTGCCTTTGGCTTTTTTTTTTTTTATTTTGCTTGTATATAGTTAGTCTGTTCTATGCCTGATTTTGGACACTCCAGGATTCAACCCAGGCTAGTTTGGGCCTCAGGGACTTGGATATTATTTATTCAACTGCTCACTATCTCCTGATTTTTCCCTTTTGTTCCGGGAGGAAGAGACTCATCTAGACCTTTACAACTTCTGTAAACTGATTAATATCATTTGTACTGTATCATGTTCCTTTCAGGGCAATAATGTGTGTGCACACTGCAGTACTTTTTCTGTTTCATGTTTAATTTAGCTTATTGCTCCTTCTGCCCTACCAAATGTTGCAGTATGGTTCAGAATATTGTCACATTGATGAGTGCTTTGTATGTGTCCTGCTAAAATACAATAAAAATCTTAAACTGGATATGAGAATAAATAAATATATTGTAAGAGGGATAGGAAACTGGTTAACAGATAGAAAGCAAAAAGTGAGAATTAATTCTGTACTTTACAAGGAGGGAAATGTTTACAGTGGTATTCCACAGGGATCTGTGTTGGGCCTGGTACTATTTGGTTTATTTATTGGTGATATGGGAAAGAGTCTTGATTCTGTCATCTCAAAATTTGCAGATGACACAAAAATAGGTGGGATGTTTCATCAATTCCAAATACCAACTATTATGTGAAGATCTCAAGAACAATGGAGGGAGAAAATAATATGAAATTCAATGAAGCTAAATGTTCCATAATACATTTTGGGAAAAATAATCCCAATTATCAGTACCTTCTTAATGATAAGGTAATTAAAAGTAGTAAAAGTAAAAAGATTTGGGGTATGGATAGACTCACATCTGTAATCAACCACACATTCAGTCAAAACTGCCTGAAATGTAGTCGATTTATTCGCTCCATTAAGAAAGCTTTCATTTTCAGGAAGGATGTATATGTTATGAAATTATATAAGTCATGCCTACTACCGCATTTGGACTACAGAACCTCAATTTGGAGCCCTTATCTCAAAAAGGACATTAACTTAATTGAAAGAGTGCAGAGGAGAATGACCAAATCTGTTCACTGGATTAAAAACATTAGAGTATAATAAAGATTGGAAAGACTTGCTCTGTTCTCACTGGAGACTAGAAGAATCAAAGGCGATTTGTTACTAATGTATAGAATTATGAAAGACCTGTTCCTGATGGAACAATGTGGTATACATAGATTCCACAAAAGGTTAATGTAAGATCGCATTATAAACAAATTGTAATTCATAGAGTACATACTGTCAGACATCAAAATTTTTATAATACATACTGTCAGGTTATGGAACAGTCTACCTGGAAATATTGTAGAGGCACTAACTATGGATACCTTCAAAAAAAGGTTAGATGAGTACCTATTGAGTAATAGATTGAATAGATAACCCACTATGAGTGGAAGACAATTTAATGGGCATTTACCTAGTTTGTCTAAATACACCCTGTTAAACCAAGTTAAACAAATTCCTGGCAGTCCAAAGGCATCACCTAACTACCCTGATCCCTTAATCCTCATTGAGTGAAAGTACCCTGGTAGTCCAGTGGTACCCACCTGCTGCCTCAATCCCCATTATGAAGTGAACTAACCCTGGTAGTCCCTTGGCACCTCCTCCAACCATGATCCTGTTGTGAAAGGCAATTACCCTAGTGGTCTAGTGGTAACTCGTCTCTTATCTATATAGGGGTTCAAATAAGGTTTTGTCAGTGGGGAGCTGAGAATAACTCCTGTCATCGACATTTTGTGGCGACCAGGAGCTATTAAGGCCAACCAGGAGCCATTACCTAAATATGAAGGAAAAGTTCAGAAAAGTAATAAAAACAAAACATATTCATGTGATATTGTTATGTTACCCAGTATATAAACCTGTTCCTTTGAACTCTGAAACTGAGTTACACAATTAACTGCATTTTGAGTGCCAATTGTTACAAACCTGTTCCAGTCACCAATTCTGTATTCCACATCAGCCATTTCAATTTATTCACAAATGAAATGCTATTGTTGTGAATTAAACTTACTCTGTACTTCCAGGTTGTAACTTTATAAAATTCACTGCTACAACACCTCTTCAGTGCCCCTTAAGATGTCCATAATGTCCCCACACGGACCTCCCACTCATAAAGAGTCTGTCCATCCAGGAACTCCTAGTCTTGGGAGCTTCTGGCTGTTGTCTGATGCTGTATTTTACTGTATTTATTTTACCAGGAAAAGGCTCCATTTAATATTGCTCATTTACAAGGAGGTCCTGGTTAGGACAGCAGTCTTTTATGTGACATCTTACAGGACTGTCTTGTGAACAGGGATTGTATCCCTAATGACAAGAAATATTTTGATATCCTGTATAAAAACAAAAAATGTATCTATCTATCAAAAGTTGTTACTTTTTCTAAATGGAAGTTGACATCCCACATTTCCTGTGGGTGTTGTAGGACTGCCAGTAATAGTTTTTTTTGATAGAATTATTCCATGTCAAATAAAAATAAAATGTATTTACTCATGTTCTCCCCCAAATTTTTTTTAAACTTAAGAAAATGTGGACAATTCTGTGTTCTTAAATAAGCAAGCCTAGTTCACAGAAAACAAATGCTTCTTAAACTCTGAATTGGCTGGTTTCCTGTTTTCTCATTTGAAGGTAAGTGCTGTGATACAATACATTTGAAAACTAGTTTATTTCCATCTTACAGAATTTTAGACAGTGTACTTAACAACACATTCAAGAGCCCCTAGCAGGCAGCCACCCTAAACACCTCTGTGCGCTGTACATTTTAGTTTTCACTGGTGCATCCTAAGGCTAAAACAGACATGAAAACACAAAATGCCCTATGATAGAAGGACTAAGAAGGGATTAGTGAGAGTTACCATTTCCAGAACTGGGGTGGGGGATTGAGCAGATACCGCTAATTAAAAAATATGGCGGAAGCAGAATTACAAAGTACAGACTTCAGGAGGCAATTATCATAACAATCTTACCAAAACACCAGTGCAAAACAGCACAGCTTCAAGTGAAAAAGAAAAGAAACGTACCTTCCCTAGCCACAGGAACAATTTAAATCCAAATGAAGTACAGAAGTACTGAAGTGACTTTACGTGGTTCGAACTGCTTGCACTCTTCATCTGTTCACCCCTCAAGTACCTCCCACACAGGTACAGCACAATGACCCTGGAGTCTGAAACACAACTAAAGAATGGGTATTAAGCACAGTGCAGCAGAATTCATTCAAGAACCTTCCACCCCGACTCACTACCGCCAAAACAGCCAGCCAGACTTATGCAGCATACACTCACGGCATGCATTCTGACTGGACTCCAGAGAAATCTGAGAGACTCTTGGGGGCAAGAGGAACATGCAGCCCCTACTCAGGCTGCCAGTTCCCTCCATTCCCTGTTGTGTGCCACAGTGCTCCCTTCCCCTTCCAGCTCCTCGACACCCCTTCCAGACTCAGTCCATCCCTGCAGCTTCAGAAGAGCATACTGTACATTCTGCACTACGGAAATAGCGCAGCAACACCTCGGCGCACACATGGCAAGCACTACAGAAACAGTGCTATATCCAGCACCTCTTAATCCTTCACAGTGATGGCAGCAGGCGCTAATTGCAAGATTCTGGATGTAATTTAGCACTCAGTGCCCCCTTATTTCGGACCCCTGTCTATATCCCATGTAAAAGAAACCACATTGGTAGTTCGGTGGTACCCTTGTGGCCTGATTGCTGTTATAAAATGATGGCCTGCTTTGATCCCTTGTTGTAAAATGACAGCCCGCCCCTACCAACCTTTCTACCCACTCAGCACCCACCGCACCTTTTCCAGAATCTGAGTCAGCCTAAAAGCCCATGGACATGGCGGGTAGAATGATGGATCGGATGGCCACCAGCGCAGACCTTTTTTTTTTTTTATTTTTATTGAGAGAAGCACGGTTATACAAGGTATCTCATTACACTTAATAATCACAGGGCATTAAAATTGTGTAAGGTATAAACAGAGTAAAGGAGTAATGAGTAAATTCTTTAGTTACTAGCATCAGTCCCTTCTTTTAAAAGTAATTGGATATAATAATACCTGTCACCCATCTATATTAAATTATTGTACTCCATTCACAGAAGGTTGATGAGCTCTCGCAGTCACTTAGGGTGGGTCAGTATGTCCCTCGAGCATTATTCGTATATTGAGATGAGAGACTGGGATTTTAGAGCACAGACCTACTTCTCTCAAGGCTGCCACCTAAGTGACAGGGACCATGTGCACATGTACTGTGCTTCTACAGGACCCAGCGCTTGTTTCTAGTCATTCAGGCAGTGCCAGCCAGGTTGATGGGAGAAGGGTCTGTGCTGGTCCCCATACACCCACTCTGCCGAGCCCATAAGCTGTTTAGGAATCAGCTGCTGGATAGGGGTGTGGGGCTGGATGGTAGTGGGTGCTAATTCAGTTTGCTTTGGCAGTTACATTGTTCTGCAGTGGTAAAGGGTATGGGACGAGGGCACGCTTAACTGCCAGGGTACTTTAGTTTCATAACAGGGATCAGGTTGGGAGGGTGGTACCTATGGACTAACAGTAATTGTGTTTTCACAGTTGGGAATCGTATCAGGAGGGAGATTTAAAAACAACAAACAAAACAAAAAAAGCAGTCTGGGTGGGCCCAGCTAATCTTATCTGCCACCACATTCTGTGTTTCTATATGAAATAATTGCAGTAAACCATGACAGAGCATTGGTGTATCTGAACTAATGCATAACTTGGCTGTGTAGTAAGTTATTAGGCCAACGACAGAGTGCCTTATACAGCTTGGGCATGAATTAACTTAGCATATACCCATGTTCTGGAGTATCTTATTTTTCTTAGTTTTCTTCCTTAGGGACATGTTACAGCTTGATCAGGAGTTCCCATCTGACATTAAACGGGTTCATCGACCCTTCACAGCCAAGCCTAAGAGCCCAGATGAAAAGCCATATCCTATCCTACTTAACTTTTTAGAGCAACTCTACACTTCAGCATGTGCTTTCATAAAGAAGATGTTTCAGCTGTTATAATTTACTAGAGAATACATTTTATTTCATTTTCAATTATTCCTTGAAAGTTTACAGCAGATCTAGGCAATCCATCTAACAAGTCTGTATAGAAAACATTTGCCTATATCCTGTTTACCTCACAGTGCCTTTTTCTTATGACATCATAATGTTCACCACAACAGACTATGATGTCAGAAACAGCAGTTGTGCTGACCCACCAGCACAGCGGTTGGATTTCTGCTTATATGCCAGTGATCCAGGTTTGGGAATGGACTCAGGTCGTCAGAGGGTCGGCCGGAAGGAGAAGGATTGAGTGTCCTCTGGACTGCTCTCCTTCTCCGGTGGTAGGAGTGGCAAGCATGTATCTGCAGAAGCAACACCTGGCGGAGGTTGGGTTCATCACAGTGCACCAACGCCAGTTTTTCTGGGGCGGTGGACGCTGGCCGTCATTGCACATCCTGCCTCAGCCTATGGGGAGAAAACCCTGCTCTGGCTGTCTCTGTGATGCTCTGCCCTGGCTTTGATCAGCCTCCTGGCGGGCTCTCCCGACCAGTCAGTTTTGCGGCACTGGTAGCTGGATGGTGCCACAACCCACCCTCTGGGGGCAAGCCAGGGTGACTGGGAGGCTCAGCGCATTGTAGGAGGTGGAAGCGTGGAAGGGGCACCATGACCAGGTGGATGTCCCGATTGTCCAGAGCAGTCAAAAAGCATAATAATAATAATAAAAAAAAAAGGCAATTGTGTAATTAGAATTTTGGGACCTTTAGTCTGTCTTGGATATCGGTTTCATATAAATCCCCATGAGCACAAATATTAAGTAATGATGTTATTTCCACCCCTTCAACCTCATTAGGGAACGAGGCAGGGTTGCCCTTGTCCCCACTCTTGTATGTTTTAACCATTGAGTCTCTGGCCACTGTTGTTCGGAACCACCCTGAAATTCAGGGCTTTAAATACAAGGACAGAAACATGCCATATTCCTGTTTGTGGGTGATGTGCTGCTCATTCTAGAAAACCCAGCTAAGGCCTTCTCAGCTCTGACCAGCCTTTTGGTATCTATGGTCCATTATCAGGACATTAAATTAATTGGACAAAATGCTAATGGCTGCCATTGAGGGAAAGACACCTACCAATACAGATAGTGAGCATGTCCAGTTACCCAGTGAAAAGTAGAAATTAGTAAGGATTCACCTACCGAGCAAACTCTCTAAATTGGGGAAATAAAATTATAACCCTCTTATACAAAAATTTGGGAAGATTTGTAGATGGAGTTCTCTCCCTTGACCATGCTTGGCAGAGTTAACTTAGTAAAAATGTGTATTCTCTGTCAATGTTTATATCTGTTCCAGACATTACCAGTACACGTGCCCACAAATATTTTGCTGTGCTGAGGGCTCAATTACATCCCTCCTGTGGCATAATTAAAAAAAAACTAGGATTAAGAGAGAGATCTTATGGGAACAAGTGGTCCGGGGTCGGAGCCTCGCCAAATTTATATCTATGTTATCTGGCTGCCCAACTAACTTTCCTGGTGGAATTAGCCCTGGTACAGCGCCTAGTAGGCTTGGGTGGACCTAGAGGAGGTTGACAATGATAACCCTTTATATATCTTTCTGTTAAAGGCGGCTTTAGTTAAACAAGTATTGAAAAGGATGCATAACCCTTCACTAGAACTCCTATGCGATTGTGGCTATCAACCCATAAGATTCTAAACTTCCTCTATCCCTCTCCCTGATGCTTCAGTGGAACAGCCTGTGGGATAGTCACAAAATCTCTGGTCCCTTGTAGTGGGCCTTAAAACATGGCACAAAAGGGGATATGATTATTGGCGATTTGTTTTGAGAGGAATTTTGTTTTCCTACCAACAATTATCTAAACAATTTGGGCTGCAAGCTCCTCATTTTCACCTACTTACAAGTTAAGTCCAGACTTGGTGTAGTGGGGGCGAAGATACCCCTCTCCTCTTAGTTTGGTTACCTCTAGAAGAAACAATCATGGACAGCTTGGGGGCTTACTGACCAAGAAGCCACTGACTTTTACAAGATTCTGTTGGGAGGGTTGTTAGACCCCTTTGAATCTCTGAAAAGAAGCTGGGAGTCTGGCCTGGGCACACATCATTAACGGAGGAGATCAGACTGTTATTTTTAAACTGGGACTGGCATGTTCAGTCTACAATAAATTAAGAGTAATCCGTTATAATGTCCAGCATAGGACTTATTTTACCCCATCGTTACCCATAGGATAGATCTGGAGAAATCCAATGAATGCCTAAATGTCACAGTAGTACAGGAACCTTTTTCCACATGCTATGGTCTTGCCCCAAAGTTTTGACATTCTGGCACAAAATCATGTCATTTTTGAATAAAGTTCTAGGGGTGCTGAGCCATTAGATGCTATAGATGTACTGCTGGGTCTGCCTAGGGATGTCGGGGGTAGTGGACATGTGTCCCTCTATGGAAGTTAGGAATTACGATAGGAAAACAGGTGTTGGCTCAGCAGTGGTGGCTGGAGTCAGTCCCATCTGTATCCCAATGGGTGCAGTCTTTTCTCCACTGTATGAAGTTGTAACATACCCAGTATTTGGTAAAATAATTTACAAGACAAATATTTTCAAATATGGGCACCAGTGGAGGCAGACTTGGGCACTTCTTGGTTTCTTGCATTTTAAGTTCAAGATAAATGGTTCAGTGGGCATTTTGACATTTCAAAACCAATTGTCACAAACCCTCTGTTGAGGTCGGGTCCACTGAGCTCAGAGTGCCCACTCTAAGCGCAATCTGTGACAGGGAGGGGAAAACAGGGATACCCTCATTGTGTCTTTTAGAATGCTCGATGTTATGACTGAACACCCACCACAAGGCCCCAAGGCTCTCTTTATTCTGGATAAGGGCACAGTACCAGTCTCGAATCTTGTAGCCATGTGAGAACCCTTCTCAGTTGTTGCACTAAGGGGGAAGATCCAGGCATCACAATCACTTTGGGGTAGCTTCATGACCCAGATTTTGTCTTCTCCCACAGGGCATGTAACATCCCAGTTCAAATCCCCACAGATTCCTTCTTGAGACTTCTTGTATTCTCCTTATCTTTATACAGATTTCCCTTACAGATCCTTGCTTGATTTGCTGCTTATGGTAGCACTTCTTTGGTAATAACAGTTCTGGTTTCAGATTATTAATAATGTCCCCAATCACACGCAATATAAAAATCTCACTCGGCAGGTTTCTTAAAAAATAAATATTTTACTAAATACTTAAATAATTATCATACATTACAGTTAAAAGGTTTTATCGATTTGGTCACAGAATAACACAAATTAAAAGTGGACATATACTAGAAAAACACACTACTTTTATCTAAATTCTTCCTCAAGTCTGCATTGAATTGAAAGTTCAGAAGAATGAAGTCTGAAGAATCCTTTCCTCCTTTTTCAGCCACTGGCCTTCAGGGTCCTCTGGTAGTTGGTTCTGTGTCTTGTTAGGAAAGTGTACAGAATGAAATGCTTCAGGAAAATGAGTGTTTACTCAGTGTCAGGGCTTCTTAAAAAGTCTGGGTGCAGACTGCCAAACTCAGTCTGCTATCTCTTAGGGTGGCCTTCTCTTTGGGCCAGTAGAGGTCACTCTGGCGCTTTCCCAAATTCTTATTTAGGTTATTTTTTCCTCAGTTTCAATACTTCCTTGGCAATATGATACCTGTACAGAATTCACACAGGTCTGCCAGAAAGGATATTCGTGTCTTTCCTTTCACGTAATCAAATGCAGTATACCATGACAGTTTCCTGGGACCAAAGCATCCTGCCTTTGAGATGCAAAGGTTTCATCGCTAACATTTATTACCTCTGCTTCTCTCAATTAAGTTAACCAGAAATACCCTTTGGAAGTGGACTCTTGGTTTCCTGCTAATCAGCTTGTTTCTCTGAGGACAGAGGAAGGTCAAACATTTTGCAAGGCCCCCTTTGCCATGTGACCTTTTCTTAACACTGGCCTTCTCTTGTGGTATTTAACATAAACTCACATCAAAAAATGTATAACCGAATTGTATCTGTAGATATTTCACAACAGGGGACAACCGAGCTACATGCTTCCCTCCTAGACTGAATTTGTGGGAACATGCCTTTAATGCATGGTAAGGTTTTCACAAATTCAGTTACTGTGGTCTAACTCAGTGAGATAGGCCATCTGCGCTAAGTATGGACCGAACTGTCCCTGTGGGTAATGGGCATTGTGACGCTACAACTGGTTCTGATTCTCTATGATTTTGAAAAATAAAAATGTAGTGTGTGATTGTCTGTCATGAGACATCCTGTGCTTCTGGGATGAACCCACTCCCCCCAGGTTTCAGTTCAAATGACAGGATATGTTAAACAGCAGATCTCTGTAATGTGATTAACTTCAAGTTGCATTTTATGGCCGTGTTTATGATCCGGTAGCTTTGAAGCCAGGAACTTAAAATATCCATTTTATGACATCTTCAGAGGAAGGACAGTTAATTTCAGCTGGTGCTAAAAAGCTATATGGTGTCTAGGTGAGAAAACTGCAGAGTTATAAAATTCCTGTGATGTCCTTGGAATGCAGGAAACTGCTCAAAGATCAAAGAAGGGACTGGAAATCACAGACTTATAATTTGGGAAATTAGTTTTGCTGATGTCACCTTATTTAATATACCTCCTTAGTGATAAGACATCCTGGTTGTATAATTTTAATATTCAAGGAGGAGCTAGGTGACATCATGGAAGAGGTTGGTATAGAGGCAGTTTAAACTATTCTGTATCTTATCTTTAGACACACTTTTCTTGGTGGGCTCTTAGAACCAACCTACTTTAAGCACTGTTTAGAAGGTAATACATTAGATAGGAAAGACTAATTGCATTGTGGTAGGAGTTTATGTTTGTTCTTTAACCTTGTTCTTTTAAGTGATTATATGCTTTGTGATATATGGTTCTGTGTTTACATTTTACATATTTTGTCATCCATTTTAAGTAAATCTATATTTAAAGAGACTGCCTGGTGTGCCTTTGAAATTCTTTCTTTTGCATGTGAAGTACAGATGGTTAAAGTTGACACTGCTCATAAGCTTAACGGTAATACCAAACTGAAAAAGGTAAGAATTTTCCTACGGTCTTTCATAGAGTTTTTAGGGTTAATTTTGGATACCTGGTTAGGTGCCCTTAGGCAAAGATATCTGGCATTCCCCTAAGAGCAGAATTATCTGAGCCTGTACATTTGGTTATGCTAGCATAATGTTCACAGTTTGAATCCCTCCAGAACTTGAGACCAAACATGATTCGGACCCACAAACAGACAGGAGGGTTATCCTGTTCTGTTACCTGTCCACACACGCGCCGGAGGTTGGCACTGTAGGAGCAGAGGCCTGATCTGCTGAGTGGGGTTGTGACAGTCATATTGTAGGCCTGTAGGGAAATACTCCACTTTAAGTGATGACCATTTGTTTTACCCATCTGATTTAGCCATACCAGTGGGTTGTGATTGGTCTGTACATTGAAGTGCCTCACATAGAGGTCGGCTCTAATTTTTCAGGGCCCATACCAGCATAAGGCATTCCTTTTCAACTGTGGAATATGCCTACTCCGGGAAGTGGCTTTTGCTCAGGTATACGATTGGGTGGTCTTTCTCCTGATTAGATGTCGGACTGAGGATGGCTCCAATCCCACATCTAAGGCATCTGTCTGGACTACAGATGGCTTACTATAATTTGGATGGCCAACACAGGGCACTGCTCAGTGCCTCTTTCTGCCATGTGAAGACTTGTTCACAGGCTGCTTCTCACTTTACCTTTTGTGCTGTCTCTTCTTTAGTAGATCAGAAAGAGGCTGCCAGGGTACTGTAATTTGGTACAAATGTTCGATAGTACCCTCGGTCCTAGAAGCTCCACACCTGCTTCTGGGTTTCAGGCATGGGCCACGCCTCTCTTGCCTCAGTCTTTGCTTAATTGGGATGAAGTTGCCCTGCCCTCTATGTGGCCTAGGTACACCAACTCTGCCATAGCCACCTGCTATTTTTCAGTCTTGACAGTGAACCCTGCCCTCTGTATCCTGCCCAACACTTCCTTCAGGTGGGACAGGTGTTCCTTCCAGCTAGCACTGAAGATGGCAATGTCATCCAGATAAGCCACTACACATCATGTATCATGTAACATGTGGTTAACCAACCTTTGGAAGGTGGCAGGGCATTCTTCATTCCAAAAGGCATTACCCAGAACTCAAATAATTCTGTTGGAGTGATGAAGGCTAACCGCTCTCTAGCTCTGGCAGTTGACTCCACCTGCCAATACCCTTTTGTCAAGTCAGTTGTGGTAAGGTATGTGCCCATCTTAACTTGTCCAGTAGTTCATCTGTCTGTGACATTAGGTGGGCATCAGACTTTGTGACTGCATTGAGTCCACACAGAAGTGAGTAGAGCCATTTGGCTTTGGGAGCGAGGACTACGGGTGAGGCCCAGGGACTCTGGGATTTCTGGATTATTCTTAAATCCAGCATTTCTCCACCTCCTCCTAAAATCCTTTAGGATGGCCTCAGACACCTGGTAGGCTGTCCGCATATGGGCGCTTGCTACCCTTTGTCTACATCATGTGTTGCTAAGGGCATTCATCCAGGCTTGGCTGTAAACAAAGGGACAGAGTCCTGTAAAACCTCCCTCACTTCATGGGACTGTTCCAGGGTCAACTGGGGCAACAGTTTGATTGCCTTCACAGATGACTTCTGCTTGCTTTCCTCTAGCATGTCCAGTAGTGGGGTCTTCTTCATCCATCCCTCCCCAGGACTACACACTGCAAATACCATGTCAGACCTGTTTGCATACAGCTTCATCATGTTGACATGGTACATCCTGTGGTATGTCTCCTGCCAGAGCAGTTCCACAATATAGTTCCGTCATTAACCTGTCTGACTACCTCATATGGTCCCGCCTACTGCCTACAGCTTGTCCTTCCGACTGTGATTAGGACCATAATTTCCTGACCTACACTGTACATGCAAGCTCTGGCTCTGCAGTCGTACCCGACCTTTTGCTTCGCTGGGCAGCTGACAGGTTGCTTGGGCCGCTCCATAGCTTCTTCAGCTTCTCCTTAAACTTTAGGACATACTCTAGTATGGGAGTTCCCTGGGTGGCATGCTTGCCTTCCCAATCTTCCCAAATAAATCAAGGGGCCCACGCACCCTACATCCATATAAGGGCTTGAAGGGAGAACCCTGTCGACTCATGGGCACCTCCTGTATCGCGAACAACATGTGGAGAAGGTATTTCTTCCAGTCCGTCTTATACTATTCAGCAAATGCGTGCAGCACCGATTTTAGTGCCTCAGGGTTCAGTACTGGGTCCAGTCCTCTTTAATGTCTCAATAGGTGACATTGCAGAGGGTCTGGAAGGAAAAGTATGCCTCTTTGCAGATGACACAAAGATCTGTAACAGAGGTGATACACAAGGGGGTGGAAAGGATGAGAAGGGACTTGGCAAGGTTGGAGGAATGGTCAGATGTATGGCAACTTAGATTCAGTGCAAAGAAGTGCAAAGGAATGCACCTGGGAAACAAACGCAGGAGAAGAGTACACAATGGCAGGGAGGTACTGACAACAACAATAATGGAAAGGGATCTGGGGTAGTCATATTAGATGACCTAAAGGTGGGCAAGCAATGTGAGAGGGCAGTGAGAAGAGCTGGGAGATACTGGGATGCTTAGGGAGAGGCATCACAAGTAGAAAAAGGAAGTGGTTATCCCTCTGTACAGACAGTTGGTGAGACCCCATCTGGAGTTCTGTGTGTGGTTTTGGAGAACCCATCTCTGCAAGGACATAGACAGGATGAAGGCAGTCCAGAGGAGGGTAACTAAAATGGTGTAGGGTCTGCATCAGATACCATATGAAGAGAGACTGAGGAGCTTAATATGTATGCCCTTGACTAAAGGAGGGATGGGGGGGCATGATAGAAACTTTCAAGTACCTCAAGGGAATCAGCAAAGTCCAGGAGGGTAGTATCTTTCAGAAAGTCATGTGCAAGAACAAGGGACACAATTTAAAGATGGGGGGACAGCTCAGGGACAATGTGAGAATTGTTTTCATGGAGAGGTGTGGTGGGCGCATGGAATGCGCCTTCCTGGGGAGGTTGTGGGGTCTAAAACAGTGGGAATTCAAACATGCATGGGACAGACATAAGGTAATTGTAGTGGGGGGCAGGAGGAAGTAGGCTGTTGTTTAACTAGAATCTGCAGCTTATCCAGTAGGTAGGAAATGGGCAGACTAGGTGGACCAAGCAGTCCTTATCTGCCATCAAATTCTATGTTTCTATGTTTAGAGTACCATTAAACCTACTCGCACTCAGAAGTAACTATCCTGGGTGATTTCAATTTGGATTGGCTTTCCTCAGCCTCAGTACCACTGGAGATTTTTGATACTCATGGACTTAGATTATAAATGAAGCTACACATCCTAACATCAAAAGTCCTGAGCGTAGCACCCTCCTGGACCTAATCCTAGTAAGTAAGCCTCACCTTTCTCCCATTCAGGAGTATTTTTCAACAACCTTAGTGATCATTATATCATTGCTTGTGTGAGATTGGTGCACCAATCAGCCTCCTCCTCCTCAAAGTACATCTGCAAGAGATGTAAATGGAACTTCAGCCCTAATGCATTCCTCTCGACCTCCAGTATACAAACTGGCAGAAGTTCTACCTTGCACCTTCAGTGGGCCCGAGGCCTATGAGACCTTCAAAGCTGTACTTACTGAGACCTTAGATCTTCATGCCCTTGTTGTCAAGAGCAGAACCAAAAGGAAATCTGTCCTTGGTTCATGGAAAACCTAAAAGCAGCTTTATGGCACAGGGATGCTCTTTGGAAAAAGATAGAAAGTCAGAAATTGCTGTAGAATAGTCTGCCTTCTGAACCTCAAGAAACCATTGTACTAAATTAATTAGAGCTGCTAAATCTAGCTATTTTTGTTCAGAACTCAAATCATCTACCAACTCCATAGGTAGGTTCTGGAAAACCTAAGGAGGTCAAAGGCTGTAGAACTTCTAGCACACTCCCATCTAAAATCTCTACCAGCACCACTCATACTGCTGATAAGCAATGAGATTCTTGACCTCCTTAACAATCATTTGCCATGGCAGGGATGGCTTTTATACCTCTCTGGCAAATGTAATCAGATCGCAGTATGTAGCCAGAGACCTGAATGCCAGAACCTAGACCTTCTCGCTCCAAGCAGTACTGTATAATTTTGTCTGGTCTCCATGAAACAAGTCAAGTATCTTCTCCTACAGCTTGATACGAAGAAAAGTGTGGTGCGGATCTGATAGAGCCATTATTCCTAAAACTGGCCTACTTTATACTGGCTCCCCATAAATCACCTTTTAACCTGTCACCTCCAAGGTACTCTCCCTAAGATCTGGAAGACCGCATATGTCATCCCTCTTTTAAATCAGTGGATCCCTGTGACCTAAATAACTACCATCTTATTTCTCTGCTCCTGTAATGTCTTAAGTTACTGGAGAAGATAGTCAACATGCAACTTAGATTGCATCTAGAAAGCTCAACTTGCTAAATCCAGTCCAGTCTGGTTTCCATCTTCAATACAGCAACACAACTGCACTAGCTAGTTATAAATGATGGCAGATTGCTGTCGATGCCAAACATTATGTATTTGGCTTGTTTCTTGACCTCAGCAAGACCTTTGATACAGTGGAACATGATCTTCTACTGGTGTCCATAAAGAAAGTAGGTGCACAACCTGGTGTTTAAAATTGGTTTGCCAATTATTTTGGACAGACAACAGCAGGTCAAGGTTGAAGAGACTTGCCACCTTAAAATACTCCTAAGTGTACCCCAAGGATCTGTACTTGGTCTGTTGCTTTTGCTATGTACATAAATCAAATAAACACTAGCATAAAGTCTGCTAATATCCACCTTTTTCGCTGAGGACACAGTGCTGTACATTGACAGTCTGACACCTGAGTCAGCCTGTGATGACCTCAAAGTGACTCGATATCCTTCAGAAAACTTGCTAGACTTGTAACTCCTACTAAATGCAAAACACCAAAGCCATGCTGCTTTCTCCCTTAGTCCCCCTCGCAAAAAAAAATTATTTTGGCATGGTTCTCCAGATAAGAACCCTCATGTGTGAAACCTTGAGTTTGTAGAAATTCAAATACTTGGGGTCTGGATAGACTCCAAGTTGTCCTTTCTATACCATATAGATGAGCCTCCAAGAAATTGAGACAAAGACTCTGTATCTTTTTCCACATCGAGTATTCACTGACTATGGAGGCTAGAATACTACCAGTTCAAATCTACCCTTCTTGCCACCCAGACTATGCATACTTCTTGTGTGGTCATAGTACTAGTCGTGCTCTCTAAGCTTGATACCCTTTCCACAGAGCCCTCAGATTTATATCTGATGGTCCTTACTCAACTCATCACTGTATACTTTACTTTTCCATGTGTTGGAGCTCTCTTGGCTTCAGGAGGCAGAAGAATACTGTATTATGGACATACAAAACCATCATTCATAAGCTTCCCCAGTACCTCTCAAGTTGCTTACCTACCTGTCCCCAGTGCTTATCCTTTCAGAAGTCTTGGCTATATATCCCTTGTTATTCCTAAAGTTAGAATGCACTTGGTAGAGCCTTTATAAGCCATGCTCTTCCTGTGCTCTGGAACAAGATACAGAAATCCTTAAGGCTCACTACCCTGTAACATTCTCCTCTTTAAAGCCATGTTCCTGAGAACCTTCTCTGAGGTCTGTCATTGTTTCAAATAAGGGACATAGTACTGTTCTTGCCTAGTCATCTGTCAAGACATTTATCTTTCTATGGTCTCCATTACCTAGATTATTGCCCTAAGAAATGCTCCTCCTTCCACTTATATCAGCTTCTGTTGCCCTTCCACCCATCCTCCCCTCCCCTCTTAGTCCCTTCACTCCTCTGTCATGTCTACACCTGCCTACATGCACTTTCTTTTCCTTATCTCTCTTCTATCAGCTCAGCCTCTCCTACTTTCCTCTTCCCTTATGCCCAGTGATTCAGTCTCTACCTTGCTAGCTGGAGTGCATTGTGCTTACTAACTCTTAGTACGTAGTCCTAGGTATGTAAAGCACTATACCTTTGATCTCTTTGAGGGTGGAGCTCTTGCAGCAGGTAATACCATTAGAACTAATGCCGCAAGTGTTAGGACCCCACAGAAAACTTGTAGCTAGCGGTCTGTGGTGGGGACCCACCCTGGCGTCCGGCCCACCGTCAGCGTGGTATAAAGGGACGGTCCCCCGCACCATCTCAGTTCTTTTCCGCTGTCGACTCCAATGAGTTCGCTCCATGGATGCCTTCTTTAGCACTCGCACAGCTTGAAGAGTTAAAGAGTTATTTTTTTCTTAGTCGCTTGATCAGTTCGTCTACTGTATGTAGTCACCTCCTCCACCGTGGCATAAAGCTAAGTGTATGTGCAGCAGGTAGATCCCAGCCAAAGATGGCCACGCAGCCTGCCCCATCTGCTTAGGCCCAGACCACCAGCTTGATGCCTGCACCAACTGCCAGCAATTCAACCAGAAGACCCGCACCAGGAGAGCCAATGCACTCAAAACTTTCCTGCTGGAGAAACACCTAATGGTGATGCAGGCGTGGTGCAGTGGCTAGCTCCTCTTCTCCGCCAGGATTCCTATTGAAAGAAGTCCTTGGATGGAAAACATCACCATAGGAAAAAGATTGGGCCAGGTCTGAGTCCCGCCCTAAATCGCCGTCTAAGCAGGCGCTTCCTCTTGACCTCCAGCCGAAAGTCCAGTTCAGTCCTGGCCCAGATGACCGAACATACCCGAGCAGGTAAGTCCACTCCTGCCTCCTCTCAGGGCAAGCACCGGGAGTCTGCCTCCTCAGGACACCGTCTTCCCTGGCTCATCGACCACATAAATCTGCCTTAGGATTGACCCAGGAGGGCCAGTCTAAGTCCTCAAAGGACAAGCCTGG
Source organism: Neoceratodus forsteri (assembly GCA_016271365.2). NCBI lineage: Eukaryota > Metazoa > Chordata > Ceratodontiformes > Ceratodontidae > Neoceratodus > Neoceratodus forsteri. Next base: position 896,532,269 of record CM057450.1, read on the forward strand.
TTCATCTGAAAAATGGAAGACATTGGGCCGAACACCCAGGTAGGCAGGAGGTCATCTGGGCTCGGACGCCTCCCGCTAAGGTTCATCCAGCAGCCGAACAGCGAAAGCCTAGTCAGTGCCTTCTCTGTCATCCTGTTTCTCGATGCCTGATATGGGGCAGTTGCCGGCGGAGGACCAGATGACTGCACCCCTCAGGGGTCGGGTTGCTGGCCAAACCTACTCCAGATTCCTGCTCCCCAGGCAATGGGGACACCAGATGCCAGCCCTGTGGCGATGGGGCCCAAGATCTGATGCCTCGGGATCCTCAGATGCCTGCTCCAGATGGCCAGGCCCGTGAACCCAACTGTTCTGCCAACTCAAACCAGGCAGCTATTTACTCACTCACACTCACATACACACAATAACAATACAATAAGTACAGCAAGCCAAAGCTTTATTATAACAAAATATAATACAAAAGGTTATACATCACCGATTCAATAAAGCATCATCCAAGCCCTCTTCCAATGGCTGGAAGCCCCTTGTCAGCCTGGCTGGAGTCTCTCGAACAGGGAACTGGCCCCACAGCGCGTCCACCCTGCAGGAGGGCTTCAAACCAGGCATTGAAAAGCTACATTTATATCTTATTCTATGCTAAAATAACGTGCAGCCTTTATAGTGTTGTCTGCCACATTCTAGAAGTTGGCGGGCTCCCAGGATGTTGCAAATTCACCACAAGGACTGCTCAGAATTCCTACACCTGCTAGGTCACTGTGCTCCAAACACTGGCTGGGTGCCTAGAACACTATGAGCTAAGCAGAAGTTTAAACAAAACTACAAAAACAGGTTGCCTGATAATATCGACCTTCAAGTCAGCAAAATACACTGTCTGAAGCAAAACATAATAATGAGGCTATCTAAAGAGCAAAACACCAATTAAATGAAGCAGCATGTAAAATGGAGTCACACAATACAAAATGGAGTATAAAATGACATACATTACATGAAATAGCATACAAAATGGAGTGACAATAATCAACATATTATACTATCACTACATTAGGTCCTTTGATTATTGTGAATACGATTTGTATGATATTGGTACCATAGCAAAATTACTACGAATATAACATGATAAGTAACAAGTCCAAATAAGCAAGATAATTGTCACTACAGCAATGATTATGATAGGATGTATCAGAATATTTAACACTTTTGTAGCTGATGGAGACCATCCTGTAAAATATCCCACCAATAATGAGTAGTCTCTTGTTGAATCTTGGAACTTAAATCAATCATTTTATTTTTAACTATCGTAGTTTGCACCTGACTTTGCACTAATGATTTATTTCTTATTGCCAAATGAGCCTGCATTACATCTGTTTCCTGAATTATCTATTTAATTTTATTTACGAGATATTCAATCTTGATTGATCTAAAATATTGGGCTGCCAATACAAAATAAGCTTCTGCTCATTATCAGGGACCTGTGCATTTTACTGTGGTGGATGACATTACAATCCAATGATTACTAGGAATCCATGATTTGAACACGGTCCTCACACATATTCATTATTACTCATTAAATCACTCTGGGCCTTATTTCTTTGCATTATAGAATACATATATGGCATTGTGCATTCTGTCCAATCAATAAATCATGAAATATTTCTGCTACTCCATTTCCCATACCTGTGAAGCATTAAATAACTGCAAGAACTCAAAATTATAATTCAAAGTTACTCTTTGGGTAAGAAAACAGTTGGCATCCATTGAGCTTGTAAGTTAATTAAGCTAAATACATCAATTCCTACTGCCTGAAGCCTGTTAGTCAGTGTTTCTATATCAACACTATTTAAAATTCCCATGCCTGCCCTGCTCCACCTAATAGCGTATCATACCAAGCTCTCTTATATTTGCATTTTCTACTAAACAGAAGCGTTATGTTAAAATGGATTACATTTTTCTGATACCTGCGCTACTGATGTACATGTGAATGGAACCTTAACTATACTATCATTGCTAATTACAGGATGATTTTTCAACACTGTAATGTGATCTGCCCAAGTAGTTCTATTAGTTATTGCAGTAGCATTCATGCAAAACAAAGTATTTACATTAACTAGTTCAATGGTTTCGTTAAAAATGTCTGATTGATTCATGCAACAGTCTCGTCCTCGGTGAGGAGTTATCATGCACATGTCTGATAAGTTGCAGCATTTAATAGCAGTCTTATTCTGCAAAGAGATTTCATCTGTTTAGTAGGCATATTGTCCTGGGCCACCAGTTGTCATCCAGAGATTGACCCTGGTGAAAATGTCATGTTCAGTACCACACACTTCTGTCCGGATGGGCAGCTAAAGTTCCCTGGGTTCTATCTTTGGTATCATTTTCCAACTCCAGGTTCCTTTACAACCAGTGTCATTACAGTTAACCCTTTGAATCCTTCCTCCAGGGGTAACTAGCTCTGCCAAATGGAGCATAAGACACACCAGCATTCCTTTTAAAATCCATTGCTGGACCTAGAAAGACACAAATTTCATTATTCTCGAAGATAACATTTATGTGCAGAGCACGTATTCCCATTTTCTTTCCCTGATCTGATAATTAACACTGTGTTGTCTCGTCCAGTGGCTATCACCTCAGCTGGTTCAGGAGGGCCATTTGGGTTTGTAACCCATATTTTGGCACCATTATTAAAACCTCCTGTAGATATAAAACCTTTATCCCCCTTGCTGTTAAGAGTGTGGGGGCTTGTCCCTTTATAGGGGTCACTTTGTTAACTGGAATAATTAACAATTGAGCCACTCTGTCATACTGTTGAATTAACAGATTTTGTTCTCTACTATTCAACAAAATTACTTTCACTTCTCCTTGGTAATCACAATCAATCACCCTCCCAAAATTTGTATTCCCTTGAGGGCTAGTTCTGATTTAGGTGCTATCCAACCAAAATGTCTCGGTGGAATTGTATTCAATACCAGTTTCTATCACTTGAATGTTTCTGCTGTTTATTCTGTATTCTTGAAGGGCATGTAAATCAAGTCCAGCAGCTTCTGGGGTTGCCCTGCAAGACAGAGCTCCTAGTGTAATTTCCCAATATAACACTGTTTCTGTAGTTGAGTAAGCCTGCACTTGCAAATTAGGAGTTATCATTGCATTAAGGGGTCTCAGATTCTCCAATTGATCTATTATTTAAAATCTGTAATGCTTCATGCAAATTCTCTTTCCATTTTTAGGCTCCCCAATTGTCCTTTCACAATATGAGGATTGGTCTTTGTTGCCCATGTTGGCATATAGGACACTGAGCAATAACAGTTTTAACCAAATCCAATGTTAGGGGTACACCCTACTATATGCCCACCTGTAAGTGTCTTCTCCCAAATGTCCACATTTTGATGTGCCCATTTTGCCAGCCCTGATAACTGCTGACTTTGAGTTTCTTCAATATCCACTGGAAGAATCTTAGCTTTTCATCTGCAGTAGAATTATACCATCGTTCTAGTGTATCTGAAGCACAATGAGCATCAACATGAAATACAGTGGTCTGAGTATTTTGCACCATAGTCCATATTTCCTGCCACAGTTCTTTCCCCATATTTCTTTCGAATAAATTTTCCACTCATCCTTAGCCCAAGTGGGCAGCCAGGTTGTTAAACCATTGGCTACAGACCATGAATCAGTATAAATATGACATGTACCTTGCAACCTTTGTGGGTATTACACTGGAAGGAGGAAGGTGGCTTACCCCTCCTCCAAGCTCCTACTGGTGGAAGACACAGCTCGAGGGTGCAAGAGACAGGTCGAATACTGTAGCAATACAAAGGTTAGCTGTGAAACACAGACAAACAACAAAACAAACACACATCAGTTTAAAAATAAAACAAGATTATTTCCATAGGATAAAAGAAGCCAAGCGTCCCTAGGTTCCCTTATCCTAAGCATGACAAAATGTCCAGATTGATATATGGTAACACGTCATCGGTATCTCTGTAGATGGTAAACTCTCAAAACAGCTGTAATAGTCCTTTTTTCAAAATTGTAAAGTTTGTTCCTCTTCACTTAGAATACTAGTTTTGCAATAAAAAGTCAAATTACATGGTTCACTCTTGGTGTGCCTTCATGAAAACATACATTTTGTGAAAAGTTGTGCTTTAGGCATGGAATACACATCAAGTTTGAACTGGTAGTAACATAAAATGTTGAAACACAAGAAGGTCAAATAACGTGCAAAAGGTCACAGTGTGCATGCAAGGGTCATTCAAACCCAGCCATTCCTGTAGTGTCCTTGAACACCACCAATATTAAAATATCTTTACACAATAAAACTGCTGGCCAAGACAGTACACACACATACACATACACAAAAGAAATACTTAACACAAAATAAGACTGACATTGTTTCACACCGATTTGCTGAGGTAATGCCCATAGTTCCATTAGAAAACTGTACGTGGTTTAGATATATGTGCTGCCTCCTGCCTGTCTTGTAACACTGACAATTTTAAACCAGCACATTTATACATATTGCCATGCCAAATCTTTCCAGAACAAAACACTGTTTAAACACATCATCTGTAAGTGAACACATCTCGTATAACATGATTACACCTTTTGGCACATAACTAAAATATGGCACTCTGCCATTTTGCAAAAGTTTCTGGTTTTAACTAGAAGTATGATAAAGCCATTTATAGCTGTTAACACATTACATTTCACCTAGCAGTGGCTTGGCACGTTGCTTGCAAACTACAACTCTTTCTGCACATTGCAATCTATATGACGTCATAATTCTTCACCATCAACACTACCTGCTCCAAGCAACAACTACAAACAAAAGTTTTCACTGACCCTATCTAGGCAGCACAAATGTTCCATTACAAATAAAGCCAATTAAAACAGTCAGCTATGAGGTAAAGAAGCTTTTCTTCCTTTTTTTTTTTCTGTCACCTAGCAGTGGCTTGGCATTGCTTGCAAACTACAACTCTTTCTGCACATAAAAAAATTCAGACTTACCCGTGCCAAGGTATTTTTCTTCTTCTTTCCGATATACTAGTCTAAGTAAGAAACTGACTGCAGGACCTTCATGATAATTTCCAAACGCTGCAGCTATTAACTCTTTCAAAGGTTTTAACCCTTTCAAAGGTTTTCTTTTGGCCATTTTAGTAACCTGCCAAACCAAGTCTTTTTCCAGAGCTCTGGTTTGCAGTTTAAAACAAAATAAACAAAAATCTCTAACAGTACTAGGTTGAGATCCATCTGGTAGAGGTCCCCAGTACTTGGGTTTAGGATCAAATGTTTCAGCCTCTATAGGAGGCAAGGAACTTGAAATTGATACAGAAAAACTTGAAACTACACAGATAGGCAACATGGGGGAGGATTTTCAAATCATCCTGTTCAGTCACCTACTGTGCGTACATCCACAGTAGTTTATTTTTCTTTTCTAGATGTTGCTTATCTAACTTTGCTTAACCAGCGCTGCTTTTCTCCTAAAAGCAGCCTGAACTGAAAGCCATCATTGGCTCTAACAGTATATACTTGCAGCAAGCACAAATTACAAGTACAAAGGGCAGTTGCCCTTGCTTGTTTGAGCCTAATACACCTTTAAAAAAAAGAACTCATCCTTTTTCCTAAAAATAGACATTTTATTTTCGAATCCTGCTCGACTACGCCAAAAATGTTCTGCCAACTCAAACCAGGCAGCTATTTACTCACCACACTCACATACACACAATAACAATACAATAAGTACAGCAAGCCAAAGCTTTATTATAGCAAAATATAATACAAAAGGTTATACATCACCGATTCAGTAAAGCATCATCCAAGCCCTCTTCCAATGGCTGGGAAGCCCCTTGTCAGCCTGGCTAGGTCTCTCGAACCGGAACTGGCCTCACAGGCGATCGTCCACCCTGCAGGAGAGGCTTCAAACCAGGCATTAGAAAGCTACATTTATATCTTATTCTATGCTAAAATAACCGTGCAGCCTTTATAGTGTTGTCTCCACATTCTAGAAGCTGGCGGGCTCCCAGGATGTTGCAATTCACACCACAAGGACTGCTCAGAATTCCCTACACCTGCTAGGTCACTGTGCTCCAAACACTGGCCGGGTGCCTAGAACACTATGAGCTAAGCAGAAGTTTAAACAAAACTACAAAACAGGTTGCCTGATAATATGCTGACCTTCAAGTCAGCAAAATACACTGTCTGAAGCAAAACATAATAATGAGGCTATCTAAAGAGCAAAACACCAATTAAATGAAGCAGCATGTAAAATGGAGTCACACAATACAAAATGGAGTATAAAATGACATACATTACATGAAATAGCATACAAAATGGAGTGACAATAATCAACATATTATACTATCACTACACCAACGCCAGGCCAGCGGTCAGTCGCGTAGCGAACATAGGCTCCTGTTCACTACATGGTGGAAGACAGTAAAGCGGATCTCCTCTACACCCCAGATGCCACCCCAAATCCACCACCCATGGGACCTCCCCACCCCAACCCTTGAAGGGGTGAGAGCCCACCCAGACAAGGGCAAAAGAGGAGGTGTCAGCAGTCTCCGTACCTTTTTCTCCTCTCTCATCCTCCTCAGAAGAGAGACACAGAATCCGAGCCAGATTCAGATGGGGAATTCCTTCCTCCCTCCCAGGACCCAAGGATTCCCCAACAGTCCCTCTGGATGATTCCTCTTTCCTCGATATAATGAGGCATATCAGACCATTTATAAGTGGGGTACAGAGGACTTGGACCCAGAGCACAAGCACCTGGTCAAGTTCTTGGGCGAAAGAGAACCCAGGCCTTGGTGATACCTCCTTTTATTGAACCTTTCCAGGATGTCACTCACCTGACTTGGTGTACTCCTTCCTCAGTGCCTGCAGTTCCTAGGATGGTTGGTAGGCTCTACAAGCCACTAAAACCCGAACCATTTTGGCAGAGCAACCAAAGACTGATTCCTTGGTTCTAACTGCAGCTCACGGCAGAGACTCTTCGGCCAAACACTTTGAGCTCCCAACCCCCAGACCTGGTCTCAAAATATTGGACAGCTGGGGCGGAAGGTTTATTTTCTACCACAGGTGCCATCTGGTCACTTAAGTTCATAGCACATATGGTTACATACAGCAATCCTTATAGCAGAAGACCATGGACCTGGTCAGGTTAATGCGGACTCAGAATCAAAGAAGAGGTGCTTGCCTGTGCCCAGTCAGATCTGGATGTTGACATACATGTCCTCCATTGTTCGTATGATGCAGTGGACATGGCCTCCAGGGCTGCAGTCTCAGGGGTCTGTCTGAGATGGCAGTCATGGCTCAGGTTGATGGGGTTCCAACGGATCTGCAAGAGCCATCTTGGATTCCTCGTTCCGAGGCCGGTTCTGTTTGACCCAGAGGTTGAAGCATAGTCTAAACAGCTAGAAGAGTCTGGTAGCGGTGGCCGATGTGCACGATGTACAAATCTCAGCCTCAAGAACCACGTCGCTGTCCCTTTGAAAAGGACAGGGCAGCAGACAGCCCTAAGGCAAAGGGCTCAGAGGTGGGGTCACCCTGCCCCTAAGGTTCCCAGGGTCCTAAGCAGCCCAAAACTCCAAGGGCCCAAGGACCCACCACCCCTCCTCCTGACTCTCCTGCCCCCCTTCAGGGACAGGCAGGAAGAGAAGGTAGGATGGAGTTTGCCCTCTACCCACTCGAATGGGCCTGCATCACCTCAGACAAATGGGTACTGGACACCACTCAAAATGGGTATGCAGTTGATTTCTTTTCTATTCCACCAGACAATCCCCCGGTCAGTGGTCCACTGGCACACAGTCTCATTCTGGCTTCGAGATCCAGCAGCTCTTGGAGAAAAAGGCCATCCAGCTGGTTCCCCAGATCCTGAAGGCAAGGTTACTACTCCAGTTTCTTCCTGGTCCAAAAAAACTGGAGACCTTCACCCCATTCTGGACTTAAGCCACCTCAATCTCTCGGTCAAGTACCAGAGATTTCGGGATGGTTACTCTGGCAGATCTTTTCTCCTTACTTCATCAGGAACTGGTTGTGCTCCCTTGATATGTAGAGCATATATGCATGTCAAGGTCCTGAAATCTCACAGAAGGTTCCTTCACTTCAGCTTTCAGGACCAGCACTGCCAGTTCAGGGTACTCCCCTTTGGCCTTTCATCAGCCCCATGGAATTCACCAAGTGTCTCACAGTAGTAGCAGCTGCACTCCAGAGAGGCCTCTTTGTTTACTCCTACCTGGACGATTGTCTCCTTTCCGCTTCATCAGTAGAAAAGCTCCAAATTGCTCTCAAGGAGGCGCAGTGTCTTTTGTTCCCTGGGAATCATGGTGAACTGGCCAAAGTCATACCCATGGCTATCGAAGGCTGCAGTTCATAGGGGCAGTTTGGGCACGAACAGGAAAAGCATTTCTGCCCTCGTGCAGAAGGCACGCCTTTGAGCTGTCGTGAGGCAGGATCGAGAGTACCCTCTGTCTCCGCCAGGGTCGTCCTGTAGCTATTGGGCCACATGGTGGCCTCCATTGCCACAGTATCCCTTGCCAGACTACACATGAGGGTCCTACAGTGGCATCTCAAGGTCCAGTGGGACCAAGCGGTGGACGATTGGCTCCAGATCCGGATTCTCAGGCGGTCTATCGCCTCCCTTGACTGGTGGTTTTCCATGAGAATCTAGAGGAAGGAATCTCCTTCGGAGGCCAACTCCACCTCAAGTTCTTACCACAGATGCCTCTCTGACCAGGTGGGGGGTCATTTAGGGATCACAGGACCTGGGTATCTTGGTCCCTCATAGACAGCTCTCTACATGTGAATGTTCTGGAAATGAGAGCAATTCGAATGCCCTTCACGATTCAGAGACCAATTTTCGCCAGGTCCTCTTCTGGTGCAGGCAGACAACACACCAGTGGTCATCTACATCAACAAGCGAGTGGGAACTCACTCTTACACCCTTCAGCGAGGCCATGAGGCGTGGGATTGGGCAGTAGTACACAGTCTAGACCTCATTGTGGTGCACCTGCGGTCCAGAATGTTCCCGACAGTCTGTCACTCCACCTCTCTGAACCATGAATGGAATTACTTCAAGAAGTCACAGATGACCTCTTTGGTCGGGGCTGTCAGAGTTGAACTTCTTTGCATCCCCATCCAACACCAAACTGCAAAATTTCTGCTTGCTCGCTCGCTCCAGGACCTGGTGCTTTCTGGTGAAATATATTGTCCCTCTCTTGGACAGGGAAGTTCATGTATGCCGTTCCGCTCATTCAGAAAGTACTGCTCAAATTTTATTTTATTTTATTTATTTAGTTTTGTTGACTGGGTAAGTGCACTAGATAAATCCTGCCTATTTTCAGGCATGACCCAGGGAGGGGATACAGATGAATGCCAACTGACCTTGAACCAGATTAAGCTGTTGTTGGTATTTTTCGTGAATGGAGAAATTGGCCATTGCACTGGGAAATTCCCTGCTCTTTTCGAGAAGTGCCATGGGATCTTTAACATCCACCTGAACTACCACCAGAAAAGGCAGATGGGACCTCGGTTTAACGTCTTATCTGAAGAGCGGCACCTCAGGAGTGCAGCACCTCCCTCATGCTGCACTACAGTGTTAGTATTGAATATTATCCCAAGTGCCTGGTGTGAGGATAGAACCCACAGCCTACTGATCTCCCGGCCTCAGAGGCGAGTGTGCTACTTGCTGAGCCACTGAAAGTGCAGATTGCAGTCAGAGGGGCCAGAATGATCCGATTGCCTTCTGTGGCCTCGACAGATATGGTATCCAGCATCTCCAGCAGCTGTCTCTTGAGCCTCCAGTACAGTTGCCACTCTCCACCCACTTGCTCTCACAGGGCAGGGGACACTATCCATCCTGTTCTTTAGTCTCTTCACCTGTCGTTTGGCTCCTGCAGTCTTAGCGGAGGAGAGACTAGGAGTGTCAAGCAGGGTGGCAGAGGTCTTGGTGACAGCGAGGAAAGCTTCTACTAGAGCTACTTGTGCTCTGAAATGGAAGTACTTATCCCTTGGGTTATCTGGTTAGATCGTGCTAGACTATCTCCTCTACCTTTTGGACGTTGGACTGAGCTATTCGTCCATCAAGGTTGACATGTGCATGGTCTCCGCATATCATGAGCCTGTTGGGCGATAACTCTGGCACAACTGAATGTCTCAAGACTTTCTCAGAGGATCTTACATGTCAGCCCCCAGTAGGGACATTGTTCCCCATGGGACTTGCTGTTTGTCCTGGAGAAACTCACCCTTCCACCCTTGACGAGCACGCTTCTTGCAAACTATGCTTCCTCTCGTGGAAAGCTCACCTTTTGGTTGCCATTACTTCAGCTTGAAGGGTTTCCGAGTTCCAGACATTACTGTATAAGGAACCTTATATAGTTTTTCACAGGGACATGGTTACCCGCATTTAACCCCAAGTTTTTACCGAAGATAGTGTTCATCCTGACGCTGAATCAGGACAGCAACCTTCCGATGTATTATCCTGAGTTTACTAACCAAGGAGAAGCGCTGTTGCACACCTTGGACATTCATAGAATCCTAAGGTATTACCTCCACAGAACACGTTCCTCCAGAAAGATGGACCAATTGTTCATCTCCTTTGCAAAAGGATGACTGGGGCTCCTGTCTCTAAGCAGTCTCTAGCCCATTGGCTGAGTGCACTAGTATTTTCTTTGTTACCAGCACTATAGTAAACCCCTTCCGGGTCCGGTTAAAGGCCACCCACCAGGCGGTGGCCACTTCATTTGCTTCTCTCAGGAACATCTCTTCGACAGACATCTGTGCTGCTGCACGTGGAGTACAGTCCACACCTTCACCAGGCATTATAGCCTAGATATCGCTCTAGGCGGAGAGCAGGTTTTGGATTAACTGTCCTGCAGGGCCTTCTCTCTAGACTAGTCAGCATCAGTTTTCTCCCCACCTCCCGCTCAGACCTGGGTCTGTCTTTGGATACTACTTGGGACTCTGTCTAATGGTATTACCTGCTGCAGAGCTCCACCCTCGAAGTTAGATAGTACAGTTCGTAAGAAATAACAGTAGATCTTGAGAGGAGCTCTTGCAGCAGGTCTTTCCACCCTCCATCCCCCAGGAATATGAGTATTGCACCTGTACAAGGTTGGGAAGTTCCTGCTCGGTTCTCGAATACTGTGTTAGCGGGTCTCTGGCAGGAAAACTGAGATGGCGCGGGGACCATCCCTTTATACCATGCCTGATGGACAGAGCTGGCGTCGGGGTGATCTTCCACCACAGATTTCTAGCTACTTGTTTTCTGTGGGTCCTAGCCAGCATGGTCCTAATGGGATTACCTGCTGCAAGAGCTCCCTCGAAGATCTACTGTTACGGTAAGTCCTATGTAACTGTACTTTATTGCATTATACCCTTAGAATTGCTGTCATTTGAAATGTATCACACTGTTGACTTCTGATGAAACAAATTGTACTTGCACTTTAAGCTACATCCTCTTGGCCCATATTTACTTACACTTGTACTCAAGTAATCTCTATTGTATATGTGATGTATGCCAGTCTATTCACATGCTCTAATTTATTTATTTGGTTTTGTTTACCAGGTAAGTACACTAGACAACAATGTTACTATATTCGGACACACGACCGGGAGAGTACAGACAGGGAGACCAGAGTCAACATTAAAGTATTTCATGACGCAGCATGAGGTGAGAACAAACATTTGAACAGTATACAGCCAGGTACAGTCATTATCAGTGATGACAAAGAGAAACAGATAACGTTACATTAATTATTTTCATCTGATGATACATCAGTGACTAAATTGAAACGACAAACAGCAAACAAAACTTAAATGAAGTAGCATTAAAACAGGATTTCTGCTGGATGTGGGAAAATTTCAGATTTTGGAGACCAGCAGGAACTCAGTAAATGCCATAGGGAGGAGTAAATGCTAGGAGAGGACCAAGTTACAGCACAAGAGCAGCAGTCAGATTCTAATAGGTGTGCCCGACGACTCAGTTTAAAGGCCTTGTGGGATTTGGAGAGTTTGATGTGGGAAGGAATGGAGTTCCAGGAGCGGGGGCAGATATGGCGAAGGATCATTCTCCTTTTGTGTGAGATATCTGGGAATTTCAAGTTGGGTTTGAGCAGATGCCCTGAGGAGGTATGCTTGGGTGGGCTGAGTTAATAGTTCGGCAAGGTATTTAGGGACCCGTTCTGATTATATTATCAGTTGTACAGCCTGCAGAATTGTGTCTGAGCGAGTCTGGGGAGAGCCAATTTAGTTTGAGTAGAGCAGGCAATGATGGGTAAGTCTGTGAGCAGAGAGAGCAAATCTGCATATACTGTTATAGCAGGTGCTCCATTTCTGGAGCTCCTTTGCTAGCTTTAAGGTAAACCTTAGAGCAATATGTTAGAGCAGGGAGGAGAAATCCTTGTCAATAGCAAGCCAGGCAGCATCATCGAGGATCACCTAATTTTAAAGGCAAGACCAAGTTTTGAGTAAACTGTCTTACATGTAGCCGCAATGTGGAGGTTAAAGTCAAGAGATGGGTTGAGAGTGACTCCTAGATACCTGAAGGAAATACGAATTAAAGAGAGTCATCTAGAGAATGTATCAATAAGTCTGAAGCAGGGTGGGACAAATAGGGTGCATGGGTGGCAAATGGAACCTGGCTAAACATTTAACCACCAGATGTGTATAAAACTCAGCATTCTGTGGCGGTATATGCCACATCACTGTCGCAAGAGCGCGGTAGCTCAGCATCCCTCAACTGAGCTGCCGCCATCGCATGCGCTGGATCATCTTTTCCGCCAAGAGAGAGCAGGAGGGACATGTCTGGGTGGGAGGGAGCCAGAGGAGGTCGGAATCAGAACTCGAGTTGGGGCTTCAGTTCAACAGTGTCGCAGCACAGTCAGTATCAGAGGTGAGCAGTTGGGACTGTTGGGTGCTCACATGGGTGGGGGAAGTCGGGAGGAGGAAAGGATTCGGCTGCACCTTCGCCATTCATTTCAGGCGGTGAGCGGGTGAGGGAGACTTACTGTGAGCTCTGTCAGAGCATAACTGTGCCGTGATTGAAGTTGTTCAACAGCCCTTTTAAGGTCTAAAATAAAAAGTACCAGACAAGTACTGTTTTTAGGAGCCTGTGTGTCCTCCATCCTGTATAAAAAACAGCTTACTTTTCTCAGTTTGGGTTTGGGGATGACGTGCTGGTGCTGACTGGGAGGGTGGCTTGGTGGTCCTGTTGTGGGATTGGTGGGAGGAAGCCTGAAATTGGGTGGGTAAATTAATATTTCTTAATTTGCAATTGCTGCAGCTCTGTGCTGACTGCTGAGTGAGTCTGACGACTGGGGAAGGAGGGGATGACAGAGACCCTGCTTTGTGGACATTAGGTGGTACAGAGGAGCTGTAATCTGTATCTGATTTTGCTGTTCAGTCTTTTTGGTGGGATTGGGGCTCTTGGGCCCAAAACTGAAAAAATGCAATCTACAACAATTAAAGTCCAGACTAGTCCGGACTACCACTGTTGTGTGCATATTAGTGGTTGTTTGTGTCAGGTTTTTTGGGGCCAAACAAAAAAAATTAGAGCTTGCCACAATTAATGAAAAGTCCATACTAGTGCTGCTGCTGCTACCTGTGTGCATATTATTGACTGCATCTTTGTTGTTTGGCTATCCACCTGTCTCGTCCAGCACTCTTGAGGTTGTGTCAGGCTTTTTGGGGACCAATTTAAAAGAAAAATTAGAGCTTGCCACAATTAATGAACAGTCCATACTAGTGCTGCTGCTACCAGTGTGCATATTATTGACTGTGTCTTTGTTGTTTGGCTATCCACCTGTCTCATCCAGTCCTCTTGAGGTTGTGTCAGGCTTTTTGAGGACCAATTTAAAGAAAAACAAATTAGAGCTTGTCACAATTAATGAAAAAGGCATAGCTATTATAACCTGTGTGCAAGCATATTTGTGACAGCCTCTGGTTGTGTACTACAAATATCAGTCTATCAAGACAAGTCCATCAGTTTCACTCACAGTCACGCTACAGCCAGTCCTCTTGGTTGTGTCAGGCTCAGGCAGGCATCCAAAAACTGTCTGCTGCTGTGCTGCTGCCATCACCGCAACCAACTCATTCTTTTTCATACTGTTTTGGGATTGGAGTAATAAAATGTCTGGAAAAAAGAAACAGAAACAACAACCTAATTTGTTTCCTTTGGCTTTATTAAACCCAGTGTATGTGCTGTGGAAGAATTACGTAACAAAACCATTCAAGTCATCAGTGACATTGACAGTAACATTGTCGATGTTGCTGCTGAGGAGGAACACGTGAAATTAAATCCTCCAGTTGGTAACGCTGCTGCTGCTGTTTGTTCTTCTATTTCTGGAGGAAGGGCAGCCAGGGTGACGTCCGCGAGTCCGACCATATTGACAGACCCTCAGTAATGGGTACTGATATTGTTCAGGTTCCTAGTGTTTCTGCTACTTCTAGTAGTGTTTCCATTGCAGATAGTTCATCTTCGTCAAGCTCTGCCCAGAATAAATCCTACCAACAGGAAAAAGATTCAGTGAAACGCAAATTCAGGGCTGAATGGTCACGAAATTGACTGGCTTCAGTATGAGAAACAAAGCAACACTATGAGCTGCAAGGTGTGTAGGAAGCAACCCCATCTGGCAGATCATACATCTGTGTTTTTGTTGGTAGCAGTACTTTTAAAATGGAGTCTATAAAATTCATGATGCAAGCAGTTCCCATGTAAAATGCATTCTAGCTGAAAGGGCTCAAAGGGCACCAGAATCCACACCTATGGCTTTTGTTTTCAAAAGATGAATGTTGCAATGAGAGAATCCATGCGGTGTCTTTTTAATGTTGCCTACTTTCTGGCATCAAGGGATAGGCCATTTTGGGACTTTCCGTTTCATATCTCACTATTATAGCAAATGTAATATAAAGTAATTGAACAATACTCAAATCATAAGAGGTGCAGCGGTTTGTGCATCATATTGCAGCAGTAATACACACAGATACAACTGAAGAGATAAAAAATCTCCTGCTGTTGGACTGTTAATAAGGCGGAATCACTGACAGAGGTGTGAGGAATTTGTGAATATGTTCATCAGTTATGTTGGTGAAGATGGTACTCCAAATACCTCCTTTATTGGTACCGAGCTACTAGGAAAGCAGATGCTGATGGATACATTGCAGCATTAGATTCACTCTTTAACAAACTTAACATCCCTTGTGGAAAACTCTTCCATGGATTTCTGGGATGGCGACTGATGGTGCGTATTAGTCATGCGAGGTCAGCGTGGTGGAGTCACGGCAAAGTTACAAAACAGTGGCCTGCCTTGGTTAATTGCTACACACTGCATCGCCATCTTTTACAACTGGCCATTCTGGATGCCCAAAAACATATGCCAGAAGTTCACGAAAATGAAAATGGCTTGCGGGCCCTGTATTCATTTATCATTCTTCTCACTGAAGAATGAGAACCTTGGAGGAAGCTACTAACACCTTTTCATTGAGTTGAAAAACTGGTCAGCATTTTCACAGTGCTGTTCAGCTCTTCTCCACAACCTGCAGGCAATAATTGCACACTTAGAGAATACTGCAGCACAGCACAGTGGGACTGCTGATGCAGATAGCGCAAAGGACATTTGAACTTTGTAAAAACAAAAAAATGTGGTTCTTGGCCTTTCAACAAGATTATCTATCTATTCATGGAAGGCTTTCTCAAAATTTCCAAAAGAGGGTCTTCTTCTTACTCAGGTACAGCCATGGGTGGAGAGCTGCATTTTGGAGCTCATGAAGTTGAAGACCAATCGCGGCCCTGCTGAGGCACAGTTTTAGAGTATGCCAGTTCGGAGGGCAGTCTCCTTAATGGTGATATGGATGGCAGCAGCACTCCTCAAGCTCCTCCACCAGGCATGACTGAAAATGCTAGTGAACATCATGTAGTGCAGAAAAATAGGGATTAAAGGCAAAAAGAACCAGACAGGCCACTGCTTCAGACCAAGCAGCCAAGGAGATTGTTTCCAGTGAAAATGCCCGCACACTGATCAAGAAGAAAATATGCAACAGTGTGGTTGGATTCTTATGTGACAGATTTGAGCCCATGTGGCAGTCAGAAGACTACAAGCGATTTATAGTATTTGACACAACTGTTTGGCCTTCTCCTGATGACCCTCTCTTTCTAAATGTTGGTCAGGAATCCATCACAGGGCTTTGACAGATGTACATGCCATTCCTGAAAAAGCAATACGGTTCAGGGCAACTTTAACTGATCCAGAGCTGGAGGATGCTGAACTTGAAAGAGAAATTACACAAAAAGTTTTGGAAGAGTGGCAAGATTTCAAAATGCTGTAAAAATCAAAATACAGAGCATGTATTAAGAAAGGTTCACTAAAATTTAGAGATTTGGTCTGTTACGGTTGTTGATCACGATTTTTCAGGTAATGCCAGTGAGTACAGCTGTTGCGAAAGGGGATTAAGTGCTCATAATAGGATTAAAACAATATCTCGTAGCAATCTTATTGATAGCACTATGGACGATTTGCTGATGATCAGTTTAAATGGACCAACAATAGCGACTTTAATCCAGACCCATCAGTTGATCACTGTTACTCATCAACACCAGGATATCGGCATCTTTCTTGGCATAAAGTCACACATCCAGAATCGGATGTAATGGACTTGGAAGCAGAAATAGATGAGAAGTCGGTGTCGGACTCGAGGAGTTGAGTTCAAAGGACACAGACAGTGGTTGCATTATAGGGGATGTGGGAGGTGGACCGATTTTGAAGAAGACAGTAACAGCAATATAATACTGTTAGCAATCTGTCAGCCATCGTTTTAGGAAGCATTTACTTATTTTCTGCTCTTGCCCTCAAAATCTAATTTTAGTGATGATGATGATGACCCTACAGTGGTGCATTGGGATGGTAACAGCATAGCAGCAGGCAGCACACATGTCTGGCCATGTCATGAAAAAAGTCACAAAAAAGTACCCCAAAAAAAAAAAAGAACACACAAAACAATAAGAGAATCACATCATCTGAAAGGTTTTATTGGTTTATTTAGCAAGTCAACAAAAAAAAAAAAAAAATGCAGTGTACACTTAGCACTAGGAGGACTTGTTTTCACTTGTAAATCAGCAGGTTCTGGTCAGTCGATTAGACAGGCAGAACTTTCAATTTGTACTTTATAAATTCTCCCTCCTGAGTATACTTGATGCTGTTCTAGCAGGCTAATTCTGATCAGAATATCTGGTAAAACATTCCCAAATGTAGGTTAATAGACAATTCCTCATCTGAAAGGCAAGTTAAAAATGGCTACCATATTTTATAGGCTAGTGACCATAAAAAAATAGGCCACCTAAAAATATTTTTGGCCACCAGATTTTGAGGTATGGTGGCCAAACTGGCCACCAGGTCAAAAGTGATTTGTCCCACCCTGGTCTGGAGTAAGAGATCTGATTCTTGACGGGGCCAAAAAGCATAGTTACAGTTTTCTTAGCATTCATTAGGAGCCAATTCTGTAGTAACCACTCCTGCAAGCAGTTGAAGTCTGTTGAAGATGTGCTCTTACTGATAAGGATCTTTACCACTGGAGAGAAGCACCATGTCATCAGCATAAAAGATTAACGAGGAGGAGCAGGAAGGGAGGGCAAGTTGTTAATGAAAAGGAGAAAAGTAGTGGGCCAAGAATAGATCCTTGGGGACTCCAACTGAGGTAGGGAAAGATGTGAGATGGCAGTTCAATTTGGACAAATTGCAACCTCCCTGAGAGGTAGCTATCGAACCAGGAGATGGTTGACAGGTCAAAGCCAAGGCAGGACAGTTTAGAAATTAGCAGAGTGATTCACAAGGTCAGATGCCTTTGTGAGATTGATAAATATGGCTCCCAGTGAGCAGGCTCTTATCCATCGCTGTAAGGACTGCATTTGTCAGCTGAAGTAGAGCAGTTGTGGCTGTGTCCTGTTCAGAATGCGTGCTGGGTAGGGGATATAAGGTTGTTAAGGTGCAGCTAATTTGTGACCTGAGTAGCGATGGCCTTCTCAAGAAGTTTGTTTAGGGTAGAGAGAATAGCAATCGGTCTATAGTTTGACATATTTTGGTATCCCTTTTTGTGAACAGGGACAACGTGAAGTTTTCCACAATGTTGGTACCATTTGGGTTATTATGGAAAGATTAAAGATTCTTGCAATAGGAACAGCAGGGCAGGGGCTGCCTGCTTCAAGAAGCTTGGCAGTAGCCCATCGAGCCAGCAGATCCATAGGTGGATACTGATTTGAGGAGATGCAGCACTTTGGTGGAGGAGACTAATGTGAGGCGAAAAGGGGTTTCATCGGAAGTTGCACCTCAGGAGGAGGAGGAGTAGAAAGAGGTTGGTTGAATTTCTCAGTGTATTCGGAGAGATCTGAGAATTGTGCATTAAGAGCATTAGCAATAGTAGGTAACTTGTTACAGTTTCGGCATTCAGTGTCATGTGGGTAATGGCCATCTTGGGCCTTGCCCAATGAAATTTTTGATGTGGTTCCAAAACCCTGGTATTATCTGCTGAAGACTGAGAAGCTTAAAGCAGTAGCTCCTTTTAGCCTTCCGAATATCTTTTTGCAGGCATTTCTCAATTGTTTATAGTTAACCCAGTCTTCTGATTGTTGGGACTTATTTGCCAGGGTCCAGGTCTTGTCTCTTTATCATGGCTCGAGGAGGTCTTTTTAGCCATTTATTAGGGAGCCCTGAGGACGCCTTTTTTTCAGAGGGATGTGCAGATCCTGAAGGGCCAGAAGCTGATACATCAGGTATTCAAGTGCTGTGTTTACATCATCAGTGTGACAGATGGGAGACCAGCCTATATTATTAATATCCTCGAGAAGTACAGTTCGGTTTAGTTTGCAAAATCCGAAATTGAATGATTCTTGGAGGGGTTAAGGCAGTGGCCATTCCAGATACAGAACGTAGGCAGGTGATCACTAATAGAACTCGAAAAGGTCCACAGCAATTATTTTATTTGCTCTATTTGTAGCCATCCAGTCCAGGAGAGATTGGCGCCTGAGTTGGAAGAGATGCGTGTAGGGCTAGAGATAAGTTGATGAGGTTAAGTTGGTGAGCTTCAGTATATGTACCGTGATGACTCCTGTTGGGTCTGGTTGAAGTCTCCCATTAGTATGACTTCAGATCTGCCCTTTAGAGTGGTCAGATAATCCAAGAGCCCATTTAAGCCAGGGAGAGCCTCCTTTGGAGGATTGTGAGCACAGATCAGATTTACCTTCTATCACCACCTAGTTGTAGAACTGTATGCAGAGTTTCACAGTGATTTGTTATCCAAGACTGGAGTACAGAGACATTGAGATGCTCTTTATAATAAAGGGCAACTCCTCCACTCTTTGTTTGGTGGGGCGATCGAATCTGGACAAGCTGTATCCAGGTATTTTGTACATGGAATCAGGCATCTCTGGCCTGAGCCATGTTTCAGTTAGTCCAAGTATGTCCAGACAGTACAGGGCTATCCAGGCTTCAAGTTCAGGAAAGTTTGCTGGTAAACTTCTGATATTCATGTGGGCAATTTTCATGCCCTTAGTGGAAAACCATGAGGAGTAGTCAGTGGACCTGGCATTCCAATGGGGCCAGGGTTAGATTCTATGTCTCCTGATAAGCATAAGGCAGAAGCATCACCCAAACTTCTTTGTAGAATCTGTAATTGCACTTGAGGTATTGGGGCATGCTAGGGGGTGTAGAGAAGGAAATGCCCTAATTTGGAAGGATGAGTTATATGAAGAAACAGGTTAGGAGAAGGAGCAAGGTTCTAGTTGGTATAAGGTTGAGAATACAAGGAGAATTCTTCATGGCAGTGGGACCCAGGGTATTCAGCTGGTATGCTACATGAGAGATAGGCGAGGCCGATTACGGTGGTAGTAATCCTTTACCACCAGAAGTGACCTTGGGCATGCAAGAGAACCTTATGTATGCCTTGTATGAAACCTCTGTAAATCAGAGGTGGATTGTCCCTATAAGAGTAGAATATAAGTGGCAGAAATGGTGACTTAAGGGCAGGGTGACACCCTATAGTGAAGGCAGTTTGAGTGAGACCCTTAGTGGCCAGAGGTTGGCAGTCAATTATACAAGTTATTCACAAGAGGCAGGTATTCCAATAGAGTGCAATTTATGAGGAGTGGACAGGAACAGGGAATTTGAAAAGTTGAGGAAAAGATAAAACTGGGATACCCTCATTCTGAGTTACTTTTCCAGACAAAATAAGTGTAGAACAGAGGCAAACATAGAGACTAGGCAAGAGTGAGTGAAGGAAAAAAAAGAAAAAAAGGACTGCCTCGCTGGTTTGAATTAGGACTGATGTAGCAAGGGGAGGGGTAGGACTGCCCTCTAAGTGAGTTTATAGGTTGGAACAAAAGTGGGCGGGATTACTAGCGTATTTAATTAATGGTGGGGGGTGAAATTTCAAGCCTGCAAGCAGCTGCTGTGTTAGAGGATCTGCTAAAATTAATTAAACAGCAGCTGCAGTGTACCAGAATCAGCAAAAGTTAATTAAATCAAGGTAGGCAGTCTAGAGAGTATCGTAGGCACAGTCATAGGCACAGTCTTTTTGAAATTCAACTTCTTTATTAAATTTTCACAACAACCAAACATGAGTTACAGTTACCGACCAGAACTCTAACATACCGGAACAAAACAACAAGCTGTGATAAAAACTTGGTACAGAATGCCATATAGCCCCCCTCCTCCCCTCCCCAACCCCTGGAAGGTGTCACCCCAACCTTAGACTAACTAGAACAGGAAGGGACAAAGTGAAATGGACCTGAAAGCAAATCAGGCCCAGGACCAGAAACCAAAGCCAAATGTAGTACTATAGCCATTTTACAGCAGGACCAAAATATGCAATAAGTTACCCTCCTCCGCACCACATCTTGTACAGTCATTTGACCCTAATTTACCCAGTTTAGTCAACTAGATGGCGTGATAGTACAAGTTATTCAGAATAAAAAACTGAATAAGCCTATTTCTATCTAGTGTGTGATATTTATCGTATCACGCCAGATCTGGTTCAAGTCTCAAGTGAATTGGGTATGAGAGAAGTCCAAATTTTGGAGCCAGATAATGGGTCAGGATATTTAGTAACCAGGAGATAAAGATATAAGCGGAAATTCCATGAGGCCTAGAAACACATTCCTGAACTTGTTCCAAGAAAGGCTTGGTTTGGGAAGGTACCCTCACATTTCCAAAACTCTTCATCAAAAGGTGTCTCAACTGGAAAACCTTGATATATACTTTTGTGAAATATTCAGTTCCTCTAGTAAACTAGTAGATGAGAGGAGGAACCCGGGGTAAAAATCATCTACTAATCGATCGTGGATTTGTGGAAGCCAATCTGGAGGAAGTGGTGATCCTCCTATTTTAATATTGGGGTTGAGAGTAAGTGGTTGTGCCATATCCTTAATGTATGGAATTTTAAGAAAACTCAACACTGAGAGAGTATTTTAATGGAGAGTCCTATGGTCAAGTTACTGAATGTCCTCCGTAAGGAGGAATAACTATGATAAAAAATCTGAGGAGGCGTAGCTTATGTTTATCCAACAGCTTGAGTTCCAAGTCCAGCCAGATGGGCCTATAACATTCATTTTGAGAGCTAAACCAACGCCCAAGTTTGGCTGGTGGCTTGCCCAATAATAAAACCAAAAATTAGGGGGCAAAGACCCCTCTGTCTTTGGGGTAGACTGAGCTTGGAAAAGCCTCCTGGGTGTTTGCCTCCCAGATAAATTTGGATAAAGCAGAGTGTATCTGTTGGAAATAAGTTCTAGGAAGCCAAATATTAAGAAGGTTCAGGGATAAAAAATACGGGTAGTATGTTCATTTTAATAATATTGACCGTCCCCATACGGATAACGGCAGGCTGTCCCATCTACAAAGATCCTTCTGGATCCTATCCAGGTTGAGCCTTTTGGTAACCTCCTGATCCCGGCCAAATGTATGCCCAGGTACTTGAGCAGGTCGAAGCCCATTTCATGCCTAGCTGGAAGAAGTTGGCTTGAAACGTGAGGGGAGTTAAGAGGAAAATAACCGATTTGGACAGATTTAGTCTGTAATGGATGCACTTCCATATTGGGTAATAATTTGTAGTGCACGGTAGTGAAATCTCAGGATTCAGAGATGCAAAGGATATCATCTGCGAAAACAGAGGGTCAAGTCTTTCTGGGAAATAATACAACCAGTAACCTGAGGCGAGGCTTTAATGCTAAGTATAGAGGTTCCAGATATAAATTAAATAAATACAGAGACAAAGGGTAGCCTGACGGGTTCCGAATGCAAAAAGAACGGGATGAGAAAACACCATTACAATAAACTCTGGCCGAGGGGTGACTGAGACTGATCTAATCCACTGAATGAAAATCTCTGAAAACCCATTCTTCCAAGTGTGGACCACAGGAAATCCCAACTGACACGATCAAAGGCCTTCGGCATCTAAAGCAACTAACGCCATGGGAGATTGGGATTCCTGTGCCGCTTGAAGATGTGGGAGAGGGTGCGCAGATGGTCTGTCGCGGATCTCCCTGAACAAACCCCACCTGCTCGAGACTCAACAAGGATTGCCAAACTTGTTTAATTCTCAAGGAAAGAATTTTAGTTAAGATTTTAATATCATAATTTAATAGAGAATCGATTCGATAACTGGCCGGGTCCAGTTGGGGTTTGTCTGGTTTTGGAATTAAAATTGTAGCCTCCAGCAGTGAGGATCAAGAGAATCAGAAGAGAGAATGTAGTTAAACAACCTGAGAAGGAGAGGGAAATCTCGCTGCTAAAAGTTTTATAAAAATTAGAGAGAACCCATCAGGGCCTGGAGATTTATCCAGAGGTAAACCCTTAATAACTCTTCTATTTCACTCAGGGTAATAGGAGAGGATAGCAACTCGCAATGGTGCTCCCAGCAAGGAGAGAGACACTATCCAGAAAATTTTCCACAGCAGGACGAGAAGTCCAGCAACCTCGCGTAGCCATACAAATCTTTGTAAAAAGATTCAAAATTTGCACAATGTCCCTTGGTGAGGTTTTAATTGACCTGTCAGGTGCTCTCAAGGCAGGAATCAGCCTTTGAGTTTTCTACCTCCCTTAACCTAAGGCAAGCAATCTGCCGGGTTTTTCCCGGTCCAGATAACGTGTTTTAGTTTTAAGAATAACATATTCCGCTTTTTCCTTAATCAAATCTTCATATTCATTCCTTAGTTTGCATAATCTCTCCAGGTCTGCTTGAGAGTTAGAAAGAGAAAAGGTATTTTCAGACCTAATTTGGTCAGATAATAAAATAATCTTAGCTTCTTTCATCCTTTTCCTCCTAGAGGCCAGCTTTATAAATTCCCCATATAAAATATTTTAAAGAACACCAGATGAGATCGTCTCTGGTGATGGAGCCTTGATTGATTTCGAGAAAGGAGGAGATCAGGGATTTGAGATGTAAAATTGTGCGGTCATCTTTCAGGAGTTGTGTATTGAGCTTCCAAGAAGTATCTCTCTGACCAGGTGGACCCGGAGACAACTTAATCCAAACCAGGGAATGATCAGAGATAACAATTGGTTCTATACCTGAGTGGGAAACATTTCACCAAGGTGCTAATTAAAATATAATCGATTCTGGACCAGGATCAATGTATTTGGGAATAAAAGGAGTAACTACGCCCTGGGGGTTCAATAAACACCAAGGGTCGCACAAACCCACTAGTTTCATAAAGTCCCTGAGAGCTAATTGGGAAGGGGAACTTTAGTAGGTCTGTAAGTTCTATCTAGCTCTTGAGTTGGGGCGACATTCCAGTCTCCCCAAAATAAATAGAGATGGCAGGAAGCGACTCAGTTTGGCCGCCAATTGCATGAAAAAGTTGGGATCCTCCCACTGGGCTGTAGATTGCCCCAAAACTACCCTCACACTATTGAGCAAACCTTTAACCAACACCAATCTGCCTCCTGATCAGTAGAACATTCCTCAACCAGAAATGAGATATCCCTTTTAATCAAAATTGCCACACCTCTACTAGCAGTAGTTCCTTCAGAAGCAAAGACTGAGAGAACCCCTGACGACGTAAACATTTAACCTCTGAAGCTAGTATATGTGTTTCCTGTACAAATAAAATGTCAATATCAAGAAGTGAACAATTTAACAAGATTTGAGTTCTTTTAACAGCATCTCTGATACCTCTGACATTCCAAGTGGCCAATTTAATAGGCCTCATAGCCAGAAACCAACAGAAAAGGGAGAAAAAAGAGAAAAGCAGAAGTGCTCCTTCCAACCACTCCGTGAGTGACACCTTCCAGGTTCCCCCACCCCTCCCCCAAGTAGTGACACAATAATACCAGACCCCATTTGTCCAAAAATCTAAGTATACTAAGTTAATGACAGCATTAGGTAACAGAAATAAGTAGAAACACCCTGCATATGACAAGCTGACTTTCACCCCTCCTGCCAACCCCACCATCCTAAACCCCTTAAACTATGTACATCAAGCCCCAAAACTATCAAGAAATTAGGTGCCAAAAGTCAAACAGGACTAACCCCCAAAAGGTTACATGCCTACGAGTAGACTGACCTAGACTGTAATTCAAACCATAGGAACAAACTCCCAAGTTGTAAAACAAAATACAAAAGACCAAACATCCATCTAGTAGACTCCTAGACATAGTAGCCCAGCTCCCCTTATCTAGGCCGTGAGGCAAATCCCCAGTGTTAATCCCTCCCTAAACCCCATCCCCACCACCCATATATTTGAGAGAACAGCAAACAAACTCCATTCCTTCCAACTCTAATCGAGTAATCCTGGGAGAATAGGCACTCTCTCAAGAGCTGCCTAAACCCACCAGAGGAAAGGTGTCCCCAAGATGACACAAAATGAGGCAGGTATAGCAGACAACATAGTCTGGGGATACAAGGTATTTTCTTATTTTTAAAAAGTAGAATCTACCTTCATTCTCGAGACCGACCCACAGAAACGGGTCGAACACAGACCCTCCCTTGCGACCAGTATTCAGGCCGAAACTGCCAAGTAAGGGAAGTGGTGAGGAAGAGCCAAGAAAAGGACCCCTGGTCCGTCCCAAGAGGGTACCGGAGAAAACATAAGACCAGAAAGCTGGTTCCTTCCCCCGCTAAACCACGGGCTTCTGAATCCTCCATCGGCCTACCAGGCCGCTGAGCCCACCCACACCCTTAGCCCACCCAGACCGGACCCCAGTGCGCCATCAAACAGCCTCAACAGGTGAAAAAAAAAAAAAAGTAACACAGTCATTTTATAGTCAGCAGAGTCCAGTGAAGCAAACAATCTAGTCAACTGAATCAGTCTCCTTTGAAGAGATTAGGCAGTTTCAAAGTGAGTTCAGCCGCTTGGTCCGAAGTTTTCATATGGATGCCAGACCCTCCAGGAAAACCATCAGTCTAGCGGGATAGTTCATTCTGAATTTTATTCCCGCTGCTATAAGCTTCTTCACAGTGGGATGAAATGCAGCCCGTTTTGACGGGTTTCGTAAGGCAGGTCCTGGGTGATACGCAGTTTGGCCCCATCCCAATAAATCGAGTCCAGCTCCTTAGATTTAACCAGCACATGCTGCTTCTCAATAAAGTTAAGAAACTTAATTATGATGGGACGAGGTGGGGCACCAGGCTGGGGCTTAGGTTTTAAGGGCGATGAGCCCTCTCGATGTGATATCTTGGGCTAAGGGGTGAAGGACCAATTCTTTTATTTAGTAGCTTCTGGATGAAAGATATCATGTCTCCTCCTTCTTCAGATTCGGCAAGCCAAGGATCAAGATATTGTTTCTTCTACTTCTGCCCTCTAGGTCTTCTGTCTTAAGCTGTAACTTATGTAGTTGTTGCCTGAGTTTCACTATTTCTGGATCTGTTTTCCCCTTCCAGCTTTCTAGGAGGCCGTTTCACCTCCATATCTCCCACTCTCGCGGTTAAGGCCCCAAGGTCACTCCTGATGGATTTCACCTCCGTAGCTATATCTTGGAGGGTTTCACGAACAGGAGCAACTCTTGAGAAACCGATCCTCCGTGAGTAAATTCGCCAAGTAGCAGAGGGATTCTGTTTGAGAGGTTGACCTGAGCTTTGGCTTTTAGCCTTTTAGCATTCTTCTCGGGGTAGTAGGCGGAGTGTGCTTCACTCTGGCCTGCTTCATCTCAGCATCCATCGTGGCTCTAACTCCTCCTGGCACTTGGAAGACCGCAAAACTAGGAATTAAACGCCATCAGACAGAAGGAATATGTTACAAATGAGCTCCGATAAACTCGAACTGAGAATAGAACAAATTTAGAAATTAATAGGGTGGAGGGTGGAGCTCCAGAAAAGGCTGTCACCAGTCACTCTGCATCACGTGACTCCCCATAGGCACAGTCTTGTGAGTGAAATACATTCATTTCTTGGGTTTAAAGTGGCTGCAGCAGTGAGTACTACAGCGCCAGGGAGCTGAGCAGAAAAAGGCACCAAGATTTAAAACTGAGCAGTCTTGAGATCGTACCTTCCCTGCTGCCAGCCTTGTAGCTTAGGGAACTGAGGGAGCTGGGGAGGCTTTTCAACAACCGTTGCCCTCGACCCTTCCTGCTGCCAGCCTTGTAGCTTCGGGGAACCGAGGGGAGCTGGGGAGGCTTTTAACAACCGCTGCCCTCGACCCTTCCTGCTGCCAGTCTTGTAGCTCGGGGAACTGAGGGAGCTGGGAGGCTTTTCAACAACCTGTTGAAACTATCACATGTTGCTGACACACTGCCTGTACATATATTTCCCTTGCCTTGTATATATAATACATTTATAAAATGTTGATGACTGGGTAGGCCCGCTGAGCCCGAAGGTCCTTTTTCAGGGGCGACTGGGGATACGTTACAGTAAGATAACACAGATATAAACTGTTACAGAGAAAGTACAGATGATAAACAGATTATAGTAAATAGCAATTTTCTGAGTCAGTTAGACATTCCAGCAGTGATAGTGTGAGGCAAGACATATGTGTATTATGTTGTCCCTGTTCTATGCTTTTTTTTGGCCTTGCTGGCTACTATACTGTTCCCAGGTCCATCTTGCAAATTAGTTTTTCTCAGTGATGTTCTGCCTGGCAAAATAGACATTAATTGATTGATTGAAACCTTTCCACGAGCCCTTTGGCTTGTGGGTGATGAGTGTGCACCTCTGCACCATTCCACACTTCTTCCGCAGACACTTCATCAGGTCCGACATGAAGATACCCCTTGATCAGAGATAACCTCCTGAAACCCAACATTGGACAAAATCTAGCAAGGCATCTGCCACTTTGTCTGTTCTAAGTGAGGAGAGTGACTGACTCTGAGTATCGGGTGGCGTAATCTAACACCAACAGGATAAACCTCTTCCCGGAGGAGCTTTGGGTACTCAAAGGTCCCACAGTATCCATTCCTACTCTATGGAATGGCTCCTACACAGTGGGCAAGGGAATTAGGGTAGCTTTGGTTTTACTGCTTGCCTTCCCTATTTGTTGGCACGGTGACAAGACCTGCAGTATTCCTTCACCTGCTGGGAACGACCTTGAGCAACCGCCTCAATACCCCTGGGGAACAAGCTGCTTGCCCATCACCCTTCCCTCTGTCCTCATGTCCTGTGTATACAACAGTCCGTTGTCTCAAAATACCCTATGTCTTACAGAAAATACAAAATCACCCATGCCCCTACAATGCAAAGCATCATGGGCTACATATGCAAATCACCACAGAATGTTATGCTGGTCCAACTTTAAGCAGAATTGCATGGTGCCGAAGGCCTCTCACACAGTTTGCAAAGGTGCTAACAGAAGACATAGACACATGTTCTGTCCCTACCAGGACTCATCAGTATGCCTATGTCTTATATCACCTCCCTGTGTCCCGGCCAGATTCTGCACAAGCCTCAGCCTAACCAAACTAGGGACAGTTCTCTGAGCAGCTGCAAAATCCTCACATATTCCTAAGGCATGGGACATGTCCCTTCATTTCCTAAACTGGGGTCCATAGCTCTAGCATCTGGGCATTCAGGGTCACTGCCAACCCCAACCATCTGACCATTTGTTAGCCCTCCTTCTCAGAGTAACCTTCTGTAGCTGTTTTGTGAACAGCTACTTGGAGAAAACTCAACCTCCATTCCACTACTCTCCATGTCAGGAGGCACAGGCTGGGGAACCAGACTCACATTTTTACGAGGGGTTTCTATGGGGTCCAGGGAACTACAAGCGGCCTTTACAGTCTGACTGTGGGTAACCTTACCACCCCCCTTCTGGAGATTATTCCTATAATCACATCCAGGGCAAGGTTGTCTGCCACAACCACTTTTTGTACCCCTCTCCTGTCTCACCCCAGTCCAGGAGAATGATAGCAAGTGGCAGACTTTTCTCCTCCCCAGTGAATCCCCTCACTGTTACAAACTGATTAGGTATAAGCTGTTGGCCCAACCAAATACCCTTTTACTAAGATGAGATGCCCCGTGTCCCTTAACCCATGGGTTTGCACCCTATTCATGGTAACCGGTGCATATGCTCCCTCATGTTTATAGGCATGCTTTCAAATAAAAAATAACCCAACTCTGTTTGAGCACCACTTTGGCCACTCTGTACCTTTTAGGAAACTGTCTAGCAAGATGCCCTGGTTGCTTACAAGACCAACATTCATCATTCTTTTTTTACAAGGAATCCTTTTGGTAACCTGGGCTTCCCCTTTCTGCAGAGGCTGTGAGGGTTTAACTGCCCTGAAGGTGTGAATTTCCTTTTGCTCTTCCTCCTGCCCCACTTTCTTTCAGAGCAGGTTTGCTCCTGACATAGCGATCTGAGAGCTCTGCAGCTTCCTGTGCTGTTCTTGGATCTCGGTCTTCAGCCAGATTTCTGACCTGCTGCGACAGCCAAAGGAACTGCTGTAAAAGTACAACCTTCCAATTTTCCTCACAGAGTTTGCTTCCACCCTCCACCAGCATTTCAAAATTGACATGGCTTTGTGCAAGTTCCTCAAAGCTCATGTCAGGGCTTTTCAGAGTTTACAGAACTTAACCTGTAGGCTTCAGGAGTCAGTTCATACTTTTTAAGCAAAGCAGCTTTAAGTTTCTAATAATCTTGGGTATCATTATTGTCCATTTGGCCTACCTCCTTCGCCCTTTACCAGTAAGTAGCAGGGATAGCTGGCAGCTCAGGACTCCTGGGTATTTTGGCCTGTATACAGACATTTTCAAACAAATTCAAAAATGCTTCCATAACCTCCCTCTTAAATTCAGCTATTAATTTGGAATCTAACATGTACCCCAGCCCTGGGTTTCAGATTCACCCTGCCACTTACCTCCTCTGGTGCTGGTCGTTAGAGTTTTAGCTTCTCCAGTTCAAACTCTCTGTTGCTGCCTTTCTTTCTTTTTTTTTTCATATCTTTCATCTCCTCCTATGTGCCCGCTGTTGTCCTCTCCTTTGGGTGGCCATATCTCACGTTGCCTCCAACTGACTCGGCCATCCAGCTGTTCCGATGCCCCATTGTCCCAGTCATATCCCTTCACCAGGGGGCACCCTTTCCTGCCAGGAACTTGGGAGGAGAGACCGAGTGCACAAAAGCACCCTTGCAGCTTCATCGGGCATGGAAATGCAGCCCAGGGCATCGTAGCTAGAAGGTGTGGCAGATGTCATCCTGATGGCATGCGTGCAGTTTCATGTTTTTCTTGTTCCTCCTTTGTGCTGGTCTCCACCAGGGGCCACTATGGAGCTAGGCTTCCCATCTGACCCACCCAGGAGAGAGAGGAGAGCAGTCCTTGGACACTCCATCCTCTCCTTCCCCTGCCAGCCCCTGGCACTCCGAGTCTGTTCCCTAACCCAGGTCACTGGAGTGGTTCGAGTAAGGCATCCAGCACCTCAGCTCTCTGTGCCACGGCCGGCTTGTTGCTGCCTTTCTTCTTCCACGGCCTCTCTCTGAAGCTGTTTGTCTTTTCCCTGGCCTCTCCCTGGTGCTGCTTTTCCTGTAGCTCCCTCTGCTGCTGGGCTTTGAACTTCCACTTCTCCAGCTCCAGTTAAAATTGTAGCCAGATCCTTCCAGCTCCAGCTCTGTGGTGACCTTCCCTGGTACTGTGGCTCTGGGTTCCCTCTTGTCTCGATTTCCTCCTCCTTGGGACTGGACACTGTGATGTCCCTTGGCAGCCCCATGCCCAAGGTCTTATCCTTTGAATCACTTGCTGTGACTCAAGGATCGGGCACAACTGCTTGCTCATCGGCTGCCACAGTGCCTCCATGAGGTGCTTTTGGTTTGTCCATCTACTGGACCCTCTATCCTGACACAGCTATTTTAGGTTGTCTGTAGTGTATTCACTGTTGTTGGAAGCCATTTTCTTCTCTGACTACTACTGTACCACCAGCTTACACCAAGAAAACAAGAACAGGTAGAGACCTTTACTGTAACCAAATTATATGTATGTATGTGTATGTGTGTGTATATATATATATATATATATATATATATACTATATATATATATATATATATATTTTTTAATATATTTTAAAATCTCTGCTTTGATTGTGTGTGGTTTGTTTTCAGTTTATCAATTTGAATCACTGGTCTTGACTCCAGCTGATATGCCTGTGCCACCAATATCTCTCGAAATCCAACACTATGCAACCATGTCTCTCTGTTTCCACCATTGCACCCAATCTATCACAAACCCATTCCTGAGGTCAGGTCTGCTGAGCTCACAGTGCCCACCCTTGGTGCAGTCCGTGACAGGGAGGGACAACAGGATACCTTCCTCGTGTCCTTTTAGAATGCTTGCCGAGGTCACGACTGAACACCCGCTATAAGGCCTCAGGGCTCCCTCTTTATTCTAGATAATGGCACAATGCCAGTCTCGAGTCTTGTATTGGCATTCTCTTGTGATATTTAACATACATAATATCACTTTAAAAAAAAAAATAACAGAATTATATCGGCAAATATTACATAGCAGGGGCCAATCTCGCTACACCAATAACTATATATGAAGGGATTGTCTTTATTTTACATATTCTAACTTTCATTAATCTATGGAAACTGCATCATATTACAAATAGATGCTGGAAAAATTACATTCATCTATTCTTTTAATGGTTTGTACTGTCTTTGTATGATTTTCACTGCTGTGCTGACTTAAATGTTTACAAAAATGTGCAGTTAGCAGGGAGAGTCTGACACATTTTGAAAGAATCAGTGACATAAGTACTGTATTACCTGCAATATTTAGTAGACCAACACGGAAAGTAAAAAAAATAACAGATAATTAGAAAACAATAAAGTTAAAACAATTGGTGAAAATCTGTGTTTTAAGCTTTTTATAATAGAGTTGCCTTTTAAGCTATACTACTAAGCAAGACATTCTCCATCATGCATGAAGCAGGTTGATTACAAGGGCAAATTAGTATATTTCAGCAATGACTGTTTCCCACAGTAATGGCACAAAGAATGGCTTACCCATCCATCCTATGCACTCTCAAGGCACAGCAGCTTAAATTTCAAATACCATATTCCCTCAGACTTGTCATAATGTTTCCTGATTGCCTAAGAGTTTCTCTGTCCTGGAGGAAGTATTAAGGAACTCCAGCCCAAGAGCGTTGATGTCCCCCTCCCAGGCATGCCCCTGGGCAGAAGGACCAGCTCGAGCAGTGCCAAATTGCTTGGCATAAGGCCTCTTCTGCGTCGGTCCAGAAGATGCACAGTACTGCAACCATAAAGGACATAAAACTGCTCCTGCAGTCATTCCAGAAATGGGACCAGACCTGAGGCTATTTGGGACTGCAGTTACTGTCTTTCTTGCTTTAGTAAGGTATCTGGGAGAGTATGTGGGGTGGAAGTTCCTTGGGAAGTAAGCCTACTGAGCCACCGGTGAACATGGCGCTATAGACCCTGCAGTTTGCTGTGCATACCAGGACTGCGACTCTAGCATTGTTGGCGTCTGCATTAGGTCTCTTCGGTCTGTGTCGCACCTACTCATCCATGTCCTAGACAGGAGGCCATGACCTCCTGTAACCTTGTGTTTGGTTCCCATGCTTCCTAAATGTTACATGCATGACCCTATCATGCTGTAGGGTTCATCAGCATTCCTCTTAGCAACTTAGCAGTAACTGAAAAATCACTGTCAATGATACAGTGCCAGTTTTATTTTTTGTTATGCAGCTTTACTTATACCATTAAGCTCACAATTGCTGTGGTTTAGGTTAAAGCAGGCTCTCGGAAATTGCAGTATACATATTTAGCTCCGTGGTGTCTTCCCATTAGTGAGATAATATTGCATCAGTCTTCTCCTTGGAGCCTGCTGCCCCAGACCCCACAGAGGCTATCAGCCCTGTAGCTTTTGTATTTACAGAGGTGTTCTTTTCAGTCTCATGCAGGCCGTTGTTGGATCTGGCAGGATCTAAACCTGATGGCAAAATATGACTCTGGAGACAGGTGTTACAGAATGAGGTTTATTCCCAAAGACATAAAAAGGACAGCAGTAATACCTGCTTGGTGTCGTCATAGAAAACTAACTCTGAAAACAATACTCCTACTCAAAGTTATATTCTCCAAGATAAGAGGTCCGTTACCTGGTAATCGCTCATTCGCATAGTAGAGATGCAACAAAAGCATTTCTGTTATATGTTGCACTTGCATTGTTGTAAGTATTCTACTGACTACAGCTGCTTCGTGTTACAATAGAATAATTCATCATATTAAGCTGACTATAGTAGTATTACAGCCAATAAGTAGGTGGTGCACTAAGACCACAAATATCTCTCTGCTAGGTAGCAGTTTGTAAGTACATCATAACTAACATCAGTAAATACTGATATACCTTATGTTGTATAATAGAAAATGGTAATCCACATTAGGGATGGCGGGTCAGGCAGATCTACAAATCACGAGTCTACACCGTGAATGCGGCCTTCAGCATATGCTCGAGGCCTCTAGGACCCCTCCCCTCTTTGGTGGGGAGGCTCGATGCCCAGGTCACCTTGGTTGTTGTCTTGCCTTTGGCCTCATAGGAGGCAGCTTGTGCACAGAAGTGGGGCCTCATCTCCCATGACCCAACAGTCTGTCTTATTAGAGGCTGCGATAGATAATAGAACTGGGCCTAGCGGCCTACTTTTAGTGTCTCCACTACAGACTTGCTCTGGCCTCATCCTGTTACTGGTATTGATTCCCAAAGCAGGTGGGCAGACACAATATCGATGGTAACTCACCCTACTTCATTCTATTTTTTAACCATGCCATCCCTGTAGGCCTAGAAGAGGACCTTCTAGTGTTCTCTATACCTGTACCCCTCATGGAGGCTCAGGAGAATGGTGAAGCTACAACACCTGTAGACACTTGATGTCTTTCTTCTAGAGGAGGAGTGCAGCAAGAGGGATTACCCTGCACACCTTCCCTAGTGTAAGAATTTTCTCTTATGGGGCAAACAACACTTTGGTGGTGTTCTCCTCCAGAAACCTTCATCCGTTCCATACTCAGGAGAGACTGTTTATGTCTCCCTGCCTTGGAAATACACTTGGAGGCACTTCACTCCACTGCTCATTTGTGAGAGGTGCCGTGTTGGCACCTCCACCCAGATTTATTAATTTGCTTCTAAATTTTATAAACTGCTGTTGGCCACATTGGCATGAAGTTCTGGTGTATGATAATGGATTCTCTTTAGTTTGTATCAGCTTACCTAATGTATTGACTCATCTTTGTTCCTGCAGTCGGTATCAAACTTTTTTTCTTGTTATGCAGAGATTTATGTGGCGAGCTAGGAAGGGATGAGGTAGAGAGAGGTTGCCTACAATTAGGATTTTAGTGTTTGTGGGGAGTGTTTCTGGATTGGGCACAGGGATTTTTTTCCTTCATAGAGCCTTAATTGGGTGGTTACAGCTATATGCTTTTGGAGGTATAGAGCTGCATTGGGAGTATAAAGGAAATACTGTATATGATAGTGGCTCCTATAAGGAAAGGAGCAGTAGCACCCCAATAGCTAGGGTTGAGTAAGATGTTTAATGTTAATCCCAAACTTTGCACCTTAGTAGCTTCACCCGTGTTCAATTGAATTGCACAGAATTTACATGTCGGTCGGTGAGACTAGGTCATTTGATTTGACAAGTTACTTTATAGTCAGATGTCTGGATTCTGAGATCTGCATCATGCAAAAAATGGAAAAATCTTTTTTTTTTTTTCTGTTTTTGCTCTCGCAAGGCCAGATGGTTTGGAATTTTCTTCTGAAATTTTCAGGGTGGACGGGACCTGCCCTAGAAAGGTGTGCTTTTTGGTCTGGTAAAAAAATATTAATCTGATCCCAAGTTATGGAGATTTTAAATTTTGGTTATGAGCAGCTTAGTTGGATCTTTCATTGATATTTTGAAATGAAAGAAGAATTTGGAGCGTAGTTTTTCCTCTCGAAGAAGAATCTTGTTTCATGAGCCAAAATTCTCTTGTGAGGAAAAAATATTCTTTTTGCGTGCAGCTGTCCTGTTTTTTTTTTTATTAAAACCCATAAAACATTATGCCCTTGAGAAAACACATATATAAATCTAACTAAACTGGGTCAATTTAGGTAGATTCTAGTGTTTGTTTTTGGAAAAAGAACCCAAAATATGGTAGGGGGCATCCCTAAAATCCTAGCTGGAAGGCTTAGCGAGGGTCGATTCTTTTTACGTGAGTCAAACTTCTTTTGTGAGTCACACAAAGAAGAATCTCAACTTCATAAAATCGGATGGTATTTTTTCATAGTTCTGTCATGAGCTGACCTTCTTTGCGAGTTACGAAAGTAGTAGTTCAGCTTACAAAAAAGTGTGTGATTCACAATTAAGATGGTGGGACAGTTTTTTTTTTTCATCGTTCTTTTTCTATTTTGTCCTTTTGTCCCCCTCCACTCTGCCGCTGATCATCCGCCTGGTCATGGTGCCCTGACATCCACCTTCACCGTGCTTCTCCCTGAAACCCCGACTTACCCCTCGGAGGTGGGGTGCAGCACTGGCCAGGTGCCACGATCAATGAGACTATCTGGGGAGCCGGTCGGAGAACTAATTGAAGCCGAGTCAGGCTTCACGGAGTGACAGACTACGGAAGTTTTTCCATAATTTTTTTACCGAGGCAGAGACATGCAATGATGTCCTGTCCGCCCACCCTTGATGCTGTTGTCGCTGGTAGCTGCGGTGCCCTGGCCTCCGCTGAGGTCCGTCAAGCACCGGACGGGATCCATATCCTCCCCGGAAAAGGAGGGCAAGTCTGTTGGGCGTTCCATCCTTCTCCCCGTTGGCCCTCAGTGACCCGAGTCAATTCCCGAACCCGGTCGCCCGGCTCCATAGCGGAAATCGACCACTGCTCTGATGGGCTGGCTATTTTTTCATAGTTCTTTCATGAGCTGACCTTCTTTGTGAGTCATGAAAGAACTCACAAAAATAACAATACAGCTTACAGAAGAAGAGGCAGGGCTTAGTTTTTCACCATTCTTTTGTGAGGTCATATGAAAGAGCCATTGTTCTTCTGTGAGCTCTCACGAAAGAACTCTGTGACTAGGACTTCCTTGAATAGTGAAGCTGAGGCTGGAGTCATGCTGCTGGCTTCAGTTAGAGCATTGAGCAGCAGATCCTGATCTTTCTCTCTGTCTTTCTGTCTGTCTATCTATCTAATGTATCTTTTTTTCCTTAAGCTGACTGGATTGCCCACCGCTGGTACTGCTTCTCCCCATTCCTAATGTTTTTTTTTTCAAGTAGCAAACAGCCTAGCCCTCCTTCTCAGTGTTTTTTTTTTTTAGGAGTAATTGGACCGGATTGCCTCCCCAGTACCATTCTCTTGCCCCTTCAGGTCACCTGACCCCATTTCTTTAATGTAAGTGGCGGCATGGGGTGCCCTCCGCAGTGCTGCCAAAGATCATACTGACACCAGAGTGCCCAATCCCCAGTATTGGCTTTCTTTTGACTACAGTAAAGAAAACCTGAGCTGGATGCAACAGTAGTGCTACCGCTCGCGACCCTAGTTCAGGAATGGGCTCTGGTTGTTGGAGGGCTGCCTGGGGGAGGAGGAGGCGGCTGAGCATCCCAAGACCACTCATCTGCTCTGAGGGGAGGGGAAGCCATGGCCTGGTACATGACTGGCCGTCAGCATGCCCAAGCCAAATGTAGAGGGTAAGTGTGACAGATGCGGCTTTCACCTTGGCATCGGTGCATGTCTCATCTCAGAGGGGTATGCTACAAAATTCCTGGCCCGGCACCAACATGAGGGTCAGCATGATGGATCTTTGCCACCGATGCAGCAGCTTGAGAAGAAGACCCTAACGAGAATGCAGGAGGTATGGAACAGGAGTGGTGGCTAAGGGGTGGGCTGCCCTCTGGCCCCCATCTGGGGGTGGGAGGTAAGCCACGGCTCTGTGGGGGGTTCCTCAGGCTTGCGGCACTGGCGGCTGAAGTCAGGTGACAGTGCTGAGCCCAGAAGGGGATAAAAAAAAGAAATATAAAGGAAACCATCCTCATTGATCTTTTTTATTCTAAGCTGAAACAAAGAAAATGGCCCATCAGCGATCCATCTGACCCTCCTTATCCCCACCTACCCCCACCCTGACCACCCACTTGGTATCTACTTCCTTGCAACCTTCATACACCCTCACTCACTTGAACATATTCCACGATGTAGATCCCTGTCTGATCAAACACATGTGCTACTACTGGGAATTGGCAATCGCGATATGAGAAAATGTGGTAAGTGTGGGGTATGTGTTACATTGAGGTTTGAACTCTTACTCATAACTTTCTCATTTTACACCAAGTTTTCAACATATCCTTTTGGGACCCCACCTCAAGAACAAAGGTGGTGAAATTATTTAATTCCATCCTGAAAGATGATTTTGTGACTACTGTGCAAAATCACCTTTCAGACAGGATTAAAAATGTTCTCCATCCTTTTCATTGGAGAGGTCATAAGCAGACTGTGTTGAAAATCTAAGGTAAAATATTGGATGCATGGGATAGACATAAGGGAATCCTGGAGGTCAGGTAAGGGCAACAGACTTCTAAAAAACTTAATGTGATCTTATGAGTTAAAATTTTCAAAGTTCAAGTCTATGTAATATTTACCTTCAGCATTCTCTGTGTTTCGCATCTGTAACTTGTGCTGTGTATATTGATTTCCTGTATGCCTGACGTGGGACCTTTGTAAATGAGCTTGTAGCTCAAAGGTTGTAATCCTAGATTTCAATAAATAAATAAATAAACTAGGCAGACTGGTGGGCCATCTGCCCTTATTTGCGAAAGGATCTATGTATCTCTGTATATATTAAAAACAACAAAGTTGTGAGTGTACATAGAAATGCTTCAGCTCATGCTCATAACTTTGTAATTTTAAGTATTTTGACCCTCAATTTTCAATATAGCTATTTTTCACACCACTTCATGAACATGTCGGCTGTTATTATATTTATCTATGCCATGCCAGTATAGTTAGGGTTGAGTGCACATGTCCATGTTAAAGCCAGTTTTTTAATTTTAATAACTTTTGAACTGTTCAACCGATTAGCATGAAATTTGGCATGCATAATCTCCAGGATAGGTCTCTTGAAATAGCACATTTTGTGTAAATCTGTTGGGCGTTTCTGAGACACAGAGTGTAAAAATTCCTAACTTTACTTGTTTTTTGCTGTTTCTTTATCCACCTGTATCTCAGAAACAGTTTTAGGCTGTTGTCTGAAATTTTCAGGGTAGAAAGCCTTTGCCTTGCAGATTTGCCTTTTGAAGAGTTGGTGAAACATATTAATCTGTTCCCGTTATTAACTTTCAAAGTTTACCATTGTTTCCTATGGGAAAAGTTAGATGTTCCACATGAAAATACTTTTGTTTACATGAGAGGCTGTTGTATTTTCACAGACAGGATCACATAGTATCGTAGGGAGACTAATGTATTTTGGGCCTGTGTCTGCGTCTTGTTTTTAGTTAGCGAGAGAAATAAATAAAGAAACACTTAAAACTGAGGTGAATTTAAAAAAGACACCAGAACCTAGCTAAACGGGACCTGTTTAGCTACATTCTGATGTTTGTTTTTTTAAATTTTGGCCAGAAACACCTTTTCAGGGCACTCAAATCCCAAGTGCCGACGCCAGATTAGAGGACCATTTATGTCCTGTTCTCTGTATGAGAACAGTGGATTTTCTGTAGCTGAAATTTGTGCTGCTGGCTGCAGTTTAATCTGTGAGCAGCTGTTTCCTTGGTGTCTAGTGGCATCCCTTGATCACTGTCCCCTATCTGTCTAGTGGCAACCCCTTTCATATCTTTCCTTGGTGTTTGATGGCAACCCCACCCTCTGATTCCCATTTGTTTTATCTATCTATCTATTTAATTATATATGTCAGATGTCCCCTCCCTGCAGTCTGTTGTAATTTGCCATACATGGGGGATGACTCAGTCCATGTGTTGGCATTAGGCGCCTTCCTCAGCAGTGTGGGCACTGGGGATCCCAATATAGCGCAGTGGTTTAAGGTTCTGAGCTGTAAATCTGGAGACCTGGGTTTGAATCCACAGCCCCCTTGCATATACTGTGTGATCCTGAGCAAGTCACTTAACTTCTCTGTGCTCCCAGGTTACACCAGTAAACAAGCTTTCAGTTTATTGTGTCTCACCTGGTTAAACAATTGGAAAAAAAAATCCCAGTGTCCCAAAATACTATGTTTCTTGGCTGTATGTATTTCTAGTACTGACTGCTTTGACTGTACTGACCAACACTGCAGTGTATGTAATCCTGCTCTACCAATGATATTGTACTTTACTTTGATTGTTGTACTCTCCCGGTCATGCCTGAAAATAGTAATTTCATTGCCAGTGAACCTACCCTGTTAACAGAAACTAAATAAATAACTGTAAAGCAGAAAACCATCCTCGGTGTTTTTTTCTTTTTTCTTACCGAAAAAAAACGTCCTCTCATCCCTGCTGCCCTCCTCCATCCCAACCCTCCCACTGCACACCCACCACCCACATCCCCTTACCATATACAGTACTTACCTCTGGAGGTCATACGCTGTCATCTTCTCTGAACTAGGACATGTCTGCACTCTTCAAAGCCGAACCGCAAACTGAGGAATCAATGTAAGTGCCATATAATGTATTTCAGTGATATTTTGAACTTATGTTACGTAACTTTGCCATTTAGGTATTTTTCATCAAATGTTCAACATGGGCTTTTGGCACCCACCTCGTGAATACTGGCACTGTCATTTTAGTAAATCAGACATGGAAATTGATTTCTGAGGTCACTGTGCAAAATCACCTTTTGGGGCACTAATGAAATCTCACCACCAGTGTTCATGAGGTGGGGTCCCAAAAGGCTGTGTTGAAAACTGGGTGAAATAATTCCTGAAAATAGCCAAGCTATGACTGTTCATTGAAATGTTTCTATGCATGTACATAACTTTGCTAATTTTTAATAATATGACTCCAAATTTTCAGCATAGCCATTCTTTACCACTTGATGAATAGTACAGCTGTTATTTTTCACATCCTGCCAATGTGTGTTCACACTTGTGGTGTGGAATAGCGTTTGGCATGGAGTTTAATGTTTTCACCTATAGGCTATGGGGTTTGTAAGGTGGGCTCATAAGAAGACTGTGTTCAAATTTAGTGTCAAAATATGAAAAATGCTAAAGTTATCATTCGTTGCAATTTTGGTATGCCTGCTCTTAACTTCAGAAATTTTAAATATTTTGACCTCGTTTTCAACATAGCCATCTTATTACCCGACCTGATGTATGTCACAGCTGTCATTTTCAAATCCAGCCCAAAATGTGTTTCGCACCTGTGGTGACAGTGGCATTGCAGTTAAGCAGAATTGCATTTTGGTGTGGATTTGAACATTTTCTGTAGTGGGGGACATGAGGTGGGGCAACAAGATAGCTATACTTACAATTTGGTAACTGTTGTCCTATAAACTGAAGCATAGGACCTAGAGGGCCCTGTGCTTCCAGAGCTACATACATATATATGCACATCTATGGAGGAATGGGAGCACAGGTCCCACAGATGAATAAAGATATGATTAGACTATCTGAAAAAGTAAGAAAATTCATTGCAAAAATTTTAATGCATCAGTTTGGGTTGTTGCTAAAGTGACGAATATGGGAATGTGGTGTTAGGATTTCCAACCCCAACACCCCACCCTCAGACAATGACAGGTGTCGGAGGGTGCCTGGTCGCCAGCCCTAAGGGTGGTTGAATGAACCCTTCCCAGATTTGTGCCTCATGAAATACCAAAGCTGTGTTGTTGTACCACAGTGACATGCACGTCTGTCTCTAATTCTGCTTTTTTTCTCTGTGCTCCTGGAAGTCTAAATAACTTCTCTAGTTCACAAAATACTAAAGATGAAACAAAAGTAGCTCTGAAAACGTCAGATTATTAAAAAGTGGTATGGGGTGATAAAATACTGCACACAGGGACTTACAAAGAAAAAGGAGAATCGGAGAATTGTCCAAAGTGCAGTTCTTCTTGTGTTGTTCAGCTCACTCACCATATTCTTTAGATTTATTTTCTGGAGCAAATACTGTACTTAGAAAGATTTTCTTTATGTCTGCAGATGAATATGAGCATTGGTCTGTGCGCAATGAGGGGAACGGGTGGAACATTGAAGAAAACCACTTTGAAGAAAAACACTATTTAATTCTAAAGACAACGTCCAAGAAATGCTTTGCTTCGTCATATGGGTAACTAATGGCATGCAAGTTTGTTTCTCTGTTTTCAGTATGATAATACAGTGTAAGCCGCTTAAGGTGGACACATTCTTGTAATTCAGTTGTGTCCGCTGAATCCAGTCTCCACAAACGCCAGAGTTGATATTTTAGCAAGCTACCATAATCGTGGTATGATTATATATACTGTAGTAAGACACATGATTTTGTTTATTGTTTTTGCATTTTTGTTTGTGGTATGGTG
Organism: Neoceratodus forsteri; assembly: GCA_016271365.2. Lineage (NCBI taxonomy): Eukaryota > Metazoa > Chordata > Ceratodontiformes > Ceratodontidae > Neoceratodus > Neoceratodus forsteri. Next base: position 896,573,103 of record CM057450.1, read on the forward strand.
CTTCTGTAGTACAGTGGTGCTTTGTGCTCACATTATGCTTTGTGATTTTAAAACGTTCCTTTCAGCTTTCTGGGAGGGCTTCGGCACAAGTGACTGTGGTGGGTTTAAAACATTGGGGAATGGTACTGTTAAATGTTTTAGTTTTATTCTTTAAAGAAAAAACTGGTGATTTTTGTTTGCTTTGTTTGGAGCACAAGTGAATTTTTTCCAAGTGGTCTCCATTTTTTGTAAGAGATCCCAGTCTGGAGCAATGTCGACTTGCTGAGCCATTGCAATGCTCAGGACACTTAGTGCATTTCGAACGTCAGCAACTGAGACTACAGGAATTTCTTTTCCATGTCTTCCTCTGGATCATCAGCAGATGGTGCTGGTGGGTCAGGTCTCAGTGCTTCAACAACTCAAGCCACTTCATCCACCTAGCTGCAGGCTCTGGATCATCATCTCAGAGGTGTGCAAGGGTTTCAAACTCTGCAGGGTTAGGCTGTCTGGGGCTGGATTGTGTCATCTGTATCTGACACTACAATGTCAGGCTCTTCAGGTGATTCATTGCTTACTGTTTGGAATCCTGCCTTGGAGAAACAATCTGTGATGACCTAGAAGGACACAGAATCCCAGGCACTTTTTAGAGCATGACAGCATCAAGAAATGTGATTCTTTTACACAGTCCACTGCTGTCAGCTCTGGCCACTCTCCATCTCCACCAGAACACGACCTCTCATTTCCCACACATAGTGCCACTTTAAAGAATAGCTCACGCCTGATCTAGCAGCTGAAATATGGAGGTCATGTTTGGTGGCAAAAAAACAAAGAAACATAGACTTTTGATCATGGATAAGGACCACTTTGCCCACCCAGTCTGCCCATTTCCTACCTATTGATAAGTTGTAGATCCTAGTTAACCAACAGCATATTTTCTCCACCCCCCAGAACTGCCTTATGTCTGTCCTATGCATACTTGAATTCCCCACTGTTTTTGACTACATGACCTCCCAGGAAGGCCATTTTATGCTTCCACCACCCTCTCTGAAAAATACTTATCACGTTGCTGCCATCCCTCTCTATCTTCAAATTGTGCCACCTTGTTCTTGCACATCTCCTTTTCTGAAAGATGCTACCCTCTTGAACTTTTCCCTTGAGGTACTTGGAAATCATGTCCCCTCGCCTCCTTTCCTTTAGGGTATCATATTAAGCTCTTTTAGTTTCTCTTCGAGTGGCTTCTGCAGAGACCCTGCACCATTTTAGTTACCCTCCTCTGACTGCCTCCATCCTGTCTATTTTCTTGCAGAGATGGGGTCTCCAGAACTGCATGCAGTACTCAGATGGGGTCTCGCCAACTATCTGTACAGGAGGATGACAACTTCCTGTTTTCTACTTGTGATGCCTCTCCCTATGCATCCCAGTATCCCCAGCCCTCCTTACTGCCTTCTCACATTGCTTGCCTACCTTTAGGTCATCTGATATGACTACCCCAGTTCCTCTCCATTTTTGTTGTTGTTAGTCCCCCATTGTTTACTCTTCCCTGGGATTTTGTTTCAGGTGCATTACTTAGCACTTCTGTACATTTAATCTAAGCTGTCATACTTTTGATCATTCCTCCAACCTTGCCAAGTCCCTTCTCATTCTTTCCACCCTCCTTATGTATTAACCTCGCTGCAGATCTTTGTGTCCTCTGCAAAAGGCATGTGTTTTCTTCCAGTCTCTCCACAATGTCACCTATAAAGACCTTAAAGGAGAAGACTCCTGTATATTTATGATTTGGATATGTCTGATGTATTTTTGTAAATCATCAATTACTGTACATATGTCAATAAGAGATCAGTCATTCTTTCTGTTGCAACATATATCTAGAGTTTGAGGCACTGGCACAAGGTTGTAAAGTGTCAAGCAAGCCTCCATTTACATGTAAATGAGTCACTTGTAATACAGATCCTTCCATTCCTTGATGTCACTGCAGCAACAGTGCAGAAGAAAACATAAGGGTATCATTGCTATCTATCCTGATTTTATTTTAATTGTGCAATGGCTTAGGACAGTTCTGTCATGCAACTCACACAGGAGTACTACTTATAGCCTTAATATTTGTAGAGCAAATAATACATCTACTAGTATTTAAGTCACAGGAAACAAAATCTGTGTCTTTGAACTGCTCATTTCTCTCTGTGCGACAGTGGTAACGTGTTGTGAGAGCAGTAGACTGAATCAGTCAAGCAAGCAATCAGTCAGTCTTTATTTAGCTATGGTGAACACCCTTGAGAAGATTCATTTATAAGGTGGGCCTGGGCAGGTTCCCAAAGGATCACGAAGACTGAATTCCTCCTTTGCACAATAGTTACACATCCCCTTTCAGCAGCCTGAAAGTGGAGAACTAGATCAGTTACTTTAGTGCATTGTTTTACATTGCAAATGTTCCTAAATCTGAGTTTCTGACTGAAATACCAAGAGAAAGAATGCATATGACATGGGAGGAGTGAGCTAAGCAAATACAGAGCACTACAAACATTGAGACGAATAGTTTTGTTACCTACAACAGCTGAGGTGTAGCATCTGATTTGTGAGGGACATCCTACTTTAAATGCTGGCATTACAAACCGGGGCTGCAACAGCTTGTCCTCAGTACCTTCAAAATGAAGTGCTGTAACTCTCATACCACTGCTGATGATTTGTAATGGGAATGAGGGCACATTTAAAGTCATGGACCTGAGGGCTATCACAGTTCCAAGGAGGGTAGGGAACTTGTTAAGGGTTACAGAGTAAGGATTCTAGTAGGATTTGAACCCAAGTCTCCCAGTTCTTGTGCCTGTGCTTTAACCACTAGATCACCCGCCTTCCATATGCTACACTGATGCTTCCCTGGTAACCTATTTCTTGTCATAGCTGGACTCTTTATTTCCTTACAACAGCCATCCAATCACTGACTGCCTAGTTACAAAGGGAAGTGACATATTTGCAAGATTGTGTCTCACTGCTGGTGTCAATCAAAACAGAGAATGCTAACACAAATAGAAAATAATACAACAGCTGTATATTACTGCTCAAAACTCTTGTTGTACCCAGAGTCATTTATTGGATAAACTGTTTTGCTAACATGAACAGTAATACAACAAATACAGGCACTTCCTCATATGAATACTCTATATACATGTCAAATCAGTGCTGCATCACACTTGCGTGGTCCGAGTCCCTATTGAACTGCACTTCAAGATGTGCACAACACTTAATGGGTTCCTCCGTTACTCAAGTGGGGAACCAAAGATTGTGGTTTGGTTTACTGGTGGAACTACATTTAGTGCAGCACCATGATCTGTTACTCTGATGACATCATTGACAAGCTTTTAAACTAGTCAAAGGGAGGCACTGATAAGCAGCAGGAAAAGCTCAGCCTCTCCCTACAAAACAGGGTACTAACGAGAAAAAGACCGAGGTAGAAAGGTCAGTGGGGGTTGCTGCAACAGAAGGTAAAGCCATCCAAAAATGGAGAGCAATGAGTACCTATGCCCGTAGTCTGGGTAACAAGCTTCCTGAATTAGTGGCCTTGATGGAGGAGGAACATCTGGATATCGTGGCGTCACAGAAACATGGTACATACAAAACCATGACTGTGACGTAAACATACCAGGATACACTATCTACAGGAGGGACAGGGAGGGTAAAACAGGAGGAGGAGTAGCTCTTTACATAAGGGAAGGAATAAAAGCAACAGAACAAAAGGGTAAATAGGGAGAAGAAGAAGCACTGTGGGTAAATTTGGAGACAGGCAATGGCACCACAATCCGCACAGGGTTGTATACAGAACCCTTCTCGGGGAGGAAATGGACAAGGAAATGATAGAAGTATACTTAGAATGGCATAAAAAGGAGATATTGCTGATGGGTGATCTGAATATGCCAGATATTAACTGGAGTGAAGTTGCAGCAGCCACTTCAAAGAGTGGGGTTATTCTAGATGCTCTACGGGGCATGCCTTAAACAACTAGTATTGGAGCCCACTCGAGAGGAGCAATCCTAGACCTGGTTCTCTCAAATGGAGATGGAGAGAGAGATCACAGATGTAGAAGCGGGTAGCCATCTGGGAACTAGTGACCATCGAACAGTATGGTTCACAATAAACACAGCAATAGAGTCAAGCCATACAAAGGCAAAAGTACTGGACTTTAGGAGGGCTGACTTTGCCAAAATGGGTGAGTGCCTAAGGAATGCACTAGCAAATGGGCAGGAAGGAGGGGTGGAAGAACAATGGGGAATAATAAAACTGCCATCACAGAGGTAACAAGCCTTTTGTGTGAAGCAAATAAACAAACAAAACGATGTAAGAAACCACTATGGTTCTCAAAGGAAGTGGCAGTGAAGGTTCAAGAGAAAAGAAAGCATTCAGGAAGTACAAGGAATCGCAGAAGGAGCAGGACAGAGAACTGTAACAGCAAAGGCCCAAACTGAGGAAAAGATAGCCAACCCAGTTAAGAAGGGGGATAAAACTTTTATAGGTACATCAGGGAGCAAAGGAAGACCAGGAGGGATAGTGAGGCTTAATAAAGGGAGGGAGGGTGGGCAGAGGGAGACTGTGAAAAGGCAGAGATACTAAACAAATATTTTGCTCAGTATTTACAAATGAAGAGGGGAGGTACCTAAAACAAACAGTAGAAACACTCTGGATACAGAAGTTGATACCAGCCCATTTACAGAAAAAGGGTTCTGAAAGAACTCTTAAAACTGAAGGTGGACAAAGCAATGGGGCCTGATGGGATTCATCCCAGAATTCTAAAAGAACTAAGGGTAGAACTAGTGACACCACTGACTACCCTTTTAACGAATCATGGGAGGATGGGGTGGTACCCGAGGACTGGAGGAGGGCAGATGTGATTCCCTTTCACAAAAGTGGGAGCAAGGCAGATGCAGGAAACTACAGACCTGTTAGTTTAACCTCAGTGATAGGAAAATGATGGAATCACGTCTGAAGGAAAGAATTGTCAGTATCTAGAGGCCAGAGGGCACAGGACCCTAGGCAGCATGGATTCTACAGCGGAAGGTCATGCCAGACGAATCTGATAGATTTCTTTGACTGGGTGACCAAAGTAGTAGATCAGGGAGGGCTGTGGACATGGCGACTCAGACTTTAGCAAGGCATTTGACACAGTCCCACACAAAAGATTAATATACAAGTTAGCCAGCCTTGGAGTGGGTCCCAAGATGATATCCTGGGTAAAGAATTGGCTAGAGAATAGGACACAGAGAGTAATAGTAAATGGAGTCCACTCAGAAAAAAGAGGGTTACTAGTGGGGTACCGAGGGTTCAGTATTAGGACTCGTCCTCTTCAATGTCTTTATGTTACATTGCAGAGGGACTGAAGGAAGTATGTCTTTGCAGATGACACAAAGATCTGCAACAGAGTTGATGCACAGGGTGGGGTGGAAAGGATGAGAAGGGACTTGGCAAGGTTAGAGGATTGGTCAGATGTATGGCAGCTTAGATTCAATGCTAAGAAGTGCAAGGTAATGCACCTAGGAAACAAAACCCAAGGAAGAGTACACAATGGGGAGCGAGATGCTCACAACAACAAAATGGAAAGGGACCTGGGGGTAGTCATATCAGATGACCTAAAGGTGGGCAAGCCATGTGAGAGGGCAGCAAGGAGGGTTGGGGGATACTGGGATCCATTGAGAGGCATCACCAGTAGAAAACAGGAAATTATTATCCCTCTGTACAGACAGCTGGTGAGACCCCATCTGAGTACTGTGTGCAGTTCTGGAGACCCAATCTGCAAAGACATAGACAGGATGGAAGCTGTACAGAGGAGGGCAACTAAAATGGTGCAGGGTCTGCACCGGAAGACACATGAAGAGAGACGAAGGAGCTTAATATGTATAGCCTCGAGGAAAGGAGGAGGGGGGACATGTTAGAAACGCTCAAGTACCTCAAGGAATCAACAAAGTCCAAGAGGGTAGCATCTTTCAAAAAAGAGGTGTGCAAGAACAAGAGGGCACAATTTGAAGATAGAGGGGGCAGCTCAGAGGTAATTTAAGGAAGTATTTTTCACAGAGAGGGTTGTGGATGCATGGAGCGGCCTTCCGGAGGAGGTTGTGGAGTCAAAATCAGTGGTGGAATTCAAGCATGCATGGGACAGTCATAAGGCCATTCTAGGGGTGGGGTAGGAAGAAGTAGGCTGCTGGTTAACTAGGATCTGCAGCTTATCCAGTAGGTAGGGAAATGGGCAGACTGGGTGGGCCAAGCAGTCCTTATCTGCCGTCAAATTCTATGTTTCTATCATCCTCCGCAACATTGATGGTAAAATGGAGGACAACACATTGATAACTTTTGGGGCTGGATATTTTATTTACAACCTAGATTTGGACAGCAGTAGGACTGCTAGCAACTGAGAGGGCACACAACAGTTGCACATAAGGAGTTAGGAAAATATGTGTGAACCTATGGGGACTTCCACTTTAGAGAGGACCAGTCCCAGTAATGAACGCCTATGTACCTGACTAGTAACCCCTTTCTTTGGCGTGGACTCTATTTACTATTACTCTCTGCATCCTGTTGTCCAGTCAATTTGTTACCCAGGTTACCACCTTGAGACCCACTCCCAGGCTGGTTAACTTTTTATTAATTTTTGTATGGGACCGTGTCAGATGCCTTGTTAAAGTCTAGGTGGGCCATGTCCACAGCCCATCTCTGATCTACTACTTTGGTCACCCAGTCAAAGAAACTATTAGATTCATCTGACATGACCTTCCCACTGTGAAGCCATGCTGCCTTGGGTCCTGTGCCCTGCTGGCCTCTAGGTACTCAGCAATTCTTTCCATCAGAAGTGATTCCATCATTTTCCTACCACTGAGGTTAGACTAACAAGTCTGTAGTTTCTTGCCTCTGACTTGCTCCCACTTTTGTGAAGGGAATCACATCCACCCTCCTCCAGTCCTCAGGTACCACACCATCCTCCCATGATTTGTTAAAAGGGTAGTCAGTGGTGTCACTAGTTCTCCCTTTAGTTCTTTTAGAATTCTAGGTGAATCCTGTCAGGCCCCATTGCTTTGTCCACCTTCAGTTTTAGGGGTCTCTTGGGACCATTTCTTCTGTGAATGCACTGGTATTGATCCCCCTATCCAGAGTGCTTCTGTTTGGTTTATGCATCTCCCCTCCTCTTATTTTGTCAATACTGAGCAGAAGTATTCATTCAGTATCCCTGCTTTTCATGGTCACCCTCTACCCACCTCCTCTTCCCTTTATTAAGCCTCGCTATCCCTCCTTGGTTTTTCTTTGCTCCCTAATGTACCTATAAAAGGTGTCATCCCTTCTTAACTGAGTTGGCTATCTTTTCCTCGGTTTGGGACTTTGCTATTCTGACTGCCTGCCCTGCTTCCATCTGCTTTAAGTGACAAAGTTCTCTGTCCTGCTCCTTCTGTGCTTAGTTTTACTTCCTGAATGCTATCTTTGTCTCCTAACCTTCCCGCCACCTCTTTTGAGAACCATAGTGTTTTTTTTTGCCTTCACTGTTTTATTTACTTCACACAAAGGCTTGTACCTCTGTGATAGTAGTTTTGATTTTTCCCATTGTTCCTCCACCCCTCTTCTTGGCCATTTGCCAGTGCTTTTCTAAGGCACTCTTCTATTTTGCCGTAGTCGGCCTTCCTAAAGTCCATTACCCTCACTTTTGTATGCCTTGACTCTATGGCTGTGTTTATCATGAACCAAACTGTTTGGTGGTTGCTTGTTCCCAGATGGCGACCCATGCCTAAATCTGAGATCCTCTCTCTGTCCCAATTGAGAGTACCAGGTGTATGATTGCTTCCTCCCAAGTGGGTTCCAACACTAGCTGTCTGAGGCATGTTTCTTGGTTGTGGCTGCAACAAAGGTGCTCCAGTTAACATCTGGTATATTCATGTCCCCATCAACAATGTCTTCCCTTTTTCTGCCATTCTAAGGATGCCTTCTATCATTTCCTTGTCCACTTCCTCCCCTGAAACGGGGTCTGTATACAACTCCAGTGCAGATTGTGGTGCCATTTCCTGTCTCAAGGGTGACCCACAGTGCCTCTCTCTCCTGTTTACCCTTTAGTTCTGTTGCTTTGATCCCTTCCCTTATGTTAGAGCTACTCTTCCTCCTCTGCAACAGTCTGATGTTTCTTATCCCACAAACATCGAGCTGTCCACTAAAATTGTCCAGAAGAAGTGCAGTCTTTCACTCACACAATTTGCATCCCAGCCCTCACACACTTTGTAAACATTTACCCTGGCCATCCAGGCGGTATGATTGTTTTATACAGAACTGGCAAATGGCTTACCTTGAACCACTTACTGTAGGTCGATTGATTTTCTAACAACAAGGAGCTCACATTTTTCTCTGCTTGTCATGTTACAGCACACCATGACAGACATCTGCTCCTTGGCTTTTTTTTTGTCCCTGTGGCATCATCTTTAAATATCAGTGTGCCGCTGGCTACACACTGGAATAAAGTCTGATTTGTCAGCATTAAAATTTCATTTGGCCCATAGCCAGCAAGCAAATCTGGCAATACAACCCGGACTCAAACAGCCCCTTCCCTGTCTAAATGTTACTTTTGCCCGTGTACATGGTGAAAGCAAATGTTGTGGCAGACTTTCCAATGCTGTAACCACCCATCCATCGGGTTGAAATCGGGCTTGCTAAGTGCTATGGAAATCTGTTTAGCTTTCTGTAGCAGTAGGGGTTCACAAACCATCACATCTCTGTTCCTCACCTCTGTAAAGCACATCAGCAAGCCTTCCTCTAGCTCATTGTCCTTCCATCCCTCTTTCATTGTCGATCGGGTTCTGGTTGCCATGCCAGTCAGCGAACAGTTTTCTTTTGATGAATCAAATCTGAGACTGTAGATTTAGGGAGTGAGAGATGGACAGCAAGATCTCTGACACTAATATGTGGCATACTTTTGATCTGCATAATAAATTCTATATTATGAGTGAGAGGAATGCCAGGACACTTAGAGGAAGCCATGATAGCACACACTTATAGAGAGGAATGCATCAGAAATTAGGTGTTACAGCACAGGCAGCTTAAATTGATGTATCCATTAACACCTTTCCCAGTGGAGACCAGGTGAGAAGTACTTTTGCTGAGTGGGTTGCAATTAACTGCCCACATTATGCGACTTATGGTTGTCCGCATAAAGCATGATAATAACACAATTGTAAATAGTATTAGAATTCGGCAGACATTTTCTGTTCGGCAAAATTATTTTCTGTATTAGTTGCATCAATGTTATGTGGAGTACACTGTAATAGCATTGTGGTTAGTTGACTGGTCTCCACAGTGGTGCTTGAGCAAGGTGTGACTAGTTACCTGTCATCCCCTTGTCCTTCCTCTCAGTGTCAAAAGGTGGGTAACTCACTTTGCCCTTGATGAACATAGGCACACCTACTTAAACAGAATTAACTGCCAGTGTTTCCACTGTGTGTATGTGCAGGTTTCAACAAAGCTATTGTTTGCCTCCATGGAATCAGCAGGCATACTCTCAGAAGCTTCTGTACTCTGGCTTTTTCAGTTGCAGAAGTAGACTGTAGTGAAATTCTCAAATATTGATAGGCAGATATTTATTTGGTGAATTACAGAGCACTTTGGCATCAGCATTAGTTTTACATTTGCAGTTTTTCCCTTGATACTTTCCTCACTGTGTAACCTTCCCCACCAGTCAGATAGCTGGTGATTTTTTTTCACTAGTCAAACTTCAAGACTTATGCATTCTTCCCTGCTTTGCACTGTTGTTTCTTCATGGGATCAACGATCAAGATGAAATGCTGTCTTACATGGTCCACTTCTATCAGGAGGAGGAATCAGATGTAGGGAGTGTCTCTGGTCCACCAGGACTTTGAATAGATGGCACCTGGCAGAGATGCCTGCACTCTCCTCTTATTTGCTCTGTATATAGAGCCCTTAGCAGCAGTGATCTGTCAAGGCAGTGGTGGAAGGCATGCCACTGGAGCAGGGAATATAAATTAACTGTATTTTCCAGTAGTATTCTGCTTATCCTCCTCTCCCGACGCCCTCCCAAAGTTAGGAAGTTACTGGAACAATATGAATTTCTGGCAGATTTTTGTCTGAATGCAGCCAAAATCAAAATTTAATCAGTCAGTCATTATTTTGCCAGGCGAGACACCATTGAGTAAAACTCATGTGCAAGGTGGACCTGGACGTAGTAACATAATACAAAATAATGCAAGTAAGGCACAGAATTGAGAAAATAAACAATAAACGCTCTGAATATGCAGAGGTGGGAACACAATTAATGCAAGATGAATACAGCAGTTATATACAATCAGTGCTGGGTAAGTTACTTTTCTATTACTTTCTATTTCATTTTAGAAACTGGATCCAGGAAGCTCTATGAACTCACTAGCAAGGGATGGAAGTACTAGAAAAAGTATTATCTCGACATAGTTATAGTTATTTATGTCTTTTTATACAAAAACAATACAAAACTATAACAGATGACATTTATTTGAAATTAATAGATTAGTTACTAGTTACTTTCAAATAAATGTAATCAGTTCTGATTACGTACTACTTTTGTATAAAGACATAAGTATGTAACTGTAAGGTGTATAACTTTTTCCAGTACTTTCCATCCTTGCTAGTGACTGAACAGAGCTTTCTGGAAGAAGTTTCCAAAGTAATAGAAAGTAATAGAAAAGTAACTTCCCAACACTGCATACAATATATAACAAGTACAGTAGATACATGCAGTAAATATAAGGAAATTCATGAGGAGGAAGGAAGGCATATCAGACAGATATCAGAGGAGGTAGAGGGGACACAAGGCAGATATTAAGGAGGAGAAGCAGTAGTAAGAAGAGGTTACGGGTAGGTATCAAGGAAAAGAAATGGAGGAGCAGCCGGTGGACACATAGGGTAGGAGGCCCCAGCCTTAGGATTTCAAGCACTCCTCCTGGAGGAGTGCTCATGAGGTGGCAGGAGAACTGGCACTCAGGGGTAACAGTTGCAGGGATCATTGAAGGAATGAGCAAATAGCATTTTGAAGGTAAACAGTTTTATGGAGATTACTAATTTCAAGTTTAAATAAAAGGAATGCATAGCTTATAGACGATCATTTCAAAAGGGAATTGACTCTGGGGATGAGTGAGGTATATGAGAGGCTTCTCAGTGAGTAACTACCTGCAGTACACATCGGCAGACACTCTGTGATTATTGTGGAAGTTTTTGGTGAGAGCTCTAAGGATCCAGAGTGCTGTTTTTTCTTGCTTCTAAATTCAGGGACTTCCACCAAACCTGGGAGTAGAGGCTGCAGTGATGGTTGGAGTATGGCACACCAGTGATAAATCTTATGGCCCGGTGATAGAGAGTGTCCAGTTTGACAATGCAGAGCTTTGGACCATGTCCATAAATGAAGTCGTGTAATCCAACAGTGGAATAAATGTGCTTTGTACTAACCTGGTTTTTGTATCCTGAGTGAGTAGACACTTCAGTCAGTAGAAGAGACCACATCTTTGTTTGAGTTTTTCAAATGTTCTTCATGTGATCGGCTGAAGAAAGTTTGTGGTTAATCCAGAGCTGCAGGTATTTGAATTTCACCATGAATTCTAAGGATTTACCCAGAAGCATGGTAATTTGAGGAAATAGGCTGAAGGTACAAGGATTGGGTAGGACAACTGGGGAGGAAAAACATAGCCTTGTTTTATTTGGCATTTAGTAATAGGTTTTGGTTCAGTAGGTTTAGCTGCAAATGATTGAAGTCTAATTGGAGATCCTACTGGCCAATTCAGGAGTAGGCATGTCAATGTAGAGAACTGCATCATCTGCAAAGAGATGGATGTTAGCTGACTTGATGCCAGAATCAATATTGTTGATGTACAACGCGAGAGCAGAGGCCCCAGGATGGAACCTTGTTTTACACCTTTCTGGAGAATTTTTGAGGAGAAAGATCACCGTCAGCTTTGATCTGCTGGTATCATCCAGTAAGATAGCTGGTAAACCATTTTAATGCCGCGGGTCCCAGACCAACATTTCTAAGTGTGATCAGGAGGAGGTCATGATCCACAGTGTCGAATGCCTTACTCAGGTCAAGAAATAAGGCACAGCGTAATTTCTGGTGTCTAAGACCTTCTGCCAGTCATTAGTGATTTTTGCAAGAGCGGATATAGTGCTGTGGCATGGCATAAAACCTGATTGTACCAGATTCAGTAGATTGAAGGCCTCCAGGAAATTCTAAGCTGAAGGTTAACTAATTTCTCAAGCATTTTGGAGAGGATAAGAAGCAAGGATATCAGCCTGTAATTATTTCGATCACTACGGTTGCCAGACTTGAATAAAGGAATGACATGGGCGTTCCAAATTGATGGAAGGACACCCTGTGACAAGGATAAGTTGGAAGTTGGGTAATAGGGGCAGCCAAGACATGGTAAGTTTTAGGAAATATGAATCAGTCATATCAGCACTCATAATCTTTCTGGTGTCCAATTTCAGTAATAAGTCTTACTTGTTTCCCTGAGACAGGGCTGAAAGAGAAGACCGCATTGAGAACAGGGGTGTCTGAGGCTGGGCAAGCTGGGTCCTGGGCACAAAGCTGCGTCTGAAGGTTATTAGTAGGAGATGAGTCAAGTTGTAGCCCAGCAGTAGCAAAATGGTTGTTGAGGAGATTGAGAATCATCTGTCTGTGTGTAAAGGAGGTGCCACTAGAAGAGATTTTTACAGGGAGGGAGTTTGCTGAGGAGTAGCCTTCACTATCTCTTATGGTCTTCCAAATTTAGCCGAACACTAGTGGAAGAGTCCAATTTGATATTAAAGTAGGTGGCTTTTGCTGCCTTGGAAAATTTTGTTCACTGATTGTGGCAACCCTAAAGGCTGTCCAATTAGCAGGCTGTTTGTTTTTCAGGCTCTTTTCCAAAGAACGCCTGTGTTGTGTAGGCGCTTTTTCAGACTAGTGAACCAGGGTTAAATGTTTTCCTTGCACGGACTTTTCACGAAGGGCGATGCCGATTTATTGTTCCCATACAGTGCTGTGGAAGATCTCTATAGGCTTCGCTCATGGTAGGGGCCAGGTAGAACTCTTGCCAGTTCGAGAACTGTAGCCCAGAGAGGAAGGAATGTAGGCTGAAGTTACGCCTATTTCTTTAAAAAAACCTTAAGGTGGAAACTGGTTTAGATGCAGCTCTGATGCATGCTATAGAGTGGTGGTCACTAAGGTCATTAAAAAGATACCCGAATGAGTAAATGGTGCAATTTCTTCACAAAATGAGGTCAAGTAGGCTGCTGTTGGATGGATTTTCTTGTTAGGATGGGTGGCTTCATAATGAGTTCTGTAGACGTTGTAAAAGGGATATTTATTTTGTGATCCAGAGTAGAGGGTCTGAGCCAGTTTTCCGTAATCATCAGTATCTCAGACATGGTGTGACAGATCCATGCTTGAAGTGTGTCATTCTTCCTTAGAAGACCGCAGGCATTTACATGAAGTATACTAATCTGCTTGACATGGGCCAGTTCTGATGGGGCAGTGGGACTGGGTTTCAGAGCAATGTTGCCTGCACATAGAAGGAGCAACAGCAGGAGCTTTTAAGAGCGCTTAAAGCAGCCTCTGTAGATGGGTCTGACTCCCTTTGTAGAGATAGGGGAGGAGGAGGACAAGGAGTAACTAAGACAAGGTCCAAGGACACATACAAAAGCACCCGGCCTCATGTAACTATACAGTTTTACTCCAACCTAAGCAAAGAAGCATAGATTCACCTTTCGCTTGACCTGCAATATTGTTAAGTATTTAGTGATTTATTTGACATCGCATCTAGACCAGTTGGAATTATCAAATTATGAACCATTTAAAACCACTATCCAACAAGACCTCTGTAGGTGATCGCTGACATCGCTTTGTATTTTTTAATTATATTGAGGCAATATGTTAACGTATCCTGTGGTGAATTTTATATCGCTTCCCATTATGCCTGATTTATATATTTTATTTCTTAGCATAAACACTTTCTGCTTTAAAAGGGAGGAGGTAGCCCTAGGATCTGGAATTCACTTCTCCAGTTACCAAAGAAAAAGGCAGGGTAAATATCTCATATCTGTACAATTACACAATTGCAGCCCACTTCTGCACCATCACTCTTAGTGTGTCACAGAGTGCTCTGGAAAGGTCAGGGAACCCTGGAATTATATATGTATCTTATCTATTTAGGAGTCTGGAAGCAGTAAAAGGTATTTTATTAGAGATTTAGCTAGTCTACAAATGGTATAAGACTGTGATTGGGGTCTTTGTTTACTTTCCAGTGTTTACTCAGATTGCCTTTGTATAAACATTCTGCTGGCTGCGACGAAAAGGATGCTGCGCTTTTGCGCACCTGCCTCACAGTCATGCTGTATATTCAGCTGTGCTAATTTTCTAGTTATTGCATATTAAGTGCTCTGTTGGTTTAGTTTAATAAGTAGTTGTCATTTTGGGGCAAGGATTGAATCAAAATTAAAACGGGTGTATTGCCTTGTGCAAAATATCTGGTTGGTGTATAAGTAAAAATATTAGGGTTATTAGATTAGGTCCCTTAAATATTACAATAAGGGAAGTTAGTAGCTGAGTCTTAAGCTTGTTTAAACCTTACATCTTAGTGTTTCAAAATTAAAATAATGAGTGAAGGATTTATGGTAAAAATGGTTAAACAAACCCAAAACACTTCTGTGTCGTTATCTGATGCTTTGGAAATGTTTAAATAAGCTTCATATTGTTAGGAAAAAAACGGCATTTTAATGGTTTGTCAGTAGCTTAGGACACTCTCTCTGCATTATAAAAGTAAAAGTTAGCACTTAGAAAAGAAATGAGCTTTGTTTAATTGTTGCATTCAGTAATTTAAAGAATTAGAAAATGATCTGGAAGAGGAATAAATAAATAAAATACTGTGAGGCTACAAATGAAACATATACTGATGGGCTGAAGTATCAGCCATCGGAAATGGTCTTGTTTAGATATTGTAGGTTATACAGTAATGAATAGAACCTCCCTGTTCTGTCCCTCTTATTAAAAGCACGTATAGAGCTGTTTCCAGCTTCACAGGCTTCCATCTTTGTTAATTGCCTGCTTGTATGTTTAGTAATGAGGGTTTTGTGAGGAATAGCCCTCCGTGAAATCTTTGCAGCGGCATGGTAAATGTACAGTTTAAGCCCTGTTTTAAGCTTTTGCATCCAGGGCTTGTTTGTGCCCTGTACAGTTTAAAGATATTAGAGGACCCATTGTCTTCTCTTGTTCCCTGTTTTTCCTTCTTACAAAGAGCCTCTAAGGTAAAGCGGCTTTTTTCTATATATAATTGCCGCTAAGCTCCAGCGCACTGTGCGTATCTGAGCTGGCTGTTCCTGCTTGTCAGTGTGTACAGTTGTGAAGGCATTTAGCCTTCCAGTGCTATAAAATGCAACATTATCTTTGGACAACATTGAGGGTAGCTTTACATACCTCTAGAGATGAATTTCTCTGGTTTAATGTTGTTACTGAGCCTGTTATAAAGCAAGGGTTTTTGGTGTCTTTGAGCGCTCTAAAAGCTTAGAGTTTCTTCATTTTCAGCTGAAGCCTACTCTTAAGAGCCAGTCTGCAGTTTTCCTAATCTTTTATGTTGTGCTAAAGGGTGGTGCTTTCTGGGGCTAGAACATGTATTATAAACCCCACTGAAAGAGTGTAATTCACTTCTGTGCACACAATTAGGTTATTATATGAATTATACGATGTTTATGATGTTAAATAAAATAAAACGTTGTAAATAAAGATACGCTTTTGAAGAAAGTATAGGGGTGGGGTTTAGATGTCACCTGACCCCTGCAGGGTATAAAACTGCACATTGAGCATAAGATTCAGATTGCTTTTGGGTCTGGAGGTAAACTCCAGGGCGCTAGGATAATGTGCTCTAAGGAGTAAAGAAGTAATTATTTTCTGTGCTAAATGAAATATTTAGCTGTTAGATCAGTCTGTTGTATTCCATCTGTCCTGCTGCAAACTACTATCGAAGAAAGATAAAATAAAATTGGAATTTTAAATGAACTGGTGATGTGTCACGCTACCTGATTGCCCATGTGCACCTGTGCCCTACCACGGTGCAAAACATATGTCTCCCATTGGAAATACATTGAATGTACTTTAAATTGCCTTTACCCAATGGAACAATAGCTTTACTCTACCTTAGTGGGTTATCTCCCTTCTCCAACTTTAGACGCTTTACAGTAGTAGCTCTTAAGGTGTAACATAAAGTCTGGAAGAACCCAGCCCTTAAGCCCTTGCAGATATGGCTTCAAACTTTACCACACATACAAGATCTTCCCTGGAATACACTGGATGCCTCTGTAAATAGGTGGTGGAGACTGTCTAACTTTTCTCTGTCAGTGAGATACTGGATAAGCATGAGTAATCCGATCTGACTCACTTAGTCAGACCTGTTCCCTCCTAGCTGGAGATCATTTCCAATATCTATGGTTGACAACATTTATGACGTGTATATTGGGACTCTCCAAACTCCCGGATGGCTGGGGTATCTTCATGCCATTTCATCAGAATGCAGAATGGTGAAGTTTGGCAGTATTTGATTGGAAACCTATATAAAGGACTTCTCAATCTCACTGCACATTCCACCACCCACATTTATCAATAAAAGCTGCAAAAGTGGCACACAAACCAGAACATTATATTTCAGTATATGATGAAGCCTGTATGCAGGGCGTTACATAGGAGATAGTTTAATCAGTCTGGTTTTCCGCTGTTAAATATATAACCTTTGGTGTGTTTGTTGGTTTTATTTATTTATTTAGTTATGTGTTATTTTTTGCTGATTTTCTGACTGCTCTGGTTACTATCAGCACCAGTTTGGTGAGGAGTGCCCATTTTTTCTTGTGTTTAAATTCCACCCATACACTGGATTCCTGGTGGGGACACACACTCCCAGCATTTAAAATCAGTCCTGGAATTTTCCTGGAAATATAGGTCCAGGTTCTTCTGACCCTCTGTAATTCAAGCTCAGTACATGAACCGGGTAGGGGCACTGTTGGAGGATGCAGAGCCACAACAGCAGATCACACACGTATATTTTGGGGGCCCCATTTTGCAGTTTGTGACCTGGGAAATATTTTTGACTTTCTAAACCCAGTTACTCCATCTCTAGTTTTGTTTCTTATCCCAGTTCTGAGCATAAACTCAGAGGTAACTCCAGAAGACTGTTACTCTTATTACTCAATATTGCAAGAAAAGTTATAACAAGGTTATGGCTGACAAACCACAACACCAACAAAAGGAATGTGGTATTCTTTAATTCAGTCTATTTACAAACCAGAAAGTAGAATAGCAATTTATACAAATACTCAAGCACTTTTAATACACTGTTGCTTAGATGGATTATATACTTTACAGATAATGATACCTCTCTTGTATCTTAGGGACATTGGTTATGTTTGGTCTCATTACTCTAAACCCTTCCTCTCTTTATTCAATGTATAATCCATTATCCAACAGGTGCAAGTGTCTCTGTATACTGTATGTTTAATGTTTTGATGAGTATGGTTTTACTGTACTGGTACCTATTTATGTATTTCTCTCTGTCCTGTATAATTTTGTAAACAGAACTCTAACAAACATAACAAAAAAGGGACTTTGAAGGATGGGTAGGAGGTGTGGTCCCCTCAGCTGGACCAGTGATTGCATCTTTGGCCAGGTCCATGTTACTGGTGGCTGGACACACAGCTGTGAAGGATCTCCACAACAAAAATTAGATGCGGTTCTTAGAAAGTTCTCCTGTCTTGGAGGTTATATCCACCATTCCTTAGGACTTAGACCTTCACTGTTGTAGACAGGTGGTTGCTAAGCATCATATTACCAGATTGCCGAGACAGAAATCACGGAATGAATGTTTTCGTGTTCTGTGGGCATAAACCATGCCACCATCATTCCAGAGGTGAAACATAGGTAGTAACAATTGATCTTACTTTGAGAGGGCTCTTGCAGTAGGTAATCACCTTGAGGACTGAGCGCCTCTTGGCATCAAGACCACTCAGAAACGTTAGCCAGCAGTATCTGACTATGGACTGCCCACCTGACGCCATGTGGGTGATGTCAGCGTGGCATATATAGTGGGCGGTCCCCATACCCACCTTCTAGTTCTGTCCCACCATAGATCTGAACAGCAGACCTCAAGGAGACTGTATGCTGCAGTTTGACTGCTTAAGTCGGATTGTACAATCGGATTTACAACCTTTGAGCCAGGGACTCGCTTACAAAGGTCACAGAGAGGATGTACAGAGTCACATACTTACAGAATACAATCATACAAAATAACATCGTTTACATAGTTGCTAGAACACAATAAATAATTAGAAACATTTCATAGTGACAGATTTTGTACCAGCAGGTACCGGCAGTGGGAAGGGAGGCCATGAGGGAGTGTGTGTGCGGGGAGGTGGGGAGTTCAGCCCAGAGGCTACGTCAAGAGTGTCTTGAGAGTAGCAGAGCATCTGTTAGAAACAGGTGCAGCAGCGTGTTGAACAGTAGGTTCCGAAGGGCAGTTTTGAAGGGGGCAATTTTGGCGGGTGCTGGAGATGGCTGTGGGAAGTGAGTTGAACCAGGACGGGCTTTGTAGCTGAACGACCTCTGTGCCTGGGTGGTCCTAGTTCTGGTACTAGTAGGGTGACCTTGTCAGCGGTCGGTAGAGACTGTGGAGGGTGTAGTTGGATGGAGGCAGAAACCCTGGGGGGAGAACCTGAGCAGAATTTTCTTAAAAGGCAAGTTTGGTAACAGAGACGCTCATCGAGGTTAAGGAGTTTGGCCATGTCATAAAGCTGACAAGTTTGGGTGAGCCTGGGGGCATTGGTCACTAGACTGCAAGCCTTGTTTAGGTTGAGTCGAATCTTGTTGAGGGCCGTGGAGTCAGCAGCACCATAGTCCGGGAGGTCAGAATCCACAAGGGACATTACTGAGGATGTAATGGCAAGTCTGAGAGCATGAGGTGGGAGATGGTTCTTGTGATGGTAGAGGATGCCGAGTCAGAGTTAGCGGTGGATGTGGAGGGCTGTAATGTGGGCATGAAAGGTGAGGGCTGAGTCAAGGTGATCTCAAGGTATTTGTATGAGTAAACTTGTTCAAGTGGTTGTAGAGTGCTG
The DNA here is from genome assembly GCA_016271365.2 of Neoceratodus forsteri. NCBI lineage: Eukaryota > Metazoa > Chordata > Ceratodontiformes > Ceratodontidae > Neoceratodus > Neoceratodus forsteri. The sequence goes on from CM057450.1 coordinate 896,592,195, forward strand.
GGAGGATTTGGAGGGGGTTGTTGCTAGCTTTGTTCTGGTGGTTTGCAAAGAGCATTGACTTGTTTTTTGAGGTTAATGACTAGTCTGCTCTCCTTAAACTAGTTCTCTGCATCATTGAAGGAGTGTTGGGAGACTTGGAGGTGGGATTCCTGTGAGTGGCATAAATAATGGCGCCATTGGCGACAGGAGAATATTGCCAGAACAGGCACTGGGCAGGTGTTTAGTAGAGACTAAAGAGTAGTGAGTCCAAGATAGAGCCCTGGGGAACTCCTGAGCGGATGGGACAGGTTTCAAGAGTGTTCTATTGTTTCTGACATGCTGTGAGTGGGCTGATAGATAACTCGAGCACCAGGTGTGGGGTCCGGCAGAGAAACCTGTATGGTAGAGGACATTTAGTAGGAGGGGTGAGTCAGTGTCAAAGGCCTTAGAGGTCAATAAACACTGCTACAGCTAGGAGCTGGAGTCCAGGAGGAGTGCAGGAAGTTGGAGAACTCCATTAATGCTGTACTTGTGCTGTGACAGCGCGGAAGCCATGCTGTTCGGGCCTAGAATGTCATATTTTGCCAGATATTCAGTGAGTTGAGTGGCCACCACTTTTTTAAGGCTTTGGAGAGGGGGAAGGATGGAGATTGGATGATAGTTGCTGGGGTGGACCTGTCACCCCTTTGTGAATAGACGTGACTATAGTTGTTTTCTACCGTGGGGAATAGTAGGCCAGTGAGTGGGACCAGGACATTATCTAGGACCAGCCGGAGTATTTTGGGATCCAGGGAGTTGTTGCTAGACTGTTGCTGTTCAGTGCTTTAAGCAGGAGAGGTCTGGCTTACTGGACCGATACTTTGCATAGATAGAACCAGGGCATTGAATAACTGGGGCGGGGTTGGGAAGGGTGAAAAGTTACTAGGAGGACAGGGCTAAGATCCGTAAGGAGGAGTTAAGGCAGTTTGCTATGTCAGTTGGGTCAGTAAAGGTGGAGCCATCAATGATAAGCTGGGATGGGGAGAGCGTGTGATTTCGCTTATCTCTTATATTGTCCCAGAAGGTCTGGGCACACCCCACGAGGAGGTGAAGGGTGGCCTGTAGTGGTCTGCCTTGGTTTTATGGATGGCCCACGCACCTGTTACATGCAGTGTTGTAGGCCTGTCTGTCAGCTGTCCGGTTGGTCTCGTGGCTAGGTGCCAGAGGTTATCCCTATCCCTGAGCATTTGGAGTAGGCAGGGGTGACCCAAGGCACGTTATGCTTTTTGGAGCGGATTTGTGAAGGGTGAAAGATCACAGGCCTTGTTAAAGGCTTGTGAGAAGAGGTCGAGGCAGCATCAATGTTGGATGCATGGTGGATGGGGACCAGTCAATCTGAGCGAGGAACTGTTTGAGTTTTTTCAGTCCACCTGGGTGGAGGCATCTGGAGTGTGATTTGAGCTACAGGTTTGGGGGTAGGAGCAGACCAGAGGAATAGGAGAGGGTGTGGTCACTTAAGGAGTCCGGGAGGACTTGAATGTCCTGAATCTTTGGGGGCGGTTGGTGACAATGACGCCTAGGAGGGTGCAGGTTCCTGTAGTTTGGCTACATGTAGTGGGTTGGGAGACGTTGGGTCAGGTCTAAGGCAGCAAGGTGTCTCCTATTGGTGAGGCAGAGGACTGAGCCAGTTCACGTTGAGGTCCCCGACTAGGACTTGTTCTGCTTTATGGGAGGAGAGATATTCAGTGAGAGATGATATTATGGGTTCTGATTCCTTGGGGTAGTGAGGAGACTGTGAGAGAGAGCGAACGCTTGAGGGGTCCGGGTAAGTTTGAGGTAAGGGCCTGTGCACCATTAACAAGTGTGGGGGCAGGGCACATGGCCAGTGATGGTGTCACGAGGTATAAATCGCATTAAACCACCTCATCAAGCATTGCTCGATCTGCCGCGATATAGGTGTGTAGCCCGAAGAGAGACAAAGAAGTATCGGGTGGACTTAGTTAGCCAGGTTTCTACTAGGGCTATGATGTCTGGTTGATGTAGTATTACCAGCACTGAATGGCAGCGAATTCTTTTCAGCAGGCTGCATATGTTTAAAGAGGCAATGCGGAGTCCATTGGACCTAGTTGGTGGACTGGTGGGGCGGGCCTGGTTTAGGTGGATATTACCAGAGAGGAGTAATAGAATGACCAAGATTCTAGCCATAGGGTGGCAGCTTGTTAACTTTTGGGAGTGCGTTGAGAGGAGGGGAGGACAGTGGGGAGCAAGGTATGGGCAGGGTTTGGAGGGTCAGTAGACACAAATGTGGAGCCAAGGGTAGCCAGTGTTGGCAGCGGGGTTGGTAGGGCAGCTAGGGGTGGATGCAGGGTCCAGGGTAGGGGGACGGGTTACTCCAGAGAGATACAAAGCTGCAGTCCACAAAGGGCATGGGGTGAGGTCTGGCTGGTGGGAGGTGAGCCCCTGGATGCTTATGAAGATGAGGCATAAAGAGGAGGTGAACATCATGGTGCCTAGGTAGCTGGAGGCAGAACAAAGTGGGGTGAGAGCCAAAAGCTTTAAAAAAAAACAAGAGAAATTTGATTGGCTTGTTGGTAAAGCTGCTGACTTTGGTGTCAAGAGTACAGGTTTTGAGACCTGCAATGGGACAGTAGCAAAGTGCTTTAGCAGACTATGTAGCAAGAAGCTTTAAGAGCTTTAGAAAACTGAGAAAATATTAGCTTGACTTGTTGGCCTAGCAGTAGAACTGCTGATTTTGGTGTCAAGGGAACAGGTGTACAGGGTTTGAGACCTATAATGGGACAGAAGAAAAGTATTTTAGCAGACTATGGAGCCGAAAGCTTTAAGAGCTTTAAAACAGAGAGTGAAAATAACCTGACTCGTTGGCTTAGTGGTAGAGCTGCTGACTTTGGAGTCAAGGGTACAGGGTTTGAGACCTGCAGGGGACAGTAGCAAACTATGGGAAAAGGGGTTTGGTAGTAGGAAAGTGGGGAGGAGTAGAGATTAGGAGGAAAACAGAGTGGTGTGAGGAAGGCAGAAACAGGGGCTAGGAAGAGCACTGTAGTGACCTAGTGGTCAGAAACCAATATTAGTTGCAAATAGGAAGTGGAGGAGTGAGATGAGAAGAGTGAACAGAGTAGTGCCTGGAAGGGCACTGCAGCAACCCCTAGTGCTCAGAAACTATAAGCTGCATCGGATAAGTATCCGTTTTCTCTCTTCAAATTCAGTTTTTCATTTATTTTTGCATATCATCGTCTTTAAACGTTAAGCCCAAGAATAAGTGTGCCTGTGAGGCATGCAACTACCCCACAAGGATTTGTACTCCTCTGCCTCTTCTGCTTAGGCCCTTAGCACAAGGTCGAGGGACTGTAAGGCCAGTGCCAGCTTTAATCTAGCCACACGTAAACACCGGCCAGCAGGCCCTTGAGGCTCATTTACTTAAGAAGCTTAATGGCCACCATGGAGAAAGAGATCCAAAATTACATATTGCTTTCACCTCGCCAGCTGAGTCCAAGCATGAGAAAAGAGGAAGAAGGAGACTATCGAGACAAGGACTGTCCTCATCACGTCCGAGCTGCTTGTGGGCCCTTCAGACGAAGTGGCAGTCTGCTTTCTCCTGGAACCCCAGACTCTGAATCGAAATCCCTGTTGACAGATGTGACCCATTAGGCCAAAGTGTTCTGTAGGCATCGCTTTGGCGACTTATAGTTGACTCATTTGTAAGGGAGCTGCCACAGCAGTCAGCCTCCAACGCTTCTCCTGGCTGAGGGTGTCGGGTTTGGCCCAAGATGTAGAGACTGCCATCCAGGATGCCCTGCTCTGAGGTCTGTCCTTCCGGGGTGATGCACAAGATTATCATTACCACCAACAGGATAAAGGTAAAGCCCTTCAATCGGTACAAACCATGTACTGGCCAAAGTTTCAGGCAAGGAAGCCTTTTCAGCTAAAGGAAACTCAATGCCAGAACAAATGTGGCATGATCAGTCACAATCACTCCTCGGCCAAGTCCCAGAGGGCTTCAGGTGCAGCTCTCCCAACCCCCGCATGGCTTCCTCCATCTGCCCTCTCCCTCAAAATCTTCCAGGGAGCAGGTGGTGGAAGATTTGCTTGTCATCTGCTATGGTGGTGGGCAGTGACAACCAACTCATGGGTTCTTCAGCTCATAGATCAAGGCCACACTCTGGAATTCCTCAGGAAACCTCCAGCCAGGTCTCTGGCCCATTCTCATTATCCGAAGGCACACATTCCTCTTTCAGAGAGGAAATTCAGACTCTATTATAGAAGAGAGCAATAGAACCTGTTCCAGTGCACCAGGTAGGAAAGTGGTACTACTCCCACTTCTTCCTGGTCTGCCAAAAGATGGGAGATCTGTGTCCCATTCTGGATGTCAGCACTCAAACCTGTACACAGAGTACAACAGGTTTCTGTATGTTGAACCTCCTGGGTCTGCTGACCCTCCTACAAAAGGGTCAGTGGCTCTGTGCTCTCGATATGCAGGATGCTTACTTGCACAGCGCTATATTCGGGCCCATCGTCACTACCTTCTGTTCTCCTTTATCGAACATTACCAAGTCAGGGCTCTGCCTTTGGCCTTCCTCAGCACCTCTGGTTTTCTGAAAGTGTCTGGCGGTGGTGGCAGCGCCCTGAGGTGTCAGGGCCACTGTGAGTTCCTTACCTCGATGACTGGCTTCTGTCAGCCTCGTCAAGGGAACAGTTGAACTCTCTATTTGCAACCCTAGACCTGTTTCGTCAGGTTGGGATTACTGTAAACTTTCCAAAATCCCAGCTTGTTCCTTCCCAACACCTACAATCCATTGGGGTGATGTTGGACATGGTCCAGGAATGACTTTCCTCCCTCAGACAGGGCGGAAACCCTGCACAGGCAGGCCCGATATGGTGGCCTCCAACAGGAAGGTCTCAGCGAGGTTGATTCTTTGGCTGTTGGGCCTGATGGCAGCAACCATCCCCACAGTACCTTTAGCCAAGCTTCCCATGCATATATTGAAGTGGGCGCTCAGGGCACAGTGGGATCAGAGGTCAGGCGACCTAGACCCGATGGTCATGGTCTCCAATTCCATACAGAGGGATCTCCTTTGGTGGCAGGATCTTTCCAAGTCTTTTTAAGTCCCTCCTCCTTCTCAGACCCTGACGACAGATGCGTCAGGACGGGATGGGGTGCCCATCTGGGAGACCTGAGGATTCAAGGCATGTGGTCCCTAGGGAGTCTCTCTACACATCAATGTGTTAAGAATGAGAGCAGTGTTGCACGCTTCAAGCCTTTCAACGCTGGCTTCTCCAGGGTACTGTGCTAGTCCAATCTACAGCATGTGCGTGATCTGGTATCTCAACATCCAGAAGGTGCCCGTTAGTACCCCCTACGTAGGGAGGCGATGTGGGTGTGGAATTGGGCTGTTGTGCATTGGATGCACCTCACAGCCATCCACGCTCTGGGTGCAAAACGCCTAGTGGACAATCTCAGCCGCACCATAGACCCATGAATGGGAGCTATAACATCTTCAACCTGTGGGGCCAGACAGAACTGGATCTGTTCGCCTCCCCATACAACGCAAAAGTTCCCAAGTTTTGTTCACTCGCCCAGGGCATGGTGTTTTTTTGCAAGACATTCTATCTCTTTGCTGGACAGGGAGGTTCTCGACACCTTTCCAGTTCTGCAGAGGATGCTGCTCAAGCTACAGGCTGAAGGGACCCACATGATTCTGATTGCAACTTTTTGCCTTGTCAGGTGTGTTTCTACTCCTTCAGCAGCTTGCAGTGGAGCTCCAGTTCCTCTGCCTCTCTGCAGTGACCTCCTGACTCTGGAAAAGGGCACGCTGGTCCATCTGGGACTGAAGTTCCTTCACCTTCACGTGTGGCACCTCAGGACATAGCCGCTTTGTGCTTTGGAGTTTCTTTCCAGAGTGACTCAGGTTCTCATGGAGGCCAGAAAGCCATCCACGGGACCACTTATGCTATAAAATGGAAGCAGTTTTCCATCTGGACCACTGTGAAGGGTTGGGACACTTTCTCGTGTCCTGTCTCTTTTTTTTTTTAGACTTTATCGCCGCCATCGGGGAACTCTCTCAGGCATCCTTGTGCCTGAGTGCTCTGTCTCCCACCCAAGTCTTCCCTTCATCCTATCTGCGACCAGGCAGACCCACCGGCTCTGCACCCCGAGGTGGGCTGCCCTATCCTCCCAGGGCGCCTATCTAGTAATCTAGTGTGCCCAGCCTAGGATGGAGAAGAGGCCCGGATCTGGAGTGTGGCACTTCAGGACAGGGTGCTGTCGCCATCCCCTTCAGCGGATTTTTTCTAATTATGTTGCCCCAGGCTCTGACGTGCAATGACATCCTGCTCAGCATCCGCACGCCTCGTGCACACCTGAAAGACGCCCCGCCGCAGCCCAATCCCTTGCTTCTGCCGACCAGATAGTGCAATCCCCAGCCACCGCCAGAGGTTGCAACTGCACCAGCTTGGTGAGTTTCTCCTCCCGAGGAAGGAGAGCAGTCCCTGGGACGCTTGATCCTTCCCCCCCATCCCCCTAACCCCCACGCCGCTCCCCGAACACTGGTCGCTGGCGTGATGTGAGGTGTGGCTCAGCGCCAACCTCAGCGCCACCGGCTGGGCATCTGTTCTGTTTGTCATGGAATGTCTTCACAGCTCTATGAGTCAGGCCTGGGCTGTTCATCACTGACAGTCCATTTGTCATCTGTCTCTGCCTACCATACCTTGGTGAACAGCAGGACACTGGCCAGTCGGAAGTCTCAAAGACTTTCATTAAGGGATTTTGCACCTGAAACCTCCGATGCGCAGCCCCACACCACCATGGGATGTTAATTTTATTTTGGAAAAGTTGACCCTGCCTCCTTTTGAACCGGTTGGTTCTTGTGACATGCGCTTTTTATCTCAAAGTGCTTTTCTTAGTGGCAGTCACTTCAGCTCAAAGGATTTCGGAGCTTCAGGCCCTGATTTGTAAGGAACCTTATTTAATTTTTCACAGAGAATGGCTGGATCTCCGCATCAACCCTAAGTTTTCGCCTAAAGTGGTTTCTGAGTTTACATTGAACCAGTTGATTCAGCTACGGTGTGCTACCCTGAGCATCCTAATGGAGGAAGCGTTTCTTCACATAAGATGTTCACAGAATTTTGTGTTATCACACTAACAGGACAAAGTCTGTCCGAAAACGATCAGTTTTTTTCTTTTGCACCCAAGAGAGAATGTGGCAGTTACCAAACAACGGTATCCAAATGGTTGGCAAACTGCATTACTTTTTGTTACCAGAAGTATGGTAAAACCATACTGGGGAAGTTAAGGAGCATTCCACTAGGGGTATGGCTGCCTCTACTGCTTATTTCAGGAATGTGTCTGCTGCTGACATTTCTGCCACGGCTACCTGGAGTTCAGGCAACACTTTCACAAAGCTTTACAATCTGGACATTGCTTCTAGGGCGTAAGGCAGGTTTGCCAGCTAGCTGTACTTGGGGGCCTCCTGTCATAATTTCAGAGCCAGTAGCAGGTTTCTTTCCTGCCTCCCGAGTTTCAGTTTTTTCTTCTGATTTACGCTGCTTGGTACTCAGTCCTCAAGGTGATTACCTGCAAGAGCCCTCTTGAGTAAGATAGTACAGTTACGTAAAACTTACCGTAACAGTAGATCTTTGAGAGAGCCTCTTGCAGTAGGTAACCTTTTTCCTCCCTCCATCCCCCTACCTGTATTTCGCTCTTTCTTTATGGGCTCATTCTGAGCTCCAGGAACCTCATGTCCTTTCTCCTGTTGCACCTCCTTGGAAGTCTCTGGTGGACAACTGAAAGGTGGGCGTGAGGATTGCCCACTATATAAGGTCACGCTGACATCAGCCACATGATGTCCGGTGGGTGGTCCCCATCGGATACTGCTGGCTAAATTTTCCGTGTGGTCCTGACTGCAGGGGTGCTCAGTCCCAAAGGTGATTACCTATCATGCAGATCCTCTCTGAAGATCTACTGTTACGCAAGTTCTTACATAACTGTACTTTAGTTTCTGTCCCATAATTCCAGAGGTGAAACATAGGTAGTAACAATTGTTAGTTCTAGGGACATGGGTATGATGTTCTGTCCACATTTCATGGCAGTTTCTTCCCTATAAGAACAGTCAGAACATCTTCAAGCTGGCTCCTCCCACCCACCCACCCGGAGATAACCCTTCAGCTCCGCCCCATGATGCCAGAGTTTCCATCCTGCTGAGTAGGCCATAGCATTCAAAACTTCAGATTGTCTTCCAAAACCTTGCTGTTACCATCTTCATCTCAATCTGCGATTGCGACTGTCATGGATGATAAGTCCGCTTACGGGTTCTGCCGGTGCCCTTGTGGGCAGAAGATGTCCCATACTGACAAGCATGCCATGTGCGTCTACTGCCTGGGGCATGACCACAATACCCAGGCCTGCAACATTTGTCGGTCGTTTCATCCAAGTATTCTTGAGGACCATCTTGCCCACCTAAAACTAGGCCATCTGGGCAAACCAGACCCTCCGGCTAATCAAGGAATCCCGGTGGATGGTCTTTACAGCCGTGGGTTCGCCCGAACAGCTCTCGGCTATGGAAGAGGGCGTCCCAGGATGCCACTAGCTTCTCTTCTGTTTCAGCTCTTCGCGGTCGCCTTCATTTGACTCAACGTTGGGGCTCCTTCAAAGAGTTGTGTTAGTCTGTGCCGACAGTTAGGAACCGTCTGGGCACAAATCTAAATCTAAGAAAGAGTTCAGGAAGAATAAGGACAGGATTTGCCATCGTTTGTGGGACAGGGAACACTCTGGTTGAGGGCCTCTGAATCCCATGCTTCTCGGGTTTGACTTTGGTTGATTCATTAGCCCAGGACGCTGGCTCCCTGTCAGGTCAGTTGACGAATCATTGGCTGAAGTTCCAGCCGAGATTTTTCTTGAGCCGATCATCTTTGCTGGCCAAAGAGGCCAACACCTCTTTGTCCAGGACTCTGGTCCAGACCCCAGACCATTGAGGGACGGATCAGCCTGCTGACCCACCGCCTCTGGTCATCGACCTAGACCCAGAGGAGCCTTGGTTCTCACCAACTCCTCTGAGCCGAGCCTCCGTCCCCAGCAGTCGGGTCTTGCTCGCTCCCATGGGTCGAGCAGCCCTGCCAACATCAGTGCTGCCATTCTCAGCACCACGGGAAGTGGCACCACTGCTACTTCGTCTCATCCTCCTCAGGAGAGGAGAGGCTTTGGCACAAATTGCATCGCTCTATGAGGACATTATGCACAACATCTGGTGTTTTCTAGTATGAAGCCAGCCCCAGCTTCCACGCCGCCATCACTTGACTTTTGCCAGACCGCCAAAGCCCTTCTCCGCCTAAGGAGTCTGCTTGGCTGGTGCTGGCATCTTCGCCTGTTCTGGTGGAGATGCCACCTAAACAGCCAGTGGTCAGTGCTCTGACCAAGGAGGCTGAACTGACTTAAGGGCTTCCCTATTGACTTTCAGTCACCGTCACCGCTGACCAACCTTGGACAATCAGCGGGATCCTGGCAGCCGACCACTCTTTGATGAGTCTTCGAGTCTGGACGTGTCCTCCCTACACTCCCATCCAGTCAACAAAGAGTCGGTGGGAGCTCTCACAACCGAAGAAGGCCCTACCTCATTCTTTGGCTGATTTCAGAGTCGACGGGCATGTCAGTGGAGCCCATCCAAAATGGGCTCGACAATTTCACTGACATCCTCAAACAGGGGACTTTCTGACTGAAGCCTTCCTGGTGGCGGAGGCCATATTCTGTCTTCCCTGTAACTTTGCAGTGTACTGCCTCCTGCCCTCACCTTCTTTCTGGATGGCTTGCAAGTCGCTGTCCCACTGGCTCCTGTCATGCATGATCACAGCGCACGGCTGAGGGCTTGATTGCAGACTGTGTTTTAGGCACTCGGCAACACCGGGATGTTGATAAGCCACCTGATAAGGAGTCCCAAGAAGTTGGACCATGCGCTAAAAGGTCTGTGCTACCTCCTTGCTTGGTCTCCACAGGCAAGCTTGGCCATCATTATGGCCCACTTCTCCCATGTCCTCTTGGGCACTTTGGATAAGGTCCTTCCTCATTAACCTGCAGACCTCAGACCACGGTCAAAATGAACAGGGACCTGGGTCGGGCTGTAGCTAGTAACAGCTCCAGACAGCCATGGATATTAGGGGCTCTGTTCCGCTCCATGGTGACCGTGAAGGCCTATGTGTTGCAGGGCTTGGCTGAGGATCTCACCTCACAGCAGACGCCAGCACAAGCTGGTAGATATCCTTTCTTGGGAACCGACCTCTTCAGACCAAGGTCGAGGGTCACCTCACCCAAGATTGGAGAAGTCCAAGGCCACCTTGGATTCTGTGACATCTTCCCAGAAGGATCCCTAGGGCTCAAACAGCAGCATAAGGAAGCCCTTTCAGTCCACCTCCACTCCTGTGGCTAAACCTGCCCAGCCCCAGGCTGGATAGCAGGCTCAAGCCTGGCGACATTGGCCTTAATCAGTGGCCTTGGTTGTTTGTAAGCCTGGAGGAGAGGCTCCGTGGCATCTCAGCCGGGTCCTCCTCTGCCTGCTCATTGATGGGGATGAGGTGCCCTGCCTATCACACCTCCCTGGGTCCTCCTGTGGGGGCAGAGTCCACCAGTTCCTTTCCGCCTGATCCGCTGTTACCATGGACAGGTGTGTTCTAGAAATGGTCGGGTCAGGGTTTGCCTCTGGAATTGAGCAGTACCCTTCTTGCCGAGCCCACACCCTATGGGAGGACTTGATATCCGCAAACATGCTGTCAGCCTTCAGAGACGATATAGTCCAACCTCCACAAGGAGGTCGTGGTTCCTGTTGCAGATCCTCTGAACACCCAGGGTTTGTCTCCAGGTACTTCCTGGTGCCAAAGCAGATTTTTGGGGGTTGGTGCTCCATTCTACATTTGCACAGCCTGAACAAATTCTATTCAGTTGCGCACCTTGTATGGTAACTGTGTCTCAGATCATACCACCTCTCCCTTGGTCTCCTATTTATTTTATTTATTTAAGGCCCACTGAAACAGACATGTCCCTTTTCAGGGGTGACCTGGGAATAAAGACAATTCATGTAGGTAATACAACTGGTGCAAGAGGTAAAACATAAATAGAACGAGTACAATCAGTGGCAGGAGACATATATACATATTTATAAAATGGATAAAATAGCTCCAACAAATCCAAACTTCTGATTGTATAAAACACATCACATGACCGTGCGTATATCAGAACCGACCGCACACCTATCTTTTACCCACCTCTAAAACAATTTTGCATTTTATAAGATAGATAACTCACTTACGGTTTGCAGTCACGCTGTGATGCACAACGCCTTTTGTGGCGACGACCGCCTGCAGCCTCATGCGTATATCAGAGCCACACACACCTAAGAGTGGTTATCTATTACACATATATATATATATATATATATATACATATATATATATATATATATATATATATATATCTGTATATATATATATATTCTGTGTGTGTCTATAATATATATATATATATTAGAGCTCTAGCCACGTTATAAGTTATCACAGCGAGTGAGTCGCCAGGGTTGGAACCCCTCGCCATTCTCATCTGGCAGCATGGGATCGCCAGCCCTAACTCACACCCCATGACATGTGTAAAGCAGCAGAAGCATAGGAGAATGGGTGAGAGTTAGACCCACGATCCCAACGCGCACCCCAATGCCAGTTGGGGTGGGGCGGGGCGATGGGGTTCAACCCTAACAGCGAATTTCACTTTGTCGCCAGGAACAACCCTAACTAATGCATTAAATGGAGTTTTTGCCTAATTTCTTCTTTGAGAATGATAACGAGAAATAGTGAATGTACGTGCAGCGCGGAGCGCGGGCCCAAGGGACAGCAACGCAAACAGAAATGCTAACAGTGGTCACATGGTAACACAAGCACAAATGAGAACAGAAAGGGTAACGATATGGTGGCGAGACGGAATGGTCTGCCACGGATGTGTTGTCACATAGTAACATGGTGCCTGCAAACAGAAATGTCAATGGGCATGGTGATGTAAAGTGAAACAGTAAGATAAACAGTACTGTAGATAGAAATGGCAAAAATAACAGAAACGCAAGCTAAATGAAAACGCAAAGATAACGCATATGGTGGCGCAGACGCCAATGGTAAGTGAACGGTATGGATTCGCAAGCCGAAAGGGCAACAGTAACAGTAATGTAAGCTTATTGGCTGGTTTTCCCAAAACCTGCATTGAGAAAGACAGTGAGTACAAATAATGTATGCAAAATAATGAGTATCGGCGAGAAAATGAGATCTTGGAATACTAAATACATTATATCTCAGGAACCGTACGACGAGAAAAAAATTTAAAAGTCATATTATTTACAACTGTCCTGGCATTTGACTCTTAGCCCCAAAGGGGCTAAGAAATTTTCCGATTAAAGTCCAGATCTCGGACCGCTTCCGTAGATGGGCCCTGAAATGCGAGCTTAATGCCGTGAATGTTATCCTATGGGAAAAAAGAAAAGTTCAGAGCACCATAACTTTGTCTCCCTGTAATGTTTTTTCACCAAACTACTGAAAGGACATCTGTGGCTGTTGGCTGTCTTCCTCCAAATTTCAGGAAAAAGACTAAACTGCTATTTTGCAGCAGGGCTCCAAATGTTTTCTGTTAAGTGTCGGGCTCAGAATGTTATCCTATGGGAAAAACGTCAATTATGGAGTGCCGTGAATTTGCCGCCATGTGATATTTTTTCACCAAACTACTGAAAGGCACATCTGTGTACTGTTGGCTGTCTTCCTCCAAATTTCAGGAAAAAGACCAAACCGCTATTTTGCAGCAGGGTGCCAAAGGATTCCTGTAATGCTCGGGCCGTAATGTTATCCTATGGAAAACTGTCAACTTTGGAGTGCCATAACTTTGTCGTTGCAGTGATATTTTTTCAATACAACACTGAAAGGCACATCTGTGAGATGTCGGCCGTCCTCCAAATTTCAGCCCAAAACTCCAACGGTTATTTTGCAGTGCAGTGCCAAAGAATTGCTGTCATTTTACCACAGACTAGAAAATTACTGTCGCAATTTATAAAGCTGCAGTCTTCATGACACTTTCGTGAGCACGAAGCAATTTATGAAAGTACTTTTTCCAGAAATTTGAAAACGATTTCTGGGGTGTGTTTACACAAAATAAAGACATGGCAAGCATCCTCAGGGCCCGACTAGGTGAATACAAAAAAATTAGGTTGCTAGAGGGTCCCAAATTTAAATGCCAACCATTTTTCTGATCACCAACTGAAAACAAAATGGCCGATTTGACGAAAGTAATAGGCCCATTTGCGAAAGTAAAAATGCATTTCGAAAGTGTTGAACTTTTGTTAACTTTTCCCATTGACTTATAATGGGAAACTGTTTTTGAATAACTTTGAACCGCTTAATATTTTTTCACGAATCTTCGAAAGGCACATCAGGGACCCCGCCGCATGCTCCCTGAAGATTTCGGCCTGTCACGCAAACCGGTGATGACCTGTAGGTGCAACAACGCAGAATTCCAGAAAAGCATAAACGCCACAGACAGATCACACTTAATAACTCCGCAGCCGTGATATCCACCAGTACGAAACTTGGCAGATCCCAAGGCCTATATTTCTTGATCATAAATTCCAAATTTCAGGCAAATCCATCAAACGGTTGCAGTTATTAAGGTGCAAAGTTTTGGGGTTTAAATAGAAATGGTCTCAATTCTAATTCATGGTAGCACTACCGTGTACCATAATATATATATATATTGTGTGTGTGTGTGTGTGTGTGTGTGTTATATATATATATATATATATATATATAAACAAACTGCAGACAGTCACTTTCCACAGTTGCAGGACAATGATTCCATTATGGTCTGAGGGGTCCTGTGATGGTAATCCTTTGCTTAGGCTTGGGACCGCTATAATGAAGGCTTGGGACCACTGTACTGAAGCAGGATAGTTTGTAGAAGTTATAACTCAGTACCAATACATAGTACTATAAATTACATATTTACAAATATATAAGAGAGGAGAAAAGGTGAAGCAGGGAGGGAAGCGGTTTAGGAGAAGATAGGAAAGCCAGAGAGGTGTGTGAGAGGTAGAAGGAGCACTAGGGTAAGAGAAGGGGTTTAGGGAAGATTGAAAAGCCAAGAAGTGCAGGTGAGAGGGAGGGTGCACAGAGGTTAGCGGAGGGGGTAATTACAGTTGCCTCACAGATTGGGGGGAGAAGATTTCTGTAGCTTTTTTAAACGGGAAGAGATGTACATGAAAGTAAACTATGTGGGAGAGTATTCCATTTTGAGGTGTTGAGAAAGAGAAGGCTGCTGCCAGTGGCTTTGCATACTTTGAGAAGGCTCAACAACAGGAGGTGGAGTAGCAAAGGGTCCTGGGGAAGGATTTAAGGTTATCAGACTGGAAAGTTTGGTGGGAAGGAAGGTGGGGAATTTGAACGTGGTACATAGCACAGGGAAGTCCATTCTGGCTTGAAGGATGGCCAGCCTAGGGACTTGAGAATGTCACAATGGTGTGCCCGAGCTAGTGCAGCTGTGAAGCAAGCTGTCCCGTGGTAGGGGCTGTTTGAGTTTGGCCAATGTGGTGGTCAGCTCTTGACTGAGTGAATTATGGGTGCATCATGAGTAAACCAGGGAGGAGGGTAGCCGAGGCAGTGGTCTTTCTAGCACAAGGGTAAGGTAAGGGAAGTGCAATGGAGGAGGCTGAGTTTCTGATTTGTAGTTTTAATAATGCTGTTTACATGTGTGCCAAAGGATAAGTGTTCTCGAGAGTCATACCCAGGTATTGGAATGATGCCACACCTTCTAAAGGCTGACCAGAGGATGTGTTGATAGTCAGAGGTGGCTGAGAGGTTAATTCAAAGGATGTATGGCAGAACAACATGGATTTCGCTTTCTTTATGTTCAGAACCAGCAGCTTCCTTTGAACCAGTCTTCCAGTTGTTGGAAGTTTTTTCCAAATCAGATTGAATAGAGGAAACATCTGTGCATTGCCGGTATAAGATGGCATCATCTTTGTAGAGCTGGATTGATGTCCCCAACACACACACAGTTTAGAGGCAAGTCTTAATAAAGATTGAGAAAGTAAGGGCCCAAGAATAGATCCTTGGGGACCCTGTCCGTGACTGGAGATAGTGAGGAGAGGGCAGCAGTCCATTTGACACATTGGAAATGGATAAATAGTTTGAGATTCAGGAGGGAGTTGGAATGGAGACCTGTTGATTGCAGCTTGAGATGAAAAGGAGTGGTAAACAAGGTCAAAGGCCTCGTGAGGTCAATGAAGACTGCTCCTGTGGCACTCAGTTTGACCCATGGCATGAAAATGTCAGAGGTGACCTTCAAAAGAGCAGATTCGGTCCTGTGAGATTTTCTGAAGCCATGTTGGTGTATTGTAAGGGCATTAGTCTGTTCAAGGAAAGAGTACAGCTGATTATACAGGAGTCTCTCCTGGATTTTTTGCGATAGGACACAGCATGGAAATAGGTCTATAATTCTCAATGAGGTTAGTTAGGCCCGATTTGCATAGGTACTACAGTGGCAGTTTTCTATTTGTCTGGGACAGAGTGTGTGAGGAAAGATTGATTAATCAACTGGGTGATCAGATAAGCCAGCGGGGGTTGGAACCAATCCTAAGGAATCTGGAGGCAGGGTGTCAGAGCCAGGAGAGCTATCGGGTTGAGACCCATTAAGAACTTAATGACTTCCTTCACGGAGTAAGTTTTATATGAAAGAAGAGGCAGTGAGCTTCGTGTAGGGAGATTGCAACACGGGTGGGTATTTGGGAGACCTACCTGTAAACGCCGAGGTTGGTGAAGAACAAATTTATTCCTGCAGCGATCTCGGAGGGCGAGGATAGTTCTAAACCTTCGAGATCATGACCTGGGGTTGTCTGCTCATTGCCCTTAAGGAGGGTGTTGATTTGCTTCCAGAAGCATTTAGGGTCACCAGGGTTACTTGCTTACAGGGACTGTAGATAGTTTTGCTTAGATTTGGGTATGTTACCTTTAGTATGCTCCGCAACTGCCGTAGGAATTCCAATCAGTATGGAGCCCTGTCTTTGTAGGATCACCATGCCTTGTCTCTGAGTGCATTAGAGCTAGAGCTCCTGGAAAGCCAGAGGGAGTGAATTTTGGCCCTTCTCAACTTGGGAAGGGGTATGGAGGTCAAGGGTTGAGGTGAAAGTGTTGATTACATTCTAGAGCCTGATTAATGTCAGGAAGTGTGGTGATAGGGGTCCAGTCAGTGGAAGCAAGGCTGTTCAGGAATTCAGTGGTGTTAAAGTATGGTAGGTCTCTGGATTTGAAGGTTTTAGGGGAGGAGAGGAAAGTTATTTATCCAGATACAGAAAGTCGGGGAGTGATTGCTTAACACATCAGGGAGGCCACCTGCAGCCCTGATGTGGGACTTGTTGTTAGTTGACAACCAGTCAAGTAGTGTGTGATTCCCTGATGTCATATTATGTCTAATTCATTGGTCTATAAGTTGTTCTAACTTGGCATCAGATATAGCTAACAGGTAAAGAGCATTTTAGACCATGCCAGTCAAGATTGAAGTCACCACAGATTATGGTGTCACTGTGATGGAGGGTGTCAAGACTGGCAAAGAGTTCTACTAAGGAGGTGGATGCAAGTTTAGGGGCAGGTAGATACACCCAATGGTTAACCGCTTGATTTGGCTGAGGGTGATCGAGATGAATAGGTGATCGATGTCAGGATTAATTTTATGTTGGACAGTTTGTTGACTGCCTGCCCAACTGGGTGTAAATCAGTACTCTCTTTATTTGCTGGGTCTGTCCTGATGGTAGGGGTAACCTAAGAGCAACTTCGTGAGATTGTATAGAAGGTTTTAGCCAGGACCTGCTAAACAAAGAACATCGGGCTTGTACTGCTGAGTACAGCTTAAGTTCATCTATTTTTCATCTGACGCTTTGATATTCATGTGGGCTGTCTTAAAGCCTTTATCTCAGTCCAGGTTGGACAGGAAGATTGGCAGTTGTGCTAAGCCTCTTGCAAGGTCCAGGGTTTAATTCAGTGTCGCCAGAAAGCAGGAGTAAACAAAGCTGGGAATGGATAACTGGTGGGCATATAAGCGGAGACTTATGCAGTTTCTAAATGATGCATAGTCATAGTTGTTTTGGCATGCAGGGCTAAGATAAGATATCAAGGTTATGGGTGCACTCATTAGAGGTGTGAGGTATGTCGTGATGGGGAGGCGAGAGACGAAAGAAGAAGAGCGAGAGCAGATGCCCTGTCCTTGTAATTTAAGCTATGTTGGAGATAGGCCAGAGGGAGTAGAGCAATAAAAATGTTTTGTCAGATGGAGGAGCATGATTGCTTGATTGTGGTGGTCAATGTTGAAAGGGCAGAGGAAAGGCTAGCAGGGATATTCAGCCTAGTCCTGAAAGAAAGCTGAGTTGAGAGGGTAGAAAGGTTGACAGGATTTTCACCCCGCTAGTGAAAGAGAGCTGAGTTAACACTGAAGCTGGGAGTGTAACCCAGAATAAGACCTAACAGGAGGAGAGAGTGGATATTTCTTTTATAGCTCTGTGTCCAGGAATTTTTTCTCTGTCTGTAGGGGTCAAGAGCTTAAGAGCTAGTGAAGTGTAGGGTACTCCCACACCGAGAGAGAGCAAGCTTAGATCCAGCTTTTAATGCTCAGTGTCCTAGGATTTGGCCCATTATCAGCTGGGACATGGGCTTAGGGATGAGTGTAGCTTAGACAATCCTACTGTGTTGCTCCCTAGTTATGGAAGCTGGCTAAGAAAATAGAGTTAGGGCCCTTAAGGGTATTTTTGTAACAAGTAGCAAGAATATTATCTAATAGAGCAGACATCCAGTAAAGTGGGTGGGCCAATGTGTATGTAAGGTGGTCTAGGGAGGGTGCGGGAGGGCCAAAACCCGTGGGTAGAACACAGGGGCAGGGCAGAGAGTATTGCAGGCTGCCAGGGACCTTCGCTGAGAAGCCTTGGAGAAACAGCCCCAGAGTGCCAGCATGTGCGGCAGCCAGTCAGAGCCTGGCTGCTGCTGAAAGCAGCCAATTGTCTTCTTCCTCCAGCAGCTGGAAGCCAGTCATTTCTCTGGCTTAGGAACCAGTTCCAAGGTGTGCCGATCTGGGGCTTGGAGCGGGGCAAGAGTCCCCTGGGAGGGCGATTGCAGTGGTCCGACTCAGTGGCTTCCTCCCGCTGGTCACCGAAGCCGCTGGCCAGACCCACTGCAGTCGCCAAGTCGGAACTGCGTCTCTTGTAGGTGATCAGCGCCATCGGGCAGAGCTTGACTTTTGCTGAGCCAGAGCCTGGCTCCCAGTGGGCAGGGTGGAGGTTCTCTCCTCCTTTGCTCAGTCATTTCAGGTGGGCAACTGTGCTCTGCCCAGGACTTTTTTCACAGAGAGGGTTGTGGATGCATGGAACAGCCTTCCTGAGGAGGTTGTGGAGTCGGAACAGTGGGAGAATTCCAAGAATGCATGGACAGACATAAGGCAATTCTAGTATGGGGTAGGAGGAAGTAAGCTGTTGGTTAACTAGAATCTGCAGCTTATCCATCAAGTAGTGAAATGGGCAGACTGGGTGGGCCAAGTGGTCCTTATCTGCCATTAATTCTATGTTTCTATGTTACTTCTGTACTTTATGGGTTACCTGGTGGTCTGCGCCAGTGTGGTCTAATGGGATGTTTGAGTACGCACTCCTGCAATAGGAGCTGGTCAGCCAGTTGTCTCAGTGCAAGGGTTACTTTGACCATCTGGTCACTGTGACCCAGAAGATGTGGGACGCCCAGTGGTGGTTAGTCCCAGAGCAACTGTAGGAAGGGATCCCGCTTGTCCGCCTGAGCCAATGGTCATCCTGACAACCGACGCCTCTCACAGGCTGGGGTGCCTATCTGGGGAACACAGAGTCCACGGGCTCTGGACCCCCGAGAATCCCAATGTCCCATCAAGCTGTTGGAGCTCTGAGCAATCTCGGCTGGCACTTACTGCATTGGCTCGCACATCAGGGGTCAGGTGGTCCAAGTCCAGATGGACAACACCCTGACTATGTACTGCCTCAACAAACAGGGTGGGACACACTCCCTGCCTTTGTGCAAGGAAGCTCTGCATGTATGGACCCTTGTGACAGCATGGAGGCCGATCTCCTAGCCATCCATGTGGCAGGGGCCTCCAATCAGCTGGGCGGATGCTGTCAGCCAGGTGGGTGATGCATTGCACGAGTGGTGTTTTCACCCAGAGGTAGTACAGTCTGTTCTCCCAGTGGAGCACCCCTCAGGTGGACCTCTTTGCCTCCTGGGAGAAAACAGAGCTGCGGCTGTGATGTGCTCGCACCTCAACAGGGCTTGCTGCAGGGGATGCCTTCTTGAGGCCTTGGACTCAAGGCCTGTTCTATGCCTTCCCTCCTCTACCCTTGAGTCACAGTGCTGCTCAAGGTCAGGGGAGACAAGGCACGGGTGATCCTGAGGGCTCCAGACTGGCCAACGCCCAGTTTTGGTACCTCATCTCCTCAACCTCAGCAGCAGGCTCCCGAGGCATCTTTCTCTGCCCAGACATTGCTTTCCATCATTCAGGGAAGGTACCCACCTGACCTTCAATCCCTGCACTTAACAGCCTGGTTCCTGAGCAGCAAGAGTTACTGGCTTAGGGTCTTTCCGAAGATGTCCTCACTGTCGTGGAGACATTTAGAAAGGAAACTACCAGAAAATGCTATGCCTTCAAATGGAAGAGATTCTTCATTTGGTGTCAGGGCAAGGGTTGGACCCTTTGACCTGTCCGTGGCTAATATTTTGGATCATGTGCTGTCCCTCTCCAAATCAGTCCTTCAGTCAGTGACCCTTAAGGTGCATCTAGTAGTCATCTCTGCTTACTGGTGGAGGCCCGTCAGCAGTTGGTGCACAGGAAAAGGTGGTCGGGTGCTTTTTCTAAGTCCTAGATCACATTTCCTCTGGTGCATGAAGCATCACCACCTTGGGATTTGCTGCTGGTCTTGGCAAAGCTCATGGGCAAGCTATTCAAGTTCAAGTTTATTGCAGGAAAACTCCATTGAGCAAGTTCTTCACAAGAGGTCCTGAGGCATGTACACTGATGAGGAACATGCATAAATAAAAATACTTGATAGAACAATAGTATAACATGTATTCATGTGTACACTTAGTACAAGCAGGATATTACATAAAAGGATACGACATCGGATGACAATCGATAGTGAGAAGACACATGGTACATAGTGTGAAACACTTCAGGGTAGCATGCTAGCAGTAAAGGCAGGGTAACTGGTGTTTGCAATAAATAAATTTAGTATATTGAGCAGTGGCAGGAATATAGGGTAAACAAAGTATTCGAGGCTTGGAAAAGTGAGAGAAGCAATATATATGTAGAGAGAGCCAAGAATAGGACGGGAAGGGGCTGGTGTGGGATGCTTGCAATAGTGGTAACAGCCTGAAGTCAGAAAGCAAGACAATGTAATAGTGTCTTGGTTAAATGATGGTCACGAACATTAAGTAAGTAGCATGCATAAGAGCGATAAAGGTCTTACATAAATGTGTAAGGCACACATAGGGAAATGGGAAGGGGCTTAATAACAGTTGCATAATAACAGTTGCACATTCGAACCGATGCACAAGTGTGAGATGTCTCACCTGTCTTGGAAGACCGTCGTGCCTTGCTGCTATCACATCAGCCAGAAAGATCAGTGAGCTCCAGGCGCACTCGGTGAGTCTCCTTACATGGTCTTCCACCGGCCAAGGTTGTCCTGCGCCCAACCCAAGTTCCTCCTGAAGGATGGGTACGAAGTCACTTTAATCAGGTGATTAATCTCTGGTGTATTTTACCAGTCACACCGGAGGCCGAGTACAGGCTCCATACTCTGGACCTGAGGTGAGCGCCTGCTCATTACAGAGGAGTACCCGGCTGGAGTTCGGGAGAGGTTCACCAGCTGTTTGTCACCTATGGTGAAGCCGCATCTGGTAGACCTGCAGCCAAGTGGATGATTGGCAGGTGGAATGTATCCTGCATCAATCTCGGCTATAGGTTGGTGGGTAGGAGCCTCCTGGAGAGCTAAGGGCTATTTCACCCATCATACCGCCAAGGCCCAGGGATGTCCCTATCCAGGAAATCTGCAGGGCTGCCACCTGGAGGTCAGCATGCACCTTCATTTTCCATTACCACATTAACCTTGAGTAATGCCTGGCTGCTGGGTTTGGGGCCTCAGTTCTCCAATCTCTTTTCCCAAGTAGGTGTGCGCCTTGCCTACCTGCTCCTGGAGAACTGCTAGGAATCTGCCAAGCAGTGTGGATAGAACATCATATCCACATCCCTAGAAAACAGGTTACTTTACCTGTGACAGTAGATCTTCTACGGACTGGTCTCTTGCAGTAAGTCATTACTCATGGGAGTCGCCACCAGGTGGAGTTGTCACATGGCAGCTTCTTCCAGCAGTCCCTGGGCACCGCTTTGTTGATTTTTCCCACTGGCTTCAGCTGACACAGCAGCTTGCTCCATCTTCTGTGTTGCAGTCTTCATGGAACCTGAACCTGATTTTACTTATCTGTCCTGGGCCTGTGGCTTGCCCAGGCCCCGGTTCTTTTCTTCCTTCTAAGTTTTGGGCCGGGCCTGTGCTCATCACAGTACCTCTGGCTGTCCTTGTTTATATGCAGGCCTGTGTTCAATCACAGTGCCCTGCTGCTGCTTGGCTCCAGCTGGGTCAGTGACCCCTTCCATGGCTGACAAGGCAGCCCTTCTGAGGCAGGGCCTGGGGGCCTGTCTTAAGGGTACCCCAGATAGGAGTTCTTCCCAGCATCGGAGGGAGCAGGACTCACATTCTTACTGATCCTCTCCGTCGTTGGTGGCTCCTCTGCCGTTGACTGGGTGGCCTGCATCGAAGGGAGCAAACCTCGTGCTCCCCACACCCTTCCGATCCTCTCCATTGTCGGAGGCTCCTCCACAGTTGACGGCGCTGCCTGTGTCGACAGGGTTCCCCATCGATGAAGCATTCATTGCTTCCTCTCTCATTGGACGGACTTTCCCCATTGCCAGAGCACTTACTTGGGCATGTCTCGTCAACTGGCACAGTTCCCCTGTGACTGACATGTCCCTTGTGGATGGGGCACCCCTCCATCGACAGAGCTTGTCGATGGAGCACTCGCCAATGGGAGGATTTCCCATTGATGGAGCATTTCTCATCGACAAGATGACTTCCTCCATCAATGGAGTATTCCTCATCGACGGGAGTCTACTGCGTGCTTCCTCATTGATGGGGCTGCTTCCTCCATTGATTGCACCTCCTGGCTTTCCGCCTCCTCATGGTGCGGCCTTCGAGAGTGCTCTGTACCGCGCCTTTCCACACCGTGGCATGCACTTGTCTCCCGCTCAGCCCTAGCATAGGCACTGGCTGCGGCCAGTTGGGGTTCACCCCTCTCGCCCAGTCCGCAGCCGATCCTTTTTGGTGCCCACTGCCGGTGCCTGCCCTGGTTTCCTTGCCCCTCCTCCTGTGCTGCCCTGGTGGCATGGGATGCCACCTGCTGGGGCCACCAGTGGCTGCCCCTGTGTTGCCTCACCCTCCTTGAGCATCGCCTCTTGGCGCCCACCTTTCATTGACTTCCTCCTTCTCGGTGCTGGGCATTGCCCGCATCATCATGGAGGTCCTCTGTTTCTGGATCACGGCCCAGTCTCAGGCTCTCCTATGGGTGCCCTGCCATGCTGCTTGCCCTCACCCTTTGGTGCAGATCCTGGATGTCTTTTGCTTCCCTGATGGGGACTCAGATTTCCTCGCTAGGACCTCACCACCTACCTTGGCATGCCTGAGGGGCCTGTCCTGGTCATCCTTCCCATGATTCCAGCAGATGCCAGCACCATGCCTCTGGCGTGGCGCTGCCCTGCTTCTGCTGTGCCCACCCCATGGGCCTGCCCAGCTTTCGCCCCCCCAGTCCACTTCTTGTTGTCCGCCACCTCTGTGGCTGACTCTGTGGTCACAGGCATCTCACAGTTGATCGCCCAGCCTTGCTATTCTAGCATGGTGCCGCCAGATGGGGAGTCCCGCACATTGCTCTTCTTGGCAAGGAGGACGATGCCTCTAGTGTCTTTACAGTTGCATGCTCTTAATTATTTGGGCTGCATGGCCTGCTTTCTGTGTTTTGGGTGCCTCGGCAGCTGATGCATTGTCCTCCTTGTCACCCTCACAGGCCTCGCACAGGTTGCCCAGCCGGTGGTCACCCTGCCTCTCTTGCCAGTCACCTTCTCCGGGCGGGCTATGATGGGGTTGATAACGCTGCTTGCCTGTCCACCACTGGTGTCTCGCTATGACACCATGCCTGCCTTCAGGTGTTGGGTTTAGCCCTGATGTTCAGTTGTCAGTGGCTGATGCTTCGTTCTGGATTCTCTCCAGGCGCATGCCTTGGGCCATGCCCCTGTGGTCTGTCCAGGGCCTGTATCGTGGTGCACCGCGAGACCCGCTCCTGCGGGCATGCCTCTCTGTGTTCCCAGGCCTCATTCCGGGGTATGCCTCTCATGGCTGCGGTCAGGCTTCTTGGGGCTCTGCCCTTTGGCCCTTCCACCCATGCCCATCCCCGACCTTAGCCTCTCCATTGGCCTTTCCCCGTCGTCCTCATGCAGACCTCGGAGGCATCAGGGCTCCATCTGCCTACTTTGGAGGCTTGCTCCCATTGCCGGACTTGCTGTTTCACCTGGATTTCTTGGGAACCTCTGCTACTCTCCCTTGGGGGCCCTTCAATGTCCCTTGCTTTGGGATGACCACTGCCCCTATGCTTAGCACTACTGGATTGTCTGCATGCCGTGTCCTCATGACCACTGCCTCATCAGGATGTTTTGTTGTGCTTGACCTCCTGCGGTTTTGCTTTTCCGCCTCGTCAGGCTCCGCCTGTCTCTCAGACTTTGGATGCCCTGGGGCACTTGCTGCACGCCATTGCCTTTTGCACCCTGCTTGGCAGGTTGTATCATTGGCATGGCCCTGTTCATTCTCTGCCTTTGGGATCACTTACTTTCCTCACTACCTCGGGAGTGGCTTGTGTTTACTTGCCTTTGACTCAGTGACGCCGTCCCTTGTCCAGGCTCACACGGGTGTCCTTCACATATGTCTGTGGCTCCTCCATGGTTTTCGCCTGCAGTGTGCTCGCCTCTGTTCCTGTTCTCTGGAACGGTCCTCTTTGTTTTCCTTGTTCCGCTCTCGTGCCCAGCTTCAGGCTTTCTTAATCCTCCCTTGTGGATCTTACTGCTTGGTAATCTCCATAGGTAATAACTTGCTGTAACAGACCAGTCCGTAGAAGATAGTGCAATTATAAGAACTTACCATAACAGTAGATCTTGCAGGACGCTCTCTTGCAGAGTATGTTCCCACCCTCCCCCCTGCCATTTTTTGTTTTTTCTCGGAGTCTTTGCAAGTCAGGATGTGGGGTTGGGACTGTTCGTCCCCGGTTTACCTCGTCCTTGCCATATGTGCTGAACTGACAGTGAACAAAGGGTATTTGGGGCCTTCACTTATACTCCATCGCGAAGTCATATCGTGGGCGGCCCTGTACAGGACTGCTGGAGGAAGCTGCCGTGTGACAGCTCCACCTGGTGGCGACTCCATAAGTAATGAATGACTGCAAGAGACACGTCCTGGAAGATCTACTGTTATGGTAAGTTCTTGCATAACTGCACTTAAGTGGTATATGTTGTTCATCCACACGGACCCACCCGCCTCCCCTGGCCTTGCGCACATACCGAGCTTCCAGCAGGTAAGGTCTGGCATCATGAGGTGGGGGTCGAGAGTTACCACCCGGTGGGTGGAGGAGCCAGCTTGAAGATATTCCAACTGTTCTTAAAGGGAAGGCAACTGCCATGAAGTGTGGATGAGCATCACATACCATTCCTAGAACTACTGTTACAGGTGAGTATCCTGTTTTTCTGTCCATTATACGCCTCACGCTTAAAACTGCTGCCTACGAAAACATAGAATGCCTAGTAAGTTGTACATTGTGTCTAGCACTGTTTATGTCTGTAACATGCTCACTTGCCATTAGAAGGTTTGCCTTGACAGGATACAGTTGTAAACAAGTTCTGCTCATAAGGTTTTTGTCTTGAATAAAAGTGAATTAAATTCTCTCCATTCCTGCTGCCACCTTGTTTCCATGTGTTGTCTACACAAAGCACCCCAGACAAAAGAGTAGGCTGTCAATTTTGGGCCTTGGGACTGTCACCCATGTCCCCCACATGAGAGGGAGAAGGGGTCTATACTCACTTCTTCATAGTCCCAAAAGGAAGGGAGGAGGGTCTTCAGACAGGTCTGTGGCCTAAGACATTAAAAACCAGTATGTGCATCAGAAAGAGTTCAAGATTGAGACCATGAGGACTATCATCTAAGAGTTCAGCTAAAGGAGTTCCTACATGTTATAGAACCATAGAAACATAGACAGTGATGGCAGAAAAGACCAAAGACTTCAACGAGGCATATCTGCTTTTCCCAAATTAGGTAGCCAAACAAAAGTCCTTAGGTATACAGTGAGTTGGGATAATTTCCAATATTCAGTGCTCCTGTTCAGACTGTCCTCACTTGAAAGGGATTCTCAAAGTTAATTTATTTATATATTTATTTAGCTTTTGTTGACCGGTAAGTGCACTAGACAAATCCTGCCTATTTTCAGGCACGACCGGGGAGGGGATACAGATGAATGTCAACTGACCTTGAACCAGATTAAGCTGTTGGTGGTATTTTTAGTGAATGAGGGAATTTGGCCAGGACACTGGGGAAATTCCTGCTCTCTTTTCGATAAGTGCCATGGGATCTTTAACAACCACCTGAACTACCACCAATCCAGGCAGATGGGACCTCGGTTTAACGTCTCATCTGAAAGACGGCACCTCAGGTACAGCACCCTCTCATGCTGCACTACAGTGTCAGTACTGGGATATTAACCCAAGTGCCAGATGGAACTGAACCCACAACCCTCTGATCTCCGCCTCAGAGGCGAGTGTGCAAACTTTACTTGAGCTACTGCATGTCGTAGTGGTAGTGCTGGCAGCACATCTTAGCTTGGTCAACTGATGCCCACCGATAGAATCAGGATCTATACTGCTGGAACACTTTTAAAGGAGATAGAGAGGGTGTGCTGTGGTGGTCTGATGACAAAGGATGAACCCAAGGCAGCATTACCACCATATCTCAGCGGATCATTTTCCCAGTTTTCTGTGCCCACCTACCTCCCCTTTGAGCTTGCATGTGCACACAGTAAAATCTGGAGGAAAAGAAACAAACTATTTTTGTGTATAGTTTAGAAAGGTTTTACGAATCTACTCTGACTAGTGGCTCCTACCTGTCATCGATTTTGCCATGGACCAGAAGAAAAGCAACGCTCAACAGGTGTATCCTTTGCAGGCAAAAATATTTACCAAGGACACTGCACCAGTGTGTACTGCCTAGGCTCAAACAGTAAAGTGGTGCATTGTTCTAGACCATGCACCCTTCATTCCTTGATGAACACAGGGTGTGGCTTCTACAAGATAGACCTCAGGGGCATTAGCTGTCTGAGGTTGTAGGGGTGGGCTGTGCAGTTATAGGCTTTGGAAGAGGAGCAGCAGCACTGGGGCCCCTCCTGGCGCTGGAACTGCTTTCGGCAAAGGAACACGCCACCCTGGTACTGGTAACTCCTCAGGACAATGAAGAATTTTGAAACTTTCTTCTGTTCTTCATACTTTGAGGGATGAATCTGACCCTTACTGTCGAAAGCACAAGAAGAAAATCTGCTATCAATTATGAAAATTTAAACAGTAGCGGGACTATCCTCTTCCATATGGTCAAGGGTTTCCATGACTGTTCTTTGATGGATGGTGCTTCTATCAGCCTGCCAGTGGAGATTCTATGGGAGCAGTTGACCGACTCTCTGAGCGTTGAGCCCATCAAGGAGTCTGTCTGACTTTAGTCGGGGAACGACTCTTGTTCAGACATTGGTGCTGCCTGAAGCCTTGCCCAAGAATAGATCAGGCTTGACTGTGCCTTCAGTCTGGGCTCATCTGCTGCAACCTCCAGCTGGGTTTGAATTTATGCAAGTGGTATACAAAGAGCCATAGAAGGCTCTTGATCTTGGTGCTGCCACCAACATTGCTGGCTGTGCTTACATCAGACTTGTCGCCTGACTCCTACCATCAATGCTGAGTGCATCACAAATGGGAGAAGGTGGTGTAGCAGCAGTAGGCATTGGATGCAGTAGCTGAGGCCATAGTCGACCTGTCCTGGCACGTAGCTGTCTCTTCTGACACCAGCCCTGATACAGTGCCCTGTAGCCCTCCCTTTGCTCTGCTGGTATCAGTTACCTATTCAGCTGGAGCCACATCCGCAGTAACAATGATAAGGGCATTCCATAAATGGAGAAGAGGTCTGAGTCTGGAGTGACTGACCTTTTGGTGGTTGTCACCCTTGTAGAGAGTTATACATAAACCCTGTTGTTGGTTGACATGCCTCTATCCAGACTTTGAGTTCTCGTCCATACTGTTGACCCCATGTTAATGGGAGGGTGACTGGCCAGCCACTCCACTGTGGTGGATCAGGCTTTGTTTTCAGCTCTAAGAAAAAGCAGACAGAGTCAATGCACTCAAAAAATGCAATTTATAACTTATTTGCTGCACTCAGAAAACAAGTAAAAATAAAGTGCAAGTACTTTCAGACATGTAGTCACTTGATGCAGGTTACATGCCACTGAACATGAACTGTCTTGTTACTGCTAACTCCTTATTTATCGAGGTTCACTACCTGTACTTCAGCCCTACTGTCACCTCTTGTTTTCAGCTCTGCTGTACCATACTGTATGTCCATGACTTTGGACACTCCATTGAATGAGGTCCAGAAGTGGTAAACTTGCACCCTGATGCATATTCTTAAGAAGGATTCATCACTTTATGTAGCATTCCATAGTGCCCAGGCCATTCTGGGCCCAGAGCTCAATGTCTGGCAGCACCCAGCCCTGTGCCATCCTCCTTCACACCGTATGGACCTCAAGTATGCTGTTCTTGTGGGTAGTCTGTTTGGATTTTCAGTACATCTGTCACCTCATGGGTGGTCTGTTTTGGTTTTCAGTACATCTGTCACCTGAGGGACTTGTGGCAGTTGTGGTCTTCCGCAAGGCTAAGATGTATGGCTAGTTGCATAAGCCACCACACAAGGAGTCTAAGGAAGCATGATCTTCTAGGCCACAATGTCTAAGTTCCTTTGTCTTTGGGCACCTACCAAACTAGCTATGCAGCTTTGTTGGTCATGTTTCACTATGAGCTCTTTGAGTGACTCTTTGCCTTTCGTGAAACTGCTCCCTGCTGACAGCCAGCAAGATGAGAGCTATTTTGGAGGAGGTTGTTCAGCCAGAAACTGCTTGGCTTCCCCATCCAGTTGCCAGCCTTCCACAGTTTACAGCAAGCCACAGGGGCTGCTTCAACAGAAAAAAAAAAGAAGTCACAGGAGTATCTGGCACCATGGAATGAGCAGGTGCTAATATAATGAAGTTGACATACTGGCACACAAAGAGAAGCACTCTACCATATAATATTTGGGTCCCCTGATGAAGAGTTCGGAAGACACGAGCTGGAGTATTGTGCTGCGGGTTCTGCTTTGCTCCCGACACCTGGCTTTGCATTTTAATTTGCTCACTATTATATGGCTGAGTGCTTCCTTTTGTGTACCTGTATGCTGCTTCAACACAGGGACCGTTTTCCTGTCCGGTTAGAGTGCCAAGTGCTTGCTCCAGTGGCCGGTCTTAACTCACCTAGACATTTGATTTCACTTCTATCTCCTCCCAATGCTCCTCAGTCAGCACACAGCTGCCTGCCTGTCCGACAACCCAAGCCATGAGGAGGTCACCACGCTGTAGGGGTCATTGAGTCAAAGCTGTTTGCCCCCATCCACTGCCAGCCTCAGCAGCTTCCAGCAAGCAGCTGGGGTTGCGGCCAGCAAAGAATGTTTATCCTACCCAATTAGAGTGCCAACCAAGTGCTCACTCCGGAGGCAGGACTTAATCCATCTGACTGCTGATTTCACCACTCCCCTCCCCAAGCTCCTCAGTCACCAGCCAGCTGCCTTCTCCTGCTAGATGACCCAAGCCACAAGAAGGTCACTATCTTGCAGGGAATCATTGAGCCAGATGCTACTTGGTTCCTGCATCCAGTTGTCAGCATCAGCAGTTTACAGCAAGCAGAGGGGCTGCTTCAACAGAGACTGTTTTTCACTTCCAGTGACATCAGCAATGAGACAGCAGCTTAGATCTTCTCCCGCTAAGCCCTGAGATCAATCTGTTGACATCCATTGCAAAATACCATGCAATCAACTGCAAAATGTACAAGGTCCCGAAGGCTTTAGCACTAAGAATGTACATCGTCAGTACAAAAATTACAACAGATGCTGCAACTAGAAAAACTGACCGCAATGTCTGAGCCCGTGAAGATGAGACCCAAATGGTGCTGATGACCCATCCAAGGAGGAGCGTGACAACTCCTGACATCGATACTTCAAACTGCCAAAACTGTGTCTAAAATAGATTCCACTTTGACTGAACTGAAAGTGGACATCAGTAAAATTGAGCATCGGGCTGATCAATCCGAACTGGGACTATCAAATGTTGCAGATCAAGCCAACAGACACAATAGGCTTCTGCTGTTCCTACTGGCCAGGGAAGGGAGCTGATGAGCAGGCTAGACGACTTTGAAGGCAGGAGCAATCATCAAAATATCAGGGTACATGGAGTATCAGAGGGTCTGGAGTCTGGATCGCAGGACATGATTTCATGGACATGATTTCGGTCCTTCAAAAATCCTCAGAAAATCCTTAAACCTGCCACCCAAATTTGATCTTGCAATGGACAGAGCCCACCGCCTTCTGGTACAGCGCCCAATAACCCAGGTGCTCACCCCGATCGATTATTGCCAAAATAACATCTACAATATAAAAGAAGAGATCCTCCGGAGAGCCTGGAGAATGCAGGTGATTTCTTCAAGAACATCGCATCTCTATCGATAATGACTACACCACAACAGTACAAGAGAACAGACATACCATGCGGCCAATACTGAAACAGCTGAGAGCCCAAAATGTAAAGGCACAAATTCTTTATCCGGCTACTAACAGTTGAAACGGGATAGGCATCAACATTTATGAGGACCTGGTAGCAGCAGCCCAGTTCCTGAAGGGCATGGGTATTGCTGTCCCCAACTAGTCAAAGAATGATTAGAGAAGGAATTGTTGCAGGCAGCCTGGCGGTGGTGCGAAAAGGAGCACCGAAACAACAGCATACTAAATCAGCATAAGCCACCACACTGACAGCGGACCTCTGTACCACACTAAAAGTATGCATCCCTGTGCTTATTGGTGGCATTACTGACGAGGGCAATCGGGAAGTACAGAACTTTAGAGAGGAGATGGAAATGGACACAAGGCCCTGACCAATGATTTGGCAAGTAATAGACCTTGGGAAACGTGATGAACCTTGTGTTCCCCTTTTTCCTGTGTAACCGGTGAGGCCTGGAAGGCAGATTAAAAAAATTTTCTTTCTGACACTGCTGCCCTCACAATAGTGAGAGCTGGCTCAGGCATTCGCCGAGAGGTGGGGGTGGGAGCATGCTCTGATACAGAGTCTGCCTCGAATGAAACTGAGACATTCGGGATTCTATGGGCATGATCTAAGGACCCTGGGTGCTTGTTCCGAGACTTTGAACAGGACTCATGCAGGGCAAGGACCCCATAATAACACATATGAAGGTGAACTGGCTGGGAAATACAGAGTGCTCTTTCTTGGGGGATTAGAAAATTAACAAGTCTCACTATTTTTGTCCTGCAGAGTGTTACGGTAATCTGTGTTTCAAACAACATGAAGTCTTGCTGTATTCTGACAATATGCAGTTAGCCCCAGCACTTGAACTGCTCCATAGAGGAAAGAGTTAGCTCTGTGCAAGAGCATAGAACGTTGAGCTTGAGCTCGGGTTCAAACCTCTGTCTGCTGCACTTCCAAGTGTAACTGTCAGATTCTTTACTCTGCCTAACTGAACAGTCACTCGGAGATCTCTCCTCGCTTTCGGTTCGGTACAAGTAAAATGTTGGTTTTACTCTGTTTTTTCTGCTTATTCCTTCACTTCAGATCCCTGTCTGTGGTACAGTAAGTGTGTAGGTAGTGGACTGATTGTTTAAAGTTGTGCGTTTGTGTGGAAATTGTAAAAAAAAAAAAATATTTTTATCGGTTCGGTTGAACCGATTGTCCGCTTTATTTGAATTGTGGGTTAGTGTGAGGTACTGCGTATTTATCGTTCTACAAAAACATATGTTTTAATGTTTTTTCCAATACCTGTAACATGGTTAGGAACCAACAAGGGAATCTTGCCTGGCTGAGCGGTAGTAAAGGGGTAAGTTTTTGGCGTCTGAGAAACCCAGAAGAAAAAAACCCACTGGGGTTCAGCACTAGTGTGTGTGGGGATGCCTTTGCTAAGGCTGATCCCCACACCACCTGTAGCTTACTGGCCTCGGGTTTGACCATCTCAATTCAGAGTGCCAAATCTGTAAAAATTTTCCTAGGGCCACCCTAGATAAAGATTGGGCAGCCTTAGGGAAAAGGAGGCAGAAGTCCACTGACCTGGATGGCCAGCCTGGTTCTAGCTGACCGAACCTGAGGGAGTACCCTCTGACCAGGGTGATACTCCTTCAGGCAAATGAGAGCCGATCCCGGAAGGATCAGTTCTGGCAAAAGAAAAAGAAAGACAAATCGGCTGGTTCAGATCCAGAACCGCATCATCCAACTGCCGAATAAAGTGCCAGGGCGATTAGTATTGTGGAATTGTCTGTCCGTTACGACTGATACGGTGCCATCAGGTAGGCATTTGGTCTGGCCGGTTCCTCCGGTTCTGATTATTCCCTGAACAGTATTATGAACCGGACCTGAGGGGATGAAGATTATGATGATGACAACGATGATAATGATGGTATAGAAGGTTTGAAGAGCCCATAGAACTGGACATCTTCGCAGACAGACCTTCTGGTGTTTCCTCCTAGGCTTTCTGAGTCCCTTCCTCTTATGTTCTACAAAACAGTGGCAGAAACCCTCCAGCTCCCTTGGTTGAAGCTGTTGAGGAACAAGAGGAACCTGACTATGTGGAGATGATGGACATCCCAGTCCAAGAGACTGTCTATTCCCTCCATATATCTTTTGGGAAACAGACACAAAGACTGCTTAAGACACCAAATTCTTTACGCCCTGTGGAAAACGAATGGACAAGAGGTATATGCTGTTAGGCTCAGGTACTGGATTTCTTGTACCAGCAATGCAGCTATGTTAGTTGTGCAGCCTGTAATAAGGCTAGCATACCATTGGCTTCACACCCCCAGATAAGGATTCCAGGAAGATAGATGCCATGGCTAAAAAACAGTATTTGACATCCTCTTGGGACCTGTAGGGCTAACTACATGGCCTATACAGCCAGATACCAGAAGTCCAGATGGATACTGTTCTGGAACTGCCTAAACAGGCTTCCACCCAGCAGCCAAGGAGCTGGGGAGGTGGCTGCTGATGGGATAGAGGCATCAAAGATCCAGTTTCATGCTGCTGTGGACTCCAGTGATGTATCATCACGAGTCATGACTACATCTGTGGCTCTTGGAGACTGGCTTGGCTCAGATGTACTAGCTTTACAGGACACCCAGGCTAAGGCCATGGATTTCACTGTGGTGGATAATTCTCTGTTTGGGGAGCAGACTGAGAATTATATGAAGAAAATGGATGAATACAAGACCACCTATAGGAGTGCACAGGCCAAGGAAAGGCAAGCAACCTCAAAAGCAGCAATCTAGGGGCAGGGGCAGGCTTTTTACAGGGCTTTCTGCCAGGCACAGGCCTCCTCCCTTTCCTCAGAGGGATTCTTCAGAGGGAGAGGCAGAAGGGGATGAGCAGGACTGCATCCTCCTCTCAGTCCAATGTTCCTGCCAAGCAGACACCCTGATGTGTCAGCCCGGCCGACTCCCCTCCCCACCCCAGTAAGAGGCTGGCTGGCTACTACTTCCAGGCCTAGAAGTCTGTTTCTCAGACAAGTGGGTCCTGGAGGTAGATGGGACTGACACTCCGCTCAAAAGATTCCCAAAGCTGAGGGTCAGGTCTTTTCTACCTACAAACATCTCCTCAAACCATTGCCCTAGAGGCAGAGGTTTCCTCTCAACTGGCTCTCAGAGCTGTAGAGAAGAGAGTTCTCCGGTACACATGGGCAAAGGTCTGTATTCCAGATACTTCCTTATCCCGAAAAAGGCAGGGGAGTGGCGACCCATCCAAGATCTAAGACACCTAAACAAGCACCTACTAAAGCCAAAATTCAAAATGGTGACTCTGGGAATAATTCTTCCTCTCTGAGGCCAGGGATTGGCTAGCCTCCTGGACGCCAAGGATGCCTACTCACATTCCCATCAGGTGCTCCCACAGAAAATACCTCATAGGTTCGAATTGCCTTCAGGCCATTATCAGTTCAGAGCAATGCCCTTCGGCTAACATCAGCACCAAGGGTATTCATAAAATGCCTAGCAGTAGTTGTGGCCTTCCTAAAGAAACAAACATCTCCATATTCCCATACCTGGACGACTGGCTCATTATGGGGTAGTCTCCAGACCAAGTCGTGTCAGACCCACAAGTGATTCAGCAGCATTGCTCACTTCAGGATTCCTCCTCAGTCTTCCAAAATCAGTTCTCGAACCAGTGCAACTCCTGACCTTCATAGAGGCAGAGTTGGACACTGTCCAAGCAAGAGCCTCTTCCTCTAGCTAGGTAAAGGCCCTCACAGACCTGGTTTTTCCTTGCCTTCTGGTCTCGACCAGCAAGGCATTTTCTTCAACTCCTGGGCCACATGGCAGCCTCCACTGCAGTGGTACAAGGTGCCAGATTTCAGATGAGGGACATTCAGATCCACTTGAGGGCCTTTGGTCCCAGAAAAAGACCTCTAACCAAACTAATTCCAGTGACTCAGACTGTGATCCAAGCTCTCCAGTTGTGGTTGGACCAGAACAACTTCAAACAAGGAGTCCCATTCATCACCTAGTCTCATTCTGTGGTTCTCACCACAGATGCCTCTCTCCTGGGATGGGCAGGACAGGGAGTGTGGTCCCCCAGGAGTCTCTATCACATCAATCTCCTAGAGCTCAGGGCCATCTACCTGGCTCTGCAAGTCTTCTCAGAATCAATACAGAACAAGGTGGTTCAGGTCAGAACGACAACACCACCACCATGTGGTACATCAACAAGTAGGGAAGCCTCGGTCTATGACCTTGTGCATGAAAACCATGAAATTATGGTCCCTGGCTTATTCTCTACAGACTTCTCTGGTAGCAGTCCACCTTTGGGGAAGGACAATGTGCTAGCAGATGCTTTGAGTAGGATTTCTCAGGGCATCACGAGTGGTCCTTGGACCCCTTAGTGTTGAAGGTGATATTTTCAGGTAGGCACGCCAGAAATAGACCTCTTCGCAGCCCCAGACAATCACAAACTTCCTTTCTTTTGTTGCAGACCCCAGTATTGGGCCCAGTCCCCTGGATGCTCTACTTTGGATTGGCAGAGGACATTTCTGTATGCCTTTTTCTATTATTCAAGTTCTGGTCAAAATAAGGTCACAATCTTGCAAAGTGATCCTGATTGCTCCAGACTGGGCCAGACAGCCTTGGTAACCTCTATTACTGTCCATGGCAGTCCATCTCCTTAGTACTTCCCGAGAATCACAATCTGCTAACCTCCTCTCAGGGCAGAATTTGGTACCCCAACCTTCGGCTCTCAACCTCAAGGCATGTCTCTTGAAGACCTAGAATATGCAAGTCTGAATTTGTCTCAAGGGTTCTGGACATTCTCAAGGCCTCTCAAAACCTGCCACCAGAAAACTTATAATTCCAAATGGAAAAGATTCAGCATTTGGTGTCCAATAAGCACATATCCCAGATTCTGCTGACTTGGCTACAGTTCTGGATTATATGGTTCATCTTAATGGCTTAGGCCCCAGACTAGCTACCCTCAAAGTACACTTACATAGAAACATAGAATTTGACGGCAGATAAGACCACTTGGCCCACCTAGTCTGCCCATTTTCTTACCTGATGGATAGCTGCGGATCCTAGTTAACCAACAGCCTACTTCCTCCTCCCACCACTAGGACTGCCTTATGTCAATCCCATGCATGTACCTTTCCAACTGATGGAGAGCAGGTCTGGGTGAACAGGAAATGCCTCAGGATCCTGCTGTTGAGGCTGATGAGATCAGGGTACCAGAACTGGCAAGGCCAGTCCGGAGCCACCAGGATCATCCGTGGCTTGTCCCTTCTCCTTAGCAACACCATGTGGATCAAGGGAAACAGAAGGAAGGAAGGCATAGCAGAGGCGAGGGGTCCGGGGCCTCGAGAAGGTATCTCCAGCAGCATTCTCTGATGAAGGGTGGACACAGAACAGCCTCAGCTTTATGTTCTCCTGGAGACAAACAGATCCACCAGAGGGGTGCCCCGTAGAAGAACAGGCTGTGTACCACCTCTGGGTGGAGAGACCAGTCGTGAGATGCCTCACCACATAGCTGAGGGCACCCGCCAGCTGGTTGGAGACACCAGCCACATGGATGGCCAGGAAATCAGTCTCCAGGTTGTGCACAAGGTCCACAGTGGAGAGCTTCCTGCACAGAGGAAGGAATGCATTCCACCATACTTGTTGAGGTAGTACATGGTTGTGGTGTTGTTCGCCTGGACTTAGACCATCTAACCCCGAATGTGTGCAGCAAAGCAGTCTGCGCCAGCCGAACTGCCTGAAGCACCAGCAGGATGATGTGGCACCGAACTTCTCGGGTCCAGAGCCTGTGGAACTGTGTTCCCCAAGTGGGCACCCAGCCCATGAGAGAGGCATTGGTCATCAGGATGACCGCCAGCTCTGGGTGGACAAAAGGATACCCTTCCTGCAGATGTTCCCGACCAACCACCACTTAAGGGCGCCCCACATCTGCTGGGTCACAGAGACCAGCTGGTCAAGTGACCCCTGCGCTGAGACCACTGGCTGGCTAGCTCCCACTGCAGAGAGTGCATTCTCCAGAGGGCCCCAACGGACCATGCTGGTGCAGGTCGCCATGTATCCCAGTAGGCGAGGAGGTCCCGAGCAGGGCGATCTGCCCAACCCAAAATGACTGGTAAAGGAGGAGAGAACCCCACCCTGCCCCTCGGGCGCCGAGCCCAGGCTCTGCAAGAGTTGAGCGCCACCCCAATGAATGAGATCACCTCATGAAGGCACAAGTTCCGACTTGGCCTGACTGATCAGAATGCCAAGAGAGACGCGAGGTCTGGAGGGCCAGGTCCCTGGACCGCCTCCAACTTCACCCTGGAGGGACCCGCTGAGCCAATCATCCAGGTAGGGGTATACCTGAACTCCCGGCACCTCAGATGAGCTGCCACCACTGCAATGCACTTGATGGAAGACCCTGGGGCTCCGAGGACAGGCTGAATGGCATGGCCTGTAACTCATAGAGGATCTCCTCTGCTCAGAAATACAGGAACCGCTGGTGATGGACGGATTGGGACGGAAAGAATGCGCCTGTAGATCCAGTGAGAAGAACCATATGTTTTGCTTGAGAGATGGTTTGACCTGAGACACAGTGATCATCCTGAAGACGGCAATGGGAGGAATTTGTTCAGGTTGTGCAAATCTTAGGATGGGGCACCAGCCTCCCATCCATTTTGGCACCAGGAAGTACCTGGAGACAAACCCTGGATGAGGTCAGCTGTTTCTTCATTTCTGTCAGTGGAAAGCCCTCCTCACTGGCATCTCACCCTGTTTTCTGTAAATTCTTCAAAGGATTGATTCATACCAACTCCTATAGGGATCCGGATCCTGCTTGGGATCTTAATGTTTGCATTGCTCAGCTTATGCAACCCCTTTGAGCTTTTGGCCTCAGCAGAACTTAAGTACTTGACTTGAAAGCTGTGTTCCTGATAGCTGTTACCTATGCCAGACGATCAGTGAATTACCAGCTCTGTCAGTGGAGCCTGATTTTATCTCATTCCATAGAGATAAGGTGGTCCTTAGAACCAACAGGAGGTTCTTACTCAAAGTGGTTTCAGACTTCCATCTGAACCAGTCCATATCTCTTCCTGTATTTTCACTAATCATTCTTCTTCAGGAGAGAGAAGAATACACAGTTTGATGTTAAAAGGGCTTTTAGCTATTACACTGAGCAGGCTAAGGCACTTAGGTTTGACTCCTCCATTTGTTCCTCACGGTGAAGTGGGGAAGGGTAAACCTGCTACTAAGAGAACTATTGCCAGCTGGATTGTCTCTTGTATACAATTCTGCTATGAAAAGCTAGGCAAAATACCCACCTCAGGCCTGAGGGCTCAATCGACTAGCGGTAATAGCTGCTTCTCTGGCTGCTGCCAGGAATATACCCTTATTAGAGATATGCAAAGCAGTCACCTGAAAACAGTCCATACATTCATCAAGCATTACTTCTGGATATCCAGGCTAGGAGTGATGCTAGGTTTGGTACATCAGTACTGCAGAGCCTATTCTCAAAATAGGTTCCATCTCCTCCATGGAGGTACTGTTTGGTGTTCAGAGATAGTCAGAATACAGCAAGATTTCATGTTGTTTGAAGAAAAATTACTCACCTTAGTAATTGTGTTTCTTCTAATGAAGTCTTGCTGTATTCTGACCTCCCCGCCTCCCTCTCAGAACCTGTTTTTGGCAAGTGGGCTGGCAGGTGCAGTGTTGCACCCCAGGGTGCACTTGGCACTGTCCCTTTTAGAGAGGGGAGTGGTTTATGTTATATTGTTTTTGATAGTTATAGTTGTTCACTACCTAGTTTTTCTTTTGGATTTCGACTTGAGTCCTTTGGGATCCAAAATACTTGGTTTCTTTGGGCTAGTGATTTTGCAATTTCCACACAGTAGGTGTAGTTAGTTATATTAGCTCATAAGAATCTGACAGTTACACTGGAAAGTGCAGCAGAAAGAGGTTTGAACTGAGCTTGAGCTCAACGCTCTATGCTCTTGCATAGAGTGAACTCTTTCCTCCAGAGTAGTTCAAGTGCTAGGCCAACTGCATATTGTCAGAATACAGCAAGACTCTGTTAGAAGAAACACAATTACTAAGGTGAGTAATTTTTTCTTCCTAAATGACAAGTAATGGGTATGTTTAAAGCAGATAAGAAAATGTTAAATCTGAACATCCTTTTAAGGGCAAGATATCTTAATCTCGAACCGAACTAGATTGATTGTGAAATTACTAGCCACTTGGAGACATGGGGGGGGTATTACTGAAGGGAGGGAAAGAAAAGGGAAACATGCATGTAAAGGTCGATTGCGCCAATGGGGGATACTAATAATTCAACAGTTAAGGTGGATGCCTTGCTTTAAGCCTCGGGGTGCGCTTTGAAATGGAGGCTTCGCTCTTCCCAAGGCATTGCAGGGGCGGGAGACATAAATGTTCAAAATTACCATGGAAAGTCATTTAGTGTGATGGCCACGTTGTTGATGCTGGCCATGTCCGGGGAAGAGAATTTTACCTGAGGATCCCCTTGATTGGGCAAGCCCGACACCATCATAGTAGGTTCAGTGCCATTAGTATGGCACAGACCAGCCCATTGTTATTAATAGGCTGACCTAGGAAGCAATAATGTACATAGTTAGTATGACTTGGTTTTGACAACGAGTCCTAACTATTACTGTTTATAGACCAGTTTATCCTGTAAAGAAGTGCAACTGCAAGACTCAGTAGGGATATAAGACAACAATGGACAAGGGAAGGAGAATAGGACAAATTAAGATCTCACTCTTGCTCTGTTGGAGTTTTAAAACAATTATTTTATATTGTAGTTCTTGTTTGAAAAACGTATAAGGTTTAAGTGTTTATACTTGGTTATACTCCCACCTAATAGGGAGAACTGGGAGGAAGTTAATAGGATTTATCGGTTTCAAAATATAATAATTTATTTGTTTTGTTAACCAGGTAAGCACACTAGACAACAAGTGCCTATTTTCAGGTGCGATCTGGGAGGTTACAAACAGAAAACATGGTACATAGTCAAGGTAGCATACAAGCCCACAATACAGGTGGGCCAGAGAGAATTCAGTACAGGAACATAGTGCATAGACAGAGTAATATACTCACCCACACACAGGTGGGGCCAGAGTACAATATATAGACATGGTACAGAGTCAGAGCTAGC
This sequence comes from Neoceratodus forsteri, assembly GCA_016271365.2. NCBI lineage: Eukaryota > Metazoa > Chordata > Ceratodontiformes > Ceratodontidae > Neoceratodus > Neoceratodus forsteri. The sequence continues at coordinate 896,631,330 of CM057450.1, forward strand.
AAACATGAGTACAACTACAACTCAAATACGTTAAACCCACAAGGTAACATGGAGGTAGGAGACTACAGATACAGGTAACTAAGGGGAGCATGATCAGTGAACAATCCAGGTGAGTGTCAGGAAACAGGCAAGGGAAGAGTAAACAGGGCAGTAGGTCAGCATGGAACTAGTGGGTGAGGAAAGGGGAGGGACACAACCTGGGGACCACCACAGCGGAGTCTGGCTCGAACTGCAGGAGAGAACTGCCCATTCCAGTTGCATGCCCAGTGGGCAGGGCAAAATAGTGTGGGACTTAAAGTGCCGCATGGGAGGCAGAGGCCGAATTCAGCTTGTGGGAGAGGTGCGGCAGCCGCAAGTGTGAGAAGTGCTATAGTGGAGAGTGGCAGAGGCCAAATCCTGCTTGTGGGAGAGGTGTCAGGCAGACGCTTAGTGCCAACAACTAATTGGCACAAAGACAAGTGGAGGCAGCTTGAGGAACTTCCAGAGGATGTTTTGAAGCCAGGTGGGAAGGGGCTCAGACTGGGGCAGGGAGGGAGTTCCAGAGTCTCTGAGTGTAGGCGGAGAAGGCCCGATCACCAGTGAGGAGCGGGTCCTAGGGACCTTGCAAACCATAGTCAAGCTGGACCTTAGTTGATAGGCTGGGGGCAGTGTTTGAAGGAAGGACAAGAGTTGGGGGCAAGCAGTTTGGACTATATTATCCACCATGATGCCGAGGACAAAGGCTTGGTATTTTTCAGGGGAAGCCACTCCAGACGGTTAAGTACTGGAAGCACAGGGTTCATTATAGGAGGTATGTTCACAGGATCTAACTCTATATTGAGAAACAGACACAGTTGGCTAGAATATAGAATTCTACTGGTGGCCATGGGAAGAGTCATAAAAGGGAGGAGACATCCTACCACAAAATACAGATACTGATTAGAACAAAAGGAAGCAAATAAAAAGTACAATGGTGACAGTTAACACTAAAATACTATCTTATGATGTCAGTGGATTAATCATCCAATCAAAAGGAAGTTACTACAGACATTTTTAGAGACCAAAGAGTGGACATTAATTTTATCCAAGAGACACACTTAAATCCAACAGAGATACTAAAGTTGAATACTAAAGGATTTCCTAAATGTACCATGCTCTCTGGATAAAGGTGAAAGTGGGGTAGCAATCCTACTGTAAGCCTCTGCACTTTGAGGAAACCCAGGTGGTGGTGGACTCTGGAGCTAGGTATGTAGTGGTTATGGGCAGATACAAGATGTCCAGGTCACTTTGGTCAATGTTTATGCCCTCCGGCTCTCTGGTCATCTTTACACAGATCTTATTAAGATTATAGCGGAGAAGGCCAGGGTAGTCTTCATTGCAGGGGTGACTGGAATGTTATCTAAAATAGGAAGCTTGACTCCACGCCGAGGATCCTTATGGTAGACAGCAGGCCAGCCAAGGGCTTTAATAAAATCATGAGGGACATGAGAATGTCAGATATATGGAGGGCCAAATATCCGCAGCTAGCGATACACATTCTATTCTGCTAGGCACAAGATGTATTCAAGGCTGGACTTGTTTCTTCATATAGTAAGGACTTGTCTTTGTTTGACTCAATGCAAGTAGGCACAGCAACCCTGTCAGACTATCAACCAGTGATGGTGGAAGTTGGTCTCGAACTCCTAAGAAACCAACACAGTGGATGCTGAACAACAGTTTGCTCTGGGACAAAGAAGTTAGGAGGAAATTAAGAGAGTTATCAAACAAACAATTGAAATAAATGATAGACCAGGATAACAGCCCAGATACTGTGGGACACAACAAAAACAATGGTACATGGGGAAAATAATATCTATAGCTACATACAAAAAGAGGAAAGAAAGAAACAGTTTGACATATTACATGATCAGCTTAGAGAAACAGAAGGATTACAAAACAGAAACGGAGAAAGGACAGAGAGACGGAAATAAAGAATATCAAAGATAAAATACAAAACATTAATAAAATTGAAACAGAGCAAGCCCTCCAATACCTAAAACGATCCTATTATGAGGGAGGATCCAGGTCCACCAGACTATTTGCTTACAGACTAAGACAGAGAGTAGCCCAAGCTAATATTGCAGCTATCAGACATCCAACTAGGAAATATATCCCATAAATGGATAAGATAGCAGAATATTTCACTACTTATTACAAGGGGTTATACCACCAGCAGAAGGAAACACACCCAGAGGAAGTTAATAAAAACATTCCAAGCAAAAACAATACTTTCTTTAAAAGATGTTTTAATTTGGTTTGGGAAGAAATAGTCCTCCCTCTTGGAATTATACCACAATTATCAAGATACCCAAAGAGGGAAGGACCCTAAAGAATGTGGTTCATATAGACCCGCTTCCTGTTAAATGTAGATTACAAGATTCTCACAGCCATAATAGCCACTGCCTAAATCCCCTACTAGTAGGACTAATACACCTGGATCAAACAGGCTTTATAGAGAGTAGGCAGACCTCGGAGGGGTTCAAGAACTATCAATATAATAGATATAATTAATAGACAACACATCACCTCATGTATACTGAGCCTTGACAACGAAAAGGCATTTGACTGTGTTACATGGAGCTTCCTATTTGCAGTCTTAGAAAGATTGAACTCCCTCCCAGACATTTATAGGGACCATTAAAGTTTTATATGCCTCCCCACAAGCATATGTCAGGGTCAATAGGGTGTCTTCTAGAGGTTTGGGCTAGGGAGAGGTACTGGACAAGGGTGCCCACTCTCACCCCTCCTCTTGTTATCTACATTGAGCCCTTGGCTCAAGCCATTAAGGAGGAACAGAGGATACATGGGATGACAATTGCAGATACAGAACACAAGGTCTTCTATTTACACGGACAATGTCCTTGTTTACTTGTCCAGACCAGAGGAATCCTTCCCAAGTTGTGGAGCCTTTTAGACCTATTTGGGGAGTACTCAGGATATGCCCGTAATAAACAAAAACAGAGTTATTCAGATTTTACTATAGCCCTCTCCAGCAATTACCCAGCTCGTCCCCTGAATTGGAATGCTTTGAAATTAAAATATCTGGGTACTATTATCACTAAAACTATAACCACGCTATTCACAAATAATTTTGAGTCCTTGGTGAGTCAAATTAAAAAGACATGGAGTGATGGGACCTTCTCAGCCTCCCCTTATGACAGGATACAAACAGTAATTATGACTATATTGCCCAGGTTCCTGTACCTGTTTCAGTGCCTTCTTATTAAAATACACCAGCAACAGACTACAGGACTGGCAGAAAACCATTATGAAGTTTACCTGGGCAAACAAAAGGCCCAGAATTAAAAATGCAGTCATGCTTATAAATAAAAGGCATGGGGAGGGTACTTTTGAATCTTGAGGATTATTATCTTGCCACCCAGGCTAGAAATGCCCTCTGTGGTCGACCTAGGTTATAATGCATACTGGAAAACATAGAAATAGTAACTACAGGGGATCTCTACTGGGAGCTAGGTGGTTAGTCCCAGTTTGGGACAACAGGATGACACCCATAATATTAGCAACGCGTGAGAAATACACTGTGGGCTATGAGACTATGGACCTAATATAAATTTAGTGAAGAACTATGGCCACTGAGGTGGTTTGGTATGGGACCCAGACTTTCTCCTTCACACAGGATCTAACATTCAGAAACTAGGGAGAATGGGTCTGACTTCTCTTCAACAGTTTGTGGACGGAGATAATATATTGACATTTGGTCATCTCAAAGAAAAATACAACTTAAGACAAACTGACCACTACAGATTCTTACAAATTAGGACCTACATAAAACACTGGGGCCCCAGGAGGCCCTGAGCCCAGCCTCACGCAACCTGATGAACAGTATTAGAGAGATATTGACACATCAGAGTCAGGGGAGTCACCAAACAAAAGATGGAAGGTGAAATAGGAGAGGCTGACAGACAGTGAATGGGAAATATTTTTCTATAAGCAACAAAACTACCTGCTCCCCACGGTGGAGAGAATTTGAGTGGAAAGTCAGAACACGCTTTTTTATCCCTCCGTGATACAGAATAAATGGGATGGAACCCACCCTCAGCATGTTGGAGGAATGTCAAGAGACAAGAGCTTCCACCTCCATGTGTTCTAGCAGTGCCCGTGCCTGAACCAGCTTTTGGACTCAGATTAATCAGGCGATGGGGGCAATAATAACTATAACTGAGGACACTGGGCCGAGGCACATAGGTCTTGGGATCAGCCTCATGGGGGATTAGGAGGGATAAGGTATATTTGTGGAAATATACTTGTAGCAGCCGCACATAAAGCAATCACCAGAAGATGGCTGAAGGTTGAACCACCTACCATACAGCAATGGATGGAGATAGTACAGAAATACAGGAGATGGAGGAAGTAACATATCCATTAACTCACGTACAAGGTCTTACATTAAAAAGTGGGCCCAGTGGGTAATGTGGAAAGACTAGTATATGTCTGAGGTAGCAGAAGAAGGGAAAGGAGGGAATGTATAGAGAGGACTTGCAACATAACCTGTATGAATTGTAAATAACCTAGTAAGAAATAAGTAGATGTCTGTAGTAATCTAATATTGAGACGCTTTTGGCTCTTAAAATGTAACCTGGTATAAAGAAATAGTTAAGGCAAGATAAATTTGTTATACAATGATCCTTGTGAAATGAAATTGTAACTTGGACCTGTGCATAAACTTACAATAAACTTGAATTAAAAACAAAACAAAAAAAACAGAGACTGTTTTTCCTGCCCAATTAGAGCATCAGGTGCTCACTTTGGAGCTGGGTCTTAACCTATCTGGACTGTCTTCTCCCTCCTTATTTCCCTCCACTCACCCTAGCAGTTCCTGTGTGAGTAGACAGCAGGAGTCCCGGAGGAATTACACAGAGGGAGACGCTAGGAGACTCTGCCCAACTTCCGCTGTGCAGTGCTGTAAGTATGTGTTAACCTGTATCGTGTTGCTTTTGCTACTAGGCAGGACACTGCAGCCTAACCTGCACTGTGTTGGTACTGCTTCTAGGTAAGGTACTACATCTCCTATTGCAGCGGTTCTCAATGAGGAGGCCAGCCTCCTGGGAGGCCCCAACCTGTTCCAGGGGAGGCTCAAGCAGTCTGAAAGAGTACAGTATTTAAATTTTGAGTTTTATGTATTTTGTGTGAAGAGATGAAGCAAACTGAAAGAGGCCAATAGTAGGTGAATTTTATGTATTTATTTACTAATAGGTGACAAGGAAGGTGAATGAGCCAAAGTTCATTTCGTGTACCCTGGAAGGGTAGGTAGTGAATATATTTCAAAAGGTAACTGCAAAACAATCAAGAAATACACAATGAACAATAGTGCAACAAATATGAACAATAAATTGATAATGAGGGTGGTCATTGATCAATTTGTAAACTGATGGCAGAACAGCCCAAATACAAGGGTTGAGCATAGAAGTGCTAAGAGCAACAGCAGGAAGGAGCAAAGTAATCCCAGAGAAGTTGCTGAGCAGCAGGGAATGAAGGAAGAGGCAAAGTATGTACGAAGGTAATTTACAAGAGGAAACAGAGAGAGTAGTCTGAACCATGAAGGTACTGCAACAAGGGTAAATGGTTCAAGAATGAAATAGTGGAGCAAGTAGGCTGGCTGGGGTACAATAAACTGAATAATAATATTTGTTAATTTTATTTATTTGTTATTCAGATAACACCTTGAGCACAAGAACTTTTTTTCAAAGGTTCCACATCAGTATAAGACAAAGAACTGAATGTGAGCCAAGTACTCAAAGGGTTTCAATTTATTCATGGTGTGCTGCAAAGCACAGCATGTTATTTTTCCTTGGGAGGCCAAGATTATTTCAGTTTTGGGGAGGCTCAGAATCTTTCTATGGATTTGGGAGGCTCACTGTGACAAAGTCTAAGAACCATTGTCCTATTGTTTACTACCACTAACTGGTATGTATTTGTCGGATGTTTTCAGCTCAGCAGGAGGTACTTAAGTAATAATCCACAACAGGGTGTGGTTATGGTGGATTTGCTCACGCCTGCTGGTTTAGTCACGTAGGTCACAGGCCTGTTACATTAAACCACACCACAAGTGGTAAATCCCAACATAACCCACAATGCTCCCTATTCACGCTTTGTAAGAAAAAGTAAAGAAAACTTTTTTTTGTCTTTAAATAATTTTATTGAGTTTATTCTTACACCAGAAAAATAGTCTGGTGCTTCCACCCTCAGCTTTCTCGAATATTCTTTTTTTAAGTTACAGTTTTGGATTTTCCCGCTTTTCCCTGGCTACCAGGACCCCAGCAGACATGCGTGCGGGCACATGGAGGCACACGGCACGCTGGTACTGGCTTGGCCCTGCTGCCCCACCCCTGGCAATTGCCTGCTGCCCTCCACCCACGCTTACCCATCAGACCTCCACCGATGGGGTCGGAACTATGGAGGGCAAGCAACCTCCTCGGAATAGGAGAGCTGCCTTCAGCTGCTTGATCCTGCTCTGTCCCCCCACCCCGCGTAGCTCCCCATGACCCGAGGTCATTCCCAACCCAGGTCGCTGGCATGATGCAAGTTAAGGCATCCAGCTCCTCCACCCTCAGTGCCACCAGGCCGCCCAAGAGTGAGTATTCAGTGTGTGTGTATGTGTGTGTGTGTATATATATATATATATATATATATATATATATATATATAGAGAGAGAGAGAGAGAGACAAAAACTCCATTTTACAAAACCAGTTAGAGTTTCCATTACACCTTTAAAAGTATGGAAATTCATTGTTAAAGTTAATATGTATCAGCACAACAACACCGTCTCTGCAACATTAGAAACAAAACAGTTATTTGATATATCCCTAGTGTCCTTCCACCCAACTCGTACACCATACAAATATATTGTTCTATACCACATGATTAACAGCTCAAATGGTGTGCGTGTTAGGTGGAAGGACGCCAACGGATATATCAAATAACTGTTTGTTTCTAATGTTTACAGAGATTGGTGGTGTAGTTGACACATGTATTAACCCTAACATTAAATTTCCATATTTTAAATCTGTAATGTAAACCCTAACTGGTTTTGTAAATGGAGTTCTTGGCAATGAATGTCCTACTTTTTGGGATAGGTGTGTAAAAAAATTGCAACAGATGCTCATAAGTTTGTCATTTTTTCACATTGTGACCCCACATTTTCGACATAGTCTTCTTATCACCCCACCTCATAGCCCTCATACTGTAGGTGTAAATTTCCTAATCCATGGCAAATGCTATTTTGTACCACAGCTGTGAAACACATTTTGGACAGGATGTGAGAAAAGACAGCTGTAGTATTCAGAGAGTTGTGAAGAAATGACTATGTTCAAACTTTGGAGTAAAATATAAATAATTGGTAGTTACAGTACATGCATGCATAGGAAATTTCATTGATTGCGTGTAACTCAGGCATTCTTTGTTACTTTTGCTCAAAATTTCAATATTGCCTTTTGGGACCCTACGCTAGAGCACTGGCACTGTCATTTCATTACTGAATCCTAAAAGGCAAATTTGCACATCAACTGCACCATTCCATGCCACAAGTGCAAAAGCACATTTTGGGCAGGATGTGAGAAATGCAGCTGTACTGTTCATGAGGTGGTGTGAAAAGTGGCTGTGTTGAAAACTTGGAGTGAAAATATAAATTGGCAAAGTTACACGTGAAGAAGGAAAATTTCAATGACCATGCATAACTCTGGCATTTTGGGTATTTTGCACCAGATTTTCCAGATGGGCTTTTGGGACCCCACCTTATACACAATTCCATTTCAGTACTCAGTCCCAAAGAGTGATTTCTTTCAGTCACAGTGAAATCATCTTCAGGAAAGAGTAACTAAATGACAGTGCCAGTGTTCATGAGGTGAGGTCTCAAATAGTCCATGTTGAAAATTTGGGTCATGTCAGAGGGTGTAGACAGAATGAGGAGGGACCTGCAGAAGCTTGACAAATGATCAACAGTTTGGTAGTTGAAATTCAATGCAAAGAAGTTCCAGATAATGCATATAGGGCACAAAAACCCTGGAGCGACATATCAGTTGGGGGTGAGGATATGGCGTGCACCAAGCAGGAAAGGGACCTTGGAGTTATCATCTCTGATGACCTCAAGGTAAGGAAACAAGTGCGACAAGGCAGCAGGTAAAGCAAAAGGATGCTGGATATATAGGAAGGCATCACCAGCGAGGAAAAGGGAGGTGGTAATTTACAAAGACACTAGTCAGTCCCCACCTGGAGTACAGTGTGCAGTTCTGAGACCTTAACTATGTAAGGACATAGACAGAGTAGAGAAGGTTCAGAGGAGAGCAACAAAGATGGTACAGGGATTGCATCACAAGTCCGATGAGGACAGGCTGAAGGACCTGAATATATACTCCTGGAGGAGAAGAGGGAGACTGGGGATATGATGGAGACATACAAGTACCTTACAGGGAAGAACAGGGCGCAGGAATACACTGTTTTCCAGTGAAAAAGATGTTCTAGAACTAGAGGGCATGGGATGAAGTGGAAGGAGGGCAATTCAGATGAAACATGAAGAAGAATTTCTTCACAGAAAGGGTGGTGGACAAGTGGAACACCCTGCCAGAGGAAGTGGGGGGCTGAAACAATCACAGATTTAAGAATGCATGAAATAGACATAGGGACATTCGGAGGTCGAGGGTAAGGCAACAGACTTCTAGAAAACGTAAGTGAACTTCCAAGCTCAACAGGGCAGACTGGGGGCTATAGACCCTTATCTGCCAACAGTGTCTATGTATCTATGTAAAATAACTACAAATGGCTGAGATATTAACATACAGTATGTTCAAAATGCCATTGACCGCCTCTATGGCACTTACATTTATTCTTTAGTTTGCTGTTCAATTTTGAAGGGTGCAGACATGTCCCGTCCACAGAAGATGACAGCTGCCAACCCCAGTTGGTAAGTATAGGGCAAGGTGGTGGGGTGTTGGTTGCTCAGTGGGAGGGTTGGGATGTGAGAGGGGTATGGGAACAATGAGAGACCTTTTACAGGAGTTTAAAAAGATGTGGACTGTTTGCTTTTTCACAGAAACAGTAGAACAATTCTCAGGGCACTGGGGGTGGGTTCCCCAGTGTCCCACACTGCTCTGGAGGGTACAACATAACTGGGTACACCGTGTACACTGGGAGTGGGCTCTAGAGTCACACATTGCTGGTGGGGGTGAGTGTAGTGCTGACATGGGGATTGTGCACTCCGCTGTTGGCAAACCATTACATACATATTTCAGGATACTGGGAGTGGGTTTCAGTGTCCCACAGTGGGGGCGGGAGTGCGTATCTGGGACACTGGGAGTGGCCCGAGTGTCCTCCTGTGGTGGTGATGGGGGAATAAGATATTGAAATATCAAAAGCACAAAAGACAGTAGCTCAATGGCACAAAACTTTAGCCTTCAAGCATGAGGTGCACTTACCAGGGTGTTAAACTCAGTTGAAAAGCACTGAGCTGGAAAGCCAGCAAAAAGGTCAGCTCTTCATTCAGTCCTATGGTTATTTTTAAATCTCAGTTCACAGTGTTATGGAAAACAAAGCCTGGCAGATCATCCCAGAGTGGAAATTATGTTTAAAAAACTCTAGGGGTTTATGTAGCCTGGGATGGGGCCGGGCTGAGAATAGGCAGGGTTGGTTAACTGTTGGTTCCTGTTCTCCGCTGTGTTGGTTTTGTCTGCCAAAAGGATTTAGTATTGCAAAACAGCATCCTTGTTCAGTGCAGAATCCCTTTGCATAGGCTCATACAAAGCAGAATCCTAGTTTGTAGCAGAATCCTGTGTTGTGTGGGACATCTGTTTTCCCCAATAGGAAATAATGGGAAATTCAACATGTCATAACTTTGGAGCAAATATATATTTTCCCACCAAATCTTCAAAAGACACATCTGTGAGGCCAAGGCTTTCACCGTGAAAATATCAGCCCAGAAGCTAAAGCTGTTTCGAGATACAGGTGGACACAAAGTGTCAAACCCCAAACCTTTATTTTTAGCACTCTTTATCTCAGAAATGGCTAAATCTATTAAAGATAACATTTATCACTTATGAACACCTCCTAGGAAATTATGTGGCAAATTTTGTAGAAATCACTTAACCATTACAAAGTTAAGATCCAAAATTGCCTTTAACCTAATAAACAAACAGCAAAACCCTCAAAATCTGTTTTTTTTTCAACACTATGTATCTCAGAAACCAAACAGGGATTCAAACTAAATTTGTCAGGTCAGGAGACCCAGCCCTAGGCTGATGCTTGTCAAATTTCCTGCAAATCTGTTGGAGTGTTGCAAAGTTATTCAGGTGCAAAGTATGCAAAACTGGGTGATAATGTGCAAAATCACTTTTCACTTCTACATCTATTTTCTCCCATAGAAAATAATGGCAAATTCAAGATTTAATAATTTGAATGGATTATTATTGCTTTTACCAAACCTTCAAAAGGCACATTTGTGAGGTCAAGGCTTTCTACCCTGAAAATTTCATCCCAGCACCTAAAGCAGTTTCTGAGATGCAGGTGGTCAAACAACAGTGAAAACCAGGAAATCTCTGTATTTTCAACACTTTATATCTCACAAATCTCATAATGATTCAAATCAAATTTGGTACATCAACAGACCTACCCCAGCAGATGATGCATGCCAAATTTCAGGAAAATCTGTGAAACCAATTTAAAGTTATTAAGCAGGAAAAATTGCCCTTTAATATTAAACACCTACACGCCATAACTATATTGGCCTACTCAGCCACACTGTATATAGTGTTGGAAGTTGCACTTAGTTGGATAAGTAAGTTTTGAAAGTGGGTGAAAGGATGTAGAAGAAAAGAGTGGGCATGTTTTTGAAAGCATCTCTGTGCCTACTACCCCTTGCTTTTCCTTAATTTTTTAAACTTTTTTCTGCTATTTAGAGTGCCTGTTTGGAGTTTTAGAGATGGGTTTGAAAGTGCTAATCCGCAGGATACAAGGAGACTGAGAGTGCATGATTGATTAGCGAGTAGAGGAAGTTGCTAAGGATCGAGCGTTTGCAGGAGGTGGTAGATAGAGAGGGGGAGGGAAGTTCTGTAGCTCATGTTTATTCACAGGAACCCTTCATTGAGTATGCTCATTTACAAGGACTGTTAGGGATGGTGCTAACAGCAGCAGTCACAGAACAATGTTGTGAAATAACACATGATTCCAACAAAATGTAAACATATATGGAAATATTACACTTAGTTACAGTAGTTTACAAGGATGAGGTTGAAGCATATACATAATCAGACATGTTCAGATATGGTCCTTATGTTAAATTCTGACCATCCTAGATGGTACTCCGTTGTCTGTCGCACTGTCATACAAATACCTAGGTGTCTGGTTGGTCCCGTTTAATGTGGGAGACCCACATTAAACAAAAAATTGGCAAAGTTAGATCCATGATTGGTTTTCTGTTTAAAAATAAGACTGCATTTCTATGGTCACTATGCTAAAATAGTTTAAATTCTATAATAAATCCCATCTTCGACAGTCTGGCACCTCCATCTCTGGACTACTGTCAGTGTCATACTACACGAACGTTATGTCCGCCTAACATCTTGGTCATATTTACACTGACTGCCCTGATGGACTCCCAGTTATGTGAGATGTACAGACAGCTACAGTTCACCTCACTGACTGCCTGGAGACATCTACTCATATTTCTGCTTGCACACAGATGTGTACAGGTGCTACTTCTCTTAATTTTGCAACCTACTTGAAATAAAGCCTCCTCACTTTGGGCTAAGGTCTGCTGCTGGCCATGAGCTCATAATCTCAGCACTAAAAGTCAACTGTGGCTGGCAATCATTCTTATTTGCCATATCTGCTACTTGGAACTCCCATCAGTCTGCTAGCGCCTTAGCAGTGACCTTTTCTCCTTGACCACACTACTGTATCACTGGTTCATTGACTCAGTCAAGTAAGTAAACCAAGCAAGTAGACCTAAAGGTGTCTAAGCTGAGTACAAAGGCTGCAGGGAAGGCCAGTGACATGCTGGGTTGCATAGGTAGAGGTATCAAAAGCAGAAACGGAGGTGGTAATGCCATTGTACGACATGCTAGTGAGGCCCACCTAGAGTACTGTGTGCAGTTCTGGAGAACACACTTTCATAAGGACATTGACAGGATAGAGGCAGTCCAGAGAAGGGCGACTAAGATGGTGCAAGGATTGTACTAGAAGTCATATGGGAGAGACTAAAGGACCTCAGTATGTACTCACTGGAGCAGAGGAGGATCTGGGGATATGATGGAAACATTCAAGTACCTTAAGGGCATAAACAAGGTGTAGGGAGGAGACATCTTCCAATACAGTGGATGTATAAGAACAAGGAGGCATGACATGAAATTAGAGAGTGTCAGTCTGAGGAGAATGTGAGAAAGTTTTCTTCATGGAGATGGTGGTGGAAGCATGGAATAAACTGCCACAGGAGGTGGTGGGGGCAAATACAGTGAGGATTTTAAACATGTATGGGACAGGTAGAAGGATTCATTGGTGGTAGGAAGGAGGGGAGGTCATTGACTAGGTAGGGTCAGTGAAACAAACTAGTGTAGGGCTTTCAGGGCAGACTGGATGGGCTTGGCTGTCCTTATCTGCCAATAATTTCTATGTTTAAACACATCAAAGGTAATTGAGAAGTAGGAAAGGGAGCATAAGTGCACGTTAGGCAGTATAGTGCCATAGTTAGAGGTATGCTAGCCAGCATGACATTGTCATGTTTCTTTAGGGCCTTGTTAGTCAGGAATTTGAAAACATTAATGGTGACAAGTTCAACAAGCTTAAGGGTGGATTGCAGCTTGTTCTAGGTGGCGGAATAGTGTAGCTGATTGCTGCTTTATGACAGTGAGTGCCAAGTATAGGCATGTCTAACAAAATGAAGTAATTTTTCTAATGGAATAACAGCTATAGGAGCGATGGTATAGTGATGTAATATAGACGGGGAGCTCATTCAGCAGTGATTTGAATGCCTAAATACAGCTATGAGTCATCCTTCTAGTGGCACGAGATGTCCAGCCTACAGTAGCATAGAGGACACAATGGTGGGTTCTAAAAGGATATTGATAATGAAATGAATCACATGATGGTAGAGGGTGTCTAGCTTATGTAGACCACAGGCTGCACTACTATTATATATTATGTCTGCATTATCGGGGTGGCTTGAACTAGTCTTTTCCTAATATCAGTAGCAAAGAGTGATTTATTTATTTATTAAGTTCTTGGATTAACCATTTGAGCTCAGAGCTCTTTACATAGGTTCCATGTCAGGACATTTCAGACAACAGGTGAGAGATAATACAAAGGATTGAAGTAATCAGGCAAGTTACAGGATTAGAATAGAACATTTCTGTACATGTGGTAATTATACAATGGATTGCTAAAATACAACGATAACTAACACTGGATTATTTACAGTATTAGCAGGGTAGTTATTGTAATAACTACCTTAGGGTGGCTAGCACGAGGCAAACTGAGTGCTCCCACCACCCCAGGAGTGACGCGATTACACAATAGCACACATCCCTGAGTGCCTTATTACTATTATACAATGGCTTGTTTGTTAATTTAAAAGTACAACAAAAATACATTTAAACATATATTTTCTTTCATTTTGTGGGTGTGGGTGTATCTTTTTTAAAAGTTCTGAATATTTCTTCCACCACAAGGGAGCTCCTGCCAGAATCATCTTGCTCACTGAGTCCCCAAGATTTCTCTTGTTTCTGCTGTGTGACTCTATCAGCGCCTCCTCTGCCCTGACAAGTACCTGTAGTAGTGGACAGTGATCTGAACTGTACTGTATTTGAGAGTTTATTTTATTTGAAATTCAGGTCTGAAGCCATTGAGCAACTGTGCAGGGTGACTTGCATAGCGCGACTCTACAGTACACATGCTGACAGGATGTCGGAGCCAAGCGGAAAAGCCATTTTTTCTCTCTCTGCCTTTTATTTCACTTTAGTTATTTTGTTGTTCTTATTCAAACCGTGTTACAGCGAACAAGCGGCCGAAGCAGGAGCATCCCTGAAGTCCCTTATGAGAAGGACTCTGCCTGAGCAGCAGTTTCAGGTACAAGCTTAGATTTTACGGGTTGCAGGCAATGCTGTTTCAGGCAGAAGATCTGAAAATAAAAATCAGTTACGTAACCTGCATTTGGGTTTTCCTGACCATCGGACTTTAGGATGAATTGGTGTTTGGGGGGGTGGGTGTTAAGCTGTGAAGGGTAATATTTTGCTTGTGTAAAGGAAGCAGGCAGTGATTCCAGTTTGTCGTGCAGTCGATTTGCAGCTTGCCCTCATTACAGGGATGTTATCATATAATAACAGCACTGTGTCTCGAGCAACAGCCAATCAGCACCTTGATTTTTCTCTGCCATTGTATAATACAAAACACAGTCTGATAACGTAACAGGAGCAGACAGATTAATGTGCCCAACAGGGGACCTGATAGTTGTCAGCTACTGTAAGGTGTTAGAGCATACCAGTGCTGAAGAGAAGGGGTGGTGGGTGAGCCCAAGTGCAGGGTACACAAGATCGAGAAGATCAGTTCAGCAAGAAGAAGGGTGATGCCTTAGTTTGGGCTAGAGATGGCAGATGCATTGGGATTCACATATTATACGGTTCTTTAGGTTCCTTTTGAAGGACCACAGTGTTGGTAAGTGAATAATAATAATTTATTTTTAAAGCGCTTTTCAAATTTCAAAGCGCACAATCATATAAAAAGTAAAACCATACAATTATCATAATAATACAATATAAAACAGTCATAAAACCACAATTTTATAAACAGATCGCATTATACTATAAAAGGCCATGGATACAAATGGGTTTTAAAGGCCACTCTTAAATTCCCAAGGAGTGCGCTGCCCTAACCGATGGGGTAGAGAATTCCAGAGAGTGGGGCAGCATAAGAGAAGGCTCTACAGCCAGATGAATTTAAACACACTCTGAATCTCTAGCAACCCTCATCGGCCGAGCGAGCAAACGGCCAGGGCAGTAAGATACTGAGAAGGTCTTTCAGATAAGCTGGACCCTGATCGTGTAGGGCTTTGAAAGTCAATAAACAGATTCTTTAAAGGTGATCCGCCACCCAATCGGAAGGTAGTGCAGTTCTCGCAGCACCGGGTAATATGACAAGACCTACTGGTTCTCGCCAAACCCGGGCTGCCGCTGCTCTGCACTACTTGAAGGCGGCGGATTTCAACCCCAGAAAGCCCAAAATACAGGAGTTGCAGTAGTTCAGATGAGAGGACACAAAGGCATGGACCAGCATAGGTAACATGTCGGACGGAACAAGGTGTTTCACTCTAGCGATATTCCTAAGATGGTAAAGGAAGTCTTGACGACAGCTGACACCTGCAAATGCAGTGTCAGCCTGTCATGCAAGATAACCCTAGGTTACGCACCTGTTCAGAGGTCGGAAGTGAAACACCCCAAGAAAAATTCCTGACGGTGCAACAACAGGCGCACTTCTATCCGACAGCCTGGGTCCACCACCAAAACCTCTGTCTTTTTCATGCTCAACTTCAGCCAGCTAGAATCCATCCAACCCTGGATTTCTCTCAGACAGCTGTTAAACACTGAGACAGCTCTATCCTGGTCAGGAGCAAAGATAGTATAGCTGGGTATCATCTGCATAGCAATGAAACCTCAGCTCATACCGCCTTATAATGTCTCCGAGGGAAGCATATATACTGCAAATAACATGGAGACAGCACAGAACCCTGAGGCACCCCACATAACAAAGGTATGGGCCAGAGGAGGAAAGTCCCGACACAACCCTTTGTGATCTTCCAGTGAGGAATGAGGTAAACCATCAAGGACGGGTTCCTGATATTCCACAAATCTCCCTCAGGCGTGTTAGCAACACCACGTGATCCACGGTGTCAAAAGCTGGCGAGAGATCAAGAAGAACTAAGATAGAATGTCTCTTCTGGTCTCTCGCCTCAAGAGATCATTAAGCACCCGAACCAGCGCAGTCTCAGTGCTGTGTCTTTTACAAAACCTGATTGAAGGGTTCGTAGATGCCATGGATGGCTAAGTGGTTCTCCAATTGGGACGCCACTACTTTCTCAATCACCTTCCCAATAAAGAGAAGGTTTGAGATAGGTATGTAGTTTGTGAAACAGTCGGTCCAAGGAAGCTTTTTCAAGAGGGGTGTCACCACCGCCTCTTTCAGGGAGCTGGGAAACTCACCTGATTCCAAGGAGCACCAGACTATTTGCACAAGGATTGGGCGATAGATGTCACAACAATCCAATATTAGGAAGTCGGCCCAGGATCCAAACTACAGCTCGTAGGGTGCACACCATGGATAATCCTCATGACATCCACAAAGTCTGGCCTGCTGAAAGAACACCACGAAGGCAGAGGTACTGTGAACTCATGCTGTTCAACGGCATCCCCTTAGAAGCCACTGGACGCAAACCATCCTGATGTCAGCCACCTTATTAGCAAAGAATCGAGCAAGCTCCTGCACTCTAATTGCAAGAAAGCCTTCGAACTTGTAGACAGGCTGGGTTGCACAGCCTGTCCACAGTTCAAAAAGCTGAGCGATTCGATTCCTGGCTACTGCAATCTCCCTGGACAGAATTCTGCCTTCTTATGGGAGATTGCAGATTGATCGACAGAATAATGGTCCATCAATCTAAAGGCGGTCGGCATCAGGGAGGATCTGCGCCAGCAGCTGCTTCTAATCTTCGGGCCTCACTTTCATCTTCTCCCTCAGCCCCATCAAACCAGGGCTTTGGGACGAAGGGAGAGGGCATACACGTAACAGGAGCAATAGTATCCAGAGCCAGTGTAATAGCCTTATTATAGGCAGTCACCATAGTCTCCAGACTACTGCTCACCAACGGAGGGGACAAGAGGTCGAGAACCGCAAGGCCCTGGGGTGTAATATCCCATAAAGGGCGGTATCTCGCCATCTCCACAAGGGTAGGCTTCTCAGGGGTACTAAATTGAACCTCACCGTTAGTGGTCTGACCAAACGACTGGTTCCACCCCAAATCGAAGCATCAATCCCAAGGAGAAAGACTAAGTCCAAAGAGTGCCCAGATTTATGAGTAGCGGTGGAAACCACCTGTGTAAAGCCCAAAGAAATCATTAATTGAGGAAGTGATTACCAGATTGCGTGAGTTCATCGTTGATCCAGGCGTTGAAGTCACCAAGAACCATCAGTCTGGGCTACTTAACGATATGTCGACGATGAAGTCTGCCACTTCCTGTAAGAACCATCTCCCATCTCCTGGTGGACGGTAGATGAGCACGATTCAATGCCAACACCGCTACCACTGTGCACACAAAGGACTCAGCCTCCCCGTAGCCACACTCATGAGGTCCAACTCTGTCTTGAAACAGACTGCAACCCCCACCCCTGCAGTCCAATCTCGGCGATGTATCACCGAGTACCGCTGGAGTCATAGCTTCAAAGTGGGGCCTGATTTTCATCCAGCCAGGTCTCGTGATGGAAGCCAGGTCCACTGAACTAACAAGATCGGCTATAATGCTCGTCTGCGTTTCTGGCGTACCTAGCATTGCATAATACTGCCAGTTGAAGCGAACCTCGAGGCCGTCAAGCTCATCTGTCTATATAATTCCGTGAGAGCCCTTGGGTATGGACACCAGACATGGTAAACTTCGATCTGCGTACCATTTAAGCCCCAGGCGCTTTCTAGATCTAACAACCCGACTTCAACCCCTCATCCATCCTCCTTGGTTCGCACCCCAGCCTCTCCGTCTCTCCGGGCAATTCCCAAGCTCTACAGTGCTGATAAATATCGTGCCAAGGGCTGGGAGTATAAAAAGGGCGGAGGGCACTGAGCAGGAGGATGAATAGCGATCACGTGGGAGTAGTAAGCTGACACATGCCGCAGCAAAATACTAAAACAACACAATAACTCTAAAATTCAAATAAACTCCAAAATAAATCCAATAAATAAATAACCTAAACTAAATCAATAACTTTCTAATCCCCCAGAAGAAAGTCAAGACTATCCCAGCAAAAATAAAATAAATATAAACCAAATTAAATCAAAACCAAAATATACAATAACACATCCTTCCCTCTCTCTCAACCCTCTCATGATCGGGAGAAGAGAAAATAATAATAAATAAAATCACCCCCAGCTTTCTCGCCACTGGAGGGCACTTATATATTTCTACACTCTCACTGTAGAATATATCCCTACTTAACAGACAACCCAACCCCCCACTGCCAGTCCTCTCATGACCAGAAGATGGAGGAAATAAAATAAAAAATAAATGGACACAAGGTCCTCTCACCACCTCGTTGTCCAACTCAAAAAGTCACTGGGAGAGAATAAAATTAGATCACAGGCGGAATCAAAGAATCCATTAAAATTAAAGGCCACACAAGACAGTTTAAACCTCAGGTCCTGGGCAAGACAACACAAACCAAAATGTTAGTCCTCCATGAAATGGGAGATCAGGGCTCCTCGCTTCTCAAATTCCAAATCCAGGCACAACGGACTCGCACAGGTATTTTCCCACAGATTCAAGTATACACGCTTGAGTTCAACGCCCTCACAGTCTCACCATCTTCACTCCAACCGGAGTCATGCCAAAATAATCTCAGCAGGGCTTCCCAACCTTAACCCAGCCACAAAGCCTTCCCAGACCCGTTCTGTCCCACGGCAGCCCACCAGCTACCATTTGACGAATGGAAGCACTACAGTACCAACCGCCCTCACGGCAGAAGGCCCACAGCACACCACTGAGTCGGGCCAGGCAGAGAAAAAGGTTTTCTAAGAAAGAAACAAAATACTTGCTGTCCCGACGGAAGAACTGCCAGGGTCCAACTCTCTCCTCCGCTACTCCAACCTTCACAGAGCTCCAGCCAAGTTACCCAGCGGGGTCTCAGTCAAAGCAAAATCCAGAAAGTACCACAGCCCAAAGGATTCTAATAAATAGAGTCCAGTAATGTCTCAATACACAAAGGAGCCCTCAATCTGTTTTACGCCAATTCAATATCCATTTCAAACAGTGGAACATAAATCACCAGGACTTCCTTCTCCTCGTCCCGATAAGTCTTAGCTGAAATTTCGATTACAGGGCCAAAATTCTACGAACCGTATCAGCTGTTCCCAGTCCATTCTAAGTCCAGTTTGGAGTAGCGAGGGATAGCGGGTGGCGGCACAACCTCAGACGAAACCAAAACATCGTCCTCGCCTTAAACCCCAGGCACATCAAAAGTCTCCACCAATGCAGTATGCGGCACACAAAATAAAAACCGAAAATAAAACGAGTAACTAACTCAAACAAAAATATTTTCACAGCAGTAGCAGCACGCTCAGCCCAGCAGCCATCTTAATCCACAGTTCACAGTTAATGAACATATTGCCTCAGAGTTACAGTTTTCCAACCAGTAGTGGAGGAAGTGAACAATGTTCTCCTGGAGGAGTTGAACCACAGTGAGGCCGGTAGGCAAATACCTTTGTCCTTGAGATGTATGACATTTTGGGTTAAGAAGGACTGCTGTTCGAATTTCGGTGTGTTTCGGTGAATTTCTGAAGAAGAAGCTTAGTCTTGCTTTTAATCTGTTAGTAAGGGTTTCAGTGTGTGCTGTGAATGGTGGTCTGCTAACTAGCCAAATTCCTAGATAGCTAAATTTGTCAGCAGTCTCTAGGGAGTCCCTTTGTAGAGTTTTAATAGGTGCGGGGTGATGTGTTGGGATGGTAGGGCCGACTGATGTGGTAGAACATGACTTGTGTTTTTTGCCTGTGTGTGTGTGTGTACATTTAATACTACAGTCAATTCGGATGTATGCACAAGCTCAGGACAAGCCATTTTGGCGATACATCCAAAAATGCATACAACCGAAATCAATAGATTTCAATGGCTGCCGAGGAAGTACTGTCGGCCATTGAAATCAATCTTAAATGGTATTCTGAAAGGCTCAAAACACCAAAAATTACCCAAGATTTCCGCCTAGTTAGCTAGCTATAGTAGTTAATAAAGTAAATGTACTATGGCACAGTACCTCTAAAATATCACCGTGTCTTACACCAAACCACGACTGCTGTGTGATCGCATGTTATATTGGGCTGCCCTATGTCGGTGTTGAATTTTCATAATGCCTCTGTGTCTTTGAGTCACAGAAACAATTTAGCGAGCACTGTCCCAGTTCCAGTTCTATACTGGGCAATTTCCATCTCCATCAATCTGTTTCAGGCTTGAAGGTGGAGCTGTACAAACCCAGTCCAAGTGCAACCTGAGCAGTGATTATTTTTTTTCTGTCTAATGAGAACGCTGCATCGGGATACAGAGACAAAGATACGGACTTCAAAGACTATCTCTGAAACTGCTGTCCTGAATCCAGTCCTTCATTCAGGCAGTTCAGCTTTGTATCAATCCATTTTACATTCTGTCCAGCTGTTATCACCTAGTCTAGCAGCATCAAAGCAATTAGTGGCTTAATCGGGTTGCAGAGAGTTGCAGTTATAAATCGCACCTCTGAAGAGGTGTCAGTTACTGTTAATTGACTGACTGCCATGCTAAGCACACTGATAAAAAAATGCACACAAGCGGAAAACTGTGTGCACACAACCGAATTGTTTTACATTACAAGAATAGGAAATGAATCGATGGGCAGATGTGTGCACATACAGAAATGTGCACATCCGAAAGGCATACAATGGCATAGACTGTAATTTGGAATTTATTAAATTATGGTGAAGTTAATTGAAGTCTGACTGCAGTTCTGAGTGAACATCTGCCAGTGCAGGCTTTGATGTATACAAGACAGTGTTATCAGCGCAAAATGCAGAGTGGAATTGAGTATATTATTGCTGAGAGAGTTGATGTAAATAGTGAATAATAAGGGTCCTAGGATGGATCCTTGTGGAACACTTCATGAAAGCAGTAGTAGGAGGATAGAAGCCTGCGGCTTTAAAGCGCTGAAGTCGTCCTGATAAGAAGCTAGCGAACCAATTTACTGAGAGGGCATTTAGGCCATGTTGTTTGAGCTTAGCGAGAAGGAGATTGTGATCTACCACATCAAAGGCTTTACATAAGTCGAGGAGGATGGCTTCTATAGAATGCTTATTATCTAGGGCAATGAACCAGTCGTTCAGCACTTTAGCTAGTGCTCTGACTGTGCTGTGGTTATGCCTGAAGCATGACTGCAATGGATTGAACAGGTTTGAGCTTTCTAGATGTTCCTACAGCTGGATGTTGACTACCTTCTCCAGGAGTTTGGACAATACTGGCAGTATGGAAATAGGTCTGTAATTATTTAAATTGTATAGGTCACCTGATTTGAATAATGGTATTATAAAGGCAGTTTTCCAAAGAGATGGGACTGACCCAGTGGTTATTGACAAATTAAATATGTTATGGGGGCAGTTAGAAAGGAGCACTCTAATTTTAAGAAATTGGTACCTAACTTAGTGGCACCTGGGCTCTTTCTTATGTCCAGTTTTGATAATAAGTCTTCTACTTTTGTAAGAAACATGAGGAGACAAAAGGTATCTGGATTTGGAAACATAGAAGTTGACGCAGATAAGGACTGCAAGGCCCATCCAGTCTGCCCATTTCTTTTTCTACCTTATGAACGTGCCATTGGCCTTTGCTCTGCCAATGGCCTACAGTATCTATTCATACTCATCTTTATTGCTCCGTTATGCCATCTCATGCCTGTTTGAAGCCTGCACTGTATTCATATCCACCACTTCCTGGCGTAGGCCATTCCATGCATCCACCACCCTTTCTGTGAAAAGAACTTCCTCACATTACCCTTAATCGACCTCCCTGTGATCTCATGCTGTGTCCTCTTGTCCTGCTATTTTTCTCATATTGAAACATTTTAGACTCTTTCACCTTGTTGTTGCCCTTAAGGTGTTTGAATGTTTGATCATATCACCTCTCTCCCTACTTTGCTGTAGGGTATACATATTGAGCTTAGTTACTCTGTCCTCATATGTTTTCTGATGCAGTCCCTGCACCATTCTGGTTGCCCTTCTCTGGACTGCCTCAGTTTGGTTAATGTCCTTGTGAAGGTGTGGCCTCCAGTACTGCACACAGTACTCCAGATGGGGCCTAACCAGTCAACAAAGGTGAACGAGCTCAATGTCTGAGGCAGGACTTAAGAGTTTAACGGCAGGGAGGAGTCAAAGGCAAAGACAAATTATATATTTTTGGGTGCCAATCCCGGAGGCTTTGGATGCCATCCAAATAGAAATACAGAGAGTACGAAAGCAATAAGAAACATAAATAGATAAAAATAGCTAAATAAATATGGTAAAACAGCAGGCTTGTAACAGGATGAAGCAAATGCCTGGAAGACAGATAGCCATAACATAAGACTGTCATTAGGAGTCTGGGTGGCCCGCCAGCACTGCAGTTGGATTTCCGCTTGCGATGCCAGCAACCTGGGTTCGAACGGACCTGAGAGCTGGAGGCAGCCGGAGGAGAAGGATAGAGCCTCAGGGCTGCTCTCTCTCCTCGCGGAGCGGCAGGGTGAATGCCCACACGCATAAGATTTTCAAGGAGGCCGGAAAGAATCGCTAGCGCTGGTGTCAGAAGCCACAGAGGGGTAGGTGGATGCAGGCCGTCATTGCACGCCCCCACCCTGGGGAACCAAGCAAGAAACTTGCTCGCAACCGCCATCTATGGTGCCCGCCCCTGGCCCTCATTAGCTTCCAGGCCAGCTCCTGATTCTGGTCCCACGCTTGCAGCACTAAGCCCTGGGTACTGCAACCCCACCCAAGGGGAAAGCCTGAAGTGTTGGGAGCTGTGGCCAATATGGAAATGGGAGTCTCAGGGTCCGTGACCAGGCGGATGCCTTGGCGGTTGTGGGCAGCAAAAGAGAGAATTAAAAAAAGAGACTGAGTCTGGGAATGCTTGATTAAATCAGTGGGTCTTGAGGCAGGCTTTGAATGCCTCAACTGAAGGGGCCATCAACAAACGAACAGGCGGCAGCAAAACAAAGACGGAGCCAAACAATACAGGGTACTCACTAAAGCAGATGGCAGCACGGCTACACATCACTGCTAGTAAAAGAAGCAATCAGGATAAAGTGCATAAATGTTTTTGCAAACTAAAATGCCAGCACACAGCTACAGCATGCCACTCCAGTACAATAGGTTTTCGCTAAACCTCGCACTTTCTCAAGGTTGAGGTAGCATATGGCATTACACCTTATAAACAGTACATTTAAAGTGACAGTGCATCTAAGCATCACACATCAAGCAATTCATAAATTGTATTGTCATCATACCAAAACTACCTAACTCATTAAACAAGCTCTCATAAATATGGGCAATTATATTTATAATGTAGAATCTATAATATAAAATGAGTTGCAACAATAAAATGTTGTGGATTCATAAATGCAGACCCTATAAAGCAAAAAACTATAAATAAGAATTTCATCAGTTTCTCATAATGTACTTTCATAATAAATATATGAGTACAGAGGCCAGATGAGGTTCTATAAATATGGAGATGACCGAAAAAATCATTTAATCCTGGATTGACAAATGATTTTGTTTTATATTGCCAGAAAGATTCTTTTCTGTCTTAACTTTTATCCAAATCACCACCACGAACCGATTCATGCACTTTTTCTAACATCTGAAATGTAAAATGGTGCATACCCCCTTTGCCCTAACATGCTGAGCTAAAGCACTAACATCATCCAGGCTAGAAATACTTCTAATGTGCTGTCCAATCCTAAATTTACATTTCTGTAAAGTTTTACCAATATAGAAGCTTGGATAGCTACTACATATAGCCACATAAACAATGTTCAATGTCCTGCACAGCCAGTATAATGTTATGCTTGTGCAACTGTGTTAGTTTGTTTTGGCGTTCGACTCTCTATTCCAGAGGAATTACCACCCTGTAGGGATATGAAAGGCAAGGAACCCTTGAGGGGTTCCATCCCTAGAGGTGCCACGGGATGATTCCTGTGTATAAAGGTACCTTTAGGAAGGACCCTAAGGTGAGAAATGCTGCCACTGGAGGAGGAGGGGAGGATGGTGGGGCAAAGAAAAGTGCTTCACAATGAGGCTGAGGAACTGCTTATATAGCTCAGGATGTGGGAGTGGCTGGCTGCTTGGCCATTGAACTCCAGGCAAACCCTTTCCATTTCAGTGTCCTGCACAGCCAGTATAGGTTATGCTTGTGCAACTGTGTTAGTTTGGTTTTGCTGCTTGCAGTCTCTATTCCAAAGGAATTACCACCCTGCAGGTGTCACGAAGGCAAGGAACCCTCAGAGAGGGTTCTACCCGTAGAGGTGCCATGGGACGATTCCCATGGCTAAAGGTACCTTAGGAATCTCCAAAAGAAATGTAGTACAAGCATATCCCAAAATGAATGAGGTGACACGAGCATATGAGCAAGCAGTAACTGTGGACGGAGCAGTAACTAACGTAGCAGTAGAGAAGCATAGACAGTTTGATAATGTAATGAGATGCTCAGTTTGATAATGTAATGAAATGCTCAGGTTTGCATAGCATGATACTGATGGTTTATGCTGAGAATGAGGGGCTCCTCTAAGGAGAGAGGGAACGGCAGGGACACCATCCACCTCCATCCAACATTGGAACCAACCTAAAGAAACTAGGGGAGACTTCTATGCTAAGTAACAGTTATGTAAGGCAACAGACGAGAGGAAAAAACATTTGAGAAGGAAATCTCTGAGGATCCAAGGCCTAGGTTGCCTTCCCTCCAGGCTTGGGATATTTCATTTAGTGATGGCTCTGCAGCTGCAATTTGGAAACCCAATTAAAGGAGGTAGAAAATATTTCAATTTGGAGGAAGGCTTTCACCGATCCTCTAGCGGAAAACGCCATTGAAGGTTTGGGGAGAACTCTGCAACAATATGTGCAACCAAGGCGGGAGGAGGAGAGCAATGACTGCTGAGGCACTCACCTGGCCTATCTCCCTAAACTCAAACCAGGTGAACCAGAGGCCATTGTAGGGAGAATGCAGTGAAGGTGCCTTGCTGGGGAAACCACTAAAGCCAATGGATAACCGTTATAGTGGAACACTAGAGCCAAAGGAGATTGGAGTAACCACCCTTCACTGCTAGTCTTAAATTCTACACCAGGAACTGCTGTCATGTAGCAGGCAGCTAAAGCCAAGCCCAGGGTGAGGACATTCCCAGCTATGGGACAGATGAGAAGGATCCAGCCCCATTGGACATGCTCAAGATGCGACTAAATGCAGAGCAAGACTGTTGGCTGCAGGAACCCTGCACGATAATAGAATGGCTGGTATGCCCCAGAATTAGATTGAGAGCTGAGAAGCTGCAGCTGATTGAGTACTGGTGTGCTGAGATCGTAATGAGCAGTGAGTGCTGAGACCTTGCAAGGTCGAATGCAGAATTGAGTGCAGCAGAATCCCAGAGGCTGAAGCCGAGGGAATGGCAGTAGGCATGAGCAATGATTGGCGAAGCAATGAGCAACGATTTTAAGGCAAGCGGACCTGCATATAGGTCAGTAAACAGAGTAGTAATAAGTGGACCTGCATGTAGATGTGCATAACGTAGTAGCAATGAAACAGCACTGAATAGTGGGGCAAGCCAGCCAGCATGTGAAAGCCAAATCAAGGTGACAAATACTCTGAGGATTTTCAGCGGTAAAGGCAGGATGCAAAACAGAAATATTTAGCCACATGGGGCCATGACTCTCAAACACTTCACAGTCTCCGCTGTAGGACAAACAAGAGTGTGATGGAAGGGCCGAGAACCACATGCAGATATTAAAGTTAGTTTAACAGCCTCAGCAGGAACTTTAGCTGACCTCAGTGTTAAACAGCATTGTACAAATGGAATAGCATAACTGAACTGCATAGCAGGGTTCAGATTATTTGGTAATGCAATAAAGCTGCTGCAATGAGGTAAGTAGAATGAAAGAGCATGATTGAGCTGCATAGCTAGGTTCAGAGTAAGCCTGAATCAGATGAAAACAACTGAGTATGCAACATGGAGCAGCTATGGTTGAGATGAAACAATGAAAATCATTGAAAAAAAAAGAAAGAAAGTCAGTGTGTGTGTTCTGTGCTGGGAACGGTACTGTATCAACTTACTTTGCTAAATCAGTAGGAGAGAGAGAGAGCTTAATTGGGGATGTGGCTTGGACAATATAAAAGCAGGTTACTCAAATTACAACTTCCTGTTGCTAGCCTTGCTTGTAGAGCAGAAGGCAGCTAACTGAAAGAAGCTACCATTTCTTACTAATTTAATACTTCTATCTCAGCAGGACTCGTGTCTATTGAGATTAAGCAGACAGATACTTTATTAGAAGAAGAAGGGTCTTATTTAGGGTTAAGAAAAGAAAGAAATTCAGTGTGTGTTCTGTGCTGGAAGGGTACTGTATCAACTTACTTTGCTAAATCAGTAGGAGGAGAGAGAGAGCTTAATTGGGGTATGGCTTAGACAATATAAAAGCAGGTGACTCAAATTACAACTTCCTGTTGCTAGCCTTTTTCTTACTAATTGCCCTCTATCCCACCCACCCTAAGCCAGTTCTACTTTTATAGCCACTGGATTTGACTGACAACAGGAACTTCCTGTTTGGCAGTAGGAATGGAAGGATCATAGAGAAACATTGGTTCTAAGGACGTGATATGTTGTTCAATCCACACTTACTGGCAGGTTCCTTGCCGCTTTAAATCTTGCCGGAAGGTCTTCGCTGGCTTCTCCCACCCACCTGGGTGATAAAACTCTCAGCTCCGCCTCCATGACGCCAGATCTTCCTTACCGCTCAAGCTCAGGTTCCTTCCTTGTGCTCATGCTTTAGGCCTGGATCCAAACTCTTCGTTAACCCAAAACTAATTTTAAAATTTACAAGACTTAGGTCTTTATCTTCCCTTGTGGCTGCGATGGACAAATCGACTCCTGGATTTCGTCGGTGCCCTGTGGGCAGAAGATGTCCCGTCCGATCCACACCCACATGCTTACTGCTTTGGGCTTGGCCACAGGTTCGAGGCCTGGCGACTGTGTAAGTCCTTTCTGCCACGGTCTTAGAGGATCACGCTGCCAGATTACAACTTGGGCCCAGAGAATGTTATCCTCCAGTCAAGTCAAGGGAGGCCTGTTACGGTGTCAAGGCTGCGGGGGCTGAACAGCTTGAACAGATGATCGCCTCGAGAAGGAGGCAGCCTGGGCCGCATCATCATCATCATCCTCGGTCGCAGCATTTATCCCGCCTCCTGGGCTCCTTCTACACGGCTTTGTTTAAGGAGCTTTGCCAACCCTGTCCACCAAGGGAGAACGCGCCTTTGGGACATTCCTCTCGGTCCAAAAAGAAGAACTCTATGGTAAGTCCCACCATCGACATTCGTGGAGCCGGAGAGGTCCACTTCCCGATAGTCCACACCGACTCGGGTCGAGAAGCCGCGTTAAGACTGCTGGCTTCATGGCGCCCCCGGCCAGGTCAACCTTCCAAGACACCTGTCAATGCAGTCGAGATTTTTCTCAACCCGCCGGACAGTCTGTCGATCGGAGAAGTGACAACCTCTTCACCAGTTCCCCTGTGGGAAACCGAGGACTTGCCTGTGCCTCTTGTGCCAGAGTTCCTGGTTAAGGTCCCTGAACCAAGGGAGGAGTGGGTTTCCACCCCTTTCAGACCCACCCTTGGAAGCCCCGGTCTCGGTCTTGGACTTCTTCCAGGTCCAGCCAATCCCACCGACATTGGCAGTCTCGTCTCTGCACCATGTAAAAGGCGCCACTATCCTCGCCATTGTCCTCTTCGGATAGTCCGCGCAAATTCGCGGCCGGTGCTACGAGGATCTAATGTGGCAGCGGCTCCTTTGTCCGGAATAAGCTGACTCCGCCTTCCCCGCCATTAAGTGGCTGTCCCGAGTGGCTGAAACAACCCTCAGGGAGTCAAGAGTCAAGCCGGCACCGTTGTTCAGCCGAAACCGGCTGTGCCACCCATTGTGGTGGAACCCCACTCCACAACCTAAAACTGGGGCCCGACCAAGGATTCTCGGTCGGGTCAGGGCTTGCCCCATCGGTTGTCGGTCACCCTCACTCCCGATCAACCTCGGCAGGTGGAGGGTGGCTCAGGCGCTGGCAGCTGTTTGCAGACTCCTCGAGTCTGGCGACAACTCCTCCTTATTCTCCAGGCCACTTGACCTGAGTCCACCGGGGTCAGTTGGTGGAGGAGAGCCCATCCTTATTCCTTGAATGCTTCAACTCATCTCTGAGTCCACTGGGATGAAGCTCGAACCTGTTTCAAACGGGCCATGTATCCCTCACGGAGATACCGGACTGAGGGGATTCCCCACGGAGGCCTTCCCAGTAGCCAAAGCCATTGTTGGCCCGGCCCTGGAGCTATGGCAGTGGCCAGCTTCTTGTCCAGCACCTTCAACCAGGATGGCTCGAAGTATGCTGTTCCCACCGGTTCACTCTCCGGTTTCTCGGAGCACCCTCTGCGGAGGGGCTTGTGACCGACAGTGTTTTCCGCATTCTGGGAATGCTTGGGGACGTGGACAAGCCTCCTGACAAGGAATCCAAGAAGTTGGACTACTCCGGATGAATGTTTATGCTGCTTCCTCCCTAGGTCTTCGTCCAGGCCAGTTAGGCCGTCCTAATGGCACACTTTTCACACGCCTTTGGACTCCCTGAATGAGGTGATTCTCATCTCCCAGCCGGCCTCCAAATGACGGTCAAGCAGGTGCGATCAGGAAGGGCGGTGACCAAACAGCAGCTCCAGACTTTCCTGGATATCGCTGACTTGTGTGCTCGGTCAGTAGCGGCCGCAGTGGCTATGGCGCCGCAGAGCTTGGCTGCGGATCTCCACCTTTACAGTGGATACCCAGCACAAGCTGGCAGATGTTCCTTCCTGGGTACCGACTTGTTTGGTCCCAGGAGGAGGGTCATCTTCAACGGATCGAGAAGTCCAATGCCACCTTGACTCGGTCACGCCTGCCCAGAAGGACAAAGGCCGCCAGCAGCAGCATAAGCCCTTTGCCCTCAGCCCATGCAGCATGTCCGGCCCAGTAACACCAGCATCAGGGCCAGCAGGCTTGCACTTGGCACCCCAAAGCCAAGCCTGCTGCTTCCTCCAACAAGAAGCCGGGAGGGAAAGGTCCAGACGGCCTCGGCCGGCTCTTTCTTCCAAGCCTACCCAGTGACTGGTTGAGGGGTGTCGCCCAAACTCGCTACTCCTCCCCGGTTCCCCCATGGGGACGGTCCGCCACTTCCTTTCCGCCTGGTCCGATATCACCATGGACTGCTGTGTGTTGGAAGTGGTAGAGGGTCTGCCTCTGGAATTTGAGCAGTCCCCACCCTATCGAGCCGCTGTCTCTACGGGGGCTACGGGTTCCACAGCCTCTCTGTTGGCTCATTGAGCGACATTGCCCTGAGCCTCCGGAAGGAGGTGATCAGGAGGTGGCGGCCAGGGTTTGTGTCCAGCTACTTCCTGGTCCCAACGGATGGGGCTGGCTCCCATTCTAGATCTACATGACCTGAACAAGTTCCTAATGTCGCACCTTCAGGATGGTCACTCTGGCTCAGATCATCCCATCCTTGGAACGAGGCATGTGGTTCTGTTCTCTGGACCTCCAGGACACGCTCTTTCACGCCCAACTCGGTCCGTCTCACCAGCGATTCCTCCACTTCAGGGCAGAGGGATCCTTTACAGTTCTGGACCATGCCCTTCGGCCTCTTTCCAGCTCCCAGGGTCTTCACCAAATGCATGGCAGTGGTGACAGCATTCTGCGGTGCCAAACGCTCCAGGTGTACTCTACCTGACGACTGGCTGATTGCAGCCCTCCAAGTTGAGATGGAGCGCCAGGATCTGGCCTCCAGGTCTGCTCTCAGATTGGCCTCCTCATCAACGAGGCCAATCGAACCTCGCACAACGCAGGTGATTCCGCTCATCGGGCAGAGCTCTCGACTCTCTTCAAGCCAGAGCACGGCTCCCGTGGACGGGTGCTGAGGTCCTTTCCTCCTTTGCCCAGTCATTTCTGGTTGGGCAATTCGCCTCCCGGGACTTCGTGCACCTCTTGGGCCTCATGGCGGCCTACACCAGCGTGATCCGCTGGGCCCGCTAGCACATGCGCCCCTGCAATGGGGCTGGCTCCACCAATGGTCACAGTGTCTGCTCTCTGGACCAGCCAGTGACAGTGACCCAGGAAATGTGGAATGGTCTCCAGTGGTGGCTCATTTCAGCTCATCTGCAGGAGGGTATCCTGCTTGTCCTCCCAGAACCGACGGTCACTCTAACGACTGACGCCTCTGATGGGTTGGGGTGCCCATCTGGGGAGCTCAGGGTGCATGGCCTCAGTCCCCCAGGAGTCTCGATGCCACATCAACCTGCTGGAGCTTCGAGGCAGTCCAACTAGCCCTCACTGCCTTCGCCCATTTGTACAAGGTCAAGTAGTCCATGTCCAGACGGACAACACCACGACCGTGTACTACCTAAACCGCCAGGGTGGGACGCACTCCTGCCTCTGTGCAAGGAGGCTCTCCGACTTAGACTGGAGGTGGATCTCCTAGCCATCCATGTAGCAGGAGCCTCCAACACTCTGGCCGATGCCCTCAGCCGGATAGGCGCTGCATCTCACGAGTGGTCTCTCCTGCCAGAGGTAGTACAATATCTGTTCTCCACTGGGGCACACCTCAGGTGGACCTGTTTGCCTCAGGAGAATGCGGCTGAGGCTGTTTCATGCCCGCCTCGGCAGTGCTCGCTGCAGGGGAATGCCTTTCGAGGCTGTGGACCGGTCTCTTCTTCACCTTCCCTCCATTTCCTTGATCCACAAGGTGCTCCTCAATGTGAAGAGGGACAAGGTGCAGGTGATTCTGGTAGCCCCAGACTGGCCCCACCAGTTCTGGTATCCAGATCTCCTCAGCCTCAGCTCCATGCTCCCGAGGCGGCCAGCCCGCCCGGACCTGATCTCAGTCAACAAGGGAAGGTACTCCACGGACCGCCTTCAATCCTTGCACTTGACTGCCTGGTTCCTGAGCTGTTAGGAGTTCCAGGCCTTGGGTCTTTCCAACGAAGTCCTCAACATTGTTGAGGCATCCCGTAGAGTCGACCAGAAAATGCCATGCCTTCAAATGGAAGAGATTCTCCATTTGGTGTCAGTATAAGGAGTTGGACCTCTCCTCTGTTCCTTGGCCAGCATTCTGGACTACCTGTGTCCCTTTCTTGGTCCCTTTCTCAGCTAGGGCTTTGGTTGACTACCCTTAAGGTGCACCTGGCAGCCATCTCTGCTTGCAGTGGGCAGGGAAGCAGTCGGTGGTGCAAGAGAAAGTCTTGATCACATATCCTCCGTGCAGAACCTCCACCTCCATGGGATCTAATGCTGGTACTGGCTAAGCTCATAGGCAAGCCATTTGAACCGATGCACAGGTGTGATATTTCTCACCTGTCGGGAGACTGCCTTCTTGTTGGCTATCACATCAGCCAGAAGGATGGGAGAGCTCCAGGCGCTTCCATCGAGTCTCTTTATCTGGTCTTCCACAGGGACAAGTTTGTCCTGCGCCCCCACCTGAAATTCCTTCCGAAGGTGGTGTCGGAGTTTCACCTTAACCAGGTGTTGACTCTGCCGTGTTCTACCCCAGTCACACCTCGAGGTCGAATATAGGCTCCATACTTTTGACCCTAGAAGAGCGCCTTATTACAAGGAGCGGACGGCTGAAATTTGGGGAGCGGTTCGCCAGATGTTTGTCACCCACGCTGAAGCTGCACCTGGCAGACCTGCAACCAAGCGGATGATAGGCAGGTGGGTCACCTCCTGCATAGATCTCTCTACAGGTTGGTGGGAATGGAGCTCCCAAAGGATAAGATCTCATTCTACCCGCCATCCTGCTGCTTTGGTGGCTGCTTCCAGGGACATCCCTATCCAGGAAATCTGCAGGGCTGCTACCTGTAAGTCAGCACACACTTCATTACCCACTACCATATCGACCTTGAGTCATGCCGGATGCTGGTTTTGGGACCTCGGTTCTTCAGTCCTTATTTCCCAAGTAGGGGTGCGCCTTGCCTCCCTCCTCCCAGAGAACTGCTAGGAGTCTGCCAGTAAGTGTGGATTGAACAACATCTCCACATCCGTGGGAAATACATGTTACTTCAGTAACAGGAGTTCTAGGAGTGGTATATGTTGTTCATCCACACAACCCACTCCAACCTCCCGGCTTCAACGCTACAACCTGGCTTCCAGCGGCTAGATCTGAATCATGGGGCGGAGCCGAGAGTTTATCACCCAAGTGGGTGGAGGAGCCAGCTGAAGACCTTCTGGCAAGATTTAAAGTGGCAAGGAACCTGCCAGTAAGTGTGGATGAACAGCATATACCACTCCTAGAACTCCTGTTATAGGTGAGTAACCTGTATTTTTGTCAACCCTAAAGGAAAAGTAGTCGCCGCCCCGCTGCTGGTGGTCTGACACTGAGCAAGGAAGAAGGAGGCTACTGAAGAATATAGGAAGTTGCAGTCCCAGAACAGGAAGGGTGAGAGATGTAGGAGAGGAGAGAGTAAGCACAGAGAAACAGGAGAGGGACACAAAATAAGACATGATAGGAGTGGTGCAGTGCAATGACTGTGGGGCGGCAGTGTTCTGGGAGACATTCTGAGGCTGCGATGCTGCCCTATTTGCACGCCAAGACCTCTGGTTCTGAGGGAGGAGGTTGCCGCCCCAGGCTGACCTGGCTAGGATTCGTGAAACCTCCTGTTAGTAAAGCGGTCACTTTGATTTGTTAAAATCTCAATAGTAAATGTTATTAAAATACATAGATAAAGACACCCCATTGAAATCAATGGAGCGCCACACAGCCTTCGCTTATTTACATCACAAAATAGCTGCGTGGTGCCTGCATGGGGCATGTCGGAGAGTTCAGGAAATGGCCTTTTTATCGAGGAGCTATTTATGAGTGAAATAACTTTTAACAGTGCTGAGATCGTGGATTTAATTATACCCATCAGTTCTGCCAAGGTGTGAGGCATCATATGTTTGGGGACTGGAAAATAGGAAGGGCGAGAGCTGCTCTTTAAATGTAGAGAAATCCAGGAAATTGATTTCCTGCATATCAAAATTCACTTCAAATCGTAAATTCTTGTTTGTCTGCTCCAGGTAGTTAACAAAAGACATAACTCCTCCTCAGTTCCTTTCCAAATGAAAACAAATCGTCTTGTAAAATTAGTCAAATGCAGAAATGGATTTTTTTAATTCAAGTTCTTTATTAATTTTAACAAACATCAGCCAGTACAGGCTATACAGAAAGATGTAAGACCGCCAACATATCAAACAAACCAAAACCCAGTCTCCCAAAAAAAAAACACCCCACCTCCCAACCCAGGGTGTGCCCTTATCAGGAAGACAGATAGTTAAGCAATAAGGCATGACCAGGGTTAGATTAACAGTCTGTTAATCACCCCTAGGGTGTAATGTGCAGAGGCACAGCGAGAGCCATATGTTCTAGGGGTGATTAACTGACTGTTAATCTAACTCCTGGAGTGCCTTATTGCTATTATAAAAATGGTTCCAAAAGAAATGTGTTAAAAGTATACTTTTGAATGTTTTCCTCATTTAGAGGGAGATTTTTAATAAAATAGTTCTTCCACCAACAGTTTAAGAATGCTGGTTCAAAATCAGAATGCATCATTCCACACATTCAGCAGTGCTAGAGGATGGAATGCTGACAGGAAGAATCCATGTGCCATGGTGATCAGGCTGTACATGACAGTATAACATGGATTAATGTAAGGCTGTTGGAATCCTAACAGCC
This sequence comes from Neoceratodus forsteri, assembly GCA_016271365.2. NCBI lineage: Eukaryota > Metazoa > Chordata > Ceratodontiformes > Ceratodontidae > Neoceratodus > Neoceratodus forsteri. The sequence continues at coordinate 896,665,048 of CM057450.1, forward strand.
AATCAGATTGCAGCATTCTGAGAGCCTTTTTATAATAAGGATTATATACTATTATATAAGGAGAGTCAGTACTGTCAGGTAGGGCTAATGTAAATATAGGGAATATAGTTTGCCCACTTCTTGTCAAAAAGCTTAAGCTTGTTACAAGAGCTGGCTATCAGTTGTTCCATGAAGATAGAAAGATGGTTCTTTAACCACTGCTGTAAGATATAAGCAGCTGATGCATCCAGTGTTGTAGCAAAGCTTTTAACCGCCATTGAAATCAGAGCTATGTGAAATCTACGCTGTTTAACCTCAACATCAGTGTATATACCAAGGAGACATATTTCAATAGTGAAAAGTCCATTAAGGCCCAGTAATTGGATAAGTTGCACAACGGGCTACTTTTCACGCTACAGAATACATGAAGCAAATTACCCTTAGCTTTGTTACACCTGGAGCAAGTGGAGTCTGGAACATGACCTATTTTGGCCAGTTTAACAGTCGTGAAGTAAATATCATTCAAAATATGATATTGGGTAAGTCTGAGTCTGTCCTGGGAAATATAAAGATCCTTCCGTATTTGTGACCAATTAAAGGGAGTGTCTGACACTAGCTTAACTCCAGAGTTTAGAGCCTCAAAGAGGTACTGGGTGGCTGAAAGTTAAGAGATTAGCATATAGCAATGAGATATTGTGAGGTTTGAAGATTACATCCTGTAGCTGAGACAGGAAGGGATCTAGCTTGAATGCCTGAGGGGATACACCAAAAGGTGACTCATTAGGTGCCTCAGTTGAAAAAATCTTAAAAATATGTGCCTGGGTCAAGTTATATTTTGTAAGAATATCTGGAGAGGCCATCAAAGAGTCCTGTGAGTAAAAACAGCCACAACTGCATCTTTTAATTGTGGTACTAGGTGGTTGAAATACATGATCTGCCTATCCTAATATTAGGGTTAAAAGTAATAGGTTGGGCAAAATCCTGTCTTGGAGAAAGCTTGAAAAGGAGCAGCATTGGGAGAAAATTTTGAGAGGTACCTATCATTGTGTGACATAAGGATGGGGAAGATCTTTCCAAGTGAAGAAAATGGAAGAGAACTTTAAATTATGCAGCTCTAAGAAGTGATTTTCCAACTGCAACCAGATTGGAATGTGAACTCTGTCAAGACTGGAGATCCATCTCCCCATCTTTATAAGATGGCTGGCCCAGTAGTATAGAAAAAGTTGGGAGACAGAGCCCTCCCAGTTCCTTGGGCAGAGATAGTTTGAAGAAGAAGCATCTACGCATGTTTGTTAAGCCAAATGAAGTTAGAAGTTATGGAGTGTATGTGGTGAAAAAGGAAATAAGAAGCCAGATATTTAAAATATTCAGGGATAAAAAGCCTGGGAAGAATGTTCATTTTAACAATGTTTATATCCCAAAGAGAAAGTGGAAGAGACTCCCAACATTTGAGATCTTGTTGAAGGGTAACTACCAAATCATCCAAATTTAGTTTCCTGATGACCAAAAGATCAGTGAACAGAATACCTAGGTATCAGATATGCTTGGGTGACCATAACATGCCAAATTGAGCAAAGTCTGTCCTATGAGTAAGATGGTTTAAGGAACAATTTCAATTTTGGAGTAATTGATTTATAATTTGAGAACTGACTGAACTTATTAATTACTTGGAGAACATGTTCTAAAGAGGAAGCAGGGTGGTTTAAATGTAGAAGAATATCATCGGCATACACTGAAAGGGTTAGAACCTGATTAAGTAAAGGGATGCCCTGAACCTGAGGTGCCAGCTTGATACCACGAAGCAAGAGCTCTAAATAACGATTAAACAAAAAAGGCGAAAGGGGACAGCCTTGCCTAGTGCTCTGTGAAAAGGGGAACGGGAAGAGAAACCCCATTACAATAAATCCTGGCAGCCGGAGAAGAATAAAGTGTTTTGAGCCGTTGGAGGAGAATAGTATAAAAAATTATTTTCCGTAGGGTAGCTCAGAGAAATTCCCAGTCTACCCTGTCAACGCTTTTTCGCATCTAATGAAATCAGTGCCATAGGGAGTGTGTTGTTTGGGCAACCTGGAAAATGTGGCTCAGTTTCCTGAAGTGATCCACCGATAACCTACCTGGGACAAATCCAACTTGCTCAGGGCTTAATAGGTGCTGCGCCCATACTGCTCTAAGATGCCAGGAAAGAATTTTAGTGAGTATCTTAATGTCATAATTCATGAGTGAAATTGGACGATAACTGGCTGGTTGTAATTGGGGCTTCCTGGTTTTAAAATTAGAACTATCATTGCTTCAAGTAGAGATGAATCTAAGGGGTTAGAAGATGAGTTTTAATATATAGTCTAAGCAGGAGGGGGGTTATTTTGGAAAAAGTTTTGTAATAATTGGAAGGAGATCACAGGTCCGGAAGACTTATCTAAAGTTAGGTCTTTGATTGCTTCCATCACTCTGAAAGTAATATTGGGAAGATAAGAGAGACTGTTGATGCTCATGAAGATAGGGCAGACCAAGAGAAGTTAAATAGATATCAGTCTCCTGTGGAGATAGGGAGACGCCCATTGAGCATAAAGTGAAGGTAAAAATCTTTGAAAACTTGGGCGATGTCATGAGGTGTTGTTTTGGTGGCTCCATTGGGGCTGTAATGGAGGAAACAACCTTTAACTTTCTAGCCTGTGCAGTCATGGAGCAAGAAGCCTTCTAGCTTTCTCCCTTAGTCCATATATTTAGCTTTGGTTTTGATAAGGCGATTCCACCTTTTCTCTTAGCAAGTCTGGGTATTTGTTTCTAAGAGATTAAGGCCTGCATAGAACCGTGAGATGTGTCTGAGGATAGAGATGATTCAGTGGTCCTGATTTGAGACAAAAGAGATCGGCTCTGCTTCCTGAGACATTTCCTTCTAGAAGCTGTCTTAATGAACTCTCCTTGGAGAAAGCACTTAAGAGCACACCACAATGTGTCTCTCTTTGTACTGACCTCATTTTTTTTTTTGTATAACAAATTTTATTTGCATTTCAAAAGAAAAACTCATATAAATCAAAAACAAATAGACATATAATACAGATACAGTAGCTTTTGCCACATTATCCTCAGTACGAGGGCCTTATTAAATTAACAGTTTGCCCCTAAGCCCTCATATACATATTTGATTAAATCTGTAGGGTAGGGCAGCAACTCTAAAGTCCAATGAATCTGAAAAAAAAAAATTATTTTTACAAAAGACCCAACTATTTACAGTGTAGACAGATCCACATTTCATTGCCCCAGTACAGAACGAAGTATTTAGCCAGACAGTCCAGCGATTAAACAGCACCTTAATTAATCAGTTAGTGAGAGCCCAAAGAATAAATAGTAATACATCTGAGAACAGTCCAGGCAAAGACAGGCTTAACTACGTGACAGCACAGCAGGAGGGTCACTCATCCAAGCGGCATACCCACTCGCCCTTGTATATAGGGTGCAGCTTTCCTAACCTCCCCTTAGGCAATATGCCTTAGTGGATAAAGAAATAGCCAGGATAAGTGAGTTCCAATAGCACCGAACATCTCTGCTCTTCCCTGGATCTGAAAGCCCTTCTCTCCATGGCCAAAGCAGACATGACCAAGGACTTCCACTGGGAAAGGGTAGGGATCTGGGCCGACACCCATGTATTTAAGATACACTGTCTCGCAATTGCAAGGCCACGCTAATCCATTTTCTGTGTAGGTCTCGCTCCTCCCTTCTCCCCATTCAATCCCAAACAGTATGTGAAATGGATGCATGTGTACCCCCGCCTGTGCTTTCTCATTTATAAACCCGACCACCTCTTTCCAGAAACCTTGCAGAGAGGACACTTCCAGAAACAATGGAAATACGTGCCAGTCTCCTTGGTGCAGCGTGGGCATGTCTCTGGAACCTCAGGTCTACTTTGTGGACTACAACGGAGGAAAGAAGAGCCTGTGGACAAACTTATAGGCTGCTTCTTTATAATTATTGGATAGAAACAGGCCCATATCGTCTCCAACATCAGTTCCCACTTACCTCCGACACCTCCATCCATAGATCTCTTTCCCATTTTGTTCTCCTACTTGAGTTGTCTTCAGTCAATCCCACTCTTAACATACGTACCACTACCCCTATCATCCCTTTAGGGTTATTTCGGCTTTTACAAATTGCCCTTCTAGGTTTAACTGAAGCACTGGTGTGAGCTTGGTTCCCCAGCTTACGAGCAAAGTCTCTCACCTGTAGGAACCTAAACAAATGACCATGGGATCCTCCATCTTGTCCTCAATTCCTCCAAAGAGGGAAAAGCATGCCCTTATACAAGTCCCATACACATGGATCCCGCTTTCTCCCAACTTGAAACCTTGAGCCTCCAACCCGGCAAGAAGAGGGTTACCACTTAACGGAAGGAGCAGCTCTCCGCTTTGCTACCTCCAATCCTGGCCCTCATCAGCTCCTACCCTCCAGGGTCCAAACAACTAGTGGGTTAGGTTCTGTTGAAATAAGTAGGCCTTCTTACCCTTTTTCCTCAAAAGGTGGAGAGCGTCCACAAGCCCCTCCCTCTAAGTCCATCCAGCTTGCCGCCTCAGGGGCTGAAATCCAATCTTTTATGATCCTTGCCTGAGAAGCCAAGAAGTAGCTTCTGACATCCGGAAGCCAAGCCCCCCTCCTCGTATCTAGTTTCAATCTCTGGAGGCTAATTCTAGGCTTTTTCCCTTGCCAAAGGTACCCAGAAAAGCCTTTGTCTAGTCTCTTTATGTCCTTATTGGTAAGTCCTAAGGGCAGCATCTGCAAAAGTATAAAACTCCTGGGAAGATGTTCATTTTTATAATGTTCATTCTGCCTATCCATGACACTGGGTACATCTTCCATCTTCTCATGTCTCTGAGCACCCCATCTATCATTGGGGTATAATTAAGCCTGTATAATTCGCCAGTGATCTACCAGTATTAACCTCCAGATATTTTATGGCCCCCCGCTCTTCCAGTCCCCATTTTTGCAGACCCATCTGGGCCTCTCCTAAGTGCATTGCCTCAGACTTTGCCAAGTTTATTTTATAGCTTGAGAACACTGCAAACCTCTCATTTAGGTCTAATGCTGGGGAGACTCTTCAACCTGACTTAAATATAAAATCATGTCGCCAGCATATAAAGAGAGTTTGTGGTGTCGCCTCCCATTCCCTGAACCCCTTTACCTTATCACACTGTCTAATGGCTACCGCCAAAGGCTCCAGCACAAGGTCGAACAACAAGGGGATAAGGACACCCTGTCTCGCTCCCCTACCCAAGTCGAAAATCTGTGTCAGGTCGCCATTGATCAACACAGCTGCCTTTGGGGCACGATATAGAGCCTCACCATACTCAGAAAGCCCAGACCCAGGCCATAACCTCCCAATACCTCCATCATGTACTCCCATTCACTCGGTCAATGCCTTCTCGGCGTCCCGGCCAAAACCAAGGTGGGCCCCGGATGCCGAGAGGAAGCCCAAATCACATTTAAGAGTCTCTCACATTGTGGTATGAGTGTCTATTCTTTATAAATCCTGTCTGGTCTGGATCAACTAAATCAGGCATCAGGATTCCAGCCTACCCGCCAGTATCTTTGCATAGATCTTGGCGTCGACATTCACTAATGAAATAGGGGCGGTATGCTGCGCAGTCCTCGGGTCTTTCCTGGTTTGGGAATCACTGTGATAGTTGCCAAATCCATAGCGGTGGCAGGAGCCCCTCTTTAGTGCCCTTAAAACCTCTCAAAGCATGTCTACAACCTGCTGACCCACAGTCTTATAAAATTCAATAGGAATCCCATCTGGGCCAGCTGCCTTCCCTGATCTAATACCCCGATAGCCCTCCGAATTTCCTCTTTAGTAATGCATGCTTCCAGGGAAAGCCTTTGTTGTTCTGACACTTGTTTTAAATTGAGCCAGCTCAGAAACTGCCCCATTGTGTCCCTAGACCCTTCTGCTTCCTTGTGATACAAATTACTATAAAATTCTGGAATCTCTCCTTAATAGCCTGAGGGTCCCTCATCACCTTACCATCTTTATTCTTTATCTCCAGAACTCTATTCCTCCCCTTCTGCCTTTGGTCAGGTTGACGAGGAGGGGCCAGGCTTATTTCCCATTCATAAAATTTTTGTTTAACTAGCTATAGCTTTCCCTTCGCTTGTTCATCAAGCAAATTATTTATTTCTCCCTCACTGCAGCTAGTAGTGGCTCACTGGCTATGTCCCCTTTCAGTACCCGACCCTCCAGGTCTTTAGCTCTTTGGAGAAGGGAGTTGAACCTCCATTTTTTCCTTTTATACCCGGATACAAATCCAATAATTGCCCCTCTCATATAGGCCTTCCCGCATCCCATAATATCTGCGAGGAAGGGCAGATTCTTGTTAAGGTCCAGGTACTCTTTCATTTGCGTCTGAAGGTATTCCTTAAAATTCTCATTCCCCAACAAATACTGGGGAATCTCCACATCCTCATTCTCTCACCTAGGCCCTCTATCTCAAGCGTCACCTTGACCATGGCATGATCTGAAATATGGATAGGTTCGTGTTTCACTTCCACTGTCCTCTGATACCATCCCCTTCTACATACACCTGATCAATTCTGGACCATGTTCTATGTGGTGCGAGTAGAAGATGTATTCCCTTGCTTTCGGGTTGGCCGTCCTCCATCGTCCACTAACTCAAGATCTAGCAGGCCTTCCTCCCTCTCTCAAGAACTTGCCCCTTTTTCCTTTGCTATTCGGTGGTCCATCACTGGGTCTGGGGTGCAATTAAAGTCACCCCATAATTAATCCTTTAAACTGTTCTTTTACCAGGACATCCAAAGGCTCCTATAAAATTGGGATCTGTGATGGCAGGGCACACTCCCAAATGTAATCAGTTTATCCCCAAAATTCCTTCAACAAAACATATCTGCCCTCCCTCTTATCAGTGACTGTTCTCAGCGCCTGGAGCGGTAAATTTTATGAATAATAATTGCTACCCCCTTTTACTGAGGAAAACGAGGCAGCGTGACACTGCCTCCACCCAGCTCCTGACCAATTTCTTGTGTTCAGCCGGGTTCAGGTGTGTTTCTTGCAGGAGGCCTACCTGGGCATCAACCCTTTTCATCGCGGTGAGGAGCATAGTTCTCTTAGCAGGAGAAGAAACCCCCTCATTTCAAGACACAACTTTTACTTTGGTTGTACTAGCCATCTACTCAACCGTTTTTTTCCCCTGTCCCCCTTCTTGCATCTCCATTTTGATGCTAGTCCTGTCTGGTCTTCAACTCGGGCTCTCGAACTGTTCACATTTGTGGATCTAAGAAAACAAACACATAGTAACATTCCCCTAACAACTTCAACACCTCGAAACTTATTTACATCACACCCTCCTCCATCTCATACAAAGCGCTTTGGTCTTCACGCCAGTATGCACCCCCATCATCGAATAGGGCTTGAACCACAGAAAACATGAATATGTTCAACCTCCCGCGCCCTTAACCCTCCTCAGAATCACCACTACTAAATTCAGGCATTTTGCACTATGTCTCATAACGTTCCCCAGTATCCCCCCTCCCACCCGACTAATTGCAGGTTAGGTCATCATCCCTTTGTCCATCAAGTCCAACTTGCACCTCCAATACCACAGTGAAAGTTCTTTTCGCCCCATATTATTAGGTTGAGTTCATTTACCATTTTCCCAAATCAGGATAACCTCCCAAGGGAACTCCGGTTGGGCCACGCAACAAAAATCCACGCGCCAGCCCCCAGAGCAGCCCGGGCCCACCTGCATCATCATACCAGCTTGTAAAACTTTCACACAGTCCCGTGGTGTGGGATGGGGTATCTCCGTAGCCAACTCCTGCATCCATCTTTGCATCTGCTTCAGCTTTATTATAAGAAAGTACCAAAGCATATCCCTGGAACCTCACATTATAAGTTCAGCCCCATCAAGGGTGCACAGGACAGGACGTTGTTTTCTCCATTATCCCCTGGCTTAGCCAATTTTCTTCTTTAGCTCAAAATGAAACTCCTCGCCTTCTCCACCTCCCAGAAGCTGTATGTAGCTCCCTCGTGCTTGATTTTCAAAATGGCAGGAACACCATGAACCATTCCACTCCAATCCTCTGGCAGCTTTCGATGACTTCGTTGAATTCCTTCTCTTTTCCCAATTCGGGGAGTAGTCTTGCGAGAGAAACAAACTAACCCCCTCAAATTGCAGCTCTGGTTGGGATTTATAAGCTTTCCACATGGCCTGTCTATCCTGGTAGTTATGGAACGAATTATTACTTGCCTGGGAGGCTGGCCATTTTGTGGTCTGGGCATGACATACGGTGGGCTCTCTCCAGTTTAAGCCTTCCCCTTTAGTTGCATCCCTAATAGCATAGGGAGAGTTTTTGCACAGAAGCCCATTATGTCGCTTCCTTCCCTGCCTTCGGTAGCCCCCTGAGCCCTAAGTTGTCTCTCCTCAGGTAGTTTTCCTGATAGTCCAGGGTTTCCTCATTTCAGCCACCTGTGTTTCCAACTCTTTGATTCTTCTGCCCATGGGGTTCAGCTCGTCCTCCGTAGTCGACATACGATTTTCTAGCTCCTCCACCTTCTCATTTTGCCTTTCTGCTTGAGCCTCTATTAGTGCCAGTCGCCCTCTAGTTTGCTTTCAAGGCTCTCCAGCCTAGGTGCAAGGCTGCCATCAACTGGTCCTTCAACTCGCGCCCGAGCGCCATCATCTCGGCAGCGAAATAGAGATCGGACCTACACAGTTCGTGCTAGGCCCGCCACGTCTTTTTGCAGTTTTTGCCTGATGCCTTTTACGATTTCGTTGCTCGCTGAGACAATATATTCGCCCATCCTGGGTTCCAACACGCCCGCTTATTTCAAATAGGTGCCAAACTTGTCAAACGGTGATTATTCCTTAATTTCAGGACCTGAGGTGAGAGCTGTGAAAGGCACGCTTCACAGCATGACGCGTCACGTGACCCATACTGACCTCATTGATCTCAATAAAATCCTGAATAAGAGATTGTATCCTGTCAGTAATCGATTTATCTTTTAAAAGTTGTGTGTTTAATTTCCATACGGAATCTTTCTGATGGAGTGGTCGGAGCAGTGTCACCCAGACCATGGAATGGTTGGACAAGACTATGGGTTCAATACCTGCCTGGCATAGGCCACCCAGGAGCAGACAACTAAGTAAGATGTAATCCAACCTGGACCATGATTGATGCAAGGCTGAATAATAGGAAAAAGCAGATGGGAGGGGTTTAGGATATGCCACAGGTCACAAAGGCTGAGTAAATCCAAAAATCAGCTAGAGCTCTTTGTGATGGTGATGGAGGGTTCAGATGCTGGCCAGATCTGTCAAGATCCTCGTTGGTGGGATGTTCCAGTCTCCCCTAATGTCAGAGAAGCGGACAATAGTGGAGCGACTTTATTAGCTACGTCCATTATGGATGGAGGGTCACCACCACTGGTCCATAGATAGAAGCAAGAATGACCTTCACTCCCATGAGGGTACCCTTAGCCAGGATGAATCTACCACCAGGGTCTTCTATGGTTAGATGAGCCTGGAAGGGGATGTTACCTTTAACCAGGATGGCAATACCCGACTAGCTGATGAGTTCCCAGACACAAAGATCTGGGAAATAGCTTCACCAATAAATGAGTCTCCTGTAACATGATAATCCCAGCATTGAGCAAGGCACAGTGTTTGAAAACGTGGACCTTTTAACTGGATCCCTGACTCTCTAACGCTCTATGATATAACTTCTAAGAATATTAGCTATCTTTATGCCAGCTGAATTAAAGAATTACTGAAGGTAAAACCAAGAACTCAGCAGAACCCTCTGGGCACACTCCAGCCCTCCCTCCCCAAAATTCCACCTTGGCACACAAGAAGACTTGAAAAGCCATAAAAGTATGTAAACCTGAGGTAACAAAATAGCATGAATAAAACCCTCATAAAGAAGTAAGCAGCCCCTTTATTACAAAACACAATAGCCCTTAGGGTAACCCACCCTCTGGCCTCTCCCTCAACCTTAAAACATAAGCCCTTCTTCCTCCCATACACATCCCTAGTAACCCAAAAGCCAGCCCAACCAGGAGATGCCACTGAGGTTTAAAGTGGAGGTACCCACCCCGAGAGAATGAAACCCCAGCAACTATGTACAGCGGTCTCTTCAATTAAAAGGAAATTAGTGGAAAAGGTGAGAGGACGCCATCTGAGGAGACCTCCCCAAAGGCACCCAAACACAAATCCTGGGAAAATATACCCAGAAGGAGTGGTAGAATCTGAAGGATCTGAGTGGAGCAAGGAGCTAATGGCAGTAAAGCCGAACCTCCAGAACCAACATGATGGGATTGTGCAGGAACCTAACCCCCATGTACTGGCGCTGTAGCAGGTCTTCCATTAGCGTGCACAAACCAGGGCAATCCCATCCCCTTCCTAGAATGCCATCCACAACCGAATTCAAATGGCAAAAACAACACAAGGCCAGAATGTAGAAAGGCCTTAGAGTGAGCTCCCAAGCACAGCCTGGTGTCAAAAAAAAAAAAACAAGCCAAAACAACCACCAGAGATGGACTTTGGGCTAATAGTTAGCAGATCAGAGCCTCCAGAACTGCAATAATACATTCAAAATGGTCCATTAAATCAAATGACCAGAAACCAGATCATGAGTATCCCGAGACTGGGGCCCCTGCTAAACAGAATTGACACAATGCTCGCCCCCACAATTATGACAAAATCACAACCGTGTAGAAAGTTATAGAAACAGCATTAAACATATAAAACTAGTTATAAAAAGAAAAGAAACAGTACTTGAAGTGCTCAGGTTTCAGAGAAGCTTCTGATCAGGGTGAGAAGGTGGAGGGAAACAAAAGCATCCAGACCAGCAAGCGTTCCTATTCAATAATGATCCTCCTTTCCACACCCAAACAAATCGGTTCCATCTTAATAGTGAGAGACCTAAGCATGGCCTCTGTGTTAGGGCTGAGGGACTACTGCAAATGGATTCTGACCCAACTGGGAGCAAATGAAAACTGGCTCAACCCACAGGATACAGCAAGTCCAATGCTAGAATCCACACAAACAGCAGGTAAATACAGTCAAAATGCTTGAAAATCCTGTATTAGAGTGATCCTCTGAATCCAAATCAAACAGTTCCAGGAGGGGTGTTCAGTCATCCTTGAAGAGATCAGGCAATTTAATCTATAAATCAGTCACAGCTAGGGTTGGGGAATCTTAGAGAACCAGGAACCAGCAATTAGGACTTGCTGCTTGGCAGGTAGACGTCTTGAAAGGGATACTGCAGCAATCAGCTTACTAACCGTGGGATGAAAAGCAGAGCATTTTGCTGCGCTTTCTAATGGCAGATCTTGGGTAATCCTGAGTTTGGAGTCCTCCCACATGATAGCTTGACGCTCCCAACTTTGTTTAATACGTGCTGCCTTTCACTGTAACTTAGAAATTTCAAGATCAGAGGTCTTGAGGGCAGCCAGGCTGAGGTCGGGGTCAAAGCATCGATGAGCCCGCTTGATCTGGTAGCTGCTATTAAGGGGGAGGCCCACTATTTTCTTCAGGAATTTTTGCATGAATACAATGGCGTTAGGACCTTCCTCGGATTCTGGGAGACCCATAATGAGTGTGTTGTTCCGTCTGCTCCTGCCTTCAAGGTCCTCCATCTTAAGCTGTAACTTGTGCACAAGCTGTCTGAGATGGATTATTTTGGGGCCCATTTTGTCCCTCCATCTTTCCAGGAGGAGGATCTGGCTTCTGTCCCTGACTCTTTTAGTCAGATATGATATGTCGCTACAAATGGACTTAATTTCAGAGGAGATTTCAAGCAGGGTCTCCTGAAAGGTAGCAATTTTATAGAAAGCATTCTTAGGTAAGGGAATCAGTTGTACAACTGGTGAGCCCTTGAAAGTGGAAGCTCCCCTTGAGGCTTGACCTTCTTGGGCATCTTCTCAGGTGAGGGAGGCGGTACGTGCTTGAGCTGGGCCGTCTTCCTATTAGCATCCATCTGAAGCAAAACTTCCTATAGCGATGCAATTTGTGGATAAAACAAATGCTGAAGGTGTCCTTTCTGTAGTGTTGTTGTAGTTATTTTGGCTGTTTCAAACCAAAAGCCAGAGAAAAGAGATGGCAATGTGAGGATAGAACAGGAGCCCTGAATCTCTGCTGCCACTAGGTCGCCTGCATCACATGACCCCAAATACAGAAATGGATTAACCTCACTACAGATTGCTCGCTCCTCCCAATTAGTCATATACAAAGTAGCATAATTTGGAGCCATGTCTGCCCCATGGCTGTACCCTTAATTGTAAATATACTTTATCCTTAAACAGAAAATTGTTATTTTTAAAACCTTCTCTGCCAATGCCACAATGAATTCAACATACGGCTGTGAGTAGGATGTCTCAGAGTATAAAGCTTCTCTATGCATTCTAAACCCTCATTGTTTGGAATATTTGTATACAAGGAGTGAACATCCATACAAAAAAAAAAAAAAGAAGCAACATCAATTTCTGTCATTTAACAGATTAAGCATATCAGTAGTATCTCTCAAAAAGATTGCGTTTCATACTAAGAGGTTTGATGTGGTGTCCACAAATTTAGCCAGATTGTTAAGGTTCCAGTCCCAGCCAGTATTGGCCTGGGTGACAGAATATTTAAACTTTATGAATTTTACGCAGTCCATACAGTACAGGTTTGATGGGATGATTCAATACGAAAACTGAGTGTCCTGATTAATGATATTGTTCAGAAAAGCCTCTTGTAAAATATCAATATCCCTCTTTAATCTGTTTGTGGGGTCACAGTTCAGACACAAATAGAAATACTCATCTGCCAATTGTCACATCATTTCTGACTCATAATTAAATTTGTTACAAACAACCACCCCACCACCCTTATTGGCTGGCTTAATAATTATTCTGTCATTTCTCTTTAAGTTCTCAATAGCCATTCTCTCAGAAACAGTGCAGTTATAATATCTTGCTCTAGGTATTTCCAAATTTTCAAGATCCTTTAAGCAAGCATACTCAAAGATGGACACCACTGTGTTCTGTAGGGGAATAAAGGTGGATGTAGGTTTAAAACTGATGAGAGTCTCACTATAAGTCTATGATGACAGATCAGAAAGGTCATTCACAGAGGTCTCAATAATGCTACCATTTTATCGCACCCTTTCATTATTAAACAAACTTTCAAGTTAAGTTTACGTGTAAATTTGTGAATGTCAGTGACAGTGTCAAAGGTATTCAGATTTCGTGTTGGAATAAAGGACAGGCTCTTCTGCAAAACACACAATTCCATGTCTGTTAATGTATAGTCTGAGATATTAAACACTATGTTATTTTGCTCATTATCAAGCATAATTATGTTCAGGATTTAATAGCTGCCACCCCGCATCTGATAGAAATTGTAGCCCCAGGCTCGTCTGTAATAATTGCTTCCTCTCCCTTGGCCTTCCATTCTTTCTTCCTTCCTTCCCCGGTTCCTCTCCTTGTATGTCTTCGAAATCTTGCTGTTCTCTGGCTCCGTCTGGGAACCTTTTCTGGTAACTGAATGTTCTCGCCATACATCACTACTAGATTCATAGACATTGTTGTAACTTGGGGGCAGAGGGTATAACTCGTGGGGAACTGATAATCAGTTTTGTTCATGTGGGTAAATATGGTGTATACCCACTGCAGATGGCACTGCTTGAAAACCCACTTTCTCTTGTTCCATTTGGTTCCTCAGAGCCTCCTGGTTTGGTGGATTTCCTCTGGCTGTTTATTAAAAAAGAAGAACTATTATCTGAGTCTGAGCCACTAGTGTATACATCACAAGTTTAGTTATGGTGCTTTGCAGCTCCCTAGTTCTTTTAAGAATAGATTATCTAGGGTTGTTCTGATCTTTCCAATTAAAATGCAGCCCTCCTCATAGTCTCTGCAATCTCGCTCAAATTTATTAACCTTTATTTTTTAAATTCTTATATCTTGCCTCCTGATTGTTTCATCAGCCTTTTTCCAAAACAAGGAATACTCTGCATGAGATTCAAATGTAAGGGCTACTCTTTCTCTTTCCAACAGGTCTGCCCTAGAATTCTTTTTCAAGTTCATCTCCATCCCGGAGTATGAATTCAGTTAAACCAGCCGTTGATTTTATTTATTTTATTTTTATTTAGTTTTTGTTGACCAGGTAAGTGCACTAGACAAATTCTGCCTATTTTAAGGCACAACCCATGGAGGGGATACAGATGAATGCCATCTGACTTTCAACCAGATCAAGCTGTTGATGGTATTTAGTGAATGATTAAAAGATGTTTCTGCCATCCAGCTAGAATATTTCTCTGTCCAAACCAAAGGCAGGGGAAAGTGTCCATCTCAGGCCACGAGGAGAATGATTAACTTCTAGATATGCAGTCAAAGAAGGTTGTTTGCTAGTACAAACACCGGGCCTTTAGAAACCACCCTCTTGAATAACACAAAAGCCCTCTTTATGTCTACTGTTTCATTTTGTTCAACTGGCTCCAGATTGAAGTTCCTCCCATCAGGGACATTTAAACTTCATGTTTTTAAAAAGGGTTCAACCCATCTTGAAAAAGAATCACAAACAAACTAGGAAACCCGCTGGGGAGAGGGCATCGTGGGCGTGGTCAAAGCGTTTATATTCATGCTGACAAAAAACACTACGGGCTAACCAGCAGTTTGCTTGAGCACACCACAAGGCAAATAACCACCAAATAAGCGAACAGGCGGCTACAAAACAAAGATGGAGCCAAAAATGCAGGGTACTCACTCAAAGAGGCGGCAGCAAGGCTATATATCACTGCTGGTAAAAGAAGCATGTTGCAATCAGGATAAAGTGCGTAAAAGTTTTTATTTGCAAACCAAAATGCCAGCACACAGCTACAGTGTGCTCCTCCCCAAGTACAGCTGAGCATTTTGCGCTAAACCTCGCGCTTTCTCAAGGCTGAGGTAGCATATGGCATTACACCTTACAAACAGTACATTTAAAGTGACAGTGCATCCAAGCATCACACATCAAGCAATTTATAAATTGTATTATAATAATACCAAAACTATGCAATTAAACAAGCTCCCATAAATATGTGCAATTATAGCTATAATGTAGAATCCATAATATAAAATCAATTGCAACAATAAAATGTTGTGGATTCATAAATGCAGACCTTATAAAGCAAAAAACTATAAATAAGAATTTCATTAGTTTCTCAATGTACTTTATAATAAATGTATGAGTACAGAGGCCAGATGAGGTTCTATAAATATGGAGATAACTGAAAAAATTATTTAATCATGGATCGACAAATGATTTTGTTTTATATTGCCAGAAGGATTCTTTCTGTCTTCTTATCTAGTCACCACCACAAACCGATGCATGCACTGTTTCTAACATCTGAAATGTAAAATGGTGCGTCTCCTTTTGCCCTAACATGCTGAGCTAAAGCACTGACATCATCCAGGCTAGAAATACTTCTAATCTGCTGTCCAATCCTAAATTAAAATTTCTGTAAAGTTTTACCAATATAGAAGCTTGGATAGCTACTACATACAGTATAGCCATAAACAATCTTCTGCGTACTGCCAGTACAGAACCCTTCAATTTGATGCACTATGTTGGTGACTGGATGTTTGAAAAACTCCCCACTTTTATGTGTCTGCAAAGGAGCAATTTTCACATTTGAAGGTGCCATTCAGGGAGTAGCTTTCATTCTGTTTTGGAACCTCCCAATAGGTGCTGCATTCAAGGGAATCTCTCAAATGTTGTGCTTTCCTATAAACAAACTGTGGGGATCCTTAATAACACAGTCCAATGTTCTCTCTGTAGTTAAAATATGCCAATTGTTCATAATAATTTTCCTAACCATTTGTGCTTGGGGACTAAAAGTGGTAATGAACTTCAGTCTACCCTCATTTTACAAAAATCCTTGCTTTTAGATTTATCATGCTCAAGCAAATCACTTCTACTTCTTTACTCAGCTTTGTCTCTAGCCTCCTGTAAGGACTCCTTCCCATAACCTCTCACCTGAAAAAGTTGTGTTAGATCTACTACATTTGTTGCATAATCATCTGGACGAGAACCATTCTTTTTAGCCCTAAGAAACTGTCCCAAGGGAATATTTTTTGGTTATGTGTCCTGGATGACAACACTCATGATGTAAAATAGAGTTTTTGTCAGTGTCAGTGTACATCATCAGATTCTTTAAATATAGACAAATCAAGAAATTAATTTCCTGCATATCAGAATTCACTTCAAATCATAAATTCTTGTTTATCTGCTCCAGGTAGTGTTCCCATAGATGCCATATGGCGTCAGTACCATCCATTGCAAGATCCAACTCAAAATGGCCATCGGAGCAAATGAGAACAAAAGACATAACTCCTCCTCAGTTCCTTTCCAAATGAAAAACAAATCGTCTTGTAAAAATCAATCAAATGCAGAAATGGATTAACCTCATTACAGATTGCTTGCTCTTCCCAATTAGCCATATACAAAATAGTATAATTTTGGGGCCATGTCTGCCCCATGGCTGTACCCTTAATTGTAAATATTTATTTATTTAGTTTTGTTGACGGGTAAGTGCACTAGACAAATCCTGCCTATTTTAAGGCCTGACCCAGGGAGGGATACAGGCGAATGCCAACTGACCTTGAACCAGATTCAGTTGTTGGTGGTATTTTTTTTTTAGTGAATGAGGAAATTTGGCCAGGACACGGGAAATTCTCCTACTCTTTTCGATAAGTGCCATGGGATCTTTCACATCCATCTGAACTACCACCAATCCAGGCAGATGGGACCTCGGTTTAACATCTCATCCGAAGACTGCACCTCAAGTGCTGCACTACAGTGTCAGTACTGGGATATTAACACAGTGCCAGATGTGGGAACTGAACCCACAGCCCTCTAATCTCCGACCTCAGAGCGAGTGTGCTACCTACTGAGCCACTGACACTGACTATATATATACTTTATCCTTAAACAGAAAAGTGTTATTTTTAAAATCTTCTCTGCCAACATCATAATGAATTCAACATATGGCTGTGAGTACGATGTCTCAGAGTATAAAGCTTCTGTAAGGCATTCTAAAACCTCATTGTTTGGAATATTTGTATTGAGGAGAAACTGATGAAATTCTTATGTATAGTTTTTTTGTTTTATAGGGTCTGCATTTATGAATCCACAATATTTTATTGTTGCAACTGATTTTATATTATGGATTCTACATTATAGATATAATTGCACATATTTATGGGAGCTTGTTTAATTAGGTAGTTTTGGTATTATGATAATATAATGTATAAATTGCTTGATGTGTGATGCTTTAATGCACTGTCACTTTAAATGTACTGTTTATAAAGTGTAATAACATATGCTACCTCAGCCTTGAGAAAGCACAAGGTTTAGTGCAAAATGTTTAGCTGTACTGGGGAGGCATGCTGTAGCTGTGTGCTGGCGTTTGGTTTGCAAATAAAAACTTTTATGCACTTTATCCTGATTACAGCTGCTTCTTTTACCAGCCGTCTGCTTCAACTGAAGTGCCTCCCTAACAGCTGGAGGAGCAAATTCCACAGGACGGGGTCGGCGACACTAAAACCTCTCACCAGCTGTTTTAACCTCATCCTGGGAATCGTGAGGAGGCCCTAGAGCAGGAGTGGACAGGTGCAGCAGATGTTAGAAGGTCAATCAGGTAGCGAGGCCAAGTCCAGGCCATGGTTGCAAAGTCTGCAGTTTAGTTGTTCAATCTAGTATGGCATTTTGTCCATGATTGTGGAACCTTGAGTGATAATTTTGTTGGGATAGAAGGGGTATTCTGTGTTCTTCAAGCAGTTTTAATAGTCTGCCAGATTTTAGCTGAATTCCTTAGCGTCTTCAAAAGCGATTATGTAGTAATTTACTTTAGAAGCTCTGATGAGTTTAGTACAGGTATTTCTAAGTTCTTAAAGCTGTCCAGTCAGTCGGGATTTGATCTTTCTGGCTGTGGCCCAGAGTTTGTTTTGAGTTAAGGCTTTTTCAGTTCGAAAGTAAACCGGGTGGGTGACTTTTACTCTACAGTTTTTGAGAGGGGCATGTTTATTTATAAGGTTTGTAAGAGTTGAGTTGACGATGTCAGACGCCTCGTTAGCTGAAGGGGCAAGGTAGAAGTTTTGTTACTGTATATTCCTAGGTCTAATAAATAATTATCTGACTTAAATTCTACGATAACTACATTTGGTAGTAGAATGGAGTTGCAGAATCAAGTCAAAAGCTTAACTAATATGTCGTTAGGAACTTTGGTGTCAGAGGTGGTGATTATCTGGAGCCAAGAGGTTTTTTAAATTTCTATTTGTTCTCCTCACAGCGGAGCAGATCTCTGTGATCTCCGCCGCCAGCACCTGCACTCACACCCCACCAGGCCGGTCTGGCACCCCACAGAGCCGGCCATTATTAGGGTTCTTGCAGTCTGTGGCAGGATCCTCTCGGGAACCGAGGGGATGCAGGGCATAGCCATCAGCCACCAAGATTGTCGCTCCCTAATATTTTCCATCTGGTTTTCTCCCTTGCGGAATGTGGACGTGCAAGGACATCTGGGCACACATGCTCAAGTCTGCGCACTCCGCCCCCTTTGCTGCCATTGTTCTGGTAGTGCCCCGTCGTCACCAGGTGCCGCCACAGAGCGGTGGTTCTCTGGATCCCTCCCAGGATTGGAGAGCAGTCCTATGGATGCTCGATCCTTTCCCACCCTGGCAGCCGGGCTTGTGTCCTAACCCGGGTCACCAGCGTGGCGCAAGGTGTGACGTTCAGTGCCTCAACCCTCAGCACCACGGGCCAAGGAAGCTGAGAATTTAAAAATTTTTTTGGGGATTGGGCAGCATGGGAGCTATGGGGAACTACAGGGTGAGATTCCTCTGGTATGTGTCATAGCTTGAAGAATTGCAGGTGGTTTGCTGGTATCTCGGAAGGTGCTGGGTAGAGAACTTCAGTTTTACTTTGTCTGAACTCCCATTTCATTGTCTGTCTGTATTATGACAAAGAACTAGATTACAAGTGCTACTGTAGGATCGTTTCCATATAGTATTTAATAATTTTTTAATTAGACTTGCACCAGCTAGCGAGAATTAAGATGGCTGCGATGTCTGGCTGAAAAAAAGGGCAGTGATTTTTTCTTTCATTTTGTCATAATTTTTTTTTGGGGAGGGTTTGCTGGATCTTTACCCATGGGTTACTGTATGATTTAACCACGGGTAAAGATGTTCATTAGCTGGTCACAATGCTTGAAGATGTGCCCTATTGTGTAACATGCAGTATACTGTTACTTCTGCTATTATCAAGATCTGTAATTTACTACTGTGAGTCTTTTTGCTAATAGAGGGTCTAGCAACAGACTTCTAGAAAAATGTAAAGGGAACTTACAAGGTCAAATGGTCAGACTGGGTGGGCCATAGACCCTTATCGGCAGAACAGTGTCTATGTATCTAGCTGTCCAGCATTATTCTGTTTGTAGTGTCTATTACTTCTTTTCACTTCTTCAGTACCTGCTGTGCTTCTTGCACTGTCCTACCTAGTTAGTTCAGCCTACATTCCCTCCTCCAATTTGTGCAACTAGCCTTCCACCATATCTGCGTAGCCCACATCCCACATAAATTGTTCCTATACTCTCATCCCTGTCTGGATGAAGGCCATTGTCCTCTCTCTTGTTAATTTAGTCTTCAACCTTGTCTGGGTGTAGTCTGCATCCACCCTAAATTATCCGACTCTCACCCTTTATAGATAAAGTTTGCATCCCTCTAATTGTTCATCTGAGAGCTGAAGACAGGCTGAAGGGAAGGAAGGGATGTAAACTGGCAGTGACCAGAAGGCAGCCTGAAACAAATATTTTCTGTGACTGGGCCTGATGGGAATATGAAAATAATGCATCTTTCAGGTCCAGAGATGCCAGCCAGTATCTCCCTGCTGCAGGGATGGGATAACTATGGACGTGGTGACCATCTTGAATTTGACTTTGCTGAAGTGCTCATTTAAGAATCTGAAGTCCAGAATGGGTCACCTTTCCCGTTTGTCTTGTGGGTGAGGAAGTACCTTGAATAAAGGCCCATTCCCCACTGGGATAGATGTACTTTTTCCACTGCATTTTCCTGTAGCAGTTTTGTGACCTCCAGCTCCAGTAGAATCTTGCCTGCTGGGTGTGAGGGTGGAGGCGTCTGTTGACAGACAGTTCTGGAAACCTTTTGAACTGTAGGGTGAAGACTACGTCCACTACCTCTATGACCCACTTTCCTGTGGAGGTGTTTTCCAGTCCTGGAAGAAATGAGCCAGCCTTCCCTTTGACAATGGGTTGGTGACCTGGAACACATGTCAAGGGTTTTGCTTAGGCTGAGTGTTAGAGGGCAAAGCCAGGTCAGCCCTTCTGGAACCCTTCTTCCTCTGCCCTGAAGAAACCCCTCATATGAGAGTTAATCATAGGGGATGGGGTAGAAGTCTCATGGATAGTTACCTCTTCCCCCACCTCGAAGCCTATAAGATGTAGAGGCCTTTTCTTTCTCAGTGTTTACACTCCTCCACTTTGTTCATGTAAGCTTCTGTTTTGTTACTAGAGAGGAGTTCTCCTCTGAGGGAAAATTCATGGCTTTTGACTGGCTGTCCTGTGACAAGTTGTTCTGGGCCATGCAAACCTTCTTAGGGAGACGGGCATGAGCCAGAAACCTTGAAGCAGTGTCATTGGCATCTACTGCCATATGAAACTGGTACTTAGTAGCATCCAGGGCAGACCTTGCAGTGTTTGCTAGGTCCTGGACCTGTTCCCCATAAAGACTGTTGCACAGGGCCAGCACTACATTCTGTAGACCACGTCAGGTACTGTGCTGTGTATGCCGACACACAGTCTGTCTCAAGCAGAGAGAGGCAGTAGTGTACACTTTTGCCCATACTGTCCAACTTTCTGGAGTCCTTCCTGCAAGTTGGAAAGAGAGGGGACCTTGGCTTTGTCACAAGCCACTGTCCAGACCACCCTTATGTTAAGGGTGAGTGTAGAGGTGCTCAGCATCATGTTTGTCAAACTGGTACTTCTTTTTAATCTTTTATCAATCCCTGGCATACAAGAAGGGTTTGGAGAAATTTGCAGGTTGCTTTTTGAGGGACTTATGCATTGGCAAGGCAGCCACATAGTGGGAGTTAGTCCCATCATATCAAGAAATCAGCCTCCTCCTTATCCTCTCAGACTCCTATGTGGAGAGGGCGGCGATACTTACCATTTGTGTCAGAAAAGCAAAGTGTGAGGTAATCTTCTGGGCTCCTGGGAGGAACCCAAACTCCTGATCAGGAGCCATCTGGTTCAGTCAGTTCCCTTTCCTTATAATGAGATTTGTCACCCTGATCAGTAGAAACCAGGGGGATGGGTACTGGAGGTTGAGGAGTAACTGGGAACCCGATAAGAGTTCCCATGGCCTGGAAAACCTGGAAAAATTGTCAAACCTTTGCCATGTCCTCCTGAGAGGGCATATTTACTGTATCTGCTGCTGTCTCCTTCTGCTCTTCAGCAGGAGGGACTGAAACAGGAGCCTGCTCTGATGGTCTTTTATGTTTCTCAGTGGTTTTATCAAGTGGTCCTTAGAGGTGTGGCAGACTTGGTTCTAAGAGACCCTAATCGAATGTTTTGGTGACCCAGAGGTGGACTGAGAGACAAAATCTCTTCCAGCTTCTTTTGGTCCATTTCTTAACTGGCTTAGAGCAAAATTTGCTACAGAGCTCACATTTTTTCAAAAACAAGGCTGGGACCAAGACACGTTAAGCACAATTGATGGCTGTTTACCTTAGCCAAGAGATTAAAACATCTAGTACAATTTTTAAACCAGTTGGTCCCATCCTCTTTTTAGGTCTGTCTGACATGCCAGTCATCAGTACAGATCGTGATTAAACAACTTTTTGATTAAGTATAAGTTTGCTGAGAAAAATATAGTAATAAAACAAATATTACTTTGGTTCCTTACATGGAACCAAGATGAAAAACAAAGTGTTCCCAGAAGTCAGAAAAAAAAAATTACCTCAGTTTTACTGTATCTCAGACCTGAGGAAAAATTACAGTTTTCTTCAAATAAAATGAAAATACTCGAAGTTCTGCAGTTCCCAGGAACCACAACAGAACTGGAAACACATAACATGCATGCTAAAATAAATAACTACACCAAGCAGGCAGAGTGAGAAGAACTAATAAAAGCTGAGTTTTTAATTCTTATTATCTGACCCGTATACTTTGGTGAGTTACTGAAGAGCTCTTCAGGGTGACTTGCTAGTGCAGGCAGAAAAAAGGATCTGACTTTATGATGTGAAGCAGTTCCACCCAGAGGCAGAGATTTGAATTGCATTCTAAATTCCATTCCACATGTTCCAGGGCAGCTTTAAAACTTCCCTTCAGTACACCACTGCGATACAGTAAGACTGACTCGGCCGCACTGTGCTGGAGCAGCTGAACCTCCGCATTTAAACACACACCAACAAATACCAGTGCGCTCACACAAGAATCGAAAGAAAAATGCTGGAGTCAAAGATATGTAGCAAATATCATTTTAGTAAGCAAATCCAGTTCCAAAGCATTCAAGTAACAGTGTCTCAGGACTACGAACTTAGTACTATGCGAACTTATAGGATAGCACTAAGTTTGTAGTCCTGAAGTCTATTGAGCTTTGGAAGCTGATAATGCTACTAAAAATGATATTTGCTACATATATTGGACTCCAGCATTCTCGTACTCATATGTGTGATCTAATATTGTTAATTACTAACTTACTAAAGGCTCACTGCATATGTTAATCATAATCTGCTTCCAGGTGTGGCATGGGGTCATTCAGTTACAGGATGTTTGAAAGTAATCAATGCTAAAATAAAAAAATATTATATGGGGTGCAGTTATGGGGCTTCAGCATTAACCCAGTTAGATGCATTATTAAACAAATTTTATAGATTACTGTTGGGTTGAGAACAGAAATAGGTCAGATGCCACTTGAATACATAATACAAGAAAGAATCACCATATATTTGGTTAAAGTATATCAAATGGAAAGGTACAGATTACCAAGACATTGTCTCGATGAAGCAATGCACTATAGCAATGAAAGAATAATATTTCCCAGTAATAGATCAACTCATAAAGCCAGCAGGGTTATTACACCTACTGGCTGATACGTTCATTATCCAAATGAACTGGTTATTCAAATGAAGGAGAGATTGAAAAATACTGATGTCCAGAAATAATTAAGTTTATGTTTATGTACCACATATAAAAAGGTCTGAATGGCTTTCAAAAATCCACCAAAAACATGCAATGGAACCTTTTATATATGATAAAAATCCCCAAAGAAGATTTAATTTCTTTTATTTTTTATTCTTGTAAGCTTGATGAGTAAATTGCCCATTTTCACAGCGACAAGTGGAATATACAGAAAAGACATAGGGAAATACAATAACGATATACATTATAATCACAAAGTATAAGTAATCACATTACAAAAGTACAAAACAGCATAAATAGACATTACTATACAAACAAACATACGGTAAAAAGCTCACTTCTTACATTCACAGAGCTGTAGATCTTTTAAGAACAGTATCAGTCCTCTTTTGAAATTAATGACTGACCTAAAATTCAAGCGTTCACCATGTAATGTATTAAAAAATTTAGGGGCCCTAAATAATATAGATCTTTGGCCTATTACCTTATGAAACAATGGTAGCTTAAAGGTATACCTATACTGGGATCTGGTGCCACAACCATTTATGGATCTAGGAAAAAGACTAGCGATAGAATTTGGAAGATTACCTAAAAGACTTGAAGCATAAAAATGCCTATTTTACATTAAATTATATTATCTAAAGTCAAACTGATTGTTGAAAAGGAACAATGGTGCATACAAAAGGGGCATTTAACTTAAACCTAAGTATAGAGTTATAAGTAAACCGAGGACGATCTAACAGATTATTACAGGTGGCAGAATAAACAATCATTCCATAATCTAACATGCTAAATAAAAGCTATGAACAAATAAGATTCAGGGTTAAACAGGAACTCACTCTGTACAAACCAAGCAACCTTTGATGAATTGTTTTCTCCATTATTTGTATGAGTTTCAAAAGATAGTTTAGAGTCTGACAGCCCCAAGTACTTAAAATGGTCAACTAACTCAATCAAGATCCCATTTAAGTAAGAACTGGGACAAAATCCTCACTGTTTCATTAGTTTGAAAAAAACAAAAAAACATATCTTTGTTTTTTTAAGTTTGAAACCATATAATTCTGAGTTAGCCAATTTTGAAAGGAACAAAATCACCCTGGACCTTCTCAAGAGCATTATTAGGTTTCACACTAACTCCAAATAAAATGGTATAATCTGCACATCGTAATCATGATGTTTATGAACAAACACTAGGAGCAAAATTCATATATAAAGCAAATATTAGTGGCTCCCAAGATGGAGCCCCAGGGGCACACCATAAGCAATTGATTTTGTTGTGAAAAATGATCTCCAGTTAATAATATGAGCTGTTATTCTATAATCTACAAACCAAGCAATAACTTCCGTAGAAAAATGTAATATTTTGAAATATACCAGAAATTGAGCTGTGTTCAACCAGATTGAAGGCCTTGGTAAGATCCACAAAAAATCTGTGTCCTTTATCTAGGGCACACTGTATGCAGTTAGTGAACCCCACCAAGGTTGTCTCTGTATTATGATTAGGTTTAAAACCATGTTGTTGGAGTCAACAAATCAAAGTTATTCAGAAACTCAATTGTCTGATCTAAAAGAATCTTTTCAGTAGTTTAGACAAAGGAGAAAGAAGAGATATATAGGCGATAATTCAAGACTTGTGTAGGTTCACCATTCTTAAAGATAGGCTTAATTATGGCACATTTCCATTGGGATGGGAATGATCCAAATTATAAAGAAGCATTACAATAATAGAAACAGGTAATGCAAAGGATTTTACTACTAACTTAATGCTGAGATCTGTTCCAATCAAGAGATATGGGTGGACAAGGTTCTCTGCCTAAAATATATTCAGTAATAACCTCTGGGAAAACCTGTCTGAAATAAAACTTGGGACCTGATCAAAATTAATGGGGAGAATTATCTATGGATGAAGGAGGTAAAATTGAGACCTATAGCCGTCCAGATCACCAACGTAATTATTAAAGATCTCCAAAACAGTGACTGGATTGTTAGTTAAAGTATTATCATTATATAATGTATAGGTGACTGTTTTTCCTTGCTCCCTAATAAATCATTCAATATCCCCACATTCTTTTGCATCCCCAAAAGAGTTTCTTTGTTCAGAAGAAAAAAAATGTGCCATTGCTTTTCCAATTTCAGTTTTATACCTGTTCCTTAGTGTTTTATAATTCTGCAGTGTGGTAATATCTCAAAGTTTCCTATAAACTTTCCAAGATTTATACCTGGTTCTCATCAATTGTAAAAGTTCTAAGGAGACCCGCATGCTTGTTGGACCATGTTCTCATCCTCTTTAAAAGGGAAGCAGTTGTTTGCAGGGCTCCTGCCTGCAAACCACTATCGGTTTAGCTTTTCTGAGGGAAAAGTGATGTTTTCTTGCAGTGCAAAGTAATTTTAATTTAATTTTGAAAAGTCACTACGGAAGTATGGCGAGGCAGCTGGCGTAGCTCCATTAAGTGCAAAGGTGTGGCGCCGCACCTTGTGCTTCTATACAAATGCATTGAAGTGCATGGTGCCACGCCCTTTACACTTAATGGAGCTGCTGCCCCAGCATCCGCCATACTGCCGGGTAGTGGGCGTTTCAAAATTAAATTACTTTGCTGCAAGAAAAACTGCGCTTTTCTCGTAAAAGCTAAACCAGAAAGTAAGGGTTTGCAGGGCTCCCACCTCAAATGACTGCTTCCCTTTAAAGGGCAGTTTTATCCATTATAGAAAAAAACACAGTAAACTGGTCAAGCATTTTTGTGGGATCTATAAGAGATTTGAAGCTGCATCCAATCAACCCCTGCAAAGGCAGCATCTATAATTAAGGATAACAATTGTTTTAGATTTCTAAATTTAATATACTTTTGGGGTCTCAGCATTTGTCAACCAACCACATAGGATAGGACAATGGTCACTCAGACTATTCTACATGACCTAAAATGGGATCCTGTCGGGTGAGTGACAAGAATCCAGTCCAAATTTTCCTAGTTCCAGACCTATAATTGTGCCTTGTAATTCCCCTATTAATTGCTGGAAACCTAGTTCTAATAAAGATTCCTTAATAATATTGTTTTTGTTCAGCTCCACAATCATAATTAAACCCCATTATAATCCATTCTCTATTTACAGACAACTCTTTTTATACAGGTGAGAAGGTCCAACCCAAGACTAATTTTCCCAGAGGAACATAAATAGAACTTATGTTTAAATGCTTTTCATTGCCCATTAAAACCTCAACAGAAACCAGGTCACAAACAGCATTGGGATCAGAAACAAAATGCACAATGGATTATAACCTACAGTAGATGAAACATAAATCAAGACCCCCCAAAACCCCTTTTCCCAGAGCTATCGTTCCTAAAAGATTAAAGTCTGGTAATGTAACTTCAGATTCCAGAATGTGCTTATTAAGCCATGTTTCAGACAATGTAATGATATCAAAACTATTCTGTTCTATACAAGCGGTGAATTCCAACCATTTAGATATTAGGCTTTGGATATTCAAATGAGCTGTTTTCAAAGCAGATGAACTTTTGACCTGACAACCTGTATTCATCATACTACTCTGTAAAGGAAAGGACCAGGATGGGGATGAACTGAAACGGAACTAAGCAGCAGTAACGCTACAAGTTTCCTTAACTAATTTTATTTTCAAAATTGAGCTCCTGCCTAGAAGTCTTAGTGAACAACATTTTGGTTTGAAAATAACAAAACTTAAACTAAAACCCTTATAGTAAACTGGGAAAGGAGAACAACATTCCAGGGTGTAAATGAGAAGATGCTCCCAAAAGATGGTGACAAAAGGCATTCATTATCAGTAATAAA
The DNA here is from genome assembly GCA_016271365.2 of Neoceratodus forsteri. Lineage (NCBI taxonomy): Eukaryota > Metazoa > Chordata > Ceratodontiformes > Ceratodontidae > Neoceratodus > Neoceratodus forsteri. The sequence goes on from CM057450.1 coordinate 896,692,003, forward strand.
TCCAGTTTCAACCCTGGAAAAATCATCTCCCATGCCCAGACTTAATGAATGAAAGAAGGAGAAATAAAAAGGCCCCAAAGTAAACAATAAAAGTGAAAGACTCATTAAAAGAAACATCCTCAGCATAAAAATCTGTAAATCTCTAGTACAGCAAATCGAGTCCTACAATAACAACAATAATAATAGAAGTCCCTGGACACTTTGAAGTAAAACTAAGCAAAATAGCCCACCTCAAGTTTAAGGTGATTTTGTAAAGGGGTAGGCGCTCACATCACTTGTACACTCACGCTAGCAGTGACACGGGCTTCTAAAATGAAAGTCCCACCCCAAGATTACTTGATTTAGATTTGAATACCATACACATAACAAATTGATAAACTGTTACAAAGGACAGAAGAAGACAACTTAAAACTGCTGATATTAGATTGCTCATTATATGTTAAAGAAAGATGAAGAATATAGGGAACATTTTGGAAGAAATGAAACATAGTAAATTAACTATTGGGATCAAATGAAAGAAGAATCCTAGAACCATTGGCAGCCTTCCTTCAAATTATTGAAATGAAAAATATTGCATATTAATGAAGAAGTAAAGTAATGCAGATAAGTGTTAATTATAGGGTATTAAATACAAAATGTTTTCATGTTGGAAAGTGCAGTATGATGATATAGAAATTGTACAATATTTTGATATCCGCTGTGTATTATTGTGATTCATGTCCATTGTTGTCCAGCAAGGTATAATGATGTTTTTTTTTTTTTAAATTGCTCTACTACGGTAATGACCGAAAAAGTCACTCAATTAAGCTTTCAATTGAACTCGACATGAAACAATGAAACTTGGGACGGAGTCTCCATACAGAGCACCATTCCCCATTTGAATCACCAAGTGCATGAAACGTTGAGTGTGAGGTGGCAGAAATACAGTATATAAATATAAATCATAAATTATGATTTAGAGTGTGTGTGCCATCAGGAAATTGTTATGGTGGCACAACCTTACTACAGAATGATCCGTAAGTGATAAAGGCTTGATAATTTTTTGTTCTTTCTTTGCAGGTGGTGCTCAAAGAGACAACTAATTGACCTGGTTGCAGAAGGAATATCACAGGAGTTCCTGGATATCTATCAGCCATACATCTGTGTCTATGATTGGTTAGTTTTTGCTTTTTATTCTCGTTTTATGTTTGTTTACATGTGTGCAAGCAGAACATATTAATGCTGCTGCAGTGTCTAGGAGCTGGGGAGGTGTGTGCTGTTACCAGCTAGTGCAACTGAGCTTGCAGGGGTTTGCATGAGTCAACACCCCATCCTGGTAAGGCTGCTGCTGCTGACGTTGCTTTGCTGCCTGATGAGTGGAAACTTCTCAAGGATTCTCATGCACCATCACAGTGTGGCTGCATCTTTTATACTGCCACTGTTAGGGTTAACCCATCACAGTGTGGCTGCATCTTTTATACTGCCACTATTAGGGTTAAGAGCCATGAATTACCTTTGTCAAATAATCTCCAAATTCTATAGAGATTTTGGTCTTGTAAATCTCATTTAAGGCCACTAACCCACTCTGTTTTGTGGGCTGCTATAGACTGCCTAAAGGCAAACCAGATTAAGTAAAAGTTCTTGTGAATCAGTTGTCCCCTTGCTGAGACTTTTATGACTTTTACGGATGGGAGGTATTATTTCAAGGGGGTTAAACAGTTTGAAAAATGTAGCTGATGAATTTGGTCCAACCCAGTTGATCACTGAACTCACAAGGATAAATCCAGACGTTCTACAGTTTGGGATCTAATTTTTGAGTAAACAAGATCCGTTCAACTGTTCTGGAGTTTAACAGGAGGACATTTCAGACCATTGTTTTATTTATTGTGTAAAAATTGGCCAAGAAGCAAAAGCTGAATAGCCTATTAAATGTTGCTGTTTTAAAACGTTTTGTTATCTGAATTACATGTTAGACTTTGTGGGGTGATTAATTGGAATAGAATCAATCTAATTTCATCTGCAAGGGATGCCTGCAACTTTTTAAAGGAAGAATTTGTCAGTTTGTAATAAACATGTACCACTTTGCAACTGAAGGATTAAACGGATAATGTCTCACGGTTTCCACTCTTCTTCTTCGACTCAGCAAACTATGAGATAGAGCTTTGAAAGTCAGCAAAGATTGGAATACTGTGCAAACTTGGGCTGAATAAAGGGCTGCTAGAAATAGGTGCATTAAGAGATTTGAGATGCCAAGGTTAATTGTTTCTTGAAGGAGGTGAGTGACAGTAGAACATCCAACCCCCAGGTTTCTGGAAACTGTTAAATAGGTTGGATGGGCATGACAACCTAGTTTGCCAAGCTTTTTATTTTAATTATTAATGACAGGGTAATTGATTCCATTAGGATTACGGAAGCATTTAATGACCAGTTCGCAAGACCCTTGCCAAGTATGAGAGATGCTGGTGACCTTTTCTGGAATCTAATCTGTGCCAAGGCCCTCAGATCTGTCAGTGTTCTTCTGTAAACCCTTTCTCGCCTTGAACAGGATAAGCAATTCTTGGAATAGGCATGAGTTACTTGCACTGTTGTATACAGTTCTGCTTATAGGACAAGAGTTTGTTTTGAGGTTACGTTGTTGGGTTATAATTTCATCGTCATTGGCAGATACAAGGCTATCTTTCTCCCCAGTAGCATAAAGGAGGGGGACAGCTTATATATGAGTATTCTAATATTGTTACAAGATAACATTCATGTATTTCTTCTACTGCATGATGCTATGTAATACTTTCACTGCTAACAGAATGAAAAAGCATCTCCATATCTTTATCCACTGACAGGATAGTATGTACTGTACCTGCCTGATATCTGCCATTGTTGCCAATTGTTTGTTTGTTTTGTGGAAAATTTCAATGAAAAGTTAAACTATAAAAATTCTGTAAAGAAAGATTTTCTTTGAGGACATCTCCCTCCGTTGAGCCACATCATGGAACTGTCGCTGTCAGCTTGGACCACTACCAATTTTTGATGGCCTGGGTCACCTATGTTAATATGCCTAATAAACACCTTTATAATGTGGGCGTCCCCAGCATGCCTCAGTTATTTCTCCTCCATCGACCACTTGTTGTTTCCTGCTGCTGAAGAACACTGTCAAACTCTGCAAGTTTTGTTAATGCTGCTACCTCTTGAAATTTGTTATGTTTAACACTATTATGCAGCTCCAGAAAGATTAGGAAGCATTGTTCCAATACAGTTGTTGAGGCAACATGAAGCTCTACAAAGATCGCGACCACTCTGTGAGCATCCATTGCCTAGACCTCGTTTACATTGTTTAAAGCCTGCTATATGCCAGGGCTTTAACCAGACCAACACCAGGAGACATCATCAGAAAGCTTTAGAGCTGCAATTAAAGGTTAAAGCATTGGATGAAAGCGAGATGCATCGAAGGCAGCTTACCCATCATCAGTTGCTCCCTCTCTTCCTGATTCACTGTCGACCTGCCTTTCATGATGGTTGATGGCATCCGCTGCCGATTCTGCCACAGAGAAGGATAAGTCCATGAAGTTGGTGGATAAACACTACTGTTCTGAATAGGAGAAGCATCACAGAGAAAATACTGCTTCCCCAGACCATTTACGAACTCCTTTGAAAATAACACACACTTACACAAGATATAAAAGAACTGACATCAGGACTTTATTAGCTGGCCTTGTAGGCAAAAGATAGATGATACAAATGTGTACAGTCAGGCTGTGTGCCAACATGAGCCCCATACCCTTCTCCTCTCCTTTCAAAGGGTGCTGTGTAATGTAGCACCTTGTATCTATGTCAGACTGTGACTTGTACTCATATCTTGGGTTGGCAGAATTCAATTTTATTTTTTCATAGTTTCGATGGAAAATATCAGTTTTATTTTTAAACCTTTTCCTTGAATTTTATCAATTTAAATTTGTAATGCTGCATGACATTATGGGGTTTTAAGCATTTATTTCAATTTGTATTGATTTAATTTTCACAGTTGAGTTAATGACAGTAAATGCTGAGGATTTATAAACTGATAAAACACAAATTATCATCATCACATGTCAAGATAGCAATAGAACTTACTGTGCCTATCTGTACATTTAGATTATAATTGATGGAAGCTTTTTTCTGCAGTTTGTGTGCATGCCGTGAAATCGACATTTATTGACATTTATCGGATTAAATTTAATCCTGCCAAGTCTGTTCATATCCATTGTAAATGTTTCTGCATAAGATGCTTCGCCACTCTTGCTAAACTCAAATAGCCTCAAATTGCCTCACATGACCCTTTATGTACCCATCTGTAATGTTCTAGGTTTGTTGAAAGGACCAAGCAAGGAGCAACGTTAACAAAATGAAAAACATTAAGGCTTTTTGACTAAGCAGAGTTACTGTCTTGTTACCATTTTGTTTGGTGCTTTCAGGTTGTGCTTGCAGGTTTTGTTACTGATTTGTGCTTACAGGTTTTACAGTTTACTGCTTTAGTTTCTCTGAAATTGTTTTTGCAGGTTGTCTTGCTGAAAGGAAGGAAAGCACACACCAGATGGTTGGTCAGAGCTGTAGCTGATTGTTTCTGGAGGGCACTAGCTTGATCCCTCACCCTGCCCTCACCCCACCTACCCCAAGTGCATAATTTCCTTTATACCAAGGGTTTTGACATCTCTTTCCTAAAAGGGCAAAGGACATACACCTGTCGTAACTGTAAAAGCCCAGCACGCTACATGGGGGGTTAATGCATGCACACACTCACACACACCAACAAAAAATAAAATTAAACAGGAAGGGAGAGAGACATGTGGGAGTGGTGCAATGCACTGGCTGTGGGGTGGCAGTTTTCTGGGAGACTTTCTGGAGGCTGCAATGCTGCCCTATTTGCAGACACCTCTCTGGTCTGAGGGAGGTTGCCCATCTCCAGGCTGACCCAGTGAGGATTCGGAAACCTCTTCCCCACCCAGGGACCACCAGGGCAACCACCATTGTCTCAGAGGTTTCCAAGAAAAGAAGTGGTTGGACCATGATGGGCTCAGGGAGGGTGAGGATGGCAGAACAGAGGTGCATCCATCTAGTTGTATCTTGTGACAGGGTTGAATTGGACTCTGTCCCGTTGTTATGGAGAGTGTGAATGCAAGGATCTGTTCTATTCTTTCCTGCCACTTGTCTGTCTGGTTGTGCAGCTAAATTTTCTCGTGAGACCTAGGATTTGATCACCCGACAGTCTTGCAATTTTTGCCTCTACAGTCTCTGTCTTCCTTGCTGTTTCTGTCTTTTCCTCCTTTGCATATCAGTTGGTATAAAATATATGCAAATCATTATCATGGAAATGTAACCGATATTGGGATCCCTTTGTTTAGAAATTATATAGTGTCGTTTGAAAAGTATATAATTATAGTTTGAGATGATTGCACAAAGCTATTGGGAACTCAATAGGTTAACCTGAGAACAGTTTTAAGCCCTTTTCAGAAGCTGTGGAGAAAGGGCCTCAGTTCTGGGACATTGTGTTCATGCTGCACCTGCATGAAATTGACAAGAATATTTTAGAAAAAAACAGGATGCTTGTTAAGGGGTTGCAAAGACTTCTAAGAGAGAGCTGCAGTGTTTTGGAAGACACACAGAGATTGAAGGAACACTCAGATGGGTCTTCTCTGTTTATTCTGCCTTTATAAATAGTTATACTGAACAAGTTTATTTTTTATATTACTGCTAGTGCTAATAATCACTTTTGCGAATTCTACAACTGCTCCTGTTTTTTCTATGCTTTCTGACATGTGTGCCCGACATATCTCTCTACAATTCATACACCATTCTAGCAGACCATGATTCCTCTATGGAGGCACCATGATGGAGACCAAGGAGTATGCTGGGAACCTCCACAAAGGAGACCCACAGGAGGGTGGCACAGGACCCCACAGGGGAATGAAAAACTCCTGGTGGGGGACTCCAGTCATTGGGGGTAGAACTGGGGAAGGAGTGGAGAGGGCGGTGAGGTGCCTGCCCTGGGCCATGGCTTGGAGGAACAGGAAATGAATGCTAAGGATCACGGAGCAGCGGCATTGGAGAGGAGCTGGACATCATTGTCCACCTAGGTGCAAATGACCCAACTGGGAATAGGATCAGAGTAGTGCAGGAGGAGTTTGTGGAGTTGGGGAGGGGCCTTAGACAAGTAGCACTCCACGGTAACCTTTTGGAGGTGCTGCCTGTCTGTGGCATGGATGAGCTACGGTACTCCGCACCATGGGATTCAGTGAATGTTTGAAGAACTGGTGCCGAGCTCAGGGTTTTGACTTCATTGGTGACTGGGGTCCACCTGGAGGATACAGGTCTATACTGGTGGCGATGCTCTGCATCTGTCCAGGAGGAACGGGATCCTTGGTGATGAGTTTAAATACTTCCTTGGCAAGCATTTAAACTAGCCAAGGGAGGCACTGAAAAGAACAGTGAAATCCAGCCCCCCACACGCATACACACACACACCAGGGTAGTTAACTAGGTACTTACCAAAGTAGAAAAATCGATAGGGACAGGACGGGCTGAATGGAGAAAAGGCAGTAGGGACCGGGATGGGACTAAATAGGTAAGGCCGTCAAAAATGGAGGTCAATGCATACCAGTGCCCATAGTCTGGGTAACAAGCTCCTGAACTAGTGGCCTTGATGGAAGAGGGACACCTGGATAGCGTGGCAGTGAAAGAAACCTGGTACACAAAGAACCATGGCTGGGATGTCAGCATACCAGGATACACAGGCTGCAGGAGGGACATGGAGGGGTAAAGAGGAGGAGTAGCTTTCTACGTAACAGAAGGATCAAGCAACAGAACTAAAGGGTAAGCAGGAGGGAAAGGAGGCACTGTGGGTTACTCTGGAGACAGGAAATGGCACCCTAGTCCGCACTGGGATTGTATACAGACCCCCATCCCGGGAGGAAATGGACAAGGAAATGACAGAAGACATCCGTAGAATGGCAGAAAAGGGAGATACTGTTGATGAGGGACCTGAATATGCCAGATGTTAATTGGAGCACCTTTGCTGCAGCCACATCCAAGAGTAGGATCATACTTGATGCCCTACATGGGGCATGTCTCAGACAGCAGTGTTGGAACCCATTGGGGAGGAAGGGAGCAATCTTAGACCTGGTACTCTCAAACAAGGATGGAGAGAGGATCTCGAATTTAGAAGTCGGTAGCCATCTGGGAACAAGTCACCACCAAACAGTATGGTTCACGATAAACCCAGCTGTAGAGTCAAACCATGCAAAAGCAAGGGTGTTGGACTTTAGGAAGGCTGACTTTGTCAAAATGGAAGAGTGCCTCAGAAAACAGTAGCAAAAGGCAAAAAGGAGGTGTGGGAACAATGGGGAAAATCAAAACTGCCATTGCAGAGAAACAAGCCTTTGTGTGAAGCAAATAAAAACAAAACAAAGGGAAAAAACACTATGGTTCTCAAAAGAGGTGATGGGGAAGGTTAGGAAGAAAAGGTAGCATTCAGGAAGTATAAGGAAATGCATAGAGGAGCAGGACGAAGAACTGTGCCAGTTAAAAGCGGAAGTGGGAAGGCAGTCTGAACAGCAAAGGCACGTAAAGGAAAGATATGACTAAGTTAAGAAAGGGATAAAACCTTTTACAGGTACATTGGGAGCAAAGACAGACTGAGGAGGGATAGTGAGGATTAATAAAGGGAGAGGGGTGGCAGTAAAAAACGGATACTGAATGAATACTTCTGTTCAATATACACAAATGAAGAGGAGGGGAGGTACATAAAACAATCAATAGAAACACTCTGGATAGGGGATCAATACCAGTCCTTTCACAGAAGAAAGAGTCCTGAAAGAACTCCTAAAACTGAAGGTGGACAAAGCAATGGAGCCTGACTGGATTCACCGCAAAATTCTAAAAGAACTAAGGTAGAACTAGTGACACCACTGACTACCCTCTTTAACAAATCATGGGAGGATGGTGTGGTGCCTGAGGACGGAGGAGGGTGGTTCGATTCCCCTTCACAGAAGTGGGAACAAGGCAGAGGCAGGAAACTACAGACCTGTTAGTTTAACCTCAGTGGTAGGGAAAATGATGGAATCACTACTGAAAGATAGAATTGTTGAGTACCTAGTGGCCAATGGGGCTGGGACCCAAGGCAGCATGGATTCACAGTGGGAATGTCATGTCAGATGAATCTAATAGATTTCTTTGACTGGGTGACCAAAATAGTAGACCAGGGAGGGATGTGGACATGGCCTACCTAGACTTTAACAAGGCATTTGACACAGTCCCACAAAAGATTAATAAACAAATTAGCCAGCCTGGGAGTGGATCCCAGGGTATTAACCTGGATAAACAATTGGCTGGACAACAGGGCATAGAGGGTAATAGTAAATGGAGTCCACCCGAAGAAAAGGGGTTACTAGCAGGTTACCGCAGGGTTCAGTACTGGCACTGGTCCTCTTTAATGTATTTTAGGTGACATTGTGGAGGGACTGGAAGGAAAAGTATGCTTCTTTGCAGATGACACAAAGATCTGCAACAGAGCTGATACCCAAGGGGTGAGGAAAGGATGAGAAGGGACTTGGCAAGGTTTGTCATAAAGAGAATCCAGGGGAACTGGAGGGACTGGAGGTACTGTGAATCACCCTGGAGATAGGAACTGAAGATGCTGTTCATACTGGTGTGATCTACAGACCTCACGGCACAGTGGGAGAAACTGGATAGGGTACTGGAGAATCTGTTAGCATAATGGCAGAAAAAGGGAGATGCTTCTGGTGAGGGACTTCAAGTCTGCTGGATAAGAACCTTCCAGCCACAGCTTCAGGTGAAGCAGTAACATTCTAAACTCCTGTGGTGGCATTTCTCAGGCAGCCATGGCTCCAAGATCTACAGGGATTCCCGTATTTACAAGGATTTGGAGCCATCTACAGGGACATTCTCCCGTAGACTTGCATTGGTTATACAGGAAAACAGAACAATTCTGCTTCCATAGAAATAATGTAATCTACAGGAAAACACTGGAAAATCACTGGAGTTACATGGAAAATGCCACTACAACCTGGAAGCACTGAGCAGCTAGTCAGGAGCCCATGTGATGGGGCTGTCAAACAGGGACAAGTATTGCAGACATCAAGATGGGAGGCCATCTGGCAACCAGCAATCATCATGCAGTGTGATTCAGCGTTTGGGAGGCAGTGGAAGCAAACCACACAGAACGAGGGTCCTGAACTTCAAGGGGCAGAGTTTTAAAAAATGGTTGAATGTCTCGGAGATTACCTAACAGGAGAGATGACCTGTGTGGAGTGGAGGAAATACTGTGCTAAGCTAAGGCATAGTGAAGTCAACAAACCTCTGCACAAAAGAAGTAAGCAAAAGCAAGAGAAAAAAATTGCTATGGTTCTCAAAAATGTGTCTGAAAAGGTAAAGGATTAGCCTTTAGGTTGTATAAAGAGATTCAGAAAAGAGAACAGGGGTGTATCAGGAGAGGCAGAGGAAGCAGGGACATTAGTGAGGAGGCGTTTATAGGTACATAAGAGAAAAGAGGATGTTGATGGGTTGGAATCGAAGGTTAAGAAGGCTTGAGGGACTGTGCAGAGGGAGAATTGGGGAAAATCATATATCCTGAAGAAATACTTTTGTTAAGTCATCACAGAGGAAGGGAAAGGGATGGGCCACATAAAAGGAGCAGTAGCAGGGGGGGCAGACACAGGTCCATTTATGGAGGAGAGGCCCTGAAGGGACTCACAAATCTGAAAGTGGAAAAGCTATGGGGCCAGATGGGGTATACCCAAGGGTATTGAGGGAACTCAGGGAAGGAACTGACTGTACCTCTGAAACCCTATTCAACAACTCACTGGAAACAGGAGTGGTTCTCGAGAAGTGAGGAGGGCAAATGTAGTCCTGTTTCATTAAAGTGTTAGCAGGAAGGAGACTGGCAACTATATGCTGGTCAGTCTAACATTAGTGATGGTGAAGTTAATGGAGTTGCTGCTAAAGTAAGGATTATGGAGTGCCTTGAATGGGAGGTTACTGGACCCAAGGCAGCTCAGATTAATGGGGGCAAATGGGGAGTCAAACAACTGTCATGGATTTCTTTGACTGGATGACCTGGGAAATTAAGCAAGATGGGGTGGTGGATGTAGCCTACTTAGACTTTAGTAAGGTACTCAACACCGTAACATATGGGTGACTCATAAGAAAACTGGGCATCTTAGGGTGGGTCCTAAGGTAATAAACTGGGTAAGAAATTGATTAGTGAATAGGTGCCAGAGGGTGATGGTAACTGGAATTCCCTCCAGAGACTCAGGGTGACCTGTGGGTGACTGGGGCCTATTACTGGGACCTGTTCTCTTTAATGTCTTTATAAGTGACAGAGCAGATGAAATGGAAGGGATGGTATGCCTTGATGATGGCACTAAAATCTGCAATAGGGCTGACTCTCCACAGTAGGTGGAAAGAATGTGTAGGTACTTGAGAAATCTCAAAAGGGAAGAATGCCATGACGCAACTGTTTCATGTGCTTTGACTGATGTTGCCATAGTAGATATCACCTGCTGGAAAATAAGATAAAATGGTGGTATGATTGGCAAGAGAAATCATCCTTGAGGTATTATTACTGATAAAAGACTCCCTTTGAGTAGGCATAGTCATTTACATGGCCAAAAGTATGGCAGCTTAGATTCAGTGTAAAGAAGTGCAAGTAATGCACCTGGGAAACAAAACCCAGGGAAGAGTCATTTATGCACGGCGCCCACCCTTTGGAATGCTCTACCCATCAGTTACGGGAGTCTTGCGACCGTGGAGGGATTCAGACAGGCCCTAAAAGCATCTGTGGCATCAAGCTTTTAGCGATTGAATAAAACTTCATTAGAGCTGTATTATTGTTTTTATGCTGTTTATGGTGGAATGAATTTTAATATGTTATTTTAAATGATTGTTAGGCTTTGATTGCTGAAAGGTGCCATATAAATAAAGTTTTATTATTATTAAGAGTAGAAGGTATTAATAACAACAAAAATGGAAAGGCACCTGGGGGTATATCAGGCGACATAAATGTAGGCAAGCAGTGTGAGAGAGCAGTAAGGAGGGCTGGGTGATACCAGGATGCATAGGGAGAGGCATCATCAGAAGAAAACAGGAAGTTGTTATCCCTCTGTGCAAACAGTTGGTAAAACTCCATCTGGAGTACTGCATGCAGTTTTGAGACCCTATCTCCGCAAGGACATAGACAGGCTGGAGGCAGTCAGAGGAGGGCAGCTAAAATGGTGAAGGGTCTGCACCAGAAGCCATATAAAGAGAGACTAAAAGAACTTAATATGTATACCCTCGGGAAAGGAGGAGAGGGGGACATGATACAGACTTTCAAGTACCTTAAGGGAATCAGCAGAAAAACAGATGTGCAAGAACAAGGGGCACAATTTGAAGATGGGAGGAGGGACAGCTCTGGAGCAATGTGAGGAACTATTTTTTCATGGAGAGGTGGTGGGTGCATGGAACTGGCTTCCTGAGGAGGTCATGGGGTCCAAAAACAGTGGGGGAATTTAAGAATACATGGGACATATAAGAGGCAATTCTAGTAGGGGAGTAGGCTGTTGGTTAACTAGGATCCTCTGCTTATCCAGTAGGTAGGGAAATGGGCAGACTGGGTGGGCCAAGTGATCCTTATCTGCCATCAAAGTCTATGTTTCTATCCTTCTGTATTTTACGTACCTTGAATTACGTGTATCAAACTTATAAATGTTCCTGCATAGATTCTCTGCTACTTCTAGCCAATCTCAAATGGCCTTACATGGCTCCTACATGTTCCCAGCTGTATCTATCCTGCTCTATATTATGTAACCTCTATATATTTTATATGTATATATTTTATATGTATTTGTACTATAACCCCTAATACCCTGTCCTTGGGTAGCACCTGGAAATGAGCTTTGTCTCAGTGCATCTTTCTTGGTTACCAAATGTTTAAATAAAATAAAACAATATTAGCCAATATAAAATAGTGAACAGGGTATTGGCAAAACCAAAACACCCCATAACAGAAATAGCAAGCGCCAACATAGCGACCTTTAGAGCGAAAGAAAAATGGCTGAATGACCGCCATGGGCACCTCACCCCAAACACCTGCCCAGTGCCGCAGGAAACATGCCAAACAAACTCTAGTTCACCCAGCAGAAGAAAGGCAACTGCATGCTTGCGCCCCCAAGAGAACGCCCTAAATTATTATAACAAACTCCAAGGATGCACAGTGTTCCCAGTGGGTGCAGCTGTTCTGTCATGCAGCTTGTGGTTCTGCCTCTCACAGTATTCCATCCTTGCTATTTTCTGACTCGCTATTATGTCATGGTCACTATTCCCACAGGTGCTCAAATTGAGTCACTCAATTTGACTCGCTATATTCTGAGGATATCCTTCAAGTGCACTTTACTTGGCCCAAGCTAATAAGCCTGAGTGTTCCTCCATTTTGAACTAGCTAGTTAACTGAGTATCGCAGTTTAATGTTACAGTTACAAAGTGCAAAATCATGCACTTAGGGTACAGGGACCAAAGGGAGGAGTACATGATGGGTGGGGTGGTATTGGAGACCACAAAGCAGGAAAGAGATCTGGGGGTGATCATATCTGGTGACCTAAGGTGGCCAACCAGTGTGCCAAGGGGTGGGAGGGCCATCGGAGTGCTGGGGTGTATAAGGAGAGGTATCACCAGCAGAATAAAGGAGATCATAATGCCACTGTACAGGACATTGGTAAGATGTCACTTGGAGTACAGTGTCCAGTTCTGAGGCCACATCTCCGAAAGGACATAGACAGGGTGGAGTTAGTTCAAGGAAGGGTAACAAAAATGGTGCAGGGTTTACACCAAAGGTTATATGAGGAGAGACTGGAGGAACTCAGTATGAATACCCTGGAGGCGAGGGGGACATGGTGCAGACCTTTAGGTATCTAAAGGAATAACTAAGGTACAGGAGGCATTATCTTCCAAAGAGAAAATGCTCTAGAACAACAAAAGGGCATGACATGAGACTGGATGGGGTAGACTGAGGGCAATGTTAGAAAGTACTTTTGCACTGAGAGGGTGGCGAAGGCATGGAACAGCCTGCCAGCGGAGATGGTGGGGGCAGAGACAGTGGAGGTTTCAAAACTGCATGGGATAGACAGTGTGCTGCCACAGCAGTTCTGAAAAGAAGATGAAGCCAGAAGTTAAGTAGGACTACATCATACTTGCTAGGTAGGGACACAGGACAGACTAGATGGGCCCCCACGGTCCTTATTTGCCATCAAATTCTATGTTTTAGAAGTGTCTGATATCACGGGGCGGTGATTACAGGGCATGAATGGCTGAGAAGGGCTGTCATTCACATATTTGACACCCTAGTGACTGCAGGCTTAACTTCCAGCTGGAATCGGTGACTGGCTGTGATTGGCTGGAGGGTGGGGTGCTTGGGAAATCAATATGGCAGCCCCAATCACATATAATAAACATTGCTTTAAAATATAGGTTGCAGCAGCTTTACATGTTGAGCATATTGCCCTGTAGCCCTTAATTTATTTCAACATACCACCTTGATCTGACAGCCGGTTTGCCCTGGGGGCCCATTGAAAGAATTGGGAGCCTATCCACCATACGTGCCACTCTTTGGTGACTTTTGTCCATGGCATTTGTTGCTCTTGCTTACAGGTTTGTTCCCACGTGCATGCATGCACATTTAAGATTTACATGCCCTACTAGCTATGATTACATAGCCTAGCAGTGCTGCAACCTTCTCCGGCTCTCTCCCCTGCCCACACAATGAACGACAACAGCAGGCAGTGGGGACAGCAGCAAGAGACTCGGGAGGCATGTGGTGGGGCCAGGCGCAGCCTAGGAGGTAAACTCCAGTTTCAAGGGTGGCTGCTGAGCCAGTTGATGTCCCCTCGATTCTCTTACTATTACTTTACTTAACCAGTACTGTACAGTTCGATTTAAACAGGTAATTGCACAGGTAACAGTCTGTACAACATTTTACTCTCAGACTTTATGCACAAAAGATTTTCCTAGCTTGGAACAGCAAATAATTTCTCCACATTTTGTGTTTAACTCAGGGCGTCACTGAATACAACACAAAGCACTGACCTAGAGGTGATGTAAATCCTCCGCTGTACCACATACATGGGCAAATCGGTGAGTCACTATGTGTATCATATAAGAGCTTTAGAATGGGTCCGACAGGTCTTTCTGAGTGTCTCACAGGTACTGACACTTCTTCCTCAGAATTGAAGTAGCAACCTCCATCTCCTTGTCCAGCATTAGAGAATCCTGAGTTGAGATGTGCACGTCTGGTTTACACAGATCAGGCAGCTCTATATCACTTTCAACTTCATTAGTATCATCCAACTGTGACTGGTGCACTGAGTTTGAGCCTGGTTCCTCAGTACTGTCCAAATTGAACGATACCCCCATCAGATGGCAACAACTGATGACCTCCTTAAGTAAACCCTGAATGCCCCCAATAAGAATAGCAATCATACTCCATCTCTCCATCTGACAAGTTCTCAGGAGGCAAAACATTTTGTGGTGACAAAGCATTTGAAGTATTTGCAACTTCCTGTGGCAGCAGGGGATATTAACTCTTTATTTTGGTTTTACGCTAAGCAGGCTGAGTGTGTGACTTACTTACTACATTTGTCTCACAGACAGTCTCTTTATTTCAAACTGAGCAACTGGAAGTAGATGGTTACAATGGATCATCGAGATCCTCCTGTTTCAATTTCAGTCTGAAGTCTGCACATTTTTTTTGTAATATCATTTTATTAGAGTTTTAACATAGTTGACAATAACCAATTCTTGAACATCATTATTCTACAATTAATAAGCTTGTACAGGAGAATCTTTATGCTTACCGATTCTCTTTTTCACCCCCCAAATGAATTCATGTCTTTACATAGCAAGGATACAGTTTTGTTTTGTACCACCAAACCCTTGTCACAGTGCGAAGTGGTGGGGTTATAATATACTACAGTTCAGCTGGTATTCAATTTGATCAGGAGATAAACTTACCAAATGGCTTCTGAATTTCAGGCGAGGTGATGTCAGGAAGGGGTAGACACCCAGCCTCCTGAATGTGTAATTATGTGGGCCTATGGGTAGAGACTGGTCTGGGTTGGTTCTTCCCACCTGAGGGGGTTATTAAGCTTGTGAGGGTATCATGAGACAAAGGTAGTATCCTTCATCATATTGTACCATATCCATCTAGTCCATCTTGAAGCCTTTTCCACCTGATCATTAAGTCTGAATGCATTTTTTTTCCATCTGATATATCTGGTTGACGTTATGTTCCACCAGTCTTTCTGATGGGGATTCTGGGTGTAAGCCAGGATTTGGTGATTGCTTTTCAAGCAGCTGTTATCAGGATTCCCAGCAGATATTGGGAGAAAATGTCTATATTCCCTCAGGAATTGCAGTAATAAATATAAATTTGCTGCTAGTATTATGCCTCTCCCAAATATCTCTTGTAGTTCTGTCTTAATCTGTTGGTGGAATGGTTCTAGATTTGGGCAGGCCCATTATGTGTGTATGATGTGCTTTTGTTTCACCAAAGATCTCACGTAACGGCTTGCAATTCAGAAGGATAAAATGTCTGGTTATAACAGGGGTTCTAAAATATCTTATAAGTTGTTTCACATATTCCTCCACTGGTTTGAATTGGTTATTATTACCAGGTTTTGGCATACTACTTGCCAAGTCTCTTTGGATACAGGGAGATCTGTCTCCTCCCGCCAATTAATTTGTATGTTGGTGGTGGGTTCCTCATTTGCAGCTAGTAGAGGTTGGTATAGTGCAGAGACAAGGTGCCTGTGTTCTGGATTGTGGATATATGTCATTATCCTAGAGATTGGGGGCATCCAAATCAGCTATTCCTCTGGGTAATGCTTGGTATTTTATTTATTTATTGAATTGTTTCACCAGGAAAGGTACACTGAGCAACTTAATGCTCATCTCATGGCATGTCCTGGGGAAGGGGAGTGGATATACAGCATTTAAATGTATATAATAACATTACAGAGACATGAATCATTAGATACCTAATAGTCAATACATACAATCTTATTACAGTGGTATAATACAGGAGATACATGATGACTCACTAACATCAAGGGAGGGTAACATGAGTCAAGACACACACAGTAAGTGCTAGGCAATTAAGGGCAATAGGTGCAAGGAAGGAAGAGGAGTTGTGGGAGAGAGAGAACAAGTAGGGCAAGGAGGGGTCAAGAGCATGCACAGTTTGTAGTTAGGTAGTTGAGCAGAGCCAAGTAAGAGAGCTCAGGGAGGAGTAGCAGATTTGTGGAGGAGAGCATTCCACAGTTTAGGCAGATGGTATGAAAGCTTTTGGCCGAGGATGTAGATCTGCTGGGGATTGAGAGGTGCATAAGTCATAATGAGATCTCAGGGAATAAAAAGGAGGATGGAGGGGTACTAAGGAGGAGGAGGAGAGAGATCCAAGCCAGAATTTAGAGGTGAACTTAGCACCATGTAGCATGCTGATTATGGAGAGTGAGGAAGTTTAGAGACGGTAGAGGTCACAGTGATGGGTGAGGGTGGGGGCATCAAGAGCAAAGCGACGGAAGGAATTGTAGAGAGAGTCCAATCTGGCTAGGGAGGACTGCTGGGCAGCACCATAGACTATGTCACAGTAGTCAAATATAGTCATGATCATCTTCAGTACAAGCTCATGACTGGCAGTGAGCGGGATGCAACTGCAGTTTCTGTAAAGGGCCCAAAGCTTGGGCCTGAGTTTTTCAGAATGGTAATAGTGTCTCCCTGCAAAATCTAACAAAGTCTGATCTAGGAATCCCAAACTTCCCTGCACTTCATTTCATCAAATGCTTGGAAGGATCCTTAATTAAGCATTTGAAACAAATATTTAAGGAATAGTGCTCCCACTTTTTAAATTTGTGGTCTAACCGGCATGTAGAAAGTCTACCAAGTGTGAAATTGGGCATAATAGTGCTAAGAAAGGGTGAGGCAGAAATTTCTCTTAGTTGAGTGCCATATTGTTACCTGACTCTGGATCAATGGGTCTGTGTTTAGTGCAGTTCTGGAAGCAGGGGTGGGGTGATACTAAGTTTGAAAGTAGGTTAGGAAGCAAGGTTAGTTCCATATCCATCTAGTGGGGGTTAATGTTGAGAGTTGTCTGGCAGATATATGGGTTAACTGGGCTGCCCAGTAGTACAGTTGCAGGTTCAAGGAGAAAGTCCACCCCTGGCTTTTGGTAACTGCAGCACCCTCAGCGGATTCGTGGTCTCTGTCCTGCCCAGAGAAACCCTAAGATTGCCCAATTCCATTGCTGGAACACTGATTGTGGAAGAGGATAGGGACATTTTGGAATAGGTATAGAGCCCTAGGAGGTCACCATTCTGATTAATTTAGCTTGTTTGGGGAGGTTAAGGGGCAGCATATTCAGGGTGCTAAATTGTTTTTCAACTAGTTGGTAAAGGGGATATAAATATCTTTGTAGGCTGAGGTCAGGCGTCATGCTAAATGGATTCCCAAGTACTTTAGTTTATTAAGGTCCCACTTGTATGGAAAGCAGCTTCTAATCTCAGGGGATGGTTGGTAATGAAATGTTAATGATTCAGTCTTAGAAGTGTTTAGGTTGTAACCAAATCTGGCCAAACTTCTCCAGGATGTGACCTTGTGTTGGTAAAGGTCTCTCTGGGTCCATCAGATATAGCGAACATCATCTGCATATAGCGCTATGCAGTGTTCAGTTTCTCCTAGGTGACCCCTTCATGTCTCTTTCCTCCTTATCCTTTGTTCTAGTGGTTTGCAATGTGTGTGTGCGTGTATGTATGTGTATATATGTATGTATGTGTATATATATATATATATATATATATATATAAGGGATATACAATGGTGAGCTGTCAGATAAATGATTTATCTACACAAGTGCTGTTTGACTTGGTAACCTCACGGTGAGGTGTCAAGGTCAAACAGCACAAGTGTAGATAAATCATTTATCTGACAGCTCACCATTGTGTATTTCATTTATGCAAAAGGGTGCTTTATATCAGTGCAGGAACATTTGGTTTTGATTGTTTATCTTTATTTCAAGTTACTCACAGAAATTATTTTGGTTAACTTTCCTAGTGTGTGTCTGCCTAGCATAGTGGTTACTATTAAATGAAATGCCATTCATTTTGTTGAAAACTTCTTGCTGAACAAATGTCATGCTCACAGTACTATGCTACCTTTTCATATTAAAGTTATTCCCATTTGTTTGTCAAAAGGAAAAGAAAATTGAATTTTATGCTGTTTTTGCTAATGATATAAAAAAACTAAAAGGTATGTATAAATGAAACACCACTCATTTTGTAGATATTTTTGTGCTGAACATTTTCGTGCTCACGGTACCATGCTATCACTTTTGTTTTAAAGTTATTCACATTTGTTTGTCAAAAAGTGAACAAAAATTACATTTTTTCCTGCTTTTTCACTAATAGTAAAACATCTATAAGGTATGTATACATGAAACACCACTCATTTTGTAGATAATTTTGTGCTGAACAATTTTCGTGATCACAGTACCATGCTATCTTTTTCATTTTAAAGTTATTCCCAGTTGAATATGGTTAGTACTGCTTCTGAGGCGAACATTCTAAATGAATTCTAAAGAGATTTGTGACATAGTAACTGTGTTGTATAAATGGTCACTGTATGTATAAATTTATTTATACATACAGTGACTCAGATAAATACATTTATCACACTGAATATATGTCCACCCCATTGCGTGTGTGTGTGTATATATATATATATATATATATATATATATATATATATAGAGGCAAAAACTCCGTTTAATGCATTAGTTAGGGTTGTTCCACAGCGACAAAAGTGAGGAAATTAGCTGTTAGGGTTGAAAACCCTAACTCCGAATTCACCCCCGCCAGCATCACACACAAACAGACACACACACACATTCAAGTATGGGGCAGCCTGCTGTCCTAGTACACTACCCCATTGTGAGTTAAATCAATACTAAAAGACATTCTGTTTATATCTACACCATACCTACTTGATTCCTGTTGTACCACAATTAACATAGTTATCACTTTGATAGCATCAGTGACAGAAGTGTGGCAAACCCAAACAGTAGGCATACAGCCTGAGTATGAAACAACTGTTAAAAAAAAATCACACTGTGTCCATAAGTGGCATAGATCACTCATTGCAACAATTGTAAATGTATTACTATTTAAATAAGTTAGTCATCACAGATGCAATGAGATTGTCTTTATCAGGTACAACATACTCAGTAAGTGAATACAGGAAAATCTATCCTATATACATCTCCGATACAGGTACATCATTGCTGGCTCTATAGTGCTATGATATTTAGAAGTTGCTTGGCCTGATCCATGCAATTACAATGTTTCTTACAAAGAATACTTACTGCATCTTTAGTATTGAAACACACTGAAGGTCTATGTATGTACATCAGCAGTACACCTTCATCAGTAAGAATGCATGTGATACTGGCAGTACGAATTTCTGGCGTTGAACAGGCAATGTTTTTCCATACGCTTACATCAGCCTCTCTATGTTGAGTAAACCACTGAGGAAAATACTACTATGTAAATCACCTACTAAATGTATCACTACTTTTATCTTGGGCATGCTAGTGTCTTGTAGTTAATTTATGTGCTTCTCTTAATTAATGTATACTCACTAGTGTTAAAACCTTTCTACAACTGTCATCATCACCTTCAGCATTTATATTGAAGAACGGCACAGTACCAGTTGTGGTATGGTGTGGAGCATCGATAGGTAAGGCCATGCAACTACTAAGTGTGAGTGCGTTGTGTGCAGCTGCAATCAGGGATGTCGCTTGGTGTACATGGCCTCAGTTTTGCTGTTGATCTCCACTGAGCATGCAGTACCTGGTCAGGTGGGTGGGGATGTCTCGTAGTACATTTAGACAATTGTTTGTTATTTCTGTCACCTGCTGCTGGATGTCTGTCATTGGTTGTGTTGACTTGGTCCTCCCCATACTTGAATGTGTGTCTGTGTGTGTCTGTGTGTGTGTGTGGTGCTGGGGGTGGGTCGGAGTTAGGGTTGTAGAATTTCCTCACTTTTTGTCGCTGTAGAACAACCTAACTGATGCATTAAACGGAGTTTTTTGCCTCTAATATATATATATATATATATATATACACACACAGTATATATATATATATATATATATATTGCCAGTACAAAGGCCTCAGTGGAGAAAAATGAAGATCACAGAGGTTAATGACTGGCTCAGGAAGTGGGGTGAAGAGAGTGGGTTGGGGTGTTAGAGAACTGGAAAGGAGTTTGGGAGGATAAGGGACTGTATGCTAAGGACAGGCTTCATCTTGCCCCTAGGAAGGAAGTCCTTAAACAGGGGATGGCTGACTACATTCAAGAAAGGTGAGTTTTAACTTATGAGGGGAAGGGATAAGGAGGGGCTGACCAGAAGCCCTCTCCTCCAGATGAGGGTAGCCTTCAAACCCAAGGGGGAGGGAAACAGACTGGGGTGGAGATTTCAGGAGGAGCAGGCGGAAGATGGAAGTATATAAGGAACCTGGGTGGGTTAGGCAAGGGGATCAGGGATAAGGGGTGGGGTTGTGTTAGTAAATGGCAGGAGCTTGGAAACAAGTTGCCAGAGTTCCAGGCCATGCTGTTCGAGGAGGGGTGGATGTGGCGGCAGTCACGGAGGCGTGGCCAACAAAACAATGACTGGGACCTAAACGTGCGGGGGTACACTATGCTTAGGAAGGATAGAAAGGAGGGCAGAGGGTGGAGTGGCTATGTTCATTAGAGATGACATAGAAATTGCTAGGGTAAAAGAGGCAGAGGGAAATGTGGAGGTCTTATGGGTCACCTACGATCCCCAGCAGGAGATAAGGTCAAGCTGGGTGTAGTATATAGGCCCCGGGATGGGTGATGTTCTGGAGGATGGTTTGCTAGGGTTGCCACCTTTAAGAAGCCCAAGTGGGACATTTCTTACTGAAAAATGATTTTACAAGGACATGCAGTAACCGACTGATGCAACAGACTTGTTTCTCTATATAATCAGAATTAAGGCTAAGCGCAGTAGTTTCCTAGTTGCTTCTATTGTTTCTTATTTTTAGTTACGGTATTGTAGTTGTCTGCAACATTTAGTGGAAAGTTAGAAAATATTTTTCTACTATAAAATCAGGACATTTAGTATTTTTCATGTTTTTTTGCAGGACACAGCTGCCAAATCAGGACTGTCCACGAAAATCAGGACAGGTGGTAACCCTATGGTTTGCTGGACAACATCATTGCCCAGTGTGGACCAAAAGGGAAGGAGTGATGCTGATGGGGACCTTAATATGCCAGGTACAAACTGGGAACCATGTCCTCTAAGGTGGCCGAGGAGCAGAGGCTGCTGGGCGGCTTCCAGGATGTGTTCTTAACACAGCATGTGATGGAGCCCACAAGGGAGGGGCATGTCCTGGGCGTGGTTCTGGCAGATGGGGATCTGATAAGAGACCTGGTTGTAGAGGATCCTGACTGGGTGCGACCACAATACTGTCTGGTTTCAAATAAGCATGGGGGAGGGGGAGATCTAGGACACTGGCAGTGGACTTCAGGGGGCAGACTTTGTGGGCATGGGAAATATTCTCAAGGATCACTTGAAAGGGATTACATCAATGACAAATGTGGAAAGGAGATGGGAGGTCATAAAACAGGGACTTCATGAGGCAATCAGGACCTGCGCTAAGGTGAAAGCGTGAAGAGCAAGGTCACATAAACCATGCTGGTGGTCAGTGAGGTTCAGGTAGCGGTCCAGAGAAAAGAAGGCCTACAAAATATAAAACAACAAGAGGGATAGGGATAAGAAGTGTACCATCTTGCATCTAGAAAAGTCACCGGATGGTGAGGGGCAAAGTCCAGTAAAAGAGCAGCGGCTGGCACAGGGATACATGGAGGAAAGGGTTCTTCTGGTACATTTGGAGCAGAGAAAAACTAAGGGACATCTCAGCAGATTGAGATCAGAAGGAGGTGGGTGGAAGAGGCGAGGGACCAGGCAGAGGTATTTCGAGTACTTTACCTCTGTGTTTACTAGGAGGGATGGGATATCTACAAAGCAAGGCACGTTGGGGATAGAAGCGGTGAGGTGGGATCAGGGAGCAAAAGAAATGGAGCAAGAGGGAGGGGAGAGGGACCCCAGGGTGTCACATCAGGATAAAGATAAAAGGCCAGTAAGGTGGAGAGGATGGATGATGCTATCTCCGCCAAAAGGGTGTGTTAGTCCTCGAGGCCCTAAAGAAAGACAAATCTCCTGGGCTGGATGGCATTCATCCGAGAGTACTATGGGAATTGACAGACATATTGGCTGCACCTGGTGGAGCTCTTCAACAGAGTCACTTGAGACAGGAGGTACCTAGATTGGCGAGAGGCACATGTGGTGCCAATCCACAAAGAGGGTTGAGGGAAGTACCAGGTAACTATAGACCCATCAGTTTGACCTCGGTGGTGGGAAAATTAATGGAGAGTATACTAAAGGAATGATTGAGGTGTACTTGGAGGAGGTGGGAGTTCTGGATAGTCGGCAACATGGGTTTGTGCCAGGTAGATCATGTCAAACCAATCTTGTGGAGTTCTACGAATGGGTAACATCAGAACTGGACAGGGAAGCCTGTGGATGTATTATTCTTGGACTTCAGCAAGGCATTTGACTCTGTCCCCACAATGGTCTGGTGGAGAAACTGATGGAGTTGGGAGTAGGCCCTTTGATGGTCAGATGGATTGAGAACTGGCTAGCTGGACGCACCTAGAGAGTAGTGGTCTGTGGGGAGCTCTCGAACCCTAGAGAGTTGGCAGTGGGTACCCATGAGGACTTGGTCCTGTTTAATGCATATATCGGACATCAGGGAGGGTATAGGGTGTGAAAGGAGTCTCTTTGCTGATGACTCCAAGATGGGAGCAGTAGTTGAGGGAGAAGAGGGGAGGTTGGCCCTGCAAGGGACCTGGACACCCTGGACAGCTGGGCTCACACATGGAAATTAAATTTCAATATCACCAAGTGCAAGGTGTTACATCTTGGGGAAACCCTAAACACAGGTACACCCTGGGAGGGAGGCGCTGGAGGCCTCAACAGGGAAAAGACCTAGGGGTCATGATGGATGCATGTATGAATAACTCTGAGCAGTGCAGGAGAGCTGCTAGCAAGGCAAACAGGATGTTGGGATGCATCGTGGGGGATCACCTCTAGGAGCAAGGAAGTGATTCTGCGCTATACAATGGACTGGTTAAACCACACCTTGAGTACTGTGTACAGTACTGGAGACCACCTTGAAGAGGGACATACAGCTCCTGGAGAGGGTACAGAGGAGGGCAACTAAGATGATACGAGGGCTGAGGATTTGACATGTGAGGACAGACTTGAGGAGCTCTGCCTGTTTTCATTGGAGGAGAGAGAGACAGGGGGACATGATTGAGGTTTTCAAGTACCTCAAGGGAATAAATAGGGTAAACATGGAGGATCTTTAGACTATAGCAGGAGGTATCACAGAGGGCATGGTTTGAAGTTGGAAGGTGGAAGGTGACAGGGGAAAAGAGGAGGAGGAGGTTTTCACTGAGAGGGTGGTGGACCCTGGAATGCACTGCCTGGCAAGCTGGTTCAGAGATCCACAGTGGAGGGCTTCAAGAGAGGTGGGACAGACACAGAAAGTGGATGTATCAGATGATGGCCTGTCCCAGGGGTGGGGATGGATGATAGGGTTTCTGGAACACAACGGGGAGGGCCTCGGCACCCAACTAGGGATCTGAGGTTCGAGCAGACTTGATAGACCGTAAGGCCTAATCTGCTGGCAAATAGTATGTTAGTGTGTGTGTGTATATGTGTGTATATATATATATATATATATATATATATATATGTGCATATATATGTGTGTGTATAGTAAAAAGGGGTGGCATAGTTAGCACCAGGGCTTCAGTTAGCTCCATTTGGGAGTATTTGACTACAAAATAAGTTAAAAACTTCCAAAATAAAGGGAGAGGAAGTAATTGACTTCCAAATGTGAAAAACAAAACTAGATGACTTCCCATACAGAAGGCACAGAAGCTCAGAAATAATGGATTTTCTGAAAGAAATTGTATTTTACCACTAATATTCATATTAACATCCATAATCGATCCTTCTAGAATACTGGCTTTCACATTGTGGGATCTGGAAGTATTTTTACTTCCCAAAAGTGGAATGACTTCAGATTTTGACTCGTGGAAGTATTTGACTTCACAAGAAATAAATTAACTGCACCCCTGTGAGTGCCCCTCTGTAAGGGAAATAACTCATGTGGTGTCCACTTAGTTTGACACAAGCCGTGGGGAGTTATATATGTTATGAAGTACTTGGATTAGTGGTTTGGGAAACCCCAGTACCCTAACACCTCATATAGAATAGCTAGGAGACTCGATCAAATGCTTTTCCAGCATCTAGGCTAATCAGAGTCGAGGGATTTTGAGAAAATCCATTTGTCTATAATATGTAGGGTTCTTTTGATGTTATCCACTGTGGTCCAAGATCTCACATACCCTGTCTGGTCTAGCCCTATCAGTTGTGGGAGCAGAGTATGCTAATAAAGTACTTGCAGTCCACATTTAGTACTGAAATAGGTGAGTAAAATCCACAAAGTTTTGGGTTTTATTTGGTTTCAGAATTACAGAGATTGAGGCAAATGCCGGGATAGGGTCACTTTCCATAACTAAATTAAATGTGGTTAGTAATTGGGGAACCACAAGGTCCTTTGTGGATTGTAAACTCACGTCCGTAGCCATCCAGGTCTGGAGCTTTTGGGTTTTTGATCTGAAGATAGCTGCCCTCACTTCCTGCACAGAGATGTTTTTCCATAAGCTGTTCCCTTGTTCTGGGGTGAGTTGGGATAGGGTTAGTGAGTGGGAATACGACTGTATCTCTGTATGAGGCACTTCTCTTTCTGGTGTATACTGTATAGCAGATTATATTAGCTTTCTATTTATATTAGCTATATTAGCTGAAAGCAAAGAAACGCTAATATAATCTGCCATGCTAACTGTACTCCAGCAGTAAGCACTGAGCACTAAATATATCAGGTGCTAATATGTACAACTGGAGTAATTGTGCTAAATATATCAGGTGCTAATATTAACTGCTATACAATATATAGGCCAGCATAATAGAAGGCAAATGTGTCAGCTATATCATGTAGCTTAGAAGTGGGTTGTCCAATGGATGTGTCAGAGTTATGGTGGAGTCCTCTTCTGTTTTAGTTTCTGATATGCTAATAGACGGGTAGCTCTTGGTAATACCTCATAATATTTTGTTTAGCAAGGTTAATGCAATCTCAGGTTTTTGTTTACATAGTACATCTAGTTTCATTTTAGTTTGTTGTAATTGTGGAAGTACAGAATTGTCCCTTGCTTGTGGGCTATCCGCGGGAAATGTAGGGTTTCCTTTCTCTAAACATGATTGTCTTCGATATGCTTCTTTGCTTGGGCAGCTGTATATTGTATATTATATGACCTCTGAGGACTGTTTTTAAGGTGTCCCATAGTATAGATGGGGTGCAATCCCCAGAGGGTCATCCTTAGTATTTCCTCGATTTTCTCATTTATGAATTCCTTCAATTGTTGGGATCTTAAATAGTAGGGATTTAAGCACCAGATGGTTTATCCTCTTTGGAGATCTATTTCCCAAGAGCTGAACACTGGGCGTGGTCTGAATGTATAATGTCCCCTATTCAGGAGTTCACCAGATGTTGTAGGTTTTCGACTACTTGAGTATAGCAGTGATCTCTTGAGAATATGTCTGATGGACTGCTGAGTAGTGGGGTAGTTCCGTGCTCTAGGGTGTAAGTGGCGCCAAGTATCTTCCACCCCACCCCTGGAGAAATCTTTTGAAATATTTGTGCCTAGAGTTTGCCTGGATGTCCGATGGTTGGTAGAGTCAAGTTCGGGTTAGGTGTTATATTAAAGTCTGCCAGTAAAGAATACTCTTCATAAGTTGAACTACTTTATCTAAAAGAGGCCTCACTGGGGGTCCAGTCCCAGGAAATAGGCACTAGCTAAGTGATTTCTTGATTATATATTGTTCATTGCATTATTACCAGACATCCCTCTGGATCACTCCATGTTAGCATTTGTTTAAAAGGGGTATATGAGGAGATCACTGTAGCCTCCCCTCCGCCTCCTCCTCCTCCTCCCATTCCGAGCAAAGGGTGAGTGCACCTCTTGGTATCCACATTTAGCAAGTTTGGCGTGCTCCAAGTCAGGTGGGTTTCCTGCAGGTAGATGATCTGATTTTGTCTTTTCAATGACGCCATTACCCTGGACTTCTTAATGGGAGAAGACAGCCCATTTATATTAAAGGAGAATAAATTCAGGTTGGTGTTAGTTATACTGGGCTTTCAAAATACACAGTATTGTCTCAGTTCAAGTTCCCCAGATCTTACTTGAGATAGAGCTCATGCAGCAGGCTATCACAATTAGGACTATGCTGCAGGCACTAGGACCACAGGAAAACTTCTACCAGCAATCCCAGCTGGGGACCACCCCGCGCCGGCCCGCCCGGCGTTGGTCAGGGGTACAGAGGGGGCAGACCCAGCTCCACCTCAGTTCTTTTCCCCCACGCACACGACGGAAGAGCTACTGCTTGTGATTCACCAGCTAAACTTATCTTCAATCAAGATTCTCATTCCACTTTTGGAAGGAGAAATTCAGACCCTCCGCACAAGGAGCGATAGAACAAGTTCCCATGGAGCAGTGGGGTCACGGGTTTATTCCCATTTCTTTCTGATCCCAAAAGGCAGGGGACCTTTGCCCATTCTGGACCTCCGTCCCTTAAATCTCTTCATAGAGTACAAGAAGTTCAGGATGGTGACTCTCCAAAGTCTCCTCCTCTACTGCAACAAGGGATTGGCTCTGTTCTTTCAACATGCAGGATGTGTACATGCATATTGGGGTCTTTCCTCCCCACAGGAAGTATCTGAGGTTCTGCTTCCGGGGGAGCATTACTAATTCGGTGCTCCCATTGGCCTATCTTCCGCTCTGAGAGTCTTCACCAAGTGCCCTAGCAGTGGTGGCTGCAGCTCTCAGGCGCTCAGGCCATTATGTGTTCCCTTACCTCGACGACTGGCTGCTGACAGCCCCGTCAAGGATGGCCTCCTCGCACTTTCGGAGATGCCTATACTCTCTTCCGAGACCTGGGGATCACCCGAACTTAAAGAGTGCGTCCCGGGCCCAGCGAAACCTGCCTTCATTGGAGGCGACTCTGGACTCCGTCCAGGGCAGAGCTTTCCTCCCTCAGGACAGGGGTCTTCGCCTGCGAAGTTTGGCAGAACAGTTTCCATAGCACCTCGAGTTCTGGCTCAGAACTTCCTCAGTCTACTGGGGCACATGGCGGCCATCCCAGTGATATCCTTGGCCGCCTCCCACATGAGAATCCCACAATGGATGCTCAGAGTGCAGTGGGATCAATACTCCGATGACCTGGACACATTAGTCCTGATCTTGAAGCCAGTCCGGAGAACATTGCTTTGGTGGATGGACCCCAACAATCTGGACAAGGGGTCCCCTTTCGTCTGGAGCCTCAAGGTCAGGACGCTAACAACGGATGCCTCACACCTGGGTTGGGGGCTCATCTCGGTGGTCACCGCACGCAGGGGGTCTGGTCGACCGAGGAAGAGTCTCTCCATATCAATGTCCTGGAAAGCATAAGCAATCCTCTCGCCCTTCAGGCATTTCAGGAGGACCTGGTTCCGGCTCTCTTCTCATTCAGATGGACAACATGGCGGTCGTCTTCTATCTCAGCAAGCAAGGAGGCACTCATTCCTATCCTCTTTGCCGGAGGCGATGAGAGTCTGGTACTGGGCACTGGAGCGGGCATCTGTCTATCAGTGGTTCACGTTCCAGGAGCCCTCAACAGTCTGGCGATGATCTCAGCAGGTCATGGGCCAGGGTGCGCAGTGGGAATTACTGCAGTCCGTGGCAGATTGCCTCTTTGGCAGGTGGGGTGTGCCCGAGCTGGATCTCTTTGCGCCACCACGCAATGCCAAGCTGCCACGCTTTTTGCTCACGGGAGCCCAGCTTGCTTTCTGGCCAGACACGTTGTCCCTATGTTGGGCCAGGAGGTTCTTTATGCCTTTCCACCCTTCCCTCTCATCCAGAGGGTCCTGCTCAAGTTGCAGGCAGAGGCACGCGATGATCCTTGTGGCACCCTACTGGCCCCGACAAATTGGTTCCCACTTCTGCAGAGGTTGTCCCTAGAACTTCCTCTCCCACTGCCCCTATGCTCGCAACTGCTGTCCCAGGACCAGGGTTCTCTGGTCCACCGGATCTTCGATCCCTGCACCTTCATGCTTGGCTCCTTCAGGCGTGGCACTGACTTGATCTGGGGTTTCCTCGGAAGTAGCTGAGGTCTTGGCATCTGCATGCAAGCCCTCTACTCGCCGGCTTACGCCATGAAGTGGAAGCGGTTTTGCCTTTGGGCCTTGCCTCTGCATTTGGACCCAGTCACGTGTTCTGTGAACTCCGCTTTTGCAATACCTCCTCTCCTTGTATGAAAGCGGCCTGAGCCATTCATCCATCATGGTGCACCTCTGGGCAATCTCTGCCTGCCATGTTCTGGTGGGCGACAGAGCCTAGCCCAGCTGAATGTGGCTCGCACCTTTCTTGGGGTCCTATCCACCCTGGGACCTCCTTTTGTGTTGGAGAAACTCACCCTTCCCCTTTTGAACCTGCAGCGAACATGTGAGCTGCAAGTGTATTTATCTTGGAAAGTTTGTTTTTGCTTGCTGTTACTTCCGCTTCTAAGAGTTTTAGCTGCAGGCTCAGATGTGTAAAGAGCCCTATTTGGTTTTTCATAGGCACCCAGTTTCCCTCCAACTAATCTTAAGTTTCTTCCAAAAGTGGTCTCGAGTTGACCTCAACCAGTCGTTGACCTTCCTGTTTATTTTCCTTCTCCTCCAATAGGGGAGGTTCTCCTCCACATGTTGGATGTTCACAGGTCCCTGAGTATTACCTCAGTAGAGCAGTTCAACACCGTAAATCAGAGCAACTCTTTGTGGCCTTTGCGCCACACGCTTGGTCAGCGGTGTCCAAGCAGACTATTTCCAAATGGATAGTCCACTGTGTTTCGCTCTGTTATAAACATTACCACAAGCCCTTCCGGGGTCAGTGAGGGTCACTCCACTAGAGGTGTTTCTGCTTCTTTTGCTGTGATGCGGAATGTACGCCATTCAGGACATCTGTGCGGCTGCGACCTGGAATTGGTGCATACCTTTATCAAGCATTACAGCTTGGATATAAGTCTCCAGGCCCGTGCTGGCTTTGGCCTAGCGGTTCTACAAGGACTCTTGTCCTGATGGTCTCTGGAGTCTGTATATTCCTCCTCCCGGGCGGCCTGCCTCTTTGCTAGGGAACTGCTTGGAACTCAGTCCTAATTGTGATAGCCTGCTGCAAGAGCTGTATCTCGAGTAAGATAGTACAGTTACGTGAGAACTTACCATAACAGTAGATCTTAGAGGAGCTCTTGCAGCAGGTCTGATTCCTCCCACCTTCCCCTCGGAGTGTGCAGGTGCCTTCTCTTCTCTCCTCTAGGATGGGCTTCATCTCCTTCTCTTGTCAGGCCATCTGCTGGGTACTGGCGGGAGAACTGAGGTGGAGCTGGGTCCGCCCCTCTTGTACCCTGACCGGCGTCGGGGTGGGGCCGTGTCGGGGGTCCCCAGCTGGGATTGCTGGTAGAAGTTTTTACGGTGGTCCTAGTGCCTGTGGCATAGTCCTAATTGTGATAGCCTGCTGCAAGAGCTCCTCTCGAAGATCTACTGTTACGGTAAGTTCTTACGTAACTGTACTTTACCCTCCCTGACAGTCCTTGCCTGAATTCTCCAGTGCTTTATGCATGCTATCTGTTGGTCTTTTAACAAATAAACAAAACTCAGCAAAACCTCCAATTAACATCAGAAACAGTACTTACAACAGCAATAGTAACAGTAACATTAAACTAAAGGACTTAACTGCCAACTGGGTTGCATACATCCTTTACTTTAACTTGTACTTCCAGGTACTCGTAACTTCTCTCAGTACATTACTAACAAGGTGGAAACCTTTTTCTGAGGGAATGCCTTCGTGGAGGGCCCTCTTGACATATAATTTGCCGTGGGAGAAGGGGACCACATCCAGTGTGGTGGTGAAGGTAGGATAAGTTGGGTAGGGAAAAGAAAGGCACAGGTGGTAATTTGCCTGGTTATTACTGGTGTTCCTGGCTGGCATACAGTAGCTATCATCGAGCGGGCACGGTGGGGCCCCATGTCTGAAGACTTGCTCCTCACATCAAAGGCTAGTTCCCTTTGATCCAAGCCGGGAGGGGGGTCATGTTGGTGAGGAGATGGGTAGTGTCCTGCACCAGAGACTGGGATGTGGTTCTGGTTGTTTAATAGTCATCTTAGCCATTCCTATAGAATACTAAGGGCTCGGGGGTGTCCTCCCCACACACACCTGGGGACCACCCATAACTCTCTTCTCCAGCTTCACACCCATCCATCCCTTCCTCACTCCCCGGTCACCAAGCACACCACATCTGGGGTTCCCTAGCAGTAGAAAAAATCTTACAGTCCATTACCTGTGCTCTGATGACATAAGAGGACACATGTAGATCCAGAATTTCTATCTTAGTGGTGAGGCGACACCTCCCCAAGCTCAGTCATCATAGCTTCTTTTCCTCTGCTTGGGGAGGTTCCTGTATTATAAGAGTGTACAATCTCTGTAACAGAACATTCATTAAATTTATTTATTTAAGTTTTGGTGACCGATTCGCCCATGAGACCACGACAGTCCCTTTTCTGGGGTGACCGGGATTAGTTACAAGTACCTAATGGGGAAAAAGGAGTTTAACACATACACTTGAGAGGTTTATAAGTCGACAAGTACATGACAGTGGTTCCATATATTCGACTGTGAAGTTATACAGAGTTGACAAGAAAATGAATAGGTTAAACTTTATAAGAAGACAGTCATTGGTTACTCAGGTAAGGCTCTGTAGATAAACAGTCTTTGGTTGCACAGGTTAAAAGAAAAAAAGTTTTGTGTTACACAAGCCGGTAGCTAGTAGGCTATTCTTAGCATGAGGACTGTTTATTTAATTGACATATTCTCTACTGTGATAAGGTGCTAAGCAGTCACCCTTCACAGGTTTTCTGTTAAAACCGGAGTGGCTGTTGGGACGAGATGGCTCCTCCACCCCACCCCCAGGCCATCAGTGGCTCAGAGTGATCCCCACCTGTTTCCGTATTCTGACCGATGTCTCCCCGTCATGGGGTAAGCAGGATTTTAACTGATCACCAGGCTGCCCCAGTTTTAATCTCGGGTATGTCTTTTAACATTTACCTTGGCTGGCCTGGTGGTGCTGAGGACTGAGGCGCTGGTCACCTTGCCTCACGCTATGCGGTCAACCGTGTTGGGAACAAGCACAGGTCACCAGGGGTCGCGAGGTGGAGAAGGATCGGGCGTCCGGGGATCCTAGCGATCGGTGCATGACTAGCCCCTAAGCGAGGCTGGGGCTGGCGCACCGACAGTGAGAAAGGAAGAGATGAGGCAGGTGATTGGGGTAGGGCATCAGGTGCGTGCGCACTGTCCCCTGAGGTGTCATTGCACACTTTGTCTCGGGGAGGGGGCACTAGGAAAGAGGAAAAAGGGTCAGGGCACAGCAGAGTGAAGCGGTCCCGCAGGTGCCGCCTGCAAATAGCAGCCACCTCCAGCATTGGATTTATGTGTTTGATGGGTCGGAGATCCCACCACCCTACCACGGGGTATAGCTGTGGGGCAGCTGGCAAAGTGAGTCGTGAGCGGGGATAGGGCTGGGGAGCTGGCAAGATGCATAGCCGCCCGACCAGGGAGAATAAACAAATTAAAAAAAAATTAAAATTACTTTCCCCTAAACATCTGCCAGTCTCCCGTAACGGCCTTGTTGATGGGTGGATGTAATTACTGTTGTTGTCCCTGCATAGTTGCAGCAGATCAGGGATTCTATATCCGGCGGTCATAAAACATTTTTAGACAGAAAGGGAGAAAAGAGAAGAGTCATTATTGTTTTGCATCAGTGTCACAGTTCTTTTTATTACCTTGCTACCTAGGTTCATAGGCATGATACGAGTTTGAGGGACGTGCCCATTATGAACTCGTCACCTAGTGGCAATAATCAAATTTCTTATTATCCATATAATTATCCAGTCTATGTTTGAACTTAGTCAGACTATTGCTGGTGACAACTTCTGTTGGTAATGAATTCCATATAGGAGGCAGCTGTTGTGTGTAAAAATTATTCCTTTTGAGGTATTTACTACAGCTTTAAATTTTAAGCAGTGTGCTCTAGTATTATGACCTGTTTCAGTTTTTGGAGGCAGAGAGCCTCACATAAGGCAGGATCATGAAATGATCTATCGCTAAGCATATATCACCCTATATGCTCTGTATTCAAGAGAGAACAGACCAAGAGTTTTAAGTCTGGTATTGTAATCTATGATCTTACTCGAGAGGGCTCTTGCAGTAGGTAATTACATATAGGACTGATGCCGCGGCGTCAGGACCCAATGGAAGAATTTCTAGCTAGCAGTCTCTGGTGGGGAATGCCCCCATGTCAGGTGACTGACATCATGCGGTGTCAGTATAAAGGTGGTCCCCACGCCTGCCTTCCAGTTCTTTCCCGCGTTGGTTAGTGTCAGCTCCTCGCGGTAATGTTCAGTGTTCATCAGCTCTCTCGTCTGTGGTTTTACCATCTTTTCGATTCTTCAACTAAATCGTCAGGCGTTAGTTGGTGTATGTCATCCCCTACACCTTCCGAGCACAAAATAAGTGCGACTTGCGGCGCCCAGCTCCCGCACAAGGACAGCCATTCCCAGTGCCTCTCTGTGTCTAGGCCCGGATCATCAGGTGGAGAAGTGCCAGCACTGCTTTAAATTCAACGCCGCCACCGCAGATGGGCAGCAGTCCCTGGAGCCCACATACTAAAGAAAATGTCCTCCTTGGAGAAGTAGTTAAAAAGCTCCGACGGGCGTCCACTTCGAAGCCATCGTAAGAAGAAAGACAAGGAGAAGCACAGGGATGAAGGCTCCTCATCCACGCGTCTTCTTTGGGATTAGCGTGCTACAGGTGTCCCCTCCGAGAGGACCACTCCCGCGGCAACCGCTTGGAGGCTTCGAGTGGCGTCGGTCGCCCATCTGGCTGCGCTCGGGCCGCCCGGGCACCTCCCGGGCTATTGGAGGCCTTCGCTGCCAGTAGAAATCGCCACCGATGCGGCCTGCTAGTTCAAGCGGTTCGGTAAGCCAGGACGCTTGGTCCTCTGACGCCTGCTGAGACGGTCATAAGTCGCCTAACCCTTTGGGGCGGCGCATGGCCCTCTTCCATCCGACAAGGCCGCCTCCTCCTCGCGACCTGGCTCGGGTGATGGGTCCGATAAGTCGGACTTGGCTGCTCGGCATCCGCCCAGACTCCACTGATAAGTCGGACATCAGCCTGCCCGCGCCCACACAGCGGCTGAACCGACGCGGACCCTCTCATGTCTGCCGTTCCGGCTCCCGCAGCCTTCGCTGTCCTCCGGGGACCCTGGGTCTCCTCAGCCTGACCCGAGTTGTTCCCCTCCATCCCTGGGTGATGCCGAGGGTTCCTGCTGCACCCCTCAGGCCGCCCACCCGCTGGGCACTGACCTGATGTTGGCCCTGGACGCTGGTCTTGCCGGCCGGGTGACATCCGTTCGAGATGCCACTCCAGCGGGGCCCTTCTGCTCAGGCCGCCCGTGGGCCCTGCAGCCGCCTATCTCCAGCAGACCCCGGTTCCCAGGCGCCTGACACGCCTACCCAGCTCCCCAGTATCCAACGCCCAGTACCCAACGCCGCCTATCTGACGCCGCAGTACTCGGTGCCTCAATACCCGATGCCGGGTTTTCCACCGTCGGGTTATGGATACGCGCCTACGGATACAATCAATACCCGTATCCCCTCCTCCTCCACCGCCCTTCAGCCGCGGTGGACTTGAAGGAGACTCTGGCCTCCTGGTGGGCTGAGGCCAAGGCTCAGCTCACCAGAGAGGTGGATAGTCATCTCACGATGATGGTGCCGATTCTGGCTCCCATACGTCCGACGACAGACTCCCTCCCACCTCTGGACACCAGGGTGAGCCCTCTGGTTCCAGGGCGGGGCAGGATCGCTTCCCTGAAGACCTTCTACGGGGTCCATTCCTCCCCACGCGGAGGGAGTCTTCCTCTTCATCTTCTTCCTCCTTGGACACCTCGAATGACTCCGACAGTTGTTCCAAGCGGACCACGAACCACGCTCTCTGTCTAAGCCCAGGCTTAGGACTCCTCCGGAGGATCCTTCCTTTACAGAGTTGCTGTGCAAAATCCAGTAGGCTCACGAATGGCATTCCTTGGAGCCAGATCCAGGCGTGAAACTTGCTGAGCATCTGGACCTGCCGAGACAGCTCCTACATTGGTGCCACCCTGGATTGAGCCTCATGCCGACCTTGTTTCCACTATTTGGAAGCAACACGTCGGCTTTAGCCCCTTCTTTGGAAGTCGAACAGGCTATATCAGGCTTCCAAGGGTGTTGACTTTCTAGATTCTCACCCTCGAGCTGATTCAGTTGTGATTAGCGCCGCTTATGGCGGACAGCTAACCCGAAACATCTGAGCTCTTCTCCACCTGACAGTCCCGTCTTCTGTACCAGTACGGGAAGATCTATGCTTCTTCCACTCTGGGAATTAGGGCCCTAAATTATGTCAAGTCACATGGGGATTACCAGAAGGCAATTCTTAGTGAGGTGGTATCCAAATTGGACTCCCTTCCTGACTCTCAGGTCAAACAGGAAGTGGCTGACCTCATCCACTCTGCACGTTCGGCCAGTCGGCACATACTCGTGCTACATATGATGCAGTAGACGCTGCTGGTAGGGCTCCGCTTTCGCTGTAGTCTTGCGTGTCATGCCTGGCTCTGTGTGTCAGTGTTGGTCCCGAAGTGCAGTCCGCTATTCAGGAAGCACCCTTCCGGGGTTCATTGCTGTTCGGTGGTGATGTCAAGGACATTATTACCGATCTGCAGGAGAAGGGACTGCACTGAAGTCTGTGGACTCCATGTACCATCCCCATCAAACGCAGCGCTGTCCCTTTCTCAGGCGGAATCGGCAAAAGGCGAAACCCCAGGAAAGCGGGCCAATAAGCGCCAGGCCCTCCGGCTGCCAAGCCCCTCCGTCCAAAAAAGCAGTGGTGCCTCAGCAGCGATGCTGCCCCACACCATCTGACTCCTTTCCTCTCCCACAGCCACTGGGGCTTCCAGAGGAACGGTAGGAGGAGGTTTTACCTTCACCTCCGGGTTGGGAGAGGATAACTTCAGATTCCTGGGTGATCCAGCTGATCGCGAAGGTCGCTCAATAGAGTTTCTTCAGAAACCCCTCGACACCCTCCCCAAGGTCGTCGTACTCTTGGGAACATCATCTTCTGGTCCAGAAAGAGATTTCAGCACTTTTGCTGAAGGAGGCAATAGACCCGTCCCCATTCCTCTTCAAGGAATGGGGTACTATCCATTTCTTCCTGGTCCCGAAGATAGCGGAGATGTGAGGCCGATTCCACCTCAGCTCCCTGAACTTGTTACGTGAAGTACAAGAGGTTCAGAATGCTCTCGCTGCAGAGCCTCCTGCCCCTTCTCCGGCTGGGACAGTGGTTGTGCGCTTTGGATATGCAGGATGCCTACCTGCATATCCTTATCCTCCCTTCCCACCGCAAATACCTGCGTTTGCGTTCCAGATGGAACACTACCAGTTCAAGGCTCCCATTTGGTCTTTCCTCAGCGCCCGGTGTTCACCAAATGCTTTTCGGTGGTAGCGGCCTACCTGCATACCTATGGGGTGCAGGTTTTCCCATACCTGGACGATTGGCTCCTGGGCCCGTCCAGAGAGGAACTCCTGCGATTCCTTTCCTTACCTAGCAGCTCTTTGCCTGCCTGGGTATTACCATCAACCAGGCCAAGTCCCATCTGATCCCGTCCCAGAGGCTCCAATTTATCGGGCGATCCTGGACACGACCTCTGGCATAGCTTTCCTGCCATCGGACAGGCGGCCCTCTCAGGCTCAGGTCAGCCTGTTGTCCAGCCATGGCGGGTCAGCGCCAGGTCAGTCCTTCACCTCCTCAGGCTAATGGCGGCTGCAATTCCGACAGTCCCACGCACTCGGCTCCACATGAGAATCTCTCCATGAATGCCTCAGTCTCAATGGGATCAGCTGGTGGATGACCTAGATCAGCTTGTCCTGGTCTCCACTCCCATGGGTCGGGACTTGCAGTGGTGGATGGTTCAGGAGAACCTCTGCTGGGGTTCCCTTCAGTCTCCCTCCCCATCACAGGCGTTGACTATGGGCGCCTCCAGCGAGGGTTGAGGAGCCCATCTCGGTCCTCCAGGACCCAGGGCTCCTGGTCCAAGCTCAAGAAGTCTTTTACATCAATGTGCTTGAACTAAGGGCAGTACTGTATGCTTTTCAGACTCTGCATCTGTATCTGTCTCCGGTCACGTAGCTGTAGAGCGGACAATATGTGTGGTCTGGTACATCAACAAACAGGGAGGAACTCGTTCCTACCCCTTGCCGAGAGCGTGCGAGTCTGGGATTGGGCAGTGTAGCACAACTGTCACCTCACGGCGTCCCGGGATTGAGAACATGCTGGCAGACAGGCTAGCCGGTCATCTGCTCTGGCTCACGAATGGGAACTGGATCAGGGGTGTAGATGACATCTTCCTATGCTGGGGAACTCCACAGGTAGACCTGTTTGCTTCCCCACAAAACTTCCCGTCTTCTGCTCGCTTGCTCCAGGGCACAGCATTTTTGGAGAGGCGCTCTGTCTC
Organism: Neoceratodus forsteri; assembly: GCA_016271365.2. Taxonomy (NCBI): domain Eukaryota; kingdom Metazoa; phylum Chordata; order Ceratodontiformes; family Ceratodontidae; genus Neoceratodus; species Neoceratodus forsteri. The sequence goes on from CM057450.1 coordinate 896,728,868, forward strand.
TAGACTGGAAGAAGCAGATTCATCTGTGCCTTCCCTCAATTTCATTGATTACGGGGTCTTGCAGCAACTCGGTTCGGAAGGAGCTTGAATGATTCTGATCGCTCCTTTCTGGCCCAGGCAAGTTTGTTCTCTCTTCTGCAACAGTACCCAGAGGAACCTCCTCTTCCTCTTCCTCTGTCGCTATTTTTGCTGACCCAGGATCAGGGACCCTGGTCCATCCAGGCCTCAAGTCCCTTCAGTTGCATGCGTGGCTCCTGCAGGCGTAGCTCAAACCTGATTCAGGGTCCCCACCCCAGTAGCTGAGATTCTGGTGGAGGCCAGGAAACCCTTACAGATCTACTTATGCCATGAAATGGAAGCAGTTCTCTATTTGGGCTGCCTCCAATGATGTGAGCCCTTCTCATGCTCTGTCGGCCGACTTCTGGTTTACCTGCGACACCTCTTCAATCTGGGTCTCAGCCATTCATCCTTAAAGGTTCACATGGGGCCATTTTGGCCTATCATGTTCCCTTTGCAGACAGAACGTTTGCTCAGCTGGAGGTCTCTAAGACCTTCTTGAGAGGGTCCTTCACTTACGACCCCTATCTGGGTTCCTGCCCTCCTTGGGATAAGAATTTTATTTTATAGAAACATAGACTTTGACGGCAGATAAGGACCACTTGGTCCACCCAGTCTGCCCATTTCCTACCTACTGGATAAGCTGCAGATTCTAGTTAACCAACAGCCTGCTTCCTGCAACCTCCCACTATAATTGCTTTGTGTCTGTCCCATGCATGTTTGAATTCATCCACTGTTTTAGACCCACGACCTCCTCAGGAAGGCTGTTCCATGTATCCACCACTCTCTCCGTGAAAAGATTTCCTCACATTACCCCTGAACTGTCCCCTCTATCTTTAAACTGTGCCCCTTGTTCTTACACATCTCTTTTCTGAAAGATGCTACCCTCCTGGACTTTGTTGATTCCTTGAGGTACTTGAACGTCTTCTATCATGTCCCCCGTCCCTCCTTTCATCGAGGGTATACATATTAAGCTCTCTCAGTCTCTCCTCATATGGTTTCTGATGTAGACCCTGCACCATTTTAGTTGCCCTCCTCTGGACTGCTTCCATCCTGTCTATGTCCTTGCGTAGATGAGGTCTCCAAAACTGCACACAGTACTCCAGATGGGGTCTCACCAACTGTCTGTATAGAGGGATAACCACTTCCTTTTTCTACTTGTGATGCCCTTCCTGTGCATCCCAGTATCCCTCTGGCTCTCCTTACTGACTTTTCACATTGCTTACCCACCTTTAGGTCATCTGATATGACTACCCCAGGTTCCTTTCCATTTTGTTGTTGTTAGTACCTCCTGCTATTGTGTACTCTTCTCCTGGGTTTTTGTTTCCAGGTGCATTACTTGCACTTCTTTGCATTGAATCTAAGTTGCCATATGTCTGACCATTCCTCCAACCTTGCCAAGTCCCTTCTCATCTTTTCTACCCCTCTTGTGTATCAACTCTGTTACAGATCTTTGTGTCATCTGCAAAGAGGCATACCTTTCCTCCAGACCCTCTGCAATGTCACTTATAAAGATGTTAAAGAGGATTGGACCCAGTACTGAGCCCTGAGGTACTCCACTGATAACTCCCCTTTCTTGGAATGTGTTTCCATTCACTATTACCTTCTGTGTCCTGTTGTGCAGCCAGTTCGCTACCCAGGCTACCACCCTGGGACCCACTCCCAGGCTGGCTACTTGATCATTAATCTTTTGTGTGGGACTGTGTCAAATGCCTTGCTAAAGTCTAGGTAGGCCATATCCACAGTCCCTCCCTGGTCTATTACTTTGGTCACCCAGTCAAAGAAATCAATTAGATTAGTCTGACATGACCTTCCTGCTGTAAATCCATGCTGCTTTGGGTCCCTGCCCCGCTGGCCTCTAGGTACTCAACAATTCTTTCTTTCAGAAGTGATTCCATCATTTTCCTACCACTGAGGTCAAACTTAGAGGTCTGTAGTTTCCTGCTTCTGCCTTGCTCCCACTTTTGTAAAGGGAATCACATCTGCCTCCTCCAGTCCTCGGTACCACCCCATCCTGCCATGATGTGTTAAAAGTGTGGTCAGTGGTGTCACTAGGTCCCCCTTAGTTCTTTTAGGATTCTAGGATTTAGGATTGTCCACCTTGAGTTTTAGGAGTTCTTTCAGTACTCTTTCTTCTGTGAATGGACTGTTGTCAACCCCCTACCCAGAGTGCTTCTATTGTCTGGTTTAGGTAACTGCTCCTCATCTTCTTTTGTGAATACTGAGCAAAAGTATTCATTCAGTATCTCTGCCTTTTCACTGTCTCCTCTGCCCACCTCCTCTCCTTTCTTAATCTTCACTATCCCTCCTTAACCTTTCTATGCTCCCTATTGTACCTATAAAGGTTTTATCCCCTTTTGACCGAGTTGGCTGTTTTTCCTCGGTTTGTGCCTTTGCTATTCTGACTGCTTTTCCTACTTCTTTCTGCTTTAATTGATACAGTTCCTGTCGTGGCTCCTTCTGTGATTCCTTATACTTTTGAATGCAGCCTTTTCTCCTTAACCTTCCCTGCCACCTTTTTGAGAACCATAGTGGTTTTTTACTCCACTTTGTTTTCTTTATTTGTTTTACACAAAGACTTGTTGCCTCTATGATGGCAGTTTTGATTTTTCTCCATTGTTCTTCCATCCCTCCTATTTGGCCATTTGCTAGTGCATTCTTCAGGTGTTCACCCATTTTGCCAAAGTCAGCCCTTCTAAAGTCCAGTATCCTTGTTTTTGTATGGCTTATCTCCATGGTTGTGCTCATTGTGAAGCACACTGTGCAGTGGTCGCTTGTTCCCAGATGTCTACCGACTTCTAAATTTGTGATCCTCTCTCCATTTGAGAGTACCAGGTCTAGTATTGCTCTCTCGAGTGGGTTCCAGCACTAGGTGTCTAAGGTTCTGCCCTGCAGGGCATCGAGAATGACCCTGCTCTTGGATGTGGCTGCAGTACATGTCCTCCAGTTAACATCTGGCATATTCAGGTCCCCCATCAACAGTATTCTCCTTTTTCAGCCATTTTGAGAATGTCCTCTATCATTCTTTTGTCTATTTCCTCCCTTGAGATGGGGGTCTGTATACAACCCTGTGCGGATTGTGATGCCATTCCTCATCTCCAAGGTGACCCAGAGTGCCTCTTGTCCTCCCCTTTACTTTTTAGTTCTGTTGCTTTGATCCCTTCCCTTATGTATAGAGCTACTCCACCTCCTCTTTTACCTTCCCTGTCCCTTCTGTAGATTGTGTACCCTGTATGTTGACATCCCAGTCATGGTTCTCAGTGTACCATGTTTCTGTGACTGTCACAATATCCAATTGTTCATCTTCCATTAAAGCTACTAGCTCAGAAAGCTTGTTTCAGACTACGGGCATTGGTAGTCATTGCCCTCCATGTAATGTTGGCTTTATGCTTTTTCCCCATCCCTGCTCTTATTGCTCTTATCTATTTTACCATTTGCCCCTGTCCTGCCCTGTGTTGAGCTCTGTACCTCAGTGTTTACCATACTACCTGCCATGTTTTGTGGGGAGGCTTGACTTTTCCTGCCTTTTATCAGTACCTCCCCTTATCTAGTTTAAAAGCTTGCCAAGGAAGCATTTAAACCTGTCATCTAGGAGCTTGGTCCCTTGTGGACAAATGCAGACCGTCATACCAGTATAGACCTTTATCTCTCCAGGTGGACCCCAGTCCCCAATGAAGCCAAAGCCCTGTGCTCTGCACCAGTTTGCAACCATTCATTAAACTGTATGGTGTGCAGTACCCTAGCCTCACTCCTGCCATGGACTGGTAGCACCTCTGAGAAGGTTACTGTGCTTGCTACCCGCCTGAGGCCCCTCCCAACTCCACAGATTCATTCTGCACTGCACTGATCCCATGCCTAGCTAGGTCATTTGTTCCAAGGTGGACAATAATATCTAGTTTTCTCTCCTGTGATGCTGCTTCTGCAATTGTGAGGATTCGCTTCTTGTCCCTTCAAGCCATGGTACCAAGCAGGCAGCTTACTTCCATCTCTCCCTTCCCCAGTTCTACCCCCCTAACAATTGAGTCCCCTATCAGTAGCTGTTTCCTTCCCCTGTGGTGTCCCTTGCCACCCTTTTGTGAGTCTCCTTGTGGATGTCCCAGCATTCTTCTGGGTCTCCACTGAGGGTGCCATCATAGAGGAACCTTGCTCTGCCAGAATGGCATATGATTTGTGTAGAGGTACAACTGGGGGCTTCACCTCTGGTCCACCACCCGCACCCTCCCAGAACCCACTGTGGTCCAACTGCTCTTCCTACTCCGAAACCTCTGACTCAGTGGTTGTGGCAGTGGTGCTGTTTGGGAGAGGAGGCCTCCTTAGTCCTTGCTAGTTCAGCCTGGAGGTGGACAACCTCCTCTCTCAGAGCTGACAGTTGCCTACAAATAGGACAGCAATTTTAGAGAAACTTACTCTGCCTCCTTCGAGCCGGGGCCTCAGTGGACCTAAAGTTCCTTTCTTGGAATACTCTCTTCCTAGTGGCCATTACTTATGCTCGTGGTTCCGAGCTTCAGGCCTTGATGTGTAAAATCCCATATTTGATTTTTCACAAGGAGCGTAGTGGCTCTGCGTACCAACCCTAAGTTTCTCCCTAAGGTGGTAGCGAATCGATGCTGAATCAATCCATAGAGTTGCCTGTCTTTTTACGCAGCACTTCAATCAAGGAGAGTACCTCCTGCATACTTTGAATGTTCACCGAATTCTGAGATACTACACCAACAGGACAAAGGATCTCAGAAAGATTGATCAACTGTTCGTCTCTTTTGCTCATAAAAGAGAAGGCAATGCTGTTTGCTGTTTCTAAGCAATGCCTATTGAAATGGTTGGCTCATTGTATCACTTTCTGTTATGACAAGTACAGTAAGACCCTGCGGGTCAAGTTAAAGAGCCACTCCACCAGAGGGTCGCTACCTCTGTGGCTTGTTTCAAGAATGTGTCAACAGCTGACATTTGTGCAGCCGCCACTTGGACTTCTGTCCATACTTTTATGAAACATTACAGTTTGGACATTGCCTCTCACCATAGAGCAGGCGTCGGGCTGGCTGTTTTGCAAGGCCTCCTTTCCTAAGGCCTTCATAACCAGAGGGTCTACTTCTGAGTAGCCTTTCTCCTCCCATTTTCTTCTCCTTGTTCCAGACTGCTTGGGAGTCAGTCCTATGTGTAATTACTCTGCAAGAGCCCTCAAGTAAGATAGTACAGTTACATAAGAACTTACCAGTAACAGTAGATCTTCGATAGAGGCTCTTGCAGGTAATACCTTCCCGCCTCCCATCCCCCTAAGCTTTTTCAGCCCCTTTTCCAGGAAGGAAATATCTGCTTCTCTTTCGTCTTGCCTTTTGGCCTTTGGTGAGAAAGAACTGGAAGGCGGGCGTGGGGACCCCCTTCATGCTGACACCGCATGACGTCCGGTCACCTGGCGTGGGCGGTCCCTCGCCAGAGACTGCTAGCTAGAAATTTTTCCGTTGGGTCCTGATGCTGGCCAGCATCAGTCCATATGTAATTACCTACCGCAAGAGCTCTCTTGAAGATCTACTGTTACTGTAAGTTCATACGTAACTGTACTTTAGACAGACCTTTGACCTTTTTGTGATTCTTCTTTGAGCCGTTTCTATTGATGCCTTACCTCCCACAGAAGATGGAGTACAAAATGGAGTGCAAAAATCAGTTTGTGATCTGACTAAACTTATATATAGGGGATTAGAACTTCTGGTTCCTACTCTTTATATGTTTAAGGTTACAGGAAAGTGTACCATGACATTTCTTGATTATGTTATTATTACGGTCGTGAACTTTAAGTTATTTGCAGTGGTAATGCCCAAGTCCCTTCGGTTGTTACAGATTGTAATATATAGTTATTTATATTATAGGATGCTTGCATATTGTTTTTACCAAAGTGTCACCTTATACTTGGCAGAGTTAAAGGTCATTTTATTTCTTACTGACCATGTTACTGAGATATCAGAGTTAGATTGTAAAGATCTAACTGATTTGGAATCATTAACAATGCAACCAAGCTTGCTATCATCAGCATATTTGTGTATCCAGACATCATTTGAAGTTTGCATGCTAGCAATTAATAAATTAAACAGCAGGGGGCTCAAAACAGAGCCTTGTGGAACACCACTACTTACTTCTCCCCATTCAGACAGTAGCCCTTAATGCTGACTTGTTGTTTCCTACTACTAGCGAAGAATTTATCCATCTAACAATGTTTACATTGAAACCATATCCTATCAGTTCCTTGACCAAAATTCCATGAGGAACGGAGTCAAAGGCTTTCTCAAAGTCTAAAACAATGACATCAACTGGAAGGCCCCAAGCCAGTGCCATACTCACTGGCTCAAAATAATTTATGAGATTAAGTTGGCATGATCTACCCTGTACAAAACCATACTGGGTAATGTCCTGAAAGTTTATTTTCTGTAAATGCACTAACATTTTTGCTTTAAAATCCATTCCATTATTTTACCTACCCAGGCGGTGAGGCTAAATAGGTCTATAATTACTAGCAAGATGTTTATTATCACCCTTGTGTATAGGCAATACAGTAGCTACTGTCCATTCCCTTAATGCATAACCCTCATGAAGGGCTACATTAAATAGTAGCGTAAGTAGGTACACTAATTCAAGTGGCCAATTCTATAATGAATGTTGCTGGAATTTCATCAGGATCAGCTGAGGAATCAACTTTAGTGGCATGTATAGCTATCTTAACTTCTTCCGGGGTGATCAGTGGGTATGGTGCTTCAGTGGCTAAATTTTCTAGGCAAGCAACATCTTTAGTTTTAAAACATTAAGAAAATAGTCATTAAATTCTTTGCCCATGTGCAACTCATTAGTAAGCGCATTATCTTTAATTAATGGACCGATGGAGGGTTCCTTCCTTCTTAGTGAGCCAATATAATTGTAAAACTGTTTTTCATCGCCCTTGGTCACAGTAGCAAGTTTTAATTCCAGATTTTCCTTTGCTGATCTAATTATCTCTTTACATTGTTTGGCTAAATTGGTAAATTTCAGTCATTTCTCTGCAGAAGAATCTTTTGTATACTTATTGTATGCTTATTTCTTATCAATCTTTTGATTTTGCCATTCTGCCAAGGGGGTACTCTTTTATTTTTATTATTATACTTTTACATTCAGGAACCCAGGTTTTGATACAATAATCAATTAAATTTTTTTTACAGCCGTCCATATCTGCTCACTATTTTTGTTGTTAAGTTCAACTTTCCAGTTCCACCTGGTTAAGTGATTTTTGATGGCATCATAGTTTGCTTTATGGAAGTTCTTAGTCTTTGTTACACCGTGGTTTTGGTTGTGTGTACGTAATACTCCATGAAACCATATTATGATCACTGTCCCCAAGGGGGTTCAATGACTTTGGGAAATCCTCCATGTAAGTTATGTTAGTGAGGATGAGATCCAAGATGTTTTCCTTCCTGGTCGGTTCAGTTACTAGTTGATCTAAATTATACTGAAGAGTTGGATCAGTAAATCTGTAATCTAATTGAGATTTCTCAGTGAGTGTCTGCCAACAGATAGTAGGTAAATTAAAGTCCCCATTAATATTAAATTATCATAATTTTCCAGGTGTTCAATGTTTTTTAAAATATATTATTGCTATTAATATTCAAGTTTGGGGAATGGTAACATAACCCAATTGTTAATAGTCTATCAGTTTGTATTTAGCGTATACAATTTCATTATCAACTTTTGGATTTGCATGTATTGGAATTTGTGTGCTATCTAGGCGCTTATTAATATACAATGCAGCCCCACTACCTTTGGAATTTTGTCGGTTCCTGATATAAATATAAACTGAGTAGCCTGGGATTTCAATACCCCAGCTTGAATCTGTGAACCAAGTTTCTGTAACACCACATATATCTATATTGTCTCTACATAAAATGCATTTTAATTTGTCTAGTTTATTATTTAGACTTCTAGCATTGAGCAATAAGATATTGAGATCCGTGCTGTGAAAATTTAGGGTAGTACTTTTATTGTATCTGATGTTTTGGGATTACAGACTCTGGGGACATTAGTATGTATTTCAGTAAGGGTCATTAAGAGGCATACTTATTCCCATCCCCTTAGTTAGTTTAAATTAGATGATATGAAATCATTGATTTATTTTCCCAACAATTTATTGCCAAATTTATTTAAAAGTAGTCTGTCCTTACAAATTCCTCCCAATGGGAAAGACAGTGTATTTTTTGTTTAAGACACCAACTCTAAGCCAGTAGTTTAAAGATTTAATTTTCTCATTAATATAACTAGTAGCCCTAGGGACAGGAAGAATTTCTGAAAAAGTGATTTGTACATTTGTATCTAGCCTGAGTGTTTCTCAGTTAAATATATAAGAAAATAAGTTGTTATGGTGTTCTGGTATTGGAGGGTTCATGGATGTTCATTTATTCCCCACTGCAGAAATGGACCACAATGGTCTGCTCCAGGAAGTGTCCTCCTCCCCCATTCCTACAGTGCAGAAATGGATCAGTCCAAATTCTTGGCCACGATTAGGAAACTATGCCACAACACACACAGCCAGGAGGAAGGCCCAGTGAAAGTTCCCAGGAGGAGTCCTCTGGATCTGGAGAATCCCCAGCCTCTCTAAGTCACTTTGAGGAGGTAGGCTGCTGTTGTCAAGCTGGGGGAGTTTGGTGCTGCGTCCTGAGGATTCCACAATCCACTGTAATGCTTTGGAGCCCCATCGGTGTTGTGACTCATTGTCCTCCTACCAAACCTTCTGGGAGAGCTTTGCTGATGGGGACATTTTGCCCTAGGTTGCCATTGGGAAACTCAGTCTTTTTCGGCTGAGGTCCTTGTGGACTACTGCTGCCATTTCAAAGGACATGGCACCATCAGAGAATAGGGCTATCATCCTGGCGTGGTACGGCATTCAGAACTTGGTGTTGGTATTTTTAAGGCCTTTCATCAGTGGGATATACTTTCTACTTTAAGCCATTGCTTCTGGGGCATAGTCATTTTCAGAAAATAGCCGATGTTCCTGGTAGAGTATTGCACCCTTTTGCCAAGCTATATGGATAAATGTTTCTTTTCTTGAAATCTTAGCATCGGTACAAGTATTGTGCGGTGTCTGGACCCCAGAGCTGGCTTGGGAACCAGAGTTCTGTGGGCACAATCAGTCTCAGTATCAGGGGTTCAGGAAGGAGAGGGAGGTCCGTAGCATGGTTTGGAGGATCGTATTGATGTTATTGCCCTCAGTTCACTCTGGCAATCTGTACATTCTTATATTGTTTTGCGGTTGCGGCTTGCTGCATTTTCAGCTCTTTCTTGAAGGACTTGCACAGTGGTATGCAGTTGAAGGATGGCCTACTAAGTTGTGTCCACCGGTGGTTTGTTTCCATGAGTTGGGCCTCATAGTTCTATTGCTGTTTTTCTATTTTGCTAATGTCAGTGCTTGAGCTGCTGTGGTGGACCGCATCTCTTTCCAAAATCCCGAATTTTGGTAAGCATTTGAGTTAGCTGTGTAACCCCTAGGTGGCGCTTATCCCTAGTGTTACACCTCTGCCTACTACTCTGGACAATAGGCTAATAGGTTTGGGTTAGCTAACTTATATCAAGTCTAAACATTTTGCGAGTGCCTCCACTCAGAGTTACCTTTAATGTGGGCTAGCTTTTTACTAGGTATAACCCCTGAGATGTTATACGACCCTGGGGAATATGGGTGTATGCAGGACAGTAGTGTGGTGGGTAGGTAACTGGCTGGGTGGCAGGACACAGAGGGTGGTGGTAAATGGCTGTCACTCCACAGAGGGAAGAGTGACCAGTGGGGTACCACAGGGATCAGTGCTGGGACTGGTCCTATTCAACATCTTCATCAGTGACATTCTGGGATCTAGAAGGCAGAATTTCACTGTTAGCTGATGACACAAAGCTCTGTAGCAGAGTAGACACACCAGAGGGTGTAGACAGAATGAGAAGGGACCTGCAGAAACTTGAAGAATGGTCAAGGGTTTGGCAGTTGAAATTCAATGCAAAGAAGTGCAAGATAATGCATATGGGGCACAAAACCCTGGCACAATATATCAGTGGGGGTGAGGATATAGCATGCACCAAGCAGGAAAGGGATCTTGGGGTTGTCATCTCTGATGACCTCAAGGTAGGAAACAGTGTGACAAGGCAGCAGGTAAAGCAAATAGGATGATGGGACGTATAGGCAGGGCATCACCAGCAGGAAAAGGAGGTCATAATTCCGCTATACAAGACACTAGTGAGGCCCCACCTGGAGTACAGTGTACAGTTCTGGAGACCATACCTACGTAAGGACATGAGGCAGGGTAGAGAAGGTTCAGAGGAGGGCAACAAAGATGGTGCATGGATTGCATCACAAGTCCTATGAAGACAGGTTGAAGGAACTGAACATGTACTCCCTGGAGGAGAGGAGGGAGAGAGGGATATGATAGAGACATACAAGTATCTTACAGGGAGAAACAGGGTGCAGGAAAACACTATTTTTAAGCGAAAAAGATGTTCCAGGACTAGAGGGCATGGGATGAAGTTGGAGGGAGGACGATTCAGAGGAAACATGAGAAAGAATTTCTTCACAGAACGGGTGGTGGACAAGTGGAACACCCTGCCAGAGGAAGTGGTGGGGCTGAAACAATCAGGATTTAAGAATGCATGGATAGACATAAAGGAATTCTAGAGGTCAGGGTAAGGGAAACAGACTTCTAGGAAAACAAACTGAACTTACAAGCTCAAATGGCAGACTGGGTGGGCCATAGGCCTTATCTGCCGACACTGTCTATGTATCTATGTATCTATGTATCTATAATACAATTTACCTTCCTCAGATGTGACCCAATAGATATTTCCCCACATTTCAACATTTCACATTTAATGACTCTCTCTAATAATAAGCTCATTCACAAGATAATAATTTTTCAAAACAGTAACAACAGATTTATTAAGGGGACATGAGAGTTAGGAATGGGAAATGGAATAGAGGCTATATTACTATTTACATATGTACAAAGGTTTGATTTGGTATTGCTGGTGAATCCTCCAGCTGGGTGGCTACTATACTAATAGAAAAGGCAATCACATTCTCCAGGTGACATTGATACCCAGAGCCCTGGCTATCTAAGCTGCTGACAACAAAATCAGATGTTACACAGCAATTATTTTCTCCACTCACTGGTACCAGTTCCAGATAAGTATGAAACCACACAATCTCACACTACACACTGGGTACCCAGATACCAAATTCCTGGATGTTGCAAGCCTGGTGGATGTTGCAGCTGGTCAGCTTTGATTTGAAGGAGGGGACAAACTTGGAAAAGCATTACAACAATGACTGTTAATTTTCTAGAAGGCAGGAGTTTCCCTGCGTTTGGCGAATGTAGCAGGATTGGCCCTGCTGGTCACAGAAGGGCAAGGATTGCCCTCATGATCACAGAAACTGAATATTTCAGAACAAACAACTTGACTAGATCTTGGATTTCACATCCTTAACATTCAGCACAATGCAAATTGAGGTCACCTCCGGTACGTTTAGAGATCAGTACTTTTATCAAGCATTCTAACTTATCAGACGAAGTCACATCTTGTACAGTACATTTAAATACCAATGAGGCATTTTCTCTATAGGTGTAGTCACAGCCAGTACATTTAAATGTCAATGCTTTTATCAAGCATCTCCTATCCTCAGACATAGACAAACAAGGTGGAAATAGGCTGTTTTCCCAAGTATAATTCAGGCAATAAACATGCTCTAGGGCATCCTGTCCCATGAAGAGACAACAAGACTTTGGCTGGCAACTCCAATATGGCAGAAACTAACCCATAGAGGGCACAGATGAATAGCAGCACATTTATATGGTTAAGTTACACAGAATCTCAATACACCTGCACTGGGCCATTTGGGCAGCAGTCAAGGTGCATAGGAATAATTTTAGATGACCAGTCTCTTGAGGGTGATGCGGCCCAGATTGAGTATTTCTAAGGTCTCTTAACAATTGGCAGATAAAGAGGCATGTCAGCCTCAAGATTATTCAACTGGCATATCTAGTAAAGCGAGGTTCAGGCTTGTAGGCCCATAGATTACTTGTATAACGTCTCCCTTGCATCGGGGTACAAAGGTACTCGCAGGTCTTCCACGGGTGGTATCCTAATAGATGGTGTCCTGGTGTCTTCAGTTATTGCTTACAACTGAAACTTGATGGTATCTGGTCTTCAGTCTACATCTTTCCCTGACATGGGTGGGAGGAGGGCTGGCACCTTAGGACATCTCTGGCAACCTCCATACTAACAGTTACAACGCAACTGAATTACTTTAACTTAAACTAAATAAACAACAACAACCCATCCAGGCTGGAGGGGCTTAACTGGAATGCCCAGGCCTGGTGACATGGCAGGAGACTGAGCCCCTGGGGGCTCCTGCAGGTTGAAATCTGCTCTCCTCTGTCTCAGTCTGATGAAGTGCTAGCTTACACTGTGTCTTATAGGGCTTTTTAAGGTTTCTGCTTGGTTGCAGTGATGGGGTGATTGACCTCGAATGGCTGGAGGACCTGGCAGTCACAGAACTCGAAGCACAGTTGGTCTGGTGTTTTAGCGTCCTAAAATTATGTCCTGTAAATCCCCATGAGCACTTGGCATTTTCCCATGAGGTGTTGTGAATGTTCCACAAGTCCTGGCTTTGTATTCCTGGCTTTCCAATTGGCTGAGGTTGCTTGCAGTGGCTGCTTAACCCACTGTCCCTTTAACAGAAACAAGCTCAGTCCTGAATAAAAGTTCTGGTGCAGCCAGAGAATAAATAATATTTGCCCCAATGCCCCACAGTCATTTAGCCCAGTTGGTATTCTTGCTGTCTTTGCAGAGATGGACTGGTTCAGTTGATTTTCCTGTCGTTACTGCAAATACTTAAGCTATCCTGCAGCAGCACAGGCTGACACATTGAGTCCCAATAAAGTTCTGGATCAGCCAGGGGAAGCATTTATTTAAATTTAAATACTTTTCCCCTTGAAATACACTTTTCACACATGCAGCAGCAGTTAATATTTAATAAAATATCTTTTTCTTTCCTGGTTAAAAATCGGTAAAAAAAAAGTTGCAACTTCAGTTTAGGCCAGTCTCTTAACAGCAAAGGTACTGTATATCTTTGTGGGTCACATCTACTTCTTCGGTCCTTTTCATTTCTCCCATATGGGGACAATGTCTCTGAAATAAGATCACATCTGTTCTGTTTGAAAATCTGCAGAATAGAATTTAACTGAAGTAGAGACGACTTGTTTGTTACAGTAAAGTTACAGTAAGCTGTAGGTAGACAATCTGCAGATGCTCCAAGACTATCAACAAGTCAATTTGCACTAGCTGGGAAGGTAATTAGTCAGTATCATACTTTTACACAATGCTTTGATAGCAGGCTCAGGAATCTTACCCAATTTCCAGTGGAAATATCAGAGTGAGATGTTGAGACAAGGCATCGGCATCCATGTGCTTTACATCAGGTCGCTATCTACACAGTCACAGAGTGACAAGCCAAGAGCCATCCATGACTGCATCTAATTTGACAGTTGTCTGGATATAGGTCAACAGATTATTGTCAGATCTAACAGTGACATGTGCTCCATACAGGTATTCATGGAGCTGATGTACTGTGGCTCACTTCAAGGCAAGAATCTCTAGTACTGGGTATTTTGCACTCTGAGGGTGACAGGAAGGTAGGTAGGTAGAAAAATGTATTGTTTGACAAATGTCATTACAATAACAAATTATTAAAATCAATTACAAAAAAGTTAATATCATAAATATATATGCATTGGACATTGTTCACATTGACATTCAGTTCAAGCCAATTCTTTTCCATACAATCAATTATTTGTCAGATCTCAATCCTCAGAACTTGATGGATACTAGAAAATGGCTCAAACTTTTAATACTGCAATGTCTTTAGAATTAAACAAATAAATAAAGAACTCATCAGGGAAGACCAAGGGTTGCTAGAATAGGACCAAGCCAGTATTTTCTCTGATTATCATATTGGGGACAGTGTAATACAATATGTTTTAAATCATCCCCACTACATTATTGCACACATAATATGAGGTCTTAATTTCATTTCTTCTCTGTCTTATCATTATATAGTTTGCTGAGTATAATTCAATTTTAAACCTTGTTATCACACTCCTTTCATTCCAGTCTGACAAGATTGTTAAATACATCTCTAATCCATTTGTTTTCATAATTTTATACCACCTATAATTCACTAATTGCATTATTCTAATATGATCCTCTGCTTGTTCGATACTCCAAAGTCTTGACCTAACTTGTAACTTTATCTGTTCAAATGGGATTAAATATATTTTATATAGTAATTGACCCAAGCTTATCGAAAAAAGTGACTTTTAACTGTAATAATAGATGTTGACATAAATCCTTTATGGTTATATTCTAACTCCTCTTCTAAACACATCATTGGAAGCCTAAATGATGAAAGAAGAAATAGTCCTAACCTGAATATTAACCTTCTTTCTATAACCTGTATTTTGAAGGATTTTTGTCCTAATTTATATCTCATAATTTCAGCCAGCACTGATTAGGGTATCCTCAATAAATATCTATACATTTGATTTATAATAACATCTAAGGTGTTATATTTGCTCTGCCCATATTTCAGAAGCATAAAAGTGCGGAGATCTTAATCTTTGTATTAAATGTTCTTAATAAGCCTTCCACTGAAGCTTGTCCGTAATTTATATTAAATCTTATAAGTGCCTTTGTTGTTACTTTAAGATTGTTTGTCTATATGCATATTCCACTGGCAGTTTTGAGCAAAACAAACCCGAAATATTCACAATAACTCACTGTACTTATTTTATCTCCATCTAAATAAATAAAAGGTTTATGTTTACTTTTAAGTCCAAAGACCACCAGATTTGTTTTCTCCATTAATTTGAAGCTTTTCAGTTTTGCAAAGTTCTGAGAAATAATTCAGTTTACGTTGCAAACCAAGTTTTGATGTCAATAATAATACTATATCATCCGCATAAGCAAGACAGGAAATCTTGTTACCTAATATAGCTGGTGCATGAAATTCGAATTATCAAAACTGATTCTAAATGTATCCAAACTAGGTCAATCACTGAGGATCCATTTATTTGTAAGTATGTGAATTCACCTCTTGATCCTCCTCCATTCATCCATTTAGAAAACTAAAATGATTTTCCTCCAGTATCTGGAATAATAAGTTCCCTCTACGTGTTGTCACTTTATCCTTTGATTTTCTTTCATACACTATCCTATGGTTAGCTATATTCATCCCTAAATATTATTTGTATGTAAATTTCCACCGTGCATTATAATCCCCAACAAATATAATAGGGGTGTTTTCAAATGTTTCTGTTAATTTATGGACCACATTTTTAAATGTAGCCCATGTATTATACATATCAATTTTTCCTAGAGGAATATATATTGACCAATACCAATTCCATGTCATTATCTTTCAACTTCAGTATCTGCATTTCCTTGATCTCATCTAGCTGCTGTATATTAAAGTTTAATGCTGTTTTTACATAAATTATAAGGCCTGCATAGCTCTACCAGTATTCTTTTGTTTAGTTGCTGGGACAGAATAGAAACATGAAGTTGATGGCAGGTAAGGACTGCAAGGCCCATCCAGTCTGCCCATTTCTTTTTCTATCTTATGAATGTGTCATCGGACTTTGCTCTGTCAATGGCCTATCTATTCATACTCATCTGTATTGCTCCCTTATGCCGATCCCATGCCTCTTTGAAGCCCTGCACTGTATTCATATCCACCACTTCCTGAGGTAGGCTGTTCCATCCATCCACCACCCTTTCTGTGAAAAGAACCTCCTCACATTACCCCTTAATCGGCCTCCCTCTAATTTCATGCTATGTCCTCTTGTCCTGCTATTTTTCTTATATTGAAACATGTTAGACACTTTCACCTTGTTAATGCCCTTAAGGTGTTTGGGTGTTTCAATCATATTACCTCTCTCCTCCTTTGTTCTAGGCTATACATATTGAGCTCCGTTAATCTGTCCTCATATGTTTCTGATACAGTCCCTGCACCATTTGGTTGCCCTTCTCTGGACTGCCTCAATTTGATTAATCGTTGTGAAAGGTGTGGCCTCTAGTACTGCGCCGTACTCCAGATGAAGGCCTAACCAGTGCAGAGGATTTATTTAACTCTAAAAATTGATTAGCGTTTTGCTTATAAAGTGCTAAATCTTTGTGAAAATGCATAGCTCTTGCCTTACTGTGTTTAACAAACACAGCACTTCTAGAAAATCTACATAAATACTTTCTGTACAGTTAGTATAGTCCCAAGAAAAACTGCTAATCAATTATTTAAAACCCTGCAGTGTCTTGTAAAGAGGATTATTACCTCCTCTTCCGACTTGTGATACCCCTACTAATACACCCCAACATCCCTAGACTTGCCTACTGCTTTAGTGGTCTGCTTGGATGATTTCAGCTTATCGGTGATGATGATGATGCCCAAGTCTCTTTCTTCCCTTGTGACTGCCAGCAACTCCTCCCAGTCTATAGGTGGCTTCAAGGTTTCTCTTCCCTATGTGCATGATCTTGCACTTCTTTGCATTAAACCCCAGTTGCCACTCTTTCGACCATTGTGCTAGTTTATCCAGATCTCTCCTCATTCTGCCCTCCCCATCTGGATCGTCTACTCTGTTGCAGATCTTGGTGTCATCTGCAAACAGACAAACCTCACCCGCCAGTCCATCTGTAGTGTCACTGATGAAGATATTGAAGAGGATTGGCCCCAGGACTGATCCTGAGGTACCTCACTTGTGACTTCGTCTCTTCTGACTGTATACCGTTTACCACCACTCTCTGTTTTCTGCCCGTCAACCAGTTTGCTACCCAGTTGACCAACTTCTGACCCACCCTGAGCCTACCCAGCTTATTAATCGGTCTTCTGTGTGGAACAGTATTGAAAGCTTTGCTGAAGTCAAGGTAGGCGACATCAACTGCTCCCCTTGGTCCACCACTCTGGTTACCAGTCAAAGAAATCTATGAAATTAGTTTGACAGGACCTTCTTTTGTAACCCATGTTGTCTTAGATCCTGTTCTCCTATGGATTCCAGGTGTTACACTGTCCTTTCCTTAAGGAGTGCCTGCACAATCTTTCCCACTACTAAGGTAAGACTGACTGGTCTGTAGTTCCCTGCCTCCTTCCTGCTACCACTCGTGTGGAGTGGGATCACATGAGCCCTTCTCCAGTCTTCTGGGATCTCTCCTGTGCTCAGAAACTCACTAATCAGTTATGCTAATGGCTCTGCTAGTTCCACCCTTAGCTCCTTTAGTACCCTGGGATGTATGCCATCAGGTCTCATTGCCTTGTCCACTCTTATCGAACTCTTGTGAGGACTCTTTCTTTTGTGAAGGGACTAGTGCACCTCCCTCCCCTCTGTGTCCATGGTGCTGAGCTGTGGGCCATGCCTTGCCTTCTCTTCAGTAAATACTGAGCAGAAGTATCTATTTAGGATAGATGCTTTACATGGTCCTCCTCCTCTCATGCCTCTTAATCCCTTTGATCTTAGCAATACCCCCTCTGGACTTTCTCATTTCAATAATATATCTGTAGAAAGTCTTGTCATCTTCTTTACTGTTTGTGCTAGTGTTTCCTTGGTTTGGGCTTTTCCTGCCTTACTGCTGTCCCTGCTTTCCTTTGGGAAGTTTGGTATGCCTCCTATCTTCATCTTGTTGCATTTCCTTATGTTTCCTAGAAGGCCATCCTTTTGGCTCGGACCTTTCTGCTACTGTTTTTGAGAACCAAGTGGCTTCCTTCTTCTTTTGCACTTCCTTTTCTCTCTAACACAATGGGAAGTTGCTTCAAGTATTGCATCCTTAATGCTTGCCCACTTTGCCTGTACCCCCTCACCTGTGTTTTTTTGCCAAGGCTAGCTTAACTTTGTTGTGCATCTTATCAAAGTCTGCTCCTCTGAAGTCCCATATTTTGCCTTGGATTGGATGATTTTGTTCTCGTGGCCAAATTGAACCATACCATGTGATGGTCACTGGCCCCAAGTGACCTTATACCTGGAGATCTGTGATCCTTCCCTGTTGGTCAGTACTAGATCTAGAATATCCCTGTCTCTTGTGGGTTGTTGTACTAGTTGTTTGAGGCCCTCCCCTACGGGAATCTACCATGTGTCTAGTTCTGGCAGATGTTCCTGCTGGTATTGACCAGTCTGTATCTGGCATATTGAAGTCTCCATTATCAGAACCTCCCTTTAGCTGTCATGTTTTGTATATCTTCTAACAGTAATGTGTCTATGTCCTCCCCTGGTCTGGAGGTCTGTAGACAACCCATGTTTGTATGCGGTCCTGTTTCCAGGGTGACCCACAGTTCTTCTGGCTCCTTATGTGTATTCTGAATTTCTGTAGCTTTGATATTTTCATTGACACACAGGGCCACTCCACCTCTCTTTTGCACCTTGGTCTCTTCTGAACAGTACATGTCCAGGTACTGAAGTCTCCCAAGTGTGCTACTAGTGAAACCACGTCTCGCTAATTGCTACTATGTCCAGTTTAGCCTCTGTCATTATTACCTGCAGGTCTGGGATCTTGTTTCCCGACTGAGAGCATTTGTGTACCACGATTTTCCATTGGTCAGATTTCGGTGTGTTAGTTGTTACAGGTCTGGCTTTTTCCCTGTGCGTCAGATGGGAGCTGGACCTTTTTCCTTACCTGGTAATGCAAATGAACTACAAACATGCTGAACTCCTGTTTCACCACTAGCTGAGGGGGATGGGTGTTCTTCCCATTCGACGATGGGGTGCTACACCCCTCTCCCCATTTCTGGTTTAAATATTCTGCAAAGACATCAAACATCTGCCCGATGCAGTCCATCAAATTTAAGAACTTTCGCTCCCAAAACTGTTGCCAATTCCTTACAAATTTGTGTCCTTTTTCCTGGCACCAGTTCTTGAGCCACATGTTTAGCTCCCTATCTCCCCTTCTCTGACCTTCCGTCCATCTGCACCCCTCTCCCAGACTGTCAGGATCTCAGAGAAGGAGATGCCAGAGCAAATGGATAATAGTTTTGTCACCCAGCCTGGTCAGGTGTTCCTTAGTCTCCACTTCTGACTGGCTGGTGAGATTGTTAGTCCCTGTGTGTACCAGGATGTCAATGTTTTCTCCTGCTTCCTGAACATTTTAGCAATGTGGTCAGTGTCTCTCCATGCCGATTTACCTGGGAGACATCTGACCATTACCCCTAGCTGGAGATCAGTATCAGCGCTCAATCATGGAGTCTCCTATGATCAGAAGTTTTTGGATTCCTTTTGCTTTTTGTTTTGGTCCCTGTTTTGGGCAAGATTTGTTGTGCTTGTTCCTGTGCTGCAGTGTTCTGCTCTGCAGTGTCCTCTGCCCCATTGTTTGATTTGGAGATAGAGGCAGATACTTGTTTGTAGTTTTATATGGTTTGTGGTGGTAATATGTTGAGAGCACCCAGTGATGGGGCACCGAGTTGCCCCTCCTAACCACCTGCCAGCCTCCCAGACCAGCTACCCTATGTGGTTGAGGTGCTTCTGTTGGATGTTGGGGAAATGGCGGCCAGTTCTTATGATATATTTCCTCTTGAATATGCAGTTTGAGGCATGCAATCTCTGCACATGCTGCCTGGAGCTGAGCCCTAGATCTCAATGGCCCAGCATGTAGGACAGTGTCCTATATCCTGTAAAACTGCCCTTCTGAAAGTGTTCCAGTACCTGCAGTTAATGATATCCATTCTAGATAAGTTGCTGCATTTATAACCTGGTCAGAGTAATTAGAAGGAAGAAAATGAAAGCAAAAGTTTGATTTTGTGTTTGTTTGTTTTATATAACTTGTTATAAGAAGTTAAATTATTCGTGCCCCTGTAAAAGAGGTTACTGTGTGGAAACCCCTCTGATCTGCCCCTTCCTGCTTTGCCACAGGAAATGTCACAACTGTGCTACCCTATAAAAAGAGTGTAGTGTGGGGTGGTTGGGGATGGGAGGAGTGACTGGGCCCTTCTCCTGCCGAAAAAGAACCACGGACAAAAGAAACGAGGTAAGAGCAGAAACAATCAGCCAGCAACAAATGCAGTAGCCCTGAAAGCTTATCTTAATGATAGATAAAACTGTAAAACCTGTAAAGCACCACCTGTAATATTTGCAGAAGATATACCTGTAAGAAACACTTTGCTACAGAGAAAAATAAAGCAGTAACAAAAGATATACCTTGCAAAGACAATTTGAATCAGAAGATTACATCAGTAATCTGTTAGCACACTTGTAGGCACACCCTGTAATAATGCAGCAGAAAGTATACCCAGCAACAATTTGAAGCAGATAAAATAAAGCAATAACATGTTAGCAAAAAACAGTAACAATCCCTGTGAGTACAAAATAAAATAACACACAGTAAATCTGCCTAGCCAAAATAAGTCTTAATCCTTTCCCTTACTCTAGTAAGGTTCTTTGCTCTGTCCTTTCAAGAAACCTAGAAGAAAATAGCTCAGGTGAAGCTAGGTGCCTTGGCCAGCAAACCTAGTCTTCCACCTCCAAGATATCAACTAACCTGACCTTTTAACCCTTCCTTTTGTTGGAAGTTACTGACAGTTTGTCAGCTCTACCCCCCATATACACACTTAATCCCTGGAAAAGCTGTGGGAGGAAAGCAGTTAGCTCCTTCAGTGTGAGAAGGAGACTGAAACACCTCTGATACAAAATCCTTTCTGCAAAAAAATAAAATAGTAGTGTAAACGGTAATTTTGCTTAGTCTAATGATAAAAAGTCACAAAAATGTAAGCACCACCTGTAATAATTTCACAGAAGATATACCCTGTAAGAAACACTTTTATAGAGAAAATAAAGCAGTAACATAAGATATACAGTACCTTGCAAAAGACATTTTGAATCAGAAGATTACAGCAAGTAATCTGTTAGCACACCCTGTAATAATGCAGCGGAAGGTGTCCCCAGCAACAACAATTTGAATCAGAGAAAAATAAAGCAATAAAATGTTAGCAGCAAACAATCCCTGTGAGTACAAAATAAAAATAACACCACACAGTAAATCTGCTTAGCCAAAAGAAGCCTTAATCCTTTCCCTTGCTCTGGTAAGGTTATTTGCTCTGTACTTTTAAGCAACCTAGAAGAAAAGAGCTTAGGTGAAGCTTGGTGTCTTGGCCAGCAAACCTGGGAGAAGTGGGGAATAACATCCTGTATCCAAGTTTCTTGTAAGACCAATATGTCCATTGTTGATAAAATGTGTTTAACTCTAAATCAGCAAATTTAGAGGTTAACCCTTCTATATTCCAAGTAAGGATAGTTAATTCCTCTTTTTCAGGTCATCCTTTTCAGCTGTTATTAGTTTTGTCATTTGGGAAGTACATTTGTCTCTTCCTGTTTATGTTTACTTGGATTTTTATCATTTTCCTTTTCATATTTTCTTTCCAGTGTTCTAAAATCTATTAAACAGATTCCATATGACTCTAACAATGATGCTTTGTTTTAATACAAGCTCTGCTATTCTAGATGTCTTAAATATAAGGTATATCTGTGAAGAGTCTAAATATGTTCTAATTTTTCAAAGACATATTTAGTAATGTTTAAATTTAGGGCACAGGATAGAAACAACCCCACCTCCGCTTTTAATTTTGCTATTGACTGAGCTGGTTCTTACTCGGATCCAAAAGGGTTAAAACTTTGTTCTCCCATTTAGTTTTGTTTACATTTTCAAAGTCTGAGATTACCTTTAAGACTTGGTTTTTCCTATCGCTGTCCTCCTTCATTTGTTTACTTTCCTCAGCATCATTCACCTTATACACCTTATATGGAACCCAGTATGGTGGTTGAATATATATCCCTTATTATTAGATCACTTTCTTCCACCCATATCTCACTGGCCAAGGAGAGTATTTCACAATAAAGTAAACTCAGTCTGAGCAAAGTTGAGTAGTAGGTCTCATAATATAATGGTTTCCAAAACCTTGTCTGGGTAAAATGTAATAATTGATTTACTCAGTTTAATGTTTTTTGGTTTCTCATATAAAGATTCAAGACCATAAATTTCTATAAGATATTCCCACTACTGTAGGACCACCTCTGGGTAGCTCAGTATCTTCCGTTATGGTTGATAAATTGGTCTCTTTAGTCAGTTCTGGTCTTATACCTCGGTCTTCCCCCTACAGCTTTACCATAATCAACATTCAAAACATCTTTGGCATGTACTTGCCTAAATTCCTTATGGTTTAATTCCTCACCTGTGTCATTTGATTTTCACAAGTTTGTTCTTTTTAAATTTTGCTTCCTCATCAACTATCCAGTGTGATTTCCTTTTGTTATTTATCCTATATCTTTTCCTTTTTCCTGAAGCTTTTCTTTTCCTTTATTGATCTCTTTCCAGATTGTTTCTTCTGTAGCTTTTGTTTCTTTTCTAACTGTTGTTCATTGTCTTTCATAAATAGTGGAGAAGATTCACCTGAGTGCTTTATTTGCTACTATTAATTCCTCTTCTTTTATCTCTAACCTTTCCACTTTGTTTTTTGTTTTCCTTTTGGCTGTTTTAAGATCTTGTAGAAGTAGTTGGTTTTGGAATACATTTACTCTCAGGGCTGCTAATTCATCTTTCAGTACCCATAAATTCTACAATATGATAATGTTGGCTTGATATGGGTCTAGTATAGAATCCAGGATTTGCTTAGAGAGGAAGATGTTTCAACAAAATTCCCTCTCTTCACAATTTACTCTTTTTGGTCCCTTTGTAACCCTCATCTACTCTATCTGTATCTCTATCCATCGAGGGTTCAATATCGGATCAATATTCAACTCTAATTTCTTGTATTGTCTGCAGATGAAAATAAACTGGAACATTTTCAACTTCCTCATTTTGTGAGTTTTATGTTCATTCACCAATTGTTTCAGTCCCTGTATTGTAAAATTCAAATCCTGCAAGACTTGAGCCACACTGTCTCTCTTTGAAGGGCCTTCACATGGTGTCCTTTTAATATCTGATTAATAATTTTTCCTTTTTTCCAAAGTTTGTGTAAGGTTTTCATCCTAAGGGAATCTCTTCACAAAATCAGGTGTTGCCTCCCTTTTCGATTCATAGAATCATGCAAGGGGCTATCCTGATAAGATTCATTAATCAGGGCTTTGATTCCTGAAAATAACTTAGACTTACTTCTGAGTCCTCCCAACTATAGCTATAATTATTGGGAAGTTCAAACTCATTAACATAAATTATACTCTCATGATCTAAATCTGAGTCTGTGTTTGATTTGGTTAGATTCAAAATCTATTTTCTTTTGTTTCATCTGACTATTTAGTTAAACCCTTTGAGGAACTAGTTTCATTAGCCAATTCACTTTTATATTTATCCATTGGTGTTGAAACTACAATGGGCATTCTGCTATGGTGGAAAAACTGGGTCATTTTCCTTTGGCTATGCACTTTAGATACTTTAGGGACTTCTGATTTTTCCTGTGCATGCCATTTTTATTTTCTCCTGACTTCAAAGTCTGTATGCCTTTACCTCTCTTATTTTTCCCCAAGTTTGGCATTTTCTGCAAGAAACCAAGTCACATCTTGTATTAACCATACTATTCTATTTTTCCAAAGAACTGAAGAGAAATGGACAGTAATTATTCAGGATCAATATCCTGGACTTAGCCAGATTAATTGGCCCTGAACAATAAAACAATTTGATTTAATACAATTCAGGTAGTTCAAAATCCACAAATTTGTCCAAAACATATAAACTAAACACATATATCAAATATATGTTAAATATATGTCTAAAAATATTAAAAAGCCAAGCACAATTATATGAGGCATTCAGTGCAAAGAGATTGAGTTAATTCACACTCTAATTAAATCAAGATTTATCAATAACAATGGCTAATCCAGCAATTGAGCCCAATTATCACTGCATTCTAACTTAAGATACAGTCCTTCAGTCATAATTCCTATATTGGTCTGATCTTATTGATAGAAAGTGAAATATAAGTTGAAATCAAACCAATATTGTTCAGTATTTAGTTGTTGTTTCAAGACAGTCTAGGAAAAAATGTTGCCAGATTGAATTTCCAGTTTCAAGTTAGAGTTCAATTCCCAGGCCTTTAAATTCCTTCAAGTCCGAGGGGTTCTAAGGCCAACCAATTCTGGATTTACTTCAAACTTCTTCAGTATTATGCAACATTGAGGCCAAAATTGAATATAAATGTCCTTAAATATTCCTGAAATTGTTTCTGTCCCTCTGTCCTCTGGCACTAAAAAATATATATATTTTTAGACTAAATTAACAAGTTGTAATAAAATCACAGCTTGAAACACTTTAAAATCACCTGAAGACACGGGCAAAAACTGATGCCCAATGTAATTTTAAATACTGATGACCCTGTCTGCACTAAAATATGCAAGTTCCCTCGAGTCACCAGGATCCACAGAATCAAAATAAATCTTATTTATTTGTCAACATTTAAAACTAATATTGCTCCTTTAAGTCATTTTGCTCCCTTTACAAAAATCTGAGACAACTCTAAAATGAATCTCACTGTTCTATTTGGTCAAATTCTCAAACCTCTCCGTTGATCTCAAATCTTACGTCTCACTTGTTTTAAACTTTCTTTGCTCTTGCCTTCTCGGAAAGAAACATTTCAATTTAATACAATTCAGGTAGTTCAAAATCCACAAATATGTCTAAAACATATATACTAAACACATATATCAAATATATGTTAAATGTATGTCTCAACAATATTAAAAAGCCAAACACAGTTATATGAGGCATAAAATGCAAAGAGATTCAGAGTTAATTCACACTAAAAACAAAATGGCAGCTTTGCCTTGAATGTTTTTTTTTTTTTCAGCGTTTATGTGTTTGGGCTGTTCAGAGACAAAGAAAACTAGTTCAAGGGAGAAAATGTTTTACCAGGAGTTTTGTCATACTATATAGTAATAGCAAAAAGGATATCAGGCAAGCAGTCGGAAGCTAGTTGTAAGCGTTAAGCATTTAACGGACTCTCTCACCGCTCCTCCATCCTTGTATAGTGATATTAGGTCAAGCGAGGCCATGTGCTTAGGTTAATCTGCTTGCTCTGTACACAGTACTCTATGGTTCCACGACACTAGTACCAGCTGTAATTTGTGTACTATTATTGTCTTCTATGACCACTACTCCTCTTAGCTTTGTGAGCTCTTAAATCTCTAATTACAGGTTCAATGTCACTTGTACTGTCTGCAAATGTTTATCTATTATATGTGTGTATTACTGCTCCTGTTCCCTTCCCCTTTCCCTCAGGACGCATCTGGAATCGAGTGGTCCTCCGCTCAGCATGCCTTCCTGGTAAAACTCTAAAGCTCTTAAATAAATAAATAAGTCCTCCAGCCAACTGCACGCCTGAGCTCCAAACACCAAATGCTGCAGTATTCAATCAGGAAGAGGAGAAGCATCGCTATATCCTTTTAGGTCATGTGACCTAATTTGCATATAGTGGGAGCAAGTTTTTAAACTATTTTAAATTATATTTAAACTAATTTATTCAATTGGGCACCAATATCATTTACCAAAGCCAAAATCCCAACCGAGACTAAAATACAAAAGGAAAAGCCTCTCAAATCGGCTCAGAGACCAAAAGACAGAAACGAAAAAACACACAAACAGGAGAACAGCCCCTACAAGAAATAAAAGGTAAAACAACTTATTTAAAACAATATCTTTGAGTTTTGAGTCTATATTTATAAATTCAAAATCCTTAGAAAGTGTTTCTCATTAATAGAAGTAGAAATGGTCAAAACATCCTTTTCTTTTGGTGCCGCTTCTCCAATTGTAACGCGTTCGACTGGTGTCTCTGTTCCACTCAGGGTCCTGCACTGCTAGGGAGCTTCCAGCTGATCCGCCGCGGTATCGAATCTCTCAGCTCTCAGTGCCCAGTCCACCAAAGCAGGCCTTCCTTCACTTGAGGGGTCAGAAAAAACAACAGGAGCAAACACACCAGGAGCATACATTAAGATTTGCTGGAAAGACAGCAAGCTTCTGGCAACGTGGCATACCTTTTAAAAAAGCTTTGCTCTCCTGCTTCTGTACTACTCCACGTCACAAAGAGCGAGATAGGTCCTGCTCAGTCTACCTCTGTAGTGCACCAAATCCCACCCCGAGGGTGACAGACTCCTGCTAGCAAATGCAGCTGCTCTAAGACCTTGTAGGTAGAACTGTACAGCAGTATCCGGTGAGGATAGTGACTGAACATGAGCAAATCAAAATGGCCAGGTCATATTCAGCGCTGTCCTCATGGGCTGCCCTGCAAGAGTAGCTTACACTATGTGAAGGTGAACGAAGGGAGGATGACCGGAAGGGAGGGATTGGGAAGAGGGTTTATGAGAGGATAGTGAAACCGATTCAGCCGAGCTAGCTGTGTGGTGTGATGGTGAGAATGTCTAGCTGTGGCACAGCAGGTACTGTTTTGCTGCTGGCCGCTGCTGCTTTTTTTTTTAAATGTAGGAATCCAGAGTGTTGACCCTTCCCAACATGCACCCCGAGTTGATAATCCTTTAGTAGGAGGTGTGGGTGAGCACAGCCCACCCCGCACAACACTCAGATTCCTTGCCAGATGTCTGTTCACGGCATGTGTATAGCCGATTTGCTTTTCAAGCGTATACACTTGCCGAATAGGGCCTGCCTGTCTTGGCAGCCGCCATTATGATGTGGAACCTTTATCACAGCCCAATCCCACTGATTGCATCGGTATGCAAGATGTAAGGCTTGCTGGAAGTCAGGCTGTTTCTCATGCATGACCCAGGGCAATGTTACAAATAGCCAAGATGTTACAAATAGAGAAACATCATTCATTACAGGTACACAAACTTAGTCATAATACAATAAAATTGTTAGTTACATTGCAGTTGATTACAAAAATGTTTCTTTAACTTCTGTAAAACCCAGGAAGATTGTTCCAGTTCATTGCTGCACAGACCGTAACTGCACATTCACCCATGTTCAGTAGAGGTGCTTGGTATTATTACTTTACTAGTACCATTAGACCTTAAAAATCTATTTTCATTTTAAATTGGAATAATGAGCAGAGTAGGGAATTGTTTTTTGTTTTTTTGCTCAAAGGTGTTATCTATTACATATCTTCAAATGCCTGATCACACAAAATGAGTCCCATCAGGATCCAAATGGTTTAACATGTGAATACATTCTGCTGTCTTGCACCTTGAACAGATGACTCTCGTGTTCTTCTAGAGTCTTGCCAAAGATGATCACATGTCCAAGTAGTCCAGGCACTCAAGCAAATTGCTAAAGGAGGCAGTATAGTGCAGTAGTTTAAGGCTCTGAGCTGCAAACCTGGAGACCTGGGTTTGAATCCCACAGCCCCCATTTGCACACTGTATGACCCTGGACAAGTCATTTAACTTCCTTGTGCTCCCAGGTTGCACCTGTAAACAAGCTTCAAGCTTAGTGTCTCTCCTGGTTAAAAAAAAACATTATGTAAGCCACTAATTCCATGAGCGTTTGAAATGTGGCTGGGGTTCCAGAGATTCCTTGTGGCATTCAGAGGAATTAAGAATACTTTAAGATTTGTTTGGCATGACCTTCCTCTGTGAATTCATGATGCCTTGGGTCCTGTAATCTGTTGGATACAAGATGTTCTACAATCTTTTCCTTTAGTAGTGTTTCGTTACCTTACCCACCACCGATGTCAGGCTGTCAGGCCTATAATTGCCTGCCTCTTCCTTCCT
The DNA here is from genome assembly GCA_016271365.2 of Neoceratodus forsteri. NCBI lineage: Eukaryota > Metazoa > Chordata > Ceratodontiformes > Ceratodontidae > Neoceratodus > Neoceratodus forsteri. The sequence continues at coordinate 896,756,644 of CM057450.1, forward strand.
TTCTGCCTGTTTTGTAAAGTGGGACTACATCTGCCCTTCTGTAGTCCTCTGGGACCAGACTGATGTTCAGTGATCTGTTAAATAGGTCTATCAGAGGTGCAGCTAGCATCTCCCTGAGCTGCCTCAATATCCTTGGAAGTATCCCATCTAGCCCCATAGCCTTATTCACCTTTAGGTTAGTGTGTGCTTTGTGGACTCTCTCCTCAGAAAATGGACTAGTGTGCAAAGTTCCTGGCACCCTGTGTGGTCCCTCCTTCCCTTTCTACTGTGAATACTGAGCAAAAGTATTTATTTGCTTGCTTTTCTTGATCCCTATCCATACAGTCGCCCCTCCCTCCTTAACCTGTATAATCCTCACTTTGTTTTCCTTTTTACTAATATACCTAAAATATGTCCCTTTTGATACCTCCTGAGGCTGTTCTTTCCTCAGTTTGCACCTTTGTGCTCCTTATTGCTTTGCTTGCCATTCTCTGTTTTCCCTGATACATTTCCGTAGCCTCCTGTCTTTGGGTCTCCTTATCCCTTTGAATCCCTCTCTTAGCCTTCACCTTTTCTACCCTCCTTTGAGAACCATAAAGGTCTCTTCTTTTCTTTTACTTTTGCTCTGCTTGACACAGAGGTTTGTTGCCTTCACCGTCCCCCTTGTAGTTTGACCCACTGTTCCTCCCCCCCCCAACTAGGTCATCTCCCTTGCCATGTAATTCCTAAGGCAATCACCCATCTTCATAAAATCAGTCCTTCTGAAGTCCAGGACTCTTGCCATTGTGTGGTTGGATTCCGCAGCTGTTCTTATGTTGAACCAAACTGTACAGTGATCACTGGTCCCCAGATGGCTTCCCACCTTGATGCCTGCAACACTTTTCCTGTTAGTAAGCACAAGATCCAGTATTGCTCCATCATGAGTGGGTTCACCGATTAGTTCCCTGAGTAACATCCCCATCAGTGAGTCCAGGATTGTCCCTGCTTCTAGCTGAAGCACAGCTGGAAGGCTCCAATCTATATCCGTCAGATTGAAATCCCCCACCAGCAATGCCTGCCCTTTTCTGCCATGTTGCCAGTTGCTTTCAACATTTCCTTATCTAACTCTTCTCTGTGCCAGGGCCTATAAATCACACCTGTTTCAGTATTAGTTTTGTTTTCCAACTTGTGTGTGTGGTCCACAGTGCCTCTGCCCTCCCAAATTCTTTGTATTTCTGTTGCTTTTATGCTTTCCTTCACATAAAGAAACCACCACCTCCTTTCTTTCAAATCCTCTCCCTTCGTGAAGACCATGTAGCCTGGTATGACCATGTCCCGTTATGGTTGTCAGTGCACCATGACCAGTAATGGTCAGAATATCCAGGTTGGTCTCCACCATGATGGCCTCTAGGTCTGGTATCTTGTTTCCCAGACTTCTAGCATTAGCACACATGGCCTTCCAGATTTTGTTAGCTCTCTTCTTATTGCTTCCCCTTTTCTTACGTTTCTCCTTCCTCCCTCCTCTTCTCTTTTGCCAATTTTTGTTTCCCCTTCTTTCTTTGCTAACCTCTTCCTTCCCTGATTAACTTGTATCGTGGTGGGTCTCGTTCCTCAGTATCCCCCTGCAGTCTATCTCAGCCTGTGAGGGGACTGTTTTTGCCTCCTCTTTTCTTCCTCTGACCCCTCCCTGTTAGTTTAAATGTTTATCAAGGTAAGGTTTAAAATGTCCACTGAGACTGTATATCCTCCTCCCAGATGGATGCAGGCCATCACCTTTGTATAGGCTCTGATCCTCCCAGGTGAGACCCCCTGTCCTCAGTATAGCCGTACCCTCCTCTCTGCACCATTCCTTCAACCATGCGTTATAGCCTTGTGCGGAACTCCTCTCCTTCCCCCTGTTGAAGACAGGCAGAACCTCCACAGAAGCCACAGAAAATGCTAAAACTCCTTCCCGGTTCTCTAAACTCCTCCTGCGGTGTTCCTGCCCCATCCCTTGCTAGGTAATTTGTCCCCAGGTGGACAGTGACATTCAGCTCCATCTCCTTCTTACTGCCCTATTAATCTGTAGGATAAGCTTCCCATCCTTCCAGGCTTTGGCACCCAAAGTGAAAAGTTATTAGGCACCGAGCCTCCCTCCCTGCCGCCTTTCCCATTCCCAGTGCTACCTCCCTGACAATTGAGCTCAAACCAGAAGTTGCTTCCTCCTCTCTGGGGTCCTCCTCTTGCCTTGGGACCTCCACTTGGGAGGGCCCCACATCTGCCACAGGTGCATTCACTTGGAAGTCCTGCCCACCAAGACAGTATAGGAATTTTGTAGTGGTACTGGTTGTAGTTAAGGAATGTGCCTGCATCCCTCCCCAATCTTCCAGATCCCATCACCACCTCTTGAGCCCACCATGGTCCAGCCTCCACCTATCTGGCATCCTTTGGAGGTAATGATAGCAGAGTTTGGCCCCTGGATGGGAGAACAGATCACCTGACACCTAGTCAATGCAGCCCTGAATTTAGTGTCCTCCTCCTAACTCACAACCAATGTAGCCTTGAGACTAGAGACCTCTTCTGCCAACCCAGAGGCCAATGCAGATAAGACAGTACACAGTCTCCAGAAGGTCTCTGAAGACTGCCGCCCACAACCACAGCACTGCACCACTCCCCACATTCCCTGTTCCTGTTGTCCCTGTGCTTCCTACCCAGTAAGGCTAATTTGTATGCAGTTCAATTACAAAGTACAGTACAGAACATTGTAACTAGGAATTTGTACATCGATATAGTCCATGTATTTTGGTGATGCTGCCTGGTGCACCTTATTGTATTTCAAAAAAGTGTACAGGTAAGAAAACAAGAAAAGTTATTAGATACATATTTATAGCAGTTATAGATCTGGTCACACACAATACATAATCATTGACTCTCTAAATGAATACATTGGCAGTAGAAATAAACCCCAGTGTTCTTTGCATAATAACAAATAGAACCAACTGTGAAACTCTCTGAGAAGAACATCTGTTCTGATCATTGATATTTCATTGCAAATATAACACAAAAACTGTTTCCTAGGGCTTACAGTTCTGTGATGCAGTCAGCGCATATCACCCAAGATGGTATAAAGAGCTTTTGACCAATTGTGCATCCTCACTGGCATGTGTGATGGGAGAAAGGAAGGATGAAAAAAAACTAATCCAACCAAGGGAAAATAGAGGCCATTACAAATGGAAAGAGATCAGCCAAAGCAATGATAAGAGGACACAAGAAAAATAGGAAGGAAGGAGCATGGAGGGGCACAGAAGACAGAAATAAATAGATTGAGTGCTGCTGTGGAGCCGACCAGTGATGTCATTGCACTTCAGCTCCTCAGGCTAATTACTTTAAACTTCTAAAATACCTCTTTTGGTGATTCAGCTTAAGAAACTATACATTAAATTACAGAGGACCACTTGGTGAACACTGTGGATAAGTTGAATTGAAATCAGCAGCAACTTGATGGTTAAATGGATGTCGAAAGGGACCGACTGCAGGTTTGAGCATATGATTGGCATAGCACAGCTTAGGGGACAGACCAGAGGATGCTCCAGACCTTAGGAGACAGTTATAGCGCAGTGGTTTAAGGCTCTGAGCTGCAAATCTGGAGACCTGGGTTTGAATCCCATAGCTGCCACTTGCATATTGTGTGACCCTGAGCCGTCCCTTAACTTCCCTGTACTCCCAAGTTGCACCTGTAAACAACCTTTCAGCTTAGTGTGCTACTCCTCGTTGAATAATTGGGGAAAAAATGCAGCAGCTACTACCTTCATCAGCTACCATTAACAATAAATTGGATGTCTTAACAGGGCGCATCGTCACAGTAGAACAAGCTGTGCACTCACATCATAGTAGACAACGTGTGGCGCCACTCTGATTCATTAAAACACCATGGTACAGTACAGAGAGCCAAGGAAGCCCAGCACACAAATAACAGCCTTGAAATCTAGGAGAACCAGATAGAAGTCAGAATGTAAGGTTGGTGGGCTAACGGAGGCCTCAAACGGGAATCACACCACATTATTCCTTGGGGAGTGACTAAAAGAACATAGACTTTCAATTGAGGAAGGCATACCAAATTCAGCCCAGAACAAAGTAACCTGCAGAGCTTCTAGAGCCATCATGGTGGTACTAGATGGTATTGAACCACATGACAGACTTCTGAATCATGCAAAATGCTTTTGTCTACTGAGTGTGGAGGGAGCTACAGTGCACTTTTTCTGGATACATCTTATGCTACCTAACTTTGCAGGAAATATTTGATGGGATCCGCAGCATTGAAATAATTAAATGTTCCTCATAGCCTACAGTTTCCTGCAGTGCTCTGGATAGTCTGTGGCAAGAAGGTCTGTATTTTACAGAGCCCAGCAACTTAGGAAAAGGGGCATTAAAATGATGACCACAAAGAGATCCACGAGGAGGGCATCAACAGAGGAGGAAAGAGACTGACATCTGAAAGACTGCACAAACTAAATGGGCTCTAACTGCACTTAAAACTTCCTCTGTATAGAATTTTCTCCTTTTGTTTTATTGCTCAGAGGGTGTTTCACTGATCTAACCAAGAGGTAGATTTGAAACTAAGTTCATGAGCTCTGTACTCCCGGGCTCTCCTGGCCATTCTGGGGTCTTGCCTGTCAAGCTTCTCCAATATCCCCTGCTCCTTTGGTTCCATATCCGATGCACTCAACTTCAGTGGAGGCATATTCCATGAGGTGAGCACCATACTGTGTGGTATACAACAGGCTAGGAATATGGCACAGGCCTTATTCAGATTATACTGCAGGACACCACCAGTTTGATCCAGGCACCCACAGCGCATCTTGACCATGTGTGGTGATGCACTCTATGACGTTACGAAGTGTGGTGTATGCTGCATTATACTTGTTCTCTGCTGTGGATGCACAGCTGGAGAGACAGGTGTGAGAGCCAGGGTCTCCCAGGTCACGGTAATGCAGCAGGGATGACTGCCCTTTCTCCCCACAGGAGGAGAGCGATCCTAAGGACTCTCTGTCCTCCTCCTCCCCCCTCCGGCCAGCCCTCCAGCAACCTGAGTCCACATCAAACCCAGGTCGCTGGCATTGCAGTGGTAACTCTGCTGCTAGCGATGGTCAGCCCATTGATAGAAATTTTAGGTCTTGGTGTAAAGTTTCAGACCTACACAAGCCTGGGTTCGATCCCTAGTGTGGAATGAACCTTAGTACAGTGGTAGAGCTATCAAGCAGTTATTGTTTGGAAGCCAGGGTTTGATCTCAGGGTAGAACATTGTTTATTTCTCACTACAATATAAGTAGTATGAGAAATTGATAGATGTCATTGCTACTGTGGCGCATAGTTTTGCTGGCCCTAGTGGTCGCAGCTGAGGGAATGGTTGTTGGTTTCTCTGTGGGTGTTTTCAGCTACTTTTGTGGCAAGACTGTCAAAGTCTGCTGCTCCAGCTAATATGGATCACCCGTTGTTGTGCCTCTAAGCCTTTCAGCACTTGTGGAATTTCTTAAGCTGCTGAATTTCCGCCAACTGCATTTTTACAGATTTCTGCACATGCACAATTTTTCTTTCAGAATATCCCACACCAGTGTTTCCGCAGTGCTGCAGGCCTTTTTTTTTTTTTTTCTCCCCGAGCTACCTGCCGCCTTACTATCCGCCCGGTCACGGGCCCTGCCTCTGCCCCAAATCAGCCACAGCCCCTGATACCCGTGGCTTGCCCCCCATGGTGGGGCCTGTGGCACTCGGCATATGTGAGCACTGGGATTAGGTCAGGGGCTTGGCCTGGGGAGCACAGTGAGGCCGCGGCGAGCTTCATTCACGCGCAGGCAGCTCCTCCATTTTCCGCTTTTCTGGGAGGCGGTGGTGCCATGATGTCACCATCCGCCCGCCTCCTATGAGTTGTCAAGCCGTCGGCTTGCGTAGGAACTCCCGGCCTCAGCCAGGGGTCCCCAATGCACCACTACCCACACCCTCCCCGGAGAAGGAGAGCTGCCCAGGGGCGCTCAATCCCTACTCCCCGGCCGGCCCTCCGATGACCCGGATTCGTCCCAAACCTGGTCGCCCGCCGCAAGCTGAGATCCCACCGCGCCAAGGGCCGGGCCTGCAGGCCTTTTTCCTGCAGTTGCAGGATTTGTGTCTGTCTTTGTAATCCTGCCCATGATCTTTATCCCTCAGGGTTCGCTGCCTCTGTAGCTTGCTCCCTACTTCAAGTCATAATCCTCAGTTGTGACATCAGTCTGTTGCCATGTGAGTAACTGTGATGTCACAAGCAGTGCATTATGATCTCAGGAGAAAGCAACAGGAATAGATGAATTCTTCAAGAGCAAAGATCCTGTTTTCATGCAAATGACCTCAGTAATAAATAACGAGGAGGTGGAATACAGAGCTAATGTGAAATACAGGCTAGACTGTGTCTAAATATTATGTTTTGGTAAAGTTTTCCTGAAGGTGTCAGCTGCTCTTTAAATGACAGTGCTGATGTCAGTGACAGAGTTTAAACCAGGTTTGAAGTTCTGTGTTACATATAATTTAAAAGATCCAACTGAGACTTTCAGTTTTGAATGCAACTTGGGAAACATTACTACTAACAGACAAAGATTATCCTGTCTCCAGAGGCCCTAGTGCAGGAACTGATCAGGTTCTGCGCTTTGTATTTTGTGAGGAATGCTTGTTTATTTTTGAAGTGTTTTATGTGCCTGTATTGTGCAGCATCTGCAAGTACATTGCTTAGCATGTATATGTGTCTTTTACTATACAGAAATGACACACCCTATCTTGATGCCACTCGGTACTGTTGGTACTTTGATTTAACATTTTTTGCACCAAGTTTTCAACATGGGCTTTTGGGACCCTCCTCTTGAACAAGGAAGGTGCTATTTTCAAATCCCTGAAACATGTTTTTGCTGTTGTTGACAAATTAACTTTTCGGATGGGATTTAATAAATTTCAACTTACCTATCTTAATCATAAAGTGTGGTCATAAGTGCAACAGCGAGGACATTTAAAAGTCACATTAGAGCCAACCTTTCCCCTGCAACACATTGTACTTGTAATTAATGTTCTACACCTGCCTTTCATGTCTACCAAATTTCTTATATCTTGATTGGTGACATTTCATACTATAGCTATATCTACACAGCTATATTGTCATGTGAAGCCTTTCACTGTGGTTAAAAAATATTGTATTCGTTGTAGTAAATGTGTGGTGTACAGTATCTTTGTGCCATTACATACATTGTAATTCAGTGTTGACTTCTGTGTAACAAATTCGGATCACTCCTGAAGAAGGGATGTTTGTCTCAGTGAGCCTACCCAGAAAACAAAATCCAAATAAATAAATTACAATTTGGGGTTAAAATGTCAAAAAAAAAGTTCTGAGGAATCACTGAACATCATTGAACTTACAAAGGTGCTCTTTATTCTGTTCAGTTTTTTGTTAACTCTCTACCCTTAGCTTGGGAACCCAATGTCCACAAGACAGTGGCTGCTGGGATAAGAATGGTCTGCCTACAGCCACAAGAGTCTGTTGTTATAACTTGTAACAGGATACAAGTTAATATATTTGATAATGAATGGTTGTTTCTGTTTTCTCTTGTTAAAACACAGATGCTGGGTTCTTCCTTGGGTACACATTGGCCTTGATTAAATTTTGTATCCCTTCCCTGGTGATAGACATTCCTTTTATTCATGTTTTTTACATTCTTTTGCCTCACATCAAGGATGCTGCCTAATTTGCCTGGCTACCCTCAGCCCCACCCATTCTCTAACTTACCTGGTCCCCAGCTGGTCTACGGAGGACTTTGCTTTGCCAGAAGGCATTTCATACATACAAACATGCCAGGCATTGAAGGCCTTACAGTCTGTGTAGTCTGCTCAGTTGTGCAGTGTCCGATGTGTTTACAAAGGGAACTGCCCCTTCCTATTTTCCATTCGACCTCCCACTTGCCCGCCTTCTACCCACAATTTTCCCCTCAGCCTGTCCCATCCCCTCTTGAAGCTGTCCACTGTTATGAGGGGTATTGCCTCTTCCGACATGTCATTGCGCTCAGCCACCACCCACCAGCTTTAGGCTGTGCCCCTAGTGGTCTTGTTCTCACTAGGTTGAAGAGGCCTCAATGCTCACCCTGTTAATACCCTTAAGGTACTTGAAGGTCTCAACCATGTCTCTTCTCCCTCCTCTCCTCAAGCAGTACATGTTCTGCTCCTCAAGCCTGTCTTCATAGGTGTTGCCCTGCTGGCCATGGATCATCTAGGTTGCCATTGTGTGATCCATCTTCAGCAGTTTGATATCCTTCTTATGATGTGGGCAGCAAAACAGCACACTGTACTCGGATGTGGTCTTATTAGTGACCTGTACAGCAGCAAAATGACTCTATCTTCTTGGTGGTAATTCCTCTGGCTATGCAGCCCAACATCTGTCTTGCTTTGGCTGCTGCTTTTGCAGTGTGCAGTGTTTTAGGTCTCTTATGATTATTACTTCTAGGTCCTTTTCTTCCTTTGATCTGGTTACCTGCATGCCGCCCAACCAGTATTTGGTCCATGGATTCTTCACCCCCAAGTGCATCCCTTTACATCTTTTACTAACTTGACACCTTTAAGCTTGAACCCTAGCTGCCAAATCCCAGGTCAGTTTTGTAGCCTAGCTAGTTGCTCCCTGAGATCCTGTCTTCCCTCCTCCATGTCTACCATCCCACAGAGCTTGGTGTCATCCATGAACACACAGATTTTGCCCTTGATCCCATCCATGATGTCACGTATGAAAATGTTAACACAGAATTGACCGAGCACCGAGCCCTGTGGGACCCCACTGGTCACAGGCCTTGCTTCTGAAAATTCTCCCCAACTACCACCTTTGGCTTCTATCCTGCAACCAGCTTCAAAGCCCTTGCTGAAGTTCTTATCCAGGACATCAGCCACCTGGTCCTTGTCCACTATCCTTGTGATCCAGTTGAAGAAGTCAATTTGCTTTGTTTGGCAGGACCTCCCTGACACAAACCATGTTGCCTCTCATCCTGGAGCCCATATTCCTCCAGAAAACCAGTCAGTCTCTTTCATGATGGTCTCCATCAGCTTAGCCACTGTTGAGGTCTGGCTCACTGGTCTGTAGTTCCCTGGTTCATCCTCGGACTACTTTTACAGAGAGGCACTGCATGCTATTCTTTAGTCCTGGGACATGTTTCTGAACTGCAGAAAGGTGTTTTAACAGGACTGCCAGGAACCAACAAGAACCTTCATTAGTTCTCTGAGCACCCTGGGGTGCATGCCATCTGGCCCTGGTGATTTGTCCACCTTTATGGCCTTTAGACCATTGAATACCCTGTCACTTTGAATAGTGCCATCTGTGACTGCCACCATTGTGGGTTTCTTTGGGGACATTGGTCTGCCATGCTGGCAGTTTGGGCTGGCTGTATAGCCTAGAGTTTAAATAACGATCTGTGAATGAGCTTGGTACATCCAGCAGACCAGACCTTGATTTGATTCTCACAGCCTCCACTTGCATACTGTGTGATTCTGAGCAAGTTACTTAACCGCCCAGTGCTCCCAGGTCGTCCCTGAAAACAGGCACTTGTGCCTAGCGGCCTTACTCGGTTACCAAAGACTAAAATAAAAAAATAAAAAATGCAGCATTGTAGCCTGAAAGTGTCAACTTCATACTGTTGCCCTTGGGGTTTTGCTGTTTGTGTTCTCCCCACATTCACGTCACAGTGAGCTAAGGCTCCATGATGTGTGTGAGTACACTATTGCATGGCCATGCACTGGGAACTAGGCAGCATTTCCCCCACTAGACTTTCCAGCTGCACCGACCACCCCACAGTCACCCAGGTGGTGGTGCTGTTGTGAAGGGCAGCCTTTCCTCCTTGGAGGAGAGTGTCCCATCGATGCTCAGTCCTCACCCCTGGCCATTCCCGACATCCTGCGCTCATTCCTAACTTCATGTCATTTGCGACTTGAGCAGTAGCCCCACTGCTGTGCCAATGGCCCAACAACCATTTCTTTTTATGTCGATTGCATAAGCGCAGAAACATATTGCGGCAGCTTTGCAAAAGCAGGTTGTGGAAGCTTGGCCGCTGTCCCCAGTGGTGTGCGCTGCTGCTGACACTAGTTCAGCCAGCGTGCCACAACCTCTAAAGTTCTAGCCGCTGCACTCGGGGGACGCCTTATCATTGCAGCATCATCCGCTGCAATGAGGGAAGCGGTCCAGTCGATACAGGGCTGTTGCTGACAAGGGAGCTGGCGGGGGCCAGTCACATCTGGCTTGTCCCCCCTCCATTCTTGTGTGCCGAGGGTGCTCAGTCCCTCCCCTCGGCTTATGTCCCACCCTCCTTCTGTGTTTGCCGGCGGGGTGCCCAATCTCCATTGGCATAACCCACCCCATTTCTTGTGTGCCCAAGGGGTGCCCAATCCCCCTCTAAACATAGGCCCCAAAGTATGTGCTGATGGGGTGCCCAATCCCCTTGACTAGTGCCCCCCTACCCCAAAACACGCGGGTGGCGCTGGGAGCCCACCCCAGTTTGCCAGTACTAGCAAAAAAACGCCTCATGACGCCTTTTTGTATTTTTTTTTACTCCTAAAAGAAGAAAGGGTCCTCGCCATCTGCACTCCCTCCACAACCTGCTGGCCCCACTGCATACCCCACCTCCCACACCCCTCGCCCATACTTACCTCCAGAGCCCGCACGACGATCTTCGTGGACCGGGAACACATCTGCACCCTTCTTCAAAGCCGATCACAAACTGAAGAAATGCCGGTAAGCTATATAATGGAATAAATATTTTTTTTAACTTTGATCCATATCTCAGTCATTTTTGGAGTTTAGCACCAAATTTTAAACATGGGTTTTGGGACCCCTCCTCATGAATTCTGCCACTGTCATGGCATTAATTTCCCTCATTCACTAAAATACCACCAATAGCTTAATCTGGTTCAAGGTCAGTTGGCATTCATCTGTATCCCTCCCGGTGTGCCTGAAAATAGGCAGGATTTGTCTAGTGCACTTACCGGTCAACAAAAACTAAATAAAAATAAATAAATAATCGGCCCCAAAGGTGATTTCACGGTCACTGCGCGGAATCACCTTTCAGGTTTCGAGTTACTTAACGACAGTGCCAGTGTTCATAAGGTGGGCTCTCAAAAGCCTATGTTGCAAATTTAGGAAAATTCCAAAATGACTGTTTTGACAGCATGCATTGGCGAGTTGGAACGCACGCTGCGAATCTCACTTAATTTGCAATAGTTTCACGCCAGATTTTGAACACTAACATTTTTCTGCACCTTCTTGTGAACAGTACAGCTGTCATTTTTCATCCTGGCCAAAATGTGTTTTCGCACTTCTGGGGCAGATTAGCACATGACCATGCGGAAATCAGTGTTCGGGACAAATTACGAAAATGAGTGTGACACTGTTCATGAGCAGAGGTCCTAAAATGCCTATAATATTGAAAATTTGGTGCCCGATACTCCATAAAATGACTGTGTTACGAGCGCGTGCTATGCAGCGTTTGCTCACATGCTCGTAGGTTCACAAATTTATAATATTTTCACCCAGATGCTCAACATTGCCATTGTTCAGCACCTCCTTATGAACAGTACAGCTGTCATTTTTCAGATCCTGGCTGAAATGTGTTTTTGCACTTCCCAGCAGAATAGCACAGTAGCCTGGAAATCTGTGTTCGGGACACATTATGAAAATGACAGTGATATTGTTCATTATCAGAGGTCCTAAAATGCCTATGTTGAAAATTTGGCAATGAAAGTCCATAAATGAGTGTGCTATGAGCGTGTTGCATGCTTCCACGACGCCAGAGATCCCGCAACTTTGCAATATTTTCACCCAGATTTTCAACATTGCCATTTTTCCACACCTCCTCAGAACAGTGCAGCTGTCATTTTCACATCCTGACCAAAATGTGTTATCGCTCTTCAGATGCACAATAGTGTGGTTGCTGTGGTAAATCAGTGTCCGGGACACATTAAGAAAATCACACTGACACTGTTCATGAGCAGAGGTCGTAAAATGCCTATGTTGAACATTTTGTGATGAAATTCCATAAAATGACTGTATTCAGTGTCGTTGTACAGTTTCCACGCACTCCCTTGTAACTAAGCAAATCAGTAATGTTTTCACGCCACATTTTCAACACTGACATTTTCCACACCTCCTTATGAACAGTACAGCTGTCATTTTTCACATTCTGGCTGAAATGTGTTTTCACACTTCGGCGCAGAATACCGCAGTCGCTAGTCGGAAATCAGTGTTTGGGACCGATCAGGATCGAGCGAGTGGGGAGTGACCGAGCTCAACTGAGCTCTGTCAGGACTGCTGCGGATTGCTTTGTGGGCAGGAAAAGGCACCAACGCGAGGCAGAAGCCCAGTACAAAAGGGCAGCCTGCAGCGGTGGAAGAAACGGAACAAGCGAGTGAGGGAGGGGAGTAAGTGAGCTCAACGGAGCTCTGTTGGGACTGCTGCAGATTTCTTTGTGGGTAGAAAAGGTGCCAACAGAGGCAGGAGCCAAGTACAAAGCGGTAGCCTGCAGCAGTGGGAGAAACAGAATGAGCGAGTGAGACAGGCAGAGTAAGCAACCTCAACGGAGCTCTGTCAGGACAGCTGCGGATTTGTTTTTGGGCAAAAAAGGTGCCAATGCATGCAGGGGCCCAGTACAAAGGGCAGCCTGCAGCAGCAGAAACAGAACGAACGAGTGAGAGAGGGGAGTGAGGACGAGCTCAACGGAGCTCTATCATGGCTGCTGCAGATTTCTTTGTGGGCAGAAGGTGGCGGCAACACAGGCAGGAGCCCAGTACAAAAGGCCAGTCAGCAGCGCTGGCAGAAACGGAGCAGTGAGTGGGGAGGGGTGAGTGAGCTCAATGGAGCTGTCTCAGGACTGCTGCAGATTTCTCTGTGGGCGAAAAAAGGCCAACCCAGGCAGGAGCCCAGTACAGAAGGGCAGCCTGCAGCAGCGAGAGACACAGAAACAGCAAGTGAGTGAGTGAGGGAGGAGGAGTGAGTGAGCTCAACGGAGCTCTGTTGGGACTGCTGCGGATTTCTTTGTGGGTAGAAAAGTAAGCAATGCACCCAGGAGCTCAGTACAAAAGGGCAAGCCTGCAGCGGCGGGAGAAATAGAACGCCGAATGAGAGAGGGGAGAAGGAGCTCAAGAGAGCTCTACTCATGACTGCTGCGGATTTCTTTGTGGCAGAAAAAGGCGGCAATGCAGGCAGGAGCCCAGTACAAAAGGCCAGCTTGCAGTGCCAGCAGAAACAGAACAGGCGAAGTGACAGGGACTGAGCAAGCTCAACGGACCTGTGTTAGGACCACTGCAGATTTCTTTGTGGGCAAAAAAGCTACCAACAGAGGCAGGAGCCCAGTACAAAATGCCGTCCTGCAGCACCAGGAGAAACAGAATGAGCGAGTCAGAGGGGCAGTGACCCACCTCAGTGGAGCTCTGTTGGGACAGCTGTGGATTTCTTTGTGGACAGAAAAGGGTGCCAACACAGGCAGGAGCCCAGTACTAAACAGCAGCCTGCAGCACTAGGAGAAACATAATGAGCGACTGACAGAGGGCCACTGAGTGAGCTCATTGGACCAACGCTTGTTTAAAATGCATCTCTTCAGTCCTCCATAGTTTCTCTTTTAAAGATCATAGGAAATGGTGTTAACATAATTAACTGCCCTTCCATTTTCTGTTCTTGGCCAGATGTGCATGCTGACATGCTTAGACAAATTTCTGGCAAATAAATAAATATTCCAGCTTTGGGATGCCTTGTCATCTCAGTCAATCAATCAGAATCTTTATTTAACCAGGCAAACACCATTGAGCAGTGCTCATTTTCAAGATGGACCTGGACAACACATAATCATAATGTACACAAGGATTATACAACCTACAATACAAGATGTAATTAGCAGAAACAGATGCCATGAAACTGATAACAGTAGCATGGCATATACAGTATAATTACAAACATATAAGAAGTCACAGTGATTAAATAATGAACACAGTGGTCTGAAGAAACCAGAGGAAGGAGGAAGGGTCAAGGATATTTTATAAGGTTATTAAGAAGATTTCAACAGTGGGTGGGAGGAGGAGGTAGCAGAGGGAAGGAAGTAGAGATTAAGCAGGGGCCCAAGGGTAATCCACAGAATACCAGGCACCGTTGTCATAGGCAAGTGGATTTCATACAGGTTACTGTCAATATATCGGTTCCCTAATAGCGTGGGTCAGTTCAGCGCTACCTTATTCACGCTACCTAAATAGCGTTTCATCAGTTCAGCGCAATCCACAATAGCGCTTTTGTTAAACGCTTACTCAGTGTTTGCTATTATCCCAGCATTTGTAACCTGTGTTCAGCTATCTCGGAAAGGTGATGGGGACCTCTATCTCTGTTGTGTACATTCTGTCCTACCCTCTAATTCTTCCCTCATGAATCCAAGCTGCTGGTAATGTTCTATTTCTTCCTGATGCTGATTGCTGTTGCCCTAGATCAGGCTGTAACTTGCATGCACGTTGTATGCTGAACATGTATTATTGTACTGCATCAAGATTTTTGACAGGTACCAACTTTATATGAAATACAAGAGCACAGAGAAATGTTAAAACTTGTATTTCTGTGAACATTCGTTTCTACAGGGATAACAGCCTAGGATCAAGTTATTTTATTTTGTTTTGTTTTGTTATTTTAAGTCATTTGCTCCATTTTATTGTCTGTTTGCGTTCAGACTATTTAGTTACCTGTCCGATGAGGCCGTGATTCTCTGTGTGGTTGGATTGGGTCTCTCGCGGTGTTTTCCTTGATGGTGTAATGGATTGTGGACTTGTGTGTGACCAGCTAACAACCATTGCTGCACTGATTGGATGTCCTTTGCTTAGTGTTACTGGCATTGTTATCACTCCGGTCCGGTACTGATAGCTGCTGCCATGCCTCTGGCTTGCTGCTGATAGCTGACACTGTGGCTCTGACGGGACATATAGTGGTATTCTGACTGTTGTTGTGATGCTAGGTGGCAGCGATCGACACGTTATTTTACACTGTCGTTAAATGTCAAGTGGTATTAAATCCCGGCTGTTAAGTCAGCTTATATTGACACGCCGCTATAACGTTGTGTGATTTTGACCGCATACCATTTCATACAGACTCCATGTTGGGAGTTGGTAGGGGTTGTTCTCAGCTTAAGAGTATAACCATTGATATGGTTACAATAACATATAACAGTGGCAACCGAAGGGAAAGAATGAGAGGGAATGTGAAATGTAGGAGGAGATGGGAGGGGGAAGACGATATTTATGGGACAGCATGTAGCTGCTACTAGATCCACTCCTAAAGATAAGACAGTGATCGGGGAGGAATTACAGAATTCTTTAAAGGAACAAGCATATAGTGTTTTGAAAGCTGTTAAAGTAATGGGTGGACCAATTTCAATGTTTTTGCAGCTTATTCCATAGTAAAGGTCGCATGTATCTTATACAAACCCTGAAATATTGCGATTTGACCTTAGGCACTGTCGGAGAAATGTAGGAGGCACTTCTCAACATGTACTTCAATTGTGCTTATGCAACTGGATGAGATGCTTGTGTGACTTGATTACGGTGTGGCTATCCACCTCTCTATCCGTGGGATATACCACCCTGTAGAGTACGACTGAAGAACTCTAAAGGAGGGTTCTCCCTTATAGGTGCCATGGGAATGATTCTTTGGCTAAGGTAGCTTAGGAAGAAGCCCATGGGTAAGAGAGATGAGCCACTGGAGGAGGAAGGGTAGATGGTGGGGCAAAGAAAGCGAATCCTGGGAAGGCCCAGGGTGAATAGCGTTTATAAAGCCTGATAGGGAGTGATGTGGCTGCTCAGCCATCGACGTTAGGCTTACAGCCTTCCCATTGCCTATCGTACTTAGTGGAAGGCAGTCCAAAATATAGTGGGGCAGTTTCTTGGTAATTGCAGGTCCAGAAGGTGGCGTTTCTCTGTCACCTGTACGTAAGGAAGACCATCCCATAGTCGAGTATAAGGTACAGTGGTCGTTGAATATGGAAGGCCAGTAATAAACCTCAGAGCTCTCGATGGAGAGTGTGTCAAGCTTTGTAAGCATTGGTCGGGACCCTGACTGTAGAGGAAATCCCATAGTCCAGAAGGGAAAGGAAGGTGGTTATGACCAGTCTCATCTTGGCATCCCTTCAAAGGAGATAGTTAATCCTGTAAAAGAGACCAAGTCTCTGTCTGAGCTTTTACCAGTTCTTCTGTGTGGTCCGTGAAGGAAAGTCTATGAGTCGATCCAACCCCCAGATATTTTAACTTTGTTACAAATTCCAAGGGTTTGCCTAGGAGTGTGAGGATTGGTGGTGTCGTTACAAGGGAGGCTGCATGGAAGCGGAGTGAAAAGATCATCCCTTAGTTTTTTGGCATTTAGGAGTAGTTTCTGGTTTAGAAGCTGTACTTGCAGCTGGTTGAAGTCTTGTTGTAGGTCACTACATGCTGCTCCAAGGGTCAGTCTGCTGATATACAACACTGTGTTATCTGTGAAGAGGTGTATGTTAGCCACTTTGATACTGACATCAATTCTGTTAATGTAAATTGTGAAAGCAGTGGACCCAAAATAGAGTCCTGTGGAACACCTGTTGATCTGGGTTTTAAAGGAGAGAGTTCCCTTCTGCTTTTACCTGCTGAAACCGACCTACAAGATAGTTAGAAAACCATCTCAGTGATGGATGATCTAGGCCAATGTTGCAGAGGGATGAAAGGAGCAGGTCGTAATAAACAGTATCAAATGCTTTACTCAGGTCTACAAATACTGTACAAACAAAATTCTTTGCATCCAACTGCCCTGCCAGTCGTTGGCCACTTTAACAAGTGCCAAAATGGTACTGTGTCATGGTCTAAAACCTGATTGTAGTGGATTAAGTAGTTTTGCGAATCCAAATAATTTCGAAGCTCGCCACTCACAATTTTTTCCAGTACTTTTGACAGAATAGGGAGAAAGGAGATTGGCCTGTAGTTATTAAGATCAGTGTGGTTTCGGATTTGAAAAGGGGAATCACATGGGTGGTTTACCATATAGGAGGGTCACCCTGTGAGAGAGCTAGATTAAAAGAGATGTGTAAGTGGCACAGCAAGGACCTGATAACTATTTTTTAGGAAAAAGGGTCAATGAGGTCAGCTCCAGTGCTTTTCCTAGTATCCAGCTGTAAGAGAGGTCTTGACCTTCTTCAAGGATACCCAGCTGCAGTGAGAACATAGACCTAGTGACAGAGACCTCTTGATCCTATGCACCATGTTGCGAGTTAAGATTATTGGCAGGTAGCGTATCGAATGCAAGACCTACGGTAGCAAAGTGATTGTTGAGATACTCAAGGATAAGTATGCCTATCGGAGACTGTGGTGTTACCAACGGTAATTTTGTAGGTAGGGCATTACCAGAAGTGTGACCTTCTATGTCCTTTAACGTTTCCAAAATTTGGATAGACACCTCGAGGAGAGTCAAGTTCCATCTGCGATAAAAGTTAGGCTTTGCTTCTCTGTCCATCTTGGTGCAGAGGTTCCTTGCCCTTCTAAATGACATCCAGTCAGCTTCACGCTTGGTTTTCCAGGCTGTTTTCCAAAGCACATCTCTGTACCACAGTGCGGCTTCAGTTCCTCACGTAAACTATCGGCATTATTTAGTTTTGGTGTGGACTTTAGCCAGAGGTGCATACTTATCCAGTGTCCCAGCACAATATCATGAAAGATCTCATATACTGTCTTCACCGATTTTGTTAGGTAGAAGTCCTACCAAAGCAAGGAGACTCCTAGCTCTGTGATGAAAGTATGAGGATCAAAGTTATGTCGACACCTCTTAGTAGTAAATTTGGAGGCCGATGTTGGTTTTGGGGTGGCTGTTAAGCAGCGCAATGACACAGTGGTCACTGATATCAGAGAAAAATGTGCCAGCATGGGAAAATAAGTGAGGTTTACTTCCTACAATGAGATCCAGCAAAGTGGGGGTCAGTGCTTGGGGAGGGGCACTAGACTACCAGGAATAATAAATTAAACATTATGGAGATCAGGGCTTGGGGGATGGCACATTGCCGCACCCTCTCAGAGGATTTCTGATTACTATTAGACTAGCCCTTGACTGGTCTAATGGTACTTAAGACCATTGCACACTGGGAGGGTTTGAGAATACCAATTGAGGGATATGACAGCCTGCATCTGCTGCAAGCCTCCTAGCATCACGCCACAGCCCATTTTTGGCACAAGGCATTTGGATTCTTCTTATTTGGCCGAATAGCTTCATTAATGAGTTTGACAGCCCAAAGGCATCTGAGTTGCTTTAAGGGGTGTGGAGGCACTAGAAAACCAGTCCAGATTGAAGTCTCCTAAAATTATGAACTCGGAAGGTAAGGATGCCAGCGTATTACTTAAGTGGTTCAAGAGCTGTAATCCTGCAGATGGGGCCTATAGCATCCTACTACACAAAGTGAGACCGTGGAAGACATGTCAATTTTGAGACAGACTTTCACATTTTTTGGGATAGAGGTTGTGCCAATGATAGATACAGGAAATTTATCCTTAACATAAATGGCAACTCCACCTTCTCTAGACTGCCTGTCAGTTCTAAACAGGAGTAGAAGAATGTTCACCTCACGATCAAGTTCCAGATCTAAGCCAGGATTCTGTGACCACTAAGATATCAGGTGTGGTATGGCAGACCCAAACCTGAATGGGGTAAATTTCTTTAGAAGGCTGCACACATTGATGTGTATAAAGTTCATACCATTAAGCCTAGGAAGATCAGCAGGAGAAGAAATAGTTGCTGGAGGACCAGGGTTAAGTTTGGCGTTCCTGAGCACAGCAATAGGAGGAGCAGAAGTTTCCTGATAGCCCCTAGGAGAAATTTAAGTGCTCTAGTCTGTTCTTGTTTGCAGGGATTATTAGAAGGAATTGATGGGTCCCTAAAACTACTGCCAAGTTGCCCTAACATCGCCAGGATTAAGACTCTAGTTGTGTAAAGCATGGGGACAATGGGACATAAGTGGAAGGTGCCACACCCTTTAGAATTGATAATGCAATAGTACCAGCCCGTAAGAGGGATATAAGGGCAGTTCAGTGTGGGGAACTTGAAGGCACATATTTACCGATCAGAATAATCAAAAGTGCCCTGGCAGTCCACTGTGTTACTATTTATGGATGCACCACTGTCGGCAGCCGAGATACCATAAGAGGATGTAGGTAACATAGTAGGAGAAAGGACACATGGAGTAATGAGTAAGTAGCCTGCATCATGGTGCCTGGTCACATGTAAGGCTTTAGGAGTCCCTAGTTTGGATAGCTGAAGACAACACTAGAGTGGTTCTTGGGTAATTCCACACAGTGTGGTGGCGTGGTTAATGTTAGACTACCTCAGTCATGCTTGCACAGGAAGTGGCAGGGTGTATATGAGATGACTAGTGCTCAACTGCCCTAGCCAGTTGGTGTACCTGCTAGCAGGCTCTGTAATTGTTGATGTGAATTTTGTTTGGTGAGAAGGGAGTGACTAACAAGTCATAATAAACATACAGACCTGACAAAGGCATGTTGCCCTTTAAGAAGAACTGAAACAAATCACTAGTAAGGCTGAAAACCAATAAGAGATATGATATGGAAAGTAGGCGGGGTTTAGGCATATTTAAGGTAGCCTAGGGAGGAGTGCCCGAAAATCCAGAGGGCTAGGAGGACACCTGGGGAAAGGTACCGACAGGAATTAGTTATAGTCAGGAGCAGTGGGAGGGTTCATACAGTACACAAAGGGCTGCTTCACTGAAAGGAGCTAAATCAGTAAGAGGTCCCAGACAGCAAACAAGGTGCCAGCTGTGTCTGCAAACGGAACAAAGGAACAGTGGTCGATGGTGGGCAAAGAAACAGAACAAGAAAGAAAAAAATTATGATTTAAAAGTTAACCAGGCAGGTTCTTATTTCACAGGAGTCAGAATCTAAACATTTTTTACAGTATCCGGGCTGAGCCTAATATATCTAACACAGAGTTCCTACCTTTGCACTGAGTTTCACAGAGCCAAGCACTGTAAGTTGCTTAAAAGATTTTAAAGCAGCAGTACTAGATAAGATTTATATAATTTCTTTGGCAGTTAGATCAACCCAAAACATAGCTATATTTGTTTGCTTTATTTCATTCCTGAGGTAAGATAGAGGATTCTGACATTCCTAGAAGTTCTTGCTGCTTTGCCAGGTGCACCATCATGGATGTAAGCAGATCAGGACAGTGCTCTGCTGTTGGCCCCAGAAGCATGTGCTGGCAACACCCTGAGACATCTGCATTATAAATACATTGTGTGCAGTTAGTGTGTGATCTGTGGGGTGGAGATTTTAAAAGCTGCTTAGGGCTGTCATCTGTATTGTAGATCCACAAAATTACAAGCTGGAATTACACAGTGCCTTAAAAAAGCTAAGTGAATCTGAAGTACCATAGTGAAGAATCTAAAATGATCAGTAATACATTACTGCTGAAAAAAAAAAAAGTAAATGTAACCCCACCCAGGTATGCCGTTTCTATCCGACAGCTTTACCTGGTGGTCTGGAGTTCGAAAGAGGAATATGTCACTAGGCACATTGGCTAGGTTTGGCTACTCTGCAGGGGGCACCCAAGTAACTCGGATAAAGGGAGCAATAACTGTAATGTCAATACCAGAGTGGGATTCTAAAGTGTGGCTTTATTCACATCCAGCAGAATAAATAAAGTGTAGATGGACCCCGCAGGCGACACTCCTGGTAATGCAGATATAAGGAGACCAGAACACATCCTCATCACTTTAGCCCTCAGGCTCTGAAACACATTGGGCACACAGCCTGAACATGCGCTGCTCTGGGTTTTCCCTGGCTTGGCTCTTTGCCAGCCACTTGGACACTTTCCATATAGCCTGGAAACATTTACTGGTGGCTCTCTAAACCACCTATGATCACTTCTGCTCCATAAGGGATCTTCCTCATCAATCCACGTCTGGGTACCTTCCTCAGGCACTGGCCAAGTACCTGAGAGAAAGCAACAGGTGTCCCAGAGCAAATCCATAGAGGTGAATTTGAGTTACTACTGATGGGGGGTCTCCCACCTCTCACTCCCATAATTCATACCCGGCCATTTCTCTGGACTGTAACACCTCATCCTTTAACACACTTTGCTGTGTAGATTCTTTTTAATGTATATCACATTCAGTCTACTGTCTTTACATCCCATTTGTGCGGACTTGAACATACTTAAAAGTGGCTTTGTCCATTACTCTAGACCCCCACAGAGTTAAGCAGTCCAATCCCCACATCTTCCAAACTGTACTTGGCTGTCTTTTCCTGACCCCACAGTAACAGTCCCTTTAGTTTCATCTTGATGCAGGTGAAAACACATGGCCCTTTAGCAGAGTGAACTCACCCTTGAGTTTGCAGGTGCCCCACAGGCGTTTCCTCCTCAATTAACTCTTTTCCAGAGCTTCTGGTGCCTCACACGAACTTAAACCAGGCAGCTTCTTTTCTCTAGCTAGACCAAGGGGTTGCCCCTGGAAGCAGGCTGATTCCTTCCCCTATCCGCAGGGATGGGGCCCTGAGCCATTGAGAGTGGTCTCCACCACTTCAATATGCTCTTCTTGTGTTCCTTTTCAGGTGAGAACACACACCTAAAAACAAAAGTAGCTCTTTGACAGAGCTTAGAGCTGTGAGGCCGCCTGCTTACAGCAGAGCACCTCTTTCAGACTGCACACACTCTACTGAGCTGCACAGACTCACTTCAGATTCCCCAACATTCTACTCTAACTTCCCACTGCAACCTTCCAGTGTGGCTTATGCAGCTGCAACAGTTCTAAATGATGTCATCCCTCAGTCTCAACTGAGACTGAGAACAGAGTGAGACAGTGTGAAATCCATTTAACTGGAGTTTCACAAGCTGCCTTCCTGCCTACTACTAGGTCTTACTGGGATTCTAGTAACCCGAGTGAGGGTTACAAAAAAAAGTAGGGTGATAGTTTTGACGATGAACTAGTACTGCTGTTTAATGTGAGCCCTTCACACAAAAATGCTGTGCAAGCTAGCCCCAACACGACCAAGAAGGTCTTTGTCAAGGAGCTTTATTCTGTAATTCCCTTGTGAGTGTCTCCACTTGACTTCCCTCCATTCAGAGAAGTTACATAGGCAAAATAATCAGATTATTAATTCACAAAGGAAGCCAAGGGGTGGCATCTAGAGGTGTAAAACCTGTTTCCTATCGCCTTTAATTCTGTTACTGTATATTAGGATGAGAAATGGATGCTGTGCTGTAGTTTAAACTATGTCTCAGTAATTTGATGTCATAGTACTCTAATAAATTGAGAGTTTGTTTAATACCCTTTACCCATTCACAAGCCTAGTTACATGTCGAAGTTGTACATATGCAAAATACATTTGTGATCCTCCTTTCTGCTATGGACTACTCTTCCTTGGAGTAACACCCACCAGCACTTGGTATCAGGCAACATATCCCTAGTGGATCCACTTCTTGAAGAGAGTTTCCTTTTGTCACTATCTGCTCTTCTTTATTATGGTATTCTGTTTTCCATAATAATGCTTTTATAAATCTGAGGCTTTTCATCTTGTGCTGGGTAAAGTATTTATGTATCTATATATGTATAAGATGTTTATTGTGAGTCTTTATGACACATGTATATGTTCCTTGTTTTTATACGGTTTGTTTTAAAAATCAGTAAATAAAAATGGGAAAAAGATATATTTGACTGATTTGTAACTTTTAACACAATGACCATGAGCCTTATTTTATATTGCTCTGTTCCAGCTTTTTAAGTGCTCAAAATTAGTAAAGGAATTATCAGTGCTTTATTTAGAGACCAGAAGAAAAAATTACTCACCTTAGTAATTGCTTTTCTTCTCATGGAGTCTTGCTATATTATGACTATATGCAGTCAGCCACTGCAGCTGAACTGCCCGGAGAGAAAGAGTTAACTCAGAGAGTCTGGAGTTCTGCAGCCAGAGGCTATACAAAAGCTCTATCTGGCCAGTTTCAAATGAAACTGTCAGATCTTTATAAACTAACACTAAGCAACAAGTCTGTGTGGAAAGCTCTACACTAGCCAAGTGGCTACCTACTAGTAGGAATAACAACAATATAAACAACAATATAAACAGCAATAATAATAATAACAATGAATAATAGTATTATTAGTTTCTCCCTAACAAGCAGTATTAGACCCCCTTCCCCAAAGACTCAAGTCCAGGAAGAGAGGCCAACATATACTAAAACAGAACAACCTAGTTCCCTAACCCTAAATAAAGGGGTGAAGGGAAGAACTAAAATGGCATGACACAGTGCTTACACTAATTTGCCACCCCTACCCAAGTAGAAGTTCTGAGAGGGCAGGAGGGAGGGTGGTCATAATATAGCAAGACTCCATGAGAAGAAAAGCAATTACTAAGGTGAGTAATTTTTCTTCAAACACCATGAAGTCTTGCTATATTATGACTATATGCAGATTACACAGCAGTACCTCCATGGAGGAGGGTCAGAACCTACTTAGGAAATAGGCTCTGAAGCACAGCTGTGCCAAAGCGAGCATCTCTCCTGGACTGAATATCCAGGGAATAATGCTTAGTAAAGTGTGAACTGTTTTCCAAGTAGCAGCTTGACAGATTTCCAGAATGGGAATATCTCTAGCAGCCGCTAGAGATGCAGCTGTACCCTAGTGGAGTGAGCCCTCAGTCCTGAGGGGTTCTCTCGTAGTGTTTGATAACAAAATGGATACAAGAGACAATCCACCTTGCAATTGTCCTCTTAGTGGCAGGTTTCCTTTGCCAACCTGCGCCATAGGTAAGGAAGAGTTGGAGGGATTGAGACCTGTGACCCTTAGTGCGTTCAAAATAGTAGCTCAAGGTTCTTTTGCGTCCAAGCTGTGCAGACTCCTCTCACCTGAGGAAGAATGCTCAGTGAAAAATACTGGAAGAGAGATGGATTGGTTCAGGTGGAAATCTGAAACCACTTTAGGCAAAACTTTCTGTTAGTCCTGAGGACTACCTTATCTCTGTGGAAAGAGATAAAATCTTCTTCCACTGACAGGGCCTGTAGTTCACTTGTACGTCTGGCAGAAGTGATAGCCACTAGGAAAACAGTTTTCCAAGTCAGAAACTTGAGCTCCGCTGAGGACAGAGGCTCAAAGTGGAGTTGCATTAACTGAGCAATGCAAACATTCAGGTCCCAGGCGGAGCTGGTTCTGAAAAGAGGAGGGTTGGTGTGAAGTAACCCTTAAAAAACTTGGAAAGCACAGGGTGAGAAGAAAAGGAAGCAGGCTTCCCTGCTGACAGAAAAGCAGAGACAGCTGCCAGATGAACCTTTAAGGTAGCTGGCCTAAGGCCTAAGGAATTTAAATGGACCAAATAGTCCAGTAAATGGGCAGATCAGCAGATTCTGGGATAATCTGCTTCTCAGAGCACCAGATGGAAAACCTTTTCCACTTAGAATTGTAAGTGGCCCTAGTGGAAGGCTTCCTTGAAGCCTTTAAAATATCCAAACACCTTGAGAAAGGTGTAAGTCAGCAAATTCTAACTCCTAAAGAGCCATGCCTTGAGATGGAGGGATTTGAGGTCCGGATACCACACTCTCCCTGTGCACAGGCCAGTAAGTCGTGGACTCTGGGCAAGCTCAGGCAGGGGGACTGTCAAGGACAGAAGCAGTGGGTACCAGGGCTGTCTGGCCCAATCTGGAGCAATCAGAATCACCTTGCAGGGCTGAGATCTGATTTTCACTAGTACCCTGAAAAGAAGGGGAAAAGGGGAAAGGCGTACAGGAACTTCCCTTTCCAATCCAACTGAAAGGCATCCAGGGGACTGATCCCAGCACTGGAGGCCTGCAACAAAACAGAGGAAGTTGGTGGTTGTCTGGGGCTGCGAAAGATCTATCTGAGGGGTGCCCCATCTGGCAAAGACTGACCCCAGCACCTGAGGATTCAGAGCCCATTAGTGATGGCCCTGAGAAATCCTGCTGAGGGCATCCGCCAGGACATTGTCCTTCCCTGGAAGGTGAACTGCTATCAGGGAGGTGTTCAGGGAGTAAGCCAGAGACCACAACCTCATTGCTTCGTGCACAAGTCTGATGACCGAGTGCCTTGCTTTGTTGATGTACCACATTGTTGTGATGTTGTCTGTCCCGACTTGACCTACTTTGTTCTGGACAGAAGCTGAAAACGCCTGAAGAGCTAAAAGACAGCTCTGAGTTCCAAAAGATTGATGTGGAGCAGAGATTCCTGGGGAGACCACATTCCCTGGTGGACAGGTGCTAAGTGAGCTCCCACCTAACAGGGAAGCATCCGTGGTGAGGGTGAGGGTGAGGGAGTGGGAAGCAGGAATGAAAGGAACCCTTGTTTTAGATTGCTTTGATCCTGCCACCAGTGTAAGGCCAGGATCAGGGTTTGGTCACTGGAACCAATTTGGAAAGGGGTCCTCCTTTGAGACCAATAGGCCCTCAGATGGAACTGAATGTCCCTCATCTGGAATCTTGCTCCTTGCACTACAGCTGTGGAAGCAGCCATGTGCCCTAGGAGTTGCAGAAAATGCCTTGCTGGTCAAGAGACCCGCAGGGTAAAGGAGGATGCCAGGGCAATGAGTCTGTCTACCCTTTCCGAGGGAGAAATGCCTGGCTAACTTTGTGTTCAATTCTGCACCTATGAAAGTTAGTACCTGAACTGGTTGAGAACTGACTTTGGTAAATTCAGCAGGAATCCCAGGAAGTGAGAAGCTGCTGGGTGACTTGCAAGTGGATTTTACCTGATCTGGGGACTGATCCACTATGAGCCAGTCGTCCAGGTAGGGAAACACAGTGATCCTTGCCTTCTTAAATGAGCCACTACCACAGCTAGACATTTCGTGAATACCCTTGGTGCAGAGGTAAGGGAAGGGCATTGCCCTGAACTGGTAGTGGCTTGAGGGTAGTTCAACCTGAGGTTCTTTCGTGAGAAGGCCTGATCAGAACATGAAAATAGGCATCCTTGAGGTCCAGGAAGCTAACCAGTCCCTGGCCTCAGGGAGAGCAAAATCATTTCAGAGTTAACATTTTGAACTTTGGTTTCAAAAGATGCTTATTCAGGTACCTTAAATCTAAAATGGGCCGCCATTCTCCTGTCTTTTGGGGTAAGAAAGTATCTTGAGTACAGCCCTTGCCCTGATGGCAAGGAGGGACCCTTTCTACTGCTTTGCAGTCCAAAAGAAAGAAACCTCTGCTTCCAAAGCAAGGGCTTCTGAAGGATTTGCAGGTGGAAAATGCCTGGCTCTCATCTTGGAAACTGTTTGAAGCTGAGAACCAGACCCTGGCCTATTACCTCAGAACCCACCTGTCCGGAGTTAGGGACACCCAGTTCTGGCTAAAATAAACCAACCTGCCCCCACTGGTACAGGAGTATCGCCCCTGGACACCCCATCAGGGTGCCTGCTTGACAGTAGCCTTAGGCTGAGGGAGGGGCCAGTTTACTTGTGCCCGTCTACCTCTGCCTCTAAAGAAACCCCTCTGTGCAAATGCAGAGGGGCCTGAAATTGGTAAAAGGCCTGTGGAAAGGCCTGCCCTACCTCTGGGGCGTGCCTCTGTGGAGTGGCATGCCTCTCCTTAGCCTGGGCACTTTGTAGGTAGTTCTGTATTCATCCATCTTTTTCATATAGTTTTCTGTTTGTTCCCCAAACAGAGAATTACCCACAACAGGAAAATCCATAGCCTTTGACTGAGTATCTTGGGACAGATTAGTGCATCTGAGCCATGCCAACCTACGGAAAGCTACAGAAGTGGCCATGACCCTAGAGGAAACATTATTAACATCAACAGCAGTATGAAATTGAACTTTAGAGGCTTCAGTGCCATCAGCAGCCACCTGTTCCAACTCACTAGCCAGCTGACCATGGGCCTGCTTGGCTAACTGCAATACTGTGTCCCACCTAGATTTCTGATATCTAGCCACATAAGCCATATAATTTGCCTGCCTGAGTCCCAAAGAAGCTGCCATATACTGTTTTTACGCCATGGCATCAATCTTCCTGGAATCCTTATCAGGAGGATGTGAGGCCAGAGGAATATTATTAGCCTTGTCACAGGCTGCAGCTTGTATCACACCTACATGACTACACTGTTCAGTGAGGAAGTCTGTATCAGAGCCTGACAAGGTATATCTTCTGTCCATTTTTTATCTACAGGAGGGACAGAATGAGGATTTTTAAAATCTTTGTTGTTTGCTTCCAGAATGACTTATGCAAAGAATAGACAACCTCCTAAACTCTGGTATATCCATCATTTCTACATAATCAGGCTCCTCTTGCTCATCCACAGCTTCCTCTAAAGGAAGCTGGAGGTTTCTGCAACCTTTTGTAAAACATAAAATGAGAAGGGACTCAGACAGAATAGGAGGAGATTCTAAAGGTCTGTCTGGAGAAATGCCGGTTCAATGGGCACGTCCAGACCCTCCCAGCCACACATGTAATGATCAAATTCCTCCTCCCCCTCCTGTGGTTCATAAAATTCCTCAACATCATACTCCTGAACCACTGGCACTGAACGAACCAACCTTTACCAACTGTAGGTGGTTCGACAGGACCCTGAGACAGTGACTGGACAATCTGTATGGCTTTAGCTATTTCTGCAGCAGTTGGAGAGACAATTTTGGACTCAAACCTACTGATTTACGTAGTCTCTTTCACTGAGACTGGTTCCCTGACCAGCCTTCCTTTTGCCGAGGAAGTCTCGCCCTGGTCAGAGGGCACTCCTCTGGTTCAGTGGGTACTGGACCGGGCTGGCCATCTGGGTCAGCGGACTTCTTGGCCTCTCGTTCCCTGAGCCGCCCAAACTCTTTTCCAGGGTGGCTGCTGGGAAATTTTACACACCTGGCAGTCTGACAGGAGGTGGTCAGCCCCAGACAATAAACTCAAGTGGTGTGTGGGTCAGCCTTGGCAAAGGCTTCCCCACAGACATCACAGTGTTGAAACCAGTGGGCCGGTTTTCTTTTGGGTTTCTCAGACATAATGCCAGCCTAACAAAAACTTGCCCTTTTGATGGCAGTGCCAGGCAAGACACCTTATCGGTTCCTAACCGTGTCACGGTATTTGAAAAACCTATTTTAAAAGCAAGGTTTTTTAGAACCAATAAGAACGGAAACCGCACTCTAAAAGCCCAACCAACACTGTAAAACATTAAATTAAGCAAACCGATTGGTTCAAAACCGAACCGATAATTGAATTTCCACAGACTTTAAATTTTCTACTTACGGTTTACCAGATAGAGCTTTAACGAAATGCGGTAAAATAAATACTTTTTGCGGTTCAAATGAACCGAAAATACTCAACTTGAACCGAGAAATAAACGATGTGAAGGAGCTGATCTCCGGGCGACTGTTCAGTGAAGCGGAGTAAAAAGAATCTGACAGTTTCATTTGAAACTGGCCAGATAAACTTTAGTATGCGCCCTCGCTGTGGAACTCAGACTCTCTGGAGTTAACTCTTTCCTCTCCGGGGCAGTTCAGCTGCAGTGGCTGACTGCATATAGTCATAATATAGCAAGACTTCATGGTGTTTGAATGGGTCATTATTGCAACCTGAACTTTATTTTGGCCAACTGGGGTCTTGACCAGTCACTAAACTGTGTTGTAATAGTCTTTAAAATATCTTCTGGATTGAAAAGGAATGCAGCAGCCCTAGCTAAATTGCCACATCTTACAATGCCTTGGTTATGCAGAGCAGGGGATCTACTGGAGGGATGATCTGGGCTTCCAGTTGGAAGTTCAAAGCTTGTCTCGCTCCAACTCCTGAGACACCCCTTCCACAATACAGAGCTCCATCTCTACAGACATCAAGGCCAGGGTAAATGAATGCCACCTGCTGAAATGTGGGGCGCTCACACTTGCTACACATAAATCTTGTGGCTCAAGCCCGAGTTCAGAATGTTTCCTCAGTTTTGTGACTTTGGCTGTTCGCTGATCAGACTCCAGACATTTTGGTTACCTGAGATTTGACTTTGGCTAGTCATATGTTTAATTTGTAATCTCTGTGGCTACAAATAAAACCTCAACCCATGAGAATTGTTTTCTTATCAAAAGGTTATGAACTGAATAAGTTATAGAGGATAAATGGGTACCTCCCTATCAGTAACAAGCATGTTCGCATTGAGAAGTTACCCTTGGTGACATTAAGAACTTAGAGAGAAGCTCAAGAGCTTCTGTCACCATGGACAGCCTCGAGATATGGCAACACGCTTGTTGCTGATGGAAAGGTATCCATTATCTTTATAGTATAGGATGCCACCCCAAACCAAGCAGAGACAAACAAATCAGGCCTCACACCTCCACAACCATATAGCTCCGTAACATGAAATGGAGAAAATGATTTGAAAGTTAACTTTTTTACTTACGATTCAACAGGAAACGGAAACAGTAGATGAGGAGTCACTGGAGTTTACTGAGCACATGGAATATTTTAAAAAAAAAACTTGAATTTAGTTAAATTTATTAGTGCACAGAATTAATGTACTTCCTGAAGCGGGTTTGGGGTCATGCCATACTCTCGCGGTCATGGAGCTTACTACATGAAACTTACTAGCACCAACTAGAGACTATGCAAATGATCTCAGAGAAGCGCGGCAACAGTTCTGTGTTGTTATGCTGCAGTAGCTACGTAGCTACTACAGCATAACAACACAGAATGACGTATCTGGTGCAGGTTAACAGAGTTTCGGAGAGATGGATTTTATACATTACAACATTCTATCGTACACTATATCCCTGTATTGCATCAGTCACACATTGGGTAAGGCCACCAGTTATCCAATCCCATTTTGGCTTAATCATAATGTGTTACTGTAGCAGACTAGGCATGTGACAGAGCAAGGAGTGCATTCTAACTGGATTTTTCTGTTTTAAAGGTATAGTGGCCGCTGGGACTGTGGGTGTGTTTATGAAATTCATGTGACTCTTCTGGCTACAGACAGGACAACAGTGTTAGCAAAATTTAAGGAGAAACCTCCAGAAATTCCTCAGTGGAATGATTCTGCACCTCACAAGGTACATGGTTTTACAGTTGTGGACCTAAATCTTCAAAGAAATCGTTCACATGCAAGCTGGCCCCACCTCAGTGTAAAGCAGGGCCTGATTAGAATTTTCTCAGGCAATAGCAATTTTTACTTACTGTGCCATCTGTTATTTAAAATTTTATCTGGTTGATCCTGTGCCCTCCCTGCTGGCATTTTAAAACTGAAAGCCCTTTGTGGTGTGCCCACAATCACCCGTGGCTGTCGCCAGAATGACATGCCGTGCTGGGAGCAGCAGGGGTGCATCCATAGGATCACTGTACTGCGGGAGCGCTTAATAGCTCGGGTTTGGAACCTGTATTTCTAGGGATGTGACTATGATGTTCTATCCACATGTTCTGGCAATGTCCTCTCCCTTTAAGGCTGGCTGGAAAGTCTTCAAGCTGGCTCCTCCACCCAGGTGGTAACTCCCTTGAAGTGCCCCATGACATCAGTTCTTCCTTTCTGCTTGGAAGAATAGGTTCCCTCTTTACCACTCTGCGTTTCTGTGGCAGTAAAATCTTTCAGATTTCTCACTTTGCGAAATTTGTTCTCAACTGGTATCTTATCTTCTCGCCACCCTCATGGACAATGTGAAGCTCGCTCCAGGGTTCGGTTTTGTGGTTGCATGCAGAAGATGTCACGGTTTGACCTGCATGCCTCATATGTTTACTGCCTTGGCACAAGCATGATGTCCAGGCATGCAGATATTGTTGCGCCTTTTGCGGCGACTTTGGAGGACCACTTAGCCGCTTGCTCCTTGGCAGACTGAGTGAACAGGATCTCCTGTTCACTCCAAGGAAAACTAGAAGAGTGGCTTCTGTGGCAGGTTGCGCCAAGCAATTGTGGCTATGGAAGAAGAAGTGGCCCGTGCTGCAGCCCATTCTTCCTCAGCTCTGGCCTTTCTGCCGCTGCATTTGAGGCAGCGTCATTTGGGCCCTTTCAGAACTTTGTCAATCTCTCCCTACTCGTGGGAGGGTCCTTCAAGCTCTAAAGACCTAAAAAGCCAAGGAGAAAAGACCAATGGTCTTGTCATCAGTCGTGGGATCAAGTGCTCTCAGCCTCCGGATTCCCACGTTTCATGGAGCTCTCGGCTTTGGGCGAAGCTTCTAACAGTCGCCAGCTCCACAGTTTACCCATTGGGCCAATTGGCCAAGGAAAGGGCTGCTTCTCAGCCAGTCGAGCAGCTCCTCTCATCAAAGTAGCTGGACAGCTCTATCTAGGACTCCGGTCCTCTTGGGTGTGGGGGCGAGGCAGGCTTCTGTTCCGTTGCTTTCCACTACAGAACTCCCAGACCAAGGGGTGGGTGGCGGTGCTAACCCTCCTGATCAGCCCCACAGGTTCCCCTGGCGTTGGTGAGGTCTCGCTTTGTCAGCCCAGACTCGGTCAGCACACGCTGTTTTGGCATTTGCACTCCAGGCGCTCAGGCAAGCGGTGTTGCCACTACTCTTCCTCCTCATCCTCCTCGAGCGAGGGAGGCACTGGCTGAACTACGTCAGCGTTATGAGAATTTATGTGGCAACAGCTCCTTTTACCTATGTGAAATCTCCTTGGCGCCTAACCGGTGATCATGGTGCCTCCGTCACCAGAGCTGCAGCAGCCCGCCCCATCAGGAGCCGGTCCAGTCGGTCGAGGCGTGGAACCTTCTGGCTTCCCGATGGAGCCACTGCCCCTGTGCTGAGGAATGGCATCCCAACCAAGGATGCTCGGCCTGCTAAGGGGCTTCCCCATCGGCTTAGGTTCACCCTTACCCCTGATTGCCCTCAGCGGGTAAGTAGTGACATGGGCAATAAGCTGCTTCTCCAAGGTGCTCAGAATCTCAAGGCTTCTCACTCCACTGTCATCTGGTGGACGTGAGTCAGCCAAGGATCTTTCCACAGAGCAGGGCCCTACTGCCTTTATGGGCCTGATTCAGCTTAGTTTTGAATCCACAGGCCTCCTACTGGAGCCCATTCAGAAAAGAGAGAGAGAGAGAGGATACCCCTTGAATGAGATTCTGGACCGGAGTTACTCCCCTGTTGAGGCCTTCCCATTTTAGGAGACTATTCTTGGTCCTGCACTGAACCTTTGGCAACACCTGACCTCTTGCCTGGCTCCTTCAGCCCAGATG
The DNA here is from genome assembly GCA_016271365.2 of Neoceratodus forsteri. Classification (NCBI taxonomy): domain Eukaryota; kingdom Metazoa; phylum Chordata; order Ceratodontiformes; family Ceratodontidae; genus Neoceratodus; species Neoceratodus forsteri. The sequence goes on from CM057450.1 coordinate 896,788,725, forward strand.
GCCCACAAGTGCACTGTCCCTAACGGTTCCCTCTCAGGATTTACTCTAACACCCTCAGTCAAGGGCTAGTGGCCAATTTCTGTGTTTCAGTGCACGGAAACATGGGGTATATGGACAAATCCAAAATGATATGCATTCTGGGGCCCTTTATGAATCATAGACTTCGCAAGGTTTTAAGATTTTTTATTTATTTTAGTCTTTTGGTAATCGGTAAGGCCCACTAGGCACAAGTGCCTGCTTTCAGGGGCAACCTGGGAGCACTGGGTGGTTATGTGATTTGCTCAGAGTCACATAGTATGCAAGGGAGGCTGTGCAAATCAAACCCAGGTCTGGTCTGCAGGATGTATCAAGCTCGTTACTCTAACCTCTAGGCTATACTGCCAGCCCAGTCAACCTTTATTGATCTCCCTGTGTTTCACTCCAATGCTGAGCTTGTTCACTGGGTTTTCTTCAATCTGTTAAAAACTGTATTTTTATTTTATTTGTCTTCTGTTTAAAAGGTTTCCTTTTTGAATTTTTAATTACAATATTTGCATATACACAGATCAATTCTAAGGTTCACTTCATCAACATTTTTCTATATTTATCTTGCTGTCAATAAGTATATTGTACTTGAATACTTTCTGTAATTAGATAAACATAAATCACCAGCCGGTAGTGGTGAGGGTTAAGGCACTGGACGCCTCACCTCTTACCACACTAGGCGACCAGGTTTGGAATGAGCCCAGGCTGCTGGGGGTCAGCAGGGGCGGGAGGATTGAGCATCTGGAGGACAGCTATCCCTTCCCAGGAGGATTAAGCGTTGCTCTGGGCGACCTCTGGCGGCAGTCGTGGTGGCCGTGGAACTTGTATCGCGATGCGTATGGCAGGGGTGGAGCGTGGCAGGCGGCTGGGCGTCATTGTCCGTCGAGCTCCAATAGAAGGAGGGAGGAGATGGGAGAACATAACATGTAAAAAACCTCCAATCCTGATGGGCGACAGCTCCCACAGTGCCGCCACCACCCCAGGACCAGGTCTCTGTTTCCGCCCTTCAGTCTCCTCAACCCAGCCAGATGCTCTGGAGTCTAGATAGAGCGCCAAGTAAGTGGATGGCGGCCCTGCCCCAGGAGCTCAGAGCTGGGGTGGAGGGACTGTGGAATGGGCTAGGCGGGGGGCAGTAATATATTTGAGGAGCAGGGCCATGGTGGGGTAGAGCAGCACAGTGAGTTGGGGCAGCCTGAGAGAGTTCAGGATTGGGGTCGAGAAACAGAGTTGGGAAAAAAAAAAGATAAACATAAATCATTTTCATGTTGCTGTCACTGAATTTGCAAAGAAAAAGGTTAATTTTAACTGCTGCCTATATGCTTGACCCCCACTTTACTTTGTAACAGCGTACTTTATCAAATACTTAGAGCTGCTTGTGGTGGAGCCTTACTGTTCTGTTTGTCTCCATAGCTGTGGAGATATAATTTACATTTTTTTGTTTTACTCTTTGAGGTATTTTTTCCTTGTAATCTCTTCATATCATGTTACTGCCGTTTTGTAGTAAATATTTGTGCTTGCTTCCACCGTGGCTCTTAAATTCATATATTTCTTAATCCAAGTTACTACGTAGTAAAACATGCTTGCTACTTCCTGCAGGTGCTGTTTCAGTAGGATCTCTCCCTGTTTTGTGCAGTCCTGCAGTCTGCCTATGTCATGATGTTGGAACATGGTGCAGAGTGCTGTCGAGCATGCGTGAAGGTGCTAGGCAATCGTGCACTATTGTGCTGATTAAGTGACCAGTTGCACAAAACAGACTTGTATTCCTTTAGCATACTTCAGTTCAGTGACAGCAACATGAGCGTGATCTGTGTTTATCTAATTACAGAAAGTATTCAAGTACAATGTACCTGTTGACAGCAAGATACATATAGAAAATGATGGACAACCTTAGAATTGGTATGTGTATGTGCAAATATTGTAATTAAAAATTCAAAACAGAAACCTTTTAAAGAAAACAGAGAAAAAAAAATTGGAGGGCTCTGCCTTTGGTTATATGGACAAGCAACCAGCCACTGCAACTTCCTGTGCTGTATAAGCAGTTCCCCTCAGCCTCCGTCTGAAGCACTTTTTCTTTGCCAGCTGGAGGCTCTGTCCATCTGTTCTCTGCAGCTGAAGGCTCTGTCTGTCTCCTTTGTTGCTGGCTGGGGTCCCCCTCCGGTTTGGACTCTGCTTGTTTCTCCTGGACTTCGTTTTCTCCTGGGTAAAGAAAAGGAACCACTATTTTGGTTGCCCTTCTCTGGACTACGTCAGTTTTGGTTAATGTTCTTGTGAAGGTGTGGCCTCCAGTACTGCATGCAGTACTCCAGATGGAGCCTAACCAGTGTCTTGTAAAGAGGGATTATTACCTCCCCTTCTGACTTGTGATACCCCTACTAATACACCCCAGCATCCCCCTAGTGTTACCTACTGCTTTAGAGGTCTGCTTGAATGATTTCAGGTCATTGGTGCTGATGATGCCCAAGTCTCTTTCTTCACTTTTGACTACCAGCAACTCCCTCCCAGCCTATAGGTGGCTTCAGGGTTTCTCTTCCCTATGTGCATGATCTTGCACTTCTTTGCGTTAAACCCCATTTGCCACTCTTACAACCATTGTGCTAGTGTATCCAGATCTTTTCTCATTCTGCCCACTCCATCTGGATCATCTACTCTGTTGCAGTTCTTGGTGTCATCTGCAAACAGACAAACCTTACCCTACAGTCCATCTGCAATGTCACTGATTAAGATATTGAAGAGGGCTGGCCCCAGGACTGATCCCTGAGGTACCCCACTTGTGACTTGCATCTCTTCTGACTGTATACCGTTTACCACCACTCTCTGTTTTCTGCCCGTCAACCAGTTTGCCACCCAGTTGACCAACTTCTGACCCACGCAGTCTAGCCAGCTTATAAATCAATCTTCTATGTGGAACAGTATTGAAAGATTTGCTGAAGTCAAGATAGGCGATATCAACTGCTCCCCTTGGTTCACCACTCTGGTTACCCAGTCAAAAAATCTATGAGATTAGTTTGACAGGACTTTCCTTTGTAAACCCATGCTGTCTTGGATCCTGTGCTTCTATGGATTCCAGGTGTTGCACTATCCTTTCCTTAAGGAGTGCCCCCATAATCTTGCCCACTACTGAGGTAAGACTGACTGGTCTGTAGTTCCCTGCCTCCTCCCTGTTACCTCTCTTGTGGAGCGGGATCATGAGCCCTTCTCCAGTCTTCTGGAACCTCTCCTATGCTCAGAGACTCACTAAACAGTTCTGATAATGGCTCTGCTAGTTCCACCCTTAGCTTCTTTAGTACCCTGGGATGTATGCCATCAGGTCTCATTGCCTTGTCCACCTGTGCTTATCAGCTCTTGTGGGACCCTTTCTTTGTGAAGGGACTAGTGCACACCTCCCTCCACCTTGTGTCCATGGTGCTGAGCTGTGGGCCCTGCCCTACCTTCTCTTCAGTAAATACTGAGCAGAAGTATCTATTCTACGATAGGTGCTTTTACATGGTCCTCCTCCTCACATGCCCCTTATCCCCTTTGATCTTAGTAATACCCCTCTGGACTTTACCTGCCTTCCTTGCTTTCCTTAGGGAATTTTGGTATGCCTCCTTATCTTCATCCTGCTGTGTTCCTTATATTTTCTGAAGGCCAGCCTTTTGGCTCTGGCCTTTTCTGCTACTGTTTTGAGAACCAAAGTGGTTTCCTTCTTCTTTTGCCCTTCCTTTTCTCTCTGACACAATGGGATGTTGCTTCAAGTATTGCATCCTAATGCTTGTCCACTTTGCCTGTACCCCTCACATGTATTTCTTTTTGCCAGGGCTAGCTTAACTATGTTGGCCATCTTATCAAAGTCAGCTCCTGTGAAGTCCCATATTTTTGCCTTGGAATGGGATGATTTAGTTCTAGTGGCCAAATTGAACCATACCATGTGATGGTCACTGGCCCCAGGTGACCGTCTACCTGGAGATCTGTGATCCTTTCCTGTTAGTCTGTACTAGATCTAGGATAGCCCTTTCTCTTGTGGGTTGTTGTACCAGTTGTTTGAGGCCCTCCTCCTGCAGGGAATCCACCATGGTTCTAGTTCTGGCAGATGTTCCTGCTGGTATTGACCAGTCTGTTTCTGGCATGTTGAAGTCTCCCATTATCAGAACCTCCCTTCAGCTGTCATATATTGTATATCTCTAACAGTAATGTGTCTTATGTCCTCCCCTGGTCTGGAGGCCTGTACACAACCCCAGTTCATATGGCTGTCCCATTTCCTGTTTCCAGGGTGACCACAGTTCTTCTGGCTCCTTATGTGTATTCTGAATTTCTGTAGTTTGATATTTTCATTGACATAAAGGCCACCCCCTTTGCAGCTCGGTTTCTTCTGAACAGTACATAGCCAGGTACTGAAGTCTCCCAAGTGTGGTTACTGGTAAACCATGTCTCACTAATGGCTACTATGTCCAGTTTAGCCTCTGTCATTATTGCCTGCAGGTCTAGGATCTTGTTTCCCAGACTGCGAGCATTTGTGTACATGATTTTCCATTGGCCAGATTTGGCGTGTTAGTTGTTGGGCGGTCTGGCGTTTCCCTGTGTGTTTATGGGAGCGGACCTTCTTCCTTACCTAGTGATGCAAATGAACTACAAACATGCTGAACTCCTGTTTGACCACTAGCTGAGGGTGGGAGGGTGTTCTTCCCATTTGATATGGGGGCTGCACCTCTCCCCATTGCTAGTTTAAATATTCTGCAAAGACATCAAACTTCTGCCCTAATGCACTGGCTCTCCTCCTTAGTTAGATGCAGTCCATCAAATTTAAAGAACTTTCGCTCCCCAGAACTGTCGCCAGTTCCTTACAAATCTGTGTCCTTTTCCTGGCACCAGCCCTCAAGCCACATGTTTAGCTCCCCATCTCCCTTCTCTGACCTTCCGTCCATCTGCTCCCCTCTCCCAGACTGGCAGGATCTCAGAGAAGGAGATGCCAGATGAAATGGATGATAGTTTGTCACCCAGCCTGGTCAGGTGTTCCTTGGTCTCCACAACTGACCAGCGGGCAAGATCGTTAGTCCCTATGTGTACCAGGACATCAATGTTTTCTCCTGCTTCCTGAACAATTCTAGCAATGCAGTCCAAGTCTCATCATGCTGATGTACCTGGGAGACATCAGACCATTACCCCTGGCTGGAGATAGGTATCAACTCCCTGAATCATGGAGTCTCCTATGATCAGAAGTTTTTGGATTTCCTTTTGCTTTTTTTGTTTTGGTTCCTGTTTTGGCAGAGTTTTGTTGTGCTAGCTCCTGTGCTACAGTGTCCTGCTCTGCAGTGTCCTCTGTCCCTTTGTTTGATTTGGAGATGGAAGCAAATACCTGTTGTAGTTTTAATATGGTTTGTGGAGGTGATATGTTGGAGAGCACCAAGTAATTGGGCTGGATTTGCCCCTCCTAACCACTTACCAACCTCCTGGACTAACTACCCTCTGTGGTTGAGGTGCTTCTTTTGATGTTAGGGAAATGGCGAGGCGGTTCTTACGTAGCAGTAGTAGTAGTAAATCTTTTTATTCATGTGAATAAGGAAACATTCAATTGAGCATAACTCATTTACAATGATGTCCCAGTATCAAAACAAACAAACATCAAACATCAGTTTCAAAGAACATAACATACAAAACTATATTAATTGCGGTATAAAAATATATAATATACAACAAGGAGCAACATATGTAAACAATCAAGATTAATAAATATCACATTGATTACAGTAGGATATACTACTAGCCCATCCAGGTATCATTTATTCAAATCAGAAAAATAAATTATCTGATTTACTTCCCTTAAATGCACAGGAATTTTATTTCACAGAGTCATCCCTCTTAAAGGTACCGATGATTTACCCACATTCAAATTACATCTAGGGGTTAAATAATGTATCCCTGAGCAGCCCTAAGATTATCTTTCATACTTCTAGGAGGAAATAACTGAGAGATCTAAATTGGGACCCCTTTTTCCAAATTTGAAACATAAATTTAAGGAGATGTAAATTCCTCGCACAGAAGTCTACTGTTATGGTAAGTTCTTACGTAACTGTACTTTCTAGAAGAAGTATATGTTGTGCGTCCACGGATGCACCCGACCTCCCGGCAGTGGCGCAAGGTATGCTTCCAGCAGGCAAGAACTGGCGTCACGGGGCAGTGCTAAGGAGTTACCACCGGGTGGGTGGGAGGACCCTGCTTGAAGACTTTCCGACAGCCTTAAAGGGAAAGGGCATTGCCAGAAAATGTGGATGAACAACATATACCAGTCCTAGAACTACTGTTACAGGTGAGTAACCTGTTTGTCTTGGTGCTATGCTAAGACCAGGTACAGACCGGCAGTCACCTGTCAGCCTATACCTTGTCTGGGATAGCTTCGAGACACATGGGCTCAAACTGGAGCTATTAAAGGCTTCGGTAGTACAGTAAACCTTTGGTCATGTCAGGGCTACTCCCTGCCGACACATCATTCTGGGGACAGTCGTGGTTGGTTGTTGGCAAGACATGAAGGGTTTTCAATTTTAAAATACTGACTAGGAGGCGCAGGATCAACCAGATGACATTTTAAATAACAGATGGCACAGTAAGTAAAAATTGCTACTGTTTGTGAAAATGCTGATCAGGCCCTGCTTCATACTGAGGTGGGGCCCGATTGTGCGTGGACATTTCCCTTAAAATTAGCAGTATGTGTTTTTCTTCAGGCTTGATAGATAAATGGCTGCCTCTTTCTCACTGGTGGTGGGGACCACTCTGGTTTGCTGATGGCCTGGATTCATGTCCTGAGCCCAGGATGTCAGGATTAGAGGCTGGCAGAGAGAGTGCAGATTGGACACTTTCCTCCCTGGAAGAGTCTGTGCTGTACCACTCTAAGCAGTATCTGACAGGGACTTAGCAGAGATGTTGCTGTCAGCGGGGTTGACCACATGCCCTCCCCCAACCTGGAACCTCACCATCGTGTTTCTACAGAGGGAGGTGGGGGAGTGACTTACGCCCCTCATAATGAGTTTATCAGAGCATAAAATACATTGTGTGGTATTTCTTAGTGCCTTCTTTATTCATCATGTTTCTTTTGTCTGTCTTTGTCAACATAAAATGAAAAATGAAATTTTTACCATACAATACAGGGGGCCAGTTCTCAAAGGGCTTGTAGACTGTTGCAAGGTATGTCAAACAGCCACCTTGTGTCAAAGCCAGGTGCACCAAATACTGTGTGCCATATTCTGAAAGAACAGCAGTCTTTGTGGAAAAGTCCCGCAAACTGGCACCAAAGAGGCCCACCACGTCAAACATATGATGCATGATGGGAGAATTCCACAAGTGGAGGCACCTACGTGCAGTGAGACTGCCTCCAGCTGAGCCACAGTGATGATGCGGGGGAATGACCCACGGTGAGTGACAAAGATGATATATGGGGCAGGAATGACCCAAGGAGGATAAAACTGAGGAGGAGGCACAAGCTGCATCAAAAGATGATGCAGTGGTGAAAACTGATGCAAGCTGTGGCACAAAAGCTGCATGGGGCAAGGCGTGACTCAAGCTGAGTCAAATCATATGGCAGATGAAATGACCACAACTGTGGCTTGTGCAGCCCCAAAATGCTTGACACTAGTCCTACAGGGACTATGGGCTTTATCACTGACCCTGTCTAGTATATACCCTCTCTATTCTGTGTGCCATTGTTGGTTAGGCCAGCTCCACCCTGGTCTAATGGATGTCTGCTATCATCAACATAGTGTCAGGGCTTCCACCTTTGAGAATCCCAGAAAAGGGACATCATGTCATTTTTGTGATGCAAGTCCCATTGCGACATGGTGCACCTAGCTTTTTGTTGCAAGTATGGCACAGACCACATTAGTACTAATGATCTCTGGTTTGAAGCATGGTGCATTATAGAATATGAATCTATGCAGACTTTGATGCAAGATGTAACTTGCTTCAAATGTTTTGTTGCAAGCACCATGCATCACCAGCCGTTTGAGAATCCAATGAAGAGATTCAATATTCTGCTGAATTCTGCTGGCAAATGTTCCCTCTTCCAACATACTGTATACACACACACACACACCTCCCCAAAGTCCTCGTGAGCCAGAGGCTCAGTTTCATCTCTGTCAAGGTAAACAGCAGGTATTTCTTTGCTAAGCAGCTAAAGATACGAGGATGTTTCATTGTCAGCAAAGAAACAGTTGTAATGAAAACTATGAACAATGCTTAACGTTTCTAATTTGTTTGTTTGTACGGAGAGTCAAGTGTGATGATAAGGAAACATTTGTTTCAGTAGTTTTATTATTTTATTTTATGGCCCAGTTGATGGTTTTAGTATGTGACAGTAGCAGCCATGTTTATGCGAAAGATCAGTTCTGGTTGTAGGGGGCTAATTGACTCATTATGTGATGTAGCTACTAACAAATCTGGTCAGGTTAGGACCAGATTGACCATGCACTATGCTGTTTTACCCAATTAAATTCTTTGCTTTTTAGTCCCATTGTATGAGCTGTACTTTCAGTTTCTGTAACACCGACCCCATGACAAGAATTTCATATTGGGTCCTAACTTGTATGCCCTGTGACATTATCACTTTCTGTAACTAGCATTTGTTGTGATGCCATATACAGTGCCAGGGGCTGTCAGTACAGCCTAGAGGTTAGAGGAATGAGGTGTGAGCGAGCTTGATACATCCAGCAGACCAGACCTTGAGTTTGATTCTCAACCCACTTGCATACTGTGTGACACTGAGCAAGTCACTTAACCGCCCAGTGCTCCTAGGTCGCTTCTGAAAACAGGCACCTTTGCCTAGTGGGCCTTACCTGGTTACCAAAACTAAAATAAATAAAATAAAATCTCAGCTTTGAGCTGTTGCCATGGAGATATAAGTTTAGAATGTTAAGTTCAAACTATGCTCTGTGGTCACACTTCCTCTGATGTTTCAACTGCAGATTTATTTCTCTGCCAAAAATATCAGCTGACCTGGAGTCCGTTCTAATTTTAGCAGCTAAGTCTAGTCAAAAGTATAACTTTTATGAAGTTTCATTATATTGTTTAGTAGTATGATACTCTGCATTAGGTTTTGTATTTTGTTTACTTGTAGTGTTTTCCCCAGGTCTAGATCATGTTCTCAAATGGAGAAACCTGTGCACCTCCTATGCCTCCTTTTTTGTTGCCAGAGCCTTGAACTTGTGGATTACAACCCTTGGCACTTCATTCCCTAGATTGGGAGGTGGCGGGCATGTTGCAGTTCCCCACTGGGAACATGCAAAAGTACAAGTTGACAACAGGAACAAGTGAAGCGAACAGTGAGGGGCAGGCAGGCAAAATGTGTATGGGGGATAAGAGGCGGCAAGTGTACATATGAGGATGAATACGGGGTGGGGTAAGAAGCAAATTAGAGAAAACAGGAGCAGGGGGCAGGGTGTAAAACATGGAAGGTCATGTTCACAAATGCCCGCAGTCTGGGAAATCAGGTTCCAGATTGGGAAGCTTTGATGATGGATGCAGACGTTGACATAGCAGCAATAACAGAGACATGGTCTTCTGATGATCACAGCTGGGGACGTCAGTGTACCAGGCTATACACTGTTCAGAAGGGACAGGGAAGGTGAAAAGGAAGGGGGGTAGCCCTGGATGTCAGAGAAGACATAAAGGCTACAGAAATACAGGGAAGGCAGGGGAGGCCGAGGCAATGTGGGTCAGCCTTGAACCAGGAAATGGCACAGCAATACATACAGGGGTGATCTACGGACTTCCAGCACAGAGGAGGAAGTGGACAAGGTACTAGTGGAGAAATTCACGACATGGCAGCTAAAGGTGAAATCCTGTTGATGGAGATTTCAATATTCGGACATGGATTGGACCACCCAGACAGCTGCTTCAGCCAGAAACATGGCCATTCTGGAATCCCTGCAAGGGTTGGACTCAGTCAGCTGGTGCATGAGCCAACCAGGGACAAATTAATTCTAGATCTGGTATGGACCAATGGGAACAGAGTCGAAGAATCCAGGTGGAAGGGCAGCGGGATCCAGCGACCATTGCATGGTATGGCGATCGCTGGATCCCAGCTGCCCTTCTAGACCTGGTAGGGACCAGTGGGAATAGACACAAAGGAATTCAGGTGAAAGGGCAGCTGGGATCCAGTGACCACCACATGGTATGGTTTGGACTTGAAGACAGGGACTCAATTAAGACACACAAGGACAAAAGTTAGATTTCAGGAGGTGGATTTCAGTGAAATGGGTAGATGTTTAAGAGCAGCCCTGGAGAAGGTAGAGGTAATGTAGTGGGTGGAGGAATAGTGAGGAGACTGAAAGGAGCCATTATGGAGGCAACTAACCAATGTATTAGGACAGTGGCCAAGGGAAAATAAGAAAAAAGCACTATGGCTCTCTAAAGAGGAGGAGACAAAGTAAGGGCTAAAAGAGTGAGTTTCAGGAAATGTAAGAGGACCAAAAGTGAGGAGGACAGGAGGTGTACCTTGAATGTCTAAGAGAAGCAGGGAAGGCTGTTAGGAAAACCAAGGCACAGACAGAGGAGGGTTTAGCATGGACTGTGAAAAGGGGACATGACATTCTATAGGTACATCAATGATAGAAGAAAAACCAGGGTGGGGATTGTGAGGCTCAAAGGGCAGAAGGAGAGTGTAAGGAGGGATCTCAACAAGGCAGATGTACTGAACAAATACTTCTGTTCAGTATTAACTGAGGAAGGAGAGGTCATGAACCATAGTTGGAAGCAGAGGCAATCCGGGGGAGGGAAGGAGTGGACAGTAGTCCATTCAGAGTGGAGAGAGTCCTGGAGGAACTCACAAAGCTGAAGATGGATAAAAACCATGGGGTCAAATGACATACACCTGTGGACATTAAGGGAGCTGTGGAGGAACTAGCAGTGCATCTGGCCACCCTGTTGAGTCACTCAACACAGGTGTGGTTCCAGAGGACTGGAGGAGGCACATGTAGTCCCACTGCACAAAAGTGGCAGTAGGGTGGAAGTGGGGAACTACAGGCCAGTCAGCCTCACCTCAGTGGTTGGGAAGATCATGGAACACTGCTGAAAGAAAGGCTAGTGGCACACCTGGAATCCATTGGTGACCAGGATCTGAGGCAGCATGGATTCACATCAGAAAGGTCTTGTCAAAGAAATCTGATAGATTTTTGATTGTGTGACTAGCGAAGTGAATCAGGGAGGAGCTGTAGACATTGCCTTCCTAGAGTTCAGCAAAGCCTTTGATACTGTCCCACACAGAAGGCTGGTTAACAAGATGAGTAGTCTGGGTATGGGGCATAAGGTGATACATTGGGTTAGAAACTGGTTGATGGACAGAAGGCAGAGGATGGTGGTTACATGGGCTCCAATCCGGGAGAGGAGGATGACCAGCGAGTGCCACAAGGATCAGTACTGGGACCAGTGCTGTTCAATGTCTTCATTAGTGACATTGCAGAGGGGCTGGAAGGAAAGTTCTGCCTATTTGCAGGTGACCCCAAGATCTGCAACAGGGTGCATACTCCAGAAGGGTGCAGAAAATGAAGAGGGACCTGAGAAGCTTCAGAGATGGTCAAGTGTGGCAACTGAAGTTCAGTGCAAAAAAGTGCAAGATAATGCACCTGGGTAGGGGAGCCCTAGGAGAGCTATATGATGGGGGTGGGGGTGGGTGGAGGTGCGGACTGTCACCAAAGAGGAAAGAGACCTGGAGTTGTTATATCTGATGACTTTAAGGTAGTAAAGCGGTGCAAAGGCTACAGGGAGGGTCATTGGCATGGTGGGGTGCACAGGCAGAGGTATTACTAGTAGGAGGTGGAGGTGATGATGCCATTGTATAAAACACTGGTAGAGCCTCAGCTGGAGTACCGTGCAGTACTGGAGACCACACATGCATAAGGACATAAACAAGGTGGAGGCTGTCCAGAGAATGGTGACAAAGATGGTGCATGGTTTGCACCACAAAACATATGAGGAGAGACTGAGACTAAGAGACCTCAAAATGTACTCACTGGAGGAGAGAGAGAAAAGGGTAACATGATAGAAACTTTTAAGTACCTCAGGGGCGTAAGCAAGGTGCAGGTGGGAGATGTTTCAGTGCAGAAATTAATACCAGAATGGGGGCATGATGTGAAATTGGAGGACGGTAGATTAAGAGATAACGTGAGAACGTTTTTCTACACAGATAGGGTGGTGAAGGCTTGAAATAGTCTGCCACAAGAGGTGATGGGGCAAGCACAGTGGAAGGGTTTAAACATGCCTGAGACAAGCACAAGGAACCTTGGGTAGGAGGAAGTGATGAAAGTCATTGACCACTTAGGGTGAGTGGGCGCATATATGTATAGGGCCTACAGGCAGACTGGATGGTCCTAAGCGGTCCTATCTGCCAACAATTTCTATGTTTCTATGTATCCATGGCCTCCACCTTCCTTGTGGATGCCACAGTGAAAAGCTTACATATCGACTCACTCCACCTATCTCATTGTTGGCTATGTGAGATGATAATCATTAGTGACCTGAAGTACTCGACACAATGCAAGAAAGCAGCAACAAGGTCAAACAAGATGCTGGGATGCATAGCTAGGAGCATCAGTAGTATGAGAGAGGAGGTTATACTGCCCTTGTACAGGTCAGTAATGGTAGTCACATCAAGCTTATGTAATTCAGTACTGGTGCCCGCTATCCAGTGGCTGAGGTTGAGGTGCTGAATGTCACACGAGGACTCGGGATCAGGAGTGGACTCAGGATGTCGAGGGTTGGTAGAGGAGAGGATTGAGCATCCGGAGGACTGCTTCCTCTCCTGAAGTGAGCTTTGGAGATTCCGTGCCTTGGCGGCTCCCAGTGGAGACCAGGAGCACTGCATCCACCAGGGATGTAGTAGAGGCGAGGCAGCGGCGGGCGTCTGCGGGAGGAGGCAGATCGCTCCCTCAGCCCGATGGCGTCATTGCGTCCGGCGCCTCAGGGGCAGCAACAAGGCAGAATACACATCTGCCAGGAGGATGATGGTCATACTGCAGGGGCAGCACACGTCCACCACCGGGTCCCAACCCGGCCAGACTCTCCTGGGTCCTCTCCTGCAAGGGGTCGGTTGGGAGGACTCTGTCTCCATCCTCGGCCAGGGGAGGGGGATTCAGGCTGGGCAGTAGTGCCATTCGGGTACATCTCGCCTGAGGGTGGCCCTGGTAGCTGGTTATGGGAGCAAAACAAAGTTGACAAAAAGTACTGGTGCCCCACCTCAAAAGGACATTAACCTGCTGGAGAAGGTATAGAGAGGGACTACAAAGATGATAGTGGGTCAACAGGGTAAGGCATACAAGAGAGGTTGAGAGCACTGAACATGTACTCCTGGAGGATAGAAGAGAGAGGACATGATTGGGACCTTCAAGTGCTTGAAAGGGATAAATAAGGTGGATAAAGAGGGTCTCTTTAAGCTGGTAGCAGCCATAACACAATGGGGCACAGTCTTAAGCTGGAGGGTGAGAGGTTTATGAGGGAGGTCAGGAAGCACTTCTTCCAGAGAGGTGGGCGGACACTTGGAATGCGCTCTTGGAAGAGGTGATCTCATTGAAGACTGATGGGCAGTTCAAGAGAGGTGGGATAGGCATGGGGAAGTTAAGGATCATGGGTAGGGAGGGAGGATCGGGAGGTGGGGGGCAGGGACAGTAGCTCAAAGCTGTGGCCCTGCAGTACAAGCAGACTAGATAGATCAAATGGCCTTCTCTGCGGCTTCTTTGTATGGGTGGCTTCAACATCAGGTAGCTGATCAAGCTATTTAACTTAGCCTTTGAGGGAGGCTTGTAGTTTTACTGTGGCCTGCCTGATATTTTGAAGGATATCCAGGATAAAAGAACCACCTTCCAGTGTCAAGGCAACACCAAAGACCACATCAATTCTGAAAGGTCAGGAGGTGGCCCTTTAGGAACTTCAGGAACCAGGAGTAAAGGATTCTGTTCCAGTTTCAAGAGCAATGGTAGCAGAGGGAGCCCGAGACCAGATATGCAATGACATGGTGGGAAGTGGGCACCACGGCTGTGGGTACGCAGGCTCATATCTGCCTCCCTTCCTTGGTGGAGGGTGCCCAATGTTTATTTATTTATTTTTTAATCATAGAACAATTTTTATTGCAGTTTTGAAAAATGAATATAAACAGCTCATACAGCAAGTATGAAGTACGAACACATCAGCCATACTACTCATAGACAGTCTTTAAGGAGAACAGACACAGTGTTGCCTAACCTAAAATAAACACATTGTACCTGAGCACATTATCACCAGAAATCAAACCAGCTAAAAGGAGAAGAGACCTAACTTGAATGTCAGATTGCACCTTCGTAATAGCAACAGAGATAATCGACCATAACAGATCAAGCCTCAAAAGGGGGGTCCCAGGAGGCGGTAGAATTTTACAGAGAGAAGATTGGAGGTATGCCTCCCATTTCCAGAAGTACTGAGGAAGCTGGTCATGATCAGTATAGGAGAGACGCCCATGGTTGCCAGCCGAGCTACAAAGCCGCATGCCAGACTGACAATGCAGGAGGGTCGATGTCTCCAATGTATGAGAAGCAGACGCTTAGCCTCTAATAAGGCTAGCAGTAGCCAGTCTCTGTGGGCCTTAGAGAGGAAGGTTAGAGAAGAGGTGTCCCCAAGGATAAGTCTGGGGTCTGTGAGAGTAAGTGGTCGACCTAACACCCTAGAGCAATCTTTTGCAATTGAGGTCCAAAAAGGGACAAGCTGGGGACACTGCCATAAGATATGCAGGAGATGGGCTGGAGAATGATTGCATCTACAGCATTTTTAGTGGGATAGAGACCCATCGAATGGAGTGCAGCTGGTGTCCTATACCATCTAAGCACAATCTTCAGCTGGAGGAAATGACTTTTGCATCCCTATACACTAAGTGCATTGCCTTGAGGTAACGGGACCATGCCTCTGGGATCTCTAAGTTCAAATCCAACATCCACTTAGCTCAACAGGAGTTTGTGAAATCGGGTTGTGAATCCCAAGTGCTATAGAAATGTCCAGCAATCCCCCGAGCAGAAGAAGATTTATGCAGTAGCTCTAGCCATTGCCATTAAGGGTCTAAACTAACTCGCGCCTGAAAAGAACAAATTGCAACTGCAAATACTTCCAGAAATCTTGAGCAGGAGATTGTACTTCCTCTAACCTGCTCGAACAACATAAGTTCTGCTGTGTTGGGCATATAGAGATCTTGCACTTGAAGAATACCTTTGAAGCCCAAGAGGGCCAGCACAGGGGCTTCTCTCCTACAGTAAGGAGACTGTTGTTCCACAGGGGTGCATAATGGATGGAGGGGCCCACCTCTGTCGAGGAGTATTGAGAGGACATAAGTTTACACCAAGCATGTTTGGTTTCATGTATAATCGGTGTCCAATTAGTGGAAGGTTTAGCGTCTCCAGCCAATATGGATCAAGTGGATACATTCCCACAATGGCAGCCTCTAGTTCGACCCATACCGAGAGAGCAGATTGAGGGGAGGAACCAGTTAGTAGCTTAGTGGCTACATAAGCCATATGGTAACCTTGAAACCATAGTAAACCAAGCCCAACACGTGTCCAGTGAGCCTGCAACTTGCTGCGGCTCCATCTGGGTGGCCTGCATTCCTGCAGTAGTATGAAATGAGCTTTTCAATGGATCCGAACAGTCTAGGTGACAGTCTCAAAGGGAGATTGTTGCGCAAATAGGCCACTTTTGGGAGAAATAGCATAAGGATTGCGCAACTTTCCCAGGCAGCGAAAGTCGCAACTTGCATCACCTCTCAACCTCCACTGAGAGTTGGGCTAGAACCAGGAGAAGTTAGCTGTTTCCATCTCAGACCACTTATGCAGGATCTTGATCCCAAGATATGTAAACCCCTTGAGGCCCAAGTCAATCCAGTACCTTGGAGACATGTCTCCCACGTGCTGCATTAAAGGGGCCAAAATTGTTTTCTTACGGTCGATATGAAATCCAGAAAGGCCAGCAAAGTCTAGCAGAATCACAAGGACTGCTGGCAGAGACCGTTATGGATGGGAAAGGGTAAGCAATAAATCGTCAGCATAAGCAGCTACCAGATATTGCTTGCCCAACACTTCGATCCCAGTGACATCCTCAGTAGCCAAGAATTTCCTCACCAATGGGTCTAACGCTACTAGAAATAGCAGGGGAGAGAGGAGGCCTCTGGCAGGTGCCTCTGTAAAGGGTGAATGACGGGAAATGTCCACGTTGGTCAGGATCCTGGCCATAGGGGAACTATACAGTGTGACCACCCACTGTCTAAAATAAGGACCAGATCCGTAAAGGCGGAGTACCTCATGCAAATAGCCCCACTGAACCATTCAAGGCTTTTGAAAAATTTACAGCAAGTGTAGCCATTGGGGTACTGGCATGAGACACAGTCCACTTAAGATTAAGGAGCAGTCTAGTGTTGTCTACCCCAGATTTGCCCACATGAAGCCAGCTTGGGCTGGGTGAATAATAGAGGGTAGCCCATTGAGCATCATAGTGGCTAAAACCCGAGCAACAATTTTAGTGTTAACAGAGAGAAGGAAATGGGACAAAATTTGCACAATCCAGTGGGCCATCTGATTCTTTGGTAACAGGGTAATTAAAGCTTACTATAATGTCAGTGGAAGGGTGCCCTTAAAATGTGCTTCTTATAGGCCAGGAGTAACGGCTGAGTTATAACCATCATTCCATCAAGTCCTGGAGCAATTACCCTTGGCCATTTATGAGAGAGCTGGAAGCAATTCTTTTTCCAAAATTGGGGCATCCAACAAGCTAACTTGTTCAGAGTCAGACTCGATATTGAACCTTAAGGGCAAAATTGCCTCAGATTCTGGGCTACCTGCGTAGGGTCAGGCAGGACTGCTAAAACCATTGCATGGTGCTATTCACTCCCTTAGGATCAGAAACAGTTTGGCCCGACAGAGTACTTAGGGCATGAATATGAGTGGCAGCTTGTTGCTTCCTTAACTGGTAGGCTAGCAACCTGACCCTTTATCCCTCCTCCCAGTAAGAATGTTTGGAATGTAAGAGGAGCCACTCCACCCGTTGTTGCAAAATGGAGTTAATCTGGTATTTTACACCAACTATACGGCGGATCAGGGATTGGTCTCTAGCAGCTACGGTGATGCTTTAAAGCAGGACTCAAGCCCCACCAGCTCAGATTGCAACTAGTCCAAGACTTCCTCGTGCCCTGTTTTGGCCGCAGAGAAGGAGATGATGCGCCCAAAGAACCACCTTAAAAGCCTCCCAGACCATACCGATGATACCCCACATTGGAATTAAGCGAAAAATAATCCTTCGCTGCCTATATCATCGATTTGGCTAAATAGTGGGTCTCGTAATAATAGTGGGTTACAGCACCAATGAGTCCTAGACTCCTTTTGAGTGGGAGGAATGTAGGTTACCATAATGGGGCATGGTCCGAAATTAGTATATTACCTATCCTCAAGTTGGACAGACCGCTAGACACAGTTGCATTACTGAGCCAGTAGTGTATCCGACTGTGAGTGGCGTGTACTGGGAAAAGAAAGTGTAATCGTGCCGGTCGGATTTCCAAGCCTCCACACGCCAACCAGGCCCCACTCTTCCATCATCTCCTGTAACGCAAGCGAACTTTGGTGAGCCTGGGGGTCGGTTTGATTTTATCCAAGAATATGTCATAAACAGGGTTGAAATGTCCTCCGATCACAATGGGAATTTGTGTTTGGGAGACTGCTAATGTAGCGATCGCCTGGGAGAGACCTGGAAAAAATCTACACTATCTGTATGAGGGGCATAAATATTAGCTAGGATTAATCCACCCCTGGAAGGAAAAGGTGACCACCCACCTTCTGGATACATCAGTTCGAACCTCCTCCTCTACCCACAAGCATGAACGTCGGAGAAAATGGCAGTGCCCCTCTGCTTAGTAGAGGCCGAACTTGCAATCACTTTACCCACCCCTGATTTCCTAAGCCACTGCACTGTCATTAGTCAAATGGGACTCTTGCAGCAGTGCTACGTCCGTTCGGATGGGCGCAGGTGTTGCAGCACCTTAGTACATTTAATGGGTGGTTGGCATTCCATGAGACCAGGCAGACACTCTGCACACACTGTGGGACCATGGCCACCATCCCTAAAAGAGGAAATAAGGTACTTACCCACCAGATGTGCAGTCCCAACAGGAAGTAGAGTACCTGCATAGGAGAAGGGTTGAAGAGACCGAAGCAGTGGAAGGGAGTGATAACTGGTCTTACAGAAGGTGCAATCAATAAACTGTTGTACAGAATACGCTGGAATAAGAAGCCAGTTATAACGCACAGGCAACCACGTCAGGCTATAATAAAAGAGAATAAATGTTAATAACAATGTAACTAGATACTTAGTAACTGTAGTAACAGATGACTAACAATTATATAACAAGATTACAACAGACAGCGTAAACACGCTAAAGGGTGGAGAAGCGTGCTGCAAAGAGGTCTCCAGAAATCAGGCGGAGTCCTCTGCTATGTACACTCAGGCACCCACGTGGTATTAGTAAGGTATCAACCACACAAGACCGACTCCCCATTGGCTGATAAACCAGCCCGAGTCTGGCTCCTGGTCCCAGGAAGGGGAAAGAAATGCGGGGAGAGCACCCCAACTGACAGTTCATCGGCTACTCAGATAAAGGTGTAAGGTGATCTGAGAAACAAGCTTGCCGCCCACCAGGTATGCTCACAGGGCGTAGGGACAGACCCACAGGGTAGAGATGGGGAAGAGAAAGGGGGTGAGGGAAAGGAGAAGTGTCTGTCACCCCTCTGGTAGTTAACCAGAGATCAACAAATAATAATACCTAGTTGGATAACAATACTAAACGCACTGTGGCAGAGGACAGCATCTACAAATCCAGACCCATTGAATCAGTGTCCATAATGCAGCACTGAAGGCAGTTCATATAGAAGAAAGAACTGCAGCATAAGAAAGGGTCCGGGTTTGAGAGGAGCCGACAAAATCACAGCCTCCACAAGGATTCCTCCGGTATATTCGCCCACTCAGCAACAGGACCAGTGTCCATTGATTCTGGGAAACATCAGTCTGGAGATCTCTGTCTTCATCCGATGGGGAGTTTTCCCGAGAGATTTTAGCAGGTGGGGCGTAAACTGCTGTATGGGTGATAGTCTCTGGCCACTCCTTGGCGCAGTCTATGGCGTTGCACAGAACTGGAAGGGCGAGGTGGTGGAACTGGGCTGGCAGGCAGTAAACTAGATTCTGCAGCAACAGACAATAAAGGCCACAGGGAGGCGGATTTATCGAGACTGGGGAACACGAATCAGTGTGACCAGTCCATCTGGAAATAAGCTCTCCAGGGACAGCAGCTCTGCTTTCTGGTTCCCTCTAGAAAAGTTACTCTTGCAGGCTTCCACAGCTTATTGGGAGTTGTAGTAGGAGGGTCAGGGAAGGCCAAAATTTACTGACCCATCTCGGTTTCTCCAGGATGCCAGGCCACAATATCTCTACCCTCCTTAGACACCTGCAACTGGGTAAGATTTTTAAATCTATAGCTGAAAATTGTGATGATGATTTGAGTGTGCACTTGCCCTGGATTTACGGAGCCTCTGAGTGCCGTCCCCGAAACCCGTCTGGCAGGCGCAGTGTGGGATCTCCTTTTCCTGCACCCCCTAGATGCCGGTGTGCAGTGAGGGCCAATGAGCCAGGAGCGCACTGGGGCGTGCCTCCCACTCCAGCCCTCTGCTGGCGTCTGACACTCACTCCTGCTTCTCCCTATATTGCACCTTCCAGCCAAGCTCGCCTAGGTGGTGGTCATCGCTGGGCTTGAGGTCCCCTCCCCAGAGAAGGAGAGCAGCCATTGAGAGCTCCATCCTTCTCCATCCCTGCTGACCCCCGACAACCCATCCTCGCTCCCCGAACACGGGTCACCGCATGGAGCGAGGTAAGGCGTCCAGCTCCTCAGCACCACCAGGCCAGCATTGCAGAAACTTTTAATGGGAGAAAAGCTTTTGGCACATGACTGCCTCGTGGCTAAAGTCTCTATAGAAAGAAATCCTTGCCCCTGCCAACGAATCTCACCAAGGTCCCTCAGACTCTGAGAATTTTCTCTTTAGTTGAATACCACAGGAAGTATGGGATTATTGGTCTCGGGTCTGCCCAGATCCTTCCGCTTCAGTGCCAACCAGTGGGCTCTCTTCACCTCTATAGGCCCTTGTCACCTGTCACCCAGCATAAAGGTATTAACTCATTGAGAAACTTCTCCATATTTTGTGCTTTCAGACCTTCGGGATGCCAATAATATGAAGGTTGTTCCGGCATTGCCGATTTTCCTGATTTTCAGCTCTGTCCCATAATGTAGCCAAACAAGCTTCATGAGTCTGGAGTTTTGCCACAGGGCCTTGTGCTGCTCCTCCTCCAAGGTGTCCACTCTTTGCTCAGACACATTCATATGATCTTTTAAATCCTTAACGTCAGCAACAGTGCAGGTCAGGGCAGTGTTAATGCTATCCACCTGTGTTAAAAGCGTTTCCAGCATCCGCATTATATATTGTAAAGAATCATACGGAGGCTGACTGTGAGAGGACTCCCTCGGTGGATGGCGGCAAAGATATTAGCAAAGCTGAGTGAGCCATACTGTAAGAAAAGCGGCTTACTGTAGTTGCCATACAATGCACCGCAGCCCTAAACTCGTTATAAGTAGTTCGGCTCGATCTCACAGTGCCATGGTCTAAAATCAAGCGGTAGGCCTATTGGTCTGACTCATGAATAAACCAGCGCTTAGAGCATACAGGAATGACATGAATTCACCAAAAGTCACACCAGATGGTTGGGGGACAAATCACCTCACTAACAAAAACTTTTTAGAGGGACAGTTCTCTGGAATCGAGATGGCAGACCAGGACTTTCAGCCAAGGGAAGAGCACAAGGATTAAGCTGCCGTGACTGTTGGTGGACAGACCATGCCCCACGCTGCACAATTTTTAAATAAAGCGGGCCCATGTAACTTCTGATGCTCGTATTTTGGGAATTCTAGCCCTAGGTTATGCAACAGAGTTTCCATCTTTATCCTCAAGGTGCATTTTCTGCTGTCCCTGGTTCCAGAGGATCCCATGAAGAGACAAGTGATGTTGCAGACTCTGGAATACCTCCCACTGGGGCAGTAGCTCCTTTGTTCCCCAGTGAGCATGGCCAGGATTCCTCACGATCTGTTTTGTAGCTTGTAGGAAGTCGTGGGGATCTTACTCGAGAAGCAGCTCTTGCAGCAGGTTACACCATTAGGACTGAAAGCTGGCAGGCACAAGACCCCACGGAAAAATTCTAGCTAGCAGTATCCTGTGGTGGACCACCCCCGACGTCGGCATTACATAAAGGGGCAGTCCCCACCATCCCAGTTCTTTTCCACCGTTGACTCGCCAGCATCGGCCTCACGGATGCCTGAACAGACAAGCGCCGTGTGAAATCTTTAAAATCTTTTTCAACAATTATTCCATGTCTACTTCTCCTACTCCTTCTCCCAAAGGACACCTTCCAAGTGTGCCTGCAGCAAGCAGATCCCTTGCCGATCACCACTCGGCCTGCGTGAGTGTCTGGGCCTGGAGTACGATATCCAGGCCTGTTCAATCTGCCAGCAATTTAATAGCAGGACCGGATCCCCGCCAAAAGGCTCTTCAAGGGTTTCTTCTTGAGGAAAACTTAAAAGATGGAAAAGAGACCTTCCTCCAAGGGAATCTTCCCATAAGTCTGGGAAACACTGAGACAAGCATCGGGACTCGGGTAGGTCAAGATCCCCGAGCCGGGCCTCAGAGTCTAGGGCCAGCTCCAGCTCCACGCGGTCCGATTGATTGCCTTCCCAGGCTTGCTTCCAGCTACCTGCCATTAAGGTAAGGTGTTCAGGGGCTCCTCAGCCTCTCTGCACCCACTCAAGACTTCTTGGGCGCCCGACTCGCCATCCAGCCGGAATCCTCAGACCGGCATAAGACTAAGTCGTCCTCCAAATCTAGTGGGGTGTCAGACAAATGCCGGGATACCTACCTCAGGTGCTTCTCCCAACCTCCAAAGGCCCGTAAAGGAAGACCACGGAGCTCACATCCCATAAGCGGGCGTCTGAGTCGAAGAAGGCATCCGACCGGCAGCGACCAAATGGACTACAGAACCAATGCCCGCACCACCGGCGCTGGTTGACACGGACATCAGGGATCTTCAGGAGAAGAGGCCACCGCTCCGCCTGACTACCAGACAGGCGACACAGAGACGCCCGGCTTGCCCAGGGAACCGTCGCGGATCCGTGGTTCCCAAGACCTGATGCCCAACCCCCAGCAACAGGCCCACACCAACGCCAGGCCCATAGTTGGGCATGAATCTGCAGGAGGTAAAGACCTGTTCACCTTTTGGTGGGTGACCATTAAAAGGATGTGGTTCCCTACCAAGCCTCTTCCATCCACCTCCTCCTCAAAGGCGCTGAAGGTTTAAGACCCCCGACCCCTAAGGAGCCAACTCCGTCTCCCAGGGGCAGGTCCAGAGAGCGAAAGATGTCCATCATAGTCTCCTCAGGGTCTTCTAGCCCTAAATGACCCAGAAGTAGATGACCCTCTCCGGGGATGACTCCAGGTCGGATCGTCCGATCGTCCAGTCTCCATCCCCCTTTGGTCCCCATCACCAGACCACAAGGCCTTCCCAGGTCACCACGGATGATCCCTCATTCTCAGAAATCATGAGGCACATGCAGCAGAACATGGGTGGGAGACAGAGGACTTAGACCCTGAGAGACAACGCTTGCGTTATCTCAGACAAAAGGACCGAAGCCTGTGGTGGTCCCACCTTTGGTGGGCGCCTTACAGAGCGTCACCAAGGCTGCTTGGAAATGTCCTTATCTGACCGCCTCTACAGGGCTCCGTTGGAAGACCTGTATTTGGCACAACAACCCCTGGCCAATTTCCTGGTCATTACAGCATCTCATGATCAGTCTCAGTGGCCTCAACACCTGAGTACCCAGCATCCGGACCAGGATACTAAGCAATTAGAGTCAATGGGGAGATGCATGTCCACAGCTACTACATGCTCTATAAGGTCTTTGAACTACCTCACGCACATGGTGCAGTTTCAATACTCCTTTGGAACAGGGTCAAGACCTTATGAAGGATTTCCGGATGGCAACAAGAAGGATGAATTGCTCAACCTCCTTTGGACTGGGTTAGGCGTAGGAACCCAGGTTCTCTGAGCCACTTACGATTCAGCGGACTCGGCAGCCAGGGAGCAGCCACAGGCGTTTGTCTCCAGAGACACTTTTGGCTGAGAGAGCTCGGCTTACCCCAGACATCCAGAAGAACATTCTGGATGTCACTACAATGGAGCTGTCTTGTTGGTGAGGAATCGGAAGGGTCATCACCAGGCTACAGGGACGCCGGGGAGGCAGTACAGACTGTACAGGCCATGAACAGGCTCAAATCTGGTTCCTTTCTTAGGAACCAGAACCGTTCATGCCAGCAACAACAGCAACAGCCACATTCCGGCCAGCATCCCAGGGCAACTTTGGTCGTAAAGGTCAAGCCAGGTTCCCGCAGGCCAGGGCCCCAAACACCTAAAGCCGCCCAGCCCACAGGGTCCAGTTTCCACCACAGCATAACTCCTTCCGCCCCCCACCCTTCCTCTGGATCAAAGAGTCGAGAAGGTCGGGGTTGCATCTCTCATCACCTTTTGGGATGGCAGAGGATAACCTCCGACTGGTGGGTGTTACAGTTGGAAAGTCGAGGACACTATCCAGGTTCCTTGACCACCCACCATCCAGACCTCCCTGCTCTCCCACTGTTCAGGTCAGCATGCCCTGCTCATCCAGCAGGAGATCTTGGCTCTCCTGGCCAAGGAGGCTATAGAGTATGTGCCATTGAACCAGAGAGGAAAAGGTTATTATTCCTCTTCTTCCTGATTCCAAAGAAAACATAGGATTTGCGCCTGATTTTAGATCTCAGTGACCTCAACACCTTTGTATCATACAAGCATTTTCGCATGGTGACCCTTCGGTCTCATTCCCATGCTCAAAGAGGCGCATGGCTGGCATCACTGGACATGCAGGCGGCTTATCTACATCTCCCGATTGCTCGGCGCATCAAAAGTTCCTGCGTTTTGGGTTTCTGGGATGCCACTACCAGTTCGAACTCTCTCCTTGGATTGTCTTGGCACCTCTGGTGTTCACAAAGTGTATAGTAGTCATGGCAGCAGCTTTCAGGAGACTGGGCCACTCGTGTTTCCATACCTAGGCGACTGGTTCCTCATGGCACCCTCACGGGATGTCCTGATGTTCCTGATCCAGGATACCTGTTCCTTCTTCCAGTCGTTGGGCATCACCATCAACTAGGAGAAATCGCACCTTGTTCTGTCTCAGAACTTGCAGTTTATAGGGGCAATTCTGGACACCACTCAGGAGAGGGCATTCCTTCCTCAGGACAGTGCGGAACACATTAGATCCCTCATAAGGGACATAATGGAAAAGCAGTACCAGCCAGGACTGTTCTTTGCTCTGCTCGACATAAGCGACTGCCATTGCAACGGTTCCCCTAGCTCCACTCCATATGCAGGTTACCCAATGGATGTTACGGTCCCAATGGGACCAGAAGCAAGATCATCTGCAGCATCCAGTCCGGATCACAAATGCCGTCATCCGAGACTGGTGGCTCGTCCCAGACCATCTATCGATGGGAGTCCCCTTCATTCGCCACCTCCTTCAGTAACTTTTTCCATGGGCCTCGGGGTCCGGATGGGAAACTCACCTCAATGGGGTCAGGACTCGAGGCTCCTAGTGTCGTCTCTAGAGTCTCACCTTCACATAAACATTCCAGAGATGAGAGCCATTCTGTACACCCTACAGGCCTTCCAGTCGGAGATTCCACGGGTACTCTCCTGGTACAAATGGACAATACTCGTGATGTACTATCTCAACAAGCAAGAGGCACTCATTCCTACCCCTGTGCAAGGAGGCCCAGAGGGTTTGGAATTAAGTAATACAACACGGCACATAAATCATTGTAGTACATGTTCCCGGAGTGGACAACACCATGCGGCGGTCTAAGTCAGTCACAGGCCAGAGCCACGAATGGGAACTGCTTCAGGAAGTCGCAGAGGACCTATTTCGCAGATGGGGACACCAGAATTAGACCTCTTTCGTCCCCATCCAATGCAAAACTGCTCAATTTCTGTTCACTAGATCCAGGGCCTGGTGTTTTCTGGTGAGACGTGTTGGCCCTTTCCTGGATGGGCAGATTCCTCTCGCTTTCGCGCCTTCCCTTTGATCCAGAGGGTTCTACTGAAGCTCCAATAAGAACAAGCATCTCTCATTATGATAGTGCCCTTTAGGCCTAGGCAAATTTGGTTCCTCTCTTGCATCAACTGGCCCAGGAACCTCCAGTGGCTCTGCCATTCAGCTGTCACCTTCTGTCCCATGAGAGGCTCCTTGGTCCATTCGGACCTTGGTCGCTGAACCTGCATGCCTGGCTCCTAAGGACATAGTAGTCCTGAGATCTGGGGTCTCTTAGGAACTTGCAGATGTTTGGTGGCGGCCAGAAAACCCTCTACTCGTGCCACCTGCCATGAAGTGGCGTAGATTTTACATCTGGGCTCAAGCTTGTGGATTGACCCCATTGGATTGTCGGAGAGGTCAGTTTTAGATTACCTCCTATCCATTTCTGAGGCAGGACTTGCCTACTCCTCCATTAAGGTACACCTATGCGCCATTTTGGCATACCATTCACCAATAGGTCACAGGTCTCTAGCTCAACTAGAGGCTTCCGCCTTCTTGTACAGCATCCTGCATTTGAGACCTCCCATCAAAGACCAGATTCCACCTTGGGATCTTCCTTTGTTCTAGAGCAACACACTGCCTCCTTTTGAGCCAACCGTGGATTGAGCTCGTCTCCTCACCTGGAAGGCGTACTTTTTAGTTGCCGTTACTTCCACCAGAAGAATTTTCTGAGCTTCATGCACTGATGTGCAAAGATACCTATTTGGTTTTCACAAGGACAGAGTGTCCTTAACAAATTCAAGTTCCTTCCCAAAGTGGTCTCGGCTGTCACACTCAACCAGGACATAGACCTTCTGGTGTATTACCCCAATCACTCTAACAGGAAGCCCTGTTACACACCTGGATGTGCATAGGAGCCTCAGGTACTATCTGACCAGAACCAGAGCCCATTGCAGGTTGGATCAGCTCTTTGTTTCCGTCACACACAGGATTCAAGGTGCACCTGTATCCTAAGCAGTAGCTTTCCAGATGGCTAGTGAAATATATCTCGTTCTGTTACCAGAAGTGCAACAAACCTTTACGGGACGGTAAAAGGTCATTCTGCGAGGGTGGCTACCTCCTTCACTGTGCTCAAGAACATCTCCACATCAGCCATCTGTGCAGCAGCAACCTGGAGCACTGTGCACACCTTCATCAGGGACTACAGTTTGGATATTGCCTCTAAGCGCAGAGCAGGTTTCAGCTTGCGGTCCTTCAGAGATTTTTGTCCTAAAATCTGACCAACATCTCTCCTATCCTCCTCCCAGTAAGGAAATAGTTCCCTAACTGCGGAATCAGTCCTAATGGTGTAACCTGCTTTTCTCAAGTAAGATAGTACAGTTATGTAATAACTTACCATAACAGTAGATCTTGAGAACAGCTCTTGCAGCAGGTAGTTTCCCTCCACCTTCCCTGTGAGGCTGGAGTCTTCTGACCTAGTTTCTAGGCTACAGGCGTCTTTGGCGCTGTTCTACTAAAACCTTCCTTTGGCCAGCCCAGTGGCTGAGAGGCTGGGCGCCACACCTCACGTTCGCCAGCGGCCGAACCGGGGCCGGGGTCGGCAGGGAGGGGTAGGATCGATCATCCGGAGGACAGCTCTCCTCTCCCTGGGGTGGGATCCAGAGGCATCCCGGCGCCAGTGGTGACCTCGGTGGAAGCGGAGGCATTGCTGCTGCAGGGGAGCTGGCCAGAGGGGCCGAAGCGCAGCTGGCGTCACGGTAGCCCTGTGTTGGCGTCATTGCGGCTGCGTGCATAGGGGCAAGAAAGAAGGAAAAATTCCTCGGTGCGCTGCTTGATGGGCGACTCGCGGCCTACTCGGCTTCAGTCTTGGATGCTCCCTTGATTGAGACCCCGGATCCCATGGTGGTGGTTGCGTACCTGCGAGGTGGATCACTGTGCAAGACCGAGGAAGGGGTAAGAGCTTGGGTGTGGGGAGAGTAAAGGCTAAGAGGTCTGGCTGGACTGGGGTGAACCATAGGTAACCCCAGCTGCGGAGGAACTATAAATAAATAAATAAAAACCTTCCTTTGGAAGTGGATCCTTGGTCTCCCTTCAGATGTCACCTTTGGGCTGGGAGTCTCTGGCAGGAGAACTGGGGATGATGGGGACTGCCCCTTTTATGTGATGCCTGATGTCAGGGAGGGGGCCGAAGCGTCGGTGATCTCCCACTGGATACTGCCTAGCCTAAATTTTCCGTGGTCCTGGCGCCTGCGGCTTCAGTCCTAATGGTGTAACCTGCTGCAAGAGCTGTTCTCGAAGATCTACTGTTACGCTAAGTTCTTACGTAACTGTACTTTCAAGCCTACCCTGGATTTAAACTCAAACAAATTGGTCTGCCACACAAGATTTAAGTGGAATCCTGCTTTCTATCATCCGAGTTGTCCAGGCGGGGTTATCTAGCTTCCTTGGATCTGGAGGATGTGTATCTCTCATCCCCAACCGACTGTCTCATCAGAATTTCTTTAGGTTCACAGTCCTGGGACAGCATTTCCAGTACAGGCTGCCCCAGGTTTTCTCGAAGATGCTTATAGTCCTGGTGGTTCATCTCGGGAGAGTCATCATGGCTGTCACTTATTGGATTATCTACTAATTCAAGCACATTCTGTGCCATTGACTAGGAAGTTAGTGATCTGGACTCTTCTGGAAGTGTTGGATTCCTACAATTGGGTGGTGAATTAGGAGAAAAGCTTTCTTGAGGCGTCATGGACCCTTGAACACCTGGGAGCAGTGTTCAGACCAGTGAGGTCTTCCTTTTGTCAGCCTGGAAGGGTCCCTTGAGAGAGGTCCAGTGACTGAGGATCCAGTTTCCAGCTTCAGCTCTGCACCTGCTACAAATTCTGAGCCTCACGACGACGGCAACAAAACTAGTCCTGTGGGCTCACCTTCTTACTTGGCCCCTAAAAATGGAGTTCCTGTCAGCCTGAAATCCGACCTCAGAGGCTTATCAGCTGGGATCTCTTCTCTCCACAGCTGAGACAATCACTGAGTTGGCGGGTGAGCTTGAAGTATCTAAACAGAGGTTCCCTGGAAGTCCTCCCAGAGTTGATTCTGACATCTGATGCCAGCTGTTCGGTGGGCTGGGAGTGGGCACTCCTTGACCACTTACCCTTTGAGAAACTTGGTCAGTGCAGAAATAGTACAGTCTCATAAGCGTTCTGTAGATGAGGCCGTGCACCTCGCTCTTCTTCATTTTCAACTTGGGTGCAGTAAAAACATGGTTCTCAGACTTCATGAACCTAGCTCACCATGCACTGTTTAGCCTTCTGGGGGGCTTCTTTCAGGGCCCGTTTGCTCCCACTAAGGGGACAATGCAGTTCATGAACTGGCTTCGAGCGGAGGAGTTTCCTTACACAGGGTTCTCCAAAGTTGGTTGACACTCTGATGGCTACCATGCCGATTTTCATGCTGGTGACTTATGCTCACTTATCGACCACCTTTTCAACTTTGGAAAAACAAATGAAATATCTGGCCTTTTCCAAGCCTCTGTTCTGCAGATTTGGTGTTTCCAACAGGAAAGAGTGGGAAAAGGTCTGGTCTTGGGCACCCTGAGAGGTCAGGTGTCGCCCTTGGAGCCTCCTGGGTTCTGTCCATATGGACTAACCAGGAGATCTTTGTTGTCTGCGAGCTTTCAGCGAAGTCAGCCTTGGTTATGATCCCCAGTTCCCCATGGGTTCTGACTCCGCTTCTGAATGTTCCTGTAAGATTTTTCAAACCGCTTTTGTCGGTTCCGTTGGACATACTGACTTAGAAAAGGTGTTTTTTTTTTTTACTTGCTATATGCATAGCCAGAAGCATTGGCAAGCCCAGACCTTGTTCACAAAGCACCATATCTGGTCATACATAAGGACAAAGTGGTGCTCAGAACAGTCCGTCCTTCATTCGGAAGGCTTTCACGGCATTCCATGTGATCTGGAAAATCTGCTCTCTGTGCTTTTGTCCACAACCTCTTCTCCCTATGGAGAAGGAGTGGCTTGAGTGAGATTGCGATAGGCCATTAGGGGCGTACCTTTGATGGACTGTTGACTTCCGGAAATCGCACAGGTATATGTCAGCTTTGAGCAGCCAAGCAGGGACAGAAAGCTTCAAGGCCTCCCTAACTAGGTGGGTGTAGGCCTGTTTGCCAAGGCTTGTGTCACAGTACAGAAGCGGCTTCCAGCTGTCATCAGTCTTACTCCACCGAGGCTATGGCTGTTTCCTGGGTGGAGAAGGCGAGACGTCTGTCCTAGATTTGTGCAGGGCAGCTCGTGATCTTCTGTACAGTCATTTTCCAAGCACTACAAAGTGGATGTTCAAAGGTCTGCTGATGAGGCCTTTGGGTGCAGAGTTTAGCAGGTGGCAGTTAGCTGGCAAATTCCTTTTCCTGCACGTGGTTTCGTATGGGACAATATTCTCTCCCACGGGTTGTTCATGTGTTCTGCTCCTTAGAACCCACCTGTAAAGTCTACCCATTGACAATATGAAGCGCTACAGAAAGAAGAAATTTCTTCATCCTTACCGTAATTTCCTTTTCTGTTGGCACTATCACTGGGACCCACCTAGGAGCCTCATTCCTGAGGGAGAATATTGTTTAGCATGCCAGCATGGGTGTCTCTGTTGTCCGTTACATCATTTGTTTTGTAAGCCTATCCAGCGGAGGGTTTTCCCTATGTGTCCTTCCCACCACCTACCCCTCATGTGTGATGGACATCCCCAATGATGCAGCACACAGCAACCCTGCCTGCGTCGGGCCACGCTGTCTGCATGCAGTCC
This sequence comes from Neoceratodus forsteri, assembly GCA_016271365.2. Classification (NCBI taxonomy): domain Eukaryota; kingdom Metazoa; phylum Chordata; order Ceratodontiformes; family Ceratodontidae; genus Neoceratodus; species Neoceratodus forsteri. The sequence goes on from CM057450.1 coordinate 896,818,702, forward strand.
AGCATTCTGCAGCACCCCGGTCTCCACCAGGGGCCGCTGGAGCTGGGCATCCCATTGCCTTCCCCGGGAAAGGAGAGCAGCCCGGGTGCTCGATTCTTTCCCTCCCTGCTGACCCCGGCACCGAGTTCGCTCCCAAACCCAGGTCGCCGGTATGGCATGAGGTGTGGTGTCCATCGCCTCAATCCACAGCGCCACTGGGCCGGCACGAAACCACTCTTGATGGGGCAGTACTGGGCCTGGTGCTTATTATTTCATTTTGTTTTTAAAACTTCTTTATTGATTTTCCAAACTTTAGACAGACATACATATACCTGGCGAGCCAAGGGTACACAGTCCCAAACTGACTGTGAGAACTGTATACAAAACACCTATATACATGCACTGACCAGGGACAATATTTTGGACATCGGGGTGGAAAGACATCTGGGGACCAGTGATCAGTGTACAGTGTATTGCAACATGAGAACAACCGCATGATTCAACCACACAGTGGTGCAGGTCTTGGACATCAGAAAGGTTGATCCCACAGTGATGGATGATTGCCTCAGAAATGACCTGCTGTGGTGGGGAATGACCTCTTGGGGGCAAACTAAAAAGGGCATATTGAGGCAATTAACCTCTGTGTCAAGCAAATAAGCAAAAGTAAAAGAAAGAGGAGACTGCTATGGTTCCCAAAAGAGGTAGCAGAAAATGTAAAGGCTAATCAATTAGCATTTAGAAGGTATAAGTAGACCCAGAGAGGAGGAAGGAAGTGTATAAGGAAAACAGAGGAAGGCAGGCAAAGTAGTGAGGTGCACAAAGACGCAAACTGAGTAAAAAAAATAGCTCAGGGATTATTAAAAGGAGTTAGGACTTTTTAGTATGTTAGCAGAAAAAAGAAGACAAAGTGAAGGATTGTATGGTTAAGAGGGAATGACTGTACAGATGGGGATAAAGAAAAGATAAATATTTTGTACAAATTGTCTGTTTAGTATTCACAGTAGAAGGGGAAAGAGAGGCCCAGGAGACTGAAGTAAGATAAATAGTAGCTAGTCCATTTTAACAGGAGCAAGTCCGGAAAGCACCCGCCAACAGAGCGTTGACAGAGCTATGGGGACAGACCGGGTACATGCAGCGGTGTTGAAGGAGGTCGGTGAGATACTAGCTGCACCTCTGAGAGATCTGTTTAACACATCACTAGAGACCGGAGTGGTCCTGGAGAACTTGAGAAGGCGGATGTAGTCACACTTCACGAAAGTGGTAGCAAGGAAGAGGCGGGCAATTATAGGCCTGTCAGCCTGACATTTGTGGTTGCTAAGATGAGGAAAACACTACTAAAGGAAAGGATTGTGGAATATTTTGTAACCAGCAGATGACAGGATCCATGGCAGTGTGGTTTCACAGGGAGAAAGTCATGCCAAACAAATCTGACAGTTTTTTTGACTGGGTGTCCAGGAGTTGTTTCAGGGAGAAGCAGCGGACCTGGATTTCAGCAAGGCTTTCCATACTGTTCCACATAGGAGACTGATGATCAAGTTTGGGAAGTTGGGGTGGGTAATAAAGTGGTAACCTGGGTAAAAATAACTGATCAGGAGTAGGACACAGAGGTATTAGTAACTGGAATACTCTGCTAGGAAGGGAGTGTGACCAGTGGGGTACCTCAGGGATCAGTGCGGACCAGTCCTGTTCAGTGTCTTTATAAGTGACATATCAGAGGAACTGGAAGGTAAGGTCTGTCTCTTTGCTGTTGACACCAAGATCTGCAACAGAATGGGAGGAGGGAAATGGATGGGCAGAGATCTGAAAGGGCTGGAGGGGACAGCAGTTTGGTCTTAATGCAAAATATGCAAAAAAATGCACTTTGGCCATACAAAATTGAGAGCAGAGTGCAAAATGGGCAGAGTGACACTGGCAAATACCAAGCAGGAAAAAGACATAGGGGTGAAGATATCAGATGAACCAGAGGTGGCCATGCAGTGTGACAAGGCAGTCGGAAGGGCAAGTGAGATGCTGGGGTACTTAGGAAGAGGTATCGACAGCAGGAAGAGGAGGTGGTGCTACCCTTTTATAAATCACTGGTAAGGTCTCACCTAGAGTACTACGTCCAACATAAAACATAGAATGTGACGGCAGACAAGGACCCTATGCATCCCAGTATCCCCAGCCTTCCTTACTGCCTTCTCACATTGCTTGCCACCTTAAGGTCATCTGATATAATTACCCCAGATCCCTTTCCATTTTTACTGTTGTCAGTATCTCACCCACGTTGTGTACTCTTGCCCTAGGTTTTTGTTTCCCAGGTGCATTACCTTGCACTTCTTTGCATTGTATCTGAGCTGCCATACATTTGACCATTCCTCCAACCTTGCCAAGTCCCTTCTCATCCTTTCCACTCCATCTGGTGTATCAACCCTGTTGCAGATCTTTGTGTCATCTGCAAAGAGACATACTTTTCCTTCCAGTTCCTCTGCAATGTCACTTATAAAGACATTAAAAGGACTGGTCCCAGTACTGAACCCTGCGGTACCCCACTAGTAACCCTCCTTTCTTCACTGTGGACTGCAAGAAAAAAACACTCGAGTTGATCGAGAGGAGGGCTGAAGATTCTTTTTGTCAGAGTGACATTGGATTAAGCATTTAGATTTAAAAAATCAACAACACTGAATAAGTGAGATTTAATTGATACTGAGAAAGTGAAGAGATTTGAACAATTTAATAATAAACACTACAGATAACAACACTGTCATTATTTGGGGCCTGAAGAAGTGGCGTCAAGCTACAAAACTGTTGCCTTAATATATGGTGTGAAAATAAAAGTGACAACAAAGATTTGTTTAAATGAAAATGAACTACTGGATTTTGGTCCTACATGATTAATTTACTCTGTGGTACATACCCTGAAGATGGATCGCAGAAGTGGGGAGTGGCCATTTGTTTTAAAGTCATCCTGGGCCTCACTGTACTACCAGTGGTCTGTACCAGATTTTTGAGTGTTGCTGTGCCGGGGGTCTGGCACAGGCTACAGAATCCTTCTTATTTACTGACACCTGGCGGGAGAGGGAGTTCTTGTAGGAGTTTGGAGAGTTCATTGCCGGCCTGATGTTGGAATCTCCCAGATGGTTAGTTCTGGAGGATTTCAGTGCTTTGGTCTAACGATGGATCTTGCCTTTTGGGCTTTTGGGCATGACCTCCTCCAGAATATGAAGGCTCTGAGCCTGCTGCAGGTTGTCACCTCAGTGACCCACTCACGCAGACACACATTGGACCTGGTGTTCACACTGGGTCTTGGAGTCAGTGACCTCAGGATTGATCCAGTCGTTTGGTCAGATCATAGCACCATGAGGTTCACGTTTGGAGCACCCGAGGTCTGTCCTCTGTGGAGATGGTTGGTGCCACCCTTTATGGGGGATTGTCCCCAACTGGACTCCAAGCAGTGAGGACCCTGTGGCTGTGGAAGCTGCTTGTACAGTGGGTGTGGAGAAGGCGGTGGCAGCCTATAACAGAGCTGTTACTGTGGCCTTTGACTATATCATGCCCATCTGTGTCTGACCTTATCTACTGCGGAGGTCCTCTTGGTTTGAGTTAAAGATTAAGGGCCGAGGTTAGAGCGATGCTGGAGGAGATCAGGACTGATTGATGACAAATTGATTCTGAAGTTACATTATGGTGACTACAAAGGGCAGTCTCTTGGAGGAAGGCAGATTTTCTGTCAAGGGAGATTGCTGCAGCAAGGAATAGACTGGCTCAGCTTTTCTCTATGATGGACGGGCTGTTGCATCCAACCTGTTTCCATACTGGGGAGCTAGTTCAAGCACATGGTGTGATGGGTTTGCTCTATTCTTTGCCGACAAAGTGTTTTCTATCAGGACCGAGATCCCTCCAGTGCCGCTCATAGAACTTGCAAGATTGGACTGGGGATGCGCCAGGGCATACCTCCTGTCTGGGGCAGTTTCATCCAGTTGGAGTGGAGGAGGTGGCCAAGTTGGTCTTGAAGCTGTGACCTACCCATTGGGATCTAGACCCAGGTCAGACATGACTTTTGGTCAGTAATGTGGACCTGATTGGAACTGTGGTTGCTGGGAATGTCTAGTGTTCTTTGAGGTGGGGTCTTCCTGGTGGCCTTGAAAGAGGCATTGGAGAGACCCCTTTGAAATAACCCTTATTGGACCCAGACTGTCTCACCAACTACAGACTGGTCTCAAACTCCCATTTTTAGGAAGGTTTTAGAAAAAGTGGTGGCCGTTTAGCTTGAGGCTCATCTTGCCTCCTCAGCCACTTCTGAATGTTCCAGTCTGGATTTAGGCCAAGACACAGCATGGAGACTGCCTTGGTGAAAGTGCTGAATGATCACCTGATAACAAGAGATGTGAGAGAGTGTACCATCCTTGTTCTCCTGGATCTCTCTCTGGCATTTGACACTGGGGACCATGAGGTGCTATTGGACTGCCTCTGGAACTGGTGTGGATTAACTGGCACTGTCATCAGTTGATTTGATCCTACCTCACAGAGAGTACAGAGGGTGACAGTGGAGTTACCCTCATCTAACCAATGCTTTCTGCACTGTGGAGTTCCACAAGGTTTGGTCCTAGCGCATCTGTTGTTCACGATGTACATGCTGCCCTTAGGAGATGTTATCAGGCAGTATGGGCTGAGTTTTCATTTCTGTGCTGATGATACCCAGCTATACCTGTCCTATGCACCTGGAAACCAGATGGCGGCCTCTGTGTTTAACTTCTGCCTGGCCGATCCAGGCTGATTCAGAGATCCAGAATTGGATGACTCAGAATAGGCTACGACTCAACCCAGGCACGACAGAAGTACTGGTGGTGGATCCTGGTTGGTGACGAGTTGGTGGAGGATTTAGAGATGATCCTGTCTTGAGGCTAGGAGGTATTCCTTTGATCCCCTCCAGTTGGGTCAGGGATCTGGGCGTGTTCCTTGATGATGGTCTGACACTGATGCTCAGGTGTTGGCCATCAGCCAAAGTAACTTTATACCATCTGAGGGACATTGCCCAGATCCGTGCCCTGTTGCCAGCTGAGAACCTCACCACCTTAGTGCATTCCTTTGTCATGTCTAGGTTGGACTACTGCAGTGTGCACCATAACCTCTGGTTCTCTCGCAGGGGTTGGGTGGGGAGGAGGCTCTTGTCCAGCCGCTCTCACTCAGAGCTTCCCGATCAAGGGATGGATTGGCAGTCGCTGACTCCCTGATTGACCTGGACTCAGGCAGCCCACACCACTCTCGGTGTTTGCGCTCCAAACGCTCAGCATTCTAGACTACCTGTTGTCCCTCTCAGTCAGGACTAGGATTGACGGCCCTCAAGATGCACCCGGTAGCTATCTCTGCATACTGGGCACAGGCTGATATGCCAACTGTGGTACAGGAGAAGGTGATCAGGCATTTCTTCAGAGGCTTTGACCCCTGTCCCTGCCGTGTGTGAACCACCATCATGGACTTGTTGCAGGTGCTGGCAGTGTTCATGAGCAAGCCTTTTGAACCAAGGCACAGGTGTGAGATTTTACATCTGTCATGGAAGACTGCCTTCCTTGTGGCTATCACCGCCAAAAGAATCAGCGAGCTTCAGGCACTCTCAGTGGAGTCTCTGTATTTGATATTCCACAAGGACATGGTCATCCTCCACCCCACTCAAAGTTCCTCCTGAAGGTTGTATCAGAGTTCACCTTATTCAGGTGATTAATACCAGTGTACTTTACCAGTCCACCTCTGAGGCCAAGCACGAGCTTCACTCATTGGACGTGAGGTGAGCACTCGCTACTACAAGGAGTGCACAGCTGGAGTTCGGGAGCATTTTGCCAGCTATTTGTGATATCGCTGAAGCTGCACCTGGTAGACTGGCAGCTAAGCAGACAGTTGGCAGGTGGATTGTCTCCTGCATTGACCTGTGCTATAGATTAGCTGGTAGGGAGTCCTCCGTGGGGCTAAGGGTTATTCTACTAGAAAGACTGCTGCCTCGGTGGCTGCTTCCAGTGATGTCCTTATCCAAGAGATTTGCTGGGCTGCTACCTGTAAATCAGCACACACCTTCATTTCCAACTACCACATCGACCTATAGTCATGCTGGGATGCTGGTTTTGGGACCTCAGTTCTTCCTCCCTTATTTGCCAAATAGGGATGTCGTCTTGCCCCGTCTCCGGAGATCTGTTGCGAGTCTGCCAGAGTGTGGATAGTGCACCATATCCACGCACCTTAAAATGAGGGTTACTCACCTGTAACCATAGATCTGGGAATAGTATATGGTGCACATTTTCACAGCTGACCCGACCCTGGCAAGTGACAAATGGATCCCTGCTTCCAGCTTGCAAGATCTGACATCATAGGGCATAGCCAAGGAGTATTCCACCGAGGTGGGTGAGTGGGAGGAGCTTAGCTTGATGACATCCAACATATTTACTGAGGAAAGGAAGACTGCCAGGTGTGGATGTACACCATATACCACTCCTAGAACTATGGATATAGATGAGTAACCCTCATTTCTAGGGCGTGGATATGTTGTTCTATCTACACATTCTGGCAATGTCCTTCCCCTTTAAATGGTGCCAGAATGTCTTCAGGCTGGATCCTCCCACCCAATCCAGCAGGTAACTCCCCTAAAACATCCCGTGATGCCAGTTCTTCCTATCTGCTTGGAAGAATAGGTTCCCTCCTTACCGTTCTGCTTTATTGAGATCCTAAAAGTTTCTAAAAACCCTTTTGAGAGTTTGTTCAGCAAATAATTGTCTTCTCTACTTCTCACGCTCCAGTGGACAATGCAAAGTCTGCTGCGGGTTTCTGGTTCTATCGGTTGTGGGCAGAAGATGTCACGATCCAACCCACACTCCTCGGTATATACTGCCTGGAGCCACGAGCATGATGTCTTTTACCATCGGCTGGAGGATCATCTCACCCGCTTATTCCTTGGTTGTCAGAGTGAGCAGGATCCACCTGTCCATTCGAAGGAGGCACAGAAGGTGGTTTGTGCGACTGTGGTTCCACCGAGCAGTTAAGCGGCCATGGAAGAGGAAGAGTCTCGGGCCATGGCATTCCTCATCGGCCTGGTCTTCATGCCGCTCTCGGCTGGGCGCATCCTTGTCGGGTGCATTCCAGGAACTGTGCCAGTCTCTTCCCACTTTGGGAGAGTCCCTTGGGCTCAAAGAAGCCCAAAAAACTCAAAGGGACTCCAAGGAGAAAGAGACCAAGAAATGGTCGTGACCAACACTGTGGGATCAGGAGCGTTCTTGGGCCTCCGATTCCCACGTCTCTTCAAAGCTCACAGGCCAGTTTGTCGATTATTGGGCAGACTCCTGGCCAGGATTTTCTCAAGCTATTCAAGTTGATCCTTTCTTCAGAGGAGGTTGACACTGCTCTCTTAAGAACTCCAGTTCTGTTGGGGGGCAGGCTCTTGTCCAACCCGCCTCCACTTGGAGCTTCCTGACCAGGGTGGATCGTTAGTCGCCTGACTCTTCCTGATTGACCCAGACTCAAGCAGCCCACATCACTCTCGGTGTTTGTGCTCCAAGCACTCAGGCAAAGTGGCACCGCCGCTATTCCCTCCCTCATCCTTGGGCGAAGAGGCACTAGCACAAACTGTGTCGGCCTCTCGAGGACTTCATCACCAGCTGCAGCTTTTGTTTTCCTGGGTGAAGCCACCCTTGTTGCCTGTCCAAGCCATAACTGTGCTGCCATCACCAGGTTACAGCAGACCCTTGCGGCAGGAAACCGATCAAGGCGGTCCAGGTGCAGTCTGCTACGGCTTCTCCACTGATAGTGGTGGGCAGCTGCCGTGTGCCGAAGGATGACATCCCGACCAAGGATGCTTGGCGGGGAAGAGCTTCCATCAGCTCAAAGTTACTCTCACCTCCGACGGGTGAGCAGTAACGCGGCAGTAAGGCCTCTTTTCATGAATCCTCAAATTGGAGGTTCCTTTCTTCACTCCCACCGGAGGACATGGAGTCAGCCGAGGATCCTCAAGGAGCCAGGGTCCCACCGTTCATGGGCCTTCTCTGCTCAATCTCCAAGTCTACAGTTCTCCAGCTGGAGCCCGTTCAGAAGAAGGAAAGGTACCCTTGAGCGAGATCTTGGACTGGGGTGACACCCTGATGGAGGCCTTCCAGTCCAGGATGCTATTCTGGGTCCTGCTCTGGATCTGCGGCAACACCTGGCCTCTTGCTTAGCACCTTCAAACCAGATGTCCACTAAATATCGCGGTTCCTACTGGCTCCCTCTTGGGATTCTTCAAACACTCCTCATCCAAGGGCTGGTAGCCGACTCTGTCTTTGGCGCACAGGCAACATGGGGACATTGACAAGCCCCTAGAAAGGAGTCTAAGAAATTGGACCACTCTGCAAAAGGTGTATGCTGCCTCTTCCCTCGGCCTAAGGCAAGATGGTTTGGCCCTTCTGATACATTTTAGCACACATTTTGGGGTCCTTGGATGAGTACTTCCCACTCTCCTGCAGACTTGCAGACTACTGTCAAGCAAATCTGAGACAAGGCCATGCCATAACGAAGCAACAGTTCAGGCGGCCATGGACACTGGCAATTCTTGTGCCAGTCACAGTCGGCAGTTGCCATGCGCCGCAGAGGCTTGGTTAAGTATTTCCACTTTCTGTGCTGATATCCAGCACAAGTTGGCAAACGATGCACTTCTTGGGGACCGACTTATTTGGTTCCAGTGGAGAGGCATCTCACCAGGATTGAAAAGTCCAGTGCCACCCTGGGCTTGGTTCATCTGTGGCCTGTCTGGTACAGTCCTCAGGTGGTTTAAATATTTCCTCACTGGCAGAATTCAGAGGGTGGTGTCAGGGATTTACTCCTCGAACCCAGTCTCTCTGTCATGTGGGTCCCTCAGGGTTCGATATTGTCCCCATGTTGTTTGCAGTGTACTGCTGCTCCTCTGAGACATTATAAGACGGTATGGGCTAAGGTTTCACTGCTATGCTGATGACACCCAGTCTCGTATTTAATAACTGCCTTACTGAAATCCAGAGTTGGATGAATTCCAGCTGGATGGAGTTGAACTCTGAAAAGACTGAGGTGATGGTCGTGGACCTGGTGCAGCTGGATAGAGGGGCGGGGTGGGCATGCTTTCGAGACTTTTCCTGGGAGACTCCAGCTCCTTACCTCTGACGGGTGCAAGATCTGGGGTGATTTTGGCGAGGGCTGACACTGCAATCTCAGGTGTCAGCAGTCATCAGATCCTCCTTTATCATCTGAGGAACATCTCCAGGGTCAAGCACCTAGTTCCGTCCAGTGATCTTCCTTAGTTGGTCCACGCCTTTGTGACCTTGCACCTCAAGTATTGCAACTCTCTGTATCTAGGGCTACCTGGGGTTGATATCCGCCACTTGCAGCTGGTGCAGAATGCTGCAGCCCAGCTGTTGACTGGAACTCCCCAGACTTGTCACAGCTCCCGGTTCTGTGCAATCTGCACTGGCTGCGGTTCAGTGGCAGATCACCTTTAAAGTCGGATTTCTGACTTACAAAGCCCTACACGGACAGGGCCCAGACTACCTGAAAGAGCTTCTGGTCCCTTACTGCCCTGAGCCGATCTCTCTCCACTGGCTGATGAGGGGTTGCTAGAGACCTAAGAGTATCCTTAAATCATCGGGGCCCATGCATTCATGTACACGCTCCCAACCCTTGAATTCTCTACCTTGTCAGATTTCAGGAGTGCATAACCCAGAGGATTTAAGCAGGCCTAAAAACCTATTTATGGCACCAAGCCTACCCTGTTTGACTTCACTGAAGTTTGAATTTTGGTAATTTGTATTTTAATGGGCCTTGATTTTTTGAAAGGCGCAATATAAATAAAATTATTATTATGTGATGTCTGCTCAGAAGGACCAGAAGGCTCCAAGTCCTCCAAGAAAAAGCCCTTCGGCCCGCCTCAGACCCTGCTGACCCAAATCTGTCCAGCCCCAAGCTGGTCAGCAGCAGGCCTGGCATCAAGACCCAAGTCTGTGGCATCAGTGGTCCAGAAGCCATTGGATCGAGGATCCAGTGGTCCCTCAGTTGGACCATTCTCTGCTTCCAAGCCTGCCCAGTGACTGGATTTTGGGTGCCTTCCCTTTCCCATCCTAAACCTCCTTGGGTCTCTCGCAGGGGCCAGCTCCACCACTTCATTTCTGCCTGGTCCGCTGTCACAGCAGGCAGGTGGGTTCTCAAGGTGGTCAGCCAGGATCTGCTTCTGGAATTCGAGCAGTACCCTCCAGCCAAGTCCATCCCTATGGGAAGACATGCTGTCATTCGACGCCTAGTTGGCCCTTCAGGACATTGCCCAGCTCCAGCTCAAGGAGGTATTAGCTCCAGTCCGGACCCTCCTCAGCATCTAGGGTTCGTGTCCAGGTATTTCCTGGTCCCTAAATGGAAGGGGCTGGCACCTCTTTCTAGATCTGCATGATCTGAATAAGTTCCTCAGGTCATGCACTTTCAGGATGGTCACTGTGTTTCAGATCCTACCATCCCTGGAGCAGGGCATGTGGTACTGCTCACTGGATTTTCAGGACACATTCTTCCACATCCGATCTGTCTGTCCCACAGTGGTTCCTCTACTTCGGGTGGAGGCACCCTCCCAGTTCCAGGCCATGCCATTTGGGCTGTCCTTGGTGCCCAAGATCTTTGCCAAGTGCATAGCAGTGAGGTGGCTGCCCACCTGAGATGCTGGGAGTCTGGGTATACCTCTACCTGGACGACTGGCTCATTGTGGGTCCCTCCAGGCAGAGGTGGAGCAGTACCAGGACTGGCCCTCCAGACCTGCAGCTCTCTCACGCCTCTTGATCCAGTGAGGCCAAGTCACAACTCGTCTTAGCAGGTGATTCTCTCAGCAGGCGGGGTCCCAGTTCTTGCAAAGCCGGGGCTCGGCTCCCAGTGGACAGGGCAGAGGCTCTTACCACCTTTGCCCGATCATTTCAGGTTGGAAATTGCACCCTGCTCAGGACCTCCTGCGTCTGGGCTGCACGGCAGCATACCAAGCGTGATCCAATGGACCTGCTGGAGAATCGCCCCTGCAGTGGAGCTGGCCAGAAAGTGGTCTCAGCGCAAGAGTCATCTCGACCTGCCGGCCAGGGTGACCCAGTGGATGTGGGATGCACTCTAGTGGTGGCTAGTCCCAGAACATCTGCAGGATGGTATCCTGTTTGTTCACCCAGAGCCGACTGTCATCCTGACAACCGGCGCCTCCCTCGTGGGTGAAGGAGCCCACCTGGGGACCACAGGGTCCATGGGCTCTGGTCCCCTGAGGAGTCCTGATGTTAAATCACCCTGCTGGAGCTCAGATTGGTTCAGCTGACACTGACCATTTTACTCCACATCTCAGGGGTCAAGTGGTGTAGGTCCAGATGGAGAACACCATGACTATGTACTGTCTGAACAAACAGGGTGGTATGTGCTCCTTCCACTGTGCAGGAAGCTCTCTGCATGTGGACACTTCGTGCGCTGACCTAGAGGCAGATGTTTTTGCCATCCATGTGGCTGGTGCTTCCAGCCAGCTTGCAGATGCCCTCAGCCAGGTGAGTGAGGCATCACATGAGTGGTCTCTTTATCCTGAGGTAGTGCAGAACCTGTTCTCCCACTGAGGCAAACCTCTGGTGGACCTGCTCGCCTCCAGGGAGGCATCAAAGCTGAGACTGTATTGTGCCGTCCCTCAGCAGGGGAGCGCTGCAGGGGATGCCTTCTTGAGGCCCTGGACCCCAGGTCTTCCCTCCATTTCCCCATATCCAATATTTCTTCTCAAGGTCAGGAGGGACAAGGCACAGGTGATCCTAGTGGCTACGGACTGGCCATGCCAATTCTGGTACCCAGCTCTCCTCAGTCACAGCAGTAGGCTTGTGGCATCTTCCATTGTGCCCGGACCTGCTCTCAGTCAGTCAGGGAAGATACTCCACTCAGACCTTCAATCCCTGCACCTGACAGCATGGTACCTGAGCAGCTAGAGTTTTAGGCTCTGGGTCTCTCGAAGATGTTCTCAACATTGTTGAGGCATCTCAGAAGGAATCAACCAAAAATGTTATGCCTTCAAATGAATGAGATTCTTTATTTAGTGTCAGAGCAAGGTTGGACCCTTTGGCTTGTCCAGTGGCTGGCATCCTCAACTACCTTTGGTCCCTCTCTAAGTCGGGCCTTGGTCAATGACCCTCAAGGTGCACCTGGCAGCCATCACTGCTTACTGGGCTGGGCTGATCAACAGTTGATGGTGCAGGAGAAAAGCCGGTCTGGTGCTTTTTCAAGGGCTTGGACCACTTCCCCTCCGGTGCATGAACCACCACCACCTTGGGATCTACTGCTGGTTTTGGCAAAGCTCATGGGCAAGCAATTGAACTGACGCACAGGTGCGAAATGTCTCGCCTGTTGTGGAAGGCCACCTTCTTGGTGGCTATCACATCCTTACCTGGTCTTCCACAGGGATAAGGTTGTCCTTCACCCCAACCAAGTTCCTCCCAAAGGTTGTGTTGGATTTTCACCTTGACCAGGTGATTAATCTCTCAGTATATTTCACCAATCACACCTCGGAGGCGAGCACAAGCTCCATACTCTGGAACTGAGGTGAGCGCTTGCTTATTATAAGGAGAACACGGCTGGAGTTCAGGGAGAGGTTCGCTGCTGTTTGTCACCTATGCTGAAGCTGCACCTGGCAGACCTGCAGCCAAGCAGATGCTTGGCAGGTGGATTGTAGCTTGCATTGATCTATGCTATAGGTTGGCAGGTAGGGAGGCCTCCGTGGGGTGGCATATGTCATTCAGTCGTCATGCGCTGAATAGGTGGCTGCTTCAGGATGTCCCTATCCATGACATCTGCAGGCGGCTGCCTGGAGGTCAGCACACACCTTCATTTCCCATTACTGCATTGACCTCTAGTTATGGTGGGATGCTGGTTTTGGGCCTCAGTTTTCCAGTCGCTGTTCCCTAAGTAGGGTTGTGTGCCTTGCCTCCCTTCTCCTGTAGAACTGCTAGACATCTGCCAAAATGTGTGGATAGAACAATATATCCATGTCCCTTGAAAAACAGGTTACTCACCTGTAACAGTAGTTCAAACCCAGGAAATCTTACTGTATTCTGACTTATGCAGTATTGTCCTTTCTTTGTACTGAAATGGTTAACCAAACCTATGCTAATAATGAAATGTTAGGCTCAAGCTCGGTTTTCAAACTACTGTCCGTGAAACAGATAGTCAGATGGGGAGGGGCAGATTGGGAGATGGAAAAACATTTATGGGGATAAATTGTGGATGTGTAGATAAGTTCACCAGGGTGCAGAGGGAGCAGTTGGGTGGGAAACAGCTATTACCAAAGGTAAGAAAGGAAAGGTGGGGAACACTGATGCAGGGGATGGAAGGTGGCAATCATAGGAGACTCCACAATTAGGGGTATTCACTAGGGAAGGAAGGGGACTCAAATGCAAGCAGGAGGGTGATTTGTATGCCAGGGATGACAGTGGGAAGGTGGGCCCAAGAATAAGGGAAATAGTAAGGGAGGTTGGAGGAAAACCTTATTTAGTTATACATTTGGGAACCAACAACCCACCTGGGGAGGAGACTGTGATAGTGCAAAGTAGATTCGAGAGTTAGGGAAGATCTGCAGGAGGAAGGAAATTCACTAGTCTCAGGGTGATACCAGTACCAAGGGCCAGCACAGCTAGGGAAAGAAGACTAGAGGATTTTAATGACTAGCTGAGGAAATGGTGCTGAGGAGGGAGGTTCATCTGTATTGGGGACTGGGAGGAGACCTGGTCAAACAAAGCACTCTTTTCACCAGACAGGCTACACTCAGTAGGGAGGGTTGGAGGGTACTCAGGGACAAATTGGGGGAATACACAACCACTACACCTAATTTAAACTACTGGGGGCCAGTGGGCGTGCAGGCCCACAGACTCTGAGAGGAGGTGGTCAGTGAACCCTCCCAACCATAGCGATGGAAGAGGTCTGGAGGAGGAGGTGGAAGAGCATAAGCGGTTAAAGGGCAGAGGGTGAGGAACATATAACAAGGGTATGTGGAGGGATGACACAGAGGATAAATGTGAATAGAAGAAAAGAGGAAGAGAAGGAAGGTCAGACTCTAGGTGGGGTCTCTGAATGCAGGAGTCTTGAAACAAGATGGATGACCTGCAGTCACTATTAGCAGACAGGAGGGTGGACATAGCTGCAGTAACCAAGACTTGGGCAACATCACACCATGACTGGGACCTTACGATCCCTGGATATAAACTATACAGGAGGGACAGGGTAGTTGGGAAGGGGAGGGTGGCAGTTTATATCAGGGAGGGAATAACTTGCGAGGAGGAGTCTGAGGAAGGGGAAGTGGAGGCATTATGGTTTCAGTTAAGGTCCAACAGAGGGAGAAAGATGAAGTTTGGAGTGGTTTACAGACCACCGAGTCAAGATGAGGACAGGGACAGGAGCTGATCTCACTAATATTGGAAGCTGTGGAAAAGGAGGTGGTAATTGTGGGGACTTCAACCTGCCCAAGGTGGACTGGAGCATATCATCCACAACATGTGGTAAGAGTCAGGTGATCCTGGAAGGACTGCAGAGTGGGTTCCTGACTCCAGGATGTCACTAAACCAACAAGAGCTGAGGCAATTCTTGATCTGGTGCTCACAAATGGGAGCATGTACAAGAAATAATGGTCAGAGACCCACTGGGTGGAAGTGACCATTGAACAGAGTGGTTCCAATTGGGTATGGGCAGGAAAGCATCCCGACTAAGTCCAAAATCTTGGATTTCAGGAGGCGGACTTCACGAAAATGGATGAGGTGCTAAGGAGTCATCTGGCGGGCATCAGAGCAGATATGGGGGTGGACCAAGGTGGTCCATCATTAAGGAAGGAATACTGGTTGCCACAGATGATGCGTTAGGCTCAAGGGGAAGAACACGAGGACCAAAGCACCCAGCTGATTTAGTTCTGAGGTTGCCAAGGCAGTAAGGGAAAAGAGGTTGGCCTATAGAAAATTCAGGAAGACCAAGAGAGGTGAATAGGAAAATGACCTAAGGTTGGCTAGTGAGGCAAGTAAGAGTCCAGCGAGCAAAGGCACAGAAGGAGCTTTAGGCAGCTGAAGGAATTAAGAACAGGGAAGACTTTCTTTCACTATGTAAGTGAGAAGAGGGACAAGAGTAAGGGACTGTTAGGCTTAAGAAAGGGGTGGAGTGGTTAGAGGATAATGGGGAAGCAGAGATACTAAATTTAATACTTCTGTTCTGTCTTCACCAGGGAGAAGGAAGGACCGGTGCCTTCAGGAGGGAAAAGAGGAGTGGGGGATGGGGAGCACTGATGTAGTGATAGAGGAGGATAGGGTGAGGGAGGGGCTGCTGGCATTGAAGGTGGACAAATCACCAGGCCTGGACAAAGTACATCCAAGGGTACTAAAGTAATTGGCTGAGGAGCTGTCAGGGCCACTGGCAAACCTGTTTAATAGTTTACTAGAGGTCAGGCATGGCACAGCAGGGTTGGAGAACAGCACGTGATGTGCCCCCAGCAAAAGCGGTCCCAAGGATGAGCCAGGAATTATAGACCTATCAGTCTGACCTTCATTGTGGGCAAGCTCATGGAGACCATACTAAAGGAAAGGTTGGTGGAATTTCTAGAGGAGCATGGTCCCAGAATGAGAGACAACATGAGTTTATGGGGGAATCGTGTCAAACAAATCTGATTGACCTTTTGACTGTGTCAGTAAGACAGTAGACAGGGGCCAAGCGTGAGACATCCTCTATCTTGATTTCAGCAAGGCCTTTGACTCTGTGCCCTGCAAAAGGTTGATCAGGAAATGGTGGATCTTGGAGTTGGGGAATAGATGGCCAGATGGGTGGAAACCTGGCTGAGGACAGAACCAGAGGGTAGTTGTTGGGGGAGTTATCTGGCACCAGAGGTAACCAGTGGAGTCCCACAGAGGCTCGGTGCTGGGGCCGGTTGTTCAGTGTCTTCATCAGTGACATTGGGGATGGCATGAAGGGCAAAATGTGCCTATTCACAGATGACACCAAGCTTTGTGGGAGAGTGGACACAGCTGAAGGGATACAGGACCTACAGAAAGATCTGAAAAAGCTGGGGAGGTGATCCAGGACCTGGCAGTTTGGATTCAGTGCCAAGAAATGCAAAGTTATGCATATTGGAGACAAGAATCCTAGGTTAGAGTACTACCTGGGTGGAGTCCGAGTGTCTGCATCAGAGGAGGAAAGGACCTGGGAATGATGATCACTCGTGACCTGAAGCACTCCACAGTGCAAGAAAGCAGCAGCAAGGCAAACAAGATGCTGGGATGCATATCTGGGGATCAGCAGTACTAACATACTAAAATGCCAGCAGAATAGCCTAACGGTCTTTCGTGTCTGCTCGTTTGGTCAGCCCCACCCTGGGTGCTGACCTTGCTGCCCCCTACGCCGTCTCTGGCTTCCTTCCCAGTTCTGGTATTCTTTGCTGCGTTGGATTTTGCTTCCAGAACCCTTTCCTGTACCTGTCCCACCCTCTTGAACCCCTCCACCGTCTCTGCCTCCACCAGCCCCCTAGGCAGCGCATTCCATGGCTCCACCACCCTCTCAGTGAAGTAGCACCTCCTCCTTTCACCCCTGAATCTTCCCCCTCCCCCAGCTCCAACCTCCAGTAGGAGAGAGGAGGTTATACTGCCCTTGTACAGGTCACTGATAAGGCCACATCTAGAGTATGGAGTTTAGTACTGGTGCCCAAATCTCAAAAGGACATTGACCTGCTGGAGAAGGTCCAGCGGATGGCTATAAAGATGATAGCCAGTCAGCAGGGCAAGGCATATGAGGACAGGTTTAGGGCACTGAACATGTACTCCCTGAAAGGCAGGAGTGAGAGGGGACATGATTGGGACCTTCATGTACTTGAAAGGGATAAATAAGGCTGATAAGGAGAGCCTCTTTAAGCTGAGTGGCAGCCATAACATAAGGGGCACAGTCTTAAGCTTGAGGGTGGGAGGTCTAGGAGGGAGGTCAGGAAGCACTTCTTCACAGAGAGGGTGGTGGATACTTGGACACTGCCAGAAGAGGTCATTTCATTGAAAACAGTGGGCAGCTTTAAGAGAGGCTTGGATGCACATAGGGGAAGGTAAGGATCATGGGTAGGAAGGATGGGAGGAGTGGGGAGGGAGGGCAGGGACATTAGCTCAAGCTGTGGACCCTGCAATATGAGCAGACTTGATAGACCAAATGGCCTTCTTCTGCTGGCTTCTTCATATGGTAAACTTTCTGTAATCGTCAGATTCTTTACTCAGCGTCGCTAAATACAGACGCCTCGGAGAACTGTCCGTCTGTCTAGAAGAAGTTTATTTTGTGCGGTTTTCAACAGTAAATTTATTTTTTCTGTTCATTTTGAAATTACTGGCCTTGGTTTATAGATAGATTAGTATAGATTCAGTTAAATTTTGGTAAGTTTTCTCAGTTTCTCACAGTTCTTTAACCGAGGAGGAACTGGGTATTTGTCTTATTGCCTTATTGTTTAAAACCCTGTTTTGGGCTCAGTACATTTAGTTTTATTCAACCAGGGTAATTCCTGGGTTTTTCTTTGGACCTAAACCAACCGCTTAAAAAAAAAAAAAAAAACATTTTACCACCACATTGGTGGGCATTTATTTACTTGCCTTTGGTAACCAGGTAAGTGCACTAGGCAGCCATAACTCTGCCTATTTTTAGGCACGACCCAGGAGAGTACAATATGTCAACACAGCAGAATAGAAAAACACAATAACGCAGAGACAACAATCAGGAGCATAATGCAGTGGAACTGTCTACAAAATACATTGGCAGAGGACGGCCATAGAAGATAGTACAACATCTGGATAACAGCAAAACAGTAATGAAGTCATTGCAGCAAACCATTTTACAAAAGCAGTATAGACCAAGTGTGGAGGCCTAGCTGAGGCGAACAGCCCGTAGGCCCAGCTAACCATAGATACAAAATACAGGATAGACAAGTTCATCAGGACTAGGGAAGGAGCAGCAGACAGAATAGAAACAGTAAGACAAAAAGGCAAAATTCAGAAGGGTGGGCAGGTCATGAGTTGATGGTCAACATCGAGAGGAATGATAAGAAGAGAGGCAGAACAGAAGTTAAGTGCAATCACGAGTTGATGGTCATGTCACTACCTAAAGAGAACTGGTCCTACGGGTTTTCAACATTACACAGAGTGTGGGAACCGCTTGCCAAAGTGGATCCTCATTTAATTTGTGTTCTGTTTTGGGGTTCGACCATTGAAGGCCGATTGTGATATCTGCAAGAATTTTCCTTAGTTGGACGCTGGGTCGGCACTTCAATCGACGGAAAGAAAAATGTCAGAAAAAGCTGCTTTCCCAGCAGCTGGCAAGGCCTCTGCTTCTCATAAAGAGAAGTCTTTTGAGCCGAGTGAGCAGCCCTCTGACCAGGGTGATGGTTCCTCTAATAAAAAGATCTGCAGAAACTACAGCTGAACCGGCAAGTTCTGCAAAAACAAGAGAGAAGCTACTCAAACAAGGAACCGCAACCAACGGTTCCAGCGATTCCAACTGCTGAAGCAATTGTGAGTGCCATTAGTATACTACAGGTGCTGCAGACCAGTACCGCTGTATTAGTTCAGTGTCCTGAGCACACAACTGTCGGTTCCCGGTTCCTTGGAACAGTCTGGTGAGATCTTCCAGAAGGAAGATGATTTTGATGATGATGATGAGAATGAATTTGGAGAGCCAGTTGAACCAGAGGTTTCTCCAGAGCCTCATGGGTCGGATTCCTCAGAAAAAGCTACAGAGGATGTTTCCTCTCACTTTGCCTTTCTAAAGCAAATGGCTCAGACACTGGACCTCTCCACCCAAGAGTCCACAGAGGAGGAGGAGGAGGAGGAGGAGGAGCAAGACATCATGGAGATGATGGATGTCCCATCAACAAAGAGGCTTTTGTTGCCCATCCACAAATCTCTACTAAGATAAGCTACACAAATTTTAAAACCCCTACATCCATTCCTCCTGTGGATAACAGGATGGATAGAAAATACTGGGTTGCCAACTCAGGGGTTGAATTAATGTTTGGGCATCCCAGCCATGAGGGGTGGTGCAGGCTGCTCTCTATCACAAGGCAGGGATTCCTCTTTCTTCACATCCTCCTGAAAAGGACTCCAGAAGGATGGACTCCAGCTAAGAAGTCATACCTGGGTGCTTCCCTAGCTATTAGGCAGGCTTCTTATATGGCCTATGTTGCCAGGTATCAGAGGAGTATGTGGAACACAGTCATGGAAATAGCCAAGGCATGGCCTTCCCTATGGCATCTGACCTTTGAAGGCTGCTAGAAGGGGCATTGAGGCTTCAAGTCTCAGTTTCGCATGGCAGTTGATGCTAACGACATTGCTGCCAGGCAGATGGCTATCTCAGTATTCCTGAGGAGGTTTGAATGGCTAAGGATGACAAATTTGTCCCAAGATACCCAAACTAAAGCTCTTGACTTCACCTGTGAGCCTACCTCCTGTTTGGGAACATACCGAAGCCTACATGAAAAGATGGATGACTATAAGGTCACCTACAGGAGTGCTGCAGCTAAGGAGAAGACATCAGCTCCACAAAAGTTCCAGGGAATAGGCAGGGTAGAACCCATTATAGGCCTTTTTCCAGGCGCAAGCTTTGCCTCAATATCAACCCCAGAGGGGTATTTTAGAGGCAGGGACAGAAAGGGCAGCAACAGGTGTGCACCCAGTACCCAATCTGCTGCCCAAACAAAGCAGACTGTCTGAGAACCCTGTCAGGTCACCTCCCTACTTCCAGTAGGTGCAGGCTGGCTCACTACCACCAGGCCTGGATTGCAGTCACCACAGACAAATGGGTCCTGGAGGTAGTGAGCCAGGGCCTTCCCTCAGCTTCAAATCTTTTCCCAAGTTGAGGGCTATGCTCTTCAGACCTTCCAGTCCATCAGAGACCTCTCTGCTGGAAGAGGAAGTAGCCAAGCTCCTGCAGGAGCAGGCAGTAGAGCCTGTCCCCTGCCCCAAGGGAAAGGGTCTCTACTCAAGATACTTCCTCACTCTAAGAAAACGGAGTGGTGACCAATCCTGGATCTCAGACACTTAAACACTTGATCAAGCCAAAGTTCAAGATGGTTACTCTGGCTGTCATTCTTCCTTCTCTAAAGAATGGAGACTGGCTGGCGTCCATAGACCTAAAGAATGCATACTTCATATCCCTATCAGACTGGCACATAGGAAGTACCTAAGGTTCAGACTGCCATCAGGACATTACCAGTCAGGGCCATGCCCTTCAGCCTGTCTTCAGCACCCATAGTGTTCACCAAGTGCCTAGTAGTGGTGGTGGCACATCTCAAAAACAGGGGTTACAGTATTCCCATTCCTGGATGTCCGGTTGGTGGTATGTCAGTCCCACAGCAGGTGGAAAAGGCACTAACCATCTCTCAGGTCACACTAAGCAGGCTGGTCCTCCTGATAAAAGCAGAAAAAGTCAGTACTATCCCCAGTGCAGCTCTTAAATTTCATAGGAACAGAGTTGGACACTCAGAAAGGAAGGGCATTCCTCCCTCAGGGCAGGGTGGTCAGCATAGGGCAGCTAGCAAGCTTATTCCAGCTGCACACCCCAGACCAGCAAGGCATTTCTTTCAGTTGCTGGGACATATGGCAACTGCCACAGCAACAGTGCCAGGGTCCAGATTTCAAATAGAGACATCAGTTTCATCTCACGGCTCACTGATCTCAAAAGCGAGACTCCCTGTCAAAATGGTACAAGTGAAGGAGTAGCAAAGCTAGTCACCAAGGGGAATGGTTACTGTTGTAAGTCATTTGTTTGCTCCTTCAAGGGTCTAATAATAGCTTGAGGGTGTCCACAGACAAGAAATTGAAGGATGCCAGTCTTCATGATAAATTTCTTCAGTTTTATTTTTTCTCTCTTTAGCTCTGACATTTCGCATGTATAGTGCTTTTTCAAAGGGTTTCCTAAAAGATTTTTAGAAAATATATATGTTATAATAATCCAGTAATGTATTTGCTTACATTTATAGAAAAATCTTTGTAGAATCTTATTCACGAAGTGTTCACAAACCACAGTTCAAAGACACTCTAGTTCATGCCATTAATTTAAGTACTGTTTTACTCATTATACAGCAGGGACACTGGTTTACTGTGATTGAGAAAGGCAAATTCCATTTTGCACATTGTAAAAAGCAGTATTGCCACGGTGTCTGCCAAGCCAAAATCCTTTTTACGGTGTTTTGTTTTGTGCACTTTATTTAACAATTTTAACTGTGTTAACATGCATTTAGCAATTTTGACCTCCACTGTTGTACAGCCATCCATCCTTGTACCAATTAAAAGTTATTTTAGGTACAAGATGTGATGGCAACAACCATCACTATGTCCCATCCTCAAGTTCAATAGTAGCAACAGCAATGTGGCCCTATCTCTCAGGTGTGAGAGGCAGCAGCACTATGGCCCCCTCCGCCGGTGTGACAGAAGCAACAGCACTGCACCCACCCCATCCCGCAGGTGCGGCGGCAGCATTACTACCTTCCCCACCCCTCAAGTGTGAGGGCAGGCAGTGCAGCACTGCAGCCCTCTCCCCTCAGGTGTCATGGCAGGTGGTGCAGCACTGCAGCCCCACCCCTCAGGTGTGATGGCAGCAGCTGCAGCACTGCAGCCCCACGGCCTCAGAGGCATCATGACAGTACTTGTGCAATGCCATGTCCCAAAGCTTGTCTGTCAGAGCTCAGACATGAATTAAGCTGAACCACCAGACGCCAAGGTGGACTCTGTCGTTCAGTCCCTAACATTTAAGCTGCCTGAATTGATTTATTTGTAAACAAAGTGCATCCAATTTAAAAATCCACAAGTGATTAATGAAGATGCTAATGGAGAGATACAAGAATAAACCAATTGGAATAGCACCCACAGTACATTGGCCACTTTCTGACTTGGTCTTCATGAAAATGGAGCCTCTTAGTTTTCATGTCTGCGCTCAAAGACATGAAAGGAGTTCTACCGGCAGAGGAGAAGCCGTGAACACTGTACAGATCGGGGTTTCATCTCTCCTATCCCTCAGCAGTCAACATAAATAAAATTAATATTTGTGCCTGATCACTAGTACAAACTGGTACTGTACATCCTCCGATGCACCCGGCATTTTATGGCTCTATTGAACATGATGATTGAAGCACTCTTGCTCATAGCGCTGTAAGCTGATGGCCTGCCTAGCCCCTTCCTCAATACAATAGGCAGGGCAATAGTGCTCTAGGCACACCCATCGATTTATAAAGCACATTGGAGATATAAACTTTACTCTCCATATGTAAGGGCACTATTGAGGAAGGGGCAAGGTAGCGTCAACATTAAAAATTAAAATGCAGGGCACACGGAGAATTTACCAGTTTGAGTGTTGGGTACAGATTATTTATTTAATCTAGTGCCTGCAGGTGGGACCAGAGAGGTGAGGCCCCATCTGTGCAGCAGTCATGGCTTCTCTGCCGGTAGTTCTCCTTTAAAAACTTATTGTCATGGGCGGCCTGGTGGTGTGGAGGGCTGAGCGCTGGATGCCACACCTAGTTCGGGAACTATTCAGGTCAGCAGGGAGGAGGATCGAGCATCTGGAGGACTGCTCTCCCTTCCTGGGATGTGTTCTCTGTAGTTCCCCAATCCAAGCAACCACGGACTGCACTGGCACCAAGGCAGTCCCACCCACCACCTAAGAGAACAGACACCACAGGAAGTTTGTGGGAGCGACACTCCAGATACCCACGCTAGCCATGCAGAACCCACCCTGAAAGGTAAGCACTTGGTTGGTGTTTTTATTAGCATCACTGGCTATGACATTGTGTGGTGGGCCTGGTTGTGGTAACCCAGGTTGCCGTGAATGCTCCCCACCATCAACTACTTCAAAATTGTCTCATCCAACAGTTTTGAAGGGCACAGATGAAACATGGACATGGTTGACTTGTGGTTTAATTACATTTTTTATTTTATTTTAGTCTTTGGTAACTGGGTAAGGCCCACTAGGCACAAATGCCTGTTTTCAGGGGCAACCTGGAGCACTAGCGGTTAAGTGACTTGCTCAGAGTCACACAGTATGCAAGTGGAGGTTGTGAGAATCATACTCGGGTCTGGTCTGCTGGCTGTATCAAACTTTTCACACCTCGTTCCTCTAACCTCTAGGCTATACTGCCAGCCCATAATAAAGTTTTTTTGTCCAGTGTGTGTGTGTCTATTCTTCTACACACAGACAAAAACACAGACCACCCAAAATGACTTTTTAAAACCATATTTATATTCAGGGTGGAGACAGGGTGAAGCAGGTCCAAGAAGTATAAAACAGTAAAGTAATGCATTTTACAGTTAAGACACATGCCAGCATACCACCCCAAGACCACCAAACAATGTACCTTCCCCTGCCCTAGGAGGGACTGGCTGGGTCACAGACCAGGGTGCTAAATGAGGAGGACGGACCACAGAACATCTTGTTGAATCACACAATAATGTGAAACTACATGAACATACACATTAAGATTTTTGTAAATAGTTTCCACTGTAGGATTTCATACCTCCTCAGTCATTAATTTTGATACAGAAACATTTCAGTTCCTTGTACGATGGGGCAAGCATGGCACGGACCCAGCGGACTGGCGATATGGGGAAAAATGGTTCTGTGCTACTCTGCCCATCCACCCTCCCTCCTCCATCGCCAGAGCCAGAACCATTTTGCCAGCATGTGTACCACCACCACCACCACCACCAGCCCCCAGTCTCACCCTGATGGACCAGATGCCCCACTCCCAGAGACCCCACTGGCAAAGCCCACCCCAACACAGACAGCAACCACTACCAGCTGATGTCCAGAGAACTCAAACATGAACAGACCCCTCCCAGCTCAGAGTCGGCAAACCTCCAGAGACATGGCCAGAATTCCCCCAGACATGGCCAGAATCCCCCTCCCCAGAGACATGGCCAGAATCCCCTCAGACATGGCCAGAACCCTCTCTTGAGACACAACACCCCTCCCCAGACACAGCCAACACCAAACATGGACATCAACCCCCAAAACAAGCGGACAGGAGCCACCCCTGCTCACAGCTAGCTAAGGGCTCAGAGTGAGATACCTTAGCCTACTGGAATGGGGCGCAGGAGAAAAGCCCTCTCCCAATATGCTAGAACCTAATACCAAGTGGCTAGCCATGTACAGTACAGCAGCAGTTTCAGATGTTACTTCCGGGTGGGGTAAACTGCAACCACTCACTCCCCCAGTCTGTCCCTAATTTGCAAGCTTCACCAACATATTTTTGTCACCAATTATATGCCTAGCAGTGCAATAAGTAAACTCGTTTCCAGACTTCATTAGACAAAACTGAAAAGAAAATATTTTTATTCACAAAAAATTGATTAAATGAGGTGCCTGATAAATGCATTGTACTTACTTGTGTGCTGAGTGCTGGAGTATGGTGAGGTCACTGGTGGTGGCTGAACCTTACTGGAGTGAGTCACTGTGCATTTAAATCCCCATCACTCCAGTTACGAGATCCGGTTCCGACTGATGGGTGTGGTCATGTAGCAGTGGTGCCACGTCAACCCTCCCACCCCACCAGTACAGCCTCTTACTCACCCCACCTGCACAGCGCCTCCCCACCCAACCAGCACAGCCACTCTCCCATTCCAACCCACCTGCACAGCCACTCTCCCCATGCCAACCCACCTGCACGCCCACTCTTCCACGCCACCTCACCTGCATGTCCACTCTCCCCATGCCACCTCACCTGCCTGCCACTCTCCCCACGCCACCCCACCTACACGGTCATGCTCCCTACCCCCAGCATGGTCACACTCCCACCACCACACCAGCACCACCACTCTCTCCATGCCACTCCACCTGCACGCCACTCTGTCCATGCCAACCCACCTGCAGCCACTCTCCCCATGCCAGCCCACCTGCACAGCCACTCCCCAACATGCCTATCCTCCTGCACAGACACTGTCCCCATGCCAACCCACCTGCACGCCACTCTCCCCATGCCAGCCCACCTGCACAGCCACTCTCCCCAACATGCCTATCCTCCTGCACAGCCACTGTCCCCATGCCAACCCACTTGCACAGCCACTCCCATGCAAATCCACCTACGGCCACCTCCCCACGCCACTCTACCTGCACGCCACTCTCCCCACGCCACCCCACCTGCATGGTCATGCTCCCCACCCCCAGTGTGATCATGCTCCCCACCACACCACACCAGCATGGCCATCTTCCCCATGCCACCCCACCTGCAGCCACTCCCATGCAAATCCACCTACACGGCCACTCTCCCACGCCACTCTACCTGCGGCCACTCTCCCCACGCCACCCCACCTGCATGGTCATGCTCCCACCCCGCCTGCATGATCATGCTCCCCCACCCCACCCCACCAGCATCACCACACTCTCAACACCAACCACCAGCGTGGCTCCTCTCCACGTCCCACCCCACCCCACCAGCACGGCCATGCACCCCACCACACCAGCACAGCCAGTCTCCCTCGCCAACCCGCGGCCACGTTCCCCATGCCAACTCACCAGCATGGCCACGCCCACATATCAACCCACCAGCACGCCACTCTTCCCACGCCAACCCACCAGCATGAACTCTCTCACAACCCCAAACATAAAGGGCACACATTTGTCCAGCTCAGACTGCAAACAAGGACTTTCTCAGATAATGGCCATACAAAAACAAAACACCCAAGGCGTAGAGATCTAGCATTCAGTCCACCATCAAACTTTGGGACTATATGGAGCAGTAAGGACACACATTTGGGCAGCATAAATACAAACACCCCACAATGGACTTTAGTCTTTCTCACTAAGGGCAGACATTGTATCACATCAAACCTAATCATATCGGACAAGCAAAAAAGGAAAAAAAAATAGCCGAGAGCATACAGATAAATTGTTTAGTCAGCCTTGGTCCTTCTCCGGTCTCACTCCCTCCCCACAGACTTCAGAACTACAGCATTAACCAAGGACACACATTTCAGCACATCGAGTTTACATATTGGGAACTAAGACAAAAGGGAGCAGATAGAGTGTTTACTGTATTCAGTTTGGGTTTTGCGGTTGCAAGTTCTACCCCGAGCTTGGGACTGTTTCTGGCACAGATTTGAGCACATCAGACACAATGCACTTTCTTTTTTTTTTTTTTTTAAACTGTATGCATTGCAGCTGAGGACTATATGGAGCAGTTCAGAAAATATATCAAACATTTATATTTCTAAGACAAAAGAACCTCTGTGCGTAAACACTGAGGCAAGGGTTACCCAAAGGGCATTTGGCTGGGAAGCCAAGTTTCAGAAAATACAAAGTCACACATGCCCCCACAATGCAAAGCATCATGGGCTGCATATGCAAATCACCACAGAATGTTATGCTGGTCCAACTTTAAGCAGAATTGCATGGTGCCAAAGGCCTCTCACACAGTTTGCAAAGGGTGCTAACAGAGAGACATAGACACGTGTTTCGTCCTACCAGGACTCATCAGTATGCCTCGTCTGTTTAACACCCCAGTGGACTGGACCAGCTACCCCTAAGGCAGTGTGCCTGGGATATATTGTGGTGAACCCATTAAAATAAAAACCATTTAAAGACAAAGAACCTCGTAAACACTGAGGCAAGGGTTACCCAAAGGGCATTTGGCTGGGAAGCCAAGTTTCAAGAAAATACAAAGTCACACATGCCCCCACAGTGCAAAGCATCATGGCTGCATATGCAAATCACCACAGAATGTTATGCTGGTCCAACTTTAAGCAGGGTGCATGGTGCCAAGGCCTCTCACACAGTTTGCAAAGGGTACTAATGAAGACATAGACACGTGTTTCATCCTACAGAACTCATCAGTATGCCTCGTCTGTTTAACACCCCAGTGGACTGGACCAGCTACCCCTAAGGCAGTGTGCCTGGGATATATTGTGGTGAACCCATTAAAATAAAAACCATTTAAAGACAAAGAACCTCTGTGCGTAAACACTGAGGCAAGGGTTACCCAAAGGGCATTTGGCTGGGAAGCCAAGTTTCAAGAAAATACAAAGTCACACATGCCCCCACAATGCAAAGCATCATGGGCTGCATATGCAAATCACCACAGAATGTTATGCTGGTCCAACTGGACCAGCTACCAGTTAAATGGTTTTTATTTTAATGGGTTCACCACAATATATCCCAGGCACACTGCCTTAGGGGTAGCTTTGCATTGTGGGGCATGTGTGACTTTGTATTTTCTTGAAACTTGGCTTCCCAGCCAAATGCCCTTGGGGTAACCTTGCCTCAGTGTTTACGCACAGAGGTTCTTGTCTTTAAATGGTTTTTTATTTTAATGGGTTCACCATAATATATCCCAGGCACACTGCCTTAGGGTAGCTGGTCCAGTCCACTGGGGTGTTAAACAGACGAGGCATACTGATGAGTCCTGGTAGATCAAACACGTGTCTATGTCTTCTGTTAGCACCCTTGCAAACTGTGTGAGAGGCCTTTGGCACCATGCAATTCTGCTTAAAGTTGGACCAGCATAACATTCTGTGGTGATTTGCATATGCAGCCCATGATGCTTTGCATTGTGGGGCATGTGTGACTTTGTATTTATATTTCTAGTCATAGATCAGATCGAACATTCAGTCCTCACTGTACCTGGCAGCGTTTACTTTACAGATCGATCGGGCAACAAAAGCCCCCAAAACAGCAGATTAGGTGTTTATTCAGTCAGAGAGAGGGTATACGAGCAAATCAGACTCGTACAGAATGCACATTCTTAAAAAATTACCGTAACTCTTCTGGTAGTTTAAACCCTTCCTTCCTGATACTAACTGCAGCAACATACCATTACCAACACAAAAGCAGACTCACTTTGTTTTTTAACTGGATGTATGGTGATCACTGTCCGGTTTCAGTGGATCCTTCTGAGCAACGGGTCAGCAACATTTGAATTCTGAGCAGGAGCGAGTCAGGAGCAAAAATGGGTCAAGCAACAGTGGGAAGCAACAACGTAAACAGGAACTCCAACCACTACCACACAATTTATGCGTAGTGTTCACGGAGCTCAGAAAACAAAGGCAGTTTCCATTTTGGTGCCGTTTTCCGTTGTCGAATCAGAATTCCGCTTTTCGTCAGCATCACCGCATATGCGGTAAACCAGTGTCCCTGATTATACTACTTACTCTACACGGGGCTTGCCATTAAAGTCATTAATTAGCGCAGCATTGTAATTCTTATATCATGCCCCACTAAAGGCTTTTCACCACTTTCGTCACTACAGGGGCACCTGATTACCACACTTATCTTAATTATCTATCAGCTAGCCATTAGATGGTCACTGATTTTCTAAACTGTAGTAAGAATAAACCTGATTTAACATTTATATCTGCTGTCACAAGCGCACTCAGCAGGTCAGGCCCTCTGCTCCCACAGTGCCAACCTCTGGCGCGCAGTATTGCGAACAGGTAACAGAACAGGTAACCCTCCTGTCTGCTTGTGGGTCTGAATCGCTTTTGTCTAAAGTTCTGGGGGATTCAAACTGTGAACCTTGTGTTGGCGTACCCAAATGTACAGGCTCAGATAATCTGCTCTTGGGGATGCAAGATATCTTTCGCCTAGGGCACCTAACCAGGCATCCAGAGTGAACCCTTAAAACTCTATAAAAGACCTTAGGTATTTTCTTGCCTTTTCCCAGTTTGGTAACACCATCAAGCTCTGAACAGTTTTGTCAGTCTTAACCCTCTATCGTCACATGCAAAAGAACTTGAAGACACACCCAGGCAGTCTTTGGAATAAAAGGCACACTTAAAATGGATATAAATATGTTAAATGTAAACACAGAACACTGTATCAAAAAGCATACAATCACTTAAATAACAAGGTTAAAGTACAAAACATAAACTCCTACCACAATACAATTAGACTTTTCTATCTACTGTATTACCTCTATAGTGCTTGTAGTTTTATCTTGCTTCTTAAGAGCCCAAAAGAAAATGTCCCTCAGTTGAAACTCAGAATACAGTTAAAAACTCTTTGTTTCCCCGTTCTATGATGTTATCTGGCTTCTCCTTTCAGAATATAACAATTATATAAACAATGATCTTCCTGTCAGGAGTGCACTTAAATACTGTTGTCACTGTCTCCAACTGGTCTCCACAGAGCACTATTGCTGTTTAGTCTTGTACACCACTGTATTTTGTGCCTGTTATCGATTTAACCCTATGTATGTAACCAAAATGTACACAAGTGTTGCACATTGTAACAGTTATTCTAGGGACATGGATATGTTGTTCATCCACACTATCTGGCAGGTTCCTTGCCGCTTTAAATCTTGCGGAAGGTCTTCAAGCTAGCTCCTCCCACCCACCGGGTGGTAAAACTCGGCTCCGCCCCATGGCGCAGATCTTCCTTACCACTTGGAAGCTCAGGTTCCCTCATAGCAGCTCTGCGTTTAAGCCTTGGCCCAAAATCTTCAGTTTGAAACTTTCAAAGTCAAAACTTTTACCTCTTGGTCTTCTTCCCTCGCAGCTGCGATGGACAATCGACTCGGTTCGGAGATGTCCCTGGGCAGAAGATGTCTCGGGACCCGCACTCACGATGCGTTTACTGCCTTAGCCAGGAGCACCCGCCGCAGGCTTGCAATCTGTGTTCCTCCTTTTCGGTCTACGTCCTCGAGGACGCGCTGCCCGTCTCCAACTAGGCGCCCGAAGGAGATTTCCTCGGTTAAATCAAGGAGGCTTGACTGGCGGTTTCGCGGCTGCAGGATCCGCTGAACAATTAGAACAGTTGGTTGCCCTCGAGGAAGGCGGCTCAGGCGCGACTTCGTCTACTGCGGCTTTTCGTTCCGCTTTCTCTTGGGGCCTCCTACTCAGCTTCGTTTAAGGAGCTTTACCTGACCCTCTCAACTAAGGGCGAGGGTCCAACTTCCGGAGCCGTTTCAGTCGATTGAAGAAAAGTAAGAGGTAAGTCCCATCGTCGGCGCTCCTGGGGCGGAAAGATCTCCCTCCCTTGTCGACAGTCGACCCGGTCGAATTTTAACTCGGCCACTGGCTTCACGGTTGCCCCGTCCAGGCCAGGTGGCCGAGACACCCGCCGGCGTGGTCGAGATTTTCTCGACCCGTAGGACGAGTTGTTGGCTGGAGAAGCCGAGATTCCCTCCTCCCGGTTCCCTGGCGAGGACTGTGGATACCGTCGGCTCACCTGCGCCTCCGGCCCTAGAGCCGTTGGTTTTGTCAACCGAGCCGGGGATTGCTGATCTCGGCTCCCGCCTCACTGACCTCGGCCTGGCGAGAGTCTCGGTCTCCGGACATCTTGGCGGTCAGCGCTCCCGTCGACAAAGGCGGTCCGGTCTCGGCACAGCGGTAAAGCGGCGTTGCCGCTCTTCCTCATCTTCCTCATCCCGCCCGGGCGTAAGTTGCGCCCGAAAATATGAGATCTCATGTGGCAACAACTTTTACTGGCTGGCAGTAAGCGGCTCGAGCCTCTTCCGGCCATTAAATGGTTGCCACGGACCAGTCAAATCAACCCCTCGTGGTGGTCGAGAGCCTGTTTCCAGGCGGTTGTTTGACCTATTCCAGCTGCCCACCAATTTTGGTGGAACGCCTCCGCCTCAGGCCGACAGTTGAGGCACCGTTGAAAGATTCACGTCGGCCCTGGCCTTCCCCGCGGGCTGTCGGTCACTCTCGCGCCCGATAAGCCTCGGCGAAGTGGAAGTGGCTGAGGCTCAGGCAGCTCTTCGACAATTCGTCGAATCGGATGACTCCTCCCTATTCTCCAAGCGTCTGGACTTGGAGTCCTCTGAGGGCAGTCAGCGGACGATAGCCCGCCGTCCTTCCTCGGGCTTCTTAGGCTCATCTCAGAATCCACTGGGATGAAGCTTGAACCCGTGATCAAGCAGGCTAGATATCCCTCACTGAGATTCTGGACCGGGTTCTCCTATGGAGGCCTTTCCAGTGGCGAAGCCATTGTCGGCCGGCCCTGGAATAATGGCAGCGTCTGGCTTCCTGTCCTCGCCGGCCAGGATGGCCAGGAAGTATCACGGTCTGCAGCTCTCTGTCCGGCTTTTCCGACCACCCGCCGGCTGAAGGGTTGGTTACGGACAGCGTTTTCGGCGTGCCGGCAATGCCAGGGGCGTGGACAAACCGCCCGACAAAGAGTCAAGAAGTTGGACTGTCTGCGGGCGGAAAGTGTATGCTGCCTCCTCACTTGGTCTTAGTCAGGCCAGTCGGCCGTCCTCATGCGCACTTCTCCCATGCCCTGTTGGGCTCCCTGGATGAGGTTGTCCTCATCTTCCGCCGACCTGCAGACCACGGTCAAGCAGGTGTGGGACCAGGGCAGGGCAGTAGCCAAGCAGCAGCTCCAGACTGCCTTGGATATCGAGGATTCTGCGCCCAGTCAGTGGCGGCCGCTGTGGCCATGCGTCGGCGGGCATGGCTGAGGATATCCACTTTCACCTCGGATACCCAGCACAAGCTTGCGGACGTTCCCTTGTTGGAACAGACCTCTTGACCCTGGGTGGAAGGCCACCTCCAGAGGATCGAGAAGTCAATGCCACCTTGGACTCGGTCTCATCGCGCCAGAGACAAGTGCGTTAGCCTCAACCTAAACCCTTTAGCCCCTCTGCTCCGCTGCGTCGGCCCAACATCAGCGTCAGGGCCAGCAGGCTAGACCTTGGTATTCCAAGCCCAAGCCACCAGCTCCCTCAAATAGGAAGCAAGGAGGAAAAGACCCTGGTGGTCCCTCGGCGGTCCTTCCTCAAGCCTGCAAAGTGGCGGGCTGAGGGTGTCGCCCCCATCCCGTCACCTCGCCCCTGGTTCCCCGTGAAGGCGGCGACACTTCCCTTTCCGCCTGGTCCGCTGTTACCACGGACAGGTGGGTTTAAAGTGGTGGGAAGAGGCCTGCCTCTCGGTCGGCGAGCTCCGCCCCTTCAGGGGCGTCGCCCCTTGAGCCGGGTCCCCAGAATCTCTACAGGCTCGTCGAGCCGACGCCATCTACTCCTTCTAAAGGGGGTGATAAGAGATAGAGGACCCACCATCAGAACCGGGGTTGGTGTCCAGGTACTTCCTGGTCCCGAAGCGACGGGGCTGGCGCCCCATCCTGGACCTACCGACCTGAACAAGTTCCTAAGGTCTCGAACCTTCAGAATGGTCACTCTGGCTCAGATAATACCATCTCTGGAACACGGCGTGTGGTTCTGTTCTCTGGACTTCCAGGCCGCGTTCTTTCACGTCCTATCCGTCCGTCTCATCAGAGATTCCTCCGCTTCAGGGCAGAGGATCCTCTTGATTCAGGCCATGCCCTTGGCCTTTCTTCAGCTCCAGGGTCTTCACCAAATGCGCCATGGCGGTGACAGCTTTCCCTCTTGAGCGAGGTCGGGTGTACCACTTACCTGGGCGATTGGCTGATAGCAGCCCCTCAGGTTGGAGGTGGGCGGTCAGAGATCTGGCCCTCGGGTTTGCTCTCAACTTGGCCTCCTGGTCAACGAGGCCAAGTCGAACTCGAGCAAGCAGGTGATATCTTTCATCGGGGCAGAGCTCGACTCTCTTGAGCAAACCTGGCTCGGCGGACAGGGCCGAGGTTCTTACCTCCTTTGCCCAATCATTTCTGGTTGGGCAATCGCGCCCTACCGGGACTTCCTGCGACTCCTGGGTCTCATGGCGGCCTGTACCAGTGTAGTCCGTTGGGCACACTGGCACATCCCCCCTCCAGTGAGGGACTGGCCAGTCCAGTGATCACAGCGTTGCGATCCTCTGGACCAGCGTGTGGGCGACCAGGAGATGTGGAATGCTCTCCAGTGGTGGACGTTCCGTCTCATCTGCAGGAGGGTATCCCGTTTGTCCGCCCAGGCTGGCGGTCTCTCTAACGACCGACGCCTCTTTGATGGGTTGGGGTGCCCATCTGGGGAACACGAGTGCATGGCCTCTGGTCGGCGGGAGTCGATGCCATATCAACCTGCTGGAGCTCCATGCGGTCCGCCTAGCTCTCACCGCCTTTGCTCCGTTTCTCCGGGGTCAAGTGGTCCGAGTCCAGATGGACAATACCACGACCATGTACTATCTAAACTGCCAGGGTGGAGCGGCTCCTTGCCTCTATGCAAGGAAGCTCTCGCATCTGGTCACTAGTCGCGCAGCCTGGAGGCGGATCTCCTGGCCATTCATGTGGCAGGAGTCTCCAACACCCTGGCCGATGCCCTGGGCGGATGGGGCTGCTCGCATGAGTGGTCTCTCCTGCCGGAGATAGTACAAGACCTGTTCTCCCGCTGGGGCACACCTCTGGTGGATCTGTTTGCCTCACGGAGAATGCGGAGCTGAGGCTGTTTCATGCCGCCCCCTCAGCAGAGCTCGCTGCAGGGGATGCCTTCTCGAGGCCGTGGACCCGGGCCTCTTCTCGCCTTTCCCCTGTTCCCCTGATTCACAGGGTCCTGCTGAGCGAGGAGGGACAAGGCGCGGGTGATTCTGATAGCCCCAGACTGGCCTCGCCAGTTCTGGTACCAGATCTCCTCAGTCTCAGCTCCAGGACTCATGGCAGCTTCCAGCTCGCCCGGACCTGCTCTCAGTCAATCAGGGGAAGGTGTTCCATCCGGACCTTCAATCCCTGCACCTGGCGCCTGGTTCCTGGGCGGCTAGAGTTCCAGGCCTTGGGTCTTTCCGACGAGGTCCTCAACATCGTTGAGGCGTCCCGTAAGTCGACCAGAAAATGCTATGCCTTCAAATGGAAGAGGTTCTCCATTTGGTGTCGGGAAAAGAGCTGGACCCTTTCTGGTGTCCTGTGGCAAGCATTTTGGACTATCTATGGTCCCTATCTAGTCAAAGGGCTTAGGTCGGCGACCCTTAAGGTGCACCTGACAGCCATTTCTGCTTACGGTGGGCGGTCCAGCAGTCGGTAAGCGCCGAGGAAAAAGTGTGGCGCTTTTTCAAAGGCCTTGATCACATTTCCCCTCAGTGCGGGAACCCCCACCTCTGTGGGATTTACTGCTGGTACTGGCAAAGCTCATGGGCAAGCCATTCGAACCAATGCAGAGTGTGGTCTCCCCACCTGTCGTGGAAGACCGCCTTCTTGGTGGCTATCACGTCAGCCAGAAGGATGGGAGAACTCCAGGTGCTTAGCATCGGGTCTCCTTACCTGGTCTTCCACAGGACAGGGTTGTCCCTCATTTCACCGAAATTCCTTCCGAAGGTGGTGTCGAATTTCACCTTAATCAGGTGTTGACTCTGCCGGTGTATAGGCTCCATACTCTGGACCCTAGAGGGCACTCGCTTATTATATAAGGGCGTACGGCTGAAAGTCGGGGAGAGGTTTGCCAGCTGTTTGTCACCTGCGCTGAAGCCGCACCTGGCAGACCTGCAGCCAAGCGGACGATAGGCAGATGGGTCACCTCCTGCATAAATCTCTGCTATGAGTTGGCGGGCATGGAGCCTCCCAGAGGATAAGAGCTCATTCTACCGCCATACTGCTGCATCAGTGGCTGCTTTCAGGGATGTCCCTATCCAGGAAATCTGCAGGGCTGCTACCTGGAAGTCAGCACACACCTTTATTTCCCACTACCATCGACCTTGAGTCACGCCGGGATGCTGGTTTGGGGCCTCGATTCTCCAATCTTTGTTCCCCAAGTAAGTATTTAGGGGGTATGGCCTTGCCTCCCTCCTCCCGGAGAACTGCTAGGAGTCTGCCAGATAGTGTGGATGAACAACATATCCATGTCCCTAGAAATACAGTTGCTCACCTGTAACAGGAGTTCTAGGAATGGTATATGTTGTTCATCCCTATGACTCACCGACCTCCGGCCCGACGCACAACCTGAGCTTCCAGTGGGCCAGATCTGGCGTCATGGGGAGCCGAGAGTTTTACCTCCCGGTGGGTGGGAGGAGCTAGCTTGAAGACCTTCCGGCAAGATTTAAAGCGGCAAGGAACCTGCCAGATAGTGTGGATGAACAACATATACCATTCCTAGAACTCCTGTTACAGGTGAGTAACCTGTATATCCATGGCCTTTACTGTATGTATACTCTGCTATCGTTCTGTAATCACCCCAGTCGTACCATAAGGCGAGCATCCTTGTTGCTCAGTGTACCTTTCCTGGTGAAACATTTCAATAAATAAATAAAGATATTTTAAATACTGTGCCTTCAACAAAACTATTTTCCGATATGACTCCTTAATTAACATCCCTCTTTGATCTCAAGCAGTTCCTCTCCCAGGGCACAAAGGATTTTATTACTTTTAGCATCATAGTGATATAACATGTTTTTCCTCTAAGCGTCATAAAAGTTTATGAGCTCTATATCCTGGTAGCTGGATCAGTTCTAATTAAGTCAGATAAACAGGAGACCCTTAATTAAGTCTCTCTAGTCTTGTAATTACTTCCTGGTTTCAGGCCACTTGTCATTGCAACTGAAATCTGGGGGCACTCATGGAAGCACTGTGACAATCACCCACTATATTTTATATTACAAATATCATCCAGCAGTCATAACCAGCTGGCCAAGCGTCACATCTGCTATTTTACTATTGCACATCGAAAAAAATTACTTTCCACAGTACTTTTAAAACTCTATTGTTGACTGTTGCCCATCTTAATGCTCAAACAAGCAGTTTCACCAGCTACCAAAAGAAAAATTTTTCAATACTCAATACTGCTACCAGCATTTCACCTTAATGCTAATTTGTTTGGGGCAATGTGTGTACCTTTTAAGTTTTGTTCTAAAATGTAACAGTCGTTTACAAGGAGCTGCAGTGCCCTTCTAAATTCAGGAAACCGTCTGGACCCCTGCAGAGTGAAGACATATGCCTTTTATACTTCAAATGTTCAGTGCTCTAAACTTTTAAGAAATATTTCAGGCAGCTGTTAAACTTTATTAAATGTTTGTTGTACCTGATAGCCATGTGCTTGTGCCTTTCTTAATAAGCGTGACTACTCGTTTGTGCTGCCCTGTTAAATCACAAAATGCCTCCTTTTAATTTACTTGTAGAGTTTTTTAAAACTTCTCTGTGTGTGTTCCAAAGTCTGTACTCACTTTTAGGTCTGCTGGTGAAAAGCTGCACAGCCTTGTGTCTCCATTTGAAAAAGTTCTGCTGGGTGTGTCATCAGGCAAAATGGCACCAGTCACAGAAACTCTCCTCCAAGCCTTGCAATGGCGGCAGGAAGAGGACAACCTCTGGGAAGGTGTGCTCTTCCTCCAGGGGTCTCAGCTGCAACTCTGACAACAGATGCCTCCCTCGTGGGATGGGGAGCCCACCTGGGAGAGCAAACTGCCCATGGAACTTGGTCCCAGCAAGAATCTCTGCTTCACATAAATCTGCTGGAGCTCAGGGCAGTTTATCTCGGCACCCAGTCTTTCACTCCCACGCTGCAAGACAATGCAGTTCAGGTCAGGACAGACAATACAACAACAATGTATTACATCAACAAGCAAGGGGAACAAGGTCCTCACCCCTCTGCACAGAGGCCATGAGGATATGGACTTTGGCCTACTCCTGGGGATATCTCTGTCACCAGTTCACTTGCCAAGGAAAGACAATGTCCTGGCAGATGCCCTCAACAGAATCAACCAGAACCATCACGAATCGTCACTAAACAGGCAGATTCTGCAGGTGGTATTCAGAAGATGGGGCACTCCAGAGGTGGATCTCTTTGCGTCCCAGGACAATCACCAGCTTCCTCTGTTCTGTTGCAGGCCTCCAGTAGTGGGCACAGTGCCAGTGGATGCACTGTTCTTGGACTGGACAGGAAAGTTCCTGTATGCCTTCCAACCATTCCCTTGATATACAGAGTACCGAACAAACTCAGGATCCAGTCAGCAACCCTCATTCTCATTGCTCCAGACTGGGCCAGACAGCATTAGTCTTTCGGCTGTTGAGCTTGAATCTCCAAACCAATTTCTTTGCAGGAGGCAACCTGCTGTCATCCTCCCAGGGCAGCATCCTGTGTCCCAACTTGCAGTCCCTCAGACTCAAGGCCTGGCTCTTGAGGACCTAGAGTATGCCAACCTATACCTCTCAGAGGTGGTCTTGCAGGTTTGAGGGTTTCCAGGAAACCGTCCACCAGAAAACGTGCTCTTCTAAGTGGAGCGATTCTCCATCTGGTGCGGGCAGAGACACAGAGTCCCCCTGCATGCCGATCTGCCATTAGTCCTTGAATATTTGCACATTTTCATTCCGTAGGCCTTTGGCCTCTACTCTGAAAGTGCATTTGACAGCTGTTTGACTACCTCTCTGCTGGAAAGGGCACATCCCTGGCTGCTAACCAGGTATTCAGAAAATTCTTCAAGGGTTATTGCATTTGCATCCCTCTTACAGGACCCACTCCTGTGTGGGACCTTAACATATGCATTGGTCAGTTGATGCAGCCACCTTTTGAGCCCTGGCATCAGCTGAGCTCACATATGTCACGTGGAAAATGGTGTTTCTAGTAGCTATCACCTCAGCCAGAAGGATCAGTGAGCTACAGGCCTTGTCCACAGAAGCAGACTATATAGCAATCCATAGGGATAAGGTGGTTTTGAGGACCAACAGGAAGTTCCTTCCTAAGGTGGTATCAAACTTCCATTTAAACCAGTCTAATACCTTGCCAGTCTTCTTTACTGAGCAGTCCACCTCTGGAGAGAGAGAGGAGGTTGCATAGCCTTGATGTCAAGACAGCGATTAGCTAAAAGGGCACTGGCAGAATCAGACACAGCTTTTCCTGACCTGTGGAGAGGTGGGCAGGGCAAGCCTGCCTCAAAAGAACCATTACCCACTGGATTGTTGCCTGTATTCAATTCTGTTACAGTAAGGTGGGCAAGGGGCCTCTTCTAGGCTTCAGGGCCCTCTCTACAAGGGGTACAGCTGCTTCTGTAGCAGCTGCGATAGATATTCCCTGGTGGAAATCTGTTAAGCAGCTACCTGGAAGACTATCCACACCTTCTCTAAGCATTACAGCCTGGATACCCAGGCCAGAAGTGATGCCAGTTTGGCACAGCAGTGCTACAGAGCTTGTTTCCTAAATATGTTCTCTACCCTTCTCCAAGGGCACTGCTTGGGTAGACTGCATAAGTCAGAATACAGTAAGATTTCCTGGGGTTTAGAAAAAATTACTTACCACAGTAATCTTGTTTCTTCCAGGAATCTTACTATATTCTGAGCTCCACCCTCCTCCCTTTTGTAGCCTAGGGGCAGTGCAGCACAGCTGTATGTTGTTTACCCTGGGCTTGTTCTGTTTTGGGCATGTGATTTGAGTCTTTCCAGACCACTTTGGGACCTGGTTTAGTTATTATTGTTATTGTTATTATTATTTCTATTGATACTATAGCTTAGATAGTTTATTAATAGCTTCTGCTCTGCAATAATCTGACAGTTACAGAATGTTTACCAGGGACAGTAGTTTGAACATGGAGCTCAAGCCTAACATTCCATCATTAGCATAGGTTTGGTTAACCATTTTGGCTCTAGGGCAGTACAAAGGAAGGACAATACTGCATAAGTCAGAATACAGTAAGATTACCCTGGAAGAAACAAGATTACTATGGTAAGTCATTTTTCTTTTAGGAGTGGTACTATATGTTCATCCATAGGCCCACACAACCTCCTGGCAGTGGCGCACAGGTATGCTTCCAGCGGGCAAGAACTGGCGTCACGGGGCAGTGCTGGGGAGTTACCACCCAAGCGGGTGGGAGGAGCCAGCTGAAGACTTTCCAGTACCATCTAAAGGGAAAGGACACTGCCAGAATGTGTGGATGAACAACATATACCATTCCTGTAACTACTGTTACAGGTGAGTAACCCTCATTTCCTGCATGCCTTCCCTCCCATCCTTCTGATTCAGAGGATCATCATGAAGGTTGACCAAGAGGGACCCTGGATGATTGCGATAGCTTTGGATTGGGTTCAGCAGGTCTGGCACTTGAACCTTCTTTACACAACTATCCGTAAGCCCATTCCCCTTAGGCAGGGCCTCGTCACTAAGGTCCATGGGGAGAATAGACTACCCAGACATCCGTCTGTTTTATTTTGGAAAAAAAGGGTCCTGAGACAACAGAGTTCAGAACATTATTTATTTAAGTTTTGGTAGCCTGGTAAGTCCACTGAGACATACATAGATACATAGACAGTGTCGGCAGATAAGAGCCTATGGCCCACCCAGTCTGCCCATTTGAGCTTGTAAGTTCAGTTTGTTTTCCAAGAAGTCTGTTGCCTTACCCTGACCTCCAGTATTCCTTTATGTCTATCCCATGCATTCATAAATCCGTGATTGTTTCAGCCCCCACCACTTCCTCTGGCAGGGTGTTTCACTTGTCCACCACCCGTTCTGTGAAGAAATTCTTCCTCACGTTTCCTCTGAATCATCCTCCTCCAACTTCATCCCATGCCCTCTAGTCCTGAAACATCTTTTTCGCTTAAAACAGTGTATTCCTGCACTCTGTTCCTCCCTGTGAGATACTTGTATGTCTCTATCATATCTCTTCTCTCCCTCCTCTCCTCCAGGGAGTACATGTTCAGTTCCTTCAACCTGTCCTTATAGGACTTGTGATGCAATCCATGCACCATCTTTGTTGCCCTCCTCTGAACCTTCTCTACCCTGTCTATGTCCTTACATAGGTAAGGTCTCCAGAACTGTACAGTGTACTCCAGGTGGGGCCTCACTAGTGTCTTGTATAGTGGAATTATGACCTCCCTTTCCTGCTGGTGATGCCCTGCCTATGCATCCCAGCATCTTATTTGCTTTACCTGCTGCCTTGTCACACTGTTTCCCTGCCTTGAGGTCATCAGGATGATAACCCCAAGATCCCTTTCCTGCTTGGTGCATGCTATATCCTCACCCCCAACTGATATATTGTGCCAGGGTTTTGTGCCCCATATGCATTATCTTGCACTTCCTTGCATTGAATTTCAACTGCCAAACCCTGACCATTCTTCAAGTTTCTGCAGGTTCCTTCTCATTCTGTCTACACCCTCTGGTGTGTCTACTCTGTTACAGAGCTTTTTGTCATCAGCGAACAGTCAAATTCTGCTTTCTAGGTCCTCGCAATGTCACTGATGAAGATATTGAATAGGACCAGTCCCAGCACTGATCCTGTTGGTACCCCACTGGTCACTCTTCCCTCTGTGGAGTGACAGCCATTTACCACCACCCTCTGTGTCCTGCCACCCAGCCAGTTACCTACCCACCACACTACTGTCCTGCCCACCCATATTCCCGAGTTTGTGCAATAGTCTCTATGTGGCACAGTGTCAAAGGCCTTGCTGAAGTCCAGATAGGCCATGTCCACTGCCCTCCCCTGATCCACCTCCCTAGTCACCCAGTCAAAAATTCAATGAGGTTGGTTTGACATGACCTCCCCTGGTGAAACCATGCTGCCTTGGGTCCTGTAGTCCATTGACAACCAGATGTTCCACCAATCTTTCCTTCAGTAGTGCTTCCATGATCTTCCCCACTACCGAGGTGAGGCTGACTGGTGTGTAGTTCCCGCTTCCTCTTTGTTCTCACTTTTGAATAAGGGGACTACATCTGCTATCCTCCAGTCTTTGGGTACCTCCCTGTTTCCAGTGATCGGCTAAACAGGATAGCCAGAGGTTCAGCCACTGCCTCTTAGTTCTTTAAGGACCCTGGGTGCACCCCATCTGGCCCCATTGCTTTATCAACTCTTATTACTTCCAGTTCCTTAAGGACCCTTTCTCGTGTAAAGGGACTTGTGTCCATTTCTGCACCATTCTCACCTTGTACTCCCTTCAGACCCATTACCCTCCTCTTCCTCAGTGAAGACTGAGCAGAAATACCTGTTCAATATGTCAGCTTTACTGTTGTCATCCTCCACACAGCCCCCATCCTCCTCCTTCAGTCTCGCTATCCCTCCTTTGCCTTTCTTTTTCCTTATGTACCTGTAAAAGGTTTTGTCCCTCTACCCACTGATTTTGCAATGTGTTCTTCTGTCTGAGCTTTGGTTTCCTTACTGACCTCCCTGCCTCTCTTTGCTTCTCCTGGTACTTCTCCTGTCCCCTTCTGCCTGTGTCTTTTGTATTGCCTGAATGCAATCTTTTGGCTTTCACTTTCTTTGCTGCCTCTTTGGAAAACCATAATGGTCTCCTCTTCCTTTTCCTCTTGCTAACCTACTTAATACATAATTCTGTTGCTCTTGTAATCCCCATTTTAAATACTGCCCACTGTTCCTCAACCCCTGATTCCTGTCCTATTCCCTTAATGCCTCTTTCAAGTATCTCCCCATTTTCCCAAAGTCTACCCCCTAAAATCCAGGATAAGTGTTTTTGTGTGGTTTGGTTCTGCTCTTTCTGTGATTTCAAACCACAATGACTGGTGGTCACTGTTACCCAGGTGCTCCCCCACTGTTACCCCCATCACACTGTCCC
The DNA here is from genome assembly GCA_016271365.2 of Neoceratodus forsteri. Classification (NCBI taxonomy): domain Eukaryota; kingdom Metazoa; phylum Chordata; order Ceratodontiformes; family Ceratodontidae; genus Neoceratodus; species Neoceratodus forsteri. The sequence continues at coordinate 896,859,961 of CM057450.1, forward strand.
TGTTTGTGAGCACAAGGTTCAGTATTGCCTTCTGCCAAGTTGGTTCCATGACCAGTTGCTTGAGGAAGGCACCCTGAAGGAGTCCAGGATAAATCTGTTCATAGTAGCAGTCCCTTTTCAGAGGCGATCCAGAAGTGCAGTATGTATACCATACAGTGCATTAACATAGCAATGACAGTTACAATGGAAATTTATTTACATTATTCAGTGATCCATAGGATCATGATACGAACTGATATCCACAGATTTATGAAATAACAAACATAGGCAACACAGTAGTGCAACAAATATATGGCACACTTAACAGAGTCCACTAAAATATATACTTAGTAGCTAAAGATGTCAGATGCAAGAGGGCAAACCAGAAGCAGTTATGATTAAAGGTGAGGCACAGAGTGCAAGGTAAGAAACCAGGGTCAGGAGTAGAGGAAGGACGAGAATTAAAAGAGCTGTTGGAATTGGGTTCTAATATCACCAGTAGCAGGAGCAAGGTGCTGAGGCAGAGAGAAAGGAAAGCTAAATGGATTGGAACTTAGGGGCATTGACCCCAGGGTATGTCTACCCTATGGTAAGCTTGTTTGAGGAGAGATAAGCCAGTAGTGTTAGTTGTGAGCAGAAGCGGAGCACCATAAGTTAGAAGTGGGAGAAGAGAGGAGGACGCAATCTTATGACAAGAGGCCAAGGTGAGGAAGGGAGGATACGATAGACAGAGCCTAGCTTTTGATTCAGAGATTTGATTAGGATGGAGACATGAGCATTAAGGGATAGCAAGGTATCCAAGGTGATTCCCAATGTTGTTTGGTCTGTTCATATCTGATATTGCACACGGGGTTGGGAGCTAGATCAGTTTGTTAGCTGAACGACACCAAGATGGGGGCTGTTGTGGATGATATAGAGGGTGGTAGAAGCTACATGGTGACCTAACCAGACTTGAGGAGTGGTCAGTAAGGTGGCAGTTGAGTTTTAATGTGAAAAAGTGCAAAGTTATGAACTTCTGGGCGAAGAACCCAAGGAGGAATATTAGTTGGGTGGGGTGCAGCTGGGTGTCACTGAAGGGGAAAAGGATCTAGGGGTCATAATGTGAGGGAGCATGAGCGACTCTTCTCAGTGCAGGAAGGCTGCGGCTAAGGCCAATAGGATGCTGGGGTGCCTACAGCGGTTCTCGCCCAGACACAAGGATGTGATCCTGCCCCTGTACAGGTCCTTGGTCAGGCCACATTTGGAGTGCTGCATACAGTACTGGCATCCATATCTGATGAAGGATATCAGGCTGCTTGAGGCAGTGCAGTGTATGGTGACAAAATAATACAGGGAATGGAAGGCAGAACCTATGAAGAAAGGCTGACGCTTGAGTTTGTACACTCTGGAGGAGAGGAGAGGAGGCATGGGGGATATGACTGAAACTTACAGATACCTGAGGGGGATCAATAGATCTGGCACGGAGGGGTTGCTTAAACCGAGGAAGTGAAGGGACACGAGGGGCATGGGCTAAGACTGGAGGGTAGCAGATTCAGGAGGGAGATGAGCGCATTATTTCACTGAAAGGGTGATGTGAAATGGAACACTCTACCAGAGGAGGTGGTGGCATGCAGGATGGTAGGCAGTTTCAAAGAGCATGGAACAGGGCAAGGGGCTGGTTAAACAACACTGAGCAGTTTCTGAGGGTGGCGGGGAATGGGATGGGGCAGCTGTAGTATGGGGTACTAACTGCGCATTCGAGCAGACTTGATAGACCGTGAGGCCTGTTTCTGCTGGCAAGTTTTGTATGTTCATATGTTCATAAGTAAAGGTATGGACAGGTTCAAAGGATTCACCATTGAGAAAAGTAATCCTGGGGGAGGGTAAGGATGTTTGGGTGGATGGAAGAATAGCATACTTTTTGTTTTCATGGTGTTAAGAACAAGTTGATTTTATAGAAACCAACCTTGAGAGCAGCAAAGTCAGATGTTAGCGTGCTGTTGAACCACCCAACATCAGAAGGAGCGATAGATGATTGCATCAGCCACACAAAGGTGCGGAAGCCCCTCAGTTATCTGGCAGATCATTAATAATAGCGAGAACAGTAGTGGGCCCAGTATGAAACACTGTGGAACTCCGTGTGTTATTGGTCTAAGGCCGAAGAGAACCAGCCCACTTGATACTTTGAGAACGGCAGGAGAGATAACCTTGGACCCATGCTAAGACACTGGTGTCGAGGCTGAGAACTTGTAGCTGCTGGAGCAGGAGACCGTGGTTGACCAGGTCAGGCACCTTTATGAGGTCGACGAAGATGGCGCCAGTGACAAAGCCTTGGTCCATAGCCTGGAGCAGATCAGAAGTGACTTTTATTAAGGCAGTGAGGGTACTATGGTTCTTTCTGAACCCATGCCGGAGGGGATAGGAGGTTATGGTGATCCAGGTAGTTCTGAGGTGATCGTATATGATATGCTCCTGGATTTTTGCCATTGGTCAGAAGACAGAGATGGTCTAAAGTTCTCAGCAGTAGTGTTGGGCTCACCCTTATGAATGGGCACAACCATGGCAACCTTCCATTTGTCTGGGACAGTGCTTGATAGGAAGGACCGGTTGAACAGATAATAACAGGGCGGTGAGGGCAGGAGCTCCCAGTTTGAGAAACTTAGGCTGTAGGGTGTCATGACCTGGTGAGCTTTCAGGTTTCAGATTAGCAAGGAGCCGTCAGACCTCCTTGAGGGATGCCAACTTCAGATGAAATGCAGGTCGAGCCCCAGTGTCACCAGGAGATAGTGGGGGTACAGATGAGTTGGGAAAGAGTGAAATATATTTGTGGAGACTGATAACAAAATTAATTGAATCCAGCAGCGATGGACAGAGGTGTGTAAAGACATAGCCCTGGACAGCGAAGGAGCCTAGGAGTTCAGCAGCCTTCCCTAATCAGAGAATTAACCTGATTCCAGAACTCCGTGGGATTACAGAGATGCTCAGTTTGGAGCATGTTGTAGTGTAGGCATTTGACTTTTGAAGGAGTTTTTACAGTCATTTCTAAATTGCCCATAGACTTGTCAGTCGGAGGGCAGCCACTATCTGTAAGTCCACCAGGCTCAGTCACGAGAGGACATGAGCCTCCTAAAGTCCTTAGTGAGCCATGGCACCTTGATACCCTTGGACTGCACCTTTTCAGGGACATTTTGAAAAGAGAAAGGCGGCTATAAAGGCTTCACTGGTGCCATCGACGAAAACTTGCAATCACTTCCACACCACCAAGTCAGGCTACAAGCAGTGTACCAATCAAATAAGACCCACTGATGCTAGGTCCAAGTAAATACAAAACTTTATTACAAGTTAAAAAGAGCGGCAAGCAGCACCCCTGCACCGTGGCACATTCGTGTCACATGACCAATGTTTCACGTCATTCTGATGCTTTGTCTAGGCTAACATACAGCACCACACAATAGCAATTTAAAGTGCCTTCTTAAAGATATAGCTACCACCATCACAATAAAGAGCAAAGTATATAAAAAGTGCAAAAGTTAGTCAAAGAGCTTAATGTGTTTAAAACATAACACTGTACACAAACCCGATAAAAAAACTTTTAAAGTATTCAATTTAAAAACTCCATCTAAGTACCTGATCTCATATCTCTGAATTATTAAATATCATAAATAACATTATACTTTCAGATAAACTTTCCTTAAACCATAAATACAAAATACATGAATATACTAGAATCAATTTTCTGAAAAATAAGAGGAACATATGTAATGTTGAATTTTAATAATATTAGTATACCCTGTGCAATAGTTTTTGATTGTGGTATTATTCTCCTTTTCTATATGAAATATTGATATTTATGTATATGCATGATTTTTAAAGTCCATTCTGATCTCAAATGACTGTATTGCTATGAGAAATATGCATCCATAGATGTACACCACACACCCATCTTCCCTGTCTGGGTTATTTGAATTTGAGGTACTATTGGTGTGCTAATTTATCTGCTTATAGCTGCTTATGCCATTAGTGGAAAAGACCTGACTTTTGGTGAGAACCGCATGTGAGACATTGAGATGATCATATAGTTCCTGTTTAAATCCAATTGGATGATTCCGGGTTCTATTTCTTGGAGCTGCAGTGGTGCAGTGTGTGTGGCTAGGCATGTGTACCTTAAGAAATGCAGCAACGGGAGACTAGCCTGTTCATATCTGCTCATGGGTACCCACCATGTTCACAAAGTTTTATCCTCCAGCACAACTACTGCTGATGTATTATCTGCAGAGAGTACTCTGGATCTTGGGTTGTTAAGGAAGACTTCTGCCACTGGAGCATGTGCACAGGTGAGTATTAAAAAGGGTGCATTCTGCCATATTGAGCCACAAATTTAGGAAGAGGTATTAAAGTTGCAACCACCCTGAAGTGTCGCATTTTGGGGAAACCCCATAGCTGCATGATAGCATGTCAGCTGACTGTCAGGAATATATGGCCTACCTTAGACTGACAAGCAGATACAAAGAAGACATGGTAAACAGTCCAGATGCTGTAGGAGCAGTTTTGAGATCTGAGGATTCTGTCTAGTACCAGAATTCAAACTGAGTCATTTCCCAGGTATATGAATGTCACCTGTTTTTTTTTCTGTCTTTGCAGGTGTCTCATGTTTTCTGTAACTATGGAAAAGGTGTGCGTTATGTGAATTTTTTTCATAGAGGGAAAGACACCAAGTTCTGGGCTGGACATTATGGAGCACGTGTTACAAACTCCACTGTCATTCTGAAACTGCATGGGAGTTAATTTGGCAGGTATAGTGAATGCTATCCAGAACTTTCTAGATGTGGGTGAGAGACTTTCTTGGTATAGATCGTAGACTCCTCAGATATAGAGCTTTGAGTCCACTGTTTACCAGGTGTATATCTTTGAATTGGGGCTTACCAGGCACTCAACATGGGGTAGAAGGCTTGAAGAGTATAACTTTGGAGTTGTGAGGGAGCTTGGCATTGCTAGAGAGCTTGGATTGGGGCTTGAGAGTTTGAAAAATTTGACTTTAGGGAGGAGGGTGTCATCGATGGCTTGTGAGCAAGGAAACTTGGAGTTGGTGTTCAGAGATGGAGGTGGGAGCTGATGCCTATGGGAAAGGAGCGTGGAGGTGGGAGCTCACGTTGAGGGTGATTCGACTCTTCAGGGGCTTGCAGAGGAGAACCTTTGAAAATTGCTGAAGCGCAGCAGGCATTTTTGCTCTGAGGGGCTGACCTTTAGTATTGACTTTATGGCACAGTTTAACTAAACTTGATGCAGCAAGCACAAGTGTTCTTGGTGATCCTTGATGGTGAGTGCCCAATATTTTTGCTTCACATCTTCATGGCATTACATCCCAAGTAGTGATAGACTTTTGTCACTGTGATTCCATAGATCCAGCCCTACAGGGCAGCAGACTAGATGGGTAAGGGTTGATCATAAAAGTTCTCACAGATCAAGATGACCTGTGGCCCACAGATGAGTACAGCCCAGGCTTGTTGTCCATCCATTTCACTGACTTAAATCACTGATGAGGCCAGCTTTGGCTGTCATGACTGTTAGTCCCTTCATAATCTTGACTGTAGACCTTGCAACATTGTGAGGTGAGCATTTCACAGCTGGGGCTGTAGTACACCTTCTTACAGGGCAAGTCAGGAAGGAGAACCACACTGTGGTACAGGATCAAGTGCCAATAGGGAGGCTAGCTGACCCTAAATATTCACAAAAATCCCAATGTCAGTGCACTTATTGCACAGGAAGATTTGCTCAGGGCTCCACTGCATTTTCAATAGGTCCAGTTCCACGCTACAAAATATACTACCAAATAACCAAATTCAAAGCTAGTTCAAGTGCATAATGCAGGCTGTTTTATTGGCAGACACAATACCTCTGAAGCACTCTGAGATGCCCAGGCGCTTTGTCCCTTAGGTCCTCCTCAGGAGGTGGGTTGTCATTGTGTCATCACTCCTTTTATATTGGAGAAATATATAATGTCATATTGACATATATTAGTACCCTGTCTTTAACAGTCTTCTAAAAGTGCCATAACATGTATACCGCCAATGATAAAGTAGCATGCACATGATTTCATGACTTCATTTATCCAGTGATAAAGTAACATAAACATGATTTAATGACTTCATTTATCAAAATTATTGTGTCCTAAACTACTAAGTTTCGAATGTGAAGCGGTGGGGTAAACACAAAAAAGTCTGTCATAACAAGTCTACTTTTCAGAAGCTGTGAGTTAAATAAAACCTCTTTGGTGCATTACAAAATGTCCCAAGTCTAATGGGACCAGAATTATTGTGGCTGTCCCAAATTAATTTTGAGAGGAAAATCCATCATTTAGTCCAATCGCTGTACAAGTCAAGAAGCACGGTCAGTTTCTTGTCATCATCCATACATTGGTACTCTAAAGAGTTTTAAACCCGCCGAGCTCTGCCAAACTTTCTGTGTGATCACCTAATCTTATTTTATGAAAAATACTTTTCATTTATGCTAGGAATCTGCAACTGTAAATTAATTTTTAGGAATAGCAACCTGAAAGAAGGCGACAGAAGAAAAGACAAACCATAACACAAAGATTCCAAGTCTATATTATGAGTTATACAGCATATATTAGAATATTTTTATACTGTAGATATAGACTTTTCTGTCATGAAGGTAAAAATATGAATGTCTGGGTACAGAACACTGCAAATGATACTCAATTTAATTTGTTACCTACATTTAGTGTCCACATTAGTTCTGTAAAATGGTTTCAAATCCCATTCCTCATTTAGCCATTTTGGTTTGAGGCTTTTGAGAGAGAAAATCAAAATATTTTCCTTTTAGAAGTTTATTGTCTGTTGTCCCCGGTGTGGGCACTGATTCAGTAGCATTAAACTTTTAACAGTTTAGAATCTGTGTTGTGAACTTGTGAAGATGTAGACCACAGGTGTATTATAATTTTTTTTAATATTTTTATTTTTAATTTAGACAATAACATTAACAACTTGATCAGTCATCCTACAATTTAGGCAACACGTACATGATAATATCTTTCTAGATCAACAGTAGTACATAATGAAAACTCCCTGCCAAGAGGGAATAGCAAAACTTTTTAACTCACTTCCCATAACGGGACAAAATCAGCTCTTATACTGATTTCCTCCACAGGATTTCATTTAAACTTTTGAAATATATTTACCTAAGTCTTCAAAAGTAAAGCTTCTTGTAACTGGTACTACCATTTGTCTTTATAAAGTTCCTCCACTGCCTGGGCATTCTAATTATTTAATATATGCTGTTTAGTACACATTGTCCCAACATACAGAATTTTCTTTTGATATGACTCCATTTCCAACTCATCTGTGCCATTGAGAATCATCAGTAAGAAACTATTTGAGATATTAATCCCAATAGTATCAATTAGCCATTCTGCAGTATTATCCTATACATTTTGAAGTTTAGGACAGTGCCAAATACAATGATGTAAGTTTGCTTTTGATTGCATTGATGCCAACATTCTTTAGTACCATTTTTTATTATGTTGCCGAGGACTTCAGGTGTAAGGTAAGCTCTATCTAAAAAATGTTTCTGTATTGTTCTATTTTGGGAATATAATAATCTTTATTTTAATATTGAGGTTCCTCCATCGTTGATCAAAAATATTTAATCCTACTTCGTCATTCCATTTAGCATTGGTTTTGACCCAGGGATTGTTATCTAATGTCCTTACTTTATTCCTGAGTAACTTGGTATTCCGTAACTCGACACGTTTCTTATGGTCCTCAACCAGTCTTCCCAAATTGGTAAATGGTCCTTTACCAATAATTTGCTGAAAGTCCCTACATTTTTTTTAAAGTTTGATGTAATGGATATAATAAATTCCAGGAATGTTTTTTGTAAACTGTATTAATTTTTCGTATATCATGAAAAATCCTTGTGCATCAATCAGCTGGCACCATCTTGTTATGCCTACCTGATATAATTTTTAGACAAACTTAAGGTCCTCCTTGGACCATAATCTTTAATATGGCCAATTTTAAAAGTAGCCATGGGAGAAATCCTTCTATCTTAAACCTCATTATTTTGTTTCTTAAGCCTTTTCAATGGCACAGAATAGATGAGAATTTCATTTTGATACACATTCCCATAATAAGCAGTACAGTAGTTATTTTATTTCCTGCTATATTGCAAAGGGAATTCTTCGCTAACCAACTCTTTCTCTGTGAAGGCATTTTCCCACCACAATTTAATTTGATAGGCAAATTCATAGCTTTATGGCTCAGGACAGCTACATCCTCCCTCTTTTCTAGGGGTTGTCAGTTGTATCCAGGAAATACAGGTTTCTCCCTCTCACAAAAACTTTTTATAAATTTGTTTTACTGTGTCATACCAAGATGGGGAGGGCAACCTATAATAACCTGGATAATATATAATATATGGGCATTGCCATCATTTTATAGTCTCATCGCCCAGTAAGAGACGGATAATTTTCCAGTTGTCCAGCAGTACCCGTATTTTCTGTTTAACAGAGTTATAGTTTGCAGCTACTGTCTCCTGCTGCTTAGCACATAATGTAATACCTAAGTATCTAAAACTGTTACTAATTACAAATTCGGTCATTAATTTGGATGCTAATACATGTGGGGCATATTAACAGACATTATAATGGATTTGGTCTGGTTTAGATGATAGCCAGCTACCAAGGAATATGCCTTCTCCTCTCCTTGAAATTTCGGTAAAGCAGAATTTATATTTTTAATCACCAACAAAATGTCATCTACAAAAACATTTATCTTCCTATATGATCCCTGACAGACTATACCTTCTAACTCCCTATTCATCTTGATATGATTTACAGAGATAGAATATAAAGCATGAGGGACAGGGCAACCTTGTCTTACCCATTTTCATAATCATTGGTTCTGCTAAATAATTATTTATATTAAATCTTACAGTTGTAAATGTGTATATTTTCTGTATCATATTACACGGAATATAGGTATACCCCACTCCTTAAGGCATTCGAACATGAAGGGCCTATTGAGAGTATCAAAGCTTTGTGGCATCTACTGCCACTAGGTGGTATGGATCCGTAGTTTGTATAGCTTGAATCATAGCTTGAACTAATCTTGTAGCTTGAAAAATCATGCAACTCTGAATAAACTCAAATTGTTCTTTATTGATCACTAATGGCAGTTGACCCTTAATTCCATTTGCTAGAATTTTAGAAATACTATTATAGTCTGTATTGAGACGTGCTATAGGTCTTCAGCTAGACACTTTTTTAGGGTCTTTCCTTCTTTTAATAAAAGTGTAGTTTTAGATTCCTGCATGGAGATAGGAATTTGTTCAGGCCCATCTCTTAACTTGTTTATAATTTTCAGTAGCCAAGGTGCTAACTGACTACTAAAGGACTGATAAAATTCTGTTGTCAACCAGTCTAGGCCAGGACTTTTATTTTTGGGAGTGTTTTAATTATGCCCAATATTTCATTTAATGTGAAATCTGATTCATCACATTGGAACTTGCCCAAGTTACTATTCGTTAGAGTATAACAATCTTTTCACTATTTGTAAGTTCTGATGGTATATATTTTTATATTATACAATGGCAAGAAAGAATCCTGGTTTCTGATTGGTCAGTTGCCACTACAGCAGGGATGTTATCATGGCATAACATCCCTGCTGATTATTCGAAGCTTCTTTAGGATCTTCTCTTAAGAAACAAAAATATTTTTACACACAAACAATACTCTTTAAAATAATTTGTTTATTCTGCATATAACAAGCCATTGTATAATAGGAATAATGCCCTCCAGGGTGGGTGTTATGCTGGGATAACATCCCTTCTCAGGTGTTGGGCGCCTTGGCGGTGGCCTCGGGCCCAACCACCCAAAGCGGATGTTATCCCAGCATAACACCCACCCTGTTGGGCATTACTCCTTTATTATTCCTTATAATATTGTCCCTACTGCTTGTTTTCCAAAACTGAATTAAGTTCCTTTCATTTTGTTTTTTAAGTTGAGGTGCCAGTAACTTACCAGTTTTTTCACCCTGAATATATCTTAAATTTTTTAACCTTCTAATATTTTTAAGTACCTCTTTGTCATTCCTTTCTGTTTGTTCCATTTTTGTAGCTGTCCAATCATGGTAATGTTTGTCATGATCTATTGTAACTTTGTGATCCAGTTGTTTTATTTTTTGCTCCAAATCCTTATCATGTTGTTTCTGAATCTTTATTTTATGGGCCTGATGGGACATTATAATACCCAATTACTGCCTTAAAAGGATCCCAAAGGGAGATGACAGATTTCGGTTTCATAGTTAAATCTCCAATATTCATTTATCCCTGCCGTTGTTTTGTCCTAAAGCTCCTTATCTAGTAATAACTCGTTGTTTAACCATCAAGATCTTGTTTTCATCCTATTTAGTTCCCTGATTTTAACTTGTGCTATTATTAGTGCATGATCTGATAAAATTATTGTTTTATTCTCTGTTTGTTCAATATCAACAATTAATGATTTAGACACCATCATGTAGTCAATTCTAGAAAACCTTTTTTATCATAATGTGAGAATTGTCTAACTGAAGGGTACAAGGTTTTCTAAGCAAGTACTAAGCCGTGTTGGTTCAAAAGTATTTTAATAGTTTGGTATATAACTTATTGAAATATGGAGTTATAGTAGTTCTGTCAGTCTCAGGATATGGTAGAATATTGTAATCCCCAACATTATAATTGGATCAGACTGAAGGCTCACTATCCCTTTGTTTAATTGAGCTAGAAAAGTTTTATATTCAGTAAAGAGTGCATAAACTGATGCCAAGGTTATGGTTTGATTTGAAATTTTAATTTTAACCATAACAATCCAGCCCTGATTATCTGAGTATTTATTTGCTATTGTAATACCAGGTATGTTTCAAAAAATCCATGCAACTCCAGCTTTTTTCCTTGTACCTGTGAAAAAAAACAGACAAGCCATCTATTTCCTCTTTATTTTACAACCTATCATCCAAGCACATTTCTTCTAGAGCTGTGCATGTGGCTCTTGATTTTTAATGTAATTTAGTACTCTGGCTCTTTTAATGGACGTATGCATGCCATTGACATTCATGGAGGCACAGCTAAACCTAAGAAAACTACTCTCCATTTGTTTTAAAGTTGTCCAAATAATTCACCTTGAGAAGAAAACTAAACCTTGAAAAAAATGTCCCCCACCCCACACACACATTGTAATAGTACTCTATTTTTAATTTACTCATTTAGCATTTCAATCACTGGATTGGAAAAACAACTCTAAAGGTTACATACCCACCCCTCCCCGATGCTAAGCCTTCCTCCCTGTAGCCTTATTTACCCTGAATGCTACCAATGTGTGTATAGAAAACTTAGGGGTGGGGAAACAGTTTAACTAACCCCTCACACCTATATTTTTCAGTTAGAATATTAATAAATAGTGCATGTTGCGTAAAAAATAATTTTCTCAGCAGTGCCACAAGATAGAGACAAAAGGTTTTCTATATTTGATACAGTGTGACCTGGCCTACTAAAATAAATTCTGCATGGACTGATCTGAAACCCCAAAGTCACACTACAGGTGCACAAACAACACAACCTTGATCACAAAACGGTGTCAAAAATCAAGTTCTGGTGCCCCTGTTGGTCAGTAAAATACCAAATGTAGGTCCGGTACTTCAGACATGACTCATGGTGAGAATCCCACACCATATTGTATGAAAAAGTATGATTTGAGTAGGTATCACATGCTTTGTCACACATTGTCGTGTGTTTTGTTAGTCTGTAGCCCTCAACACAGCTCTTAGAAATCATCAAATTCAGGCCTTTCTACACCTAAAACTCATTATCTCAGCAGTGCAACATGGTAGAGGCCTAAGGTTTCCTGTTTTGGGTGCTGGATTGACTGGGGTATAACAGTTGGCCCTGTATTGACCAACATGAGACCCCACGTCACACTACAGGAGTACAAACAGCACAACTTTGATCACAAAAGGTGTCAAAATCATGTTCTGGTGCCCCATGTTGGTCAGCAAAATACCGAATGTAGGTCTGGGTACTTCAAGCATGACTCAGGGTGACAAATGGACACAACAAATGTGAATGACATTTTTTTAACATTGTTATTTATTCCTAATTTTGAATAACATGAAAGAATTAACATTATTAATACTCTACAACTATGACTGGATATGGACATGGACAGAAAACATTTTGCTATTTGGTTACTTTTTTATCATCAGTCTCTGGTGATGCACCAGCCGGTGCTAACTCTGTACAAACTGACACATTCCTTTGCCAGGACTGAAATTGATTAAGATGGACTGTTTGTCATTATGCTTCCATGGGCAGTGCAGATTCATAGACTGTAAAAGAATTGAAAAGAAGTACAGTTAGAAAAACATATGAAGCATTCAGCTGAGAAAGTCACATCAATATACCTGTGAATCTGTGCTGAATGGGATAGGAAGGGGCGAACAGTAATTAAAAAGTGTTACAAAATGGAATATCTACTTGCCTTGTCATTGCCAGTGGTTCATCACAGTGTGGTATTTCTCAAAGCAGTTTCTTTCTGCTGAAAGGCACAGATGTACACTACATTGTTTACAGGCAAAACAAGACCTGTGTCTTCCCTCACGATGGTCCTTTCCTCTCTTTTCCTTGTCTCATTGCAGACAAAACACTGCTGGGTTGTCTCACTGATTACTGGCATGTGTGTTGCATTAGTCATACGATCCGGCGTGGTATAACTGATGGTCTTCGGGCACTTTTTGGAAGAAAACACTCCAATGAGTTCTCGTGCCACAGCGAGTCTAAATGACAAATAGTCTCTGCTTCTGGATGATGTATTGTGTGACATTGCATCTGTGTCCATATTACTTTCTCTGCAATGTGACTTATAAATGATTTAAGCATTCATAAGGCAGCATTCAAAATGTAACCAAACAGTTGCTTCCACCATTTCTTTGCCGGCGATAGATGTTGTATAATGAGATCATTTGATCTCCTCTATCAACTCCCCTCATATGCTTTATATAATCCACAAGTGGTGCAGGACAAGGTAGAGCCACAGTAGTTCCGTCTTTCTGCACCCAGTCTACAGTTGGCAATGCCTCTCTGCCATCATGTGGATTGTGGATCGATGACAAGCAGTATACTGCTCTTATCATACCACCGTGTGGCCAGCAGTAGGTCCATTAGTTCTCCATTCCATATCGCCACGTTCCATTTTATTAACTTCTCATTTGGATGCTACGATGTCCTTGAAGTCTTTTCTGTTTGAGCGGATAGTGCCACATCCATACAGTCCCTTCGTCAAAAGCATCCTCAGTAGCTCTGGACTTGTATAGTAATTGTCCACGTACAGGTGGTGATACGATTTGTTCGTTTTTCTGTCAATGTTAAGACAACTCTTGTAGGAAGTGTTGTGTCTGTTGCCTCTGTAGTTTCAATCACATGTTTCCGGTGTACACTTGTAAGTTCGAAATGTACCCAGATTTGGCCTCAGAAAGTACCCATACTTTCAATCCCCATTTCTGGGGCTTAGCTTTCATATACTGTACAAATGAAAGGTGTCCTTTGTATGGAACCATTGCCTCATCAATAGTCAGCTCCTTGTCACATGCATATTCAGTCGAAAACTTTGGTACTATTATGTCAAGTAAATTCCTTACTTTACTAAGTTTGTCATTAGAACTGAGCCACCAATACCTACATCACTGATGTCCTGTTCCACATGCAGGTATCTTCCAAGCATACAGAAGCGGTCTCTTGTCATGATCTGACTGACATCTGGTTGTTTAATAAATTTCTCAGAGCACCAATACATTGATAATCTTGGCAGGTGTACAATGCCCATGATTATGCATAATCAATGTATGCTTTCATCTCTTCTGCATTTGTTGGCTCCCAAGGCATTTTATGTTTTTCAGGTTTTGCACTTCTCACAGCAGCAGCAGCATACTGAATTTGTTCGAGCCGCAATCTTCTTGTATATGTCTTCAGAAAAATCTTGACATGCATGCAGCTTCAGTAAATTCACCTGTGAAGCGGTGAATCACACCGATAGGAAGACAAACAGAATGATACATGTATCTGTCAATGTGCGTGACCATTCGGTATCAGAAGAGTCATTAAAAGTTTTTGGTGCTGTTTTGGTTTTTCTGTTACTGCTTCCTTTTTGGACAACATGTTTGCTTTGTTTTGCTGATGGACTGTAATCTTCATCACTCAGATTTTCTTGCTCATGTGCTGCTTGTAAGTGAGTATGAGCCTGGGGTTTTTGCTCTTATTCTGTCTTGAAAGGTTGTTTATTTGTTTTACTCTGATTTACGTGATTGGTTTTATTCATTTGTGTTTCATCAATGTTCTCAACACTAGCACTAGCTCCACAAATGTTTTTCTTCTTCTATGTCTTATGACATTACTGCTACACAAAGGTGTTGCCACAGACAGTGAAGGTGTTGTACATTTGGATGACATTTTCTTATTTACCATCCTTGTATGTGTAGCACTCAGAACATGATCATCTGTTGGCACGAAGACACCACAAACATGTTTTTTCCGTCATTCTGTTTCCTGTGTCCTGTATTTTTCTATTACTGGTGATGGCCACATTACCTCAGTATCTGAATCGAACTACTACTGCTGCTCACTTGATCCTGGATCATTACTGTCATTAAAATATCCTCCAATGCCTCATTAGCCGTCTTTAGTGACTTTCTTGATGTCATTTTGTATTTTCACAAACAATTATTCAAAATCTGTCTGAGGTACTATTGTCTGACAGACTACAGATTGTTTACAAATACTTTGAATCAATGGACAAATAAAACTCTTTCCTGGGGTTACACTGAAAGTCACTGAAATATAGGTATTGAAAAATATGTACCATATAAACCATTGTTATTCTCATGATTATTATGAATATAACTTAAAAACAAACCATTTATCTGTGCTGCATCACAGTCAAACCAGCAGAGGGAGAAAGAGAGGCAGACACAGAGTGAGAGAGAGACAGAGAGCAGATGACTTTAAGGGGAGGGGATAATCAGGAAGCAATTCTAGAAGCTTACAGGAAATCTGTGCAGCAATTCAGATGACTAAATGATGGGAAAGGAAGAAGACAAGTAAATCACTATGAGTTTCAAAGGCTGGAAAGTTCTGAGGTATGAAACATTAATCATGGCTAACAAGTATTTGTACAAGTACAAGACAGTTGATGAGAAAACAAGCGTTTGCTATGGCAAGTCACAACCTGTGATTGTACAGAATTGTATTGATGTGCATGGCTTACAGAAACCTAGATTTTTGTATTTTAGGAGGTCCGCAGGGTGATCAGACCTGAATTGTAGGCCATTTTACACCACAGTTGTGATGCTTGTGTACCTCCGGTGTCCCGTTGGGGTCTCGATTCGGTCCATACAGGGTCATTTGTAGTGGCCCAGGTCCCACTGCATCCAAAACAAAAACCTTTCATCTCTATGTAGTGGCATGGCTGAGAAAATGGGTTTTAGGGAAAAAGGCCTATTTTCAGTGTTTGCCCTGAATTGAGTTTAGTGCTATGGACCAACAAAAACACAACAGTGGGTGACAAACAATGTGATAAAAACCCAGATCACACTTTTTATACTGCTTGGTACCTGTGCACTGTCAATTGATGTGCATGGCTTACAGAAAGCTAGATTTTGTATTTTGGAGGTCCACTGAGGGTGATCAGACCTGAATTGCAGGCCATTTTTACACCACAGTTGTGATGCTTGTGTACCTCCGGTGTCCTTGGGGTCTCAGTTCGGTCCATACAGGTCATTTGTAGTGGCCCAGGTCCCACTGCATCCAAAACAAAAAACCTTTCATCTCTATGTAGTGGCATGGCTGAGAAAATGGGTTTTAGGAAAAAAGGCCTATTTTCAGTGTTTGCCCTGAATTGAGTTTAGTGCTATGGACCAACAAAAACACAACAGTGGGTGACAAACAATGTGATAAAACCCAGATCACACTTTTTATACTGCTTGGTACCTGTGCACTGTCAATTGATGTGCATGGCTTACAGAAAGCTAGGTTTTGTATTTTGGAGGTCCCGAGGGTGATCAGACCTGAATTGCAGGCCATTTTACACCACAGTTGTGATGCTTGTGTACCTCCGTGTCCCGTTGGGGTCTCAATTCGGTCCATACAGGGTCATTTGTAGTGGCCCAGGTCCCACTGCATCCAAAACAAAAACCTTTCATCTCTATGTAGTGGCATGGCAGAGAAAATGGGTTTTAGGAAAAAAGGCCTATTTTCAGTGTTTGCCCTGAATTGAGTTTAGTGCTATGGACCAACAAAAACACAACAATGGGCGACAAACAATGTGATAAAACCCAGATCACACTTTTTATACTGCTTGGTACCTGTGCACTGTCAATTGATGTGCATGGCTTACAGAAAGCTAGGTTTTGTATTTTTGGAGGTCCTGCGGTGATCAGACCTGAATTGCAGGCCATTTTACACCACGGTTGTAATGCTTGTGTACCTCGTGTCCCGCTGGGGTCGCGATTGTCCATACAGGGTCATTTGTAGTGGCCCAGGTCCCACTGCATCCACAACAGAAAACCTTTATTTCTATGTAGTGGCATGGCTGGGAAAATAGTGGTATGGACCGACAAAACATGACAATGAGAAAAAACAATGTGATAACAACCCAGATCAGGAATTATACTATTAGGTACAAACCAAAATACAAAAAAGAATTATATGCTACTATATGGTGTGCTTAGCTATGATTGCATCACTACAGCCACCATCTACAGTCCACCAGCCAATAATAGGTAAAACAAATGGACTTACCTGCCTCAGAATGCCGTGGTTGTAAGAGGTAACTACAAGGTACCTGTAAAAATAAAAAATTAGAAACAGGTCACAAAGAATCTGCAGCTCTTGTGAGACAGAGAAATAGAGACATGATAGAAAACATGTATACTTATCTAATAAGGTAGGAGCCCTCATACTGTCAGACCTGTAAAAATAAAAGAGAACAAGATTATGGGAATAGATTAGAGGAAAAAGAAAAGCAGTAGAAAGGAGGAGGAGGGAGGGAGGGGAGAAGAGGAGGGAGGGGAGAGGAGAGGAGAAGGGCATTGAGAATATGATTTTTATAGGTCAAGAGTCAACAGTCAATTGTGTGCTTCACTAGATTTGTATTTGCTACTAAGCCACAAACTATAACGTGCCAGCCTGGGGTGCACATTATTTTGCATTTTTAGAGCCACACAGGTGTACACAGATATGATTCTCACAGTGGGGTCATGGTTGTCCTTTGGGGTTTCATTTCAGTCTCAACAGGGCAGTAGCTCATGTCCAAGTGCATCTAACAAAATTTTATCTTGAAGCATTGATGATAAAAATACAGTTTTCCATGCAAATCATTTTTACAGAATATATTTATAGTACAGTGTGTATTCAGTGCAAAATGCATTGTGTGTTTTCAGTGCAAAGCAACCCCCTTCAGATAATAAGCAGTAAAAG
The DNA here is from genome assembly GCA_016271365.2 of Neoceratodus forsteri. Classification (NCBI taxonomy): domain Eukaryota; kingdom Metazoa; phylum Chordata; order Ceratodontiformes; family Ceratodontidae; genus Neoceratodus; species Neoceratodus forsteri. Next base: position 896,877,436 of record CM057450.1, read on the forward strand.
GTATGACAGCAACATCCCTCTCTTTACCCATTCACCAATATCTTTTATATTTTTATTTTCTCCTATATGCTAAAACAAATTCCTACTATGCAAATCAGCCAGGCTTACATACCTTATCTAATCTGAAGGGGGCAGTGCTTTGATCACAGAGTAATGCATTGTTTGCACAATCATGAAATTCAACAAATAAACTTTCAGGCATCATAACTGAGAGAAGTAGGTACTGGAAGACAGCATCACCAGTCATGGGGTGGAAAAAGAGTAGCAGTAGAGCGAAATTATTGTATGAGACCAAGGCAAAATACAGTAGGTGTAGTGGTGCTCATTTTGTACAGAGGATACAGCGGGCGTGTAACTGTCGAGTATCGCTTACCAAAATATACTTGCAAACAGCGCATCACCAGTCTGTAGTAGAAAAAGAGAAACAGTAGGGAATTGCAATACAGTAAATCGGGCATGTAGACGTTCTTACGAATACACTTCGAGACAGAGCATCATCAGTCATGCTGGGAAAAGAGAAGCAGTAGCCGAGGGTGATCACAATGCAGAAGGTCTAGTGGCCGTGTAGAGGGCTTGTATGCTCTTTCAAAAATAAACTTGCAGAAACCGGTGGAGGTACTGGAAGACAGAGCTCAAGAAAAAGATAAAATCAATAGCACCGTAAATTCTGACACTCACCACCTCATTTTGTAGGATGACTCGTGTAAAGGCTTGTATGATCTTAGGAAAAGAACAGGGATCACATCTGGTTGTCCAGCTCGTCGATGTGGTGTGCAGTTCCGTGTAACATCGATGTACAAATTTCATTCATTTATTTATTTTGGTGGCACTCAGTAAGGCTCAAGACCATAGATACTTTCACTGCTAATCAAAGAAACAATAAAATATATCTTTAGAAATGCCACCGCATTTTCAAATTCCGATCGCCCGAGGCACTTCCGGTTTCGATAAGCATAACAAATATTAAGTTTAGTGCTGAAATAAACTTAAGTCTTTCAAAAATAATGCCCAGATCAGTGTTTTGTTGTTTGCAACTGAAATTTAATTTGATTTACTATACTTTGGAACAAAATTAAACTGCAAGTTTTGAGGCTTCTAAGTCGCTAATTCAAATATAAACAATGCTGATGCGCCCACGAAAGTATGCAGTGATGTGAAGGGTTAAGGTATGAAAGTACTCTTAAGATCTTATACAAAGTTCTCAGTTTTTCTCTGGCGTCTTTTCCATTTCTGGCATATCATAGATATGTCTTATTCCTTCTAAGACCACCTTTAATTTTGCTGGATGGAAAAAGTTGATTTTATGCCAAATGACCATAACTTTTCCGAATATCAGCAACTTTATTTCTCTCTTGTGGTAAATCATTATATACTGCTATACTAACACCATTTATTATATTTTCCCCAGTACACAGCATTCATCAGGAAGTCCTTGTCCTTAAAATATTTTGCTGTCATAGGAAAGGCAGTCCCGTGGGTCCACAATTGGCGAAAGACTCTATGTATTCAATCAAAGTCACAACTTACTGTATATGCCAGATGTTAACTGGAGCACCTTTGCTGCAGGCACATCCAAGAGCAGGGTCATTCTTGATGCCCTACAGGGGCATGCCTCAGACAGCTAGTATTGGAACCCACTCGGAGGGAGCAATCTTAGACCTGGTACTCTCAAATGGGGATGAAGAAAGAATCTCAGATTTAGAAGTGGTGTAGTCATCTGGGAACAAGCGACCACCAAACAGTTGGTTCACGATAAACACAGCCATGCAGTCAAGCATACCAAAGCAAGAGTACTGGACTTTAGGAGGGCTGACTTTGGGAAAATGAGAGAGTGCCTCAGAAAAGCACTAGCAAACAGGCAAGAAGGAGGGGTGGAGGATCAATGGGGAGTGATCAAAACAGCCATCACAGAGGCAACAAGCCTTTGTGTAAAGCAAATCAATAAAACACAACGAAGGAAAAACCATTATGGTTCTCAAAAGAGGTGGCAGGGAAGGTTAAGGAGAAAAGGACAGCATTCAGGAAATATAAGGAAACACAGAAGGAGCAGGACAGAGAACTTTATCAGTTAAAGCAGAAAGAGGCTGGGAAGGCAGTCAGAATAGCAAAGGCCCAAACCGAGGAAAGGATAGCCAATTCTGTTAAGAAGGGGATAAGACCTTTATAGGTACATTAGGGAGCGAAGAAAGACCAAAGGAGGATACTGAAGCTTAATAAAGGAGAGGAATGTGGGTAGAGGGTGACAGTGAAAAGCAGGGATACTGAACGAATATTTCTGCTCAGTATTCACAAAGGAAGAGGAGGGAGTTACCTAAACCAAACAAGAGAAACACTCTGAAGACGGGGCTCGATAACAGTCCATTTACAGAAGAAAGGGTTCTGAAAGAACTAATAAAATTGAAGGTGGACAAAGCAATGGGGCCTGATGGGGTTCACTCAAGAATTCTAAAAGAACTAGGGGTAGAACTAGTGACACTGCTGACTACTCTGTTTAACAAATCATGGAGGATGGGGTGGTACCCGAGGACTGGAGGAGGGCAGATGTGATTCCTCTTCACAAAGTGGGAGCAAAACAGAGGCAGGAAACTACAGACCAGTTAGTTTGACCTCAGTGGTAGGGAAAATGATGGAATCACTTCTGAAGGAAAGAATTGTTGAGTACCTAGAGGCCAGTGGGGCTGGGACCCAAGGCAGCATGGATTCACGATGGGAAGGTCATGTCAGGCCAGATCTAATAGATTTCTTTGACTGGGTTACCAAAGTAGTAGACCAGGAGGGGCTGTGGACATGGCTACCTAGATTTTAGCAAAGGCATTTGATACAGTCCCACACAAAAGATTAATACACAAGATAGCCAGCCTTGGAGTGGGTCCCAAGGTGGTAGCCTGGATAAAAATTAGCTAGACAACAGGACTCAAAGGGTAGTAGTAAATGGAGTACACAGTGACGTAAAGGAGGGTTACTAGCGGGTACCGGAGGGTTCAGTACTGGGACCGGTCCTTTTAATGTCTTTATAAGTGACATTGCAGAGGAACTGAAGGAAAAGTATGTCTGTTTGCAGATGACACAAAGATCTGCAACAGGGTTGATACACAAGATGGAGTGGAAAGGATGAGAAGGGACTTGGCAAGGTTGGAGGAATGGTCAAATGTATGGTAGCTCAGATTCAATGCAAAGAAGTGCAAGGTAATGCACATGGGGAACAAAAACCCTGGGGAAGCGTACACAATGGGGGTGAGATACTGACAACAGTAAAATAGAAAGGACCTGGGGGTAATTATATCAGATGACCTAAAGGTGGGCAAGCAATGTGAGAAGGCAGTAAGGAAGGCTGGGGGATACTGGGATGTATAGGAAGAGGCATCAATAGTAGAAAACAGGAAGTTGTTATCCCTCTGTACAGACAGTTGGTGAGACCCCATCTGAGTACTGTGTGCAGTTCTGGAGACCCCATCTCTGCAAAGACATAGACAGAGTGGAGGCTGTCCAGAGGAGGGCAACCAAAATGGTGCAGGGTCTGCACCACAAGACATATCAAGAAAGACTAAAGGAGCTTAATATGTATACCCTTGAGGAAAGAAGGGAGAGGGGACATGATAGAAACTTTCAAGTACCTCAAGGGAATTAACAAAGTCCAAGAGGGTAGCATCTTCCAGAAAAAGAGATGTGCAAGAACAAGGGGCACAATTTGAAGATAGAAGGGGACGGCTCAGAGGTAATGTGAGGAAGCATTTTTCACTGAGAGGGTTGTGGATGCATGGAACAGCCTCCCTGAAGAGGTCGTGGGGTCAAGAACAGTGGGGGACTTCAAGAATGCATGGGACAGACATAAGGCAGTCCTAGTGGGGGTAGGAGGAAGTAAGCTGTTGGTTAACTAGGATCTGCAGCTTATCTGTTAGGTAGGAAAATGGGCAGACTAGGTGGGCCAAGCGTCCTTATCTGCCGCCAAATTCTATGTTTCTATATTAGCCAGGTCCGAATCATTGTAAGCAGCTATTAGTTTTTCATGGTATTGACCAGGTTATCTTACTTATCTCAAAGTTCAGGAACACCTGTAATCCTAGTGTTTTTACATCTAGCTCTCGATTCAGAATCAATTAATTTGGAAGAACGATCTCTTTGGGACTCCTCTAAGTGTTTAATTTATCTCTGTAATGGCACCATTTCTTCCTCCAAAGCTGATATTCTTTTTTGAGCGCCACACAAATCTTTTTTAATGCTTGATTTTCCTGGAGCAGAGAGTTTAATGTAGAATAAAGATTCTCCACTTTGTTGTAAGTTTTCTCATTTGCCTCTGACAGTTGTTTGTCAAGGTCTGCAGTCAGCCTTATTATTTGTTATACCCATTGGGGGTGGGGATCAGACTCATCTTCATTCTCTGAGGTAAAACTGAACTCCTCATCAGATGATCTCTTACAGCCAGGTAACAAAATGTTTTGACAACTTTAGGATCGGTAGCAAGTTTTGTCTGGCATTTTAACATGTAGTAAAATAGCTTTGGAGTTGGCCCCCGTACTTTTAGAAAGTGACCCATTTATGGTTGCACTGCATAGTGAATTTATCTTTTCTCTGTTTGTTTTCATGGACAGCCTTCAGATTTATTTTTTGGGAGAAGCTCATCTTCTTTAATCCCACTTTGAATTATTGGTAGAGACGATACATCAGTTTTATCTCTAGACCCCCGTCTGCACATACCATTTTCTGTAACATAATAATGGTATCCAGGCTGGACGCTGTTATTTCTTTCCCATTTGCAATATGATCTGCTGTGCATTTCTCAAGCTCAGATGACTGGTCTGTGCATGCCTCCACTACTACTTGAGTGACTGGCTCAGTGTTGGCCTCCATGGTTTTTTCGGTCACTTCACTTTCAACCCTGGAAACTTGCAGGTTTTCATCCTCTAATGCACAAAAAAATTCGGCTGCACCTTTACCATCGAACCAACCCTAGGCACGTTAAAAATAGAATTTTTATTTAAATGATACGTAGCCTCTAACATAACTCTATTACACGTTTCACATCACAGATGCTTTTTCAAGACCTTGAGTTGGGTTTGATGGTAGAGGTACAGACACATTTTTTGTGCATTAGATGCTTCTGTGGATATCTTTCGCTTCTCTTTGGGGTTCCTTAGCCGTGTTTTTTTTTTTGGTTTTGGTTTTCATCCTCAGTCATTTCCAAATTACGTTAAAACATAGTGTTTTCATTGCTCGGAACGGCTACCGCCAAGGCTTTTGCCTCCTGGAACAGTCACCTCTGTATTTCATAGCATCAGGTTCAGTTCTGTAATCGCAAATGTGCTCGCTGAACCCTCGTGCAGGATTTCTTTTGTTTTTCTTTATGGGTATTTTCATTATAAATATAGGAACAGGTACCTAGGTATGTGAGTTGATTGATGACTTCTGTTCTGCAGTTTGCAAATTTTCAAAATTAGTTCTTACATTTTCCCGAGCTCTGGGGCAGAAACCAATGGTTTAGCTGTGTTAAGCGTTCCCGGTCAAGTTCCTCAGTCTGTTTGGTACTTTCCGAGTTAGACCTGATTCCTGTTTTGAAACCAGTTGTTTTGCAGACTTGGGATGACTTGTGGCTTTCACAATTTGCTTGGGGTCATCTTCAGGTTACTTCCCAAAGAAGCTTCCATGCAGTTTTAGCTTTTAGCTGTGTAACTGACTCTAGTATCAGTTAGGGAAGCGTAACTTCTGATAAAAGGCACCCGTTAGCTGTTGATAGCACAATAAAACATTTAGCAAAGCTCACGGTAGAGTTAAGTAAGTTAGCTGGTATGCAACTGCATTCCTCAGGGGATTAGGGCGCTTGCTAGCAGCTGCATGTTTGCGCCATCTTGAACCAAGCTCCTCCCTCTCTCACCTCTCTCAGGTGTATTATCATTTCTGCTTCTTATGCTTCAAACATGTTCCTGTATCCTTTCTTTTACAGGTCTCACTGTCCTTTCTACATACAGTTGTACACCATATGTTACAAATCTTGAATTACAATTCAGGAATTCCTTAATTTCAACTAACTTGGGGAATGGAGGTGAATTTGGAGTCCTAGATTGCACACAATTGCTATAGGTATTGCATTTGCCATACCTATACACACCATGATGGAGGTTAGGTAGCCATAGCAAAGTGGGGGTCTGGTGATGGGTTGCCTGTGGACTAACTATATAAGGGCTAAACGGCTGCAGGTGTTTCCACATAATAATAATTTTATTTTTAAAGCACCTTTCAAATTTTCAAAGCGCTGTACAAAACATATAGTAAAAAGAAAACCAAACATTATAATACAATATAAAACATTCATAAAACCACAATTTCATCAACAATTAGTATAAAATACTATAAAAGGCAGTTTGGTACAGATGAGTTTTAAACCAATCTTAAATTCCCCATGGAGGTAAGGGAACTACTCAACTGCAAGGTTTTCACATGGAGATGCACTAACTGCAAGGTGTTTCACACAAGGGAGGTAGGCAACTGCAAGGTTTTTCACACATGGGAGGTGCAGAACTGCAAGGTGTTTCACACAAGGGATGTATGCAACTGCAAGTGTGCTTCACCTGGAGGAATGTAGGCAACTGCAAGGTGTTTCACATAAGGGAGGTAGGCATCTACATGGTGTTTCACATAAGGGAGGTAGGCATCTACATGGTGTTTCACATAAGGGAGGTAGGCAGCTGCAAGGTGTTTCACATAAGGGAGGTAGGCATCTACATGGTGTTTCACATAAGGGAGGTAGGCATCTACATGGTGTTTCACATAAGGGAGGTAGGCAGCTGCAAGGTGTTTCACATAAGGGAGGTAGGCAGCTGCAAGGTGTTTCACATAAGGAAGGTAGGTAACTGCAGATGTGCCTTTGCAAGAGCCTATCAGCATAAACCATGGCTATGAAAACAGTACAGGCTGTAAATGTAAGGCTCAACAAATTTCTGCTCACCAAAGGAATCCCAAGGTACCCTGAGTAGTACAGTGGATATGGAATCTCTATAAATAAGTAAATGTTTGCACATGATATTTATTGCTCCTGCCTGTGAAGCAGGAACAAATTTGATAAAGAATAGAGCATTTCAAACTTTTAATTTTTATGTTACTAAATGTAAACTTCAAACTTAGTGCCATCACCAGATTTAAGCAGCCTTGGGAGAAAACAGTGTGGGTCTGATGGAGGGAAGAGGTTTAATTTTGGAGTGGAAATGAGTAGAAAGTTTAGAGCTGGTGTGCTTACTGCTGTGTGGGAGCACCAAGTCGGGGGTTATGGTTAGGGTGGGCCAGGTGCAGTTGCTGGGTTTGAAGTTAGGATTTGGGGGCTTGCTGAGTGTCTGTGTTGATGACTTTTGGGTATATCAGGTAATTCAGTTTTTTTTCATTCTTCTATTCAGACTGTTTAGCACCTCAAGTAGAAAATTTAGCAAACCTGAAGGTACAGGATTTATTATTCGCTGTTCTGTTGCAGTTTTCAAATTGTGGGCCTCCATCTTATAAAGGTGAAAGAAATACAATGAACGAGACAGAATGAACACAGTACTGTACAGTAATACAATATATACTGCCTAACAAAATGGTCTAATTGCCATTGAAATGCAGTATTCTCTGCAGCATACTGCAGCAATCTGTAGTAGTTATTTATTTAGTTAAAAACAGTCTGGATGTTACATAAAACAATACTTAGACTACAAACAGTATAAATACATCAGTGCAATAACATTCAGTGATAACATTTACATGTTAAAGAGCTAAGATAATGCTACTTCTTAAGATGCTTTTTAAAAATGTCATGTCCTAGACCTTGTTTTGTAAGGATATTGGTAATTTGTTCTAGTTTATTGCTGCACTTACTGAGAAAGCATGCATACCCATCTTTGTGGTTACATTTGGGACACATTTGGATGTAGTACTGGTTCTTAAGGTCCTATCTATTGTCCTAAAATCATACAGTGAGAATAGAAGAGAATCAACCCTAATCTTATATAGAATATTGGATGGTTGATTATCACAACAAAGCTGTATTTCCATCGAGGGAGTTGATGATGTCATAGAGACCTCGGAGAGCGAAGCTCGAGAGGGCTCCATGGCATCATCAACTCCTAGATGGAAACATCAGACTTAGTTGTGGATAGTCAACTATCCACTGTTTTTATAGTATATGGTTTCCAAAATGGACACAAGGTTCATACCTTTCGTAACACTCCTGCACTGGTCCTCACTCGAGTCCCCAAGATACCGGTCCTCCTCACTGTGGTTATGCTGTTCGGTCATGTCTCCGAAATAGCAGTACAAATTGATCGGTTCCACTCTACTATGCGTAACTATGCAGAAATTAAAAACTGCAAATTGAGGTTTGGATACATGGGCCGATTATGGCAGTCCGTGTCCAAACTGTCTTCTCCGCCTGACTGCTCGCTAAGTGAATCGCCATTTTAGAATGCATTTTTTAGTCACTGCTGTTTCCAATCAGGTAGGCACTCAAGGGGTAAAAGTTGTTGTACTATTGATGTGACGCCAGAACGATAGTACAACTTTTTGACCTTTGAACTGTCCTACAACAGAATTTGGAAAACCATAGTTTTCCATCAACAATAAACCCTACCCATATACTGTAAAATATTATTTGTCAAACAGTTTAGATTATACAGACAACTTAAATTTGGGGTAACCAGCCTGCCAGTTGATACAAAGTGCAATGATGGGTTAGATAAGGTAATTTTAAAGCAAACCTACAGGGAGAATGAAAGGAAGTGGTGAGCAGTGATGTATCAGAATTAGTTCATAGAATCATACAAAATGTGACAGCAGAAAAGGACCCTCTTGGCCCATCTAGTCCGTCCAATCCCTTCCACTCTGCTTGCCCCCTCGTCCCAAGATCCCTCCTGTGCCCCCTGGACAACCCCTTGTGTCTGTCCCATGCCCTCTAAAATCCCTCCATGGTTTCAGCCCCACCATCTCCTCTGGCAGCCTGTTCCAGGGCTCTACCACCCTCTCAGTGAAGTAACACCCCTTGCATTTCCCTAAATCTTCCCCCTCCAGCCTTAGTCCATGCCCCTAGTTCTTGCACCTACCCTCCCTGTGAATAAGCTCCCTCCTACTTTATTTATGCCTTTAAGTACTTAAAAGTTTCTATCATGTCCTGTCTCTCCATTCTGTCTCCATGGTACAAATCCAGCATTCTCATACCTCTCTCATGGGGTTCCCCATGCAACCCTGCACCATCTTTGTGGCCCTTCTCTGAACCCTTTTGATCCCCTCTATGTCCTTCTGTCGGTGTGTGGTCTCCAGAACTGAACCCTGTACTCCAGGTGAGAACTCACCATGGATTTGTAAAGTGGCATCAGCACCTCTTTCCTTCTGCTTGTTATACCTCTCCCTACACATGCCAGCATTCTGTTTGCTTTGCCCACCACCTTGCTGCATTGGATCCCTACCTTAAGGTTGTCTAAAATTATGATCCCCAGATCCCTCTCCTGCTCAACCGCTTTCATTTCATTCCCACCCTAAAAGTGTGTTCTTTACTTGGCTATTCATTCCCCATGCATTACTGTGTATTTTTAGCACTGAATTTCAGCTGCCATTTTTTCTAACCATCCCTCCAGCAATCTTAGATCTCCCCTCATAACCTTTACTCCCTCTGAGGTGTCCGCCCCTATTACAGACCTTCATATCTGAAACAGGGAGACCTTCCCCCAGCAGCCCCTCCGTTATGTCGCTGATGTAGATGTTAAACAAGATGGGCCCTAGTACTAACCCCTGATGGACACCAATCATCACCACTACCTCCTTGAATGTACCCTATTTACCACCACCCTCTGGCTTCTACCCATCAGCCAGTTCTTCACCACCTTGTTATTTTGTGTCCACACCGAACTCTCAAGTTTATTTACCAGTCATCTGTGGGAACACTGTTGAAGGCCTTCCGAAGTCCAGATAAGTCACATCCACCTTCTCCCCTATCAACCACCCTCGTCACCCATTTGAAGAACTTGATCAGGTTCATCTGACATGACCTCCCGTGTGAAGCCATGCTGATGGATGCTCTGCAGCCACTATCCACCAAGTAGTTCACCATCCTTTCTTTTAACATCACCTCCGTCTCCTTACCCACCACCGAGGTGAGGCTGACGGGCGATAATTGCCCGCCTCCTCCCTGCTACCACTCTTGTGAAGTGGCACCACATCTGCCCTCTTCCAGTCTTCTGGCACCACCCTGTATCCAGGGACAAGTTAAGCAACCTTGTTAAAGGTGCCGCCAGCTCTCCCTTAGTTCCTGGAGTACCCTGGGATGCAAGGCATCTGGACCATGGCCTTGTCTATACTCAACTTACCTAATTCCTCTCTGACCCTGTCAACTCTGATTAGGCTAGGACCCATCCTTATATAATCCCTTCCCTTCTCCCTCAACACCAGTCCCTTCATTCCTCTTTCCACCATGAAGACCGAGCAGAAGTACCTGTTTAGTACCTCTATCTTCTTAAGTCCCCTCCACTTGTACTCCCCCTCTCCTTCAAGCTTACTATCCCTGCCTTGCTTTCCTCTTCTCTTCTCTTCCTATATACTGAAAAAGGTTTTATCATCTCTTTTGATCTGTTTAGCAATTCTCTCCTCCATTTCTGCTTTTGCCTTCCTAATCTTCTGCCCGCCATCCTCAGCTTCTCCCTGTCTTCCATCCTCTGTCTCCTCTTGTATTCTCTGAGCCCTTTTCTGTCCCCTATTGCCCCCCTTCCTTGATGAACCAAAGCGGCCTTTTTCTTCTTGCATTCTTCCACACCTTCCTTATACAGATTCAGTGGCTTTTAGTAACCCCCGACTGAATTCCATAACTCCTCTACTTCCTCTGTTTTCTCCCATCGCCTCCATTTCATTCTTGAAAATCTCCCTCATTCTGGGAAAATCTGCCTTCCTGAAGTCCAGGACCTCTGTGGTGGTTTGACTCCTTTCTCTCCCCATCCTAACCCTGAAGCTCACTGTGTTATGGTCATTTGCACCTAAGCTTGGCCCTTTCTCCCCACTTCTTCCACCCTATCTCCATTTGTGAGAAGCACAACAAGCAGCATGCTGACACCCCTAGTGCGCTCCCGCGCAGTTGCTGCAGAGAAGCTCCCTGGAGGACTCTAGGATCTCCCTGCTCCTAGCTGACCTAGTTGATGGGATATCCAGGTCACATCTGGGAGGTTAAGGTTCCCACCAGCAGAATCTCCCCTTGGCGCCATCCTTTGAACTGCCTGCAATATCTGCATGCCCACTTCCTCCCCTGGTTGGTGGTCTGTAAACCACTCCCAGCCTTATTGATACCCCAGACCACTTTTCTAACATGACCCACAAGATTTCTGCCTCCCCAAGCTCCTCCTACCCCATTATAGCCTTCATGTCCTTCCTAATGTACAGTGCAATCCCCCTTCTGCCATCCCTATCCTTCTAGAAAACCCGATATCCGGGATGTCTCCTTCCCAGGTCTGATGCCCCAGAGCACCAGGTTTCCATTCTGACCACAAATCAGGCTCTCTCCACCATTATGGCCTCTGAGTCTGCCATTTTGTTCCCCATGCTTCTGGCATTTCGGAAAGTCCTTTTCACCATATTCCCCCCGCTCCCTTTTGTGGGGAGTGCTAACTAGTCCCTTTACCTTCCTGTTAAACTCCCTGCCATACTAGCTTTGTACTCCCCCACCAGATTAACTCCCTTAAGACCATAACAGTTTACCCTTTTAGACCCTGTCAGCACCCTTGCCCCTTCTCACTTAGATGTAGTCTGTCTTTCCAATATAAGTCCTCATCCTCCCATGTGTCCCCCACTCTCCTATACAGGTGGACACTTCCTTCCTGTACCATTCCATGAGCCATTCGTTGAATCCTCTAATCCTTTTCTGCTGAGCAGTGCTGGCACAGGGGTCTGGGAAGACTTCTGGGAATGCCAACGTTTTGGCCTCTTCCATGCATCCTTTTGTCAGTGCCTTGAACCTCCTGTAGACCTCTTCCACTTCATTACTTGCCAGATCATTTGTCTCCAAATGAATGATTAGGTGTGGTTTCCCCACCAATCTAGCTCCTGTCCTGAGTTTTATATTGCCCTCCCAGCCTCCATCCCTGTTCACAAAGGCTGACCTCTGCCTGTATGTAGTCCCCTTCCTGATCCAATGCATCCCCTTACTGATGGAGTCCCCAAACACCGTGGCATTCTCAACCTCCACAGCTAACCAATCTGATAGTGATCTTAATGGGCCCACCCCACCCCAGGTACCATCCTTCTTAATTGCACCCCATCCCAAACTGCCTTGTTTGACCCTCTTTGGTTTCCCCCAGTGCCCCACCTGTACTACCCCTGATGAAAATTCCTTCTTCTTATCAACCACTCCTCCACCTCCGCCTCTTTTCCTCTTTTCTACCTCCCTGGCCTCCCCTCTTGTCCCATTTCCTGGAGATTGTGTCCTACCTCCTCCTCTTCTACCCTGCCTCTCTGTCTCCTTTGCCCTTCTTTCTTGCTTCCTTCTTTGCTCCCTGTACCTTCCATACCTCATTTTATCATCCCTTCTTCCACCCCCTTCCAATCCATTCTTTCCCTGAACACCCTTCTCCATCCCTGAATGCCTTTCTCACCCTCTGCATCACAGGTTCAAACCTCACGATAAACTCAGCTGCAGAGTCAAGCCATACAAAAGTGAGGGTTGTGGGCTTGGAGGAGCTGACTTTGGCAAGATGGGAGAGTGCCTTAGAAATTCACTAACAAACAGGCAAGAAGGAGGGTGGAGCAACAATGGGAAATATCAAAACTGCCATCATAGAGGCAACAAGCCTTTGTGTGAAGCAAATAAACAAATCAAAGGAAAGAAAAAGCCACTATGGTTCTCAAAAGAAGTGGCGGTGAAGGTTAGGAAAAAGATAGCATTCAGGAAGTATAAGAAAACACAGAAGGAGCAGGACAGAGAATTGTACCAGTTAAGGCAGAAGGAAGCAGGGAGGGTAGTCAGAATAACAAAGGCACAAACTGAGGAAAAGATAGCCAACTTCGGTTAAGAAGGGATAAAACCTTTTATAGGTATATCAGGAGCATAGAAAGACAAAGAGAGGGATAGTGAGGCTGAACAGAATGGATGGTGGGTGGGCAGAGGTGACAGTGAAAAAGCAGGGATACTGAATGAATACTAATCCAATTAACAGAAGCACTCTGGAGAGAATTGATCCCAGTCCTTTCACAGAAGAAAGGGTTGTGAAAGAACTCCTAAAACTGAAGGTGGACAAAGCAATGGGGTCAGATGGAATTCACCCCAGAATTCTAAAAGAATTAAGCAGAGAACTAGTGACACCACTGACTACCCTTTATAACAAATCATGGGAGGATGGTGTGGGTACCTGAGGACTGGAAGAAGGCTGATGTGATTCCCCTTCATAAAAGTGGGAGCAAGACAGAGGCAGGAAACTACAGACCTGTCAGTTTGACCTCTGTGGTAGGAAAAGTGATGGAATCAATTGTGAAGGAAAAGAATTGTTAGTACCTAGAGGCCAGTGGGGCACAGGACCCAAGGCAACATGGGTTCACAGTGGGAAGGTCATGTCAGACAAATCTAATTGATTTCTTTGACTGGGTGACCAAAGTAGTAGACCAGGAGGGGCTGTGGACATGGCCTACCTAGACTTTAGCAAGGCATTTGACATAGTCCACACAAAAGATTGGTAGTCAAATTAACCAGCCTTGGAGTGGGTCCCAGGGTGGTAGCCTGGGTAAAACATTGGCTGAACAACAGGACACAGAAGGTAATTGTAAATGGAGTCCATTCTGAAGAAAGAGGGGTTACTAGTGGGGTACACAGGAGTTCAGTACTAGGTCCAGTCCTTTTAATGTATTTATAAGTGGCGTTGCAGAGGACTGGAAGGAAAAGTATGCCTCTTTGCAGATGACACAAAGATCTACAACAGGGTTGATACACAAAGGCGTGGAAAGGATGAGAAGGGACTTGGCAAGGTTGGAGGAATGGTCAGAAGTATGGCAGCTTGGCTTCAATGCAAGAAGTGCAAAATAATGCACCTGGGAAACAAAAACCCAGGGAAGATTACACAATGGGGGTAGTAACAACAACAAAAATGGAAAGGGACCTGGGGGTAATCATATCAGATGACCTTAAGGTTGGCAAACAATGTGAGAAGGTGGTAGGGAGTGCTGGGGGATACTGGGATGTATAGGGAGAGGCATCACCAGCAGAAAACAGGAAGTTGTTATCCCCTGCAAGACAGTTGGTAAGACCCCATCTGAATTACTACGTGCAGTTCTGGAGACCTCATCTCCAAGACATAGACAGGATGGAGCGGTTCAGAGGAGGGCAACTAAAATGGTGCAGGGTCTGCAAGAGAAGCCATCTGAGAAGAGGCTAAAGGAGCTTAATATGTATACCCTTGAGGAAAGGAGGGAGAGGAGGACATGATAGAAATGTTTAAGTACCTCAGTGGAATCAACAAAGTCCAAGAGGTAGTATCTTTCAGAAAAAGAGATGTGCAAGAACAAGGGGACACAATTTGAAGATAGAGGGGATGGCTCAGGGGCAATGTGAGGAAGTATTTTTCACAGAGAAGGTGGTGGACACATGGAACAGTCTTCCTGAAGAGGTTGTGGGGTCTAAAACTGTGGGAGAATTCAAGAATGCATGGGACAGACATAAGGCAATTTTGTGGTGGTAGGAAGAAATAGGCTGTTGGTTAAATAGGATCTGCAGCTTATCCTCTAGGTAGGAAATGGGCAGATTAGATGGGCCAAGCAGTCCTTATCTGCCGTCAAAGTCTATGTTTCTATGTTTCTAAACCTGTTTAATACCATAATACCCCCAGTGTATGCTCCACCTCCCCTGATGTTTAGAATGTGCCTTCCCTGAGCCCGTGGAGTCCCCTTCCCACACCTCTTGCCATCCGTTGCTTCCCCCACAGCCCAGTCTGTGTCCCTTTCCTCCCTGACCACCCTTGTCTTGCCCTGTTTTTCCATGCCCCTGCTGGTCTCTTCCCTGCCTCCTTCCATTCTGCTGCTTCCTGTATCCCCATGTTGACATTGTAGTTCACCCACCTCCTGCCCTCTTTCATTCTCACCATCTCCCCCTTAGCTTATTTATCTCTGTTTCTATTTGCCCCAGTCTGATGCATATCTGACAACACCCCATCCTCCACAGTGTTCCATGAACACCGCTGCCCCACAACCATTTCACCCCTCTATTCTGTTTGTTCTCTTGTTTACCCCTGAGTCTCCTCCTCATCCTCCACGGAGCCCTGTGTCCTCCCCAACTTCCTTTGTAATAATTAATTTCTCTTGCTTATAATCCTCCTCCTCTGCCTTCCAAGTGCAGTACTCAGTTATTCCTAGCCTCTCCCTCTCCCTCTCTGAAGACCCAGTATTCCTTGTCACCCACATCTTAAAGACTCACTATACCGTTAAATAGTAATGTTACCTCTTGCTTGCAGTATATGTTAAATACACAGCTTTGGCCCTCCTCTGATATAAATTCAGCATTTATTGTATCTTTAAATATAAACAACACAGAATCAGCTTTCACTGTACCCACAGTTGGATTGCTCCAGCCCTCCTCTACCACTGCATTTACTGAACTTTTAAATAAAAGATTCTGCATTCACTGTACCTTTAAATAAAAGGTAAATGAAAATCATAGAATCAGCCTTTACAGTACCCTTCAGTTCCACTTCTACAACCTCTCTGCAATCACTACCCTTTCGAGTACTTTTCACTTTCACTAAAATCAAGTCACAGTTATAAATTAAAAATCACTCCCTTTCTGTGAGAAGAAACAAACTTCCTTCCTCCTCCTCTGATTTTGGTAAATTCCTCTAGGATGAGCCCAGGAGCCTATTTAATTAATGGAGGAGATGGAGGCAGGAGGGTGGGCTTTTCTTCTCTCGACTACTGCTGTTCCTTCCAATAGGCAACCTTGGCTTTTTAAAGGCTACTCACTGTCGTTGAGGCACAGGTCAGGAAGCATAGAGAAAACTCAGGAGCAGTTGTAAATTCCACAAAACTGTTTATTTGTAGTTACAGGAACATAAAATAAACCTGTTCAGCATAACTATACAGAAGCAAAATAAAATCTCTTGAAAAAAAATCTCTCTTGAAGCTCAGCTTTTATAAGTCTTTTCAACCCCCATCCTAGCAAAATGGTCTGAAGAGTGGCAACTGGGGTTTAATGCAAAGAAGTGCAAGATCATGCACATAGAAGAGAAACCTGAAGCCACCTATGGGCTGGGAGGGAGTTGCTGGCAGTCACAGGGAAGAAAGAGACTTGAGCATCATCATCACAGATGACCTGAAATCATCCAAGCAGACCACTAAAGAGGTAGGTAAGGCTAGGGGATGTTAGGGTGTATTAATAGGGGTATCACAAGTCGGAAGAGGGATGTAATAATCCCTCTGTACAAGACACTGGTTAGGTCCCATCTGGAGTACTGCATGCAGTACTGGAGGCCACACCTCACAAGGACATTAACCAAATTGAGGCAGTCCAGAGAAGGGCAACCAAAATGGTGCAGGAACTGCATCAGAAAACATATGAAGACAGATCAATGGAGCTCAAGATGTATACCCTAGAGCAAAGGAGGGAGAGAGGTGATATGATCGAAACATTCAAACACCTTAAGAGCATTAACAAGGTGAAAGAGTAACATGTTTCAATATAAGAAAAATAGCAGGACAAGAGGACACTGCATGAGATTAGAGGGAGGTAGATTTAAGGGGTAATGTAGGGAAGTTCTTTTCACAGAAAGGGTGGTGGATGCATGGAGCAGCCTACCTGAGGAAGTGGTGGATATGAATACAGTGCAGGGCTTCAAACAGGCATGGGATAGGCATTAGGGGCAATTCAGATGAGTATGAATAGATAGGCCATTGACAGAGCAAAGGCGATGGCACATTTATAAGGTAGAAAGAAATGGGCAGACTGGATGGGCCTTCGGGTCCTTATCTGCCGTCAGCTTTAATGTTATGTTTATCCTTTGAAAGCATCCTGTTCTTTGTAAATTTCAGGAGCTGCTTAGAACATTGAGAACTCCTGAGGTCCCCACAGCAACTGTCAAAAGGCTCAGGCATTTGCATTCAGATGACCTTTCATTTTTACAGTTCTCATATACATATCGTATATACATACACATTTCAACAGTAATGCCATATTTTCTAAATCAAAGTGATCTCATTATCAGCTTCCTCCATACATTGATTCTCATATATTTCAGTATTAGCAGATATAGATATGCAAGGAAGAAAGACAGCAAAAGAAAACTGAAAGACAGTGAGAGGCAAAGGATTGCGAGACTGTTCGGTTGATCAAGTCCGAAGTCTCACAGGAACAGGTTTATTTTATTTTATGTTCCTGTAACTACAAAGAAACAGTTTTGTATAATTTTACAACTGCTCTTGAGTTCTCTATGCTGCCTGACCTGTGCGCCTCGACGACACCCATGGTATCAGATTTTGGCACCTCTGTCCCATATGGTTCCACAAACTTGCAGGAGCCGGTCACCCTGGTGGCAACAGCCACCGAACTTGACCCTGCAGCTATGGGTGTTGACTTCAGTTTCCTCAGTGACAACGGCTGTCTAACTTGCCCCTCGCGGCTACAGCTGCCGCCTTCCGTTTCCTCAGCAGCAGCAGTGCTTCCTAAGTATTTCCTGTGGTATGGCTGCCCAACTGGCTCCGTGGCTAGGCCATAAATCCTTCTTATGGCTATGGCCGCAGACCCCTTCTTCTGCCGACTGTTGTTGTCCTTCTGTAGCAGCAGCCTTGGCTTTTAAAGGCTGCCCCGCAGTTTCATATTTTGGCTGCTTTGTCCTGATTAGCTCAACAAACTTGCAGGAGCCCATCACACTGGTAGCAACGGCTGCCAACCTGACCCTGTGGCTACAGTCACAGACTTCTGTTTCTTCATGTGGCAACAGCTACCCAACTTGTCCCCTCAATTATGGCCACCCAACTGGCTCCACAACTGTGGCTGCAAACCTTCCTTGCTTCTAATCCAGAGAACAGAAATGAATTACAGTATAATTCATCAAAGATAGCACATTGTTTGCAACTGCAATCCTAGCTTTGGTAGACAGTAGGTTCTGGAACATGAACAGGACACCCAGTCTCTGTTAATTTGCCTGCTGATCAGTTTTACATGGGAAGATTAAATAATGCATGCAGTTACACACCAATGTGCTGTGTTGCATCCTGACTGGATCCACTGTACCTTCAGTCATTGACAGAAGTGAAGAGATTTCAACCTGGGGCAGGTAGCCGTGACAAATGTGTTCCCTCATAATCAGTAGTGTGACTCAGTGATTTTATTCTTTTCATATTGCAGTTTGAGTCCCAGGAGGTACATTCTCATTGTACACTAGGCTGGACTGGTGGGCTAGCAGTTGTAATTGATGAACTGGTGTTGCTGCATGGTTAATATTTGACTTTGTTATAGTGTCCACCCAAAAGTCCTCCACTGGGGCATGCAGCTAACTCTTAAGTAATAAATATGTGGAATTTACATGGCTGTAACTTTTTCCACAGGTTTTGAATATTCCTGAACAACTGACCAGCTGTCTACTAGGAAAGAATCTCTCTTTAACACGGATGACAAGAAGCAATTCCAGTTTTCCAAGGACCACCACAGCTGCCAGTTTTTTTTCTGGTCTGCGACTTTGAAGGTAGTGCTCTTGTGGCACCTACAAAGTCTGACACTATAAAATAAATTTATGTACATTTCATATTATGTAAGAAATACAGCACCACTCATGATCCTAATACATCCCACCCCTATTTGGAGATGGCTAATAAACACTGCTGCCCTTTATTTGAGGAAAAAGTAAGCAGCCTAAATATGTACTCACTAGAGGACAGGCAAGAACTAGGGAAGTAGTGCAATAAATACATGCAGCCACATAGCAGGATTTGTCATGACCAGCAGGGCAATATACTTGGACTAGCAGGAAAGAGCATCAAGGAGCACTTAAGACAATACTTCTTTACAGAGAGAGTTGTGGCTAGATGGAGCAAGTTACCCAGGAATGCTGTTAATGTTACAGTGATCACAGTATTCAAAACCTGATGGGATAGTTACAAGGGGATTTCAGTAAAAGGAGTGGTTGCTTTTGGAGCTCTGAAAGGAATGAGGAATCCTAGGTAAGAACAACAGGGTTGGCTTATTGGAGTTTTCATCTTTTTCTGTCCTATATGCAACCCCATGCCCCACATTTTGTAACCCCCAAAAAAACTTGTTCCCAGACAAGGCATCAAACCACAAGTTGGCAAAACAAAGGTACCACCCCAGGCAGTGGAGTGTATACCCAGCTCGGCATCTAGGGTAGGGGAACAAAATGAACATTTCTATTTACACCAGGTCCTGGGGAGAGGTGCTAGGCTTATGCTAGGTCCAACTTTTGAGGGGCCCCCCAATACAAATGCACACTGGGAGCAGATATAGATTGTCCACAACTGCAAATGGGATTGTGAAGTATGGCTTTATTCACATAAGATGATAAACAGAACAGGGTGGTCCCCCAAGGTTGTAATTGTACCACAGGTAGAAACACATTTCCTTTCCAGAACAAACTCTGGGTTAGGCAGCAACTCTTTCTCACACAGAAACATTTGAACTGTCCATCCCTCTGGACTAGGGATCTCTTAAACATTCTCTTTCTAAAAGTATTTTGCTTGGGGGGCTGCACACACTTTAAACATTTCAAAACATCCCTCCTCCTGATGCAATCAGCTTATAGCTAACATGCCCAGGGTAACCTGGTGCCCTTCCATGAAACAGCCCTGATTGAAGTTTCAGATGGGGTTCTGCCCACCCTTGTCCCAGCCAGCCTCTGCCATTCCTTTGGGATCACACCAAACAAGCGTTCAGTTCCCCTTTGAATTACTAAAGGACTCCCAACTTTAAAAGTTCATATTCAGCATGTTTGTGGTGATAAAGGGGCCCTGGCAGGTGTACTCTAGCCTTATGTCTAGGCACATACACCTCAAACAATTCTCACAGAAAACAATCCCTTGAAACTGTACTCACAGATTTGTTGATCCTTTTCTACAGACATGGATGATGAAAAATACCTTTTCCTTTCAGGAAGCTTGTCAGATTGGCTATAGTGGAGATTATCGGACCAGCGCTACGTAAGTAGCGTAAATCTTTTGTGAATACAGCGCCTGCTTGTGCTTATTGTTAATGTTGGTTGTGTAAGTTTGTTTGAGTTGGGGGCAATTGTTTTTTTTTTTTTTTTTTAATGAGGGTGTTGGGGTGAAGCCCACCAACTCAAATAAACTACTAAAAATAACCAAAAGACTGATTTGAAAAAGTAGCATAACTTGATCCCATGCTAATAGCGTAGGTCCATTGGTGGTCCAATAATCTCCACTATCTCTGTCAGATTTTCACAAACATTTGACTCCCTCAGGCAGCTGACACTCTTCAGGACCTTCAGGGAAATTGCCCCTTGGATCCACTGACACTGCAGTCCCTCTCCTCCTCCTGGAATGACCCACTGGGGTCCTGCAGACCACAGTCTCCACCACTTATTTTGGCACAGATGTATGTTCCACTCACTAGGGTGAGAAAATGACCTGAGGCCCTTCACCCAACCTGAAACTGACTGTCGGGTACCTCCTCACTGTGAGCACTGCTGTTCACTCAGAGCTCCTACACTAACTCCCAACATTCTAAACTGTCCCAAAGCAGCTGATTCCAAAGTGGCCCATGATGCTGTGAAAGTTCTAAATGACAATCCATTCTCTATGCAGCCTAGCTGCATAAACAATAATGTTATCTTGTAAGGAGTTTTTAACAACATCCCTATAAACTGCCCAGTACTTTGCCTGGCACTAACTTTGATGGGATTTAAACCCTAGGTTTGGCTGGTTGCATTGTGTCGGAGTTAGGCTACACCCTCGGCTGTGACTGTTGGACCACTTTTCTGTCTCCTTATTTCCTAGCAACAGTTAACTCTTTTCTCTTTGCTTTTCTTCTCTCCCTCCCCCACCCTAGGTTGGCCACCTAAGCGTAACCTTTACCATTCCTACTAAACTTCCTACTAGTTCTCTCTTTTAGTTTCTTTTCCATTTCCATCCATCCAGTCCCTGGAATGATAACAAACACACAGAGAAGTGTTGTGTACAGTGCATAAGTGCATTTTGTGTACAAAAAGCATGAAGGCTATTTTAAATAGGAATACATATAGTTAATAAAGCCTTTTAAATGAAAAGGATTCAGAAGCCATATAAAACAATAATAGTTTTGTGATTAGTACAGTTATAAGAAATCTTTAAGGTATTTTCATAAATTCATACTATAGACCTGTTACTGTAAAAGGTTCTATGTATGAGAATGTGGTATACTTTATAAAAGGCTTAGTCATTATGAATCAAATATATAGAGTCAATATCTGTGGAGATATACATTGCACCTTTAACTGAACCAGGAAATCCTCTGAAACAACCCCTCCCCTTGGTTTTGAAACATGTTCAGACATGAAACAGCATGTCCAGACATGTAAATGGAAAAGGGCTCAGTCAAGTGACCCCACCAAAAGATACAAAAACCTCTTCACTGAGTTCACTTAAGTTCAGTCCAATGGGGCACAGCCCTGAGAGAGGAGGAGAGGTTCTACTGTTTGTGCAGACAAGCTGTTGAATGCAGATGAGAAGGATCTTAGGAGCTCTAAGATCCAGCACTGTATTATGGGAGAAACTACTGATGTTAAGTAGTGATTTTCTTTGCAGTTTTTTTGTTTTCATGTATTATTTTCAAACCTTTGAAAATAAATATCACACCATGGTGTGTTTTAAACCTGTAAATTTGCCTCGTCTGAAGTTTATTCCCACACACTGTGACATGCATATACAATCTCTGTCTGTAGTTGCCTGTATAAATGATTTTATTTCTGTACTTAAGTCTGTATTTGTATAAATGATTCATTTCACAACTGATTGATATCAGTTGTGTGTTGCAATAAACAAATAGAATGAAAGAAAAAGCCACTATGGTTTTCAAAAGAGGTGACAGGGAAGGTTAGGGAGAAAAAGATAGCATTTAGGAAGTATAAGGAAATGCAGAAGGAGCAGGACAGAGAACTTTACCAGTTAAGGCAGAAGGAAGCAGGAGTGAAGTCAGAATAGCAAAGGCCCAAACTGAGGAAAAGATAGCCAACTCGATTAAGAAGGGATGAAACCTTTAATAGGTACATCAGGAGCATAGAAAGACAAAGGGAGATAGTGAGGCTGAATAGAATGGATGATGGGTGGGTAAGAGGGACAGTGAAAAGCAGGGATACTGAATGAATACTTCTCAGTATTCTCAAAACAGGAGGAGGGGAGGTGCCTAATCCAATTAACAGAAGCACTCTGGATAGTGGGTTGATCCCAGTCCTTTCACAGAAGAAAGGATTATTCTGAAAGAACCCTAAAACTGAAGGTGGACAAAGCAATGGGGACCTGACGAATTCACCCTAGAACTGTAAAAGAATTAAAGGTATCAGTGTCAGTGGGTCAGTAGGTGCACACTCGCCTCTGAGGCCGGAGATCAGAGGCTCTGGGTTCACTTCCCACATCTGGCACTTGGGTTACTATCCCAATACTGACACTGTAGTGCAGCATGAGAGGGGTGCTGCACTTCTCAGGTGCCGCTTTTGATGAGACATTAAACTGAGGCCCCATCTGCTTGGATTGGTGGTAGTTCAGGTGGATGTTAAAGATCCCATGGCACTTATGTCGAAAAGAGGGGAATTTCCGTGTCCTGGCCAAATTTCCTCATTCACTAAAAATACCACCAACAGCTTAATCTGGTTCAAGGTCAGTTGGTATACATCTGTATCCCCCTCCTCCGGTCGTGCCTGAAAATAGGCAGAAGTTGTTTAGTGCACTTACCCAGTCAATAAAAACTAAATATAAATAAAACATAAAAGGAGAACTAGTGACACTGCTGAGCCCCTTTTAACAAATCATGGGAGGATGGTATGGTACCTGAGGACTGGAGGAAGGCAGATGTGATTCCCTTCATAAAAGTCAGAGCAAGACAGAGGCAGGAAACTACAGACCTGTCAGTTTGACCTCAGTGGTAGGGAAAGTGATGGAACCACTTCTGAAGGAAAGAATTGTTGAGTACCTAGAGGCCAGTGGGGCACAGGACCCAAGACAGCATGGGTTCACAGCGGGATGGTCATGTCAGATGAATCTAATTGATTTCTTTGACTGGCTGACCAAAGTAGTAGACCAGGGAGGGGCTAGGGACATGGCCTACCTAGACTTTAGCAAGGCATTTGACACAGTCCCACACAAAAGATTAATAGTCAAATTAACCAGCCTGGGAGTGGGTCCCAGGGTGGTAGCATGGGTAAAACATTGGCTGGACAACAGGACACAGAAGGTAATTGTAAATGGAGTCCACTCTGAAGAAAAAGGGTTACTAGTGGGGTATTGCAGGGTTCAGAACTGGGTACAGTCCTTTTTAATGTATTTATAAGTGACATTGCAGAGGGACTGGAAGGAAAAGTATGCCTCTTTGCAGGTGACACAAAGATGTGCAACAGGGTTTATACACAAGGAGGCATGGAAGGATGAGAAAGGACTTGACAAGGTTGGAGGAATGGTCAGAAGTATTGCTTCTTGGATTCAATGCAAAGAAGTGCAAATAATGCACCTGGGAAACAAAACCCAGGGAAGACTACACCGTGGGGAGGGAGGTAGTAACAACAACAAAATGGAAAGGGACCTGGGGGTAATCATATCAGATGACCTTAAGGTTAGCAAGCAATGTGAGAAGGCAGTAGGGAGGGCTGGGGGATACTGGGATGTATAGGAGAGGCATCACCAGCAGAAAACAGGAAGTTGTTATCCTCTGTACAGACAGTTGGTGAGACCCCCATCTGAAGTACTGCATCCAGTTCTGGAGACCCCATCTCTGCAAGGACATAGACAGGATGGAGTCAGTCCAGAGAAGGGCAACTAAAATGGTGCAGGGTCTACAACAGAAGCCATACAAAGAGTGACTAAAGGAGCTTAATATGTATATCCTTGAGGAAAGGAGGGAGGGGGACATGATAGTAACTTTTAAGTACCTCAGTGGAATCAACAAAGTCCAAGAGGGCAGCATCTTTCAGAAAAGAGATGCAAGAACAAGGGGACACAATTTGAAGATGGGGGATGGATCGGGCAATGTGAGGGACGATTTTTTCAGAGAGGGTGGTGGACGCATGGAACAGCCTTCCAGAGGCTCAGAGTCAAAACAGTGGGAATTCTAAGAATGCATGGGACGGATATAAGGCAATTCTTCTGGGGGTAGAAAGAAAAGGATGTTGGTTAACTAGGATCTGCAGCTTATCCAGGTAGGGAAATGGGCAGGCTAGGTGGGCCAAGCGGTCCTTATCTGCTGTCAAAGTCTATGTTTCTAATATTTACTTTGGTGCTGTTTTTGGCCCAGAATTTGAAATAAATAAATGTTATTCTACAATTAGACCCCTTGAGTGTGCTACTGATCTTATAACATGGATTCCTCATGAAACTGTGTACAAATTTTAAAAAATTAAAGGGTGGTGGAGCCCTGGAACAGGCTGTATTGCTCTGCCCCTGCTTCTGGTTACCTGTATGATATTCCTCTTATAAATAAAATGGTCTGTGTATGAAATTTAGTATGTGAGATTGGCCTTTTAACTTTCAAGGTCAGTAGCTGAAACCACAGGATGTTGTAAAACAGACCAGAAAAACAGTTAATGAACACTTCCTTACAGAAGGGTATTTTATTACCTTTTATGGCCTGCCCATGCTTTTGAAGTTGAAACTAAATGTAAGTTTTATTACATTACAGGAGGCAGGGGAATTGGGCTGGTTCCTTTCCTTTTAGCATATAACCAGAAGTGTGTGAAGAGTCATAAAATCCTCAGATCACACTAGCACAGGAAATCAGACTAAGGGACATGAGTGTGGGATTGTTAAGTTCAAAGAGAAATGTTTAATTAAAGACTGTCATATTTGGGAAATGGCTAGTTACAGATTGTTCAAAGCAATGACTGCATCCTCAGAGACACTTATGTCAGAAATTATCTAAGGGAGGTTCCAGCTGAACTTATCAAAAGGGTGGGGACAGATAGAGTTCAAAATGAAACATTATATATGGGATTGTGACATATGATTCTAGACTCTGACTGGGAAAGCACTTAGAAAGGTAATAAAAGAAATTAAGACTTTGTGGTAGGAGTCTTTTGTCTGTAACTTCCTTCTTGTTTAACAGGATTGTAAGCTGTATGATATATTGTTCTGTGTTTAATTTTACCATTTTATTAAATTTTAGTATAAAACCATTTCTTTGAAATACTGCATGTGATGTATGTGAGGTGAAGTCAGACAGCTGTTAAAGGACTTGATTGTGTTACTAAGCTTAGAAAAGGTAAGATATACCTAAGGTCTCTTATAGAGTTTTAGGGTTCATTTTGAGACCTGGCTGGGTGCCCCTGGTGAAAGATTGTACTGCTGTCCCAAAGAGAGTACATATCTGGGTCTGTAATTGGGTATGCTAGCATAAGGTTCACAGTTTGAATCCCTCCAGAACTTGAGGCTAACAGGTGGTTTGGACCCAAAGCAGACAGGAGGGTTACCCTGACTGTTACCTGTTCACACTGTTGCACTCTGAGGTTGGCACTGTGGGAGCAGAGGGCCTGACCTGTGGAGTGCATTTGTGACAGATTTGGTTGGCAGTGGTGTGAGTTAAAGTATTTGGTAACACAACTTTAATAGTTCAGTGTGTCAGCTTAATACTGTACAGCTCTACTTGCAAAATAAGGCAGTGATTTATTTTTTTTTTAAAAGTAAACAGAACTATATAATTTTGCTTGCAGCTGAAGTTCCTACCTGTTTTATTATTTTTTCTAAAATGCAAGTTAGGTAGCCATAGTTCGGGAAGAAGATGGCTTTCCAACTACAGCGGTACATGGCAGACTACTTGAGGGAGCTGTGCCAGGAAAGAGGAGTCCAGTATGAGGGAAAGCCAACAAACAGACCCCTATAGATGCTCTGATGGCCGCCGATGCTCAGAGTGTTGAGTCACAGTCCATGACTGGAAGGGACCAAACCTTGGTATGGAGGGCCAGAGTCCAGTGCAGTGTCTGGATCCAGTGAGGAGGACAGCAGGGCCAATGCAAGCTAAGGACCACAGCAGCAAGGGAAGGTCACCAGCATTCTGGAGCTAGAAGCAATCAGGCTACAGATGGAACTGGAGTTTGGACAGTGGAAGTGGGAATTTGAGAGAGGAGAAGCAAGAGTAGTGAGCTGCAGAGGAGAAGAGGGAGCAAGAAGCTGAGGCAGGCAGCGAGCCGCAGAGGAGAAGCGGGAGGCGAGAACAGCGAAGCTGAACAAGAGCCACAGAGGAGAAGAGGGAGCAGAAGCTGACTATGAAGTACGCGAGTGCCAGAGGCAACATGAACTGGAGACGCTATGACTCCAACCACCAGAACAGGTAAGTGGCCTGGGTTTAACTGGAACTACAGGACTGGGTTACAAATTAAATTCCTAATTGATAGCTGAATTTAAGAGGGAGAGGATATGGATGCCTTTTAAATTCCTTTGAAACAGTTTGTATTCAGGCAAATATTCCTAGAGGGTCCTGGTGCTTCCAGTTATCCCCTACTTACCGGAAAGCTGAGGATGCATTGGGTCAAATGGACAATGAGGACAGTAATGATTACAGCAAACTTAAAGCTGCACTTTTAAAATAGTGTGAATTAACTGCAGAAGCATACAGAGCTAAATTCTATAAGCTCAGGAGAGCTCTGACATGAGCTATGAGGAGCTAGCCACTAAACAGTTTTTAAAACAATGGGAAGGAATTAAAGCAAACTCTGTAGCTAAAATTGAAAATGCTGTATTGTTAGAGCAGTTTTTGGGGGCATGCCTAGCAGAGCTGAAAACCTGGTTGGAGGACCGTGATCCCAAAACAGTGCATGGGGCTGCTGAACTGTTGTATCTCTATGCCAAGAGCAGAGCTGCTCTGAGAGCAATGGGTGGGCGTGGCAGTGCAGAAAGGGAAAAGCATGCCTTCAGGGCAGCTAAACCCCTCACTGCCTCCACCGAAAACCAGTTAGACCCAGGTTTCAAAGAAAAGATTTTTCTGAGAAAATAAATGAATGTTGGGTTTGCAAAGAAACTGAGCGTATGCCAGACAGTATCCCAAAAGGATGAGCAATATGCAGAGTGGTGCTAGGAAAGAAGTGGGTTGTTTGTGTGTCCCTGAAAGCATGCCTGTAAACATGAGGGACACATGCACCTAGTCACTGTGAATGGTGTACAGACACAAGTGTTAAGAGACACAGGGACATCCCTGATGTTGGTAAAGGGATCTGGTAGAGCCTGGTCAGCTTATACCCAATCAGTTTGTAACTGTACGAGGATTCACTGGGGAGGTGAAAACTTTGCCACTTGCTAGTGTTCTCCTAGAGCGAGGTGAGACAGGGAGGCTGTACAAAAGGGTTGCCATAGTAAACCTTAGCTGTTGATGTAATCATTGGCAACAATCTCAAACGGGATGGTGTGTGAGTTACCCACAGCCAAGCGGCAAAGGAAAATTGTGGTGCTTTGACCCCATAGAAGCCACTGTGGAAACCACTGGGAGGCAGGTTCCCAGCCTGGGTCTCCTGATATGGAGACTAAAGAAGGGGATAGAAATTTTCGTAGCAGATCTTACTTCAAGAGGGCTATTGCAGTAATTACATAGGGACTGAAGCTGGCAGGCGTCAGGACCCCACGAAAAATTTCTAGCTAGCAATAGTCTCTGGCTAGGGACCGCCTATGTCAGGTGACTGGCATCAGGAGACATCGGTATAAAGGGACGGTCCTCACACCCACCTTCCAGTTCTTTCCTGCGCTAGCTCATGCCAGCGCTCGCTGTAAAGTTCATCGCTTGTCAGCCTCTATCGGGTAGTTTTGACTGAGTATTTTTCGATTTTTGATCGATTGTCAGTATTCGCCTGTGTATGTCATCCCCACACCCTCTGAGCACAAGAACAAGTGTGACTCAGGCGGCGCCAACTCCCGCAGCAAGGATGGCCACTCCTGTGCTTCTTTGCCTAGGGCCCCGACCATCTGGTGGAGAAGTGCCAGCACTGCCTCAGTTCAATGCGGCCACCTGAAGACGGCGGCAGCAGTCCCTGGAGGCCCATATTTTGAAAAAGAAAATGAGCTCCATGGAAAAAGAGTTGAAAAGCTCCAGCAGGCGTCCACTTCCCCAGAAGGCCATCAAAGAAAAAGACAAGGAGAAGCACCGGGACAAGGGCTCCTCATCTACCGCATGTTCCTCTGGAGTCGCCATGTTGTAGGTAACGTCCCCTGGGGTACTGCTCCACGACGGCTGCCTTAGAGGCTTCTAAGGCGGCATTGGCCTGCCTGTCTGGCTCGCTACGGCCTTCTTCGGCACCTCCGGGCTTTTGAGGCCTCCGCCCGTAAAGCCGTCCGTGGTGGCTTACTGGTGTGGCGGCCCGTAAGCTGGACGTGCCGGCTCCCAGACGCCCGCACGGAGAAGGTCGGTAGTCGCCTGACCTTCGGGCGGCGCACGGCCCCTATTCCGCCCGACCAGACTGCCTCCATTGCGGCCTGCCTCCGGGAAGGGATCCGTTAAGTCGGACGCCAGCTCCTCTGGCCTCGCCTGGATCCCGCTGATAAGTCAGGCGTCCAACTTGCCCAGCGTCCTCACAGCGGATGAGCTGACGTCGGACCCTCCCATGTCTGTTGTCCCTGGCTCTCCGCAGCCTTCGCTGCTCCCGGGGACCCTGGTTCTCCTCAGCCTGACCTGAGGATTTTCTCCCATCCCTGAGCGCGCTTGAGGTTCCTGCTCCACCCCGTCAGACCGTCCACCTGCTGGTCCAACCGATCTGGCGCCAGCTCCCCGGACGCTGGCCCGATGCCGGTATTGCCTATTCTGGGTGACTTCCTGCTCCCGGATGCCGGCCTAGCACCAGGCCCTCCGCCACAGGGCCTTCTGCCCAGACCCGCCGTGGGCCTCCAGCGGGCCGTCTGCTCCGGCAGCTCCCTCAGTTTCTGGGTGCATCGATTCGACGCCGTCTTACCTAGGGCTGCAGTATCCGATGCCCCAGTACCCAGCGCCGCCTATCCAACGCCACAGTACTGGCGCTCAATACCCGGCTGCCGGGCTTCCCCGCCGGGTTACGGATATACTTCACGGTATAATCCATACCTGTATCATCCTCCTCCTCCACTGCCTCCCAGCCGCCAGTGGACTTCCAGGAGACTCTGGCCTCTGTTGCTGCTGAGGCTAGGCTCAGCTCACCAGAGGGGTGGAGAGTCGCCTGGCCGTGACTGTACCGGGTCCCGGATTCCTGTACGCCCACGACGACAAACTCCCTCCCCACCTGCGGACACCAAGGCTAAACCCTCTGGGTCCAGAGAGGGGAGGACACACTTCCCGAGGGCTTCCCAAGGGGTCCGTCTCCTCCCTCACCGGGAGAAGGTCTTCTTCATCACCATCTTCTTCTCGGACACCTTTGATGGTTGTTCCGAGCAGGGACGACAACCACGCCTCCGTCCTAAGCCCAGGCGAGCTCCTCCGAAGTCTTCTCCAGAGGATCCTTCTTTACGGAATTGCTACGTGAAAATCCAGGAGGTTCATAAGTGGCAGTCCTTGGAGCAGGATCCCCAGCGTAAAAACTTGCTGAGCATCTGGATCTGCCCGTGACAGCTACCACCTTGTGTGCCACCCTGGATTGAGCCTCATGCCGATCTTATTACCACTATTTGGAAACAGCCG
The DNA here is from genome assembly GCA_016271365.2 of Neoceratodus forsteri. Lineage (NCBI taxonomy): Eukaryota > Metazoa > Chordata > Ceratodontiformes > Ceratodontidae > Neoceratodus > Neoceratodus forsteri. The sequence goes on from CM057450.1 coordinate 896,907,176, forward strand.
TCGGCTTCTAGACCCACTTCCTCGGAGTCAAACAGGCTATATCAGGCTCCCAAGGGTGTTGACTTTTAGACTCTCACCCTCAAGCTGATTTGGTCGTGATTAGCGCCATTCACGGTCGCTCAGCTAACCCGAGGCATTTGAGCTCGTCTCCACCTGACAAGAATCCAGTCTTCTGGACCAGTATGTAGAAGATTTCGCTTCTCCACTCTGGGTATTAGAGCCCTGAATTATGTTGGTCACATGGATTACAGAAGGCAATTCTTAGTGAGGTGGAATCCAAATTGGACTCCTTCCGGACTCTCAAGTCAAGCAGGAAGTGGCTGACCTCATTCGCATTTGCATGTTCGCCAGTCAGCACATGCCCGTGTGACTACGATGCAGTGGACACTCAGTAGGAGCTCAGCTTTTAAGCGTGAGGCATACGGCGTCATGCTTCGGCTCTGTGTGTCAGGGTTGGTCACTATCCACTATTCAGGAAGCACCCTTCCGGGTTCGGTGCTGTTCAGCTGGTGGATGTTGGCGACATCATCAGTCGATTCTAGGAGAAGGGGACATGGGTACTAAAGTCTGTGGACTCTGTGTACCATCCCCATCAAACGCAGCACCGTCCCCATTCCCAGACGGAATCGCCAAAGGCGGTAACCACAGGGAAAAGGGTCACAACGCCGGCCCTCTAGCTGCCAAGCCCCCACCCAAAAAGCAGTTGGTGCTTTCAGCTGCGGTGCTGCCTACACCACCTGACTCCTTCCTTCTCACAGCCTCCTGGCTTCCCGGAGGAACCTGATAGGGAGGAGGTTCTCTCCACCTCCCAGGCTGGGAGAGGATAACTTCAGATTCATGGGTGCTCCAGCTAATCACAGAAGGAGACTTCAATAGAGTTTCTATAGAAACCACCTCTGTCACCCTCCCCAAGGTCATTGTACTCTCGAACACCTTCTGGTCCAGGAAGATTACAGCCACTTTTTGCTGAAAGAGGCAATAGATCCCGTCCCCTTCCTGTACAGAGGAACGGGGTTCTTATTCCCACTTCTTCCTGGTCTCGAAGATAGGGAGATGTAAAGCCGATTCTGGATCTCAGTTCCTGAACTTATTCATAGGTGTAAGAGGTTCAGGGGATGCTCTCCCTGCAGTAACTCCTGCCCCTCCTTTGATCGGGACAGTGGCTTGTGCTCTGGATATGCAGGATGCTACCTGCACATATCTATCTGCCTTCTCACTGCAGTCCCTTTTGCTTTCCAGGATCACTACTGTTCACAGCCTCCATTTGGTCTTTCCTCAGCCCTGGTATTCACCATATGCCTTGTGGTGAGCAGCCCCTGAGTACCCGCGCAGGTCATACTGACGTTTGGCTCCCAAGTGTCTGGTCTATGGAGGAATTTCGCGCTTTCCCTACTCAGCAGGTTTTTGCCTGTCTGGGTATTACTATCAACCATACGAGGTCCACTTGATCCATCCAGAAGCCCTGTTTATCAGGGCAACTTGACACGGACCCTGGGCGATTTTCTTGCTATCCGCAGCAGGCCCTCCAGACTCAAGGTAAGCCTGTTGTCCCGGCCAGGCAGGGTCAGTGGCGTTATTTGTCTTGCCTCCCGGGCATATGGCTGCTATCCCAACAGTCCCTGGCTCGGCTACATGAGGGTCTGCCGCGGACGCCTGGGTCTCAATGGATCAGTTGGTGATTCCACCTGGACCAGCTTGTCCTAGTCTCCTCCTCATGGTTCGAGACTTGCAGTGGTGGGTGGTCTGAGAGCTCTTTCGGGAGTTCCTTCTGCTTTCCTGCCTTCCTCCCCCCTCCAGATTCCTGACCAGGCCACGCCTCGGGTAAAGGTTGGGAGCCCATCTTAGAACCTCACAGGACCCAGGGCTCCTGGTCCAAGCTCAAAAAATGCATCATGTTAAATGTGCCTGGAGCTTGGGCAGTGCTTTATGCTCTCTAGGCTCTACATCTGCATCTTCTCCCGCCATTAGCTGTCCAGACAGACAATATGTGTGTGGTATGGTACATCAACAAGCGGGACTAGGTTCTTACCCTCTTTGCAGGGGGCGGTGAGAGTTTGGTTGGGCAAGGCTGTACAGCACAACCTTCACCTCACAGCAGTTGTGTCGGGGTTGAGAACACCTTGTGAGACAAACTAAGTCGCTAGTACTGCTCAAGCTCATGAGTGGGAACTGGATCAGGGGGTCCTGGGCGATCTTTTCCTACATTGGGGGATGCCACAGGTAGACCTGTTCGCCTCACCTCAAAGCAAAGCTTCCGACTTCTCCTCGCTGGATTTCAAAAGAGCGGGCATTTTGGAGAGACTCTCTTTTCTAGATTGGAAGGAGAAATTTTCTTATGCCTTGCCATCCTTTGATCCCAAGAGTCTTGTTGAAACTCTGTTTCAGAAGGAGCACGAATGATTCTTGATCGCTCCTTTCTGGCCCAGGCAACTTTGTTCTCTCTTCTGCAACAATACTCAGAGGAACCTCTTCCTCTTCCTCTGTCGTGACTTTTACTGACCCATGATCAGGGACCCTGGTCCTTTCAGGTCTCAAGTCCCTTCAACTGCATGCATGGCTCCTGCAGGCTTAGTTCAAGCCCGATTTGGGCTTCACCTAGTGGTTGAGATTTTGTGAGGCTAGAAAACCCTCCACTAGGTCTACCTATGCCATGAAATGAAACAGTTCACAATCTGGGCTGCTTCAAAAGATTTCAAGCCTTTCTGTGCTCTGTCGGGCTGCTGCGGAGTACCTGCGCCCATCTCTGATCTGGGTCTCAGTCACTCATCCCTGAAGGTACACATGGCGGCATTTCGCCTACCATGTCCCTTTGAAGACAGGACGTTTGCTCAGCTGGAAGTCTAAGACTTTCCTCAGGGATTCTTCTTTCACTTGAGACCCCATTCAAGTTCCCACCCTCCTTGGGATTTGAATTTCATTCTTGAGAAGCTTACTTTGCCTCCTTTTGAACCGCAGCCTCAGCAGACATGAAGTTCCTTTCATGGAAGATGTTCTCCTAGTGGCATTACTTCTGCTCGGAGGATTTCTGAGCTCAGGCCCTGATATGTAAAATTCTGTACTTGATTTTTCACAAGGAACGTGTGGTTCATGCATCAGTCCCAAGTTTCTCCTCAAGGTAGTAGCGGAATCTACATTGAACCAGTCCATAGAATTACCCCACTTTCTTTACGCAATACCCAAATCAAGGGGAGTATCTATTAAACACTATGGATGTTCACTGAATTCTGAGATACTATACTTAACAGAACAAAAGATCTCAGAAAGAACGATCACCTGTTTGTCTCTTTTGCCCACAAAAGAGAAGGCAATGCTGTTTCTATGCAATGTCTGTCCAAATGGTTAGCTCATTGCATCACCTTCTGTTATGACAGTATAACAAGACCCTTCCGGTCAAGTGAGAGGCCACCCACCAGCGGAGTAGCTGCCCCCGGTGGCTTGTTTCAAGAGTGTGTCAGCGGCAGACATCTGTGCTGCCGCCACTTGATCTTCCGTCCATACCTTTACAAAACATTATAGTTTGATATTGCCTTCTCATCAGAGCAGACTTCAGGCTTGCTGTTCTGCAAGGCCTCCTTTCGGATCTACTTTGAGTAGCTTTTCTCCTCCCGTTTGCTTCTTCTTGTTCCAGACTGCTTGGGACTCAGTCTATATGTAATGCTACCTGCAAGAGCCCTCTCAAAGTAAGATAGTACAGTTACGTAAGAACTTACCGTAACCATAGATTCTAGAGAGGCTCTTGCGTAGGTAATACCTTCCCGCCCTCCATCCCCTAAGCTTTTCAGCTCCTTTTCCAGTGAGGGAAATATTTGTTTCTCTCTCGGTCCAGCCTCTTTTGGCCTGTGTGGAAAGAACTGGAAGGAGGCGTGAGGGACCGCCCCTTTATACCGCTCTCCTGACGCCGGTCACCTGACTTGGAGTGTCCCTCGCCAGATACTGCTAGCTAGACATTTTTCCATGGGGTCCTGATGCCTGCCGCTTCAGTCCTATATGTAATTACCTACTGCCAGAGCCTCTCTCTCAAGATCTACTGTTATGGTAAGTTCTTACGTAACTGTACTTTAATCAAACAGCTACGGAGGGTTACTCCGAGGAAGGAAGGGTGACCCATTGTCAGAGGGTTAGGGATGACAGTGATCCTGAGTGGCCTGACGGTAGAGCTAGGGACCCTAGTTTAGACATTGAAGGGGACCTGTCCCATGCCTTGGGAATGTGTAAGGAGTTTGAAGTCTGCTCAGAAAAGTGACCCTAGTCTAGAGAAGCTGAGGGTTTGGGCAGACTCTTGACGAGACAGGGAGGTGATGGGAAAAATAAGGTTTATTGGGAAAATGGACTGATGTATATGCAGGATGCTAAGATAGAGGCAGGGGTGATAGGCAGGCAGCTTGTCATTCCCTCAGGGGTACCATGAGCAGTTGCTCAAATTGCACACAATATTCCCTTGTCTGGTCATCTGAGTGCAGCGCACCTCAAGCAGCGGTTGGCCCAGAATTTCTGATTGGCCCAGCTTCACCCACCAGGTGAAGGAGTATTGCAGGTCTTGTCACCAGTGGCAAGAAATAGGAAAGGCAGGTAAGAAAACCCATGCCGCCTAATTCCATTGCTCATAGTGAAGGAGCCATTCCAAAGGGTGGGAATGGATATTGTGGGGCCTTCAAATACCCCAGCTCCTCCAGGAAGAGGTTCATCCTAACTGTGGTGGATTATGCCACCTAGTATCCAGAGGCAGTCGCCTATCCTCACTGAGGACAGACAAAGTGGCAGATGCCTTACTTGGATTTTCTCCCACGCTTGGTTTCCAGGAGGTTGTCACCGGGCGAGGAGGTTCCTTCATGTCGGACCTGATAAAATGTTTGTGGGAGAAGTGTGGGGTGGTGCAGAGACGCACAATACCTTATCACCCGCAAGCCAGTGGGCTTGTGGAAAGATTTAATGGTACCCTTAAGACAATGCTCCAAGTGTTTGCTGAATAGCATGGGAGAGACTGGGAGAAATACCTTCCCCACCTGTTTGCATACAGGAAGGTGCCACAAGAGTCAATAGGGTTTTCTCCCTTGAGCTCTTATATGAACACCGGCATGTGGGCCCCTAGACTTGATCCAGGAGGACTGGGAAGGCAAGCACACCACCCAGGTAACTCACATAGTGGATTATGTCCATAGGTTTAGGAAAAGGCTGAAGGAGCTATGGAGACAGCCCAGAGCAACCTGGCAGCTGCCCAACAAAAACAAAAGTGTGGTATGACTGCAGAGCCAAAGCTCGCCTTGACATGGTGGGTCAGGAAGTCATGGTCCTCATCCTGGTCCGAAAAGACAAGCTGCAGGCTGAGTGGGCAGGACTGTACAAAGTAGAAAGGTAAATGACCGGAACTATATCATAGAGTTACCTGACAGAAGACATACAGAAAGAATGTACCATGTCAACATGATGAAGCCATACGCTAATAGGGCTGATGTGGTGTTTGCAGTATGTAGTCCTGGGAGGGGACGGACTAAAGAGACCCCTTCTGGACTTCCTGGAAGAAAGCAAGTGGGAGTCCCCTGTGGAGGCAGTTAAATTGTCTCCCTAGCTGGCCCCGGATCAGATCCAGGAAGTAAAGGAGGTTTTAGCAGACTTTGCCCCATTCTTTAGCCAGTCCTGGATTTAACCTCTTAGCAAAGCACACTATGTGGAGACAGGGACAGACCTCCCATACGGGCGGACAGTATATTGATGTCATAGGCTGTCCAAAAGGACATTAGGAGGGAGGTGGAGGAAATGCTGGATTTAGGGGTAATCCAGAAATCCCACAACCCCATGGCCCCACCTGTAGTCCTTGTGCCAAAGCCAGATGGCTCTAATCATTTTCGTGTGGACTATCATGGACTGAATGCAGTCACAAAGTCAGACGCCCGGATGCCATGGACGGACGAACTCCTGGACAAGTTGGGAGAGGCGACATACCTTACAACCATTGGCCTGACAAAGGGTATTGTGGTAGAGTTAACTGACCGATCTAGGGAGAGGTCTGCCTTCATCACTCCAATAGGGTTATTTGAATTTAAAGTAATGCCTTTTGAATGAAGAATGCCCCAGCCACTATTCCAAAGGTTGGTGAACCAGGTGTTAAATGGTGCTGATGAGTATGCCATGTTGTACCTGGATGACATTGTCATCTTTAGTGCCAACTGGGAGTTACACCTGTCCCACCTTAGGGAAGTGCTGGGCAGGATACAGAGGGCCGGGCTCACTGTCAAAGCTGAGAAGTGCCAGGTGGCTGTGGCTGAAGTGGCATACCTCGGACATGTTGTAGGCCAGGGACAGCTCTGTCCTAACCAAATAAAAATAGAGGTGATCGAGGCATGGCCTAGACCAGAAATGCAGAAGCAGGTCAGGAGTTTTCTAGGGACAGCAGGGTACTGTAGGAAATTTGTACCCAATTACAGTGCCCTGGCTGCTCCCTATCTGACCTGGTAAAGAAAAGGATGCCTAAGAAAGTTACCTGAAACTAGCCTGTGAAAACACCTTTACCAGACTGAAGGAGGCACTGTGCAGTGCTCCTGTATTGACAAGTCCAGAATACAGCAGACCTTTGTAGTTCAGACTGACGCCTCAGATGTGGTTATTGGGGCATTGCTGAGTCAGACATCCAACCAAGGGAAAGATCACCCCATGGTGTACCTAAGGAAAAAGTTACTTCCCAAGGAGCAGGCATACTTACTGTGGAAAAGAGTGCCTTGCCATAGTGTGGGCCCTAAGGAAATTGGAGCCATACTTATATGGGCAGCATTTTGAGGTACAAACTGACCACAACCCCTGGTTTGGCTGACACAAATGGTAGACTATTGAGATGGAGTCTTGTCTTGCAAGGGTATGACCTGACGATCTCACATAGGGCTGGAGCAACCAATCAGAATGCAGATGGCTTGTGTCTATATGAGGAATGAACTGACTTGTGGACCTCATCTCTATGCAGGGGCTAGAGCCCCCAAATTCAGTCTAGGTGAGGAGGAGTGTGACGCTCTGCCCCTGCTTCTGGTTACCTGTATGATATTTATCTTATAAATAAATGGTCTGTGTATGAAATGTCAGTATGTGAGAGATTTGGCCTTTAACTTTCAAGGTCAGTAGCTGAAACCACAGGATGCTGTAAAACAGATCAGAAGAACCAGTTAATGAAGACTTCCTTACAGAAGGGTATTTTATTACCTTTTATGACCTGCCCATTCTTTTGAAGTTGAAACTAAATGTAATTTTATGATGTTACAGGAGGCAGGAAATTGGCTAGTTCCTCTCCTTTTAGCATATAAACCAGAAATGTGTGAAGAGTCATAAAATCCCTCAGATCACACTAGCACAGGAAATCAGCCTAGGGACATGAGTGTGGGATTGTTAAATTCAAAGAGAAATGTTTAATTAAAGACTGTCATATTTGGGAAATCCTAGTTAGATTTTTTAAAGCAATCACTCATCCTCAGAGACACTTATGTCAGAAATTATCTAATGGAGGTTCTAGCTGACTTCATCAAAAGGAGGTGGGACAGATAGAGTTAAAATGAGTCATTGCATATGGGATTGTGACATACGATTCTAGACTGACTGGGAAACGATTTAGAAAGGTAATAGAAGAAATTAAGACTTTGTGGTAGAAGTGTTTTGTCTGTAACTTCCTTTTGTTTTACAGGCTTGTAAGCTGTATGATATATTGTTATGTGTTTAATTTTACTATTTTATCATATTTTAGTAAACAACCATTTATTTGAAATACAGCCTGGGTGTCTTCTGAGTTTCTTTTGCATGTGATGTATATGGGGTTAAGTCTGACAGCTGTTAAAAGGCTTGATGGTGTTACTAAGCTTGAAAAGGTAAGAATATACCTAAGGTCTCTTATAGAGTTTTAAGGGTTCATTTTGGAGACCTGGCTGGGTGCCCTGGCAAAGATTGTACTACAGTCCCGAAGATGGTACATATCTGAGTCTGTAATTGGGTATGCTAGCATAAGGTTAACAGTTTGAATCCTCCAGAACTTGAGACTAACAGGTGATTCTGACCCAAAGCAGACAGGAGGGTTACCTGGCTGTTATCTGTTCACACTATTGCATTCAAAAGAGGTTGGCACTGTGGGAGCAGAGGGCCTGACCTGCAGAGTGCATTTGTGACACAGACTACCAGATGGAGTGGTGGGGCTAAATTGATGGAAGAATTCAAGAGGGCATGGGACAAGCATATAGGGCTGAGTATCGGGGGCAGGGACTGGCAGGGAGGGGAGATGGGGAAAAAGGGCAGATTAGATGGTCTGGTATGGTCCTTTTCTGCCATCAAGCTTCTATGATTCTATGATTTATTTTTGTTCTGTTTTTAAATGTTTATGTGATGGAAAATCAGTCAACCCCTCCAATCTTTATTGGACACCTTTCTTTAAACAATGACCTTTACACGCCACCATCAGTCAGCTTCTTGAATCCCACTTACTAACCTTCAAAATAGAGCAGAAATTACTGTGTCATGAACCACTACTGTAGTTTTCACTGTTACAGACACAGGGTTGCCACCGACACCTGCTGGTAGATTGTCTTCAAGATACTGCATCTCACATCAGGCTACAGCTTTTGAACTACCGATATACTCATGTCAGTGCCATGACCACATTGAAACTTTGCAAGCCAGGGGCTGCCCATGACAACATCATGTACCAGCATCTACATAAATGTTGGCAGCCCACCTCTCCTCAGTTCCTTTCCTGCTATTGATCAGACTGGTTAAACCTGCCATAGTAAATGCTGCTAAATCTGTTTTCATTATTTTCCTATATAAAACAGTAATCACTTTTATAGTGATTTTCAGTAACCTGTATTCCTGTAAAAGAATCATCCATGCTTTTTCGTATTGTGACTGTGAAGAGAAATCTACAAGGACAATGCACACAAAGTGTATGTCTGCTGCCGAGGTGTCTCATAACATGAAAGCCTGTGAAATCTGTTCTGCTACCAGGTGATGAAGGAAGGGGCATTAGGGAAATTTCTCCTTAAAAATACCGTAGCAGCAATGGAACAGCAGCTACAGGGCAAGTTCGTGTTGCTTACCCAGTCTACACCGCAATCGTGGTCATTGAGTCCTGGGACAAATCTCCTCAGGGAGCCATAAACATCAAGATAAGGAAAGGGCTTTCTTTGCTGTGGACTGCAGGTACATGCCAAACTATGATGACAAATGCTCCACTGAGCACACATGCTCCTCCGACCAGACGCCAGGGCTTAAGCCACTACCAGGACTATTATGGCCAGCATGTCACCAGAGATTCAACCTCTGCCATTGACTGTGTGGTCACAACCACTACTCAAAGTGGCATCAGTGCACAGGCAATGCATCTGTCATTTTCAAATATGATATGGTGCCTACTGCCAGGCCTTATCTGCACTTACAGTGGGCTCATCGACAGGAACTAACACTAGAACTAACCCGCAATGTCACACTATAATAAAGTACAGAATAGACCACCTCAGCTGCCGATGATATCACCAATGCAGTCCTGCATTCCATTGATGAAAGATATGACAACAAATGTGAATATAATCCTGACCTCATACTGGAGGAGGAAGAGAAAGACTATGCTGAGGATAGCCAGTATATACGTGGCACCAGCTCAACAGTCTCCTCCATCAGCAAGGACTCTGTAGTGAACACACCCATGTCACTGCCAGAGAGTCCCTCCTTGTTTTGCCATGATGCAGCAAATGCAAGTTGCCATGGGCTTAACCTTTGCAGGAGCAGGATTCCACTGAAAAGAGCCTGCTGGAATTTCTGGAGATGCCAGAATCTCCTGCTGCTATTGTTCCTCTCCTGTATCCAGCACAGGAAGATGCTACGTATGCAGCTTAGTATAAGCCAAACACTATACCAGCTGTTCCCAGAAAGGCTGATAAAATGTACTCTGCTCCTTCTGGTAAGCCTTATGCTAATCAGCCTGAGACCCGATTCAGTGGTGATCACAGTTGCCCATAATAGATCCAGGGCACCTAGACACCCGAGTTCCCTCCCTCCTGATAAAGGAATCCAAGAGGTTGGATGTACTTGGCAAATGTACTAATGCCTCTGCTTCTGCCAGTTACCAGGCTTACATGATAAAATATCAGAATACCCAATGGAAGAAGGCTAAGGCCTAAGGGAATTGCCAAATAGGAGTTAGTTTGAACCCTTGCTGCTGGTGTTGATGTGGGTAAACACTTGATCCACACAGCACATGATGTTTCTTCCAGGGCTGTGGCCTCTGGCATCTGTCTGGGGACTACTCCTGGCTTACGTAGCAGGTTTTCAATCAATCAAAGTTTATTTAATAAGGCGCTCTTCCTATGGTCAGGGCACCTTTACAATATACATTAAAGAAAACTCACAAGGTTACAGTTTAAAACAGATAACATATCAATGCACACTCAATAGATTCCTGAAAAATGCCTGGTTAAACAAGTGGGTCTTCAATAATTTTTTAAACCTTCCACGGTCTGGCTCTCTTATCTGGTGAGGTAGAGAATTCCACAGGCTAGGTGCCATAAAGGCAAAAGATCTTCCCTGTTGTTTTTAGGGATACCTGGGAATCTCTAGCAATCCCTCGCTAGAGGATCAGAGTCAACGGTGGGACAGTAGGGTGTAAGAGTTCTTTCAGGTAGTGGGGTCCCTACTCATGTAGGGCATTATAGGTCAGCAACGTGACCTGAAGGTGATCCACTGATTGCATTGGCAGCCAGTCCAGTTGACGAGCATAGGTGTTATATGACTGATCCAGAGGTTCCAGTCAACAACCTGGCAGTCGTGGTTCTGCACTAGCTGCAAGCGGCGGATATCCACCCCTCGTAGCCCTAGATAAAGGGCATTGCAGTAATCAAAATGACTGGTAAAGGCGTGACCAAGGTAGGAAGATCTTCAGGTGGGACCAGGTGCTTCAACCGGCTATGTTCCTTAGATGGTAATAGGAAGATTTGACTACAGCCGAAATCTGGCCCTCAGGGTCAGGCCTTCATCAAATACCATGCCCAAGTTATGCACCTGGCCCGAGGCAATAAGCGGGTCCCACCAAGATTTAATCCTGAGGGTTTCCTACCATGCCCCTCATCCTATAACCAGGGTCCACCACCAATACCTCTGTTTTTCCTGAGTTCAACCAAGCCAACTAGCACTCATTCAGTTCTGAATCTCCAGCAGGCAGTTATTAAACACTGTAGCAGAGTCTAACTCCTGTTCAGGCACAAAAGACATGTACAGTTGAGAGTCATCGGCATAGCAATGAAAACTCTACCCGTACTGTCTTATAATGTCCCCAATGGAAGCATATACACTGCAAACAACATGGGGGACAGCACCGAGCCCTGTGGAACCCTGCAGGTAGCCTATGAGGGGCTGAGGAATAAATCCCAACACCACTATCTGGGATCTACCCTCGAGGATAGATTGAAACCAACTGAGGACTGCCTCTCAGTTCACAGAAAACCACAGGCGCCGAGCAGTACCCCATAATCCATGGTGTCAAATGGTGCTGAGAGATCAAGGAGAACCAAGATGGAGTGGGTTCTGATCTCTCACCATCAGAAGGTCATTGTACTTGTACCAGGGCTGTTTCAGTGCTATGCCTTTTTCTGAAGCCAGACTGGAGAGGGTCATAGATATTGTGGTTGGTTAAATGGTCTTCCAGCTGCAGAGCGACTACCTTCTCAATAGCTTTCCCTACAAAGGTAAGTTCGAGATTGGTCTGTAGTTAGCTGGGCAGTCGGAGTCAAGGGAGGGTTTTTTCAAAAGGGTGCACTACTGCCTCCTTTAAGGGATCTGGAAAATCCTCTCTCCAGTGAAGCTCCCACTATCCCAGCAAGGACAGGGCTCGATAACTCTACACACCCCACTAGTAGGTGCGTAGGCCCAGATCCAAACCAGAGTAGGTTGGCTGCAAAGTTTGGATGATCCTCACTATATCTACGACTACCAGTTGACTAAAGGTGAACCAGGTCTGTCGTGCATTAGTACCACCCATTGATCAATGCCAGGTCCAATGGGAAGGCACTGGTTGATCTCATCCCTGATGGTGGACACCTTATCTGCGAAGAACGGTGCAAACTCCTTACACTGCACTTGTGACAACGCCGACCAGAGTGAAGACAGGCTGGATTGCACAGTCTGTCCACAGTCTGGAAGAGCTGGGCTGGCCTGTTCTTCGCTGTAGCAATTTCCTGGACAGGAACTCTGAATTCTTATGGAAACTGCTGATTGATGGGTCTTATAATGATCCATCAATCTAAGTTTATCCACCTCCAGCGGAGTTTTCCACCAGTGTCTTTCCAAACACAGCCTTATCTCTTTAATTCCAGTTCCCATTAAACCAAGGAGCACCGGATAAAGAGTAAGGGTAGAACACAAGCAGGAGTAATGATATCCAAGGCCTCAGGAACAGCCCTATTATAGTCTAACACAAGAGGCCCCGGATCAGTGCTATCCTTTGGAAATCCCGAGAGGTCCAGTAACCATTAGGCCTTCTGAGGTAACTCCTCTCAAAGGACGAAACTGTACCAGCTTCTAGGGGCAGGCCTATTTCAGGGGCTGCAAACCGGAATCTCAGGACGTGATGGTCAGATCAACTGACTGGCTCCACCTCCACATCGGAGATCTCCATCCCCAGGTGGAACACCAAGTCCAATGAGTGCCCCTTCTCATGGGTTGCAGTGGTAATTACCCATGTTATGTCCAATGAATCCATCAGTTGGAGGAGGTTTTGTCCAAACAGCAGAGTTCATCATTGACCCAGGCATTGAAATCCTCCAGAATCAACCATCTCGGGATTCCAGTACCACCTCGGCGATGAAGTCCAAACCTCCTTCAGGAACTCCTCCCATCACCTGGTGGACAGTAAATGAGAAGGGTCCTGTAACCTACACCTGCATCCACTATACACTCAAAGGAATTGGTTGCTCCAATTGGCACCTCCCTGAGACCCAGTTCCTGTCAAAGCAGAGAGCTACCTCCCACCCCACCCCTGAGGTCCTCTCTCGGCGGTGAATCACCGAGAGCCGCCAGAACTGCAGACTACAAATGGGGCCTGCACTTTCATCCAGCCAGGTCTCGTGATGCAAGACAGGTCAGCAGAAGCCACAAGATCTGTAACCACTGCAGTCTTATTTTTAATTGACCTGGCATTGCTTAACACCACCGAAAGGGACTGGAGTCCAAGGATGGCCCCACTTACTGCCTGACAAAGTCAGAACCCTTGGGTATTGGAACAAGACAAGGAGAACCTCATTCCTGTGTCCATTTTGCCCCAGCACACCTCCTAGTCCTCACTGTCCCAATCCATCCACTTCTTTCCCGTCCCCTCAAGAGTTCCAGGATCCTCCGCTCCTTCCACTCCCTCATCTCCATATGGATGCCGATCACACAACATCTAATATAAACTTCAAACGGGAGCAGCGGATGATCAAATGGGCGGAGGTCCTTAGTCTTTATGGAGGAGTACTGCCTGACCATATTCCTAACTCCCCAGCACATATCTCAGGTACTTCCACACACACCAATATTAATTCAGTCACACCCCACTCACTCACCCTCCCACCTCATCTAATTCTTCTTAAACTTACTTAAAAATGAGTATACCCATATTCTAACCAATAAATTAACCCTTATTACAATTTAGTAACAATTTTAATGCTCTAAGAAATTTTCCTTATAATTTCTAAATAATCATTTTAATTTAGTTCCTATCCCCCACAGTGCTCTCACCACTGTAGGGTAAAACTAAGACTCCCCAGCCCCTCCCACGAGGCTGGATTCAAAGTTAAAAGAAATCCTTAAAGCACTATAGTCATTTATCACCAAAGTTCACAGTCAAAGCCTTTGCCAAAATGCACTTCACCAGCTCCACATGCCCAGCAAGCAATCCAAAATCCAAATTTTAATTTCTTAACCGGAGACTCTCAATTAAAATTAAATCAGGTAGACAGTGTCAGATGGAGTTCAGACCCCTAGGCCCTCTCACTACCTCATGAGCATGCACTCACTGCCCAAACAGTAATCATTTAAATAAAATGAAGAATTTAAAATCCGTTTCCTTGCAGACACACTTCATGAAAAACAGGTCCTCCCGATGGCAGTCCAGTTCTTACCAGGCGATTAAAAAAGCCGAAGGTCAGATCTATGAGGGCCACTGCCTGAAATATCTTCCCCCACAACCACGACTCCCACTGGCGCAGCCCACCAGTCGACATCCGTGGAGAGCCTAGGAAAACCACAAACCTGCTGGTCAACTCCCGGCCAGTCCAGGACCAATCTTCCCAGCAGAGACAGACTCAGGCAGCTAAACCATGCACAATACATGGTCTTCCTGCTATCCTGGCAGAACTCCAAAAGAAATCCAACATCCAGGTTATTTTCGCAGCAATCCAAAGTCCAGGTTATTTCTACAGCATCTCAAAAATCAGCACCACCTCCAGAGATAAACGAAAAGTCTTAACAGAAAAACAAACTCAATCCGCATGTAATCCTGTCAGAGCACTGGCCACATCACGGATCTCTCTTGTCCAGGAACTCACTCCACCACACTCTCTCACCACTACTCTTCACGGTCTCTTCTCTCCACAACTATCTCCTGATTACAGTCTGCAAAACCAGCGGAGGGCAACAGCGATTTACATGAATTTAAAAATGTTTTTCTTCTCAGTCAGAGCAGTAGTGGAGTGGCGAGCAGCCCCAGTGCACACTTCAAAGTCGGCCAGACATCCCCGATAATGCTCTAAGGTGAAAATAAATTTTAGTTCCGTAGTTCTGCTCTACCAGTAACAATAAAGCATTAAAGCTAATCAACAGCACAGTCACCACTGGTACCTATACCATACCCAAGGCAGAGGTAACTTTTGCCAGACTACTGTCAGGAAACCATCAGGCCTACAGACAACAGGGTAGAAGTAGAGGTGCAGAGACTTTGGTTGTTCTTGTCCCACCTCAGATACCCATACAAAAACACCCAATGGTGCTGAAACTGATGGCTGTGCCCCCTTTTCCCCTTGGGCTCAGCATGACTCATCATACATCTCCCAACCACCGTTACCTCTAAAGGTGGTGGTTGGGGTCGCCTGTCCCTCCATCTAGATCAGTGGAGGACAGTGACCACGGACAAATGGGTACTGAGATTGTAGAAAAGGTCATGCGCCTCTGAAGCTTCTGGACAACCCTCCAGACCGTCCTCTAGTTGTAACAACATACCCACCAGGACACATATCCCTGTTGCAAAAGAAGGACAGACCCTCCTCAAAAATGAGCCACAGAATTGGCACCTTCCAGACAGAAGCACAGAGGTTTTTATTCTGGATACTTCCTAGTCTCTTAAGAGGATGGGAGATTTGAAGCCTCTTTTAGATCTCAGGGGGTCCTTAACTTCTTCACAGAATACAAGATGTTTCAGATATCTGTACATGGTCTCCTTCCCCTGCTGCAAACAGGATTGGATATACTCCTGGATATGAAGGATGCCTATCTCCATATCAAAATCAGGAAATCTTATAGGAAATATCTCAGGATCTTACTTGAGGATAGCTGCTGCAGCAGGCAGCACTGGTAGGACTAAGCCACCAGGTGTCAGGGACCCCACAGAAAGCGTCTAGCTAGCAGTATATAGCGGAACCGCCTCTGACATCGGCCCACCTCCAACTTTGGCCAGTGGTATGCAAGGGTGGTCCCCAGACCTACCTCAGTTATTTTCCCATCGACCTGCACACATCTGCTCCATGGATGCCTTCTGCTTACAGTGACCACCATCTTACTGCGATGTGCTCGACACTTTTGTTTTACTGTTTCTTACTGTTTAGTTCATTCCTGTATGCCCTCTTCATCATCATATTCATCTCCAGAGTGGCGGACAAACAAGTGTGCCTGCAGCAAGCAGATTCCTCGCTCCGACAGTCATTTGGCTTGCCTGTTCTGCCTGGGGCCCAACCACAACACTGAGGCCTGCCAGCACTGCCGCAGCTTCAACTGGAGGATCAGGATCCACCGCCTGAAGGCCCTCAAGAGTTTTCTTCTTGAGCAGCAGTTGGCCACCATGGAATCTTCTAGACCTTCTGTTTCATCTTCCTCATTGAACACTCCTAGGGAGAAGTCCCATGGGAAGCACCCTCATCAGGACAAAGACAAAGAGGTCCCAATCAAGTTCCTGTCCTTTGTCCCCCAATGAAGACTCAGATTGAGTCGAAATGCTGGGGCAAGTAAGCTTCTTGCTGTGTGCCTTCTGGTCTGGTGTGCACTGTGCACTTAATAAAATTCTTTGATTCACATCTACCTGCCTAGACCTGGACTTTATCCTGTTACAAGGCATCAAATGCTGGTGTTCATTTTGTGGATTGTGCCGTTGGTTAGGCCCCTGCCTTAGTGCTGACAACCGATGGGGCCAGGGTCTTCTTCGCTCTTAACTCCCTATGCCTTGGGTCCTATGTCCATCCTACTGGACCTAAGCCAGGAGGCCAGTCGGTGCTGCCTCTTCAGGCACTGGGTCACCACCAAGCTGGGGCACCGACCTCATCGACCAGATGTCGGGGTCCAACGGCACCCCGCCTGCAGCGGGATTACCAATCGGACACCCACTCCCCTTGGTGGAGTCCACCTCAGCTGACGTTAGCCAATCGTCCAGCTCGCATCCCTCAGCCTCCCACCCATTCGACTCCAGCTTTGCCAGACTCAAACCTAGTGACCCCCAAGTTGTCTAACCTCGGTCTCTGCCTGCCGGTTCTTCAACCCCTGCAGGGATGATGCCTGAGGTTCATCCACCTCAGACCAGATGTCTGGCTGCCTAATGACGGCAACTCGGCGCTGGGCACCTGACACCCAGCAATCTGCCGTCAGGCAACCGAACGCGGACACCCCGTGCCTGACCCTTCAGAGCCCACAGGCCCGCACCACCTCTAACCAGACACCCTGTCCTTCAGGTAATGCTTCTCAGGGTCCAGGGACCTCTGATCCCTTTATCAGATGTCGGGGCCCTGTTTGCTTCTTGGTGGAACACCATCAAAGAGGATTCATACTCAAGTGCCTGAATGGCTCCTTAGAGCCTTAGTTGAGGGCTCCTACTCCCTGGCCTAGGCTACCAACTCCTCTGCAGAAGTTCTCACCTCCTCCAGAGCCCACTAGGCCTTGGTCCCCTGGGGAAGAAGAGACACTCCTCATCTTGATCCACCTGCGGTGCCACCACAGCTCCTGGACCATAAGCGCACGGGTCTTCTTTCGGTCATTGGATTCCAGGAGCTATAGTGGAAGCTCCCATTATGACTCTGAGTCTTCAGAGGATGGGTTTCACCTGCCCCAACCGATCCTCAGAACACTCCTCGCTCACCTCCTTGACCCCAGTTTCATAGATGTCATGAGGCACTTACAGGCATTGAATGACTGGGACACCTGTGACCTTGATCCAGAATGGCACTGGCTAGCTGAGCATTTGGAACTGCAGGGCCCCAAGCCTCTAGTCTTGCCTCCCTTAGTTCCTTCCTACCGTGATGGTAAATGTTGGCATGGAAGCACACTTCTTCAGCCTCCGCTGTTCCTAAGAAAGTGAACTGGCTCTATAGAGCCCCTAAAAATGAGCCCTTCTTGACCGAGCAGCCCAGGGCCAATTCAATGATTCTGACTGTTGCCCATGGGAGGTCCAAGCAACCCAAACATCTTAGTTCCCAGTCCCTGGAAAGGAGTCCAAATGGCTGAATCAACTGGGCCACAAGGTCTGTTTCTCGGCCTCATGTAGCATTTTTCTGGCTCACATGGTAAAATACCAGAACATCCTGTGGAAGAAAGCTATAGAACTGGCCACAGGTCAACCCGTGTCTCCTCAGACTAAGGAGTTATTGGATGTCCTCCAGTTGGGGTCTGATGTTGGTAAACACATCCTCAGATGTGCTCATGATACAGCTGACACCTCAGTTTGGGCTGCCGCCACGGGTATCTGTCTGCAATGCTACTGTGGCTCAGGGTCTCCGGCTTCTGGCAAGACCTCCAGGAAGGAATTTTGGATGCTCCCTTCCAGGCCTGGTACTTTGTCGGGGAACCTACCGAGAAGATCATCCTGAGGCTTAAAGATTCTGGGAAAGCGGTCCAGTCAGTGTACAGGATGTACAGCTTTGAACTGGCCCCCAGTAAGCGCCATCCTTTTTGTCGCTCAAGGGCCAACACTTCAGGGTCAGCAGCCTAGAGGTACCTTCCGATGAAGGGCTACCTCTCAGCTGAGGCGGCTCCAGTCCTAGATCTTCCAAGACCCTACAACCCTCCCTCCCCATGCCCAGTGCCTCTGCCGGACTCCTTGCCTGACCCCATCCTCCGCCAAGCACCTGTGGAATCATTCGGTGTCGCTTCTCCCCTACCTCAATTGGTAGAGAAGCGTTACATCAGATATGTGGGTCAGACAACTTATCGAGCAGGGCCATGTTCTGGAATTCGCTGAGGTTCCTCCAGACAATCCTCTGTTACCCTCTCATTACCCTCCCTCTCACTTGCCTTTGATTCGAGAGGAGATTGTCTTTGCTGTCCAAACAGGCCATAGAGCCTGTTCCTCACCGCCAGAAAGGAGATTCAAGTTCCGAGCCCTCCTTTCTTCTTGTCCTTGGCTCCTTGTGTTTCACCAAGTGCCTAGCCGTGGTGGCTGCGGCCCTGAGAAGGATGGGACATTGTCTTTCCTTACTTTGGCGACTGACTTCTGGCAGCTCCCACAGAGGAGCTACTGCTGAGGACACTGGTGGATACCTTCACCCTCTTCTGGTCTCTAGGTATCATCCTGAATCTTCCCAAGTCCTCTCTGAGGTCCAGTTGCAGAATCCATTTCATATAAGCCATTCTAGACACGGAGCAAGGAAAAGTCTCTGCTGCAGGACAGAGTAGAAGCGTTTCAGTCCTTAGCCCTCCTAGTCTCCTTGTCTCGCTGGATTCTGGCCTGGGCATTCCTCAGACTCCTGGCCACATGACAGCGCCATACCCACAGTCCCTTTGGTGTGCCTTCACTGGAGTAGTCCAGTGGGGACCCTTCAGGTTCAGTGGGACCAGCGATCAGGACGATCTGGACCAGCAGGTGTTTTTGTCTCACAGGCGGTCCAAAGGATGCTCCAGTGGTGGCTCGACTTACCCAATCTGATGAAGGTGGTCCCTTCCCACATGGACCCACCTGCTCAAACCTACCAACAGATGCCTCCAATCAGGGCTGGGGAGTCCATTTGGCTGACAAGGAGACTCAAGGGATGTGGTCTCCACTGGAACAAGATCTCCACATCAATGTGCTGGAGATGAGGGCGATCCTTTATGTCATGCAGGCTTTCCTACTGGATCTCCTTCCTGGCCCCTGTTGATACAGATGGACAACATGTCCATAGTCTTTTACATCAACAAATGGAGGCGCACACTCATATCCCCTTTGCAGGGAGGCCATGAGGGTTTAGCACTGGGCCATACATCACGGCCTGGAGCTGACAGCCATGCATGTTCCAGGCATCCAGAACACCTTGGACAACAGCCTAAGCAGGTCTCAGTCTAAGGCTCATGAGTGGGAGCTTCTGCAGTCGGTCACAGATGACCCCTTCGACTGGTGGGGATGCCCAGAGTTGGACCTCTTTGCATCCCCATTCAACGTCAAGCTGCCCAGTTTCTGCTCAGTCTATCCAGGGCCTGATATTTTCTGACAAGATGTGTTGTCCCTCTGTTGGACAGAGGTTTCTCTATGCCTTTCCTCCCTTTCTTCTGTTACAGAGGTCATTCTCAACCTCAAGCAGAGGGAGTGGACATGATTCTCATCGCCATTACTGGCCATGACAAATTTGGTTCCCCTTGCTCCAGTAGCTGGCGGTGGAACCTCCAGTTCCTCTGCCCCTGACCTCATGCTTTCTTTTCAGGACCAGGGCACCCTGATCCATCCGGACCTCAGGCCTCTGCATCTGCATGTGGATCCTGCAGACTTAGCTGTCTCCTATTTTGGGGTTTCCCATAGGGCAGCCAAATTCCAGGTGGTGGCTAGGAAGCCTTCCACTTGAGCCACCTACCTATGAAGTGGAAGCGCTTCTGCCTGTGGGCTGTAGCCCATTCTCTTGAGCCTTTCACCTGTCCGGTGATCTCAATTTTGAGTATCTCCTTGCCCTGTTAGATTCAGGCCTGGGTTACTCCTCCATGAAGGTGCATCTTTCTGCCATTTCTACATACCATGCACCTATTGAGGGTGAGACACATGCCCAGCTGGACCTGTCCTGTACCTTCTTACGGGCAGTCTGCACCTGAAACCTCCCATTCAGGACCTTGTCCCTCCTTGGGACCTTTTTTATGTTAGAGAAACTCACTCTGCCTCCCTTTGAACCTGCTGCAGATTACGAGCTCCGCTTTCTGTCATGAAAAGTGTTATTTTTGGTTGCCGTTACTTCATCTCAAAAGATTTCTGAGCTTCAAATCCTGATAGTGTAAGGAGCCTTATTTAGTGTTCTACAAGGACAGGGTGTCCTTGCAAACCAATCCTAAGATCTCGCTTGGAGATGGAGCACTTGCAGCAGACAATAACCATTGGGACTATGCCACTAAAAACTAGGACCCCATGGAAAAATTCTAGCTAGCAGTCTAAGGCGGTGGACCATCCTGATGTTGGCCCCACCCGAAGTCATCAGTGGCATAGGGGTGATCCCCGGCACCACATAAGTTTTTTCCCCATGCATCTCAACTACATGGACACCTCCTGCTAACAGTTGACTATCATTTCGCGCTTCACACAGTTACTTTTTTATCGAGTTTACCAACTTCATCTTGTATGTTTACTGAGCCAGCTTCATCTGCAGAGTGGCAGAAATTGAAGTGCATGCGTAGCAAACAAATCACAGCGAAAGACTGGCCATTCGGCCTGCCTTCTGTGCCTGGGCCCGACCACAAGCCGGACGTCTGCCCGCATTGCCTCAGCTTCAATAGACGGACCCACATCCGCTGCCTGAAGACCTTGAAAGCCTACCTCCTAGAACAACTAGTGGCTGCCATGCAGAAGATCCACCCTGGGCACAGCTCGGCTTCTTCTTCAGCCCGTGATGCCTCCTTAGAGAGAATAAACATAGTGGGATGCACCATGGCAAAGGCGAGGACAGGTCCAGGTCAGAGTTCAGGTCCGGTCTCCACACAAGGCTTTAAAGAGTTAATCCTCCGCACAAGGTTGGACTTAGCCCTCCAGTATCCCTCACTCTTCCAGGGTACCATCAATGAGCCTCTTACCTCTACCAAGACATGTGGCGGGGGTTCTTCCAGGCTAGGACCTTCCAAGGCCTCCATCTCCCTGGCTGTCAGACCCCACAAGCAGAGGCAAGGGTCTTGGCCAGAAGAAGCGGCTCACACTTTGTCAGGCAGCAGGATGGAACATGAAGTCAGTAAGGCTGTTCCTCTGGGTCGAACAAAATGTCAGGCTCCCGAGACACCAAGAGGTTTCAGGAACATGAGCGCCAGAAGAAACTGCACTCACCTTCCAAGCAGTCGTCGGATGGGGTTTCGGACCAATGACCGACCACAACTCCCTCAGACTCCACCTCTACGGAGCCAGAGCAGATGACACCCTCCATGCCATCGCCTGATCAACAGGGAGCCAAAAGGTCTCTGCCAAGGAAGCAGATAACAGAGGATCTGACACCAGGCTCTATGGGGCTCAAAGGCACGGCGCCAGACACCAGTTATCACTCCACCTCGGGAGCCCGATAACCTGACACCAGGGCACCTGACGCTGGAGGACAAAATGCCAACAGGCCTAATTCCTGATGGAGAGGCAGCATCAGGCCAAACAGCAGGGTGGACTAAAATGAAAGACCTGACGCCTGTTCCTCTAGTGTTCCTACCCGACGAACCAGCCGTCAGCACCCATTGTACTTCTGGCCCATGTCGGTGCTCTGTTTACCAGCTGGTGGAATACAATCAAGGAAGATTTGTTGCCCAAACTGTTGGAGCAGAGTCCTGCAACCACTGGGACACCTACTCCAGCTCTGCCTAGACAACCTCCCTCCAAATTGGATGCCTTCGCCACCCTGACGCCAGACCACCCAGCTGGTGGCACAGGACAGGATCCTGCTAATGACAGATACATGGACAACACCCATCCGGATCCTCCTCTAGGTGTCTGAGTCACTCTAGTGGACACGGTCCACCTCTTCAGAGGACTCCAGCAGTGCTTCCCTTCCTATGACTCTTCAGAGGATGATTTGTCTCTTCCATCTCATCAAGGAGAGATTCCAAGGTCTCTCAAATGATCCAACCTTTCTAGACATGATGATGCACATTCAGTTCCTTAACCAATGGGAAACAGAAGATTTAGACCCTGAGAGACGCCGGCTGGTGAAGTTCTTAGGGGCCAGTGACCTGAAGCCTTTGGTCATTCCACTTTTAGTAGAGTCCTTCCAGGACATTACAAAACTAGCCTGGAAGGACCTTCTACAACATCGGTTGGTCCTAAAGAAAGCTGACCGCTTATAAAGGACCCCTAGGAATGAACGACATTTCAGCGAACTGCGAAAACAGACTGTGGTCCTCATGGCTGCGTGTGGCAGAACTTAGCAACCTAAGCATATGAGCTCCCACCCACTGGATAGGAAGTCCAAAAGATAGACCAGTTCAGTCGTAAGTACATTCATCAGCCACTTGTATGGTCCAATCATTGAATTTTCTGGCATATATATATATATATATAATTTTTTTTAACGAGAAGAGACACACTAAGCTGAAACTTGTTTACAGGTGCGACCTGGGAGTACAAAGGAAGTTAAGTGACTTGCTCAGGGTCACACAGTATGCAAGTGGGGTCTGTGGGATTCAAACCCAGGTCTCAGGTTTTTGCAGCTCAGAGACTTAAACCACTGCACTATACTGCTTATACATATGGTCATGTACCAGAAGTGTCTCTGGCAAAAGCTATAGACCTAACCTAGCTATGTCACAACCTGACTCCCAAATAAGACAGAGTGCCTAGCCATCTTACAGTCTGGTGCAGACATTGGTAAACACGTCCTCAGATGCTCATATGACTCGGCAGACACTGCAGCCAGGGCAGCCGCCACCATGGATATATCTCTGGCGCCACTCTTGGTTGAGGGTCTCGGCTTCAAGCAGGATTTGCAGGATGCTATCCTGGGTGCCCTTTCAGGGACCAGTTATTTTGGCCAGAAGGCAGAAAAGATGATCACAGGTTTGCAGGATTCAAGAAAGGCAGTTTATGAAGTCCACAAGATGTATAAGTCAGAGCCAACCCCATCCAGATGTCAGCCCTTTGCAGGCAACAAGGTCAGCAAGTGAAAAGGCAGCAGCAAAGTTAGTGATATAAAAGGAAAGGCTTCTCTATCAACATGGGCACAGGGACCAAGAAAGGCTAAAACACCAGAGCTCCCTTGCCCACCCCAGCCTCTGCATGACTCTCTGCCTGCCCCTCCTCCGGTGGAGATACAAGGGAGGCAGTAGAGGGCATTTTTCCTCTGCCTCACAGGGTTGGTCCAACATCATGGCAGATCAGTGGGTACTCAAATTATAGAAAGGGGTTTTGCCCTGGAGTTCACCCAAATACCTCCAGACAGGCCACCGATTTCCACCCATTGCTTCCCATCCCATGCAGGCCTCCTTCGGACAAAAATCCAAGCTCTTCTGAGCAAAAGGTGATCCAGGCAGTCCCAAGCCAAGAAAAGGGGTTACTACTCTCATTGCTTCTTAGTGTGAAAGACCGGGACCTTGCCCCATCCTGGATCTCAGTCAGCTGAACAATTTTATCGAATGCAAAGGATCAGGATGTTGACACTGCCAGAATGACTGCCCATGCTACATCAAGGGAATTGGCTCTGCTCCCTGGACATGCAGAATGCATATATGCACATAAAAATCCTGCTGTTCCACAGAAAATACAGTACCTTCACTTTACCTTCCAGGAGAGCATCACCAGTTTCGAGCACTGCTGTTCGGTCTTTCCTCGGCACTTGAAGTACTCACCAAGTGCCTGCGTGTGGTGGCAGCAGCTTCAGGAGGCAGGGACATTTACATCTACCCTACCTTGATGACTGGTTCCTGATAGCTTCCACAAGGGACCAGCTGCATCACACACTGGAATGTACTGTACTTTCCGACTGTTCCAAGACCTGGGGGTCATCTTGAATCTTCCCAAGTCATCCCCGTGGCCAGTCGGAGATTACAATACATAGGGGCCATCTTGGAGACAGTTCAGAGGAGGGCCTTTCTTCCCTCAGACAGAGCAGATCACCTTCAAGTGTTGGCTCAGAGAATCACCTCCGTAAGCCAGACCCCAGCCATAATAGTCCTGCAACTTCTAGGACACATGGCAGCTGCCATTGTGACTGTGCCACTAGCTCATCTCTGCATAAGAGTACTTCAGTGGACCCTCAGTACAGTGGGATCAGCGTTCAGACGATCTCAAGCAACATGTTCGGATCTTCAATGCTGTGCATCAGACTTTGAATGGTGGCTCCCCAAACTAGAAACAGGGCTCTTTTGAAGTCCCAGTCCACAGCAGATACTGACAACAGATGCCTTTGGACTGGGGTGGGGTGCACATTTCAAATGAAATCAGACAAGAGGGACATGGACTCCAGAACGAGCCTCCACATCAATGTGTTGGAGATAACAGCCATTCTGTACACCTTACAGGCGTTTCAGATGGACCTCCTTCCAGGCCCCTTACTGATCCAAACAGACAACATGCTGGTGGTCTTTTATATCAACAAGCAAGGGGCACACATTCCTATCTCCTTTGCAGAGAGGCCATTAGAGTCTGCTACTGAAGCGATTCTGCCTATGGGCTTCTGTCCGTCATTTGGACCCGTTCACCTGTCCAGTGAATCATCTGTCTGATTTGGGTCTTAGCTACTCATCCATAAAGGTACACCTTTCTGCACTATCAGCTTATCATGTACCAGTGGACGGGAGGACCCTGGCACAAGTGGATCTGTCCTGCACTTCCTGCGAGGTGTGATGCATATTAAGCCACCCATTTAGGACCCTAGTCCCCATGAGATCTTTTATTCATGTTGGAAAACTTACATTGCCTCCCTTGAGCCAGCCACAAGTTACAAGCTATTGTGCAAGCAGAGGATTTCCAAGCTTCAGGCTCTCATGTGTAAAGAGCCATATTTGAATTTCCACAGGGACAGGGTATCCTGCACACTAATCCTAAGTTTCTTCCAAGGTGGTGTCCAAATTCACCATTCATTTCTCAGTTTATTACCCAGAGTACTCAAACAGAGGGAGGCCTTGTTGCATACTCTTGATGTTCACGGAGCTCTTCATTTTATGTAGACCATATCCAGTCTTCAAGAAAATCCGATCAGTTGTATCTTTTGTCCTGAGAATGTTAGGGGCTCCAGTGATGAAGCAGATCTTGTCTAAATGGTTGGTCAGTTGCATTGTGTTCTGCCATCAGAAATGCCAAAAACCTTTACTGGGCTCGGTTAAAGGTCATTCCACCAGGGGTAGCATCTTCGTTTGCATCCCTCCAGAATATGTCCACAGCAGATCTCTGTGCTGCTGCCACCTGGAGTTCAATCCACACATTTATTAAACATTACAGTTTGGACATTGCTTCCAGAAGGAGGGCAGGGGTTTGGCCTTGCTGTCCTCCAGGGACAGCTCTCTTAAGCACTTCTGAGGGTTTCTATAACCACTACCCATCTGACCTGGATTCTATCCTTGTACTGCTTGGACTCAGTTGTAATGGTTATTGCTTGCTGCAAAAGCTCTGTATCGAAGTGAGATAGTACAGTTACGTAGAGCTTACGTAACAGTAGATCTTTGAGAAGAGCTCTTGCAGCAGGCTTGCTTTCCTTTCCTCCTCCTTCCCCTGGTTATGTTTTCTTCTCCCTATTGGGATGTTTGAACCTCCTTGGTTCCCCATCCTCTATGCAAGCTGGGTCGCCGTTGGGTGAACTGAGGTGGTGCCGGGAGACCACCCCTTTATACCATTGATGATATCGGGTGGGGCAAATGTCTGGGGCAGTCCCCAGCCTTAGACTGCAGCTAGGATTTTTCCATAGGGTTCTAGTGCCTGGGCAACATAGTCCTAATGGTTATTGCCAGCTGCAAGAGCTCTTCTGAAGATCTACTGTTACGGTAAGATCTTCAACTGTACTTTTCTGCCTAAAGTGGTGTCCACCTTCATGTTGAACCAGGATATCCATTTGCCTGTTTACTATCCAGGGTATTCGAATCAATGGGAATCCTTACTTCATACTCTGGATGTCCATAGGGTGGTGTGTTACTGTCAGAACCACACCCACTCTTTTCGTAAGTCTGATCAGTTGTTTGTCTCCTTCACCCTGAGGACCTTAGTGGCTCCAGTTTCCAAGCAAACATTATCCAAATGGTTGGTGAATTGCACTGTTTATCTACCAGAATATGACAAGCCTTTACCGGGCCGGATAAAGGCCATTCCTAAGATGGGTATCTGCTTCCTTTGCTTTGTTACAAAGGTTTTTGTGGCAGATATTTGTGTAGTTGCTAGTTGTAGTTCTGTCCACACTTTCATCAAGCACTACAGCTTGGACATTGCTTCCATATGCAGGGCAGCCTTTGGCCTTGCAGTCCTGCAGGGTCTCCTTTCCTGAAGGATTGACTTCTGTGTTTTCTTCCTCCTCCTTTGACGGAGCGCTTTTCTCCGGCACTACTTGGGACTCAGTCCTATCGATAGTTGCCTGCTGCAGGAGCCATCCTCAAAGTAAGATAGTACAGTTATGTAAGAACTTACCATAACAGTAGATTTGAGAGAAGCTCCTGCAGCAGGTGCTGTTTTCCTCCCTCCTCCTTCCCCTGTGATTGTTGTTTTCTAGGTTCCTCCTTAATTTCCTATCAGTACATGCTGGGTCTCTGGCAGGAGAACTGAGGTAGGTTAGGGTCCACCCTTTATATACCATTGGCTGGACGCTGGGGCAGGCCGACATCAGGGTAGTCCCCACTATATACTGCTAGTTAGAAATTTACCATGGGGTCCTGGCACCTGGTGGCTTAATCCTACCAGTATTGTCTGCTGCAGGAACTTTTCTTGAAGATCTACTGTTACGGTACATTCTTACATAACTGTACTTTCCTGTTCCAAGGGGCATTGCCACTTAAGAGTGTTGCCCTTAGGTTTGTCTTCTGCACCACAGGTCTTTACCAGGTTCTTGGCAGTAGTGGCAGCAGCCCTTTGCAGGAAGGCCTGCAGCAGCCCTTCATAGGAAGGCCTGTATGTCTTTCCTTACCTGGATGAATGACTATTAAAAGCCACTCCAGGGACCCGCTACTGCAGACCATAGCTCTAACCAGACAGATGTTCGATGCCGAGTCTGGGAGTGACAGTTAACATACTAAAGTCTATACTGACACCCTGCCAATGCCTGCAGTATATAGGAGCAGTCTTGGATATGGCCCAGGGTTCTGCATTTCTGCCACTGAACAGAGCAGAATGACTGATTTTGCTAGCACAGTTGGCACATGACAGATGGTATGACTGATTGCACAAGCACAGTCTGGTAATGAACAGACATTATGTCTCAGCAAGGATGTTTCTATGCCCTGGTGGCAGTCATTGTCACAGTGCATTGGCTAGACAGCACATGCAGATCACACAGTGGACTCTGAGAGCCCATTAGGACCAACTAACAAACGATCTAGAACAAATGGTTCTAGTAACGTCAACCTTGCATAAGGTGCTAAAGTGGTGGATGGAACACAGCAATCTGCTCAAGGGCATCCCATTCCCGAGTCCTACCCCATATCAGATCCCCACTGCAGATGCTTCAAGATCTGGGGTGGGGTCCACCTGTGCTTCTTAAGATACAAAGCACGTGGAACCAGGTGGAGTGTGCTTTGCATATAAATGTCCTGGAAATGAGAGCACAGCAGTCCTATTTGGACTCCAGGCATTTTTGAAACAGTTGTCCCCAGGTCCTCTGTTAATACAGCTGGACAACAGAGTGGTGCATTACATCAACAAACAAGGGAGAAACATATTCCTATCCACTATGCAGGGAAGCAATGAGAATTTGGTATCGGGCTTTGGAACATGGTCTAGAACTATCAGCAGTACCTGTTCCAGACGTCCAAAATGTCTTGGCAGACAAGGGGTCACAGTCTAGGGAGCATGAATGAGAACTGCTGACCTTGGTAGTTGACCTTTTGCAAGATGGACTCATCCAGAGTTGAACCTTTTGCATTCCTACACCATGCAAAACTGTCACGCTTTTGCTCGCTTAGTCCATGGCCTGAGTTTTCTGGTGAGATATGATGCCCTCTTCTGGAAAGAGATTTCTGTATGCCTTCCCACCCTTTCTGTTCATTCAGAGAGCACTGCTCAAGCTGAAGATGGAGGGCAACTCTAATACTCATTGCTTCGCTAAAGCCTCGGCAGATACGGTATCCTCTTCTGCAACAACACCGACCCCCTGCATCTCTACCCTTGTGCAAAGGTCTCCTATCACAGGAACAGGAACCCTAGTCCACCCAGACCTGAAGTCCCTACATCTGCACGCATGGCTCCTGAAGACAGCCATAGCAAACTTAGGGGTATCACAGAAGGTGGCTGATGTTCTGGTGGCTGCCAGAAAACTATCCACCAGACATATCTATGCTGTGAAATGGAAACAGTTTGCTTTATGGGCCACTTCACACAAACTGATCCATTTACCTGCCCGGTCAGTCACATTCTAGAATACTTACTGTCCTTATCAGATTTAGGCCTCAGTATTCCTCAATCAAGGTGCACTTGGCTGTGTGAGTGCAGGACAATGGGGTGCTTTAAGCAGGCACTGAAGACCTTTCTGTGGGTAAAGCTTACCTGAACTTCTGTGATTTTATCTGTATTTATTGTATTTTGTTTTATGTGACTGTGCAGTGCCTTGATTTGTGAAAAGCGCTATATTAAATAAAATGTATTATTATTATATATTATTACTGTATCAGCCTTCCACATGCCTGTGCAACTGGAGGTAGCCCAAATGTTTTGAAAGGCATTTTACATGTACAGCCTCCTAATCGAAATCCAGTCCTGGCTTGGGACCTAAATTTTATTTTAGAAAAGTCGACTTTAGCTTCTTTTGAGTCAACTGTCAATTGTGGCTTGTGCTTTCTTTCTTGGAAAGCTGCTATTTTTAGTTGCATCGGTTCAGGATTTCAGAGCTGCAGGCTCTAATGTGAACCTCCTTACTGGATTTTCCACAAAGACAGGGTATCTGTGTACTAATCCTAAGTTTCTCCCAAAGGTGGTATCTGACTGTACTTTAAATCAAACCATCTGCCTACCAGTGTATTATGCAGAGCATGCCAATCCAGGGAAGCACTGCACTGCACCTTAGATGTGCATAGAATACTCAGATCTTCATCAAGGCTATCTCTTGCAATAGGTCACACCTGTAGAACTACAGCCGCTAGGCACTAGGATCACATGGAAACTTTTCTATTTATTTATTTGAAAGGTTTTCCAGGAAAGGAACACTGAGATGTAAAACAGTCCATTTCCAGATGTGTCTGGGGAGGGGAGGGAGAAGGGTACAAATTTAAATAGCAAGATACAAAATACAATGAGCAGAGAATAACAACAAAATCATAGGGTAATAAATTAAGACACAAAGAAGCAGTTCATATACAATTAATATATGAGAAAACAGGAAAATAAAGTGAGAAAAGAGACAGTTATGTAGAGGAAAGGTTCAGGAGCAGCTGCAGCAGGAGAGAGAGAGATATAGTTATGGAGAAGATGACAGTGAACTAGAGGACAGTGCGAAGTGAATAATTAAGGGAGAGCATTCCAAAGATTAGCAAAATGATAGGAGAAGGCAATCCTGCCTGAAGTGGTGGTATGGGCAGGAGGATAAGGTCCTGTAGGAGGAGTTACGGAGGGAGTAGGTGGGTGAAGAAGGTATGGAGAGGAGGGAGGTTGATAGAAGGAAGGAGCCAAACCAGAACTTCCTGACTAATGAAGCACTATGGGCAAGACATCTAGGCCCTGAGAGGGGAAAGAGAGAGAGTAGAGGTCGAGGGTGAGTATGAGGTGGATAGTTAAAGGGCGTAAGTGGCAGAAGGAGTTGAAATGGGTGTCTAGTCTGGTGAGGGTTGTCTTAGGAGCAGCACTGTAAACTGTGTCTCCAAAGTCAAATATCTGGAGGATCAACTGTTGGACGATCTCACGGCAGGCCTGAAGTGGGGAAGGTGCAGCCACGGTGTCTGTACAGTGTGCCAAGTTTGGGGTAAAGCTTTGTATGGACAGCATCTACATGTGCAGAGAAGTCAAGGTTCTTATCAAGCCAGAGTCCAAGGTATTTAAAGGAGGAGACATCCTCAACAGGGACCTGTCAATAGTGTGGAAGGTAGGGGAGTCGTAGTCTGGTGAGCCTTTGCCTGGAGCCAAACATCATAGAGAGGATAGTTGGTTTGTACAAATGAAAGCCAACTGAAGGCAGGATGCTACATGAGATGGGAGGTACCAGAAGTATACAAAACAGTATCATCCACATACATGTAGATATCAGCTGTTAAGCAGGCAGAAGGTAAGTCATTCAGAAATAGAAGAGAATCGGCCCAAGAACCGAGCCTGAGGACACTAGTGTTGATGGGGAGATGGAGTTCCCTACTGTAACTGATTGGGACCTACCCATAAGACAGGAACAGAACCACCCAGTTGCAGACTCAGTGAGACCTGCTGATTCAAGCTTGGTGAGGAGCACAGTGTGTGCAACAGTATCAAAGGCTTTGGCCAGATCAACAAAGATGAGAGTTGATGGGCCCTGATCCATTCCTGAGAGAATGGAGTTAGTGAGCCAGAGCAGGGAGGTCATGGTGGAGTGAGCCTTATGGTAACTAGAATGGAAAGGGGTGAAGAAGGAAGAGAAGTCAGGAAGGGAAAAATTGGGCCAGGACCAAGTACTCTAGGAGTTTGCATGGATTGGGAGTAAGGATATCAGGTGGTAGTTACCAGGATTAGAAGGATCACCACCCTTGGGAAGAGGTATGACAGTGGCAAGCTTCCAGGCATTGGGTACAGTGGATAGTTTGAAAAAAGAGATTTAGACGACGGTGAGTGGGAGCACAGTGGTGTGAGCAGAGAGATGTTAGAGCTTAGGATCAAGCCCATCCAGACTTTTTACCTTTTGGGGTTAAGGGCCAGAAGGGCTTTTAGTGTGTTGGCGTTGGAGACCTATGAGAAGGAGAAACAGGAGGGAGGAGGGAGGGTGCGAAAGGAGCAGGAGTATGAACCATAGGAGGTAAAGAATCCAGAAGAGAAGAAGCACAGGTATTGAATCGCTTAGCTACAAAGGAAGGGTCCTAGATAATGGAGTCACCTTCTTCAGGACTGGTGGAGGGACTTGTTGGGGGAGGAGAATAGGGCATAGACTACCCTCCAGAATTTGGAGGTGGAGTTAAGGTTCTCCTGGAAGGTGGATGAGAAATATTCTGATTTGGTCAACCTGATGGCTCTAGTGCAGGCATTACAAGAGAGCAATAAATATGCAATATTTTCTAGCAAGCAGTCTACTGGGGCATCCACACCAACATCACATGCTGACAACATCCCACCCATTTTAGCGTGACAGCCCTGCACCATCCTGAGTTCTTTCCCACCGTCGACCATCGCATGTTGGACTTCATGGAGATACCACCAGTTTCAGTCGACCGCCATTTCCAAAATCCTATTTTTTTCCTCTCCTAGCTCTTGGCATCACTTTGTTTCTAAAGTGATTTTTCATTCTTTTTATGCTGAACTTGGTCTCCAAGAAACTTTTTGGATCTGCACCTGCGGGAGAAGGTACTCAGAGACAGATGGCCCCAATGCTTGAGTCCTCTGCCTGGGCCCAAACCATGACATGCAGGCCTACAAGATCTGTCGTGCTTTAACCATGCTATTAGGAGCCACCAGGACACCTTAGAAACTTTTCTGTTCCAGAAGGTTGCCACCATGAAGAAGGAGTTTCAGACCAGAAGTTCCTCGGCTTCCTGGCCCTGTCCTCAGGTTCCATTCGTCCAAGGCCTGAGACAAGTCAGCTGGGAAGCACAAACACTGAGATAAGGACCAGGCAATGGAGGTGGCCTCCCCAAGGTCATTCCCCGTTGCTGCAAGGAGCGCTGACCATGGTGGGGTCATCTTTACTTTGGGGGCAGTCCTCCTGCCTTCTACACCCTCCTCCACAGGGCTCACTGTGGCAGCTCCTCCACCAGTCTTACCTTGGTGGGTGGGCTTCTTCGGCATCAGGCTCCTCCCTGGCTCCTCTGACCTTTCATGCCCTGCTGTTCAGGCCCTTATTCTCCATGGGTCATCAGTCAGATGATTTTGCTGGTACAGCCTCGCCATTTCGGGGTCCAGTTGACTCCTCTGATGCAGAAGTAGGCTGTTTCTGCAGCCCATGTCTCAGCGTGGGGGTCTTAGTCGCCACCAGTATCACCCCAGACCACTTCCCTATTGTTCTCTCTTCTCAGGAACCCGATGATGACACAGGCCATAGGGTCAACACCAGTTCCTCAGCCTGCAGTCACCCCTCCCAGCCCCAATACTGATGCCAGCCCCTCTGCATGCACAGCAGGTGCTGTTCAGCATCCCAATGCCAACCTCAGTGGACTTTGTCTATGCTCTATTCCTTTTGAGACTTCATGGAAGCTCATCTTGCCCACCGCAGGAGCCTGCTACACCAACCTCTGTGCCTTCTCGCCTCAGGGCTGCATCCTGGCTCTTGTGCCTCGCTGCCCTCAGTGCCTCTTACTGGGCAGGGTGACAAGTACCTCCCAACCTTCTTCCTCCCAATGATGAGGAATGTGATGAGAGGATACCAAACCTCCTACTCCACCTCCACGGTGTCTTCAGAGGTGAGGTGACTCCAAGGTATATCCTCATTTCCTTGATGACTCTTGTGTCTCAATCATGCGGCAGTTGCAGACTGCCATGGGGTTCAAGGCAGAAGAACAGGACCTGTCCAACAACATCTGACACACTACTTGGCGTGGCCAGACTCTCCTCCTCTCATCATACCTCTCCTGATGGAGCCTTCTGAGGATGCCACAATGGCTACCTTGTATAGACTCAAACTCCACAGTATACTTGTACTCTGCAGAAAGGATACTCCAAGTAAAATGTCCTTTAAAGTGCTTTTTGCAAATAATAAAGTAAGTGCATTAACAGACAGACGGACATCCACCAGTGCCCCGCACTTTAGGTATGAAAACCCTTGGTGGGGCATGGTGTGTTGGGGAACATGAGATACCTGTAATTTATACATCACTATCTCATTAATAAACATGAGTTCATTTGAAACACTAAATTAGGAAACAAATTAACCATTTGTGTAGAAATAAAAAGAGAAATGGTGGCGGAGACCAGTAATGATGTTTGAACATTAATGTATCAGTCATAAAGAACATTTCTTTTTATATGCTATTGCAAAAAATCACATAATTTCAAACATTCGTAGTGAGAAAGTAAAAAAAAAAAAAGATTCCTCAGAGGAAAAGGTGGAGGAAGAGAAATATTTATATTGTTTTAGTTTTTGTTGACCGAGTAAGTGCACTAGACAAATTCTGCCTATTTTCAGGCACGACCCAGGAGGGGGATACAGATGAATGCCAACTGACCTTGAACCAGATTAAGCTGTGGTGGTATTTTTAGTGAATATCTGGTATTACGCCTGGCTTCATGGCATATTTGCTGCACAGATATGGATTGGATTGCTGAAGTCTCCCAAGACTTGGTGTCTGCCCAAATCAAAGAGGCTGCTGGTGTGAGAAAGATGCCCAAACACCTACAAAACAGAGAGCAAAAACACAACATATTACATGAAAGCCCAATACAAAACCACCTTAATCTAAGGCATCTATCAAATAACATTTTATGACACAAATTTAGCCTTGAATAGGTCTATTGTTGCTGAAAAGGGACCTCTGGTCTCAGTGGTTTACCGGGTATCAAAATCTAAATAAATAAATGTATTGTTTTATGTTATTTATTATGTTTGATGTTATTTTGATATATATTTGCTCTTTGATATGCAGAAAAGCACATTATAAATAAATTTTGATTTTTTTTTGATTTTGATAAAGTTCTATCTAACACCTTTACCTCATTTAAGGTTTTTATGAAATTATTTTCAGTAAAACAAATAGGGTGATGACCAGGTGCCATAATTTGTACCTGAAGAGCTGTGTGATATTCAATTCATTAATTATTATGTTTTTTATGTCAAATTCTTCAAGATAAATTCTAGTTGAAATAAAACAAAAGACAAAACAACATTAGAATTGCTTGCAGAGGTAGGGTTTGATGTTCCATTGATTGTCGAGGCTCCTTGGTCTCACTGTTAAGTGTGAAATCCAGAAAGATTCTCTTTGCGTAGCCAGCCCAGTGGCGCTGAGGGTTGAGGCGCTGGACGCCTTTACCTCATGCCACTGACCCTGGTTCGGGAATGTGGGCAGGTGGGTGGGGAGGGCGGAGCTGGATATTGCTGCTGGCAGGCAGCTCTCCTCTCAGGGTGATGTGGTGGCTACCTCAGCTAATGGCCGCCCTCCTGGTAGAGCCGAGGCAGCTCAGGCCTAGAGGGTACCAGGCATTAGGCCAATGGGGTGGGGGATAGGGGTCATTACTGGGTCATAAGGCACATACGCGCTTACTCCTGGGGCCTCTGGAAGAAAATGGAGGAAAACACCAGTGGCAGGATGAAGATAGACTCCGAGGCGCCGCCCTGGATCTAGGCGAAGGTGTATCCCCAGTGATTCTGGGAGATGGGGCTGGGGAGTCGATCAGATGGGGCTGGTGGCAAGGTACAAAATAGTCGTGATTAAAAAAAAGATTCTCATTGCAAAAGGTGATTAGCCCTGTTATCACCCTTTGCCAGTGGAGCTACATTCTCCAAACCCACAAACCTCATATCTGTTGCTTTGGAGTTGTGCCTGAATGCAAAGCGGTTCCAAGTGGGTGTCCTCCCTTTATTCTCAATAGAGTGCACATGCTCTTGTATTCACTTTTTGGCTGTCTTACTGTGCATCCTATGTACAGTAAGTTTCATGTACACAACAAAGGTGTATCGATGTAATGCACCCCTTTATGTTTACTTTAATGTTCGGTATCCTGGGATGTTTAAAGATCTTATTTGGTGTGCCAATTTACAGCTGATGCAGTGGTGACATTTATAAAACCCACTGGTTCTGCTAGGTGTAACCATGTTTGTGTTTGCGCTTGTATTGTTTGTGTGTGTAGTCTGCTGTGCACAAGTTTATGTTTGAGATTAGCAGCTCTGCTAAATGTCACTCTGGGCTTTTCTCCAACAGCTCTATGGACTGTATCATAAGTTGTTAAAATCCCCAATTCCTATGTAGTATGTTTCCAAACTCCCTCTGCCGTGTTGTATTTGGTGAAAAATGAAACTGAGCCAGACTGGTAATTGATTTCAGTTTGCTTTGGGTGCAAATAACTCACTCCTGTTTAGATTAAGTACCTTTTCTTTTAGGTCATACCCTGACCAGAAACCTTTCCTCAAGTTCTGCTGCCTGCTCCAAGTAACCTTCTACCTTGGTACAGTTTCTTTTCAGTCACATTAGCTGACTGTACGGGGTGGAATCTTTCAATTTTGGGGTGGGCACTATCAGCTGCATGACAGAATTTGTCACTGTTAATTTTCTATGACATTTAGTGCTGATAGGTTGTCCAGGCTTGCTATTGATTTCACATCCAAAAGGTAAGCTTCTCTTTACAGCTAGTGTAAGTGAATCTGAGATTAACCTCATTCTGATTAAGCCAAGCAATAAAGTCTGGAATAAATTCTGACTCCTTTTCAGATACACAATTGTGTATGTACCTGTACCACCTGAAAATGTTAGAGAAGTAAGGGTTAATTTCTCTATTAACACAGGTCATCTCCCACCATCCTATGAACAAATGTAGAGAACTGGGGCCATACTGCTCCCATCGCAGTACTCGTAGCTGCAAAATAATCCTCTTCAATTTCAGAAGCATCGTGACACAGGACAAATACTAAGCCTCCAAAATGAACTCAGTAGGAATATCACTGTTGGAGTCTAGATTTTCCAAGAAAAATCTACGTGCTCTACCATGATCATGCTTAATGGATGTGTATAATGACTCTGCATCAGTACCAATCCACGCCATGTCATCTTCCCAAATCAGACCTAAAGTGTCTGCTGTGTCTTTCAAATATGCAGGCAGGGCTACAACACATTTCTGGAGGAGAAAAATCAAGGAATTGACCCAGGTTCTCACTGACTGATCCATTCCCAGACACGGTCAGTCTCCTTGGTGGGTCACTGAAATTTTGTGGAATTTTCAGTACAAAAATCCTGCCACAACAGGAAATTCATTCCACAGAAACATAAATTCTCTTCTGTAATATCTCCCCAGATAGTGCACACATGAGAACCTGGCACAACTCCTTGTTAAATTTCAGAGTAGGATTAAAAGCAATATTTTATAGTAACCACATGGCTATGCTAACCTATTTTCTCTATTCATAACCACTATGTTGCTGCCTTTGTCGGCAGATTCAATCACCAAACTGATTTTTCATCAGTTCCTCCAGTGCTGACTTTTCCCGCTGGATAAATGAAAAGTTCTGGGGACACTTGTTGGTTCACTATGTCAAATACTTGCTTCATGACTGTTTCCTCAAATGCTATAATACTGGCAATAGGACAGAATGTAAACTTGCCTTTGAAGCAAGTTCATCTTCATGATTGTCAGTATCAGTCCCTAATGAGTCCACGCATCGCTCATATAAGTAACTGGCAACCCTCATTGTTCTCCAGGAAAATCTCAGTGAATTTTCTGATAGTGAATCAGGCTTAACTTTATCTGATTCAAGTAACACTGGCTCAATGTCTCTCATTTCATTTATTAGTAAATCCAGATCTTAGACAGTTAACTTTTCACCCACTTGTTCCCCTACAGAACACTTGAAAAGTATTTGAAATCCTCAGGTCTCACACAAGTCCATTTCTTTAACTTGTACACACAAACTCTCTACAAACTGGGCCATGCTGATAGCTCTTACAGTTTGTTGGGGATTGCCCAAGTACTCCTGAACCTTCAGTCCCATTTTCTTTACACTGTGATGAATTTTCACCCTCAGAGCTTCACAGGATCTAGTAGCCACCACTTCCACTAAACTGTGGGCACTATACTGATAAGTTCATGCTCACATTTCTGAAACCATGAAGTGACAGTCAAAACTCCAAATTCTTGGTTCCATGAAAGGAACTGCACAAAATGTCTATACAAAGAAAATGATAACAAAACACAACTGACAGCTTCAGCTTTATTCAGGCACAGTTAAATAGGATCCTTTAGAAGTGTGAATATTATCTATGAAAACAGACATTTCAAACAGCTGCACATAAAAATCAATTTCTGTCCCTTTAAACCTGCAATTAATAATGCTTGACCATTTGTAAATCACACTTTAAAACACTTTAAAAGACTGGAAACCACAGAGGTCTGGCTGAGCCTCAGATCTCCTTCTTTCTTCTTTTCTAGCTGTACCTGTGAGAGAAAACACTGCAAGAACACAACAGCAACAATCCTCCCCCAGCAGATACAATACAATCCCAAAACATTTTTAAAGGAATAATAACTGGTCAGCAATTTTTCCTATGGGCTGGACAGTTGATATTTCCATGTAACAACCAACTTGTTGTTACGGCATTCATAAGCCATTTATATCAAAGTATGCCATTCCTCACTGGCTCTTATCTTGCTTGTGGGTGGGCGAATAGTTTAAAAATATGGTGGCTCCATCTTCGGCTATCGTGGAGGCTGGAGCCACCACAACATGAGTTTTCAGGATAGTTTTTTAATATCCCTTTGATTCTGCCTGAAAAAATTTCTGCCCAATGTATTATAATAAAATAGAAGGATGGGAAGGGGTGCTATGAGGAATTTTGTACACCCTCATTGTGGGATGCTTTGATAAACCCCTCTGGCTTCTCCCTTGGTTTATGTGCATCCCACAACCTGGGTGCATTAAATTTCATGCACCCCTTCCCTTCCCCATCCTTTTATTCTCTATTTATTCTATGAAAGGCAGTATAAAAGTACAAAATAATACATACAAAACATTTGAAGGGGACCCTAAAAGTCTTTCTAGAGATATATGTCCAGAGTGCATAAGGCACTTCCACACAGAAATAGTATTTTGGTGAATGGCCGGAGCCAGTCTTTTAAACTGTTCGTAGAGCAGGCACAGAGCCTATTGAAATGTCCAGAAAGGTGTCCACTGGACCAAGGTGATAGAGCATTATACTTTAGATAGGAGTCATTCAGTAGATAATCTAAGAACTTGACCCTACCAGTTCTGATGCGCAGGTTTTAGGGCAGCTAGGAATCAGTGTACAAAATTAACCAGGGCTGAAAAAGCTAGATACTATTGAAATAAATTAATCTCTGCCTCAGACTGTTCTGCAAAATTTTGGAAGACCTTAAGGACATCAAAGGACATAACCCAGCATGCTGCCTTGCAGCAAATATTTCCACAGGTGGCCTACATTACTGACAAGAATACCATCCTAGATCTTCTCAATAACTTCACCCTGACTTCACCTGACATTACCTAAAAAGTGCTATTTCCCAGGAAACAACAAATGCAAAGTTGCGAAGGTGAAGTGGTCAATTTACAATGCTAATCATGAAGGCAAGTCTGAATTTCACTGAACGTGGCTAGTGAAGCAATACTTTGCAACATTTCTACTTTATGTAACCCTCCACCTGTGCCAAAAAACTAAGACCATGTTTTTCTCACCTGTAAACCAAGCTTCCAATCTCTGCCCAGTACCTCAAATTACCACCTCCTGGGCGAGTCTTTTGAGTTTGTGGCAATTCAATTATCTGGGGTTCTGAGCTGACCACAAGTTGTCCTTCTTTGACCACATTAATGAGCTAGCAAAAACTAAAACAAAGGCTTGGTCTGTTTTCCTAATTAAGCATTTACTCACGAGGATGCCAAAACTAGATTGGTCCAGTCCACATTCCTTCCTCTTCTAGACTACGCCGACTTGTTTTATGGTCAAGGCCCAAGCACTATGCTAACAAAGTTTTACACACTTTACCACCAAGCTTTATGATTTATAACCAGTGCCCTTACTCCACGCATCACTGCTTGCTGCACGCTAAACTAGGTTGGTTAGCTCAAACTCAGACGCCAAACAAACACTGCCACCTGGATCTACAGAGCAATAATCAACAAGCTGCCCCAGTACATTTCTGCCTGCTTGTACTGTGGGTAGCTATCCTCTCAGGAGTCTCTCCCACGTCTCCCTTGTCATCCCTAGAGTAAGAACATGGTTTGGTAGGGCCTCGCTATTCACGACCTCCCGTCCTCTGAAATAACCTCGAGAAAACACTAAAAATAGCTATTCCTGGCCACCTTTAAAACCTTAGCCTGAGTACTTTCAATGAGTCCTGTAAATGTTTCCTTAACAGCACGCTGTCCTACTGTACTGTATTCTTGAACTCTGCCCTTCCTCTAGTTGGACTGTATCTTTGCTAACTCCCTAGCTTAGCCACATATATCCATATATATATATATATATATATATATGTACAGTATTGTATATACTATGTAAATATTGTGAATATTATGTATGTTGTAAGCTTTATGTACTACTGTTCTACCACATCTTTATTGGATCCTTATGGTCACTTTTGTTGCTCTGTATAACTACTGTATCATCTGTTATTACTTTTGTTGCACTGTAAAACTTCTATATCAGCAGGCATTTTAACTGTGCTCTATGTGATCAACCAGATCCATCTTGTAAATGAGATTGTCTCTCATCGAAGTTTCGCTGGTAAAGAAAGACTGATTGATAGACAGTTGGCATCACCTTCTCTCACTGTTTTGGGACCTCTTTTCTCCTGGCTGAAAACAGGTCTTCAAATCAAACTCTTCCATGACACCTCTGGATCTGGTTCTGCTGACCAAAGAAGAAACTTCAGCCAGGACCTCCTCGTTGCTCCCATGTGTCCCAATGCACTTCGACCTTCTGAATCTTCTTTCTTCGCTGATTGCTTGCTGAGGCTGTGGCCGTCGACCATGGAATTTCTCTCATAACTGGCTCTTCCACGTACTTTCAGGGTAGAACCACTTGGGATGAAGACCATGGATGATTCTCCCATCTGGATGAACAATCTTTATGGAGTACACAGTCTCTTTGCCTCCATGATTAATCACTTCTACTAATTCCAGGTGGAGGTGCAACCCACTTTCCAAGACTTGGCTTTATCTTAGCAGACTTTTCTGTGGCACTTGGACCAATGCTTTTCATCCAGCACCAGAGATCACTGGTGGATGCTCTGGCTTCTTCCAGCATCCACTGCTGTCTACAGTCCTCAATTTTCTCCCACACCCATCTAGGCATAAATGGATATTTGACACCATATACTTTCTCAGTCTCCTCCATTACTCATTCTTTGCTGTTTGACAAATGCAGGCCCACAGCTTAGCTTGGGGTGGCCAGAGCTGTTGCAACCAACATCTTTGTTCCCACAGGTACAAGGCAGCCCACACCTGTGTCTTTCTGCACCTGTTGCACACTGGAGTCCCTCACCTTTTCTGAGGGCTCAAAAACTTTTGTGGCTGTGGCATCTGGTAACCCAGTCTCTTCACCAGATGCCTCCCCTCCTCCAAACTCTCCATATGTTCTGCCCAGGAACCAGTTACTGTTTCAATCCCTGAGAATATCCACTCTCCCTACTGCCAGAGGCATGGGACTCCCATGTGATGAGATTCTACAGATCTTACTTGAGATACAGCTCTTGCAGCAGGTTACACCATTGGAATGAAGCCGCAGGCGCCAGGACCCCGGAGATCTTTTCTAGCTAGCTATCTTCAGCGGGACCGCCCAGACGTCGGCCCGCCTCCGGACGTCAGGCGTGGTATAAGAGGGGCGGTCCCAAAGAATCCCAGTTCTTTCCGCTGTCAACAGTGCATGCTTCAACCTCCGTAAAGTTCTTGCTACGTCATGGTTTTCTAAAATTTTCGAGTTTTTCGATTCTTCTGTGGAAGATTTTTCTTCAATCAAGATACGTGTCTGATGTCCTCTCCGACCGGCATTCTTCCAAGTGTGCTTGCGGTAAGCAAATACCTTTTAGGACCCGACTCCACGTGCGCCAGGTGTCTAGGCCCGGACCATATACCAAGGCCTGCCCTCTGCCAGGGGTTCAATAGCCACACCAGAATCACTGGCAGAAGGCCCTTCAAGCTTTCTTCTAGAGGAAAAACTCGAGCGATGGCCTCCAAGGAAGATTCGACGATCGGCATGCGGAAAAGAAGAGGAGGTCCAAGGATCCTGCCCGGTCGCCGGTTCGGGCCTCCGGTCTGGAGTCGGTCTCGCTCAGACCGCCGCCCGCCAGGACTTCGCCGCTCCCAGCTGCGCCCCGCTGCACACCCTGCTCAGGCCTCACCGCCAGGCCATCGTCTTCAGCCCAGAAGGCCTTGGCGGGTCGGAGGAATGCCACCACCACCACCATAAGTCGGGCCCCGCCGGACCCCGGACGCCGGTCTTCCTCTTTCCCGGAAGACCTTAGAGCTCACACCGCTGAGGAAGCGGTGGATCCGGCGTCGGCCAGACCGCCGTCGTCGTCACG
This sequence comes from Neoceratodus forsteri, assembly GCA_016271365.2. Taxonomy (NCBI): domain Eukaryota; kingdom Metazoa; phylum Chordata; order Ceratodontiformes; family Ceratodontidae; genus Neoceratodus; species Neoceratodus forsteri. The sequence goes on from CM057450.1 coordinate 896,948,742, forward strand.
CCAGCGTTCTCCGAGCCGACGTCAGCCATTTCATCGCATCGGACGCCGGTGGGGACCGACGTCCGCGACGCCTGAGCTGGGCTCCTGCGCCCGACGCCGGTCAGACAGGAGTCCCCATCGAGGAGGATTCGGCCTTGCCCGATGTCCAGGCGGGCATTCCCAGCCACGAGGAGTCTCCCGGGTCCTCGCCACCGCCCGAGGTCCCCGTGGTGCCGCCGCCAGGACCTGACGTCCGGCCTCGCCCCGGAGCCGACGCCGGGACTGTCCTTGGCCGAGGTGAAGGACCTGTTTTCTTACTGGTGGGCTACTATCAGGAAGGATGTGGTACCCCAGTCCTTCCTCCTCCACCTCCTCCTCCTGTGGTTTCTCACCCGGCCCCACCTTCACCTGTGAGGTCGGCTGGCTATTCCGTCCCCAGGGAGCCTGTGACTCCTCCCAGGGGCAGGCATTCTAGAAGGAGACCTCCGCCCAGATTATCGCCTCCGGGTCGCCCAGTCCCAAGAGATCCAGGAGGCGCGTTGGTCGCCGCCATCGGAGGCTACGGGATCTTCTTATTTTATTTCCAGATCTCCATCTCGGTCTCGCTTCCTCGCCGACCCACATGAGACTCCAAGGTCTCCTCCGGATGATCCATCCTTCATGGATATCCTTAGACATATCCAGGAGAACATGGGTTGGGAAGCAGAGGAACTTGACCCCGAAAGACTACGCCTGGCAAAGTATCTTCGGCAGAAGGACCCTAAGCCTGTGGTGGTGCCACCCTTGGTGGACACTTTGTGGACGCCACCAAGGCTGCGTGAAACATCCTCATTCGCCCTGGTGGTGCCGAAGAAGGCGGATAGACTGTACTGGGCCCCTGAGGGGACCAGTACCTATCTCAACAACCTCTGGCTGACTCCTGGTCATTACTGCCTCTCATGATCGGGTCCCAGAGACCGCAGCATTTGAGTGCTCTGCCACCGGACCCAGAATCCAAACAGCTGGACGATCTGGGAGGCGACTTACGCCACGCGACTGCGCTATCAGGTCCCTGAACTATCTCACCCACATGGTTCAGTTCCAGAACACTCTGTGGGAACAGGGGCTAGAGGCGGCTGAGAAGCTGCGGACGGTGAGCAGAAGGAGGAGATGCTTCAGCTCTTCCGGACGGGTTCAGACGTGGGAACCAAGCTACTAAGAGCCGCGATGATTCTGCGGACTCGCCAGCCAGGGCGGCTGCTTCAGGCGTAGTTTTCGGAGACACTCATGGCTTCGTGTCTCTGGTTTCACCCCAGACATCCAGAAAAACATTTTGGATGCTACCTTTGAAGGCGAGGTGTTGTTTGGTAATCCGTCAGAACGTATAATTACCAAACTGCAAGAGGCTGGAAAGGCAGTCCAGACAGTCCAGGCGATGTAGTCAGCCGAGGCCTGGCTCCTTCATAGGAGCCAAGGCTGCGTGGGTGGACTCCGAGGCAACAGCCCTGCTCTGCCACACATCATAGGGGCTCTGGCTCCAAGATCCCAGGGAAGCAGCCCGCTGGCAGAGGTCAACGCCCTCCCAGGGCTACCCAGCCGGCGGGCCCTCAGCCACCACAGCATGACTCTTCCGCCCCCACCCCTCAGGATCAATGGGACGCTCGTCGGGGGTCGGATTGCCCATTCCTATCGGGTTGGCGGCAATAACCACCGACAGGTGGGTTCTTCAATTGGTCAGCAAAGGCCACTTTTTAGAATTCAGAACGCCCACCTCAAGGCCTCCTCTGCTCTCCCGATATTTGGGTCAGCACCGTGACTTGATTTGGCAAGAGGTGATCGCTCTCTTGGACAAGGAGCAATTCAACCTGTCCCAGGAAACCAGAGAGGACTAGGGTATTATTCTCACTTCTTCCTGGTTCCCAAAAGACAGGGGACCTCCGTCCAATTCTGGACTTAAGCGACCTCAACCTGTCGGTCGCTTACAAAAAGGTTTCGCATGGTGACCCTCCCGGTCTCATTCCCATGCTAAAACAAGGCCTATTTAGCGCCCTTAGACATGCAGGATGCCTACCTGCACATCCCCATAGCTCAGGCGCATCAGAGGTTCCTGCGCTTGAGTTCTTAGGCCACCATTTCCAATTCCGGGCTCTTCCTTGGACTGTCATCCGCTCAAGGGTTTTCACCAAGTGCATGGCGGTCGTGGCAGCTGCTCTGAGGAGGAAGGGCCACTATGTTCCCGTACCTCGACGATTGGCTTCTCATGGCCGCCTCCAGAGAGGCGCTCTGCAGGCGATCCAGGACACTCAGATCCTGTTCGATCGCCGATTTTGATAAACCAGGAGAAGTCGGTCTTGGTACGCACAGAACCTGCAGTTCATAGGCGCAGTTCTGGACACGGTCCAGGGAGGGCCTTCCTCCCAGGCGACAGGGCGGAACGATCAGGTCCCTCATAGAGGACCTATCAGCGAATCAGACCGCCCGCCAGGTTGGTCCTTCGCTGCTCGGTCACATGGCTGCGGCCATTCCCACGGTCCTCTCGCGCGCTCCACATGCTGTAATGCAGTGGATGCTTAAGGCGCAGTGGGACCAGAGGCAAGACCATCTGCAGCATCCGGTCAGAATCACAAAAGGGTGATTCAGGACTGGCATGGTGGTTAGCCCCAGGTCGCTCCCAAGGGCGCCCTTTGCAGCGCCATCCCCAGAGATTACAATCACCACGGACGCTTCAGGTCTCGGGTGGGAGCTCACCTGATGGGGTGAAGTCTCAGGGCATTTGGAGTCCGCTGGAAGCTCATCTGCACATCAATGTTTTGGAGATGAGGGCGGTCTCTATGCTCTCCGGGCTTTCCAGTCCATGATCCCACGTGTACCATCCTGCTTCAAACGGACAACACGGCGGTGATGTATTACCTCAACAAGAGGGTGCACACTCTATCCCTCTGCAGGGAGGCCATGAGAGTGTGGGATTGGGTAATCGGACCATGGCGCAAGTCGAGTCGCTGTACATGCTTCGGTGTGGACAACACGATTGGGATGGCCTGAGTCGGCTCTCAGGCCAGGAGAGTCCACGAGTGGAAACTTCTTCAGGAGGTAGCAGAGGACCTGTTCCTTCGATGGGGAACCCCAGAGTTAGACCTATTTGCATCCCCATCCAACACAAAACTGCCCAATTTCTGCTCGCTAGATCCAGGGCCTGGAGTTTCTGGCGAGATGCTTGTCCATCTCCTGGGAGAACAGGTTCCTCATGCCTTTCCTCCTTTCCCGCTGATCCAGAGAGTTCTGCTCAAACTGCGCAGGGAGCATGCGCAGGTGATTCTGGTGGCCTCATTTTGGCCCAGGCAAATCTGGTTCCCTTTGCTGGGCGCAGCTGTCGCGAAACCTCCGCTCCCATTGCCCGCAGTTCTCACCTTCTGTCTCAGGAGCAAGGGTCTTTATTACATCCGGATCTGCGGTCTTTGAACCTGCACCTGGCTCCTAGAGACGTAGCCATTATGCGACACGGGTCTCGCAGGAGGTGGCAGAGGTACTCTGCTGCCAAAAGCTGCCACTGTGTTACTTACGCCATGAAATGGCGAGATTTTGCCTTGGTCATGGGCTCGTGATCTTTCCCTGCTAGGTTGTCCTGTGGGGCAGTCTTGGACTACCTCCTTTCCCTTTTTCACTCGGGCTAGCCTACCCTCTATCAAAGTTCACCTCTGTGCTATTTCGGCTTATCACCAGCCGGTGGGCCAACGCACCATTGCTCAACTGGACGCCTTCTCGGGAGTTCCTGAGAGGGTGCTGCACCTTAGGCCTCCTATTAAAGATCCAATTCCTCCATGGGATCTCCTTTTGTTTTGAGCAGCTTACGCCCTCCCTTTGAACCAGCCATGGAATGCGAGCTATGTTTTCTGTCTAGGAAGACGTTGTTTTAGTTGCAGTTACTTCAGCCAGAAGGATTTCTGAGCTTCATGCCCTGATGTGTAAGGAGCCTTATTTGTTTTTCACCGAGACAGAGTGTCTCTCAGAACGAATCCTAAGTTTTTGCCTAAGGTGGTTTCAGCTCTGACCTTAAATCAGGATATGGACCTTCCGTCTACTTCCGAACTATTCTAACAGGGAGAGGCTTTGCTTCTTACACTTGATGTGCACCGCAGCCTGAGGTATTACCTCAATAGAACTAAGTCTTTCAGGACTTCGAGCAACTTTTGTGTCCTTTGCACAGAGAATGAGAGGCCGGCCAGTGTCTAAGCAATCCTTATCCCGCTGGCTCGTGCAATGTATCTCTCACTGCTATCAGTCCAAGCAAGAGCCCCTCCGGGTCCCGTCCGGGGACATTCTACCAGGGGTGTAGCCACCTCTTTGCAGCTCTCAAAATGTGTCAACCTCTTCTATCTGCACTGCAGCTACTTGGAATTCTGTGCATACTTTTATCAGGCATTACAGTCTGGATATCGCCTCCAGGCGAAGAGCTGGTTTCGGCCAGGCGTGCTACAGGGCCTCCTGTCCTGAACTGAGGCTGGGTGGCTGCTCCTGGCATTATCCTTTTCTTTCCTCCTCCGGTGTGAAGGGATCAAGTCTTACTGCTTGGGAATCAGTCCTAATGGTGTAACCTGCTGCAAGGCTATCCTTGAGAAGTAGATAGTACAGTTGCGTAGAACTTACGTATGGTAGATCTTCGAGAACAGCTCTTGCAGCAGGTACCTTCCCGCCCGCTGTTTCCCTTGGAGGAGTTCTTCACTCACGCTCCTCCTCTAGAATAGAGGAGTAAGGAGAAATGGATAGTAGGTATTTCTACCAGCCAGTCTGACAGTTCAGACAACAGGAATTCATTTTCATCCGCATGGTTGGATGAGTGTATGAGTCAGTTCTTTCTTCGAACGGAATTTCCTACTTTCCTATTGGGAGTTCTTTCGCACTCCATTTTTGCCTTCTGACGGTGGATCCTCGGTCTCCTCGGCTATTGAAACCTCTGGCAGGGAATCTCCGGCCAGGGAGAACTGGGGATTCTGGCGGGACCGCCCCCTCATATACCACGCCTGGACGTCGGAGGCGGCCGACATCGGGAGGTCCCGCTGAAGATAGCTATAGCCAGAAAAGATCTCCGGGGTCCTGGCGCCTGCCGGCTTCAGTCCTAATGGTGTAACCTGCTGCGAGCTGTTCTCGAAGATCTACTGTTATGGTAAGTTCTTACGTAATTGTACTTTCCTCATCTTCCCAGGTGCACTCAGACTCCGACCATCTACCCACGGATCCACAGTTTCAAGTCCTGCCACTGCCAAACCCTTCTCAGCCTCTTCCTTGGCCAAGGGCTGCATGCTGTTTGCACTTCTTGCACGTTGCATTCAGTTACATTTAAAAAAGTCATGCAGGAAATCTTCTGCTTCCTTATGCTTATCTGTGTGTCAGCCTGTCTTTCACAGTTATGCTCTTCTCTCAGGGTCCATGTAGGGGCTAACCAGAAACATGGTACAGTCTCTTTTGAGGGCCACTTGCCATCCACAAGCCAAAGATCTTTTGAAGTCCTGGCACTGGGGACAGCTATTGCATCTCATCCAACTTGTAAACATTCTGCACATACACTGGCTGGAAATCCAGGAGTGCTGTCTCATGGGAGCTCATAGGCAACTATACTCCTCTTCAAATTTTCTCAGTTCTTGTTCTTTCTGGGCCACCCAGGTCCTAACACGCATAGTTAGGGTTTGCCTCCACTTGCCATACTTCAACTCTGCAAAGCATCCAGAAAATCACTATTACTACAGTGCACAAATTCTCACAGTCTGTTATTTGCTTTTAAAAGTCTTTCTTTAGCCTGCCCACTTCATTGAGTGGACGTGCATTTGCTTAGCTCCCTGTTTAATTTTTTTCATTTGCCCCTGTCCCAAACATGACTGCTGCATTTTTCTACTGTGTCACACATTGCACACTCACACTGTTTTGTTCTCTAATTTTTGCACAAACACTTTACTTTCTGGCTCAGAACTTTGTTATTTTGCACAAAACTTTTGTACTTTCACACTTTGCTACTTTGCTCAGTTCTTAGATTGCTTGCACAGCCTTGGTTACTTGTACAAACTTATTTACTTTTCTCAGCACTGCCCAGAAACCTTTTGTTTGGCTTTTAAACGTTTTTGGTACTCACTGAAGTCGCTAGCTTCACTTTGGTAGATGCAGCCTTTAGGCCAGTCAATGCCACTTCATGCTTGTTTCTTTTGGGTGGTCCACATGACGATTTGCACAAAACACACAGTGGTAGCTACCGAACAATCGCTTTACTCAGTTCACATGGGAGAAGCCTGAATTAACTGCTTTCATCACTTTTTACTGTTCTTTTAGCAAAATCCAACGTTCACCAATGCTACTGGTCTCACTCATCCTGATGCCTCACTCTCTCTCTCACACAAACACTTGCACAGTCTAAGAGCTCCAGCCAAGGGGTGGCTTTGATGAGAGAGCCAGTTACTCATGCCATGCAAATTAGCTTGGGGCACTCTCGCTTTCTCCATGACGATCCTCAAGCTGAAGAGACAAAATTTTAACTGCAAAACTTTTTCTCAGCGTAGTAGTAGTAGTAGTAAATGTTTATTCTTAGCAATCAAGAAAAGGATTTCCCAGTTGAGCGAAAACTCATTTACAATGGGGTACTTCAGCATACAACATTCATATGCACTGTTACAATACTCTACAAAATTTTACAAATGCATATAAATATAAATAGAGGCATCAACATGTGCATATTATATCAAATACAAGTTTACCTTTTTAGTTTCAGGCAGAGCAATGTTTTGGTATGAAAGAATCTTTTAAATACCAAAGTTTAATCTTATTTCATGGTGATTTCCCTTCCAGTAACTTTAAAGAGCTATTGATGCCTTAAAAAACTTTGAAAAACTTAATTAGGTACAATTCAGCTTCCATTCCATGTATGCTCTAAAGATTCCTCCCCAGTATTTATTACTAAGAATGTTTGGAAGAATATATGATCTTAACCTCGGGTTCATCTGCCTCTGTAGCTGACTCCCTACTTCAAGTCATAATCCTTTGTTGTGTCATCAGTCTTGCCATAGAGTAACTGTGATGTCGCAAGCAGTGCATTATGACCTCAGGTAGGGAGACAGCAACAGGAATAGATGCACTCTTCAAGAGCAAAGACTTTGCTTTTATGCATATGACCTCAGTAATAAAATGGGGAGGTGGAATACAGAAATAATGAGAAATACAAGCTGGACTATGTCCAAATATGTTTTGGTAAAATTCTCCTGAAGGAGTCAGCAACTCTTTAAAGAATATAGTAACTTGTTCCAAGCCCTCAGGCTAAGACACACCAATACTGAAAGACCTTTAGATGTCTTAGGGACTGGAATTTGTAATTCCAAGGTTCCGCCAACCTAAGACTACTCCAGTGTTGCTGGATATGGGACACGTTATTTAAATATGTGGGATTTTTCATTAGCAGGGTTTGATATACTAGATGTATAACATGCAAATTTCTACATTCACTTAAAGGGACAGGAAATCTATACTTAATTGGCAGCAGTTAGTAATGTTCCCAGTAAGAGAAATCCTAAACTTACCTGCTAATGAACCATGTTTAACTGTACCTTAATAAACATTGATGTGAAAAACTGTTTTCAATTGTTTTCTTTTATAAACAAAATTCTAAACAGTTCTCTTAAAGAGAGAGTCCGCCAAAATTTCTGGCATCAGAATTTGATCAGCATATCCTCAATCAGCCTCATGCAAAATTGAGATCTCCAAGTTACTTTGTTTAAAGTTACAAATAATTTTGTAACCCTAAATTCATTACCTGTTCAAAAAGCCAGTTTCAGTAAAGTGCTACTGATGATGTCACAACCAGAACTCACAGCCTCGTCCTTCTTGCAAACTACCTTATAAGACTTATTTGTCCCACATTACATAATACTGTGGTTGTAGTAAACATCTGAAAAAGGAAAGCTGACACTGGGTGGGTCAGGGTATGCATTTCTATATGTGCAGATGCAAGATACAGTACTTTAGAATGTGACTTGGGGATACAGTGGCAAACATGGCTTTAGAATGACAAGAATGTGTGTAGTTTTTAGAATACTGCATAGATGAGATTTTGAAATGCCACCAGACTGCTACTGTAGAATGCAGCAATGACATACTCAGAAAGTAGCTGGGACACACACTTTGGAAAGTGGCAGGGATGCTATAATTCATAACGTGGTGGTGTCATTTAGTTTTAGAATGTGGCAGAGATACACAATTCTGAAATATGGTACAAACAGTTGTGGAAGGCAGCAGAGATATGAAATTTCATAATGTGTTTTGGATGCATTAATTTGGCATGTGGTGGTGATGCTCAATTTCAGTACATGCTTGGTATGCTTGATTTCAGATTGTGTGGACATTCAATTTCTTAATGTGGCATGGACACGTAATCTCAGAACGTGGTAGTGATGCAATTTCAGAATGAGGCTGGGATGCATAATTTTAGAATGTAACTTGGACATGCAATTATTGAATGTGGCAATGACTCATTTTCAGAATGTGATGGGGATGTGTGTTCTGAATATGGTGGAATGCACATTTTCAGAATGTGACAATTACAGGCAGTATTGGAAAGTGGAAGTTAACACTTTTTCAGAACGTGGCAGGAAGGTACAATTTTAGAATGTAGAGACATGCAGTTTTGGAATGTGTCAGTGACGTTCAATTTTTAAATGTGGCAGGGGAGCACAATTTGCACAATTTTGGAATGTGGCAGTGATGTACAATTTCAGAATGTGGCAGTGATGCACAATTTCAGAATGTGGTGGTGATGCACTATTTTGAATTTGGTGGTGATGCACAATTTCAGAATGTGGCTGTGGCCACGACTTTGAATGTAGCAGTGACACAGCCTCAGAATGTGGCGGTGATGCACATTTTGAATGTGGTGAGTACATTTCGAATGTGGCGGTGATGCACAGTTTCAGAATGTGGTGGTGACAGTTTCGATTGTGGCAGACAGTTTCGAATGTGGTGGTGTGCACAATTTTGGAATGTGGTGGTGGTGCACAATTTTGGAATGTGATGGTGACGCACTATTTCAGAATGGATGATGCACAACTTCAGAATGTTGCACTGATGCACGACTTTGGAATGGCACTGACACATGACTCAGAATGTGGCACTGACACACAATTTCAATGTGGCACTGAGGCACAGTTTCGGAATGTGGCAGTGATGAACAATTTCATAATCTGGCGGTGATGCACAATTTCAGAATGTGGTGGTGATGCATAATTTTGGAATGTGGCAATGACAGTTTCAGAATGTTGCAGTGGTGCACTATTTCAGAATATGGCAATAAGAGTTTTGGAATGTAGCGGTGATGCACTATTTCGAATGTGGCAATGAGTTTCAGAATGTAGCACTGAAACACAACTTTGGAATGTTGTTTGGATGTGCAATTGTGGAATGCAGTGGTGTGCACAATTTTAGAATATGGCTGGGATGCACAATGTTGGATTGTGGTGGGGATGTGATGCACAGTTTTGAAATGCGGTGGGTGCATACAGTTCTGAAATGTGTCAAGGACAAGCAGTTTAAAAAAATGGTGTCTTGTCACAGTCCTACAGTGTATATCCTTACTATATTCCAGAATTCTAAGCTCCACTAAATTCCTCAATGTGTGTCCTTGTCACATTCTGAGACTGAGTGTCCCACCACACTGTGAGATGAGGCATCCCTCCATATGCCAAGATTGCATGTTTCCCAAAACATTATAAAATTGTATGCTCTTTGACATTTTATATTTTGATTCAGGCTGTATTCCAAAACCACCTCCTGATACACTCTAAAGTACAGTACCATGCATCTGAACATTCTGGAAATGCTGAACACTGTAGGCAACTCTGTGTAGTTTCTTTTTAAATGAATACTGTAGCTACAGTTTCTATAACTTCAGAGAAATAGATCCTATAAGGTTGTTGATGAGGAATACTAGTCTGTGAGGTATGGTTGTGACATCATCAGCGGCTCTTCACTAAAACTGGCTTTTTGAACAGGGAGTGAGATCAGAGTTACAAAATAGCTCATAACTTTAAAATGAAGTAATGTAGAAACCTAATTTTGGTATGAGAGTTATTGGGGATAGGATGATTCTGATTCTGCAAAGTAGTACTTTTGACCAAACTCCTCTTTAATGGAACCAGTAATTCTGAGTGTTTACTAAGTCAAGGTTTGAGTACAGAATGCTAAACATAAGCTATTGTCCTATCAGAGCTCAAATCATGACATAATTAACACTCCAGGGCTGGATTCACAAAACTTTGCCTGAGTGCAAATTCAGTTTGCCTGGAGATGGTATTCACAAAGCCCAGTTTGCCCCTAGGCAAAGTAGGGAGGTTCGATGCAAATGAGTGGGAGGAGACCTATAGCCCCACAATCCCATTCACAAACATTTGATCCATGCAATGGCCTTTTGCAAAGGCTACTGCATCAAGCAAATTACCACCCAGAAAAACCTGGTGGTACTCCCCACAAAACCCTACAGGGTTGCAGAGGTACTGCAACCCCCTGCCTCCCCTTCCCGACTGCCCATATTGTATGAAGAAAAGCCCCTTTCCATAGTGTAGTGGTCCTACCCCTCCCATTACCTGATCATCATGATCATACTGTACAAGCCCTTTTCCATAGTATAGTGGTCCCACCTCCTTCCCAGGTCCTCAATCCCTGTTATAATAATAATAAACTCTTCTGTAGTATAGTGGTCCTTCCCTCCTGGGTCCCTGATTACCATTATTATAATAATAATAAATCCCTTTCCATAGTATAGTGTTCTCCCCTCCTGGGTCCCCGATCCCGTTATTATAATAATAACCCTTTCTGAAGTATAGTGGTCTCTTCCCTCCTCGGTCCCCGATCTCCCACCGCACTGTACTTACAGATTTTCTATAGTGCAGTGGTCCCCACCCCCCTCTGCTAACCACATCCCACCCTGCTCCCCCACCCAAGCATGGCCTGCCAGTCAGCGAGCAGCACAGCCCTCCACACACACCTCCATGGCTGCCTGCCAACTAAACGCCAATGACAGCTTACGTATATATAGTACAAGCCCATTGGTTGACAGCTCCAACTTGTTTAACAAAATATCATGGTCCAAGATGTCAAAGCTTTGGATTGATCCACAAATATGACCGAATATGCAGCCACCGTCCATGGCTAACTGTATGTCCATGTCGCCTTTACCGTGCTGTGGTTGTGCTACATCCTGCATGAAAACTTGATTGATTTGAGTTATTTAGACTTGTGTTTACTGTCCCAAACAGTGCTTCTCGCTACATTTTGACATTGCAACACATTTAAATTACTGTCATTTCTAGTGACTGTGATACTTTTCTTCCTCTGGCTTGGGTAAAATAATACCCACAGTTTACTAACATGTCCTGACACAAAATCACGTGCAACTGGCAAATTTTGACTACTTTTGACAGTTTTAGGCACATTTAAAGCACAGTTCTTCAGTTTCACTAAAACAGTCCATTTAGCACATTTATCACAAAAGTTCCATACTGTCATCCATCTCAATCTGTACATTGTGAGGCAGGCATTTTCTTTGCCAAAGCTGCAGCTTTCTCCACAAAACAATTCTTGTCATAGTGCACTGCCACCAGACAGAAAGACCACAGACATACCCTCTGCACTGGCATGGAAACTTTTTCTTCTACCCCAAATCCTGGATGAGCCCCCAATTTTAACCCTGACCCCCAGACACACACTTGTGCCCCTAGGTGGTGCTATCTCAAGGGCTACTACCCTTGCCTGCGTGGCTAGCAGCAGGTCTGAGGCCTAGGTTCGATAACGGGTGCCTCCACCCAGAGGTCAGGGCTGCAGTGGCTAAACTAGCTTGGGCACAGCCCTCTGGGACACTGTGACCCCTCAACTCCCACTAGTGGCCCACACAATACACAATGAGTACCTTCACAATTGACACTTACCACCAGGGTTGATTTCTCCAGTTTGACCCTGAGGACCCCCTGTAAAACAAGGTTAGCAGAACAAATGACAACAGTACAATACCCCCAATACAAATGGAAACCACAGTCAGTTTAAATGCAGAAACAATAAGATCTGATTTATTCAAGGGGTTTTAACAAGGATGGGGCAATCAGGTTAATTAGCTTACTCTATAATAATCACACTGCAGTGCATGCACTTAGAGTCCAACTCAGTCACACCTCTCTGGGCACCCAGGATGGAGGGAAGGCTAGCAAGGACCATTGCCCGAGGGTAGGCTGGTGATGGAAAAGAACATGCACACACAAAATTTGTAATCCAGAGCTGAGGCTCAGTTCATGGAAAGAAAAGCACAAGACAATCACATGACACTTTGATTAAACAAAAGTTTCAGGGAGCTACCTTGATAGTTACTCACGGTACCCAAACTGAACACAGGAGGATGATGAGTGAAATCTCTGGATTGCTCAAGAGACAGGATCTGCACAATTTGCTTTGGTGCTGGTCTTGTTCAGGCAAAGAGCAAGGGCTGGTCCTCGTCGATGGATATTTTCTGTGCAGCAGGGTAGCGAGACAAGGCCCTCATGGCTGGGCCTCTCTGCATCAGACAGCATGGACTCAGTCTGATATTTTGCTGGGCAGCAGCTTCCAGCAGTATCATACAGTTCACAGCAATGTGGGAATCAGATCGTGATCCCCATCCAGCACATAGCACATTCATATGTAAGGACATTTTTACTATACCAGGCCACAGAGTCCTGACAGGCCAATTGCACCAGCTAAATCTTAGGTCTTCTGCAGGTTAAGCCTGGTCCCACATCAGCAGCTTGCTTCACTCTCTCAACTTCGAATTAGTCAGATGAAAACCTCTCTTTCTTCTCAGGGCAGAAATCAAGACAGTAGGCCAGCAGTCAGGCCTTCCATGGTTCTCCGCAGATGAACTATGCCACAATGGCCGCTCAAACACACACAGAGCTCCTTCTCTCAACGCCCAAACAGATCTGGCTTGCCAGCAGACAGCTCAAGGCATTTCCAGAATCCAAAGGGTCCTCTGTCAGTCACAACACACTCCTGTTGGTGCAAAAGGTGCCAATAGTCTAAAACTACATTTCCCAGAGTCTGGCACCACACAGATCCACTTTAATAGGCTTCCATTTTAGGGTCCTCACAACCTGATTGGTCCAATTCAGCAGTTCAGGAACCAAAATGGAGTAAACAAAACAGCCCATGTTGCAAGAAGGCAGGTTAGACAAACTACATTTTATTATTACTCTACATAGTTCCCAGCAACTAGTTACATATTTCAACAGTGCTCACTCTGCCCAAGTAGCAATGGCAAAACTGAGCACTTTGTCTGCAGCTCGAGCAGGACTAGAGCAGGAAACACACAGATCCCCATCCATATTAATTATGACTGCAAGCAGACAGCCTTAGAGACAGTACTTGGAGGCTTTAAAAGCTCTCACTGGCAATCACAGTTAAACGGCTTTAACGCTGAACACCAACCAGGCTCTGAGACAATTAGACAAGCTCTTGAAGACTTTTTGGGAACCCCATTTATAGTGGGGTTACACTTGTTACACAGATAAGGCAACAAACCACAAGTTGGCAGAAAACAGGTAACACTTCTGGCACTAGGGCAAACACCTGGCTTAGACATCTCAGAGGTCGGGGTGTACAAAACATTTCTATTTTTTACCCAAGTCTGGGAGAGAGGTGCCAGGGCTATGCTGTGTCTCCTATCTGTGGGGCCCCAAAACAATCACACAGGCACTAAAAGATGGATTGTCCACAATCAGGAATTTGGGATGTTACTGTATGGTTTTTTATTCCTGACAAAGTGTTAACAGTGAATAAACTAGTGCCCCTAGGGCTTGAACTGTAAATTGACAGATGGCACTTGCAAGCAAAAACATTTTCAAACTTTCTTGCAAGCAAACTGTTTTCTTCCACCAGCATTTTACAACACCTGTCCAGCCCTATTACAGGAGAAATGGACTTTTAAGAAATCTGCTACCAGTCCTATTTCAGGATTCCTGACACATGTAAAGCACACTTGGTGACTGTAGTTAACACCTAAAACACATTTTCCTCTGGGTAACCAGTTAGATCTATTTGTGCTTAGAATGAGGGGCTACTCACTCTAGCCACAGACTGGATTATATCTGCCATTACTTTAGGACTTCTGGATTCTCTGCCAAACAGGGGCTACAAGAGACAGCCTTCTTCTCAAATGTTGGGCTAAGGTCCATGGCACCTGTACCTGACAGGCACTAGAAAACCCCTTCAAACAGTTTACATTTCAACACTTGTTCCTCAGGATCCATGGCACCACGTAGTAGACAAGGCACCAGAAAACACCTCTTAGATAGTTCACTTTACACACTTGTTCCCCTACAGAACACTTGAAAAGTACTTGAAATTCTCAGATCTCACACAAGTCCATTTCTTTAACTTGTACACACAAAATCTCTACAAATTGGGTACTGTTGATAGCTCTTACAGTCTGTTGAGGATTACCCCAAGTACTCACTGAACCTTCAGTCCCATCTCTTTACACTGTGAATAATTTTCACCCTCACAGCTTCACAGGATCTGGTAGCCACCACTTCCAGGAAACCAACCTTGGATTACTGTTCTATGGCAGAAACACAAACAGAGAGTCCTTCCTCTTGAACAAGGGTGCCAGCAGACCAGCTCTTGCCCTCAGAACTCTCAGTCAGCTCCTTCTGCCTCAAAAAAACTCCAACTTCAGAACACACCCTGACAGCTCCAGCAACAGTTGTTAGCCAAATGTGGCTTGCGCTGCTGCGAGAGTTCAACAGCTCTACCTCATCCTCTTAGTAGAGCTAGACAAATGATGATGCAATGTTTTACAGAGAGCATTTAATCCCTCTTAACACTGCCAGCTATCTGTCTTATTATCAAAACTGATGGGATTCTAGTAACCCCAGGAACTGTCCAGTTACACTTAATTCTGCTCGTTGGGACAATAGTTAATACTGCAAACCCAAGGGCTTGCCTTTTGCTTAAATAATTTTCTAAGGTAATTATATTAATTGTAAAGTCTGTGTCTTTGTGTAATTATCTCTAGTTTTGCAAATATTTGTTTAATATCACCTGAGGTTTGTTGTTCTTCAGTCTCCATGAGTAGCTGCTGTGCTGTTCTCGCCTCTCCACCATACTGCCTTTGAGTTCCAACTGAAACTTTCTGTTACTGTTCCACTTGATTATGAGCCTCCTCACAATTTTGTATGTTTAAAGGAGTTCAGGTAAGCCTGAATTGTAGTGCCAAAATAACAGGATAGCGTGTGTGTGTGTGTGTGTGTGTGTGTGTGTGTGTGGGGCCTGGCTCTGGAAAGAAATGGAGGTCTGAAACTTTCTCTCTCTGTTACACCTGATATCCACCCTCATCCTCTAACATCTGAGCCAAGAAATGCATAACCTGGATGGAATCTAAGTAATATATGCTACTGCAACCATCTATATAACTTTCTTGCCATAAGTTTCTGTTTTCTTGGGAATTTATATGCTACCGACTCCTCTGGATTTGCAACTACCTAATCTGCAAACATGGCTGAATCTAACTCACCAGTCTACATCTCTGCTCAAGGTAGAAACAATGTTTGAGAAATTATTGTAAGACATTAATGAGCTTAAAATAACAACTAAAAATACTAATACACTGCAAGCTATAGATCTTCAGTTGTCTGCTACAGAAAATAAAGCACAACAAAACTAAGCTTCGCATATGTCTTACAGGCCACCATTAGAGAGCAGGATTGCACCATTAAAGAATTACAAACTAAGCTTGATGACATACAGAATCGAAAGAGTAAGACCAATCTTAATTTTTTGGATTTCCAGAAAATGTAGAACTTAACACTGCGATTTCCTACTGCATGTTCTATCCCTAATGCTGAAGCTCCCACCAGATCTCAGCCTAACTATAGAACATTCGCATCACTCTCTAGGCCCTAAGCTCTGCGCCAAATCAATGGCCTAGGCCTATCCTGGCTCATTTTCTGAATTGTGCACACAGAAATAATTCTCAAAAGCGAGAGAAATCAGAGCTATCACCTGGCAAGAGCATCATATTTTCATTTACAGAGATTTCTCCAAAGAAGTTTCAATGAGACGGTGAGCTTTCACCCTAGCAGATGCCTACTACACTAATTAAATATAAATTTTCTGTGAGATACCCCATGACAATGTGAATGTATATGTAGGGTTCTTACAAAGAATTCAGTTCTCCGAAGCATTGGGGTAATTTTTGAATGGGCTTGCTTCAACCCTAAAACGTGAGCCCCAATCCAATTCTAGTGCCGCTGAAAGTAACAGTGGCTCCTTCAAATACTATCATAACTTCCCCACCAGATTCTAAAAAGGACTTTGGCATAACATGATTTCTCCTATGTCCTCTGACTGCCATGGTCCCAGACAATCATCCCAACTACAGCAAAAATGTCCTCAGGCAGTAACGATCTAAGAATAAAAGCCCTGAGAACATGCACAAACCAACAAGATCTACTACATATTCATCAGAAGTAATCACTCCATTTGACTCAGCAACAAATATGCACCTTTGCAAAATGTTTTGACCACATCACAGTAAGATCTAGTACAAAACTGTTTACCTGGTGATGATGATTCAGTGATTCCTGTTCAAAATAACTGCAACTCAGTCTTTCCAGGCTGAAATAGAGGTTAGTACCCCTTTAAAAAAACATGGAACCCTCTAGAAGAAAAGACATGGCAAAATGAAAACAAATAGTTCTAATCCATCAGCAAGTTCTCCTGAGATAACACTCCTTATCTCTCAATCATTTGACTTTCTTAATAAATTATGTTTAACCTCTCCTGCATGTACAATGTCTCTCAACCAGGGACTTTGTTCTCTTTGTATCCTGCTTACCTGTTTGGTTTGGGGTTGTGCATCCTGCTTGTTCCTTGCTCTCATGCTGATGTCTTGCATGGTGGAGATGTGCAGTGTGGAGCTCAGTTTGCTAAAGGGTGCGGAATAACTGTCCGCCATTGAATTATGGAATTTCGCCACTATAATCCATGTGGGATCATCTTGCAATGCAGAGGATTTTTTCATGGAGAATCATCCTCACAATTTCTCTTCATGGAGGATACTGTGACTCTCAAAGAGATGTTCCGAGAATGAACTTTTCTTGTGAATTCCTTATTGCAATTATAACACTGCTCTATGGCTGACTACTATTATGACAGTATACTTGTTGTTATAATACATTCAGTTGATTTACTTAGGGATCACTTGTAATTGTCATAGTCTTGGTCTGCACAGGGACAGTACAGGAGGATCTGCAACCTAATATTTCTTGTCTGAAAGAAGAGCACACTTAAATAGTGTGACCTGGGATTATTCTCCATAGCTACACAATTGGGAACACTGACGAGATTTATATCTAGAGGGGCTTGAGCCCTTTGAGGCCACAGCCCCCTACCTAAATAACTGAGACTGAGATGGATATTCTATGGGCTCTAAGAAGACACAATCTAGACATGTGTCTTTCTTTGAGGAGGGTAAGACTATTGGTATTCAATGCTAGGTTAATCATCATAAGGCAACTTAACCTCCCAAACTTGCTCCCACTCTGTCTATTATTACCACTGTCATTTAAGCAAATGATTTTGACCCAGAACAAACTACTTTTTACATGTGGAGCTTCTGGCTACATATTGCTCTTCATTATTTACATCTAGGTAACAGCATACATAAATGTGGACAACCAATATATAAATCTATTCTAATTTTGCTGCCCATGCCAAAACATAGTTCTCCTCAATTGATATAAACTATAGGATGTGCATTATGGTGGTCTCACAGAATACACCTGACTATATATGTTGATTTTGTCTTAACCTCACATGCAGCCTCCCCTTTTTGATAAATGCTGCCAGGGACGTCTACCAATATATGTTTTAAACTTGACTCAGTACTTGTATTCAGCTTGCCCTAATTTCTGATAATACTAATCAGATAATATATTTACCCCTGGTACCTCAGACTCTATCCCATATGCTTTGATGCACATAACCCTTCTTTATATTATGGGGCAACACTTGCAATGTGGGAAGCTTTGCAGTCAGTGCTGGAACTTCTTTGAAGATATATCCATGATGCTCGAAGCCTACTACATATAAATACCCTAGGAGACTTAAGTTAAACAAGATAGAGACCCTGGGGTCTGCTTGTCACGGTCCTCAATATTCTGTCTTTCATGTCTTCTTTAAGGCAATGTTCAAGCATTAAGGCATGCAATGATATCTTATATACACCATAGTACTCACATGACCTATATCCATGCTCTGAAGTCAAATGGCTCTACCCAAACTATGGTGCAATAGATTCCAAGGTATTTAGGTTATACAAACTGCTTATTCGTAATACTGGGCAGAACAAGCTGAATTATAGTGGACTTCTTATTATACATTGTATAGAGAATGGCTGTAAGGGCTCACTGAACATATTAGTTCCATGCACCCACATCTTTTCTGTTTTCTTTCTTTTCTTATCTTAATCATTAATAGGGTACCCTGTGTGTTCACCACATAATGCAACCTACCTACACCATAACAGGACATTACACATATCCAGTTTGGCCTTATACACTAGATTGTCCTTTTCACATAGATAGCAGCATATACTCCAATTGTCATACGTTAATTTAACATTAACTTACCTATTATTTAGAATACTAAAATGTAATAATATACCCCATGTTAGCAGTAGTTAACATTTATTTATTTATTTTTTTACCAATTATTTTACTCAGGTGAGACACACTAAACTGAAAGCTTGTTTGCAGGTGCAACCTGGGGAGCAGGAAGTTAATGACGGTTCAGGGTCACACAGTATGCAACTAGGGGACTGTGGATTCAGTTTTGGTGCCTACTATATTAGAATGATGGTTCAAAATTTGGAATTGATTAAGTCAACTATTCAGGACCTCTAGAAATTGTTTATTTTAATAGTTAATGAATTCTAAGTGGTAGATTTAGATATATCTTCACTCTTGAATTAGATCTACTTGTCCTGATATGTCAAGTAGGGGTCTTGGTTCAATATTTCTGAATCAACCCTCACGCCTTTACATGTCTAAAAATTTTGGCTCTAATGTTAACTGACTTCGTATAGATTCTTTGTATCATATGGATTATTAACCTTTACTGTTACTATTGATTTTTTTATTACAAGGAGGCTTCAAATGTGGAAACTTAGTTTGTTCAGACCATATTTACTATTTACAGTAGCTGTCAGATACAGAGATTTCTCTTTTCTTTGCCTCACAGGTTTATATTTACTGCCAATTCTGTCATTGGACTTAACTATTCATACTATCTAACTAAATGGGTGCTTTTAATCCCTTACATCCCTTAAATACTAGAATAGCTAAACTTTATCTAATACCCCATGGCTGATATATTATTATATACATGCAATGTTAAGGCTAAATGCGCCATGCAAACAAACTCAAGTTTTAAAACATTTGAAGAAACATAAAGCACAAATTGCATTTTTACAAGAAACCAAATTACTTGTTCAAGACAATGACAGATTAAAAGAGGATTGGTCAGGTACTTGCAGCTTCAGCCTCCAAAAACATGGGGTAGTATATTAATACATAAACTTCAAATGGATGCTATCGAATATTATTAGAGATAGTGATGGCAAATGGATCATTGTCTGTTTTAATATCTTATCCGCCCTCTTACTCTAATTAATATATATGCTCCAAACTCAGATTGCCCAGACTTCTTTCAAAACATAGCTCTCCAGTTAACCAAACATAATTTATCTAACTCTCCTATAATAATTGGGGTGATCTTAACCTCACATTTGACTCCTTTTTAGATAGAAGTAATTCCACTGTTGATACTCACTGTAGGAGTATAGCAACTGTTTCATTACTCATGAAAGACCATGGATTATCAGATATATGGAGAGTTTTCACCCTAGAGATCATGAATATACCTTCTACTCCCTCTTCACCATTCATACAGTAGGATTGACTACTGACTTACTTCCTCTAAAGTCATTGAAAATATACTGAATCTGATATTCTACCTATACTTATCTCCAACCAGTCTCCTGTCAAACTGCACCTCACCTGGGAGCCCCACCTCTTAAATCCCCTTCATGGTGCTTTGATCCTCTATTACTTAAAGACCCAGGGCCAATTCCAAGAGGGGCTACACGGCATAAGCCGAGATATGCCAAACCCCATGGCGATTCTCATGACTTCCACCAAGTGTTACATCAGCCTATTCCAGGAGGTGCCCCGCGAAGTGCATCTGTGGGCTACAACAATCACAAGTTAGGACACTACTTACAATGCAGCCCACTGATGCCTGGTGCAACAGTGGGTTATGACATGTAAAAAGCCCAGTTCCAGGTGGGGCATCTACGACAGCTCAGAGCTGTCATTAGTGGCATCCGGATAGTTGACACCATCGGATGCAGCCATGTAGCACTGTGGTCAATGGTGCCATGCTGTCCCTCTGGCCCCCACATGTACACCCCCACCCCAAAACCCCAAGTGAGAGGGACTCCCAAGGGTCCATCCCAGTGGCACCCCGGATGCCTGTGCCATCTGTCCTGGCCCCCATGCACCCTGATGTGTGCGGTTGCAGTGGTCCCAGACAATCATCTGGAGGGCTTTTGAGGGGGCCACCTGTCACCAGCCACAAGCTGCAACATGCAGCAGTGCTATGCCATGCATTGACTAACACCACACACATGGCGTATCTGCATGTCACAATTGCTGGGACCTTGCTGCTTCTAGAATATGGCAAGGGTCCCTAGGCGTGAAAGCGACCAACATAACTTGCAACTAAATCTTGCTGAGGATTACCCTAGCCATCTTGAAATCGGCCCCCAGAATTTTTATCCTGTATTAAATTGCAAATACAAGATTTCTGACAATATAACGACCCTTCGGATACTACTATGGGTAACACATGGGAAGCACTCAAAGCAAAAATTTGTGGTAAAATTAGAAGCTTTGCTGCTCACAGGAAAAGGATGCGAGAACAACTTAATTTAGAGAAACAACTGAAAACTAAAACACAATATTTTGCTGCTTTGCGTCTCAACCCTAATGTCCCTCTTCATCTGGAACTATTAAAATGTACATGCAAATTAACAAGCTTATCTCTTGCAAAATAGAAATTGCTTTATTAAGAATCAGGCACAAATACTGGGAACATGGTGAAAAAGGCAGCCCATAGACTTAGATCTCAATAGATTTAACTCTTTATAAATGGCTTGAAAGATCCCTCTGGTCAAATTCATACAGACGGTCCCTCTATAAACAATATTATGACAGACTTTTATAAAAGCTATATTCCCTCCTCCTCATCTTCACTCTGCTTCCATCAAAGATTTCTTGGAAAATTAACCCTTCCTTAGCTTCCTAAAGAACTAGCTAATCACTAGATAAACCCTTTTCAATAGATGAGATTCAACAAGCCCTTTCAGCTCTTAATCCCAGTAAGACCCCTGGAAGCGATGGTTTTCCTGTAGAATTTTATAAATCCTTATCTGACTTTCTTTGTCCATTATTATATAAGGTCTATGAAGCAGCTTATCTTGGAAAACTGCCCTTATCTATGACTGAATCTATTATTACTGTACTTACTAAAAGGACAAAGATATTTCTCTTCCACCCAATTATCGCCCTATGTCCTTACTCAACACTGATGGCAAAATATTTGCTAAAATGTTAGCTACACATCTAGAACCCTTATTCCCCAATTAGTACATTGCTCACAAGTGGGCTTTGTTAAGGGACGAGTTGACCAGACCACTTGTGTTCCTTATTCAATCTCATACACAGAGCCAAGTCTCTTAAATCCCTGCAGCAGTTATAGCTCGAGATTTTGAAAAGCTTTTGATTCTCTAAATTGGACATTTTATACAATGTGCTAGCCATTTTGGTCTCAGTGACTGCTTCTGTTCATGGATCAAATTACTCTACACTTCTCCCTCTGCCAGCCTACTTACAAATTCTGTGCTATCTCAATCCTTCACTTTAGCCAAAGGCACTAGACAAGGTTGCCCACTCTCCACTTCTCTTTATTTTAGCTCTCAACGCTTGACAACTGCTCTTTGACAAACCAACAAAATAAAAGGTATCTCTATAGGCAATTTGCAATACATCTCACTGGCTTATGCTGATGACTTACTAATTCTAGTAGAAAATTTAAAATCTGCTGCCCAGCCACTTATCAAGCTACTTAGCACATTTACTGAACTCTCGAGCTAGCAGTGATCTACAATAAATCTGAACTTATAAAAATTTTTGTAAACTTGCATTTGAACACTGCACTTAGATTTCATTGTGCCCTCAAGGAATTACATATCTGGGGATCAAAGTTCTACCCAATCTAAATAAGATCTGGAAAGTGAACCTTCCCCTTACTTACCGAAATCAGTACTTTAGTAGATAAATGGAAAACTCTCAGTCTCTCTTTCTGGCAAGATTTCTGCCATTAAAATGCCTATAACCCCAGAGATACTTTATCTGTTCTCCAACATGCCACTAACTTTACCTTCTTTATTCTTGTCTAAAATAGATAAACTGATTAGTAGCTTTGTTTGGGAAGGAAGATTCAGAATTAGCCACACTAAATTACGGACTTGCTAGTCTAAGGGAGGTCTTAGTCTCAACATATTTATGGGCCTTCCAAGCAGCTCAAACTGTTAAGTGGTTTATGAAACATAATTCTACATCTCCTTTATGGGTGGACATGGAAACAGCGTTGATCCCTGGTGCAACTCCACTGTTCTCATGTTTAACCCTCTTACATACAAACTAAGGCAACACCCACTATAGCCCCATCAGTTAACTACTGGTTTAAACTCCACAAGCGACCAAACTACAACCCCACCCCAATATGTATACTCCTATTTGAGGTAGTCACTCCCATTTCCTTGAGGGTCAACTTTCATACTGTAGTTCTTGGAAAAATAAAGGGATTTTTGAACGATGTTTTATCGAGTGATACTCTCCATAAATTATTTTGCCATCTTACAAGCTAAATGGGGTATACCTAAAAGATTTTTGGAAGTTTTATAATTACAACATGCACTATCTCACCTCTTGTTAAAAATGAATAGATTACCTTCTTTGGACTCTCATATTACTACATGGGTGAATAATTTATCTGCCTAGTTAGCAGAATACATAAGGTTACTAGAGATACCTTACCAGACCAATCCCTAACATCCAGAGGTAAAAGGAGTTCTGTCTTACAATATAATATACAGACCTTCAATGGAATAAATGTTGGACTTTGTCACAATTCATTCAAAGATATGTGCAGTATGCTTATCCAATTTAAAATCCTTCACTTAAGGTATAGAATGCCATCAATTCTCTATCACTTTGGATTGACTCCAAATGACCATTATTGGCATTGCAATTCTCCAGGTGGAGATCTTCTCCACATTTTATGGTCTTGCAATCCTGTTTCTAAATTATGCAGGTTTGTGCATCGACTGGCAGTAAAAGTTGCTGGACAGAACATTCCCTTTGATCTTAAATACTTTATTTTAGGTATAAGGGACCAATATAATAAGCTCTCTAAATATCAATATAAATGGATGAACATACTTTATGCAAGTCAAGGATCTTATGTTAATTAATTGGAAATCCTCCATAATACCTACTATTACAGACGTTCTTAATAATCCAACACATACAGCATCTTTAGAAAGGATCTCAGATTTAGTTCTGGACTGACCTGATGAATATAAACTGTCGTCATACAGATGAGGCACACTGATGAGTTCTGGTAGGACAGAAACACTTGTTTATTTATTTATTTTGAAAATTGGATTACAAACTTTGAGTCAGGGACTCATTTACAAAGACACCCTCGTCAGGGAGGGTAGACATGGTTACAGTGTGAGATACAACAGTGGTTACATATGGTGCAATACAGATAACAAAAGAACACAATATAACAGTGGTTTACGGAATAAAGTTGCATGCAGTAAATAGCAATCATATAAAGTATAACAATAGTAGAAGTCACAACCCTGGTCATACTGGGAAATACCTATGTGGAAGGGGTGGGGAAAGAGGTGAGAAAACAGAAAAAGGGGAAGCAGTCCAACGGACATTGTCAAGGGAAAAGAGAAAAATGTGTCTGTGTCTTCTGTTGCACCCTTTGCAGACTGTGTGAGAGAGGCCTTTTGGCACTATACATTTCTGCTTAAAGTTGAACCAACATAGTATTTGTGGTGATTTGAAATACAGCCCATGATGCTTTGCATTATGGGGGTATGTGGAATTTTGTATTTCTTTGAAACTTGGCTTCCCAGCCAATGCCCTTTAGGGTAACCTTGCCTCAATGCTTGTGCACAAGGTTTTGTCTTTTAGAATTATTTAGACTACCTAAAGTCCATTCAATAAAGCTATAGTGGTTACTTATAGCTCCTTTCTCAAGCTCAATACAATATTACCTATTCCTTGTGACCACCTTGACATGCAAGTTTGTGGTTTGTTATTTAACCCCCACCAGCCCCTTGTTTAACTAGCAGGGTGTTGCTCTCACCACATGGTGCCAAAGAGAGGGGTGGGGGTCTACATAACAAAGTTTATAGTACATCTACTTCTGAGCCTGCATACACAGACAGGCAAACCAAGTGTGGCAACCACCCGGCACACACCTGGTGGGACCATTTACCATGGCCATCAACATAGGTCCCTGAGAGAAAACGTTTGCTCACAATTATGCTAGGTTTGTACTTCTGGACAGGGGCACCTAAGTAAATCCAGACACAGTGGAAGCAATAACAGTACTGTCCAAACCAGGTTGGGATTCTAGAATGTGACTTTTATTCATGTAATAAAGTAGGAATAATCACAAAGCGAAGATGGACCTCACAGGGCTACACATACTGGTATTGCAGATTACTGAGGTAAGAGATTCCTTGAATTTCCATTTAGCATAGGCATAATGAACACACACACAGCAAACTCTTTGGTTCTGAAATGTAAATTGACACACACTGCCAGAACTGGTACATTTCCTCTTGGCTAGGCACACACGGCCATCACTAGGATACTTTCCCATATTTCATGAAGATTACTAGTGGCACCATGACCACCAAAGAGCACATACAGGCTCACAGAAAATCTAACCCACGTCTGGGTAACTATTTCCATCAGGCACTGGCCAAATGCACTGAATGAAAATTGAACTGGTGCCAAAACTGAACCTGGAGAGGTAAGCTGGTTACTCTAGTTGGGGGTCTCACCTTTTGCTTCCAAGTTTATACTCAGCCATTCATCTGGTTAATAACACCTCACAGAAAACTTGTAGATGCTATCTTCAAATGTTTTTCACACTTAATATACTACATGAATAACAGTTTTGTACTTGGACAGTCTCTCTCTCTCTCTAGACTCCAACGTAGGCAGATACTTTTAAATACAGACATGACTAAAAGTTCTGTACTTGGATAGTCTATTTGTCAGAGAAAATTCACCAAGGAATGCAGGTGCCCCTCATGGGCTGAACACAAAAGTACTCACAGTTTCTGAAGTTGTCACAGGCAGCTTCACCAGACAGACTTGGTGAGGGATTGCCCCTGAACCCTGAAGATTGCCCCCATCCCGCTGGAGATCAGCAAAGGAAAACCCACTTGGGAACAGTTTCCACCACTTCAATCTCTGTCTTCTATGTTCTTCTTCTAGGGGAGAACAAACTGTCCAACACACAGTGGTAGCTCTCTGTCAGAGCTAAAATGAGGAGCTGCCTAGGCTGCAACCTCCTCCTGGAACTCAGTCTACAGACTACTGAACTCTCACTGAACATTATAAAGCTATCTCTCACAGCTAGCTCAAGAGTGGCTTATGTTGCTGTGACAGGTCTATGATTACATCATCCTTCAGCTCAGCTGAGACTGAAACCAGAGAATGACAATGTGAAATCCATTTAACTGGCATTTCACTAGCTGCCTTTCCTGCCTGCCACTGATTCTAACTGGGATTCTAGTAACCCCTTAGAACAAGGGAGTTACACCCACCCTCAGCCAGGAAAATGACTGTCCCCAGTCATTACCTACCCGCACCAGGCCATCCTACCCTATGTGTTGACTACAGGGAGGTAACGCTTACCTTCTCCCCTACTATGTGCCAGGCACAGGCAGACAGCACTAAGGGCCCAGAGACTATTGACTGATGCATCAACCCCTACACTATAATCTTACTATGGAAACCAGTGACCCTGGAAGAACTGTCCAGAGCACAGCCTAATATACCAGCTTCAGGCCCCTGACCAATCAGGACCACAGCCTGTCTATCCCCCTAGCCCTCTAGGAAAACCTATCTGACCAAACAAACCTACCCAAGGGAGGACCTCCCCAGCCCAGGACACCTGCAAGCCAAAACACAGAGCTAACACTATACACAAGCATTACACTCCCACTCCCCACAATACACCTGTGGAAGGAAAAAGGTTAACACATGTTAACAACTACACAGTACTTTAAAACAATTTAAAGCACAGAGAAACTCTGATGAATCCCTCCATCCTCTTCTTTTTCTTCAGGATCCACCGAAAGAGAAAAGACAAAACACACCAAAATCTGCAAACACAGTACACAACCATAGCCCTTACCATCAAAACACTGGAGAATCCCAAAATATTTTTAGAAAAAGTAGAAAAGTACAAAACAGTAGAAAATATCAACATTATGAACAATACACCTTTTGGGGATGGAAGGCCCTAAATGTCCCAGTTAGTGACAAACAGTGCCGGAGGCAAGGTCCATGAAATAGTCTCTCCTGGGCCAGAGCCCGTGAAGCACAGTTTCTGAGTTACTGTAAATCCAAAGGGAGAGTCTTTGTGGACAGTTCAACAGTCTGTAGTCTGCCAGGTGCAGGATGTGTATTGCAATGTCATGAAGTAAGAAAAGTCTGGACTTACCAGTCCCTTGAAGAATGAAAAATGGACACCTGGATCTCCAGCCAGAGACTCTCCCTGGCAGCATTTTTTGGATGCAGCTGGGAAGAAATCTTCTGAAAACAGGATGATGAACTGGAAACTGCTGGGTTGATGTCATCTAGGAGATGGAACCTTGGAACAGGAAAGGAACAGCTGGGTTGATGTCATCCCTAATCCCAGGCAATGAATCAGGAAACTAAAACAGCTGGAATTATGTCATCTCAGGTTGATGTCATCTAGAAGGCCAGGCAATGCAATTGGAAGGCACACTGTAAGGCTGATGAAACTGCACACACCTGGATCCTGGAATACCAGACTGGTGGAACAACATGGAGTACAGCAATGGCTGGATGGCAGACACTTGCTACCACTGCTCTACTTCCCTCTGGTGAGGCACGGGCACATTCACAGGTGATGGTAACATTGAGGGTAGTAACAATTTGGATCTGGTGCAAGAATTGTGACCCGTCTGGTGCTCATAATTCACGTTATGGAAAGTCGTTTCCTTTATCATCCACACAATGTACAGTGTCTATGAACAGTGTCCTGCCCAACTACCAAAACTTGAGTTTGTCTCTAACAACTTTGTCTCTGACATCTCAAGTTGCACCTGGATGCAGGTTTTTGGTTGCCTCTTCCACTAGCCAGGCCCTCCTGTTTTCTCAATCTCCTCACAGATTGTCCGAGAAAGGTAGGAAAGGACATTCTATAGATTTCATTTTCCTTCCTACAAACCAGTCTTTCCTCCTTACTGCACTGCTTCTGTCTATGACCCTTGGCCTGGCTTGGGAGGGGCCAGTCCTGGTTCTGCCAATGTTGCATACTCAAACCTCATGAACTTGTCCCTGACCCCTTCTGAGGCAGGCTGTGGAGTCACCATCTTTTCCTTCTGGTTCCTCTGAGGCAAGAGCTTGAGGCTGCATACTGGGACCCTCAACAGAGACATACACTTCTTCCTCCTCCTCCTCTTCCTCACTTAGGATCTGGGCCCAGCAGTGAGCAGTCGTCCTCACTCCCGAGACAATCCACTCTTCACTGGGCAAGGAGGTAGACACCTCCCAATCTGAGGGTTTCTCGAGACCTCCTCTTCTCCCACAAGGCTAGGACCTCTCTCCATGGGTCCACTGACACTCCCTCTGGGCTGTCCATCTGTGGCACAGGCATGGGAGACATCTTGAGGAATCTGGTCTGGCAGTAAATCTACAACCTCTTCCTTTGTGCCACACTCTGCTGGGCCTCCCCAACAGGTTCAACCTGGTGCTGTGTGCTGCTACTTGCAGGGTCTTGCAGCTTTGTTCAAGTGGGGCCAAATGAATCTTAGGTGCTCTGGACAGACCTTGCTTTCTAAGCACCCTGAACAGTGAGGAATCATGAATACGTCGCTTCCAGCCTTGGGGCACATTATGCATACTCTCACAGGGTATCCGGTAATCGTAACATGAGGAGGCTAACTTCAACCATAGAAACATTGCTCTATTTCTTTAAGCTTGGTAACCTCTTCAGCTATCATAGCTAGGCATGATCAGGGTAGCGGGATGGTCCTTTAGCATGACTGTAATTAAACACACAAAGTTCGCTGTTGTTACTGAGTTCACTTTACTTGGAACAGTCTCACAAAATGGCTCCTGCTGCTGTTTACTTACTGCCCCACCCTGTAATGGCAGTGGCAGCACTGGTGCATCAACAATCTGCATCTGACTCAAGCCACTGCATCCGATTTTACTGCATACTGATACATTTTACTCAGACTGTACTGACTGCACTGCTTTTCTTCCTCAGCACAACTATGATTTTTAGGACTTTACCATTGGCTTTCAATCAATTTTACTTGCTTAAACTCGCTAAAGCCACAGTACTTCTTGAACAGGATTGCCTGTTTGTTGCCCCTCTGTACAACTCACAGTCTATCTAGTTGCTCAGAAAATGATACTATTGCTGAATCCGTAATACATGCTCACAGTCTTCTATTGCTTAAAATTCTTGCTTGGGTTTTTGATTATTTTACACAGTCCTTCTTTGCAAAAACAATCACACTGTTTACACACAGATCCAGCTGGCTTTTGAAGATCACAACACAGTTTGAGCTCAGTTTTGCTGAATGATACCACTGAATCAGTAGCTGGCTTTTTTGATGGAAATCTCAGCCTAAAGCCGATCCTGGAAGGCCTCTGGGTCAAAGCTGGCTGGCGATCCCACCGATTGTCACTCACAGAACACCACGTTTTCTCCCCAGTTGATCAGATTACGGTTGAGCCTGATTTAGCACAGAAAACAGTCTGTCTTTACAGAAGTCGAACATTTACAGTCACAGCAATGATTCTCCTGCTACCAGCTCGCACACCACTCACTCTTTTCCTCGCGAACACTGGGAAGCACTCTGAAGCTGGCTGGGGGTGGGATTGATTGCAGTCTCACCAATCACTCAGCGCTATGCAATGAGCTTCTCTCTTCTTGTGCTGTTCTCCATCACGCGATCATCAAGCAGGCAAAATGTAAACTGCAAAACAACTTTTTCTTTCAACTATAACTTCATGGTGGGAGCACCATTTTGAACCATTTTCTTGCTATTTCTTTAGCGATTCCCCAGTACTCACAGCAAGCATTTGAAACTTTCAGGGCACAATTGTCTCTTTGTTTCTCATAGTTCACTACACTTTTTCCTGTCACAACTTGAAATTAAAGGTGGCAAATGTTCTTTTATGATGCAGGACAAGTGGCACATACAATCTGGCTTTACAGCTTCTTGGTAAACATTGGCACAATCACAGCAGCACATGACCAGCAGGCAACAGCAGCACATCAGCACATATGGATGGCACTTCTCTGGACAAATCCCTTGTATTGCAAAGCTTTAATTTTGGGCTACCAACTGCCAGACAGACAGACAAAACACTAGCCACAACCTGAGCAAACATCTTTTGTTTTTCCCAAAGTCAAAAGACATCCCAGCGGTGCCTCCATTTTTATAAACTCCCCACTGGCCCCACTCTTTTTAACTGGCAGGGCTGCTCCTCTCACCACATGGTGCCAAAGAGATGGATGGAGGTTTACATAAACAGTTTACAGTACATCTACTTCTGAGTCTGCCATACACAGACAGGCAAACCAAGTGTGGCAACTACCTGGCATATACCCAGTGGGACCATTTATCATGTCCCTGAGAGAAAATGTTTGCTCACAATTATACTAGGTTTGTACTTCTGGACAGGGACACCCAAGTAAATCCAGATACAGTGGAAGCAATAACAATACTGTCCAAACCAGGTTGGGATTCTAGAATGTGGCTTTTATTCACATAACAAAGTAGGAATAATCACAAAGTGAAGATGGACTCCCACAGGGTTACATATACTGATATTGCGGATTACTGATGTACAGGAATTCCTGAATTCCCATTTAGCATAGGCTAATGAACACACACACAGCGAACCTCTGGTTCTGAATGGAGATTGGCACACGGCCAGAACTGGTACATTTCCTCTTGACTAGTACTAGGACACTTTCCCATATTTCATGAGAATTACTAGTGGCACTGCAACCACCAAAGAGCACATACAGGCTTACAGAAAATCCAACCCATGTCTGGGTAACTGTTTCCATCAGGCACTGGCCAAATGCACTGAATGAAAACTGAACTGGTGCCCAAATGGAACAGAGGTAAACTAGTTACTCCAGATGGGGGGTCTCCCCACTTTTGCTTCCAAGTTTATACTGCCATTCATCTGGTTAATAACACCTCAGAGAAAACTTGTAGATGCTGTCTTGAAATGTTCTTCACACTTAATATACTACATGAATAACAGTTCTGTACTTGGACAGTCTCTATCTAGACTCAATATAGGCAGACACTTTTAAAAACAGACACAACTAAAAGTTCTGTACTTGGACAGTGTCTCTCTCTAGACTCCATAGTAGGCAGACATTTTAAAACAGAAACAGTCTAAGTGACAGAGTCCCTTTGTCAGAGAAAATTCACCAAGGAGTGCAGGTGCTCCTCCTGGGCTGAACACAAAAGTACTCACAGTTTCTGAAGTTGTCACAGGCAGCTTCACCAGAGAGACTTGGTGAGGGATTGCCACTGAACCCTGAAGATTGCCCCCATCCCTCTGGGAATGGGGCTAAGGAAAACCCACTTGGGAACGGTTTCCACTACTTCAATCTCTGTCTTTTATGTTCTTCTTCTAGGGTGAGAACAAACTACCCAGCACACGGTGGTAGCTCTCTGTCAGAGTTAAAATGAGGAGCTGCCTAGCCTGCAGCCTCCTCCTGAACTCCACTCTACAGACTACTGAACTCTCACTGAACATTCTAAAGCTATCTCCCCACAGCTAGCTGGAGTGTGGCTTATGCTGCTGTGACAGTTCTATGATTACATCATCCTGCTGCTCAGCTGAGACTGAAACCAGAGAACAGCGGTGTGAAATCTATTTAACTGGCATTTCACTAGCTGTCTTACCTGCCTGCCACTGGTTCTAACTGGGATTCTAGTAATCCCTGGCAACAAGGGTTACACTATTGTATTCCCTTTATTCTTGTTCTTACATTGTGCAGAGATCTGTTAGGATTACTCCTATAACCAACATATATTAGCTCTGTATTGTACTAGTGTATTATCATACTATTTTACATACTATTTATCCCATTATCTAAGTTATGAAACTTGATGTAATCTGTTTTCTCTTTTGTGCGATTATTTTCTTGTACTTTTCTAAAAGATTCAATAAACAAATAAATTATTAAAAAAAAAAAAAATTACATGATAGTAAACCTTTACAGGGAAAGCTTCAGGACATGTCCTCTTTGTCTGTAAATTCTGTAAACACCACTAGCATCTTATGAAGAAGACGCCATTTTCTGGTGGTTGGCAAATAGCAGAAGGTTCAATTCTAACAGGTGAAACCATGAATACCTAGAGTGGTGAGGATGCAGGTAGGGGCATGCCAAGCTCAAATAATGCTCCAGAACTCAACAGTATACTTGCACTCTGCAGAAAGGATACTCCAACCAAAAATTTCCTTTAAAGTACTTTATTGCAAATAATAACAAAGGTGGTGTGTCCATAGGCAGACAGGCGTCCACTCAGTGCCCCGGTGCTTTGGGTATGAAAACCCTTAATCGGGCGTGGTGTCATGGAACATGTGATAATTTATACATAACCATCTCATTAATAAACATGAGTTCATTTGAAACACTAACGTAGAAAATAAATATTAACCATTTGTGTACAAGTTTATATAAAAAGAGAAATGGTGGTGATATCAATGTAACGATGTTTGAATATAAATGTATGAATCATAAAGAACATTTCTTTTTATATGCTGTTGCAAAAATTCACATAATTTCAAACTTTCATAGTGAGAAAGTAAAAAAGGTTCTTGCCGGCCCGTTGGCGCAGCGGTGGATTTCCGCTCACGACACTGGTGACCGGGTTTGGGAATGGACCCAGATCGTCAGAAGAGCGGCCGGGGGAGAAGGATAGAGCGGCCCCAAGGACTGCCTCCTTCAGGGGAGGTGAGGGAAGCCATCAGCTTGACTTGAGGGCTCCCTAGCGGAGACTAGGGGCCCCAGGTGACCGACGGAGACAGTTCTTGGAGGTGGGGCAGACGCTTGCATCATTGCACATCCCCACCTCCTGTAAGGAGGAAAAAAGCCGAGGCAAGGGCAACATACACATGCGCCTCCCGGAGGACCTCGAGACACCACTGTCGCTCACGGATCCCGACCAGCCATAGGTCCGTGGGTTGCCGGGTGAAGGTGGCCATGGCTCCGCCCTCTGGGGGCAAGCCAGGGTGACCGAGGATCTCTCGGCAGCCATAGGCGTGGTGGAAGTCTCAGGGTGCCGTGACCGAGCCGGGTAATACGGGTCCTGCCCGAAAAAATAGAGAATTAAAAAAAAAAAAGATTCCTCAGAGGAAAAGATGGAGGAGAGAAATATTTATATTGTTTTAGTTTTTGTTTACTGAGTAAGTGCACTAGACAAATTCTGCTTATTTTCAGGCACACCGGGTGAGGGGATACAGATGAATGCCAACTGACCTTGAACCAGATTAAGCTGTTGGTGGTATTTTTAGTGAATATTTGGGATTACTTCTGGCTTCATGGCATATTTGCTGCACAGATACAGATTGGATGCTGCAGTCTCCCAAGGCTTGGTGTCTGCACAAATCAAAGAGGTTGCTGGTGTGAGAACAGATGCCCAAACACCTACAAAAGAGAGAGAAAAACACAACATATTACACAAAAGCCCAATACCAAAACCATCTTAATCTACATAGAAACATAGACTTTGATGACAGATAAGGACCTCTTGGCCCACCTAGTCTGCCCATTTCTGACCTACAGGATAAGCTACAGATCCTAGCTAACCAACAGCCTATTTCTTCCTACCCCGCACAAGAATTGCCTTATGTTTGTCCCATGCATCCTTAATTCTCCCACTGTTTTAGACCCCACAACCTCCTCAGGAAGGCTGTTCCATGCGCCCACCACCTCTCTGTGAAAAATACTTCTCACATTGCCCCTGGAGCCGTCCCCTCTATCTTCAAATTTTGTCCCATTGTTCTTGCACATCTCTTTTTCTGAAAGATGCTACCATCTTGGACTTTGTTGATTCCACTGAGGTACTTAGTTTCTATCATGTCTCCCTCTCCTCCTTTCCTCAAGGGTAGTATACATATTAAGCTCCTTTAGTCTCTCCTCATATGGCTTCTCTTGCAGACCCTGCACCATTTTAGTTGCCCTCCTCTGGACTGCCTCCATCCTGTCTATGTCTTTGTGGAGATGGGGTCTCCAGAACTGGATGCAGTACTCCAGATGGGGTCTCACCAACTGTCTGTACAGAGGATAACAACTTCCTATTTTCTGCTGGTGATACCTCTCCCTATACATCCCAGTATCCTCCCAGACCTCCCTACTGCCTTCTCACATTGTTTGCCAACCTTAAGGTCATCTGATATGATTACTCCCAAGTCCCTTTCCATTTTTGTTGTTGTTATTACCTCCCCTCATTGTGTAATCTTCCCTGGGTTTTGTTTCCCAGGTGCATTATTTTTCACTTCTTGCATTGAATCCAAGATGCAGTACTTCTGACCATTCCTCCAACCTTGCCAAGTCCCTTCTCATCCTTTTCACACTTCCTTGTGTATCAGTCCTGTTACAGATCTTTGTATCATCTGCAAAGAGGCATACTTTTCCTTCAGTCCTTCTGCAATGTCACTTATAAAGACATTAAAAGGACTGGACCCAGTCTGAACCCTGCAGTACCCACTAGTAACCCCTTTCTTCAGAGTGGACTCCATTTACAATTACCTTCTGTTTTCCTGTTGTTCAGCCAGTGTTTTACCCAGGCTACCACTCTGGAGACCCACTACCAGACTGGTTAATTTGTTTATTAATCTTTTGTGTGGGACTGTGTCAAATGCCTTGCTAAAGTCTAGGTAGATCATGTCCACAGCCCCTCCCTGGTCTACTACTTTGGTCACCCAGTCAAAGAAATCCAATTAGATTCATCTGACATGACCTTCCCACTGTGAACCCTGCTGCCTTGGATCATGTGCCCACTGGCCTCTAGGTACTTAACAATTCTTTCCTTCAGAAGTGATTTCAATGCTTTCCCTACCATAGAGGTCAAACTGAGGAGGTCTATAGTTTCCTGCCTGTCTTGCTCCCACTTTTGTGAAGGGAATCACATCTGCCTTCCTCAGGTACACCACCATCCTCCATGATTTGTTGAAAAGGGTAGTCAATGGTGTCACTAGTTCTCCCTTAATTCTTTTAGAATTCTGGGTGAATCCCATCAGGCCCCATTGCTTTGTCCACCTTCAGTTTTAGGAGTTATTTATTTTTTCTATACTTCAACTTTATTCAACTGGATACAGTACAAGATCATCAAGCATCTTACAGAGCATAGCAACTTAAAAGCAATGTTCTAAAACTAGACATTTATTCCTCTCACTCAGCCTTAAAATTTAAGAGAAACAACCTCCAGCTCACTAGTAGTAGTTCAACTTATCTCATAAAGTTATAAGCTTTAAGTCTCTTGGCTCTAACTAAGTTATGTACAAAATGTTCTCAAGAAAGTAAATCATCCCTACGCTTTGTCAACAATCAAATCATGGGAGTCTAAGCGATAACAATAAATGAAAAAATAAAAATAAAATAACAAATAACCATGAGTCTCATACCACCAGGTTAGTCAGGTAATTAAGCCCATAAATATTATGTTGGCTATTGTCACCTTTCAACGACCTCTGTTCAAGCAAAGGGAAGTTTTCTCACTCAGGGAATCTTCTCCACCATCCCTATTGCCCCCTTTCTTCTGTCAAAACCTTTCAAATATACAATAGTGTTACTTAGAATTTAAAAATTGTTACCATGCTAAGTGTTCACCCAGGGTTTTGTATGCCCTTATACAGCAACAACAGTGTCCATCTGTTCTGATAAAGTTGGGATTGCTGCCTAAGCCCAAATGTGATTTTTCCATATGATGTATGGATTCAATCAATTCAGCCCATTCTAACAGCGTCAGGGCAGGTTCTGGAGCCATATTCTGTGATTGATTTTAATGCTGCAGCAATCAGTATGGTCCATAGATATCTCTCATCCTTACCCTTAAGGTCACTAGGGAGGACTCCAAGCACCATGTGTTCTGGATCTAACACTATTTGTACTAGAACTATTTGAGTTAGGTGTCTTATTATGTCTTCCCAAAATGTTTTAATCTTGGTGCCTGTCCAAAACATGTGGGTCTGTGTGGCATCTACCTCCCCATAGCCCGCCAGCAGTCTGATCTAGCCCGGGTATAGTGCGCCACCTGAGCTGGTGCTAAAAAAATCTAGTCCGCACTTCCAACAAAAATCCCTCCAGGTCAAGGACCCAGTAGTAGACCATATACTCCTCCATATCAGTGGCCATTGTTGCTCTGTGATAGAGATCTCCAGGTCCTGTTCCAACTTAGCCTACATATATTAGGAGGAGAGTTCACAAGTCCTAATATAGTTTGTATATATTAATGATATTGCATGATCAGCACCCGAGAACTTCAGATCCTCTGAAATAAGGAGACCACAGCTTGGTCCCCTGGCTCTGCTGTCCATTTCTGCATCTGTCTGTTTAGAAAATCTCGTAATTGGAAGTACCTTAATCTGTCGCCTAAACTAAGTGTGTATCTCTGTTGCAAGGCTTCAAATGAAAGAATTGTACTACCCACCATCATTTCGTGTGGGAGTGAAAACCTTTTTAGTCTGTTTCAAGAACCAGACATGCAGCCCAGCTGGGGTAAACTGTGGGTCATATGCCACCATCTGTACCTCAAAGTTGCTTATGTGTGGAGGCCCCATCTTGTACCATGCTTCCACCCCCTTAAGTACTGCCTTTGTACCATAAAAGCCCTGTATCTCCAATGGACCTCCCACCTAAACAACTCTGCTTGCAAAGGTGGGTCACTCTGTTCCTCAGATCTGTTCTCTTCCAGTGGGCATCGTATGCGGGTTGCTAAAAGTAGGGCAATCCGCATCTGTGCTGCCACCCAGTAACCCTATAAATTAGGGAATGCTAGTTCCCCTCTGCTTTTGCATATAAAGCAATGCCTTCCATACTGTAGGTTTCTTACCTCCCCAGAAAAGGAGAAAAACAGCCCTTGCCAAGTCTCTAGGTCTCGTGGGCTACCTTGCATGGTACACACTGGAAGAGATACAACAGGTGTGGTATATGCTCATTTTAAGTGCCTGTACTTTGGCACACAATGAAAGTGGCAACAATGCCCACCTTTGAAAATCACTTTTAAGTTGTTTTATAATAGGTGGGTAGTTCTATTCAAATAACTGGGAATTATCTACCCCTTTACAATTCCTAAGTATTTTAGGGTTTCAAACCCACTTCATGGGGAACTGTAGTTCTATCTCCCTTGTTGGGGGCATAATGTAGGCTTAGTATTTCTGTCTTACTTTTGTTTAATTTGTAGCCTGCTATGGCTGAAAATTCTTCAAATTGGTTAAAAATCATTGGTAGGGAACTTGCTGGGTCAGTTAAATATACAAGCACATCGTCAGCATATAAAGCTAACTTATGGGTCATATCCCCAGTTCGATTCCCTGTACTCTGGGCTTTGTCTAATGCTCTGAGCTAGAGGCTCAATATAGAGGGTGAACAATAATGGGGAGAGAGGGCACCCTGTCTGGTGCCCCGTCCCAACACCAGTGGGTCTGAGATATGACCATTTGCCCTGACATAAGCCCATGGGGACTCATATAACCTGAAAAGGGCCTTGATAAACAGTTAGAGGAACCCAAACTGGAAAGGACACACCTCAGGAAGGGCCACAACACCCTGTCAAAAGCTTTTCAGCATCTAAGCTTAAGATCAAGGATGGGATTTTCTGGTTATTGACATGGTCGATATAATATGGGTCACTCTTCGTAAGTTATCCTGGGCCTGTTTGCCAGGTATAAATCCAGTTTGGTCGATGTGTGCAAGGGAAGGGAGGTACTGTTTTATTCGTCTAGCCAAAATCAATGTAAATATTTTGTAGTCCATGTTTAATAATGAAATTGGGTGATAGGAAATACATCTGGCTGGGTCCTTTCCAGGCTTGGGCACCACTGAGATCACTGCCCTCGACCAGGAGGCGGGTTACTACTTTCTCTGTTGTGCCTCAGCGAATACCCGATCTAGCAAGGGCAACAGCTGTTCTCCCATACACTTATAAAAATTCTGATGGTAGGCCATCTGAGCCTGGACATTTGCCCACTTTCAATCTTTTAATCTCTGCTCTTATCTCTTCCTCACTTACAGGGCCATTAACTTTTCTCCCTGTTCCTTTGTAAGCCTAGGTAGCTTTAATTTTTTAAATTGGTCTGAATTCTCTTTCCCTGGGTTTATCTCTCTGTATATAGTCTGGTATAATATGTTTTAAAGGCATCAGTGACCTCATGGACTCCCTGCACCACCCTTCCTAGTAGAGTGGTAGACACTTGTGATTGTGGCCCCAGCCCTCTGTGCCCACAGCCTACTGGCTAATAGTCCTAGGGAGTGAGGGACCCCCTCATAGTATTTGTGGCACAGGAAAGGAGTTTCTGCTCCACCTGGTAATCAGGATCCCTGTCAGTCTCTCTTAAGCTCTAGTAGCTGTTTCCTCAGTCTCTTTGTCGATCCGCTGCTTTCATTGCTCCTCTAATTCTTGGATATTCTTAACTAATACTTCCCTACAAGTCTCCTGTCTTTCTTATTGCTAGTTGTATTAACTGACCTCTCAACACTGTCTTTGCAGTGTCCATAGAACTGACTGGGAGGTTTTATTCTGGTATTATCTTCTAAGAAAATTTTATATGTTTGGAATATAATATCCTTGACCTCCTGATCTCTCAGCAACAAAATGTTTAGGTGCCAAAACGTATTCCTCGCATTCTCCTAAATAAATTTTTAGGAAAAGAGGCACATGATCCGACAGCAGAAAATGTCCTACCCATGTGTCATATACTCGTTGGGTTTCATCTTGGGCATGAGGAATGGTCAAATGTATGGCAGCTTAGATTCAATGCTAAGAAGTGTAGGTAATGCACCTGGGAAACAAAACCCAGGGGAAGAGTACACAATCGGGGTGAGATACTAACAACAACAAAATGGAAAGGGACCTGGGGGTAGTCATATCAGATGACCTAAAGGTGGCAAGCAATGTGAGAGGGCAGCAAGGAGGGTTGGGGGATATTGGGATGCATAGGGAGAGGCATCACCAGTACAAAACAGGAAGTTATTATCCCTCTGTACAGACAGCTGGTGAGACCCGTCTGGGTACTACGTGTGAGTTCTGGAGACCAGCTCTCCATAAGACATAGACAGGATGGAAGCTGTCCAGAGGAGGGCACTAAAATGGTGTAGGGTCTGCACCGAAGACATATATGAAGAGAGACTTGTGATCTTAATATGTTTAGCCTCGAGAAAAAGAGGAAGGGGGACATGATAGAAACTTTCAAGTGCCTCAAGGAATCAACAAAGTCAAGAAGGTAGCATCTTTCAAAAAGAGGTGTGCAAGAACAAGGGGCACAATTTGAAGATGGGGGGCGCCCAGAGGTAATTTAAGGAAGTCTTTTTTTCATAGAGAGGGTTGTGGATGCATGGAACGGCCTTCCAGAGGAGGTTGTGGAGTCAAAAACAGTGGTGGAATTCAAGCATGCATGGGACAGTCATAAGGCAATTCAAGGGG
Source organism: Neoceratodus forsteri (assembly GCA_016271365.2). Classification (NCBI taxonomy): domain Eukaryota; kingdom Metazoa; phylum Chordata; order Ceratodontiformes; family Ceratodontidae; genus Neoceratodus; species Neoceratodus forsteri. The sequence continues at coordinate 896,987,854 of CM057450.1, forward strand.
TGGGGGCAGGAAGAAGTAGGCTGCTGGTTAACTAGGATCTGCAGCTTATCCATTAGGTAAGGAAATGGGCGACTGGGTGGGCCAAGCGGTCCTTATTTGCTGTCAAATTCTATGTTTCTATGTTTCTAATCTGGAGTACATGTTATGGGCTGCGGAGAAAAAGTGTAATCTCTTCTTTGACTCGTTGTTTGCCTCAGACATCGCCCAAACCTAATTCTCCTTTTAGTTTGCTAACCCTTCTAGCTATTTGATGTATTTTCATGGAGTCTGGGATGATGAATCCAGTTGGGGTTGAAAGTTAGGTTTAGTCTTCCTACAAATTAGTATCCTCCCCAATTCCTGAAGCATAGTTAAGAAGGAGCAGTATTCATGGAAGGCAGTTCGAGGAAATACACAGAGGCCAAAGTGATAATATTACCTTTGTATTTCCTTTTAATAAATGCAAATCGACCCTCCCATCCCTTTTGATCCAATTTTTCAAATTGAGTCCAGGAGGGAACCAAAACAGCAGTTCCTCTTCTTCTACCCTTTTTATAGGTGGAAGCTGCTATCTCTCAAAACCCAACTTCAAGAACGTTTCATGCTCCCTCCTCGATAAGTGTATCTTCTGTAGTAACAAGAAATCAACACAATCCATCTTCATTTGACTTAAAATTTAGCTTCATTTGACTGGGATAGCTAGTGAGACCATTAATATTGTAGGAGCATATCAGTGTACCCTTACATGCCATTGTTTAATTGATCAAAGATAGCATCTATTCCTTGGGTGGGGGCTTCCTCCCACTAACTCCCTTACTTGAATCACATATTGCTGCTAGAACCAGAGCCATGTATCTTTCTTGGTAGAGACAAACCTGAACAACTCTAAAAGAACCAACAATATAGTAAATATTAAAGGCCAACAGGGCCTGTAACCAGTGAAATATCTGTGACCTCAAGGCTGGAGGCCCATATCAATAGGTCCCTAACCTCACCACTCCCTCTTAAAGGAGAGGAGAGTGTAGAGGTATGTTTGTTCTTTCACAGAGAGACCTCCTCCAAGAGCTTCTGTATGGAAATTATAGCTCAATGCCAATCCCTCATGGCTCTGCAATAAGGCCTCGTCTGGGTGGCAATGAAAGTGAACACCAAAGCAGCCTATTTGACTTCCTCAGTGGTCTATAGCTGTAGCTTCAATCAAACTTCAGCTTCTCCAACCATCTTTTATATTTAATGCTTATTTCTTCTGGATTGAGTGGGTTAAGAGCAGACAGGCAACAGTGATCAGGAGACGCCAGGAAGCCCCCTCAGGACCACCTAGTGAGGCTACCATCAGTTTTCTTGCTTGGTCCTGGGCTGTTTTTGACCAGAGCAGTTAGATTAGAACATCTGCATGGTCAAGGGCAACTCAGCACCTATCTATCCATATGGGACTACGACCTCTGCTACCAGAGATGAGCCGACCCAGACTCTTCTTCTACCGTGAGCCAGTCCTCTATGACTTCACAGATACTATAGGCCCCCCACACTCTTCCCCGAGATCCATTTCTATGGGCTGTCCATGGGACAGCACCACAGCCATTATGTGATGGTTCTCTTTCTCACCTCAGCCATTTACAAGGACTAATGAGCCTGAACCAATTAAATCTGAAGGCAAATTACTAGTCTGATGGATTGACTTCCATCGCCATCGGCAGCTGGAGACTCGTAGCTACAGATCCTCTTTTTTTTTTTTTTTTTAGAAGTTTAAGGTCATTGCCTCACCTGGCCCCAGGTCAGAGTGCCTCAAATGGTTCGGGTCCCCAACACCCACTGCCACCCACCCGCTCTCCCACCCTTTCATTAATTTAAATTCCACTCTCTGTTCAAACACCTTTGTTAATTCTGTCTCCCATTATCCCATTTTTGCCTTTAAGCTGCAGTCATTTTACTGTCTTATGATTACTGTGTATGTTCTTAATTGCTATCCAATGTGCCTAATTCCATACACAAGTTCTATAGAGTTGAGAAATCCCATTGATGTACTTCGTATGCTTACAGTCAAGTTGGAGTGCTTTTTGTAGCCCCACGCTTGCCTTGCTTCGCCATTAGATTAGTTTCTCGATCTCTTCAGTTGCTGCTTATCTCTTAGCCCTCATAATTTGTCCCACAGATCAGAAGTGGTCGTATTGTTCCTCACCCCTGCTCTTTTCGGTCCTCCTGGTATCCACTCCCTGTGCTGCAATTGCTTTTGTTGCTGCTGTTCTTCTGGTATGGCTATCACCTGTTGCTTTAGGAAGTCTGAAGCATCTGGAAGCTCTTGAAATGGACCAAGCCTTTTTCAGTATGCACTTTGAGATGGACGGGTATTCCATGTAAACTTTCAGCCCTTTTTGTTGTAATAATTTTATTACTGTTAATACCCTCTGTTGTCTCGCCAGTAACTGCTGGGAAAGATCCTGGTCAAAGTATAATCTCCACGTCACCAGACTGAACATTTTCTTTGACCAGGCCAGGATAAAATCTCTTCTTTATCCCGAAGTCAAAAAGCCAACACCACTGAACGCGGTCTGGCCTTTGGATCCCGGGGTCTAGGGACAAGCGACCTGTGGGTTCTGATTATATTGAGAATTTTATCGGAGGGAAATTCAGTATTTTATGAAAGAATGAGTCTATAAATGTAAGCATGTTACCCGATTCTGTACCCTCGTTAAACCATGGATCATATATTGTTCCACCGATTACGGTTCTCAGGTTCTTCAAGTTGTTGCTCTAGGGAGACAGTACGATGATTGTAGTTCAAGCAATGCTGAGTTGTGGGCATAGTTTTAGGAGTTCTTTCAGAATCCTTTCTTCTGTGAAAGGACTGGGATCGATCCCCTATCCAGAGTGCTTCTGTTAATTGGATTAGGTTCCCTCCTCCTCTCTTTTGTGAATACTGAGCAGAAGTATTCATTCACTATCCCTGCTTTTTCACTGCCTCCTCTGCCCACCCACTGTCCATTATAGTCAGCCTCACTATCCTCCGTTGTCTTTCTCCGCCCCTGATGTACCTATAAGGTTTTATCTCCTTCCTAACCGAGTTGGCTATCTTTTCCTCAGTTTGGGCCTTTGCTATTCTGACTACCCTCCCTGCTTCTTTCTGCCTTAACTGGTACAGCTGTCTGTCCTGCTCCTTCTGTGTTTCCTTATACTTGCTAAATGCTATCTTTTCTCCTTAACCTTCCACGCCACCTCTTTGGAGAACCATAGTGACTTTTTCTTTCATTTTGATTTGTTTATTTGCTTACACAAAGGCTTGTTGTCTCTGTGATGGCAGTTTTGATGTTTCCACTCCTTTTGAAGAATCAAAAGCCAAACCACCTGCACTTCACCCAACAGTAGAGCTATAGTAAATTCAAAGTGCACAGCTTACCATGTCATCACACTTTATTCGAATGCAAAACTGTTAATACCCACAGCAAAAGTAGAGTGCAAAGGTGGTGACTACTCGATTAAATTAAAACAACAAAGCTGAAGACACCACCATGGTGTTAGAAAATACAGCAGGATTTTGACCAGGCTGGCCGAGCAGAACAGCCCACGCAGCGTAATGACACACAGGATCAGCTGACGTTGGCTCACGCTTTCCTCAGAGCTGATTGGTCAAAGTTCACATCAGCTTTTATATAGAAAAGACATACATATTCATGATGCATAAACATTAAGACCATGCTCTGTTCATAAATATGAAAACATCCATTCATACACCACATACAAGCAAATATGTCACAGATAGTTTATAAATAACAATGTAACAATAATTCCTCATTTAACCCTTTCGGTTGTAAAGTTCAAGTTTAAAAATCCAAAAGCATTCTCTTTGGTCTAACTTGTTTGTTAGACTCCACCACAGGTTCCAACACATACTTTCTCAATTCCAATAAATTTCAGATTTGTAGGAGATCCATGACCCACAGCTGAAAAATGCCGTACATGGCATTTGTCTGAACATTGTTACGAATGTTGATTTATGTTCACTTATTCTTTCCCTAAGTTGACGCTTTTGTTTGTCCCACATAATTTAAGCCACATGGACAAGTTAACATGTATATTACTCCAGTACTTCTACAATTAATGAATTATTTTATTTCCTATTCCTGGTTTGTATGTGGGTGCTTGAATTTTTACTGTCATTTGTATTGTTGCATTGTGCACAATTGCTGCATTGTAGTTTCTTTTGGGAATGCTGGAATCCATGTTGCTCCTTGGTTTCTCAGGTTCCTGAACACTGTGAACTAGTAAATCTTTGATGTTTCTCCTCTTTTGTAAGTAATGCGGGCTTTTTGTATTGATCATTCCTAAATATAACTTCTCCCTGCAGCACCGTCCAATGTTTTCTCACAATATTCGTAATTTCTCCTGACTGGTTAGAAAACTCAGTTACAAAATTTATTGGACTCTGAGAAGTATCAACATTTGAGATTTTGGTCGTAATAATTCACTTCTGTCAGTGCTGTTTGCTCTTTTCACCCTTTATATATAGAGGTCACATCATATCCTCGTCTCCAAACCTGTTGGCAGCCTCTCGTGCATTCTTTTCAAATTGTTTAGTGTCACTACAAATCCTTTTTAGGCGCAACATTTGTCCAACTGGTATGTTGTGCTTAAGTGTTTCAGGATGATTACTTGCATTGTGCAACAAAGTATTTCTACTCATTGGCTTTCTGTGCAACGTTGTTAATTTTTCTTTCATCTTTGTATATTAACATATCCAAAAACGGGATTGAATACATATCCACTTGTACAGTAAACTTCAGGTTTAAATCAAACGTGTTAATCAAATCCACAAACACATTCAAGCTCTCCAAATTATTTGTCCAAATAAGGAAGCAATCATTGATGTAACGCTTCCAAATGTCACATATTTCTTAAACATCTCATTTGTATACAGATACGTTGCTTCCCACTGTCCAACATATAAACATGCAATACTTGGAGCAAACGTTGTTCCATCGTAGTACCCTTGTGCTGCTGATAGGCTTGATCCCTATATGTGAAATAGTTAGACTTAAGTACCATGTCTGCCATATTTACAATAAATTCCACATCAAAAGTTTCCTCATTTTGATCATTCAAGAAGAATTTTATAGCCTCAATTCCTCCATCATGTGGCACATTTGAGTACAGACTCTATATATCCAAAGTCACCAGCCAGTGTTCAGATTCTATTACCAGATTTTCAATATTTCTTATCATATCACCACTGTCCAAAACATACAAAGGTAATTTTGTCACCAAAGGCTTCAAAAAGCAATCTACCATTTGTGAAAAGGTTCCATAACCGAGCCAATACTTGAAACAATCAGCGCCTCTGGTGGGCTTTGAACACTCGTATGTATCTTCGTAATAGATAGATTACCGTCTGATTGGTGCATCAACTTTCAAAAATCAGCCTCTTGTTTATTTAAATGTCCACTCATCTCGCTTTTCTTAATGAATTCATCCAGTTGAATTTTAATTTCAGCTGTTGGGTCTCTAGCCAGCTTACGTATAGTATTCCTCATTATTCAAATGCCTATTCATCTCACACTCATATTCTCTAATTCCCATATCACAATAGCCTTTATCGGCAGGTTTAATAACAAACTTTTAGCTTCCATCAATGATCTTAGTATGGCATGTTCATGATATGTTAAGTTAAATGTTTTTCTTGTTTCTTCTTTAATAACATATCGACATCTCGATCCACTAAAGCTGAAAACGTATTGACTGCATGATGACCATAGACTGGGGACAAATTTACTTTTCTTTTCAAATGCTTCGTTACATTACCTTCATTTATGTTTTTATCAACTTGGTCCATCACACCAACATAGTCATTGTTGCTCACAGCAACTTGGGATTAGAGAAAAGCACTTTAAGTGTAACTGTCTATACAATTTGAAAAGGTCGATTTTAAGTTGAAAGGGATTGACATTTTATTTGGCACAAAAGACAGGCCCTTTTGTAATACTGACTCTTCATTTACAGTGAGCTCTGTCCTCGAAGATTTATGATTGCCATTTGTTCTGCCTGTTCGAGCGTCGGGGTCAATATTGCCAACGCCTCTGTTTCTCCCTCTGCCTCCTCGACCTCTTCCCATGTCCCTTCTGGTCTTATGTTTTCTGTATGAGGGCATTTGTGGTTGGGAGTTTCTGATGAAAGCATTTTTAAACTAAAATCCTGATTTTGTTGAATTTGTTGAATTTTTCCAGAATCATTTTCAGGGGATGATGTAAACCCATCAACTCTAAATGGTACTGCATTATTTTTAAATAGAAAAGGCTCATTAAGTTTTACTCTGCCAGTTATAAACTTGGCCTCATGCATAATCTCTGGCATCTCTCTCATGTTTTTGCAATTTATATTCTTTTAATTCCATTTGGAACTTGAGGATATTACAACTAATTTTTTCAAACACTTGCTGAACCTCCGTATGGGAAAAACTTAGTTTAAAATCATTTTCCATTCTTTTGATTTGTTCCATCACATTATTGATATCTCTTCTTGCTTTTTATTAAAGCCAAGATTAAATCATTGGAAGCCTTGTTTAATATTTGTTCCCAGTCTTTCATTAGTAGCATGTCATCTAGGCCATATGCTGGCGTGTTTCTGAATTCTTAAACCTCCCGTATTTGTTTATCTCCAGTACTGGGATAAAGAAAATGCATGCAACTGAAAATGGATAAGTTTTTTCAGGGTCTCAACCCATTACCGTCTGGTTTTAAATGGGCACTGCTTGTACTAGCTTGTGGGGCTAACAAACTCACAGGCCGCTCATCAATTATTCGGCTCCTTCTATATCTGAAAAGCTCAATAGGGCCGCTTGTCTCCTCACCACCTCCAATTCCTGCAGATATGGTACTTAAGTCTAACTATTTCACATATAGGGATCAAACTATATGCAGCACAAGGGTACTCAGTTGGGAACAACGTTTGCTCAAGTATTGCATGTTTATATGTTGGACAGTGGGAAGCAATGTATCTGTATACAAATGAGATGTTTAAGAAATATGAAATTTTGGAAACGTTACATCAATGATTGCTTCCTATTTGGACAAATAATTTGAGAGCTTGAATGTGTTTGTGGATTTGATTAACACGTTTGATTTAAACCTGAAGTTTACTGTGCAAGTGGATATGTATTCAATCCCGCTTTTGGATATGTTAATATACAAAGATGAAAGAAAATTAAAAACAACGTTGAGGCAGAAAGCCAATGAGTAGAAATACTTTGTTACACAATGCAAGTAATCATCCTGAAACACTTAAGTTCATACATACCAGTTGGACAAATGTTGCTCTAAAAGATTTGTAGTGACACTAAACAATTTGAAAAGAATGCATGAGAGGCTGCCAACAGGTTTCGAGATGAGAATATGATGTGACCTCTATATATAAAGGTGGAAAGAGCAAACAGCACTGACAGAAGTGAATTATTACGACCAAATCTCAATGTTGATACTTCTCAGAGTCCAATAAGTTTTGTAACTGAGTTTTCTAACCAGTCAGAGAAATTATGTAATATTGTGAGAAAACATTGGACGGTGCTGCAGGGAGATGTTGTATTTAGGAATGACAATACAAAAGCCCCGCATTACTTACAAAAGAGGGAGAAACATCAAAGATTTACTAGCTCACAGTGTTCAGGAACCTGAGAAACCAAGGGCAACATGGATTCCAGCATTCCCAAAAGGAAACTACAATGCGACTGTGCACAATGCAACAATACAAATGACAGTAAAAATTCAAGCACCCACATACAAACCAGGAATAGGAAATAAAATAATTATTAATTGTAGAAGTACTGGAGTAATATACATGTTAACTTGTCCATGTGGCTTAAATTATGTGGGACAAACAAAACGTCAACTTAGGGAAAGAATAAGTGAACATAAATCAGCCATTCGTAATAATGTTCAGACAAATGCCATGGCACGGCATTTTTCAGCTGTGGGTCATGGATCTCCTACAAATCTGAAATTTATTGGAATTGAGAAAGTTTGTGTTGGACCCGTGGGGAGTCTAATAAACAAGTTAGACCAAAGAGAATGCTTTTGGATTTTAAACTTGGAACTTTATAACCGAAAGGGATAAATGAGGAATTATTGTTACATTGTTATTTATAAACTATCTGTGACATATTTGCTTGTATGTGGTGTATGAATGGATGTTTTGATATGTATGAGCAGAGGATGGTCTTAATGTTTATGCATCATTAATATGTATGTCTTTTTCTATATAAAAGCTGATGTGAACTTTGACCAATCAGCTCTGAGGAAGGCTGTAGCTGAAACGTCAGCTGATCCTGTGTGTCATTACGCACGTGGGCTGTTCTGCTCGGCCGCCTGGTCAAATCCTGCTGTATTTTCTAACACCATGGTGGTGTCTTCGCTTTGTTGTTTTTAATTTAATCGAGTAGTCACGCCTTTGCACTCTACTTTTTGCTGTGGGTATTGATGTTTTGCATTGAATAAAGTGTGATGACACAGTAAGCTGTGCACTTTAAATTTACTATAGCTTTACTGTTGGGTGAAGTGCAGGTGGTTTGGCTTTGATTCTTCAAAAGGAGTGGTTTCATTTAAACTCTGATACCTCCTTGCACCAGATTTGAAGTGCTCACCGGAGTGAGCTGAGCCCTCTTTCGCTGTGTTTTACAAGTTTTGATGTTTCCCATTGTTGCTCCACCTCCTTTTAGCCTATTTCCTAGTGTTTTTCTAAGGCACTCTCCCATCTTGCCAAAGTCAGACTCTCCTGAAGTCCAGTACCCTCACTTTTGTATGGCTTAACTTTGTAGCTGAGTTTATTGTGAACCACACTGTTTGGTGGTCACTTGTTCCCAGATGGCTACCACTTCTAGATCTGAGATCCTCTCGCTGTTCTCATTTTGAGAGTATGAGGTCTAAGATTGCTCCCTCATGGAGTGGGTTCCAAAACTAGCTGTCTAGGCGTGCCCCCTGTAGGGCATCGAGAATGGCCCTGCTCTTGGTTGTGGCTGCAGCAAAGGAGCTCCAGTTAGCATCTGGCATATTCAGGTCCCCATCAACAGTATCTCCTTTCACTGCCATCCTAAGGATGCCTTCTAGCGTATCCTTGTCCATTCCCTCCGCTTGAGATGGGGGTCTTACACAATCTCTGTGTGGATTGTGGTGCCATTTCCAGTCTCCAAGGTGACCCATAGTGCCTCCTCTCCTCCCTGTTTACTCTTTTGTTCCGTTGCTTTTATCCCTTTCCTTACACAGAGAGCTACTCCTCCCTCTTTCTCCTCTCCCTGTCTGTCCTATAGGTTGTGTACCCTGGTATGTTGTCATCCCAGTCATGGTTCTCTGTGTACCATGTTTCTGTGACTGCTACGTATATCCAGGCATCCTCTTCCATCAAGGCCACCAGTTCAGGGGCTTGTTGCCCAGACTATGGGCATTGGTACTCATTACCCTCCATTTCTTGATGGCCTTACCCCTTTTGCCCCATCCCTGTCCTTATTGCCTTTGTCATTTTCTCCATTTACCCCTGCCCTTCTCCCTATCAATCTCTATCTTGATGTTTACCTCACTTACTACCTTGATTTTTTTAGAGGCTAGGATTTCCCTGCTCCTTTCCAGTGCCTCCCTCCTTGGCTTGTTTAAATGCTTGCCAATGAAGCATTTAAACTATCACCTAGTATCCTGGTTCCTCCTGGACAAATGCAGACCATCGCCTACAAATTTAAAGTTTGCATTACCTCACCTCTCTTAGTAACTGTGACTGTTCCTCTAAGACTGCAACGTTGTTCCTCTGACTCTTTACACTATATTGCCCCCACCCTCCTTGGGGTCTCACACCCCTCATTCCCCTAGTTCTCCAATTGCCCTCCTCCTACCAACCCTCCAGAGGCTCCTTCACCCTATTAACTCCTCTCCACTTTTTTTCCTCTCATACCCCCCACCCTTCCCTGTACCTCTTGCCACTACTTGCACTTATTGACAGTGTCACTGCTGTGACTGCATTTGTTGTTTATGGACTACATATCCTATTCCTGTTTTCCTGAAATCCTACATTGTTTTATCCATTTCTTTGTCTCTTGTAAACTCAGTTACTCCTTGTATTTTTTTTGCTGCTTACACAACAATATATGACCCACGAACCTTGTAACGTTACCACCTGCACTTATTGACAATGTCACTGCTGTGATTGCAACTTGTTCTTAGACTGCAAATGGACTCCTGATTGGTGCAGTTTTCATCAACCCTAACCGGGGCGTTTGACCCTGTTAACCACACCTTCTCCTTATAAAACTTAGCTCCCTTGGTTTCTCCACAGATGCCATGGCCTGGTTCAACAGCTACTTGTCCAACAGAAACAGACCATAACATAAATTACAACTCTCCATGTCATTCCTCTCCTCTATACACATTGGTGTTTCACAGGGATCCATTCTGGGCCCCTTACTTTTTCAATTTTCTTTAACGATCTCCTATCGCTCGCCCCAGCTTGCTCATCTCTGCTCTATGCAGATGACCTTATTATTTACCACAGTACTAAAACATCTCAGATATAAATCATTCACTCACCTCAGATTTCCTCCACATACAATCCTGGTTGTCGAAAACAACCTCGTTCTTAATGCGACAAAATGCATTCTGTGTCCTCGGCTCTCCTGCTGAACTTGAGCAAATCGAGACTCTCTCAAAATCTCATGTACAGATGGTTGACCATTAGTCAATACTAGCTCTTTCAAGTACATGGGCATCCTGTTGATGAATCACTGGACTTCAATCAACACATTACTACTGCTTGTAAATCTGTCAATGCTAAAATTGGGCGCCTACCGGACCAGCTATGCCCTAACCCCATCAGCCAGGCTTGCTATTGCACAAGGTCTTCTGCTCCCTGACATTGGCCTATGGCTCAGTCACCTACTTAGGTGCCACCAAAACCACTCTCCACAAGTGGACACCACCTATAACAACATCTGCTGCTATGCCTCCTCATCCCCTGGTACAAGCACCACTGCCAGCTCTATGCTGATTTCAATTTTCCATACCCTGCTGCCTATCAACTGCAATCCTTTAGATCTCTTTGATGATATAGCCAGATCAGGTCTCCCCAATCCCTTGCCCCCATGCTACACCCCAAACTTTCACCTATGGGTTCCGATCAAATAACCAAACCCCTCTCCACATTCCCAGATGTAAAACCTCCATTAGTGCGTGAACTTTCTTGTGCTGCTCCTAAATATTGGAACTCCCTTCCTCAAGCTATTCACCTTGCTCCCACTCATGCCTGTTTCAAAAACTTCACCGTAATCACTTATTTGTATCAAACCCTGCATATACTTTCACCCACCTTAGGCCATCCACTTCCTCTACCCCCATCCTTGCTACAACTGTTTCCATCCCTAGTATTTTCCCTCACTTCACCTTTCTGCCTCATCCTTCATGATCTATCACATCCCTCCTCTATGCTATACCCTCCCACCTCTACTCCTCCTCCTCCCCTTAGTCTCTATCCTCCCAACAAATCCACTGAGCAACTCAATACCTCTTCTGTCCTACTCAAATACTTCATCTCTTGAACCACTAGTCCTGGTCTGCTCAGCTAGTTGACTTACTGTGTTCTACCTTTCAATCTCAATCGCACCCTATTGTATTCTGTAAATACACTTCACCAATTTTGTACTTTGTGTATTTTTGCACTTGTTTATGTTATTGTGATGTCTCAAACTCTATTTTCCTAAGGACTAAGTTAATTGTATCTCGACTTTACACCTGTTTCACCCATTTGATGTACTGTTTTCACATTCTTTGTTGTTATGTATTTCAACATGTACCCTCCCTGGTTGTGCCTGAAAATAGACATCTCTATATCTAGAGCACCTACTTGGTTACCAAAAGCAAATAAATAAATATCCTGTCTACTGTTATTCTCTAATCTCTATTTCTACTTTCCATTTTCTGTTATATACACCTTTTATGCTACTGTATTTACCATTACTGTTTACACAACAATGTTTTGACAAAATCATGTAAATGAACCTCTGGTTCAAAGGTTCTTGTAATCCTAGAACTCAATAAATAAATAAATAAAGTATAGACTCAGCTTGGTCCCTGCCATGCTCAGGAAGGCAGACAAGGTTGTCCAGGCCTCTGCAGTGAAGCCACTTTTGTGGAGCAACCTCAGACCAACTCTGTGGTCATTAATGCTGCCCACGAGCAGACTAAGAAGCCCAAACATCTTGGCTCTCTTCCTTCAGACATGGAGTCCAGAAAGCTGGACCTGAGTGGCAAAAGGACCCTTGTCTTAGCTACTCTGCCTATTAGGGTCCTAAATTATACTGCACAAAGTGCACATATGGTCAGATTTCAAATGAACTCTGGAGGCAAGCCAAAGAGGTGGCAAGACTCTTCAGGGATCCCCAGCCACAGGAATTGCTACAGGTCCTTTCTTAGTCTGGGGTCACATCAGTAAGCACCAGCTGAGATCTGCTTACAATGCCACAAATGCCTCCACTCAGGCAGCCACAGCTGGCATTTGCTTCAAAGCCGCTCTTGGCTCAAAGTGTCAGACTTTGCCCAGGACATAAATGTCATTCCTTAATGCCCCTTCAGAGGCTACAAACTCTTTGGGTGATGTCCAGGACATACTTTCAGACTTACAGGCCTCTGAGCAGACATTACAGTTTATTCACCCTTGTATCACACCCAACCAAAAAGTGGACAGAGGGTGCCCTTCGCCATGCCATCCACAGACCCAAGTCAGGCTGTAAGCCTCAGGGCAATGTAGATCAGCCTCTGCCCTGCCTACCCTTCCTTCACCTCTGGAAGGCCCCCAGGAGGAGGTGCAGCCTCAAATGCAGGTGCTACTTTAGAATGACTCTTACCTGACCCCTCCCTCCAGCACTGCATGAGGTGGCAGTAGAGTGTCATTTCTCCCTGCACTCAACAAGTGGTGGGAGCTCACCACAGACGCTTATGTCCTGCAGCTCATGACATGACCACACCCTAAAATTTCTGGAGTGTCCTCTGAGCAACCACCAGTTCAGTCCAGTTATCCCCTGACCATGTTCCTGTGCTCTTGGGATCACATTGCTTCCAAAAAGTGCCATAGAACCTGTTCCGAGGCTCTGAGAAACAGGGGTTCTACTCTGATTTCTTCCTGGTTCCCAAATGCACAGGGATCTATGGCCATCCTGGACCTCTGCATTCAGATTTCTACATCTACTACAAGAAGTTCTGGATGGTGGCTCTTCAGGCCTGCTGCCTCTTTGCACCAGGGAGATTGGATATGCTGCTCGACATGCAGGATGCATACCTGTATATCAAGGTGTGTGCCTCCCACTGACAGTACCTCAGATTTCAGTTTCAGGGAGCACACTCTAGTTCTGTGCCTGCCATTTGACTTGTCCTCTGTCTCCTCAAATATTTACCAGAAATGCTTGGCAGTAGTGGCGGCAGCCCTCAGGATGGAGGGACTTTATGTCTCCCCATGTGGGCAACTGACTACTCAAAGCACAGTTCAGGGAGCAACTGCTGCAGACCATGGTGCGTATAACACAACTGTTCAATGATCTGGGGATCACCATCAATCTGCTCAAATCAGACCCCATCTCAGTGCTTACATTACATAGGGGCGATCCCAGATATGGCTCAGGGTATGGCTTTCCTGTCACAGGACAGGGCAGAACATTTGATAGCTCAACCCCAGCTACTTTAAACAGCAGACATGTTTCAGCCATATCCTTCCTCAGGCTCTTGGGCTGGATAGCCACAGCAATTGTCACAGTTCCTGACTGTAGGCATGCTGCACACGAGGATTCCCCAGTGGACATTGAAGGTCTAGTGGGATCAGCGTGGACAACCTAGAGCAATCAGTCCTGGTCTCTTCACTAGTCAAAAGGTGTTACTTTGGTTGAGGGAACCCAGCAACCTGTTGAAAGGGGTTCCTTTGGCTGGCCCAGTGGCGCTGAGGGTGGAGGCCCTGGATGCCTTACCTCAGCTACACCGTGACCCTGATTCGTAAAGGACCTGGTCATCAGGATGTCGGCAAGGAGGAGTTTAGGAGCAGGACTGAGCAGCCAGAAGGCAGCTCTTCTCCTGGGGTGCCGCTGCCCCCATATTCCCACTGCCACCGAGCGGAGGTCTGTGGTTAGCATAGGTGGAGAGGCTGACAGCTAGGAGAGTGCCTTGAGACATGGTGTGCGATGCTCACATGCAGCAGCGTGTCCAAGGCAGAGGATCAGGATTGGGGAGAAAATGGAAAAAGTACAATAAAGTACCTATGAAAAAAAAAAGAAAGGGGTTCTTTCCTCATTCCCTCCCTCAACAAATTCTCACACATATGCTTCAGGATTGGACTGGGGACTCACTTGGGTCATCATCAAACTCAGGGGACATGGTCCAATGTGGAGGTTGCCCCTTCACATCAACGCCCTGAAGATGAGGGCTGTTCTGTATGCCTTGGTAAGTTTTCCAGACCCAGCTGTCCCCGGCCATCTGTTGGCAGATGAACAACATCAGTTTATTTTGTTACAACAGCCAGCAAGGAGGTCCCACTTGTACCCTGTCAGGAAGTCATGAGAGTCTGATACTGGGCTTTAGGTCATGGCTTACAATTGTTAGGCCCATGTTCTAGGGTGTCCAAGACATCCTGGCAGACACAATAAGCCTGCCACAGTCCAGGGCACATGAGTGGGAGCTGCTGACCCCATAGTAGAAGATCTGTTCAACAGGTGGGTTTTCCAGAGTTGGACCTTTTGCCTCCCCACTCAACACAAAACTGCAGCTTTTCTGCTTGCTTGTTCCAGTACCTGAAGTTTTCTGGCAAGACATCTTCCTCACTTGAAATGGGAGGTTTCTACACTTTCTCCCTTTCCACTAATTCAGAGGGTGTTGATGAAGCTTCAGGGAAGGGACCACGGATGACCCTCTAACTGTCCCTTTCTGACCCTCATCAGATCTGGTTTCCTCTACTGCGCAGCTAGCAGTGGATGCCCACTGCCTCTATCCTATGCACAGGCTTGTTCCTTCCAGAAACAGGGCACCCTGGTCCATCCAGATCTCAAGTCTCTGCATCTTCATGCTTGGCTCTTGAGGACATAGCCATGGCAAGATTTGGGGTGTCCCCAGTGGTGGCTGATGTTCTGTTGGCCTCACCAGGGCTACTTATTCTATGAAGTGGAAACACTTTGTCCTGTCACCACTTAGATCCTTTCACTTGTCATGTGAATCAGATTCTGGAGTACTTGCTGTCCCTCTCAGCCTCTGGTCTGAAGTACTCCTCTGTTAAGATACACTTGTCTGCTATTTCAGCTTTCCATGTACCTGTTATTGGCTGTATGGTGGCACAGTAGGAAGTGTCTCATGCATTCCTGAGGGGTGTTCTTCATGAAGCCTCCATTCACAATTTTGTTGCACTCGAGGACTTTGTGTAAGAAAACTTAACTTGGCTCCTGTTGAGCTAGCCACCTACATGTGACGGGAGGTACTTCTTCGGGTCATGGAAAGCTGCTATTTTTGGTTGCTAATACTTGCATGAAGGATTTCAGAGCTGCAAGCTCCTATGTGTGAGCAGCCTTATTTGATTTTCCACAAAGGCAGTGTCTTTACGCACAAATCCAAAGTTTCTTCCTAAGGTGTATCAGAGTTTACTTGAAATCAAACTCATGCAGCTGTTGGTTTATTATCCAGAGCATGCCAATCCAAGGAAAGCATTGCTCCATACCTTAGATGTACATAAAATACCGGGTATTATATTCACCACATGAGGGACTGCAGGAAGTCCTTGTAATTTTTGTTTTTCACCCCTGGGAAAGAGGGGTACTGGTTTCTAAATAGTGCCTATCTAAATGGTTGGCCAACTGTATTTTGTTATAGGGAATACAGTAAGAAACTTTCTGAACTGTGTGTGGCCATTCAACAAGCAGCATGGCTACACCTGTTGCCTGTTTCAGGATGTCAGCGTTGAGCTCTGTGCTGCTGCCACTTAGAGTACTGTTCACACTTTTACCAAGCACTACAGTCTGGACATTGTGCCTGAGACGCTTAGGGCCAGTTTTGGCCTAGCTGTGCTGCAGGGTCTTTCTTAAGCTTGTGGTTTCCAGCAACCAGACTGGTTTCTCTGCTGTCGTGAACTGCTTGGGACATGTTCTATAGGTGTGGCCTGCTGCAAGAGATACCCTCGTTGAAGATAGAACAGTTACATAAGAACTTACCATGACAGTAGATCTCCAGGAGGATCTTTTCAGAGGCCATGCTGTCCCCTCCATCCCCCTTGGTCTGAGGTATTTTCTGTCCTGGTCTCTCTCTTATTCCTTGTCAGTATACCCTCTGTCTTATTGCTTTTGGTGGGAACCTCTGACTCTTCCTTGGTTCCCCAGCTGGGGATCTTCTGCTTATGGTATGTGGCAGGAGAACTGAGGATGGCACTGGGCCATCCACGCTTTTATAGTAGGATGTCATCGCATGTGACATCGACGTGGATGGTTTTCAGAAGCATCCTGAGGGGGACAAGAGTTGGGAGAACAAGCAAACACATAACAATACAAGTACAATTTCTAAAACAAAACAGTGTAGTACAATGACACAATAACCCATACCAACCGGCTAGGGTAAACAAAACCATATTCGGATATGGCATACCAGAGCCGTAGGAAGGCATTTTGGTGCCCTGGGCAAGAGACAAATTTTACGCCCCAAGAAAAAGAGTTGGTGGTTCTGGGGCCTCAAGGGCCTCAGAAGCTCTATGGGATTTACATGCTCTGTGGTGAGTTTTAGGCTTTTCTTGAAGAAAAACATACTTTTTTACATGTTCCTGCACCTGATTTCAGGGAATATTTTGCTCCTGTGGAGCCCCCAATTACAAGAATTTTTACATTTACAATAAGGACTGCTTGTTTAACCTCCCCATACAACACGATGCAATAATTACAACTGACTGACATTTGCTGGAGCACATTCTATGTCCAGGCTGCCAAACAGGCAGAGGAGAATGAGGATCTACAATAATTTAACTGCCTAACTAGTTGTCAGTTTGCTTTAGTTTTGTAATATTCTATGATATTCTTTCTGTGGGATGCTCCACCCCCACCCCTGGATAAAGAATACAACTTCATCGGTGCACCCAGGGTGGGGTGGGTGAGTGCCGCCACAGAAAGAATAATATCACGGAATATCACAAAACATAAGACCAGAAACCATAAAAACTAAAAGCATTGCTGTGAATGTACAGTAACGTAACAGGGCAACTGCTGCGTTTGTGGAGGATGTTGGACCAGTTGTAGTTATTGCATCGGGTTGCATGGTTAAGTTAAACAAGCAGTCTCTTATTGTAAATATAATTCTTGTAATTGGGGGCTCCCATCACTCCATCAATAATTACAAAATATCAGTCAATTTAATTATTGTTGATTGGGCTAAACTCCCTTGGGTTGTGGGGGGGCAGAGCCCCACAATTACAAGAATATCATTAATAACAAGCATTATTCCCAACACAGGAATTCCTATCTGACTGACATCTTTCTTGTGATGGGGACGTTGCGCTGATTTCAGCAGGTTACCATAAGTAACCTAATAATGGCCAGTGGTCCAGCATCCTCACAAACACCTAACTGCAGTACTTCCTCCCTGGTAAGGGTACCATGGTCAGCCACATATGGTATGTTGGTATAGGATATATAAACACAATAACTTCCTTCCTTATGACAGGACTAGAAGAGCTAAGCTAAACTTACTACTTAACCTTTAAGTTCTAGTCCTGTCATAAGGAAGGAAGTTATTCGCAGTTTACATATCGCTAAGTTGACCACTGTAATTTGTTGTTGAGGTAATAAAATGCAGTTTCCCTTTAATACATTTAAACAACTTAAACTCAAGTAGTTGAATTTGAAATCATGTAGACTCACTCAAAGGAAGGGCATTTCTATTACATTAACAACAAGGAAATTACAGTGCACAGTGGTGTGTGTGTGTGTTGTTCTGTACTTGCACTTACAGTGCTTCTGTGCTTCTGCTGTTTATTTTTATTTGCTCATTGCTCTATGCTGCCCTAGACTAGTGCCCTGCCTGTCTAGCCATAATGTCTTGCATGCTAATTGCTGCCTATATAACTTTAATAGTTTTATTAAGCCTAGCTAATCGCTGTCATCCCCCTTAAAATGACTTGAGGACTGCTGCTCATTGATGTATCTATGCCCTTATCCTTATGAGTTATGAGAGACGGAGAGATGGGAGGTTATGCCACCGCCACCCGCATGGACTTTGGGAGCTTAAGAAGGCACCACTAAGCAGTAGTGTATGTATGGTCATCTGACTCAACTGGTCAGACTCAGCAGCACAGCAGAGCAGTCAGAGAGTCAAGAAGAAAGAATCAGAGGCAGGGCGCCACCCATCACAGTCAGACTACTCCACTCAGCCAACTGCAGCCCAGATTCCAAAAAAGAGTGAGTGAGACAGGCAGACCAATAGTCACCGCTGCCGGGTGGTTGTGAGGCTAGATTGTGCAGGATGGGCCACGGGACTCTAGGGAGAATATGGTCTGGGAGGCGGACGCAGGCCTGGCTGTTCGCCAGTAGTGCCTGGATGCTGGACCAAATAACATTTATATTGCATTTGCTGTCAGACTCAGGAGGGACTACAAGAGGAAGTACTAGTAGTTGCAGTCTAGTCGACACCATCCCGCCATAGAACTAAGGAGGGATGGGAGAGGATGTGGAGTTGAAGGACCAAGGAGGACATCAGACAGGTCAGGATGACTGTAATCAATCACCATCAGAAATGGAATCGATCATCATTCTCAACATCAATAAAATAAAAACATCCAGTACCAGGCAGGAATTGATTCACTCTCAGTCTAGTCTACCCCCCCCCGGAATAAGGAAGATTAAAAAAGATAGTGCTTGCTCATTACACAGAGGCTCACTCTCTATCTCCAGCCCACCACTCTGTCTGCACTCTTAGTAGACTAGTAGTCTACTGTAATAATTCTATTTCTATCTGTCGCCTTGTTGCTCCTTTGTTTTTTTTTCTCTCCTCCGCCTTACTCTAGTAATTCTATTACTCCGTCCCCGCCTCCTCACTACAACCCCTAGTCTCCCACACCTGCATTCTTTTATACTGTCTTGGGATCCCACCACATGATGTCTCTTTGCAGAGACAGTAGACCATGTGACCCCCTTTGCTGGTCCTTCCATGGGATGTGCCTCTGCTGGCAGGCATTAGTTATTACATAAAGAAAATATTTTTAAAGTTACAGCACAGATTTGAAGATCAGCGCCAGTGCGCCTCATGGCTGCACCTAGGCAGTGCACCACCTGCCTAATCTTCCTATGGTACTGTAGCATGCAATGCAACAACCCAAGAGCAGGTGATCCAGTAGGGTAAAGGTTAGAGATAGGATAACACAGATGAAGTGCTAGAAGTAGTAGGCTGAACACAAGATTCAAAGTGCTATTGTATACCCAAGGGAGGCAGTTATAAGACAAGAGGGAAGTGGATGGGTGAGGGGTAGAGGGTGGGGGATGGAAAAGGGAGAGAGAGGAGGGACAGTCAAGATCTATATCCATCCAGTTGTTGATAACCCTGCAAGGGGTTAGGACCAGGCAGAAAGGAGGAGAGAAATGGAGGAGGTGGTAGAGCAGAGAGGGCAGGTGAACAGGAGGAAGGGATGAGAAGAAGGGAGTGAGCAGGCAATTAATTTGAAAGTGGGAGGGAAGGAGAGGGAAAGGGAGAGGAGCCAATCTATACCCCTTTAGTATACAGAGAACTCTGCAGTGGTCAGGATTAGAAAGTGGGGGAAAGGAAGATGGGTAGAAGTGAGGAGCTAAGATCATACCCTTCAGGATTACAGAGAACCCTGCAATGGGGACAGGACCAGGCAGAAAAGGAGAGGAGAGAGGGGGAGGAGCAGAAGTGGAGCGTGGTGGGTGACTGGAGGGAGAAGAGGGATAAGGAATAGGAGGCTTGAGAAAATAGGGGTAAACTAGATAGAAAAGAAGGGAGCATCAGTGGGAGAAGAGGGATTGCGGGGAGAAGGACAGCGTGAGTGTCAAAATAGCACAGTAGTTTGTGGATGGTAGTAGAGTGTCAAAATGGTGCAATAGGTTGTGGTAGAGGGTGGGAGGAGGTATAACAGGAAGTAGCATGTGAGGAAGTAATCGGAGGAAGGGTTCAGTTAGGAGACAGGAGGTAAGTCAGGGATAGAGGAGTAAGGGATAGTGTGCAAGGGACTGAGAGGGTTGTGAAGGTGGCTAAGAACAAAGTACAGTTAGGAGAATAGAAGAAGCAGGGCTAAAGGATAAAGCACCAGGGTGGGGAGTGTTGAAGGGGGATAAGAACAAGTGCAGTTAGGGAATAGAAATTGTGAAGGACTAAGGAAATTGAAGATGGGAAGAGGAAAGTCTGATAGGAGGTGGCAGTGAGTTCCAAAGCTTTGGGAAGCAGTAGGAGAAAGCTTCTTGTCCAATGGAGGTAGAACGATGAGGAATAGCTAGAGTGTGTGCATCAGTAGATCTGAGAGGCGGGAGGAGGGAGGTGGAGCAGAGGCAGGAGGAGAGGTAAGAGGGGAGAGTCCCAAACCAGAATTTAAAGTGAACTTGACGCAGTGAGAGATGCCTGCACTCAAGGAGGGGAAAGTTAAAGAATGGTACAAGGTACAATGATGTGCAGGAGAGGGAGTCAAAAGCAAAGCGACAGAAAGTATTAAAGAGAGTATCCAACCCGGTAAGGGAAGACTTTAGCAGTACTGTAGACTATGTCTCAATGGTGAAAAATAGAGTATCATTTTCTGAACAAGATCACGCCTAGCCGGTAGAGGTAAGGAACTACGATTCTTGTAAAGGGCACCAAGCTTGAGGCGCAGTTTTTCAGGATGGAGCCAATATGTACAAAGAAAAGTTAAGGTGTTGGTCAAGCCAGACACCCAGGTATTTGAAAGATGGTGTCCTCAGTGTTGTCCCATCAAGAGTGCGGAAGGAGGGAAGGAAGGGCAGCCTAGAGAGTCTCTGCCTAGTGCCAAAGGTCATGGAGACTGTTTTCTTGGCATTGAGAAAGAGTTGATGCGCTTAGCCAGTGTTGAACATTATTGAAGTCAAGCTGTAGTCTTGAAGTCACATCAGAGGGAGATTGGCCAGAGGTGAACAAGACCATGTTGTCAGCATACATATATGGATGGGGATGAGGAGCTACTGAAGGTGGCCATTTAGAAAAATTGAGAATAAGAGAGGCCTAGGCAGAGCCTTGAGGCACCCAGTAGAGATGGGTAGTGGAGGGATATAGAGTCAGCTGTTTTAACAGATTGAGTTCTACCTACCAGGTAGGCTCTGAACCAGTTGCAGGCAGACAGAGACAAGTCAGCTGATGAGTTTGGAGGAGGAGGGAATGGAGGCTTTGTCAAAAGCCTTGGCAAGGTCGATAAAGATAGCAAAGTGATGAGACCTCTATCCATGGCAGAATGGATAGAGTCAGTGAGTCTAAATAGGGAAGTGGTTGTTGAGTGATTCTTCTGAAACCAGATTGGAAGTGAGAAGAAGGAGGAGTCAACAAGAAAGCAGGAGAGCTGGGAGAGAACAAGGTGTTTCTGAAGTTTAACCAGGGTGGGTGGAAGCTAGATGGGGCAGTAATTCCCAGGAGATGGGATATCACCACCTTTGGTAGGTGGAGAACTGTAGCATGTTTTCAGGCTTCAGAGATAGTCACAGTATGGAATGACAGGTTGAGGAGATCAGTGAGAGGAGGGAAATAGCAGGAGCAGAGGTACAGCAGCTTAGGTCAGCCATCGGGAGATAATTTAGCTGGTGGATAGAGAGTAGTGCCTTAAGGTGTCCTTGGGAGAGATGGGAAAAGGCAAAACTATCCGCTAATTGGTGGTGTTGGGAGGAATGGGGAGAGGGAAGAGGTAGGTGGGGTGAGAGGAAGGCTAATGGTGAAGGCGCAAGAAATAAAGTAAGAATTAAATTCTGCTGCTACTTGATGGTCAGCAATGATTTGGTTGTTTTTTTCAGCAGAGATGGGGGTTTAATTTGGGGAGAGAAAAGTGAGTGAACTACTTTTCCAAAACTTGATAGATTGTTTATGTTAGTATGAAAGGTGGACTGAAAATATTCCACGCTGGCCAGGCAGATGGTTTTGGTACAGGCATTTCAGAGTGTCTGGTAGATAGCACAGTCACAAAGGAGTTTGGAGAATTTGTGAGTTTTCCATGCTTTATCACGTGCTTGCTAACAGGCCAGGAGTTCAGGGGTTACCTAGGGAGGTGACTACCATGCACTCCAACTTGCTTCAGGGGAGCATGTTTGTTCCAGACATTGATGAATTTATCTTTGAAATAAGCCATGGTATGCTTGATAATTTTAGCTGAGGATATAGTGAACCAGTCAACGTGAGTTAAGTCATGTTGTAGAGGGGCAAGGTCTAATGATTTGTAAGAGTGGATCTTTAGTAGTTTGTGGGTTGCCTTAGGTCTGTGTACTTTCCTAACTATGTAGATCATATGATGATTGCTAATAGCATCTGGCAGTAGGCTCGACTGGATTACCCTATGAGGATGGAGGTGCGGCCCAATCTCTGAGAGTGTGGTTATGGGATTTCTGATTTAGGTGCATAGGTTTGTGATTAATTGGGACAGGTTAAGAGCAGCTATTTTAGTACAAGTCTTAGAAACGTAGAAATATAGAATTTGACAGCAGATAAGACCACTTGGCCCACCTAGTCTGCCCAATTTCCTACCTAACAGATAAGCTGCAGATCCTAGTTAACCAATAGTTTACTTCCTCCTACCCCTACTAGGATTGCCTTATGTCTGTCCTATGCATTCTTGAATTCCCCCACTGTTCTTGACTCCACGACCTCCTCAGGGAGGCTGTTCCATGCATCCCAACCTCTCCATGAAAAAATACATCCTCACATTACCTCTGAGACATCCCTCTATCTTCAAATTGTATCCCCTTGTTCTTGTACATCTCTTTTCTGAAAGATGCTACCCTCTTGGACTTTGTTGATTCTTTGAGGTACTTGAAAGTTTCTATCATGTCCCTCTCCCTTCTTTCCTCAAGGGTATACATATTAAGCTCCTTTAGTCTTTCTTCATATGTCTTCTGGTGCAGACTCCTGCACCATTTTGATTGCCCTCCTCTGGACAGCCTCCACTCTGTCTATGTCTTTGTGGAGATGGGGTCTCCAGAACTGCACACAGTACCGGATGGGGTCTCACCAACTGTCTGTACAGAGGGATAACAACTTCCTGTTTTCTACTATTGAGGCCTCTCCTATGCATCCCAGTATCCCCCAGCCTTCCTTACTGCCTTCTCACATTGCTTGCCCACCTTTAGGTAATCTGATATAATTACTCCCAGGTCCCTTTCCATTTTACTGTTGTCAGTATCTCACCCCATTGTGTACTCTTCCCTGGCTTTTTGTTTCCCAGGTACATTACCTTCTGCTTCTTTGCATTGAATCTGAGCTACCATACATTTGACCATTCCTCCAACCTTGCCAAGTCCCTTCTCATTTTTCCACTACATCTTGTGTATCAACCCTGTTGCAGATCTTTGAGTCGCCTGCAAAGAGACACACTTTTCCTTCCAATTCCTCTGCAATGTCACTTATAAAGACATTCAAAAGGACCGGTCTCAGTACTGAACCTTCGGCACCCCTGCTAGTAACCCTTCTTTCTTCACTGTGGACTCCGCTTACTACTACCCTTGCATACTGTTGTCAGCCAATTTTTATCCAGATTACCACATTTTTATCCAGAGAACCCACTCCCAGGCTGGATAACTTGTGTATTAATCTTTATGTGGACAGTATCAAATGCCTTTCCTAAAATCTAGGTAGGCCATGTCCACAGCCCCTCCTGATCTACTACTTGGTCACCCAGTCAAAGAAATCTATTAGATCTGCCTGACATGACCTTCCCATCATGAAACCATGCTGCCTTGGGTCCTGTGCCCACTGGCCTCTAGGTACTCAACAATTCTCTTTCCTCAGAAGTGATTCCATCATTTTCCCTACCACTGAGGTCAAACTAACTGATCTGTAGTTTCCTGCCTCTGTCCTGCTCCCACTTTTGTGAAGAGGAATCACATCCATCCTCCTCCAGTCCTCAGGTACCACCCCATCCTCCCATGATTTGTTAAAGAGAATAGTCAGCAGTGTCACTAGTTCTACCCTTAGTTCTTTTAGAATTCTTGGTGAATCCCATCAGGTCCCATTGCTTTGTCCACCTTCAATTTTGTTAGTTGTTTCAGAACCCATTTCTTCTGTAAATGGACTGGTATCGACTCCCATCTTCAGAGTGTTTCTCTTGTTTGGTTTAGGTACTCCCCTCCTCTTCCTTTGTGAATACTGAGCAGAAATATTTGTTCAGTATCCTGCATTTTCACTGTCACCCTCTGCACACATTCCCTCCCTTTATTAAGCCTCAGTATCCCACCTTTGGTCTTACTTCTATCCCTAATGTTCCTATAAAGGTCTTCCCCCTTCTTAACAGAGTTGGCTATCCTTTTCTTGGTTTGGGCCTTTGCTGTTCTGACTGTCTTCCTGCCTCTTTCTGCTTTAACTGATAAAGTTCTCTGTCCTGCTCCTTCTGTGTTTCCTATATTTCCTGAATGCTATCCTTTTCTCCTTAACCTTCCCTGCCACCTCTTTTGAGAACCATAGCAGTTTTTCCTTCATTGTGTTTTTTGATTTGCTTTACACACAGGCTTGTTGCCTCTGTGATGGCTGTTTTGATTACTCCCCATTGATCCACCACCCCTCCTTCTTGCCTGTTTGCTACTGCTTTTCTGAGGCACCTCTCATTTCCCAAAGTCAGCCCTCCTAAAGTCCAATACTCTGCTTTTGTATGGCTTGATTGTATGGCTGTGTTTATCGTGAACCACACTGTTTGGTGGTCGCTTGTTCCCAGATGGCTACCCACTTCTACATCTGAGATTCTTTCTCCGTCCCCATTTGAGAGTACCAGGTCTAAGATTGCTCTCACGAATGAGTTCCAATACTAGCTGTCTGAGGCATGCCCTTGTAGGGCATCAAGAATGACCCTGTTTTGATGTGCTGCAGCAAAGGTGCTCCAGTTAACATCTGGCATATTCAGGTCCCCATCAACAATATCTCCTTTTCTGCCATTCTAAGGATGTCTTCTATCATCTCCTTGTCCATTCCTCTCCTGAGATGGGGTCTGTATGCAACCCCATGTGGATTGTAGAGCTATTTCCTGCCTCCAGGGTGACCCAGAGTTCCTCATCTGCTCCTGTTTACTCTTTAGTTCTGTTGCTTTGATCCTTCCTTACATAGAGAGCTCTCCTCCTCTCTTACCCTCCCTGCCCTCCTGTAGATTGTGTATCCTGGTATGTTGACATCTCAGTCATGGTTCTCTGTGTACCATGTTTCTGTGACTGCCACAATATCCAGGCAACCTCTTCCATCAAGGCCACTAGTTCAGGGAGCTTGTTACACAGACTATGGGCATTGGTACTCATCACCCTCCACTTTTTGATGGCTCCTCCTTTAGCCCCATCCTGTCCTTACTGCCTTTGTCTTTTTTACATTTACCTCTGTCCTCCCTCAGTGACTTCACTCCTTGGTGTTTACCTCACTAATTACCATGTTTTGTGGGGAGGCTGAGATTTCCTGCTCCTTTCAGTGCCTTCCTTGGCTAGTTTAAATGCTTGCCAATGAAGCATTTAAACCTCTTACCTAGTATCCTGGTTCTCCTCTGACAGATGCAGACCATCCTACCGGTATAGGTCTGCATCCTCCAGGTGGCTCCCCAGTCCCAATAAAGCTCAAAACCCTGAGCTCCTACACTAGTTTTTCAACCATTCATTGAATTCCTGGTGAGGAGTATCCTAGCATCACCCTTGCAACAGACAGGCAGCACCTCCGAGAGGTTACCATATGCTACTTGTCTAAGGCCCCTCCCCAACTCTACAAACTCCTCTTGCACTGCTCTGATCCCATTCTAGCCAGGTCATTTGTCCTTAGGTGGACAATGACATCCAGCTCCCTCCTCGTGCAGCTGCTCCCATGATCCTGAAGATTTGCTTCCTGTCCTCCAGCTGTGGCACCAGGCAGGCATCTTGCCTCCCTCTCCCTTCCTCCCCTTCTACCCCCAATGATTGAGTCCCCACCAGGAGTTGTTTCCTTCCCTGTGGGGTCCCATGCCACCCTCCTGTGGGTCTCCTTGTGAAGGTTCCCAGCATCCTCCTTGGTTTCCACTGCAGGTGCCTTCATAGAAGAACCACTATCCACCAAAAGAGTGTATGAATTGTGGAGAGGTACAGCTGAGGGATGCATTTCTGTTCCATCACCTCCCTCCCTGAGCCCACCCTGGTCCAGCCTCTCCTCTTTCTTGGCAACCTCTGAGGTAGTGGCATTAGCCCTGGTGGTCCCTGGGTGGGGAGGAGGTTTCACAAATCCCAGCCAGGTCAGCCTGGAGACGGGCAACCTCCTCCCTCAGACCAGAGAGGTGCCTGCAAATAGGGCAGCATTGTAGCCTCCAGAATGTCTCCCGAACACTGCCATCCCACAGCCATTGCACTGCACCACTCCTATCATGTCTTATTTTGTGTCCCTCTCCTGTTTCTCTGTATGCTTACTC
Source organism: Neoceratodus forsteri (assembly GCA_016271365.2). Classification (NCBI taxonomy): domain Eukaryota; kingdom Metazoa; phylum Chordata; order Ceratodontiformes; family Ceratodontidae; genus Neoceratodus; species Neoceratodus forsteri. Next base: position 897,014,401 of record CM057450.1, read on the forward strand.
TCTCTCTCCTTACAACTCTCACCTTCCTCTTCTGGGATGGCAACTTCATATATTCTTCAGTAGCCTCCTTCTTCCTTGCTCAGTGTCAGACCACTAGCAGGTAGGGAAGAGCGAGCACTTTTCTCTTTAGGGTTGACTAAACTAATGTTTTCTATGATCCTTAGTAAGAAAAAGGCTAGCAACAGAAAGTTGTAATTGGAGTCACCTGCTTTATATTGTCTAAGCCACACCCCAATTAAGCTTCTCTCTCCTCCTACTGATTTAGCAAAGTAAGTTGATACAGTACCCTTCCCAGCACAGAACACACACTGACTTTCTTTCTTTTCTTTTTTTTTTACCCTAAATAAGACCCCTTCTATTTCTAATAAAGTATCTGTCTGCTTAATCTCAACACAGTCTTATCTAGTTCTAGAGGTATGGCCTGCTGCAAGAGATCCTTGCGAAGATCTAATGTTACAGTAGCCTATATAACTGTACTGTACTATACACACTGCATAAAGGACTGCAGAAAGTCCTCACAGCTTTTGTTTCATTCACTCCTGGGAAGAGGGCACCCCAGTCTCTGCACGGTGCTTGTCCAAATGGCTAGTACACTGTATTATAGTCTGTTGCAGGAAATACGATAAGGAAGTCCCTGGAGCTGTTCATGGCCATAAGTGGCATGGCTACTCTCTGCTTACCTGTTTCAGGGATGTGTCAGCTGCTGAGCTCTGTGCTGCTGCCACTTAAAGTACTGTTCCACCTTTCCAAGCACTATAGTCCTGACATTGCCTTGAGATGTTGGGCTAGTTTTAGCCTAGCTGTGCTTCAGGGCCCTCTTCAGAGGCTTGTGGTCTCCAGCAACCCAGACTGGTTTCTCTGCTGTCAGAACTGCTTGGGACTTGTTCTATAGGTGTGGCCTGCTGCAAGAGATACCCTTGATGAAGATAGTACAGTTGTGTAAGAACTCACCATAACAGTAGATCTTCAAGAGGATCTCTTCCAGTAGGCTATAAGGCCCCACCTCTATTCCCCGCTTGGTCTGAGGGACTTTCTGTCCTGGTCTCTCTTACTCTTTGTCAGTATATCTTCTGTCTTATTACTTTTGGCAGGAACCTCTGACTCTTCCTTGGTTCCTCAGATGAGGATCTTCTGCTTGTGGCATGCAGCGGAGAACTGAAGATGACACGGGCCATCCACGCTTATATGTTAGGATATCATCAGCATGTGACATTGACGTGGACAGCCTCCCTGGCAGACTGCCTGCTAGAAAAGCTTCCATGTGGTCCTAGTGCTTGGTGGCTGTAGTTCTATAGGTGTGGCCTGCAAAGAGATCCTTGTGAAGATCTACTATTACGGTAAGTTCTTACATAACTGTACTGCTCTATACACTGTATAAAGGACTACAGAAAGTCCCTCACAGTTTTTGTTTCATTCACCTGGGAAAGAGGGTGCCCCAGTCTCTACACAGTGCTTCTCCAAATGACTAGCACACTGTATTACGTTCTGTTGCAGGAAATACAGTAAGGAACTTCCTGGTGTGGTTCGTGGCCATTCCACAAGAGGCATGGCCATTTCTGTAACATATTCTCTGAATGTTTCCGCTGCAGAAATTTGTGCAGCTGCCACATGAAGTACTGTCCAAACCTTCACTAAGCATTGCAGTCTGCGACATTATCTCTTGTAGACGAGCTGGGTTTGGCCTAGCTGTGCTACAAGGCCTACTGTCATAAACCTGTAGTCTCCATCCACCCAGACTGTTAACTTTGGTACTGCTTGGGACACATTACAAAGGTGAGGCCTGATGAAACAGATATCATTGAAGAGGATGGAACAGTTATGTAAGAGCTTACCATAACAGTAGATCTTTGAGAAAATCTCTTTCATCAGGTCATGCTGTCTACCTCCTTCCTTCAGGGTTATGACAATGGACTGTTATCTTGCCGCTTCTATTGCTATCTCTCCAGCACCTCGCTCACTTGGTATGCGGCGTGCAGTCTTTTTTGTTTTTTTCAGAGGGAGCCCACCAAGCATGATCTCCAGCAGAACTGAGGAGAGGTGGGCCACCCACATTTATATAGACATTGGCGATGACATGATTGTGGACAGCCTTTGGCTTGCAAAAGTTTCCATGTGGTCCCAGTGCTGGCGCTGGTATACTGTAGTTCAAAAGGTGTGGCCTGATGAAAGAGATTCTTCGATCTGCTGTTACAGTAGGTTCTTATGTAACTGTTTGTTTCAGGTGCTATTCTCCTCATTCCCACTCCTGCAATTAAAATCTGTTTTCCATGGCCTACTTGTTTACACAAGTAAAGCCCTAAACCTCCCCACTGTACAGCTCAGGCTCACTCATTTCTTGTCCCAGTACCTTAAATGAGATTGGAATGACTATTTGATGTTTAATTGGTTTTACAAAGATGTGATAGTGATAAAATCATACTTCTCACATTACTTTGTGTTCTGTAGTCATTTTTGATGTTTTTGATATATGCCACGCACTGCCTGCTGCCACAATCCTCAGTGTTCTTATTCAAGCTCGAGGACATCAATCACGATCGACATCTACAGTGATGTTGTCATTTGTAAATTTGTATGCCACGGAGGAAGGTTCAGTGTCAAAGACTGACTAGAAATTAATTAGGTAATGTAATTTCAGCATCTTGGTCATATTTTCCTATTATTGATCTATGTACTTTTATGAAGTTTCAGATGGCAGGTTTTATTGAGGCCTGTACTGTTAACATACTAATACTGGCTGCTATTATACTGAAATTTCACTCTGCCTTTGTAAATTCACAATATTTAGATGTACTCAAGTAATGCTAACTCACAAACCACACATTCATGGACTCAGTTCTGTTTGCATAAATGGAAAACATTTATTCAGTAACACTATATGGTTTGTATCTCAATTTGAATTATTTTTCAAGGTCTATTAACAGTCTAGGTGAGATTGATGCTGCTGCGGTCTGTGAAAGGCGCTCATATAGATCGAATAGTCTGGAGTGTACAGTAGTTTTGCAGTCTGTAGTTGGTTTGATGGGGTGGGGCTGGAAATCTATGGGACTACAATATACACATACAGTAAGTGCTCTGCCTGATTTTGAGGAACTGGACTTCTCTCAAGAGCTGTGCAGATCTAGTACTGAATGCCAGCTGTGCTCAAGGTAAATCTGTGCCATAAGTACAAAACATGCCTGGTTATCAAACTGTATTCCTGAGAAAGGGAGTAACCTGACACCTGTTTCTGCTGAGTTGAGACGATGCAGTTAAAACATTTGTTTACTGCTATTTCTATGTTATGTTAACGCGCAGTCAACAGTGATGTAGCAATCATATTATAAGATGATGGGGAAAAACAATATGGCTATTTTGGTTTTTAGTAGTTGAATATCTCATAGAAACAAGGATTTGTCAGCAGAAGAGGACCTTAGGCCCATCCAGTCTGCCCCTTTTCCCTGCCTATTCCGCTCCTCTCTGACCCTTCTTGGTCCTATGTGTCACTACCTCCCTCTGTTACTCTACCTAATATGCCCTGTGCCTATCCCACACATGCTTGAAGCCCTTACAGTCTTTGCCCCACTACCTTCTCTGGCAGGCTGTTCCAGTCATCCACCACCCTTCCATGAAGAAGTATTTGCACACATCTCTCTAAACTTACCCCCCTTAGCTTCATTGTATGCCTCCTTGTTCTAGTGCCTTCCTTCTTCAAATAGACCTCCACTTGCACCTTGTTCATTCCTATGAGATACTTGTAGGTTTCAATCATGTTCCTCTGCTCTTCTCTCTTCCAGGGTGTACATGCTATGTTACCTGCAGCCTTTCCTTATATGTCTTCTTGTGCAGCACCTTCACCATTTCGTTGCCTTCTTCTGTACCATTTCCACACTTTCAATGTTCTTGTGGAGGTGCAGCCCAGAACTGGACACAGTACTCCAGGTGGGATTCACCAACAAGTAATACAACAGCAGCAGCACCTCCCTCTCCTGCTAGAAGTCTTTCTCCCAATGTACCTCAGCATCCTGCTTGTCTTTCCCACTGCTTTGTCACACTGCCTAGCTACTCTGAGGTCATCAGACATGATGACCCTAGGTCTCTTTCTTGCTTGGTGACTGTAGCTCCACCTCCCCCATCTTATACACAGCCTCTGAGTTCCTCAGCCCAAAGTGCATAATCTTGCACAAGAGGACAGTAATCACAGCACTGCCACGCACTAATGAAAGACGCCCAGACATCTGTCATAAGTGCAACAATTCATTTACTTGGTGCAGAGAAGCAAAATCCCTTTGGGTGCAGGAAACAAAGTGCAGAAAACTCTATGTTTTACCCAGTCGTGGGGTTTAACCTCCTCCGTTGTTCATTGACTGTGAATGTGCTTCTTCTCTGGGGAAGGGTTGGTCCCATCCATCATGCATGCCCTCTCTCCCATAGGGCTACTGACAGCACCACCTCCGCTACTGTTACCATTTCGGTGGAGGCCTTTCGGGTCAGGGGCTTGTTCCTGGCCCCTCTTCTTCTTAGGTCCTTGCTATCTTCAGGCACATAGCACACTGACTTTACTGGCATTTCTTCAGCTGGTGTGGGTTCAGCAGACGCTGGGCTTATTTCTCTCCCGCCTGCGACTCCTGTGATGACCTCTTCATCGTGGTCTGCCACCCATCCTCCAGCCTTCGGAAGATGCTACAGACTACTGATGACTCCCAGGCTCAAGTCCTCCTCCACTTTTGCCTATCAGGCTCTTCCTTCACCGGCGCCGTTCTCCCTCAACTGGCACCCATGGGACCTCACTGGCCTCTAGACCGCGACACAGCACCTGTAAAGTCTATGCCACTTTACTCCCAACCAGCACCTGCCAGGCCAACATCAGCCTGTCCTTACTCAGTGCCCACTGGACCAAAGCTGGTCACTGTTGATTTGCGACGACTCATATCTCTTTGGGTTTTATGAGGTTGCAGGTCCCCAGCCTCAGTGTCCCATGCCCACTGCCCCTAGAGGCCTTCTCTGGAGCTCATACCCCAGGCATTCCACAGAAGAAGGGATGAGTACCACCCTCATCTCTATCTGCCTGATGGCGATGATGATCAGGATGAGAGCGAGGGAGATGATGGCGATGTCAGCAGATCGCCTACCCCTCTGCAGTCTCCTCTGAAGGTAAGGGCACACCTTAGTGTTTCCCAAGTCTCCAGCTAATGAGCCCCTCATTTACAGCCGTATGAAGTACAACCAAGAGGTCAGGGTTCGAGATGGAGGAACAAGATCCAGAGCGATGCTGGCTTGCCACCTACTTTTGACAGCTGGAAACTCCCCGTTGGTGGTCCCTCCTCCCATAGATACTTATAGAGGATGCCTCCATGGTGATTTGGCATCGGTCCAGTCTGGTCCCAGCCATGTGAAAAAGGTTGATAGGCTGTATCATGCCCCTGCTGGGAAATCTTTCTTGGAGAACAGGTGCAGATGAACTCTATGGTGATAAACACCACTCACATCCACACTAAAAGACCTAAGCATCTGAGTTCTTTGCCACCCAATCAAAGTCATGTTGGTTAGACCTCCTGGGCAATTGGATATTTGTCTCCTCTGCTTTTATGATCCATACCCTCTGTTACTTAGCTCACATGCTTCAGTATCAAAATGCCCTGTGGGATCAGGCCCGGATGCCGTCCAATCTTTACCAGATGATTCTGCCAAACAGCAGGCCATGGGTTCCTTCAAGTCAGCCTCTATGTCAGAACTCACTTGCTCCAGGTGACCTAGGATGCTGTGGATACATCTGCCTGGGTATCAGTGACTGGCATCTGCATGTGCTGGCACATTTGGCTCTGGGTGTCCAGGTTCACTCAAGATGTCCAGTATTCCATCATGAATGCTCCCTTTACAGGGTAGAAATTGTTTGGCAGCAATGTGGAGGATATCCTTGCCCACCTTCAGGCATCTGGATGCACCCTGGGATCAGGTCCATTCCATGAATCATATGCAGACCAAGTCCAGGCAGAGTTTTCCTTCTAATTAGGATAGTCACAGACAGATGCAGGCATCAGTCAAACCACAGAGAAAGTGGCGGGTGACAGCTACTGCTCTGCTAACCCCGCCCCACCACCAGCTAGAGCTCTCGTGGAGCTCCCGCAGTTTTGCTGTGGCTGTTCTCCCTCTTGACTCCTTTGCTGGACCCTTCCCTACAGAAAAGCAGGAGGTGGTTGTGGGGTCACTTCTCCCAAATCTGGCCAGGTGGTGGAGATAACTTCAGACAATTGAGTGCTGCAGCTCATCAAGCATGGACGCTCCTGGAACATTTGGAGTGGCCTCCAAAAATCCCACAGTTCAGTCCTCATACCTCCAGTTCACATCCCTCTGATCTGGGATGAAATACATGCCTTGTTGCAGAAAATAGCCAAAGAACCTGTCCGCAGTCCCAACAAGGAAGGGGTTTCATTCCCACTTCTTTCTGGTTCCCAAACAGACAGGGGTCCTCCGCCCATCTCGGGACTCAGCAAGCTGAACCTGTTTATCCAATACAAAAGGTTCAGAATGGTCACCCTTCAGGGTCTGCTGTCTGCTACACTAAAGGGACTGGATCTGCTCCATGGATATGCAGGATGTTATCTGCATATCGAGGTTTGCACCTCTCATAGGCATTTACTTCTATTTCATTTTCATGGAACCCACTTCCAGTTCAACGCCTCATGCGATTTGGCATATCTTCTGCCCCAGGTGTTCATCAAGTGCTTGGCAGGTGGCAGCTGCCCTCAGATGTCAGGGGTTCTATGTTTTCAAACAAGAAAAGTCCTGCTGCTCTCCTTGAGTAAAACAAATAAATAGAGTCCAAACTGCAGTATGTCTTGTGAAAAGTCAGTTAAAGTCTTTTATTAAATAACAAGCACACACACTGGAAAAATATATATCTCAAGTAAGGTGCCACTCAGCTACAGTGTCCAATGGTGTTTCACTTCCTGTCATGGAGCTTTATCAAGGGCTAAAGATACATCCTTGCACACACTCTTAACACCCCAATAAACTCATATGACATAGGCATTATCACAACATGAATATTCAAATTAAAAAAAAACTGTTAACTATCTAATACATGTAGCATCTATCTAAACAGTGCTACAGCCCCCACAAATACAATTAAATATATCAGAGATAATATACTGTATTAGATTCATACATTGAACAAATATTACAAAACGAACAAAGCAAACTTAGTCTGCAGTTAGACTTTAATTACTCAACCTTAAATTGTCATGCTTTGTTAGGCGATCAAGTAAATCCTGATATGAAGTACTAGAAACAGACAAAGAATCCTTATAATCAATGTAACAAATAGTCCAACAGTTGAAGCTGACCAATCAGAGTTGCTCTGGAATCTCCATTTGTAAATGATTGTCAGATTAACCAAGCAAAATCCGTATCAGGTTGTTGTGAAGAATATCTCACTGCAGAAGTTTGCTGGTTACCATGCTATGTGTTCACATAAACACAAGGAACCACACAACATTAATTGCCTGTGGAAAACAAAGTCAGGATGAACTAATTTCCTATGGAGATATATACAAAATAGACGCTGTCTATACACTATAAATGCTTTATGTCATAACAAATGGCACACCTAACCTATTTTGTCCCAAACAGAACAGAGTTATTTCAAGTACATGGCGATTTCCAATCTGGATTTAAGGCCCGTGGCCTTAAAGTCCCAAGTATATATGTCCAAAAGGTTTCTTTACAACTGTGGCTAGCCTACAGAGTATTGCATGTACAAAAGGAGTGATGTCATGTTTTCTGTCCGTGGAACTGACTGAAGGTGTAAATAGTCTTCTCTGCCTTACCCTCCTCCAAGCAATGTTTTCCGCCTCAAATAAATACGCTTTCATGTTAGTCAATGGTTGCAGGGTACTATTTTCTTTCTTAAATGGTGGTACAAGAACTGGAACCTGAGTAGTGGAGGCAGCATTAGTTTTTTTTTTTGAGTAGGATCCACCTCTGCCTCCACCCCAAACTTTTTCTGATTCATGTGGGAGGGGCATGAGATAGCTCTAGCATGCTGTAACAAGATACATTAGTTTGGGACACAGACATGCCTTGTGCAGTGGAGAACAGTACAGAACAGAACAGAAGTATTTTAATGCCTTCAAACTGACTTAAAAATCCTTTGGAAAAATGATTATCAGAGCAACCTGAGGCCTCAGATGGAGACCTAGACACACATTCTAATTTACAGTAAGAGCCACATGTTTTCTTAAACATCTAGCAAGAGATACAGGTTTTTAGTTTTAGTTTTCAGTACTGTTACAAGAGAATTTATTTACTTGAATAAAGGTCAAGGTTAACAAATAAATTATACTTTTAGTTAGATTTGGTCTAATTCAATCAAATGTGATTTTAAAAGCAATTCTGATCAGAGCTGACATAAAAAGATCTTAAATATTTTTCTTTTATCATGGACACTAGAAATAGGATGTCAGCTTTCACTCCATTAAACCTGTTTTCCAGTTTTTTATAGCATCTTGCTAAGGCAATCTTCCCAGAATGCAGTCTGTCATGGGGGATTGAAATTGTTTTAATCATAAAGCATTGGTGTTAGCAGTGCATTTAGAAATACAATTTTAATTGTCTTTACAGTTAAACATGCAGTTTTATGTCAGGGCACATTTTTTGGGGGTTCAAATTATTTTAAACATGGGCACAGTACTTGGTAAATCGGTCTTTGATGATAAAGTGTATTTTTCTTTCAAGTTTGAGAAGTATGTATTATATATAAGTGTAACCATGTTGTAAATGGTTAAATATCTTCTGTTCTGTTCTGTACTGTTCTCCATTGCACAGGCATGTCTGTGAGCTAGCTAACTGGGGTTTCTGTAAGACAACAGCTACTAAATAGCCGTGTTGTAAATGGTTAGGTAGGCAGTGGTTTAAGGCTACAAACCTGGAGACCTGGGTTTGACTCCCACAGCCCCCACTTGCATACTGTGTGACCCCACAAATCACTTGACCTTTGTGCTTCCAGGTCACACCTGTAAACAAGCTTTCAGCTTAGTGTGTCTCTCCGGTAAAAACAAGCATTTGTCAATGCTTATTATACAATGGGGTATGAAATCCAGTAACCCCATTGGTCAAAACACATGACCATAATAATCCGTATACCAATTGTAAAAGTTTTATATGACTATAAAGCAAAAACAAGTTGAATATTAGATAGTTAACATATTGATGGCAGGAGTAGACATGGGGATTTACTACTGGTGTGGTTGTCACCGCTATGCCTCATGACCGGTCCACACCAGGTGTGGTAACCACCCATACACCCATCCTGTCACGGTATATTGCTTAATGTTTGTTTGTTGTATGACATTAGTGGGGTGTGCCAATATCAGGCATGATGGCTATGTGCTATTTCACCACACCCTACCCTGAGACAGACAAGTGTTATGTGGGCCTTGGGGTCTTTTGGTCTTTGTGCTCACCCCATTCTATCAGGAAATATGGTGTGAGATGGGTGCAGTAGGAGAATGGGGTGAACTTGGTGCCGGAGAGTCCAAGGGCACACCGATACCTCTCACTGGCTGCAGGGTGTGGGTGGGGTGGAATGGTATGAGCATTACAGGTGACAATCCCAAGTCACACCCATGATGCCTATTAGTCTTGTACAGGTGGGCATTATGGTCGGAAACCCTAACACCTCAGGCATTCATTGGTATTTTCACCCAAATTTTCAACATGTGTTTTTGTGACCCCACCTTATGAACAGTGGTAATATCAGTTTGTTAGCGAAGCTGATGTTGCACAGTGACTACGGCATTTGGCACCACAAGTGTGAAAATACATTTCTAACAGGATGTGAAAAATGACAGCTGTACTGTTCATGGGGAGGTGTAAAAATGGCAATGTTGAAAATCTGCAGTGAAAATAGTAAAAAATGGTGAAGTCACGAGCTTGAGTAGAAACTGCGCAACGACACCTTTAATGTAATTACTCTGGGATTTTTAAGCAGATTGTCAACACAGGCATTTTGGGACCTCCGCTCATGAACAGTGTCACTGTCATTTTCTTAATCTGTTCCAACACTGATTTCCACAGCGACTTAGCATTTCTGCGCAGAAAGTGTGAAAACACATTTCAGCCATGTTGTGAAAATGACATCTGTACTGTTCATAAGGAAGTGTGGAAAATGGCAGTGGTGAAAATCTGGACTGAAAATATTACAAATTCATGAACTTACGAGGTACGTTGAAACAGCGCAATGGTCGATGTAGCACAGTCATTTTATGAGGCTTTTGTCACCTAATTTTCAACACAGCCATTTTAAGACCTCTGCTCATGAACAGTGTTACTGTGATATTCTTAATCTGTCACAAACATTAATTTCGCACTGACTGATGCCATTGTGCGCTACATGCTAGAAACACATTTTGGGCCGAGATGTGAAAATGACAGCTGTACTGCTCATAAGGAGGAGTGGTAAAATGGCAATGTTGAAAATCTGGGTGCAAATCTTAAAAATTAGCAGACTTACAAAGTGTGCGTAGGAACTGTGCAGTGCACGCCAGATAAACAGTCATTTTTGGGAATTTGTTTGCCAAATTTTCAACATAGCCATTTTAAGACCTCTGCTCATGAACAGTGTCACTGTGATTTTCTTAATCTGTCCCAAACATTGATTTTGCATACCGACTGCGCCATTGTGCACTACATGCAGAAACACATTTTGGGAGATGTGAAAATGACAGCTGTACTGCTCATAAGGAGGTGTGGTAAAATGGCAATGTTGAAAATCTGGAGTGCAAATATTAAAATTTGTAGAAATTATGAGCGCATCAGACTGTACAGCACACGTCGTAGAAACAGTCATTTTTGGGAAATGTTCCACCAAATTTTCAACATAGCCATTTAAGACCTCTGCTCATAAACAGTGTCACTGTGATTTTCTTAATCTGTCCCAAGCATTGATTTTGCACACCGACTGCGCCATTGTACTACATGCGCGAAACACATTTTGGATGAGATGTGAAAAATGACAGCTGTTCTGCTCATAAGGAGGTGTGGTAAAATGGCAATGTTGAAAATCTGGAGTGCAAATATTAAAATTTGTGAAATTACGAGCGCATACAGACTGTACAGCACACGCTTCAAAACAGTCATTTTGGGAAATGTTCCACCAAATTTTCAACATAGCCATTTTAAGACCTCTGCTCATAAACAGTGTCACTGTGATTTTCTTAATCTGTCCCAAGCATTGATTTTGCACACCGACTGCGCCATTGTGCACTACATGCATGAAACACATTTGGATGAGATGTGAAAATGACAGCTGTTCTGCTCATAAGGAGGTGTGGTAAAATGGCAATATTGAAAATCTAGAGTGCAAATATTTTAAATTAAGTGAACTTACTGACGTCGTTGGAACTGTGCAATACGCGCTCAGAAAACAATCATTTTGGGAATTTTTTCCCAAATTTTCAACATAGGGTTTTTGGAGTACCTCATGAACTGGACACTGTCATTTTACATTGGTCCCGAAGGTAGCTTCACGCAGTGACCGTAAAATCACCTTTCGGGACCAAATAACAAAATGACAGTGCAAAATTAATGAGGTGGGGTCCCAAAACCCCATGTTGAAAATTGGTGAAAAAATTCCCAAAATGCCTGAGATATGCATCAAAGTTGAAAAACCCTATTTAACCCATTATACAGCTTACCAGCATTTCCTCAGTTCAAGGTCGGCTTTGAAGAGTGCAGCGTGTTCCCGGTCCACGAAGATCATCGCACCAGACTCGGAGGTAAGTGTGGGGTGAGGGTGTGTGGGGAGGTAGTGTATGTGGGTGGGGGTTAGACTCAAGACAGTCAGCAAGGACCTTTTTCTTTCTTGGTCTTTTCCTTTTAGGAAGATGATGTGGGATGTTTGCCATGCTGGGGTGGCTCCCAGCATGGCAGCTAAAGGATTTTTTGGTGGGGCCAGTGAAGTCGATGGTGAGTTGGGCACCCCATTGGCCATAGAGATTTTACCATGCTGGGGTGGGCTCCAGCGTGGCACCTGGATGTGTGTTGGGGAGGGGCAGCAGGCGGATGTTTGCCATGCTGGGGTGGGCTCCCAGCATGGCACTTCGAAGGCTGTTTGGGGGCCAGTGGAGCCGATGGGGATTGGGCATGGGCACCCCGCTGGCCTTACAGATTGTTGCCACGCTGGGGTGGGCCCCAGCTGGCACCTAAACTCTGTTGGGGAGCACAGCACAGCCAATGGGGATTGGGCACCCTGTCAGCCATACTGTGGGGAGCATGTGAGCATACTGGGGTGGGCTCCCAGTGTGTTACTTGTTTGTGGGGGGAGGAGCTGTTCATGACAGCTCTTGCACCAGTAGTACATGGTTTAGGTAGTTTGCATACGTATGTCAGTATGCAATTGCCTAACACTTCAGTGCCTTTCTTTCAACTGTATATCACAGCATTTGCAAATGCTGTCATAGACAGCTCTTGCTTTCAATGGCATGGTGGGGTCGTGCCTGCAAAAGGCAGCAGGGCTTTGGAAGTAGGGAGGCACACCTACAATTCTCATATGGTGGCACTATGTTTCTTGCACATGCATGCAAGCAAAAAAAAAGTGCCTAGAATTATTTTTAATATAGTTGAGTTTATATGTAGTAAGTAGGTAGGGTATGATGTTTTGAATGTGGCAGTAGGATTTAGCATGTGCACTGCTTTAAAATCATTTCACAGTATTTTGTAGTTCTTAAAAGTTACTCCACATTCTGTGGGGCTGTGGGATTCAAACCAAAATCTCAGATTTGCAGAGAAGAGACTTAAACCACTGTGCTATACTGCCTCCTAGTTATGGCAGTCATCTGTTTTATAGTTCATGGTGTTGGTATAGTAAGCATACTAACATACAAAAATGCCAGCAGAATAGGCCTAGTGGGCTTTCATGTTTGCTCCTTTGGTCAGTCCCCACCCTGGGAGCTGACCTTGCTGCCCCCTCCTCAGGCTTCTCCCTTCCCAGTCCAGGGAGAGCTAGCTAACTGGGGTTTCTGTAAGACAACAGCTACTAAATAGCCATGTTCTAAATGGTTAAGTAGGCAGTGGTTTAAGGCTCTGAGCTACAAACCTGGAGACCTGGGTTTGACTCCACAGCCCCCACTTGCATACTGTGTGACTCTGCGCAAATCACTTAACTTCCTTGTGCTCCCAGGTCACACTCTGTAAATAAGCTTTCAGCTTAGTGTGTCTCTCCTGGTAAAAAAACAAAAACAAGCATTTGTCAATGCTCAATGTTTGCTTGCTGGCATTAGCATTGGTGGTGTGCCTTTGGTTGTCAGGCATAATGGCCATGCCATTTCATCACACCCTCACTCCTGCACACCGACAAGTGTTACGGTGTGCCTTGGGGTCTTTGGTCTATATACTCACCCCATTCCATCAGGAAATATGGTGAGATGGGTGCAGTATAGAGAATGGGGTGAACTTTGGGGCCGGCAGTCCAAGACACCTCATCCTCTCACTGGCGGTGTGGGTGGGGGTGGATTGGTATGAGCATTACAGGTGACAATCCCAAGTCACACCTATGATGCCTGATCAGTCTGTACAGGGGTGGGGCGTTATGGTTGGAAACCCTAACGCCTCAGGCATTCATTAGTATTTTCACTCCAAATTTTCAACATGGGTTTTGACCCCACCTTATGAACAGTGGTAATATCAGTTTGTTAGCGAGCTGATTTTGCACGTGTGACCACGGCATTGGCACCACAGGTGCGAAAACACATTTCTAACAGGATGAAAATGACAGCTGTACTGTTCATGGGGAGGTAAAAAATGGCAATGTTAAAAATCTGCAGTGAAAATATTAAAAAACTGGTGAAGTCATGAGCATGAGTGAAACTGCACAACGACACCCTTAATGTAGTTACTTTGGGATTTTTACAGCAGATTGTCAACACAGGCATTTTGGGACCTCTGCTCATGAACAGTGTCACTGTCATTTTCTTAATCTGTTCTGAACACTGATTTCCACAGCGACTATGCATTTCTGCACAGAAAGTGAAAACACATTTTGGCCATGTTGTGAAAAATTACAGCTGTACTGTTCAAAAGGAAGTGTGGAAAATGCCAGTGGTGAAAATCTGGACTGAAAATATTACAAAGTCATGAACTTACGAGGGTGCGTGGAGACAGTGCAATGGTCACTTTATCACAGTCATTTTATGAACTTTGTCACCTAATTTTCAACATAGCCATTTAAAGACCTCTGCTCATGAACAGTGTCACTGTGATTTTCTTAATCTGTCCCAAACATTATTTTCTTGCACGGACTGCGCCATTGTGTGCTGCATGTGTGAAACACATTTTGGGAAGATGTGAAAATGACAGCTGTACTGCTGATAAGGAGTGTGGTAAAATGGCAATGTTGAAAATCTGGAGTGCAAATCTTAAAATTAGCAGACTTACAGTTGCGTGAGGAACTGTGCAGTGCACGCCAGAAACAGTCATTTTGGAATTTTTGCCAAATTTTCAACATAGCCATTTTAAGACCTCTGCTCATGAACAGTGTCACTGTGATTTTCTTAATCTGTCCCAAACATTGATTTCAAGACACTGACTGCGCCATTGTGCGCTACATCACATTTTGGGGAGATGTGAAAATGACAGTTGTACTGCTCATAAGGAGGTGTGGTAAAATGGCAATGTTGAAAATCTGAGTGCAAATATTTTAAACATTTGTGAACTTATGAGCATGCATAGGAACTGTGCAACGACGCCAGAAACAGTCATTTTGGGAATTTTTTCCACAAATTTTCAACATAGGGTTTTGAGGGAGTACCTCATGAACTGTGACACTGTCGTTTCGCACATCAGTCCTGAAAGGTGGTTTCACACAGTGACCGCAAAATCACCTTTCGGGCCCAAATAACACTTGCATACCGCGTGACCTGCGCAAATCACTTAACTTCCTTGTGTTCCCAGGTTGCACCTGTAAACAAGCTTTCAGTTTAGTGTGTCTCCTGGTAAAAAAGATGCCTAGAAATATTTTTTAATATAGTTGAGTTTATATGTGGTAAGTAGGTAGGGTATGATGTACATAGAATCTGAAAATTCATAACATGCTGTATTGTGATTCAATGAACTGATAAATGGGATTTTGATTTCTTTTACAAATTAATTTTTCCTGACCATGGATATACTAAAGCAAAAATTTCTCAAAAATGTTTTTAAATAAAGAGTTTAACTCCAGCAGCAAAAGAAGCATGTTGGCATTAAAAGCTTAGTGGCATGAATGTAGAGGCACCAGTATTTAAGCATGACTTTGGTAGAGGATTAATTGTGACTGGGGGTTGAGGGAGGGAGTGAGTCTTGATATTTGTAGCATAATGGTTTTCTGAAATTTCAACCTTCAAGTGGTTAGACTCTGCAGCCACCTGTACAGTATATCACTAAGCCATATGCAGTGTGGTTTGGTAAAACCAGATCACCAGACCAGGACCAGTGCTGTAAAATCTGCACTGGGCACAGCTTGTGCAAATATTGCTGATCCAGTGGATCAAATAAAAATGTGCAAATAAATAAATAGATAAATAAAGCCGCTTTGTGCTTCAACCCACCCAGGAGTGATGTTATTACATGATAAAACACACCTGTCGTGCTTATTGCTTAAATATGCCCTTTCTCAATGTACTATACTTTGATTCAGTTAGTTTATGCAGCAGCCTTCATGTGAACACTCTGGGCTTTCTTTGACTCCTGATGTCTATTTGCTTTGGCTATTGTATATTGTTTGAACTGCATTGATCTTCTTGATGTGGTGCCTGTGTGCCTAAACTATGTAATCTGTTTATCTACTGCTGCTCATATATCTCTAGTGAATGATTGTTATAACTGTCTGCTCTCCGAGCCATTGTTTTTGGACTTGTTAACTGTACTGTCTTTGTATTAGTTTTGACAAGGTGCCTTTGTAAATGAGTTTCTGACTCAAAGATTTGTAAATCTGATATTTGTTAAATAAATAAATAAATGTTTATGTTTAAGCCCATGAAACACCCTTATCTAGTTAATGCATTCACTGTCATAGTGGCTCTGCCAGAGCTTTGTTAATGTTAGCTACATAATATCCCCTCCCTTTGGACCAGATGTATACTGTACATTCAGTACCTGTGAAGTTCCAGCCATGCATACTGTATCCCTGTATAAATTTAATATGTGCTGCCAGTATATTCTTCAAATTAACATTCTCAATATCCCTTACATGTTCTCCACGTGGGTTTTAAACATTCTGTTAGTTTTCCCCACATATAATAATCCACACAGATAGCTAGCCAGGTATATAACACTTTCTGTATCACGTTACAAGTTCCCTCATGTCATATTTTTGCTATTTGTAGGATGAGTAAGTTCTTTACTTTTACTGATGTATTTATCAAATTTACAGCGTCCACATGGGATGCAGCCCCAATGAATGTTTCTGGTGTTTAAATGACTGTAGTGAGTGGACCAAAATACCCTGTAAATTGTGGCCACGTTCATACACAAATTTGGGGTACCATAATTGTTTTACCCAGCACTGGATCTCCTTCTATAATATTCCAGTGTTTCATTATAATATTTCTGATGTCACTGGCTTCAGAATAATAAGTTGTAATAAATTTAACCCTCGGATCAGATTCCTTGTTCCTGTTTTCTCGGAGTGTTAAGAAATCCTTTCATCCCCTATCTTAGAGGGTCTCTCTCACATTTTGTATGTTTCTATTACTATACCCCCTTCCAGAAACCGAGTTTCCATCTCATTTGCCCTGTTGTCAAATACAGTCTGTGGGACAATTCCTTTTAATCTAGTAAACTGGCCCTTTGATATTATTTTAATCAGATGGGAGGGTGGGAACTACTGGCCAATTGTATGGAGTTTCTGTTTGTGTTTTTCTGCATAAATCCTATAGGATCATCCATTCTCTATGTAAAGTTTGAGATCCAAAGAGATTATTGTGAAATCAGATTTTACACTAAATCTCAAATGTGGATTAGATGCATGTAAACAGCTAACAAATTCTTCCAGCTGTTTTGCACTACCACTCCAAATGAAAATAAGTCATCTATAAAATGTTTGTAACATTGAATAAATGAAAATAGGGGTTAATACCAGCAGCCTCTGGCACCTGTCTAGGGCACTACTTCTGGCTTAGGGTAGTAGGTTTTGCCACTAATGTGCATAGACAGTTCTCAGTGCCCCATTGGGGACAGAAACTGTTTAGTCATGATGTTGGAGAGCTTTGAAAAACCTTCAGTTATCTGGCAAGATTTTAGGTCAGTGAAATCCTGTACCGTAAACAGGGCAGAAGTAAGGGCAGGATAACTTTCACCAATCTGCCGTCAAGGAAACTGTCAGGCCTACAGATAGTAGGGCAAACTTGGAGGTCGCGGTGGCCTTGCCAGATCCTTCCATCCCCAGGTGTCCATACAAAATCACCTAGAGGTGCGGAGCCAGTGGTTCTACCTCTGACCCAGCATGATTCTAATATACCCCCAACCACCATTATTTCCATGTGTGGTTGTGGGTTGCCTCTCCTCCATCTGGATCAGTGGAGGGCAGTTACCACAGACAAATGGGTACTAAAGATTATAGAGAAGGGTCATGCTTTGGAGCTTTTGGACAACCTTCCAGACTGTCCACCAGTTGTAACAACATATCCACTGGGACACATGTCCTTGTTGCAAGAGGAGGTACAGACCCTGCTTCAAAATGAACCATAGAACCTGTGACTCCCAGACAGAGGCACAAAGGGTTTTAGTCTAGATACTTCCAAGTCCCAAAGTGGACAGGAGATCTGAGACCTACTCCAGATCTCAGTGACCTCAACTTCTTCATAGAACACAAGAGTTTCAGATGATCTCTCTACAGGGTCTCCTTAACCTGCTGCAAGCAGGGATTGGAATATGCTGCCGGCATATGAAGGAGGCCTAGCTCCACATCAAAATCAAGAATCCTCAAAGGAAATATCTGAGGATCTTCAAGGATATCTCTTTCATTAGGCCACATCTAGGGAACTATAGCCACCAGGTGCTAGGACCACATGGAAACTTTTTACTAGCAGTCTATCAGAGGCCACACCACAGCGACATCAGAACTTGATGTTCCACTGTACATATATATATATATGTATATATATATATATATATATATATATATATATATATATGTAGGCAGCCCTGGTCCTTTCTCAGTTCTTTTCCAACCATCGACCATGCTTACGGACTCCACAGAGCGTCGCTGTTAAAGTCAACCTCCAAGTTTTGTAATTTTATTATTTTCCTCACCCTAGTCAACTGTCTTTTAAAGTGACTGTCATCATTGTGTATGTTGAGGCCGAAAGACACCACTGAAGTCTTCTATTACTGTGAGTGCAGTGGAAAATCTACTCCAGCGACAAGCTACATCTGTGTTTGCTGTCTCGGACTGGGCCGTGGCGTTAGGAGCCTGCGAGATCTGCCTCATCTTTAACCAGGCTACCTGGCGATGCTGTCAAAGACCCTGAAGACCTTTTTAGAGCAACAGGTAGCCAGCATGGAGAGGGAGCTCCAGGGACTGAGCTGTGCCTTGTTGCAACCAGATCCTTGGGCTCTCAGTCTACCTAGGCCCAAGAGAAGACTTCAGGAAGCACAGTCACTGGGAGAGGGAATGGAGTAAAGATAACCACACCCCAGATGTGCTTCTGCTCGCTGCTTCCCTTAGCACCAACTGCAGCAGCGTTGACAGCTTCAGCATCAACGCCTGCCACCCAGGCCTCAGTATCCTCAAGGCAGGCTCTGGCAGTGAGTTTTGCTAGACCTCTCATGGTTGGTGAAGGTCTGTTGATGTTGGGGTCTCCCTTGTTGATGCCCAAGCCCTGCTGCTCAGACCTCAGGACTCTCATGGTCTGCTGACAGGGAGCTCCACTGGTCCCTTTTGCCAGCGATGGCCTGTCAATGTCCACCCCATGGATGCCTCAAGTGTTCCTCCTGCAGGTCACCATTGACATCCAGATGGTGATCTCCTCTTTCATGGAGACAATACAGCGCCTTCTGCCTCCTCCTCTACATCAGGCGCATCATGACAAGACCGCCAAGGCAGTCCTCATGTTGATACCTCCTAGGCGATGCGTCCCACACATTCTCAGGTATTGACATCCTCACTCCTTTCTCTGACACCATTGGAGCCTGTTGGCATGGAGCAGGAATACCATCCTGATCTGGTTCCAGCAGAGGAGGAAGATATGGACGGAGCCCATCTGAAAGGTTGGGCTCCACTATTTACTAGGAGTGAGGACTCCATAATGTATACTCCATGGTCCCCTCCTGAGACCCCTCTTTCCTCTCAATGATGAGGTAACTCCGGGTGGCCATGGGGTTTGATGCTGAGGAGAAAGATATCACGAGGAGGAATCTTGTGGAGTTTGCAGAAATCCCAGACTCTCCACCCCTCATCATTCCTCCTCTATTGGCTGCATCAGAGGATGCCACCCTGGCCACCTGGCATAGGCCTAGCATGATTCCTGCCATGTCCAGGAATTGGACAAGCTATATCAGGCCCCACAGGAAAGCCTTTTTTGCAGGCCAACCTGAGGCTGATTCCATGGTGATAAAGGCAGCCCATGATAGGTCTAGAGTGCCTAAGCATCTTAGTTCCCTCCACCAAGATAAGAAGTCAAGAAACTAGACCTCACAGGGAAGAAAACCTTTGCTTGACTACCTTGGGCCTCTGCATAGCTAATTACATGGCCCATATGGTCAAATACCAAAACCCTGTGTAAAAGATTAAAGCTGTGGCTCAATCCTCCCAAATGGTCCCCAGAGCCGAGATGCTCATGATCCCTCTAGACTGGGGCAGACATAGGTAAATACCTTTTAAGGTCCACCTCATTATATTTCAGATTCTTCAGCCAGAGAAGCTCTGGCAGGCATCTGCCTGTGAAGGCATTCCTGGCTAAGGGTGTCGGAGTTACTACTGATGTTCAGCAGTCCATTCTGAATACCCATTCAGAGGATATAAGCTCTTTGGGGCAGATGTGCAAGGTATTCTTAATGACCTACAAGCCTCAAGGAGGACTCCAAGGTCTGTATATTCCTTTACCATACACAACCCAGAAGTAGGCAGAGGGTTCCCTTTCATAGGGACTGCTCATAAACCCGGGTCGGGGCCAGACCTTCCACCTGTTCCCTCAATTTATCCTCCAGCTCACGTACCAGTGCTACTAGAGGAAATATATAATCTGTTACGGAAGAGTGCCATTGAACAAGTTTCTCTCATTTCTTTCTCATCCCCAGATCTACAGGGGACTTGAGACCCATTTTGACCTGAGAGATCTGAACTTCTACATTAAGTACAAGAAGTTCAGAATGTTCACTCTGTAGGGCCTGATGCCACTTCTGAAACAAGGGGACTAGATGTACTCCCTGGACATGCAGGATGCTTACCTCCATATCAGGATGTGTCCCCATCACAGGAGATTCCTCAGGATTTTGTTCAGGGGAGCACTACCAGTTCATGGTATTGACCTTTAGCTTGTCACCTGTGCCATGGGTATTTACCAAATGCTTGACAGTTGTGGCAGCAGCTCTCAGGAGAGTGGGGCTGTATGTTTTCCCCTATCTAGATGACTGGTTGCTCAAAGCTTAGTCTGGGAGCAACTGTCTCACACCCTAGTGTGCACTAGACAGCTGTTCCATGTCCTAGGGATCACAGTCAACCTGTCCAAACCAGTATTGACCCCCATATCTGTATCTACAGTACATAGGGGCGGTACTGGACATGGCCCAAGGCTTAGTCTTCCTGCCCCAGGACAGGCGGCATCCCATAGCTCAGGCCCAGCTGAGTGCTCAGAGCAGGCATGTCATAGTTAGGACATTCCTGACACTGTTGGGCCTGATGGTGGCAGCCATTGTCACAGTACCTCTGGTGCAGTTGCACATGAGGATCCTCAGTGGACTTTGAGGGTCCAATGGAATCGGTGCACCAATGATCTGGAACAGCAGGTTCTAGTAACCTCTCCTGTCCAGAAGGTGCTACAGTGGTGGATGGAACCCAGCAACTTATTAAAGGGTTCCTTCCTCATTTCCACCCCTCAGTAGATTCTTACCAAGGACGCCTGGATGGGTTGGGGAGCATCTTGGCCCCAACCAGACACAAGGACGTGAACCAAAGTGGAGACCTCCTTCACATAAATGTCCTAGAAATGAAGGCCATTCTGTATGCTTTGCAAGCCTTCCAGAACCATCTGTCCCTGGGACCTCTGCTGGTGCAGATGGACAATGTCAGTGTGGTATATTACATAAACAAGCAGGGGGACTCATTCTTACCCCTGTGGAGGGAGGTAATGAGAGTTTCATACTGGGCTCTAGAATGCAGTCTAGAACTGTTGGCCATCCATGTTCCAGGTGCCCAAATCGTCCTGGTGGACAGACTAAGCATGTGGCAGTCTCAAAGGCACAAATGGGAGCTGTTGACCTCAGTATTATCTGTTTGACAGGTGGGGTCATCCAGTCTTGGACCTTTGCATCTCCACTCAACACAAGGTGGCACTTTTCTGCCAGCTTGATGCAGGTCCTGGAGCTTTCTGGTGAGATCGTTGTCCCTCTCTTGGAAGGGTGGTTCTTTACACCTTTCCTCTGATTCAGAGGGTGCTAATCAAGCTCCAAATGGAAGAACCACTCTAATTCTTGTGGCTCCTTCTGGCCTCATCAAATATGGTTTCCATTGCTGCAGCAGTTAGCAGTGGAACCACCAGTACCCCGCCCTGTGCAAGGGCTTGCTGTCACAGGAACAGGGAGCCTTGTCCATCTGGACCTCAAGTCACTCATCTCCATACCTGGCTCCTGAAGAAATAGGCATCGCAAGATCTTGAGTATCCCCAAAGTGACCGATGTCCTGGTGGCTGCCAGAGGCCCTCCATCAGAGCTACTTATTCCAGAAGTGGAAACGTTTTGCTCTGTGGGCCACTTCCCATCACCTGGATCCCTTCACTTGTCCTGTGAATCAGATCCTGGAGTATTTCTTGTCCTTGTCAGATGCAGGACTGCAGTACTCCTCTATCAAAGTGCATTTGTCAGCCATATCAACATTTCATGTGCCAGTTGAGGGTCATACTGTGGTACAGTTGGACTTGGCCTGTGCATTTTGTGAGGCATTCTGCACTGAAGCCTCCCATCTGTAATTCAGCTCTGGCTTGGGACTTGAATTTTGTGTTAGAGAAATTTATTTTGCTCTTTTGAGCCAGCCACTACTTAGAGCTACGCTTTCTATCGTGGAAAGTGTTATTTTTAGTTACTGTTATTTCTGCTTGAAGGATTTCCAAGCTTCAGGCTCTTATGTGTGAGCCTCCTTATTTGATTTTCAACAAAGACAGGTGGTGTCTGAGTTCACCTTAAATCAAACCATCCACCTACCAGTTTAATTTGCTGAGCATGCCAATCAAGGAGAAGAATTGCTTCATATATTAGATGTACATAGAATACTCAGATATTATGTTCACTGATGAGGGACATGAGGAGGTCCTTGCAGCTTTTGTTTCCTTCACCCTGAGAAAGAGGCATTCCAGTTTCTAAACAGTGTTTGTCCAAATGGTTGTCCAACTGTAGTACGTTCTGTTACAGGAAGTCATGTAAAGAACTTCCTGGGGTTGTTTGTGCCATTCAGCCAGAGGCATGGCCACTACTGTTGCCTGTTTTCAGAATGTCTCAGCTGCAGAAATCTGTGCTGCTGCAATGTGGAGTACTGTCCACACTTTAACAAAGCATTACAGTCTGGACATTACCTATAGAAGAAGGGCAGACTTGGGGCTGGCTGTGCTTCAAGGCCTCGTTTCTTAGGCCTGTAGTTTCCAGGCACCCACAGCATCTCTCACTCAGTACTGTTTGGGACCCATTTCATAGATGTGGCCTGATGAAGAGATATCCTCAAAGAAGATAGAACAGTTACCATACTACTAGATCTTGAAGAGAATCTCTTTCATCAGGCCATGCCGACCCTCTCTCCATCCCCTTAGCCTCAGAGCTCCTCTGTTCCTGTCTCTCTCTCCAGGATGGACCAGCCTCTCAGGTATCTGGAAATTTCAGCTCTCCGTTGGTTCCCTAGAGGGAGACCTTGCAACTATGGTCTCCGGAAGGGAACTGAGGAGGAGGGAAGTATGGTGTATATGTGTGTGTATATATATATCTATGTATATATATACACACACACACACACACACACACACACACAGTAGGACATCGATATTTGACATAGTCTTGGGCAGCCCCTGATAGACTACTAGTTCAAAAGCGTTTCCATGTGGCCCTAGCACCTGGCAGCTATAGTTCCATAGATGTGGCCTGATAAGAGATTCTCTCAAAGATCCACTGTTACGGTGACTAAATAACTGTTCTTTCCTATTCCAGGGGAGCATTACCAGTTCAGAGTGTTGCTCTTAGGCTTGTCTTCTGTGCCACAGATCTTTACCAACTGCTTGGCAGTAGTGGCAGCAACCCTTAGCAGGGAATACCTGTATGTCTTTCCTTACCTGGATGACTGGCTATTAAAAGCCCACTTAAGGGACCAGTTACTACAGACCTTAGCTCAAACCAGACAGATGTTCGGTGCTCTGCAGGTGATGGTCAATGTACTAAAGTCTGTACTGACACACTGCCAATGCCTGCAGTACATAGGGACAGTTTTGGATATGGCCCAGGGCTTTGCATTTCTGCCACTGGACAGAGCAGAACAACTGATTGCACAAGCATAATTGATACACGATAGCCATTGTGCTTCAGCAAGGACATTTCTACACCTTATGGGACTTATGGTGGCAGCCATTGTCACAGTGCCAATGGTCAGACTGCACATGTGGATCCCACAGTAGAATGAGAGAGTCAGTGGGACCAATTAACAGACGATCTAGAACAGATGTTTCTGGTAATGTCTCCATTGTGCAAAGCACTCAAGTGGTGGATGGATTGCAGCAACCTACTCAAGGGTGTCCCATTCCTGATTCTTACCCACATTAGATCCTCACTATGGATGCCTCAGGATCAGGGTGGGAGACCACCTGGGACCTCTTAAGACACAAGGTACATGGAGCATGATTTGCATATAAATGTCCTGGAAATGAGAGCATTCCTATATGGGCTCCAGGCATTTCAGGAATATTCCTCAGGTCCTTTGTTAATACAGATGGACAGCATCAGTGTGATACATTACATCAACAAATGGGGGGACTCATTTGTATCCACTGTGCAGGAAAACAATGGGAGTTTGGTATTGGGCTCTGGAACACAGTTTAGAACTATCAGCAGGACATGTTCCTGGCATCCAAAACATCATGGCAAACAAACTAAGCAGGTCACAGTCCAGGGTGCACGAGTGGGAACTGCTGACCTTGGTGGTTGGCATCCTATTTGAAAGATGGGTTCTACCAGAGTTGGACCTTTTGCATCCCACACAGTGCAAATCTGACACATTTTGCTCACTTACTCCAATGCCTGGAGTTTTCTGGAGACTCATTGTCCCTCTCCTGGAAAGGGAGGTTTCTGTGCCTTCTCTCCTTTCCTCTTATTCAGATAGTACTGCCCAAGTTGAAGTGGGAAGGGGCAACTCTAATACTCCATTGCTTCCCTATGGCCTTAGCAAATATAGTATCCCTGCTGCAGCAACTGGCAGTGGAACCCCCAGTATCTCTGCCCTTGCACAAAGGTCTGCTGTCACAAGAATAGAGAACCTAGTCCACCCAGACCTGAAGTCTCTACATCCGCATGCATGACTCCTGAAAACATAGCCATAGCCATAGCTCACTTTGGGGTGTCACAGAAAGTGGCTGATGTTCTGGTGACTGCCAGAAAACCATCCATCAGAAATACCTATACTATGAAATGGAAGTGGTTTGATTTGTGGGTCATTTACACAAACTGGATCCATTCACATGCCTGGTCAATCAGGTTCTAGAATACTTACTGTCCTTATCAGATACAGGTCTGCAGTATTCCTCAGTCAAGGTGCACTTGGCTGCTGTATCCATCTTCCACACACCTGTGGATGGCCATATGATTGCCAACTGGAGACAGCCCATACATTTTGAGAGGCATTTTACATATAAAGCCTCCCATTTGAAAATCCAGCCCGGACTGGGACCTGAATTTTTATTTTGGAAAAGCTGACTTTGGCTCCTTTTGGAGCTAGCTACTTAGTTGTGGCTTACGCTTTTGTGGTTGAAGGATTTCTGAGCTGCAGGCTCTAATGTGTGAGCCTCATTATTTGTTTTTCCACAAAGACAGGGTATCTTTGTGTACCAATCCTAAATTTCATCCAAAGGCGGTATCTGAGTTTACTTAAATCAAACCATCCACCTGCTAGTGTATTATCCAGAGCATGCCATTCCAGGGGAAGCATTCTCCATACCTTAGATGTGCTTAGAATAAATACTCAGGTACTATACACACCATACAAAGGACTGCAGAAAGTCCTCACAGCTTTTATTTCTTTTGTCCCTGGAAAGAGGGTGCCCAGTCTCTACTCAGTGCTAGTCCAAATGGCTAGAACACTGTATTATATTCTGTTACAGGAAGTACAGTAAGGAACTTTGTGGTGTGGTCCGTGGTCATTCCACTAGAGACATGTGCCACTTCTGTAGCTTGTTTTGAATGTTTCTGCTGCAGAAATGTGTGCAGCTGCCGCATGGTATACTGACCACACCTTCACAAAGCATTACAGTGTGGGCTACTGTCTCCATAGAGGAGCTGGGTTTGGACTAGCTGTGCTACAAGGCCTATTATTGTAAGTCTGTGGGCTCCATCCACCTAGACTGTCAGCGTTTGGTACTGCTTCATTCAATGGTGTGGCCTGATGAAAGAGATATCCTTCAAGAAGATACTAGTTACTTAAGAACTTACCATAACAGTAGGTCTTTGAGAAAATCTGTTTCATCAGATCATTTCTTCCACCCTCCTTCCCCTCAGGGTTACGACAATGGGCTGTTAAATTGCTATTTCCATTGCTGCCTTTTGCAGCACTCTGTCATGCCTGGTATGTGGAGTGCTTGGGTCTCTCCTGGTTCCCTAGAGGGAGGTCCTCTGAGCATGATCACCGTTGGGGAACTGAGGAAAGCTGGGGCTGCACAGGTTTATGTAGGCAGCTGGTGCTACAAGGTTGTTGTGTGGGTGGCCCCTAGCATAAGTTTCCTGTGGTCCTAGCATTGACATGGGTATAGTTCAAAGTTGTGGCCTGATGAAAGAGATTCTTTCCAAGATCTGCTGCTATGGTAAGTTCTTTTCAGGTGGTATTCAAGCTCTGCTGTCATTGTTAAGTTCTTTTCAGGTGGTATTCTCCTCATGCCCAATCCAGCTTTTAAAAATCTCTTTCAGAAAGCCTACTTGTTTATGAAAAGTAAAGCCCTAATACTCCCCACTCCACAGCTCAAGCTCACCCATTTCTTGTCCTAGTACCTTAAATGAGACAGGAATGACTGTTTGATACTTAATTGGTTTACAATGATGTGATATTAATGAAAATCAGATTTGTCACACTTCTTTGTGTCCTGTAGTCATTTTTGGATGTTTCTGATCTATACTACATGCTGCCTGCTGCTACAATCCTCTGTGCTGTTATTCAGGCACATCAATCAGGATGCAACATCTGCAGTGCTGTTGCCATTTATGCATTCTCTGTGCAGTGGAGTAAGTTCAGTGTGAAAGACTGACTAGCAGTTAATTAGGTAATGTAATGTCAGTATCTTACACATATTTACATTATTGTTGCTTCATGTACTCGTATGAAGTTTCAGATGACAGTTTTGTTAAGGCCTGTACTGTTAATGTACTAATACTGGCTGCTATTACAGCTGAAATTTCACTTGGCATTTTATTTATTAATTCTGTTTCTGCACTGGGATCCTGATCTTCTCTCCAGGGTACTCACTCAACAGTTGCCACTACTCCCAGTCTGAAACCTTCTCAGTGGACTCCAACACAGCCAACATGGCCTGTTCAGCCCCAGATCACCCCCAGGAGGGCACTCACCCTTGGTGGCCTTTCTGGAATTACGGGGACAGCCGGAGGACCGGGGTGACTGGGGTGAGGGTTGGGTGATCCACTCGAGGCAGATCTGGCAGCGGGATGTGGGCAGGTCACTGGGGCCCCTTCACCTCCACTGGGCTGCCAGGATTTTTCCTGTATGTTTTGCCACTCTAGGAGTGCAGGCATGCAATAGCGTCTATGGTGCTGACATGCTGATGTCGCCCTCCCTCCATGTCTGTCTGCGCCCCTATTTTCCTGGCACTGCCCGGTCACCACCAGAAACCACCCAGGAGTGGCGCTAACCCTGATCCCTCCCAGGAAGGGAGAGCAGTCCTCCAGATGCTCAATCCCTTCCTCCCCTGCTGACCCCTGGTGGCCCAAGTCTGTTCCCAACCCAGGTCGCTGGCGTGGCGTGAGGTGTGACGTCCAGTGCCTCAACCCTCAGTGCCACCAGGCTGGCTCTCACTCAGCATGTCTAAATTGAAATATTTAGAAGCACTCAACTAACACTAACCCCACAAACCACACATTCATGAAGTCAGTTGTGCCTATAAACAGAAAACATTTATTCAGTAGTACTAGATGGTTATGTCCATGAAAATCTTGTACCAATGGAATGAAAATGTTAGGAGTGTGATATATAAAGTGAGGAAAAATAAAAATAATATTTGAAATGTTGTTTTAATGCTTTGTATATGTAGAGATACATATAATAAAATTGTGGTCTGAGCTGCATGGAATTTTTGTTGTCGTTGTCCAACCCAGTTTTCTTACTGTTTTATTGGTCCTAAATTGTGACATGGACAGTCTGTAGGTCTTAGTTGTATGTTTTCTGTCAATTCTGCCAACTTTCTGTTGAAATAAAGTATGCTTTCAACAATCCAGATGCTGTCCTGTAGTTCTTTTACCCTACCTATGTTGTTTCCCATTATTTTTATAGTTTGAAGCTCCTCCAAATGTATTCTGAATGTACTAGTTGGTGTCCTCAGCTAGTACAGTCAGAATATGGCCAATTAATTACTTTTGACATGTACATCCCTTTTTAGAGTGCTCCTGTGTGTTACCAGTGCTGCCCCTGCTATATTGCCAGGTAGTACATCTTGCCTGCTCTTTTATCATTTGAGTCAGGTCATCTTTTCAACCCTTCCAACCAATCGTGTCCATGCTCCTATTAGGTACATTCAGAATGCCCCCTCCCCCAATTGGTTGCAGTCCTTACAGATTCCAATTTTCCCTGTGATATAGGTGGCAGTGGGAGGTGCAAAATCTGCACATAAGTGCTTGACCCCTTTCTTGCTGTTTTGTACAGCAGAAAGTGTTGGTGTCCACTTGGAGCAGCCGTTATGCATTCAGAACGAGGAAGAGCCCCATGCATTCAAAGTGCACTCAGAATGCCAAAGATAAGGTTCTGACCAGGTCTGCCAGTTATAGGGACAGGGATCATTGTGCAGCTTATTGTGGCTCCAGCAGCATGATTTTACTGTTTGCTGCCCGCTGATGTTTGCTTCTGTGGCGAAGGGTGATTTAGTACTAATGCTCACCTTCCTGCTACCAAAATGCTTGTTTAAATCCATGGTTTGTTGTATACAATTTCTAAAACCACTCACAGCGTGGTCTCCACATGGCTGGATGCTGAGCAGGCCATGTTGAGACCATGCAATATGGTTGTTGGGGAAATGTTGTTGGGCTGGTCCAAAATGCTCTTTCTGCTGCATTCCACACTGTTAATAGGTAATAATAGTCTCTGTGATGTTTTGTAATGTCCATTGTGTGACACTTGGCCAGTTGGTTATGATTATTCTATGATATTTGTAATATAAAAATATAGTATGTGATTGTCTCACATAAGACAGCCTGTGCTTCCATGTTTCCCCAGGTTTCAGTGAAGCTACAGGATATGTAAACTGACCAGAGGATGTGGGAAATTGAACAGTAAAGGAAAACCCAGAGTTTCCTGTTCTGTTCTTAATTAAAACTCTGGATATCTGCCACAGGATAAGCCTAATAAGCTTTCCTAGAGGAACCTATTGATAATAGCAATCTGTTAAAACATCTTAAAACCCTTTGATCTCCTTAGGAAAACAGGATCTAGACACCAGTTCAAAGGAAACACTTGATTAAAGACTGTCATCATTTAGGAATATTTTTTTCTTCTGATGGCACCTTATTTAAAATACCTCCTGGTAGGAAATCATGTTTGTGATTTTGATTTTAAAAGGAGGAGCTAAATGACTCACAGAAGGTGTGGAGACACAGAGTTTAAACTGATACTTGTGTTTGAAATATAGGTCATATTATTTTGGGACTCCGAGAGAAAACAGTTCTCTGATCTAACTAAAGTGCTTCCAGAGGTAATACTTAGATAGCAAAAATCTAAATGTATTGTGGTAGGAATTTTGCTCTGTAGTTTTCCTTGTTCTTTTATGTGATTGTGAGCTTTTGATATATTGTTCTGAGTTTAAATTTTTCATATTTTTATCTTCTTTTAGTAAAGAACCTTTTCTTTGAAAGACTGCCTGGGTGTCTGTCAGTTCTTTTTGCATGTGATGTATAGGTGGTTATGTCTGACAATTGTTCAACAGCTTGATGGTGTTACTGAGCTTGAGTAAAAGGAAAGAATATATCTAAAGTCTCTTACAGAGTTAAAAGTGTTCATTTGGATACATGGTTAGGTGCCCTTAGGCGAAAGATATATTGCATCCCTCTGAAGAGAATATTATCTGAGCCTGTACATTGGTGCACTAGCATAAGGATCACAGTTTGAATCCCCAGAACTTGAGACTAAAGATGATTCAGACCCAAAAGCAGACAGGAGGGTTACCCTGTCTGTTACCTGTTCACACTATTGTGCTCTGAGGTTGGCACTATGGGGCAGAGGGCCTGACCTGCTGAGTGCGTTGTGACACATTGTATTTTGTTTTAATCCATGCTTTGCTGTGCTGATGCTTAACATAGAAACATAGACTTTGATGGCAGATAAGGATTGCCTGGCCCACCAAGTCTGCCCATTTCTCTATCTATTGGATAAGTTGCAGATCCTAGTTAACCAACAGCCTACTTCCTCCTACCCCCACTAGAATTGCCTTATGTCTGTCCCATGCATTCTTCAATTCCCCACTGTTTTTGACCCCAACCTCCTCAGGAAGGCCATTCCATGTGTCCACCACCCTCTCTGTAGAAAATACTTCCTCACATTGCCCTGAGCCTTCCCCCTCTATCTTCAAATTGTGCCCCTTGTTCTTGCACATCTCTTTTCTGAAATATACTACCCTCTTGGACATTGTTGATTCCTTGAGGTACTTGAAGGTCTCTATCATGTCCCCTCACTCTCTTTCCTCTAGGGTATACCTATTAAGTTCCTTTAGTCTCTCCTCGTATAGCTTGTGGTGCAGACCCTGAACCATTTTGTTGCCCTCCTCTTGACTGCCTCCATCCTATCTATATCCTTGCAGAGATGGGGTCTCCAGAACTGCACTCAGTACTACTTATGGAGTCTCACCAACTGTCTGTACAGTGGGATGACAAGCTCTTGTTTTCTACTGGTGATGCACCTCCCTGTGCATCCCAGAATCCCTCAACTTCATCATGTCTGACAGAATTTTGTGTGCCACCACCACATGGTCTCCACATGGCTGGATGCTGGGCAGGTCATTGTTTGTTGCTCAGCCTTCAGCCATTTGAAACAAGTGGTCTGTGGTTGTTTGGGGTGGGGTAGTGCAAAGTATTGTCTGTCTGCTACTAGATGTTTTTCTGTGAAATGATTTTCCTGCTGTGTCCATTTCTGTGGTGCTGGGCCCTGATGTCCGTCTGCTTTTCTGTAACCACCCACCACATGGTCTCCACATGGCTGGGTGCTAAGCAGGCCATTGTTTGCTTCTCGACCTTAGCCATGTTCAAACCATGTAGTTGTGGGAATGGAGGGAAGCCCAGGTACTTTGGGGCTCAGAGTGAGGATATGCATTGTTTTAAAATGTTTCTCAATGTTTTGCTGAAATGTACTCCTAATGTACCCACATAGTCTTAACATGCATGCTGAATACAGTCCTCTTTGTTAGGCACTCAGCGTGCAGCCATTTTAAGACTACATGTGGTGGTGGTGGTGGGATACAAATGATAGTTATACTGGAAATTAGCCTCTGTTGCAGTGCACCACTCTCCTTACATTCATCACACTGTGTTGTGTAGCAACTGATGGGTGATCTTCCACTAGCTGTGATGTAATTGTCCACTTTCTGCATTCAGTTGTTTCATCTGCTATGAAGTAACTGATGGGTGATCTCTTTGTTTCTTCTTTGGTCCCTGCCGTAAAATAATTGCCCACTTTCAGTTCCACCATTTCATCTGCTGTGAAGCAACTGATTAGCGATCTCTTTGTTTCTTCCTTTCCTCTGCTATGAAGTAATCATCCACATTCTATTCCTTTGCTTCATCTGCTGTGAAGTAAGTCATGGGCAATTTCTTTGTTTCTTCCTTTCCTCCACTATGAAACAAACACAGCCACAACAGTAGCAGTGCAGGTAAATTTCAGTGATCCAGCTCCAGTTGTGGGCACTCGATCAGATGTTGCCAATCGAAGGCAGTTCAAAGGGCTTAAGCAGGACTGCCTAAGTCACCTGCATAGTTTGCATCAACAATAGAGTGATAACAAGTTCACCTGCAAAGCAGGCAGCAATGTCAGGAAGAGGACTACACATGAAATGCTGTCAAAATTTGGAGGCAAAATGATGGATATTATGAAGGAAAACTTGAAGAATAGACAACAGGAATGAGAGTGGGTCAGGAGCGGTTTTGGTGCTGAAAAATATAAGATGCTATATACGTAAGCACAACCCTTGGAATTAGCTGGACAACACTCATGAATGCATCTACGTAGTGAATGGAAGCATGCAAAAGCATACACAAATCTGTGCTGCCTCAGTAAACTACAATGTAAAAGTTTTTGAACAGTCAGCGCCCCTCTGCCGTACAAGGCATTCTTAAAAAGAAGCCAATGTACAAAAGCATTCCCTATTAAAAACTCCTTCATTTACTGCATGCAGAATTTCTGAAGCAACACTCAGAGTGTCAAATCAGTGCCATCAAGTTCAACAGTTTCGCCCCAAGCACATAAAACTTGCCAGACAACAGAAACTGAACAAGTGCCTGTCACAGTACTGTGAAAATGCCACATTAAAACTGCGATCATTAAGCTGCATGGCAGATTTTTACAAACTGCCAGAGTGCAAAGTCACCAATATTTGCAAAGCTGTGGAGCTGACAGTGTGTGCAAATGAAGGTTCCATGTTTTTCAGAAAAGACTGTCTGGAGAAGGTATGTGGGGCTTGTGCAGTGAAGGCAATTGAAGAACATGCATAGTCTCTGTTGAACCAACATGGGTTAGAAATATTGAGATGGTACCAGTGGAAACCAACACAGTGAAGAAAACAAATGATGGCATTAACATGAAAACATCCCTCAAAGTGTTGGTCAGCAAGACAACCACGTTACAAGAACTTGTTGGAAGGCCTACAGTTTCTTGGTCGCTATCTACATGTGGTGGTGTGGCAAATAATGCAATTTGCATTACTCAAGGCAAATCTACCACAAGACTGGGTCATCATGGTGCTGGACTTTGCTGAAAACTATGCCTGCAAGTACCAGGATGAGATCAATCCTGCCACTGGCATTATGAGCGGGCTACAGTGCACCTGATTGTTACATATTACAGGTGCTTACATTGTATTGACCTTGTCATAGGAATACCTGGTATTCATCTCAAATGACCTCACACATTACCACCATGCTGTTGAGATTTTGTTAAGGTGGCCAATGAACACATCATGAACACTCACCACATAACCATTATGAAGGAGATACATTTCACAGATGGCTGTGCCAGTCAACACAAATCAAAATGGTCCTTCTATGGAATTTCAAAGGCTCCATCAGAGTATGGATTCCCTGTCGAATGTGCAAATTTCTGGATCACATCATGGTAAGCACCCTCCGATGGGGAGAGTGCCATGGTGAAATGGTTAGCAACCAGGGCCGTGAAATCATGAATCACTATCATTTCAACAGCAGAAGAGATGTTCACAAAATGCTGTGATAATCTGACCAGAGAGCCTCCAAGTGATGGGTGTGGGCATTCCAAGAGAAAATTTTTCTTGGTGCCTGACAAATCCATAAGAAGTCTAAAATGACTGGATGTTAGAGCTTTTTCTGGGACAAGAGCGTGTCCAGAGTGTAAGATCTGCAGAGGGTGGTGTGGTAGCCACCAAAGCACTGTCTTGTTTCTGCCACAAGTGCCAAAATGATGATGGCCCATGTGTGAACATGGAGCATGTGGATCAACAGTTTCAAAGAGGCTCAGACTGAAACACAGCAGCTCCAGCACTTATCAGACAGCTCAAATGCTTGAAATCAGGAATGACACTGTCCAGCAATGCCAGTGGCGGACTCCTCTACAACTCGGTGCACAACAAAGAGAACACATGAGCACAGAACTGCAGATACAGACACTCCCTGTTTCCAGCACTCCAGTAACTGAGCCATCCTCTGCTCCTGCCACTCGACTGACAGACCTCAGTGACTGACCCCTCTCTGCTCCTGCCATTCTACTGACAGACCCTCT
This sequence comes from Neoceratodus forsteri, assembly GCA_016271365.2. Classification (NCBI taxonomy): domain Eukaryota; kingdom Metazoa; phylum Chordata; order Ceratodontiformes; family Ceratodontidae; genus Neoceratodus; species Neoceratodus forsteri. The sequence goes on from CM057450.1 coordinate 897,047,978, forward strand.
GCTGTTCCTAGCACTTTATCAACTGACCTGATTACTGCTTCAGGCACTGATGCAATGGACAATTCTTCTACTCATGGAAACTTCAGCAATGGCCTCCTCCACTGCTTCGGTCCCTAGTGTACTTGCAGACTGTCCACCTGCTGAAAAAAAATTTAAACCCAGGCAAGATACAGCTGGAAAAATTCTATTCAGTCAACTATTCCAAACATTTTTTAATCGGGCAAGTGCTTGCATTTAATGAACTCTAGCGTACTTTTACTGTATCAAATTCCGGGGCCAGTATGCAAATAGGTGTCTCAGATGGTCACAACAGCAGGACACTGATATGGTGACACAGCAGAGACTTTTCCGTGGACAGGAAATGGAAGCTTTGTATTGCACAGGATGAACTGCAAACTATTGCCTACAAAATCAGAAAAGCTCAAGAATCGCTGGAATTGACAGTATTTTTTAAGTGTTGGACAATATAGAGAATGGGCAACTATGCACAATCAGTGTGTTCTGCTACAGAGGGGTTTCTGATTCCTCTGATGTTGAGAGTGAATCTTGAGAGGTCCATGGAAATCAGAACCTGAGGTGGCACAACACAATGGTTGTGCATAGTTGCCCATTCTCTATTGTCCAACACTAAATACTGTCAATTCCAGCAGTTCTGACTTTGTATTTTGTGGCATTAGTTTGCAGTTCATCCTGTGCAATTGCAAAGCTCATCCTGTATTTTTATAGTGTATAGTACTGTTAATATGTGTGCATGAGTTCTTTGCTTTCAAAATTAAACTAACTCATGCAATCTCTAGAGGTTCTAGAATGCTGTTCTACCACAGTAGGGTAGAATCACATTTCATGATCTTTGGAACTGTGGTACAGCAGCATTTTGAAAAGGATGGAATTCTATACAGAACAAATAGAGAATAATAGATAGGTTCTGGTGTATTACAAGGCAGTAATTCCATCGAGAGGTTCTGGGGATACAAGAAACCTCGAAGCGAGCTCAAGAGGTTTCTTGTATCCCAGAACTCGAGATAATTTCTGCTGTGAAACACAGAACCTATTTGTTATTTTGTAATATATGGATGCAAGGAATTTTTAATTTCTTACTTGTGCCTGCTGTATGGCTGTGGTCTGCAGACTTAGTAAGACTCCAGTGTCGTTCCTCGCCTCGCTCACACCACCCCCACTCCTGCTCCCACTTCCAGTCCCATTCCATGTTTCTCTCACAAAAAAAAAACAAAACTCGGTTCACACAGTAGTCACTCGGTAATCCCAACTGTACTATTACGAGGACCTGAAGTATAGTATTATTGGGCCAGTATACTATTTAGGACCGGAAGTATACTAATACGGACTAACTACTGTATTACAAGGAATTTTGTATGCATTTTGGGGTATTATTTTCACTATCCATATATTACAACACTCTACTATACACTATGTGACTAGCTGCTATGCACAATCTTTTCCATGACTTTTATTTTACTTCTTATTGATGCTTTTTCTTATTTTAGTGCACTTCAGTGCACAAATATATATTGTTGACAACATAGATCACAACTAGTAAACTTTCATGAACCTACATTGTTGTTTGCTGGTCTTTGTCACATTGACAATGCACATTTGGTGTCTGCTATACATTCAGAACACAAGGTTGGTGTCAGCTATACATTCAGAACACAAGATTGGTGTCCGCTGTACATTCAGAACACAAGGTTGGTATCCACTGGTACATTCAGTACACTGAAGCTTATTTTTGTTGGTCATTTAAAGTCAGTTATCTTGCAACACAGTGCATTTTTCACTGAAGGGTCATGGCATGTTAAAATGCTAGAAACATTGTCCACTGTGCATTTGAAAATTAATCCTCGTGACAATTTGGTACAACATTTTCATGAACATACCCAGATGGTTTGTATCTCAATTTGAATTCTTTTTGAGTTCTGTTAACCCTTCAAATGAGATTGCTTCTGTTATGGTCTGTAAAGGCAATCTTACAGATCACATGATCTGCAAGTGTGAAACACTTTTGCAGTCTTTAGGTAGTTTGAGTGAGAGGAATTTATGGGACTAGAATAGCACGCATACATAAGTAAGCTCTGCCTGATGAAGAACCAGACCTCTCACAAGCTATGCAAATTTGGTACTGAATGCCAGCTGTGCTCAGGATAGGTCTGTGCCATGATAACTATAAAACTTGCCTGGTTGTCAAATTGTATTCCTGAGAAAGGCAGTAAACTGACATCTGTTTTGCTGAGTTGAGATAACGTGGTTAAACATTTTGTTTACTGATGTTTCACATGGATATGTACAGAGACGAGACTGGGTTGATGTGGATTATGTTAGCCATAGTCAGTAGAGATATAGCAATCATATTATTAGATGATGCTGGGGGGCAGGGTTACTATTTTGCATTTTGTGTTTATCTCATTTTTCTTGCTACATCTGATCATTTTGATCAGTCTACTAATGGCAGCAGAATACAATCAGTCTGATACACTACAAAAGTTGTAATGCTCAATGCTGTATTTTCTAAATTATTAAACTGTGTCTTAGAGTCGACTAACTCTGCATGCCACATGGGTGTTCCAAGTGTCTTAGACTTCAGTGAGCATTATGCCTTTGTTTGTGCAAACAAAATAAAAAATACTAAATAATATGTTGATATTTCTAGTAGTTGTAATAATCTCTTGATGTCAGACATGAACAGTCGATTTGTGCCCTATTTTCAGTCATGGTGTAGTGATGGTATTTTTTTAAGAACATATGTAGTACAATTATTGTATCCACTGTACTGTGCTGCAACACAACAAATAACTATAGGTTAATTAGAACGTCGGGGTTGGGGTGTGTAATTTCTTAAAACAATCTGCAGTATCAACAAGAGGTAGGCAGTGGTTTGGGGTGGGTAATTTCATAAAAACAATAAATCTGTAGTATCAACAAGAAAGTCGATATACAGCAGTTGTCAGAAATACACAGCAAGCACCTTATCCAATTCCACATGTCACTCAATAAAACTGATATTGTAGTAAGTTTTATAGACTGTACATTTTATGTCTTGGATTTTATGACAAGATACACATCTGATCTTTCTCTGTCTCCTGGCCTGCATAGTATGAGTAGCACCAGGCATGCAACGTGCTCACGAGCCATAGAAAGAATTTGTTACTGTCCGCTGCAATATCTACAGATATGCACATCCCATTGAAGTGTGTCATAAAGAAATTTGCCAGTCAGCCCTCGGTATCAGAAGTCCCTATGGTGGTCAGCAGCTTTGCAGATCCTGAAATGGAGACAGTGGGTCCGGTTTTCAAATGGTCCACAGATTGGTGCAAGTTGTGCCAAGCCCTGCCTGGGAAAACTCTGTGTATTCAAGGAACCCTGTGCTGGAGTTTGGTACAACAGGGGTCCCCATGTCAGAGTCCTCAGAGTGGCTGCCAGAAGAGTGGTGCACCTGACAGGTGGCACATGGGAGGGGTTGGCGGGCTGCCATCATCACATGCCCATGAAATTCCATCCCAAGGACTACAAAGGAAAGGGGTAGGGTTAGAAACCTATAAGCCTGATCAGGATGTGTGACATTGTCATTTCCATTAATGCCATATTGGGCTGAATATGAAAGTGAATTGTTGTGGGATAGGTTGGTGGGACCATGATGCAGCCTTGCCTTGTGCAGTCACTAGAATATGTAAACTAATGTTGCACATCAGGTCCCTATACCTGAGGCAGTATAGTGCTGCAGTTTAGACTTTAAGCTACAAACCTGAAGACCTGGGTTTGAATCCCACCACATGCATACTGTGTGACCCTGAGCAAGTCACTTAACTTCCTTGTGCTCCCAGGTCACACCTGGACATAAGCTTTGACTTAGTGTTCCTTCCTGGTTAAACAATTTCCCTTTCACTATACCAGAATAATAGCATCTAGCAGTCTCAAGCTGTACAGTCTGACTGCTGTCAAAACTCACCATAAACGGTATAGTGCACCTGACCTGCTTGCATGTTGTGCAGTGCCAGTGTGGACACTATGCTATACTTAAAACCTACAGATCCAACATGCCAGATGGGGAGGTGGCACAGGCACCCCAACACAAAAAGGCTGACAAATGCCCTCCCCATCACCAACTAGTTCAGCACAAGGATGCGCCAATCATACTCGGACTAAACATTGCACCAAACATACTCAGACCAAGCATTTCAACACAATTACACAACGAAACATATTAAAAATGCAAATGACCAAAACAGAAGGGATGGAAGGCAGTGTCGTCCAATGCTCATAGTCTGCCAAACAAAATCCTGATCTCACAGCCATAATGGCAGATGCACAATTAGAGAGGTCACTGTTATGGAAACATGGTTTACTGAAACCACTTCTGGGATATCACCATCCCATGGTATGCGTTATTCTGGAAAGATCGCGAGGAAAGGGGTGGCACTGTATGTAGAGATGACATATGCACAACAGAAATCCAGGAAAACACAGTTAAGCAGAGGCCATTTGGGTTATACTAGGGCGAGGACAAAGCCCTATCCGGGTAGGAGTCATATACAGACCCTCATCCCAGGAGGCTGACAAGGAGCTCTTGGAAACCATCTCAATGATGACGGACAGGGTGAGTTGTTGCTTGTGGGGGACTTCAATCTACCGTATGTGGATTGGTCCTCATACACAATATCCTCAGACTGGAGCAAAGAGATCCTTTTTGCACTAAGGGAGCAGGTTTGCGTCAACTGGTGAACTCACCTACCAGAGACAAAGCAATATTAGATCTAGTGCTGACAAACAGCACAAGGATCCCAGAAGCAGAGGTGGAGCCAATCTAGGGACCAGAGATCACAGTTCAGTCTGGTTTACTGTGAACAATATGGAGGAAAATAGCCACAACAAAATCAATCTACTAGATTTCAGAAAAGCCGACTTCCTCAAAATGAGAACTATGATCGCATCCATGCTAGAAGGAGGAATCACAGGAGATGTAGAGGACTGCTGGAATACTCTGCATACTGTAACAACTATATGCACTAAGAAGATCAGCAAGTCCAAAGAAGGAAAGACCTCTCTGGTTCTCTCACAAAGTAGCATCCAAAATCAAAGAGAAAAAATACTTTTACACAATTCAAGCGAACAAAACATGAAACAGACATGGAAGAATACTAGAATAAATTAAAGGAGGCAGGAATGCTGTTAGAAGGGCAAAAGCACAGACAGAAAATACATAGGGTGTTAAGGAGGAGACAAAACCTTCTATAGATACATAAGAGAAAAAAGAAAACTAAGGAGGAATAGATCGAGTAGCAACCAAGGAAGGTAAGATGGCAGGGAGTGATGAGGACAAGGCAGAAGTGCTAAACAAGTTCTTTTGCTCAGTGGCAAAGGTCCCACAATGAGAAGGACAAATAAAGATGCACAGGAGCAGATATTAGCCCCTTCACAAGGGAAAGGGTCCTAAAGAGCTTAATAAACTGAAAGTGGAAAAGTCATGGGACCAGACAGCATACACCTTAGGATATTGAAGGGCTCCGAGAGAAACTGGCGCACCTGGCTGAGCTCTTCAGTAAGTCACCAGAAGTCGGAAAATACCTCAGGACTGGAAAAAGGCAACCATTGTGCCCTTACACAAGAGTGGAAACAAGGAAGAGGCAGGAAATTACCGCCCTGTCAGTTTGACTTCAGTTATGGGGAAAATTATGAGTCACTACTAAAAGAGAGATAGTGGTATACCTAACAGATACTGGAAAATAGACCCAAAGCAACATGGCTTCACAGTAGGACACTTTTGTCAAACCAGCTTGATCGACTTCTTCGACTGGGTCAACAGAACATTGGATCAGGAGGCGTGGAGCTGTGTACTTAGATTTCAGCAAGGCCTTTGACACTGTCCTCACAGAAGGCTAACCAACAGGCTGGAACATATGGGAGTTGGCCAGAAGATAGTCAGCTGGATCAGTAACTGGTGGAATGATAGGACCCAGAGAGTGCTAGTCAATGGATCATTGTCAAGGGAGGTAGGGTGACCAGTGGTGTCCCACAGGGATCAGTACTGGGACCGATGCTATTTAACATATTTATAGCAGACATAGTGAATGGACTAACAGGAAGGTTTGTCTGTTCGCAGATGATACAAAACTCTGCAGCAGAGTGGACACAAGGAAGGAGCAGACAACATGGAAGCTGACCTTAGAAGGCAAGAGGATTGGTCCAGGGACTGGCAGTTACAATTTAATGCCAAAAGCATAAGGTATTGCACTTGGGAAGAGGAACCCTGGAAAAGCACACACTGGGAGGACATCAACGAGGAGACACAAGCGGAGTGAGATCTCGGCATAATCATCACTGACAAATTAAGATGAAAGCGATGTGTGAAAGCAGCACAGAAAGTGGGTGGCATCCTCAGGCGTATAAGTAGAAGTATTTCTAGTAGAAAGAGGGAGGTTGTCATGCCCTTCTATACGTCCTTAGTGAGACCACACTTGGAGTACTGGTTCATTTCTGGAGACCGCATGTCAAGAAGGACATTGACCATTTGGAAATGGTGCAGGAAGGGCTACTAAGATGGTGCATAGACTGCATCACAGGTCATATGAAGCAAGACTCAAGAAGCTGAACTTATACTCCATTGAGCAGAAAACCAGTGGGGACATGATTGAAACATTTACGCACGTGAGGATTTAACGAGCTCAGACAGGCAATCTATTTCAACAGAACACAGCAGCATGCACCAGGGGCATGATATGAGACTGTAGGAGGAAGGTTCTAAAGCAACTTCAGGAAGCAGTTCTTTACACAGAGAGTGATAGACCCATGAAACAGGCTGCCCAGGAGGTGGTAGCATCAAAGACAATCAGGAGTTCAAACTTGCATGGGACAGACATTGAGGACAAATTAGGATGAAGGCTGCATAGGGAAGGTGTAGTTTCTAGGGCAGACTAGATGGATCACACGGTCCCCATCTGCCAGTGCTTTTCTTATGTTCTTATGCCCTGGTGCATACTCTATGCATGCCTGCATAAGTCATGCAGTGTTGAGGTATTACTGGAATGTTTTACTGCATCTCTATAAGCAGGTTGGATAACTGTAACGAACCGATGAATGCATACTGCAGACTAAGCAATACACAAGACTGTGGAAGGCTCATGTCTGATTTACTGTACTGTTCTGTGACTGCAACAGCCACTGTACATGTGTAGTGGCATTAATACAGTAAACGCCCACATATCTTCAGGTGTGACAGTCTCTGATATTCGGATAGAGCTGCTGCATGGATGTGCCTGACAGGGTCAACTGCCCGTGGGGTTACCACAGCTGTAGAATATTGCAGCAGTACATTCTCCTACATTGGTAACCCCCAGGGGCAGTTGATCCTGCCAGGCACATCTATGCAGCTTTTATGTACATTATAGTGTCCACACTGGCACCGCATAATGTGCATACAGGTGCAATCTACCATTTCCAGCAGTTTTGACAGCAGTCAGTCTGTGCAGCTTGAGTCTGCTAGTGCAGGGCATGACATATATTCATATTTTTAACATATTGCTTAAGAATGAAAGGATTTGTAATTACATAAAAGCACAATGGTAGCGGGTGCGTGCTGGTGGCGTGGATCTGATAGTCTGCTTACTCCTGCTTGCGTGTAAAGAGCTCCTAGTCTCCTGTTTGCATAAGTGGCCACACATCACTTAAGCACCTTGTTCTTGCCATTCAGGTTCATTTTCTTGAGGACAAGTTTGATGTCAGGTATTCAAACTAGAGTACAGCAGACAGAGAACAAGAGCACTTGTGTGTGTGTGTGTGTGTGTGTGAGAAGAGAGAGAGAACTTTTGTTTACTGTCTTTTGCACAGCAGTTTCAAAGGGCAGTGCACTTATTTAGTGTGACTTGCATGACAGAGTGAGAGGCTTAGCAGATCACTGCATTTCAGGGAGGACAGAAACAGTGGGAGGCTATTCATCTATTCATTCTCACAGCCATCCTTCCCTCACACACACACACACACACACACACACACACACACACACACACACACACACTATTCTACACAGGACATAATCATGGAAAGGCCATGTAATGTGGATATCCACATGTAGATTTCTGAATATCATTTCTCTCTTACCTTTTGTGTGTGTGTGTATGTGTGTGTAGTGTATATGTGTATGTGTGTATATGTGTTTGCATGCACACATTCTTATTAGAACAATGTGGATTATGGGGTATGTTTTGAACCATACTTCAGAAACATCAAGTTATTACCCATGAACATTTTGCTATGAGAACTAAAACAATGTAGACTTTTGACATTGAATAAATATATTAGCAATGCTTTTCTGTCATATGCTATAGAGGGCGTATTAACTATATCCATTTAACGTCACATTCTATTGGATATTATAGGAGATGCCCAAAATAAAATGTGTGCTATCTAACCTCACTAAAATATTCTCCACAATAGTTGACCACCCCCACCATGATCAACAGCTTAATCTGGTTCAAGGTCAGCTGGCATTCATCTGTATCCCTCCCCAGGTCGTGCCTGAAAATAGGCAGGATTTGTCTAGTGCACTTACCGGTCAACAAAAGCTAAATAAATAAAATAAATAAAATAAATCTACACAGACAACGTAACTGTTCTGCAGAGCTCCTGCACTGCTGAAGACCATATCATGTATATTTAAAAGAAATGCAACAGCTGCACTTTTATCTATAATACAAGAAGGAAAAGATAACCAAGTTGTTACTGAGTAGTATGCTTTTTATTTTTCAGGTAAAAGAAAATGTTGGACAAAAGTGCATAGATAAATGCAGACTGTGAGGGAAGCATTGTTACGTGATGAACTGCCATTTCCTAAATTCACAGATACTGTATTATAAATGGTAAGGCATAATAACTCACTGACATTGCTATCTTTTATCTGTATTACTGAAAATGAGTTCACCCTCAGAAATTAACATCCCCGAATGTTGATGAATCAACAGTGGCAAACATATTGTATGTCAACTCTCAAATAAATTAAGCATTTCATATTTGTAGAAAGAAAAAGAATTTCACTCTGAAAATAAGCTGCAGTTGGAGCTGAATGAGCAGATATAGCGATCACATGAGATGCACCAAGAAGATGTGAAGGCACCAATGCACAATCTTTTACGTCACTAAAATCTTAGTCTTATTCACTTCAGTTCCAGTGGTCACAGGAAACTGCTGCTTGACAGACCTGTCTGCCACCATATCTAAAATAAACATTGCAAAATAAATCAAATGAAAAAATTGCAATGAGAGCTAAAAGGGAGATAGAGAAGATAGCTACTACAGCTAACAACCCTTATTATTACAAGCAGACCCGACAGACCAGAGGGCTCCTGCTGCTGGCCATCTTTTATGTTCTTATATGTATTTAATTTACTTGATTTAATTATAAGTGTAGAAAAGGTGCATACAAGTGCCATTACTCACAAGTCAAACATCTTTAGTCAGTGGCAGACACACACATCATTACACCTTACATTTTTCCCAGGGCTTCATGAGAGAGGCATTCATAACAGTGCTCACTTGTTTAACAAACTCTAGTATTTTACAGGGATCAGGAGCCACCTTGCCAGGTCTGTTAATAAAAATCATTCCCTAGTGTGAAGGGGCACCCTGTTGTCCAATAGCCTGCCTCATTAATAACAAATCATCTCCGTGACCACAGTGTAAGGCTGGCCCGGTCCAGTGGTGAGTGAGCTGACGTGCTGTACATCTTACCTTCTGCCACATCACTGACCCAAGTTCAGGAACATGCTGAGGTTGCTGGGGGTCAGGCGGAAGAGTAAGCGTTTTGTCAGACTCCTGTCCTGGGGTGGGAGGCATGCTGACTTGGCCTTTGGCTGCCAGCAGGTGAAGGCAGAGATCCAAGCGGGAGATGAGGAAAAGGGTAACACCCCCATTCACCTACCTATGTCCCACTTGACCAGCTGGGTGACTGGTTCAGCTCTGAATGTGAGTCAGTGGGTAGGGGGAGGATGGCTGGCTCTCCTCTTGCTGGCCCTATTGGGGGAGGGCAATTTGTAGGGATTTTGGGCTTGTGATCTGGGGCAGGTGAGAGCTGGACAGGGAGGTGGGAACTGGGCTGACAGCCTGCCCAAGTCAACTGGTAAAGGCAAATTTTTATGGATGGGGTAACATGCTGCAGTATGTGTCATCTTAACACACATACATACCCCCCATAATGGGCATGGATGCACTGTTACAGTAAACCTGCCAGGTATAAGTAATATGTACAGTGTCTCTTGCCTGGGTACTAGGGAGCCAGAGGTTGGAGTCTTAATGGGAGGTTGACTGTCGGACCAGTAAAATAAAGTACAGGAAAATGGTCACAAATGATCCATAGCTCTTAGGGAGTAACTAGGAAGGATAAGACAGGTTAGACATAAAATAATACTTATCTGATGGGAAGTAATCAGCATCCTGTCAGATCTGTGACAGTAAAGAGGAAAGGTTAATATGAAGTAAATACAGTTGTGGAAAAATGGAGAGCAGGTATACTGCAGCATAAGCGTTACAAAAAATGTAGTTTTAGATAAAATGTTACAGGTAGTTAGAGCACATTTATTATCCCTGAGCTGGCCTCTGAGTAACATTTATGGTGACCGCAGATGATGTTTGAGAGTTAGTCAAAGTGACAGGTTAATTTCCTCTGTAAATTAAAACACTGGGTGAAATATCCCAAGTGACAAGCAACTGAAAGCATCTTCTGTTTAAATCTATTCAGTCTGCTTTTGATTCCCAGGTGCAAAGCACATAGGCAAACAGACCTGTAGTCAACTTGTTTTAGTGTGGGACGGCTGTAAAGAGATCCAAACAAACAGATAGATTGCTTTAATTTGTGGGTCTAAATCCTACTGGGTTATACTCATTTAGGAGCCCACATCAGACAAGGGCTGCCTGTGTGCTTTCAAGATTTGCGGTCTGGAAAATACTTCTTGATCCACAGCTAGCTAAGGGTTACTCATTTAAATATTGCCATGTCTGAATTAATCAGTGCTGAGTTGAGGCTGGAAGCCTCCTTATACCTCACAGCTCATGGTGGAGTAGGGGTTTGCCAATGTGGCAAAGACAAAGAAGACCTAATTAGGGCCATCTTTGAGAACTATAGTGAGTTAAAAATGGTACCAAGAAAGTAACTCCTAAAGGGTTACTTGTTGCAACAATATCTGCAGGATTTGTCGCTGCATTACATAAATTGTCTGTTTTAGAATCTGCTTATGCTGTATGCAAGCTAAAGAATACAGCATGTAGGCAGGAAATTGGTCTGCAAGAAGCTGACCATATGACAGGCTTTGCAAATGAATGATGTCCTGTCTGACACTAATGATACTTTATGTTCTGAAAATAAGGAGCTTAGATTAGACCTGACTGAGGTAAGTGCTGAGCTAGATCGTCAGATCAGGGAAAACTCCGAGGTTACTGCTGCATATAGGTATTTAAAAAGAGTTGATCAGTGAAATGTCTGAAAGAAATTCAGGCATTCACCATGTTAACCCTGACACCTACATTTTTTCATTTAGAATATTAATAAATTGTGTATGCTGCATGAAAAATAATTTTCTCAGCAGTGCCACAAGATGGAGACAAAGGTTTTCTATATTTGATACAGTGTGACATGGCCTACTAAAACACATACTGCATGGACTGAACTGAAACCCCAAAGTCACACCACAAGTGCACAAACAACACAACTTTGATAATAAAATGGTGTCAAAATCTAGCTCTGGTGCCCCCTGTTGGTTGGTAAAATACCAAATGCAGGTCTGGGTACTTCAGGCATGTGTTAGGATGACAACCCCACACTGTATTGTTTGAAAAAGTATGATCTGGGTTGGTATCACATGGTTTGTGACACATTGTCATGTGTTTTTGTTAGTCTAGAGCCCTCAACACAACTCTTTGAAATCAGAATTTAGGCCTATCTATACCTAAAACTCATTTTCTCAGCAAAGCAACATTTTAGAAGCAAAAGGTTTTCTGTTTTGGATGCCAGATTGACTGGGGTATAACAGCATGCCCTGTATTGACCAATATGAGAAACTAAAGTCACACTGCAGGTGCACAAACAACACAACTTTGATCATGAAATGGTGTCAAAATCAAGTTCTGGTGCCCCGGTTGGTCGGCAAAATACCAAATGTAGGTATGTGTGCCTCAGACATGTGCTGAGACAACAATCCCATGCCATGCTGCATGAAAAAGCATGATATGGGTTGGAACAATAGTCTGTGACACATTTTAGCGTTTTTGTTGGTATAGGCGCCTCAACACAAGTTAGAAAACTCCAAAATTCAGGCCTTGTAATACCTAAAACTCATTTCTCAGCAATGCAACATGGTAGAGACAAAAGGTTTTCTGTTTTGGATGTCGGATTGACTGAGGTATAACAGCATGCCCTGTATTGACCAATATGAGATCCTAACGTCACACTACAGGTGCACAAACGACACAATTTTGATCATGAAATGGTGTCAAAATCAATTTCTGGTGCCTCCTGTTGGTCGGCAAAATACCAAATGTAAGGTATGTGTATCTCAGGCATGTGCTGAGACAACAATCCCATGCTATGCTGCATGAAAAGCATGATCTGGGTTGGGAAACAATAGTCTGTGGCACATTTTTATGTGTTTTCTTAGTATAGACCCTTCAACACAAGTTAGAGAACTCCAAAATTCAGGCCTTGTAATACCTAAAACTCATTTCTCAGCAATGCAACATTTTAGGAGCAAAAGGTTTTCTGTTTTGGATGCCAGATTGACTGGGGTGTAACAGCATGCCCTGTATTGACCAATATGAGACCCTAAAGTCACACTGCAGGTGCACAAACAACGTAACTTTGATCATATGTGTACTTTAGGCCATGAGTAAAAATCAAATGGACACAACAAGCGTGAGTAACATTTTTAAACATTATTCTATATTTCTAATTTTTAAACATGAAACAATAACATAAGTAATACTGTACAACTATAACTGGATAGGGACATGGACACAAAGTATCCTGATATTTTGTTATTTTTATCACACTCTCTGGTGATGCACCAGACGGTGCAAACTATGTATGAATTGATACATTCCTTCGTCAGGATTGAAGTTTGATGAAAATGGACTGTTCTTTGTCATTATGCTTCCATGGGAATTCAGATTGATAGACTGCAAAAGAACTGAAAATAAGTACAATTAGAAAAACATATGAAACATATTCATCTGAGAAATTCACATCAATATACCTGTGAGTTGGTGCTGAAGGGCGAACAGTGACTAAATTTTTTTACAAAATGGAATACCTACTTGCCTTGTCATTGCCAGTAGTTTATCACAGTGTGGTATTTCTGAAAGCAGTTTCTTTCTGCTGAAAGACACAGATGTACACCACATTGTTTACAGGCAAGCGGGACCTGTGTCTTCCCTCACGATGGTCCTTTCCTCTCTTTTCTGTGTCTCTTTCTGTGTCTCATTGCAGACAAAACACTGCTGGGTTGTCTCACTGATTACTGGCATATGTGTTGCATTCATCATACGATCCGGACGTGGTGTAACTGATGGTCTTCTGGGCATTTTTCTGGAACTAAACACTCCAATGAGTTCTCGTGCCACAGGAATCTAAATGACTAATAGTCTCTGGATAATGTATTGGGTGCCAGTGCATCTGTGTCCATATTAATTTCTCTGCAATGCGACTTATAAATGATATAAGCATTCAGAAGGCAGCATTCAATAATGTAACCGGACAGTCACTTCCACCATTTCTTTGCCTGGCGGTAGATATTGTATAATGAGATAATTTGATCTCCTCTGTCAACTCCCTCATATGCTTCATTATAATCAACAAGTGGTGCACGACAAGGCAGAGCCACAGTAATACTGTATTTCTGCACCTGGTCTACAGTCAGTAGCGGCTCTAGCCACAAATGGTTACCAGGGCACAGCTGAGGCACAACAGATGGCAGCCAGGGCACTGATATATTGTTACTATGGGGAAGCTCTGCACCATATGGGGCACCAACTGGGGCACAGCATTTTTTACTGGGCACGCGTGTTCTGGCGGGCCTGGTGAGAGCCGCCACTGTCTACAGTTAGCAATGGCTCTCTGCCATCATGTGGATTGTGGATCGGACAACAGTATACTGCCCTCTTATCATACCACCATGTAGCCAGCAATGGTCCGTTAGTTCTCCAATCCATTTCCCCATGTTCCATTTTGTTAACTTCTTGTTTGGATGCTACGATGTCCTTCAGGAAGTCTTTCCTGTTTGAGCGGATAGTGCCACATCCATAGAGTCCCTTCGTCAAAAGCATCCTCAGTAGCTCTGGACTTGTATAATAATTGTCCATGTACAGGTGGTGATATGTATTAGTTAGTTTTCTGTCAGCATTAAGAGAACTCTTGTAGGTAGCGTTGTGTCTGTTGCCTCTGTAGTTTCAATCACATGTTTCCCGTGTACACTTATAAGTTTGAAATGTACCCAGATTTAGCCTCAGAAAGTACCCATACTTTCAATCCCCATTTCTGGGGCTTGGCTTTCATATATTGCACAAAGCGTCCTTTGTATGGAACCATTGCCTCATCAATAGCCAGCTCCTTGTCACATGCATATTCAGATGAAAACTTGGGTACTATCGTGTCAAGGAAATTCCTTACTTTTCTAAGTTTGTCATTAGGAACTGAGTCACCAATATCTACATCACTGATGTCCTGTTCTACATGCAGGTATCTTCCAAGCATGCAGAAGCTGTCTCTTGTCATGATCTGGCTGACATCTGGTTGTTTAATAAATTTCTCAGAGCACCAATACATCGATAATCTTGGCAGGTGTACAATGCCCATGATTATGCATAATCAATGAATGCTTTCATCTCTTCTGCATTTGTTGGCTCCCAAGGCATTTTATGTTTCTCAGGTTGTGCACTTCTCACAGCAGTAGCATACGAATTTGATCGCTGCCCAATTTTCTCAGTATATGTCTTCAGAAAAATCTTGACATGTATACAGCTTCAGTAAATTCACCTGTGAAGCAGTGAACCACACCGACAGGAAGACAGAATGGAATGATACATGTATCTGTCAATGTGCGTGACCATTCAGTTTCAGAAGAGTCACTAAAACTATTTTTGGTGGTGCTGTTTTGGTTTTTCTGTTACTGCTTCCTTTGGGCAACATGTTTGCTTTGTTTTGCTGATGGTCTATAATCTTCATCACTCAGATTTTCTTGCTCATGTGCTGCTTGTAAGTGAGTATGAGCCTGGGAGTTTCTCTTATTCTGCCTTGAAAGGTTGACATTTGTTTTACTCCGATTTTCCTGATTGGTATTACTTATTTGTGTTTCATCGATTTTCTCAATACTAGCACTTGCTCCACAAATATTTGTTCTTCTGTGTATTACGACATTACTGCTACATAAAGGTGTTGCCACAGACAGTGAAAGTGTTGTACATTTGGATGGCATTTTCCTATTTCCCATTCTTGTATGTGGCACCAGGAACATGATCATCAGTTGGCACTGAAGACACCACCTAACACATTTTTTCTTTCATTCTGTTTTCTGTGTCCTGTATTTTATATTACTGAGTGATGGCCACATTACCTCAGTATCTAAATCGAACTACTGCTGCTGTCACTTGATGCTGGATCATCACGCCATTCAAAATATCCTCCAATGCCTCATTAGCCGTCTTTAGTGACTTTCTTGTTGTCATTTTGTATTTTTACAAACAGCTAATCAAAATCTCTCTGAGGTGCTATTGTCTGAGAGACTACAGATTGGCTACCAAATATTGTAAATCAATGGACAAATGAAACTGTTTCCTGGGGTTACATTGAATGTGACTGAAATGTAGGTATGAACAAATATATACCACATAAAACCATTGTCATTCTCCATAATTATTATGAAAATTCCTTAAAAACAAACCATTTGTCTGTGCTGCATCACAGTCAAACCAGCAGAGGAGAGAGAGGCAGACACAGAGAGTGAGAGGGAGACAGAGAGCAGATGAGTTTAGGGGAGGGATAATCATGAAGCAATTCTAGAAACTCCTGGGAATCTATGTGCAATTCAGATGGCTAAATGATGGGAAAGCAAGAAGAAAAGTTAACCACTGTGAGTTTCATAAAGCTGGAAAGTACTGAGGTATGGACCATCTATCATGGCTAACATGTATTTGTACAAGTACAAAACAGCTGATGAGAAAGTGACGTTGCTATGGCAAGTCACAACCTGGTGATTTAACAGAATTGACTTTGTGTGTGATTTTGGGGTCTCAATTCGGTCCACACAGGGTCATTTGTAGGAGCCCATGTCCCTGCATCAAAACAGAAAACCTTACATCTCTATGTAGTTGCATGGCTGAAAATGGGTTTTAGGTAAAATAAGGCCTCAATTCATGTTTCCCCTAGTTGCGATTGGAGGTATGGACCAACAAAAACACAACAGTGACCTGCAAGCAATGTGATAACGACTCAGATCAGACTTTTTATACGGCCTGGTGCAAGTGCACTGTCAAGTGACATGCATTACAAAACCTAGATTTTGTATTTCTGGAGGTCCACAGGGGTGGCCAGGCATGAATTTCAGGCCATTTTGCATCACAGTTGTGATGCTTGTGTACCTCGGTGTGATGTTGGAGTCTCAATTCAGTCCATACAGGGTCATTTGTAGTAGCCCTAGTCCACTGCATCCAAAACAGAAAACCTTTCATCTCTATGTAGTGGCATGGCTGAGAAAATGGGTTTAGGTAAAATAAGGCCTCAAGTCAGTGTTTCTCCTGAATTGCGATTGGAGGTATGGACCAACAAAAACACAACGACACACAAGCAATGTGATAATAACCAGATCAGACTTTTTATACGGTCTGGTACAAGCGCACTGTCAAGTGACATGCATTACAAAAACCTAGATTTTGTGTTTCTGGAGGCCACAGGGGTATGAGCATAATTCAGGCCATTTTTGCATCACAGTTGTGATGCTTGTGTATGTCTAGTGTGACTTTGGGGTCTCAGTTCGATCCATGCAGTGTCAGTGGTAGTAGCCCAGGTCTCACTGCATCCAAAACAGAAAACCTTACGTTTCTATGTAGTTACATGGCTGAGAAAATGGGTTTTAGGTAAAATAAGGCCTCAATTCAGTGTTTCTCCTGAATTGCGATTGGAGGTATGGACCAACAAAAACACAACAATGACACACAAGCAATGTGATAATAACCCAGATCAGACTTTTTATATGGCCTGGTACAAGCGCACTGTCAAGTGACATGCATTACAAAACCTAGATTTTGTGTTTCTGGAGGTCCACAGGGGTGGCCAGGCATGAATTTCAGGCCATTTTGCATCACAGTTGTGATGCTTGTGTATGTCTAGTGTGACTTTGGGGTCTCAGTTCGATCCATGCGGTGTCAGTGGTAGTAGCCCAGGTCCCACTGCATCCAAAACAGAAAACCCAATGTCTCTATGTTGTGGCATGTCTGAGAAAATGGGTTTGGAAAATAAGGCCTCAGTTTAGTTTTACTCCTGAATTGTGACTTTTATTTTGCATTTTGCAGGGCATTTTCAAATGACATGCCTGAGGTACATGGTACTGTTGTTTTTGATGGATGGAAGACTGGTGCACAAGGGGTGAATGGTACTGCCCTACAGACCTATCAGTCCAAATCCATCCTTGTAGTGGTGGGCAACCTCACCACAAAAGTCACTGTGACCTCATGGTATTACATCATCATCCCAGTATTTTGGGAGTTGATTTTCTAGGACAACACAGATGTGTTGTGGATCTAGCAAATAGGCTCATGATCAAATACCAGGACAATACCATACAGTCAAGATATGTGATTCACATAATCTTGCAGCTATAAAACACAATGACACTAAATATGATGTTATAGACCTCTTTAAGGATCATGACAGATACAGAGACATACAGCCAATAATTGTCAGAACACAAGGATGTGTTGGCAAAGGATAAGCATAATTGTGGTCAAATGAATACTACCACTGAAGTAACAGACCCAGACCCTGGCAGGCAGAGGCAATACCCTTTTCCTGCTGAGACTCTGCCATCTTTAAGACAGACTATAAACCTGCTTCAACAGGGGTAATAAGGCTTGTAATGTGTCTCGACTGATCAACTCCACCCATGTGGCCTGTTAGAAAGCCAAATGGGACTTGGAGACTTACAATTGACTACAGAAGGCTCAATCAGGCAACCCCAAGCTGTTCATCTACAGTGGCATCAGCCCCTGATGTCCTTAAAATGCTGACCCCAGACTGTAAATGGTTCACTGCATTGGATATTTCCAATGGGTTTTGGTCCTTACCACTGGCTAAAGACAGCCAGTACAAATTTGTCTTCACTTTTGAAGGGCGACAGTACGTGGAGATGCCTCCCCAGGGTTTCATAGCAGCCCATCCCTCTTTCACCTACACATGGAAGATGCATTACAGGGATCCTCAAGCCCTGCATGCCTACTGACAACTGACACAAAAGAAGACACTTGGTTCTGTTAGAAGAACTACTGACTATCGACGTACAAAAGTCAGGCCTCAAGTGCAACCTTCTAAAGCACAATTGTGCCAGAAGGAGGTTCTCTATCTAGGGCTCTGCATAACAGAAAAGGAAGAAGCTCTGATATGAACAAGATTCAGGGACTGCAGGATTTACCCCAGCCAACCAATGTAGGGACACTGAGACATTTTCTGGGTATGGTAAACTACTCTATAGAGATTTTATTTGTGACTTTGCACAAAAGGCCGCACCTCTGTATGAGCTGCTGAAAAAGGATGTGCCTTGGACATGGGGTCCATTACATACCAAAGCTGTAACCAGTTTGAAAGAATCGCTGGCAACAGCCCCAGCATTGATTAATCCTAACCCAACTTTAGGGTAGCATCTGGAAGCTGCTACATCAGCTACAGCAATTTCAGCAGTTTTAGCACAAAAATTCAATGAACATATTAGGACCATTGTCTATGCATCTTGGATGCTTTCCCCAGTAGAGCTAAAATACAACCCTGTGAAAGGAATCTTTTGGCCATGTATTGGGTGGTGAGATCCTTTATGTATATCATTGGATATGCCCCTATATTCTGATCATATGCCAACAGATTTCTTACTGTCAGACAGAGTAAAAGATGGCTCTGTTTCAAATGCCATACTTACACACTGGTCTGTGCTTTTACAGGATTGTGGCATCACTGTCCTTCCTGTTAAAACTCCATCCCTACTGGCCCATGGCCTACTATTTACAGGTGATACACATGATTGTGTACTTCAGTCCCCTGACCTACCTGACCCAGGGCCCTTCCTGCCAACACCTCAGGAAGTGTTAAATGACACCACAGGGTGTCATGTCTTTACTGATGGCTCAACCACACACACCAAGGAGGGTCAGATTGCAGGGTTTAGAATTCTTATTGTACATCCTAATGATGATAGAGTGCACATAGCTAAGAGGTGTGCCATTATTTCTGCACAGTATGCTGAACTAGCTGCTGTAGCATGTTCTATGGAAGTGCTGAAACAAGGCACTGCAGATACTGTTGTTTTGTAGACTCTGATTGGGTATGTTCCTCCCTGACTGAAGTTTTGCCCTTTGGAGAGAAGAAACTTCAATGCTTGATACCCCTGTGAAATACAGAGACTTGTTTGTGTACATCACAACACTAACCAAACAGTTTAAATACAAATTGTACATAAGGTTAAAGTGCACTGTAAATGTGAACCTTATGCTCCTTATAACAACCATGTCGATTCACTGGCAAAGATGGTTCTTGAGGAGAAGACATATGGGAAATGAAAACTCCCTTTGCTTCAGCTACACCATCCATTGCTGCCATTAATAAAGGCACAACTTCTTTTGAGCCCATGGATCTAGCATCCGCACAAAGAAAGACCCTCACTTGAGGGCAGTGTTAAGGTTCCTTGATAAAGGAACTGAGGAAGAACTTTCAAGTAAGCCCCTACAAGAAAGTGGAAAATGACCGTCACCTATCCAGTGATGTCCTACTTATTTGGTACCACTGCCGTAAAACTCCTGAAAAGTTATGGGTAGTTCCTGAACATCTGAGGGTAGATTTTATCTACCAAGTACACGATACTCAACTGGTGGACACCAGGAGTCAATAAAACCCTAGACAGACTGAAGTCCTCTGTCTGGTGGCCACACATCAGACATGATGTGGAACATTACATCAATAACTGTTTGATCTGTGCACAGAATAATCCTATACCAGCTAGGAAGAATGCTAAATTGCAACCCCAGAGGAACTCAGGCCCTGGAACAATATCCAGATTGACTACATTGTCCCTATACCAGCGACTAAGAACAACAAGTTTGCCCTACTGATCACTGACCTATTTTCCAAATGGGTCGAGGCTATTCCGACAAAAACAACACAGCCAAAGTAACTGCAAAGGTTTTGATAAACCAGCTGTTTACCATGCGGGTCTACCCTGAAGGTAAATTCTGATCAGGGAGCTGGCTTTATAGCAGAATTTGCAGAAAATTCTGGATTTGTTAGGGGTAAAACAAAAGTTTCATATTCCTTACCACCCACAGTCATCAGGACAGGTGGAATGGGCTAACAGACAGATCAAAGTTATGTTATCCAAATTTGTTCAGAAAAACCCAAAATAATAGGATTCATTATTGCCATTGCTCCTTATGGCAATAAGAGGGACACCCTCTGCAAGTACACAGTGTGCCCCACTTGAAGTCATGACTGGACTGTCCATGAGACTTCCAGAACACTTACTTCTGGACCTTGATGCCCCCACTGCTGATAGGGTGCCAGTGGACAAGTATGTCAAACAACTCAAACAAGATATCCAAAGGTACACTTCTTTGCTGCACAATACCTGGAAAGGCCCAGCTACAGGCCAAAATCCAATATGACAAAACTGTACACCCTGTAGACTGGCAAGTTTGGGACCAGGTAATAGTCCTCAGATTTGCATGACCTTCACACCCCATTTGTAAACAAATGGGAGGGTCCCTATCCCATTGTAAACAAACTCATTCCAGCAGTCTACCAATTTAGATTGCCTCAAAATAAGAAAGTCATTGATAAATGGCAACATGCCAATCAAATGAAACTGTTTAAAGGAGATTACATTATTTTCTGTACCCCAATGGGTGGAATAGTACTGAACTGTTTCTTTCTTTTCTTTTAGGTTCCTGAGTAAGATGTCTGTTTTTGCTTACTTTTCTTTTAGAAATATTGGTCATCTTACAAGCCCAAATTGTATACCATAATGCAGTTAAGAAACCAGTGACCCTAAACCTGAACAGCCTGTCGAGGCAAAATACCTCCTAAGCCCACAGGATCTGAAGGTATCCTGTATTGTGCATATTGATGTCCTAGAAGACATGGTCATTGTCCAGGAGGGTAGTGAGACCCTACTGCATGTTATGATCATCGCTTCAGATCAATCAAATCTTGAAATTGCATTTATGCAGTTCATAATAAAGCTCTAATCCAAGTCGGCAGCCTTTACAAAGATACTTTCCAGGGTGGTAGCCTGGGTAAAACACTGGTTGGACAGCAGGACACAGTGGGTAATAGTAAATGGAGTCCACAGTGAAGAAAGGAGGGTTACTAGTGGGGTACCACAGGGTTCAGTACTAGGGCTGGTTTCTTTTAATGTCTTTATAAGTGACATTGCAGAGGGACTGAAGGAAAGTATGCCTCTTTGCAGATGACACAAAGATCTGCAACAAGGTTGATGCACAAGGTGGGTGGAAAGGATGAAAAGGGACTTGCAAGGTTGGAGGAATGGTCAAATGTATGGCAGCTTAGATTCAATGCAAAGAAGTGCAAAGTAATGCACCTGGAAACAAAACCCAGGGAACAGTACACAATGGGGGTGAGATACTGACAACAAAAATGGAAAGGGACCTGGGGGTAGTCATATCAGATGACCTAAAGTTGGGCTAGTGATGTGAGAAGGCAGTAAGGAGGGTTGGGGATACTGGGATGCATAGGAGAGGCATCACCAGTAGAAAACAGAAGTTGTTGGCCCTCTGTACAGACAGTTGGTAAGACCACATCTAGAGTACTGTGTACAGTTCTGGAGACCCCATCTCTGCAAAGACATAGACAGGGTAGAGGCTGTCCAGAGGAGGGAACCAGAATGATTCAGGGTCTGCATCAGAAGACATATGAAGAAAGACTAAAGGAACTAAAGATGTATAGCCTTGAGGAAAGGAGGGAGGGGAGACATGATAGAAACTTTCAGATACCGCAAGGAAATCAACAAAGTCAAGAGGTAGCATCTTTCAGAAAATGAGATGCAAAAACAAGGGGCACAATTTGAAGATAGAGGGATGGCTCAGAGGTAATGTGAGCAAGTATTTCTTCACAGAGAGGGTTGTGGATACATGGAACAGCCTTCCTAAAGAGGTCATAGAGTAAAAACAGTGGGGAATTCAAGAATGCATGGGACAGACATAAGGCAATTCTAGTGGGGTAGGAGGAAGTAGGCTGTTGGTTAACTAGGATCTGCAGCTTATCCATTAGGTAGGGAAATGGGCAGACTAGGTGGGCCAAGCGGTCCTTATCTGCCATCAAATTCTATGTTTCTATAGTAAGGCTGGCCCAATGTCAAAATTTACCCTGCTGGTACCTTATCTACACAAAAGGTACACCCTACAAATGCTGGAGTATACAACATAACTGCTAAGATTGATCCAGACTCTTATTTACATATTGCTGATCAACATGAATACTGTATTCAAAATTATATAGCAACAAAGGCCATTGTCCTTAAGGTTTTACCCTATGATGCCCCAGAATTTGAGACACCTGATAATGAGTGCCCAGAACAGAACCCTGGCCCACCCAGTGGCCCTAGTTGCCACTTCTCAGCCAGGTGCCCTTGTTAATAATGTGCAGCTCATGCATCCCAGTGGTTTTGAATCTTACCCATTGGAATTTAAAAGAATTTGGCCTATATTCAACAACTAACATTTCTCATTTCTTTCAAATTATTTATTGGATACCTTGGCAGCATACCAGGTACGTAATAATGAGCTCTATACTGGAGCTGACAATACCCCACATAGAAGATTTTCAAACCCTAAACCTAGTAGTACTGCTAACAAAAGTAAGAAACCCAAATGCACTAAGCGTTTTATAGCAGAAGCAGGTATGGCTTCTGGCCTATTTGGTTCTGGTATGTCAATTTGGAATAGGGCTGATATAGCCAGTGTTCAAGCACAAATGACAAAGGTTCATGATAGTATGAAATATAATATCATACCTCCCCTGTTACATGGTGTGGATGGTCTCACTCAAGAAGAGTGATTTACGGTCTATAACATGAAGGATATTGTGAGGATTTGACTTGACAAAGGACAAGATTAGTTAATTAATCATGGCTAACAATCAGGAAGCAGACTAGCATCACGTAGCCAGGAAGTCCTTTGCTCCACCTATGGCTCTTATGTTCTTACAGCCATTAGTAATCTCTTCCAGGATCTGGAATTAGGACATATCCTGATCTCATACATGACAGACATATGGGTCAGTGGTACTGCCCCAAATGCACTTCTACTGCATGTGTTAACAAATGTTTATCAGAAGCTAATACTGTTCCCTTGTCAACGGCAAAACCTTGGTATGTCACCACACACACCAGTATTGCTCCATGTTTCAAAACTTATTCCTGCACAATCAAGAACACTATTTTGTGACTCTTACAGTATCATTGCCGCAGTTTGATTCGGCAACCTCCGTCTTTGATCGCCTGGCAACTGTCCATTCTATTGGTCATCTTGATGGGAACATTTATCATGAAAGGTTGGAACTACCTCCTTTGTTGGTTTACCATACATGTCTGAACTCCTGGTTGGCTCCAAATATTAATTGCTGTACTTGGAAAGGCTATCACCTTTTATGCAGGCGTGACATCTTGAACTAGTCATGCCGATTTGTGGATATTGGCCCAATAATTGAGACTGGGCCTCCTTTTAGATCCATCTTTGAAGAATCTTAATGGCTCCAACTTGAATTATGAAACTCCATCTAACACTGGAAGAAACCGTGAATTTACGTCTGGAACTGTCAGTGCTTTATGGCTTGTGAACAATGATATCTCTGTTTTGACTTACCAAATGGAAAATGCCATTGTCTAAAGTAGTATATTCTGCTAATGGAGAATACTGTGTGGTGACCAATTACAAATTATATTAGTATGGACAGATATTATGCAAAATGGACTTTTCTAACTTCTGTTTTTCCCTAAACTGTGTGTTGTTATATGTCATACCGTAATTACACCTGTTCCCATCCCAGAACCAGGTACCATTGAGTCTAGTCCTGACTATCTGAATGCTTTGTCTCAATTTTTACCTATTTCTAACATTCATATTGGCAACTTAAGTTTGTCTCTCCAATCTCTTCTCAACAGAACAGATATCCACCTGATTTTATCAGTAACAATGTTACCAAGGCTCAGGAAGCACTTGATGATCTGATTAGTGATGACATTGCTACAATATTGGAAAACCCAATGTGAAGTTTACTTTTCAAATATTTGTGATAATTCAATTTCTACTAACATTGGTGCTTATAATTACATTTTGTTGTTTAAGGAAAACCCTGAAACACCATCGTGACCAGTTAAAATTCCTCTACCAGGCTCGTGCTGCTAGGCCTGTAGATGAATGGTTCCTAACTGTTGTCTTTTTGTTGTGTTGCCACTTTTGCAATTAGGGCAACAAATAGAGGACTGTTGCACCTGGTTATGCCCCTATTGCCCACATATGCCTTACACTTTATCTGTGGTCTGTTATACTGTGATACTGCTATTTTGCACTAACATTGTAGATTTGGGCACCCATCGTAGCAAGCATAGGTGCCAGGAATGTGCTTTGCTGCTAATGTTATATCTTCATAGGATCATATCATGCATGATTCACTATATCTCACTATAATGCATTTCCCTAGATTATGTTTATGTTTCATATATATTCCATATAGAATTTACCTAATCACTGATAAGATGATGCTGAGGATCATCATTGATTATTTACCTATATTCTCATATAATTATATGTAGTGTGTGTGTTACACTCAGGCAGATATGCTATGTGTAATAAAGCCCTGTTAGCATTTCCCTTTGTCTCTGCTGACAGAAAGAGAGATTCCTTTTTTAGTCTGTCATCTAAGCAAAGTAATACCACATGTAGATTGGAAGTGTCACCATTCTCTTTGTCTAAGGTTTATGCAAACAGAAGCATTATTTCTTGTCTTATATTATACTCGTTAGTAATTCTGTATCCCAAGTAATTATCCAATAGAAAATGTATTGTGTAACATTGTTTATAATATAGAGCCAATACATAAAGTTCTTTATATCTGCTATTAGATGTTATCTTGCTATATAGCACTGTGCATGACAATTCTCTTTCTTGAGAACTGTACATTCTTCTGTGACTGACAAATGACTATGTGATTTGTGATTTTCTTTGTCACATGCTTGGTATAAGTATAATAAACTATAATACAAAATCACACATGCCCCACAATGCAAAGCATCATGGGCTGCATATGCAAATCACCACAGAATGTTATGCTGGTCCAACTTTAAGCAGAATTGCATGGTGCTGAAAGGCCTGTCACACAGTTTGCAAAGGGTGCTAACAGAAGACAAAGACACGTGTTTCGTCCTACCAGGACTCATCAGTATGCCTCATCTGTTTGACACCCCAGTGGAATGGACCAGCTACCCTTAAGGCAGTGTGCCTTGGATATGTTGTAGTGAACCCATTAAAATAAAAACTATTTAAAGACAAAGAACCTCTGTGCGCAAACACTGAGGCAAGGGTTACTCAAAGGGCATTTGGCTGGGAAGCCAAGTTTCAAGAAAATACAAAATCACACATGCCCCCACAATGCAAAGCATCATGGGCTGCAAATGCAAATCACCATAGAATGTTATGCTGGTCCAACTTTAAGCAGAATTGCATGGTATAAACTATACCCTATTTATGACTGCTTGTGAGTGTTATCTCTGGCTAATATTCTAGACATAGAAAGACTCTGATTTATTATCCCAGAGCTGGCCTCTGAGTGACAGTAACCCATCACAGACAGCAGGTTATGCCATCCAGATGGTGGCCACCAGGACATTCCTGCCCACAGACAAGCCCCTAAGCAGAGCACCCTCCTACCACCAACATTCCTGCTCCCCCCAAGTGGACCAGTCTTCCAGCAGCAGTCCCTAAGGGTTCTTATACTTCCACTTGGACACCCAGGAGGACAGCAGCAGAGATGGGTAGAAAGGATCTCAGATTAACCACTCATCCAAAGGACAGCACACCCCACTCCTTGTACAACACTTTGATGCCAGTGTGTTTGGTATGAGCCCAGTCCTGGTGTGGGAGTAAAACCCATGACCTTCTGGCTCAGGGACAGAAAAACGGTTTGAAGGTTTTGTTTTTCTATAGGCCACGTCCACTTCCCTCTCTGGATCTTTTTCCTGGTCACCCAGTCAAAGAAATATATTAGATTCATTTGGCATGACCCCCACCCTCTAATACATGCTGCCTATGGTTTTGCAGTCCACTGGATTCAAGATACTCTACCAGTCTTTTCTTTAGCAGGATTTCCATTATTTCTCCAAAACTGAAGTAAGATTGACTAGCATATAGTTGCTAGCCTCCTAACTGCTGCCACTCTTATTTAGAAGACCATAACAGTTTTCTCCTGTCCTCCAGCACCACACTTTCCAATGAGCTGTTGAGTAAGGCTGTCAGTGGGGCAGCTAGCACCTCTTAGAGCCGTTTAAAAGTCTTGGATGTATCCCATCTGGTTCATTTATTCATTTACTCATTCAAAGAGTTTCACCAGGAAGGCATACTGAGCAGAATAGCTTGTTTTCCAGATGCGTCGGGGGATAGAAACAGTACAAGTAGATAGTACATGAATACATGAGGAACAAGTAAAACTGATGGTTTACACAGCAGCTAGTTGCAATGTCACAGCAACCAAGTAAAATTATACAATACAGAGGCTGACCGGTGGCACTGAGGATTGAAGTGCTGGACATCTTACCTCATGCCACGCTGGTGACTCAGGTTCTGGAATGACCTCAGGTCGGCTGGGGAGCCAGCATGGAGGGAGGGAGGAGGAGCTGGATTGAGACACCTAACAGCAGCTCTTCTCTCCTGGGGAGGTTGTCACCCCCATAGTTCTGCCGCTGGTGGGTGGCAGCTGGTGGAATGGGGTGACATGAAGAGAGGGCGTCTTGAGCGTGATGTGTGCGTGCCTCCACATGCACACATTCATGCTGAGACAGGGTGGGAGAAAAACCAGGCACAAAAATGCAAAAAGTATATATAGGAAAAAATAAATTACACATTACATATAACTTTGGACAAATAATACATCCAGACTCTTTTCCTCTGAAAATGAACTTGTGTTGCCCCCGTCTTTCTGCCACTCTTTGATGATCCCAGTACTCCCAGACTGATTTGGCATTTTCCCTGTAACTCCAGGGACATTTTCCTGCATTTTTCTATGGATTTCATTAGTTCTTATAGAAGCAGACTTGCTTCCTCATATAACCACTGTAAGTCTATGGGAACAATTTCCGTGTAAAATACAGGAATCCCTATATATCTAGTAGCCCTGTGATCTGTACCTCCTTCCCTCCATGGTGAATACTGAGTAGAAGTACCTGTTTAGGATGTCGCTTTTCTTGGTCCTCTTCTGCACAGTCTCCTCCCGCCACCTTTCTAATCCTCACTATCCCTCCCTTTGCTTTCCTTTTTTCACTTACGCATCTGAAGAAAGTATTATTTCCTAGAGACCCTTTGATGATCCTTTCCTCTGTCTGTGCCTTTGCTTCCATTATCGCATTACCTGCTTCCCACTGCTATACTAGGTATACCTCCCTGTCCTCCTTTCTATGTTTATTTATACTGCCTGAAAACCACAGTTATTTTCTTCACCACCTTTGCCACCTCCTGCTTTTTCCTTCTGCTTTCATTCATTTATCTTGACCTGAGTCCAAGCTGTTAACTATTGATTAAGAAGTTAGCCCTTTTCAAAGAAATAATCTTTAGAATGTGTGCTCCAGAAGTTAGTGTTCAGAACTGTTAATCAACAGCAGGGATTGAACTGGAGATGTTATGTGGGGAACTCTCACCTCTAGCTTTGTAGGCAGATAAATCACTATCTCTAGGTGGTGGGTGTTGGAACTCTCCCAATGCATTTAATAGAGCAAGATGAGAGGTGCAGACCAGTCATGCAGTTTTGTAAAAGTTGGGGGTGGGGAGACAGAGTTTCTGACCAATTTGCCACTAATTAAGAGGTCTACTGTTTGAAGCCCACTATGACCACGTGTTTTATGACCTTCAGCAGTCAACTTGACCTCCCAGTTCTTCAGTTCATCTCTGCCATATAACTGGCCAGAAGCACAATCCAGCTAAACTCAGCTAGGTGGTTGCATCTCAGTCAGGATATAGTCTTGGATATACATTGTGAACTAAAGACGTGAATCAGCAACTACATACAAAACAGTGAGCTCTCTGCCCTGGCCCTCACCCAGGAAAGACATCAGTTTTTTCCTAAATTCCCTCAAGAAGTTTCTCAATATATCCGGAATGGGTGGGGGCGAGGAAATCTGAACTCCCTTCACTTCTGTCATCTCCCTCACCAGTTATATTACTGTCTAGCTTTTTATCATTGTGATGCGTGTCACGTTAAACCTGAAGGCAGCTGAACATATTGCCCCAGACTGCAGTGGTAGCCCCACCACCTCAGTGTTTAAAAGCTTGAAATACAATTACATGCCCCAAGGCCATGTAGCAGAGGCAAGGCGATGCTGGTGGTGTGACGATGTAGCACTATATTGGCTGGTGATGGATGTGTTTGGCCAGCTGCAGCAAGAGAAAAGTGAGTACTGAGAGCACCAGTATCCTGTAATATGAGGTTCTGGGGCTGCAGCACAAAGGTTAGGGCCAGGGGCCAGATTGCTGGTGAGTAGTTTGATCCCAGTGCAGGGTGGGGCAGATTTTGGGGAGTTTGGCATAGGGGAGGGTGTGTGGATTGTTGGGAGAGAGGCAAATTGTCAGTGGCTGTCAGGAGTTCATGGGGGTGGTATTGTTGGGGCTTTGAGTATGAGTTAGCTAAGGATGGGGAAGTAGCAGATTGTTGGGGAGTTCGATAGGTGGGGACAGATTGTTGCTGGTTGTGTTGGGCAGTTGAGGGAGGGCAGCAGGAATTGTTGAGACTGTGTCAGGGAGTTCCATCAGGGTGGAACAGACTGTTGTGGAGCTGTGTTGGAAAGTTCCTGGGGTTAGAATTGTTGGGGTCTGTGTCTGGGAGTTTATAGGAGATTGTTGGGGTCTGTGTTGGGAGTTCATGGGGTGCAGGTGAGGGTGGAATAGTTGAGGGCTTCTTGGGAAGTTGGATTAATGCAGGGCTGATTGTTAGTGACTGCACTGGTGAGTTCCTGTGGGTGGAATTGTGGGCTGTGTTGTGGAGTTCATAGGGAGATTGTTGCAGGCTGTGTCAGAACCTCGTGGGTGGAATTGTTGGAGACTGTGTCCGGGAGTTTGATCAGAGCAGGATGGGTGCAGCTTGGTGGGAAAGGTGTTGGGGTGTTCCACCCCAGGTGGTTCAGGTTGTACTTATCCTGCTGTTGGGGGGGACAGATCCAGAAATTTAAGAAGGGTCCAGTGGCAATTATAAAGGTGTGGAGGCTGGCTTCCAGGCAGGACGTTCCTTCCACAGTTCTGCAGAGCTATCTCCACTTAATGTTACTCTTCTGTCTCCTAACCTGCTGAATCAAATTTTGGAAGAGATTTTCAGACTAACAAGGTTGAAAGCTGCAGTTTGATACCTGTTTCAATATGGGAGCACCAAAATCCCCAACAGCAAGTGCAAGGAAATCAGCGGCCTATCTCCTCACATGTGCTAGCTGGGACCACAACCCGGATCGCCTAAATCCTCCTTGCAGACTACATCTCAGGAGCCCCCTTGGAAAACAATCCTTGAGTCGGTCAAAGCCATAGATGCGAAAATTGAAAAATGTATCTAAACTTGAAGTGCATGATGCTGCCCTGCTCTCACTAAAGGAGACTGTTACGGAGACTGACAAGAGCTCAGCAGCGGTCCAAAAGGAGAACTCACAACCTCAAGGAGATTGGAGGAGGTAGAGAATAGCCTTCGGTCGAGCAACGTGTGATTTATTGGGATCCCAAAGGAGCAGAAGGTGTTAACTTGCTCAGCTTCTTGAAAAGGTGGCTGGCGGAATGTATGTTTCTACTGGAGGAATTTGAATGGCTAGATCTGTGCCAGGCATATAGAGTGAATCGAGTGAAACTGGGGACTCGCCTCAACCGAGAACTGTGCTTTTGAAGACAGCCGGATCAGAGGTCCGGGATGCTTTGATCTCTGCAGCCCATGCATCCTATCCATTAGAAGTGCAAGGGCAGGATGTGAAAGTATTCCCAGATCTTTCATACCAAACTAGGGCCAGGAGGAAAATATCTGATGCCATCAGGCATAGGCTGCACATTAGGAATAGATACCTCTTTTCTTTTACCTGCCAGACAATGCATTACATATGGTGGGAAGAGCTGGCAGTTTTCAGACCCAAAGATGCAGCCCGATGGGTGGAGAAGATGAAAACGGAGTTCAAGGCCTATACAGCTCAAGATTCAGCAGAGGGGAGTCGGATATGGAAGAAGGATGAGTAATGAGGATGCTGCTTAAATTGTTTAAAATGACCCTTCTATTTAGAGAACAGAACTATGGATGCTAATTTCTAATGATGTTTAATAATTGGAAGGGGTGAAGTAGTGGAGAGGGAGATAAAGGGCAACATGTTATTGAACATAATAATGTTTGGAGTTACTAACCCATTACGATACTGTTCCTGTTTTTTGTCCCTATCTTCTCTGTCTTTCCTCACCCTCCAATAGTTTAGTTTCAAGGTGAAGCTCTCAGTAATATAGAGTACATGTTTTGAATGGTATCTTAGCCATTAGTCTATCCTTCTAATGTTTGTTTATTAAGAATTTTTGAAGTGGGGTGCAATGTGGAGCTAAGGGGCAATTATACCTTGAATGCTAACTTAATATAAGGCAATAAGCATTACTGGTTAGTGCAGTATTTCCTTATGATACTTACCTTATGGCTTCTGACCTTAGCCATGAAGCGGCTAGCATTTACTGGATACTTTGGGACTCTTTTGTTTTTGACACCTCTTTATATGTTCCCTCCACTCCTACTGTACAAGATTGTAAGTGAAAGTTTATATTACCCCAAACAATATGTATTTATGTTGTTGTAGTGATTACCTACATGAGATTACCTGCTGTATTGTTTTAATGTGAAAACAATAAATACAAAGTTCAAAAATAAAAAATAAAGGTGTGAGTCAAAGGCAAGTGGCTATAAGCAAGATGACATGACAGTTATGGATCCAGCAGTAAATGCATTGTCTGTGTGCCCATCTACATCTCAGTAAATCAGTAATGAGGTTTGGTTTTACCAGTATGTTGGCCCCCTGCCTCTTCCACAATGTCCAGCTATGCTGGTCCTCACCCACCCTTGTACCAGTAATACTGCTGGTTATCCAGCCATGTGTGCACAATGTGCCAGTTAGCACCCCCATATGCTGATTCCTCTGGCTGTAACAGGACATGGGGGGACAAGGCCATGCCACACACAAGATAAAATTTAATGCACTGTACTAGTTTTTGGTGGAAAGAAGGAGGTAACTATCTGCTTAAAATTGCTGACAATTATTTTCAACATTTCACTTGGCTCCAACAAAGCTCCACATTACCTGCAAGCAATAATCCCTGCTGGGCAAATATTCATT
Source organism: Neoceratodus forsteri (assembly GCA_016271365.2). Classification (NCBI taxonomy): domain Eukaryota; kingdom Metazoa; phylum Chordata; order Ceratodontiformes; family Ceratodontidae; genus Neoceratodus; species Neoceratodus forsteri. The sequence continues at coordinate 897,079,825 of CM057450.1, forward strand.
AGTGGCACAGGCCTCTAGCAAACAAATGCTTCACACTGAGTTACAGACACAACTCAGCTCATTTGTTTGGCTTCTTCATCTTAGCTCTTCAAACCATATTTTTTCTTGTGTGTAAAACTAGTGCTGCAGGGAGACCCCCGACGAAGTGCCCTCCTCCCAAGTCCCACTCACACAGCACCAAGTTTACAGCCTAAACTCAGACCACTGAAGCCACTTACCTTAGCCATATCCCAGTCCAGCCCAGCAGCTTTCTGTTCATTTGCTGCTACTGGCCTTTCTTGCTTTACTGCTCTGGTGCCTGCTCTCCTACTTAGCTCTCCCCTCCACCTCCACACACAGTCTGGTCAGTTATAGCCCCACACACTTCCTAAACCATGGTGTTGTACTTGGGGGTTACTGAAGACAAAAAGTTCATGTTCTGTTTTCAGTCTGGAGGACATTGGGGCCTCCTAAGACTCTCGGGATACCAGGTAATATGAAATAGTATAGAAAACCATATCCTACAGCATAGAGAATAATACAGAAATAACATTGAACTAGCATACACCACCATATATAACAGTATACACATTTTGATGCAACGCTGATCAAATGCCACCATAACATAGCAGTTACAAGGCCATCGATGGAGAGGTGGTGTCAGCTAATGTAAAAGTAACACCAGCCCCCCTTCAATATAACAGAGCCACGTGCTTAGGTGCTGGCCATGCATAATCCACCCAAATGAATAAACAGACTAATAAGAGAAAGATAAGAAAAAGAAATAAGAAAGGCTCTGAGGAGGGAGAGTGAGAGGAGAGCTTGTGAAAAGACAGGGCTGGGCTAGTGTGTGCACTTGCAATGACCCTAAGCTGCTGGGTTTGACGGCCCAGAAGGGTGCAACAGCATTGCCTTTTGAAAAGAATAAAGAAAGAAAGATTAAATAAAAGCCAAAAAGAATAAGAAAGACTCTGGGGAGGAGATTGAGAAGAGATCTTAGGAAAGGCGGCAGCTAGTCTGTGCACTTGTAATGAGCCTGACTGCAGCTGCTGGGTGTCAGATATTGAAGGGAACAACAGCATTTCCCTTTTTCAAAAGAAAAAAAAAAAATCTTCATTCAGCAAAAGGCATGGAAGTGACTGAGAGTGTACCCAGAATTAAATGCCCTCCGCCCAGCCCCACCTGTGTATGGTTAAAATTGTAACCACACACGGGGTGGGAGCATTCATTCCTGCACCAGGGCCCATGCAAACCATTCTGCACCACTGACTCCTTCTACATCATATTTAAGAACCAACTTTACCAGTCATCACAACTTCTTCAGTCACGTCCATTGGCCTCCCTTGATGCTTGCCATAGCTTCCCATACTCCATGTTTCTCAGCAAGTTATGACAAATGTTTACCAGTTACAACATAATTTGTCACCCAAAACTCCACCTACACCCACAGTGCTTACATTTTCAGGTGCCTGCAGAATCGTAGGTACTCCAAAACTATAGGTCAGGTTGCCTTTGCTTACCAGCTCCCACACTTTTGGAACAATCCTTCCCACAAAATGAATGTATGCAGGTATTTAAAATTTGGTGACCAGGAGGTGCAGAGTCTACCATTACCCTAAGGAAACTGCTGAAATCCCACTATGCTCACATCTGCACTTGTTAGTCACATTAACAGGCTGTATTCATGTTCATCCAGCTTTTATTTTATTTTATTTACCAGTCTAGCTGGAGTACCCCAGAGTGTTGTGACTGCTCTGTACTAGCCTGGGTAATCTTGCAAACTTTGCAAGTGAAAAAATGACCTTGTGAGCAGTGCTCTTTGTAGTAGTTCATGTTATTTTTCCATTATGCTCTGCATAATTTTCTTGGTAATATGTGTTATTCCTGAACTTTTCCATGTGTCTTATGTTTTTGTTGTTGTCCTTCGACACACCTGGAAATGTGTTGTGTTTCATTTCTTCTCAGTGAACCTTCGGGCTAGAAAAACTTAAATAAATAAACTAAATAACAATTTTGTTGTGCTTGTATTTCTTTTAAGCGCTTACTGTAGGTCACACTTGAAAACAAGCCTTGGCTCAGTGTCCTTCCCAGTTACCAGTGTATAATAAATGAATTATAATCAGGCATAAGTCATGAACCTTTAAAAGCAAGCTAAAAAGCTGTCTTTTTAACCAATTACAATGTTCTTGCTTTTTAATTAATTGTTTAAATACAGTGTTATGTTATGTTAATTGTACTGTGATATGTTTGTGAACTTCATGTATAATCACTGGTGTTATTGTCATTGTCATATGTCTGTGAATGAAACTGCACAGATTTGACATATTGACTATTCATTGTAGTGGTCTTGGGTTGCATATGAAAAGGGCCTTTGGCTCATGTGTTTACCGATAAACAAAAGACAAATAAATAAAAGATAAATAAATAAATCAATAAATGCAACCTGTATAAATTTCAAAGACAGATACCTTAAAATTGACTATGTTCAGTTTCTGATGACAAACACATGCCATAGGTAGGCTTGAATGGGCACTAATCTGTGACTGTGCAATTAAATGTCAACATCTGTGACTAGTGAGTTTACTGCAGGGGACGAAAGAACTTTGCTTTTCATCAGATAAGCGAATGTTAATGTCAGGCACTGAACATTTAAATTCTAATAATACCAAATGTTCTGCCATCTTTTGTATTGGTCAATCAAGCACAGAAAAAAAGCAGCTCTTTTCCTTGAAATCTAAGTAACCTATAAAGAAGGGAAAGTGCCTCAGCTATGCTCCTCATAGTTTTGGCATAATAATAAGAAACAAAATCACAAGGTGGCTGCCAAAAATACAGCTGGATACCAAAACAAATCTGTTTTTTTTTCCAGAGGGTTAAAAACAATTACCAATTGCCTGGAAACTCACACCAACTGAAGCACTGCCTTGATAAAACTTCTCTTCTAGAAAATGAAAAAAAAAGCAACAGAAATGGAGACTCCCAAAACTTAAAAGACACAGAGAATCAAAGAATAATTTACCCCTCTAGTTTTTGCTGAGCTCAGCAACAGCCCATCTCCCACTCTCTACTACCCTCGCCAAATGGCTCAACAAAAGCAAAAATGCTTAACAAAACTAAAGTTCGATGGTCCAATCCAGCAACTCACAAATACATTATATAAATAACTCTAGTTCCTAACGTTTCTCAAAAATCTGAATTGCAGGTCTCCATTCCGAGTACACATCGAACAGAGCAGAAAATGAGCCACAATGTCAAAAACATGGATTAAATAAATAAAGTTGCTTAACACTAAAGGTCTCTTTGTCCCCCCACTCCTATAAGAGGTCGGCGGTACAGGCAGAGGTAGGTTGATTCTGGACACAGGCTCTCGACAATCTCTTGTTAAAATATTCAAGAAACTCCCAGTTTGTAGTCCCCACCAACTTGGATCTTCAAAAGGCTGAGTCAGACCCCATCTTTGTCCCCACTTACCATTGCAGAGTTGGTAACTGTCTAGAGTACTACTTTCCTATGACCCTCCCATATGTGGCATTTGGAAACAATCCCTGGCTCAATGTCCTTTTCCTGATCACGGTTTGTAAATAAAATCTGCACTAGGCTAACATTCTGAGAGACTGGGAGTGAAGGATGTAGGCACTTTGTGCAAATGCAAATACTCAGCCCTGTGACCTAGAAATGGATCGCACAGCAACTATACAGCTGCCATGCCCATGGTGGCAGCGATAACAGACCTCGCATGTGCGATACTTGTCTGCACATTACACTCACATGGCCATCTTGGGAACAGTGGCCATCACTTCTGCAGTTGCAGAAGAAAAAGTAGTGCCCTGAGGGGGCGGGTGTTTATGCCACTACAGAGGGGAAGAGCTGCATAAACATAATGAGTGGAATGTGCCTAAGCACTGTGGAGTACATTGGACAACAGTTTGGTCATGTGCTTCCACAGTGCTTTAACAAAGTAATGTGATGGCAATACATCTGTGGAACTCTGCCCACGCCGGTGTAAAAGGTAGCCCTTAAAGGTATACTAACCAATTAAATAATATACAGTACACTGACTACAATGTGAACTGAAGTTTAAAATCATGGAGTAAATGGCCCGGTGTGTGCTGAGGGTTGAGGTGCTGGATGCAACACCTTGTGCCACTCCAGTGACCTGGCATTGGGAGCGACCTTGGGTTGCGGGGGTCAGTGGGGAAGGAGAAGGATCAAGTGTTTGACAGACTGCTTTCCTCTCCCAGGGATGGGAGGGTTGTCGTCACTCCTTGGCTGTCCCCTAGTGGAGGCCAGAGGGCAGTGCCAGAGACTGGGAGATGAAGCAGCTTGGGCGTGGCATGTCGTGCCTCACACATGCACGTTCACGCCGGGAAGGGTGTATGATGAAAATGGAAAAGGAGAAGATGGCAGCCTCCTTGGCGCTAATGCTCTGCACCTGGCCCTGGCTTCCCTGGATCTGGATTGTGCTTCAAGGGGAGGATGGACCTGCCCTCCCCAGCCCTGCCATGGAGGGAATATCTGTGGGGGATTACCAGGGGAGCCTGGAGCTGGGCAGTGGGGCATGGCAGAGAACCGAGAGCCCCATCAGGTAAAACGCAATATGGAAAAGAAATCATGTAGTAAACAACTAGGCACAGTCTTAATACTGCAACCAACTGTGTAACACCAGACTACAACTAGATATAAAAATGATTACTAGATGTTAATATACTAAATAGCAATTATCATAAACTGATTTACATGGCTGAAAACTCATGAGAAATGCATAACAAATGCGTGATGTCTTATTTGCATAGTGTTCAGTCTAGCCTCTGGAACTCTTGTGTTCAACATTTTTTAAGATATGCATTCTACCTGGTAGAAGTGGCACTATCAGAGGAGAACACATATACAAATGTTAGTACTTGTTTCCAAGATTTTACTTTATAGATCAAAGCACATCAGTCTCTATTCTGTAAACTAGAGGTACATGATTTAAAAAGGCTGCTAGGTCTCTGCTGTCATTCAGTCTTTTTCTTATTGTACATCCATCCTGAAGATCAAGTAACTTTCCTACAGTTAATCAACCTCCAATAGTGATGAAAGATGCAATACGTGTATTCAGACAACTTGAAAAACAAGCACTGAAGGAAGCAGAATGCAATAGCACACTGCTACATTGGAGGCATACTTAGAAGTGAAACATATTCCATGTGGACTTACAATCTTGAAAAGACTGGCATATGGAATCGAAGACCAGTTACTTATGGAAAGCTGGCATGCTACCATAAAATGGGTTGTTTTCACATTAGATATATTCAACGCATGGCACTAAATGGCCCAAATTGCAAAATTTAATTTAGCACAAAGTGATTACGACATAGTTTACATCTATTGAAAATGTGTGATTTAGTCAATTAGTACCATTTTATTGTCCGCAGTCATCACATTGAACAAAACTAGTAAACATTAAATTACGTGAAAAATACCCATGTTACAGTAGTATGGAGGCAGTAGCCCTGAAATCCATAAGCCTATCTTGAGAGGACAGCCCCACTTTGGACGGAGTTCAGAAAGAGATCAAAAACCAAGTGCCCCCAAAAGAGGGACAGCACCAACAACCTTGGCACAGCAAGAGAAAACAAGGTTTCAGGACTTGTTCAACACGAGGAAGATGGGTGGGGGCATCATAGAAGAGGCAGAAATCAAAGAGGCATTAAATGAACTTCTGACCAGTGACATGAACACACAGAACTTTTCAGTTGTAATTAATATTTGTCACTAACCCTAAGACCTGTAGAAGATTCCATCCTTATCAAGGGACTTTCATTTGCTCCATCAAGCGAGAGTGGCTCAGTTTAATGCGGTGGTAGAGCTGATGCTTGCAAGAACACCGACTCTTGAGTCCATATATAATGGACAAGAAATGATGGAGGGACAAGAACAACCGTGACAACACACAGAGCGAGAAGAGATCAATGAGATGGATGTGTCATCAAGAACCACTTTTTGCTCTTCATACACTTATTGCCACACATTTAGTCCAGTTTGGACTTGGCTAAATTGATTTCCCAGCCTCCATTTAGGGTACATCAGAACTGTGCTACTGAAGGAAGTCTAGCTCTTTGGAGTCTTTCTGAGGATGTGTCCATCACCATAAAGCCGCAGATATGAGTGGGGTGGTGGTGGTGGTTATAGCCACTACTATGTATATTGCAGCTGAACACCAACTGGGGATTGCCATTTCTGTGAAAAACTTGACTATTACCAGACTAGGGTATATAAAGAGAAGGGTAATATTTTGAAGTTTGACTTACTAAGTGGTTATTCTGTCAGATTTCTCCCAGTAACATCGTGCTTCTCAGCATCAGACCCCATAGCTGCCTGTAGCTGCCTCATCACAGAGATGAAGGATCGGTCATCAAGGAGGAACCCCTCAGGGTTTACCAGTACCCACACTTGGGAGACTTCAGTACCTACCTATGTACTGTTCAGAAGAGACTGAGGTGCAAAAGGGGTGGAGTGGCCCTTTATGTCAAAGAAAATATAAAAAGCTGCAGAAATTCAGAATACACATAAGGAGCCAGAAGAACTGTGCGTCGCACTGGAAACAGGAAATGGGACAGCTATCATGAAGTGGAGTTGTCTACAGGCCTCCAGACCAGGGGAGGACACAGACATATTACTGTTAGATGGTATAAAAATATGACAGCTAAAGGGAGGTTCTGATAATGGGAGACTTCAACATGCCAGATACAGATTGGTCAATACCAGTAAGAACATCGGCCAGAACTAGACACTTGGTGGATTCCCTGCAGGGGAGGGCCTTAAACAACTGGTGCAACAACCCACAAGAGACAGGGCTATCCTAGATCTAGTGTTGACTAACAGGGAAAGGATCTCAGATCTCCACGTAGAAGGTCACCTGGGGCCAGTGACCATCACATAGTATGGTTCAATTTGGCCACTAGAACTAAATCATCCCATTCCAAGGCAAAAATATGGGACTTCAGAGGAGCTGGCTTTGATAAGATGGCCAACAGAGTTAAGCTAGCCCTGGCAAAAAGAAATACAGGTGAGGTTTACAGCCAAAGTGGGCAAACATTAAGGATGCAATACTTGAAGCAACACCCCATTGTGTTAGAGAGAAAAGGAAGTGCAAAGAAGAAGGAAACCACTTTGGTTCTCAAACATAGTAGCTGAAAAGGTCAGGAGCCAAAAGGCTGGCCTTCAGGAAATATAAGGGAATGCAGCAGGATGAAGATAGGAGGTATACCAAACTTCCAAGGGAAGCAGGGAAGGCAGTAAGGCAAGAAAAGGCCCAAACTGAGGAAACACTAGCACAAACAGTAAAAGAAGGTGACAAGACTTTCTATAGATACATTAGTGAAAGGAGAAAGTCCAGAGGGGTAGTGCTAAAGATCAAAGGGGATAAGGAGGCATGTGAGGAGGAGGACCATGTAACAGCATCTATCCTAATAGATACTTCTCTTCAGTATTTACTGAAGAGAAGGTAGGCAGGGCCCACAGCTCAGCACCATGGACACAGGGGGAGGGAGGTGTACACTCAGTTCCATCACAAAAAAAGTGTTCTAAAGAGCTCAATAAGCTCAGGGTAGGCAAGGCAATGGGACCTGATGGCATACATCCCAGGGTACCAAAAAGCAAGGGTGGAACTAGCAGAGACATTATCAAAACTGTTTAGTGAGTCTCTGAGCACAGGAGGGTCCCAGAAGACTGGAGAAGGGCTCATGTGATCCTGCTCCACAAGAGCGGTAGCAGGAGGAGGCAGGAACTATAGACCAGGCAGTCTTACCTCAGTAGTGGGCAAGATTATGGAGGCACTACTTAAGGAAAGGATTGTGCAATACCTGAATCCATAGGAGCACAGGATCCAAGACAGCATGGGTTTACAAAAGGAAGGTCCTGTCAAACTACTGTCATAGATTTCTGTGGCTGGGTAACCAGAGTGGTGGACCAAGGCAGAGCAGTTGATGTACGCCTCTGACTTCAGCAAAACTTTCAATACTGTTCCACATAGAAGATTGATTAATAAGCTGGGTTGACTCAGGGTGGATCAGAAGTGTGGTCAATTGGGTGGCAAACTGGTTGTGGGCAGAAAACAGAGAGTGGTGGTAAACGGTATACAGTCAGAAGAGATGCAAGTCACAAGTGGGGTACACTGGAGATCAGTCCTGGGGCCAGTCCTCTTTAATATCTTAATCAGTGACATTGCAGATGGACTGGAGGGTAAGGTTTGTCTGTTTGCAGATGACACCAAGATCTGCAACAGAGTAGATGATCCAGATGAGGTGGGCAGAATGAGAAGAGATCTGGATAAACTAGCAAAATGGTCATAAGAGTGGCAAATGGGGTTTAACGCAAAGAAGTGCAAGATCATGCACATAGGGAAGAGAAACCTGAAGCCACCTATGGGCTGCGAGGGGAGTGCTGGCAGTCACAAGGAAGAGAGAGACTTGGGCATCATCATCACTGATGACCTGAAATCATCCAAGCAGACCACTAAAGCAGTAGGTAAGGCTAGTGGGATGTTGGGGTGTATTAGTAGGGGTATCACAGGTCAGAAGAGGGAGGTAATAATCCCTTTTACAAGGCACTGGTTAGGCCCCATCTGGAGTTCTGCATGCAGTACTGGAGGCCACACCTTCACAAGGACATTAATCAAATTGAGGCAGTCCAGAGAAGGGCCACCAAAATGGTGCAGGGACTGCATCAGAAAACATATGAGGACAGATTAATGGAGCTCAATATGTAGATCCTAGAGCAAAAAGAGAGAGAGTGATATAATATTCAAACACCTAAGGACATTAACAAGATGAAATAGTCTAACATGTTTCAATATAAGAAAAATAGCAGGACAAGAGGACACAGCATGAGATTAGAGGGAGGCTGATTAAGGGGTAATATGAGGAAATTCTTTTTCACAGAAAGGGTGGTGGATGCATGGAATGGCCTACCTCAGGAATTGGTGGATATGAATACAGTACAGGGCTTCAAACAGGTATAGGATAGGCATAAAGGAGCAATACAGATGAGTATGAATAGAGAGGCCATTGACAGAGCAGAGGCGATGGCACATTCATAAGGCAGAAAAAGAAATGGGCAGACTGGATGGGCCTTGCAATCCTTATTTGCTGTCAACTTCTATGTTTCTATGTTTCTATACTGTGGAGTCCTCACCCCCTGAGGAGATGTGGAGACTGAACTTGACGGGATCCTGACCCCTTCATCCTCATCCTCATCCATCGTCCTCCAGGCTCTAAGAAGGGCAGGAGAAAGTTTTCTAGGACCTTCTGACAGCACTGCTGGGTAGCTTGGTTAAATCTGGGACAAGCCTTGAATGCCTTAACATTGTGGCTGGCACCGAGACAGCAACGCAGGTGTTATGTCATCCTTATCATAGATTTTCTTACCGCACCTGCAAGAACCGAAAAGTTTCTTGGGGTCAGTCAGCATAAACAAAGAGAAAATCACTTTATACAATAAAGTGATGGGAAAACTAAGGTGAAAAAAGAAATAAAGGAAATCAAAAACTCTTGATTTATTTGGTAGTGACAATCTGTAGTGTCTCCATGGATTCCAATGTGCGATGATTGATGGTGGAAAAAGAACTCATGAGGGTTTGGGGCCTTAAGTTGATACATGCAGGACATCAGCATCTTACATTATTGTGGGTGTCCCTAACTAGACTTCTAGCTGAAAAGTTTCCATTTGGTCCTAGTGTCTGAGGCTACAATTCCATAGGTGTGACCTGATGCAAGAGATGCCCTTGATAAAGATCTAGAAATAACACATGGCAACCTCCAGATAACTTGTTTTCACCTGTAACCCACAGTCACAGAAGATCGCCCATTATTAAAAAACAAAAAACATTAGGATCTGGTGGGGAGAGACCAGGGCTTAGGGAGTTGGAAACTAGTAGCTTCAGATTAGTGTTATCACAGAGGCAAACATCAAAGATGTGATTGTACAGTCAGTGCAGCCCCTACTGGATAGACCATGGATGGGGCTACCAGAGAGAGGGGTGACTGTAGTAAGTGCAGTAATTTTAATACTGTTTGGTTGTCAGAACAACCAGATCTTATGCCAACCCAGCCACTAACAAGGAAGTCAAAGTAAGGGATTTATATACGTAATACCAATGATGTCATTTATTTGGCAGAGTGCAAATATGGAAGTGCTTACGTCGGTAAAACGAAGAGAACTTTTAAAGTAAGAATTGGAGAGCATGTGAGCTATTGAGAAGGGGGACTGCAGGAATGCATTAGCAGCACATGCATGGAAAACGAAAATTAGAACTAAACATGACTTTACCTTCACTGGTATTGTGAAACCGATTCAGCCGGGAGGAGTCATGATAACATAATTTAGGAGGAACAGTACTGGATTTTTGTCTTTGATGGCTACAGAAAATAGAGGGCTAAATGTTAGATTAGAAGTCAGATCCTTTTTGGATAAATAAAAGGCCTTTCTGTAAGTGTATGGTTTAGGGGTCTTGTGTATTGACTGTTGATGTATATAGTAACAGTGGAGGATTTTGCTGTGATTAAGCAATGTCATTTTGCACTAAGGTTTTAATTCTGTGTCTTCATTACAGATAAGCACCTGTGCCTGTGGGAATTAATGTTCCATGTATGATAAACATGAAGAATTATCAGCTTTGCAAGCTGGATTAAAGAACTATCAGGATGATTGATAGTTCTTTTGCAATGCTACAAGTAATTAAAGCTTTACTGGTGCCCTTGAAATAAGACATTTGATGGCACAAAGATATTCTGTTTAAAATGTAATTATTTTTATTGTGGTTTGTAAAGTTTGTAAATTATGTCTTCTTATGGTATTGTATATGTAGTACTATGATGGCTTTTAAAAAAAGTTTGTATTTATGCTGCTGAACACAGAACTCATTGCAACCATGACTAACTTGGTTCTGCCTCTTTAAATGCATTAAGATAAAAGTGTGCTTCAGACTTAGTATAGCCTTTGAGAACGTGCCTACTGTGCAATGCGCATCAGGTGATGTCAGTCTGCTACTGGGAGGGTTCGAGCCACCACTCCCACTGGTGTTGTCTTTTGAACAAAGTAACTACTCTGTGCTTTTGGTAATATTTTTTTATCGCTGTCTGAATTTTTATGAATGAACTATAACTTTGGAGCGAATCTTACTTGAAATAAAATTATAGGTAATTGCAGGTAAAACTGCCTACAGATTTGTTGTGGCTTTGTCAAGTATTATATCTAGAACTGCCAGATTAGTATCCTCTGATTATTTCTCCTCTACTGGTTGCATTCGAGGATGTCACTATGGCTGCATGGTGCAGGCCAAACATGATCCCAGCGATGCCCAGAAAGGCAAACAAATTGTACCGGCTCCCTCAGGGAAGCACTTTTTTGCAGAGCAACCCAGGCCAGATTTTGTGGTGATAAATGCTGCTCATGATACGTCCAAGAAACCCCAGTACCTCAGCTCTCTTCCCCAGATAAGGAGTCCAGAAGGCTGGGCCTAATGGGCAAGAGGGCCTTTACCTCTGTCACATTGGCCATTAGAATTGTTAATTACATAGCCTATATGGTCAAGCTTCAGAATACCTCTGAAAAGGGCAAATCTTTAGCTTAGGTCCTTCTGCATGGTCCACAGAGACAGGAGCTGCTTAAAGCTCTCCAGTCTGGGGCAGATGTGTACAACCATCTCTCAAGGGCTGCTTATGTTGTCACAGATGCCTCTGCTAGAGCAACTGTGGTTGGCATCTGCCTCAGGAAACATTCTAGGCTCAGGGTGTCCGGTTTTGCTACCAACATACAACAGCCCATCATGAATGCCCCCTTTAGAGGCTACAAGCTTTTTGGGGCTGATGTCCAGACCATCCTTTCTGCTCTACAGGCCTCAAGCAGCTCCACAGCCAAGAAGTGAACAGAAGGTGCCTTTTCATCAGGTGTTCCACAAACCCAAGCTGGGTGCCCACCAGCCAGGCAAGTGCTGAGCGACAGCCTTCCCACCCCTTCTTCCACCACTGTAAAGACTCCTAAGAGTGGAGGTATGGCTTAGCCACTGGTCCTACCTCAGCATGACTTTTGCCAGATCCTCTCCCTCCAGCACTGCAGGAGGAGGTGGTAGGGTTGCTTCTCCCTCCACCTGGATGGGTGGTGGGAGATAACAACAGATGCATGGGTTCTGCAGCTCATAGAACAAGGACATCTGCCAGAACTCCTGGAGTGTCCTCCAGGCCTTCCCCAGCTCGTTAAAGCTACCCTCCAGACCATATTCCAGTGCTGCTGGAGGAAGTTTGCATGCTGCTACACAAAGAGCCATAGAACCAGTTCTAGTGGATTAGAGAAACAGAGGGTTCTATTCCCACTTTTTCTCGTTCCCAAATCCACAGGGATTTATGACCCATCCTAGACCTGTGAAACCTGAATGTCTACATCCAGTACAAGAAGTTCAGGATGGTAACCCTTCAAGGCCTGCTGCCATTTCTGCACAAGGGAGAGTGGATATGCTCCTTTGACATGCAGGATGCATACCTGAACATCAGTGTGTGCTTCCCACAGGAAGTACCTTAGGTTCCTATTCAGAGGGAGCACTATCATTTCAGAGCCTTGCCCTTTGGCTTGTCTTCTCACAAGTCTTTTATCAAATTCTTGGTAGTAGTGGCAGCAACCATCTGGGAGGAAGGACTGTATGTCTACCCTTACCTGGATGACCGATTGCTCAAAGCACAGTCCAAAGAGCAACTACTCCACACTCTAGCACACACTGGATAACTGTTCCATGCATTGGCGATCATGACCAACCTGCTCAAGTGAGTCTTGACCCCAATCAGCATCTCCAGTACATAGGAGGCATACTGGGCACTGCTTAGGGTGTGGCTTTCGCCCCCCAGACAGAGGCGGAAGGCCTGATGGAGCAGGTCAGGTTGCTTTACAGCACCTGGTACATCCTCCAATGGACCCTCAGAGTCCAATGGAATCAGCGCACAGACAATCTAGAATAGAAAGTTCTAGTAATCTAGCCACTAAAGAAAGTGCTCTAGTGGTGGATGGAACCATCAGTTGTCAATCACTGTGTGTGTACTGTATACAGTAGGTGATCATTCAGAGCTCAGTCGGTAGCTGCCTGTGGTGGTGAGCAGTGGGCAATGCCAGTTGCTGGCTCAGTTATGTGTTGGGGGAGTGGGGTGGTAGGGCACTGTGGGATGAGGGTTCACTAGACCACCAGGAATTTTGGAATTTCTTTTAACAGCAGATTGGGGCTGGGTGGCCCACTAGACCACAAGGGATATTCTAAACATAACAGGTGACTGGGCTGGGGAGGTTGCTAGACTACCAGGGATATTATGGGAGATTGGGGCTTGGGGTGGGGAGACCGCTTAGACTACCAGGGATATTATTATTATTATTATTATAATGGGAGATCAGGGTTTTGGTGGAGTTGCAAGACTACCAGGGATTGCTTGGGGAGCCTGCCACATGGCTGCCTATGGCTTGCGGAAACCTGTCTAGGTGTGCCCTCTGTTTGGTGCACTGCTGCTGTTGCTGCAAGCTGTGGGACTTGCCACCAGGACCCTGCCCAATACAGAATCAGATGTAGGGTTTGTGGTACACTGCTGATTGGTGCAAGCCACCTTTGGCATGGCTTATGCTGAGTTTTGAGAATCAGGCCCTGTGACTTCAGTTTCAGATAAGCACATGTACCTGCCCCAAATTATGGGAGTTAATGTTCTACATATGATGGACATGAAGGATCATCAGCTTTGCAACCTGGATTGAAAAACTAGCAAGATGACTGTTAGTTCTTTCTATGATGCTGCAAGTAATTAAAGCCTTATTGGTGCCCTTGAAATAAAGCTCTTGATGGCACAAAGATATTCTGTTTAAAACTTAATTTTTTTGTGGTTTGTAAATAATGTCTTTTATGGTGTCAGTGGCTCAGCAGGTTGCACACTTGCATCTGAGGCTGGAAGACCTGAAGATTGTGGGTTCAAGTCCCATACCAGGCATTTGGGGTAAAATTCCAGTACTGATACTGTAGTGCATCATGTGGGGATGTTGCACTCTTGGGTGCTGTCATTCAATGAGATGTTAAACTGAGGTCTTGTCTGCTTGTTCTGGTGGTTGTTCAAGTGGACACTAAAGATCCCATGGCACTTCTCAAAAACAGTAGGGAGAATTTTTTATTAGTTCTTCACAATAAATCATAAGATAATGCACATTAACATCGTGTGAAGTTAATGTATGTAAGTTTAAACAGAAAGAAAATAATACATCACATTCTTCCCCATCATCCTCATATCCACTCTAGAAGGAAAAGGAAACCATAAAAGGAAGCATTCTAGTCATAATTAAAAAATAAGACTCAATCAAAGTCATGTTACATTCATGTTGCCATCTATAGGAAAATCCAGAAATAAACCTTTTCCTCAACCAAATATAATTCAGTGCATTATAATAATAATAATAATAATAATATATAACTTTATTTATTAAGCGCTTTCAAGCACCAAGGCGCTGTACAAATGAATGATAAAATCAGAAAATACACATATAAAATCAATAATCTCAACAACCTCAAATCATAAAACCATACTCCACAAATGGGTCTTAAAGTCCTCTTAAAGGACTCCACGGTCGTGCATTCCCAAACCGGTGAGGCAGAGAATTCAGAGGGTTGGGGCCACAAACACAAAACCCTGGCCCCAGAAGCTTCAATGTAACCTCAGAATCTCCAGCAACCCCTCGTCAGCTGAATGGAGCTGTTGTACAGGGTGGTAAGGAATCAGAAGCTCTTTCAAGTAGTTGGGGCCAAGTCCGTGCAGGGCTTTAAAGGTCAAAAGACCTACTTTAAAGGTGATCTGCCACTGTATAGGCAGCCAGTGCAGATTGCGCAGCACAGGGGTAATGTGTGTCTCTAGATACCCCTGTCAACAACCTCGCAGCAGCATTCTGCACTAGCTGCAAGCGGCGGATATCAACCCCAGGAAGCCCCAAGTACGAGGAGTTGCAGTAGTCAAGGCGTGAGGTCACAAAGGCGTGTACCAACACAGGTAAATCACTGGATGGAACAAGGTGCTTCACCCTGGCAATGTTCCTAAGATGGTAAAATGCAGACTTAACGACTGCTGACACCTGATAATGAAGGTCAGCCCGTTGTCAATACCACTCCCAGAATTTCGCACCAGTTCAGAGGTAAGGATCTGATCCCCCATACCAGCCAGAGGGTTGGCCAGACCTCAACCCCTCTATCACACAACCGGGTCCACAACCATAACCTCAGTCTTACGGCGTTCAACTTTAACTAGCTCAAATTCATTCAGTCATGGATTTCAGCGAGGCAGCTATTAAATACCGAGAAAGCACTAACCTGGTCAGGGCGAAAGACAGGTAGAGCTGGGTATCATCAGCATAACAGTGAAACCTCAGCCCATACCATCTTACAATGTCTCCGAGGGCAGCATGTACACTGCAAACAACATGGGGAAAAGCGCCAAGCCCTGGGGACAACCACACTGTAGAGGGACAGGGTCAGAGGAGAAAATCTCCGACACAACTCTCTGTGTTCTCACAGATAAAGAGATGAAAACCATCTGAGCACTGTACTAGACAGTCCACAGATGGACCCCCAATGCTTGAGCAAAACTCCATGGTCTACAGTGTCAAAAGCTGAAGAGATCAAGGAGAACCAAGATAGAGTGGTTTCTCCGATCTCTCGCCATCAAGATCATTGAGCACCCAATCAGAGCAGTCTTGGTACTGTGCCTCTTCACGAAAACCAGACTGGAGGTTCGTAGATACTATGAATGGTCAAATGGTCCTCCAGCTGGTTTGCCACTACCTTCTCAATAACCTTCCTGATAAAGGGAAGGTTAGAGATAGGTCTGTAGTTGGCAAAATATCTGGGTCCAGAGAAGCCTTCTTCAAAGGGGAGTCACCGCAGCTTCCTTTGGGAGCTAGGAAACTCACCCAATTCTAAGGAGCACCAGATTATTTGAGCCAGAAACGGGCCCACGATTTCAACACAACCCAAAATCAGGAGGTTGGACCCGGATCTAAACTACAGCATGTAGGGCTCATGCCCTGGATGATCCACATAATATCCTCGAACATCGGCAGGTCAAAGGAATTCCAGGGCCGGGGTTCCATGGCCAAACACCGACCAACAGCTTCCCCTTAGAGTGTGTCAGGCAGATCTCTGATCTGATGTCGGCAACCTTATTGTAAAGAATTGAGAGATCTCGTCACACTTCTTTTTGTGAAAAGGCTCAACGGAGTTGGAGACAGCCTGGGTTGTACAGCCTGACCACAGTTCTGAAGAGCTGAGCTGGTCAATTCTGAGCAGCAGCGATCTCCCTGGACAGGAATTCTGTCTTCTTACGGAGATCTGTGATTGGTAGAGCGGTAATGCTCCTCCAAACTAAGGCGGTTGACTTCTAGAGCAGATTTCCACCAACAACGTCTAACTGTCATCCCACATGTCGCAACTCCCTCAAGGACCCATCAAACCATGGGGCCTGAGGGTGGAGAGAGAGGGGATGAACACGGACAGGAGCAATTGAGTCAAGGGCTGAGGAAATGGCCTGATTATAAGCCAAGACCATAGACTCCAGACCCAAGCTGACAACAGGAAACTCTGAGAGGTTCAATACACCCATCAGGTCTTCAGGGCACACAACTTGTAGGGGTGGTATCAAACCATCTCCACAGGGCAGACCAATGAAGGGAGCACAAAATTGAAGCCCATGGTGTAGCGATCAGACCAACTGACAGGTTCTACCACCAAATTAAAGGCCTCAATCCCCAGGAGAAAAACTAGATCCAAAGAGTGACCATGATTATGAGTAGCTGAAGAAACAATCTGTGTAAGGCCAGTGATGTCATCAACTGGAGGAAGTGTTGACCAAAGGCTGAGAGTTTGTCATTGACTCCAGGCATTGAAGTCACCCAGAACCATCAGTCTGGCGACTCCAATGCCATATCGGGTGACGCAAGTCTGCTACTTCCTGCAGGAATCGCCTCGTCTCCTGGTGGATGGTAGACAAGGGCTATCCTGAAAACCCACACCAGCTACTACGGTACACTCAAAGGATTCAGCTTCCTCAACTGGTACACCCGTGAGCCCCACCCTGGTCTTAAAACAGACCGCTATTCCCCCCACGATCCAATAACTGCCTAGGTATGTCCATTCTGTATAACTAAATCCATGGTAACATAACTTTTACTAAAATTGCAACCCCTCCCTTGCCCCAAGATAAGATAATAAGAATTTTTTATTCAAAGCTTCCCAAGAAATCATAAGCAACATGTTATCGTCTCGTCATAAGAAAAATAAAAGAGGGATCAAAACAACAATAATAAAGGGAAATCTAAACAGTATCACTACCTACCTCTTCTTAACTAACTCAGCAAAGCATAACACTTTCAATTATTCTTCTAAGTTATAATATGTTGAATTGAAACACCTTGCATGTGGCATACTAGCACTCCTCTACATCTTCCTTCTCCCTACTGCCAGGTAATGAAAGGAATAATCTTTTTCCTAAACAAAATTACCAATCATGTACTATGCCACATTATCAAACCTTGTGATTATTATAAAAAAATTGAATAGGGTTGACCATTGCCACTCCCTTTTTCCTCCAAATACATTACTCCTCATTTAATTGGGTTTAGTCGGTGTCCCCATAAGCAGAAGAAGAAACATCTGTATAATATAACTTCCAATTGTTTTGGGGTGGAAAAAACACACATAGGTGCAGAAACATTGAAATTAGATATGTTTTGATCATATAAATCCTTTTAAGTTTGGACATCTGCCATTTGTTCCAGAGCCTAACTTTCTGTTGTGCATTCTGTATTAGCAGGTCCCAGTTATAACAAGCAACGTCCCTTGCCCAAAATGGACTCCCAGAATTTTACAACTACTTTTGGAGATATTAATCCCATTACCTCTGTTTCTACCATTTGTAAAGTTCCTATGGATATACAAGTACTTTTTGAGAAACTGATGCCACTGTAAGGTGAATACATTTTCTTAGTTTGTTTCTGCTTGACTAGCTGAATCTCTATCTGCTAATACTAGACAGAGATCATCTGCATAGGCCACTTTTATTTCCGTGTCTTTGCTAGAGATCGACATTCCTGTCACCATTTCAGATGCATTTAAATTCTGCAACAAAGGTCTGGGGACATTACATATAATATTGACTCAGGAGGCACCCTTGACAGCCCTTGTTTAATGCCACATTCTTTACCAAGCCATCCGTTTATATATGAGATACATTTGGCTGATTTATAATAAATTTGTAACCATCTCACAAACCCCAGTGGAAAGCCATACTGCTACAAACACTTCCATAGGTAATGGTGTGAGACCCTATCAAAGCTTTGGCTTGGACTAAACTGACTAAGACTCCTGACAATTCCTGTTATTACCTTTTCCAGGATTTCCCTCAATAAGATTTGGGTATTACCTATTTTCCATCCTGGAATAGCACAGGACTGGGACGGTGTATAATATAGTCCATAGCTCCTTCTAGTCTAAGACTAAGTAGTTTAGTCAGTATCTTAAAGTCTGCATTTAGCAGTGTAATAGGTCTCCTGTTAGCCAATTGCTGTTTATCCCCAGGTTTTTCAGAAAAAGAGATGTGTAAGAACAGGGGCCAATTTGAAGATAGAGGGAGATGGCTCAGAGGTAATGTGAGAAAGTATTTTCACAGAGAGGGTTGTGGATACATGGAACGGCCTTCCTGAGGAGGTTGTGGAGTCAGAAACAGTGGGGAATTCAAGAATGCATAGGACAGACATAAGACAATTTTTTTGGGGGTCTAGGCGGAAGCAGGCTGTTGGTTAACTAGGATCTGCTGCTTACCCATTAGGTAAGGAAATGGGTAGACTAGGTGGGCAAAGCGGTTCTTATCTGCCATCAAATTCTATGTTTTATGCATGTTTCTATGATTTGAATAACAGAATCATTGAACCTTGGTACATGCTGTCTGGGAGGGTCTCTTCCTGTAGACAGTAATTAAACACCATAGTCAATTCTGCTTTTAATACTGGAAAATAGTCTTGCATATTTCATGTGGTAGGCCATCCTGCCCTGGGGCTGATCCCTTATTTAAATTTTGAACTATTACTGTTACTTATTACTTCTGCTTGTGAGTGACTTGGTAATTGGTGCAAAGAGCATGATTTTAACCAGCCATCAATTTCACTTGACATTCTCGGGAAGTCCCAAACATGTTTGTGACATAACGTTCTACCTCTCTCATAATTTTAGATTGGGTATTCACCAGATTTCCCTCATCTGTCTTAATTGCTTGAATTACCTTGTTATTTCTCCTCTTGCACAATTTTCAAAGGATTACACTTGTTTGTGTGCCTTGCAACCCAAACCTTTGTTCCTTTTCTAATGACTTACATAGAAACATAGAAATACAGAAGTTGGACTGCAATAAAGGACACTTAAGGCCCATCCAGTCTGCCCATTTCTTTTCTACCTTATAAATGTGCCATCGGCCTTTTCATCTGGTCTTCCTGTAAGTCCCCATTTCAATTTTTAAGTCATTCAGTTGTTCCTGATTTACATCCTCCTTTCATTTTGTATGGATAGTAGGTTATAAAAGCAGCTCTAAGCTCCAAGTACCTAGTATCATTTTGTCACCCTTTAACCTCCTATAGTTTTAAAATAATTTCCTCTTTGCATGCTCCCACCACTCTAGACTTCACTCATGTAAAAGAATATAGACTGCCTTGCTTCAAAGTCATATTGTAGACCCTCTGCCATTTTGGGTCTTCTACCAGGCTAGAATTTAACCTCCAGTAACCACGGCCCTGGGTTCTCTGTTATTTTGAAATGTGCATACTCACCAGTCCATGGTCGGAGGATGCTATTGGAATTACTTCATTTTAACCACATAAGGATCGGGATAGGAACCAGTAGTCTATCCTTGTAGATAAAGGACCCTTAAAGAAAGCATGTTGAGCTTTTTTTCCTGTTACATCACGAACATATGAATTTGCCAGCAGAAATAGGCACCTGGTCTATCAAGTCTGCTCGGTATGCAGCTAGCACCCCCACCTTGCAGCTGCCCTCCCCTGCCTTCCCAATTACCCCCCACCTTGTCCCATCCCGTTTGAAACTACCCACTGTCTTAGAGCTACCACCTCCTCTGGTAGAACATTCCACTCTGCCATGACCTCCCCATGAAAAACTGTCTCTCATTTCCATCCTAAATCTAGCCCCTCCAATCTAAAGCTGTACCCTCTCATGTTCCTCCCTCCTCAGCCTGAGTATCCCTTCAGTGCCTACCTTGTTTATCCCTTTTACGTACTTAAAAGTCTCAATCATATCCCCCAGTCCGTCTCTCCTCCAATGAGTACATGTTCAGCTCTCTCAGCCTCTATTCGTATAGTCTGTCCTCCAATCCCTGGCTCATTCTTGTTGCCTGTGTTGTGCCTCTTCCAGTAATTTCACATCCTTCTTCAGATATGGGAACCAGAATTGCACACAGTACTCCAGCTGTGCCTGACCAGTGCCCTGTGGAGGGGTAAGATCATCTCCTGCTCCTGGAGGAGATCCCTGTCACTATACAACCCATCATCCTGTTGGCTTTCTCTGTCACCCTCTACACTGCTCTGTATTGTTCATCTTCCCATTGCAAACCCCAGATCCTTCTCCTCCTCGGTGGAACCTAGCTACACTCCTTCCAGCTGGTAACCCCTCCTGGGTTCTTTGCTCTAAAGTGCAGAACTTTGCACTTTTCAGTGAACCCCAAATGCCATGCTTCCGATCACTGCACCAGTTTGGTTGAGTCATCCTGCAGTCGCTACTAACCTGCTATATCCCACCACCACTGCTCCCAATTTGGTATCATCAGCAAATAGACTGATTTTATTCCTGACGTCTTAAGAGATGTCTGCTATGAATATTCAAGCAGTACTGGCTCCAGTACTGATCCTCATGACACCCACTTGTCACAGCCCTTGGAGATGAAAGTCCCCCCCACCACACTACTCTCTGCTGTCCCCTGCAGCTAGTTCTCAATCCATTTAACCATCTTAGTCCCACACCCACGTATCTCAATTTCCCTCCCAACATCCCATATGGCACCGGATTAAGGACTTATTGAAGTCAAGTATATGACATCCACTATATGACCCTTGCCCAATTTCCTTGTGACCCAGTCATGATACTCAACCAGGTTCATCTGTCAGGATTTTCCACAGACAAACCCATGCTGGTGACTGTCCTGGAGCCCATTGTCTTCCATAAAGGTCACCAGCCTTTACTTAAATATTGTCTCCATCTGCTTCCCCATGATGGAAGTTAGCTTACCAGCCGTAAATACCCAACTTATCCTTTGGTCCACTTTTTTTTTTTAGTTACTATTTATTACGCCTTCCTGCCTGCCATCCCGACCCTTCAGAGCCCAAGGTAGACATCCCTCTGCCTTCCACCCTGCCCGTATGACCCCACAGGAACCCCATGAAGCTTGGTTTACCCCAGCGGGGATGGGGCAGGGCCCCACTACCTAACAATCAACTGTCATCGGTCCGGGGCCATTGGGCGGGCCAGAAGGCACATTGAAACACGTCTCCAGGGCTCCATCTTCAGCGATGGCAGGTGTTTTTCCTTTCTCCCACCTACAGCATTGGACCCCTGACGTCAGGCGCTGAGCACCGACATCACGCTGTATGTCGGCAGCCCTTACCATAACATTGGGGGCTTCTAGTACTCAAGCCTCCGCTCAGAGTCAGACAAGTGTTCAGGCTATGCCTAAACCCTCCCTGTAGTAGGCGGGCTGTCATGGGACGCTTAAGCCTAACTCCTCCCGGCTGGCCCACCAGCTACCTGAGTCCGCTCCTGAACCTGGGTCGCCACCGGGAGGCGAGGTGTGGTGTCCAGCGCCTCAGCCCTCAGTGCCACTGGGCGCTTTGGTCACTTTTATGGATGGGTACCCGTGGGCCATGCCCCAGTCATCGGTATGCACCCTGTGTCCAGGAGATATTGAATAGTTCTGCCAGCGGTCCAGCCAGGATCTCGACCATTTCCTTCAACACCCTGTTGGATAAATACATCTTGTAAACCTGTCTGTGATATTATTTGGGTAAGCCATACATCATCACAAAACATTTTTCCTGTTTTTAACCCCTATTGGTCAAGGAGCAACTTATCAATCAATTAATCAATCAAACAATCAAATATTTATTTATATAGTGCCTTTCAAAATCAGAGTGCTGTACACAGTTTGAACAGCACTGTTAAAAATAGGCAACATTATAATTATATAAAATTAGTCAGGAACGCCAGAGAAAATAAATACGTTTTAGCATAGATTTAAAACTGTTGATGGTCAGGCATTCTCTTAACTGACGGTCGAGAATTCCACAAGGGTTGGTGCTGCAAATGAAAAGCATGAGCTCCAGATATTTTAAGCGAACCCTGGGAATCTGTAGCAATCCCTCATCGATGGATTGGAGGCGATTGAGGAGTAAGGAGTTAGGAGATCTTTCAGGTAGTCAGGTCCCTGCTCATGTAGGGCTTTAAAGGTAAACAAGCCTACCTTATAGGTGATCATCCACTGAACTGGCAGTCAGTGCAGCTCACGCCAGCACAGGCATAACAACTTATATTGAAGTCTCCTCTGAACAAAATATTTTTGTTGTAAATAAATTTGGGTGTACTTTTTTAAGAGTTCAGTTCTCATGGCTCTAGTCTGTGGGCGTAGATATTTATGTCTAAATTTGCAGTCATTCATTTCAATATCTATCAATAAAGTTCTACCTGGCCACAATCCAGCATATGGACAACTTTAAACTCATCAATATTAATACAAATGTCCACCCCCTACACTTATCTTCCCTGTAGACCAAAGGTCTGCCCCCATACCATGCTCCACTAGCTAGTTGCATATGAGTGTATTGTGAAATCTAGTGTCCTGTTTCAGAAAATAAAATATAAGTCATCAATCTTTTCTTCTCTGACATGATACTATTGGTGTTCAAGGAGGCTGAGGTTAAACCCTGTAGTGAAGTTGTGAAGATTTAATATCAAGTTATTTTACTCTTGCATGCCCTTGATCCCATCCTACGGAGTACAGGCTTCTCCTTTTGATTTTTCTTTTAGATACAGAGGTGTATTTTCTGAATCTGACCCCACATCTTTTGTGAGGAAGATACAGATGCTGTATCAGATTCCTCATTCATCTCTGTTTCTCCCCACTGTAGGGCAGCATATTTGTTATGTATCGTGATATTTTCAGTGAGGATTCTGGTACTTCTTGTGTTTGCTTGTGCACTTGTGCAAGGAACATCTTGTGCTAGTAGTACATTTTCAGAGGTGTGTCTGTGTTGGTGAATACAGGGCTTGCTTTAGTAGGTGCGTCTCTTGTTCCCCAATAAGCCAGCATGCTAGCAGTGACACCAGCATTATGCAAAGTGGACACAACTTCTGAGAAAGTGCAGCTGCAATCAGAGACAATTTCATCATGCAGCAGCACCGATGACATGCCTCCCAACATGCCTTTCCTAGTGAAGCACAGGGCCATCACAAGCTGGGGTTCATCAGGTTCGAACGAACCCCTTTCCTTGAACCTCCAGTTTGTTTTCTTTGTGTTTGACAGTGCTGTACTATCTGCATGCCCCTTAAACCTCCACCCACTTCACTGCCAGCATTGCTCTGTAGTTGTGTGTGCTCTGTTTGGTGTCTCACCTTCCAGATCACCCCCCACCCTAGTCATGATTGACCTATCAGCATGCAACTGATGTCCACTGAGTCACCTTTGGCTCAGATGTGAGAACTGATGAACAGCTGCAGCTGCAGTCTGAGAGCTGGCAAGAACAGTTAGAGACACCCTGACCCAAACTAAGCAGGCTGGTCGGTGGTCGAGGACACATCCAGTGGTAACTGCTTTGTAATATTGAAAAAAAGAGTAAATAAAAAAGTGACTATTCCTCCAGGCAGCCAGATCCAACAGACACATCTGGACGTTTAATGCAAATGGTGGTAATTGTGTTGCCGCTGGCGATTAACAGCAGTGCAGGCGGGGCAGAATACTGTACTCAGTGTACAGTACTCAGCTCATTGTACTACATTGTCAGGGACTACTCATTACCCTTCATACTCTGTTCTGGAGTCATTAGTGTAGCCAAAAGTTTAAGGGCTGCTTCATGTAGCATAATATTTACAGAGTAGCAAGCATGGTTTGTTGGAACCAAGATGCATAAAATGCGCTTTAAAACTTATTTCCATTTAACAAGGCAGAACTAACGTGAAATTCACAGAAGCAGCACTACTGATGCACAGACTAATGGGAACAACAGACAAGCGATGCTGAAATGCCTTGTGAATAACAGAGACAGCCGTCCAGCTCTCCTTGTAGCCCTCAGACATGCTGGAATTAGCACCCCAGTGCTCAGAATGTCCCTGAACTGCTGAATGATCAATCTGGGCATCATAGAACCTATTCTGGCAAGTCAAGGGTGGTTCTACGGGTCAAGCAGTTGTTCCTGATGTATTCTACCCTGGTGGGTGGAGGTATGTTATTGCCCTAATTAACTGGTTTCTGGGAAGTTTAGTAGATTATCACATAACTTTTTCATGAAAATTTTAATTCATACATGTTTAGTAATGGCTTAACATGATAGGTTATGCAGTGCAGGGGCTACTGCACAACCAGGGATTGCATGTACACTTCTTGTGCTAAGAAGGCATGGAATACCAAATGAGTGCCATTGGACCCTCATGTATGCATTCAGCCTGTGGCAATGCAATATCTTCCTTCTCTGCATGCCTGTAAGTGTGCTAACCCATCATAACATTTTGTATAACAAATATAGAGAATGTTTAATTGAAATGGCACCCTACTAGTATAGGGAATATTTGCTCAGAGGACTGTTACTAGCTGGTGGTAAGAGACAAAGTCAAGCTTTCAGCCAGGAACTGCTTTTCCTGCTCTGTGTTTGATGTAGGAGTCACAGCATTTCAGTTTTTCCCAGCTTTGCCTTTCTAGATAGGAGATGCAGTGTGTGCAGCATATTCAAGCTTTGGGATTGCTTGCTGTGATTTCAGGTTTGAGTTAGCAGGAGTGGTGGTGTACTGCTTTGTTATAAGGTTTGTAAATATGGAGTAGATCAGACTGCTTGTGGTAAATAATTATAAAATAACTAAATGTCTCTGTGTACTTCAGGCGGCCACCTGACACTTGAATGTTCAACATACTGATGTTGTCTTGTAGTAGAGTAAAGCTTGTGACAATTGGGGCTGTCAATATAGCTTCGAGGTTACAATAATGAGCTTTGAATGAGCTTGGTACATCCAGTAGACAGACCTGGGTTTGATTCCCACAACCTTCACTTGCATACTGTGTGACTCTGGGCAAGTTACTTAACCTTTCCAGTGCTCCTGGGTCACCCCTGAAAACAGGTACCTGTGCCAAGACAGCCTTACCCATTTACAAAAATTAAATTAAAGACACAATGGCTTTGTATGTAGATAATGTTTGCACCAAAAGGTTCTGTGTGGGAGATGCAGATTTTTTTAGATGATGGCCAAAACAGTACTAGAAGGTGTGCTGTAGCTCCTTTTAAATATATGTTGATCCACAGCACTATACTGGCTGCTGAAAAGGGGATCAGTCAGTAATAGAGCCCACACCCAGATGTCAAATTGAAAACTGCAAATTGTGAGCCCCACACTTAGGTGTGCGGCTCTTTAGTGCTATTTCCATTTAAAATGATTGTGCATAATCTTTGTGGTTGTTTTGGCTAGGAACATTGTGTGGCATGTGCTGACTAAAGAAATGGGAGTAGGCATTGAGGGTGGGCAGTAGAAAGTACATAATGTTTCAGAGTGTGGCATTATACTGAAAAGTTACCATCTCTACCCCACACTCTGTATCTACAGCATCTAATGAAAACCGCATGTTATGAACTGTGTAACATATCCACCAGATGGGAGGGGTGCAACAAGTGGGTTCCTAGTATTGAACCAAATTTTTTCATTATTGCTAAGTGGGCTGCCCAGTATGTAAGAATGGTGGGGGTGTGGGGACATTGGGGTAGGTGGAGAAGGTAATTTTGCACTGGAATGAAACACCACTGTCAAGTTATCTTTTCCTGACTCCCTTACATGCCTACCATGTTGTTGAGAACAGGGTGCAACAAGTGTCTGAGCAAGTGAGAGGAAGATAGGGACTGAAAGCCTGGTATTGAACAGAGCTTTCTGCCACAATTTTGTTTTCAAGTGGGGTATCCAGTTTACCCAGTGTGGGAGTGGGCATTGGGGTGGGTTGAAGATGGTAACTTTGCATTGGGATGTCATGCAGCTGTCAAGTTACCTTCCCCACTCCTGTTTAGGTTCAAATAAGCCACAAAATGCATCACAGAGCATCTGCTACCCCAGAGCTTCTGGGCGCCTAGCTGCTCCCAGACCTTTGGCCTAGAGGCCAGCAGACACATCAGCAGAAGCAGCTCTTGTTGGCTGGGGATCCATATGATATCCTGACTCTTAGAATCCTGACATCTAGTAGCCCAACTCTGTATGCCCTATGCAGTCAGAAGACCGATGCATTAAAGCCCAACTATTAAAAGCCTGATTGTTAAAATCCCGATGGCGATCGCATGACCCTGCTTTTCCTGTGAATGAGATGACTTCTTGTAGAGTTGGGAGCTGAGGGAGTCTCCTGAATCACCACGGCCTTTATAATATAATTCTTTTAACAGTTTTCCTTAGCCAGAAAACAGGGACCAGGCAGCATTTCTTTCATTGTAAAAATGCCATCAAGTGTCCTCAAAAAGAACCAGAAACAAAGAGAAGAATGTGCACTCTTATGAGATCAAGGAACATACTTTGTGGTTTAAGCATGATTCGTGTTGCTTAAGATAAGTCCCAATGTATTTACTAGACTTTCATTGATCTCTACCTAGTTTAAGAATCAGCAGAATGTTGGATTATGTGATAGGGGAACCACACTAAACCTACCGAGAGAAACAGCTCAGCATTTAGTCTGTATCAGATGGACTGATTAAACTGGCCTGAGTTAAAAACCCTTTTCTTCTTCTTCTCTCTTCCTGATTTTACACACAGGCTTGTGAGTTCAGGCGTACTTTCTATAGGTATATGCAAGTATGGTTATTGGCAATGATTGGTGGGGTACACTGCCATCAGGATTTTAACAATTGGGCTTTTCTTTTTCCCCTCCTACGTGCTACCATGTCAGCCACTTCTTCAGGCTTGCCAAGGCCCCTCTGACCCACCTGTCCCCTGAGCCTCCGTCCTCATATGGCAGACACCCCAGGGTAACCTGGCATAACCCTTCGCTGGATCGGTCCCACTCCTCCGGGGGAAGGCACCAAGGGGGCAGACCAGCACCCTGGCCCGGGTGCTGCTGAGGTGGTTATGGCTCAGTAGAGGCATTGATGGCACTGGAGAGCTGGGCAGCCGTTATCTGGCTGAGCGTGGAACATTCCACATTTCTGGTGCTGTTCCTCCTTGCGTTGCTTCTGCAGTGCTCCTGGTCTCCACCAGAGGCCACTGCAGAGTGATGCCATCCTGCTACCACCCCAGAAGAGGAGAGCAGTCCTATGGATACTCAGTCGTCTCCTTCCTACCAGCCCCGGTGTCCTGGAGTCCATTGCAGACCCAGGCCACTGGCGTGGTTTGAGGTAAGGTGCCAGCACTTCAGCCCTCTGCACCACTGGACCAGCTGGGCTTTTAATGCATCAGTTTTCTGGCTATCGGTATTTGGAGTCAGTCTAACAGCTGTTGGAATTCTAAAAGTCGTGATATTGTACCATACTACTTGGCTGGGTATTGTACTACATGCGAGCGCAATACCAGCCAACTACAGCTACAGACTCTGTGCCTCAGGTACAGTACATTATCAGCATCTTGCTAGCCTCAGGTATTGAATACATGCATGTATTCACCCTGCAGCCAGTCATAAAATGATAATTTTCCTTAGAGTAAGGGATGGAGGAGAGCTTAGATATGACTTATATAGCTTCAAAATTAGTCACAAAATGCACCATAGAGCATATAGGACCCCAGGGCTTCCTGGCCTTTATAAAAGTCACTGACTGCCAAAGAGAACCTTCCTTGCAAAAATCCTGGCAACAGTCCTGAAACTTTTCAATAAACATGGCGGCTGCCCTCAGCCTTGTTCATTATGTACATGGGCAGTAGGGAGAGAGAGAGGTAGCATGCGCTGCTCGCTGCTCCCATGCAATGTTATGGTCGGTCAACCCCTCACTCGCCTGTGCTATTTGAGATTGAATCGCCACTCAGACTCACACTGCCCTTGAGCTGTGATGGCAGAGCGGGGTCTGTATGGGGACACATGCCAAGCCCAGCCAGCAGCAGCCTGCCTTTAAAGTGCACACTTCCGTTCCTCTACCTAACACACACACACCGGATGGGACTGTTGCTTCTCTGTGTCTCCTCCCCTTCCCCAAAATGCTCTGGGTTCTGTTCTCTCCCTCCCGGCAGGTGGTGAAGAGTGTCCCGGGAAAGAGCCATGGATTCAGGTGGCACACTAGGAAGGAAAACCATGCCTGTGTGCCGTTTTGTCATCAGATTCCGAGGAGGACTGATCGCAACCCAGCGGTGGCACTCCGTCCCAGCAGCCATATGAACCACAGCCATGGGGAGGAGGTAATGCAGTGTATTTAAAATGTCTGAGCAAGAGAGGCAGACAGGCAGATAGGGACTGACAGAGTAAAAACCATGAAAATTCAGTCCACGACAGACATTGTCTTCACATTTAGGGGCCAAACAAACAAGCAAAGAAATTCTGAACAAAATGTTTTTTCAATTGTCTTTTCTGACTAGATTTTGAATCCCATTCTAGGAATTTTGCTCCTGGAACCAGCCAGAAAAACCCTAGTTTAATATTTTTGAGGTTGGAGTTGCCCAAAGTGTGGAAGCGACGAACACAAAGCAAGCAGGGCAACCATGTCGGTTTCCTAATTCACGTTTCTGGAAAGAAAATTAGAAAAAAAATCTGAAATGTAATTTGCAATTAACAGATTTTGGGTGCCCAGAGCGCTGCAGACTGCAATTTAGCATCTTGCTTTTGCAAATTGTGGGCACATTTTGAATAGTGACAGATGCAGTACCAACAACATGTTTTCATCAGAATATTGCTCGTGAGTAGGCTTTTTTGTCATAAGACAGGGAGTGGCCAGGCTTACCACAGGGCCCCTGCAGCTTGCTCAGCTAGTAGAACACAAATGAAATTCAGTACCAAGGTTCAAATCCCGTTTAGGTTGCAGCACCTTTAGCTCATCTCATTTTTATAAACTACATTGGAAGGGGTTACAACTAGACATTCAGTACCTAGAATTTTCTTTTTACAGTGTTCCTTTCAGAAACCACACCAAGTTCATTTTAGTAGTTGCTTTGAAAAAGTCTGCTACTGTGTAGTGTTTAGAAAAGGTAACGGATGGACCCTGCCAGACCCCACAGGCTGCCAGTTGTCATTTTTTGTCTACACGGTGTTTGATTGCCCCTGTTTTGTATATGGTGTATTCATTATTATATATGTTTTAAGCGGTGGTGTTATTTTGTGGGCTACCTCAAAATAAAAGCATCTCACTGCTGTTATGTCACCAATGCTGGTTTTGTGTTACCTTTTTTAAAATAACAATTTAATACTTGAAATCTGTTTTTAAAGTCACTGTCAAACATCCAGTTATTGACTTTTTTTCCTTCAATGGCCAGGTCTGCCGACTGGAGATTAACAGTGTCCTCTTTAAAGCAGCAGGGTTTGTAAATCACCATGCAGTATTTTTTTCAGCAAAACCTTCAATATATCATTTTTTTCCATTTTATTTTCTTTCTTTCCTAAACTAAGACACAGGATTTTAAAGTTTTAAAGTTTCTGCCCGTGGAATGCTTGCCGTGGAAAACAATCAAATTTCTTGGCACTGTGCTGTTCATTATCAGAAACATGTGGTAGCGCCACCTAATCCATCCACGGTATGAATCTAATATGTACAGTCAACAGGTAACCTCAGTGGAAGAGATTTTTAAAAATTGCGAATAGCGGCCATCTTTCATGACCCAAGTCATTAATTTAGAGAGTAGCTATAAAGCTGTTTTAAAATATCTGTAAATGTAAAATTCACTGAGGATAATATCTAAATATATCCCAAATACATTTTACTTAAAAAAACAACAAAACACAACCCCCAAACTACATGGTGACTTTTTGCCACCTAACAATTACTATTGCTTTAAAAATGTGTCCAGCTGTGGCTGGCTGAAACACGCAGTGTCTGATACAGTCCACCCTGCTGAAACTCCTCTTTCACCTACGCGGGTGGGCAGGCTGACTTCATTTTCAGGAATTATGGTTGCTCTTTGTGGTGTAACCATCTCATACAACTAGTATGGTCTACATATAAACTGTTGCATTTTTACTTTACCATTAAAGTAAGAAGATTGTCACTGATTTTTTAAGCCATGTCCAAGTGCCAAACACCACTGTAAATACCAGCAAGTGACAGTTCGGCATTGACAAATGCTCGTTTTGTAGCTGTCATGTCTTCACTTGGGGATCTGGCACTTTTTCTGTGGCTGAGTACTTTTCCATTTACAGTTTGAAACCTATCCACTTCTGGTGTGGTAGAGGAGACATGTCCTCAGAGTCTTGATGCAAGTGGCAGACAAAAGTACAGGAACTCTGGCATTGGCAAATATGAAGCATAGAATGAAGTTCCTCAATCTGAAGGATAGCTGTGTCAAAATACATCTTTCTGTTTCGACACTAGTAGATTCAGTTAGAGTTATTGAAGTATTTATAGGAAAATAGCATTGTTGAACAAGTCAAATGTTATGGAAACCCTGATTTCAGGTCACGGGCCCAGAAACTGTCATTATGTTGCTGGTTTAAGAATTTAAGTTCCAGTGTCACTGGGAAGAAGTACAGGAACTCTGTTCCTGCTGCAAAAAGTTACAGGAACTGAGTTCCTGTCGTTCCTATTCACTTTCATCACTGCCTCAGAGTCTTGATGTCCACTGGTTGTGGGCGATTCTGTGCTGGGACCTCTGTCGGGGTTGTTGGTTGGGTGGGGTTACTATCTCTTTTGATTTAGGAGGGACATTAACTTGTCTTACAGGCTCTTGTATGGGTTTTCCGCTGCCATTGTGGAATTTTGGTGATACAGAAATCTTGGATCCCACAGTCTTGGTTTTCTGTATTGTGTGAGGCCTATGGACAGTCAGTCAATGGCGCCCGTCATCTCACACCAGTTACATTTGTGATTTTTGCATGAAGAAACCTGTGTGACTAGTTTGCCCACATCGGGCACACTTAATAATCTGCATTGGCTGCTGAGATGTCTCAGTGATGCACATTTATAGCATTACGGGGCTGTCTGGGATAAAAGATGAAGCCTTTATCCCGACCAGGAAAAAACAGTTTGGCAAGTGGGTGAGACCTGAATTTGCTTGTTGGGATTTCACTTTAAGTCACCTTCCTCCATTCCAGAACCCCTCTGAATCGAAAATAAGTTTGGGTTACTGAACTGTACACTTTCAATCCAATATAATATGTCTGTTATATTGACCCTTCATTTGCAGAGAGGACTGTGATGATCTTTGTTGGACTTTTGTTAGTGGGATACCTTGGAGCGATACCCATAATGGATTAGTTTTAAAGTTGCATACTTTGACCAAAACCGGTCTAGGAGTTCAGGAGAGGAAAGCTCACATCAAAAGCGCTTTCCTGGGTGCATGAATGAAGTGTATACTTCCCTGGTGTAAATCCAGGGATCTTTTAATCAGTTCTTTCCCCACAGAAAAGCGATCAGGAGGGCTTCCAACCCCCAAGTACCTCAAACTGACTGCATTTCTTTGTTTGGTCAATTTCACAGGTTTGTGGAAAAGGCTTGCAAAGGTTACTTTATCTTGTGCTGTATTTGGGTCCCTTTGGTTTCGTGTTTCTTTGGTGTCATTGTTATTCTGTATGGTAGGAGTGCCACTCACTCCTTATAGCCTTGAGCCCCTGCATCTCTGGTTGGGGCATCATAGAAAACCTCAAGGTGACTAACATGGGGAGTAGGAGACTTGTTCTGTCTCCATTGCAGTACTGTGATCTTTATCTTTGCTTGTTTCCTCTTAGCGTGTTATTGTTTTCCCTCCTGATTCTACATTCCAGCCCCTTCATTATGTATGTCTTGTGGCTCCAAGTTTGGTGTACTTACAGTTGGGCTTTGCTCGATCCCAGGGGTCGGTATTTCTTTATCGGGGATCCAGGTTCCTCCCTTGTTCTGTATCCAGCCTGCCAATTGGGTGCTTTCTCTGGGGACCAGTGCTTTCCTGTCTCTGCTGCTTCCTGTGTGTTCTGTTGTTTTCTGCCCCTCGGGTCTCATGAACTTGCTCCAAACACAAATACTTTGGTTGTTGCTTCCTTCAGTTTGCCTGGTGACTTTAAATCCCTTTTCCTCATTTTTCTTCCTCTATTTGGCATCCTGGTATTCTGTCAGTTTGAACATTTGTTTAAAAGAGCCTGTTTTTCTCTTCTGCTTGTCTTTGTAAAATTTCACCCAGTCCCCAAAGGGACCCAACTCAAGGTGTTATCTCTGCTAAAGAACACAGCAAATAGGACGGAAGGGTCCGATAACTTGATGGTAGAATCAATTTTGCACTTATATAGGTTTACAACTGTCAATGGTCTGTTCCCAACAAAAGTCTTGATTATTGTTGTATCAGTTTCTGTGCTGTAATGTATATTCTTTCACTCAATGTAAGCCTTGCTGTACTGTACGTATCAAAAGCATTGTTTTTCCCCTCCCTCTAGGTACATGTAACTAATCAGGGTCACCCCTGAAGAAGGGACCACAGGGTTCCAGTGGGCCTACCAGTCACCAAAATGTTAAATAAATAAATTAATGAATTTCCTGGAGATTTATCTCCATTGCACTCCATCAACCATTCTATTTGTTTGCTCTGTTTCTCCACGTAAGGCTGTTGCATTTGTAGAATTGTTGGCACTCTCCACGTCAGAAATGACCACTGCCACTGCAGCTCCTCCACCTCCACCTCCGTCAGCCTCCAGTGCTGGCCTGGACCCCTCCATCTTCCCAGGACTCAGAACAGTGCCCCTCCAAAAGAGTAGGGAAATTTTTATTGACATTCAAGAACAAAAACTAAGACATTTAAACATTACAAACCATATTAAAACAAATTCAACATGTAGATAAAAGAAAACTTAAATAATAAAATGGATTACTTCATACTCTTCCTGTTTCTCCCACATATCCAATAGTTCCACTCAATCCCATATCTACAATCTTAAGTCTCTATGTCATTACCTATTTATTCCATCGAATTCCTTACTTCTAATTTTATGGTACTTCATAATTTTTCTCATTTTACTAGAGTAGGAGAAATATTTTTCAACTTCAAAAACAAAACAGACGGGGCCAGATATTCAAAACTTTGCCCGGGCTAAATTAGCACTGCCCATCAGGCAAACTTAGCCCGGAGCACAAGAAAGCTACAGTATATTGAAAAGGAAATAGCCGGTGCTAATCCTGCTGAATATAGCAGTCAAAGGAAGCCGGGCAAACTGGTCTGGGAGTGCAGGGCAAAATTAGCCCAGGAATAAGACAGCACTGAATATAGCAACAAAAGTGCAAACTGCAACTGCAGCTCATTAGACTCTGTAGCAAGCCAGTGTTGCAGGTGGAGAACATTGTGTGATTGCACAGAGATGTCTCACATCTGTCTGCAAACAACAAAGTGAGCCACACTGCAGAACTGTGCTATGCTGAAGTAGGGTTTGCCGGGGCTAGCAATTCCACAGTGCTAACATATTAGCCCAGTGCAAGCGGGAGCTATATTTAAAGTTCCCATGCAAATGAGCCTACTTAGGTAATCTGTGGGCAAACAGGTATATTTGCATCTCATTAGGTACTGCTTAGCATACATTACCATGCAGTTTGCCTGGTGCTACTGCATGGACACAAAGCTTTCCCTTTTGGTCAGAATGGAAATACAGGCTGGACGCTGCAGGCCAAGGCATGCCCACAGCATCCCTGTTGGTGAATAGAAGTACAGGATGGAAGCTGCAGGAACTGTGTGTTGCCAGGCATAGTCAGTGCATACAACACTCCCATGCAGCTGTGCAAGCAGGACCTGTGTATCTCTCTCTCTCTCTCTCTATATATATATATATATATATATACATACATATATACAGATCAGTAGCTATACACAGACACACTGCCCGTGGCCATACATGCCCTGGAGAATGTCTCCCCAACAACATAGGTACCCCACTGCAGTAGTGGGTGAAACACAGTGCAGGATGCAGTGCATGGGACAGGCATAAAGGCAAACCTGGTGGGACAGGTGGCCATAGAGCTGTAGGGCCACTAGGAACTAGGATATGCAGCATATCAATAGATAGGGAACAGGGCAGACTGGCTGGGCCAGGCAGTCCTTTTCTGCCGATCATGGCCCTGTTCTATTGTGTGCCTGTTACACCCGGTAGCTAGTGTCTCCCCAGCATGCTCCCCGATCCCCATAGCCCCCAAGTCACTTTAAACCCTGGTAGTCTAGTGGTCCCCCACCCCCTGCACAACTCCTGACCTCCATCTAATGTAAAATAAAATACATTTCCCTGGTGGTCTAGTGGTCCCCACCCCCAATGCATGTATCCCGACCCATTGAAAATAAATAAATCTCCATTTCCCTGGTAGTCTAGTGATCCCCACCCCCAAGCATGTAACCTGACCCCATTGAAAATAAATAAGATCCCTTTCCTGGTGGTCTAGCAGTCCCTCCACCACAAGCACGTATCCTGACCCATTGAAAATAAATAAAACCCCATTTCCTTGGTAGTCTAGCGGTCCCCCACCCGCAGTGACACCCTGCTCATCCCATTCATGTCAGTGAACAGAGCCAGTGACCCGGCTCAGCCCTCCTGTCACCACCACGGCCTTGCCATTATTGTTTGTCCAAACTGGACGCTTGTGAAATGAGCAAGTTTGCTCACATGCCTTTCCAGTATAAAAATAAACTGCAACTGAAACTTATTCTATATTGATTTGTTGTAGCTTTTAAATGCTCAACATTGGTAAAGGACTCATCAGTGCTTTATTTGGAGACCAAAATGGCCATCATCACAACTGAACATTATTTTGGTCAGTTGGGGTCTTGACCAGTTATTAAACTATGTTGTAATATTTTTTAATATCTTCTGGATTGAGAGGGAATGCAGCGGCTCTAGCTAAATTGCCATATCTCACAATGCCTTGCTTATGCAGAGCAGGGGATTTACTGGAGGATGATCTGGGCTTCCAGTTGGAAGTCAAGCTTGTCTCAGCTTCAACTCCTGAGACTCCCTTCCACAATACAGAGCTCCATGCCTGCGGACATCAAGGCCAGGGTAAATGAATGCCACCTGCTGAAATGTGGGGCGCTCACACTAGCTACATGCAAATCATGTGGCTCAAGCCCCGAGTTCAGAATGTTTCCTCAGTTCTGTGACTTTGGCTGCTACACTGAATAAACCCCATACATTTTGGCTACCTGGGATATGACTTTGGCTAGTCAAATGTTTAATTGATAATATCTGTAGCTAACAAATAAAACCTCAACCCATGATAATTGTTTTTCTTGTCAAAAGGTTATGAACTGAGCAGGTTATCCCTGTATTGCATCAGTCACACATTGGGTAAGACCAGCAATGTACATTTCACCAGTTATCCAATCCCATTTTGCTTTTATCATAATGTATTACTGTAGTGGACTAGGCATGTGGCAGAGCAGGAGTTCATTCTAACTGGAGCTTTCTCTTTTAAAGGTATGGTGGCTACCAGGACAGTGGCGTGTTTATGAAATTTCTGTGGATCTTCTGGCTGAAGACAAGAAATCAGTGTGATCAATATTTAGGTTGCACCCTTCAGAAATTCATCAGGGAATAATGAAGCATATCACAAGGTACCGTACTTGCTTTTACAGCTGTGGACCTAAATCTTTAAATCACTTGTGCATTTTCTTCAAACCTGATTTACAAGTGGCTGGCTCTTGTCTGGCTGAGCAGTGGGGACCACTCTGGCTTGCTGACTACCCAGGTTAGCATCCCGAGCCGGGATGTCAGGATCAGAGGCTGGCAGGAGAGTGCAAAGTGGGCACTCCCCACCGGGGGTAGAGGGTGGGGGCACTCAGTGCTGCACCACTCTAAGTGACCTCTAACAGGTGCTTAGAGGAGATGCTGTTATGGTGTGGGTGACCACATGCTCCCTAGTATCACCCACCCAGGGCTCCACCACTGTGTGCATTTGCACAGAGGGAGGTGGGGGCCTGCCTCACTCACACCTGTCATGAGTTTATCAGAGCATAGCACACCCACGTTCGTGTGTTACTGCTTATTTAGTGCCTCATTTCTTCATCCTGTTTCTTTGTCTGTCTTTCCCACATTAAAAAATGGAATGTTTACCATGGAATACAGGGATTCAAAATTGTGCTGAATTCCACTAACAAAATGTTCCTCTTCCACTGTACTGTACACACAACAAAGGCTTCGTTATTGGAGCCAGAGCCTCAATTTTATCTCTGTCAGGTAAGCAGCAGGTATTTCCTGCTGAATGGGTAGAGATAGAAGGAGGATTTTTCATTGTCAACAAAAAACACTTGGAATGAAAACTATGAATGATACTTTATGTTTCTAATTTGTTTATGTGTGTAAGGAGAGTGTGATGATAAGGAAACAACACTTAATTAATTTTTAGGCTAGTTTTATTTTAGGGCCTAGTTGCAGATTTTTAGTATGTAAAAGGTAGCAGTCATGTCTTTGACTGAAGAGCAGTTCTGGTTGTAGAGGGACTGATATGCTCATTGTATGATGTAGCTGCTAACAAATCCGGTCAGGTTTAGGACCAGGGTGACCATGCATTATGCTGTAATAATAACTGGGTCTTCCTTTTTTCCCGCATAGGAAAACCATGGCGTTATTTGCCGTAATAAAGGAGTGTTTATTATGGCAAACATCCGTCTAGTTTCAAATCCCTCCGCATGCCCCAGCGCCTGCTCTTCCTTTCTGACTGCTGGACTACTGACTTACTGCGGGCTTACAGTGCCACTCAGAATTGGTGGCAAGTCAATTTTAGAAACAAAACCCACATCTGAGCGCTGCCCAAACTTGATGTTCTTTAAAAATAAAAGGTTTTCTTCAACATCGCGTCTAGCTGCGAACTCGCTTTAACTCAGTTGGACCACAGCGTGAGCTGCATACAGACCACTCATCTTCTTATTATATATAATTGCTGTGGCAAAAGGAAGACCTAGCAATTATATAAAATAATATATGGGGTGGTGTGTAAACTCTAAGTTTACATGTACCCTTTGTGTTAGATGCTTTAATAGTTTATGTATGATCTAACACCTCGAGGAGGGTGTAAACTTCATGTTACACACACCCCAGACTTCATCTATAATAATAACTGGTCTTTTTTTTTCCCTAATGGAAACCTGGTTTGTAATTTATCGTTATAAAGGTGCTGTGGGTAGAACTAGCAGTGGAGTTTAAAATGTGGTGAGTTGTTGTGGAGAGTTTATTTATCTCGAGACTTTTTGTGTGTGTGTGTGTGTTAAGGTTTTGTAAGTTTTGCTGTTGTGTTTTAAATGTAGCTTAATTCCTTAGAATCTTTCTGTGGCTGGAGGCTGTTGTTGGGGAGGGTTCTTCTTTGGCCAGGAACAGAACCAGCCAATCAAGGTTGTTTGCATTTCAGTTAATCTGCACATTGAAGCATTTTAAAACTTCTTTCTGTGGGTAGAACTAGCAGTGGAGTTAAAATATGTGGTGAGTAGTTTTGGAGAGCTTATTTATCTCTGAGATTGTTTTTTGTGTGTGTTAAGGTTTTTGTAAGTTTGCTGTTGTGTTTTAAATGTAGCTTAAATCCTTAGAATCTTTCTGTGGCTCAGCAAAAAGCTCTCCCACCACCCTTGTGTCAGCCTTTTCTTAAATACTAAAAACCACTGGGGTTAGGTTTAAGGCTTTGAGGGAGGGAGCTTAGGAAGTTGCAAACTTCACATATGAGCTAACTCTTAAAGCTAATAGTCAGGTGGGGAAAAGTTCAGACACTCAAGCTTTTACTAGTTGGATTTTATGGTTTAAATGTTTCAAAGTTTCAAGTTTGAAAGTCATGCTGCCAGGTTTTGGTTTATGTAAAGCAGGAGTCACCAGGGTACAAAGTTGGGGGCCATGCCCTTAGTCAAAATCCTAACAAAGCTAGGGGGATCCGGGGCATGCTTCCGGAAAATTTTGAAATTGTACCTTCAAATGGTGGCTTTTCCTGCATTTTAGCGGTGAAAAATATGTTTGAGAAGCTAGTTATCAGCCATATATTTAATATGGTACATGTGGAAAAATGTGGCTACTGGTCCACCAGGACAGGTTACAGGAGGACCCCAGAGCAAACAAGAGACCAGAACAGCCAGACACACATTATCCCAGCAGATCTGCTAGGAAGGTTTCAGGAGGACCCCAGAGCAAATAAGAGACCAGAACAGCCAGACACACCATTATCCCAGCAGAACTGCTGGGAAGGTTGCAGGAGGACCCCAGAGCAAATAAGAGACCAGAACAATCAGACACACTCTGGTAACTAAAAGTAATGAATTTCCCATTGTTAGCTAAGTCAAATAAATCATTTCTTTTGTTCCCCTTAGTTTTGTACCTACAATTGTTTCTCGATTAGTTTTTCACACAATTTATGTACTTGAAAGCTACGAGTGTTGTGGTCTTGGGACCACCAGTTTTACATTATTTTGATATGACGTATTGAGGGACAATACATGTTTAGGGTGCTGACAATCATTTTGTTGAATCATCTGCCTAATAAGTCCATAATTTTACTACTTGCATTTTTACTGAAAGTTAGTAGGTGTTATCATTTGCAAATTAATTCTCTGGCAAAGCGTATTTAGATCACTGCGGTTCTGTATATAATGTGCACACATATTTTCTGTTGTGACTTTTTTATTTATTTATGTAACAAACTTCTGAAGGTTTCTTTGCACTGATGACACAATCACACTGTTGTGCCCTTTTGCAATAGTCAACAATTACACCCCGTGATTAAGACCAATAGATGTATCTCAATGCCCCAATGTCTGATAATGATACAGGAAGATTTACTAACTTGTGCATTCCCTTTCTCATGCAAGTGATTGTCTTATTATATTTTCTTTGGTAGTGAAGTTTGTTTGCTTTTGCAGTAATGCATTCCACGGGCACAGGTGGCAGTCTCGACAAATTACTGTCAGTCTGCATTTTTAATTTTGCCTGTATTGCTAGTTGCATGATTTGCATGTACTTTGGTTTGTCTGCTTGTTGATGATTGCGTGTGCTTTTTGTGTGGGGGGGATACTGAGGGGGTGTGCTGTGGGTAAGAGGAGCTGGTAAACACCTTGGCTCTAGGTATAGGTTACTGAAACATCTTACGGTGCTCACATTCACAGCTGATCACCATAACAGAGGGACAATATATATTTTGTGTGCAAGCTGTAGAGAAAAATAAAGAGCGAATGTACAGAACTAAGAACAAGTTATACTGTGCAGAATGTAGTTAAAGTGCTATTCAATTGCAGTATTTACAGGAACTTCAATCCTTACGAACCTCTTAAGCACAACAGCCTTTTCCATCATTTTAGTAATCAGGACTTGGGTGTTTTACAAATTACTGCTGTCAAGTATTTTGTTCACTGGTTGTGCAGCAGTTTAACCTCAAGACATCAACACTGGATTGGCTTTCACAGGGCACGCGACTCTAGGACCTTCACAGGAACAAGTTAAAGGCTCAGTTGTAACATAGATTTAAAAAAAAAGGATAAGTTAATAAATAATTGAACCTCCCATTTATTACACCTTATTTTGGGACACCAATCTGCACAGCATGACTAACACAGTATGGTACACTTGCTCTGTAAACCAAAATAAAAAGCCACCAATCGTGAATGTGATACCCTGTCAGAAAAGTAGAGTCTAAAATGTCATAGTGTGCTGATCACCTACATTAGCAGCCCTACCAATCCCTCCAACCCAATAAAAGTTACAGTGATCATCAATCATGCAGTCAGAATACACGGGATGCGAACGATTCAATCTGGCATCAGAGTATGCTAATTCAATGAGACGGTCAGCTAGCAGTGACAGATCTAGCTACTGTGTGAGAAATACACACTCCCCAATAAGAAATATACACAATATGGATAAAAATATATAAATACAGCTATCCAACACTGTGCCAACTACAAACAAACTGCTAAATTATTTACTGGACCATCGATGCTGCGGTTAAAACTACGATTTCTGATAGCCAACAGTGCGTGAGGGTGACCCTACTGACATAGTTAACATTCTCATTTTCTGAAAAATGCCGAATGCTGATTTTACTTAGGTCAGTAGGCTGTGTGTCAAACAGCGCATCAGCTGCTCGGTCCTCCTCAGGCTCCGACTGAGACTGGGCAGGCGGATCAGTGGCTCTTTAGTTTTCTCCAAGACCCTGGAAGGGTCAGCAGGCGCATTCTGGATCCGGCGGGCTACAGTGAACATCAATGTTTTATTTTACCTCAGTCTGAACTGCATGCTGCAGAATCAGATCGTGATCTGCATGCAGTTCAGTCTGAGGTAAAATCGGAGGAGAACAAATCTGTGACGGTGATGCTGTGGTGGTCAGTGTGGTGGGAAGAGACAGAGTGGGAAGGGAACGGAGGAAAATCAAATCAAGTGTGGATTTTACTTAGCTAAGCTAAACTGTCGGCTCATGCTGCTGCTGCCTTATTTTTATGTTTTTTTTTTACTTAAATGATTGGGGAGGGCTTTAACTTCAATTGTGGGGGCTGTAGCCTCCCAAAATCAACATGGTGATGCCACTGATGTAAAGTAAGTAAGTAAAACTTTATTTTTTAACGCCTTTCAAAACCAAGGCACTGTACAACATATTAAAACCAACAATTAAGTAAACATACATACATATTTTAAGAACCTTCAGAGAAAGCATTAAAAAACAGATAGGTTTTGAGCTCTGACTTAAAACTCGAGACAGTCAGGCATTCTTTTATCCAATGAGATAGAGAATTCCACAAGGTAGGGGCAGTGTAGGAAATGCACATGCCCAGATGTCTTTAACTGAACCCTGGGAATCTCTAGCAATCCCTCATCGGTGGATCAGAGTGAGCAGGAGGGCAGTAAGGAGTAAGGAGATCTTGCAGATACTGGGGTCCCTGTCCATATAGGGCTTTATAGCTCAGTAACCCAACCTTAAAGGTGATCCGTCATTGAACTGGCAGCTAGTGTTCTGAACTAGCTGCAAGCAGTGGATATCAGCCCCAGAAGCCCTAGGTAAGGGCATTGCAGTAATCAAGGCGAGTGGTTATGAAGGCGTGTGGACCAATGTGGAAGGTCATCCTGAGCAACCAGGTGTTTCACTCGGGCAATATTCCTAAGATGATAAAGAAGGATTTGACAGTAGCAGACACCTGCGATTTTAGGGTCGAACCATCATCAAAGATAATGCCCAAGTTATGCACCAGTCTGAGGTCAGGAGCTGGACACCATCAAGCCATAAGCCTGACAGAAGCCCAGCCCTAGTACCCACCTCAGAGGCTGACCCGGGTCCACAACCAACACCTCGGTCTTATCCAGATTTAACCTCAGCCAGCTAGTGCTCATCCAGTCTCCGATCTCGCTAGACATTGTTAAGCATGGAGATCGATCATCCATCCAGGAATAAATGATAGATACTGTTGTGTATCATCTGCATGGCAATGAAAGCCCAAACTGTATCACCTAACGATGTCTCGAATGGCAGCATGTAAACTCGAACAACATGGGCACCAAAATGGAGCCCTGAGGCACCTCACAGGACAGGGAGGTGGCATCAGAGGAATACATTCTGGTAACAACCTCTGCATCCTGCCTGTAAGGAAAGATCGAAACCAATGTAGAACTGTACCAGACAGTCCACAAGGAAGCAAGAGGCACTTCAGAAGCACACCATTGTCCACAGCATCAAATGCTGCGGAGAGATCAAGACAGACTAAGATAGTATGAGCCTTTTAATCTCTGCAATTAGGAGGTCATTTAAAACTCAGACCAGGGCGGTCTCAGTTCTATGTCTTTTCCTAAACCCAGACTGGAGAACATCATAGATATTGTGGGTTATAAGATGGTTATCCAGCTGCAACGCAACCACCTTCTCAATAACCTTACCTTTAAAGGGTAGGTTAGAGACAGGTCTGTAGTTAGCTAGGCAGTCTGGGTCTAAAGAATTTTTTAAGGAGTGGTCGAATGACCGCCTCCTTTAGGGGATTAGGAAAACCCTGCTCCAAAGACTTCCAGATGATTTCAGCGATGAATGGGCAGTTGACATCTACACAACCTAATAATAGTGGTGTAGGGCCCGGATCTAAACTACAACTGGTTGGTCATACAGTCTGGACAATCCTCACAATGTCCATGAACTCTGGCCTGCTAAAAGTCAGACCAGGTAGCCAGGCTGCCACCTCTCATAATCCCTTAAAGAGAGCTAGGCCGATACCCGACCTAATGCTGGTAACTGCATATTTAAAGTTGAAACTTAAGCCTGAGACTAACAAGGTCATGTATAAATGTGTCAACTAGAGATACTGAGCTAGCAAGCTAGGGACCAACGGGAAAGAAGGACCGAAGCAAGCTAGTAGGATCACATATGGTATCCATCTAGTGCTGTACATACTGTGTGATAAGAAACTGAGGTTACATTTAAGTTAAGTGTGAATACTGGAGGGAAGAAAATGGAAAATTATGGGGATAGCACTGGGGGTGGAATGGCTTCAATAAGGGTGGCTGGAGACATCAGAATAGTGGATGGAATGGGGGTACCATGGAGTGAGGGTGGCAGGCACAGGGGAGGACAGTGGGGTGCTGATAGTTTGTGAGGCGGCAGTTTGAATGAATATGCTATGGAAACTGAGGAGTTGTCCAATTTTACAAGCTGAGCAGACTGATAGAGGAGGTACAGGGGCTCTGGGGGAGCTGGAGAGGGTGAGGGGTGAGGCAAGAGGAACCTTGGAGAGGTAGCAGGGAGAAGCAGAGGAGGAACAGCAGGGCTAAATCCCATGAGGATGTAGGAAGGAGAATGGGGGTTAGAGGAGCAGAGAGGCAGTAAGTGGAGGGAAGGCTCAGAGCAGGGGAAGGAGGAGATGGGCACCACTGTGGGGGTAGCAGGTAATAGATGTTCAGAGTTGGCATCGGAGGTGGTAGTGGAGGTGTCGGAGATTAGTGGGAGGGAGGAGAATGGTAGTGAAGGCCCAGAAGTCTGGAGTCAACCTGGTAGGAAAGAAGGGGAAGGGGAAGAGCAGGCAGAGGTAGAGGGAAAGGCAGAAATGGCGGGAGGGGTTGTAGGAGTCACAAATGGTGCAGATAGAGATAATAAGGGCAGAGCAGTGTGGTCTTGGGAAATGTGGACAGGAAAAGCAGGAGGAGGGGTATGGGACAAGGAGAAGGGGGTACTAGTGCTGGGGATTCTATACCAGAAGGGGTCAGATGGGGCAGAAGGAGAAAGGCACAGTCGTATCATGTTGAGGCTTTTCCCAGGTTGACTGCAGGAAGGGCGGGACAGGCAGTTCTCAAGTGTGCATGGAAGGAGGAAGAAACCTTACATAGTGATGCATATGGGTACTAACGACTTGGTGGGGAGACTGTAGAGGTGGTGGAAGCTGAAGTTTGAGGAGTTGGGAAGGCACTGTGAGGAGGTAGGGGTCAGTGGTATTCTTTGAGGTACTCCAGTGCCATGTGTGAGTACAGTGAGGGAAAAAGGATAGAGAAGTTCAATGAGTGGCTGAGGATTGGTGCTGCACCAGGAAGTATGGATTAGTGTCAGACTGGGGCAGGATCTGGGAACAGTGACTTATACGCAGAGGACAGGTTACATTTGAGCAGGGAGGAAGAAAGTACTAAAAAGTGGACTAGAGGGTATATATCAACAAAGGTGGTTTTAAACTAGGGGGGGTGGCGAGGGACTGCTGATAGGAAAAGGGTCCGGAAAGGGAGCCTAGTGAGCTCAGCCTAGTTATGGGCAAAGGCAGAGGTGAATTGGCACAGGGAGGAGCTTGCAGGGCTGCCAGGTTGGAGTGCAAAATACGCCATCTTCCTGTGATAACATTGAGGATAAGGAGAGGACCACTGAGAGGAGGGGGCAGATCAAGGAGTCGACTGGGGGGAGGATGGATGGGAACAGTTGGGGTGGTCTCCTGAATGCAAGAAGCCTGGGTAATAAAACAGCAGAGCTTCTGGCAGCTTATAGAGGGAATGTGGATGTCGCTGTAGTGACTGAGACTTGGGCCACCAGTACCATGATTGGGATCTGGCAATCCTGGGGTATAGAAAATACAGGAAAGACCAGGGGTTGGGAGAGGGGGTGGTAACCTCTATGTGAGGAAGGGATCAGATGTACGAGGGATGAGGAGGAGGAAGGGAGGGAGGACAGAGGCACTATGAATGCAGCTTCTGGACCCAAGGGTAGAAAGCTGAGGCTGGGGAGGTGTACAGACCACCAGCCCAATCAGTGAAACTGGACAGGGCATTAATGGAGCAAATAAGGAGGGTGTGTGTAGAAAGGGAGTGGTGATTGTGGGGATTTCAATCTGCCGGGGTAGATTGAGCAGCCATGCCACCTCCAGTGCCAGGGAGCAGGTGCTCCTGGACGTGATCCAGGATGGTCTTCTGACACAGCTGGTCAGTGGGCCAACATGACTAGGTAACACGCTGGACCTGGTGCTGTCA
This sequence comes from Neoceratodus forsteri, assembly GCA_016271365.2. NCBI lineage: Eukaryota > Metazoa > Chordata > Ceratodontiformes > Ceratodontidae > Neoceratodus > Neoceratodus forsteri. The sequence goes on from CM057450.1 coordinate 897,124,572, forward strand.
AATGAGGAGAGTGGGGAAACAAGGGTGTAAGACCCACTAATGGTAGTGACCACAAAACAGTGTGGTTCACTGTCAAGTTGGGCAGGGAGTCTGGAGGCACAGGAACAAAGGTGGTGGATTTTAGGAGAGTGGACTTCGAGTGGATGAGAAAAATACTGCAAAGGAGACTTCAGGGTATTAGGCCAGAGGTGGATGCACAGCAGTGGCAAATTATTAAAACTGGGCCAATAGAGGCTACAGAATCTTGCACCAGGACTAGAAGCAAGAAGTGCAGAGCCAGGAAACCATGCTGGCTGAACAGAGAAGTGCTGCAGGGGGTGAGGGCAAAGACAGTTGCATACCAGAAGTTCAGGAGATCGAGGAAGGAAGAGGACAGGAGAGGCTTATGTGAGTTGGTCCAAGAGGTGACCTAGCGAATGAGAGTAGCCAAGGCCTCCAGGGAGCTAAGGTTTGTGCAGGTATTAAGGAGGAGAAGGACTTTTATGTTTGCTTGCATGCATGTGCAAGAAACATAGTGTCACATACAAATTTTCATATGTGTGCCACCTCGCTTCCAGTGCTCTGCTTCTTCTTGCAGGTGCGACCTCACCCCACCAATAAATGTCCGAGTTGTCTATGACAGCAGTTCAGATGCAGTGGCATACAGTTCAAAGCAAAACAGCTACAATGGCGGTGGTAGCGATGTAGGCAATTTGCATACTGCCGTGGGCGAGCAATTTACATACTGCCGTTGGCAGTATGCAAAGTCCTCAAACATCAGCACTGCATCTGAACAGCTGTCATAGCCAGCCTGTGTTTTTCTTGGATCCCAACAAACACTCACAGCATGCTGGAACCCACCCCAGCATGCTCACACGCCCCCCCAAGACACTGTATATGGCTGACGGGGTGCCTAATCCTGTCAGCTCCACTGCCCCTCCAAGCAGACTTCCAGGTGCCACACTGGGAGCCCACCCCAATGTGGCAAAGTCCATATGGCTGACAGGGGTGCCCAATCCCCATCAGCTCCACTGTAACCCCCAAAACAGACTTCCAGGTGCCATGCTGAGCCCACCCCAGTGTGGCAAAAGTCGTGGTGGCCAAAGGGGGTGCCCAACTCTGTCGGCTCCACTGCCTCCAAACAAGCTTCCAGCTGCCATGCTGGGAGCCCACCCCAGCATGGCAAAAGTCCATACCCCCATCGGCTCCACTGCCCCCAAACAAACTTCCAACTGCCATGCTGGGAGCCCACCCCAGGCAAAAATCCCAACGTCCTCTTTCTAAAAAAAAACCCACCTATAAGAAGAAATAGTCCCTTGTTGACTCTCTCTCACCCTCCCCAACCTGTGCCCACCCTCTGCATACCTTCTACACCCCCACTCACCCCATACTTACCTTCAGGGACGCCGCGCAATGATCTTCGTGGACCAGGAACATGTCTGCACTCTTCAAAGCCAACCGTGAACTGAAGAAATGGTGGTAAGCTGTATAATAGCATACATGGTTTTTTTTTCAACTTTGGGGCATATCTCGGCATGTTTGGGAATTATTTCCGCAAATTTTCAACATGGGCTCCTTGGGACCCACCTCATGAATTCAGTCACTGTCATTTTGTTATTCGATCCAAAAGGTGACTTTGTGGTCACTGTGCAGAACCACCTTTCAGGACTGATTAACAAAACGACAGTGTCACAGTTCATGAGGTAGTCCTCAAAACCCTATGTTGAAAATTTGGTGAAAAAATCCAAAAATGACTGTTTCTGAGTGTAAGTTGCGCAGTTCCTACACACGCTTGTAACTTTTATAATTTTAATATTTTCACCCAGATTTTCAACAATGCCATTTTACCACACCTCCTTGGGAACAGTACAGCTGCCATTTTTCACATCTTGCCCAAAATGTGTTTTCGCATGATAGCGCCTACTGCACGTTGGTGAAAATCAGTGCTCGGAACATTAAGAAAATCACAGTGACACTGTTCATGAGCAGAGGTGTTAAATTGCTATGTTAAAAATTTGGTGACAAAGTCCATAAAATGACTGTGTTATGAGAATGCATTGAGCAATTTCCACGCACCTTCATAAGTTCACAATTTGCAATATTTTCAGTTCCAGATTTTCAACATTGCCATTTCCACACCTACTTATGAACAGTACAGCTGTCATTTTGCACACCCTGGCCGAAATGTGTTTTCGCACTTCTGGCACATGTCGCTGTGGGAAATTAGTGTTCGACAGATAAAGAAAATCACAATTCATGAGCAGAGGTCCCAAAATGTCTATGTTGAAAATGTGCTGTAAAAATCCCCAAACTAATTACATTATGGGTGTACATTGTGCAGTTTCTCGCATGCTCATGACTTCACCAGTTTTTTATATTTTCACTCCAGATTTTCAACAATAGCATTTTTTACACCTCCTCAAGAACAGTACCCTCTCACTTTTCACATACTGTTGAAATGTGTTTTCGCACCTGTGGAGCCAAATGGCACAGTCGCTGTGCAAAATCTCCTTTCAAAATATCAAAACTGCATTATTCGCCACTGTAGGTTTAAATGCTTTATTGTGCAAAGTTGCAGATAAAAATGTGCCATTTCATTCTAGCACCAAAGCGATGATGAAACTGGTCTGGGAACAGTCAGTCAGCATTTGGTGCTAGAATAAACGGCACATTTTTATCTGCAACTTTGCACAATAAAGCATTTAAACCTGCAGTGGTGAATCGTGTTTTGGTATTTTAGATTTGAACTATGTTACTTGCACTGACAAGACAGTGGAGTGGTCCTTGTTAGGACTTAAAATCACCTTTAGCCTAATGAACTGATAGTGTCAATGTTCATGAGTTGGGGTCTAAAAAGCCCATGTGGAAACTTGGAGTAAAAATACTAAAATGCCCAGGGCATTAGGGTTTCTACCATAATACTCTACCCTGTAAGGACGACAGGCATCATGGGTGTGACTTGGGATTGTTGACAGTAATGCTCATGCCATTCACCTCACCCCATCCTGCAGCCAGTGACAAGCATTGAGGTGTGCCTTGGACCCTTTGCCCCGGAGTTCCCCCATTTTCCTATACTACGCCCATTTCAAGCGTATTTCCTTATGGAATGAGGTGGATGTAAGGTCAAACACCCCAAGGCACACCTGAAGCACTTGTCAGTGTCTGAAGGTAGGGTGAGGTGAAATGTTGTGACTGTCATGGGCGATGACCCAAAGGCACACCCAATGCCTGTCCATCTCTATAGGGTAAGGGTGGAGTTGGCATCAGTTCAATACTTCTATGCCATTCCTATACTGCATCTGTGCTCAAATCCTGCACTTCACTGCTAATGCCAGCAAGCAAACATTCAGCATTGACAAATGCTTGTTTAGATATGTCAGGGAAAAGAGGAAATGCAAAGACCATATAGTGAAGATAAAGTGGGAGGAGTGGATGGAAAAGGGAGAGAACAGCAGAGTACTGAATGAATACTTTTGCTCTATTTTCATGAAGGAGAAGGATGGTCTACTGCCACCATGGACTGGGAGGGTGGGGGTGGGGGCTGGAAATGACAGATGGAATAATTAAAGGGAGTAGAATGTTAGCATGTCTGAGAAGCAATAAGGTGGACAAGACATCAGGTCCTGATGGCATCCCCTAGGGTGCTGAGGAGATGCGGCAGTGTTGGCCAAGCCACTGGCAGACCTGTTTAGCACCTCCCTGGACATGGAATGTATAGCTTCAAGACAGAGGGTGACCATGTGGTACCCACCATGTAGTGCCCATACACACGAGTGGCCCTAGGAATGAGCCAGGAAATTATCAGCCTGTCAGTCTCACTTCCATAGTGGGTAAGCTTATGGAGACTATACTGAAGGAGAGGCTGTTGTCATTCCTCAGGATAATGGCCTCCAGGATGGGCGGCAGCATGGGTTCGTCTTAGGGAGGAGTCTTGTCAGACCAATCTAACAATAGAATATTATGACTGGGTAACAAGAGAGCTGGATATAGGTCATGCTGTAAATGTCCTGTACTGGGACTTCAGCAGGCCTTCAAATTCAGTGCCTCATGAGAGACTGGAAAGCTGACTGCTGTGGGGGTGGGGACAAAGCTGACAAACTGGATAAGGAACTGGCTGCAGGGAGGCTGCAATGGGTGGTATTGGGTGAGGGAGCTCTGGACACCTAGAATGGTGATGAATGGTGTGCCGCAGGAGCACAGTGCTGGGCCCAGTGCTGTTTGGGCTCTTTATCTCAGATATTGCACATGGAGTTGGGAGCAGGGTTAGTCTGTTCACAGATTATACCAAAATGGGGGCAGTGGTGGACAAAAGAGCATGGATGGAAACAACTGCAGGGGACCTAACCAGACTGGAGGTATGATCGAGAAGTGGCAGCTGGGATTCAGTGCGAAAAGTGCAAGGTTATGCACTTGGGCAAAAGAACCGAAGAGGGACTACTGGTTGGCAGGGGTGAGGCTGGGGATCACTGAGGAAGAGAAGGACCTGGGGTGTTGGTAACAGGGAGCATGAACAGCTCTGCCCAATGCAGGAAAGCAGCAGCTGAGGTGAACAGGATGCTGGACTGTATTGCAAGGGTTTCTCATCCAGGCATAGGGAGGTCATCCTGCCCCTCTACAGATCTTTGGTCAGGCCACACTCAAAGTACTGTGTGCAGTACTGGTGGCCATATCTGAAGAGGATATTAATTTACTGGAAGATGTACAATGGAGGCAACAAAAATGTTACAGGGATGGAGGCAAGGCCTCTGAAGACAGGCTGAATGAGCTGAATATGTACACACTGGAGGAGAGAGAGATAGGAGATATAGGGGATATGACTGAAACATTCAAGTATTTGAGGGATAAACAAAGCTAGCAGTGAAGGGATGTTTAAACTGAGGAGGGTAGGGACATGAGGGGCACAGACTAAGATTGGAGGGTGGAAGATTTAGGAGGGAGATGAGGAGGCTCTACTTCACGGAGAGGGTGGGGTCTAAATGGAATGCTTTACCAGAGGGGTAATATCATGTAAGACAGTAAGAAGTTTTAAGAGGAGTGGGTCAAAGCAAGAAGGAGGGTCTGGGTGGTGGGGGCTGAGGCCGTCATGGGAATGACAGATGGGGAGGAGGTTGGGGCAGCTGCAATCTAGGGTGCCAGCTGCACACTCAGGCAGACGTTGATAGACCGGGTGGTCTGTTTCTGCTGGCAGATTCTTATGTTCATATGTTTGTAGTGTTTATAACAGCAAACATGCACTGGGTTTCCTTGTTCAGTTCAGTTTTATTGTGAAGGATAAATTCCATTGAGCATGCTTATTTACAAAGACATCTCTCATACAACAAAAAATCATTGCACAACAATGCCAGTGAAAAGAAATACAATGACATGACAAATGTACATAAAAATGATATAGAGTAAATTGTGGAACAATTTAACAAAAACAAAAATGTAACATCATAACATAACAATAATTTTTGGCACGCATACAGGAGAAGTTCAGGCAATAACACTAGAGATAAGAAGGTGTGTGGTGTGTAAGTACTATAATTTGATGCGGTATGACAGGTGAGACACAGTGTGAGAGAGCACTAGTACCCTTCCATAACTCTGCTCACTTTGTATGTGTGAAGTCTACTGCAGTAGCATATGTGTGTGACCATGCTATTCTTTTCTTTCTGGTCTATCCCTCGTTCCTTATTTCAGACTGGCCACCTGGAATGGGACATCTCCTTTCTTGCTAAATCCTTCACTGTCTTTCTGCAAGTGTGGAATTGTGGTGCTCGCCCCACCCCAAAGCAACAAACCATAAATAATGCTGGTGCAGCAGTCTGCAGCCTTAAAACATTTATTTATTGAGGCACAGGAATGTCTGCTGCTATTTTGTTTTGTTTTCCAGTTTGTTTATATTTTTGTTTTATGAAGAAGAAGAAAGGTATAAGATGTAGTGCACTAACAGTTTAGTACCAGACTGGGTTGGTTGTCCAATCCAAACAGATTTTGCTGCTAAGTCCAGTGCTTTTCATAGCAATGCTACTAAACAAACAAATGCAGCATTAAGTATTTTCTTTAATATATTGTGACTGAGGCTGAGTGAGTGAGCCATATAACAACTGCTATATGTGCTACTTGCTAGCCCTGCTGTCTTTACTAGTTCAAGTTAGAAATTCAGACAACAGTTGTAAACAGAAGTTCAAACATGTTGAAATGTGTAAGTCACCTGCCTTAGTAACAAGTGTTTGGTCTCATTTCTAATACATGAAGTAAGCAGTTCTTACCCAAATATAGAGAAATCAAGCCTGGTAACAGAAGGTGGGTCTGTTTGGGACCTGTTCAGATCCCTGCTATGTTCTGCTAGGAGCCAGCCATCCCTCTCCACTCCTGTTTTATGCTGTGAGTGTAGGAAGGGGTGGAGTCTGATGTGGTCACCTGATGGGTTCCTAGTATAAAGGGAACTCATCCTGTGGAACATTCAGATTTCTTTGGAGGATCAGTAGGTGCTGGTCCAAAGTGTTAGTCTGCAACTCCTCAGACTAAGATTCTTTTTGAATCCAGGACAGCTCATTGCTGGAATAGTCCTTGGAAGATTGGAGTATTGTTTTGTTTTTGTATCTTTTGTATTTCTTTTCACGTTGCAAGTTCACAAGTTTTATTTGGTTATTTACTTGTCTCCACTTAATAAAAGATTTGGCTTGGTAACATTAAGCCTTGCCACCTTACTGTGGTCTCAGTGTCCATCATTGCACCCACCCTTTGACATTGGTGGCAGTGGTGGGATGCTCTGGTGTTACTAGTACCTTCCAGTCAGTGGACACTGAATGCAGATGGAGACAACTGAGCAGACCCTCAGTAAGCTCAGCGGAGTTCTTACGGACTATGGCTGCCAAGTATGGAGAGATCCTTTGCCTGGTCTGGGACCAGATGTTCGACAGAAAACAGCCAAAAGGAAGGAGAGCTGGAAGAGAGCACAAGGATACCTCAGAACAGACCATTGAAGAACCACCAGAAGATATACACAGCCTGTTGTGTTGGCTTGTGTAAAACAAATTGCTATGGACAAGCAAAGAGAGATGGATCTACAAAGGGCTGAGGCAAGGTGGAATGATACCCTGAGAGCCATCCGAGATATAGGGCACATAATCCACCACCAGCAGAAACCACTAAAACATTAAGTTGACTAAACTGGAAGTTGCAACCCCGGCGACATCGAGAGCATACATGACTACATTTGGCCGAATAACTCAGGCTTGTGGGTGGCCCAGAACCCAATGGGTCATCCAGCTGTGCCTTACCTATCTGGGAAAGCCCAGCTGGCATACAGCCACATGGACAGTACCCAGGCAGAGCACTACGACGCTGTTAAACAAGCCATCCTACAAAGGTACGACATCAGCCCTGAGACCTATCGACAGCGCTTTAGGACTTTCAAATTTCATAATGTGGACACTCCGAAAGACCTATACCCGGTTAAAGGACTTGTGTCAGAAATGGCTACAACCAGGGTGAAGACCATAGAACATATCCTGGAAATGATCATTCTGGAACAGTTTGTTCATATCCTGCCCTCAGATGTTCAGGTATGGGTGAGGAACACCGGCCAGATGCTGCAGAAAAGCCATCACGCTAGCTGAGGATTACCTTCGGCTCATCCTAATTGTCAGCGTGGGCATCCTGGATCGGTGCAACCCCACCCACGGTAAGGCCTGTTTTTCTTCTATTGCTTCATCTGTGACTGAAGGGGTATTAAAACTGTCCCAGCTAATAGACCCTATAACCCCAACATAATCTGCAGGGAATGCCAGAAGAAGGGCACATAGCTAGATTTTGTCCTCAAAGAAAAGTTACAGTCATGCAGTTAGCCCTAGCCAATTGGGGACAATTTGTCACACCCTTTGACACACAGACTGCAGTTTAATTAGCAGGGGGAGGGTTAAGTGCAGTGGCAAGTCTGAGTGACAATCTTGTTGACCCTACTGGTAAATACTCTTAAAGAAATTAGCGTACATAGTTTTAAGGTGGTTTGAATCTTGTTCCAAAGACTGGGAGGGAATAGCTAAAGCTGCCATACCAAAAGCGGGTTTGAGATTTGGGCACTTTCAGGGTAATATAGTCACAGTTTCTAAGGGCATAGTTGCAGGAGCTTCCTGTGCATGCACCAGCCACTGAAACATAGAAACATAGACTGATGGCAGATAAGGACTGCTTGGCCCACCTAGTCTGCCCATTTCCTACCTACAGGATAAGCCGCAGATCCTAGTTAACCAACAGCCTATTTCTTCCTGCCCCCACAAGAATTGCCTTATGTCTGTCCCATGTATTCTTGAATTCTCCCACAGTTTTAGACCCCACAACCTCCTCAGGAAGGCTGTTCCATGCATCCATTACCTCTCTGTGGAAAAAAACCGCTTCTCTTCCCTTCCTCATCGCCAGACACCATGCTTACCGCTGGAGGCTAGACTGCCACTCAGACTGGGCAGTAAGTCTAAAAAGAAACTAATAATAAATGACTGTGCTAAAAATACTTAAACTGGGCTGCCTTTTTAACAGAATGGGAAAAATGTAAACCAGTCATTTTTTTCAACAGCCGTGTCCAACTACTGACCCACTGAAACCCGCTGAACTGCCGCTGCAGAGATGTCTTCTTTTTATATAATTGCTGTGGTGAACAAATGATACCCAGCAATTATATAAAATAAAACATGGGGTTGTGTGTATCCTGTGTAACATCCTCGGTGTTGGATGCTTACATAAACCCCTCAAGCTTTGCTCTCATGATTTTATATAGCACCTAACACCTTGGCTGTGTGTAAAATTCTCATTAAACACACAATGACATATATTATTCCATACAATGGTATCAGTCTTTTCAGAGATTTGACTGGGCAATAGTAATCCTACCATAACCCATGGATAAAGATCCAGCAGCATAGCCAGCCTCATAACAAACAAAGCAGTAAAATCCCTCCGTCTGAAAATCACTGTCAACTGTGATGACATAGCAGTCTCACTTGTAGTGGGAAATGACGGCTGGCTGCAGCTTGCTCTTTAACCCGACTGGGAACACTTGTAACTTTTATATCAGAAAACCCAGTTTCCTAAAATTTAATAGTATTCTGACTGCCAGAGCGTAAGTGCGCTATTAAAGCGAGTGCCATAACATGTCTAATGTCATGTCTCAAATCTGAAGCTGTGACTCTGAGCATGCGCGATAGCGTTAATGCTAATATGCATTCGGTCACAGCTTCAGATTTCAGACATTCAAATAAACATATTAGAGCATTCCTTGTAATAGTGCAGTCACTTTCTGGCACTCAGAACAGTATTACCTTTAAGAAACTGCTTTTGTGGATATAATTTACAAAATTCAAACTCAACACCCTGTTAAATGTGCGCCAAGCGGTGGCCACTGATTCATTCAGAGGAAATGTGTGAGACACTGGCTACTCTGGGAACATCTGACTATTTTTTTGGTGTAAGAATAAATAAAAAATTTAAAATGCTAAAAATGTCTTTCTTTTTTCTTACAAGAAGTTAAAGGGGACATTGTATAATTGCAATAATCCACACCAGGGTGTGGGTTATGAGTGAGGATTACCACTTCTGGTGTGATGTACTCACTCGAGCCTGTGGCCTGTGACCAAACCACACCAGGCATGGGTAAATCCCACTAGTTCAACAACTTCATTGTCGACTGATGTTACAGTGACAGCTCTATGTCGACAGCAATTGTGGTCAGCATAGAACCATTCACTGTAAACTTATTTTGCTTCAGAGAGCTTTGCCTAAATCCCCATGCGGGAGGCTCTTCCCAGCACCCCTATAATTAATTAACTCTGAGTTGGAGTTGATTCAGAAAGAAGTGCAAGACCTAGAAAGCACTGCCAGATCCTGCGGTGATGGTACAGCAACCTGTTGATTTTGTGGCTGTACTGTCATTCATGGTGTGGTGTTGACAGGTGATCGGCATATGAATCCACCATAACCCACACCCTGTCATGGATTATTGTTTAAATAATGCATGCTCACCTGACTGGTTTTACCCAATTAATTTATTTGATTTTTAAACCCATTTTATAAGCTGCACTTTTGTTTCTGTAGTGCTGTTCCCATAACTACACCCAAAATTCCATACTGTGTCTAACTAGTGCCTTGCACAGTGGCATTATCATGTTCTAGCAACCAGAGTTTATTAGTGATATCATATATATTGCATCATTGAGTTTATTAGTAATGTCACATACACTGTATCATCTCTGCATTGAGTTGTTGCCATCAAGACAGAACTTTAGAATGTTAAGTTCAAACTATGCTCTGTGCTCACATTCCTCTAATGTTCCAACTGCAGATTTATTTATCTGCTAAAGAGATCAGACACCCAGAAGCTGTATTCTAGTGTTATCAGCTGTGTCTAGTCAAAAGTATAATTTTTGTTCAAGTTTTTATTTGGTTTAGTTGTATAATACTCTTCATTGCTTTATATAATTGTGTTTGTTTGTAGTGTTTTTTTTATCCAGCTCTAGGTAATTTCTTGAAGTAGAGAAAACACAGTTTGAAGCAGTTTCCATTCTGTGGTTTCATTTTGAACTGCTAAAAATATATTGTTTTTGAATTAAGTGTCACTTTTTTATAAACAGTTGTACCTTTTAGTGATGCAACAAACTGAAATGTTTGGCACCTTTTCTAGTTGTGTTGGTGTGACTAAAGACCTAAAAAGAACTGGCCCAGTAATTTAAAGGTGTGCAATTCATCTGTTACAGTGGGGTTACTAGAACTATTAAATGTTTTTGTATTTGGGGTAACAAAAGCCCAAGGGCATTAGGGTAACATGGCACCTAGTGTATAGTGGTACAGGGCTACCAAAGTGCCCAGGGGCATTAGGATAATAGGACCTTATGTGTTGTGGTACTGGGGTAACACAGGTCCCAGGGACATTATGGTAACCAGAGGACCTAATGTAATGAAAAGAAAATGAAATGTTTAATGTGTTATGTGTTGCATTTCTGTGTTGCTGTAACCCCAAAGTAAAGGTAAAGTGTACTTAAAGCAGCTTCTTGCTGTTGCCCCTCCCTCCCTGAAACATATAATAAACTTTACATGGCCCCAAGTGGACTGCAACAGAAATTTGAATTTATTTTTGCTAGTATTAAAAACAAGATCTATTTTGCTCCATGGGCCAAAGCCAAAATGCTGCCACTTCTTTATTGTGAGCGCCGCCTGTGCTACAGTGTTTTGGGATGTCAGTAAATGGACAGAGCGAGGCACGCTCCATGGAGTAGAATATTTTGTTATAATTGGAACTCTAAATTATAATAAAAGCATGTAACAAACATCCCTATTCTACTCTATAGCATGCTTCCATGCTCTCCATTTATGACATCACAAAATGTGCTACTGAGGCATATCTCACAATAAGGAAGTAGTAGCATTTTGATTTTTGGCTCCATGGAGCAAAATACAGTCCCTTGCCTTTTATTAATACTGTGAAATAAATTAAAATTTCTTTTGCTGTCCTCTTGGGACCATGTGAGTTACATGTTTGGGGAGTAGCAGTACAAGGTAAGGAGCTGCTCTTTAAAGATTAATTTTAGCCTGGTCGCCAGTGTGCCAGAAATGTTCTGAAGTATTAACAAGCTACATCCTATTAATTCAGACCCCAGGAATCCCTCATTATGCTTAAAATGTGCAGTGAGCCCAATAGGTGAAGCTGCCCCAGAGGAGGTTTAGAATTTGAACACTGTTTGACCTGCTGCTCTCTAGGTGTAAGCTACCAAGTGCAGCCTAACATTAGATCGTTCCTCTGCCTGAGGAAGCAAGTCATCCTGAAGAGCTCTCTTCAGCAGTTCACAATATTCAAGTTTTTCTGCTGTTTTTGTTATTTTTTTCATACAACTCTGCTCTAAATAGTTTTATTACGATTCTCAAGTAAATTTTCATTTTAGTTACTTTTCTACTAGTGATCTCTCTTGGTGACTTCCACTCTGGAGAACCACGTTCCTCTCAGAATTTTCAGCCAAAATTGCAGAAAGACTAGTTTGCAGGTTATTTTATTGTTTATTGGGATTTTAACTAAATATTTGTGAATTGTTTTTTTCCTTAACGCCTTCAGCAGCACGAGTCTCTCAGCAGTTCCCTTCAGAGACCCATTTCCCTTTCAGCAGTGTCTCCTCTGAGGGGCAAATTTTTTCCTGTTGCTGCTTACCAGTTTTTTATAACATAATTAAAAAAAAAAAAAAAAAAAATATCCTGTCAAATGATTTATTCAGGCGCTATATTGCTTTCATTGGGAGCCCTTTAGACCAGTGATATTATGCATTGCTACAGATTGTTTAACTAATTACTGTTGTTTGCTGCTTGTGTTGTATAATGTCTTATCCTTCTATCCCTGTGTTTCCTTAGGATGTGGGAGAAGGTCCTTCAAGGTTAACGCCCCTAGGTCCTCTAGGGATCCCTATGAAGGCCAGAAGCAAACCTCAAGTTTCCTGGATCCATTCCTCTAAGAAGAAGCAGAAACTGAAACATACCACCACCTCTTCTACTGAGAGGCAAAAGGAGACACCAGTGGACAGTTTGAAGCACAAGTTAAAGAAACACACTGACCCTCCTGCCAAAGGCAAAGGAGGTGCCAGTGGACATACATAATCAGAATATCAAAAGATCACTGTCCCTGTTGCCGAACAGCAAAAGAGATGCAAATGAACCATGCTACAGTGCCCTTGCAAGAGGATGTTGCAAGGGTTTACATTTTCCAGGCTTTCCAAGCCATGGGAGACATGTTGACCTTACCAGTTCCTCCTCAGTCTCTGCCTCTCCTGCCTGCCCTGGGGGACAGGGGTGATGATTCTTCTTATGAGGAACCTGAGGATGAAGAGACACCACAGAATCAGATGGTTCCCCTGTCAGGACTTTGGATCCCTTCCACGGAGCAGGAGGATTCTCCATCTCACTATGCCTTTGTGATACAGGTAGTGGATACTCTGGCTCTGCCCAGTCCAGGAACAGGTGAGGAAGAAGAGGAGGCTGACCACTTGAATATGATGGGGATAAACCCCTCAAAAGGCTGCTCTTACTAGTGCACAGGGCACTAAAGAGGATTGCCTGCAAACTTATTTAATGCCCCACATCTGTCACTGGGGTGGACAAGAAAATATAAAGTACCAGCTGGATAGAGATAATGCTGAGTACATCTGTGTGTCCCTGACCATGAGGGTGGTCCAGGCAGCTCGTGTGACAATGCCAGGATCCCCCCTCCCAGTCCCCAAGATTTCAGATGGCTGGACAGGGATGAAGATGTATACAACAGCTTCTCTGCACTGGAGACAGGCTGCATATACAACTTACGCAGTTCAGTGCCAGAAAGTCCTTTGGAATGTGGTACTGTCCCAGTGTGAACAAATACCAGGGGACCAGGCCCAGGATATAGCAGACACTGCTAGAATTGCCCTGCAGGCCACCAAATACCAGTACCGCGTGGGCTGTGGACAATAAGGAAACTGCTTCAGATCCATGGCCATGCTGTCTCCCTTAGGAGATTTGCATGGTGAAGGACAGTTCATTTGTCTCATGATGCTGAGACAAAGGCCATGGATTTCTCATGTGAGAATAACTCTGTCTTTGGGGACAAAACGAGGCTTACATGAAAAAGGTTTAGGAGTATAAAACCACCTACAAAAGCAATACAGAAAAGGAAAATACTTCTATGCTTTTCAGGCCTCAGGGAAGGGAGGCCTGGGAGGAATCACTACACAAGACCATACTACCACATGCCCTATGAATAGTCTCATTCAAGAGGTTATTTATTTGTTCCAAAAGTTACACCAGGAAAGACGTACTGAGCTGAGTAACAGCTTGTTTCCGGATGTAAGGGGGGTCATGAGAATATATTCTAGTATTTACATTTACACTAGTATTTACATGACATAAGATAAGCTGTACAATGAAATAAATATAGTATTTACAGTACATAGTCAGAAAGATTGTCCAATGAATTGACATCGAGCATTTACTGTGTATAGAAAGCAGAGCTAATCAGCAGCAGTATTATAGTATGCATACCTAGGTTCAGCATATACAACACTCAATAGGGCCAGCCAAAAGGCAAAGACAATGTAAAGACATGCAGTGAAAAGGAGAGGAATATAGTAGGTAGGGACTGAACTGGGGTTTACAGGAGGAGACCAGGAGGTAACGGTAGAGGTAATGGAAGAAAAGGAGGGAGAGGAGAATGACGAAGTAGACAGAGAAGTGAAGTAGGGTGGAGAGCTCTGGTGCTGTTGCAGGAAGGAGAGGTGAAGTCTTGGAGAAGACAAGACAGGGAGGCGGAAGGAGGTGGCAGTGCAGATGGGGTGGGTGTTCCAGAGTTTAGGGAGGCGGAAGAAGAACACTGCTTGGCCATAGAGAACAACCTGGATGGGAGTGCTAGAGTCCGGCAGCCAGTGCTACAAAGTAATAGGAGGAGTGAGTAGGATCAGAGGTGCAGATGTGAGTAGAAGGGAGTGAGCTCAGCCAGTACTTGGCAGTAAGGCTGGAGGCATGTGCAAGTTTTCTGTCATCAAGAGAGGGAAGACTAAGTGCCGTGTAGGGGAGCAGTGGTGAGCCAGAGAAGGGCAGTCAAGAGCAAACTGACAGAAGGGTGATAGAGGGGTCCAGTCTGGCTAGGGTGGACTTTGGGCACTGCCATAGATGGTGTCTCCATAGTCGAGTATGGGAAAATCATTCTCTGTAAAATGGCTCTGCGAGGCAGTGGGAAACACCCTCTGTACCAGTACAAGGCACCTAGTTTTGGGTGGAGCTTTGTGGATAGAGTCCACTTGAACAAAGAACTCTAGGTGTTGGTCAAGCCACATGCCAAGTTACTTGAATGAAAGGATGTCTTCAAGGATGGACCAATCTAGGTGTGGAATTAGGGAGGCTGGAAGTCTAGAAAGCTTTTGTCTGGTTCTGAAGGTCATAGAGACCATTTTTTTTGCATTAAGAGACAGCTGATTAGAGCGGAACCACAGCTGGATGTTGTCGAAATCCAGCTGTAGACTGGTTATCAGATCAGCAGGGAGGAGCCAGAGGCAACATGATAGTATCATCTGCATACATAGTGTATATATGCAGATGTACAGGCAGAGGGAGAGCTATTTAGAAAAATGGAGAAGAGGATGGGACCTAGCACCAGTCCTTGGGGATGCCAATACTGATGGGGGGACGGGAGTTGCCAATTTTAACTGATTGATCTGCCCAGAAAGTATGAATGGAACCAATTTTGTAGCTCAGGGAAAGTTCTGCAGCAGAGAAGCTTGCAGAAGGAGTGGGTGGGCTACGGTGTGAAGGCTTTGGCTAGATCGACAAAAATGGCAGAGGTGATCAGGCCCTGATCCATGCTGGATAGAACGGAGTCAGTCAGCAAGAGCAGGAGGTGAAGGAAGTAGAATTTGTGAAATCCTGACTAGAAAGAGGTAAGGTAGAGGATGAGTCCAGAAAGGAGAAAAGTGAGAAAGAACATTATAAAAGATTGTGTATGAGTAATCATACACAAACAAAATAAGCTGCGCTCTTGAGGTCACAGATTACCACAGAAGCCTCTTGATCCTACACCGCCTTTATTGTGTATGATTACTCATACACAGTCCTATATATTGTCTGCTGGATTGTCGCCTGCATTCAGTTCTATTACTTTAAAGCTGGCAAACAGCCACCTCAGGGTCTTAGGGCTTACTCCACACATGGTACTGCTGCCTCTGTGCAGCAGTCAGGGATGTTCCCCTGCTAGAAATCTGTAAAACAGCTACATGGAAAACAGTCCACACCTTTACAATGCACTACTGACTGGATGTATAGTCCAGAAAAGATGCCAGGTTTGGCACTGCTGTTCTGAGAACCTTTTCCTTAAGTAGGTTCTGTACCCAGCCTCCCAGGTACTGCTTTGTAGTCTGCACATGTTAAGCATAATAAGGGATTCCTGGGGTTTGAAGAAAAAATGACTTACCTAAGTAATGTTGTTTTCCAGGGATCCTTGTTATGCTTAAATCTCCCACCTTGCCTGATTCACAAATCAGAAAGTTCTCTTTTAATGACAGCTGTGTTGGGCTGTCCTACGTGGGCTGTCTGGGCCATATTAATTTTAGGCCTGCTTGTTTGTTTGTTTGTTTAGCATAGGATAGCTTAGACTATTGAATGGGTGGCTTCTTGATCTGGGCTTAGGAAGATCTGATGTTAGGCTCTTGGTTGTGATACCTAGAGGGCAGCAGTTCAAACGATGTTCGAAATTCTAAACTTATTGCCCTGGGGCAGCTTCACTTATTGGGCTCGCTGCACATGTTAAGCATAATGATGGATCCTGGAAGAAACAATATTACATTGGTAGATAATTTTTCTTTTGTCTGTAATGTGTGTTCTGCATTGAGACAGTAAGTTTGATGCCCACAAATGCACCTGCAGTTGCCTCTTTGGTTGAGTGGGTTCCCAGGCAATGTTTCTTGCCTGCTAGAGCATTTAAACAGGACTCCCCATTTAGAGCAGTTCACTTTTCTTTTCATGTTCTTTTACTGGAATTACAGAGTTGGGATTAAACAGCATTGGTACCTGTCCAGTGTTCAGGTCTGAGTTCTGGGTGTACTGAGAGGTTCTACTGACCTTGGCTCTGTGGCAGAGCACCAGGGTTGATGTGGCATAGGATCCCAGGGCCACAGGGCACTGATGGAAGTTGGAGAGGACTTGTGGCCTTGGGTCAGTGGCAGAGTGCCTTGGTAGGAATGGTACAGTATCTCTTGACAGACTCTTCCTACCTATACCAACAGGGAATTGAATGATTTGAAACTAGATTAGCAGGAGGCCTTTCAGTGTTGTCCAAGGGGATTTGATGGCCATGTTAGGTAGCAGGGCCAGATTGGGCATCAGGCATCTCTTGGAGGGGTTCCCGCTGCCTTCAGAGTTGCACTTGCAGGCTTAACTGGGGATTACAATTTCTTAGTTTCCAGGTCTGGAGGCCTATATATTGCAAGCTACCAGGTCCATATTTTGAGGTACGAGTGCTCACTATGGAGAGCTTTCCTGAGTCCTTCTTTGAGCAGGACCTTAGCAAGGCCCCTACTTTTCTGCTGCACATTTGGACCAAGTTCTTTGGCAAGATTACCATTTGCTGCAGAACTTCTGCAGCAGTGGTTTGTAATTTCTGCAAGTTCTGTGGTACTAAGGAACTAGCACATCACAGTATCAGCTTATCATCCTAACTTCCGTCCATGGCAATGGCTATAGCAATCAGGATGGGGAAAAGCACAGTAACACTAGTTCAAAAATAACAGACTTACAAAAATAAGTTTATGCCTAAAAAGCAAACAAAATATCTATTCCTTAAGGTCCTAGCCAATTGCATAAATTAAATATGCAGAAGGGACCTTATGTGACAAATAAGGTGTTTCTATACTCATGCTATCTATAACACTCATGAGGTCCCACTGTGTATCACTTATGTATTTATATGTCCGTCTACTCCACTCATGAAGTCCCCACTATGTATCACTTACATATTTATATACAATCATAGCGTACATACAAATGTGTGCGTGTGTAAAATTTATAGTAGCACGGTAGTTACCTATAGTCAGATTAATGCCCCATTTATGGTTAAATCTGAAATTTGGCAGCTTAATAACTTTCATTACAACAGATTTTCCTGCAATTTGGAATGCATGGTCTGGTATCATAGATCTGGAGCTGCCAAGCTGTGTTATGATCGGATGTCTGCAGTTCTTGGTACAGAGCACCAAATAACACATAAATTATGGGTTTTGCACATTTATTTGCATGCACTACAGCCCACACGTTTTGCATGGTCGGTCCAAAACTTCAGGAACATGCAGCCAGGGTCCCATGTGCCTTTTGAAGATTTGTGAAAAAATATTAAACGGTTCCAAAGTTATTCAAAAACACTGTATCCCATTATAGTCTATGGGAAAAGTTGACAAAAATATGCAAAAGTGTCATAAATGCAGTTTTAATTTTAAATGACCCTTTTACTTTTGTGAATTGGCCATTTTTCAGATGGTGGTGACAAAATACTTTGCATTTAAATTTGGGACCCTCTAGGACACAATTCTTCTTGTATTCACATCGTCGAGCCCTGAGAATGCTAGCCATGTCTTTTTGGGGTAAACACTCCAGAAATATGTTTTTTACATTTTGTAAAACTAGTGTCAGCTATCATTTGAAAGTCTCTATCATATCTCCCTTTCCCTTCTTTCCTCCAGTGAATAGACATTAAGGTCCTTAAGTTTTTCCTGTAGGGCTTCTGGTTCAGTCCATGTACCGTCTTCATTGCCCTTCTCTGGACTGCCTCTATTTGTCAGTGTCCTTCCAGAGATGTGGTCTCCAGAACTGGACACAGTGCTCCAGTTGCGGCTTTACCAGTGATCTGTACAGTGGCATCACCACCTCTTTCCTCCTGCTTGTTACTGTATGCCTTTCTATGCACTCCAACATTCTGTTTGCTCTCCCACCACCTTTTCACACTATTTGGTCACCTTCAGGTCATCAGATATGATAACCCCAGGTCTCTCTCTCCTGACTTGTGGTGGCCAGAATTTCAGCACCCATCCTGTACTCCTCTCCTGGATTCCTGTGACCCAGGTGCATGATCTTGCACTTTTTAGCAATGAAACTCAACTGTCAGACTCCGACCACTCCTTTAATAGGCTTAGGTCCTTTCTCATTTTTCTGCCCTCTCCAGTGTGTCCACTCTGTTGCAGATCTTGGTGTCATCTGTGAAGAGGCACACCTTTCCCTCAGATGTTCTGCAATGTCATTAATTAAGACATTAAATAGGACTGGCCTAGCACCAACCACTGTGGTACCCGCTGGTCACCTCCATCTCCTCAGGTTTCATGTCATTTGTCACTACCCACTGAGTCCTGTCCCTGGGTAGTTCCAACACACTTTACACCTTAGGACCCAGTTCCAGGTTTCCCAATTTATTTAGCAATCTCATGTGGACAATGTCAAAAGCCTTGCTGAAGTCCTCTATTCTTCTATTCCGGGCCTTTTGTTCACCCAGCCACTTCTGCATATACTGAGACAGGTGTGCAAAATCTCCAAAGACAGGTGTGAGTTCCAAGATATGGTCACAGCTGAAATCTTTGATGCTCTGCTCATGTGAGGCACAAGACTCTATGTCACTTCATGGCACTTCACACTCTGCTCTGATCCTTCAGTTCTCCTGAATCCTCTTACATTCTCCATCCTCCATGTTGTAAGCTCTGATGCTTCTTGGACACCTCTCCCTACCACTTGCTTATGGATCTCGGCTATGATTCTTATCCTGAGCCATGGAAAGCCTGGCAAATAAGTATGAGGTTAACATCCAGTTGAACAAGGCATAATTCTTTACACCTATCCAGCTTGGATTTTGAGTTAAAAATACTTGTAATTTATTCCCAACACTACAGCTCTCCTCCTCCCTTTGTACCTTACTGACTAGCCCTCAGCAGGCTCCTTCTATGTAGACTGAGCCACACTGACAGGCTCCTTCTGCATTGATTGGACCTTAACCCCAGGATTGGTACCTGCTCTGTGCCATCAGCCTGAAGTCTGTGGGACACCATTCTTTCTGTTGACTTCATGATCTGATAATACTTCATAGCCACCACCCTTGAAATCTGGTCTCGTCCCGTCCCAGCCATCCTTCCTGCATCCCCACTGTACACCATCACTTTGTGTAATAACTCTGGGACTGTTGGGAGAGGTATCCAGGCCCTTGGACCCTGTGGATGGGAGTACCCATTAGTCTGATGAGTGCAGCACTTAGAAGGTTCATTTATGCTGCCAGAATCCTATCCTCCTACAAAACCAGCCACACCCATTCTCCAAGAACACTCACCAAAACACCCATACCACATCACCTGCAACTCACTGTCACAACAGCCTCCTGACTGCCCAAATGTACTGATCACTGATGTGTGGATACGTATTACAGTACCTTAGATAGAGTGTGAACTTTGCAGGTTTGACTATGAGACTGATCACACTACTTGTAAATTATCCTACTGCAGATAGGGAGTTTAGGATACTGTGTAGTTATGAGAAGACACTGAGTTTTGTGCTACAAGTTAGGCCTACCCCCTAATATGGCATTCTAGATAGTGGTTGTTTGTCTGTAGGTCGGGTTAGTTTAATGGTTGTCATGTTTTAACACTTGCCTATGTAACCATGCAGATTTTCTTTACCTTATACCCCAGCAGCTGTGTGGATGCATGAGAAGAGTCCCCTGTGGACCTGTGGCTTTCCCTGCAGTGCAGATGTCCCAGACAACAGTGCCATAGTCCTACTCTATGGCACTCATACTCCGGGATACACACACTCCAGGATGCTTGCTTAGTATACCTTACCCATGCTATTTGCTGTTAAACTGTGATTGTTCCTATAGCATCATGTCATCAGCCCTTCACTTGCTTCTAGCCACCCAGCTGTCTTTAGTATGGCTCTGTAACCTTGTACCTGAAAATGTAAAATGCTGAAAACTTATTAATACTGCACATAGTTGCACAAACCCATTGCTATTTAACAGCTGCCCAGTTCCATGTCATAATAGCGATTGCAAAATAGTGATTGCTATTATGGCGAGTGTATATCACTGAAAAGCAAATCGGTGATATACAAATTGCAGCGACCAGCATCTGGCAACCTAAAAAGTGTTTTTGTGGAGGGCTGCACTCCCTCACACCCCACTCATGGGGGATTTGCCCCATACACTCCTCTGAATTTAGTTTACTAACTCCAGGGGATGCATGTCAGGGAGGGGCGACACTCTGGTTGCCACAGAAAAACTAAATTCAGGAGCCGCAGACAGTGGCAAACATTTTGCACCCATCCCCAGCTCCCTGAACTCCGTACCTGCCCGCTGAGCTAGCCACCCTCCCCCCACCACATGGCTAGCTTGGTGGCAGCAGGCACACCAGTCCCTGTCCCTCCCTTCCCTCGCTATCCTCCCCTTCGTCACCGCTTCATCCTCACCTTCATGTAGGGTCACTACCTTGCAGGGTAGCCCATGAGAGTATTGCCCAACATGAGTTGCCGCTTTGACAGGGCACCCATATTGGTTCTCTGTACTCACTGGATACCCAGCCACCCACTTCAGTGATCAGTGGTTACTCCAGCTGCTTTGTGTACATTGGACAGTGATTCCACTGTGCTGTGATTGCCATGCTAAAACACTAGAAATCCCAGTTCAGTATTTTTCCCCCAGGTTTTGGAAGCAGAACAGTATTAACGTAAACAGCAATTTTTTTTTTTAAACAATGTTGGTTTAAGTTAGTTCCTTTAGTGTTACTGTGCTTGTGGAAAAGGACTTGCATTTGATCTAGCCAAGATGGAATCCAGGCAGAGGAACTTATTAGGAAAAATGTATTTTTCTGAGCAGAACAATGGATGATGGAGAATGCACAGGTAACATTAAAAGTGAGAAAGAGGTCAAAGAAATAATGAAAAGAAACAAGGAACACAATTGTAGAGGTTTCATCAAATACACTTAGAGCACTAAAAAAGTACTGCAAGCTCCTGGATATAAATATCCAGAGGCGAATAAATGGAATGTTTGGTGACACCAATAAGCAAGACTCCTACTTTCTGCAACACACTGGGACCAAGTTCTGCGGCAAGATTACAATTTGCTGCAGAACTTCTGTGGCAGTGGTTTGTAATTTCTGCTGCATTTCATGCACTAACGTAACTACACACATCACAGTGTCAACATGTCATTCTGACTTCATGTCAATGGCAATAGTTATAGCAATCAATATGGGGAAAGTACAGTAATACTAGTTCAAAAAATAACAGACTTATAAAATAATGTTATGTCTAAAAAGCAAAAAATCTATCCCTAAGGTCCTAGCCTATTGTATAAATGAAATGAGAGGTTCCTTATATGATAAATAAGGTATTTCTATACTCATGCTGTCTATACCACTCATGAGGTCCTCACTGTATATCACTTATATATGTATATGTGCTGTCTACACCACTCAAGAGGTCCCCACTGTGTATCACTTATATAGTATATGCAATCTGTAACATACTAACATACATACAAATGTGTATGTATCTATATATATATATATATATATACATACACTGTATATAGTAGAGAGATGATATATATATATATATTTATAAATGGACAAATCAAACAAATCCAAATCCAATGTTCTGACTGTATAAAACACATCACATGACCATGCGTATATCAGGCGTGACGCACACCTGCACTTTTAGCCCCAAAAACAATTTGCCATTTTTATAAGATAGATAAGCACTCTATGGTGTGTAGTTGCGCTCTGATATATGCACGCCTTGAGTGGTTGACACACACCAGGTGTGCATATATCAGAGCGCAACTGCACACCTAAGAGTGGGTTATCTATTACAGATATATATATATATATATATATATATATATATATATATATATATATATATGTACACATACATACATTTATATATTTTGTTTGTTAATTTCATGAAATTGTATCCTCATTCATACAGGTCCCTTTTGAAATGGAATAAACAGAATGAGAAGATATTGTAAAACTCATTTTCATGCCAACCTGCCTCCCTGACACACTATGTAACACCATCAAGTCATGACATGCATGTGAATCCACTGTGTGATAAAGCTCTCCAGCCCATCACAATGTGTCCCTATGTGACAGAACACTGTGCCATAGCTTCCTAGGCTCAGAGCAGTGGTGGGCCTCCTCAATCCATGTGTTGCCAAGCCAGCTCCCAGAGCTCATCTCTGAACCTGAGTTGCCTGCACTTAAACACAACATGCTACCCTCTGGCCCAACAACTGGCCCTGCAAACAACATTTCTCAATAACTTTTAGGTGATTCTATCAACTAATGCAATATGTAATCAATAACACTGGCAAAAATGTATACAGCAAAATTATTTATTTAACAGGTGTATTCTTTCAACAGGTCTACACATTATTATATTCCACTTTTCTGGGCTTACTTACTTTATTTTTCTTAAAATCACAGGTTAATTCATTTTACCAGTTATTCATTTCAGATGCAGTCTCTATACCTTAAAGGCACAAATAAGCTTATACAGAGTAACATATGGATCTAAACAGGTTTATGCTATTGTCAAGGTTTGTTTAAGCTGTCTCAGTGTAATAATGTAAGACTGAAAACTGTATTAGGCTGTAGTGCAGGTGGAACAAATGTCACCTTACCTGATGTGCCACCGCCTCTGGCAGTGGGAGCTGTGGTAGATAAGTGACTGTTCATTTCTGTTGCAGAGTGCAGCCATTTCATTAGCTAATATATGATGCTATAGCAATGATAATATCACATTCTGAGCATAGAGGGTTTTGGATATAAAAAGAGGGAAGGAAATGAGATTCTATGGATAAATGGAAATATTAATAAAGAATCACCAAGAACAGTGAACTCTGTGGCACTGCAGAAGTTCTATGTAAGTTGCAAGTTCTGCACAACATTCTGTGGCCTCAGAATTTAGGGACCTTGCCAATAAGCATCAACAAGGAGGGATTTCTAGAACTTGTAACTTGAAGAAAGCAGGGTGCATTACATTTACTGATAAGTCCCAAGTACTGTTGGAAAAGGAGCAAGAGTTACTGTCGATGAACAGAATTGGTCAAAACACAGGAAAATGCATATCAGAATATCACAGATGTACAGGGAAGCTCATGCAGTGCATAACCTTATAAAGATACTGTACCACAGGGTATACTGTTGCAACACCCTAATACCACTACAGCAATCACTGAGAGAGACGCCACAACACGCACACAGAATAATGACAGACACAGAGACACGGGACCGATTTCCAACTGATGCTACGGCGGTCTCACTTGCTCCTCTCTGTGTCTCTGTGTGACTGTCTCTCATGACATCTGAATTACTTTGTTTCCATGATGCCAGCACACTGGGGACCCCTACTTGCAGTCTGCTCTTTGTCTACACATGTTTTTCTTGGCCTCTGGAATTGCAGAAAGGGGGGGCATTGGGACTGTAGGATAGCAGCAGCAGGCATGCGACACACAGAAACTTATGAGGTAGCTAGCTGGAGTAGAGAATTTGTCCTGTAGCACTGCTCTATGTGACTGTGAACAGCATCATTTGTTCAGAGAGAGAGACAAATTGTAGCCCCGATCTCCATGAGTCAAAGTGCATTTCAGGTGCAATGTAGTGTAGTGGAAAGGCAGCAGTGCAGAGGGTACAGTGAGCGTCACAGTGCGGCATGATTCCTGTGCTCTGCAGGTGTTGTGTGCCTCTATCACTGTTGGTGAGCAGGTAGAAGGGCGAGAGGACAGTGATGCGAGACACAGGGACTGGCGGATCCAGCTGCCAGCAGCATTGGGAGATGGGAACATGTGATGGAGGGATTGGAGCATTGCCTCTTTCTTGCTTCTCTCTCAAAGAGAGAGGAGAGACAGAGGGGGCCAGAATGTGACACTCTCTCTCTCTCTCGCTCCACTGTGTGCTATGGGATGGGACGGCACAGGATGATATGCTCCACAATTGCTAATACAGTGGGGGCTTGATTCTACGCTCGGTCCATGGAGGTCTGCAGGGGGTGGGTGGTGGGACTCCACACAGCTGCAAGGGAACTCCTTTTCAATCTCTGCATGCCTGACAGAGACACACACAGAACAACATAAAGTTACACACAGTCCCACTCGCTAAAGCTGGATTGCAAATGGCTGTTTCATCTTTAGTTTTGCACAACAAGCGCAGATCTCTAAAGTCACCTCCATGGATCTCTAAAGTCACTCTAGGGACTGTGGATTAATAGGTTTGCACTGTTGAGAACAGTCTGCATTTACTGCATGTTTAGTAAGGAAATGTAATCCTCCTTTAGACAGTCTTGTTTTCTGGAATGTGACAGCTGAGTAAACAAGAAATAGTGCACCCATGGCAGACTGTTTTGGAGTTGTGGAATAATCATTCTGTAACCCAAAATGGAAGCTTTTAGTATGACTCTGATAGCTTGTTTTAGAGCTACTGCAAAACGTGTGCAGGCTCCCTCACACAGCCATAACAAGCAAACCAGAAAGCAACAGAAAATGCCTAAACCAAATATGTTGCAACTAACACATACAACAACTAAAATCCTAGCTCCATTTTGTATGGAAGGTCTTGGACAAACCCTGCAAACCATACTGCTCAATTTAGCATTGCTATACTGACCCAGGAATTAAAGAAATCCTGCTACTTATCCTCCTTCTACTCTTATACAGTGCCATATCAAATCAATCCAAGCTGCAACTAACAGAGGTGCTCAGATTGCCACAATTAGCAAACTGACCAATGCCAATGCTGCAACACCAGCAATCAGGAAGCCAGATATCTCTGATGGCCTCACATCATTAAAGGAAACTAAGCAAAACAGTGCCTTGCAATCACCAGGGCTGCAGAAATGCCCAATTAACATACCCTGTAAAGTTTAAAATCACTGCAGCTAACCTTTGCAAAGTTATTATTTGCTTGTAATGTGGTTCTGGATGTGCCATTTCTAAGGTGCCGCCAGCACTGAAGACATAGTGTGAACTTACTACCTCCAGATCATCTTGTCCCCACAGAATGCTCACTGCCTGTGAGGAGCTAGGCACATCTAAACCAGTAAAACTAAACTATGACCCATGTAGAGGTCTTTGAGCTATACCTCTACAAGTAATCTCTATTGAAATTGGAGCAGTGTAAGGTGCTTAAATTTGTTTTTAAAAATTCCAGCCCGAAGTTCGGCCATGGAGAAACATTTTGTTGCTTAGCAAACGTACAGATGTATCATGATTATTGTTGCTTTCAAATATTTGTTTATATTTCTGCAGTATAGGGCTTCAGCTGCTGTATCCATTTGTTCTGCTTTATCAGATGATGCCATAAGTCCCTCTTCTTTAGTTCAGCTCTGAAGTTTTGATCATGATTTCACTTTGAAAATCTGCTTTAGATGTTGTATTGTTTGTATTTTTAGGCTAATTATGATATCTCTATCTACATACTTTTGAAGATATTGTAGATTAACCCTTGCTGTGCTGCTGACTGATATATCAGTCCAAAATTGCTATATATTCTAGTTCTGATGGCAGCTTAAGGGTTAAAACAACACAAAACATCTTGTAGCTATGTAAGCCATTTAGATTGTTTCCATCCCTTGATTTTATAACTTTCTTTTCCTTCAGACAGACATACAGGAGCCTAGCTAGGCCCATTCTAGTAATCCTAGTCCAATAACACAGAAATCTGGTAATTGAGGCAGCTTGAGAGATAAGCAGCCCAATTCTGCCCTAATCAAGGGCATGGGGGCACAGTTACTTAGAGCAAGTGATGAACAAAGAAATTTGTTTAAAGGAGTTTCTATGATTTTTACATCATCATTCCCAGATTTCACCGAGATACAGTGCTTGGGGCTATATTTAGCCTGTGAAGCTTTCAATA
Source organism: Neoceratodus forsteri (assembly GCA_016271365.2). Classification (NCBI taxonomy): domain Eukaryota; kingdom Metazoa; phylum Chordata; order Ceratodontiformes; family Ceratodontidae; genus Neoceratodus; species Neoceratodus forsteri. The sequence continues at coordinate 897,150,971 of CM057450.1, forward strand.
AGGGCCTAATGATGTTGCCCCCATATTTTAAATTAAATTTCTACAAGGTACCTGCAGTTTGTTTTAATTTTTGTGCAGGTCTTTTTATGCAAGCCACAGTCCATTACTTGTAAAAGTTAAACCTAGATAAACATGAGACAACTGTCACTATTTTTTGTGTCCTACACGCCAAGCTTTAGTGCGATGTCTTGATCTAAATATCATCACTTGGCTCTTCTTTTCATTAATTTGCAAACTATGAATCTGAGCAGATTTATTTAATATTTCCGTTTTTTGAAGACCAGACTGGGATGAAGTTATAATAGCGAGATTGTCAGCATGAGCAAGTGCTGGACAATGCCTAGTGCCTATTAAGGGTGAATCTGATTGAAAGCCCAACAGTTGATCCAGTAAATGGTCTATGTAGATGCAGAAAGGACAGGGGCCATAACATAGCCCTGCTGTACCCTTTATTCATACAAATGTTTGACAAAGTTGCCCTAGAGTTCCAGTTCTAATTTGAGCCCATGTATTTGTATATAGGTCTCTACAATACTAATTAGTTCTGGCTGGAACCCCTTCTGCAGTATAATGTGCCATGTGGCAGGTCCTAGATGAATTGTCAAATACTGTATTGAAGTCAATAAAAGCAACATACATTTGTTGCTTTCTTAAAAATATATATTCTCTATAAGATGGGATAATATAAAACAATTATCTACAGTATTAAATCCTTTTGGAATCCTGCCTGAAGCTCTGTGTGATTACTTATATTGTTCAATTGCTCCAGAGTCTTTCTAGGATAACTCTGCAACTAATATCCACTAAGGAAATAGGCTGATTCATTTTAGGTTGACCTTATCATCTTTTTGAATATAGATACAATAATTGCACCTTTCAGGCATCAGAGTATTTCCCAAGTAATGTACAGTACATGCATTAAAAATGGAAGAAGAATTGAAGCTCATAGTGATGGAGCACTAAGGATGGCTTCTGCTGGGATTTGATCTGGACTAGGTGCTTTGTTCTTTTTAGTTGACTATGGCAAGGTAAACTTCTTGCCTTACCATGTGTCTGAATTCAGATCCATTTGTTTCAGTTGACCAAGTGTGTTATATTAGGATCATAAAAGGCTGATATAATGAGTTACCCATTGCTCAGCTGGGACAAATGAGTCAATTGTTTTTACTGTTATTTGTGCCTCTTGCAGTAAGCAGCCAGAATGACTGCTGGTCATTGTTCTGGATTACACAAAGCATATTTTCCCATTTCTAATTCTGGTAGGTTATATGCTTGTCTACTAGAAATTTTTATATCAGTTCCTGCCTACTTTCAGCTCTTATACACTTTTCTCTCTCTTAGTATTTTTGCTCTTCTGACCAGTCATTTTAGATCCTGTTTCTGCTGTAAGTACTCTTTATCAAACCAGGTCTCCGTGCCTCTGTATCCTGGTGTATAGCATTTTTGCACTGTTAGTTTTCCCAAATGGCCTGCAGACTTGACTGTAAGATATTATTTATTTGCTCCAAGGTGATAGCATCTGAGGGTATCACTTTCAAATTGATGGCAGCCTATTCCACAATGGAGGACTTGCCTCTATGTGGCTTGAGTTCCATAATTTTAATACAATTACAGATTTCAAAATCTCTCATTTCTGTTTCATTTCTTTCTGAGATATAACCCGCTTCAGAGTCAGGGAGAGTGGTCATCATTCAGCTTTAGTACTAGAAACATTCAGAGACAGACAAATTTCCATATTACCATTCCAGAAGAGGACATCTAATGTTGATGCACCAACAGAGTTACTATATGTAAAATTGCCTATCTGGTCTCCTTTATTCTCCCATTTAATGGGACTAAATTTCGTACTTGCAATTTATTTACTAGTTTTTTCCACTAGCATTTAATTTAGCGTCCATGGATAGTCTAGGAATTTTTCAGTGCTATTCTAAATCCAGTCGTGAATATCACTGCCCATGTAGTCATCATATTTACCTAGATGTGAATTAAAGTCTCCACAGAGTAAATATACTACAGCCAGTGGTTGCCAACTGAAGTCAAGAAAGTTCTCCAGTTCCTCCCATACTGAGTTGTAGTAATATTTAGAGTTGCCTGGGGAAGATAAACATTTATGAGGCAACAAGTGACCTCAGGGGTCTGTAACATAAATGATTGTGTAAATGTAGTGGTGGCTATAAGAGAGACACAATTTATCCTCAGCTTTAACCCATGTAATTAAACCACCTAACATCCTGCCTCCTTTGGCTTTCTTGTTTCCTGGCACCTGGAAGGTAAACCCATTTATGGAGATATCTGAATTTTGAAGGTGCCAGGTTTCTTGGAGACAAATTATAAGGTGTAGCTGAATAACCTTCTTCCAGTCATTATCTACAAACATATTAAATATGCCAGGAATGTTCCATGATAATATTGCCCAATTATTTTTATCATTGTTATTTTGGTTGAAATCATCGAGCAAAGGTGCATCATTCGTGAGTCATGCCTCTGGATTGAGCAATCCAGAAAATCTATTATCGGTTGGTATATTAAAATGACTGTCTGTCCTACATCCTATACACCCCTAAATGTATGTGTGCTTTATGTTGGATTGTGTTTCTATAGTTTGGTCACTGCAGAGATTATTGAGGCCCAAGTCTCCCAGTCCACCACATAGATGCCTACCCTGTCCAAAATATCTCTAGAGGCCATTAATTTATTATATATCTCTTTGAAGTGATTGTACACAACAATTGGTCATCCTCAGTGCTTTGACCTATCGCCTAGGAGCAAATGTGGTAGTAGGACTTAAGGGTAGGTTTAGCTTATATTGAAACAGGTCCTACAGAATGAAGTGAAGTTTCCATGTACTTTCATCTGGTGACCAGGAGAGACCAAAAATGGCTACTGTTTTGGAGAAAGATTTAAAGCTGCTTATGCTGTCGAGTTCTGCACTTCCTATTATAAAGATGCCTATTTCATCTAGTAGTGCTGTTTTTGCATTAACAAAGCTGCCATGTCTTGTCTTTGTACCAATAAATCTATCTGTCCATAAGGACTGTTGTGAAGCCTCCTTTTGCTCTCAGAATTTTTATCTCTCCAGAGGGACTTAAAAAAATAAGTAAATAGATTCTGAAGAGCATTCTTTAACTTGTTTTCATTTTCTTTGGTGTTCTTCTGAAACCAAAGATGCTGGCTTGAGCATAAGTGGTCTGGTGATCAATATTCTTTCTATTAAGAACAACCTACTGTATCTTACCTAATTCTACATTACTAAGCCTATATTATTGGCCAGGTGAGGATACACAAAATAGAAAAACACTTTTGAAACCACATTCATCTTTGTCCCTCCAGATCAGAACAAAGTCTTTGTTTTCCAGATGGATCCCATCAGCTGCCTTTAAGAGGTGCACACTCTTGTTTCTATTAAAGCTGGTAGATCTGTGGGATTCCCATACAAACCCATACAGAGACAAAATTGCACATTTACTCATGTCTATCTTGTCATTTCATTTTCTTTATTTGCCTGTGCTAAGGGTACCTCTTAAGATTGTTTCACAGGTGGGCCCTGGGCCTGTCAGTTTCTAATTTTCTGCCTCATTGTCTTAAGTTCACCTTCCAATACCAAATACCTCATTGATGACACAGATCTCATTTGTATTTTTTGCTTGGCGTCTTATTGCCCCAATATGGTAGAGGTTGACTAGCAGCCCCTGTAGTTTTTCAGCCTCTTGTCTCTTTCTGGTTTGATGATCTACGTAGAAACATAGATGTTGACAGCAGATAAGGACTGCAAGGCCCATCCAGTCTGCCAATTTTTTTTTTTTTATGAATGTGCCATTGGCCTTTACTTGGTCAATGGCCTATCTATTCATACTCTGTATTGCTTCCTTATGGCTATCCCATGTCTGTTTGAAGCCCTGCACTGTATTCATATCCACTACTTCCTGTGGTAGGCCGTTCCATGCATCCACTACTCTTTCTGTGAAAAGAACTTCCTCACATTATCCCTTATTCGGCTTCTCTCTAATCTCATGCTGTGTCCTCTTGTCCTGCCATTTCTCTTATGTTGAAACATGTTAGACTCTTTCACCTTGTTAATGCCCTTAAGATGTTTGAATGTTTCAATCATATCACTCTCTCCCTCCTTTGCTCTAGGGTATATGTGTTGAGCTCCGTTAATCTGTCCTCATGTTTTCTGATGCAGTCCCTGCACCATTTGGTTACCCTTCTCTGGACTGCCTCCATTTTGTTAATGTCCTTGTGCAGGTGCGGCCTCTAGTGGTGCATGCAGTATTCCAGATAGGGCCTAACCAGTGTCTTGTAAAGAGGATCATTACCTCCCTCTTATGACTTGTGAACACATTTCTGAAGGGCAGTTTTACAGGATTTAGGACACTGTCATTCATGCTGGGCCTTTGGAGATCTAAGGGCTCAGCTCAGGCAGCATGGGCAGAGATTGTGCACCTCAAATTGCATATTCAAGAGGAAATGTACTATAAAATCCACCGCCATTTCCCAAACATCCAACAGAAGCACCTTAACTGCAGAGGGTGGTTGATTTAGGATGTTGGCAGGTGGTTAGGAAGAGCATATCAGTGCCTCATCCTCGTTGCTCTCAACATATCACCTTCACAAACCATATAAAAATGACAAACAGGTAACTGCCTCTATCTCCAAAATCAAACAAAGGGGCAGAGGACACTGCAGAGCAGGACACTGCAGCACAGGAGCTATCACAACAAAATGCGCCAAACAGGAACCAAAACAAAAAGCAAAAGGAATCCAAAACTTCTGATCATAGGAGACTCCATGATTCAGGGAGTTGATCGTATCTCCAGCCAGAGTAATGGTCAGATGTCTCTCAGGTACATCAGCATGAGAGACACTGACCACATTGTTAAATTGTTCAGGAAGCAGGAGAAAACATTGATGTCCTGGTACACATAGGGACTAATAACTCACCAGCTGGTCAGTTGTGGAGATCAAGGAACACCTAACCAGGCTGGGTGACAAACTATCATCCATTTCATCTGGCATCTCCTTCTCTGAGATCCTGCCAGTCTGGAAGGGGACAGATGGACGGAAGATCAGAAGGGAGACAGGGAGTTAAACATGTGGCTCAAGGGCTGGTGCCAGGAAAAAGGACACAAATTTGTGGAGAACTGGCAACAATTTTGGAGCGAAATTTCTTTAAATGTGATGGACTGCATCTGAATAAGGAGGAGTCAGTGCATTGGGGCAGAAGTCTGATGTCTTTGCAGAATATTTAAAATAGCAAATGGGGAGAGGGTGCAGCACCAAATGTTGAATGGGAAGAACATCCCTACCCTAGTGGTCAAATAGGAGTTCAGCATGTTTGTAGATCATTTGCACCACTAGGTAAAAGAAAAGGTCTGGCTCCCAATATGATGCACTGGGAAATGCTGGACCTTGCCCAACAACTTCACCTGAAAATGACCAATGGAAAATCATGTACACAAATGCTTGCAGTCTGGGAAACAAGATCCCAGACCTGCAGGCAATAATGACAGAGGCTAAACTGGACATAGTAGCCATTAGCGAGACATGGTTTACCAGTAACCACACTTGGGAGACTTTGAGTACCTTGCTATGTACTGTTCAGAAGAGACCGAGGTGCAAAAGTGGGAGGGTGGAGTGGCCCTTTATGTCAATGACAATATCAAAGCTACAGAAATTTAGAATACACATAAGGAGCCAGAAGAACTGTGGGTCACCCTGGAAACAGGAAATGGGACAGCCATATGAACCAGGGTTGTGTATAGGCCTCCAGACCAGGGGGAGGACATAGACACGTTACTGTTAGAAGATATACAAAACCTGACAGCTAAAGGGGTGGTTCTGATAATGGGAGATTTCAACATGCCAGATACAGATTGATCAATGCCAGCAGGGACATCTGCCAGAACTAGACACATGGTGGATTCCCTGCAGGGAGGGCCTCAAACAACTGGTACAACAACCCACAAGAGACTTGGCAATCCTAGACCTAGTACTGACTAACAGGAAAAGATCACAGATCTCAGGTAGAAGATCACTTGGGGTCCAGTGGCCATCACATGGTATGGGTCAATTTGGCCACTAGAACTAAATCATCCCAATTCAAGGCAAAATATAGGACTTTAGAGGAGCTGACTTTGATAAGATGACCAACAGACTTAAGCTAGCCCTGGCAAAAAAGAAATACAGGTGAGGGGTACAGGCAAAGTGGGCAAGCCTCAAGATGCAATACTTGAAGCAACATCCCATTGTGTTAGTGAGAAAAGGAAGTGCAAAGAAGGAAAACAGTTTGGTTCTCAAACACAGTAGCAGAAAAGGTCAGAGCCAAAGACTGGCCTTCAGGAAATATAAGGGAAGCGCAGGATGAAGATAGGGAGGCATTCAAACTTCCTAAGGGAAGCAAAGAAGGCAGTAAGGCAAGCAAAGGCCCAAACCGAGGAAACACTAGCACGCACAGTAAAGAAGGTGATAAGACTTTCTATAGACATTAGCATGAAAGGAGAAAGTCCAGAGAGGGTATTACTAAGATCAAAGAGGATAAGGGACATGTGAGGGAGGAGGAGGGACCATTTAAAAGCATCTATCCTAAATAGACACTTCTACTCAGTATTTACTGAAGAGAAGGTAGGGTAGGCAGGCCCACTGCTCTGCACCATGGACACAGGGGAGGAGGTGTGCCTAGTCTCTTCACAAAGAAAGGGTCCTACAAGAGCTCGATAAGCTTAGGGTGGACAAGGCAATGGGACCTGATGGCATACATCCCAGGATACTAAAGAAGTTAAGGGTGGAACTAGCAGAGCCATTATCAGAACTGTTTAGTGAGTCTTTGAGCACAGGAGATCCCAGAAGACTGGAGAGGGGCTCATGTGATCCCGCTCCACAATAGTGGTAGGAGGGAGGAGGCAGAACTACAGACCAGTCTGTCTTACCTCTGTAATGAGGCAAGATTATGGAGGCAGTCCTTAAGGAAAGTATAGTGCAACACCTGGAATCCATAGACACAGGATCCAAGACAGCATGGGTTTACAACAGGAAGGTCTGTCAAACTAATCTCATAGATTTCTTTGACTGGGTAACCAGAGTGGTGGACCAAGGGTGCAGTTGATGTTGCCTACTTGACTTCAGCAAAGCTTTTGATACTGTTCCACATGGAAGATTGATTAATAAGATGGGTAGGCTTGGGGTGGGTCAGGAGGTGGTCAACTGGGTGGTAAACTGGTAGGCGGGCAGAAAACAGAGTGGTGGTAAATGATATACAGTCAGAAGAGATGCAAGTCACAAGTGGGGTACCTCAGGCTTCAGTCCTGGGGCCAGTCCTCTTCAATATCTTCATCAGTGACATTGCAGAATGACTGGAGGGTAAGAATGAGAAGAGATCTGGATAAACTGGCAAAATGGTTGGAAGAGTGGCAACTGGGGTTTAATGCAAAGAGTGCAAGATCATGCATACAGGGAAGAGAAACCCTGAAGCTACCTATAGGTTGGGAGGGAGTTCTGGCAATCACAAGGAAGAAAGAGACTTGGGCATCATCATCTCAGATGACCTGAAATCATCCAAGCAGACCACTTAAGCAGTTGGTAGGCTAGGGGATGTTGGGGTGCATCAGTAGGGGTATCACAAGTCGTAAGAGGGAGATAATCCCTCTTTACAAGACACTGGTTAGGCCCCATCTAGAGTACTCGCATGCAGTACTGGAGCACACCTTCACAAGGACATTAACAAAATGGAGGCAGTCAGAGAAGGGCAGCAAAATGGTGCAGGAACTGCATCAGAAGACAATATAAGGGCAGATTAACGGACTCAATATGTATACCCTAGAGCAAAGGAGGAGAGAGGTGATATGATCGAAACTTTCAAACACCTCAAGGGCATTAACAAGGTGAAAGAGTCTAGCATGGTTTAATATAAGAAAAATAGCAGGACAAGAGGACACAGGATGAGATTTGAGGGTGCGATTAAGGGGTAATGTAGAGGAAGTTCTTTTTCACAGAAAGGGTGGTGGATCGTGGAACGGCCTACCTCAGAAAGTGGTGGATATGAATACAGTACAGGGCTTCAAACAGGCATGGGACAGGCATAAGGGAGCAATACAGATGAGTATGTATAGATAGGCCTATGACACATTCATAAGGTAGAAATAATGGGCAGACTGGATGGGCCTTGCTGTCCTTATGTGCGATCAACTTCTATGTTTAATGTTTCTATGCCTCCTGTCTTGTCCCACTGCATTCCTTATATTTCAGAAGGCCAACCTTTTGGCTCTGATCTTTGCTGCTGCTATTTTGATTAGCAAAGTGGTTTCCTCCTTCATTTGTTCTTACTTTTCTCCCTAACACTACGGGATGTTGCTTCAAGTATTGCATCCTAATGTTGCTTGCCCACTTTGTCTGTACCCCTCACCTGTATTTCTTCTTGCCAGGGCTAGCTTAAGTTTGTTGGTCATCTTATCAAAATCAGCTCTTCTAAAGTCCTATATTTTGCCTTGAATTGGATGATTTAGTTCTAGTGGCCAAATGACCCATACCATGTAATGGCCACTGGACTAAGTGATCTTCTACCTGGAGATCTGTGATCCTTTACCCGTTAGTCAGTGTTAGATCCAGGATAGCCATGTCTCTTGTGGGTTGTTCTACCAGTTGTTTGAGGCCCTCCCCTGCAGGGACTCCACTATGTGTCTAGTTCTGGTGGATGTTCCTGCTGGTATTGACCAATCTGTATCTGGCATGTTGAAGTCTCCCATTATCAGAACATCCCCTTTAGCTGTCATGTTTTGTATATCTTCTAACAGTAATGTGTCTGTGTTCTCCCCTGGTCTGGAAGCCCATAGACAACCTCAGTTCGTATGGCTGTTCCATTTCCTTTTCCAGGGTGACCCACAGTTCTTCTGGCTCCTTATGTGTGTTCTGAATTTCTGTAGCTTTGATATGTTCATTGACATAAAGGGCCTCACCCCCTTTGCAACTCGGTCTGTTCTAAACAGTACATAGCCCGGTACTGAAGTCTCCCAAGTGTGGTTACTGGTGAACCATCTCTTGATAATGGTTACTATATCCAGTTTAGCCTCTGTCATAGTTGCCTGCAGGTCTTGGATCTTGTTTTCAGACTGTGGGCATTTGTGTCTGTGTATTTTCCATTGGCCAGATTTTGGTGCCTTAGTTGTTGGGTGGTCAGCGTTTCTCCTGCGCATCGTATGGGAGACAGACCTTTTCCTTACCTGTGATTCAGATGAACTAGAAACATGCTGAACTCCTGTTTGATCACTAGCTGAGGGGATGGGTGTTCTTCCCATTCGATGTATCGGTGTTGCATTCCTCTCCCATTTGCTAGTTTAAATATTCTGCAAATACATCACACTTCTACCCCAATGCACTGACTCCCTCCTTAGTCAGATGTAGTCCATCAAATTTAAAAACTTCGCTCCCAAAACTGTTGCCTGTTACCTACAAATTTGTGTCCATTTTCCTGGCACCAGCCCTTGAGCCACATGTTTAGCTCCCCTATCTCCCTTCTCTGACCTTCTGTCCATCTGCCCTCTCCCAGACTGGCATGATCTTGGAGAAGGAGGTGCGGATGAAATGAATGACAGTTTCTCTCCCAGCCTGGTCAGGTGTCCCTTAGTCTCCATAACTGACTGGCTGGTGAGTTTGGTCTCCATAACTGACTGGCTGGCGAGATTGTTAGTCCCTATGTGTACCAGGACATCAATGTTTTCTCCTGCTTCCTGCATAATTTTAGCAATGCAGTCAGTGTCTCTCACGCTGATGTACCTGGGAGACATCTGGCGTTATCCCAGCTGGAGGTGGATATCAACTGCCGAATCATGGCGTCTCCTATGATCAAGTTTTTGGATTTTTTTCTTTTTGCTTTGGTCCCCTGTTTTGGCCAAGTTTTGTTGTGCTAGTTCCTATGCTGTAGTGTCCTGTTCTGCAGTATCCTCTGCCCTTTGTTTGATTTCAGAGATAGAGTCAGATACCTGTTTGTAGTTTTATACGGCTGTGGAGGTAATATATTGGTGAGCACTGAGTGATGGGGCACCTGATTTGCCCCCTACCACCTGCCAACTTCCCAGATCAACTACTCTCCGCAGCTGAGGTGCTTCAGTTGGATGTTGGGGAAATGTCAGGTGGTTCTTGTAATACATTTCCTCCTGAATATGTTATTTGAGGCATGCAATCTCTGCCCATGCTGCCGGGAGCTGAGCCCTAGATCTCTGATGGTCCAGCATGTGGAAAGCATCCTAAATCCTGTGTAACTGCCCTTTGAAAAGTGTCCCACAGTAACTGCAGTTAATAATATTCATTCCAGTTGAGTTGCGAGTTTATAACCTGGTCTTAGTAATCAGAAGGAAAATGGAAGAAAGATTTTTTTTATTTTGTTTTATATGTTTTTTTTTTGTATAACTTTTTATAACAAGTTAAATTAATTGCCCTGTAAGTGAGGTCACTGTGTGGATGCCCTCTGATCCTCCCCTTCTTGCTTTGCTACAGAAAATGTCATGACTGAGCTACCTTATAAAAGGAGTGCAGCATCGGGTGGTTAGGAATTGGGGTCAGTGGTTGGGCCTTTCCTGCTGAAAAGAAGAACCACAGGTGAAAGAAACAAGGAGGTAAGAGCAGAAACAATCAACCAACAACAAATGCAGTAGCCCTGAAAGCATAGTCTAATGATAGATAAAACTGTAAAACCTGTAAGCACCACCTGAAACAATTTCACAGAAAACATACCCTGCAAAAGCGCTTTGCTACAGAGAAAATAAAGGGTAGCAGAAGATATATCTTGCAAAAACTATTTGAATCAGAGAGATTACAGCAGTAATCTGTAAGCACAAAACAGTAACAAACCTGTAAACATACCCTGTAATAATGCAGCAGAAAGTATACCACTAACAGCAATTTGAATCACAGAACAATAAAGTAGTAAAATGTAAGCAAAAACAGTAACAAAACCTGTGAGCATGAAAGAAGATGGTAACACACAGTAAATCTGCATAGCCAGCAAAGAAGCCTTAATCTTTTTCCTTGTTCTGATAATTAAGCTTGCCAATTAAAGGGCAAGCCAGGTTATCAGGCCTCCAGAAATCAGGTAGGAAGCCAAGGCTGCGGGGAGGAGCAGTGACATCACAAGGCAGGAGTGGAGACAAGGCGAGCATCATATAACAAGGAGCCAGGGGCCTGGAGATTGGCCAGGGAGGGGCCATCAGGGGTCTGATTGGGGTCCTAATGGGCTATTTAGGGCATCTTACAGGCAGCTAACCCTCTTTTGTTGGGATTTTTATCAGTTTCAGCACATTCATTGGTGAACAAGGTAAGGCACAATCTGTTTAACTAGGCCACTACAGGCCATGTGGTGGTAGCATGTCTAGAGCAGTGGAAATTACATGGTTTTAAAGAGCCAGCCATGCAGATACAAGATTGGTTTAAGAGTATGTTAGCAACTGTTGTGGCTTTGTTGCTTTAAATAATTGTTTTCAGCATTTGTGTGAGGAAAAATGTAGCAACTGCTGTGGTTTTGTTGCTTAAGCCAGCCAGAGGCTAGAGCATGGCCTGGCTGCAGGTTGTAGGGTCAGTTTTAATACAGAACAGAATTTTTTGTGGTTTAAGGTATTTATTTCTTAGATTTGTTTTAAAAAAAAAGATACAATGGAAGATTAGCCACTGCTTGCTAGCTGTTGTTAAAAAAGGCTATTTAAGAATTTATGATTTGATGATTAATATGATAAAGCAGGCATTGCAGACAGACAAATTACGGGCTGGTTGGGTAAAGGTTTTTGTCTTGGCCTGCTGGCCGCATGGCCAGCCACATGGAATTTAGGGCCTAGTACTCTGGTTCAGGCAGCCAGCAGAATCACTTTTAACAAGGAGTTTTACTAGAGCAAGGAGAGCGCAGTTTTAATACAGAATGAACTTTTTATGGTTTAAGACATTTATTTTAAAGAGTTGTAAAAAGAAAAGATATGCTGGAAGATTGACACAGCTTGCTAGCTGTTGTTACAACAAACAAACAAAAACAAAAAAAACAAGTGATTAAAGAATTTATGTTTTGCTGATTAATAGGTTAAAGCAGGCATTGGAGACGGACAAATTACAAGCGGGTTTGCTGAGAGGTTTTTCTTGCCTGGTGGGGACTAAAAGTAAATTATTTAAAGGATTAATAAAGATAAATAAGAGAATATAAGCTTTGGGGCCTGCTGACCACATGGCACGCCCAGGCACAGTAAAGTATGTACAGCATTTGACTGGTTTTAAGAATGGGGTTTAACAAGATTAATGTTTATTTTCAGCATTTTAAAGATGCACAATGACAGGTGTTTAAAAAATATATATAAAATTTATAGGTATTTAGGATGAGCAGTTAGGGGCTGGAAGCAAATCCAAGCGTGTAGTGATCATTAGTTGGTTACTGCTGGTGAAAATGGAGCATTCCTTTTTCATAGAGTTTGGGAAGGCATCCTTGGTATGCTGGATGCTAGCATTTTAAATGGAATGGCGTTTAGTAGCATTTATTCTTTAAAAAGGAGCTCATGCTAGGCATTTGCTTGGCATTTTGCATTGAAGCTAAGATTGTTTGTAGAGGTTGATACTGTTTTAGGATGGGACTTTAGTGTGGTGATGCTAGTGTAGGGACAGTCAGTGAAGCATGTCTGCCTGGTTTATGTTTTAGATGCAGGCCATGGGTTTTAGTTTGAGATTTGTAGCTGCTCCCTCTTGTTATTTCTCTACCTGCCTGTGGTTCCACTGGAAGATGAGCAGGTGGGGTGATGAGGGCCATGGGCCTCTCATGCCTGTCAGGAGCTTTGGTACCAGTTTTAATCGGGCTAGCACAAGGTAGAAGTCCTAGTGTCTAGGGGGCTTCTGGTCAAATCTGTGTCAAACACAGGTAATTTGTGAGCTCTGGTCCCCTGGGCTGTGGGTTTAGGCACTGGTCACATGGAGGGTCCTGGGCTGGTGGCCTAGGCTCTGTGTGCCATGGGTCAAACTTTGAGGGGCTGATCATCGGTTGCGGACAACCCCAGTATGGGCAAGCCCAGCTGGCTGGAGGCATAGCACCGGGTGAGTAGTGGACAACCCCCGCGCATGAGGCGAGCCTGGCTGTGGCTGGAGGCATAATGCCAGGGTGGGGCGGCAGAGGGGACTGAGTGGGATTGCGGTTGTTGTGTTCTTTTATTTCTGCCCATAGTAATTTTACAGAGATGGCGCCCAAGAAAAACAGATGACCAGCAAGAGGATGATGGAGGAGGCAGCTTAACTGATGGGACAGTTGTCAGAGCTCATGTTGGTGGCAAAATAGAAAGAGGGAGGAGGAGGCACAGTGGAAACAGAAGGAGCGGGGCGAATGGGCAGGAAAAAGACAAACAGCCAAGAAACCCTGAGGAGAGGGCCAACCCCAAGCCAGCAGCGGTTCCATGGCCAGAGCGGAGCTGGATAACAGAAGCCCAGATGGGGTAAGGATGTGGTGGATATCACCAAAGATGGTAAACTCAAGGAGTACTTGGAGGGCTGTTGTGGGACATGGGGGAGGCAGGGATAGACAAAATAAAAATGTGCTCCAGGACATATGAGGAAAGAAGGGTGCGGGGGCACAAGTTGTGGGCCAAGAAATACGATGGACCCCGGGACTCATGTTGGGTGACCATGGAGTCAGCCTCATTGAAGGAGCAGATATGGAAAGGGAGTTCATGGACATATTCAGATTGGTGAATGAGGATACCACCAAGAAGTATGAGCAGAAGGAGTAGGTGAAAAAAGTCTGAGAGGGCTGTGGCACTGCAGTGGTGGTCCATAAGGCAGAGGAGGCAAAATGGAAAGGGAAATCCTTTGATAATTGCAAGCGGAGTTCATGTACATAGTGCAGAGTCGTGGAAAGGAGATTGAACTGGCCATCCAACTACCGACCTACATAGCGACCATCAGGATGCATACAAGGCCAAGTTGGGTTTCAGATGGCTCAAATACGTGAGGCCTTCCTGAGGTGCATGACAGCAAGGGAGACTTGAGGTGTGACAGTACCCATTCCGAGTTGTGGGTGAAGACCATGTCCATGTCAGACCAGGGGACTCAACTGGGAACAGGAGATGGACCACACCAGCCATGGCGCAAAAACCTTCACCGGGGTTCAACAAGGCATCCTGCAATTGGGCACTGTAAATTCAAGCACGTTTCTCCGATGTGGGGAGCACCGTTTGCACAATCTGCAGGCAAGGAGGGAGAGGGGAGGACAGGGGAGCAGCCATCAACAGGACTTCCCCTTTGATGGAATGGGGAGGTTCCAACAGAGGTGGGGTGGCATAACAAGGGAAGCCTCGGTGTCACCTGCGGTTATTAGGCAGGAGCAGGAGAGGTGAGGTGGGGTAGTCACTGGCGCACCCCATTGTACAGGAGGTGGTGAGGCATAGACCCGGGAGTACCCAGAGAGAGGTGGGTGAGAGTCTCTGAGTGGGTTTTAGGAAGGTGTCCTTATGGGTTTCATGAGCCACAAAGAGGATGAGGCCAAGAACCTGGGTCGGTGAGAGGAGAAAGGAAGGGTGGTCAGAAAAGATAAGGAAAGAGATAAGGGTGGGGTGGGTGGAGGGCCGCTGGCAGTGCCACCATGCCCAGTCTGGATATCCCCTTGGGGTGGTCCCCAGAAGCAGAGCAGGTGAATACAGGCTGATTCACCATTTGTCATACCAGAAGGGCAATCGGTGAATGACGGCATTCCAGACCACCTGCGAACTGTATCCTATGCCTCGTTAGATCTAGTGGTAGAGTTGGTCAGGGAAATAAAGGGCCCTGGTTGGCAAAATGGACATAGAGTCTGCTTTTCAGCTGCTGCAGGTCAGCCCAGCTGACTGTGACCTGCTGGGGTTCCAGTTCAAAGGGACATACACATTGACAAGGCCACGCCCATGGGCTGTCGTGGCCTGTTTGACCTTGAGTCTTTCAGCTCATGGGTCCAGTAGGTGTTCAGGAAAATACGGCCACAAGAGGGTAGTGCTACCTGGATGATTTTCTGATCATCGGGAAGTCGGCACAGAGACACAGAGCATGTTGGAGGGGACTTCACGGTGATGTGCAAGTGGATTGGTATCCCGCTGGTACAAGTGGCAGACTGAGGTCTGGCACATAAGCTGAAGTTCCTGGGGATTGAGTTGGACATGGAGCAAGGCTATTTCTGGCTACTGGAGGACAAAGTGGCCAGGATACAGGAGCTACTGGCACAAGTGTCTGGAGGTGGAGGGTGCCGCTGGTACAAGCACAACAGCTGCTGGGGCACCTTAATTTTGCATGCAAGGTGATCAGCCCAGGTAAGGCATTTACAAGAAGGCTAGGGAGGGTGACCGGGAAGGTGAAGAAGCTGCACCACTGGGTGGACATCTCAAAGGGATTATGAGAGAACCTCAAGGTTTGGGAGGAATTCTTAGACCAGTATAATGGGGTAATGTTCTGGCAGACAGAATGGGAGCACAACACAGACCTAGAGCTACACAGTGATGCCTCAGGACCGCTTGGGATGGGGCATATTTTAAGGGAGAATGGATGGCAGAGGCCTGGCCAAGCCAATGGGGGCAGAAGGCCTGTTGAGAGACATCATGTTTTTGGAAATATTCCGATTTGGGTGGCCATGGAGGTGTAGGGAGAGCAGATGAGAGGAAAATGCATCAAGCTGTGGTGCTACAATAAAGGAGTGGTGGAGGTCATCAACAGGCAGGGTGGGAACATGGAGACAGTGGGCCAAGTTATGAAGAGGTTGGTACTGCTGGGGCTGAAGCTAAATGTGTCATTCAAGCACAGCATATCCAGGATCAAGAACAAATTGGCTGACAGTCTTTCGCTTACAGCTCGACAGATTCGAGTCTGGTGCCATAGGCAGCAACACACAGGACCAGGGTCCCGGACTGGATGTGGGACATTGGAGGTCCACTGCAAGGGTGCTCTACCAGGGCTCCTGGGAAATCAGGACCCTGATGGCATACAAAGGGGTTGGGCCAACTTCCAAGAGTATAGAGCTAGACATGGGTGGGACAGGACAAACCAGTCCAGGAAGAGCAGGTCAAGAGGTTTGTGGGACAAAAATGGGAGTTGGGGATGGCGCACACCACGATAGTAGTTCAGTTAGTAGGAGTGAGCTGGGCATTCCTGGACAGAGGTGACCAGATGCCATGGTGGGTAGGATGGTCAAGAGGATGCTTGCCGGATGGCGGAGGGGACAGGGGCAGAAAGGGTGGCAAGCACTGATTGAGGGCCAACTGCTGGTCCAGGTGTTGGGGGCCACATGGAGGTGTGCAGCTCAGCCCAGGAGGCCCACCTCTTCAGGGCAGTCTTCGCTGATAATGACAGCTGGGGCATTCTAGGTGGGGAGGTGGTGGCCCCGAAAGGGACACCGATCTCTCATTACAACATGAAAGGGTACGGGTTAGGGGACACCATCTCCATCAGTTTGGCCAGGTCAGAAATGGACCAGAAGGGGCAGGAGGGCCACAGTGACCATGCACAGGAAGCCCAGGGCACTGAATTACATGGTGGCTCCATGGAAGGAGTATGAGAACCGCAGGGGCAGCACTGGAGTGGTGATTTTCCGGCATGGGGATAGAACGCCAGTCACGGCATTCCAGGTGGGGGCAGTAATGAGGAAGGCACTGGCCTTTATAGGGAAAGAGCCAGGTGAATTCGACCCACACTCTTTTTAGGATTGGTGCGGCCCTGAGGCAGCAAAAGGGGCACACAGTGGAGGAAATGCAAGGAATCAGCTGCTGGAGGTCAGACAGTTACAAATGGTATGTCAGGTGCTAACAAATAATGACTCACGCTATTTTCTTTTGTTCCCATGACAGGTACCAGATGGAAGGTATGGATCTTGGGGCATTTATTTGTGTACTGGGCAGAATGGTTTGCATCCACCACGGGCAGAGGGACCCAAATGCACCCAGAGTCAAATTGCACCAGAGTACAATGGAAAAGCATCAGGGGTATGAAATGGGCCCAGTTGCTGCCTCTCCTGCAGGAATTAAAGGGGCATTGGGACAGGCCAGAGTGCATAGTGGTACATCTGGGTGGTAATGACCTGGGAGAGATACCCTTGGGGCAGTTAGGGGCAACAAATGTTGGGGGATTTTGAAACCATTTGAGGGTTGTGGCTGGGCATGACCATCGGCTGGTCTGAGATCACATCCAGAAGGGTATGGATAGGACCCAAGGATGTCAAGCTTATAGAAAAGGTCAGGAAGTGGCTCAACAGAAGAGTGACGAGAGCGGTCATAGAGATGGAGGGGTACACATCCAGCACAGGGACATAACGTGACGAGTAGGTGGTGATCTACAGATCAGACGGGTGCACCTGACCGAGTTTGGGATGTGTCTATTCCCAAGGCCAATTAGTGAGCTAGTGGGGAGGACAGCCCAAAAGGTCTGAGGTTTGAACCTGCAAGGGGGGAGCCATACCATCCAAGCACAAGCGGGAGGCAGGGCAGTGGGTGAAATAAAGGGGGATACAGGTGGGGGGAGGACCACGGGCTGAGGGCAAGGAGCCCAGGCGTGGATTAAAGGGAGGAGGAGAACTAGGTCTGGGTGCCGGATACAGAGTGTCCGGGCCTGGAAGGGAGGCCCGGTTAAGAAGGGAACCTGCCTGGTTCTGGTGATGAAAGAGGGACTGGATTCAGTGTCCGAACCCAGAAGAACGGAAAGAAGAGAACAACCAGGCGGAAGATGAGGCCAGAAGGAGAAGAATGTTGAAGACTAAATTATGTTATGATAAGTGTATCTGGTTGGACATGACAATTGAACTGCAGATGGATGGATTGTGCCAATAGAATTAATAAATATGTTTGCCAACGAGCATTCAAATATTTCAAAATGGTATAGTTGTGGTTCATTTCTGGGGGGTCAAGGGACAATTAAGCTTGCCAATTAAAGGGCAAGCCAGGTTGTCCCAGCCCCAGAAATCAAGGTAGGAAGAAAAGGGCTGCGGTGGGGAGGAGCCAGTGACATCACAAGGCAGGCGTGGGGACAAGAGTGAGCATCATATGACAAGAAGCCCAGGGGCCTGGAGTTGGACAGGGAGGGGTCATCAGGGGTCTGGATTGGGGTCCTAATGGACTATTTAAGGCCAGCTCACAGGCAGTTAGCCCTCTTTTGTTGGGATTTTCCCACCCACCCACCCTGTAAGGAGGGGGCATGGGGGACAGGTTTTGGCACATAGTTTGGAGTGGGCAAGAATAGCTGGTGCCGAGGGGCCTTGGGTCATGGGGACCATACATATGGAGCTGTGAAAAGGCAGCTGAGGGCCAGGGGCTAGGTGGAGCCTGCTGGGGCACAGTGTGCCTAATGGATGAAAGGTATAACAAGGAGCACATGTGAAGGGTGCTAGGGAGGAGAAGAGAAAAAGGGAGAAGAAATAAAAGGGGAGGGAGCTAGAGGTGGGGGTGGGGGTAGGACCGCAGGCTGGGGCAAGGAGCCCAGACATGAATTAAAAGGGAGGGTGAATAGGTCTGGTGCCGGATACAGTGTCTGGGCTTGAAGGAGGCCCAGGTTCAGCAGGGAAATTGGTAGATAATGGATTGTGCCAATATAATTAATAAATATGTTTGCCAACAAGCATCCAAAGATTTTAAAATGGTGTGGTTGTGGTTCATTTCTGGGGTTCAAGGGACAATACTGTTCCTTCCTCTGTCCTAGCAAGTAAACCGAGAAGAAAAGAGCTCAGGTGAAGCTATGTGCCTTATCCAGCAAATCTAGTCTTCTAGAGTCTAATCTACAGTTTATTTCTATACTATGAGAACTCAACTGAGCTTCTGGTATCAATACTTAAAGGAATTTTACTAAGGCTATTGCAGGGATTATGGGGTTTCTTCACTAAATTCTTCCTTTTTGGGTTTATGCTCTCATTGCCAGTATTATTGCTAGTTTTTTCCTACTTTTCCTCTGTTATTTTTTGTCTAGGCTTATCTGGTGTTTTGGGAATTTCTGTAACAGAAAACTCCAGTCTCGATTGATTGCATTCCTCTTCCAGTATGGAGGGAGAGTGAGGAGGGTAGTGCAATTCTATCTAGTTTAAGTAAAATATATTCAAGTCTACAACTATTTACTGCTATGTTCTGCTTAATAAACTCTATTTCATTTTGCAAACTAAGTTTCTGATCCAAGATCATTATGTGAGCAGCAAAGGGGTTTTATGTTGACTGTCTATGCGTAAGAAACATGTTGCGACAGGTTTGTACAGAAGCAGGCTGTGGAGGCGCGGCACTGTTGTGGCCAATGCCCCCACAGCCTGCAGAGGCTTGCCCTGATTTCCCAATGCCGCGGGCACGCGCTGCTGCTGACACTAGTTCAGCCAGCATGCCACAACTTTCAAAACCAGCCGCAGCAATCAGGTCGCTTTGTCATTGCAGTTGTCATCCGCTGCAATGAGGGAGTGACCGTCATTGCAGGGCGGGATGGGAAGTTCGAGATTGTTTGTAGCACAGCGGTGGCTTGCCGCCATGTTCACAAACAATATACCATCCCCAATCCCCATCGGCATTCTTTGCCCGCCCGTTTTGTTCCTGCCGACGGGTGCCCAATCCTCGTCGGCATGATACCCCTGCCCCTGCCCCTTCACCGAATGGGGTGCATAATCCCCGTCAGCTACTGCTGCCCCAGAATGAGAGCCACTGGTGGCACACTGGGAGCCCACCCCAGTGTGCCAGAGGCCCCTGCGCGGAAAACGGCCCCGCTGACGTCTGCTTTTTTTTGTCCCTGGAAAGCAGGAAACTGGCCCCTCGGTGCTCGCCCTGCCTCCCACCCGCACCCACCCACTGCACATCCTGCCTCCCCACAACACCCTCACCCCATACTTACCTGATGAGCTTGCGCGATGATCTTCGTGGACCGGAACACGCCTGCACTCTTCAAAGTCGACCGCGAACTGACAAAATGCCGGTAAGCTGTATAATGTAATAGATAGGGGTTTTCAACTTTACTGCATATCTCG
Source organism: Neoceratodus forsteri (assembly GCA_016271365.2). NCBI lineage: Eukaryota > Metazoa > Chordata > Ceratodontiformes > Ceratodontidae > Neoceratodus > Neoceratodus forsteri. The sequence goes on from CM057450.1 coordinate 897,170,913, forward strand.
GCATTTTGGGAATTTTTCACCAAATTTTCAACATGGGTTTTGGGACCCTCCTCATGAATTCTTGAACTGTCATGGCGCGATCGGTCGAAAGGTGATTTCGCGGTCACCGCGCTGAATCACCTTTTGGGACCGGTTAATGAAATGACAGTGCCAATGTTCATGAGGTGGCTCAAAGCCTATGTTGCAAATTTGGGAAAAATCCAAAAATTACTGTTTTTATTAAGCGGCGCTATGCAGTTGCTACGCACACCATAACTTCATGAATTTGTAATATTTCATGCCATATTTGCAACACTGGCATTTTGTCACATCTCCTTGTGAACAGTACAGCTGTCATTGTTCACATCCTGGCAGAACTTGTTTTCGCACTTCTGGCGCAGATTAGCGTCGCTGCTGGAAATCAGTGTTTGGGACAGATTAAAAATGACAGTGACACTGTTCATGAGTAGAGGTCCTGAAATGGCTATATTGAAAATTTGGTAATGATACTCCATAAAATGACTGTGGTACTAGCGTGCGCTGCGCAGTTTGCACCGCACGTCAGAAGTTCGCAAATTGATAGTATTTTCACTCCAGATTGCCAACATTGCCATTTTCCCATACCTACTTATGAACAGTAAAGCTGTCATTTTTCCCATTCTGACCGAAATGTGTTTTCGCACTCCGGGCGAGAATAGAGCGGCCGCTGTGGGAAATCACTGTCCGGGACAGATTAGGAAAATGAGAGGATACTGTTCATGAGCAGAGGTCCTAAAATGCATATGTTGAAAATTTGGTGATAATACCCCATCGGATGACTGTGTTACAAGTGTGCGCTGCAACTTTCCACGCACTCTTGTAATTTCGCAGATTTGTCATATTGTCACGCCACATTTTCACCAGTGGACTTTTTCCACACCTCTTATCAGCAACACAGCTGTCATTTTCCACATCCTGACCAAAATGTGTTTTCACTGTTCGGCGAGAATAACGTAGTCGCTGTGGGAAATCACTGATCGGGACAGATTAAGAAAATGTCAGTGGCATAGTTCATGAGCAGAGGTCCTAAAATGCCTATGCTGAAAATCGGGTGACGAAATTCCATGACATGACTGTGTTACAAGCGTGTGTTGACCTGTTTCCACACACCCTTGTAACTTCGCATATTGTGATATTTTCACCCCACATTTCAATAGTGGCATTTTTCCACACCTCCTTATGAACAGTACAGCTGCCATGTTTCACATCATGGCTAAAATGTTTTTGCACTCCTGCCACAGAATAGCATGGTCGCTGTGGGAAATCACTGTGTGGGACACATTAAGATCGAATGAGTGAGAGGGGGAGGACCGCTCAACTGAGCTTTGTCGGGACTTCCTACGGATTTGTTTGTGGGCAAAGAGAGGCTCAATGCAAGAGCCCAGTACAAAAGGGCAGCCTGCAGCACTGGGAGAAACAGAATGAGAGAGCGAGTGAGGGAGGGGCAGTGAGCAACCTCACCGGAGCTCTTTCAGGACTGCTGTGGATTTCTTTGTGGGCAGAAAAGGCATCAATGTAGGCAGGGGCCCAGCACAAAAGGCCAGCCTGAAGGTGGGAGAAACAGTATGAGTGAGTGAGACACAGGGACTGAGTGAGCTCACCGAGCTCCGCCAGGACTGCCAGATTTCTTTGTGTGCAGGAAAAGGCGCCAATGCAGGCAGGAGTCCTGTACAAAGGGCCACTTGCAGCGCCCAGGACAAACAGAATGAGCGTGTGTGAGAGGGAGACTGAGCGATCTCAACACAGCTCTGTCGGGACAGCTGTGGATTTGTTTAGGCAGAGAAAGGGCGTAACATAAGAGCCCAGTACAAAAGGGCAGCCCTGCAGCACTGGGAGAAACAGAACGAGACAGCGAGGACGGAGGGGGAGTCAGCTGATTCACTGGAGCTGTTCTAGGACTCGCTGGGGATTTCTTTGTGGGCAGAAGAAGGAGATCAATGTAGGCAGGGGCCCAGTACAAAAAGGCCAGCCTGCAGTGGGAGAAACAGTATGAGTGACTGAGACAGGGGGACTGAGTGAGCTCTAACGGAGCCTGTCAGGACTGCTGTGGATTTCTTTGTGGGCAGAGAAAGGCGCCAATGCAGTCAGGAGTCCCGCATGAAAAGGGCTGCTTGCAGAGCCAGGACAAACAGAATGAGTGTGTGAGACAGGGAGACTGAGCGACTCAGCAGAGCTCTGTCAGGACAGCTGCGGATTTGTTTGTGGGCAGACAAAGGTGCCAGTGCATGCAGGGGCCCAGTACAAATGGGCAGCCTGCACTGGCAGGAAACCAGAATGAGTGAGTGACAGAGAGGCAGTGAGCGAGCTCAACAGAGCTGTATTAGGCAAGCTTCAAATTTCTTTTGTGGGCAGAAGAAGGCAGTAACACAGGCAGGAGTCCAATGAAAAGGGCAGCCTGCAGTGCCGCAGAAACGGAATGAGTGAGTCAGAGAAGGGGACTGCGTGAGCGAGCTAAACGGAGCTTTGGTCGGGACTGCTGCAGATGTCTTTGTGGGCAGACAAAGGCGCCAACAGAGGCAGGAGACCAGTACAAAAGGGCAACCTACAGCGCCAGGACAGACAGAAGAGTGAGTGACACAGGGGAGGTGCGACCTTAACGGAGCTCTCGTGACTGCTGCGGGATTTCTTTGTTGGCAGGAAAAGGTGCCAATGCAGGCAGGAGCCCAGTACAAAGGCCACCTGCAGCGCTGGCAGAAATGGAACAGTGAGTGAGAGAGGGGAGTCAGCAGGCTCAACAGACCTGTGTTGGGACTGCTGCAGATTTCTTTGTGGTCAGAAAAAGCCCCCAACAGAGGCAGGAGCCCAGTCAAAAGGGCAGCCTGCAGCACCAAGAGAAACAGAATGCACGAAGTGAGTGAGGGCGAGTGACCTCCTCAATGGACTTCTGTCGGGACAGCTGCAGAACTCTTAGTGGCTAGAACACAGTTAAGCGCATGGTGAGCCCAGTACAAAACAGCAGCCTTGGCACTGGACTAAACAGACTGAGTGACTGACAGAGGGCCAGTCACATGGTCAACACACCAATGCAATCAACATTCGGGCGCGACAAATGCTTGTTAATAATTTTTGAACGTCTCACTTAAGGCAGTAGGGTAATTTGAATGTCCTCGAAGTGCAACATTGGCCAGCTCTGTTTCTGGATGTATTAAGCCTTTTAGGTCAGAGATGGTAGTTTGTAATGCTTCCATAATCTCATTTAAGATGGCTTGTTGAGCTTGTGAAGAATACTTCACAGAGGTGGTTACAGGAGTAAAACCTCCGGGAGAATGATACACTATCCTCAGACCCTGTTTGCATGGACCCGATATCATTTTTAGGGAATGCTGTGATTCCCTGGATTCATATTCATTTGTTTCACATAATTCAATTACTGTTGTCTGGCTACTAGAACTTTCTGGGGTTTTCTTTGTCAAGATTACAAGAGTCCCTATTTTGAGATGTTATATTAAGGACCTTAGATGTGGATGGAAGCCTAACAGGATCAGCAGAGCTCAATAATGTGACTAGGTCTTTTATTAACTCACTTTCTCTGTTAATGGGACAGAACATGTTTTAGACAAATGTTCATTTATTTTGGTCTGCTTCTTACTTCTACCGTTGGTATATGTATCCTGCAGCTTTTTTATTAGCAGGCACCCTTTGGATTTTTTGGCTAATTTATTCTGCACCTTAAATTTATGCATTTTATTTTTGGTCTTTTTTTATTTAGCTGTCTAGTTTTGATGCTTTGGTCAAACTCGTCTCTCTATTTTCAACATTAGAGGTTTTTTTACAAGTTTTATCTTCCTTCCCTTCTCAGAACTACTTACCCTGAAGTTCAACCAGAGATGCCTGATTCTTGTAAGCACCATTTTATAATACAGCATTCTAAAAGAGCTATAAAGTGCTGTAAAATTCAAGCAATGTATACAGATCAAAATGTAATACAGATTAGAATAAACAAAGTCTGATAGAATCAAGCTTCATAAGTCTATAGAATAATAAGGCCTGTATAGGACAGCTAGGACAGTTAGCTCAGATGTACTTCTTTAGGTTCAGTCAAGTCATATCAAGCCAGAATTGTCTTTATCATCTGTCTTGTAAGAGGTCCCTTTTCCTGTTTTGGAATGTTTTGCTATTCAATGTAACTGGTACAATCGCATCTCATATTAAAGCGAGCCTAAAGTGTCTATTAAATATCAAGACATATGTCAGATTCTTAGTCAGCTTGACAAAGAACATGCAGTTTGAAGTGCTTGGGTTTTGCGCTGTCCTTTTGTTCTACAAAGAAACCCTTCTGCAGCAGTACTTGGAGCATCCTCATTTTACACTCATCCACAGTTTCTTTCGTATTTTGTTACATACCTGGGTTTCTTTTTCCCAGACAGGTGACTTTATTATTCCTACCCAGTTTATAAACTCTGGTATGATATGGAATATATTCTTATGACATAGAGGTTTTGTCATAGAGGCTAGAAGGTCCAAAACTAAGAGAAGCATTTTGTTGTAACCAATGAACAGATGTACCATGATTATTGTTGCTTTCAAACATGTGATTATATTTCTGCAGTATAGGGCTTCAATTGTTGGATCCATTTGAACTACTTGATCAGTTGATGCAATTAAGTCCCTCCTCTTTAGTTCATCTTTAATGTTTTGATCACAATTTCACTTTGAAAAATTGCTTTAGATGTTTTTGTTCCTGAAATATCCAGCTCAAACTGTGGATATACAGTTTGTGCTGTGGATTACAGATTCCATGTGATCAGGCACACTGTGAAGGGTGATAGGAATGTGGGCCCAGGAACAATCCCGAATGGCAAAGTGGTTCAGGAGGAAACACTGAGCTGCAACTGGGCGATCGCACAAATATGGGCAAGTCAGAACAGTTAGCGGCAGACACGAGCAATGCAGAATTTCGTATAGTAGAGGAGAGCGCAACCATCAAATGAGGGAACAGGTGAAATAAAAAAATGCTACCAACACCACCACAAGAATGGAAAGTCCTGATGCAAATGGTCACCAGAGCAGTGGGGTGGAGGGTGAATGAGGCACACCAAGGAGTGCAGATGGAAAACCCAGAGGTGCACAGGCCTCATGCGGTATGTGTCAGGGCAGTGCCTATGATGAAGGCATGACAGTGCAGCCACACACAGGTGTTGGGGGTGCAGACAGGTACAGTGAGCAATGCACCTGGAGGAAGGAGACAACACTGGACATGGTGGATGCAGGACACCAGTGATGGAGTGTGGTGACGGTGTACAGAGTGATGCAGCAGGTGGATGGCACAGCAGTGGATACCGGCACATGGCACAGGTGGCATCAGTGGTACATGTGAGTGGACCTCTGGGGTAGGTGTTCAGAGAGCATCAGGGGTACGAGGACAGCAGAAGCAGTTAGCTGTTAGTGACCACTGCAGGGCAGGGGACCCGAATGGTGCAAACTGGAGCAGGCATCATGGGCACAGGACAGGGTGGGCAGCAATGGAACAGGTGGACAGTCAGGAACAGATGGCATGCATCAGATGCGCAGTGCCTGACAACAGCTGGCTACACCTGGAGTTGGAAATTATATGCCAGACCCCTCAGGCAGTCAGTCATGGTGCAATGGCTATAATCACCCACAATGCCCTCAATCTGCCATGTCAGGCACCTGTACTTCCTCTGCTTGGCTACGGTGCCACTCCGGGAGATGAGCTGCTCCATGCAGATCTCATTCAACTGCTGTTCTTCACAGAAGCTTCACTAGATGACTTTGTGTTCCTAAATATTTTGTTCCATTACTCATTAATCATCATACTTTTAAAATCTTATCCCCATTTGTCTGATTTTTTCAGATTAGGTTTTGGCTAATGCTGGTTTTTGTTACGTAGGTTCACAATGCACAAGACATATGACCTCACTACTGTACCACATCACACTGGTATTCGAGGACCTGCACTGACTTCTGATTGAAACTGACAACATTTAACAATTCTAAATCTGACTGGTAAACTAGTCACAACCATTTACGAGTGGTGCATAGATTAGACTACAAGCTTCTGGGAATAAAGAATTTTATTGTAGCACACCTTATATTAGGAATTCAAACACCCTTGATGTTAGATATTCCAAATCACTTAATGTTTTGTTTGAAAAAAAACTGCTCAATTTGTACATGTTTTCCCAAGCGCAGAACTTAAATATTATGTCTACTTTTTGTACCTTGAATGCCTTTTTATGTACTGTATAGCATAATAGCGCTCGTTTATTTTTGCTATATTAGCTTAACTGACAAAAGCACTAAAATAAGTTGATTGCTAATATTACAGGGAGCATAGTGCTGTAACTGGACATGAAGCTAACATGCTAATTCAATCAGGTGCTAAATAGTAATGCACTCCTCTCTGCAAGGGCACTAAAATAAGTTGTTATACAGTAATTTTGCATTAGTATTTTTTATGTGTGTTTCATAAAATGGCAAGAAAATCTAGAAATTTCATTGGCCAAGAGATGTCACCTGACCATGCCATTTTCCTCCCCAAAACTACTTAGCGCAAATTTATAAGTGTAATAAGTCCCTCCAGGGTGTGGATCACAGGATGTTAATTCACTTCCCAGGTGTGTAGGGACACTCGGCCTTGGCCCTATGCCTTACTACACCCCGAGGGGTATTCAAATCCTATACTGCACACAATGTTGTGACATAGTACTTAAATACTTTGTAGCATTCTAGAGCTCTTTTGTGAAGGTGTGTTATAAATGAATGTTGATGGGTGAATGGTTCATCAGTCCCTATCAGACAACAGTTTCTTCCTAACCTAGAATTATCATCTACATAGAATAAAGTAAAATTTGAAATGATATACATCAGCATTTTCATGCAAATTATGTTAAAACTCTTTAGAAAGCAGTGTGCTTCATTTTAGCAGAGCAATGACCTTATATAATAAGTAAATGGTTTAGTGCAGATATCGCCTTGCTTAACAATGGTGTCATCTCATGAGTTCTTAGGGCTTGAGAACCAAGACGTTTAGGTGAGTGGTTTTGAACCATACAGTTACAAGATAATGCTTGATTAGCCCAGAGACTTTTCTTTAAACTCTACTTTTGTTAATCATTTTAATTTTTGCAGTTAAATTCTCTGTGCTCTGGTCTGTGCTACTGTGGGAGAATGACTGAACTGGCCTGACAGCAAAACTGTGGGACCAGCAATAAGTAGTAGCAGGAAATGTTCCTCTATAGAAAGAAATCCTTTCATTAATAAATAAAATGACTTCACTAAATTCTTTGCCCAGTGATTGCCTCACAGTTCTTCGAAGAGGCTGCTGAAGAGCAGCTATATAGTGCAGACTGCAAACAGGTGGAAATGGGAAGTAAGGAAAAGCTCCCTTTGAATTAAATTGATTGATTGATTAATTCATTCGTTCATGAATTGGTTTGTTTTCATGGTGTCTGCCTTATGAATTTTTGAGTCGGCTGTGGGACAGCAGCTACAGTATAGCAGGTGGATAGGAAGAAGGTAAAACCAACAGCAGGTGTTTATGAATAGAGCTGTTTGGTATAGTACATGGGATAAGAAGGGCATTGTAATGAAGACAGTGGTTGAGTGGCATGGACTGGTGACCAGCAGGTAGGAGGGCTGATTAGCTATGAAAGCATGAGAGCTAGTATTAAATTAAAGCTTTGTTGGGTATTTAACAGAATGGTCTAATGGTCAGAATGTAGGCCATTAGTTTCTCTAGGAGCCACAGAATATGGAGCACATCTGGCTCTTGAAGAGGTCTTCATGTGCTGCAGCTTCTCCCATGCATTCATATTGGAGAAAATGTAGGAATGATTATTGAAGGCATTTAGCAGTCATTGTACCCTTAGCAACATGCCATATAGCCATGGACAAATCATTTCAAATCTTGTTTGTTGTGAGAGGTAATGTTGGCCAGAATATAGATAATCATCCTCTCTTTCCAAATATTTCAGTGGATCTTTCTACCTGCACAACCATTAAATTTGAGTGGCAAGACCTCTGTTTAATGTGTCATCAGGAGAATGGTATCAGTAACAGTGTAGCACTCTCCTAGTACCAAACTGCAGTGTTAGCACTGAGTATGAGTCCGGTCCTTCTGTGGCACTTGAAGCACGGCCTTCTGAGAAAAAGATGCAGGTACTTCCAATTAGAGTATCACTCAGAAACAAACTCACAGACATGTTTTTATAAAATGTAAGGCAGAGTTAGACAACCCCATTTTGTCATTAAAAAGAAAGCATTGAAGATAGCTACAATTTATTTTCTGTGCTTACCTGTGTAAGAGATGTGGACTTGCTCGGGCTGGGTTTGTACTGGGTACATGCAGTGCACCTGGCAAATCAAAAAATAAAAATATTAATGTAGCCATTTTCTCGGTGGTCTGCCTATGTTCCTGAACAGCACCACAGGAAGAACTAATATATGAAATACTGCACACCTATGCTTGATATAGTCACAGTTCAGATAATTAAGTTTATACAAGGGATGTTGACATTGCATTTATCTTAAGACTACAGACTTAATCTCTCAGGTGACTTACCTGTGGTGCTGTTCATACTACAATGTAAACACATCCATACAGTTGGCCAACTGCTGGTGAGGGTCTGAAGTAATTTAGCTTTTACTTATCTAACAGTAAACAAACTGTTTCTATTAGTAGTTGAAACCTTAACTTTGCTGTGGTCTGCTGAAACACATTAACAATCGGTCCCTTGCCTCCCTTTTGTTATCTATAGCATATCGATCACTTTCCCCTGACCTCTCCTTGCTGAGAGGTGTTTATGGATATCAGCTAGTTTGAGTAATATAACCAAGATTGGGTGTAAAACTCACATTTGCTTGTTCAAGTCATGTAGATAGCTACAGATCCATGCAAATCATCAATTGTACCCCTCCATATAATAAGCAGGCTGTCTATGAAACAGCAGTATAAGGCCAGATAATCAAAAAATGGGTTTGTATTAGGTTAAGTACAGTACTACCAGCTTCTCCTAGAGTCCAAAATAAAAATTTGAATAACTGCAGCTAAGGATGCCTCCTTGTTGTACCATGTATCTGCAAAAATATTGGCCAAGAAAAACAAAATAGTTGTGCTTCAACACAATTTATACATTGAACCAAAAATTCTATAAAGCTTGCCTCCATTTCTGTATCCTGCAACAAAAATATTATATAGCCTCCAGACCACCTCTATGTACAATGTTGTATATAATGACTCCACATCGAGAGTGAAACAAGAACTAAATGGATAAAAAGTCTGGATGATTTAGTTCAGGTCAGTCTCTGATTTTCTGATTATAGGAATCAGAGTCAGGACCCTTAGCTCTCCAATTAAACTTTCCCCATGCCCCACTCATCCTGAGTTCCTAAACTCCACATCTTACCTCTTGCGCCCCAAAAGAGGCTTACCGCATTTGTAATTTCAAATACATGTCTCACAACCCCAGTAAATGGTCATTTTGTGTTTTCCTATCTTGGCTCTGAAAACCAACATGGGGTTCCTTACCCCACTAATGGCCAAACCAACCTCAGCTGTCAAGACTACCTGATCAGAAAAGCCCAGCCAAAAATTCATCTAGCTATTCAAATGTAATGGATTCTCCTTTACATCTGTCAGGTCACTTCTATTTACAGCCATCCTTTGTTATATTGCATCACGCATACTAACGAACGGCAGTCTGGACCCTGGTATCCTGTTTCAATTAGTATCTACTGCTGACCCCCCATGGCTCCTAATAGAGTGTGAAAAGGCAGATTTAATGCTGCGAGCTGCCAAAGGACTCAGAATCAGTGGTCATTCAAGGTCTATCATGTTCAATTAGCACATACCACTGAAAACCTAGTGTCTGATTCTTTTCTTATTTTAAACCCTCCATGGCTCCTTATATAGCGTGAAAAGGCAGAAAACCCTGTGTTTGTGAGAGTACCATTAAAATCCCAATGGCTCAGTCAGCACAGAGTGTGACAGCTGCTGAAACAAAAACACTGAAGCTAGCAGCTGAGCAAAACAAAAACAAAACGAAAGGCATTAGATGTGAACATGAAACTAAACACAATCCATCGACTAAAGGTCAGTGAGGGAGTAACTAAATTAAGTCACTGAATTCTGCCTTGTCAAACCTATGATCTGCGCTATCAGAAACCAGGAAGACTCCTGTGTTCCTTTACCAACCAGTGTGCTGAGAAAGAAGGACGTCATAGTAAAAGTTGTGGCTGGCTGAAAATGCAGAAATTAACAAGCATGTCAGGATTTGGTTTGACAGTCAGCAACTCTCTAGTGTCCCCTGTCTGGTGCAATACTGAGGAGAAGGCAGACTTATTTGCTAAGCAGCTGCTGAAATGGTTGCCACTTTAAGTCATCATGGGATTGTCAGTGGCGTTTTCAATGCTGAAATGGAATTAATCAATTAAAGATAGCTGGTGAACAAAAGATCAGCAGAAGATGCTGATGCCATTGATTTCTTGCCTAAACTGTGTGACATCTTAGAAGCTGGCCTCAAGAACCAGCATAGCTGTATAATGCCGATGAAACTGGACTTTACTACAAGTGTTTGACCGACCATTAACTTACAGCATGCAATGAAACTGATGCCTCTACAGGGTATAAAATCTATATTATACCATGGACTCAAAACAAAGACACAATCCCATGTTTTAATTGGCTGGCTGGCATCTTTCTGCCATGGCAAATCCTACGATATACCCACAGCAAAGGTGCTTGTCAGCCGCAGCTCTAAAATCCATCGAACCCCAGTTGGCAGCGGTAAATGGACATCTTGAAACCCTGCTAAGCGAGGCATAGAAACAGCATTTTTTAAAACAGTGCAGCCCAAACAAAATTGTGTGCCCCTGCTGTCTTTGTGTGCGCTCCACAATTCAAAATAAACAGTCCCAAAACCATATCGGAATGTGCAGCATTCAGTACTTTTAACATTGTTCCCCAGTAAACACTTGAGCTGCACCCACCTCACTCCTCTCTCTCTTCAGTTTTACTCCACTTGCTCTCTGGCTCCACTGCCTCCACTCGCTGCTGCTCCACTCTCTCTCTCGCTGTATCATATAAATTAGCATAAAAAAGAAGCTGCAATGTAAACAAAAAAAAAAGGAAAGGAAAGGATTGGGGAACAAGAGAAGGCTGTAGGATGGGAAGAACATGAAAACAGTTTAAAAAATTCCCCTGAGCACCATCCTGACTGCATCGTGTCCACAAACTTGCACCGGAAGCACTATAAACAGCAATCGTGGATGGCCCCTAAGCTTTATTCACAGTGCTGCTGCCCACCGGTCTCTGCTTCTGTCACCTGCTTACTGCTCCCAACACAATAACAAACATGGGAAAGTATTCTTTTAAAAACCTAAAGCCTGCTCTGACAACTGAAGAGACAGCAGTTCAATTTCACACTGTGCTCTATCCGCTCTGCTCTCTGAGCACCAACGTTGACAGTTCACCCTTACACCACACTCTATTCATCTCCTCAGGTGAGACAAACTTTTAAAACAAAAGTAAAGCCCGACCATACACTTACTGCATGCAGGGAAACTGATGCCTCTACAGGGTATAAAATCTATAATGGCAGGGTGGCACTGCTTGTATGCACAATGCCACAGGGGAGCATAAACTTCAGCCTTTGTGTGTGGGAAGTACTGCAACCCTAATGTTTTCATCATTTGAACCACAATGTCCTGAAGTTCCTAGACATCAGCAGTTCAAATGCCTGGATGACCAGACACATTTTTATGAATGGTTCCATAACAGTTTTGTGCCATCTACTTGAAGATTCCTGCAGTTAAAGGAATGGACACTAAGGCAATCATGCTGTTGGACCAGTGCCCAGCTCACCCTGTGGCTGACAGACTGAAAGCAGAGATGGAAAAATGTAGGTCCTTTACCTGCCACCAAACACCACATCCAGAATTAATCCAATGGACAAGGGTATCCTAACACACCTTAAAAACTGTACAGAAAGCAGCTCCTGCATGAGATCCTCACACACACCACAGGGACTGAGCTAGTGACATTTTTAAAACATATTCTGTTAAAGACATCATCGATGTTGGAACAAGTGCATGGGAGGCTGTCTCTGCTGGTAAAATACAGACCTGCTGGTATGATGCCCTTGGCCAGTTTTTGAGGATAGCAGCCCCATAGAGGATTTTGAAGGCACACAGACAAGCACCCAGGATGTGGAGCATGTGCACTTGCCTCTGAACTCGAGAGAACAATAGCAGAGGCTGAGGAGTAGCTACAGGACTGGTTATCCTATGAGGAACTGTGCCAACATTTCAGTCATTGACTGACACTGAAACTGTGTCTGAGGTTAAATCCATGCACAACAGAGAAAACAGAGTCTGATGACAAGCCAGAGGATTCTGTGCATGACACCGATACTAAGGGAATCGCAGGACTGGTTATCCTATGAGGAACTGTGCCAACATTTCAGTCATTGACTGACACTGAAACTGTGTCTGAAGTTAAATCCATGCACAACAAGCAGAGAAAACAGAGTCTGATGACAAGCCAGAGGATTCTGTGCATGACACCGATACTAAGGGAATCGCAGGACTGGTTATCCTATGAGGAACTGTGCCAACATTTCAGTCATTGACTGACACTGAAACTGTGTCTGAAGTTAAATCCATGCACAACAAGGAGAGAAAACAGAGTCTGATGACAAGCCAGAGGATTCTGTGCATGACACCGATACTAAGGAATCGTGGGACTGGTTATCCTATGAGGAACTGTGCCAACATTTCAGTCATTGACTGACACTGAAACTGTGTCTGAAGTTAAATCCATGCACAACAAGCAGAGAAACAGAGTCTGATGACAAGCCAGAGGATTCTGTGCATGACACCGATACTAAGGGAATCGCAGGACTGGTTATCCTATGAGGAACTGTGCCAACATTTCAGTCATTGACTGACACTGAAACTGTGTCTGAAGTTAAATCCATGCACAACAAGCAGAGAAAACAGAGTCTGATGACAAGCCAGAGGATTCTGTGCATGACACCGATACTAAGGGAATCTGAGGACTGGTTATCCTATGAGGAACTGTGCCAACATTTCAGTCATTGACTGACACTGAAACTGTGTCTGAAGTTAAATCCATGCACAACAAGCAGAGAAAACAGAGTCTGATGACAAGCCAGAGGATTCTGTGCATGACACCGATACTAAGGGAATCGCGGACTGGTTATCCTATGAGGAACTGTGCCAACATTTCAGTCATTGACTGACACTGAAACTGTGTCTGAAGTTAAATCCATGCACAACAAGCAGAGAAAACAGAGTCTGATGACAAGCCAGAGGATTCTGTGCATGACACCGATACTAAGGGAATCGTGGGACTGGTTATCCTATGAGGAACTGTGCCAACATTTCAGTCATTGACTGACACTGAAACTGTGTCTGAAGTTAAATCCCATGCACAACAAGCAGAGAAAGAGAGTCTGATGACAAGCCAGAGGATTCTGTGCATGACACCGATACTAAGGGAATCGCAGGACTGGTTATCCTATGAGGAACTGTGCCAACATTTCAGTCATTGACTGACACTGAAACTGTGTCTGAAGTTAAATCCCATGCACAACAAGCAGAGAAAACAGAGTCTGATGACAAGCCAGAGGATTCTGTGCATGACAACGATACTAAGGGAATCGCAGGACTGGTTATCCTATGAGGAACTGTGCCAACATTTCAGTCATTGACTGACACTGAAACTGTGTCTGAAGTTAAATCCATGCACAACAAGCAGAGAAAAGAGAGTCTGATGACAAGCCAGAGGATTCTGTGCATGACACCGATACTAAGGGAATCGCAGGACTGGTTATCCTATGAGGAACTGTACCAACATTTCAGTCATTGACTGACACTGAAACTGTGTCTGAAGTTAAATCCCATGCACAACAAGCAGAGAAAAGAGAGTCTGATGACAAGCCAGAGGATTCTGTGCATGACACCGATACTAAGGGAATCGCAGGACTTGTTATCCTATGAGGAACTGTGCCCAACATTTCAGTCATTGACTGACACTGAAACTGTGTCTGAAGTTAAATCCATGCCACAACAAGCAGAGAAAACAGAGTCTGATGACAAGCCAGAGGATTCTGTGCATGACACCGATACTAAGGGAATCGCAGGACTGGTTATCCTAAGAGGAACTGTGCCAACATTTCAGTCATTGACTGACACTGAAACTGTGTCTGAAGTTAAATCCCATGCACAACAAGCAGAGAAAACAGAGTCTGATGACAAGCCAGAGGATTCTGTGCATGACACCGATACTAAGGGAATCGCAGGACTGGTTATCCTAAGAGGAACTGTGCCAACATTTCAGTCATTGACTGACACTGAAACTGTGTCTGAAGTTAAATCCCATGCACAACAAGCAGAAAACAGAGTCTGATGACAAGCCAGAGGATTCTGTGCATGACACCGATACTAAGGGAATCGGAGGACTAGAAACTGGGCCACTCTACTTAGAAAGACAACCCTATGTCTCCTCACTTCGACTCCTGCAGCTTGCTACTGATCATGCTGACCAAGAAGCACACACCAAACCAGCCTTGACTCTTTTTAAAAAAATATAGTGCAACAGAGTGCTTTTAATTACAGTAATAAAATTCAGCACTGTATTTGAGTGTGCAAATGAGTTGTCTCATGTCCGTCCTTTTCCTATGCTTGTGTGGGTAATGCGGTAATGCAATTCAGTGTAAATCAATGTTGTTTTGCTATTACGAACCTTTGTTATAATGAACTATTGGTATGGCTATGGAGGTGTTCATTATAATGAGGGTTTACTGTAATTAAGTAAGGCTGTTGTTACATTCTTCCCTCTGTTCCAAAGGCCTGATAGCAAAGGTTGAGGGTGTTCTCAGGCGGCCAGCTGATGTACCCAAAACCAGAAACTGGCTTGCAAGATTCTGGTAACAAAGAAGGTGCAACTACTAAATGTGTCTGTCATTGAGGCACAGGTGAGGAAGTGTAAGAAAACCAGGAGCAGTTTTAAATTTTGCAAGTAGCATTTTATTTTTCTTAATAACAGCAAAACAAAACTAAAAAATATTCAGTGTAGCTATTTACAAAGGCAGTACAAACAGAGAAAACTAAGTCCTTCTTCTGAGGGCATCTCTTAATTCCAAGTTTCAGTCTCTCATTCTCCTTGTTTCTCTAGCAAAAGCATTGCTGCTTTTCTTATAAGTCTTTGTCTGGGAACTTGTTAAGAGATCCTGCTTCTCACAGGATGTTCTTGTAAGTTTACAAGGCATTCTTGTCAGTTTCATTCCTTGCAGGTGCAGGAAAACAGTACATGGTGTCCAAGAACTGACCTCTTGTTCACAGCTCTGCAAAGGGCTTAAAAACTGCATCTCAGGTTAATCCCCGAGTTCCAAATAGCTTTTGCAATAATCTCAACAGTATAACTATAAACAGTTTTAAACAAAGGGATCCCAGTATCAGTAACATTTCCACATAAGTATTCATATACATTTTATACCCACCGATATGCAAAGGGAAAGAAAGACAGAACAGCAAGTGAAGGCAGTGAGCTTGTGAGAGGAGGAGAATTGCAAAATCATTGAGTGATCAGAAAATTTGGTTGTGCAACCAGACAGAGAAGAGACAGAAAAGGAAAGGAAAGGATAGAACAGACCTTTGCTTTTAACTCTTTCTGCTTAACAAATGGGCCAGGACCTGATTCAATTCTGTCACAGTGTCATACTGTAAATGTAAAAATTGACATCCACACTGCACCTTCCAGTGAACTCTCCTAATTACAGCATGTATACAATGGGAGAGCAGAGAGGAAGGAGGGAACAAAATAGCTAGTCTAAGCCAGATACTGTAATTTGTTTCATTTTCAATATTTCAAAGGACCTGTATGAGTGAGTAGGAGAAATAAGTTCATTTGGGTCAGTGTTTAGGGGCTGTTGTTTAAATTACTGAAATTCCTAGTAGTCGAAAGGGTGCCAAGCAGTTAGAATATTTCTATCTCTGTGGGTTGAGTGGATAAGTACAACATGTGAAACAGGTGACTGAATGTGGGAGGAATTGATGCAGGCTTAGAGGGACAGGAAATGAAAAGGGAGTATTAGATGTGGGCCCTGTTCTGGGAGAGCTGAGAGGAAGGAAAGAACAGAGTTCAGCTCATCTATACCAGAAAAGGTAATTTATTTAATTTGTACAGTGTGTGCCAAATTATCCGTGACATGCTTGTAGTGGATGTCCACTTATAACAGACGATTCCTCATTGTGAAGTGCCATTTACCATAGGCACAGTAATAAATGTACCTGATTAAGCAGACCTGTAATTTGGGATTTAGCGGCTGCCATTTAGCTAATTATCAGCTCACCTGACTCCTCCGACAGGTGCTAAAGTTCAGCATTAAGCTGCCGTTAGCTCATTTTCAAGAAGTTCCAGCAGTTTAGCATAGTATTTTTAGCCTTGTCCCTGCTCAACAGCTTACCCTTTGTTCTTCAGTAACTGAACTTTGTTGTGCTCTGCTGTCCAAAGCGTCAAACATCTAGTGTGCAATAAATGTGCATGTGTGCATCACCCTGCCTCGTACCCATCCCATCCCGAGATCCCTTACTGGTGCTTCATTGATGATCTTTGCTGTGCTCTGCTGTCTGGAAGAACTACATTGCCACTCCATAAAAAAGAAAACAAATGTTTATTGTGCTCTAATGCTTGCTAAAGGAGCTGTGCTGTGCTACCTGGAAGAGTGAAAACTGTGCCAAAAACAAACATCTATTGTACAATAACTTTATCATGTGCATCTGTTTGCCACATACCCATCCCATCCCAAGGTCCCTTACTGGTACTTTTATTGATGATCTTTGCTGTGTTGTGCTTCCTAGAAGAACTGCATGACTGCACCAAAATAGAAAAAAAGCATATGCTTCCCTTTTACACAACCGATCCCTTATCAAGCTTCATTGATGTAATGGACGCCACTTATAACAGACATAATGCTATGTGTCAGACCAGTCAGTTACAAGCAGCACATACTGTAATACCTAAAGGGTTATATGGAGTGAGTAGGCAGACCTAAGTGTTTTGGGGTCAGGTTTTAGGGCTGTTCCTTAAATCTCTTTAACTTTGAGTAGTCATGGAGTGGAACCTAACTGGTAGAATATTTACATTCTCTTGTGGGTCAAGTGGTTAGTTGCAAGCTGTGAAACAGGTGTCTGAGCAGGGAGGAGCTGAAGCATGTTAAAATGTGACAGGATATTTAAGCCCCACACCTGCAAGAATCTGAATGTGTGACATGCCTTTGTGTGAGTGGTACAGAGTAGGAGTGAAGGAACCTGCCTAGGGGCAACCTGGTGGGTGTCCACAGGTGTGTTTGCAGTTCCACAGGTGACAGTGTTGGTACTGGTATCTGGTAGTGCAGTTTGTAAGCA
This sequence comes from Neoceratodus forsteri, assembly GCA_016271365.2. Taxonomy (NCBI): domain Eukaryota; kingdom Metazoa; phylum Chordata; order Ceratodontiformes; family Ceratodontidae; genus Neoceratodus; species Neoceratodus forsteri. The sequence goes on from CM057450.1 coordinate 897,188,322, forward strand.
GCTGGGCAGGTAGTGCAAGGGTACTAGAGATTCCCTTCTTTATATGGGGTAGCTTAGCATTGCAATTTACAAGTGCATAATCAATATAACTATATAACTGTGTAAATTTATATTTTGTGTATCTCCCTATCCAGGGTAGGGTATTTTAGGGAGTAGCTAATGGGGTTTCAGTCAGAAAGAAGATGGGTTAGTACCAGGGCTGCACATTGAAGTATAGGTAGGTGGCAAGTAGGTGTGGTGTGAAGGGAAATAATAGGCAGTATGGAGCACAGGCAGTAGGGAGATAGCTGCAGGAATGTGGGAACCCATCTCCCAGATTATGCTCTTGAGGAAGGGACATTACCCTATGCAGTATGTAGGACATTTAGGGAGCTCCAGGCATGGCTGACAGCAGCAAGGTTGAAGATATCCAAGCTGCAACATCAGCTGAGCGATACTCACAAGCACACCCTACACATCTACTCCTCCTCCAGAGTCCCACTAATCCAGGGCCTAAAGAATGATAGGAAGGGGAGAGCTGGCAGGGACAGTCACAAGAAGGTCATTAATCTTGCACATTCCAATAGAAACTCACTTTGTGCCCTTAGAGGATGAGCAGGTACCTGACCATTCAGGTAGCTGATCAGAAACAGTGAACAGGACCACTTGGTGTCTCCTAGTGATGAAAACAGGAGAAAGACAGCGAGGAGTATCCTAGTTGAAGAGAACTCTATGATTGGAGGATGAAGAAGGTGAGGGGAGGGGAAAAAGGAGAGGTTTGTTAGATGGCTTGGCGGATCAGCCATCCAGGACATGGATAGGATGGAGTGGAAGGTAGAGGGGTGGGAACTGGGAGTAGTGGTATATTTAGGTACCAATGATCTTGCAAGCCAGTCTATCGAGTCAATGAAGTATAACTTTCAAAGGCTGATGGACAGATCAAGACACACTCTGCTTCTTTGGCCTTTTGTAAGGTCCTGTCTGTATGGAATAGTGGGAAGAAGTATGTTAGACAGATGAAGGAGAAGGTTGAGGAGGGTGGAAGGAGTGGTGTCAGGAGGAGGGTGCCATTTTATGGGAGACTATGGGGCTTCTGGGAAATGAGGCTCTTCAAGGGTGATGGCCTTTGGCAAACAAGAGAAGGAACTAGTGTGCTTGGCAGAAGTTAGATGTTACACTGGTGGACATGTAAAGTGGGGTCAGGGGAACTGAGGCAGGAGAACTACAGAAAGCAGACAGCAAGATGGGAACCAAGCTAGGACTCCTCTAGGAAATGGAGTGTAGGAATTGTGAAATCAGCAAGGCAGGGGCTCGTGATAAGTTAGGAAGCGTGCCAGGGATGAAATGAGGGATCACAAAACTGGCAACAAGCAGAAAATCAGTAAATTAAGGAAGGACAAATGGAGAGGAGCTGAAAAAGGGGTGGGGTATAGGCATAAGCTGGAAGGCAGTCTACCTTAATGCCAGCAGACTAGGAAACCAAATTAGTGAGCTCCAAAGTGATGGTGGCAGATATGGGGCTGGGTTGCATTGCCATTACAGAAACATAGGCCACCAGGAATAATGACTAGGTCCTAGCAGTACAAGGCTACATTACAGTATGACAGGCTAGGACAGGCAAAGAGGAAAGGAAGAAAGGTAGCTGTCTAGTTCAATAAATACATAGAGGCAGTAAAAGATGGGTCCATCAAAGGAGGAAATGAAGAAACAGAATCACTGTGGGTACAGCTCAGGGCAGTATCAGTGAAGTTGCACATGGGGCTGATTACTGGACCACTGGAATGGGGATGAGACCAATAGGGTGGCAGAAATTGAAAAGGGCCTGGAAAGAGGAGGTGGGGTGTTGGGAGAGCTCCAACGGCAGACATGGATTTGGACATTCCAGCAACTAAGAGCACCAGTCCAGGCTGCTGGATATGTTTCAGGACTGCCTGCTGGTGCAGCTGGTCAGGGAACCTACAAGGCAGGCAGCTATTCTTGATGTGGTTCTCATCAACTTGGAAATGGAAGGTGGGTGTGGGTTGCGGAACCACTGGAATGCTGTGACACAGTGGTGGAGGAGCATACCATACAGAGTGTGGCCACAGTGGTACTGTCATGTCCGGAGTTACATTGGGCACTGTGGTATATGGCATGGATCAGTGGACAATTCCTGCACACATGCACAGCAGAAACACAAGGCTGCACTCATCACACCCATGCCAGACAACACAGCAGCAATGCCCCAGCACAAACCTGGAATACCACACAGACAGCATGGACTTGCAAGCCACAGGCCCATGCATGTGCACCCGCATGTGGACCTGGCCTGAGCAGCAGGTGTGTGGGTTGAACAAGCGCCAGGATTGTGACTGTGCCATGACAACTGCACCAGGTGGCATCACTGTGACCTACCACGGCTGCCACAGACACATGGAGCAGCCACGCCCATGATGGTGACCCCCTGCTGCAGTGTCAACCACCTCTGGCAGGAGTCCCATCAGTGCTAGCGGGGTGGACCCATGAGAATGTGACTGTGTGATCATGAATGTCTCATTTCCAAAGTCTGGATGGGACCAGGGTGTTAGGAATACCTGAGGCAGGGATGGCATCAGAAGAAAGAGGCCACACGACACCACGGTGGGAGCTCTGGTATCACTGCATGGGTGCTCCTGTGTCTGTGGGACACCATGGTGGCACAGCCCACCTCAGTGATCTGTGTTATCCTCTCAAAGTCTGCAGTCATGTCCTCCCACAGTTGGTGAATCTTGCCAACCTCGTCCTCCCAGAGTTGGTGTATTTCAACAACCAACTGGGAGTGCACCGCAGATGCATGGCCATCCATGATGCTCACCTGCACATGCAGGCCCTGACACACCTCCTGAGCACCTTGATGCTCCAAGGAGGCCCACAGGGGACAGGTCCTGTGGGGACGCTGATAGGCGGGTGGTGTACCATTTTGCAGTGCAGCATCCACGGCCTGTGGATGCTGCATGGCCAGCTGCTGTTCGGCAGTGACTGTGTGTGGACAGGCACAGTGGGACCTTGTACAGGCACATCATGTGCATGGGTGGCATGTTGCTGCCACACAATGACCTGCTGCACCAAGGTGACAGACCCAGTCCCCATAGTCACACCCCAGACCTAACTACCTCACACCTTGTTCATCGCTATCCATGTGGCCACTTGTGCTGGGGCAGTGGTACCTCTGTGTGTCATCACCACAAGCTGTGTGGCATCATCATCTGCCATGGTCAATGCCAACACTGTGAGGTCATCAGGCAACTCTAAATCAGGCAAGGCGTTCAGACACATAAAACTTAGAGGTCCTTGAACATGTGTCCTGTCTGCACCTGCCATGATCCTGGCCGATGTCGATGGCAAGAGTTCCTCCTCCACTTCCTCCTCTGGACCCTCCAATTGGAGACATCCGCAGCATGCCTGAGGCATGATGGCACTGTAAGGCATGATCAGGGTAGCATGTCCATGGTTGTCCATTGACTGGTGTGCATGGGGCCATGTGCCATGAAGCACACCAGGCAAGCTCTGCCACATGGCATGTACCGCACTGTGACCTGTGTCACCCACGCCACCATGTGGTATATGCATTGCATGCCGCTGGCTAGGCATGCACAGTTCCACGACTTGGAAAGGTATTGGCCATGGCTATGACATATCCACCCCAGGCTAGGGGCACTGCAGTCTGTGTGTGAGCACACTGGCAACAGTGACTGGTCACTGTGGTGCATTGTACCTTCATGTGTGGTGGAGATACATGGATGAGGCACATGTACACAGGTGGCCAGTAGCCACCACTGGCCACTCCACCCCAGCAGGCTGATGTCACTGGTGACACGGCATGACACGACAGCACACACAGGTACACGCGGGGGCACAACTGCATGCCCACATGGAAGGCATGCAACAGTGAATGCACTGCATAGCAGCATGGCAACACAGTGTGCATCCATGTGTAGCATGTCCTGCACACCCAGGATCACAGCACAAAGCTATACAGACATTGTGACACAAGCATACTCACAGTGCTGTGCAGGGCCTTTGCTGGTCTGGAACCCACCTCCAGGGACACCCTCCACAGATGAACAGGACATGGTAGATGCGAGTCGCTTATCACAGACTGTTAATGGTGGCATGGTGCATGGCCCACCTGCTGTGGCATGCAGGGATGCTCACAGGGTGCCAGGTGCTCCTGGCCTGATCATCTCACTGTTCATCCACTTCACACACCCTAGAGAGTGTGGTTGTGCTCCATATGAGCATTCGCATCCTGTGCCACCACATCCCATACCTGTGTCCTCTCCTGCCGTGTGCCTGTGTTCTCTGACAAGAGATCCTCCATATGGACATAGGCCTTGACTAGGGCCTTCAGCTCATCATCCGTGAAGTTTAGGCATCTCCTCTGTCTGACCTCCTCCTCCTGTATCATATTAGTGCCTGTGTGGTGGAAGTGTAACAGGTGTCTACACAGTACACAGTCCTAATGCAGTGCTTCCAGGCATGGTGTCTTCCTGACCAGACACCCATCAACAGTGTAGCTGTGAAAACAAACTTCAAGGTGCAGTACCTGCTGGTCACCAGTGGTGTGTGGTGGCACAGAACACATCATTTATGGCTCAGCACATACAAATGAGGGTCTGTGCAACCTGTAATGAGATGCTAATGTGGGGACTTGTGCTGTGATTGAGCAATAGGGCAATTTGCATGTCCTGGCTGAATATAGCAGTTTGTGCCCAGCACATCTCAGTTTGCTCCGTGCATATATTAGTGCTGCATACTTCGCGTAGCACATCTTAGCGCATATGTGGTTCACTGGCACACCCTCAGTGTGAGGCAGTGCAACCTGCAATTCTAGCAATGCATTGCATGCATGTGACCCAGTGCATTGTCATGCATATGTGATGCTATGCCACGTGCATACCATATGCAGTGGGGCCTGTGCCAAGACATTGTACGGCACATTTCCATGATGTTATGTTATGCCACTGTCTGCATGTGTGGCAAGTTGCAATTTTCACAAGATTGCTGCCAGTCTGGTTGCACATGCGTGATGATATAGCCCATCTTTCTGCCCAGCATTGTGGCACTGTGCATGTGTGGTGTTGCGCAATAGTCTATGTGCCACGATGGACATTGCACATCTGCATGCTGCACAGGCCATCACATGCATGTCTATTGTGCATCAGCCACAAGCAGGCCATATAGCACTGTCTACACACTGTTGCCATTGTCCTGTCACCATGTGGTGGTCCCACTAGCATCATGCCTATGTGTGTCCAATACATTGTATGTGTCCCATCAGGACTGTAGGTGCCTGGCATGGCAGTGCGTGGTTCCACCAGGCCTCCAAATATGGTACCCATGGTTTTGGCCCTAGGGGTATGGGTGGGCATGGCATTGTGTCCCCATGGCAAGGCGTCATTGCATGCACATGATGCCATCACATTGCACTGTATCACATTCAGGTCACTGTGCGGCACTGTTGTGAGGCATTCTGTTGGTCCTTTGTGTGCGTGGTATTTTGTTGGGACCATGCATGTTTCTCATTAGTGTCCAGCATGCGTGTCAATCTCAGGGGGGGCATAGCTTGCATGTTGTTGCACAGAGTGCATGTCCTCTGTTCCCCCACACAGGTTGGCCTGCTGAGGGTGGTGCCTGTGGTCTGGGCAGGTGTGAAGACGTCAGGCGGGACCAGGTCCGCAACACCCCAGGGACATTAACTGCTATCCATTGGAGGTAAGGGTGATCTACAGGTGGCTGGGTGCCATCCTGAGAGCTATCAGGGAACAGACGATGTTGCTCCGTGGGTTGAGCTAGCTATTCTGCCCCCTGACAGGGACCAGCAGGAGTCATAGGACTATGTGGCCATTGGACTGGCATGGATTGGCATTTGGATTTGCACTTCAACATTCCTCCCTCTCCTGTTTCAATACCTGTAGTTTACTGCCCCTCCTACATTCCCTTTTCCCTGTCTATCCCTTTCACACCCTGGTTTTACAGTTTGTGTTTTGGTTATTGCTTTTCTTCATACTTGTGGTCACTTTTGGTTTGTGTGTTACATTAAAGCCTTTGTACTGCACTTTCCCTGTATCTGTGGTCAATGCTGTGCTGTGGATGGTGTCTGCTGTTCTGTTGCTTATTCTGTCCACTGCCCCTTGGGCTGCACGGCTTGCCTGTTTGTGACCTGTCGCTCATACCCGCCCTGTCCACCCACACAGGCCCATGCTGGAGACTGACACAGCCCTCCTCTCACCTCTGGGGTTGGTCACAAACTGAACTATCACTGAGAGCATATTGTATAGATTGCAGATTGGGAGGGGGGCCACTAGACCACTAGGGAGATTACAGTACACATAATGGGGGATTGGGGATGGAGAGGGGTACTATGACACATTGCCACACATTGCTCAGCTGTTTCTGAGGCACATATTCTGAGTACCTTTAGACTGGCCCTGGCTTGTCTAACAGTTCTTAGAAATGTGCCCTCTGGGACAGTTTTGAGACTCACGATATAGGGATGTGGCAGTCTGCCTGTCACATGCCTTCTAGTGCCATGCTACAGTCAGTTTAGTAGTGAAGCCCTTTTACACATGCAGCCTGCTTCTGGTGCAGGCTACTTGTCAGAATAGTTCAGAGCTCATTGTTTGATGCAAAGTGCCACTTGAGTCATTTATGTTTGATGCAGGCAGCTTGCATCATTTTAAGGGCTTTGAGAATCGGGCCCATGTCTCCAGAAGATCATAGCCAGAGTGCAGATGGTGAAAGGAGGGCAACTAAAATGGTTCAGGGTCTCCAACAGAAACCCTATCAGGCGAGATTAAAGGACCAAATATGTTCACCCCGGAAGGGGGATAGAGGGGTGCTAGACAGACACATTAAATATCTCACAGGGATAAATAAGGTACACAATGGAAATATTTTTCAGAAAAAAGGGTTCTCAAGGCACGGGGGCACAATAAGAAGCTGGAGGGAGGTAGATTCAGAGAGATGAGATGAAGTACTTCTTCACAGAAAGAGTGGTGGATTCCTGAAACAGTCTTTCAGCAGAGGTGGTGGGGTCAGAACTAGTGGTGGAGTTAAAGAATGCATGGGTTAGGTATAAATGAATCTTATGGAAAGGGATGTGGGTGAGTGAATGGGCCAGGGATTTGTTAAGGTCTGTGGTAATACAATAGGCAGGCAAAATGGGGAGCCTAGGTGGGCCAAGTGGTCCTTATCTGACAAATTCTCCATGCTTCTATGTTGCAAGGTGGACAGCAAGGAGGGAGTAAGGAGTTGCAGAGAGACCTGCATAGGTTGAGAGATGTTCCAGTGTTTGGCAGTTGAAATTCAACACCAAATGTTAGAGGATCTAGGTGCAAGGAAGGACCTAGTTAAATTAGTAGGTGGTGGGGAGGAGGAGGAAACAGCAGGGGTGGTAGTGGTGGTAAATGGAGTCAAGTCAGGAGGAGAAGTAGGTCATAAGTGGGGTACAGCAAGGCTCAGTCCTGGGCCAAGTACTTTTCAAGATGTTGATAAGTGATGTAGGAGTGACTCCATAAAACAATCCAGCCAATATAAAAGATTTACAGTGGCTGGCCCGGTAGTGATGAGGTTGAGACGCTGGACGCCAACACGGTGACCTGGGTTCGAGCTAACTTGGGCCGCCAGGGATTGGCAGGGAAGAGAGAGGATCGAGCATCTGGAGGACTGCTCTCTCTGGGAGATCCAGGTTCAGTCCAGCACCACAGCGGCCCCAGTGGAGACTGGAGGCAGTGCACCGCTCTAGTCTTAGTGGGTTGCAGAGCCATGGGGATGTCCCTGGCATCATTACACACCCTGGACTCTGTTGGGTAGGAGGAGAGAGGGCATTACCATAAGCTACCAGAAAAACCCTCTGCCTCCTGATAGGTGATGGAGGGTCTGGGGATGCCTGCCTACCACACCCAATGTTGGGCTCCTTCTCTTGCTCCTCTGCTCTCCTCCATCTCAGGACACCTGACTGGATTCTAGATAGAGTGCTAGGAGGAATATCTGGTGGTTCCACCTTGGGGACCCAAAGCTGGAACACTGGGTGCCACTGGGAATGGCTGGAGAGCCCAATCCCCCAGTGGAGCATGAGGAGCTTCAGGAGGCTGGGATCAAGGCAGTCAGAGGAGTCCACTCCTGAAAGAGTTCAGGAGGTAGAGTGATAAAGTGTAAAACAAATAAAAAATAAAAATAAAAAGGTTTACAGCAAGACAACCAGGTAGTTGGGGTGTATTGTGAGGAGTTTGAACAGCAGGATGAAGGAGGTAATACTACCTCTTCGTAGATCACAGGTGAGGCCCCATCTGGATTAGTGTGCCCAGATTTAGAGTCCCACCCAATGGAAAGACAAAGTCAGGTTGAGATGGAGCAACACTGGGTAATCAAAATGATTCAGGAACAACAAGGCAGATCCTACAAGGATCTACTTATGAGCACTGAAGACACACTCATTGCATGTCAGAAGAGAGAAGGCGATATCACAGAGACCTTCATGTTCCTAAAAGAAATGGATAGTGTAAACTGTGAGAAATAGCTGTTCAGTAAAAATAGTCAAAATAAGGGATTATGGGCATGATTTTCAATGAATCCTCATATCACTGCCATTTGTAGCGATCTAGGGCTAGGGTAAACACCAGGTGCATCTGGGACCCTGCACTGTATTTTGTTGAAATGGGGTCCCTGTGCCACAGACCCAGGAGTTGTTTCAGCCACAGGGTTGCACAAAACATGTGACACACCTGTGGTTTTTGACAGAGGGTCCATCTCCCCTGCCTTGTGGAGCCCATGAGAGCCGATAGATCTTGAGGGGGACTACGCTGACATGGAGGGGAGAGGGGAAGAAGGAGCAGGGGTGCCCTAGGGAGTGAGGGGGCAGTGTCAGGGTGGGGGTGGCACTCAGCAGGGGTGCCATATGCAAGTCCAGTGAGCCGATAGCCGGGTGGGGTGGGGCTGCCAGGGACAGACCATGACTTACCTCAGCTGCACACAGCCTGGCACCTGCCTCATAGGTGAACCAGTCCCCAACACAGTGGGTGGGCAGCAGGCTGCTTACTCACAAGGGCTGCAGTACCAGGAGACAGTTCTGGTGCTCGGGGCACATCCAGCCACCAAACACACCCCACAAATGGCACCATTGCTTCCGCCACATGTAGGGGACTCTGGGTCCTGTGGGTCTGGTGCCAGGGCTGCTGTGTACTAGAGCCCTGGTCCTGCTGGTCTGGTAAAGTCCCCACCCAGTCCAATCCATAGTGTGCCAACTCTAGGACATCACCATCGGGAGCCTGCTCATGTCCCCACAACTGCTGTCATGCCGACCTCATCCCCCATGGCACTACCAGGGTTACATTGGTCCCTTGTCCCTCCTTCCATGTCCCCACAATCACTGTCCTGCCAAGCAGTGGCACAGAGCCCTTGACCACCTCCTGGTTTGTCTAAAGGCAGACCATCTTACTACCAGAGCTTCTGGAAAGGAAAAAGGGGATGGTGCAGCCCCACTGGTACAACCACCTTTGCACCCTGGTACAATAGCACTTTTGTTGCAAGGATGTCATGGGTGGCTTTGAAGCAGGGTATCCCGATTTCATTGCAGCTACCATTTGAAAATCAGGATAGTACAAACTATGATGCAAGGTACCACTTGGCACCCATTTGGCACAGAGATCTTGCCTCATTGTTTTTCTTTTGAAAATTGAGCCCCAAGAGATTATGCTGGTGGGGTGTGGGGATTCAGGAGGGATGGGAAAGTTTTATTTATAGAGAAAGTGGTTGAAGTATTGAAGAGCCTGCCAGTCGAGAATCCCAAAATCTGATTTTGCTAATGTTAATGAACAACAGCATCAACAAAACATGACTTTATTTAGGGATGCAATCCTGATAAGGGCAAAACGCACAGAGGCAATGTGCAAAACAAATATGGACGATCTTCTGATGCCCTACCAAAGCCATAACACCCTGTGAATTGGTGGCCCTGTTGCATGCCCTTAACAGAGCACAACCAGGTAGTTGCTTCCTGGCTGCCACTAACAAGGACCAGCAAGCTATAGGCTAAGCACTCTACTCACCCCACATCACAATGCACATTGACTGTGATCTGCTCTCCTGTACTGGAAAATGCTAATCTCTATCATCTGGTACCAGTATTCCCCATTTCATATATTTATGGAGCTCCTAACAAGTTACTGAGCACTCAGTGCTGAATCAGTGCAGGCCCATAGACTACTGCAGTTGTTAGAAACACAGAAACATAAGTAAGCAGCAGATAAGGACTGCAAGGCCTATCCAGTCTGCCCATTTCTTTTCTACCTTATAAATGTGCCATCGGCCTTTGCTCTGTCAATGGCCTATCTATATATACTCATCTGTATTGCTCCTTATGCCTATCCCATGCCTGTTTGAAGCCCTGCACTCTATTCATATCCACCACTTCTGAGGTAGTCCATTTCATGCATTCACCACCTTTTCTGTGAAAAAGAACTTCCTCAGATTATCCCTTAATCGGCCTCCCTCTAATCTCATGCTGTGTCCTCATGTCCTGCTATTTTCTTTATATTGAAACATGTTAGACTCTTTCACCTTGTTAATGTCCTTAAGGTGTTTGAATGTTTGACCATATCACCTCTCTCCCTCCTTTGCTCTAGGGTATACATATTGAGCTCTGTTAGTCTGTCCTCATATGTTTTCTATTACAATCCCAGCACCATTTTGGTTGCCCTTCTCTGGACTTCCTCAGTTTGGTTAATGTCCTTGTGAAGGTTTGGCCTCCAGTACTGCATGCAGTATTCCAGATGGGGCCTAACAGTGTCTTGTAAAGAGGGATTATTACCTCCTCTTCTGACTAGTGATGCCCCTACTAATACACCCCAACATCCCCTTAGCCTTACCTACTGCTTTAGTGGTCTGCTTGGATGTTTTCAGGTCATCTGTGATGATGATGCCCAAGTCTCTTTCTTCCCTTGTGAATACCAGCAACTACCCTCCAGCCTCTAGGTGGCTTCAGGGTTTCTCTTCCTATGTGCATGATCTTGCACTTCTTTGCATTAAACCCCAGTTGCCACTCTTCTAAACATTTTGCTAGTTTATCCAGGTCTCTTCTCATTCTGCCCACCCCATCTGGATCATCTACTATGTTGCAGATCTTGGTGTCATCTGCAAATAGATAAACCTTTCCCTCAGTCCATCTGCAATGTCATTGATGAAGATATTGAAGAGGACTGGCCCCAGGACTGATCCCTGAGGTTCCCACTTGTGACTTGCATCTCTTCTGACTGTATACTGTTTACCACCACTCTCTGTTTTCTGCCCATCAACCAGTTTGCCACCCAGTTGACCAACATCTGACCTATCCTAAGCCTACCAGCTTATTAATCAATCTTCTATGTGGAACAATATTGAAAGCTTTGTTGAAGTCAAGGTAGGCTGCATCAACTGCTCCCCCTTGGTCCACCTCTCTGATTACTCAGTCAAAGAAACCTATGAGATTAGTTTGACAGGACCTTCCTTTGTAAACACATGCTGCCTTGGATCACTGTGCTCCTATGGATTCCAGGTGTTGCATTATCCTTTCCTTAAGGAGTGCCTCCATAATCTTGCCCATTACTGAGGTAAGACTGACTGGTCTGTAGTTCCCTGCCTCCTCTGCTACCACTCTTGTGGAGCGGGATCACATGAGCCATTCTCCAGTCTTCTGGGATCTCTTTGTGCTCAGAGACTCACTAAACAGTTCTGATAATGGCTCTGCTAGTTCCACCATTAGCTCCTTTAGTACCCTGGAATGTATGCCATCAGGTCCCATTGCCTTGTCCACCCTGAGCTTATTGAGCTGTTGTGGGACCCTTTCTTTGTGAAGGGACTAGTGCACACCTTTCTCCCCTCTGTATCCATGGTGCTGAGCTGTGGGCCCTGCCCTACCTTCTCCACAGTAAATATAGCACAGAAGTATCTATTTAGGATGGATGCTTTTGCATGGTCCTTTTCCTCACATGCCCCTCTATCTCCTTTGATCTTAGGAATACTTGGGACTTTCTCCTTTCACTAATGTATCCATAGAAAGTCTTGTCTCATTCTTTACTGTTCATGCTAGTGTTTCCTTGGTTTGGGCCTTTGCCTGCCTTACTGCCTTCCTTAGGCAAGTTTGGTATGCCTCCCTATCTTCATCCTGCTGTGTTCCATATACTTTCTTAAGGCCAGCCTTTTGGCTCTGACATTTCCTAATGCTGTTTTCTAGAACAAAAGTCGTTTCCTTCTTTTTGCACTTCCTTTCTCTGTCACACAGTGGAATTTTGCTTCAAGTATTGCATCCTTAATGTTTGCCCACTTTGCCTGTACCCTCACCTTTATTTTTTTGCCAGGGCTTGCTTAACTTTGTTGGCCATCTTATCAAAGTCAGCTCCTCTGAAATCCTATATTTTGCCTTGGAATGGGATGATTTAGTTAGTGGCCAAACTGAACCATACTATGTGATGGTCACTGGCCCACAGGTGACATTCTACCAAGAGATCTGTGATCCTTTCCTGTTAGTCCGTACTAGGTCTAGGATAGCACTGTCTCTTATGGGTTGTTGTACCAGTTGTTTGAGGCCCTCTGCCTGCAGGAATCTACCATGTGTCTAGTTCTGGCAGATGTTCCTGCTGGTATTGACCAATTTGTATCTGGCATGTTGAAGTCTCTCATTATCAGAACCATCCCTTTAGCTGTCATGTTTTGTATATCTTCTAACAGTAATGTGTCTATGTCCTCCCTGGTCTGGGGGCCTGTATTCAACCCCAGTTTTATGGCTGTCCCATTTCCTGTTTCAGGGTGACCCACAGTTCTTCTGGCTCCTTATGTGTATTCTCAATTTCTGCAGCTTTGTTATTTCCATTGACATACAGGGCCACTCCATACCCCTTTGCACCTCGGTTTCTTCTGAACAGTACATAGCCAGGTACTGAAATCTCCCAAGTGTGGTTACTGGTAAATCACATCCGTTAATTGCTACTATGTCCAGTTTAGCCTCTGTTATTATTGCCTGCAGGTCTGAGATCTTGTTTCCAGACTTGCGCATTTGTGCACATATATTTCCATTGACCAGATTTGGTGTGTTAGTTGTTGGGTGAGGTCTGATATTTCCCAGTGCATCTTGTGGGAGCGGACCTTTTTCCTAGTGATGCAAATGAACTGCAGACATACTGAACTCCTGTTTGACCACTAGCTGAGAGGGAGGGTGTTCTTCCCATTCAGATGGGGTGCTGCATCCTCTCCCATTTGCCAGTTTAAATATTCTGTGAAGACATCAGACTTCTGCCCAATGCACTGACTCCTCCTTAGTCAGATGCAGTCCATCAAATTTAAAGAACTTTCACTCCCAAACTGTTGCCAGTTCCCTACAAATTTGTGTCTTTTTTCCTGGCACCAGCCCTTGAGCCACATGTTTGGCTCCCTATCTTCCTTCTCTGACCTTCCATCCATTTGCCTCCCTCTCCCAGACTGGCAAGATCTCAGTGAAGGAGATGCCAGAAGAAATGGATGATAGTTTGTCTCCCAGCCTGGTCAGGTGTTCCTTGGTCTCCACAACTGACCGGCTGGAGATCATTAGTCCATGTGTACCAGGATGTCAATGTTTTCTCCTGCTTCCTGAACATCTTTAGCAATGCAGTCAGTGTCTCCATGCTGATGTACCTGGGAGACATCTGACCATTACCCCTGGCTGGAGATAGGTATCAACTCCCCAAATCATTGAGTCTCCTATGATCAAGTTTTTGGATTTCCTTTGCTTTTTGGTTTTGGCTCCTGTTTTGGGTGACTTTATTGTGCTAGCTCCTGTGCTGCAGTGTCCTGTGCCCCTTTGTTTGATTTCACAGATAGAGGCAGATACATGTTTGTAGTTTTATATGGTTTGTGGAGGTAATATGTTGGAGAGCACTGAGTGATGGGGCAGCTGATTTGCCCTCCTAACCACCTGCCAACCTCCTGGACCAACTACCCTCTGTGGTTGCAGTGCTTCTGTAGGGATGTTGGGGATATGGTGGGTGGTTCTTATAATATATTTCTTCTTGAATATGCAATCTGAGGTGTGCAGTCTCTGCCCATTCTGCCTGGAGTTGAGCCCTTAGATCTCCAATGGCCCAGCATGTAGGACAGTGTCCTAAATCCTGTAAAACTGCTCTTCTGAAAAGTGTTCCACAGTACCTGCATTTAATGATATCCATTCCAGATCGTTGCTGGGTTTACAACCTGGTCAGAGTAATTAGAAGGAAGAAAATGAAAGCAAAAGTTTGATTTTGTGTTTTGTTTGTTTTATATAATGTTATAACAAGTTAAATTACGAGTGCCCCTGTAAATGAGGTCACTGTGTGGATACCTCACTGATCTGCCCCTTCCTGCTTTGCCACAGGAAATGTCATGACTGAGCTACCCTAGAAAAGGAGGTAGTATGGGATGGTTGGGAACGGGTGGGTGGCTGGGCCCTTCTTCTGAAGAAAAAGAAGAACCACAGACAAAAGAAACAAGGAAGTAAGAGCAAACAATCCGCCAACAACAAATGCAGTAGCCCTGAAAGCTTATCCTAATGATAGATGAAACTATAAAACCTGTGAAGTACCAGCTGTAATAATTTCACAGAAGATATACCCTGTAAGAAACACTTTGTTACAGAGAAAATAAAGCAGTAACAGAAGATATACCTTGCAAAAGACAATTTGAATCCAAAGATTACAGCAGTAATCTGTTAGACACACCTGTAAGCGCACCCTGTGATAATGCAACAGAAGGTATACCCAGCAACAACAATTTGGATCAGAGAAAAATAAAGTAACAAAATGTTAGCAACAAACAGTAACAATCCCTGAGAGTACAAAATAAAAATAACAACACACAATAAATCTGCATAGCCAAAAGAAGCCTTAATCCTTTCCCTTGCTCTAGTAAGGTTCTTTTGCTCTGTCCTTTCAAGCAAGAAAGAAAGAGCTCAGGTGAAGCTAGGTGTCTTGGTCAGCAAACCTAGTCTTCTACCTCAGGTGGTGTTGCACTTAACATTAACAGTGAGAAGCTGCTCAAATGTTATCCACATTCCCAAAGGCCATACAGTTGCTAAAATGACTGACTCATGGTCTCAGCACCTGTGGATCCTCCTTATGATTCAGAGCTTGGGGTCTCCAGTCTCAGTGGTGTCACTAGAGAAGCTGTGCTGTCTCTCCATTCTCCCATTGTACTCACTCTCAGGCATCTGCTTCACTCTTTCTGTCTGATGTTTTGCCGCCATGGTCAATGTGACTACTCGTGTTCACACGATCCACACGTCAAGCCCTCTGTATCCTAAGGGCAGTGGCAGCTTGTAATCTGGCTATATGATACCCACTACCAAACCAAGCAACAGCCTGGCTATAGGACCTTCGCTCCTCTGGCTCAGTACTGCATCAACCAATGTGCTGGCTAGCAAGAGAATGCATCTCTTTCTCTCTTTATGAGATATTGGCTTTTACTCACAGTCTATGAGCTCACAAAGCATAGTCTGTTGCAACTTCTAACCTCTCCACGACAGCTGTACTTCTCCATTAAATCTTCTATTGATCTAACTTGAGTATACAGACATGCTCAGTTCTTCTCTTTGACACAAAACTACTTCCTTTAATCCTCAGGACTGCCAGTCAAGCCAGACAGCTCTAGGGGAAGTGTCCTGACAGCTTATTGGCAAGAAATGGGAACCTGAATTAATCAGTCCTCTTACAGTCTATGAACATTTGTGGTTCCTGTAGCAAGACTCAACAACTTGATTGGCTGAGGGGATGGGGTCAGAGAGTAACAGAATGGTAGCATTAATTATTTTGCTGACACTGGCCTCAGTGCTCATTTAAATAGTGCCATAGAAAAAGTCCATTGTGTCCCCAGTTCATCAAGTGCAGTCACCCTTCAGTGCTCGGCTGCATCAGGGCATCGATCATGGAAATAAACCCACATAAGCATGATTGTTTACTCCCTCCGTTGGCAGCAGGAAACCACCTCTGATGTGTGGCAGGTTCCATGGTTACTCAGTGGTGCAGGTGGCACTGAAGAAATCTATCATCTACAACTCTGTCCCAGTCCCCTTACACAGAGTTCCAGTCCAGAGAGAGTAAAACAAACTGCAGCAGTCCTGCTGGGGCCAGGGAGCGAAATGTAAGTCTCACACTTTTTTGGGCAGGGGTAGGTATATGTAATCTTAGAAGTGATCAAAGTCCTATGTTTTGTGCATTGCAGCAACACACATCGCATGAGTTATTATTGACCTTTATTTATTGTTGTCATATCAAAATATGCAGTGACATTTTGAATATCTTTACATTAACCAAGGCAACCTTTGACAAATAGTTCAAGTTTCCCTGACTGAGTCTGCAGTGTATGCAGATTTCAACTTTCATGGGTGTACCAGCTCAAGGTCTTGCAGTCAGCTTTGACACAAAAAGGCTTAGAAAGCAATCAGAAAAGTATCCCTCCCCAAAAACTGTATTCTCACCTGATAAACATTTTCTTGTAGTACTAGTGATAGGGGAGGTGGGCAACAACTTCTTCTGATGGAGAAACAAGCATATCTGCATTGTGACTTTCACCATGTCCTTTTCCTTTTATCTAGAGTCAACAAGAATCAGTGTACATTTCACTGTGTGTAATGTAAAGGTTAGTTAGATATACAGTACATTTGGGTTCCTGTTATGTACAGGCTTACAGAATGTGTGATGCTTTAATAGCAGGTATCCACTTTAGTGTGTGACATCATAAAGGATGCACAGAAACATATAATTTGCCAGCAGATTAGGACCACTTGGTCCACCTAGTCTATTTTCCCTTGCCTATAGTATTGCTGCAGATCCTATTTGATCTTCAGCCATTCACCCACTTCCCATTCCCTAATGTAACCCCTAGGTGGTGCTATTCTAAGGGTTACTACCCTTGCCTGTATGGCAATACACAGGTTGAGGGGCCTGAGTTCTAAGACTGGGTGCCTCCACCGAGAGGAATGGTATTGGGGTAGCTGCTGCTCTGGTATAGCCCTCTGGGATGCTATAACCACCCACCAACCCTTCTAGTGGCCCAGGTAATAACACAATTGTACATTCACACTCAGTAGGTAGCAGTAATAATGTGCTCACACACGTTTCACTCACCACCAGGGCTGGATCAGTAGCAACTGCCCTGGAGACCCCTGAAAATAAGGTTAGCAACACAACAATACAACCTTAGTCCTGTAACCCAACTAATAATATGTGCACTAGCGAGGTTAAACAAGTAGAAAGACAATCATATTTTATTTGGGGCAGTGAACAAGGGAAGGGCAGGAATCTAGCTGAATTATTAGCAATCTGATTCAAATCAGGACTATCTGGCATGTACTTTAAGTTCCTGTTAGACAGTTCAACAATGCTGGGTACCCAGTATGTCATGTAGGCTCATCTGAAGCGTTGCCAGTGGTGGCCAGCATTGCAGCATTTGTTGGGACCGTTAAAGAAAGAAAAATAGTTAGCTTGCACTAACCCAATAATTTGTAATCCAAGCTAGATGGCTCTGCCATTGCAAGAACCAGTAAAAGAAACAACTTGGTATCACAATGATGTTTGCTTTTGTTGCAGTGAGGTACCCTGATCTGTACTCATGCTACTAGAACCTGGATGCAGGACAGGCAGATATAGACCTCATGGCGATTATCAGGAATGCCTTGGGAAGCAAGGCTGACATGACTCACTTCCGGTGGTGGCTACCTGCTCAATGGTGTTGGACAGGGGCCGAATCCCAGGCCAGTCATTTGCTGTGAAGGTCTCTGATGCACAAGTAGCAGCCTAGGCCAAGATGGCAGGCCCCAGGCAGGATGAACAGTTCAGCAAAGTTTGTGATCTTCTGCTTGTGAAGCCTCCAGCTGGCACACAAAATCTGACCATGGAGAACAAAGCATGACCCACGAAACACATTCAGCATATTTATAGCACTAACTTTTAAGCAACAGTTTGAATACCATCCGGTTGCTAATCGACAGCTTAACTGCACAGATCTTCCAATCCGAGGGTAACTCTCTCACAAGCTGAACTGATCGCTTCTGGAGAAAGTCTTCAGTCCAAATCACAAGTTGCAATGACACTTCTTTTTTTGCCACAGTTCCAAGGTTGGAAATCAGACAGGAATGACTTCTACAATAGGCAGTTTGAACTATTGAAGAACGTGGCAGAAAGGCCAGTAGATCCTCTTCCCACTGACTTCTATGCTCCTTCAAGGAGCAGCTGCTCAAAAGCTTAAGCTGTTCATTCTTCATCCTCCAACTCTAACTGATCCACTGTTTCAGGCAGTTCTAGGCATTTCCCTTGTAATCAGAAAGGTTAGGTTGACTGAAGGAACTGTCAGACTCAGTAAGGGCTACCTCTCCAGGTCCATTTGGGTGCCAACACTTATGTGTCTCATCAACGCCCAGCATGGCGTCAATCTCAATGGGGAGGCATAGCCTGTGCATGTTGTGGCACACAGTGCAAGTCCTCTGTTTCCTCATACAGGTTGGCCTGCTGAGGGTGGTGCCTTGATCCTAGCAGGTGTGAAGGCATCAGGCGGGACCAGGTCCGCAACACACCAGGGACATTAACTGCTATCCATCTGAGGCAGGGGTGATGTACAGGTGGCTGGGGCCATCCTGAGAGCTATCAGGAACAAACAATGGTGCTTCATGGGTTGAGCCAGCTATTCTACCCCTGATGGGGACCAGCAGGAGTCATAAGACTATGTGGCCATTGGACTGGCATGGATTGACCATTTGGATTTGCACTTCTGCATTCCTCCCTCGCCTGTTTCAATACCTGTAGTTTACTGCCCTCCTGCATTCCCTTTTTCCTGTCTATCCCTTTCACACCCCAGTTTTGGAGTTTGTGTTTTGGTTGTGCTTTTCTTCATGTAACCCCTTTGTTACCCGGGTTACTAGAATCCCAGTAAGACCTAGTGGTAGGCAGAGAGGCAGCTTGTGAAACTCCAGTTAAATGGGTTTCACACTGTCTCACTCTGTACTCAGTCACAGCTGAGACTTGAGAGATGACATCACCATAGAACTGTCGCAGCTGCATGAGCCACTTTGGAATCTCCAGCTCAGGGAGTGAAGTTTAGAACTTTGGGAAATTCAAAGGAGTCTTCTGTTTGTCCTTAAGCAAGAAGGAAGCATCAGTCTGCTGTCTGATCTCTCACTAAGAAAAGGAAGTGTTCCTGTGTTTACCTTTTTTAAAGTGGTGGAACCGCTTCCCGGTCTCAGTACCCCTCCTCCCTCTGGGGGAGGAAAGTTCTGTGGGTTCCAGGGGCAATCCCTTTGCCTACTATGAAAGGAAGCTGCCTGACTTTGTTTTAGTCTGTTCTTGTATAACAGCAAAGAAAGAGTTACTTGCCTGTGGGGCACCTGCAAACATATTGTTTTCTTCAGTTGGGAAGTAATGTGGACTGCTATTTGGGAGGACTATGTCTACTAGGAAACAAATGGAGCAGTCTAACAGTTTAAAGTTTTAAATGGATTTAAAGTTCACTGTAGAGGAGTGCTTCAGGTCATCCACTGTTCAATCTACATTTTACAGTCCTAAAGTTTTCTGTGTGTCCAGAGAAATGGCTGGGTGTGGGCTGTGGGAGCTGGAGGTGGGAACCCCCCATCTTTAGTAACCAGGTCCACCTCTACGGATTTCTTCTCTGTTTTGCTACTTGCCTTATGCACTTGGACAGTGATGGGATGGGTACCCAGACGTGGAGTCGCAACTTGAAAATCTCCTAGGAGTCGCAGACTCTAAGTGGTGTGTGGAGCCACAGGATGGGAAAATTACCCTTGTTGGATGGGAGTTCGATTGGAAGTACGAAAACAAATCTCTCTAGGAGTCTGAGACTACAAGTGGTGTGAGGACCACAGCTTGGGAGCCTCCTTGTTTGATGGGATGTATTTCAAGTAAAAGTTTGGGTTCATTCTTCAAGTGGACCATCAGTTCAGTGGCCGGCAGGGTGCCGGGCCAGTCGGGCTATGTATCCAATGCGCATGCAAAGTCCGGGCTGAGTGCCTGGTGGGTCCAAAGCCAGACAACTGTAGTAATGTGTTCATTCTTCAAATGGACCGTTGTGTTTTAACCTCTAATCTGCACATACAGTAATGTAGCCCTTTGGGGACCATGCAATGCTTTGTTATGTGTCATCTAGTATAAATTAAGCCACACTGAAAAATCCCAATTCTGGTTCTGGACATTACAGTTATGCTTCCTGTAGTTGGATTTACTTGGGTGCCCCTGTGCAGAGTAGCCATACCTAGGTCTCCTGTGCCAGGTAACCTCATTCTTCCCGAACCCGTAGATATGTTACCCCCACCAGGTATTGCTGCTCACGCAACACCATGCCACCTGTCATTTCCATAGAAAAGGCAGGGGTGTGGTGTTACATTCATACTGTAGTCACTTTTGGTTTGTGTGTTACATTAATGCCTTTTGTACTGCACTTTCCCTGTGTCTGTGGTCGATTCTGTGCTGTGGATGGTGTCTGCTGTTCTGTTGCTTATTCTGTCCACTGCCCTTTGGGCTGCAAAGCTTGCCTGTTTGTGACCTGTCACTCAAACCTCACCCTGTCCACCCACATGCCCACCCTTGTTTGCCATGGGTATCCTTGTGCTGCATATGTTGCTGTCTCATGTTGCCAGATGGCATGTTCAGTGTGGCTCTCTTCCAGTGCTGTGCTTTCAATGGGGTTTGCACCATGCACCATGCTGCACAGCTGTGCTGTTTGCCACAACGTGTGACCCCTGTGTGGTCTACACACATCTGGCACATTTGGCTCCTTAGCACTGTTATCTCAAGGTCTGTGTTAGCTATGCTATCCATTGGCAACCCCAATGTTCTGCCTTTTCGTCCATGCTGTCATCTGTGCTGTGCCATCAGCATCGGCTGGACACAATGCCTGCCCTGTGTGTGCATGTATTGCCATGTCCTGTGCCCCTGGTGTGCTGCACAGTGCCCATCCTGCAGCTGTGTAGTGCCACTCTGTTCACCATGGCCATGGCTGCTGGGGCTCCTGTCTTTGCACTTGCATTGTGCCCATGCCCGACCCTGAGCATTGACATGTTGCTCCAGTCTCAGGCAGGCCTGCTCCACTTGCTACATTCAGTCCTGCCCTTCTGTGCAGTGCATGGGAGGTTGCACTATAGTTCATCTGTGGTATATTCAGCCGCAGTTGCACTGGTGCATCCTATGGCACAGTGGCTGAATATGGCAATGTTTTGGGGCAACACGTCTGGGTTGTGCTGGCAGGCACTTGTGCTTTGTGCCTGGGGACATTTGAATATCTAGGCCAGAGTTTGTATTACTATTTTGCCACTAGAAGTGCATCTATGTTATTATAAATGTCAGAATATACACTGCAGTACCCATTTAAATTGTATAAAGTGTCAAAGATAGATTAACAATGCTGATCGCCAAAGAGGCGGATCCATTAGGTTGATTTAGAAATGAATATATATGTATCACAATCTGAAAGGGATACTGAAATGGAAACTGACTAGTCATACCCCCAGACAAAGAGGCAGTGCACCTCACAGTGCCGGAGATCAGGCTGTTGGTGCTCATTTGGGATGGTATGAAGTAAATCACAGTTTGCTGAATAGTGGCAGCGAATACGCCAGTTCTTTTTGTTTCAGTACCAATATCTGCTATTTTACTGGTTGCACCTTTGTTCTGGTTGGCATGTTGCAGCTGTTGGAGGCATTCCTACGGATGCTTAGTCCTCCCTCACCCAGCCAGCCCCTGAGTGACCCGTGTCCATTTCCACACCTGGGTCACCGGCACCACATGACAGGAGGTGAGGCATGCAGTGCCTCAGCCTTGCATGCAACTGTGCCAGCTCAAAGGGTCATTCTTAGGTGGCTACGTCATGCTTGAGAACAGCTACCAAGAGAAACAGCCACTAGAGTCCAATATGGTTCTCTAAGATGGTCAGGAGACAGTGAGGTCCACAAAAGGATCTTTATCAGATACAGAGAAAACAAGGGGATGAGGAAAGGAGTGAATACCAAATAAAGATGAGGAAGGCCAAGACGGCAGTCAGGAATGCAAAAGGAGATACATAGCTGCACATTGCAGAGGGGCAAAGGAGGGGAAAAGAGCTTTTCTGATACATTCTGGAAAAAGCCAAGAGTGGGCATTGTTAGTATAATGAGGGAGGGTAATAGAGAAGGATGAACAGAAAAAGTCATTCATAATGGCTGCTTCTGCTCAGAGGCCCTATCCCTAATGTCACCTGAACAGATAATGAATTAAAACACCCTTCCTTGGTGGTCTGGTTGACCCTCACCACCCACCCCAGCGGGCAGTGCCTACCACCTCGCCTCCCCATCCAGAAACAGAGCCAGAGACTGACACAGCCTCCTCTCACCTCTAGAAGTTGGCCACAGACTGAACTATCACTGGGGAGCATACTGTATAGATTGGGGATTGGGAGGGGGCCACTAGAACACCTGGGAGATTATAGTACACATTATGGGGGATTGGGATGGTAGGGGTACTATGACACATTGCACACATTGCTCAGCTGTCTCAGAGGTACATATTCTAAGTACCTTTAGACCGGCCCTGGCTGGTCTAACAGTTCTTAGAAATGTGCCTGCCTGGGACAGTTTTGAGACTCACGATATAGGGATGTGGCAGTCTGCGCCTGTCACATGCCTCCAGTGCCATGCTACAGTCAGTTTAGTAGTGCAAGCCCCTTGGGCACATGCAGCCTACTTGGTGCAGACTACTTGTCAGAATAGTTCAGAGCTCATTGTTTGATGCAAAGTGTCACTTGAGTCATTTATGTTTGATGCAGGCTGCTTGCGTCATTTTAGGGCTTTGAGAATCGGGTCCCATATCTCCAGAAGATCATAGACAGAGTGCAGATGGTCAGAAGGACGGCAACTAAAATGGTGCAGGGTCTGCAACAGAAACCCTATCAGGAGAGATGCTATGACAGACACCATTAAATGCCTCACAGGGATAAATAAGGTACACAATGGAAATATTTTCAGAAAAAGGGTTCTCAAGGGCAAGAAGCAATAAGAAGCTGGAGGGAGGTAGATTCAGGAGAGATGAGATGAAGTACTTCTTCACAGAAAGAGTGGTGGATTCCTGAAACAGTCTTTCAGCAGAGGTGGTGGGGTCAAAACCAGCGGTGGAGTTAAAGAATGCATGGGATAGGCATAAGAGAATCTTATGGAAAGAGATATGGGTGAGTGAATGGACGAGGATTTGTTAAGGTCTGTGGTAATACAATAGGCAGGCAAAATGTGGAGACTAGGTGGGGCAAGTGGTCATTATCTGACGGCAAATTCTGTATTTCTATGTTGCAAGGTGGACAGCAAGGAGGGAGTAAGGGAGTTGCAGAGAAACTGCATAGGTTGGAGAGATGTTCCAGTGTTTGCAGTTGAAATTCAGCACCAAAATGTTAGGAGGATCTAGCTGCAAGGAAGGATCTGTTAAATTAGTAGGTGGTGGGGAGGAGGAGAAGACAGCAGGGGGTGGAGGTGGTGGTAAATGGAGTCAAGTCAGGAGGAGAAGTAGGTCATAAGTGGGGTACAGCAAGGCTCAGTCCTGGGCCAAGTACTTTTCAAGATGTTGATAAGTGATGTAGGAGTAACTCCATAAAACAATCCAGCCAATATAAAAGATTTACAGCGGTGGCTCAGTGGTGTTGAGGGTTGAGACGCTGGATGCCACACCGCGACCGGTTCGGGAACTAACCTGGGCCGCCAGGGATTGGCAGGGAAGAGATAGGATTGAGCATCTGGAGGACTGCTCTCCTCTTGGGGGATCCAGGTTTCAGCCCAGCACCACAGCGGCCACCGGTGGAGACTGGAGGCACTGCACCACTTTGGGCTTAGTGGGCTGCAGAGCCGTGGAGGATGTCCCTGGCGTCATTACACACCTGGACTCTGCTGGGTGGCAGGGAGAAATATCATTACCATATGCTACCAGAAAATACTCTGCCTCCTGATAGGCGATGGAGGGTCTGGGGATGCCTGCCTACCACACCCAATGTTTGGCTCCTTCTCTTGCTCCTCTGCTCTCCTCCATCTCAGGACACCTGACTGGATTCTAGATAGAGTGCTAGGAGGAATATCTGGTGGTTCCACCTTGGGGACTCAAAGCTGGAACACTGGGTGCACACGAAATGGCTGGAGAGCCCAATCCCCCAGTGGAGCATGAGGAGCTTCAGGAGGCTGGGATCAAGGCAGTCAGAGTGAGTCCACTCCTGAAAGAGTTCAGGAGGTAGAGTGATAAATAAAGTGCAAAACAAATAAAAAATAAAACATAAAAAGGTTTACAGCAAGACAACCAGGTTGTTGGGGTGTATTGTGAGGAGTTTCAACAACGGGATGAAGGAGGTAATACTACCTCTTCGAGATCACAGGTGAGGCCCCATCTGGATTAGTGTGCCCAGTTTTAGAGTCCCCTCCAATGGAAAGACAAAGTCAGGTTGAGATGGAGCAACATTGGGTAATCAAAATGATTCAGGAACAACAAGGCAGATCCTACAAGGATCTACTTAGGGCACTGAAGACACACTCATTGCATGTCAGAAGAGAGAAGGGTGATATCACAGAGACCTTCATGTTCCTAAAAGAAATGATTAGGTAAACTGTGAGGAATAGCTGTTCAGTAAAAATAGTAAAAATAAGGGATTATGGGCATGATTTTCAATGAGTCCTCATATCACTGCCATTGTAGCATGATCTAGGGCTAGAGTATACTCCAGGTGCATCTGGGACCCTGCACTGTATTTTGTTGAAATGGAGGTCCATGTGCCACAGTCCCAGGAGTTGCTTCAGCCACAGGGTTGCACAAAATATGTGGCACACCTGTGGTTTTTGACAGAGGGCTCCATCACCCCTGTCTTGTGGAGCCCATGAGAGGCGCATTGATCTTAAGGTGGGGACTACGCTGACATGGAGGGAGAGGGGAAGAAGGAGCAGAGGGTGCCCTAGGGAGTGAGGGGGCAGTGTCAGGGTGGTGGGGTGGCACTCAGCAGGGGTGCCATTTGCAAGTCCAGTGAGCCGATAGGCCGGGTGGGGTGGGGTCAGGGACAGACCATGACTTACCTCAGCTGCCCACAGCCTGGCACCTGCCTCATAGGTGAACCAGTCCCCAATACAGTGGGTGGGCAGCAGGCTACTTGCTCATAGGGTTGCAGTACCAGAAGACCGTCCTAGTGTTTGGGGCACATCCACGGCCACCAAACACACCCCACAAGTGGCACCCATTGCCTCCCACCACATGTAGGGATTGTGGGTGCTGTGGGTCTGGTGCCAGGGCTGCTGTGTACTAGAGCCCTGGTCATGCTGGTCTGGTAAAGTCCCCCACCCAGTCCAATCCATAGTGTGCCAACTGCAGGACACCACCATTGGGCGCTTCCTCATGTCCCCACCACTGCTGCCATGCCCACCTCATCCTCCATGACACTACCAGGGTTACATTGGTCCCTGGTCCCTCCTTCCATGTCCCCACAATCGCTGTCCTGCCAAGCAGTGGCACAGAGCCCTTGACCATCTCCTGGCTTGTCTAAATGCAGACTGCTCTGCTACCAGAGCTTCTGGAATAGGAAAAAGGGATGGTGCAGCTCATCGTGGTGCAACCACCCTTGCACCCTGGTACAATAGCACTTTTGTTGCAAGGATGCATGGGTGGCTTTGAAGCAGGGTATCCCAATTTCATTGCAACTACCATTTGAAAATCGATACTACAAACTATGATGCAAGG
The DNA here is from genome assembly GCA_016271365.2 of Neoceratodus forsteri. Lineage (NCBI taxonomy): Eukaryota > Metazoa > Chordata > Ceratodontiformes > Ceratodontidae > Neoceratodus > Neoceratodus forsteri. Next base: position 897,214,028 of record CM057450.1, read on the forward strand.
TACCACTTGGCACCCATTTGGTGCAGGAATCTTGCCTCATAGTTTTCTTTGGAAAATTGAGCCCAGGAGTGAAGCTAACATACTATTTGCCAGCAGATTAGGCCTTATGGTTTTGTTGAGTCTGCTCGAACCTCAGATCCTTAGTTGGGTGCCAATGCCCCCTTGTGTTCCAGAAACTCCTATCATCCATCCCCACCTCCATGGGACAGCCATCATCTGATACATCCACTTTCTGTGTCTGTCCCACCCTCTCTTGAAGCCATCCACTGTTGATCTCTGAACCAGCTCCAGGCAGTGCATTCCAAGGGTCCACCACCCTCTCTGTGAAAACCTCCTCCTCTTTCCCCTCACCTTCCACCTTCCAACTTCAAACCATGCCCTCTGGTGATACTCACTGCTTTAGTCTGAAGATCCCTCCATATTTACCTATTTATTCCCTTGAGGTACTTGAAGACCTCAGCCATGTCCCCTGTCCTCCTCTCCTCCAATGAAAACAGGCAGAGCTCCTCAAGTCTGTCCTCATATGTCAAATCTCTATTCCTCATATCATCTTAGTTGCCCTCTCTGTACCCTCTCCAGGAGCTGTATGTCCCTTTTCAGTGTGGTCTCCAGTACAGTACCAGTACTCAAGGTGTGGTCTAACCAGTCCATTGTACAGTGGCAGAATCACTTCCTTGCTCCTAGAGGTGATCCCCTCACGATGCATCTCAACATCCTGTTTGCCTTGCTAGCAGCTCTCCTGCACTGCTCAGAGTTATCCATACATGCATCCACTATGACCCTAGGTCTTTTCCCCTATATGAGGCCTCCAGCTCCCTCCTAGGGGTGTACCTGTGTTTAGGGTTTCCCACCCAAGATGTAACACCTTGCACTTGGTAGATATTGAAATTTAATTCCATGTGTGAGCCCAGCTTTCCAGGGTGTTCAGGTCCCTTGCAGGGCCAACCTCCCATCTTCTCCCTCAACTACTGCTCCCATCTTGGAGTCATCAGCGAGAGACTCATTTCACACCATATACCCTCCTGGTGTCCGATATGTATGCATTAAACAGGATCGGACCCAGGACCAGCTCCTGCGGTGCCCACTATCAACCTCTTTTGGGTTCGAGAGCTCCCCACAGACCACTACTCTCTGGGTGCATCCAGCTAGCCAGTTTGCAATCCATCTGACCATCAAAGGCCTACTCCCAACCCTTCAATTTCTCCACCAGACCATTGTGGGGACAGAGTCAAATGCCTTGCTGAAGTCCAAGAATAATACATCCACAGGCTTTCCCTGTCCAGTTCTGATGTTACTCATTCGTAGAACTCCACAAGATTGGTTTGACATGATCTACCTGGCACAAACCCATGTTGCCAACTATCCAGACCTCCCACCTCCTCCAAGTACACCCCAATGGTTCATTTAGTATACTCTCCATTAATTTTCCCACCATCGAGGTCAAACTGATTGGTCTATAGATACCTGGTACTTCCTCGACCCCCTTTATGGATTATCACACATATGCCTCGCCATTCCTAGGTACCCTCCCTGTCTCAAGTGACCTGTTGAAGAGCTGTGCCAGGGTGCAGCCAGTATGTCTGACAATTCCCATAGTACTCTCGGATGAATGTCATCTGGCCCAGGATATTTGTCTTCTTTAGGGCCTTGAGGGCTAACCATACCCTTTGGCAGAGATAGCATCATCCGTCCCCTCCACCTTACTGGCCTTGTTATCCTTATCCTTATCCTGATGTGACACCCTGGGGTACATCTCCACCCTCTTGCTCCATTTCTGTTGCTCCCCTGATCCCACTCACTGCCGCTATTATCCCATCATGCCTTGCTTTGTAGATATCTCATCCTCTCCTAGAGAACACAGAGGCAAAGTACTCATTAAATACCTCTGCTTGGTCCTCGCCTTCTACCCACCCTCCTTCTGATCTCAATCTGCTGAGATGGACCTTAGTTTTTCTTCACTCCCAAATGTACTGAAGAACGCTTTTCCCTCCATGTATCCCCTGTGCCAGCCGCTGCTCTTTACTGGACTTTGCCCCCTCACTATCCGGGTGACTTTTCTAGATGCAAGATGGTACACTAAGCTGATGGGGTGTGGGGATTCAGGAGGGATGTGGGAAGGTTTTATTTTACAGAGAAAGTGGCTGAAGTATTGAAGTGTCTGCCAGTCAAGGTGGTAGGGCAAAACCATTAATGGTTTATAGGATGGCTGGGACAGAGTTAAGGGATGAATAATTACTCACATGGGTAGCGGTAAAGCAGGGACATGGAAGAGGAGGGGGAAAAGCTCCATCTAGAAACATGTTTCAGGGTAGAATAGGATATAATAGGGAGTCTGGATGGGCAAATTGTCTTTTCTGCTGTCACTGTCTATGTTTCTGTTTCTACACTGAACAGCAATCTAATAATAATCTCTGAGGGCCTCCACAACCACACAGGAATCAAGCTATTGGGCCATGGTAAAGAATGAGTTATGGTGCAGCAACAGATTCTCCCACTGGTTCTACAAGTCAAAATATATTTACAGTATCTGAGTTTTGTAGCCCTACCACATTGGAACCTTATCCCATCCATTCCCAGAGGCAAAGAAGGGTCAGGCCTTCTCAATAGCGAGACAAGGGAACCTAGTGAACAGCACATAGTTCAGGAAGGGGTGTTGGTAGGTTTGCAGGGAGAAGAATATAAAAAGAAAAACAGTTAATCAATTGGTTTGTTCATTTTATTTTGAGGGAGTTTATTTTTTTTGTAGTGTCTAGATGATTTTTAGTGAGTAAAGGTGGCAGCCATGTTTGAAATGACAATCAGGAGTTTTGATAAAGGCATTGATATTCGTAATTGTGCTATGTCCTGATTGTCAGCAGCTTTTTAAATGTACATTATACATATCTAAGACATAAATGCCAACCCATCAGGACACAGAATTTCTCCTACTCATTTTATAATGCGTTCTTCTTGCACAGTGCCACTATCTACAAATCCTAACTACAGATAATCGGACTTTCTAATCCTGATCTCTTACTGCATATCCACATAGCCTGACTAAGCTCTCTTGCCTCTCTGAATTCTTCTTCTATCTATTTCATGGTGTATATTTATTTTTGTTTATTGTTTGCTCACCAGGTAGGTGTACTGTTCCCAAGGACTGTTCTTAGGCATGACCGGTGCCATGAAGATGGGACACAATAGTACACATAAAGGAAATACAGTGCATGCAGGGCAAAACTGTAGACATAGTTAACAAATAGGACAGCCATTTATTTATTTAGTCTTTGGTAATCAGGTAAGGCCCACTAGGCCAAGTGCCTGTTTTCAGGTGTGACCTGGGAGCACTGGGGCGGTTAAGTGACTTGCTCAGAGTCACACAGTATGCAAGTGGAGGTGTGAATATCAAACCAAGTTCTGGTCAGCTAGATGCACCAAGCTGCGTTCACAGCTCATTGCTTTAACCTCTAGACTATACTGCCTATACAAAGCATATGATTACATAGTATTGTTTATTGTAAACTATGATGATAAGATGTGCACAAAATCATAGTTGAAAATGTAAGTACTGTATATAAAATAATTCTAAGTTTGGCTGACTGGTTTGAGTAGTGACTGTATATACTGTTTACTTTGGCTTCGTCTCACACCACCCTCAAAGAGGTGCCTGGCAGGGATCGGGGCTAAAGGTCATGACAGGGCCCACCAGGAGATGAACAGTGTTGGAGAAGGTAGTGGGGCAGGTGAAGCATGAGAAGACACCTAGTGATGGAAGATGGGGGGAGGGGTGTTGTCAGATGGACTCAGAACCACTGGCTTTAGCCTTTCAAATATTGCCATATGCTGCAATTGTTAGTAACCCAGCTGTTGTAATTGTCACCCTGGAGCCCTCTTGAAAACTAGGCATCTCACCTAAATATGAATATACTGATGTATAAAATTCTAAATAAAAACTAAATAAATGAAGTTTTAATCCTCTTTTCAGGTCTTCACGATCTGTTGCTATGGGAATTATGATGATGTTACAAGCACAGTAATATGACATCACTTAATGAAAGCAACAATAGCAGATTTAGTTCAAGGGACAAACTATTTGCACAACAGCCTATTTTTTGGTCCAAATTAGGGGCACATAAGTATCTTTTTGACTATTCATACATAGCACCTATACTTGACAATTATTTGTTATTTAGTACTTGAATATTAGGCAGAAATGTTGAAAATACTGTACAACAGATATTTGTAGAACTCCCTATCACGCCCCAGGAGCTGATGCGTCTTTTAAATTACCCTTCTATCTAGCCCTACCCCTTGTCTTTATAAGAGCTACTATTCATGGTGCCCTCCTCACAACCCCAGCTCATGATTTGGGGGAGGGGCAATGGCAATATCCTGACTAGTTCAGTTAACCCTCTACTGCAGCATGTTCACTCCGCTACTGTCTGTAATGTCTAGGATGAATAAGCATGGTTTGCAATTAGGAAGGAGGGGAGAGCAATCTGAATCACCGATGATGATAGCAGACTGACCAAACAGATCACTTCATTCTCCTCTCTCCCTGCCACACTCCTGTTCGCTCATTAGAGGCTTCACCAATACTGTAATGGGAGCAGACATTCTGAGGGAGTGTTAATAACTAAACTAATCAGAATATTACACTTTGGGTTTCCAAAATCATGGCTAAGAGGTTGAGGGCACTGTATATATAGCTATTTTGGGGACTTAGGGAGTTAGGCTCAAGAGTTTCTTTTAAAAGATGTTTTGGCTCAAGGTAGCATTTTCTTTTACAACAGAGAATGACAAAGGGGACAGAAGGTGGAAAACTAGTGGGGTTAGGGAGGGGATAATTCAAGTAATCTGGGGACAGAGTATTTTACATTATTTCCTGTATTCAAGTATGACTACCATTAACAGTGGAAGGTACACTATCAGGACCCCATTATTCATGGTATTCAGAGGCATGCACACCGTAGTTCAGACTGAGGAGAAGATAAATATGAATCAAAATGAATAGCAATCTGAATTGTGCCTAAATGTTTGTTTTTTCATGTGTTCTCTGTGGAATTAGAGGATCTTTAACTTATAGAAGCATTGTAGCCTAGAGAGCAAAAAGTACAAAGCTGGGAACATGGAGACCAAACAGACCTGGGTTTGAAACCCACAGCTGCCTGTATTAGGTGTGATCCTGAGCAAGTCACTTAACCTCCCTTTGGTGTTGTGACTCATCTGTAAATGGAATTCAGCTCAGTGTGCCTCTCTCTGCCCCCAAAACGTTTACATTTATGTTCATTTTAGTTCATAAACTGTTGGGGTGCCCAGCAGCACTGCTGATACCTGAGGGATGAAGGCTTTGATGTAAACCCTGAATCCCATAATGACTCTGGCTGGGTCCAAGCTTGCTGTGAGATGAAGTACTTAACTTCTAGAGAGGGACATGTGCCATCTACAGTGTCAGTGGCTCAGTAGGTAGCACACTCTCCTCTGAGGCCGAGATCAGAGGGCTGTGGGTTCAGTTCCCACATCTGGCACTTGGGTTAATATCCCAGTACTGACACTGTAGTGCAGCATGAGAGGGGTGCTGAACTTCGAGGTGCCGCTCTTCGGATGAGACATTAAACCGAGGTCCCATCTGCCTGGACTGGTGGTAGTTCAGGTGGATGTTAAAGATCCCATGGCACTTATCGAAAGAGTAGGGAATTTCCCGTGTCCTGGCCAAACTTCCTCACTCACTAAAAACTAAAAATACCACCAACAGCTTAATCTGGTTCAAGGTCAGTTGGCTTTCATCTGTATTCCCTCTCCCCGGTCGTGCCTGAAAACAGACAAGATTTGTCTAGTGCACTTACCCGTCAACAAAAACTAAATAAAAATAAATAAAATAAATCCAGCATTATAAGATAAGTTGGGAAAATTTAGTGCTGTGACTGGTGGAATTTGATCACATGACTGTGCATTATTCAAGCACAAAAACACTAGTCAGAAAGGCTTAAATACTTTCTGAACCTCATTATATCCTGATTACACGGTCCTAAATTTAAAAATCAGGGAAGCAATTCCATAATCATATACAGCTCACCTCATACCTCACTTTCCAAGGCATGATGATATGTCACAGTAATGCACACAGTGCCATGCCTTATTACTTAATTTAGCACACATCTTCAAGAGACTGACCTTGAACAGCATCGGTATTGGCTGTAATGATGGCTGCTTGTCCACCCTCACAGCTAAGAGGATGTAGCCACTGCAGTCACTATCATAGAGATGGGGACAAGATGTGTCACTGGGGACAATGGTGGCTCAAATAAAAAACAGTTTGATAGAAATTCACAAAACTGACATTTCACCAGTTTAATAAAGTAAATTAAAGGTCCAGACACATCATGACTGCTGTGTTGAACTAAACTGAAAATGTGCATAGAACATTAATGGGTGTTTATGAACCACTGGTGAAAGTTCCCAAAGTTCATCTGTTGAAGCACTTAATTTTGAAGACTCAAATTATCTCCTCATCTGAAGATTAAAGTTTTATTTCACCACCTAGTTTTTCTACAGGTGCCATGCACAGATGCTGGGAGATGATGAGAATAGATCATGCTGGGCTCTGTTCAGTTAGTAAGATTGTTAAAAAATATTAAAATCCACTTTGGTTGAAGAAATATACATTTTTATTGATTGTTGTAAGGGGAGTTGAGGAAATGTATACTGTAGTACCACAAAGAGCAGTAAGCTCTTTATATTTTTCAAGTACAAAGCCAGTTCTAGTTCACTAATAATATGACCAATAAAATGGGCAGGCATATGTAGAAATCATAGACAGAAACATTGTCAATGATGGCAGAAAAGCCCAAGGGTCCATCTAGTCTGCATGTAGGTTTCTATCTGCTCCGGGAGCTATGGTCTGCACAGGTTTCTATCCTTCCTTGTCTACCCCACGCCCTCTTCCTACAGTTACTGACCTGAAAAATTATCAGACCGTCGCTCTCTCCCAGCCGTGCATGAAACTATTTATGGTCTCGGCACCCACCACATCTGTTGGCAGACTGTTCCAAGGCTCCACCTCCCTTTCCATGAAATAGAACTTCCTTACATGTCTTTTAACCACCCCCAATAAGCTTCCACTCATGACCTCGGGTTCTTGAATCTTGCTACTGTTAAATAGTTCCCACAGTTCACCTTGTTTTTCTTCCCTTCAAGAACTTGAAGATCTCTATGATATCCCACCTCACCTTGTTTCTAGCGAGTACATGTTCTGTGCCTTGGGTACCAGGCTGGGGTATAGCTGAAGGCTGCTCCAGGAACCTTGCTCACATGTGGCATTTACTTTCTTTGGCTACCCATTTGTGGTCATGGAGATACATGCAGAGAGAAAGGGACGACCCAGGAAGCACAGCTGGATTGAATACCAGACTTGCAATCAGAAGCCCAGTTGAGTCATCTAGTGGATTCTCTGCTCTGCATGGGTAGATGATTATGAGATATGGTAGACCAGCTAGGACATCTACATCCCTTTTAAAGACAACAGAGATGCAACACCTCATTTTCATTGGAGTACTGCTTCTATCCATTTCTGCAGCTGGGTGGAGGACTGGTGCAGTGGAGACTAGGTGACCTGTCAAAGTCACTGAGTGAGAATTTGCATCTGATGGGTTTGATTCTATAATTTTCTGGCACTCAACTGATGTCCTAAAATGAACTGTGACTTGCTGCCTCTTCCCAGCTCTCCATTTCATGGTGGAAGGCTGGGGCATTGTGTAGAAGGACAGTCTAGGCCTTGATATTGCCAAATGCCATATCAGGAATGTGGGGTTGCACTGCAGCAGGGTCACCCCACATGGCATCTCATCCTTCCAATGCCCAAATGCAGTAATTCCTGGCACAGTCTGTAGAGTGCCTCGTCCCTCTGCATGCCTCTGACCTGGCCACCTGCACAGTCTTGCTGGTGGTATGGGATAGGATTGAGGGCACCTAACCACAGCAGGAGAGAGAGTTTGTGAATGCCATTGAACCTTCAACACGCATCGAGAAAACCCTCCTCTGCAGTGTAGGGCAGCCTTTCACACATGCATATGATTTTGTGGAGCAGGTCACCTAAGGACATTATTTAGTTGGTCTACAAGTGTTATTTCTTATTTTGCTTCTACCACTTGGCGGAGGACTTACTTCTTTGACTGCCAATCCCAAAGCTACTGTACTCTGCTGACTTTTTCCGTGGAGTATCTCCCAGGGCCGGCTCTTTCATCTGTTTATTTTTGTATGTATTTAGTTTTTGTTGCATGGGAAAGGAAGGCTAGAGAATTCTTCCTGTTTTCAGTCTCACTCTGGTGAGGAGTAGACAGATGCATACTGACTGATAATGAACCAGGATGAGCTGTTGGCAGTTTTTACTGAATGGGGAAACTTAGCCAGGTTTCAGTGAATTTCTCCTACTGACTCGCATGCATTTTGCAGGAAAGGAACAAGAACACTACAGCTCCTTGCAGTGATCCTTAATCACCCTGTACACTCATTATTTGAAAACAGCATTGATAAATGTGAAACAGTGAAATGCACTCCGATCGTCTTTGTACAAACTCTTAACTTTTATACTGGCTGCAAAACCTTTGTCATCTACAAGTTTTTCTGCTGCTACATGAGGCTTAAAAATGGGGGAAAAGGGTGGCAAAGTAGACAACTACATCATGTGTTCAAAACGTCTGACACAGCATGTCAGGGTTGTCAGTGATGAACATTAATAATGTTGGAACCAGTAGCCTGCAATGGAAGCTAACTGCACCATTCTGCTGTTTTGTGTGCCTGGCAATAAGACATTCTACCAGTACATCTTAAGCACAAAACGGTGGCTTTCTACAGTCAAACAACAGGAAATAGCTGGAAGGCAATGCACAACATGAAGGGATGCAGTGCTGAAAACTGCAATTCAAATGTCCAGACTCCTTAGTAGAAATGCTGTAAGCAGTTTATTACAGTGCAGCAGGACAAAAATGCCTGACACCCCAGACACTTCACCTCACACTAAGGCTTTATTATGGGACACTGTCAAGTGTCAAGCACAGTCCTTTTATATGGCCCTCTTAAAGTTGTACATGTCTGTTTATCACCGATTTGTGCTATATGATTGTACAGATAGAGAAAATATTTAGTTTTCTCCAATAAATGTACTAGCAATGTTCAGTACAAGGTGAAGTGCTAGGGTATTAGGTAGTTTTCCTGTGTCTGAAGTCTTTAGTCATGCTGTTTCCTGTTGTTTTCCTCCTCTGGGCTGATAGAATGCTTTTGCTCTCATTGTATTGGCTTTTGTGTGGAGGCTTTCCACAGTTAAACCAGGGTGAATTAGCTCAAAACTAAGCAGACTTTGTTAACTTTTAGCTGTTTCAATTGACTATGTTTGTAGGAACTACTACAACATATGTAATGTCTCTGTAGGTAGATCTTCTCTTAATAGACTTAGGGTAAAGGATCCCACTACTATACAATGCCACTGGATCACCATAAATGTTTCAGTGGCTCTGGCTAAGTTGACTTAGAATCCACCAAATGGAACTGGATTCATTAGAATTTTATCTGATTTTTGGATTTGCAGTCCAAGAATTGTAAGTCCTAACTGAATCCTAAAATCTGATTTTGCTAATGTTAATGAACAACAGCATCAACAAAACATGACTTAATTTAGGGATGCAATCCTGATAAGGGCAAAATGCACAGAGGCAATGTGCAAACAAACATGGACGATCTTCTGATGCCCTACCAAAGCCCAAGTCATAACACCCTGTGAATTGGTGGCCCTGTTGCATGCCTTTAACAGACACAACCAGGTAGTTGCTTCCTGGCTGCCACTAACAAGGACCAGCAAACTATAGGCTAAGACTCTACTCACCCCACATCACAATGCGACATTGACTGATGATCTGCTCTCCTGTACTGGAAAATGCTAACCTCTATCATCTGGTACCAGTATTCCCCATTTCATATATTTTATGGAGCTCCTAACAAGTTACTGAGCACCCAGTGCTGAATCAGTGCAGGCCCATAGACTACTGCAGTTGGTTAGAAACACAGAAACATAGAAGTTGCCAGCAGATAAGGACTGCAAGGCCCATCCAGTCTGCCCATTTCTTTTCTACCTTATAAATGTGCCATCAGCCTTTGCTCTGTCAATGGCCTATCTAGTCATACTCATCTGTATTGCTCCCTTATGCCTATCCCATGCCTGTTTGAAGCCATGCACTGTATTCATATCCACCGCTTGAGGTAGGGCATTTCATGGATCCACCAACCTTTCTGTGAAAAATAACTTCCTCACATTACTCCTTAATCGGCCTCCTCTATTCTCATGCAGTGTCCTCGTGTCCTGCTATTTTTCTTATATTGCAACATGTTAGACTCTTTCACCTTGTTAATGTCCTTAAGGTGTTTAAATGTTTTGATCATATCACCTCTCTCCTCCTTTGCTCTAGGGTATACATATTGAGCTCCTTTAATCTGTCCTCATATGTTTTCTGATACAATCCCTGCACCATTTTGTTTGCCCTTCTCTGGACTGCCTCAGTTTGGTTAATGTCCTTGTGAAGGTGTGACCTCCGTACTGCATGCAGTATTCTAGATGGGGCCTAACCAGCGTCTTGTAAAGAGGGATTATTACCTCCTTTTCTGACTAGTGATACCCTACTAATACACCCCAACATCCCCTTAGCCTTACCTACTGCTTTAGTGGTCTGCTTGGATGATTTCAGGTCATCTGTGATGATGATGCCCAAGTCTCTTTCTTCCCTTGTGACTACCAGCAACTCTCCTAGCCTCTAGGTAGCATCAGGTTTCTCTTCCTATGTGCATGATCTTGCACTTCTTTGCATTAAACCCCAGTTGCCACTCTTCTGACCATTTTGCTAGTTTATCCAGATCTCTTCTTATTCTGCCCACCCCATCTGGATCATCTACTATGTTGCAGATCTTGGTGTCATCTGTAAATAGATAAACCTACCTTCCAGTCCATCTGCAATGTCTTGATGAAGATATTAAAGATGACTGGCCCCAGGACTGATCCCTGAGGTTCCAAACTTGTGACTTGCATCTCTTCTGACTGAATACCATATACCACCACTCTCTGTTTTCTGCCCATCAGCCAGTTTGCCACCCAGTTGACCAACATCTGACCCACCCTAGTCTACTTAGCTTATTAATCAATCTTCTATGTGGAACAGTATTGAAAGCTTTGTTGAAGTCAAGGTAGGCTACATCAGCTGCTCCACCTTGGTCCACCTCTCTGATTACTCCGTCAAAGAAACCTTTGAGATTAGTTTGACAGGACCTTCCTTTTGTAAACCCATGTTGTCTTGGATCCTGTGCTCCTATGGATTCCAGGTGTTGCATTATCCTTTCCTTAAGGAGTGCCTCCATAATCTTGCCCACTACTGAGGTAAGACTGACTGGTCTGTAGTTCCTGCCTCCTCCTGCTACCACTCTTGTGGAGCGGGATCACATGAGCCCTTCTCCAGTCTTCTGGGATCTCTTGTGCTCATAGACTCACTAAACAGTTCTGATAATGGCTCTGCTAGTTCCACCATTAGCTCCTTTAGTACCCTGGAATGTATGCCATCAGGTCCCATTGCCTTGTCCACCCTGAGCTTATTGAGCTGTTGTAGGACCCTTTCTTTTGTGAAGGGACTAGTGCATACTTTCTCCCTCTGTATCCATGGTGCTGAGCTGTGGCCCTGCCCTACCTTTTCCTCAGTAAATACTGCACATAAGTATCTATCTAGGATAGATGCTTTTTTAGGTCCTAGTCTTCACACGCCCCTTTATCTCCTTTGATCTTAGTAATACCCTCTGGACTTTCTCCTTTCACTAATATATCCATAGATAGTCTTGTCACCTTCTTTACTGTTCATGCTAGTGTTTCCTTGGTTTGGGCCTTTGCCTTCTTACTACCTTCCTGCTTCTCTTAGGGAGTTTGTATACCTCCCTATCTTCATCCCGCTGTGTTCCCTGATATTTCCTAAAGGCCAGCCTTTTGGCTCTAACCTTTCTGCTACTGTTTTTGAGAACAAAAGTGGTTTCCTCTTCTTTGCTTTCCTTTTCTCTCTAACACAATGGGATCTTGCTTCAAGTATTGCATCCTTAATGTTTGCACACTTTGCCTGTACCCCTCACCTTTGTACTTTTGCCAGGGCTAGCTTAACTTTGTTGGCCATCTTATCAAAGTCAGTTCCTCTGAAGCCGATATTTTTGCTTTGGAATGGGATGATTTAGTTGCAGTGGCCAAATTGAACCATACTATGTGAAGGTCACTGGCCCCAGGTGACCTTCTACTTGAGATCTGTGATACTTTCCTGTTAGTCAGTATGAGATCTAGGATAGCACTGTCTCTATGGGTTGTTGTACCAGTTGTTTGAAGCCCTCTCCTGCAGGAAATCTACTGTGTGTCTAGTTCTGGCAGATGTTCCTGCTGGTATTGACCAATCTGTATCTGGCATGTTGAAGTCTCCCATAATCAGAACCTCCCTTTAGCTGCCATATTTTGTATATCTTTTAACAGTAATGTGTATGTCCCCCTGGTCTGGGGCCTGTATTCAACCCCAGTTTGTATGGCTGTCCCATTTCCTGTCTCAGGGTGACCCACAGTTCTTCTGGCTCTTTATGTGTATTCTGAATTTCTGTAGCTTTGTTATTTTCATTGACATACAGGGCCACCTCTGCACCTTGGTTTCTTCTGGAATAGTACATAGCCAGGTACTGAAGTCTCCTAAGTGTGGTTACTGGTAAACCACATCTCGCTAATTGCTACTATGTCCAGTTTAGCCTCTGTTATTATTGCCTGCAGGTCTGAGATCTTGTTTCCCAGACTGTGCGCATTTGTGCACATCATTTTCCATTAACCAGATTTCATTATGTTAGTTGTTGGTCGAGGCATTTCCCTGTGCATCTTGTGGGAGCTGGACCATTTTCCTTACCTGGTAATGCAGATGAACTGCAGACATGCTGAACTCCTGTTTGACCACTAGCTGAGGGGAGGGGTTCTTCCCATTCGATGTATGGGGTGCTGCACCCCTCCCCATTTGCTAGTTTAAATATTCTGTAAAGACATCAAACCTCCGCCCCAATGCACTGACTCCCACCTTAGTCAGATGCAGTACATCAAATTTAAAGAACTTTCACTCCCCAAGCTATTGCCTGCTCCCTACAAATCTGTCTTTTTCCTGGCACCAACCCTTGTGCCACATGTTTAGCTCCCTATCTTCCCTTCTCTGCCTTTCATCCATCTGCCCCCTCCCAGACTGGCAGGATCTCACCAACTATATAATACCCACTAGCAGACCAAGCAACAGCCTGGCTGCAGCTCCTTCGCACCCTCTGGCTCAGTACTGCATCAGCCAATGTGTTGGCTAGCAAGAAAATGCATCCCTTTCTCTGTCTCTGAGATACTGGCTTTACTCACAGTTTATGAACTCACAAAAGCATAGTCTGTTGCAACTTGCTTAAACCTCTCCACGACAGCTGTACTTCTCCATTAAATCTTCTATGAATCTAACTTGAGTATTCCGACATGCTCAGTTCTTCTCTTTGACAAAAACTACTTCCTTTAATCCTCAGGACTGCCAATCAAACCAGACAACTCTAGAGGACAGTGTCCTGACAGCTTATTGGCAAGAAATGGGAACTTGAATTAATCAGTCCTCTTACAGTCTATGAACATTTGTGGCTCCTAGCAAGACTCAACAACTTGATTGGCTGAGGGATGGGGTCAGAGAGCAACAGAATGGTAGCATTAATTTACTGCTGGCACTGGCCCCAGTGCTCATTTAAATAGTGCCATAGAAAGAGTTCATTGTGTCCCTGTACATCAAGTGCAGTCACCCTTCAGTGCTTGGCTGCATCAGGGCATCAATCATGGAAATAAACCCATAAGCATGATTGTTTACTCCCTCCCTGGCAGCAGGAAATCACTTCTGATGTGTGGCAGGTTCCATGGTTATGCAGTGGTGCAGGTGGCACTGAAGAAATCTATCATCTACAACTCTGCTCCCAGTCCCCTTACACAGAGTTCCAGTCCAGAGAGAGTAAACAAACTGCAGCAGTCCTGCTGGGGCAGAGGAGAGAAATGTAAGTCTCACACTTTTTTGGGGCAGTGAGGTATATGTAATTCTTAGAGTGACACAGTCCTATGTTTTGTGCATTGCAGTAACACACATTGCATGAGTTATTATGTGACCTTTATTTATTGCTGTCATATCAAAATATGCAGTGACATTTTGAATATCTTTCCATTAACCAAGGCAACCTTTGGCAATAGTTCACTTTTCCTGACTGAGCCTGCAGTGTACGCAGATTTCAACTTTCATGGGTGTACCCAGCTCAAGGTCTTGCAGTCATGCTTTGACACATAAAAGGCTTAGAAAGCAATCAGAAAAGTATCCTCCCTCAAAAACTGTATCCTCACCTGATAAACATTTTCTTGTAGTAGTAGTGATAGGAGAGGCGGCAACAACTTCTTCTGATGGAGAAACAAGTGTATCTGCATTGTGACTTTCACCATGTCCTTTTCCTTTTATCTAGTGTCAACAAGAATTAGTGTACATTTCACTGTGTGTAATGTAAAGGTTAGTTACATATACAGTACATTTGGGTTCTTGTTATGTACAGGCTTACAGAATGTGTGGTGCTTTAATAGCAGGTATCCACTTTAGTATGTGACTTCATAAAGGATGCACAGAAACATAGAAACATAGAATTTGCTAGTAGATAAGGACCACTTGGTCCACCTAGTCTGACTGTTTTACCCTTGCCTATAGTATTGCTGCAGATCCTACTTGATCTCCAGCCCATTCACCCACTTCCCATTCCCTAATGTAACCCCTAGGTGGTGCTATTCTGAGGCTACTACCCTGCCTGTATGGCACACAGGTTGAGGGCCTGAGTTCTAAAACTGGGTGCCTCCACCGAGAGGAATGGTATTGGGGTAGCTTGGTTGCTCTGGGATGCTATAGCCACCCACCAACCCTTCTAGTAGCTTAGGTAATAACACAATAGTACATTCACACTCAGCAGGTAGCAGTAATAATGTGCTCACACACGTCTTCACTTACCACCAGGGCTGGATCTGTAGCAACTGCCCTGAGACCCCTGAAAATAAGGTTAACAACACAACAATACAACCTTAGTACTGTAACCCAATTAATAATATGTGCACTAGCGAGGTTAAACAAGTAGAAAGACAGTCAGGTTTATTTGGGGCAGTGAACAATGGAAGGGCATGAATCTAACTGAATGATTAGCAATCTGATTCAAATCAGGACTATCTGGCATGTACTTTAAGTTCCTGTTAGACAGTTCAACAACCCTGGTACCCAGTATGTCATGTGCGCTAGTCTGAGCGTTGCCAGGTATGACAGCATGGGAGCTATTGTTGGGACCCTTAAAGAAAGAAAAACAGTTAAGCATGCACACAACCCAGTCATTTGTAATCCAAGCTGATGGCTCTGCCATTGCAAGAACCCAGTAAAAGAAACAACTTGTTGGTATCACAATGATGTTTGCTTTTGTTGCAGTGAGGCACCCTGATCTGTACTCATGCTACCAGAACCTGGTAGGACAGGCAAGATGTAGACCTCATGGAGATGATCAGGAATGCCTGGAGAAGCAGGGCTGACATGGCTCACCTCCAGGTGGTTGCTACCTGCTCCATGGTGTTGGGCAGGGGCCGAATCCCCAGGCCAGTCATTTGCTGTGAAGGTCTCTGGTGCAGGAGTAGCAGCCTAGGCCAAGATGGCAGGGCCCAGGCAGGATGAACAGTTCTGCAAAGTTTGTGATCTTCTGCTGAGAAGCCTCCAGCTGGTGTAAAAGATTTGACCATGAGGAACCAAATCATGACCCACTAAACACATTCAGCATATTTATAGCACCAACTTCTTTAAACAACAGTTTGAATACCATCCGTTGCAAATCACCAGCTTAACTGCACAAACCTTCCAATCTGAGGGTAACTCTCTCACAAGTTGGACCGATCGCTTCTAGAACAAGTCTTTAATCCAAATCACAAGTTAGAATGACACTTCTTCTTTTTCTGCCACAGTTCCAAGACTGGAAATCAGACAGGTCCGACTTCTGCAATAGGCAGTTTGAACTATTGAAGAACGCGGCAGGAAGGCCAGCAGAGCCTCTTCCCACTGATTCCCTACACCAGGGTTCTCAAATGGTGAGGCAAGCTCCATGGGGAGGCCCCAACCTGTTCCAGGGAGGCTCAAGCAAGTCTTGAAAAGTATTATATTTCAATTTTGAACTTCATTGAGTTTGTGTGAAGGATAAGACAAACTAAAAGAGGATAACAGTAGGTGAATTTATGTATTTATTCACAAGTCTGTGATCAAGGAAGGTACTGTACACTGAGCCATGGCTTATTTCAGGTGTACCCAGGGAAGGGTAGTGAGAGAATACAATTCAAAATGTAACTGCAGAACACTTAAGCAATACAAAATGAATAAAAGTGCAAACAAATTAAGAACAATAAACTAACAATGCGAGGAACATTTGTTCAATTAGACTGGCAGCAGTACTGTCTAAATACAAGAGTTAACCATGCAGGTACTAGGAATAAGAGCAGGAGGGAGCAAATGATCCCTGAAGTTGCTTAGAGCAGGGTGAGAAGGTGAGAGGCAGAGGTTGGCAGGAAGGTTATTCCAGTAAGAGTGGAAACAGAAAAGCAGTCTGACCCATGAAGGTATGGAAGTAATAGGTAGCAATGGTTCGAGAGTCAAAATATTGAGCAAGTAGGTTGTCCTGTTGGGGAAGGGGTTACATAACCTTAATAACATAAAAGCCAGCTATGCAAAGAGGTTTCAATTTATTCCTGATGTACTGAGAAAAGTAGGCTATTTTTCTATGGGGAGGCCCAAAAATATTTCCGTATTTTGAGGGAGGCTCAAAATCTTTTCCATGGCTTAGGGAGGCTTGCTATGACAAAGTTTGAGAACTGTTGCCCTACACTCCTTCAAGAGCAGCTGCTCAAAAGCTTGAGCTGTTCACTCTTCAACCTCAGCTCTAACTGATCCACTGCTTCAGTCAGTTCTGGGCATTCCCTTGTAATCAGAAAGGTTAGGTTGGCTGAAGGAACTGTCAGACACAGTAAGGGCTACCTCTCCAGGCCCATTTGGGCATCAACACGTAAAACTACAAAACTGCAGAATTCCTCCCACAAGACCTCTGGGGATAGTCTCCATTTTAGGTCCCCAATGGTTCGACTGGTCCAAATACTGAAAGTCCAGAACCTACAACAGCAAATAAGCACTAAACAATTACAGTTCCTAAGAGAACTCCCTCTGCACAAGTAACAACTGCAGAATGGAGCAAAATAACACATTGCTTGTCTGGTCACAAGTCTTGAATCACTCGGACCCAGTTCAGACCAATTTTAGTCACCAATTAGTTATGCTATTAAAGGAATAGGCAAGGAGGCTCACTAGGGCACTCTCACGCAGATAGATAGAACTACTTAAGACAGGACACCAGCCTGACAGGGGGCATTAAGGAGCTCAGGAAGACATAGTAAACCCCAATTTGTAGGGGGTTACACTCTTTCTGCCTGGAAAAACTTGGCATCTCATCAAGTCTACACTTACTATAAAAGTCTACATAAAGACACTATATGAAAATACCTGCATGTTTCTGTTAGCATACTGTAAAATAAAAGCTGATGCATCACTATGGCAAACAGATCATAACAACAGTGCTGCTATATTTTCACTTTAGCAAGGGCAGTTCCATAAGGACACATTTTCATAACATTTTCCAGAAACAGCTTAACACATTCAAGTAGTTAGACACATTACTCTTACAGTTCTTGTCTGCATTACCTCCTGCATACTAACCCACATGGCTTGAGGCTATCCCTATCAGCTACACTAAGGCAGCAATATACACCCCTTTGTGAACTTCGGTAATGGGAGGTCTACAGGCCTTCCTGGGAGTCATAACTGAGGCGACATTGGCTTTGTGGCTCTTCCAGACTTTCTGGTATGGCAGGCACAGGTTCAGTTCCTTCAACATTTGCAATTGGGCTGTTTAGTCCCAGCTCATTGCTTGTCAATAAGTCTAGTTCTGAAGAAAGGTACCTCTTCACTGGTTGTCTGTTCCAGACTGGAAGCAATTTCAACTTCTTGCTTTGTTCTGGTTCAACAATATTTCTGTCATTACTTGGCTCTGTAATTCCAGGTTTGTCTTCAAGAGGAAATTCCATGGAACTTAAATCTTTCAACACATTAATGATACTTTCAGAATCATTATCCTCATACACATCATTGTCTGCCACATTTCAGAATCATTAGCTGCAAATAGTTCTAAACTTTCTGGTGTAACCCTCCCCACAAAGGGGTTCCCAAAGGCTTCTGTAAGCTTGCCCAAATGCTCACTGCTAGGCTGGTGTCTCGTGTGTATCGTTTAAATGTGTTGCCAGTGAGTGCTTGTGTGGCCTCCGTGTACTCTCGCTTTAATGACTGCATGCTTGCAATCATAATTAATCTCAGAGGGGACTATATGTTTCCATGCCTGAGTCCGCATGGGCTGCTGAGTAATTGCTTCATTTTGCATCGCTAAATGCGCAGAGGGAGCCCTGCTGAAAGATGTAACTAATTGTTGATAACCATTTAAAGTAGTGATGATAATGTAGTTGTTCTAACCTGCCTTCTTTGTAGCAAGGACCGTTCAGTTTAGTGCCACCATTTTGGCCCCAAAATGCCGAGTTGGACCAATCAGTACTGGAAGACTCTAAATGAAGCATGTTGAAGTTGGACTGTGTGGTTTACCAGTTGGGATTTGTAGTTTGGGGCTGTTGGCACCTTTTGCACCAAAAGGGGGCTATTATTGTGATTGACAGTGGAACGAACCAACTGGACCTTTTGGATTCAAGGGAAATCCCTGAGCTGTCTGCTGGCAAGCCACATTGATGTTGGGAGTTGAAGTGGAGAGACTGCTCATGGTAACCCGAGCAAGCGTGTCGTAGTCTGAGCAGGAGAACTGTGCTAAGATCTGGTTAGTGGCCTGTATTTCGCCTATTGGTGTAGAAAGTGAGAGGAGAAAGCATGTTTCAGATGGAATTTGATTCTGGAGAAACCCCACAAGTAACTGGAAAGAGACCAGGCTGTACCTGTAGAAGACTGAAGACTTTGCGGAATGTGATCGGCCTGTCACTGCTGAGTTCTCAGTGCATGCAGAAACTTGACATCATGACTGGGGAGCATTTATTTATTTTTATTTATTTATTTATTGAAAGATATAACAATTACAATCCTTTGAGTTATAGACTCATTTGCAAAGACTTCACATCAGTAAGAAATAATACATTTAGGATCACAAGATTACACATTGGGTACAGATTATACATTAGGCAAAACAGTACAGACTTAAAATACATGACATGGTAGTGGAAGAAAAACATAGATAGTAGAAGAAACATTTGATGCAGTGTATAAGTAAAGGTTACATCATCTGGGAACCTTAAAGGAGGTCCTGTGTCTACACTTTGGTTCACAAGACAGTATTTGAGTTGGAGGGTCTTAAAATGCAAGGCCCTGAGTCAGTATGTGATAAAGGGATTGAGGATACTGGCTTGAGGGATGGCTGTGGTGTTTGGAGGTTGGGGGTATCCATCTACCGTGGTATTGGTCACAAGTTATTTATTTTAACTACCGTCACAGGGTGCCGACATTAGGAAAGTCTGAAGATCAGCTTTAAATTGATTGATACCGTAAGTAAGGGGATTGTTGATGGTAGGTTGTTTAGCCATAGTGGGGCACGATAATGGAAAGAACGTTGCCCAAGGGATGTTCTACAATGTGGTACTAGTAAGGGGATTTGCACAGTGTCTTGAAGCCCTCCTGCTCAAGGCAATTGGAAATAGAGGGTGGAGGACTGCCGGAGTTTGTTTTTTAGTACCTTTTAGCTAGAAGCAGGTAGCCTTCTAGCTAAAAAAGCTAAAGGAAAGAATTGTCAAGTACCTAGAGGCCAGAGGGCACAGGACCCAAGGCAGCATGGATTCACAGCAGGAAGGTCATGCCAGACAGAATCTAATAGATTTCTTTGACTGGGTGATCAAAGTAGTAGATCAGGAGGGGCTGTGGACATGGCCTCACTAGATTTTAGCAAGGCATTTGACTCAGTCCACACAAAGATTAATATACAAGTTAGCCAGCCTGTGAGTGGGTCCTAAGATGATAGCCTGGGTAAAGAATTGGCTGGAGAATAGGAGACTGAGGTAATAGTAAATGGGTACATTCTGAAGAGGATTTACTACTGGGGTACTGCAGGGTTCAGTATTTGGACCCGGTCCTCTTCAATGTCTTCATGCACACTGCAGAGGGACTGGAAGGAAAAGTGTGTCTCTTTGCAGATGACACAAAGATCTGCAACAAGTTGATGCACAAGGTGGGTGGAAAGGATGAGAAGGACTTGGCAAGGTTAAAGAAATGGTCAAATGTATGGCAGCTTAGATTCAATGCTAAGAAGTGCAAGGTAATGTACCTGGGAAACAAAACCCAGGGAAGAGTACACAAGGGGGTGGTACTAACAACAACAAAATGAAAGGGACCTGGGGATAGTTGTATCAGATGACTTAAGGTGGGCAAGCAATGTGAGAGGGCAGTAAGGAGGGCTGGGGGATGCTGGGATGCATAGGGAGAGGCATCGCCAATAGAAACAGGAAGTTTATTATCCCTCTGTACAGACAGCTGGTCAGACCCCATCTGGAGTACTCACGTGCAGTTCTGGAGACCCAATCTTCGCAGGACATAGACAAGATGGAGGCTGTCCAGAGGAGGGCAACTAAAATGGTGCAGGTCTGCACCAGAAGACATATGGAGACAGACTAAAGGAGCTTAATATGTATAGCCTCGAGGAAAGAAGGAGAGGGGGACATGATAGAAACGCTCAAGTACCTCAAGGAATTAACAAAGTCCAAGAGGGTAGCATCTTTCAAGAAAAAGAGGTGTGCAAGAACAAGGGGGCACAATTTGAAGATGGAGGGTGGCTCAGATGTAATGTAAGGAAGTATTTTTCACAGAGAGGTTGTGGATGCATGGAAAGGCCTTCTGGAGGAGGTTGTGGAGTAAAACAGTGATTGAATTCCAGCATGCATGGGACAGTCATAAGGCCATTCTAGGGGTGGTGGTAGAAAGAAGTAGGCTGCTGGTTAACTAGGATCTGCAACTTATCCATTAGGTAGGAAATGGGCAGACTGGGTGGGCCAATCGGTCCTTATCTGCCATCAAATGCTATGTTTCTATGTGTGATATTTTATCCTGTCTTTGAGATTGAGAAAGCTGGTGAGCTTGTAAAGCTCACACGTATGGGTTTGTCTGCTACAATTTGAGACCAGTCAGCAGGCTTTGTTGAGGGCAAGGTTTATGCTACACAGGCAGTATGATCTGCGAGTCCCATAAATTACTATGCCGTAGTCAATCAGGGGCAATATTGAGGAGGACACTGCTAGATGCCTGCGAGGGAAAGCAGTGCCTATGTCTGAAAAGGATCCCTAACCTAGTATTAACTGAGGAGGACATTTGTTTGATGTGATCGTAGTAGGTAAGAGAGAGTCTAACCAGATGCCCAGATATTTAAAAATGTTAACCTGTTCCAGAGTTATGCCAAGAGAGTTTGTGATGGTAAGAGGTGAGTTTGGAGCAGGTTTTGTCGATGTGTGAAGATCATAGCTTTGGTCTTTGTGTAATTAAGCTGGTGTTCAGAGAACAGGTTTCAAGCTCATGAAAGAAGGTCTGTAGTGGATTGTAGGTGCTGAACTGATAATGCTTCCAGAAGACTTCAGCATCATCAGCATACAGTAGAAGTTTCCCACTACAGGATTTGGGAGAGAGTTTAGAAAGAGGGTGAAAAGTAATGGGCCTAGTATGCCTTTGTAAGACCCCTGAGTGGACAGTTATCCTGGAAGATGTGATCCCATTAGTTTTTACCTGCTGGGTTCTGTCTTTGAGATAGTCAGTGAGCCAGGAGGTAACTTTTGGGGTGATATTAAGGGTTGGAAGAGTGTGAAGAAGGAGTTCATGACTGGCCGTATTAAACTTTGGTCAAATTGATATAGAGACCCCAGCTATTTCACCATTATCCAGTGCCTCATGTATATAGAAGTATATTCGGGATTAAGCTGGAGGTGCTATGGACCTCCTGGAAACTGTGGTTGTTATTGATAGAGCAGACTGTATTTAGTCAAGTAGTCTGTGAGTGGTCTGCCGTTATTTTCAAGGACTTTAGAGAGGAGTGGCAGAATGGATATTTTGCCTGTAGTTGCTGGCAGAGGTGGGGTCACCACCCTTTAATATTGGCATTATGACTGCTCTCTCTCAGGAGGTAGGGAACTGGCTGTGACATATATATAAGTTAAATATTTTTGTAAGATGGGGTAATGTCACATCCAAAGTTAACCGGACTAGCTTGAGGTCCAGGCCATCACTACTAAAGCGAGAGTTTGCCAGGGCTGCGCTTGATATAGCTTGGCCTCATTGCAGGAAATGATTCATAGTCTGAAAGGTGGTTTGTTACCATGGGGGTTTAGGGAAGTTACTGATTGGGTCATAGAAGTCTGTGGGAGGATGTGACTGAGGTCCATCAGGAGTATTTAGTGACTCTGCAATAGAGTTTGGGTCCTGGGATGCAACCCCATTTATTTGAAACTGTATGGGGTAGGCGATACATTTTTACCAATCAGTTCTTAAATTCTTTTCCAGAAATTGCTACCCGAGCTCCAGGATGAGGTAACAGCATGGTTGTAATAATTGGCTTTGGCTTGACAGATAGCCCATGTGCAGCCATTTCGAGCCTCCTATACTGCTGTTTTCTTGGGGAGTTGAGAGGCAAGAGCCTTGTGCCAGAGGTTGTCCCTCTTCTCATGTTGTTGAGTAGTGACTGGAAAATTCAGGGTACCTGGGATTTTACTATCTGACTGGAGTAGAGGGCAAAAATGCTGCAGGCAGACTTAAAGGAGGAAACAAAATAGGTGAGGCAGCATCAGCTGTTTGAGCAGAGTGGATAGGAGACCAGTCTAGGGAGGCAAGGTAGGTTTTTGGTGTGCAAGGGCTCCTTTTCTCAGGTGTCTTTGCACTGTGGTTTGTGGGTGGTTGGGAATTTTATTTGACCACCAACAGCTAACCGGAAGTGGACACTTATCGAGTTAGGGAGCACTTTGATATGGGAAATGTTTTTGGATGGTTGGTGAAGGTAAGGTCAATAAGAGAGAAGTTCCAGATTTAGGTCCATCCTGGTTGGGGATAGGACCATTTCAGTGAGGTCATAAGCGAGGATTGCATCTTGTAAGAGGAGGATGCAGTGGATTGCCAGTTTACAGTGAAATCTCCCAGCAGGATGACTTCGACTTTGGAAGAAGGTGGGCAATACTGGCTAGAACTGAGTCAAAGCGGGCTTTGTCGTTCCTAGGGGAATGTAGACTGCCAGGATGTAAAGCGATTTTCCTGGATTGCCAGTCCTTATCTCCACTGCTGAGGTTTGAGCTCCATGGGTGGGTTGTGAGATGTGGACTGAAAGGGCATGCAGGCAGGATCTAGTGTAGATGGCACAGCCACCACCCCTCTTGCTTAGTCTGTCAGTTTGATGAATGGTATAGTCATTGAGGCGATGAAACCACTAGAGACGTTATCTGATAGCCAGGTCTCAGATAGGCAAGGATGTTCGGGGAGTTGTGCACAATCCAGCCCTGGAGAGAGGTGAATTTACTCTGAAAGCTGCAGATGTTTAGGGCTGTACCAGCTTTAGGCTGCCATACTTGTCCTTAGGATTTACTTCATAGGTGGGAGGTCCCGGGTTGGGAGTGAACATTTCGGATAGGAGGAGAAGTAGGAGTGTAATCCGAAGAGTCCTTGCGGGTGGTTTTATCCTAGATGTGGCAGTTGATGGGGTTTTGTAAGGTAGTGATGACTGGGATAGGGAGGGCGGTTGGTGGAATATGAGAATAGGAGACAGGGTACTGTGTCCCATTGAGTAGCTACAGAATGGGGTGAGGTGCACCTCAGGTGGCC
Source organism: Neoceratodus forsteri (assembly GCA_016271365.2). Lineage (NCBI taxonomy): Eukaryota > Metazoa > Chordata > Ceratodontiformes > Ceratodontidae > Neoceratodus > Neoceratodus forsteri. The sequence continues at coordinate 897,238,036 of CM057450.1, forward strand.
ACGATGGCATCAGTGCAGTGAAGTATTGTGCACAGGAGTTTGAGTGTCTGCCAAGGTGGGCATAGATTTTGCATAATGGAGACTCATGTGATCCGAGTTAAGGGGGTATGAGGAGATATCCTTTTGACCATCCGTTTGAATATGCAGTATTGCTGGTGAAATAGTGCTGTTTTGGTGAACAATGAGGTGAGAAGGCTAATTCAAAGAGATGAGGATTCATATTTCACTGAGTTACTTCTATGTGTGCTATCTGGTATTAGTGGCCACTAGTGGTGATGCTGTATAAGCTGCAAGTGGGAAGGTGGCTGATTGTATTTCAGCCATGTGGATCAACCACGTGATCCACACTATATAATACAATGTTTGCCAAGGGCAGTGGTAGGGTGGGCGGGGCAGCCGATGCGTAGCATCAGTGGTGCTCAAACAGGGCTCCAACACGAGTAATGTCTAGGCCTGTTGTATGGTCGCTACAGCTCTGTACCTTTGTTTCAATGGCTTCTGTTGTTGGGAGAGCAGTAGTAAGCCCTCACGACCTCTGTGTTAGTGCTTCAGTTCAATGGCTTCTGTTATGGTGAGGGCAGTAGTAAGCCCTCACGACCTCCATGCCAGTTCTTCTTTCAACAGCTTCTGTTGTGGGAGGCAGTAGTAAGCCCTCACAACATCTGTGCCAAATTCTGTATATAAATGTGTTGTGTATTGACAGGAGATCGTAATTTAGTTTGGCTGCATGCAAGCTGTGTGCTGAGGCTGGATACTGTATTCAGCTTGACTGGACTGAATCCGAAGACATCTCCATATGGCTGGGCCTTGCCACAAGGGCCTTGCTAAACCACCCTGCTGCACAGAAAAACACCATTGGCGAGAGACCTGCCTGGGGATCAGCCCCTGCTCCAAGAACAGGAATGATGCCACAGCGATTCGTGTGGGACCCTGCTTCTCCTGGCAATCCAGATAATCCATATTTTGTCTCAGATTTCATCCTTCCTGTGTTCAGTCTTGGGTACTGTGAATAACTATTGGGTAGCTCCTGCAATCATTTTTTTATCAAAGTGTGTCATATGATTATTTTGCTGTGTTGTTTAGATGAACTGAGCCCTCTAGCTCCAGATTACAATTAGGAGTGTTCATGTTGTTTCTTTATCACAGGGCTAACCAGTTTCAACACCGCCTACCACTGGTGACAGTTCTGGCTAGCCTTTTCTCCATCCTGGGTACCCAGACAGCGTGACTGATAAGGACTCTGACTGCCTGCACAGCTGTGTGATTTATAGATGTGATTAAGCAAATTAATCTGATTATCCCACTCTTGTTATAGCCCCTGAATAAATCAGATCTACTTTTTTCTGCAATTTACACAGACTGTAGTGTCAGTTTATGCTGAAGGTATTTTACTGTTGCCTCTTATATTGCCCAACTTTGTTTTGCAGGGGTATCCAGAGCCAAGCTGAAGAAATCAGTCCGGGGTAAGTCAATATATATATTCCATATATATATATATATATATATATATATATATATGTATGTGTGTGTGTATGTGTATCATGTGTGTGTGTGTGTGTGTGTGTGTGTGTGTGTGTGTGTGTGTGCAAAAGCTATCAGGGGTATTGCAAAGATAGACATGTGTATCACGTGGGCCACTTTTAGGAGACAAAGGGGTCATGGTGTCCCAGAGGGCTGTGGCCTGGTTAGTCTGACCAATACCAACCCTGACCTTTGGGTGGAGGCACCTGTCACTAAACCCTAGGCCCTTAACTGCTACTAGCCTAGCAGGCAGGGGTAGTGAGCCCTTGGGATAGTGCCATCTAGGGGTTACATCTTGGAAGCACCGCTGGGATTGGCATCCTCTAGTGGCCAAGGGAGAAAGTTGCCTGATATGTTTAGTTTTGGGGAGAAAATAGAGGATCTTGTTACGCCCAAGCTGAAATTGCCCCCATAAGCTGTTAGTGCACAGAATGATAGGGTAGAGTGAGGTTGAGGGTTAGACCCCAACAGGCTCTCCTGTACTGGATATCCCATTAGGGAATACTAATGCTGCTATTGTAGCCACTGTGGAACATGTTAAGGGCTTGGGCAAAGTTGAAATGATGAAGAGATGCAGATTTGTTTGAGTAGAACATGATAGTGTTGCTCTCCTGTAGCTCCCAATAGATCCAGAAAAATTCCCCGTTATCCTGCCAGAAGATACCCAGAAGGGATGGAGGGTCATTCACCTGCAGAGTGCCCCAGCTATCCTGGGTTGGTTCCCCAGTATAGAAGGGTTTAAGGACAAGTTGCTAAAATTATTAGTGTCTGAAGGATGAACTGCTCAAGAGCTCATAAAGGTGCTAGATCTTTCAGAGGAACACACACCCTGAACTTCCCAGCCATGTCCCCAGCTTCTCCCAAGTGTTCTCCTGTAGCCTGCCCATAATAATTCCCTTGATACAGTTAGACCCTTACCAAAAGCTCAGACTTTTTCAGGCACAGTCCCAGTGCCTACAGGAGGATGGTTTGGAAATGTGGATGGACTATGCTACTCCTTGGTGCAGGAATGGCAGTGCTCAGAGGGAAAAGAGAAAGAGACTAATGGAGAGCTTAAGAGGCCCTGCACTGGAAGCCATCCATTTTTGAGCTACTAGCCCAGAGTCTACAACTGCTGAATACCTCTCTGCACTGGAAGGGTGTTTGCCAGTACTGAGTTGGGGAACAACTTGTTGTAGACATTCAAGTCAGCTAAGCAGTAGAAAAATTAGATGTTGCTCACATTTGTTACCAGGATTGAGAGGGCTCTGCACAGGGCTCACAGGAAAGCAGGAGTGCCTGCAAAGGTGCTGAACTGGGTCAGATGGACCATATTCAAAGTCAGCCAGATATTCTGATGTGATGATATTGAGGCACAAGCTACAAGACAGGGGTTAACTCTACCAAGTACTGTCATCTTTAAAAGAAATTTGTGAGATTGAGACAGATGAAGAGGGCTGGGATCCCTATGCTGGAATGGTTGGAAGCTGTCTGACCTCGGAGAGGAGTGACTTGGATGAGACACAGCAGCTGGGGATTTGATTAAATAATTACCGAGGCATCCAGAGAACCAGACCTGTATCAGGCACCCCAGAGACTAAAAGTGAAGTGGGGTGCATCTTGTTTCTCCGAACCCCGACTGAGGTAACCTACTGGAAGAAGTGCGAGAGTCGAGTAGCTGTAGTGGGGACTTGCTGCAAACCCACCAAATCCCCATCATGGTGGCAGTTCTGAGGATCCAGGACTCAGAGCATGAGCCCAAGATGAGCCACCCAATACCCTAAAGTACTCAAGTCAGGAGACGGCCCATGAACCCCTGAGATTCTAGATAGCCTATTTTTGCTATCAATGTGGGAGGATGGACACATCCATTTCTTCTGCCATTCAGCGGAGAATTTGAAAGAGTCACTACCTGGTTTTGGCTGCAATTTGACAAAATCACAACCAGCCACCAGGAGGAGCTTTAGAAAACAAATTATGCTACCAAGGCCAATGCCAGATTGATACCAACATCAGTGCTGCGGAATGGTTCGAGGTGGTGGGCCCCTCCATGGAACATTTGTAAAAGTAAATGGAGTGTCTACTAGGGCTGTGCTAGACAGTGGCTCTCAAGTGACTATTATATTTCAAGATCATTACTGGAAGCACTTCCTGATGTGCCTTACAACACCTGGAAGGTCTACATGTCTGAGGGTTGGCGATACCCCTACACTGAGTATATCCAGATTTGGTTGTCTTTCCCTACTTGTTGGCTGGGTGGTGGAACAATTAGAGACATTAGCTCTGGTGTGTCCTCCTATTGGACTGTATGATAGGGGTTCCCCTACTAATTGGGACCAACGCTCATATGTTTGGAGATTGGTGCAACTATGTTAATGAGAAACAGGGGCAATGGACTGGTAGGGCTCTGAGGATCCCTGCATTGATTAAGAGGGCCTATGAGTCACGGCAAGAATACTGAAGGGTGGATCAAGATGAATCAGTCAGGGTTGTATGGAAGAAGGATCCTGAGTCAATGACCATGGCCCCTACCACTCAATGTACTCTACAAGGGAGGTCCACTTATGAAAAATGTCAAAAATAAGATACTCATGCTGGATGTCCAGGTGATGGAAAATTGCCAGAAGGATTGCTGGTTAAGCTCAGTATCTTACCTGCTCATGCTCATGCCTATGCCCGATGGGTAATGGTCCAGGTCCACAATGTATCAGAGTGAGAAATCCAGGTGAATAGAGGCTGTACCTAGCTACCGTACACTGACTTGAACACATCAGTGTTACAGTAACAAGTATCCTGGAGTGACTGATGGAGTGACCCTAACTGTTTGACTTTGGTGACTCCTGTTCCCAGCCGGTGGAAGACTAGGATCAACAAGAGACTTGCCGGAGAGACTAAGTGTTTTTCTTAAAGAGTGGGATGTGGGATGTGTCTAGGGCAGAGCATCACATCGCCTGATATGTCACATGTAATACAGCCAGTCAGCATTTCTTTGTTCAAGCTATAATGCTAATGGAGGCATATTCTGTCTCATATAATACTCATTAATAATTGTGTCTCTAAATCATCATCAATGGAGAATGACATAGGACTAATACATATTGTTTATCATATCTGTAACTATGTTGTAATCTCTGTTGCTATGATGTTATCTGTAATATTTAGCTTTCTGCAACCCAGTTCCACAGGACAGAGAACAAGATCTTGGAGAACCTGAGATCCTACAATCCTGGAGATTATGTACATTCTTCAGGAGAGTGGTGAAACCCATCTCCTTGTGATTTCCTTTGTCACATGCTTGGTGTAAGTAGTCCAATAAACATTTATTAGTATTCTTGCTTGTTTACAAATGTTTCTTGGCAGACTCAAAGACACAATAATCTGTATTATTAGTATTATTATTATTTACTCTGCTATCTGAGATTGTTTACATCACATAAATGGTGACCATGGTGGAGGCTGGGTGTTTGCCAAGTTGCATTTTAATTTCCTCTGTAAATTAAAACACTGGATGAAGAATCCTCAGTAACAAGCAGCTGAGAGTGTCTTCTGTTTAGCCTTTCAGTCTGTTCTGAGTCCAGTGCAGACAAAACAATCATTTGGCTGGTATTCAATCTCGTGTAATGAATTGTTTTATTTTTGTCTGGATACCTCACAAAATCAAACTGTCTACAGTGGTTTGAAAAATGTTGCCAATGTGGCAAAAAAAAAACAGTCCCATGAGGGTGATTTCTGAAAACTATAGTCAATTAAACCATGCTACCAAGGAATATATTCCTCAAAATTTGCTAGTTGCAACACTGTTCTCTTGCTTAGAATTTTCTATAAAAATGTGATACTCTGATGTCAGATTACACTGCATATAGGCAAAAGATGAGTGTGCTTAATGCCAAGCCTGCTGAGAAAGTCAATGAGCTGTTATTTCAAAATATGACCTTGACTAAGCATTGTGATTAATTCTAAGTAGCTATGAAAACAGTAGATGTAAAATATAGCTGCTCTGAGTACCAAGTGTGATGAAGCTTCTCTTGGCAGCAGACTAGTTTTACACTGTGAGAATGTCTTCTGACTGAAGTTAGATTACTTCATAGTGTGCTCGCTCCTCGTTTTTGAGGAGCTAGAATGTTAACGATAACATGCTCAACTTAACACTGTGTGTAGAAACTTGAAGAAACAGGTTATGCATAATTTGTGTGATACCAAATCTGAGGTTAATCATATAAATTGCAAGGCAGAAATGGTGAACTTGCACCATCAGCCAGAGATATCGGCAGGGCATACAACTAATGCCCAAAGACCTTGCCTCTTTCATGTTGAACAGTTTGAACACTTACGGTATGCTGTGAGGTGGACTAGAACAAAGGCTAGCCACTTGTGTAACCTTGTTACCCAGGGTTACTAGAATCCCAGTAAGACCTAGTGGTAGGCAGGGAAGGCATCTAGTGGAAACTCCAGTTAAATGGATTTCACACTGTCTCACTCTGTTCTCAGTCTCAGCTGAGACTGAGGGATGACATCACCAAAGAACTATCGCAGCTGCATGAGCCACAATGGAATCTGCAGCAGGAGTTGGAATAGAATGTTGGGAGGTTTGAACAGTAGTCTGTGGGTCAGTTGGAGTTGGGAGCTTGCTGAGGTAGCAGCACAGCAGCTCTGGTTAGGCTCCTGGAGCCTCAGCCCTGACAGAGGCTACATTTAGGTAAAGGTGTGTGTCTCCACCAAAGAGAGACACAGAAGCAGTCTGTAAGTGGTGGAGATCGCTGTTTTGGGTCTCAGTGCCTCCTCCCTCTGGGGATGGGGGCTGGAAAAGGTTTCCTGCTTATTTCTGGGGCAACCTCTGGTTATGCTACTAATGGAGAAGCTGCCTATTTGTTCGGAGTTTTGGGAGAACAAGAAGACTTGTGAATCGCCTGTGGGGCACCTGCAACCGGAGGGTGAGTGTCTGCTCTTCCTGAAAGGGCCTATGTTTTCACCCTGGGACTTGTGTGACATGTGGGGATTGGACTACTGAAATAGTGGGAGGCCTAAAGTAATAGGCTTAGCCAGAAAGTAAAAGTATGTTCAAGCCCAGCACTTATTGGGAAGTCAAAAGACATGTAGAGGAGATGACATACATCTACCCAGGAATCTACATTGCTAAGCTTTCAGTTAAAGAGATGTTTAGTTTCCAGAGAAATGGCCAGGTATGGACTGTGGGAGCTGGAGGTGGGAGACCCCATCTTTAGTGACGGGTCCACCCTCTTGGATTGCTCTGTGGTTCTACTTTGCCTCATGCACTTGGCCAGTGATGGGGAAATGCCCAGATATAGGATTGGAAGGAAAATTCCTCTAGGAGTCAAAGGCTCTAAGGTGGTTTGGGAGCCACAACAGGATAACTGGTTCATTTCCCAAAATGGACCGTGGATCAAAGTGGCTGGTGGGGAGCCGGGCCAGTGGGGAAAACCAAGTAGTGTACAAGTCAGGCTGTGTACCCAAAGCTACATGCAAGTCCGGCTGTGTGCCTGGTGGGTTCAGAGCCTGAGGGCTGGAAATAGTGAAGAAGTGTTTCTGTTGTCTCTAATCTGCATTACCGGAATGTAGCCCATAGGGGGTCTTCTATGCTTTGTTTGTTCAGTTTGGATGTGAATGAAAGCCACACTGTAGAATCCCTTTCCTGGTTCTGGACATTACAGTTATTGCTTACTGTGTTGGTTTACTTAGGTGCCCTGTGCAGAGTAGCTAAGCCTAGAGTACCCTGTGCCGAGTTACCTCATCCTCCCGAACCCAGTCCCACCAGGTACCGCTGTCAGCTTCAACAGCATGCCACCTGTCATTTTACTAAAAGACAGGGGTGAGGGGTTACAAAAATGGAGGCACCACTTTGAATTTAATTCTGGGGAAGGTGCTTGTGCAAGGGGCTAGCATTTTGGCTATCTGGCAGTGGATAGCCCAAAAGCTGAAAGCAATTTACCTAATGTGTTGCTGTGCTGTGCATCTTATGCTGCTGTTTAAAAATGCCAACTGTTTACCAAGGAGCAGTAAAGCCAAAGAGCGTGCCTTGTCCTGCATCAGATTGTTTACAGCATTTTGTCTGCTTTAAAATGAACTGTGGTAAAGAAAGGTGTGGAAGACTAGGGGTAGGAAAGGGAAAATTGTGCCCAGACATTGGAAATACTTTTAAAATGGACTGTGATAAAGAGAAGTGGAAGACATGGTGTAGCAACAGGAAAATTGTGCCCTGGATGTTGGAAATGCTTTTGAATGAATGAAGACTTGCAGGTGTAATGGCTATGTTAAATGGCTGAAATGGGCTCCGCCTGTGGAGTCAGGAGAAGTTGCATTCTGCAGTTTAAATTTGCCTGCACGACGATCGCTGGAGGAGAAGAGCACTGCGAGGAAGAAGAGGCTCATTTGCATGACGCCGTGTGATTGGTCAGGCTGCAATCAGTCCCACCCTCAGCCAGTTCTCTACAGTGACTGCCCCAGCATTCGAGAGGTGTGAGTGGAGTGTGTTTACTGGCTTGTGGAGGAGCATCACAGAGTGTTAAAATCACTGTAAACCTTCTAAAAATAGACTTTCTTGTTCAAAATTGGGCTCAACCTGCTAATCGATCATGGGAATTGCAAGTGTGGGTGATCAAAGAAGGCGACAAAACAGGACTAACACCACGTTTCTGTTCTGAGGCCCTCAAGAACTGTCTGCTGGTTACTTTTCCCCATCGACAAAACTGCTACTGATAATAGTAAGTAACAACATGGAAACTGCTCAAACAGTGATTTTCTGCCCTATGCCATATAAATATGTGTGCAGCAGTGTAGTAGCTTTGCAAGTAATGACTGTGTAAGTCCTGCCAGCAAGTGCAAGTCTGTTAAGCCATTGACTGTGTGCATAGTAATGAGTTCAGCCTCAGTTTAAAGTTTAAAGCCAGAGAGAGACTGTGAGTTGTAGCCAAAAGTAAAGCACTAGTTTACAGGCAATCCTGTAACACAAACCTGAAGCTTTAAGGGACTGTGAGTCAAAGAAATGTTTCCAGCATGTGAAAAGTCCATGGAAAATCAAGTAAATGTGTTTAAAACAAGAACAGAGCAAGTTTGTGCTGTTTGAGCAAAAGTTATCAGTAGTTTGTGTAAATCGGGTGCGATGGCTTGACCCAATTTCTGAATGTTGATGCACAGGAGTGCTGCTGTCACCATTACAGGGTGGGGTAGTAAAGTAAACACAGCAGCAGCGGAGCCATTTTAAAACTAAAGAGAGTATTCAGTAAAGTAGGACTTTCAGTTACAGTGAAGTTTTGTTTGTTTTCTGCAGTTATGGTCTCAGGACCAGTTTGCTATCCGGATCATGCCTGGGTTGCAGTAACAGCAGCAACTGAGGGATATTGAAAAGTGGTGCTATGGAGGACAACTGCCTCCTCATGTGGCAATTCCTGGTTTTCCAGTGCATATGTATCAAATATGCTTGAGAGCTGGAAGGGACGTCTTCATGATTCCTTACTGTGCTGGATGCCTAGGAAAATATGGCTTGTATAAAGCGCCTCAAATTTGGTTGGCTCCACATGGACAAAGGTTCAGGAATCTGCAGTTGGCGGGAGATCACATGATGAGCTTGAGTCTGGTAAGACATTCTCTTTGCTGCTCTGGGGCCCGTAGCTTCTTTAAATAGATTTTAAACCTCCGAAACCTTAAGAGCAGTTTTAAAAGAGATTTTGCTGGTTTGGTGAGATGCCAGGGCTAGATTGGTGGCGTGGTGAGCGGCGAATTGGTGTCCCAGCTGGCCGCTTTCAGGCTACGTGGTAAGCAATTGGAAACAATGCCAGGCACGCTGTTAAAGTGAAATGGAAACTGAGGTGGTGGAGCCTCTTTGGGAGATCGCCTGCCTCCAACCGGCCAAAACCTCAATCCTTCACCCCAGTGATCAGGAAGAGGCGATGGGAAAAGAAGGGAGGTAGCTCAAAAATGATGATATTCAAGAAATAAAGCAGCTTTTGCAGGGTTTGGTGGCAGATTTTGCAGCTGTTAAGCCTGTACTGCTCTTCGCTTGCCCAGAAAATGGGCGACAGAAGCTCAGGATCGCATCTCAAGAAAGGAAAATGTCAGTAATGGAACAAGATCTGGTGGTGGTTAGGAGACAAGTAAAGAAATTGGAAGAAGATTAGAAGATCAAGAATCAAGAAGTAGAAGGAATAATCTGATTCTGGCAGGCTTGCCTGAGAGGGCTGAAGGGGCAGACTGTGTTTCTTTTACAAGATATGCTGCTTAAATTGTTCGCATCACTCCTATGGGAAGCTTACAATCTGGAAAGATGCACAGGGTGCTGAGAGAGGTCCCACCACCGAGCAAGACCGTGAGTAATTATTATGCATTTTCCTAATTACAAGGAAAATGTCCATGTCTTGTCTGCAGCACGGCAAAAGAAATCCATGCAGTGGAATGGTGCTACCCTGTGGTCATTCCAGGATCATACACCAGCAGTGAGAGGAAAACAGAAAGAATATCTGGAAATCAAGAAGAAGTTATACTTGGCTGGAATTAAGTTTCACTATTGTATCCTGCTACATTAGTGGTGTGACTGCAAACAGGGAAGCGTTTCCTTACGGCCAGGATGCGTTAGTGGGACTACAGTAGAGCTCCCGATTTGTTTTGAGCACTGACCTGAGCAGCTCTAGAGGCAAGGAAGAACACTATGGAAGAATGGACTGGAATAATTGGGACTTTAAAGTTTGCTTTACCTAATCTGGTGTATTTAATCTTGATTTAGATGTCTTAACTGAAGGGTTTCAAGTGGGGGATCTCGACCCATATGGGGCTAAAAGAGCTTATCGTGGGGGAAGGAGGTCTGAAGGAGCCTAACACAGGGTGGGGGATGAGGGAAAGATAAAGGAGGAGCAAATACATTGGGGAGGGGTGATGATTTGGAATAAGATAAGAGACTGGGGTCCCAGCTAATCTCTGTAATGGGACACAGGAGCCTCATTTAGCGGCTGGAGGAAGGAGTTTAAATTAAAGAGGGCTCCAAAGTGAAGCAGTAGGGGAAAGCAAAGAAAAGAGGCAAATGGAAAGGTCAAAAGATTAAATGGGGCTATATGCATGGGGGCCTGGTGTAAGCCGGACCAGTGCAGTGAGGGGTATGGATAGTGTAGCAGAGAGGCTTAGAGGGTAATGCCCTCTTCCGATTCAGACCTGCAGGAATGGGTGCTCATCGGAAGACTTCCTTTTATTTCCTATTATTTGGTTTTCTGGTTCAGGGTTCCCTGAGATTGCCGGGCCTCCTATTACCCAGTAGTTTAGGAAAAAGAAAGAGAGTTGGTGAGGTGTGATGGAATACAGGTATTAGAGACGGGTTACTAGCACTGAGGGAGGAGCTATAGCCCTCGTGGGAGGTTGTGAATAGGTTAGGAAATGGGTTAATATCCCATCTAGTGTATTAAGTGGGTATCTAAGGGTCATGGAGTGTGGGGAGGCGGGCTCGGGGTGCCCGAATAGGAATAGGGAAAGACTATAGGATGGAGTTTTTTTCTGGAACTGGGAAAGGGGTTATCCCTTGCTGTAGCCTGTTAAGGGGAGCTAGGATTAATATTAAATAAATCCCTGGGGCCATGACCAGGAATATCTATTCTCGAATGGCGCAACTGAGTTTCCAAGCAGGGAGAGAGTGGAAAGTTGGATAGACTGAGGAGTGGAAGAGGGAAGGAGGAAATGCTATAACTAATGGGGAAGGTCTCTCAAGAGTTAAGAATCAAAACAGGAGCTGGTTGAGCTTAAGGGGGCTAGGAGTGGCACAAGAGGTTCATCGATGATTGGGGCAGGGGATGGGAGGGTTGGGGATCTGGAAGAGAGAGAGTCCACTAGGTTAGGATTGATGATGGCAGGCTTGGATAAGGCTGTACGCGGACGATAGTCCCAGAATAGGTTTTGGCGTGGTTTATGATGAATATTAGAATAATCTCGTGGATGTGAAAGGACTTAGGGGTAGACATAAGAAAGGTGATTTTGAGACAATTGGACCATATGGGGCCCACATTGCGGCTCTCCAGGAGACACATCTATTAACAGAGGAGCTGGATAGCCTGAGACAATCCTGGTGTGGCAGGTCTGTGGGATTGGCAGGAGAAAGGGACTCCAGGAGGGTAGCGCTTTAATTGGGAAAACATGCTTACTCAGCATGGAGCAGGTGACTACAAAGAAGATGGCAGAGGATTTATATTTGGGTTTAATGTGGTAGGGCCATCTCTGTGGCCTCTATATATGGACCGACACCCTCTAACTCGAATTCTTTGCATCGATAGAGAGGATATAGCGTTTTTCTGGGCACTCTCTTATTCTTAAGGGGTGGAATTATATGCTGGCGGTACAGTGAGATAGGATTCCGCCTATTAAGAAGCCATCAGAAGACTCAAATCACTTTAGCTAAATTGCTAGAGGTAGCGGCACCTTGTGGTCCCGATACAGACCCATGCTAAGGGGAAATGTTATGACCTCCTTCTCGTGACACATAGATTCAGTCCCACATTGATTTTTATTTTTAGTGAGTAGTGAGGTATTTATAGGAATTAGGTGTTTGATAATGGAGGCAGAATTTTTCTGATCATTCTCCGATTAAACTAGTTTGGGAGTGAAACCAGGCCCACCTAGACCACCTTGGCGGAGACTAAATGATTCCTATTGTCCAAAATGGCATCCAAGGGTAAGCTAGAGGGCCCACTTGAAATTGTACAGTACAATTACCTACACTGCTTGATAGGAGGTTGGCATGGCCAACCTGCAAAGTCTTTGGGGAGTGGCACAGGAGCTGGCAGTTCAGAAAACAATATGAGGAGGCGAAGAAGAATTTATCATAGGAGCCATCAACTCGCTGGCCCCATTGGAGGGACTTCAGAAGAAATAGCTAGGAATTAGAAGCTGGTGATGGGAATTAGAGGGTATTGTCTATGGTAAAGTGGATTTTGGCTAGAAAGATTAGCGTAAATATCTTCTGATGGGAGATGTCCCAGGACGCTTGCTGGTGGCTAGAGTTAGGGAATGGGAGGCAAGCAGAATGGTGACATCTATTTGGCATGTCAGGAAGTTGGTAATGGACCCCCAGGAATTAGCTGATGCCTTTGCGTGGTACTAAAGAGTTGTACCAGACTGGGAATTTGGTAGAGGAGGAAGAAGTTAAAACTTTTTGGATGGAGTGCCGCTACTTGTGCTTGACTCTCAGGCTAATGAATTAAGCGGCTCCTATTGCTGCTGCAGAGATTGTGGAGGTTGTTAAGTCCTTACTGGTGGGTAAGGCGGCAGGGGCCAGATGGTCTTTGTGCAAAGTTTATCAGACCTTTATCCATATTCTTTTGCCTTTGCTTCAGAAATTCTTTAATACTATATTGCAGGAGGAGTGGCACATCCCCTTTATCAAGCGTATATTACATTAATTCCCAAACCGGATAAGCCTAAGGATTCACGGTAATTACAGGAGCCCATAGCATTATTGAATCAGGATATTAAGATTTTTACTAAGATTCTTGCCAATAGAATTTGGCGGATAACACTAGCGGTAATAAGCCAGGAGCAAGTGGGATTTATGCCTGGGAGGGGCACAGGATGCTCTGAGGAAGTTACACCATATCCTAAATTATACAGACTCCCAATTTCCCTAGCCTTGATATCATTAGATCCTGAGAAGGCCTTTGACAGGGTCTCTCATCCTTTCTTTTGCCACAATGGAAAGATGGGTTTCCCCGAAGCTTGATTAGGGCATCAAAAACCTGTATGTAGCTCAGCGGCTAGAGTCTTATGTAAAGGCTATATCTCACAGGAAATAAAGTTAGAAAATGGAAGCATCAGGGATGTCCCTTTCTCTGATACTGTTCAATATTTATCTAGACCCCTGTTGAGAGTTATCAATAGCAATGGAAACATAAGAGGTTAAGATAATGGGACGAGATTAAAGTTATCGGTTTTCTACAGACGATGTCTTCCTGCATTGCGGGATCCGGTGGTTGGGTTCGAGAGGACCAGAGAGCTGATTGAGTGTTTGACAGAGTCTAACTATAAACTTAATTTTGACCAGAACCCAAATTCTCCTTCTGATACCTCATGTATATATAGGACTTTGAACAGTTGGATCCAATGAGTGACTATAAGATTAAGTATTTGAGCATCTGGATTACTGGGAATTTTAAGATTGGGGTGGATACAAACATTGAGGGACCTTATCAGCTATTAGGGTGATTTAGTAAGATGGAATAAGTTACCCTTGAATTTTATGGCTAGACTTGGGCTTATAAAGATGAACCTGTTACCAAGGCTGTTATATCCGTTGTACTTAACCCCATATAGCATCCATAAAAAGTGGTTTATTAGGATTAAAAGCTACTACTGAGATGTTTTATGGAATTGTAAACCCCTAGGAAAAAGTACAATGATCTATGTCTGCCTTCCTTATATGGAGGGATTAAGTTACGGATCTCCATTTATACTATGTAGGGGGCAGTTGGGACTGATGTCATGGTGGGGAAGAAGTCAGGAGGAAGTTTATATTCCTGAATGGTTGCATCTGGAGATCCAAATGATGAAGGAGGTAGGCCTCTCTTAGGAGGCACCTTTGTATGCTAATATAGCTATATGGTTTAAACAAGGGATGGGAAACCCGATCATAAAGGTGGCAGAAGCGTGGTGGTTGATTTGACCCAGGTCCAGAGGAAGGACCAAATGAAGGTGGGACAACCAGTACTGGGTAACCCTAACTTAACCATAGGGAACCAGATACTTAAGAGAACTGGTCTAGGTGGATCCTAGGTTTGAGTTTGGAGGATGTTATTCAGAACAATAAGGTGGCCCTCCTGGTACAGTGTAATGAATGCCCTTCTTTCATAGGATTCAACTAAGTATGCTGGAGGGGAGTTAAGGAGGTTAGAGTCCTGACAGATTGCTCATTTGAATGGGACGAGCTGAGGGAGATAGATCCAAATCAGGGCTCTATCACAAGTTTATAAATTCTTCTTAATTTTTTAGCTCAAGTTCTCCTATGGTAGTACCATACTGGGACAAAAGTTGGGGCAGGAAATATTAACACAGAACGAATGTATGGAAAAGTAGCAAATTTATTATAATACCCAAATTCAGAAGCTTGCAATTTTTATTGTCTCAAATCTATACTATTCCCTGCAAAACTGTTTGATAGAGGCCTAAGACAGACAGACCTGTGTTTTAGAGTGTAGCATGGAGATAGGAGATTTGCTACATGTGCTGTGGAACTGCAGTAAAATATCACCACGTGGGGTGAAATTAAGAGACGGATGGACCCATTGCTGGACTGTTTGGAATTTATAAATCTGGAGATATGCGTTTTGGGGACCTGTCACAAATTGTGGGACTACACTTAAGTATCATCTATCCTTGATGGCAGCATTAGTCAAGTCATATGTGGTCCAGCATTGGAAAGATGGCCAGCTTTAAGGTATATAAACAGTGGGTAAGAGATCTTATTGAGGCCTTAGATGATAGAATTAAGAGGCACTTACAATCAGAGGGAGGAAGGGTTATATGCTAAAAGATGGGCGGTATTAGAGGCGTTATACTCCCAGCAGGAGTAAGATGCCCTGATGCAGGTCTGTCTGTTGGGTTGTGATTAATGGGAGAACTCAGGAGAGAACTCTTAAGAATATTAGTAATTCTGGCAAAAGGTGAATGTGATGATGGAAGATAGTATGGAAAGTGGTTGGGACTTAAACTGTGAATAATAATTAGGGATCAGCTAGATAAATTGGGATGGGGACTCTCTCTCTTTCCAGGGGCCTTGAGGGGTCACCCTTCATAAGATAGGAATTAAGCATGAAAAGGGTTGGGGATCTCCCATTGGGCAGCAGGTAATTGCAAGGAGTAAGAGGAAGAGGTTAATTTATAAGCGGCAGGGGATCTTAATTTAAGGTGTGGAGGTAGTAAAGAGGAGGACTGATTTGTAGGAGGGCAAATGAGATCTATGGTATGACCTTTCTACCTTTCCTTGGAAAGTCTGGGAGGAGATTGAGAACAGCAGGAAATCCTGGATCTGGGCGAAGCAATGAAAGAGTGTGCATCCTGGGGCCAACAACGAGTGATGAACAGAGTGTTTCATGAAAAATATACCTAGTGGAAGAGGGCAGGACACTGTTTATGGGCAGAGTGCGAATGAGTGGACGGAGAGGATGTGTAATCTCCCACTGTGTGGATTATGTGCACCCAGATGGGGTAATAATTCAAGCTCCTGACCCCGGTACTATTGGCCTCAGTGCAAGGACCTCCCAGCAAATGTGCCCGTGCCTACTAAGTGGAAAGCTGAGCAGTAGTAGTCAATACTGCCACACCAGACTGTGAAGTGCTTTATTGATCCACCAGTATGAACATCCAGGACTCAGGTGCCCCACATTCATCAGTTCTACAGTGTACTGGCCTTTCCAGAATCCATCGACTGGCCCACCAGATGACTTCAGATCCAGAGAGGACACCAGCTCAGCTATCCTGCTTCATCGCCTGGTAATCGGATGACATCAGACCAGCTGTTTTCTTTTGTTCCTGTTCTAAGGTTCCATCTCCAGAGATGACATCATCCAGCAGTTCCCAGATGTGCCCTCCTGTGGTTCCCAGAAAATGTCCACCAGCTGTATCGGAAGAAATGCTGCCAGGGAGAGTCTTCAGTCAGAGGTGCAGGTCAGTTCAAATTTTCATTCTTCAAGGGGCTGGTAAGTCCGAACTTTTCTATTTTTATGACATTGCAGTACACACCCTACACTAGCAGACTCCAAAATGTGAACTGTCCTCAAGACTCTCCTTCTGGGACTTTGGCCTGTTAGAACTGTGCTTCACGGGCTCTGGCCCAGCAGAGACTCTTTATTGGACTAGCCTTGCGGCATTGTGGTCACTAGTTGGGATTTTAGAGAACTCCATCCCCCAGTTGTGTATTGTAAATAATGTCATTTTCTAATGTAAATACTGTTTTCTACCTTTTCTAAAAAAAAAAAAAAATGGAGATTCTCCAGTGTTTTGATGGTAGGGTTTTAGGTAGACTGTGTATGCAGATTAGGAGTATAAGTTGTCTTTTTTCTTGCAGGTATTCCTGGAAAAGATAGAAGAGAAGACAAGAAGAGGAGGAGAGGCTCATCGGAGTTCCTTATTAGTATGTTAGTGTGTAGTAATTTAAAGTACTGTGGTGTTCTTATTGTTGTTGTCACTGTATTAACCCTTTCCTTTCACAGGTGTGGTTGTGGGCGTAGAGGAGGCAGTAATGTAATAATGTGGCATATTCTTGGTGTGTGGTTGCAGGTTGCCCAAGGTGGGGAGGACCCTGGGTTGTTTTGTTTTGGGGTATTAAGCAAAGGCAGATAGATTTTCCCTAGAGGGCTAGTGGGATAGACAGGCTGTGGTTCTGAGCGGCCATGAGGGCATGCAGTGCTGAGCTATTGGGGCTATGCTCTGGATAGTTCTACCAGAGCCACTAGGCGTCCATAGTGTTGCTAGTGTAGAGGCTGATACATCAGCTAAAGGCATCTAGACCCTTAGTGTTGCCTGCCTGTGCTTGCACATGAGTAGGAGGGGCCTGATCACCCCGCTCCGTAGGTAGCACATAGAGTGGGATGGCCTAAAGCCGGGTAAATAATGACTACGTACAGTCATTTTCCTGGTCAAGGCATGTGTAACCCCCTTATTACCGGGGTTACTAGAATCCTAGTAAGACCTAGTGGTGAGGCAGGAAGGCATCTAGTGAAACTCCAGTTAAATGGATTTCACACTCTCACTCTGTTCTCAGTCTCAGCTGAGACTGAGGATGACATCACCATAGAACTATCACAGCTGCACGAGCCACAATCAAATCTGTAGCAGGGAATTGGAATAGAATGTTGGGAGGTTTGAACAGTAGTCTGTGGGTCAGTTGGAGTTGGGAGCTTGCTGAGGTAGCAGCACAGCAACTCTGGTTAGGCTCTTGGAGCCTCAGCCCTGACAGAGGGCTACATTTAGGTAAAAGGGTGTATGTCTCACCAAGAGACACAGAAACAGTCTGTAAGTGGTGGAGACTGCTGTTTTGGTCTCAGTGCCCCTCCCTCCAGGGATGGGGGCAAGAAAGGTTTCCTGCATATTTCTGGGGCAACCCTCTGGTTCTGCTACTAGTGGAGAAGCTGCCTATTTGTTCCAGAGTTTTGGGGAGAACAAGAAGACTTGTGAATCGCCTGTGGGGCACCTGCAACTAGAGGGTGAATGTCTGCTCTTCCTGAAAGGGCCTATGTTTTTCACCCTGGGACTTGTGTGACATGTGATGATTGGACTACTGAAATAGTGGGAGGCCTAGAGTAAGCTTAGCCAGAAAGTAAAAAGTATGTTCAAGCCCAGCACTTATTGGAAGTCAAAAGACATGTGAGGAGATGTGACTTATGCCTACCCAGGAATCTACATTGCCAAGCTTTCAGTAAAAGAGATGTTTAGTTTCAGAGAAATGGCCAGGTATGGACTGTGGGAGCTGGAGGTGGGAGACCCTCCATCTTTAGTGACCAGGTCCACCTCTATGGATTTACTCTGTAGTTTCTACTTTGCCTCATGCACTTGGCCAGTGATGAGGAAGTACCCAGGCGATGGGATTGGAAGAAAAATTCCTCTAGGGTGGAAGGCTCTAAGGTGGTTTGGGGAGCCACAGCAGGATAATTGGTTAATTTCCCAGAATGGACCGTGGATCAAGTGGCTGGTGGGGAGCCGGGCCAGTGAGAAAAACCAAGTAGTGTACAAGTCAGGCTGTGTACCCAAAGCTACATGCAAGTCCAGGCCATGTGCCTGGTGGGTTCAAAGCCTGAGGGCTGGAAATAGTGAAGAAGTGTTTCTGTTGTCTCTAATCTGCATTACCAGGAATGTAGCCCCATGGGGTCTGTCTATGATTTTGTTTATTCAGTTTGGATGTGAATAAAAGCCACACTGTAGAATCCCATTCCTGGTTCTGGACATTACAGTTATTGCTTCCTGTGTTTGAATTTACTTGGGTGCCCCTGTGCATAGTAATGAGCAAAACTAGGTCCCCTGTGCCGGTAACCTCCTCCTCCCCAACCCGGTCCCCACCAGGTACTGCTTCAGCTTCAACAGCATGCCACTGTTGTTTTTGCTAAAAGGCAGGGGTGAGGGGTTTCACTTGTTTTCTGTGATTCACAAAATGGAGACTTGTTAGAGTCTCAAAATGAGTCAAACAGACATGTCATCAGGTTGCATCTCCATACCATCTTCAGATGGCGCTCATAGTCATGTGATGATGGTCATAAAACAGTAACCCAAGATGCCTGTGAGACAATTCAGAATGGCTGACCACCACATCACAGAGGTTCGATAATGCAGTCACAGGGACCTGTGATTGCTGCCATAACAAACAAAATATACTGGAGGTTTTGGCATGATTAATGATGTTATCAGAAAGACTAGTGTTTCTGAGGGACTGAAGATTCTCATTACAAATGATGCTGGCGTACTTTTGAATGAGGTTGGTATGCAATCTGTCATGAAGTCAGTGTCTGACACTGCGAAGGAGCAACTCCTGCTAACAATGTTTACTATACTAGCGTGACCTTGGATAAGGAACACATTGCTGCTAATTATGATGTGAAATTTAACTTAACATCAGCTTTCCCTGAGAAGACTGAATGTATTGCTTTTCCTCGCTGTGCATTAATCCCATAAGATGTAACATTAAAACAATGTTGCTACTATCCAGCAACCTTCTGATGAGGAACCCAGTTTACATTTGATGGGGAGGGACAACCCTGATTCTAAAAGCCCTGTGGCTGTGATATTTTCAGTTTTACAGGCCAAGTTGGGGAGGTACAGGTTTGATTTCTGAACCTGAGCTGACAGCTGTTTCAGTACTACTTTCTCTACCACTGATAGCTACCGAACTACAATCCATAGCTGGAGAACTACAGTATGTGAAACTTTACTCCACTGTGCAGGCACCCTTATAGTGGCAGTACTCTCTGCATGTGATACAGGACCCCGCCATCAGTGACACCTGGATCATCCCATACTGTGACTGCAATAGCAGGCACAAGCCAGGAACAGTTTGGGTTATTGCCTACACATGCAATAGCAGACACAAGTCAGAAACTGTCTGGGTTATTCCCAGCACACAATAGTAGGCACTACTGGTAAGAAGGTACAAGGTATCCTAATACTGATATCATTGTCTTTTCTTTTGGGATCACTGACCATGGTCCCAGGATTGGTTAATCCTAACACAGTTTTAGGGTATTATTTTGAAACTGCCACATCAGATACAGCAATCTCAGCAGTTTTAGCTCAAACATACAATGGACACATCAGACCCATTGCTTATGCATCCCAGATGCTTTCCCCAGTGAAGCTGAAAGACAACCTGTAAAAAGGAATCTATTGGCTACATAATGCACAGTGAGCTAGTTTATGTACATCATTGGATATGCACTCATTGTGCTGCATTCCAATCATTTGCCAACTAACTTTTTGTTGTTAGACAGAGTAAAAGATGACTCTGTAACCAATACCAGACTTACACACTGTTCTCTCATTTTACAGGATTATGACATCACTTCCTTTCTAAAAACTTTATCCTTGTTGGCCCATGGCCTACATATTTGCAGGAGAGACCCATGATTGTTCACTCTAACCCTGACCTACGGTCCCAGGGCCCTTTCTGACAGAACCTCAGAGAGTGTTAAAGACACCACTGTATGTCATGTTTGACTGATGACTCAGCCACACATACCAACAAGGGTCGATAGCAGGATTTGGAATTATTTTACACTCTGGTGATGACAGAGTGTGCATGGCTAGTAATTGCATCATCAGATATGTATGATTCACAGGCATTGTTAAAACACGACTGGGAAATAAAATAAAAAGCAGGGGTGGTGAGAAGTCTCCTTATTGCCAGAATTATTTGTGGATGCTTAGAGTGTTGGAAAGTCCTTGAGATAAACACAGCTTGTGTTAAGAGAAAATAAAACAGATTTTTCCTTATGTAAAATGATACCAGCACTCCATGAGAGGCTAAGCACTGCAGTTTAGCAATTGTCCTTGAGATAATTACAAACTGCAGAAACTGATTTTTGTTTCATTACGGATTCCAATTGGGTCTGTTCCTAAATGAATTTCTTTGGAAGAAAACAAACTTCTGTTCCAATAGTCCTAATATTACATCTGTGAACTACAGACTTGTTTGTGTACATTACACTAACCTAACTAGTTTAAATACCAGTTTAAATACAAACTGTACAGTCATAAAGAGTCAAGCATATTTTTAAACATGAACTTTATACTCCATAAGAAGGACTCTCATTTGAGGTCAGTGATAGGTTAACTAATAAAGGAACTGGGAATAACTTCCAGGAATAAGTCTTTATACCCAATTGTATTGTATTATAAGAAAGTGAAAATGACATTCACCTATCCAGTGATGGCCTACCATTTGAAACATCACTGCTTTAACACTCATGAAAAATTACTGGTAATTTCAGAACACCTGAGAGTAGATTTTACCTACTATGCCAAGTATATGATACTCCAACTGGTGGATACCAGTGAGTCAGTAAAAACCCTAGGCAGACTGGCATCCTCTGTTTGATGACCCACATGAGCAATGATGAAGAACACTGCATCAGTAACTGTTTGATCTTGAACAGAACAATCCTATGCCAGCTAGGAAAAATACATTGTTACTCCCAGAGGCCATCAAGCCCTTGGAACAACATCGAGACTGACTACATTGGCCTTTTGCCAGCCACTAAGAACAACTAGTTTCACTAGTGATCATCAACCTAATGGAGCAACACAACCAAAGTGACTGCAAATGTCTTGGTAAACCAGCTATTTACCAGATGGGGGTTACCCTAAAGGTAAATTCTGATTACATGGATACAGCTTTATAGCCAAAGTAATGCAGAAATTATGGATTTGTTATGGGTAAAACAAAAGTGCTATATCCCTTACCACCCACAATAATCAGGACAGGTGGAATGGGCTAACAGGCAGATCAAGTTATGTTATCCAAACTTGTTCAGAAAACCCAAAAGGACTGGAATTCATTATTGCCTTTACTCCTTATAGCAATAAGAGACACCCTCTGAAGGTACACAGTGAACCCCATTTTGGAATCACGACAGATGCATGGCTCAATGGCATTGACACATTATGCAATTCTATTGCATGTGTTCAATGTTTATTTGAATCTAGCTCTATTCCTTGTCAGTGGCATGGAACCATAGACATGTCACCACACCAATAATGCTTCATGTTTTGAAACTTATTCCTGCACAATCAGGAAGCCATGTTTGTGACTCTCACAGTGTTATTGCTGCATTATCATCCTGCAACATCCATCTGTGATCATCTGGCAACTGTCCATTCTATTGGTCAACTTGATGGAACTTTTATCATAAAAGGTTGAAGCTATCTCCTTTCCATGTTTACCATGAGGTCTTGGAATTGTGACTGACTCTGAACATTGAATGTCATACCTGAAAGGAACACCACCTTTATACAGATGACATCTTCCAACTTGTATTACTAACGACACCACTTTGCCGATGGTGATCACATCACCACAGCAAAGTGTAGGTGGACCCAACAGTACTGGAGACATTTACCGTTTCTGTGGTTTGTCGAATGGGTTGTGTTGCTGTGCCAGATTTGCTGTTGGGGTTCGCTCTCCTGATGTGATATTAGCAACACATGGCATGTGTGCTGTTATAGTCAGATATCAGAGCACTTCTGCTGTGTTGCAAGGCAAGGTAAATCTGACATTTTATTTACAGTTAGCACATTATTAATGGGTAAACACCAATCATCATACCTATTATGATAACTATTATACTGGAAACATAGTTTGAAGATTTGAAACCAGAAACAAGATTCAACATTACAAGTGCAAACTAGACAGTAACAATACTATCACATTCTCAGCCTCTGTGCCAGCCTCCACAAGCATTAATTTTTAATTACAGTATAAATCTGGCCTCCTTGCCCCATCATATGTTTGATGTAACCCCCCCACACACACACACCTTCCAGGTTTACCTCAGCTCTCAGCCTGAGTACATTCACACTGCTTGCTTGCATCGTTGCTTTATGACTGAGCTGCAGCACAAACATTTCCCCTTCATACCTCATTGACTAGGAAGAGGAGACGGGAGCAGCTATGGGACACCAGCAGCATTTTCTCTGGCACCTGATGATGAATCACTCATTCTGACTGTAGCCTCTGCAAAACCACTGATTGTTTAAAACGACTTGGCTGTCTGCCTGGTAGCACTGAACAGCTTCCTGTAAGTGAAGCAGAGTGCATAGAGTGTTCTTACAGTTGCAAAGCAGACATCTCACACACCACCGTGACTGGGAAGTAATTCAGGCCTACTAGAAAATGACCACAGTTGTCTGGGTGCCAGTGGCACCATCATATACTACTTCACCGTGTCTGCTGCTACTGTTGCACCAGTTTAAAGTAGTAGGGTGTGCTAAGTTTGATGCTTACTGCTTCGCTCCATCTGGGTGAGCACTAATAGTTAATATTGCAGTCTGTTATGAAGTGATAATTACTGCTACTGCCAGTTTAGTTTAAAAGTCTGTGTTACATTAATGCTGACTGCTTCACCCAACCTGGGAGAGCACTAATAGTTAATTTAGTAGTCTGTTTTGTGGTGTTAACTTACTGCTACTGCTGCTATTTCTGGTTTAATTTAGAAGACTTTTTTATATTTTTATTAAATATGAAACACATATTATGAATGTAATATACACCAACAATTACAATATTTCCCTTGATGCCACATTTATCATATTCAAAAATGTATTTAAACATATAGCTTTACTCTTATGTTTCCATCTTGTGTTTATCTCCACCCACCCTTTGCACACTGTGGGTCAGTGATCTAATATCAAATGTGGTTCTAGAAGATCTCTAACCTCTAACCAAGATAGTTCCTTTAATGATTGTTCATTTTCAAATTCATCCCATAATTGCTCTAGTTGAACTGTTTGATAAACCATATATGCCCATTTAAATGAGTCAAAAACCCTAATTCCTCTGAGTTCCAGTTTGCCAGTATAAATGTTTTCGTGGCCATGGTTATAAGCAATATATTTTCTGTTGATTCATTGAAAGGTCTAAATCGAATAATCATTAAATACCATATATTTACAGTGCCTTCAGAAGGTATTCACTACTTGGATTTTGTCACATTTGTTGTGTTACTACCAACATTTTAATGCATTGAAATTATTTTTCCCCTTGATTCACACATCATACTCAACAATTTAAAGGGGCAAAATATTTTATTGTGTAACAAACATTTATGAAACATTAAAACTGAAATATTTTGCTTACTTAAGTATTCACCCCTGAGTCAGTACTTTGTAGAAGCACCTTTGGCAGCAATTACAGCTTTGAGTCTTCTTGCATATGTCTGTATTAGCTTTGCACATCTGGATAAGGGATTGTTGCCCATTCTTCCTCTGAGGTTTGCTCAAGCTCTGTCAAGTTGGATGAGGAGCATCAGTGAACCGCAATCTTTTAGGTCTTTCCACAGATTCTCAATTGGATTCAAGTCTGGGCTTTGGCTGGTCCACTCAAGGAAATCCACCATCTTGTTCTGAAGCCACTCGGTGTTGCTTTGGCTGTATGCTTGGGGTCCTTGTCCTGTTTGAACATAAATCTTTGCCCCAGTCAAGGTCATTGCAGACTGATGCAGATTCTCCCAAGGATGTGCCTGTATCTGGCTCCATTCATTGTTCCTCTATCCAGACAAGTGCCCCAGTCCCTGCCACTGAAAATATCTCCATAACATACTGCTGCCACCACCATGCTTCATGGTAGGGATGGTGTTACACAGGTGATGAGCTGTGTTCAGTTTGTGCCTAGGCATAACGCTTTGCATTCAGGCCAAAGTGTTCAATTTTGTTACATCAGACCAGGGAATCTTTGTCACATGGTCTCAGAGTCTTCCATGTGCCTTCTTTGCAAACTGCAGGCATGCTATTATGTGGCCTTTTCTCAGGAATGGCTTCCGCCTAGCCACTCTCCCATAGAGGCGACATCTGTGAAGTGTTGCAGAGATTGTTATCCTCTGGACAGTTTCTCCCATCTCAGCCATGGAACTCTGTAGTTCTGTCAGGGTGGTCATTGGGTTCTTGGTCACTTCCCTGACCAAGGTCCTTCTTGCCTGGTTGCTCAGTTTGGGAGGATGGCCTGCTCTAGGAAGAGTCTGGGTGGTTCTGTAATCTTTCCATTTCCTAATGATGGACTTGACTGTGCTCTTGGGAACTTTCAACACCTTACAAATGTTTTTATACCCTTCCCAGATATATGCCTCCTCACAATTCTATCACGGAGTTCTACAGACAGCTCCTTGGTCTTCATGGTAGAGTTTCTGCTCTGACATGCACTGTCGACAGTGGGACCGTATATAGACAGGTATATTTCCTCTGAAATCATGTCAACCATTTGAACTAACCACAGGTGGACTCCATTCAAGTTTTAGAGTGACCTCACAAGAAAATTGGATGCACCTGAGCTCAATTTGGAGTGTCATAGCAAAGGGAGTGAATACTTATCAAATCAAGACATTTCTGGTTTTATTATAAATTACATGTACAAAAATTACAGAAGTTTCAGTCCACTTTGACATTATAGAGTAATTTATGTAGATACATGACCAAAAATCCCATATAAATGTATTTTAATTTGAGTTTGCAACATCACAAAATGTGACAAAATCCAAGAAGTGAATACTTTCTGAAGGCACTGTAAATTCAAGTGGGAGTTCTATATCTAATCCACCCAATAGTAACATCCTAGTTCTCTTCCACCATTCTTGCATATGCCGCATGACCAAACACAATGGCACAAATTAGCTACAAGATCACAACCATGCCAACAAGTTTTGATTCCGTCTTTTCTAATATTCCTCCAAATCTGTGGGTAAAATACGCTCTATCTAAACTCTTCTTTGAATGGCTTTATTTTGGCATATAAATGAACTTTGTTAGCTTTGATTCTAAGATTTCTCCATTGCTGCTCTGTATACCCCAAAAGACATTCTTGTCCCCATTTACTATTTATTATTTTCCAAGGGTCTTGGGTTTTAGTTACCAAAATTGCATAGATTTTCTGTGCCAATTTACTTTCCCTTCCTGTATCACTTTTGAGTGCTGATCTTTTATTAAGGATAGGTCAGACTTATTTCAGGAAAATATGTTCTCTGAAAATTTTCTATACAATTTGATAAAATAAAATAAATTCTCACCAATTTGAAGAACATCTTGTTAAAGCCTTCTAGTGAAATAAATTTACCATTTTCCACTAAGTGAGACCATGTAAGCACATTAAGGTTTCAAAAATCCTTAGTTTTGATGTCATTTCCTTTTGATTATTGTAGAATTTACTCAGATATTTAACCTTAACCATGGAAACATTCCGCTTCTTTTATTTACCAATTGCTTTCAATAAGTCACTTTTATGGAAAGAAATATAATTGGTACTTTACTTTTTGAACCTAGTTCCTGTATATCGTTTGTTTCTAGTAGCTGGAACACTCCCAAAATGTCTTCTCATAACAACTGTCTTTACTAGGCAGAAAAGCTCATTCCCAAAGTAACTTCACCTGATAGGTCATAGCATGTGCTAGAGGCTCCGGCTATAGCCACCTTGTTTCTTCATATAAATCATGTTTTTCCATGGGATTCTGGGCTTTCCCCTTGACAAAGAAATGTCATCAATTTCTCATAATATTACTGAACCATTTCTCATTTGTAAACCCCACCACATTTTGTATAGTAAAAATTATATGCGGAAGTGCCATCATCTTTATTGTTTCCAGTGGATATTAGATCCAGATATCCTGCATTTACTATCCAACTGGATCAGTTCAACATCAGGTCAGATAGTAATTAGTGTGACGTTAGTGCTGGATTGGAGAGGAGAGGAGAGGTAAATAGAGAATGCTGGAGTGCAGAAGTGCAGTCCTGTACACACACGGTGCTAATCACATCTAACAGATATGCCACACTGCTTTCACTTCCTACCTAACCTCGCTATAACAAAAGGTGACCATGGCTCCTGACTAGCAATCAGCTGTTTTAGCCACGCATTACTGCTTGTCTTGTACTCCTCTGAGATTGCTCTCAGTGCCTTTCCTGTTCACCTGCCTGCCTCCACAGACTGTAGCTCCACTTTTGCCGAGACATTACCCTTCCATCCTGCAGCTGCACACTACCTGGTACTGGTACTGTACTGTATTTGTTTTGTTTTTACTCAAGGCGCTGTTGTGGAGTTGCGGTCATCATGGATCGAGCTGTCAAACTGAGAGCACAACACACTGGCTGCTTAACATTTAACATCAGCAGAGGCTGATGCACTAAACACAGGCTGTGAGAATATCTTAGGAGGTGGAGCTACATTTGTTTTTACTCCTAGCGCTTGTTGTAGAGTCATGATCATCAATCCCAAAGTCAATCGATTTTGTAAGTGAGACATGAGACAAATCACGGCACTGACTGTGTTATATACACTGGTGACAACTGCAGAGATACTGAAATGGTGCATCTTTAAAATAATCAACCCGACCTGACCTGATTAAAATTTAAAACCGATCGGGTCGGGTAGGGGTAAAGCCTGAGATCTGACCGGATCAGATCTCCGGGTCAGATATCCGGTCACCAATAGTTTCCATCCTCCCGATAATGAAAGTGACATTTTTCCCAACCCTCGAACAATCAAGTTACTTTTTCTTTAGCCTTATCATAATTCATATTAATGATTTTAATCTGATTCTTAGATAAATACATTTCCAGATATTTATATTGTTTGCTCACTGTAAAATCTTGTAATATTTTCTGATCAAGTATGTAGTCAGAGGCATAAATTTCTAAAACTATTGATCTGGCTTTATTCAAGGTATAACCAGAGTTATTTATTTTATGTATTTATGTCTTTGACAACTGGGTAAATGCAACCGATCCAAAGGACCATTTTCAGGCATGACCTGGGCCACAGGGTGGCTGAAACAGGAAAACAAACAGACAAACTGTACATGCAGGGTCAGAGAAATACACACCCTGAGCATGGGATCGGATGGTGTGGAAACAACAGATATACAGGTGTAAAAATATACAGTTGATGACATTCTTTACAAACAATATACAAGTGTACAATGCTCTATACAGACAAACAAGTGAATTAATATACAATTGATTAGGCTTATTCATAAATACAGAGACTGGGAAAATACACACCTGAGCATGGGATGGTGTGGAAAACAAAAATATACATGGGAACAAACTATACAGTTGATGATATTCTTTGCAAGCAACCCTAAACAAGTGTTTAAGGCTCTATACAGACAAACAAATGTACACATGTGTTAATATACAATTGATGAGGCTTATTCATAAACACAGCAAGTTATTCAGGAGGAAGATGTGGTGAGTGTGGTGAGGGGTGGGCCATAGGTGAGCCAGGTGGGGGTTAAGGATCAGTTGCAGTTGCACGAGGGCCTCAGACAGAAACCAGGCTCGGAGGTTGGATTTAAAGGACAGGTGAGAGGGGATTTCCTGACAGATGGAGGGAGCTGGTTCCAGAGAGTAGGGGCAGAGACAGAGAAGGCTTTTGCAGCCCATGGCTGTAGAGGTACAAGGAATTTCAAGTTGGGGATGGAGGAGTCCCTAGGAACCACCCTATGAGCCAGAAGGGGTGGAGTAGGGTGACTTCTGCAAATTCCTAAGTGAGGAATCAACTTTATTTAATCATGGCAATGTCAAATTGACCTTGCAGAGGGAGCTAGTCTAGGGACTGATATAGCGAGCAGTGGTGAGTGGAGAAATTGGCTAGGAGGACAAAGCGACAGATGGCATTGTACGTGGTGACTAGATGAGCAAAAATGGATGAGGACAAGGCAGCACAGATCGGAGAGCAGTAGTCGAGTAGAAGCAGCAAGTTTACTCTAGCAATGGCAAGGGCAGGCCACAGGGGTCAGGAATTGACTGAGGGATATGCTGCCCCAGGTTTTAGTGGAATTTCTTTACAGTGGTGCAATGGAGCTCACTGAAGGTAAGGGATGGGTCAAGCATCACACCTAGATATTTAAAGGTAGATACTGTTTCAAGGGAGGGCTGGCAGGGTAGAAATCAAAAGTGAGGTATCTGATTTTGACATTTTAGCTAGGAATGGCTTGGAACCAAACAGCATAGCTTTATTTTTCTCATTAACATAACAAGATGTTTCTTAGAGAGGATCCAATCTGGGGTGGCTCCATAGTTAGTTGAGAGGGTGGCAGATATGGACAACAGGGATTTGTTGCTATGATAGATGATGAGGTCATCAGCCCAAAGGAGTGACTTGCAGTTTAAGCTATCTGCAGGAGGTCATTTATAAACATAGAAAACAGCAGTGGCCCAAGTACTGAGCCCATGGGTACACCTGTGTGAATGGGCAAGGCCAGGAGGGTTATATCCTATCAGTATGGACTAGGACCGATTAGAGAGATAGCTGGGAACCAAGTAGCAGTATCTGATGAGCAGCAAAGTTAAGTAGGGTTGAGTAGAGGAGATGGTGATTGATGAGGTCAAAGACTTTTGATAGGTCCACAAACACTGTACCCATGGCATTGCCCCATCCATGTTTCTGAGGAAGTGATTGGTGAAAAGAGCAAGGCAGAGGAAGTACTGTGGAGTTTATGAAAGCCATGCTGATGAGAGCTGAGGAGGTGGTATTTCTCTAGGTGATTGGATAACTGATGGTGAACTATTTCTCAAGTATTTTACTCAAGTGAGGAGGAGAGATGGGTCTGTAGTTCTCAGGGGCATGGAGGCCACTGGCCCTATGAATGGGTACAATGATAGCAGCTTCCAGGAGTCAGGTACCACTGAAATTGAAAGGGCAAGGTTGAAGATATAGGTTAGGGGTTGAACAATGGCTGGGAG
The DNA here is from genome assembly GCA_016271365.2 of Neoceratodus forsteri. Taxonomy (NCBI): domain Eukaryota; kingdom Metazoa; phylum Chordata; order Ceratodontiformes; family Ceratodontidae; genus Neoceratodus; species Neoceratodus forsteri. The sequence goes on from CM057450.1 coordinate 897,267,442, forward strand.
AGCAGTCTCAGGAAGGCAGGATAAAGTCCATCACTGCATGGGCTACTTTACTGGTAGTGTCTTGATCAGTTTTGCAGTGACATTGAGACCAACTGCCCTGAAGTAAAAAGGGGACGAGGATGTAATGGGGACTGCAGGGAGCCATGTGGTTTGCTGAACTGGCCCGAGGCAGCTAAGCAGGGAGTTTGCTAGTGTAGGAAAGAGATCTGTGAATATTTTGTTGAATGTGTTGCGATATCACCCTGGTTGGTGATGGGTCCAGTAGGGGAGTTAAGCTGAGTTATCTGTTTGTTGGACTTTGGGTTTAGGAAGGACTCTAGTGAAGCTCAGAAAGTATGTGGGTTGCCAAGAGAGTCTGATTACATGTTAGTGTAATAATGGTGCTTATGGGACTTTATGTCACGCTTGCAGGAGTTACACAAATGCCTGTAAGCATTCCATAGCTGGTTAGATGGGGATGCCTTATAGGCTTTCCATGCCTTGTCCCAGCATTTCATTTGGGACAGTAGTTCCTTAGATAACCAATGAGTGTTGCTGCCCTGACCCTTCATGTGGTGACTGGGAAGTGAATGTCCTGGAAGGTGAGAAGGACATCAGTAAATAGGGTGACCGAGTAGAGATGTCTGTGCAAGAGAAAAGCTCTGACCAATTTAAGTTGTAGGTCTCTCAAGGATGGATGTAGGGTCCTGGCAGTTACATTTTCTGAATGACAGAAGCTTAGGAAGAGGGCAGAGGAATTTGGAGGAGAGGATAATGTAGGTTGGGGATTGGTCACTGATAGAGTCAGACATTGTACTTGCCTGAAGGACCAGGTCTGACCAGTTGGTGAGAATCCAGTCAAGGGTGGAATGGTTGTGAGTGTGGATATTAAATCTAGTGGAGGAGGAGGTAACTTGTTCTAGGTGGCATGATTTTAGGAGATATGCATGGTCAGTTGCAGTGGATTCAGTCCAACTGAGGTTGAAACCCCAAGTAGAACAGTGTCCATTGAGGGGAGGAACATGAAGACCATCTAGGAAGTTGGATAGGCCTTGGACCCCACCCATGGGAGGTTATAACAACAGCCTATGTAAAGCTTTTAGAGGCTCCTAGGATAATTTCAGCAATAATCTACTCACTACAAAAGGTGGGGTGGAGCAGGAGATGGCAGTGGCTGTGATGTGGTCAAGAGTGTACAGCACAATGCCTGTGTCCCTCTTTCTTCTAGGCCTGTCATGATGTATTAAGGAGTAGCCAGGGAGTAGACAAGAGGCATCAGCAATGGATGGTTTCAGCCAGGTTTCGGACAGACCTAGTATGTGAGGTTTATATAGGGACACCCATGCCTGGAGCTCAAGGAATTTTGATGATAGGCTGCATACATTTAGGTGTGCAACATGAAAACCATTATGTTCTGACCAGGTAACATTTGAGGTATCAATATGTATATTTGGCAGTCCTGAGTTACTCTCCACATCACCAGCAATGAGAAGGAGAGTAGGAGATGAACATAGTGGGGAGGCCAGTGGGGTGACCGGAGGTGAGGGAGTGGACAAACAGGCCAATCAGCTGGCGCGTCGAGGTTAGATAGTAGGGCCAGCAAGGCATAGGTCATGGAGGAAGCTCAGGCAACTCGGGTCTGAAAGTTGAGGGTGGGGGTATGGGGTTGAGTGGGACATAGTGTAATTGAGTAGACGTGGTTGATCTGCAGCTAGTAGGGTGGCACAGGCATCAGTTGTACAGAACAATCCATACAGGGATCCAAGCACAAGGAGGAGCAGGTAGTTATTCATAATTGCTTGGGGTAGGTGCCAGTGGTTGAAAGTTTTGGAGACAAAGAAAATCAAGCAGGGTTATTTATGGAGTAAAGAGCCCAAGGAGATTAGGTAAAAGAGGAGTTACTGTTTGCTTAAGAGGAGTGGCAGCAGTGGTACTGGTAGAGGGTGGAGGTAGGGATCTGAGAGGGGAGGAAGAGTATTTAATTAGAGACGGGGTGGGAGAGCAGGAGGGCTAAATATTTGCCAACAGTGATCAACTTGGGCCTTGAATAGAGCTTAATTCTGCCTAGATTAAGCCCTGATCAAACTGCATGGAGAAAAGGTGCTCCGAGTTTGAAAAAACAGCCTGAAGGTGATGACTGGTGAAGTAGCAGCACTCCTAACCAATCAGTGCACCTGTCATGAAGCTGTAGTAGGGCTCAAAGCTGGGTTACCTTGAGGTCTGATGGGAAGGTTCAGGAGTTGGGGAGGGATGGTAGCGGCGGCTGAGATGGGAAGCAAGACAGCGGTGCCACCTTCTGTGAGCTGAAGCTCCCTATCAGGGAGTTTGCAGCCAATATTTGGGGAGAGAGAGAGAAGCAGGTTAGATTAATTACACAGCAACAGGAGGCAGAGGAGGGGCATTACAAGGACAAAAGCCAGCAGGGGTAGGAGCCAAGGGTGATTATCTGCCAAAGAGCTGGTAAATGGTGGGTGGAGAGAGTCTGGAAACAAGGGGAGATAGCAAAGACAAAGGGAAGGTTAGAGCAAGTTTAGGCGGGGGATACTTGGCAAAAAGACAGGGAAAAATAGAAATGGCTGGCTCCGGCAGTTAGTTAGCAAATTAAACAGCCTATCACAAATCCCTGTCATAAATACTCCTCACATTAAATAAATGGCATACCCCAGTAATGGATAGAAAAACATTTCCCACCAGATAACTCCCCATAGGTATCTACTTACTGAATTATTATCGGTAGTGTGCTATTAATATCTTGTAATAGCAAAATATCATCAGCAAATATATTAAGTTTAGTTTCCTGGTTCCCAATTTTATACCTTTAATGAAATCTTATTTCTAATAATTCTTAATAATGGCTCAAGAACTAGAATAAACAAAACTGGTGACAATGGACACCCTGTATAACACCATTGCTCATGTTTAATGGAGCTCCAAGATAGAGTTAATCATAAACTTAACAGTGGTATTTTTATGAAGGAGAGCAATAGTATTTATTATATTATCTGGTAACCTCCAAGTTCTAAGTGCCTCAATTAAAAATCCCTATTTATCAAGTTGAAGGCCTTGAGACATCTATAATAGGGCATGGATAGTATTTTATTATGCTGAGCATAATATATTAAGGCTTGAATTCTTCTTGTAGAGTTTGAAATATTGCATCCCATAATGAAACCAAACTGGTCCTTATGAATTACTGTTGTAATAAGCCCTTAACTCTATTAACAATTAGTTTGGTCAAAATTTTATTGTCACTGTTAGAAGTGCTATTGGCCTATAACTATCCACTTTTTTAGAATCTTTACCTTCCTTTAAAATCAACATTACTTTTACTTCCTCCATAGAAGGGTGAATGTAGCAGCTTTGCTCCAGTATTTCCTGAAACATATTATATAGTTAGGGTGATAAATCGTCAAAAAAGTTAAATGAAATTCAATGGACAACCCATCCAATCCCGGACTTTTATTTTTAGGCATACTTGTAATTACCACTTTGATCTCATTAAAGCTAAAACTTTCATGATTACAATTTAAAAGAGGAAGTTGAGCTTTCTCTAAATACTCCCTAATGGCTTCTTTAGAAGGTTGTATTTTTTTCATTCAAAGTTTATTTACAATTTTTATCATACAGAGGACAAATCACCATAAATAATACAAAATACAAGTAATACATAACAGATTGATATGAGTCTCCCCCTCCCTCCGACAACCACCATCCACCCCAAATCTTGCACTGATGAAAACTAAAGAAGACTCTAGAGTTTATAGTCATGAGTTTAGTGTTAGGCAGTTTGTAAGGAACAAAGAGCTTGTAGGGGCCCCAAATTTTGATAAATCTGGCAGTAGTGTTCAAGACTACCAATTGTTTTCTCTGATCTAAGATTAGAAACATAGAAACATAGACTTTGATGGCAGATAAGGACTGCTTAGCCCACCTAGTCTGCCCATTTCCTACCTACAGGATAAGCTCTAGATCCTATTTAACCAACAGCCTATTTCTTCCTACCCACAAAAAGTGCTTTATGTCTGTCCCATGCATTCTTGAATTCTTCCACAGTTTTAGACCCCACAACCTCCTGAAGAAGGCTGTTCCATGTGTCAAACACCCTCTCTGTGAAATACTTCCTCCACATTGCCCTAGACTCGTCCCCCTCTATCTTCAAATTATGTCCCTTTTCTTGCACATCTCTTTTCTGAAAGATGCTACCCTCTTGGACTTTGTTGATTCCACTGGGTACTTAAAAGTTTCTATCATGTCCCCTTCTCCTTCCTTTCCTCAACAGTATACATATTAAGCTCCTTTAGTCTCTGCTTGTATGACTTCTCTTGTAGACCCTGTACCATTTTAGTTGCCTCCTCTGGACTGCCTCATTCTGTCTATGTCCTTGTGGAGATGGGGTCTCCAGAACTGGGCGCAGTACTCCAGATGGGTCTCATCAACTGTCTGTACAGAGGATAACAACTTCCTGTTTTCTGCAGGTGATGCCTCTCCCTATACATCCAGTATCTCCCCAGCCCCTAACTGCCTTCTCACATTGCTTGCCATAAGGTCATCAGATATGATTACCCCCAGGTCCCTTTCCATTTTGTTGTTATTACTCCCTCCCCATTGTGTAATCTTCCCTGGGTTTTGTTTCCCAGGTGCATTATTTTGCACTTCTGCATTGAATCAAGCTGCCATACTTCTGACCATTCCTCCAACCTTGCCAAATCCTTCTCATCCTTTCCACACCTCCTTGTGTATCAACCCTGTTGCAGATCTTTGTGTCATCTGCAAAGAGGCATACTTTTCCTCTCAGTCCATCTGCAATGTCACATATAAAGACATTAAAAGGACTGGACCCGGTATTGAACCCTGCGGTACCCCACTAGCAACCCTTCTTTTTGGACATTTACAATTACATTCTGTGTCCTGTTGTCCAGTCAGTGTTTTACCCAGGCCACCACCCTGGGACCCACTCCCAGGCTGGTTAATTTGACTATTAATCTTTGTGGGACTGTGTCAAATGCCTTGCTAAAGTCTAGGAAGACCATGTCCATAGCCCCTCCCTGGTCTACTACTTTGGTCACCCAATCAAAGAAATCAATTAGATTTGTCTGACATGACCTTCCCACTGTGAACCCATGCTGCCTTGGGTCCTGTGCCCCACTGGCCTCTAGGTATTCAACAATTCTTTCTTTCAGAAGTGATTCCATCACTTTCCCTACCACAGAGGTCAAAGTGACACCCTGAGACTGGAAATGGCTCCACATTCTGCACAGGGGTTGTATACAAACCCCAGTCTCAGGGGAGAAATGGACAAGGAAATGACAGAAAGCATCTTTGTGATGGCAGATAAAGAGGAGATATTGCTGATGTGGGACCTGGATATGCCAGATGTTAACTGGAGCACCTTGCTGCAGCCACATCCAAGAGCAGGGCCATTCTTGATGCCCTTCAGGTGGCATGCCTCAGACAGCTAGTTTTGGAACCCACTTGTGAGGAGCAATCTTAGACCTCATACTCACAGATGGGGATGGAGAGAGATCTCTGATCTTGAAGTAGGTAGCCATCTGGGAACAAATGACCACCAAACAGTGTGGTTCCCGATAAACTTAGCTGTAGAGTCAAGCCACACAAAAGTGAAGGTACTGGACTTCAGAAGGGCTGATTTTATCAAAATGGGAGAGTGCCTCAGAAAGCACTAGCAAACAGGCAAGAAGGTGGGGTGGAGCAACAATGGGAAACATCAAAACCGCCATCACAGAGGCAACAAGCCTTTGTGTGAAGCCAATAAACAAATCAAAATGAAAGAAAAACACGATGGTTCTCAAAAGAAGTGGCGGGAAGGTAAGGGAGAAAATATAGCATTCAGGAAGTATAAGGAAACATAGAAGGAGCAGGACAGAGAATTGTATCAGTTAAAGCAGAAGAAAGCGGGAGGCAGTCAAAATAACAAAGACCCAAACCAAGGAAAAAGATAGCTAACTCGTTATTGAAGAGTAAAACCTTTATAGGTACGTTAGGGAGCAAAGAAAGACTAAGTCAGGGATACTGAGGCTGAATAAAGAGGAAGGTGGTTAGGCAGAGAGCGACAGTGAAAAAGCAGGATAATGAATGAATACTTCTGCTCAGTATTCACAATGGAAAAGCAGGAGAGATACCTAATCCAGTCAATAGAAGTACTCTGGATAGGGGTTGATATTAGTCCTTTCACAGAAGAAAGGGTTCTGAAAGAACTCTTAAAACTGAAGGTAGATAAAGCAATGGGGCCTAATGGGATTCTCCCAGAATTCTAAAAGAACTACGGAAGAACTAGTAACACCACTGACTACCCTTTTAATAAATCATGGGAGGATGGTGTGGTGCCTGAGGACTGGAGGAGGGCGGATGTGATTCCCTCTCACAAAAGGGAGCAAGACAGAGGCAGGAAACTACAGACCTGTCAGTTTGACCTCTGTGGTAGGAAATGATGGAATCACTTGAAGGAAATAATTATTGAGTACCTAGAGGCCAGTGGGGCACAGGACCCAAGGCAGCATGGATTCACAGCAGGAAGGTCATGTCAGACAAACCTAATTGACTTCTTTGACTGGGTGACCAAATTAGTAGACCAGGGAGGGGCTATAGATATGGCCTATCTAGACTTTAGCAAGGCATTTGACACAGTCCCGCACAAAAAATTAATAAACAAATTAGCCAGCCTGGAGTGGGTCACAGGGTGGTAGCCTGGTAAAACACTGGCTGGACAACAGGACACAGAGGGTAATAGTAAATGGAGCCCACAGTGAAGAAAGGTGGGTTACTAGTGGGTACCACAGGTTCAGTACTGAAGCCAGTCCTTTTAATGTCTTTATAAGTGACATTGCAGAAGGACTGGAAGGCAAAGTATGTCTCTTTGCAGGTGACACAAAGATCTGCAACAGGGTCGATACAGTCCGCAGGGTGGGGTGAAAAGGATGAGAAGGACTTGGCAAGGTTGGAGGAATGGTCAAAGGTATGGCAGCTTAGATTCAATGCAAAGAAGTGCAAAGTAATGCACCTGGGAAACAAAACCTAGGGGAAGAGTACACAATGGAAGGTGAGATACTGACAACAACAAAAATGAAACGGACCTGGGGTAGTCATATCAGATGACCTAAAGGTGGGCAAGCAATGTGATGAGGCAGTAAGAAGGGTGGGGGATACTGGGATGCATAGGGAGAGGCATCACCAGTAGAAAACAGGAAGCCATTGTCCCTCTGTACAGACAGTTGGTAAGATCACATCTGGAGTACTGTGTACAGTTCTGGAGACCCCATCTCCACAAATACATAGATAGGGTGGAGGCTGTCCAGAGGAGGGCAACCAAAATGGTGCAGGGTCTGCAGCAGAAGACATATGAAGAAAGACTAAAGGAGCTTAAGATGTATAGCCTTGAGGAAGGGGGCGGACATGATAGAGACTTTCAAATACCTCAAGGGAATCAACAAAGTCCAAGAGGGTAGCATCTTTCAGAAAAAAGATGTGCAAGAACAAGGGGCACAATTTGAAGATAGAGGGGAACGGCTCAGACGTAATGTGAGGAATTATTTCTTCACAGGAGGGTTGTAGATGCATGGAACAGTCTTCCTGAGGAGGTTGTAGAGTCAAAACACTGGGGAATTCAAGAATGCATGGGACAGACATAAGGCAATTCTAGTGGGGGTAGGGGAAGTAGGCTGTTGATTAACTAGGATCTGCAGCTTATCTGTTAGGTAGGGGAAATGGGCAGACTAGGTAGGCCAAGTGATCCTTATCTGCCATCAGATTCTACGCTTCTGTGTTTCTATGTAGAGCTCAGGCAGTATTCCTGGAATGCAGTCCTTCTCCTCCCAGTCTGTTCAGATTAGAATACACATACCACAACAATGTATTACATAAACGAGCAGGGAGGAACAAGATAATCAGAACTGTGCACAGAAGCCATGAGGATCTAGGATATAGCCTAGTCTCTAGATGCAAAGATTTTGTTGTGCAGCTGCCAGGCAGGACAATTTCTAGCAGATGTCCTAAGCAGAATCAGCCAGGAGACAATGAGTGGGCCCTGAACCAACAAGTACTGGTGGCTTCAGTCTTCAGAAGATTGGGCACTCCAGACATTTTTACCTCTTAGAGAACAATCAGCTCCCACAGTTTTGAAGCAGGCCACCAGCAATGAGTAGAGTCCCAGAATATACCCTAGTTCTGGAATTGACAGGGTGGTTCCTGTATGCCTTCCCATCATTCCCACTTGTGCATAGAGTGCTTATAAAGCTCAGGAGAGAGCCAGTAACAATGATCCTGCTAGTGCCAGTTGGTGGGACAGACCTGGTGCTTAATGTCCTGACCATATTAAGCAGGACTCTAATCACCTGCCACTTAGATACAACCTACTGACCCAGCCTCAGGGCAGAATAACAATTCCAGACTGCAGAACACTATGCCTGAGGGCATGGTTCTTGAGGATCTAGAATTCCATAGTTTAAATTTGTCAGAGAAGGTGCTGAGAGTGCTGAAGGTTTCAGAAAACCAGCAACAAAAAAGCATACTAAAGCATCAGCAACCCTGTGAGGAAAGACTGATGGATCTCAATATGTACACCCTGGAGTAGAAGAGGAGAGGGGACATTGTAGAGATTAATAAATACCTCACAAGGATAAATAAGATATAGGAGGGAGTATGTTTCTGAGGAGGAGGTGCTCAAGAACAAAGGGTATGCAATGAAATTAGAAGGGGAAATTTGAGAGGGAAGTGAAGAAGTAATTTTTATTGAAAGAGTGGTGGATGCCTGGAACAGACTTCAGCAGAGGTAGTGGGATGAAAAGATGGTGGGCTCAAGCATGCATGGGATAGACACAAGGGAATCTTGGTAAGTAAGCAGTGTGCAGAGTAGTCACAGATAAGGTAAGGTCTACAGTTACAGTATATGCAAGGAAATATGGTCAGACTAGGTGGGCAAGAAGTCCTTGTCTGCTGACAAATTCTGTGTTTCTGTGTTTCATACTCCTCTAAGTGAAAGAGATTCTCATACTGGTGTGCCCCAGAAAGATAATCCCAATGCAGAAAGTGCTGCCTACAGTTCTTGACTACCTTGTACACTTACAGCCCATAGGTCTGAGATCCTTAACCCTGAAGGCACATTGGTCAACTTACACATTAGCAGGCAAAGACAAGCCTTTGGCCTCACAATCTATTTAAGAAATTCTTTAAAGGCCCTGTGTCACTCTATAAGGGATCCAGTCCCTCCATGGGACCTAAATATCTGTCTTGCCCAGCTGATGGTGTCACCCTTCGAGCCTATGGTTACTGCTAAGTTAAAGTATGTCACATGGAAAACAATTTTCCGAATGCCATTTCTTCCATGAGAGTAAGCAAGCTACAAGTCTTCAGTACAGATCCAAATTACATAAACTTCCACATGGATAAGGCAGTCCTTTGGACCAATAGAAAGTTCCTACCTAATGTGGTGTTGGAGTTTCACCTGAACTAGTCAATTACCCTTCATATTCTCTACCATGAATATTCCGCACAAGTGAACAAAACTGCACTATCTGGGTATAAAAAGCACTAGATCACTACATGGATTGGACAAAGTATGTTAGGTCCCAGGGTACACAGCTTTCCATTAAGTATGGAGAGGTGCAAAGGCAAACCAACAGCTAGGAGGAATTTCTCTCATTGGATAGTGTCCTTCATACAGTTCTGTTATGAAAAAAGCTGGTAAAACACCTCCCAGAGGCCTAAGGGCACATTCCACAATGGGTGCCTCTGCCTTTGTGGCAGTTACAAGAGACATCACACTTCTAGACATTTGTAAAGCAGCTACCTGAATATAGTGCACAGCTTTGCAAAGCACTATTGCTTGACACACTGTCCAGGAGGGATATCTGTTTTGGATCAGCTGTTTTGCAGTACATTTTATAAATAGGTTCTGGATCTATCCTCCCAAGGTACTGCTATAGAGTCTGCTTTTGTAAAGCATCACTGATGGATTCCTGTTGTTTGGAGGAAAATATTCACTATAGTAATGCTACTTTCTCAGGGATCCATCAGTGTGATTTGTAATCCCTGACCCTGCCTCCCTTTCCAGAACCTGAAAACAAGTTCACAAAAGAATCACAGGAATCAGTTATTTCTTGTGGTTCCTTAAGCATTCCTTATTGCAGTTCCTATGCAATTGTTCAAATGTGATCTGATAAATGTTTTTCACATCGTCCGCTTTTAAATTTGTTGGTGTTTAAAATTTTAATGAAACATTTTCAAAATGTTTTGGTAGCTAGGTTTACTTGTTTTAGTGCTGAAACAGTCAAAAAGGTGGCTGCAAACATAGCAGTAAATGGACTTGTGCCAACATGAAAGAGCACAAAGAACTTACAAACCACAGAACTTTGGCAACACAGTCTCCATCCGTTTGTTGTTCAAAGAAATCCACCATACGCTTGTGATAAGTTGCAAAACCTCTTATTTTGATAAGTCCAAAGTAAAATCCAACAGTGAGATGCAGAAAACACCTTCCCTCAGGAAACAGTAACCAAATATTTTTGCACAATACTATGTGCTTTCTCAAGGCTAGTGCAGTGCAAGTAGTGAGTGCATTATGAACCCAAAATTAAAAGTGACAGAGTTGTTTTACAAAGTGCTAGAGTTGTTTGTCAAAGTGTTAAAAGTGCATGGGATAGTGACAGATTAATAGATAAATGCATACATAAATATAAACTTGCACAGCAATGAAATACTAGGCAAATAAATATATGTAAAAAGATAAAAGAACTTTATTGTTAAAAAGGGAAACACCTGATATGAGAATATGCAGATCACAAATGGGGAGGGGTAGGAAGGGGTGAAAAGAAAGAAATAAAGAAGGGAGAGAGAAAGGGAGGGAAACAAGTATAAATACATGCTACTAGTTAGGATAAATGTGTATACAAAATGCTGAATACTGTCTGCATTTTCATAACGATGATCAAAAAGAAGACAAAATAAGAGCATCAAGGGATAAATATGCATAAATGTTGCAAAGGATAGATATCAAGAAATGGCAATAGGAAAACTGAAGTCTTTGTTATAAATAAGGTGACAACTGGAAATGTTCTTCGGGCTCCAGCCACTCATGATTCTAGTTGATACTGCCAAAAGGTTTCCCTTTGTAGTAGTTTAGCATCCACATTACCACTCCCACAGTGGCATAAAATGCTGGCAAGAGCATTAATAACATCAAGCTTCTAGATGCTTCTTTTATGTTTTTTCTGGATCTCACAATCAGAAAGAATGCTGCCATGGACATTGAAACTCAATTATATGGAAATCACTGAACTAACTCCATACTGCACTTTGAGGGCCACCACCCAAAACAAGTGACCAACAACATACCAGTTGGACAATTCATGAGAAACAAAAGAAATTACACAAAAATAAACTGATTATCAGAATCAAGCTGCTATCTGCACAAATAGAATCAAAGTGCACTCACTGCTTGCACTGCACTAGCCTTGAGAAAGCATGTAGTATCACTTGAAAACCTTTGACTGCTGTTTCCTGAGGGAGGGTGTTCTCTGCCCCTCACTGTAGGATTTTACCTTGGAGTTATCAAAATAAAGAGAATTTGCATCTTATTGTCAAGTGTATGTTGGTTTTCTTTGAAAAACAAATGGCTGGAGACAGTGTTGTACTCTGTGGTTTGTAGAGCACTTTGTCGTGGTCACACTTCCTCTAGCTATAGAAACAAATCTGACATTAGAATACTAGGGAGAGCACACCACAGTGCAGAGTCTGAACTTCATTCTCTCATGAAGTCACTGCAGATCTGACACACTGTGTGTCAGGATGAAGCTACTTTGTGAGTGACACAGTCTGGGACAGGTGTGGTGCAGTGTGTTTGATGAAGCAGCTGCTTTGTGAGTGACACAGTCAGGGACAGGTGCGGCACAGTGTGTGTCATGATGCAGCTGCTTTGTGAGTGATACAGTCTGGAACAGGTGTAGCATGGTGCGTTTGGTGATGCGAGCTTTTGTTAGTGACACAGGTATACATCCCCAATGTTGACATGTCGACAGAGGAGTCCTCCAAGGACAACAGTGCCACATCGCTGTAGAGAACATGCTGGCACCTGGCACTGTCTGTGGGGGTCCTGCCCCCGACTCAGCTCCCACTCTGAGTTGAGAATCCTAAGTGGGGGATGGTGTGGGGTGCAATCCTGTGGGGAGTTCAGGGCAAAGCCCCAGAAGAAAACACTTTGTTGCTTTTGCAACCGGCAGCTGACTGCAAATGCAAGTCGACCTGTCAAGTTTTGTTGTCGGGTTGTTCGACAAATATTTTGTCGACAACCCATCATGGATCTGTGACACAGTCTGGGACAGGTGTGGCATGGTGTGTTTGGTGTTGCAGCTGCTTTAAAGAGTGACACAGTCTGGGACAGGTGTGGCACAGTGTATGTCATAATGCAGCTGCTTTGTGAATGACACAGTCTTGGACAAGTGTGGCACAGTCTGTGTCATGATGCAGCTGCTTGTGAGTGACACAATGTGGGACAGGTTGTGGCACAGAATGTTTGGTGATGCAGTTGCTTTATGACTGACAGTCTGGTACAGGTGTGGCTCAGTGTGGTTGATGATGCAGCTGCTTTGTGAGTCTTACGACAGGTGTAGTGCAGTGTGCTTGATGATGCAGCGTCTTTGTGATTGACAGTCTGGAACAGGTGTGGTGCAGTGTGTTTGATAGAAACATAGAAACATAGACTTTGACGGCAGATAAGGATCACTTGGCCCACCCAGTCTACCCATTTCTACCTATTGATAAGCTGCAGATTCTAGTTAACCAACAGCCTACTTCCTGCAACCCCCACTATAATTGCCTTATGTCTGTCCCATGCATGTTTGAATTCCCCCACTGTTTTAGACCCCACAACCTCTCCAGGAAGGCGGTTCATGCGTCCACCACTCTCTCCGTGAAAAGAATCTCCTCACATTACCCTGAGCCGTCCCCTCTAACTTTAAATTGTGCCTCCCTTGTTCTTACACATCTCTTTTTCTGAAAGATGCTACCTCTTGGACTTTGTTGATTCCTTGAGGTACCTTAAAAGTTTCTATCATGTCCCCCATCCCTCCTTTCATCAAGGGTATACATATTAAGCTCTCTCAGTCTCTCTTCATATGGTTTCTGATGTAGACCCTGCACCATTTTAGTTGCCCTCCTCTGACTGCTTCCATCCTGTCTATGTCCTTGCATAGATGAGGTCTCCAAAACTGCACGCAGTACTCCAGATGGGGTCTCACCAACTGTCTGTACAGAGGGATAACCACTTCCTTTTTCTATTTGTGATGCCCTCCCATGCATCCCAGTATCCTCCTGGCTCTCCTTACTGACTTCTCAAATTGCTTACCCACCTTTAGGTCATGTGATATGACTACACCCAGATCCCTTTCCATTATTGTTGTCGTTAGTACCTCCCTGCTATTGTGTACTCTTCTCCTGGATTTTTATTTCCCAGGTGCATTACTTTGCACTTCTTTATATTGAATCTAAGTTGCCATATGTCTGACCATTCCTCCAACCTTGCCAAGTCCCTTTTCATCCTTTCTATCCCCCTTGTGTATCAACTCTGTTACAGATCTTTGTGTCATCCACAAAGAGGCATACCTTTCCTTCCAGACCCTCCGCAATGTCACCTATAAAGACGTTAAAGAGGACTGGACCCAGTACTGAGCCCTGAGGTACTCCACTAGTAACCTCCCTTTCTTCAGAATGTGTTCCATTCACTATTATCTTCTGTGTCCTGTTGTGCAGCCAGTTTGTTACCAGGCTACCACCCTGGGACCCACCCCAGGCTGGCTAATCTGATTATTAATCTTTTATGTGGGACAGTGTCAAATGCCTTGCAAAAGTCTAGGTAGGCCATATCCACAGCCCCTCCCTGGTCTATTACTTTGGTCACCCAGTCAAAGAAATCAATTAGATTTGTCTGACATGACCTTCCTGCTGTGAATCCATGCTGCTTTGGGTCCTGTGCCCTGCTGGTCTCTAGGTACTCAACAATTCTTTCTTTCAGAAGTGATTCCATCATTTTTCCCCACAACTGAGGTCAAACTAACAGGTCTGTAGTTTCCTACTTCTGCCTTGCTCCCACTTTTGTGTAGGAGAATCACATCTGCCCTCCTCCAGTCCTCAGGTACCACCCCATCTTCCCACGATTTGTTAAAAAGTGTGGTTAGTGGTGTCACTAGGTCCTCCTTAGCTCTTTTAGGATTCTAGGTGAATCCCGGCCAGGCCCCATTGCTTTGTCCACCTTGAGTTTTAGGAGTTCTTTCAGTACTCTTTCTTCTGTAAATGGACTGGTGTCAAACCCACTATCCAGAGTGCTTCTACTGTTTGGTTTAGGTAACTCCTCCTCTTCTTTTTGTGAATACTGAGCAAAAGTATTCATTCAGTATTTCTGCCTTTTCACTGTCTCCTCTGCCTACCTCCCTCCTTTATTAATCTTCACTATCCATCCTCAACCTTTCTAAGCTCCTAATGTACCTATAAAAGGTTTTATCCCCTTCTTAACTGAGTTGGCTATCTTGTCCTCAGTTTGGGCTTTGCTTTTCTGAGTGCCTTCCACTTCTTTCTGCTTTAATTGATACAGTTCCCTGTCGTGCCGCTCTGTGATTACTATACTTTTGAATGCAGCCTTTTCTCCTTAACCTTCCCTGGCACCTCTTTTGAGAACCATAGTGGTTTTTATTCCGCTTTGTTTTCTTTTATTTGTTTCACACAAAGGCTTGTTGCCTCCATGATGGCAGTTTTGATTTTTCTCCATTGTTCTTCCACCCTCCTTTCTGGCCATTTGCTAATGATTCCTCAGGTATTCACCCATTATGCCAAAGTCAGCCCTTCTAAAGTCCAGTATCCTTGTCTTTGTATGGCTTGTCTCCATGGTTGTGTTTATTGTGAAGCACACTGTGCAGTGGTCGCTTGTTCTCAGATGTCTACTGACGCCTAAGTTTGGGCCCTCTCTCCATTTGAGAGTACCAGGTCTAATATTGCTCCCTTCCAAGCGGGTTCCACCACTAGCTGTCTAAGGCATGCTCCCTGTAGGGCATTGAGAATGACCCTGCTCTTGGATGTGGTTGCAGTCCACGTCACCCAATTAGCATCTGGCATATTCAGGTCCCCCATCAACAGTCTCTCCCTTTTTCAGCCATTTTGAGAATGCCTCTATCATTTTCTTGTCCATTTCTCCACTTGAGACAGGGGTCTGTATACAACCCCTGTGCAGATTATGATGCCATTCCCTGTCTCCAAGGTGACTCAGGTTTCCTCGTCCTCCCCTTTACTTTTTAGTTCTGTAGCTTTGATCCCTTCCCTATGTAGAGAGCTACTCCACCTCCTCTTTACCCTCCCTGTCCCTTCTGTAGATTGTGTACTCTGGTATGTTGACATCCCAGTCACGGTTCTCTGAATACCTTGTTTCTGTGACTGCCACAATATCCAAGTGTTCTCTTCCATCAGGACTACTAGCTGTGGAAGCTTGTTTCCAGACTACAGGCATTGGTACTCATTGCCTCCATTTAATGTTGGCTTTATCCTTTTTACCCCATCCCTGCTCTTATTGCCCTTGTCCATTTTCCATCTGCCCTGTCCTGCCCTCTGTCAAGTTCTGTACCTCAGTGTTTACCCTACTACCTGCCATGTTTTGTGGGGAGGCTTGAACTTTCCTGTTTCTATCAGTACCTCCCCCCTTGACTAGTTTAAAAGCTTGCCTAGGAAGCCTTTAAACCTGTCACCTAGGAGTGTGTTTCCTTCCTGGACAGATGCAGACCATCATGCCAGTATAGACCTTCATCTCTCCAGGTGGACCCCCAGTCCCCAATGAAGCCAAATCCTGTGCTCTTGCACCAGTTTTGCAACCATTCATTAAACTGCATGGTGTGCAGTACCTAGCCTCACCCCTGCCATAGACTGGCAGTACCTCTGAGAAGGTTACCGTGCTTGCTACCTGTCTGAGGCCCCTCCCCAACTCCACAAATTCATCCTGCACTGCACTGATCTCACGCCTTGCTAGGTCATTTGTCCCAAGGTGGACAATGATATTTAGTTTCCTCTCCTGTTATGCTGCTTCTGCAATCCTGAGGATTCGCTCCTGTCCCTCCAAATCATGGCACCAGGCAGGCACCTTTCTTCCTCTCCTCTCCCTTCCCCAGGTCTACACCCCAACAATTGAATCCCTATCAGAAGCTGTTTCTTTCCCTGTGGTGTCCCTTGCCACTCTTTGTGGGTCTCCTTGTGGATGTCCCAGCATTTTCTTGGTCTCCAATGAGGGTGTCATCATAGAGAAACCTTGATTTGCCAGGCTGACATATGATTTGTGTAGAGGTGCAACTCTGGGGCTATGCCTCTGTTCCACCACCCTCACCTTCCCTGAACCTACTGTGGTCCATCAGCTCTTCACACATGGCAACCTCTGAGGCTGTGGTTGTGGAACTGGTGCTCTTTGGGTGGGGGCCTCCTTAGTCCTTGTCAGTTCAGCCTGGAGGTGGGCAACCTCCTCCCCAGAGCTGACAGTAGCCTGCAAATAGGGCAGCAACGCATGTTCCAGAATGTCTCCCAGAAAATTGCTGCCCCACAGCCAGTGCATTGCACCACTCCCCACATGTCCTCTTCCTTATAATATACAATGAGTAATATATAATTTTTTGTGTGTGTGTATACTTACCCTGTATGCACTGTGCTGGGTAATTAGAATATGACAGTTCTGCTCCAAGACCTGTTGAGGAAGTGATGTCAGAACCTTGGCTATAGAAATGCCACACCAGGGGTGGGCAGGTGAGGGAAGGGTGGGTGGGTAGGCCACATCTACTGGTGACTGTTAGAAACAATCAAATACACCATTGCTCCACCACCCTGGTGAGTACTGCCTTTATAGTAAGTCAACCAACATCACAATGTACCAGACCACTGCTCCTACACAAACCACTCTACTGAGTCCAGGGATAAAAACGAACTCACTGTTCAGCCAGCAGGACACCTCTAAAATATTGCACAAATATCCTTCCAAATCCTATGTGTCTAGCACAGAAATCAAGCAACTTCAGTTGTATTTAACCCTCTGGTTATAAAATTACTACACTTTAATGGAATCCTGCAATTCTTAATGCCAATAAGAAAATAATGAAACTTTCTGTAGAAAGTGTAGCTTACCTTCCTAGTCCACTACAATATTATGTTTTGCCAAGTTCCCAGTTCCTCAAATGCATTCTAGTTTGTTTCTGCAGTATAGCAAGTTTCTCAGCTTCCAACAAGGAGCAGGCAAGTCTTTTCTGACTGGCTTTTCTCTGTGTAGTTTGCTTAAGACAGCAGTGATAAAAGCCCTACCCACAATCAATTGATTGACTAGTGACACCTGTGATGTAAGCAGGCCTTTCAGTGAAGACAATTTGCTATGTCTGCTTTAATACACACACAAACCCTTTATCTGAAACCAGGGATAAACTCACTGCTTAGCCAGAAGGGCACTTCTAAAATATTGCACAAATATCCTTCCAAATCCTATGTGTCTAGCACAGAAATCAAGCAACTTCAGTTGTATTTTAACCCCACTGGTTATAAAATTACTACACTTTAATGGAATCCTGCAATTCTTAATGCCAATAAGAAAATAATGAAACTTTCTGTAGAAAGTGTAGCTTACCTTCCTAGTCCCCTACAATATTATGTTTTGCCAAGTTCCCAATTCCTCAAATGCTTCTAGTTTGTTCTCTGCAGTATAGCAAGTTTCTCAGCTTCTAACAAGAGCAGGCAAGTCTTTCTGACTCGACCTGATGAGGCTGCTGTTTTATGAGTGGCCTGCAGAACCACTCAGAAACTGTGCTGCAGTTGAGTACAGTGTATGTGACATACACTAAGCAAGTGACAAGTTTTGGGATGTGTTCAACAGGATAGATACTTTGAATATGGCTCAACACAAAGTAAGATGCTATGGCTATCTTTCTCAAAAAGGTAATAAATTAATTCCCAAAAATTAGATTAATGCACAAGTTAAGGTGTATTATTAAAGCAACAGGAGTTAGGAAATGTGATCTTTGGGTATTTTGAGCCCTAACTCACCAATGCACCATTCACATAAACCTAGAATTTAGATTTAAGCCAGCCGGTGGCTCTGAGGTTGAGGCACTGGACACCACACCTTGCGCCATGCTGGCGACCCATGTTCGGAAATGGGCATGGGCGCCTGTGTAGTGAGGAGGAGAGAAGGATTGACATCTGAGGGCTGCTCTTTCTCCGGGGAAGCTGGTCCTGGTGTTGGTCGCCCCTGGCAGAGGCTGGGGACATGGCATTGCACCATGCCATAGGTGGAGCTGGGATGGATGCTGTCCCACTAGCATCATTGCACGTCCCAGCTCCAGGGGAAGACAAAAGCAGGAAAAATCACCGCCCCATTTATGAGTTGGGGCTCGTGCCCAACCTCCAGCCATGACAGTTCAGCTCGGCTGCCCTACTCAGGGAGGAGAATCCTTGGTGAGAGTCACTGGCCCAGGGTGAGCCCATTCTCAGGGCTAGGTGCCTGGTGGCAAAAACATAATGGGGAAAAATAATTTAGATTTAAACATATGCTTTAACATCGTGAATAAGTAACATTTATATAAAAAGTTTGATCAGGAAAGTCATACTGAGCTGGTAGCAACTCATTTCCCAATGCATTCTTTGGGAAGGGAAGATAGGAGAGGAGAAAAGAACATTTACAAAGTACAAAGTACAAATTAATATAATAAAATGGAAATAATAAACCAAATATATAAATTAAGAACAATTAAAGAATAAATAGCCAAACAGTGAATTACCATACAGTAAACTGTGGAATGGGCAGCAACAAAATAAGAAACAGGGAGATATGACAGAAACTAGGTGAGGACAGTGCAGGTGTCAGTGTTGGTGAACTGCAGGTGAAAAGGAAACCACCCCAATAGCGGAAGCAACTGCAGAAGTGAATAGAGAATTCATGGATGAGAGATTTCAGAGTTGGAAAGGAAGGAGCAGAGTGAATGGAAGGGGGAGCGAGTTCCATAGTTTCATGAAACAGAATGAGAAGGCAGCTAGTCCAGCAGTAGATTCCACTTGAGGGAGAGTAAGAGCAAGCATTGTGAAAGGAGTAAGAGGAAGATGGGGGGAAGAGAGAGAGAGGAGAGACACAAGTTAAGAGGGGAAGAGAGCAAAACCAATATTTGAGATAAAGGAAAACACAGTGGGAGAGGTGCTGACATCAAGACAGGGAAGGAGGAAAGAATACAAACTACAGTCATGTGTATGAAAGGGTTTAGTAAGCTCAAAGCAACAGAAGGAGTGAAAGAGAGGGTCCAGTCAAGTTAATGGGGACTTTGGAGCAGCACTATTAACAGTCTTTGTGGTTGAGAATAGGAAGAATCAGCTTAGTGAGGATTTTTCTGCATGCAGAAAGTGGAATGCTTTGTTGATTTCTGTGTAACACTCCAAGCTTGGCATGGAGCATCTTATGGATAGCATCTAAATGAATAGAAAAATTAAAGTGGTGATCCAGACAGACCCTGTGGTACTTGAAGGATGAGACATCTTCAATAACTGCACTATCAAGGGTATGAAAGGAGGGAGGGATGAGACTCTAGTAATTCTCTGCCTGGTGTCAAACATCACACAGACTATTTTTTAGCACTGAGGATAACTAATTTGCACCAAATCAGAGCTGGATGTTGCTAAAGTCCAGCTGGAGCCGGTTCATGAGATCAGAGGAAGGGAGGCAGAGGAAAAGAGTACTGTATCATCTGCATACATATTAATGGACACAGAGGAGCAGACAATGGGGAGGTTATTTGGAAAAATGCAGATAAAATTAGGCCAAGGAGAGACCCTTGGGGACACCTGAGTTAATAGGAGTGGCAGGGAATGGACTGCAATATGGACATCTTGTGACCTGCCTCAAGGTAGCAGTGGAACCACTGAAATGAGAAGACTGAGATACCAGCTACCTTAAGCTTCTCCAGAAGATGGGATGGTCTGCAGTATCAAAAGCTTTGCTAAGTTGACAAAAGTGGTAGAGGTGACAAGTTCCTGATCCATGCCAGAGAGAATAGTATCAGTGAGCAAAAGGAGAGAGGTGGAAATAGAGTGTGAATTTCTAAAGCCAGAAAGGAAAGGAGAAAGAAGAAAGCTTGAGTCAAGAAAGGGGAGAGTTGGGAGAAACAAAGATGTTCTTGGAGTTTAGCCAGAGTGAGAAGGAGGGAGATACAAATGGAAATTACAGATGACGAGGGCCACCCACTTGGAAAAGGGAATGACAGTAACCAACTTACAAGAGTTAAGGACTCTGGATAAGGAGAAAGAGAGGCTGAGGAGGTAGGTAATTGAAGGGCAATAATATGAATAGAGAGAAATAGAAGTTTAGGATTTTGAGGATTCAGAACCAAGAGGGCCTTAATATCAACAGAAGGGTAATGGGTGAAAAGAGAAAAGGAGGAGGGGCTGGTAGGACAGGTAGAGGAGAAGAGTGAGAGGGAAAAGAGGAGACAGGGAAAGGAGAAGGAGGAAGAGAGGAGGGAGAGAATGGGCACAGGAGGTAACATAAAGATTGAAAGATAAGGTGACTGCAGGAGGATCAGAGAGAAGAGTACCACAGATCTTGAGTACAGGAGAGGGGACTGGGTTGGGGAGAAACGCATGAATTACCTTCAAGAAATTAGAGTGGTGATTAAGATTATTCTGGACAGTGAATGCAAAGACTTCAGATTTTACAAGCCTAGTAGCTTAGTACAGGCATTATGAAGGATCTGGTAATTAGTAAGGTCAGAGGTTGAGCCAAAGGATTTATAGGTCCTCCAGGTGAGGTCATGTGCATGGTGACAAGCCAGACACTCAGCTGAGATCCATGGAAGGTGAGAACCTTAGACCCTAGTTCTTCTGGGAGGGAGGAGGCAGGCTGATCCCAGACAGATATAAACTTAGAGGTGAAGAATTTGAAGGTATTGTCCATGTTGCTAGATGTAAAAATAGAGGACCAGTTAGTGGATACAAAGTCAGCATGATGGTGGGACAAGTTCAGTGAATGGAAAGACCTGATCCAGATGAATTTTGGGGGCTTTGAGTGATGAATCTTGCACACACACATGGTGGTCACTGAGGGTATCAGGGATGGTTCTAGCATCCACAGTATGGTGGAGATGAGAGAAGAGGGCTGAGTCCAAGAGGGAGTGATTTAAAGAATTCAATTAAAGTGAGTAGGGGCAGAAATTAGCTTAATTAAATTGAAGATTTAACATTAAGACAAAATTCAGGAAGAGAAGGAGAGCCAATTAAATTGAAAGAACCTATTATGAGTAACTCAACAGAGGAGGCATGAGAGGAGATGGAGATGAGTAACTCAATTACTGAAGGTGGGGATATCCTAGGGAACCAGTACACAGGGGCAATAAATATAGGTGCAGAGAAGGGGAGTGTAGTTTGAGATGAAGCAACTCATAGGCAGAGGTGAGTAATATGGACAGTGCAGTTTCAAATATCTGAGGAGAGGTAGATGGCTATGCCACTCTCCTCTTTGCTTGATCCTGACAAATAATGGTGAAACTGGGGATGGCAACAGAGAAATCGAGGATCTTGGAGGACAACACAGATTCTAAGACCACCAACACATCATGTTTAAGATTAACCATAAGTGGTTGCAAAAAGTCAGTGTTAGGGAGAAGGCTGTGGTGTTGACATGGGACACTCTCAAACCTTTGGGGAGAGGAAAAGATATGGATGGACCAGGGCTGAGCTCAGTATCTCCTGCAAATAAAAGCAGCAAGGTGATGATGAGCTTTAGAGAACCTATGAGATGTTTATAGGAAGAGGAAGGAGGGAAGAGTAGGAATAACAGGAGTAAGGGAGGTAGGATGGTAAGAGGGACCCGAGGGCTGCAAAATGAAGCCAAGAAGATGTGAGGAGACTGCTACCAGGATACCAGGGAGTATAAGGCAAAGAAGGGAGACAAAAGATGGGAAGGTGCAAAGAAGAGAGGATAAAGTGGAGGAGGAGTTAGGCAAATGGAAGGGGAGCAAGGTGAGGAAAACAGGAAAGGATGAAAGAAAGTGACAAGAACAGCATAGTAGAAATATAAAGAAGGCAAAATGCACTGCAGTGTACTAATAGTAGGGTCAAGTTTCACTCCAAGGAGTGAAAATGGGTGATTGCAGTCTACCAAATGGGAGACTGAACATAGTATGAGGAATATAGTTTCACCTCTTGACAAACATTTTATTTGTTGCTGCTGCTTTGTTAGTGACCTGCAGGGCCACTGGAAGTCCGCTACAGGTCTACTGCAGTTTGTTTGACCCTGCTGCTACCTCTTGAGTGGCCACTTATGATGTATACTACAGGTGTGGCGCAGTTTGTTTGACCCTGCAGCTGTCTCATGGGTGGCCACTTATGATGTATACTACAGGTGTGATGCAGCTTGTTTGACCCTGCAGCTACTTCCATGAGTGGCCAATTACTATGTATGCTGTGGGTCTGGTACAGTTTGTCTGAAGATGCAGTCCTTTTGTGAGTGGCTCAGATGGCCACACAGAAAGTCCACTGCAGGTCTGGTGTAATGTGTGTGATAACACAGATACTCTGCAACTAAAACACACACACACACGCACACACACTGACACAGCTGCCTTGTGTTGTAGAACATACTAATGCAGTGTTTGGCTCGATTTTAACTGTATTCCTATACTATGCTGTTTTTATTAGTTAAACATTATGTTTGAAACATGGATTGTGCTTTGACATTTAAATCTGTGAGGTTCATTGGTGGTGCATTGGGGTGGATGGAGTTAGGGTCAGAATTTTGTTGTAATAATAATAAATCTAACTTGTGCAAACACATAGTTTTTCTGCAATGAATACAATGCATAAACATTGTTGCTTTTTAAATAAACAAGGAAAGGAAGTAATTTGGGTTTATATAGCACCTTTCATGCAACCTGATTCTCAGACTACAGTACAGTCAGTCTTGGGGTGGATTTTTCCTGTCATTCTAGTGTGCAGAGAGATTTATAGAGTACAGAGATAGATTTGACAGAAATGAGAGAAGTTAAGCACAGGAGGTTAAAGATCAAAGAACAATATATATTTTAAAATCAACTCTTTTCCTGATACAAGGACAACCAAGCCTTATATAATAACAAACATACTGCAGGAGTTACAATTTCTTATATATAAATGCTGTTTTATTGCCGCTCTAATTTGTTGGCTTCACAGAAAGGTCCTCAGACTATTTCGGACTAGCTGGTGGAACCTTGGTTGGTGGGTGGTGATGTCATTTAAGCAAGATTGACATCATTTTCCTTATGTATCTTCTCCCAGAATAAGTATAGCTGCCCTTGTAACCCTTCCAAGATGTTTACATATGTCTTGTACATCTTCCTAATCTGTAATTCTACCATGTCCTCTGCTAATGTTAGATCTTTACTCATCTTTCTGAAACTGTACACCTTTTACTGCACCCTCACAATGGCTATGCACAATGCCAATGTGCCCACATAAACCGGCACATTGGCATTGTGCGTAGTGTTGTGGAGTGGTGACTGCATGGCATTCACGACAGGGGTGTGCATGGGTTACACGCCTGATCCCCAGCCACGTGGACAGCAATGCTCTGGGATGGGCAGGGGCATTCTGGGATGTGCCAGCACTACGGGTATGCATGAACCTGCGTATGTCTGGCTGCATAGGTGTGGAGTGGGGAACAGGTTACAGCAGGGGGACCCTGCCATAACACACTGCATGCCCCACATGGACACAGGCTGCTGGTCACTGGGGGACGGGACAGGGTCTGTGCTGCCCCTAACTGCTGGGCAGCTGGAGATGGCAGGGGCAGATGAAAGGGTGAGTGCTCATCACTGGACGGGAGTGGCGGCACCAGGATGGGATGGTGCTGAGGGGCTGGGTACCTGAAATCAACATGCACAGCCTTGGACCTGCACCTCCCTACACAAGGGATCAACTAGGAGGGCCCTCTGGGGATCACATTGGATGCCTGCCCAGGACAATGACTCCTCCCCGGCCACCCTGTGGAATCCTATGCACCGAGGGGGTGGAGCAGCGGACAGATGGCCAGTGTTTATGCATGCTGGTATGGGCACCCTTGTCTGCAGGTGCTGCAGCTGTGTGGGCAGTGTACGTGATTTCTTCATGTACCTGCACCCAAATAGTGCATAGTGCCCACTATTTGTATCTTTAACACTTCTCTCTCAAAACACACTTTAC
Organism: Neoceratodus forsteri; assembly: GCA_016271365.2. NCBI lineage: Eukaryota > Metazoa > Chordata > Ceratodontiformes > Ceratodontidae > Neoceratodus > Neoceratodus forsteri. The sequence goes on from CM057450.1 coordinate 897,291,631, forward strand.
ACCTGCACCCATCCAAATATATATCCCATCTACTGCACCCCTCTCAAAATTAGTATTTAAGCCCACACCTCCATATGTATGTGCATTTACCCCTGCACTGCTCTCAAATGTACACCACTTACACCTCTCTTCAAATTTATGCTTACATCGCCTAAAATTTGCACTTACCCATGCAACCCTGCTGAAATGTGAACTTGCCCTGCCAAAATTTGTACTTCTACTCCTCACATTCTGAAATGTGTACTTACACCACTGCATCCTTCCCAAAACTGTATTTGCTCCATCATCTCTCCCAAAATGTTTGTTTGTACCCCTACACCCCATCCAAATGTTTACTTGCACCCCTGCACACTTCCCAAAGTTGTACTTGTACCGCTGCCCATCTCCCAAAATTTGTACTTGCACTCCTGCACACCTCCCAGAATTTATACTTATACCCCGTATCCTTCCTAAAATTTGTACCTTTACCCCAGCACCACCCCAAAATCTGTACTTGTACCGGGCACCCTTCCAAATATTTGTACTGTCATCCCTGCATGCCTCCCAAAATGTTTGCTTGTACCCTTACACTTTTCAAAATCTTTTGTTTGCACCCCTACACCCCTACCAAAATTTGTACTTGTACCCTCTGTATCTTTTCAAAATTTGTACTTGCACCCCTGCACCACAACCAAAATTTACTTGCACTCTCTCAAACTTTGTACTGTACTTTGTCCCTGCACACCTTCTGAGATTTGTTCTTGTACCTCTGCACCCTCCCAAAATTTGTACTACAGCCCTGCACACTTTGCAATGTTTGTACTTGCACCCCTGCACACCTCCCAGAATTTATACTTGTACCCCTGTATCCTTCCTAAAATTTGTACCTTTACCCTATACACCTCCCAAAATCTGTACTTGTATCCCAGCACCACTGCCAAAATTTGTACTGGTACCCTCACATGCCTCCTAAGATTTGTACTTGTATTGTGACTCTGCACCCACCCAAAATTTTGTACTTGTACCTCTACACATCTCTCCAAGTCTGTTCATGTATCCCTGTACCCTCCAAAAATTTGTACTTGAACCCTTGCATGCCTCTCAACATTTGTACTTGTGCCTCTGCATCCCTCCCAAATTTATGCTTGTACCCATGCCCCAAAGATTTGTACCTTTACCCTGCCCTCCAACAATTTGTACTTGCATCTGTGCACCCTCCTAAAATTTGTAGTTACACCTTTGCAACCCCCATGATTTATACTTGTATCCTCGTATGCATCCCATGATTTGTACTTGTACCCCTGCCCCCTCCCAAATTTGTACTTGCACCCTTATACACCTCTCAAAATTTGTAATCGTACTCTGCACCACTCCAAAAGTTGTACTTGCACCCTGTACACCTCCGAAATCTGTTCTTATACCTGCACACCTCCCAAAATCTGTTCTCTGCCTCTTCACTCCTCCCCAAATTTGACTTGTACCTTCGCATGCCTCCCAAAATTTGAAGTTATACCCATGCACACCTTCCAAAAAATGTGTACTTGCACCCTGTATGCCTCCCAAAACTTGTTCTTGTACTCCTGAACCCCTTCCAAAATTTGTACTTGTACCCTTGCATGCCTCCCAAAATTTGTACTTGTATTCCTACATCCCTCCCAAAATTTGTAGGTGTACCCCAGTAGAAAGTACATATTTTAAGAGGGTGTAGTGTAAATATACATCTAGAAGGTGTGTAAAAGAAGGGTATAGGTTATAAGAGTAGTGTAAGGTAGAGTTAACAAATTGAGAGGTGTGTGGGCATGTTTGGAACAATTTCAAGGGGAGGCAGGGCTGAGTTGTTCATTTTGTGCAATTACACATATGGGGTGAGGCACTGTGGTAGTAGTACACTTTTATGAGTGCTGGGACCTCAGCAAAGGGAGTGAACCTGAAAAAATATAAATAAGGAGGGAGTGTGGTACATTGGGGATGGAAAGGGAAACAGGAAACCAAAATTTATATTTTTAAGAGAATACTATTTTTGGGAGAGAGGTGGGGTCTTGAGACATTGTCTCAAGGTTGGCGATCAACCTAGGAAACTTGCTAAATTTTCCATTTTAAGTTTCTGCATGTGGGTTGAAATTCATGCGATGAGTGACTCTTGAGGGTGTGACACTGTCTGTCCAATGCAGAGTGCCCTGCAAGGCCGACAGTATCACATCAATCATCAGGCAGGCAGATCGTGATGCTGTTTTGCCTAAAGTGGTCCACACTTGAAAGAAAAGCCACACCAGTTCCATGTGGTGGCTTTTCCTTTCATCTGCAGTTCACCACCCAGCAAACAGCTGTTTGCATCCTGATCAGCCTGGCTGATGTCTCCACCACCTCGCCACCCCACCAGTCCCTTCTCTCTCCACCCCTTGCACCCCATGCTGACACCTTAAGCCCTGTGGGGCATAAACAAATTTAAAATTTACAATAGTGCCACCAGAGTGGTGATTCTGGAAGGTGGGAGGAGGCACTTTCCCTGCTTTCTCTACTTCCACTGACTCCTTTTGCTTCTCTTTTCCCACCTGTGCAGAGTGGGTACAGCCCTAAGCTCAGTAAGGGACTGGAGTTAACAGTGCCTGAAGGCACTTTCACTTAACATGATTGTGCTAAAGGAACCCCCCTGCCAACATCAGGTGCTCAGTCCCATATCAGCATGTATCCCCTCGCCCATTAATGTGGAACACTGGGGCCCATCTCAGTGTGCCAAAACTTCCTCTTTGATGTTTCTGACACTGGGATGCCCACCTCGATGTCAGATGTGCCACCCCATGCCCCTATATTCTCAGCTGACCTTGGGTGCCCAATCTTGGGGTCAGCATTCATCCCCTATACTCTGGCACACTGGAAGCCCATCCCAGTGTGCTGAAAACTGTTTTATAAATATTTCATCTGTGAAAAGAAAACAGTCCCACAAGGTATTTTTTAAACTTGAAAAAAGAAAACAGTCCCTAAATTGTTCGCTGGTCCCCAACCTGCCCTCCCACTGTGCACCCTCCCACACACCCTCATCCATACTTATCTTTGGAGGTCAGGAGCAACTATCTTCTGTAGATGAGGAACACGTCTGCACTCTTCAAAGACCAACTGGGAACTGAAGAAATGACGGTAAGCCCTATAATGGCAGTCAATGGGGAGTTTCAACTTAGGTTGATATCTTAGCCAATTTTTGGAGTTTTGGGGACAAATTTTCAAACTGGGGTTCTTGGGACCCCACATAGCTAATTTACTGTCACTGTCATATTTTGTTTTTGGTCTCCAAAGGTGATTTGCAGTCGCTGCATGGAATCACCTTTTGGGACCAGTTAACAAAATGACAGTGCCACTGTTTTTGAGGTGGGATCCCAAAAATCCCTTTGTTGCAAGTTTGGTGAAAAACTCCAAAAATGACTACATTATGAGCGTCCATGGCACAGTTTCTACATACCTCGTGAATTTTGTCAACTGTTAATATTTCACCCACATTTCCTACATTCCATTTTTTCACACACCCTATGAACAGTACAGCTGTCATTTTTGCATCCTTCCTGAAATGTGCTTTTGTATCTGTGGTGCAGAATGGCGCAGTCACTGTGCAGAATCAGCTTTCAGGACATATTAATGAAATCTCAGTGCCACTGTTCATTATGGGAGGAGTCCCAAAAAGGCCATGTTGAAAATTTGGTGAAAACATTCAAAAAATGACTGCGTTACAAGCATGCATTGCACAGTTTCTCAGTACACTATAATTCACTGTTTCATATTTTCACTCCAGATTTTTAACATTGCTATTTCTTCACACCTCCTCATAAGCAGTACAGCTGTAATTTTCATCCTGCCAAAATGTGATTTTGTACCTGTGGCACTGAATAGCACACTCACTGGTCAAAATCACCTTTGGAATTGAGTAATGATATACTACCACTGTTCATGAGGTGTTCATTGGTCCCAAAAGCCCATGTTGAAAATTTGGAGCAAAACACCAACAGACACCCAGAGTGCTAAGGTTTCCAACTGTAACACCACCCTGTACAGACTGATGGACATCAAGGTGTTGCCTTGGGGTCTTCAGCACTAACGTTCACCTCATTCTCTTATACTGCACCCATCTCAGCTTATTTCTTTATGGAATGGGGTAAGTGTAGGAGGAATCTCAAGGCACTATGACACCTGTCAGTGTCTGCAGTATGGGGTGAGGTGGAATGGCATGAGTGTTATGGCCGATGACCCAAAGGCACCCCCCAATGCCTCTCAGTCTCTGCAGGTTGGGGTGGGGGTTGGGGATGGCATTGCTTCAATACTTCACTGCCATTTCTATTATGTATCTCTAAATCCTGCACTACCAGTGCCAATACCAACAAGCAAACATTTAGCATTGACAAATGCTTGTTTTCTAATGAAGTAAACCAGTGCTGGAAGAATTTGTTTTATGAGTGATGCCTTAAAATGCAAGGCAGAGGAATATACATTGAAAAAATGGGAGGCATGTACAACAGCAATACCAACAGTGAATATTTGGCATTGACAAATGCTTGTTTTCTAGTGCTATACAGTAAGTCCATTAAATAACCCCCCACTGAAAAATAGTAGCAAGTACTGAGATTTGCCATTTTATAATGTGATATACTGTGTGTGCTAAGCTTGTAGGACCTGGAGGAAAATTATGCAGTTGTTGCTTGAATGACATCAGCACTCACCCAAGATTCCTTTGGCTGGTTTGAAAATGTTTGAGTGCTGTTTTGTAAAACCATCAAATAACAGAAACAAACAAAGTAGCATTTAAATATGAGTAATTGCAATTTTGTAGCAAATGAGGCCTACTTGTCCTCATTGTGGGCAAATAATACATTTTGAAGCATTTCATCTGATCTGTATGGGAGTGTCTCTGTGTCCCAGACTGAATGAGAAAATGGTAGTTGTGGGATTGTAATGCAGATTTCCAGGTTCACAGCTTTGTGTAATAACCACTAGGCCAAACTAACCAAACAACTGTCACAAAACTAGGCCAGCTAAATACAGAACTGAACACAATTTTGCACTCCTAATCTTCTTATTGATTTTCATTTATTTAAAATTGGTGACTGAAAGGCACATTGAGCCAAGGTTGATTTCTGGTTGGGACTTGCAGAAAGAGTACATTAGAGAATCTATAATGCAGGGAAAAGCAAATACTAGTATAAATACAGTACAGGTGATAAAGGTCCATGCAGATAGGAAATGGCACAAAATCACATATGTACATCAACAAGGGTACCATGTCGAGTAATGATTCCTGGTCATACCTGAAAACAGGCATTTATTTCTTTGGTGTACCTACCTGGTTAATAAAAGCTAAATAACTACTGTAAATAAATGCTAAATGACATGAATACTTATACAAATGGAGTGCGAGATAAGCAGGTTGCAAAATAGTGATGCAGACAAAATAGATTAAGCAAGGACTCTTGATTATATTTTCCATCTATGTTGCTTTTCTCATAAATGGGCTGTGCCTCTATTAGAACTCAAAGATGATAATGGAACTTTAAGTGTGAAGGCTGAATCTGAGGTTTACATTCATATAAGGCAATGTTTGTTATCTTCAGTTTTCATTGGTTCATCTAAATGTGAACAAATGACTTGAATCTCAGATCTTCTGACTTGATGCCTTAAAAGGTTACTTTTTACTATTGGATGGCAGCTTGTCTTAACTGACTTTGAAGTAAACCATTTTTTTTTTCAAACAGGTGTTTCTACTATATCTAACAGCAGCAATCTGAAAAGTAGATGCTAGTGTAGAGCATCAAAAACAGTTGCAGCTGGAAGGCTCAATGAGAACACTGTCTAGAAAAGATCTAAAGATGCAGCAGTTTTGTAGAGTCATCTTCCTTAATATAATCATTTGTAAGTAATATTGGAAAATAAGCTATGCATATTATCTTACATAAATTTTTTAACAGTTGCTCGATGATACCGTGTACTTGTTATAACACTGGTAATATGCATATGGTTTTCGTTTTGTGGTCTTGTAAATGAAGAATTAATTTTGTATGGTTTGAATTCTGAGATAATTTGAGAAATAATTTGTCAATAGGGTGCTTCTCAGTTGTTGGCACTTAAAGACTTTGATACCATGCAATAGATAATGGTCTTCAGTTTGCTATTTCTAGTAACTGGTTAGTTGTTGATAGTGTATGTATTTGAAAATTGGTGACCAGGAAAGGTACATTGAGACATGACTCATTTCCGGTGTGACCCACGGAAGGGTAACTGAGATAAGTACAAGCAGGGTAGAGTGAGATGTCTCAATTACAAGCAAACATAACTGTTGCAACATCAACAATACTTGCAAAGTAATATTAAAATTATGATATGCCACACATATAGGGGATCACAGTAGTTAAAATAACACAGTTGAACAACGGTAATTAAAAAATGAACATCTTCTGATTGCACTATGGGAAAAGGTGTGTAAAGCTGAACAAGTGCAAAGGGTTGCAAATTAAGAACAGGAGAAAGAGAGAGAGAGAGAGAAAATAGACTGCAGAAGAGGTTTCAGAAAGAGAGAGAGAGAGAGAGAGATAAGAGGGGAACATGAAGAGAAGATGGGATAGACTTCAAATTGATGGCCAGCATGCAGAGAAGGAGGACTGACCAACAGACTTGGATCAGTGGTGGAATAGAGAAGGAATGGATGATGGAAGAGTGAAAGGAATAGAGGAGGGAATAGAGGGAGAGAGCAAGTCAAAGAGATGGGTGGAAAGGCAAACATAAATTCTGGAGAGAAAGGAACTACTTTGGGAAAGGTGCTAAGAAGACATAGAGGAAATGGAAAGATTTTGGTAGAGGAATAGTGAAGGAGAGTCACTACTAAAGTGACAAAAGGAGTGAAAGAAGGGATCTAGTCTAGTCGTGGTAGATTTAAGGCACCTCCATAGACCATGTGCATATAGTTGAATAGTGGTAATATATTGAGAATGATCTCATGCCAGACTGGGAGAGGAAGGCAGATTTATTCTTGAAAAGTGCATCAGTCTTGGAGCTTATTTTCTTAAGAATGGCGTTGACATGGGTGAAGAAGCCAAGATTACTGTCAAGCTACATGCTGAGGGTATTTAAAGACTTCAGTACCATTCAGTTCATAATGGTCTTCAGTTATGGCTTTGCAGTAACTGGTTAGTTATTAATACTTAAACACTTAAATGCCATACAACAGATCATGATCTTCAGTTGAAACATTATAGTAATGGGTTCAAACAGCTGGTTAGTAGAACCACATCAATAGTAGAGATACCATTTCCTAATTATGTATTCTCATATTATTGCATAGAAAAGTGATTTGAAAGAGAGGCATAGAAATATTTGCACTGTTTCTTAAAATTGAAAATTTAAAACTAAGTTTTGTACATAGTAGTTAGGCAGCAATAATGAATGACAACATGACCTCAAAATCTAGAACTGAGTTATTAGAATAATGACCTTGTACAGTAGACCTTTAATTTGCTCTCATCACTGTTTTACAACATGTACATGTCTGGGTCTCAATTGTAAAATAATGGATAACATTTCTAGTGGCTTTTTCAGAATTTCTAAACTATGTTGATCTATGCATAGTTATTTTACTTACAACTTTTCTATTCTGATGGTCTTCAAAGACATAATCATTTGTTCACATTTGTTAAGAAAGATAATTGTACATGTTTATATATTCAAAACAATCCTATTATTGATTCAGTGGTCAACAAGTTCATATTTCACATACTTATATAACAGAGGACTTTTTATTATTCTTTTTTTATTCTTTTCAACACTTTGCAGGCAAAGCCTGTGAAAGCAAAGAAGTTAGAAGATTGCTAGAATGAGAGGGAAACATTTGTACCATGATTAAAGGCATAAAATGAATGAAAATTAGTTGTACACTACACTGTCTCTAAATAAATATTGCAAAGTATTACTAAACTCAGTAAAAATAAAAATAAAAGTTATGATATATTTTAGAACCCCAGTGTAATTTTTTTTGTATTAAAACAAAAAATAGTATCAATTCAGTCTTTGATACAAAACTAATATGGCTACCATGGGTTTGTTGTTTTTGCTGTGTTGCAGTTGCAAAACATATATCAATAATATATTCAAAAAGTGGATTCAAATAGTATATATATATGTATAACAGTAATTATGCGCAAACAGCAGTGATAAAACTGATTCTTAATGTACTGAGTCAAAGTTTTATTAAAATAATTACATTTTTAGCCCTTACAGTTCCAAAGGTAACTTTTAAAAGATGGGACTACTTTGGAAGGATTAGTCATAAAATGTAATTTTTAAAACGAAATCTTGAAGTCAGCTAAGTTAATAAATTGATATATGATGTTGCTACACTAAATGTTTCATTTAACAACATATAAGAATTAAATGATTAAAACAATATGTTTGAAATTCTGTTATTTTTCACAAAATATTGTATTGACTTGTACAGACATGTATCAACACATAAGAGATGTATTGCTATAGTAAATTCATATTTATTGGACTCAAAAATTTTATATAAGAAAAACATAACTTTTAAGCATAACAGTTCAAAAGGTACAGCTTAAAACATGAACATTTAAGGATTATAAAATATAAAAAATTATTTTTGAAATGGTTGAAGATATTAGTGGTTGTTCTATATAACCATTAGAAACAAAATGTTATGGAAAACAGGCTATTGATAAACTATTTTATTGTATCAAAATATAATGCATGTAAATAATTATGTTAACACATGGCTTCAATCGCAGAAAGAAACGCGTCTCGACCTGGTTTCACAAGGCTTTTTTATGCAAACCAGGTTGGGAGTGTGTTTGCTTTTTGCATGGTTAGGCCATGTATGTGTTTAATGCTTAATTATTTATATGCATTATATGTTTGCTACAATAAAATAGTTTATAACAGCTTTGCCTGGTGCCTGCACATTTGGTTTCTAATGGTTCATATTTTTGCATGGAGCACAGGCATTAGAGAGTGGAGCCGTTTTTGACTAGTTGTTCTATATAAGCATAAACAAATTCTTTTCTATAGTAGTTGCGCTTGTCTCGTCAGACTCAGGGCCGGATTTTCAAAGCATGGTGCCTAGCTTGCATCAAGCCCTGTACCATAGCATTTAGGTTCTGGCAGTGTGCCAACCCTAGCCACAACTGTGCCTGATTTTACAATCTCAGACCCAGTTGCTAAAGTTTATATGATTTACAGCAGCTTGCACCACATATCAGGTACATAAGGGAAAGAAGGAGCTGCAAGGACCAGATAATGAGGATCAGGAAGGACGGGGTGGTGGAGAAAGGGTGGAGCAGGCAGAAGCACTAAATGAGTACTTCTGTTCTGTGTCTCATGAAGGAGAAGGGTTGGCAGCTATCTCACAGGATGAGGAAGGTGAGAAGGGGAGGGGTGACAGATGAGGTAATTACAGAGGGCAGGGTGCTGGAGGGTCTAAAGGTACTGAGGGTGGATAAGGCACCAGGACCAGATGGCATTCACCCAGGGTGCTGAAGGAGCTTGCAGAGGTCCTGGTGGGGCTGCTGACAGACCTGTTCGAAACAACCCTGGACACAGGATGCATACCACAGGACTGAAGGATGGCTCATGTGGTGCCCCTCACAAAAGTGGCCCAAAGGATGAACCAAGCAATTACAGACCAATAAGCCTCAGATCTATTGTAGAAAAGCTAATGGAGACAATCCTGAAATAGAGACTGGTGACTGTTTTGGAGGTCAATGGACTCCAGGATGGTCAGCAACATGGGTTTGTCTCAGGAAGATCCTGTCAGACCAGCCTAGTCGAGTATTATGACTAGATGATGAGGAAACTGAGCAAGGGCCATGCAGTGGATGTCCTGTATTTAGACTTCAGCAAGGCCTTTGATTCAGTGCCACATGGGCAGTAGAGGGGAAAGTTGGAATATGTTGGGGTGAAACAAAGATGGTGAACTGGATCATGAACTGGCTGAAAGGGAGACAGCAATGAGTGGTGGTGGTGTGGGGAACTCTCATCTCCAAGGGCTGTGATGAGGGGGTTCCACAGAGCTTGATACTGGGCCCAGTGCTGTTTGGGCTTTTCATTGCAGATATCTTACATGGCATCAGGAGCAAGATCAGTCTGTTTGCTGATGATACCAAGATGGGGGCAGTGGTGGATGACATAGTAGGGTGGCAGAGGCTACAGGAAGACCTGACTAAGCTGTAGGGGTGGTCAGAAATGGATGTTGGGGTTCAATGCTAAGAAGTGCAAGATAATGCACTTTGGAGCAAGGGAACCCAGGGAGGAGCTTCCAGTTGGGAGGGGTTCAGTTAGGTACCACCGAGGAGGAGGAAAAGGATCTAGGGTGGTTATAACAAAGTATATGAACAACTCAGAGCAGTGCAGGAAGGCAGCAGCTAAAGCCAACAGGATGCTGGGTGTATTTTTTTTTTTACCAGGACAGACACACTAAGCTGAAAGTTTATTTACAGGTGTGGCCTGGGAGCACAAGGAAGTTAAGTGACTTGCTCAGGGTCACACAGTATGCAAGTGGGGACTGTAGGGTTCATACAGAGGTCTCCAGGTTTGCAGCTCAGGGCCTTAAACCACTATGCTATACTGTCTCCTTATATCATGGTCTCACTATATAGTGAAAGGAATCTCTTCCAGAAGGAGGGAGGGAGGTGATCCTGCCTCTGTACAGGGCACTAGTCAGACCACACCTGAGTACTGCGTGCAGTTCTGGCCCTGTTTCGGAAGAAGGATGTCAGATTTCTGGAGTGAGTACAGTGCAGGGCAACAAAGATGATCCAGGGATTGGAGGACAAACCCTACAGGGACAGGCTGAGTGAGTTAAATATGTTCTTCCTGGAGGAGAGGCAGGATCGGGGATATGACTGAGACCTTCAAGTACTTGACAGGAGTAAACAAGACAGATACAGAAGGGTATTTAAGTTGAGGAGAGGAGGGACACAAGGCGGCATGGTCTCAGATTGAGAGGTGGAAGATGTAAGAGAGAAATGAGGAGATATTTTTCATGGAGAGAGTGGTGGCTAAATGAAACACTACCTGAGGAGGTGGTATCCTGTAAAATGATGGGCAGTTTTAAAAGGGGATGGGACAGGTTGAGGGAGTAACTGTGAGGCGAAGGGAGGGTGGGGCAGCTGCAAAGTAAAGCTGCTAGCTACATTCAAACAGACTTGATAGACCACAAGGCTAGTTTCTGCTGTTTGGTTCTGTATGTTCATGTATCTGGTGCAAGCTCTGTAAAAAGGCCTCTGGATTGCTGCAATCTAGACCACAAAAAGTTGGTCTAACTCCGCCAGTTACGCACGGGATAGAAAACTTGATCGCTGGTTAAGAAAATGCCACAAGCCCGTGTGCCATGTGTTCGTGTACTGGGGTTTGTAGCATTTGGGGCTGTCTGAAAATCCAGCCCACAGTATTTAAGTATACTGTTTTTGATCCAAGTTACATTTCCTGCATAACCACTTAAGAAGAAGAACAATATCAGTCCCTGTTTAGATCATTAGGTCCTATTTTCTCATCTCTTTTAAGACCTATTGATTTTCTTTTACTCATCTACTTAGACTTTGGTAACCAGGTAGAGTCTGCAGGGACAAACGCATTTGCAGGAGTTACTCAGATAAGTACACAAAATACATACAGTACTATATATTTAGCACCAGACGAGGACACAGGTATTAGCTCTTTATTTCTTACAACATCTTCTGAACTCCAAAATATTCACTGAAGGAACACAAATAATTATAATTAGACTGATAGATACTGTACTACCAATAGTCTCCATTTATTGTCAATCATATCCTTCTGCAGTCTCTCACTGTGTCTGCTTTTAAAGCTGCTGCATCTCATTAACATGCCCAATTATTTTCACTGGTTAATGGGGATTTTATGGCTATTTTCTAGGGATCCACGCCTTTGCTGTAGTGACCAAAATAGAGATGTTTGTGTTTACAATAATTATAAATGGTGTTTTGGGTAACCCTAAGTAGAATATAAGTATCCAGATGTGAATCCTATAATTCCCTTTGTCATATACTATTTGTGTGCCATCTTTAATGTGATTCAAATGTAACATCTTCAAATGCTCCAGTTCCAACCCTCAGGTTAGATTGATTACATACCCTTTCACATCTCTTATATTCGGGACGCTTTCTCAGTGTTGGTTTCTTGCTCCCAAGATATATAGATTCTAAATGAAATTATGATTTATTCTCTCTCATCTGTACTTTTAAATCTTGTTTAGGATTATTATCATTATGTAACAAATCATTGCTCTGTCCTGATAGTTCATTTTATTTCTTTTAACATGCTTATAATATACACCTGTTTTTATTTTGTGGTGTCGAATGCCAAAAACAATCAACTTGATTGATATTTCTATACTTTAGACAGTCCATTTTGTTAAAGGATCTCAGCGGAAGACTTTTGGTAAATTGTCTATTTCTATCCAAAACTCTTTACTGTGTCCTCCACTGATTCATCCCCAAATTTCCCATATTAACACATATTCAAAATACTGTGGATGTCTGTATATTCTTTATTTTTACATCACAATCTCTGCAATGTTCTTTATGATACTTTTTATTATATTTTATCAAAATGTACGGGCCCTCACATTCAAAAGGTTAGTATGGCACTTACATGAATAATGTCATGCTAACTGAACACAGTGCATCCAAATGGGACAGGGACCATATTCAAAGTGCCCTGTATCATGTTGTACAATGGACAGCGTGATCACATGAAATAAACTACTGCACTCATGCAAATGAGAAACTCCTTTGCATACAGAGAGTAGTGTCATAGTTAATGGATTCTGGAAGCACTACAAGGCTGCTTAAGTAGTGCTACTTAACATATTCAAAACCTTTCCTCATCACTGCACACACAACCCCCACTGGCAGCACTGGGGCCCGTGACACCCTCCCTACTGCTCCAATCCATTACAAATGTGAAAGTAACCCTGGTAGTCCAGTGGCACCCCTACTGCCCGAATCTCCATTATAATAAAGAAAACTTAGTAGTCAAGTGGCACCTCCTCCTTAACAGTCCTTGCTACCATAGTGAACATTTCTGGTAGTGCAGTGATAGTCCAGTGGTACTCCCTCCTGCCTTGATCCACATTGTGAATTAAAATAAATCCTTGTTAGTCCTGTGATACCTCCCACCATGACCTCCACTGGAAAATAACTCCCCAGCTGACCCACTCAGCACTCCCACCTCCTATCAGTACTAACCCACCTGAATAGCCTCTACCACCATGGGCAGGCAGAGAAGAAGACTGTGACTGGCACAGACCCTCCCGGTCTCCTCATCACTTTAGCCAGCTGCCATCTGAATTATAGGGACTGAGTAACAGATGCTTCACAATATATGCACACTCAGTCCCTGTAATTTACATGGCAGCTGTCTGAGGGGGTCAGAGAGGGTTTGTTTTGGTTGCTGTCCACTGCTTTGCTCCACCTATGGTGGTTAGGTTATTCACTTGGTTCCAGGTGCAGGAAGGAGTCCAGGTAGTAGGTGCTAAGTGAATTGGCTGGTGAGAGTCATTTTCCAGAGCGGAATCATGGTGATAGGGGCATCTCTGAACCACCAGGGATTTATTTTAATTCACAACAGGGATAAAGGTAGAGGAGTTCCACAGAACTACTTGGGAATTATTTTAATGCACAGTGGGATTGGAAGGAAGAGGAGTACCTCCAAACTACAATGGATGTTCACTGCTTTATCACAAATCATGTGGAAGGTCCTACTGAAGAACCACAGATGTTCCCTATTCTAGCAGGGGACAAGCATGAATGGGGTAGCACTGGACGTTCAGGGATTTCAATAGAAGTGGATGGGGATTGGGTGAGGGTTGGGAGATAGCAATGGCTCTATGCATTGCTTTCATGCATTTGTGCACAGATATTGCATAGAGCCAATGACCACATAATCACATGCACATGGCTCCTCACTACAGTGCATGCTATATGTGTGTCATTAGCATACTAACTTTGAAAATGGCACCCAGGAGCAAAGGCACTATTCCATTTAGCAAATGCTATCTCCCATTGCACCGTTTGTCATTATTCTAGATCCATATTCACACAGGTAGCTTGACATCCACTTATGAGTATGCCATCCTGAGGATCATGTGCTATTTCACACATGGTACTATGTTTTTGTGGATGATAACTGGCCATTTTGAATATTGAGGCCACAGTGTATTAAGCAAACTACTGTAGCAGCTACTTTGGAGACAATAAAAATAAGAACCATGAAATTTACTTATTCCATTTTTGGAATTCTTCTTCTGAGGGACTCATTGGAAAGCATTGGAAAAGCATCAAAACTGCAGTAAAATGTTAATTCTTATTGAATCAACTCTATTGAGTAACGTGAAGGGAGGTGCTGCCAGCTATGTAGATCTGTGTGATATTTAGTATTGAGGAGAAATTTAATGGATAAATTATGTAGATCTGCCATGATCTTGACTCCCAGGTGTTTGATGGTCCACCCCACTGAAAGGGGTATTGTGTTCTATTCCAAGGGTCTGAGGAAAATCCCAACTGCAAAACCTCTGTCTTGTCCCCATTAATATTGTACCCAACTATAAGATCTATCATTTTGAGGCATTGCACCAAACGTGGGAGTGACTGCTCTGGCTGAGTGATATAGAGCAGTAAATCATCTGCATAGTAGGACACCTTATGTGTGTGGTCTCCATCAAAAGTCATTCTGTCTCTTGCTGCTGTCTGAGGTATTGAGCCAAAGTTCTCATATAGGGCAAAGAGAGACAGGAGTTGCATCCATTTTATGACTTTTGAAAATGTCATCCGATGTAACTTAAAGACTTGCCCTTTGTTTGACTTTTGAAAATACCACCCAGGATGTTTACTATGTAAAACAAATTAAAAGTTCTACATAATTCTTCAGGCAGAATATGTACTCCCATACACACACTCATAACAGAAGTCATAACATGCAGCCATGGCCTCAGTTTTATCTGTGCGGCATAAGTAGCAAAGATTATCCTGGTAAGCAGGCACAGTTACTGTGGAAGAAGATTTTTTTTATGGTAAGTTTAAAGAACACTAGTACTTAAAACTATGAGAAGTACTTACTTTTTACATTTTTAAATGAGGGAAGATGAAGGAAACATTTAAACCTTTTTAAATGTTAGTAAGTTTTATTTTTTAGCACCTAGGTGAATATTATTTTCTGAGGGGTAAACATGGCTGCCCTTTGAAAGTTTAAAATTCCAAAAGTTAGATGTAAGGATTTTAATCTGTTTTATGAGTCTGGGTGTCCTTTTACTAGAGTCATTGCAGTATTTACCATTTAGTAAAGAACAAACTGAACAATTGGATTGCTGCCCATTTTGTAATAGGGGTTTATTGATTTAAGTTTGATAGTGTGGTCAGTTATTGCCTGTGATAGTTTTAACATTGCAGCTTTGCTTCCTTCAATTTTTGCAATTGTTTTATTCAAGTGTGCATCCATCACCATAACTGGTCAATAATTCCTAATATCTTATCACTGGTTCTTGGATACTTATTTGAGTGATAATAGGATATGTTATTGCTACTGAAAAGTTGTTAAAACATTTATTGTCTGTTGTCTATATGTTTGACAAAGTACTTCTGTGTGTATTAAACAATTTGGGCCTGATTTTAAAAGAGCACTTAGAGTAACACAAGTTGTGTTGCTTTGAGGTTTGTGGCAAACTCCAGGTGCACCAGGGACCCTGAGCCTGATTTTACATAAAGCAGGATCCCTGCATCGAACTCCGTGGGTTTGTCACAAGTGTCTTGCTGCAGCACACAGTTGGCACATCTCGCGGACATTGCTGCAAAACTAGAGGGGCCGGGATAGTGTGTGGGGAGAGCTGCTGGACAGGAGGGCCAGGTGCACTAGGGGCATGGGAGGTGACAGAGGGGTATTGGGGGACAGCTGGGCAAGAGCTACAGTGATGTGGTACTGGCAGGGTGCGTTTGCAATGTACTGTAATATAGATTTATAGGTACATTATACTGTGAACATCCCTGGTGGTCCAGCACCCCCACAATCTCTGATGTCACCTGTATAAATTGACAGATATGTAAGTTATAGGTGTTTTGGAATCCATTCTGGAATTTCAGATGTGTTAAGATAAGTTGTTTCTTTCTTAAGTCAGGTATATTGTCAATTGATGTAAAATCTGATATCTGGTCTACGATGTCTGAAACTGGAACTGCTAATGCTGATATAGGTAGTACTGTATTGTGTATCCTATTGATGTTGTGAAAAGGTTGGAAAATCAATAAAATTTTACATGATAAAACAAATTGACAGATATGTACCCTGGTGGTATAGCGGCCCCATCCCTGATCCCTGATGTCCCCAAATATAGTGATAGACCTACTCTGGCAGTCCAGTGCCCCTGATACCCAGTCACCCCAGAAACCATGTAGAGAACAGTCCAAGGTGGTCTTGTGGACCATCACCCTCCCCACCCTAACAGGTAATGTCCCATGACCCCGATCCTCCACCATCCTGAATTGGAGCTGATGACCAGCACAGCCCTCCTTTCACCTCCATGGCTGGTCACTGACTGAGCTTGCAATGAGTGCATACTATATATCAGAGACAACTACAAGAGTGGTACCAGTACCTTAATAGACTGGATTCTGGCTACACATCCTGACAGGATTAAATATGTCAGAGTGCTACCTGACACTATCAGCAACCACTCCCCAGTACAATGCTCATGGTCAGCTAAACAGATAAAGCCTTCCCCAAATTTACCACAGCAATGTCCCCTGCAAAGATAAAGTAGCAGCATTTAAATATTTCTTGGCTAACATAGATTGGAGCTATTTGGACACCATCCCTGACATAGACTGTGCCCTTGACTTCCTAATCAAGGAATTTTCCTCAGTCTGTGACAATTTCCTCTAGAAAAGGTGCAAGGTGCAGGGTAACATGTTTGGGTGAATCACCCCTGAACTCCTGGCCTCATGAGGGAAAGGGACAACAAGTGGTCCTTAGCAAGAGAGATCAGGTCACCAGTGCATCTATAAAAATACAAAGAAGCACATAATAGATGCACCAGTAAGATCAGGATAGACAAATCTGATATTGTAAGGCTCAGCAAACTCAAAACTGGAACAATGGAAAAAATTCTGGGAGAACATTTCAGAACTCCTGGACAAAGGTGAAAACAACCCTATAAAATGCTTGAAATTGATGTGACAGAGATTCAGGACCCAACAGAGATACAGTAGCAAACAAATTTAATGCAGCCTTTACAGACCTAAATGCAGTCATCCCTGGCAGCCCCTCTCATATGACTAATGAGCCCCTTGTAGGCATGACCCAGAGACAGGGCACCATAAATTCTATTTCAAGCCAGACTCCTCCAAAAAGACCTAAAGTATATCGAAAGAGTGACTGGTAAAACCAAGGTTGGTGATGTCTTGGTTGATATGAAGCTGCTAGCACTGGCCCTTGAGGAACTTACCCACCCTATCTCCAAGATTTTCAACTTTCCTCTACAGTACTCACGGTTCCCTGGAGTATGGAGAACTGCACTAGCCACACGGTTTTCAAACATGGCATGCTGTAATCTGTAAACTAAAGGCCAGTTTCTATCCTGTCTCCTCTGTCCCCCTAGAGAGAATCATTTCAGACCAACTGTTCACTTACCTGAAAATTACAACATCCAGTGCCCACAACAGCATGGATTCAAAAGATTCATAGTAGCAGAACTACCCTAGTTGAATACACTAGCTGCCTGCATGAGGCTCTCAACGGTGGAGACATGGTTGGAGCCATATATATTGATCTGACCAAGGTCTTCTACTTAGTCCATCACAAGCTACTGCTTGGCAAGCTCTTCCCTCTAAGCCTATCTCTGAACACAGTAGCTTGCTTTCATAGTCACCTATTTAACTGATCTCAGCATGTAAAATTGATGGCTTCTCTCGAACGTAAGAAGTGTCTCCATTGGAGTGCTCTAGGGTTCAATACTTGGCCCTCTTATTTGGACTGTTTATTAATATTCTACCTGAGTGCTGCCAGACTGCAATAGTATTGCTATATAAAGATGATGTCATCATCTTCGCCAGAAATACTCGCCACTGTAAAATTTCTGCTGACCTCCAGGCTGTTTTGAGTTTTGGAAAAATGGTTCGCTGACAACAAATTGGTACTAAGCTATAAAAAACAAAAACTATGCTCCTCTATGGCCCACAGTTGAGAAAAAAGTTCCCCACTGGTCATCCTCAATGACAAGAGACAAAGTAAGGCCTGTCACTTTGCACAAGGGCTGACAAGTTCATGTACAGCTGCACCCTGTATTTCCTCACCAACTAGCTACCCCTATATGGCAGATTAAAATAACAAAAATGTCTGTTTGCTGAAATGGCACTGCTTGCCCCACCGCAATACAAAACTGCTTCAACCCTGTTAACAGTCATGAGCATGACAAGGTATGCCTTTAGTACTACCTCTCCATCGAACCAATATGGGCAAGTGCTCCATTGCTGTTAGGGCAATAGGCTGGATGAATGAACTGCATGAATGCTTGCAAAGCCTCCCAAATATTGCCTAATTTTAAGGATCACTGTGTACAGCCCCTCTTCCAGTTCCAGTTATACTTGCTTCCAATAATCTACGAACTTGCATGATTTGTGCAGAAACTCTACACTATTTTAGCTATTGTATAGCTTAAATTAATCTTTATATCCAATACATATTGCATCTGTCTTGACTATATTCTGCTGGCATTGATGAAGATAATTATTTTGTATGCAGCAGTATTTAATGTGGAACCTTTGTAAATGAGCACCTGTGCTCAAAGGTACTCTCCTAATAAAATAAATCAATAAAACATACATACATACAGTACATATATACATACATACAGTACATATATACATACATAAATACAGTACATACATGCATAAATTGCGCTTCACCTATAGTAGTTAGTGCACATGTGATCAAAGGGAATATGCTAGCTAAAAAAATTCCAGATAATTCCCAGATCACTAAACAAAATCCAAAAATAGCACACTCTACCCTTATTTTATACATGAAATTCAAATCACAATTCTAATGAAGGTTGCTGGAAACTGGAGTGATTTCAGAGGACTGGAGGAGAGCAGATATAGTTCCTCTGCAGTTCAGAGAATGGCAACAAAAATGGTGTGAGGCCTGCACCATAATTCAAATGAGGAGAGACTGGAGGACCTCAATATGTATACCCTGGAGCACAGGAGAGAAAGGGGATATGACAGAGACCTTCAGATATCTCAAGGGCATAAATGAGGTACAGGAGGGTAACATCATAAAGAAAAGAGATCTTCTAGAACAAGGAATCATGACATGTGGTTGGAAGGGGTACATGAAAGGATACCTAAACAACATTTTGACAACAAACTATTCAAAAATCTGACTTCATAAGTGACTAAAGGAAAGGCTGCTGTATTCATCAATGCTAAACCGACATTTACATAATTTACCCAAATGTGGTTCCAGAGCATTTGAAAAGTGTAAAATCAGCCTTCCAACTTAAAAACTGTCTTGCCTGCTTCCTAAAATGGCCGCCAAATGTGTTATGTGATGACATCATCGAGCTAAAGTCAGAGAGCTATATGGTCTCTATAGTGTTAACTAGTTCTTTTTCCTATGTATAGAATTGTTTCACCCAAATGGTCAAAATCATGTGCATTATTTTGTATAATGTACATGTTAGGCTATGGTTCTGTTTATTTTGTTATTTTAACATGCTGAAAATGTGTTTTAAACCAACCGACTTTTCTCTCGGCAAACCATAGTGCAGTACAAATCTTGAATAACTTGGTGGTCTAGTGGTTATGGTGGATCCAGGATGCTGCAATGGGGTGCTGGGTGGTGTGCCTGCTTAATATGCACTTTTAACATTTGTATTAAACCTTTTATTTTCTGCTTTTATTCTTTTCTAGTAATGCTTTTGACAGAACCTACAAATATAATCCATAGTTTTGAATGTAAACATTTGTACAATCAATAAATCAGACTTCTTCAACAAAGTGAAATACAGCAGCAGCAAGCAAGTACATTACTATCTGGGGTTGTAGCCACACCTTCACCACCCCTAGAGCCACCACTTTTTGTAACAAAGTTCTTGTGCAGTCCAGTGTTAGAGTTCATACTTTTCAAAACTCAAATATATGCTTGTCTTGTCTTCTTTTTCCATGGGAAATAATAACAATAAGAAGAAGAATCAGCATGTATATAGTGGTTTTCATACACATTGTATCCCAAAGTGCTTTACAAGCAATACTAGACTGATAGTGAAGTGACTGAATGTGTAGTGGCAGCTGTTCCATACATTACTATCCACACACAGCCTTGGACAATTGCATGAGCTGGTTTTATGGGAAGGGGAATGTTGGCCAGGACAATGGGGTCAGGTAGTGATCAAGGTGCTGGCAGCCCCACATCTTATTTCTCACAGTAATCACTCATATTTCTCTCCTTCTGTCTTCCTTCCCTGAATATAGCAGTACCTTGCAAGAGTGACCTTCTCAGTCCCCTCTGAGTATTAATTCTTCACTATTCCTCCTCACACGAAAACTGGTGAGCTCATCACCTTTCTGCATCATGAATGCAAGTAGTACAGTCCCCGTTTTATTTGACATATCAAATATAAACATATCTTTCCAGTAAGTCAGGTCACAGCAGCAGGGAACAAGAGGAATGATGGGCTTTCCTATCCTTAAAGATCTGAGCTAACTTTGATTAAGCACTATTAAATGATGGGTGTGCAAACCATTATGTCGTCATTTAATAGTTGCCTAATCCTGGAAGTGGCTTAGATCTTATTTAGTGGAAAGCCTATTTTCCACTTGTGCCATGTGCCTGTCAGCCTGGCTACCAGAAGGTCATGTTTATTATTAATATATAACTATAACACAGGAGACTGTACTAACCACATTCATGACGTGGAAGGTAGTGAACTCACTAGTTTTTGGTATGGGGAGCAGGTGAGAAGAATGAATGCCAGAGAGGAACTGAAGAGGCCATTCCAGCAGGGTACAACTATATTCAGGTTAGTTGAAGACATGAAGGAGGATGCTGAGCAGATCACTGTGAGATCTAAATGTGGGGCTGCCAGCATCGTAGATCACTACCTGACTGTGGATGAGAGTAGCCAGCAATGACAAAACACCAGAGTGGCAGGGCTGCATCTAAACTGTTACTTGAATTCAATGTAGGAGATTACCTTGGGTGGTTAGAGGGTGTTGACATTTGTTAGGACAGTATTGAAGGAGTTGTATATAGCTCATTCAAGATTTGGAAGGGTGGTAGCCAGCCAACTCGCATTGTGGAGTACAGCACAGAAAAGTACTGCAGAAGAATTGCTGGGAACTGTCCTGTGGGGTTCTGCAGATCACAAGTAAAGTAATTGGCTAACACTGGAAGTCAGGTTGATTTGCTCAAGGTATTGGTATGCCTCTCCTACTAATAATATTGTCATCCATTGTAAGTGCAGTCCTTATGAGGGCATGAGCAGCAGTTTTCGGGTGGGTCATGATGCTTATTGATTGGCCCAGCAGGAAGACCTAGTTGTTGGTTAATGAGGTGAGGGAAAAACATAACAGGGAACTGTACATGCTACCATCACTGTGCAGAAGGGTGGTGATCCACTCAATGTTTAATGTGGAACAGCAGTCAACATTGAGAATGTGAACTGGAGAGTGATTTGGGAGGCATTTTTAACAGTGCCAGCTGATGATGCGTATCAGTATAGGTGTGCACAACACTTTGAGGTACAAGATTACAATCTGAGGTGTGATAATTCTCTTCATGAGACCGCAAGCTTATATGCAGCCCCAGGCACTGCTGAGGACAGGGTATGGATGGTGGGGTGTTCAACAGAAGGCAGGCTAGGTGCAGGAGGTTCACATGGAAAAGAAAGCCTTATTTGTGGATTAACAAGAGAGCATGAGCTTTGGAACTGAACAAGACAGGTACTTTGCTGTGTGATACTGAGCAAGTCATTAAAGTTCCTTGTGCTCCCAGGCCACACAGTAAATAAGCTTTCAGCTTTAGTGTGTCTCTCCTGGTTAAAAAAACAAAATTCAGTGCATCATGTAACCACTAGATCATCAGGTATTTGAAGTTGTGTACTGTAATGCTGTTTGCCAAAGAAAAAGTCAGCTGGATTGCAAAACATTTTCTGCAAGTTAAAATAAACAAAATGAACAAAATCATAGCTCTAATATGTGTACTGATCAAAACAATCCATGAGGTAACATATTGTGTTGATCATTCTGGTATAACAATTCAAAATAAAGAGGAAAGAAGAACTAGTTAGCACTATAGAAATATATGGATCTCTGGCTCTGGCTCCAGTGATGTCATCATGACTCATCACTTAACACACTTGGCAGACATCTTAAGGAGAAGCCAAGTCTGTTTTTTAAGTGAAAGGCTGATGTTTACATTTTCAAAAGCTATGAAACTGCATTTATGTAATTTACATAAATGCAGTTTTAGCATTCATATAAACAGCAGCCTTTACTTTATTTCGCAATGAAGCCAGATTATGGAGTTTGCAGTTTCAAAAACTGCTTGTTTAGGTACCCTTTAAGGGGTTATGTGATGAAGTGTTTCTTCACAGAAAGGGTGGTGGATGCATGAAACAACCTTCCAGCAGAGTGGTAGGGCAATTCAGGGAATTCAAAAATGCATGGGATAGCCTTAGGGGAACCCTAGTGATTGGAAAGAGATCAAAGCCAGAGATCAAGTAGGGTCTGTGGATTCTGCAGCAGGTATAAACAAGTTCTAGCCAGAGCTGATAGGGCTGTGAAGAGCTACCAAATGACCAAAGTTATTTTCCTGTTGGTGTCATATAGTGCTGTTTGGTCATAATCATCAACAAGTGCCATGCTGCTAAATCAGTCCTCTTAAATTTATTTAGTCACAGTAAATGCTGCTGGTGTGTGTGTGTGTGTGTGTGTGTGTGTGTGTGTGTGTGTGTGTGCTCCCAGATTAAGTTTGCCTTTTCCTGTAACTGCAGGGCAATTTTCCTCTGTTTTCCTGTAGATCATTATTTAAAATGGAAGCCAAATTTCTGTTTTCCATATAACTAATGCAAGTCTACGGGAAGAATTTCCTGTAGATGGCTCCAAATCCCAGTAAACAGAGTTCCTTACCATTTAGATAAAATACCTGACATTCCTACAAGCTTAGTTAAAGGAGAACTGTGTTTAACCTGTGAGTAATGTTTCCTATAGAAGCTTTTTTTTTCATATAGTGGATCCCTTCTGTTTCTGTCCCATTTTTGCTGGCCTTTTAGTTAACCCATTGGATATTTATGAGTTACACACTACTGCAAAGTGCCATCTAAGAATTGTATGATGTTGTTTATGTCTCCATTTATTTATTTTTGTTAACGGGTAGGGCACACTAGACAGTCATGTGCCTATTTTCAGGTGCGACCAGAACCTAGAATTCTAAATTAGAACACAGATGCATTGTACCAACAATGTAAGTTCTTGACAAGTTCATACTGTTCTAAAATAGTCTGTGCTAGCAGTGTGTGAATCAGAAATACTCACTGAATTTACCAAAAGGCCAGTTAAAATTAAGTAGTAACAAAATGAGAACTGGTATTTTAAAATAAATAGCATCTACTTCTACAAAAATGCATGTTTGCTAACTCAAGGCAGTTCTCCTATGAGATATTAACAGCCCAGTCTAAATTGTTCATTATTTATGAGGCTAGCAGTATAGCCTAGAGGTCAGAGTAAAGAATGATAAATGTGCTTTGTATATCCAGCATTCAGACATGGGTTTGATTCCCACATCCTCCATTTCCATACTGTGTGGCTCTGAGTAAGTCACTTAATCTCCCCAGTGTTCCTGGGTTGTCCCCAGAAACAAGCACCTATGCTTAGTTGGCCTTACCTGGTTACCAAAGGAAAAATATATAAATTTATTAAATTACATTTATAAATTGTGAAAAAAACATTAAACTCCAGTATACAGATTTCAGATCCATGCAGTAACCAGCCTCCCTACTCCTAATGCAGTTCATCTAACTACACTATCCCTCTCTCTAAATCTGTTATTTTTTCCCTTTTGGTTTAGTTTTGAAACTGTCCATGTGGAGGATGGAAACATAGCACTTTTACACTGGCCTTCTGTTGTGCAGGAGGGAATGCTGACTCAGATAGTGTAGGTGAGCCTCAGACTGTAAATACTAGATAAAAGATGAGCAGTCTACATCACATGGCCCATCCCAAAAGCAGGATTGTATACAAACACACACACGCACACACACACACACACACACACTTAAAAGCACTTTCCACTTGACACTTCCGACTCAGGAAACAGCAAACAAGCACAAAGCACCTCTTTTTGTTCTATGTGTGCCTGGACAGCTGGACTTAATTAACTCTGTCATGCTAGTTTATGCTTACTTTTTGTTTGCTTGTTTAAAGGCAAGATCCTCAAACTAAAAAAAAGTGATGAGGGCTACAGCCATCCCCTCACCTCTACAGTTCGTATGTTGCCCATAGGAATGAAATAGCTCACAGACTGCAGGTCCGTCGTCTGTAATCTAACACTGTAGACTACAGACATCATATAATGAGTTAACCCTTAGGTTGCTGAAAGAAATAGAATACGTATATTAGACTGAACTGGACAGATGATAGAAACAGTAGTTTAAAAGTTTTTTTGTTAATATCCTGAGATGTCCTGAGGCACAATGCAGTAGCATTCCCCTCCCTTCAGATGCCTTTAACATAGAGCAACAAATAACAAAAACAGAGGGAGTGCACTACTTTGCAGCTGTGGAGGAATACTTCCAAATGTCTAAAAGGAGTTCCACAAAAGCCATTTTACAGCTATAGTCTGATCGATGATGGAAAGGCTGTAGGCTCTGCCCACAGCCCTAAAAATGAGCAGACTGGTTGGGCCTAGTGGTCCTTGTCTGCCATCATTTTCTATGTTTCTATGGATGCTACTGATTATGTGGCATTTTACAACAATAAAATAAACACACTAACAAAGTCTGATGCATACCCAATTTACCACTCCCGACATGGTAAATATGAGAGCTAAAATTTATTTAAAAAGATGGCTAATTTAATCTCCATGAAATAGGATTTTTAGTTAGTTACAGTGTATAGCTAGGTTCCAGTGGCAGTGGGGGGGAGAAAATTTGGTGGAAGAGGATGAGACTGGCCTAAAGAAGGTGACAATTGCAGGAGAGAGTAGTGAATTCACAGAGGAGGGATTTTAGTGACAGGAAAGAGATAACATTATGAATAGCTACTGAGAGAGTGCTCCAGAGCTGAGGAAGCAGATGGAGAAAGCAGCTTGACCAGAAGAGGATTTTACAGAGGTGCCTTATGTCTGGTAAGGTCAGTAGGGTAGCCAGTAGACTTGTGGGTCTGCCAGCAAAAGTCACATGCATGGTGATAGACCAGCAACTCCACCATGATCCATGGGAGAAGTGAACCGTGGACATGAGTTTTCCTCAGGGGCATGATAATTACAGGTTGATAGGGGTTTGAATTAAAAACTCAATGGCTGTGTAAATGTTGCTGGCAGCTAGAATAGGTAACAGTCAATTACCAGCTGGTCAGCAAGTAATGGGGATAGAATCTAATCTAGATGAATCTTGGGGGCTTTAGTGAGATGAATTTTGGCATGGAGTAGACCATATGATGGTCACTAAGGGCAGCAGGAGGTACCAGCATCCACAATACAGTAGAGATGGGATAAGAGGATCCAGTCCAGAAAGGAGTGATTGTGGGTTTTGGGGCTCAGTGCGGTGGAGAAATTTGACATTTTGGGCAGAATTCATGATGGGAGGATGAGAGACAATTAAGACTGAAGTCACCTAAGATGAGCAATTCACCAGTGTAGGCATGGGAGGACAGAGTGGTGAATGGCTCAACAATGGAGGGGCAGGGTAGCAGTAGACCCCATCAATGAAAATTGAGAGGAAGAGGACGTGTCAGGAGAAGCATCTCATCTGGGAGGAGATTGTGGATGTTAACATGTGAGACTCTCACTGTTCTGGGGAGAGGAGAGGAGAGGCAGTTGAATGTGCAGGACCTGAGTTGAGTTCATCTCCTGCTTATATGAATGGCAAGGAGAGAAAGTGTTAAAGGGAGTTTATGAGACACCTGAGTGAAGTAGAAGGTGGGAGGAGACACAGTAAGCTATGGAGAGGGAGGGAGGAAGGAGGGATGGAGGACCCTGAGTGCATCTAGATGGATCCAGGTGGAGGAGAGGAGGCTAAGCCTAAGGGGTAAGAAAGGGTGGAAGAGGAAGAGAGAAGGAGAAGGTGAGGGAAGAGGAGAAAGTAGATGGATGAAAGAGGATGGGGATTAGAGGGTAGGAGGGTGTGGGAAGCTACAAGATGAGCCAAGCAGGCAGATGGAAATGGATTGAAAGCTGTAGGCTGTACCAAAAAGGAGGGCCTATATTGCAATGAATCAGAAAGAATAATGTCTCAGGAGGGCCACTAGACATGTCTGATCAAATAAGGGAGGAGTAATGGATTGAGTGCATGTTGATTGGCTGCCACTTACAGGTCACAAACAGCTGGGGACTTCCTGTCCCTATAGCAAGGGAAAAGTCAGCTCCACTACCTGTTCCATAAAATAGAATATCCTCACATCTCTCTTAAACCTTCTTATTCAAGTTTATACTGTGATCTGGGGTTCTTGACTTTATACTCATGTTAGATAGTTCCTCACAATTTCTTTTATAAGAACAACTTCATTAATTGTCAAAAAATATATAAATGAAAATCCCAGGACAAAACTTTACAGATATATAAACAAACAAGAATGGTTGGATGATCATCTTAATATTTATTTTTTTATCAATTGTTTAACCAGAAGTGGCACACTAAGCTGAAAGTGTGTTTACAGGTGCGACCTAGAGCACAGGGAACTTAAGTAACTTACTCAGGGTCACACAGTATGCAAGTGGGGGCTGTGTATTCAAACCACGCTCCAGATTTGCAGCCCACTTCCTGGACCACTGCACTATACTGCCTCCCTATATACTATATGCCATACTATTGAAATAATAACATGGAAATATTGTTAAGCCAATGAAACATCTAACAATAACACAATTAAATATTAATAATTAAAACAAATATTCACATTTTGAATTCCATAGAGCAATGCGCAAAATACCAAACCAGTGATCCATAATATAAATCAGAAAAAGAGAAAAGAGAAAAAGAAAAGAAATAAAAAGGGAGCTAGGGAACCTCCATTCATACGTTGCAAGCCAAAGTGTATCTATAAAATAGAAACATTTCTTATGGAACAAATGCTGGGTCAACACTAATTTTATAAAGAACCCACCTACTCCAGATCTCATCAAATGCAGGCAATTGAAACATAGAAACATAGAAATTGTCGGCAGATAAGGACCACTAGGCCCATCCAGTCTGCTCGTAGGCCCTATACATGTATACATCCACTCACCCTAAGTGGTCAATTGGTCTAAATAAAAATAACTGCAGTGCTTTCTAATAAATGGTTTCAACCAACTCCTCCCAGTGGCTCACTGGGGAGAGCTGGGCTGAAGCTATAGTCGATAATCGCATAATCATTTTTTAGCACATATCAGTAATATTAATAAAGCTTAAACTGCCTTCCCTTAATGGGGAAGTCACCCATGGAGATATTTATAAAACAAACTCAGGAGCTAACACAGTGGTGACATTGCAAATGTGAAGTAGAACCTGAGAGATTTCTGACCAAAATGAAAACAAACTAGGGCAGGACCAAAATATAGGCTTGGTCTGCAGTGGGCTCTCCAGATTGTCTCCAACAAAGTCCAGCAGCAGGGCCGAGATTTGGGAGAGATGACACCAGGGTCTTAAAAACACATTCTATGCTTCCATGTGAACTCCTTGAGATAAGGGAGCCATCAATAACTTATACATAGGCAAAGCGTATCTATCCCACAGAGTAAATTCACATTCTACATGTATACCCACCGTCCAGCATAGAAAAATTGAAGGAGTAGAATCAGTCAAAGAGGAACTTAGGGCTGAGTAAAAAGTCCCATCAAATGTTCCTGCAGCTCCCAAGCTGACAAGATATGGACAAAACTGACAAGGCAGACCTTGACCCAGAAATGAGTCTGGCCAATGCTGAGATGACTGAAGGGAGGCTCAAAGTTGCAAATACTGATAATGATCCACTGGGAGAAGATTGTATACAGTCCGAGTTCCTCAAAGGAACAAAGGAACAAAGTCTTTTGGAATCAAACAGTTGGTGGACATACTGAAGACCCAGCCGAGCCTAGTGTTAAAGAAAGGGTCCGAAAAATTCAAAGGAATAGAAGAGTTCCAAGCTAACATAGATATAAGAAAAAATCTGCATTCAAAACCTGAGTACAAATCTTCTGCCAAGCAGTCATGATTTCCTGTGTAAAAGAGAAAAATTGACCAAGGACGGAACTGCAGAGGTTGAGAATAAATCATGCGATTAATATCCTAGAGGTCATTAGGGAAATCAATGTCTTTCCAGTATGCCTGGAAAGAAAAAAGATGTCCAAAGATACACTATCCATAGCTGCCAAATGACGGCATTGCATTGAATGTCAGAAAGCTTAAGACCTTGACAGTCCACCGTAAAGATTATAAACCACCTGGAGAGTTCCCAAAATTTACCTTGTTCATTCACTTTAGGAACTTGATCTCTATTGTATCCCCACCCCTGTGTGGTCTCCAGTGAGTAGGTGCAAAGTCTGTGAAATTGCTCTGAGAATTAATTTTCAGATTTCACAGAATTCATGGAACAATTTCTTGAAATGTGTGGCTGTGAATTTTGTGGATTTTGCAGCAGAGCATGAAATTTTGCCCACAGATTTCACATTCTACCCACTAAATTTGTGGTTTGCATTACAAAAAGGCAAATTCAGCTAAAAATTGTGCACAAATTGCATGAAGCAAAGTTCTGGGGTGCTCCAAAAACTCTGTGAATTTCACTAGCATGAATCTTTGGCACTGTATGCACTTTGTGGGCAAAGTTTAACGCAACACCTCTACCAGTAAGTACAAAGAAATCTTGTTAGGAAAGGAAGTAGATAGATATCAGGTACGGTATGCAGTGACAGTATAGGTAGGAACCAAAATTGGGCAGAGTGGATGGCCCAAGTGATACTTATCTGCAGACAAATACTGTTTCTATGTTTTTCTGCCTCAGGACGTTAGCCACACCATATTCTACACACACAGCGATAGCCACCCGCTTACCATCCACCTTCCATAAATGTCCCACAATGCTAATCCTCTTCCTTCATGTGCATCAACACTACCTCCCATCCCCACACAGATACAAACACTAGCACACCACATCCTCATCAACCGGCAGTGGAGGCAATGTCCTTCATGTACCTGGGCAATATCCCTAAGCTCACACCTTCTTTCTTTCCTATTTCCTCCAGAGCACCCATCAAAGGAACCCTTCCATTTGGTCACTCCCAAAACATAAGGCCCTTTCCATACACAGTCCCCACACAAGCCATCTTTTTCTTCACAGTGCAAAACATTGACCTAACCCCAGCAGGACACCAACACTAAACTCACCATAACTCCATGGCAACTGACACTATACCACTAAACTCTATAGTATCAGACACTAAATCACTAGATACATGGCTTCAAACAATAGACACCCTCCTTTCATGTCCCATCAACACTACATAGCCATATTTCATAGCCAAAGATAATACCATATCCAACTCATGTTACGGACAATGGCCACACATCATTCCATGTCAGCTAGACACTAATGCTTTTCACACAACATCATCCAGAAGACACCAGCCACCATCACACAATGGCCAGTGACACAAGTCAATTCCATCCATGACATCCAGCTCTAGTGCCATTCCATCTCAGGACAACAACGTTAGACCATCCTCTCTCAATTGCCTCTGACACTGGCCTCCTCTCTCCACAACATCAAATACTATGTCACATCCATCCATGGCACCCAACACTAGCCCCTGTGCATTCCATGACCCCAAACACTTTTCTCTTCCCTACCCCCCAACCAATAAAATCCATCTACCTCCATGGTGCCCAAAACAAGGGAGGCCCTTCCATATGGCCCACCACCACTACCAGCCCCTTTCCATACATGGTCTGCAACATTCACCTTCTGCCATCAACTGCTCCTTAACATTAGACCATCTCCATTAATGCACAAGACAATAGCACTCACATCACACAATGGTCAGTGACACTGTCCTCTTTCAAGACACAGCCATCAATTTACACTCACTTCCTCTGTTGCCCCAACTTAAAACTCACATCCCCAATGCCACTCCCACCATGAGCCCAATCCACTCCCCACATGCACAATCGCAACAATCCAGCAATGGCACCGACACTAGTTCACTCACTCAGGAGCACCAGACACTATCACAACCATTTTCTGTAGACCCAGATAATATCCACTAACAGTTCTCAGCAGCACCAGACACTAACTGCTCTCAGATCCAGCGCTATTTAAGCAGAGTTGAAGGCGGTGGTCAGTGCAGTTTGTTATGCATGCTGTCACAGATACTTGGCTAAGCAAAGGTGAGTTCCATTCTGTAACCCAGTGCTCTACATGAATGTGGCTTATGATAAGCATTCAATAGACATTTTGCTTATCATTTATTTATGTTGTCTGCAGGCAGTTGTCGGAGACATACATCATTAAAATGAATCGCATTTAATACCAGACAAATCCTGGTATTTATAATTACTCAAATTAATTCTCTCTTGTTCTGGGCATATGTATTAATGAATTGAGAAAGTGAGTCACCATGTATTTTGGGTGGACAGTATCAAGGAATTTTTATAATCTATTTTGAAGATAGACAAACATGTTTTGCTATATTCTTCTGTTAATTTAAAATAAATAATCATAGTATTGTAACATGCAACATCTTGGAGAAAGGGTTACTTTATGTGCTTATAGAAATCACCTACACTTTAACCTCCTAGTTTTCAAGGCATGTGTATTCACTATTTCGAAAGGTTGTCACTACATGTTCTGGGAGATAAATATGGTGTGGGATACAGACTTTAGTAATCGATTGTAATGAGTGTAATAGAACAGGAGTCTAATACAAAGCTATGTCTTTTTGTGATTTACCACATTAAATAAAACAATGTAGGATAGGGACTGCATGAATTAATTTAAACAGAGTCTCAGTATTACGGTGGCACTTAAGCTGACAGTCTCTTTACTACTGCATATGGTGATCTCATTTTATATCTATGTTTATACAGGACAATTGCTGTAATACAAAACATGGTTTTGCATTGAATTTCTATTTAAAATTTACAAACCAAGGTATGCTTATATATAAAAATGAATTGTGAAATGAAAATACAATTTAACCACTAGCTTTAGCTAGAGCACTGGGTTGTCAGTATTAACCTTGGGTATTTTAACTGGTCTACCATGTTAGTAATATTAAAATGTAAATTTGATAAAGGTCAACAGGTATGTGGGTTGCACTATGTATGGGCTTGTGATAAAAATAATTAAAATGGACATTTGTTAAAGGGTCAACATGTATGTGGGTTGCACTCTGTATGGGTTTGTGATGAAAACATTTTTTTATATTTTATAAACATGAATCTTAATTTTCTTTTATATTATTGACTTATGTCTAGATCTTGCTCTGAAAAAGCCCACAGAGGAGAAATGCTGGACATAATCAAGGGATCGTGGTTTATGAAATAAAAGGTGTTGGAATCATTGCTTTGGTGCTGTTTTTTTTTTTTTCCATATTGATTGTTTGATATGAACCTGTCACTTAAATGAATTACATACCATGAACAGAGACCTGAGTCCCACCACAAAATGTGTAACCAAACTACCCCACTTATCTGATTTACTGCTTGAATGAGATATCTAGTGTGAGAAATGCAGCAAGAATCAACATATCTAAATGATGTGGTGTGAAGTAATTTTAAATCCTCATATTAGACTCACAACAGGACTTATTTATGGTTCCCCATTTTCACAAGCAAGCCTGCAGGAAGATGTGGGTTTAAATTTTGGCATGCAAACTGTCAATCAGAGACTTACGAGGCAAGACCACTGACATAATGGACATTGCACGGCTGCTTGAACGCAAACATCTCGCAAGGGCCCACACAATTATGTGACTGACTGCCTGCCGGTGTAGTAGACAGGAACAGCTGCACAGATGTGACCCTCAGATGCAACATATGAGAAGAGCATGATGGATGGACTCAGGATGCTAACAGCTGGGTAATTATTCAGCACATCTCTCAACTGTCCCTGATTATGAGGGACACCCCTCTTTACCCCTCCCAATTACTTTGTCCCTCATCTGTCCCTCATGGAAAAGGTTCACCCACACAAAGAATATGCTGTAAATTCAGGCTTTAAAGCAAAAATGCATAATATTCTAAAATACTAAAACAGAAATACACTTTGTACAAGTAAACACAAAGGTTTCCACAGTGTTCTGAGCTTGTCTGGCTATGTGTGAGGATGTGTCCCTGATTATGAGGGTCGGTGTCCCTAGTTGTCCTTCATTTTGAGTGTCCATGTCCCTAATTTCAGTGACAAAGGTTGAGAGGTATGTTATTCAGGGTATATACATGGCCTCTAGTATAAACTTTGACTGTACTTCAGCACAGAGCTTAAAAGAACTTTCAGGAGGGAAATGGGGGGGTGGCAAACAATTTTAGATGAACTGCATATAGTGTATAGCCAATGTTAAGAGGGTAAAAATGTTGACATCATTGATGGAACAAGGTACATTATGATTGAATTACTGCTGTTTTGCTGAATAACAGAGCTTTCATATATAGCATAGGCATTCTGAATTCAGAATGTGGACACCATTGCATTTGGGATTCCAGGAGGGGGACCCAACAGTCATCATTTATCCCAGGGAGCTGGAGGAGCATTTTGTGGTTGTGACTCTCACCAGGATGCAAACCTGTCTCTGCCTCAGATTGAGATAATCACCAGAAACAATAAGGCTGATTAAAATGATCCCTGGCCTCTCCTTCTTGTGGTCTAGTATGTCAGGTTGCTAACTAAAGGGTGGGGTAATTGCCATAACAACAAAATAGATAGGAGTTAGACAGCCAGTGTTATGGAGACACAATAACATGGCTATAGAGCTAGCTTGTAGTAAGGATCCTTTGTAACAACCTTTAACTACACATAGTCTCCAGAAACAGGGGAATGCTATTTGGACAAGGGAATTGACTGATAATGGGATTTACTGCATAGGTTTGCCACAAAAGGTATTGATTATTACTATGCATGATCAACTGAACATGTGGTTAATAGTTCATCAGTGGCACATGCACGAATAGGGTGGCAACAGTTCAGGTTACTGTTTAAACTGACATTTATGATTAATGTATTAATGCTATTTTGTTTTACTATTCAGAAATACTTGGTTAAACATAATCGAATGGGGGTCCTCAGGGCAGACAAGGGATATAGTGGAAGAAGCAAAGGAAAAAAAGGAGAACTGTATAAATACGCAACCCACTGTAATATGGATTCCCATACATGCAGTAGTTGATTAAGCAATAAACCCACGACAGGGTGTGGGTTATGCTGGGAGTTATAATGTCTGGTGTGGTTTGGTCTCGAGGCATGCAAGTGACCAAATCCACACCAAGTGGTAAATCCTTTCAACCCCCTGATGTTTATTGTGATTATAACAGTGCCCACCTTTTTAGTGAGGGAAAAAGGTAAAGAAAAGAGTTTTTTTTTAAATTGTTTTGAATAATTTATTGCTCCGGCGACATAAAATAGTTCTGAGTAGTTAGTTGCTGCCCAGCTGGGCGCCGCCGCACACACAAACACTCTTTGTGAAGTGCTGTTGACCCTCTTAGAAACCAATCTTTTAATACCTCTGGTGATCTCCTTACCTTAACAACCCGACTGATTCCGTATAATCTTGATAAAGTCCAATTGTTTGGAGGAAAGAATTACTTCTGGTCTTTTTATTTTAAATGAAGTTAGCTGAACTGCAAGGTAGGTGGGAGGAATAATGTTCAGAACACTGCTCTGAAAATGGAAACTGGTGGGCGTGATTGTCCCAGTGCTGGAAGGATCACTTCTGGTCCGTAGTCTTTTGACACGATATGGTTCTTTCTTTCTTTCTCCATTTGAATGGAGTTTGCCATACCACAATGGAGGCACAAGGAAATGATGGTCACAGCAGACATCTCAGCAGGCAATGGAAACTGGAAGGAGTGAGTGTCTGACAAGCTGGCAGGTAACGATCCTGTGTGAAATGGGGATGGAGTCGGTGAGGCAGTGAGTGTGTTTTTTAGTGTTGCTTGTCACTGTCAGACTGCCCTTTTTTTGGACTTGTTTCAGGCAGATGTATAATGGGTTTGGGAATATTGGTCCATGAGCTTATATGAGCAGTCTGTCAGTTGAATCTCCCCTCCAGCTTCTTGGTTTAGCGGGGACTACAGATGGCAGATTTTCA
The DNA here is from genome assembly GCA_016271365.2 of Neoceratodus forsteri. Lineage (NCBI taxonomy): Eukaryota > Metazoa > Chordata > Ceratodontiformes > Ceratodontidae > Neoceratodus > Neoceratodus forsteri. The sequence goes on from CM057450.1 coordinate 897,326,131, forward strand.
TCAGACGTTTGGTGGATGCATTGATTTTTGAATTGGGATTGCTGATCGTGCTGACTGGCACCTTTTGCATGGGTTATGCCAAGATTTACCACTGCTGAAAGGTGCCAGTCAGCCAATCAAAATCCTGGATTACTGGACTCCATTGTATAATTAAGTATATAACCTGGAACATAAAAGAGTTAATAACCACCTTAAGCTCAAAAGATTATTAGCTCACCTTCAAAAACAAGATCCAAGAATAGTTTCCTACAAGAAACCCAATGAAATGATGTGGAACACTCTAAACTAAAGTGAGAATGGGTGGGACACGTGATGGCAGCATCATACACATCACGTTCTGAGGGGTAACGATCCTGATTGATAAGAAGATTCCTTTCTAGGTGCAGAATATACACAAGGATGACAATGGAAGATGGATCATGGTACAGGCTATTCTAAACAATGTACCGCTGGCTCTACTAAATATTTATGCACCACTTGCTATAGATAGGGCTGGCACCAAGGAAGGGGATTTCAATTTAGTATTACATGAGATCTTGAAGAGGTCATCCACACAAACATACCAGCTGATGAGAGCTGTGCAGCTACTAAAAGGTAGATTGGAGACCTGGGGCTAAAGGACATTTGGAGGACACTAAAACCCACTAAAGTTGATTTCTCTTTTATTCACCAGTGCCCTGTCACACACATGAACTTATATGTTCATGACCAGCCTAACCTCATTCCAAATATATTGGACCGCGAATACCTCCCTAATATCCTCTCAGGTCAAACCCCACTTAAGATAATTTGGCATGTGCATATGAAATATAAATGTGGCCACAAGGTTTGGCACCTAGATTCAATACTGATCAAAGATCAGAGCTTACTGAACAGATCAGTAGAGAATTTAGGGAGTTCTAGACCACCAACAAAGGGTCAGTGCCAGAGGTTGGGGTGGTGTTGGACTCCCTGAAGGCATATATATAAGGGAGGGCAAAAGCCAACACAAGTCAACTCAAGAAAGAAAGTAAAGAAAATTAAGCACCCTATAATTTTAAACTAAAGGAGCCAAGGGATATACAAAGAACTAACGAGTTTAAAAATTGAATATAATGAAATTTAGGCAAGTCGAATACAGCATTATGCTTCCAAAAAGCGAGGCATTATGAAACAGGAACACATGCAGGAAATACTGGTGTACCAATGAAACAGGAAGGATCCAAAGACATATGTGCATATATGAGATAGCAGGGAAACTTGAAGGCACTCAAGGATCAACAGAGAATCTGTGGACTTCTTTAAACACCTGTATTCAGGGTACAACCTGAAGTCTACAACTACAGGAGATTCCAAAGCTTTTATGGAACGTTTTCCAAACAGCTTTTATGGAACATTGTCCACAATTGGGAAGCATGGAAAATAGAATTGAAGAAGGGATGACAAGACAAGAAGTGCTTAAAAGTGATTGGGCAACTTACTTTAGGGAAAGTCCCAGGCTCAGACAGGCTTGCAATAGATCTGTATAAGAATATTGCTTCTGCATTTATGGACCTCTATTTGAAACCTTAAGTGCTGCATTTCAGACAGAAATTTGACCTGCATCTTTGAAGCAGACTAAAATATCAGTGCTGCTGAAGCCTGTTAAAACCCAGAGAAGAAAGGACATCCTACAAGCCAGTATTGATTTTACATGTGGACTTTAAGATGTATGTGAATATATTAGCATTCGACTGGAGGAAGTGTTGCTACAGCAAGTTTCGGAAGATCAGGCAGGTTTTGTAAAAGGTAGGGAGCCTCAATGAATTTAAGATGATGGTTGCGGGTGTTGGGGGCAGAGAGAGAGAGAGACAGATTCAAGCAAGTAATGCGTGGTGTCTCACATGATGCTGAAAAGCCTTTGATCAGATCAAGTGGGACCACCTCTGGCACACAATGGGGCAATGGGCCTCAGAAATAAATTTATTGACTGGGTAAAGCCATCTCTGAGTCACCAACAGTATTTGTCCAAAGAAACAATGGGTCTCAGAGCAATTTTCTTTAAGAAGGGGCACTAGCAGGGGTGCCCTTTATTCCCTCAATTGATATGGCCCTGTAGCCCCTGACACAGGCCATAGGAGAACAAGAAGAAGGCAGGGAGTCTCAATTAATTTGAGATCGTTGTTGCAGAGTGTTGACAGGGGGCAGAAAGAGATTCAGCCAAATGTTTCTGAACAAAAGTCGAAAGCACTCACCACCCTGATTAAAAGAACACTGGTTGTAAGTTGAAGCTGTGTTATCACATTTTATTTGAAGACAATCATGTAGCACAGTACAGGAAAAGTGCCTGACACATTTTGGATCCAAAGACCCTTTGAGTATTCTTTTTAATGGGAGGTGGTAAATGCTTGAATTTTTGGCTCAGTAGTATTTGAATTGTCTTTTAGCACCACCAGCCCTGTGTAGGACTTCCCTTACACTTTGTTTGAATTCAAGCAAATGTGCAGTACTGGTCTCACTTGATGCCAAAAACATTTGATCAGATTAAGTGTGGCTGTCTCTGGCTCACAATGGAGCAAATGGGCCTCAGAAAAAAATTTATTGACCAGGTATAAGCCATCTATGAGTCCCAGACATCATCTGTCCAGACAAAAAATTGGGCAATTTTTCTTTAAGTAGGGGCACTCGGCAGGGTGCTCTATATCTCCCTTCTTTTGATATAGCCCCGTCACCACTGGCATAGACCAAAGAGAGAAAAAAATAATAAGAGGGGTCCAGCGGTATCCAGTGATATAGGTGAAGCAAACTGAGTGACTCAAATATGAGTGACTCAATTTGAGCCAATCAGGAGCTGCAACAGTGAGGTTTTAGCAAGGGAGGTAATAGTGAGGGGAGGGACACAAGAGTGACAGTGAGTGATGGGGGGGTTTGCTGGTGCTTTGGGCTAAATGAGGACATACAGCCTGCTGCTGATAAGCTGGCAGCATGGCATGGCAGGTATGGTTGCTGCCTGTGGTCCCAATAGTCCCTAGGTTTAGGATTGCCTATGGGTAGATTTTTTTGTAGTGTGCCTTGTGTTGTTTGGTCCTATGGTTCTGGTGCCCCAGCTGTGGTATCCCTCCTGTTTACTGTGCCCCCCTCCCATATAGTCTCCTGTCCCCAGTGTCTGCCCCAGAGATGATTTTAGTTTGGGGGGTATAGGGTTGGCCCCACAAAGGGGTGTGTGGGGGCTATGCTCTGCATTGTCAATTTATCCAATTTATGGTCCCATTTGAAAATGTATTTGCGCCACCTTATTGATATTTGCTGAGGTGCGTTATGCCTGTTTGACATTCTGTGATATGAACTCACTCTTTTGTGAGTCGCCAAAATATTTTCACCATTATGACATGAAACTGAGTCCAACTACTGTAGGGGAACTACAGTCAAGGTATCACTCTATGCAGATAATTTGTTAGTATGTGTAACCATACCTGAACAATCCTTACCAGTTCTCTTAAAGTGTTCTCTGTCTTTGGAGCAATAGCAGGGTATAAAGTAAAATTGTCAAAACCATGGTCATGCCATTATGTTCATGTAACCACAATGACCTGAAGGAGAGTATACCTTTACATGAATCAAGGAATGCGTTAAATATCTGGGTGTAAGGGTAACTCAAAATTAAAGATATTTACCAGGCTAACTACCAGCCCCTAGTAAGAAAAAAACTAAAGAACTACTCTCAAGTAGCATTCACTTCCTCTTTTTTTGTAGGAGGATGAATGTACTAAAGATGGCAATACTGACAAACTATTTATACTTATTTCAGCTGCTCCTAATACACTTACAGCACAATTTTAAGTAGTTAAGAGCTTGCTCCTTGGCCTGGCTGTGAACAGTAAGGCACCTTTAATTAAGTCTGAGCAGTTAATACTCTCTCACCAGAGAGAGATGGGGTACCTCACCAAAAACTATTACTGGGCAGCACAGCTAGCAAAGCTGAGACATTGGCATGACAGGCAATGTTTGAATAAAGTGATACTACTTCAGAAAGCATTGACTTAAAAGACTTAAAAGAAGAGACTAACAGATTTGTTATAGGTCTACCATCAACAACAAAGTAGGTGCCAAAAACAATGAGATCATAACACCCTCACTGAATGTGGGCACAATGTGCACAAATATAACGAGAGTTGAAGGTCGAGAAAACGTTCTTACCCCATTGTGAGGTAACCTGAGGTGCCCCAAATTTCTGAGAACCTAGGTTTCAAAATCTGAAGCAGCAAAGTATAGAACTGCTGGGATGAAGTTCTTTTAAAATCTGCAGCAGAAGTTTGGGTTACCAGCAACACATAAATGTATCTCTTTTATATAAGAATATCATGAGCTTAGTTCCACAGACCAGTGTCCACAATAGGAAAAGGTGGGAGTAAGACATGGCAGAATTACCCAAGAAGATGGGAAGAAAAGGAGAAGCAAGGAGACCTTCTGCTACTTTATAAAATCCTGCAAACTCTAGAGATCAGCACCCAATGTTTCTTTAGATACTGTATAACCAATACCGCCTCATTTAGATCTCACAATAAGCTGTTAATAGTACCCAAAGGCTAACACTGGTAGAAGAGATGGATACTTTACAGCTAGAGTCACAAGGCATGGAACAAATTCCCCAATATGTTGTAGATTCAAATAATTTTGATATCTTTAAATCAAGATTGGATAGATATCTCAGTTGGACTTCAAATAAGGGATAATTTACCCACACGGTGTGAGCATTCAAGATGGGCAACTGCCTGCTTATGTCTATGCCAAACCAAGTAAGCAGAGTAAATTTAGGAAGAAAACCAGAGTAGGTCCAAGCAGAGCAAAGTTCAGTGAATTCAATATATGACTGCACAGTACATTATACACTAGTAAGGTTTCAGACATTCTGCAATATGGTAAATTCTTACGAAGGACACAAGAAGCATTGCTGCCATAAGCTCAAGACCTACTGGGAAAGCAAAAAAAACTGAAATACATCACAGGGCAATATTTAGCATCTCCCTTAACATTTCCTTCTTGGAGATTTATCAGCGGAAGAAGATATACCACAGCAAAAATCAAATTAGTTGCACTGGCCATTACAGTAGCAAAACTAGGCATCCTCAAGTATTGGGAACTTGCTGATCCTCCACCTATAAATGCCTGGTTGAGGGTTCTGATTGAATGCAGCTCCATGGAAAAAAGTAATTTACAAAATGGAGACAGGATGCATGTGCACAAAGGACATGGCCAGCCCTTTAGAAATATTTACCAGTTCATCCCATAGTGGGAGACCCCTCTTTGAGGACACAACAATAACTTCAAGGACAGAGTGACAGAAGGTGACACCTCAGAGCTAGTGTGTGAAGTCATTAAAACCAGTAAAGCATGCTGCATCGATCAAATGACTGAGGATAAACACTCAGAGTACTGAATCAAAAATACCAAGTCTGAACTGAATGTAATGCATTTTGAATTGTCAATTCAGTTCTTATGTTATTAACAAAATGAAATATAAATGCATCACTTTAACATCATAGAGTTTTAATATGTAAATAATTTGTACAGAAACAAAAGGACATATGGAAATATATATCAAATTGACAAGCATGTGCAACATCAAATCAAATCAATATGTGAAATGGTTCATTATACAATGGCAGAAAATTTCCTGGACTCTGATTGGTCACTGTGTGCCTGAGACAGTGATGTTATTACACAATAACATCTCTGTGTTGATTTTGGATGATATGGATTTTATGGATTTTTCAGAAACAAAGATATACTGCCTCACTAAAAATCTACTAAAAACATTTTTATTTTATTTTTTCTATAACATTGAGCCATTATATAATATTCAATAAGGCACTCCAAGATTGTGTGTTATGGTGTAATAATGTCACTCTGGGGTGGTGGAAACACTTCCTTGCCTCATGCTTCAACCCACCCCAGGAGTGATGTTATACATGATAACACACACCCTTATCATGCCTTATTGCTTAAATAATGATGTAATGGAAGCTCTAATAAAATATATTTAAAAAAAGAACTCTTTTCTAGTCTGGATGCTCTCCTATTGACATGAGGGAAATGACTGTGGGGTCCATGATGGGCAGCTCTCTGACAGATCCTCTGTTATTAACCTGGCATGCTGTCCACTCAAACAGAACACTTTCCCAGTGTCCCAATTGCTATGAATCCCAACCTATGACACTAACTGCCTCCATCTCAGCTAGATACAAGATATAAATGTGTGCTTACCAGAGTGTAATTCTTATCTGTACTACAACAGTGACATATTGAAATGTTTTCAACAGCTCTGGAGAGAATTCCACCAGCAACAGTAAGGATTTCTACAGATATTTGCAGGTGTGACATGACTTGGGTACAGCTAGGTTACATGGGGAAATTGTTAAAATGCCCTTCATCATTACATTTCTCCAGAGCCCCCACACAAGAACACTCCTGAACCAGGGCAGAGATCCTTCCGCCACTGCGCCCCAAATGGCTCAATACTCTTCCCCTACTCTCTCCCAGTCCCACAGCATCTCACTCTTCAAAACAGGTCTTCAAACCCATCTCTTGGAAATTGCTAAATGTGAATGCTAATAGGCCTGCCACCCTCCTCTCACACCTCCTCTACTGACACAGGGCTCCCGAGACCCTATGAAATGTCCTCCCTATAAGCTGTGTCTAGGGATCACATGCATGCCTCCAAATTTTCTAAAATAAGCTTCTCTATTACCACATGTCAGTCCTGTAATCTGCAAATAATGCATGTAAAAATTTTTTTTTGTCATATACTGTCTTGTTTCCCTCCACCCTGTAACCACCGTGGAGCCGTTGTATAAAGATTGTCTGAACTGAAATCTGTATATAATTACTAGTTCCATCTGTCATCCTTGTACTTTGTTCTCCCTCCACCCCTGTAACCGACGTGGAGCCTTTGCAAAAGAGTCTGTGACTCAAAGGATTGTAATTCTGAATATACTGTAAATAAATAAAATAAAAAAATATTTTGACCTGCTATCAGGCACTAACAAATGATTCACAAACCTGCAGAGGCAAAAAGGCTTCTACTTCTGTCCTGGAGACAAGTGTTACCTCCACCCATCTCCCTCTGGCACTCTGGCTTGGCTAGGTTAGTCACCTTTGAAAGACTTATGTATGCCAATAGAGGGCAACTCACTGTATACTATCAGAAATGGGAGCATACCTAAACTCCTCCTTATACAAGGTTCCCTTCTCCCCCACTCAACCCTGTAGAATGAGGCCTCTTGGCATAATAGCCATGCTGGTGGATTCACCCTCAGGACATGTTTTGGTTTGTTGCTGTGTAGCTATAACCTCTCCTGCTTAAGTACATCTATTTATATCTTTCTTTCTACATCTTTCTTTTTATATCTTTGTTAAACTACTTCTCTGGATGATCGCAACACTCTCAATAAGACTAACCCTGGGCATTTAGTTAAATAGATTGCAAAATGTTTTTATTAGTAAGAAATGTTGGAATACTGAGGATCTTATACACAGGCTAAGTTAGTAGTTAAAGCTGTTTGCTTATGACTTCTGAAGGACAGTCAGAGACAGGAAGACATATGCAACTCCTTTGTCCTGGTAAGGTATGCATAACCTGGATTGTTTAAAATGAGTACTCTAAACTGTATGTTAAGTATATGTACCTCTTCTTGTATACAATGACATTGAATAAATACAAATTATTCTATGATAAAAAATAACTCCTACTGCTGGAGAGAATTTGGCTGTAAAACAGCAATCCACTACTTCTGTACCCTCAAATTACAACCAAGTTCACCCTTGGGCAAGTGGTAGCCTGTTGGAGGTCATCATGGGCAGGAGGTCATCACTCACACCCATACATTTTGAATTTGTCCAGCCCTGGTCACATTTGGTCTCAGACAGGGCAGGAAATTGGGCCACTAATCCCTCATGGTGGCGCTTTCCAACCTCAGGCAATTCTCCTAATATTTCCTCCCCAATATTAAAACAAAGTTCACTTGTATTTACTAGATATTTTCCTTAATGCAGGTAATAAAAACACATAACTAGAGTATGGCTTACTTGGAACCAGAAGCTCCAATGTTTACATAGTGCAAAACATTATCACAGACATTGAAAAGTTACAAAAACTCAAAGAGCAACTCAGAAATGTCTACCCCAGATTGCATAATAGATGGAACCTACGGTTACTGTAAGTGATGGACTAGAGATCTGACATAATTCCATAAATCTAGCAGACTTCCTTTCACCTGGCCAGGATATCCCTGTTTACAACCAGGCTGGATGAACCATAATAGAATGATAACAATAGCTTCCTAGTCTCATCTGGTGCTCAGAACCTCTGGTACTAGCCTTTGATATTCAGTGAACACTGTAATACTGTATGCCCAAATACTACTAACAGATGGATAATAATATATATCTTGTCTACCAATTTTCCCACTGTACCACATATAAACATAGTTTATAAGTTTCCTTGTATGTATTAGCTACATGAAACTTCAATAATGTTTAATTGGGAAAAAAAATAATTTGTAGTTCAGTTGCGCTACTTGCAACATAACTGCAGACCAAATAGGAAGTGGTCTAACTTTTGTTACAAGTGCCAAAAGCTGAGCTCAAAAATGGCCCTAGCTCATGTGGCAAAATCATGATGCATGCATTATTGTTGTGCCATAAAGTGACAAAATGTGGCAAATGCTTATAAATGTTGGAAAATAGCTCACAAACATTTTGGCAGATTTGTCATGACATGAAATGTGCCCAAACATGGGATTTGAGCTTGTGAAATGAGCATTGAAACCCTATCCCATAGTGTAATTGCTAGGAACTTTAAATTAAAAACTTGGAATCTTTTCCAGAGGAAAAAAACCTTGCTGTTTATAGGGGTTCCTAGAAGCACCATAGTGGTCTCTGTTGCAACTGTTCAGCAAATATTGGCTGGTGTTGTGAAAATACCTGGGTGCACCCCATTAAGGAAGTGTAGAGGGCCTTCACATTACCACAAAGGTTTAGTCCCCTGCAGTTCAATTACTGATAACGACAGAAAAGGAGCAACATAAATTACAAAAAATGTTTTATGATAGAGTTTCTGAAGGGGTTACTTGGAACGTTAATAGTACTAACACTCCCATTAAGCAATATAGATTATTCAATAAATTAGGCACAATTAATATCAATTTCAGTCTTCAAGAACATTTTTAAAAACAAAGAAATCATCAAACTTAAGAAAAATGGATGAATCAAATATAGTTTTCTGAGGGCATGACTAAAACAGTAAAGATGTGGCTACATTAATCAGTAAAAAGTTTTGTGAGAAAAAGGTGGTGACTCAGTGTGTGATAAAGAAGGTAGGATAGTGCTAATCAACACTTTATAGTTTATATTTACTGTAATAATTGGATTGTGTAGGCACCCTTCCAAGGGTTACAGTCTTTCTTTGCAGAAATCAGTGGCATGTTATGCAAGCGGGACACAGTAGACATTATCATTGGAGGCAATTTTAATTGCTTAGAAAACACAAAACAACAAAATAGAGGTGAAAGGATGATATAACTTTAAATCTGAAATTCTGAATAATTTTTTTACAAAAAATGACAATAGATTATTAAAGGAATGACGTTATAATTAAAAGGATTACACATCTTTTATGGCTGTGGGTGGAGCCTACAGTTCTCTTTGCTTTAGCTAGAAAATGGGATACCATGGAACACATTTTGAACTTTTCAGTGTTTTCTTCCACAACTGCAAATCACTATGGCAGTTAAATGAAATACTCCCTTCTTTCTGTTTAGAATGATGGAGACAGAACCCAGGCTGCTATTCTCGGAATATCCTAAGGCTCTGTGCAGAATTCTTAGTGAATGTGCACACATTCCAAACAAATCTAAATATCTTTAAAACTATTCAAGGTGCACAAAAGAACTGGCTTGAAAGTTGTTCAGGACAAACAGACCTTTCACATGAGGGTAGTCACTAATCTGAATTCTTTATATTTTGTAAAATATGGTCTTTCAAACAGCTTCATTTTTTCTCTCTGAGTGAACACAATAGAGTCTAGCCAAACAAATGGAAATATCTCGGAAAGTATACAAGTTACCAATACACAACCAATATGAAGGTTGTTCAGGACAAATGATCTTTCAAATGAGGACAGTTACTAATCTGAATTCATTAGATTTGTCTTAACTATAGCCATCCAAAAGGTGAAAATTGTGAGGAAGAATGAAAATTCAGGTAATCAGGTGGCCATAGTTTAAAAATATAATTACTGCAGCTTAATGAATAAGCTCATTTAAAAGATCTTATTGTCCTGAATAACTTTCATAAGGTTGTTTATGTGTAACTCATACACTTTTAGAGATTAGGTATATTTGTATGGCATAACTTATATTGCATTTCTAAATAGCCTCATTTTTGCAAACCACTACACCAGTTAAATAAAGTACTATCAGCTCTGACCAAATCTTGCTTATCTCTTGTCATGCCTAATTTAACTCATTCAGATCCATTGTGTGTCCAGAATGTTGGAGACAGAACTCAGACTGATTTTCTTTGAGAATCTTCCTAAGGCACTGTGTGCAGAAATCTTAGCAAATGTGCACACATCCAAACAAATCTAAATATATTTAAAACTATTCAAAGTGCACAAAAACAACATGAAAGTTAATCAGACGAAATGATCTTTCAAATGAGAGTAGTCACTAATCTGAATTCCTTATATTTTGTTAAATATGGTCTTCAAACAGCTTCATTGTTTTTCTCTCTGAGTGAACACAAAGGAGTCAGGTGAAACAAATGTAAATATCTCTGAAAGTATACAAGTTACCAGTGCACAACCAATATGAAAGTTGTTCAGGACAAAATGGCCTTTCAAATGAGGGCAGTTACTAATCTGAATTCATTAGATTTGTTTTAAATATAGCCATCCAAAGGTGAAAATTGTGAAGAAAAATGAAAATTCAAGTAATCAGATGGCCATAGTTTATAAAATTTAATTAGGTAGCTTAATGAATAGGCTCATTGGAAAGGTCTTTATGTCCTGAACAACATTCATGCTGGCTGTTTATGTGTAACTCATATACTTTTAGAGATAGCTACATTTGTTTGGCATAACTCCTATGACAAATGAAAATTCAGGTAATCAGATGGCCATAGTTTAAAAATATAATTAGTGCAGCTTGATGAATAAGCTCATTTAAAAGGTTTTATTATTCTGAACAACTTTCATAAGGTTATTTATGCGTAACTCATATACTTTTAGAGATATTTACATTTATTTGGCATAACTCCTATTACACTTCTAAGTAGCCTCATTTTGCAAACCACTACACCAGTTAAATAAAGTTCTATCAGCTCTGACCAGAATTTATCTCTTGTCATGCCTAATTTAACTCATTCAGACCCATTGTGTGTCCAGAATGTTGGAGACAGAACTCTAGACTGATTTTCTTTGAGAATCTTCCTAAGGCACTGTGCAGAATTCTTAGCAAATGTGCACATTCCAAACAAATCTAAATATATTTAAAACTATTCAATGTGCACAAAAACAACATGAAAGTTATTCAGGACAAAAGACCTTTCAAATGAGAGTAGTCACTAATCTGAATTCCTCATATTGTGTAAAATATGGTCATCTTATTACCTGTATTTCCATTTTGTTTTACAAAATTCACATTTATGATGGCTATTAAAAAATAAAGACTTAGATTAGTGACTACCCTCATTTGAAAGGCCTTTTGTCATGAACACAAAATGTAATATAATGCACTTGGGGCACAGAAATCCAGGAACAGAGTACAAAATGGGCGGAGTGGTATTGACACATTAGGAAAGCCTCACATTACAAAAAATCAAGCTTTTACATACAGTTGACTACTGTTTAACAATATTATGCATCTATGGCTGCCACTGTACATCTGATGCAAACCCATAATCATGTTCCTCACTTGAATGAAAAGGAGGGTGGAGGCCATAACTGACTCCTTATTTTTGTGTTGAAGGGGTCAGTTATTTTACAGCAAAAACAAGGAAAGGGTCATTTCTAAATGTGCAGAGGAGCATGGGGACCACTTTTTCAGAGCATGCCACCACTGGCAGCTACCACTTCAAGACTGCTACTACCCCCACTTAATACAATCAGGGGAATACCAGACATAGTCTACTAGCACTGAGATCAATATGGTTAAGGTGCATTTACTAGAAATTACTGCTTAGAAAATAATGAGAACATGACTGAGATGATGAGCAAGTCCCATATCAGCTCTCTAGTTTCTTAACAGACTCCTCCTGAGTCTGATTTTTACTGGCTGTGGCCAAGCTCCACAGATGTTATGCCATCATCAGATTTTCATAACAGCACTGTGGAAGCACTGACTGGACTGCTGTCTAATATGCTGCCCCAGTGCTCTAGCATAGTTTCCAGTGATTCTGTTTATGGAACACTTCCCTCCGTGGACTGCATAAACATACCCACTTCCCGCACACTATTTTTTCTTTCTGCAAGTGTGGAAGTGATAACTGCTATGGCAACATGGTGGCACTGACTTAAACTTGAGCATGCATGAGTATCATGCATATGTAGTTATGTTAGTGCTACCATATTGTGCACAGCTGACTCGGGGAAACTGTGCATGTGTAAGATCAGCATGTGCAGTACTATAATCACTGCAGTATTAGTTATGACTGACTCCGGTACACTGAGGAGCACCATATATTCTTTTCAACACTCTTGCCACTACTAAAACTCTCCACAGCCATATTGGCTCTGACCAGACTTTGTTCATATAGACATAACACTGCTAAAAGAATTCCTTTATATTCTTATGTCAAAACTCTGTTTCATTCTTATTGGCTATCAATAACAGTCATAACTGGAAACACAGAAACATAGAAACATAGAATTTGACATTAGATAAGACCATTTGGTCCACCTAGTCTGCCCATTGTCCCTACCTACTGTAACACCACAGACCCTACTTGATCTCTGGCTTTATGCCCCCCTTTCCTTACCACTAAGGTTCCCTTATATCTATCCCATGCATTCTTGTATCCCATTATCATTTTCCCCACCTGCTCTGCTGGGAGACTGTTCCAGGCATCCACCAGTCTTTCTATGAAGAAGTACTTCCTCACATCTCCTGAGTGTATCCCTCCAGCTTTACAGCATGTCCCCTTGTTCTTCAGCATCTTTTTTTAAATGCTTCCCACTTGAACTTTGTTTATATCTGTGAGGTATTTGAAAGTCTCAGTCATATCCCCCTCTCCTCCTTCTTTCCATCAGGGTGTACATATTGAGGTCCTGTAGACTATCTTCATAAGGCTTTTGAAGCAGACCCTGCACCATTTTAGTTGCCCACCTCTTGACTGCCTCTACTCTGTCTGTGTCCTTCCAGAGACATGGTCTCCAGAACTGGACACAGTACTCTAGGTGAGGTCTCACCAATGAGCTTTATAACAGTACCACTACCTCTCTCTGTCTGCTGGTGATACCCTCCGGATGCACTCTAACATTCCACTAGCTCACCCCATTGCTTTGTCACACTGCTAAGTCAACAGATATGATTACCCCAGGTCTCTTTTCTGTTTGGTGGTCATTAATACCATGTACCCCCATTTTGTATTGCACTCCTGGGTTTCTGTGCCCCAAGTGTATGATTTTGCACTTCTTCACATTGAAACTTAGTTGCCACACCTTTCACCACTCCTCTAACTTTCTTAGATATCTGCTCATTTTTCCACCCTCCAGAGTGTCTACCCTATTGTAGGTTTTTGTGTCATGTAGTACAGGGAGTACACTATGGAGGTTTAATAATAGATTATTGAATAATGAATCTTTGTTAAGAGGGTCAGGGATGCAACATACAACTTCATGGAGGACAGCAATTCTTCTGACATAAATAGTTTTAGTAAATGGAAGCCTTAAAAGCTACTATCAGAAACATAATTATTTCAGAAGCTGCATAGATTAACAATAAAAGAATATACAATGTACAAGAGGTAGAATGTAAATTATTTGAGATAGAAAAGAAAATTAAAGCTGGTGACAACACCTGCAAGGAAGAATATGATAATTTAAAGAAAGTAATTGAGGAAACAGAAATATCCTGGATCAAAATAAAAAAAATGTCTTCTTGCAAGTGAAATGGTGGGCATATGTTTGACAAAAGGGTCAAAGAGGCTTCAACACTTAATAAAATCCTTTCTGTTTTTGATCAAATGAGACGGTTGTCACAACATAAAATGAGGTTGTGGATTGCTTTCTGACCTCTACTGTACATGGATCTACACAAATTTGAATGTTCTCCATCTAAAGAGGGTTTGGAGTATTACAGAGAGTTTTGTCTTAATATCAATTTATACTCTAAGGAAATCAATAATCTTATAGGGCCTATAATTAAGGAAGAGATCAGGAGCACAATATGATGTCAAAAATAAATGCCCTGGAACAGATGGCTTTGCAATATAATTTATATCACTTCTGTGGAGGGGCTTTTACCTATTTTAGAAACTCTCTTTCAGAGAATACAGAAGTATAAAAGGTACCAGGGCCTCATATTCAAAGGAGATGCATGGCATCTCGGTGGAAAAGGAGATGTGCCACAAAACTCCAGTAATGCTCCAAAGTACGATATTCAGAGGGGAGATGGGCCACCAAAAGTAAATGGGCCATGGCCCAAACATAATGTATTTGACCCATGTAGAGGGAGCATGCCCATGAATATGCCTTGCATTGACATATCTAGTGGAATATGCCCCACAATGGCTGAATATGTGCTGTGTAGAGATAGGCTGCAAAACAGCCTGCCTAAATTGCCAGCCACCCACACTCAGGCTGCTGAGGTGCAGGCAGGTGCACAGCAGCCTGCCCACCCTGACAGTCTAGTGATACACTCTCCCCATCCCTGTATGTACCACACTGCCCAACATAATCCTGCGCCATAGTGTAGAGACCCTCCATGTCTGATACCTGATTGACATTGAGAAATCCCCGATCCCTGTTCCATAGTGTAGGGACCCCACCCATGCTCAATCCAGTAGATTAACCCCTGACTGCTCTACATTGTGTAGTGACCTCCCTGGCCTCATCCTGATTGATATGTGAAGAGGAAACCCCTGTCCAGTCCCAATCCATGATCATTAGGGACACAAACACCCCACCATGCCCCAATCCCTAATGACTGAAGTAAAAGATGTCTTCCCATATTTCCATAATGTAGTGGCCCCAGCCCATCAGGACGGACCCCCAATCCCTGTACCCCCATATCAGAACTGACAACTAGCTCAGTCCTCCATACACCACTGACCAGCCACCAACTGAATTGACATTGACCGTGACCTGTACATAGTGCACGCTTGCTAAAGAGTGTGTACTATGTACAGGTCACAGTCAATGTCAGTTCAGTCAGATGCTGGCTGTGGTGGTGTGCAGAAGACTGAGCCTGCTGCTGGCTCCAGTGTGGGGGGTTATAGGGATTGGGGATCCTGTCCTGGATGGAGTGGGGGCTACACTACAGAAATATGGGGCGCTTTTATTTGTAGCCATTAGGGCCAGAGAATGGTGGGGTGTTTGTGTCCCTTATGATTGTAGATTGGGGCCAGGCAGGGTTTCCTTCACATACTGAGAGGTATTGGGGCCAGGTGCGGGTTCCTTCACATGCCGATGGGGATCAGGGCTGGGGGGTCCTTTCTAATACAGATGGGGACGGGCTGGGGGCTTCTCCACATGGGGTGGGTATCAGAGCTGGGCTGGGGCCACTACACTATGGAAAATGGGTGTAGCCATGCAGGTCCATTGATTGGGGATCAGTGATGAGGTGGGTATGAATGGACTGCCAGGGCTGACAGGGGACAGGTCCTGTCATTGTTGTTTGGGACTGGGTGGGAACAGGCCTAGCACATTTGGCTGGGTGCAGCTATGGTAATGAGCCTATAATAGGCATGCATGAGACCTCCTTGTGCCATGCATGCCCAATGAGCTTATTAGTATACTGTGGCTGAATATCACCCTGGGGTAATGGCACATCCAAGTATGCATAACGCATTCCCAATGGCAGTATTCAGCACCAAGCCTGGTTGCGCTTGTGAGTGACAGGGCAGCTGCGCCCCTCTGGATGGGCTTCTAGGTCAGATATTCAGACAGTATGCACAATCAGTTTTGATTGTGCATACTGTTTGAATATTCCCTCAGAGCTGACCAGCACTTCTCTATTGCACAACACATCACTGTGTGCATGCAACTGGCCAGCTCTGACTATGTCCCCAGATACTTTTAATATGGCATATATTTTATTTATTCTTAAACTCAATAAAGACCCACACATGGTTGAGAATTATAGGCCAGTGGTGATCCTAAATTCAGATGATAAAATATATGCAAAATTCTAAATTACAGATTAACATCATATCTTAATAGGACTATTCATCTGGATCAACTAGGTTTTATTCCAAATAGGAATATCTGGATAACTATACATAAGTTTGAATTTCTAATTGAAATATTTAAAATGGAAGGAAAGGAGGCTATAATCATTAGATGCTCCAAAAGCATTTAATATGCAAGAAAGAGATTATTTATTCTGTACTTTAACTATGTGGGGCTTCCATGATGAATTTATTCACTACATTAAAGTACTGTATGCTGCACCTGAATCTAAAATAAGAATGAATGGTACTTTCACTGAAAATGTAGATTAAGCTGTGGATTCACCAGGATGTCCCCTTTCCCTACTTCGTTCATAATAGCATTAGAAACCTTACTAACAGAAATTAGAGCAGTAGTACAATTTTATTTATTTATGTATTAAATGTTTTACCAGAATGGCACACTGAGCAGAGTATTGCTTGATTCTGGATGCGTTGGGGAGGGGATAGGGAGAAAAGACATCAAGGTACAATTGGATTCAGAGTACAAG
This sequence comes from Neoceratodus forsteri, assembly GCA_016271365.2. Classification (NCBI taxonomy): domain Eukaryota; kingdom Metazoa; phylum Chordata; order Ceratodontiformes; family Ceratodontidae; genus Neoceratodus; species Neoceratodus forsteri. Next base: position 897,343,026 of record CM057450.1, read on the forward strand.
AGCACAACAGTGATCAACAGTAAATAGCCAAATACAAATGGATGCAGAGTACAAATATAACATCAATGGATTTACAGTAGTTATTGGGGACAAACAGAATGAATACTGAGCAGCTCAAGGTTAGCAACATATGAGAATGTAAACAACATGACCAGTCAGTGCCAGGTCAGGTTAATGAGCCTTGCCAAGGTGCTGGATAAGCAGATGGTCATATGTAACCTAGCCACAAGAGCAGGCTGAGGAAAAGTGTGCATTAATGAGTGAACTTGAGTGATGGGGTGAGGACATGAGCTGGATGGTTGCAGGAAGGAGTTCCAAATTTTGGGCATACGATGGTGGAATGCAACTGACCAGCCATGGAAGACATGGCCGGAACGGCCAGCAGGTGAGTGTCTGAATTTCTGAGGGAGTACCCAGTGGGAGTAGGCAAAGGTAGAGGTAAGATACAGCGGCAGGGACTGGGACAGTACATGGTCATTAGCTTATGCATGGGTGACATTACGGCGATCATGGAGTGACGGTAGGTTGAGAGTCTGATAGAGCTCACAGTGGTGGGTGGAGGGCAGGCAAAGGGTGAAACAGCAGAAGGAGTGGAAAAGGGATCCAGTCTGGCTAGGTTGACTTGGGAGTGGCACTGTAGGCTACATCCCTGTAGCTGATTATAGGGAGAATCATTTTCTGTACTAGTTCGTGGTGGGCTGGCAGCGGATGCTTCCATGGTTGCAGTACAGTGCACCAAATTTCAGGTGGAGCTTCTTGTGGATGGCATCAACATGTACAGAAATGTCAGGTGCTGGTCGAGCCAGACCCCAAGGTATCTGCAGGAGGAGCAAGCATCCAGAGTAGTCCCATCCAGGGTGTGGAAGAAAAGGGTGGTGGGGAGCCTCTAGAGTCTCTTCCTCATGCAGAAAGTCATAGAGACAGTCTTCTTGGCATTGAGGAAAAGCTGATTTGAACTAAACCAGAGCTGGACATCACTGAAGTCCTGTTGCAGCCTGGTTGCTATGACCGCAGTTAAAGGGCTTGATGTATACAGAACTGTATCTGCCTGCATACATACATACTGTATGTATGTGGGAAGGAGGTGGGCAGGTCAATGAGGAAGATGGAAAATAGCATCAGTCCTAGGACCGAGCCTTGGGGACTCCTGTTGTAACTGGAAGGAGGATGAGGAGGAGTCACCTATTTTCACAGATGGGATCTGCCTACCAGGTAGAAGCAGAACCAGCTAATGGCAATAGCAGAGAGCCCAGCACTGGAGAACTTGTCTAGGAGGAGAGCATTGGAGACAGTATCAAATGCCTTTGCCAGGTCAACAAAAATGGCAGAGGTGATGTGACCTTCATCCATGCCATCGAGAATGGAGTCTGTGAGCCATAGGAGAGAAGTGGCGGTGGAGTGAGCCTTCCAGAAGCCAGACTGGTAGAGGAGAAGAAAGCAGAGGAGTTGAGAAAGGAAGAGAGTTGGGAGAGGAATAGGCACCCTGAAGCTTAGCCAGAATTGGGAGGAGGGAAATAGGATTATAGTTACCGAGGATGGAGGAGTCACCACCCTTGGAGAGAGGGATAACATTAGCATGCTTCCATTCCAAGGGAAGTTCTGCTAGGGAGAAGGATAGATTAAGAAGAGCAGCTGGGGGCAGCGATGGCAAGAGATGACAGTTGGAGCATCTTGGAGTCCATCCCAGAGGGCATTTATCTTTGGATGGGTTTAGGGAGATCAAGGCAGTGTAAACTTCTGAGGTGTAACCTTGTTGAAGGAGAAGGTAGGAGGAGAGGAAGGGCCCGGTGGGGTGGGCCAAGGGATGGACCTGGGCAGGGTGGGCAGAGGGGAGGGCTGGAGTGGGGGAAGGAGGAGAGCAGGGATGATGTGCAACTTGTAAAAAGGAGTTAAATTCTGAGGCAACTGCAAGGGGACCCATTACAGCAGCACCGCCCATATTTAACACAGGGAGGGTGACTGGGAGGATGGGGAGAAGAGGATTTGACCACTTCCAGAATTTTGATGGCTGTTTTAGATTGGACTGGAGGGATGCTTGGAAGTACTTGACTTTCGCCTGCCTGATTTGCCAAGTGCAAGTGTTGCATAGGGAATGGTACGTTGCACTAGTGACAGGGAACATCAGACTTTGAAGGCCTTCCAAGCCTTGTCTCTGGCTTTAGTAAGGGACATGGTGTCTGCAAGGATCCAAGGCAGGTGAGTGCCCTCACACGAGCCCGTCTAAGTGGGGCGTGACAGTCTCACATTGATTAGAACCTGTGCTTGAAAACTTCAGTGCAGAGTCAATTTATGGTGCTCAAGAGATGAAGGACTAATCAGTGGCTGCTAGGTCACTTAGGAGCAAGGCAAAGCAAGGTCCAGGATTTGTATGACCTTGTGAGACTGATCCTGGGAGGTGAGGCTTTGGACCTGAAACTTTTCAAATCATATATATCATATGGTGGTCACTTAATGAGTCAGGCAATAGGATTATGCAGTGCTGGTGTGAGGTGAGTGACCAGTCAAGGAGAGAGTGGTTGTTCAATTTTGTGTTCCGCAGTGTAGGTTCAGAGATCATCTGTGAGAGGTTTAGAGTTGCTATCTGGCTCAGAATCTTGGAGGTAGAACTGGCAAGCCAGTTTAGATTGAAGTCCCCAGGATATGTAGCTCACCCTCTACAGCACAGGATTTCAAGGATCCCGGATGTGCCAAGATGACAGAAGTAGGGGAATCAGGGTACAGTATGAACCAGCTATGAATAATGGGCATAAAGGATAACTACACTGAATCTAAACCTAAGGCATACACTGATGTGTTTATTACAGTAGAAAATCCTAGGAAGTATACTAGAGCTATTATTAATAATTTCATTTTTCCCGTAAAGCAGGAACACAATTAATGAAAACAAATCTGAATTTATAGCTTTTAACCATTCAACTGTTTTGCAAACACTAAATATTTTAAAGCTAACCTAAATAATGAAGAAATATATTACTTAGGTATTAAATTAAGAACTAAAATCAATAACATGTAAGGCATTAATTTGGAGCCATTTATTGAAAAATTGGAAAATAAACAACAGGGGTGGTTAAATGGGCAAAATTCAGGTTATTAAAATGCTGATAATCCCATATGTAGCATGTTCTTTGAAAGCAATAATTACTATAGCCACCCAGAACATTGTTTAAATAACATCACCACAAGAATATCATGGTTGATAATGTTGGGAGCCTTTACAATGACAGGAGGATTACATCATCAGAAAGTTATGCCTACCCCTGTCACTGTATGTGTGGGAAGGAAGGGAAAGCAGTAGTGGGGAAGGATAACAGAGCAGGAGTTGTGATGCCTGGCTGAGCTGATCCCATGGTGGAATCACTAAGGCACTCACTCCTGGAGTGAAGGAGATCTGGGGACAAGGGTTTGGTTCTCCATCTCCCAAAAGTGAACTGTAGTGTTTCTTTTAAAGACATTTCCACCCTCCTGAGTTTCTCCCCATCCCGCAGTCCACACCTCCTCAGAGTTGATTATATTAATTCTGGGGATGTGGGGTGGAGCCCCACAAAAACAAAGAACTCCTACTGGTGTACATCACTCTGTGTTTTTACTGACGTTGTTTTTGATTTTGATGTTTTGATGAAGCGCATTGTGTGCCATAATTTTTTAGCAGCAATGTTATTGGCTGGAACTATTACTACCCTATACCTGACCCTGGTTTAAAACATTCCATGTGCAAGTAGGAACTTTATTTGGAACTATAATCAACATAGAATCTCTTGGGATAGACTATACTTGCCCAAAGATATGGGGGTGTTAGACTGTCCAGTTGTAAAGAAATATACTATTTGTTTGACAAAATTGGCAACTGTATGAGGTAAAGAGTTACTGACTTAAATTTGGAAAATGCAATGATCAATAAAAATTCAGACTCCAAAATTCAATTGGAAACCTTACAGTTTACCCACAGCAATACAAAATATGTAATAGTAAAATTATTAGGAATATTACTGAAGTTGTTTGTGATTATCTAAAAATACAAGTGCAACACAAGTACATTTCTCTCAAACAAAATTTGGGAAATCCTCTTTTTAGGATTCAAAACAAAACAATATGTTTTCCTCATTGGATTAACAATGGAATCCACAGATGGTCAGATATTATCTCAGACAATAAATTTACGTGCTGGAAGAATACTAAAGACACACTGACATGAAAGAAACCAATTCTTCAGATATACTATACTAAATGATATTTTAATAAATATTACAGAAAACTACTGGTGGAATTGTTACAAACACTTAGATTTTCAAGGCTACAAGAGACAGATCTATCCAATTTAAAATACTGAACTGAGCATTTTATACTCCCAGTAGGCTTTCAAAATGAAACTTTCTAATAGTAGTAACTAGTTGGCATTGCCAAGCCAAGGAGAGTAGACCTATTTTGTGTAATGTAGGAATGCTCTTTGATTCAGCAATGATAGTAAGATTCTTTACAAGTTCTTAAAAATATTAAGTTTTCTCCAATAGAAACTGATGCTAAAATACTATTTTACATGGTATATATGTTAAAACTAATAAAATAGACATAATGGTGCAAAGATCTAACTCTACAGCAATCAAAAGAATTATTCTCAAATATTTCAAAAATAGAAAATAATCAAATGGCATTCCCCTATAATTAATGGAAATAAATATTCTTAAGCACTTTATACAACAATGTTTTTTCAAGGATGATGATAAATTTGGGGCAGTTTATAAAGTACAAATTCATATGTGGTTGAAATATATTTTAAGGTACCTTAAAATATTCAGGATGTGCATGTATTGGTAGTTTTGTATACATACCAATATTAATATTAATATATGAGTTATTAAGCTGACATCTAGAATTCCAGTTAATACTGTACATTATGGATACATTTCATAGTTTGTCAATAAGTAATCATTTGTCGGGATTTTTGTTGCAATGCTTGTGACTTATCTCTGCAATAAAAAATTATTTACAAAAAAACCTACTTATCAAACTGGACTGTGCAGAAGAGTACCATCATTGCTATTTTTCAGAATACGTAAAAGATTGTGTTTGCTTGCTGCTAAAAAAAAAAAAAAGAAAATCTACAAACTGTTGCTTCATGATTGTAAACTCAGATTGTTCTGGAGACCAAAACACAATATTATATGTACCAGCCTTAACCATAGTCTTAACTGGTTATTGGATATGTACTAGTAAAAATAAAACAAATATTTTGTTGGAATTATGCTGTAATACATTTTGTGAAAATAATCTTAAAATAATTTCTGTGCTCATATTATTTATCTTTCCTCATGATTTTTCTTTTTTACATGTCATGATTCCATGCCTCAGCCGCTAGGGAAAAGGAAAGATGTGTTTATTTCCATATATAAAAGCTCAGACTATGATGCGATGATCAAGCTGTTTATGTTTTATGGAATTAATTAATTATTAATCTGCTCTATTGTATTGTCAAATTTAATGTTTTTTCCAATTGTTTAACCAGGTGAGACACACTAAACTGAAAGCTTGTTTACAGGTGCAACCTGGGAGCACAGGGAAGTTAAGTGACTTGCTCAGGGTCACACAGTATGCAAGTGGAGGGTGTGAGTTTAAACCCAGGTCTCCAGATTTGCAACTCAGATCTTTAAACCACTACACTATACTGCCTCTTGATAATGTCTCAGCTTACAGAACTATTGATTTAGGACACATATATAATGAAAGTAGATTTTATATGTGTGTCATCAAATCTCTCAATTTTTGAATGTAAATATGATTGTAAATGCATTCTCACCTGTCATAAATAATTACTTTATTGTATTATTATTATTACATTCAATAAGCAGTAAAATATTAAAGAGCTAGTAGAGCCAAGATAGGCAGACAGTAAAATAATACAAATATTAAGTAGTAGTCAGTCATAAGTTTTCATTTCTGAAGTATTTTTTTTTTTTTCTTTTCTTCAGAAAGTATTCTATGTGATAATATTGTGCTGGATGTGGAACAAAGCTCTTTGCCTGGCAGCTGACATATTTAATTCTATTGCTCTACTACATCATCAGCATTATGATTTAATTGACAGTGACATCACAGGTGAATGATCTGCAGTCATTCACTTGCTGTTCCTAATTAGCAGTGATGTCATAGTCAGTGAGGTCACAATGCTGATGATGTAGTGTGGGCAGTACAGCAATAAATGCAGCTGCCAGGCTAAGAGCTGTTCCACATATTACACTCATTAACATCAGGTAAACAATCTTTTCATTAAACAAAGAGAAAGGAAAAACACCTCAGATATAAAAGGTAATGATTGGCTGCTTTCAAAATTTAATATTAGTTTTAAGCAGTAAGTTAGCTCTTTAATACTAAAAAGTGTGAATCTTCCTGCTGTAGTATGGGATACCAACTCAATGAGAGACAGAATCTTGGAAGAAGATGAGTGCAAATCAAAATGAAATCCACAACTAGAACAACACTGATAAATGGGTGCACATAGAACAGTCAAAAACATTTAACGAAAATGCTGCTAACCAAAACAAATTTATTTAAGAGACTGCCACCAAAACAAACCCTGCAGATAGAGGACCCTGAAGAATTCACAATGAAGAGTGGAAATCAGGTCATTTATTAATTGCTTGACTTCATTTGTCATCCATACTATTATTTGCCCTTGCCTTAAGAGCTACATTGGCCATATCATCAGGCCTTTAAAGGACAGCCTACAGGAGAATATGCACTCCGTTATGAAGGAGGGTCCAGATACTCCTTTAGGCAGCCACTTTACAAGAAGCATTAACCACCAACAGAGGAGGGCTCTACCGTGGATTAATGCCTGGCTGAGGGGGTTGGTGGATAAGGCTGAAGGCCGAGTGCTTCCAACCACCCAGTGTTATTAATCACCTGTAGAGCCCGACGCTGGAGGTGATTAATGCACTTGTAACATGGCAAGTGTGATGGGAATATTGTATGCCAGTATTTTAGATCACAGTAGACAAACATTATATGAGACTAGTATTGCTGCATAGTAAAAGTATGCACCACTTGTTTCGTACAGCAACAGTGAGATGTTCTGAGAACGGTATGCGCTGACGCTTTCCGATACACATTTATTTAGATAGTGTCTGGTATTTTAGAGTTCCCAGCAGGAGAGTACTAGTACGTGTGTGAGGAAAAACTATGGCAAAATGAGTGAGTTGGAGCAACCATTTCACTGGTTACGGCTTCGCATGAGATCGGGATGGAGTAGAGTGGCAGTGCACTGTGGGTCATTTGTTTGTGTAGATACACTCACAGTACAGACTACTGATAAACTGAGGTGTGACTGTCTGCTGCGCCATGTCTTCCAATTTTTCAACAGCTCTACATCGCATACAGAGATAGACATGGGGACAAAGGGATGGTTTCAGTGCTTTTCCATGATCCCGATGCCAAATGGGCTCAACTTGACCATTGCATGTCTAACCTCTTCATTGCTGTCCCAGTGCTGCACTGTGTGGCTACTTGTGGTAGGGCGCTAGCGGCTGTACTGGTAGATTAGCACTCTGGACACTTTAGGTACTACACAAGCGGGCTCTAATGGTACATTAAGACTTTGGACTCTTTAGGTACTACACAAGTGGGCTCTACTGGTGGGTTAATCACCACTGTTTTTCATCACATTATGCATTTGCACCAATCTCAACTCTCCATTTTGTCTCCTATCTTTAGAGCCATGTTACAATGTTCCTTAATGGTCAATGCACTGACATGCAGTTACTTTGCTTTGATCATGTTAAACCACCATCTGTGGTGGTAATCACCTTAAGTAAGCAATACTACTCAACAGGTTGGGTAGTATTTGGCTTAAATGGACTGCCCAAATGCATAATGAGGCCATATTACAGGTAGAAGGCCTTTTAGCCCCTGGAAGGTTTAGTATAGCCTATATCACCCATCCTGGAGGGTATTATTGCACTTAAAAGGGGTTACATGTGACATTTAGGAATTAAAAATAAACAAAATATTAAAAAAGAGCAGAAAATAAATAAAAGTTGCTTTTTACTCTTGCCAGTAGAGGACACTACAGCATTTCACTGTTGTTTATTTCTTAGACACCTGTATATGTCTTTAACCCCTGTCCCAACCTCTCTTGTTCAAGCATTACTCCTCCCTACACCCTTCGCTGGTGCTCCCCATGGTGAGCAATTTCTCTATAAATGCAGTTGGCAGCCATGCTGAATCAATGACATAGTGGTGCCAAGCTTGTAGCTCCATGGTCTTACCCTCCTAGTTGATACCTTATCTGGTGTCTCTGGGAATGGAGCACACTAGACAGCAATCCCTAGTGTTGGCTGCAGGTTGTGGTGGTGAGAAATCTGCTTCCTGGGTGGTGCACATAGCATCAAGGGTAATTTTGAGCAGTGCTGACAGATTGCATGTCTGAGCAGTGCTGACAGCTTGTAGGTTTAGCAGGTGGCTGCTCAAACATGAGCAGAAGAGCTGTTGAAAGGTTACAAACTGTTAAGCAGGCAGCAGATCGGCAATCTCACTCCTCCAGCCCCCTACAGGCTGCAGTCCCGGGGACAGAGCAAGAAACTGAAGGACAGTAGTCTTGATCAGGGCAGCGAGAAGGCAGGTAAGCCCAACCATCTGGGAGGGTTACACATGGATCTCTACTCTTTTGTTGGAGCTGATGTGGAGCTACAGCATGTCAGGGAGAAATTAATGAGAAACTGCTTCTGAGTAGCACTGAGCATGAGACTGTGCTGGCACTACTCATGTAAAGCCAAATAGTTTTTTTTTTTTTTAATACTGAGAGAGGAAAAAGTTGTCTAATTGCTGAAATAGAACATATTACAAAATAAAGATAAAAGGGTTTTGTACGTGACCGGCTGAACAGACTATTTTATGAGAGTGTGGGGGAGTGGAGCTCTATCTTTTGCTAAGTGAGAGAAAAACATTGTGCATTTTAAAATTAAGCATCCTGTTTGAGCTAATTCATTTTGATATACATAGGCAGACAAAGATTGAGACTCGTTATTTCCGGTGTTTGTTGCCTGGTACCATACCAAGTAGTTGATGGCCTTAGCCAATTAGGTTCAAGAATGTACCCAATCCATTTTCTCTTGTTCTCTATCAAAGGATTTACATTTTCCAGTGAGTCATTTTAACTTTTCAATCTCTTATCTCACAAGGCTGCTGCATTAAACTCATCTGTACTTCTTATTTTTTTTTTTTTACATTTTCTGTTTAGTCAGCTTTGCCATTTTTTAAATTTTATTTCACTATGGGTTGCAGCGCATATTTGTTATCACATACACACATACATGATTTTGGCATTCTCACAGACTACTATTAGGGCAAAAGTAATGTATCTGAGTTCACAGTATGGTTTTTAACTAGTGTGTTTAAATAGTAAGTGTGCACTGCTTTTGTCAAGGAGGATGGGGTATTGTGCTGTAATCCTAAACGACTGTATTTTGCTTACCAGCATTTTCATCACCCCATTTGGAGTTCATCATTAGTGCTGCCAGCTTCAGAGACTGAGCTAACAATTTTAAACTGTCTGTTGAGATAGTCATTCCCATTTGGGGGACTGATGTTAGGCTGTGGATTGAATAAAGAAGGAAGATTTTCAAAGGAAGTGACTCTCCTGACCAAACTGAGCGAGGGCATGGACACATATTCAGAATATTATTTTCTAAATCAAAGTTATTATAATGTTATTTGAGGCTAATGTTCTTGACTATAATATATCCAAGTATCACCGTGCTAATTTATTTATATTTTTACTTTTGTTGTTTCAAAATTGCACGGTACATGAGATAGCGGTCATTCTACTAAAAATAATGGACTGAAAAGAATAAAAAAATACTTAGGAGGATACCCATAAAACTATACAATAAATGTTTAAAACTTCAGTAAAATAACATTTGAGAGGGAACTAAATATTGAAGAACATTCTTCATACACTAACTATAATTTATGCTGGAACTAACTAACTAACATAAACAGAGTCCATAATACGTGGAGGGCTTTCCCAGATGGTGGCAATACTGTACATCTACTGTCTCCATCTGCCTCCTAGGTCTATAACTTTGAAGGTCATCGGTGGATTAATGGGATGCACCCACCTCTCTGGTCCATCCCATAGACAATATAATAAGCTAAAATATTGACTACTGTTATTTATTCCATCTGGCTCTGCAATATAAAATATTGAGTACCCCATTTAAAGGACAGAAAAACACAGATGCTTTCAATACTTCATTAATTGGTTTGACTCCACTTGTGTATCGACTTATTTCAGCAACCAACCTACAGTGTAGGATGCATTTAAACAGTGTTTGAGATTATCAGTTTAAATCAATCATTAGGTATACACTCTCTTGGTTAAACAAGCACTATAGGACACTTTAACAACTATAAATATAAACACTTAATTCACCTCATTAATTGTGAAAGAGGACAAAGAAATAAAAACACGAAATAAGAACTTCTTTCTCAGTCTTTTAAAATTGACATTCATTGAGTCATTTGATCCTCAGTCATCAATAAATCAGGGTCCCAGTTTAGATTCATCATTGATACAGAAACGTCCTCATTAGTGGCTTTGTTCTGAAATGAATATACATTTGGAGTGGATGAGGTGTTTCCTGAGGTTGGCAACCATGGAGGAAAGCTGGCAATTGACAACTTTAAAACATATATGCTTTACTGTTCATGGTATCCAGCATTTATCTGATTCCATCATTGAATGAATTCCTCCCAATTCCTTATGGAACACCAGCATCTCTTTTATGCATTTGAAAGAAAACAAATGTCTGGATAGATCTTAACTACGACATCCTTCTAGGAAATACTACCTCTTATTCTCACATTTGTAGAAACCTGTTTCTGAGTCAAAAGTTAAAGCACAGAGATCTGTAGCTGATTTCTTAAATGAGGCACTTTGAATGATTGAATTTGCTTCACTTGGCTTAACCACAAAATGCTGTTATGTTTGCTTAATATTGCTTTTTGGTTCAGGTTTCTTTGATACAATCTGTATGCCTTGGTTACATATGGCCCATTTTAATAGAGAGAGAGAGAGAGAGAGAGAGAGAGGGAGAGAGCATTTCTAAAGATATCTTGCAGCAAATCTTGATAGGCTTAAAACACACATCTAAAATGACATAGGCACCAATACAAGTTTTACTCTGTATGTTACTAGGTGTTTTAAAAACATCAATTTCATAAATCTCTACAAAGTCCTGGGTGTTTGTTAGGGCTAGGGCTTTGTTTGTAACAATTTTTGAGTCATTTGATAAAAGATTTTATGGTTTCTACCTTCTCAATGATCATCTCCAATTTACTCTCAGCAGTCTTAATCTGAGTTATTAGCATATCAAGCTTATGATCAGTCCGAGCACAAAGTTCCTGAAACTTATGGATTGCCTAATCCTAGATTGGGAATTGATTTAGGAGAAGTAGCTGGCATTTACAGTGAAGCCCACCAGGATGAAGCCCAACTCTGCAGTAGAGTTACTGCAGCAAACAGTGCAATTTCAATGGGAGTTAATCCTTGTGTCATGCAGGAAACCTGTGACACTGCACTTCATCCTGGTGATCTTCACTGTATGCTTTACTGTCAGCTTCATGGTAAGTTCTTTGACTCGCTGCTCATTTAGGCTGTAGGCACACTAGCCCTCACAGCATTTCTTGCTATCTCTGAGTCAGGGCTGAAATGTCACACAGAATGATTCAAAAGGCCTGTGACTTCTAGACAGTACATTATCTCCTTCCACTTTGGGCTTGCCCTTTAGTTCTCTTCCTTGCCTCTTTTAGACTTTTTGTGCAGGGAGAGACATACATTTGTTTGGCAAAATATGCCAAGCTCAGCAGAAGCTCAGACAAGCTACAGCAGTTCAGGACATCATTGTGGCTCACCTCCCACAGTGCTACAGTAATTTGGGGGAATGGGAAAGAATAGGAAAGGCAAGGCATATTTATTTGTATGGCACCAAATCCTGGAAGCTCTGGGTACCTTACATAAAAGCAAACAGGGAGGGAAACACAAGTAGGATAAAAATACACACAATGTTTACATCAAACTCATGTTAAAATCAGTAAGTACAGTCTTAAACATAATTTAGTGTGATGGCTCTGATTAATCTGGAAAGAGCAAGTGAAAGAGGTGAGTCTTTAAACCCCTTTTAAAATCCTCCTCCATTGGGGCCTCCCTGACCGAGATGGAAACATGTTCTAGAGGGCTGGACCAGCAACTTTGTAGGCTCGGTTGCTAGAGGTTTTAACCTTACTGTCAGAACTGCCAGGAGGCCTCTGGTGGAGGAGTGGAGGAAGTGGACTGAGGAGATCAGCCAGATAGCCAGGCCCAGTCCGTATTGGGCCTTATAAATGAGCAAGCCCACTTTGAAGATCATTTTTCCACCTGATAGCCAGTGCAGAGCTTGCAGGACCGGGGTCACATGACTAGACCTTGGCAGGCCAGTCAGTAACCTGGCTGCTGTATTCTGCACCAGCTGCAGCCAGCAGAGGTCCCTTCAGTGACCTTGAAGTACAGAGCATTGCAGTAATTGAGCCTAGATATAACAAAGGCATGAACCAGTGATGTCAAATCCTCAGGTGGAAGTAGGAGTTTAATCCTGATGACATTCCTTAAGTGGTAGAAACCACTTTTGATGACAGATGACACCTGGGCATCAAGAGTCAATCTGTCATCTAGGATAATGCCAAGATTTCTCACCCTAGGGAAGCCATAAATGGAGCGGTCCCTAGGACCAATCCTGAGGCCACTCTGGAGGCACTCCCATCACACCCGTGACCGGTTCAGTCACTAGTACCTCTGTCTTATCTGGGTTCAGTCACAACCAGTTGGAAGACATCCAGTCATTGATCTCTGATAGGCAGTTGTTAATCATATCCACAGCATCACATGTTCCAGGGGCAAAGGACATATACAGTTGGGTATAGTCTACACAGCAGCAAAACCAAAACTGTAATGTCTAATGAGCTCACCCAGGGTAGTATATACATAGCGAATAACACTGGCCACAAGATTGAGCCCTGAGGCACTCCACAGGGCATGGGCTGGGGAGGAGGAGAAATTCCCATCACCACCTATTGCAACTGGCCTGAGATGTAGGACTCAAACCAGTTGATGACAGTACCGGTGAGTCCACAAAATTCTGTATGGTGATCCAGTAACACAATGTAATCCACAATGTCAAAAGCTGAGGAGAGATCTTGTAAAACCAGAATTGACCTGTCCCTCTGTCTTTCACTCTTAGGAGGTCATTTTGCACCTAACCAATGCTGTTTCAGAGCTATGCCTCACCCTGAAACCCGACGAGAAAAGCTTGTAGATGTCAAAGGTCACTAGGTGTTCCTCAAGCTGCTGCTCCACTACTTTCTTGTCAACCTTTCCTAAAATGGAAGGTTGGAGATTGGTCAATAATTCGCCAAGGCATCAGGGTCGAATGATTGCTTTTTCAGATAGGGTCTCACCAATGCCTCTTTCAAGGCATCTGGAAAGATTCCCTGACAATGAACACGGCTAATCCCAGAGAACACTGAACCAACGGTCTCGACACATCTCATCAAGAAATGAGTCAGGGCCTGGTCCAGTTCACAGTAAGTGTGCCTTAGCTTTGAGATCACCACAATTACCTCAGCCACCTCCACTGGTCTAAACTCCACTCAGACACTAGGAGTGCCTCTGCTCATACCAGGCTGGTCACTGTGAGGCAAAACTTGCCTCACTGGTGGGATCCGGACTGGATAGAGGACACCCTGTCAGAGAAGAACTGAGCAAACTCCTTGCATAAAGCAATTGAAAAGCTTTTTCAGATGAAGACAGACTGGATGAAGTCTGTCCACAATAAAAAAAGCTGAGGTAGTCTGTCATTCCCTGCAGCAATCTCCCGGACAGAACTCTCTTCTTATGGTTGAATGCCCCTTAGTACTTAACATAGGCAGCACACTAAGCCAGTTTGTCTTCCTCGAACAGGTCTTCCGCCAGCAATGCTCCAACTCCGGCCCTTCATCTTCATCACCTTGAGATCCCTATCAAACAAGGGGATCTCAAGTGAAAAGATCTGGGTTGTATACGGACTGGTGCAATAGCATCAAGTGCCTCAGAGACCACCAGTATATAGGTGGCCACCACCTTTCCTGTGCCAACCACACAAGCAGATATTTGCTGTCAAGAGTTTGTAATGCTTGACTTCTGTTGCTACTGTAGTTGAATTATACATCTGTGCAATACATCAGTCCTGCTTGGATTTGCTTTTGCTACACCAATGATACAAGTATCTAATCTTGTGCACTAGGTATCTGATACTAGCTGTAATAAAAATCCAATCAAAAACGTTACAATGCACAAAACAGCATACAAAGCTGTGATATCTACAAGATAAACACAGCAAAGTTAAATAAATGAGCATTCATCTAAATGTGTGCTGTTTAACAGGAACACAGAAACCATTTTAGATGGGAAAGCTTGTACAGCATCACAGGTCTGTCACTTTTCCAGATCCAAAGCAGGTGTCCATTTTTTCTGCATGACTGAGACAAATCCCACTTGCTTGTTTAGCTTGTTCTGTTTGCAGCGTCCACAGTACAGTCACAATGCTACTGACATTCCAGGCTAGTCCAAGCAGTCAGTAACTGAGAAGAAATGAAGGGCATAAAATAATGATCTCTGGCTGGCTGCTTCTGACAGCACACCAATATTGGGAGGCAGTATAGCGCAGTGGTTTAAGGCTCTGAGCTGCAAATCTGGTGACATTCAGCAGACCAGACCTGGGTTTGAATCCCACAGCTTCCACTTACATACTGTGTGACCCTGAGCAAGTCACTTAACTTCCCTGTGCTCCCAGGTCGCGCCTGTAAAAAGCTTTCAGCTTAGTGTGCTAATCCTGGTTAAACACAACTAAAAAAAAATATATATATATATTATATGTGGATAGCTTCAGCCTGATTCTGGCCCTGTTACTTTTGGATTTTCTACACTCACACCTGGGCTAACTCTAATGGGCTCAAGACAGCTCACTGCACTGTTCATAATCTACTAACCAATTCTGATGAGCTATCTGCCTGGATCTTACATTATAACTCCAATATTCTAGAAATATCTGACATGGATTATTCCTGATTTGTTCTCTGCCTTGTTTAACCTACAGCACCAGCAAGGATGCAACACAATACCTTGCAGTATACTACAAAATGCTGCAGTATTCTACAAAATGCTGCAGTATTCTGCAAGAACAGGGTAATTCAATGGCAAGTAAGCCTTTTGCCATGCATAATTTTGTGACGTGTCACTTACTGCAGCATAGAAACGTAGAATTTGATGGCAGATAAGGACCGCTTGGCCCACCTAGTCTGCCCATTTTCCTACCTAATGGATAAGCTACAGATCCTAGTTAACAAACAGCCTACTTCTCCTACCCCTCACTAGAATTGCCTTATGTCTGTCCCATGCATTCTTGAATTCCGCCACTGTTTTTGACTTCACAGCCTTGTCAGGAAGGCTGTTCCATGCATCTGCAACCCTCTCCATGAAAAATACTTCCTCACATTACCTCTGAGCCATACCCTCTATCTTCAAATTGTGCCCCTTGTTCTTGCACATCTCTTTTCTGAAATATGCTACCCTCTTGGACTTTGTTGATTGCCTTGAGGTACTTGAAAGTTTCTATCATGTCCCCCTCTCCTTCTTTCCTCAGGTATACATATTAAGCTCCTTTAGTCTCTCTCTCTTCCTATGTCTTCTGGTGTAGACCCTGCACCATTTTGATTGCTCCTCCTTTGACAGCTTCAACCCTGTTTATTCCAGTTTTGCTGTCTTTTTAATTGTGTCCAAATTTGTATATTTTTATTTATTACTAATGTATGTTTCTGTTATGTATGTGCACTTTAGCACTTGAAAAGCACAATATAAATAAAATGTGATTTGATTTGATATGTCTTTGTGGAGATGGGGTCTCCAGAACTGCATGCAGTACTCCAGATGGGGTCTCACCAGCTGTCTGTACAGAGGAGAACAACTTCCTGTTTTCTACTGGTGATGCCTCTTCCTATGCATCCCAGTATCCCCCAGCCTTCCTTACTGCCTTCTCACATTGCTTGCCCACCTTTAGGTCATCTGATATAACTACCCCAGGTCCCTATCCATTTCTGTTGTTGTCAGTATCTCACCTCCCATTGTGTACTCTTCCCTGAGTTTTGTTTCCCAGGTGAATTACTTTGCACTTCTTTGTGTTGACTCTAAGCTGCCATACATTTGACCATTCCTCCAACCTTGACAAGTCCCTTCTTACCCCTTCTATCCCACTGTGTGTATCAACCCTGTTGCAGACCTTTGTGTCATCTGCAAAGAGACATATTTTCCTTATAGTCCCTCTGCAATGTCATTTATAAAAGACATTAAAGAGGATCCGACCCAGTGTCGAACCCTGCGGTACCCCACTAGTAACCCCCTTTCTTCAGAGTGGACTCCATTTACTATTACTCTCTCGGTCCTGTTGTCCAGCTGATGTTTTACCCAGGCTACCACCCTGGGACCCACTCTCACGCTGGCTAATTTGTTTGTTAATCTTTTCTGCGGAACTGTGTCAAATGCTTTGCTAAAGTCTAGGTAGGCCATGTCCACAGCCTCTCCCTGGTCTACTACTTTGGTCACCCAGTCAAAGAAATCTGTTAGATTCATCTGACATGACCTTCCTCACTGTGAATCCATGCTGCCTTGGGTCCTGTGCCTCTGGCCTCTAGGTACTCAACAATTCTTTCCTTCAGAAGTGATTCCATCATTTTCCCTACCACTGAGGTCAAACTGACAGGTCTGTAGTTTCCTGCCTCTGTCTTGCTCCCACTTTTGTGAAGAGGAATCACATCTGTCCTTCTCCAGTCCTCAGATACCACACCATTCTCGCATTATTTGTTAAAAGTATAGTCAATGGTGTTACTAGTTCTCCCTTAGTTCTTTTAGAATTCTGGGATGAACCATCAAGCCCCATTGCACTGTCCACCTTCTGTTTTAGGAGTTCTTTCAAAACTCTTTCTTCTGTGAAAGGAGTGATATCGACCCCTCTATCCAGAGTGCTTCTATTGACTGGATTAGTGTATCAGTTAAATTCAGTGTATTGCAAAGCTCTGTTTTGGGACCACTGCTTTTTCCATCTTTGTAACTAACCTCTGTCAGGAAACTATGTAGTAATGTACCCTTATGTATGCTGATGATCTTGGTGTCGTACTCTCTCAAAGAACATTGGCTCCAGTAATGAAGGTTTAAACACTGATTATCAACTCATCCAGTTGTGGCTTGTCGAAAACAAACTTGTCTTAAATTCTAAAAGACCCAAGCCATACTCTTTTGGCTCACCCACAAAAATCAGATCTTGCACTGGTAACTCAACTATAACCTGCCCTAATGGCTCCCCATTGGAAGTTGTCTCCTTCTTCAAGTACCTTGGAGTCACCCTTGATCCCTCCTTGACTTCTCCCTCCATATTACTGGTACTTGCAAGGCTGTGAATGCTAAATTGGCTTTAGCTTATAAAACCAGACAGATTTGTACCCTGAAGCCCACTTTGCCATTGTTAAAGGTGTCCTTCTTCCTTGCCTAAACTATGGTGCACTCCTGTGCTGTATACTTAATGTTATTATAAAGAAAGGTTCACCAGAAACTTGGTTTGTTGTATCTAACCTGAACTGTCTAACTCCTGAAGCCAGAGTCTGTATTGTGCAACAGACACAGCTTCCTTAAATTGAATATGGGCCCCAGTCTGTGATCTGCCCTCAGCCTCTGAGCTCCACAGGAAAGCATTACTCCACAACTGTTTTGCAAAGTTTGCTCTAATGGCAGACCTATCAGTGCACCATTATGTCCTGTACTCCAGACTCAGCTGGCTATCACTGGGCAATAAAGACACTCACAACATCTGCTTCCTTGCTCACAAGGCAATGCCATATAGAGCAGGCACCCAGTCCAGCTAGTGCAGACACCCAAAGGAACTCTGTTTCACATCTGTGCCAGGTTGAACTGCAGAGGCCAAACAGAATCAGCACTGACAACTGAGATATTAGTCATGAATATTTTTTCTTTCTGACAGAGTGATGATAAATGTGTATAAAAACTCATTCTGAATCCAGAGCTACAGCAAAGCTGGGACACTGATAAACTCAGTGAAAGCTCCTATTGGTTTTGTGCATGGGTACTTCCTGAGAGAGGCCAGTCAAACATGCAGGCTGAGATTAAGTAGTACAATATTTAAAGTTACAGTGCATTGTGGTGAACTACAGGGAAAACCCAATCATGATGAAAAACTATTTCATGTATCTGCAGTCAGCAAACATTAACTACAATAGGGAATATAATCTGTTTGTATTTTAAAAATACAGAATGACAATTAAAGTCATGTTAATAAGGCACTTTTAAATATCCACAATTTTTATGGCTTCAGTACAAACTACATTCTGAAATGTAAATGAGGCCTGGTTCACACTGTGCTATTTAAAACATTTTATCAGTGGTAAAACATTTTAAATAGCTGCTAGCACTGTTTGCATTCACATTTAGCATGACTTGTGGACTGTTTTAGTGAACCATGCTCAAACCCTGCTCCGAGGTAGGCGTGAGCACAGTTTTCAAGGTTCTGATTGTAATTGGTTTACCGTCCAGTGAGAGCAGGATGACATGGTTTCCAGAGCACGATTCGAAGCCTTCAGTGTCGCTGCAAAGCATGATGGTAAGTAGCTTTCTGGCCTGAGAGTGCCAGAAAATGGATGAATAGACACCAGTGAGAACATACTGACACGGATTTGTTAAGGAACCAACACCGCTTTTAAACTCGCTTTACACAGTGTGGACTCTTTGAAATGGTAAGCTTTAATCTGTTTCTAAGAATGGTTTAAAGAACAATTTTCCAGAGTCCCACAGTGTGAACAGGGCCTGAGAGAAGGCATAAGACTACTACCATATATTAAACTTGGCATAAAGTATTTTCTTGTTTACAGTGTGGAAGGTCAAAAGATCACAATGGTGTAATAAGCTCATTTTCCCCAAACTTTTTCAAAACTATTATCAAAAGGGTGGTTCAATAGATACAAGCAGACCATGTAAATTACATTTTCCTTAGGAAGGAGATGATGCTGAAATAATCATTTAGACCTGGCTGTTTTAACACAGCAAGCTGGTATATTCAGAATGCCTCCTTCTTAACTTGTGGTTATCAAGGTCACCTCCTCGCCTGCTGAATGACACCTTTTATGCTACTAAAAGTGAAGAACTGTTCCTCCTTATTATTACACCCTGCAATGTGTTTCATAGAGGCATTTGATTTGTTCTCATTTCGATCGAGATCAAATGTTTACCCACCTGCACTTTAAACAAGCGGGACATCTTTCAATGTAGAATGCACAGCATTTGTAGGCAGCTAATTACACCAAACCTGTGGAACTACAATTAATGGATTTCAAAATGTCATGCTCCTTGTTAATATTTACTATACTAAAGTTTTTTGTATCAATAATGGTACAAAACCTGCACCCCATACCTAAAACAGCCCTTTGGCAGATCGGGCTGCCACGTATGTCCTTCATAAGGGGTTGGCTGAAGGCTATGGGCTAACTTGTCAAAAGGCCTGGTCCTTTCTAAACACCATTCTGGGCAGATATTTAACTGTTCCTTCCAAGAAAGGTTCAGACTGGAGCATGTCCCAGTTTGTTCATTAAATTTCCTTTACTTTTATGTGAAGTTGTGGAATATGTAATTGTCTTCCTCCTGGAATGGTACACTAACAGGTTCTCTCTGCCAGTTTGTTGTCTTGCTTCTCTCATTAATGTGTTCCGGTTCTCCCTATCTATAAAATGCTGTTCTGTTTCTGATGCCCTTTGTTCAAAATCAGAAATTGGAAGAGCAATTTCTTCTGACATGAAAAAAGTGTGCCTAGGAAATTTTGTCTACAACATGACTGGGGTGACAGTTGCAGGGCAATAGCAGTGTACTATGGTCAGTAGGTTTTCTAAAAGATCCATACCAACCATGTCATCCTCCAATTAAGAAATTATTAATGGACATTTATCTTACTATGATCAAAAGAAAACCCTTAGATTTTTATTGGAATAATATAGGCATGACCTAAAATCAAAAGTCCCTGCTCCACACCTGCCAAATAAAAAGAACATTTTTGAATTAGTGCTCTTAGAGGTTAATCCAATAAAAACGCAGTGCCCTCTAGAGAGTACACATCTTCTTCCACCCAGGCTCCAAGATACAAATTTGCTTAAATGGGGCAAATGTAGCCCTCATCCTGATACCCTTCACTTACAGATACAAATTATTCTGAAAGACAAAACTGCATTTCAAAACATATCATGCTGACTCTACCAAGACTTTTCTATTCTTGACTGAGATTTGTTCCTCATCAAGGCTCATTTTTAATGATCTCAAGCTATCACTATGTGAGATATTAGTATAAAGTGATTCAATGTGCATGGTGACAAGAATCTACTCCTTTCGAGTTGAAAATCCCTAAAACATTAAGGATATTGGTGGTATCCCTAATGAATGATGGAAGTCAGGTAACAAGATCCTTAATGTGTGCATCCACATATTGGGATAGGGGCTCAGTCAAAGACCCTATCCCTGCCACAGTAGGATGGCCAAGGGCATTACTGAGGGTTGAATGAACTTTGAAAATATGTACATTGTAGAACAGATGAGACTGGGGACCTGTATGACATCAGCTTCATCTTCAGATATTATAACAGGTCTCGTTGCCCTGTCAATAAACAAACCAATGTCTTTTTACACCTGTTTGTAGGGTCAAGCCCTGGTTTTGTATAGAAAAGCTGGTCTACAGTTTGTCTTAGGACATCCTGAACATGTTTATCAGTTTCCATAACGACAGCTGACCCACTTTATCTGCTGGTTTTATAGTACAGATTTTATTCTTCTCAAATTCTTTCAAAGCAGTTCTTTCCACAAATGAACTGTTAACATGAGTGGTACTGTTCTCCAGAAAAGAATGATTTTCTAGGTCTCTGATGCAGGCCCTTTCAAAAATTGTCACTGTGGCATTTGGGGGCACTGAAAGTAGACTGTGGTTTAAAAGTTCCTGGTCTTCCCTCGAGACTGTCTGTGTGTTCTGCAATGAATCATTGATGAATCAATTTGGAAGTATAATCCCACGACACATATTCTCTTTGTTACAGAAGGTTTTAGATTCAGCTTCCATGTGAGTTTTTCAAGTCCACAAACAAATCAAAAGGTATGCTCAAAAGCTTGTGTCATAGGTATGAATCTGAGGCCCTTGTTCAACACACTTCCTTGCTGTCAATAAATTGGTGATGTTTATTTATTTTCACTCTTGCATGCTCCTCACTTCTAGTTGGGGTTGACATTGTTCTGGTACTGATCTCCTCCTCCTTTGGCTCCTTCCCTCCTTGTCCATTTTTTGTGTATTAAACTGTACAATTGTGGTGTTCCTCCTGGAAGTATGCTGTACCTCCTGGGCTGTTTCTTCAAAAAAATCTTCTGAGCTAGGAGGATGGTCAGCTCATTGGGAGGAGTATCATGAGTAGGAAGAAAGAGGTACTATTACCTCTATAAAGATCACTGGTAGGACCCCACCTTGAGTACTGTGTCCAGTTCTGGAAGCCTCGCCTCTGGAAGGACATTGATAAGGTGGAGGTGGTACAAAAGGGCTACCAAAATTGTACAGGGCCTGCAGCAAAAGCCCTATGAGGAAAGACTCAAGAAACTGAATATGTGCTCTCTGGAGGAGAGGAGGGATTTGAAGGTATGATAGAAACATTAAAATACCTAACAGGTATTAATAATGTACAGGAAGGTTGAATTTTCCATAGAAAGAGTAGCTCAAGGACAAGGGATCACTCTATGATGTTGGGGGAGGAGGCTCAGAGGAAATGTGAAGAAATGCTTCATCACAGAGAGGGTGGTGGACATCTGGAACTGCCTTCCAGCAGAAGTGGTGACTGCCAAAATGGTGATGGGATTCAAGCATGCATGGGAAATATACAAGGGGACCTTGGTACTAAGGCAAGGGCAGGACACGAACAGAGATCGAGTAGGGTCTACAGTGACAAAGTAGGCAGGTAAAACTGGGCAGACTAGGTAGGCAAAGAGGTCCTTCTCTGCCGACATCTTCTATGTTTCTGAGTCAGTGCCTGAATCACTAGCTGATGTATGGAAGCTCGTATTGCTGTTTTTCAAAATGGAGCAGGGGCTGGCATGGCTCTGATTATATCCTTAATTGTTTGAATTTCTTGCCTTCTAAGTAAGAAACTTGGTTTGGGGTATAATCTTGGCAATCCCACTTACTATGTTTAATTTTAAGTGCTTTTATGTGAATGTTCTGTTTGGACACTGCCTCTTTTAATTCAGTTTCAAATTCCTTAAAGTCCTGTGGGATTTGAACTGTGATACTTGTTCTTTCTTTTCACTTTTCTTTTAATATTTCTTCCTGTGCCTTGTAATGCTTGATTTTGCAGTTGACAAAAACATGGAGCTTGTTGCATGGTTTTCTTCAAATCTCCTATGAAAGATTCATGGTCCTAGGCTTAGTCTGGCCATTCAAGAACCCTCAGACCTCGGAACCCGGTCAGTTCTGACAGGCCTCCAAAGAGGTCCTATTGCAGAAATGTTGTCTTGCCTTCAGGACTGATTTTTCCAGCTCTTTAAAAGCACTTTTAATTTTGGATATGCTTTCTGTAGTGCCAGCTGACTCATGCAGTTTACTTATCAAAATATTAAAATCTTAATTTAAAATGAATTTCCTCCCACTATTGCAGAACAAAGCCACCAAAAAGGAGTTGTCAACATTCCCCAAATTAATGTCCCTTAGATCTGTGGACATGACAGCCCTTAAATAAAAATTTTAAGAAACGAACACTGGGTTCAAAATGGTTTGTGAGAAGCGGCTTCAAAAACCAAGCAGACAACCAAAGTGGCTCTAATTCAACAACAAATGCATATTCAAACAGAAACAACACCAGCTACTGATATGCTAGTAATGAATATTTCCTTATTTCTGATAAACAGAATGATATAATGGGACTGATTGTCAAACAGCCCTTGGATTGACACAATTTGTGGTGATCTAGGGCTGCAGCAAACTCTGGGTATGTCAGGGACCCTGTGCCCAATTCTATAAAATAGGAGTCCCTGCACCAAAACCCAAGAGCTGCCACACACACACACAGGCTAGTGCCAAACAATAGGTGCACCTGTGGGAATTGCCACAGAGATCCAGCTCCTCCCGGCCGGCACAATACTAGAGGGACCAGAATAGTGGTGGGTGGGTGAAACAAGTTTGCCAGGAGGGAGCTGGGACAGAATGGGCATGGGGTTGCCATAGAAAGAGTTGGGGAGATGGTGGGCATGTAGGGGTGATGTGACACCCGGTGGGGTACCATTCACATAACTATTAAGCTAATGGGATGGTACCACGGGGGCTCCAGGGACAAACAGTGCTGGAGGCTGGGGCTTCTGCCAGGGCAATGTGGGGACATGGCACTGTTTTCCCTGGAGCCCCACTTGTGGTACCATCCCATTAGCTTAATGGTTATATAAATCCACCCCACCAGGTGCCACATCACCCCTCACATGCCCACCATCTCCCCAACACCCCTATGGCACCCCACACCCCTTCTGCTCCCACACCCTACTTTAGAGCCCCTGTCACCACATTGGTGCATGGCACAAAACCCACCTCATGGCTGGTCTAAGTTGACCCCTCCTTGCTGCACTCATGGTTAGGCTTACAGAATACAAGAAAGGATGGTACAACCCCACCATGGCACAAGCCACATAGCCACCTGGTGCATGGGCATTTTTGCTGCAAGGCTGGTGAAATGATGCTTTGCCGCATGGCATCCCGATGTCACTGCAACTGATGTTTGGGAATCAGGATCACTGTAAACTATGATGCAAACTGCCACTTACGCCATCTCTGTTTGGTGCAGGCACCTTGAGTCATAGTTTTGTTTTTGAGAATCAGGCCCAATGTGTATAAAACTCGCTCAGAATGCAGTGTTACAGCAAGAGGGACACTGACAAACTGAGTAAAAGTGCTGACTGGTTTACGCATGCACACTTGTGGGTCGGTCAAGCAAACAGGCAGATATTAAGTAGTGCAATATTTAAAGGTACAGTGCATTGTGGTGACCTATGTGCAAAACCCAAACACATTTTTTTATACAGCTGTTTATCCTCCTGAGCATGGTAGGCAGCTCTGGCTATCCCTGGAGGGACTTGATGTCCAGAATCACCATTCCCGACCTGACACCCCCTAAATCCCCACGGGTTTGCCCACCCCATGTGGCAGGGCCGAGGTGAAGGGGTGCCGACTTTCCCCACCCCTGGGTGAAATCCAGACATCAGAGCCAGACAGGGCACTGGTATGGCCATCAGGGAGCCTGCCAGCTCCTTTTCCTCAAGCTAACTCTGGCCCCCTCATAAAACTGAGCATACATCAGTGACTTGCTTCTTGGCCGCATCCCTGGCTAATGCCAAAGGACAATTGATGAGCAGAACAGCGATCCCTCCTCCCAAGAGAGGAAAGAAGTCCCACAGATGCTTAATACTCTCCTCCCTGCTGACCCTCAGCAGCCTGGGCTCATTCCCGAAACTGGGTCACCAGCATGGCGTGAGGTGTAGCGTCCAGCCTCAACCTCCAGCACCACTGGGCCTACCAAACCCAAACATGATTAAAAATATAGCAGTGGCATTAGTCAGCAAACATTAATGGCAATAGGAAATATAATCTGTATGTATAACAAAAATATAGAATGACAAGTTAGTTTAAGTCATATTAATAAGGCACTTTTAAGCATCCACACATTTTCACAGAAATGTAGAAACATAGAAACATGGGCAATGATGGCAGAAAAAGGCCAACTGTCAGTCCACACTGCCAGATGTCTCTATCTATCCATGGGACTTACTGTCCATCCAGGTTCCTATTCTTCCCCTCCACCCCTTAATGTCCTTCCCGATTCTGTTACCCTAGCAACCACTATATCCTTAACTCTGTCCCAACCATGCTTGAAACCAGGAACTGTATTAGCACTCACCACCTCGGAAGGTAGACTGTTCCATGATTCCACTACCCTTACTGTACAATAATACTTCTTCATGCCCTCCTAAACCTCCCTTCTCTCAGTTTCCATTTATAGCTCCTTGACCTCAAACTAGTATTCAAGCTAAAACGTTCCTCACAGTTCACCTTATTTATTCATTTTAGGAACTTGAAGATCTCTATCGTATCTCCCATCTCACTTCTGGTCTCCTGTGAGTACATATTTAATGCCTTTGCGCCCTTGTGAGACCTGCCCTGTAGGCCATGAATCATTTTGTCACCCTGCACTGCACCATCTCCAGTCTGTCCCTATCCTTCCTAAGGTGAGGACTCTAGAACTGGGCACAGTACTCCATGTACTGCCTCACTAAAGATTTATAAATGGGTAGTGTTCCTCTTTTGTACAGTTGTCAGTACCTCTCCTTATATACACCAGCATCCTACTGTAGAACTGATTTTAATACGCTCCGTTTATTTTCACTATATTTGCTGTGCTGACTTTATAGCTAAAATAAATGGAAAGCGATTAAATTTAGAAATTGTTACCATCTGTAATAAGGAGGACGGAGCAACTGCAAGATTTAAAAGTGTTTAATTCAGTAATTAACTTAAAGTCCATGTATTTAATACATTCAAAGAACTCGTAAAAAAAAAAAGTTCCTTCGTCCCAGCGGCACCAGCGTTTTGTTGTGTATGGCAGAGTTTGTCTATGCTAGAGGCTCCCGAACTGTATCCTGATCCTGCTCCCTTTGCTGTGTCTGCAATACATAAGAAAGCAGACCAGCCTTAGCATGCAACAAGGATAATGGAATCTTAAGCATTCATAATTGCGAATGTGGGGGTAGTCCATAATGTCCAGTAAACTAAATGGTAGTCCCAGATAGCTGCACCCTGCAGGCATGCGGTGTCCAATTCTAAGAGAAAATTACAAGTTCAAATGTAGTTGGTACTCAACAACTCAGGTTGATATGGCTCTATTCCAAACATACAAAACACTAGAACTGACTGACTCACTTACTTTTAAACAGTTTGGAATGCAGGCAGTGTCAGTCAGTCAATCTGATACTGGATCAACAAAATGTGTTCAATGGTTGCAGCCAACTTCCTGACAGTGTAGACAGTGTATACAGTGAGGCCGTATTTTACAATATTTTACAATACCACTGATCGCTAATACAAATGGGCGGACGAATATGTGAGAGGCGAATTCTGGCAACCGCAAATTCAATCAGCTCTACAGTATTTGCTTTACTATCAGCCTTGTTGTACTGGCTCGATTGCTTGAGGGTGTCATGGATGATAACTCCTGGTCATGTTCCTCAGCCATAGTGCAAGTCTCACTTGCCCATCCAGTACTCTGTCCTAGGGTTCTTATTCCTTGGTGCACTACTTTGCACTTTTGGTAGTGAATTTTAACTGCCAAACCTTAAACCACCCTCTAGCTTTTGCAAGTCACGCTACATTTCCCTGATTCCTTAATTGCTATCCACCCTCCCACAGATCTTAGTGTCATCTGCAGAAAGACATAGCCTGCCATGGATACTTTCTCCAATGTCACTGATGAACAGTATATTGAAGAGGACCAGGCCCAGGACAGATCTCTGAGGCACCCTGCTTGACTTCCCTCTCTTCTGATTTGAACCAGTTGACCACAACCTTCTGCTGCCTACCCTTTAAGAGTTTCCCACCCAGTTCACTCTGTCCTTAGCCACACCCAAATCCTCCATCTTCTTCAGCAAGTGTCTGTTTGGCACGGAGTTGAAAGCCTTGCTGAAGTAGAAATAGACAAATTGATGGAGTAGCCCATTCAATCCCTTTTCACCCAATCAAAGAAAACTATCAGCTTCATCTGACAGAATCTGCTGGCATGAGCATGTGCTATTTACTATCCTGGAGATCAATGCTCTACCAGTAGTTCACAAGGTCTTCCTTAATCAGTGACTCCATCAACTTCACTACAATGGAGGTCAGACTAACAGGTCTGTAGTTACCAGCTTGTTCTTTGTCCCCCCTCTTATGGAGTGGAATGGTATATGTCACCTTCCAGTCTTTTGGAACTACCCCCATCTAGTGAATGGTTCAATAGTCCTACTGGGAATCAGCCAGTTCCTAGAGAATTCTCTGATGCATCCTGTCTGGTCCTGTGGCCTTATCTATCTTAAGGGCCACCAGCCTTTCTGGAACCTGTCTCCTGTAAATATTGGTTGTCTTATCACTGGGATCACCTTATCAGTCGCTTTGATGCCACTGTTAGGCAAAACGACTTTCCTCCCCAGTAAAACTGAGCAAAACAATCGTTAAGGATGGTAACCTTTTGCCTGTTCTCCTTCTCTATCACCCTACCCTCCAACAGCCTAGATTCCCCTCCTTTCTTTCTGTTTTCCTAATGTATCATACAAAATGTTTTCTCTGCCCTTGGTCTCTTCAGCAATATGCAGTGCTGTCTGCTTTGCATCCTTAACCACCCTCTTTCCTTCCTTGCTTCTCAGTAAATATTATCCCTATTATTCCTCCCTGCTTCTCCTTGACTTGTAGGAGGCTTTTCTTAGCCCTCACCACTTGACTTTGCTGAGAAACCATAACGGTCTTTTGTACTTATACCTTTGGTTATCCTTCTCATGCATAATTTAGGTGCCTCAAGAATGGTCTGTCTCTTCCAGCCCATCCAAATTGTCTACCCTGACTAACTATTCCCTGACCAGTTCCCTCAGCCTGCTCAAGCTGCCTTTCTAAAATGAAGGACTTCAGTTCTCAATGGGGGCTTTCAGACCCTAGGGCCAGTTCAAAGCAAATGGAGTTATGGTCAGTGTTCCTAGTGGCTTCCTACTCTCACCACTCCTATCACATCTGAGTTGGTAAGCACCACATTGAGATTGGATGACTACCTGGTGTGGTTCATTACTGAGCTGTACTAGGAGACGGTCCTGGAGTGCATACAGCAAGGCCTGATTTCTGGTACTTCTGGCTGCTGGAACACCCTCTTCAATGTCTGGCAGGTTTAGGTCACCCATTACCACCACTTTCCTTTGCCATCCCTTTCCAGTTCTTCCATGGAGCTCTCTGTCTCTCTCATTCCCTTGCCCTGGAGATCTATAGATCACTCTAACTGCAGTTCCTTGCCTGAGGCTGCCATGAGAGGCCTACAATGACTCTGACTCACTATTGTACCCCGATGCACCCATCCTTCACCTCCTCAATGCGTCCCTGATATAGAGTGCTACTCCTCTCTCATACCTTTTCCTCTGTCTCTCGAGAACAATGATTACCCAGGCACTATCAGATCACAGTCTTTATTTTCTGTTGCCCATGTTTCCATAACGACCACAAGTTTCACCTCACTGTCTGCAATCAATACCTATAGCTCACTAATTTTATTACTTAGGCTCCTGGCATTAAAGCATACTCCCTTCCATCTGACCCTGACAGATTCAAGTATAAACCACATTCTAAAATATAAAAGACAGAAGGCATAAAATTGTATCATATATTATATTTGGCATAAAACATTTCAATATTTTAAAGTGTCAGGTTTATACTGAAGCCATGAACATTTGTGAATGCTTAGAGCTCCTTATAATTATGACTTAAATTATCATTCTGTAGTTTTAGTATACATACAGATTATATTCCCTACTGTAAATAATGTTTGCTGACTAATGCCACTGATATATAGAACTGTTTTAATCATGTTTGGGTTTCACACATAGTTCCACGACAATACTTTGCACTTTTTAAAAACTGCACTGCTTAATCTTTGCCTGTGTGCTGCACTGACCTCCTGAGCAAGCACATAAAACTGATCGGACTTTACTGAATTCATTCATGTCCTCTTTTGCTGTGGCCCTTGATGTTGAGTGAGTTTTTATACAAGTCTTATCACTCTGTCAGAAAGAAAGAAATATTCTGATTAACATCTTAGTTGTTGGTGTCAGTTCTGTTTGAACTTCCCAGTCCACCTGGCCTCCCAGTTGATACACCCTGCTAGAACACAAACTTCTTGTTCCATGGACACTAATCTGCTTAATGTTCTATAGGTTACAACGTCCACAGTGCAAAATGCCATTGGTTTCAGAACTCCTTAATGCCTCACATTCAGACTACTGAATCCCATGTCATCTTCAAATCAGATCTTACAGAACCTCCTTTTGTGAGCACTGCCTGCAACTTTCCCTGGTAGTCTGTATACCTCATCTGCCCTGTACTTTATTTTTAGCCTATGCTCCTTAATGTTGCCTCACCTCTTGGGTTGCTGCTGTAAAAGGAACTCTGTTCTAGTTAGTTCACCCAATAAACAATCTCAATCAATCAAACAATCAGCAAATCAACCAACCAACCAACTGATTAATCAATACACACATTTGGCATAATTATTTTTTAACTCAGTTTTAGTTAATGAGATGATACAGTTTACAAGTAATGACATCAGCTCCATACATGTATACAAACATTTGATGTAAGTTACAATGTTAGTACAGCCTGTACAGATTGGCAAAATATAAAGAAAAGTAAATAGCCAGACAATATGTTGTACTTTGATAGACATGTAGCTGATTTCATGCTAGAACAGGATAGGAAAAGTGAAAAGAAACTCTTGCATGCTGTACAAAGGACATCAAAGCATTTGATAAATCAACAAATTTGTGTGCCCTAAAAGAAAAATTGTGTGTGGTATTTTTTTTCTGGGAGAAAACTCAAAACTATCCTATCTCACTGGTTGCCATTTGCTCGTGTGGGCTGGGTGACTTGGGGGAGGGAGGGAGGAGGGAGGCATCACCCATGTCTGTCCCTCCTTTCTGAAGCCCTCATGAAGGTATAGGACTGAGTGGTCATTCCCTAATATCTCTTTGTGGCCTGGGGTTCAGGTATCTCCTGAATAGAAAGGGTCTCTCATTTTGTGTTGTTCCTCCTTCCATTGGAGACAGGTCCACCACCTATCCAAGTATTTAACCCCTAAGGTGAAGTCTGGCCATCATTGTTTCCATCTCTAAACCTACCTCATTCTGGTGTGACACTCCATTACCTTTGGGGCTCCTTCTGAAGCCAATGGGCCATGGTGCATTTCAATGCCACTGCTAAAAACACCAATGCCACTTTACATTTGGCTGGAGGCATTCGGACTACTGTGGAAATCCAGCACCCACTTTGTAAAAGTATTTGGGATATTTCACTGTAAACTCTGTTGCACATTGTCCTGGACAGTTGCCCAAAATATGCTTAACTTAGGGCAGTCCCAGACAGTATACCAATGGGAAACTCTCCCCACATGCCTTCCAGCAATCAGCCATGATTGTAATGCGAAAGTGCTGTGTAAATGTGGACATTCTAAAATATCTGACTAGTATCCCTCAGTAAATTCTCACCAAATGGGGACGAGGTTACCCTCCATCTGTGTTTTAGGCATTTGTTCCAGTTCTTGTCAGAAATGGTACAAGCAGTCTCCCCTCCTAGGCCCATTTAAGTTTACTAACAGAGTCTGCCTCAAGGTTTCCCAATCTCTTATACATATCAGAGATACAATTTAATTTCCTTTCTAAGTCACTACCCAATATATAAAGTCCTCTAGGGGCAGGGGTTTGTCCTGCTTGCTTTGTTATTATCACTGTTGATAAATTGGTGAACTTGAAGGTACCTGTGAAATTTAGAGCTCTCAATTTAAAAAATATTTTGTATGGCCTGAAATGTCAGACATGAACTCTGCACTGAAACTGCAAAAATCTAGTTAGGCCCTTTTGCTCACAACTGGCAGAGCCCCATCCAACTGTGGGGGTAGAAAGGCAGGGTAATAAAGAATAAGTGACAGGGGCCCAGGGTGCTATGTACAAACTACATAAACACATTAAAACTGTTTTTGCATATTGTGTTTATGTAGTTTGTACACAGCACTAATTAATGCACTGACTGAGTGAATTACATTTTGTATAAATTAATGTCTGTCCTTCCCATCACCACGCCCCCTGAAGAAGGGCTATTTGGACCTGAAGAGCCAGTGTGAGTGGCAGTGGATTCTGTATGTCACACTCACTGGTATACAGCTAATTAAAGCTTAAAAGAGGGACTGAGACCAACATTTTTGGCAACAATAAATACAGAATTTGGATCAGCATATCCTCAATCAGTGTCATGCCAAAAATCAGATCTGTAAGTTACTTTGTTTAAAAGTTACAAGTCATTTTGTAACTCTTAATTCACTGCCTGTTCAAAAGCCAGTTACAGTGAAAAGCTGCTGATGATGTCATCTCCTGAACTCACAACCTAGTCCTCCCTGCAAGCTACCTTATATGACTTATTTCTCCTATAGTTACTTAAAACTGCGGGTGTAGTAAACATCTTAAAAGAAAAACTGACACGGGGAGGGGGTCAACACATGCACTTTCATAATGTGTAGATGTAAGATGCAGTACTTCAGAATGTGACGTTAGGCAGGAATGCAGTGACAAACATGACTTTAGAATGACAAAGTTGTGTGTGATTTTTAAAATACTGTACTGCAGGTATGAGATTCTGAAATATCACTAGGTTGCAATTGTGGAATGCAGTAATGACACAGTCTCAGAAAGAAGCTATGGCACATAATTTCAGAATAGAGGCAGTGGCACACAATTTTGGAATGCGACAGTAATGCACACTTTCAGAATGTGGTGGTAATGCAAATTTCAGAATGTGGCAGTGATGTACAGTTTGGAAGCGGTGGTGACACAGTTTCTGAATCACGGTCATGATGAACAATTTCAGAATGCAGCAGTGATACAGGTTCGGAATGTAGCAGTGATGTACAAGTTCAGAATGTGGCAGTGATGTACAGGTTTGGAATGCACCAGTGACACACAATTTCAGAATGCAGTGGTGATGCACAATTTCAGAATGCAGTGGTGATGCACAGTCTCAGAATGCTGCAGTGACACAATCTTGGAATGCGGTGGTAGCATAAGTTTGGAATGTGGCAGTGACACACAGTTTTGTAATGCAGCAGTGACACAGTTTCAGAATGTGGTGGTAAAGCATAATTCTGGAACATGGAGGTAACTCAGAGGTTCAGAATGCAGCATTACACAATTTCAGAATATGGCTGTGATGCACAATTGGAATGCAGTGGCGCTGATGTTCAGACTGTAGTGGTGAAGCATATTTTCAGAATGCAGTGGTGATGCACAATTTCAGAATGCGGTGGTGACACACAGGTTAAGAATGTGGCGGTGATGCACAATTTTGGAATGCAGTAGTGATGCACAGTTTTGGAATGCAGCAGTAGCGCACATTTTGGAATGTTTGGAATGTGACAGTGGCCACAATTTTGGAATGTGGTGGTGATACACAGGTTCAGAATGTAGCAGTGATGTACAAGTTCAGAATGTGGTGGTGCGTACAGGTTTGGAATGCAGTGGAGAGGCACAATTTTGGAATGCAGCAGTGACACACAATTCCAAAATGTGGCGGTGATGTACAGTTTCAGAAATGGTGGTGACACAGTTTCAGAATATGGTGGTGATGCATAATTTCAGACTGTGGCGGTGATGCACAGGTTTGGAATGCAGCAATGATGCAAAATTTAGGAATGCAGAAGTGACACACAGTTTCAGAATGCAGTGGTGACACAGTTTCAGAATGTGGTGGTGACGCATAATTTGCGAATGCAGCGATGATGCACAGGTTCAAAATGAGGCAGAGACGCACAATTTTGGAATGTGGCAGTGATGCACAATTTCAGAATGCAGCTGTGATGCACAATTTCAGAATGCAGCGGTGACACAATTTCCGAATGCAGTGATGACGCGAGTTTCAGAATGCAGTGGTGAAGCATATTTTGAATGTGGTGGTGATGCATAATTTTGGTAAGTAGTGCTGACTCAGAATGTTTGGAATGAGGCAGTGATGCACAATTCAGAATGCGACAGTGATGCACAGATTCGGAATGTAACAGTGGTATACAATTTTAGAATCGCGGTGATGCATAGTTTCAGAATATAGCAATGACATAGTTTCAGAATGGGTGGTGACACATAATTTCAGACTCTGGCGATGATGTACAGGTTCAAAATGTGGCGTGATGCACAATTTTGGAATGCAACTGTGACACACAATTTTGGAGATATGGCGGTGGCACACAATTTCAGAATGTAGCATGATGCACAATTTCAGAATGCAGCAGTGATGCAAGTTTCTGAATGTGACGGTGAGGTATATTTCAGAATGTGGTTGTGACACACAATTTCGGAATGGAGTGGTGACACACAGGTTTGGAATGTGGCAGTGATGCACAATTCTAGGAATGCAGTGGTGACACACAGTTTCAGAATGCGGCAGTGATGCACATTTTCAGAATGCAGTGGTGACACAGTTTCAGAATGTCTGGAATGTGCCAATGACACAATTTTGAAATGTGGTGGTGATGCACAATTTTGAAGTATGACGGTGATGCACAATTTTGGAATGCAGCGGTGATGCACAATTTCAGAATGTGGTGATGACATACAAATTTCAGACTGTGGCAGTGATGCACAGTTTCAGAATGTGGCGGTGATGCATATTTTGGAATGTGATGGTAATGCATATTTTCAGAATGTGGCAGTGACACATATTTTCAGAATGTGGCAGTGACACATATTTTCAGAATGTGGCAGTGGCTATCAATTTCAAAATGAGGTGGTGATGCTCAATTTGGAATGTGGTAGTGATGCATAATTTCAGAATGTGGTGTGATGCTAATTTGGGATTTTGGCAGTAACAATTTTGTAATGTGGCATTGAAACACAACTTGGCAGGGATGAGCAATAATGGAATTTAGTGTGAATGCTCCATTTCAGAATGGGAAGGATGTGCAATTTCAGAACGTAGCAGGGATGCATAATTTTAGAATGTGGCTGGGACGCATAATGTTGGAATATGGTGGGAATGTGATGCACAAGATTGAAATATGGTGGGTGCTTACAATTCTAGAATGTGGCAGGACAAGCAATTTCAGAATAAATGGTTTGTCCTGTCATATTCCGACAGTATGTCATCCCTAGTATATTCTGAAATTGCCATCTCCATCAGATTCCTCGATGTGTCCCCTATTGCATTCTGACACTATTGTCCCACCATATTTTGAGATGGCACATTCTTATCACATTCTGAGATTGTGTCCCCTAACATTTTAAAATTGTACACCAACTTGACATTCTATGCACTAGTTCAGTGTTGCCTTCCAAAACCACCTTCTGACATGTTCTAAAGTACAGTGCCATGCATCTGAATATTCTGGAAACACAAGGACTGCAGCCAACCCTACAATATTCCATTTTATTAAAGGATTTCAGTAGCTACAGTTTCTTAAACCTTGGAGAAGCAGGTCCTATAAGGTTGCTGACAGGAAGATTAGACTGTGAGTTCAGGAGATGACATCATCAGTGGTTCTTCACTGAAACTGGCTTTTGAACAGGTAGTGAAATCAGGGTTAAATAAATAGCTCACAACTTTAAAACAAAGTAATGTAGTGACCTAATTTTTGGCATGAGATTTATTGAGGGTATGCTTATTCTAATTCTGCAATGTAGCACATTTGGCAGGAGTACCTCTTTAAACTGAACTTTGTGTGAGGGTGCTCTGTTAGCTACGTGTTTTTGATTGGAGTGCAGGCTTGTTGGGACTTTCTGGTAAATAAAGCTTGCTGCCTTTGCCTGCACCTTCCCAACCTGGGCTACTCATGATGCATCCTCCATTCTGAATCTGGCCCAGGGAGGTGGCAGGCACCAATTTTGTCTGATCTCATGGAATGTTGCTAAAGTGAGTTTGACCCACAAGTTCATGATATTTTTAAGGTAATTTGGTGGTGTGTAAGACAGGGCCAATGTAAAGAGAGTCTGCCTCCACACTCAGAGTCTTCTGTAGTATACCATTACAAAGACTGTCATTGTTTCACCCAAGTACAGGCAGTTGTCATTTGCCCAGCCAGATAGTAATGTTTAAAGTCAGGCAATGAAAGCCTTCCTCTCTCCCTTGTAAGTGTCAGCAGTTTATAATTTATGGAAGCCTTACGTCCTCCTCAAATAAATCAAAGAAGGTCCTTAATAAGAGGTGTCCAATAAAAGATTAGGATTGGTAATGGTAGGGTGTTAAACAGAAGAGAAATCTAGGTGATAGATTCATTTTACTGTTTATATATGTCCTTGCCACTGAACATCCAACTAGCAAGGTTCTGCTGCATTTCACCCCATAGTATCTGGTAAATCTATATTAAATAGCTTCTTGGTGTCTACTGATATTTGTATTCCCAAATAGCGTATTTGGTTATACCTCACCCACACAAAGGGTATGTATCTTTTACCCCTCCAGGCAGGTCCTGCTAAGCCTAAAAGTCTCTGATTTTGACAGATTAATTTTGTAGCCAGAGAGCTACGTGAACTGGTCCACTAGATCAAGAAGGCAGGGGCTGAGTTTCCCAACCTACCTATAAAAATTATGGAGTCATCCACATACTGCACAACCGTGTGTTTGATCCCTCTCACCATCACTTCCATTATCTAAGTATTCTGGCAGACTGCCATCAACTGAGCTCCAAGCACAATGCAAACAATATGGGCAGGAGGGCATCCTCTCGTGTCCCCTGGGACAGAAGGAAGTCACTGAATTAATACCATAAACTCTCACCTGTGTTTGTGGGAGGAATAAAGATTAGAAATTACCTTTAATAATTTGGTGCCAGATTCCATCTCCTCCATGTTTTTTTGAAAACTGCCAATTCATCCTATAAAATGATTTTTCTGCATCCATGGAGATTGCCAACTGAATGCCCATTGTCTCTGCTGTGATGATATATTTAATAATCTCCTGATGTTATCATGGAGGTAATGCCCAGCTATGAAGTCAGTTTGGTTGTGGACCTGGTACACTACTTTCTGACTACCCTTGAGGCAGGGCACAAGGACCCGGTAATATTTTAGGCCAACATTCCACATTTAAATGGGGTGATAGGAGCCACAATATTCCAGATCTTTCCCTTCCTTAGGCAGTACAGATATCTGAGCATAGCGCCATGAGTTAGGAACCTGCCCACCCACCGTCATATATTGAAAACAGTCCAACAGAGGGCAAACAGGACCCCTGAAAGGCCTTTGTTGAACTCAAGGGCAGGCCATCCAATCTTGGTGATTTACCTGTCTTTAGTTGTTTAATTTTCTCTGTAACTTCTGAAGCCCCACATCCAGGTGATCCCTATCCTCTGGCTGTAATGCCGGCAACTCCAACTGTGACAGAAAAGCATCCATACAGTCTTCAGATCCACCTGGCTATCCAGAGAATACAGCTGGGCATAGTATTCTGCAAATGTGGAGGTAATCCCAAAGGAACCGACACTATATGTCCTTCCTGCCTAGATCCCTGTTTATTTATTTAAGTTTTGGTAACCGGGTAGGTGCACTGATCCAGGGACTGTTTTCAGGCACGACCCGGGTCACAACATGAGGCACAAAGCAAAATATACAGAGGAAATAACAGTAAAATATACATTCAGCATCTTACAAATTCAGCATCTTACAATCATTGACAAAATGGACAAAGGTACAATTCAATTTACTTCAAAAATCACATAGTAGACAGCAGCAGCCTATTAAATAATTACCCATTGTTAGTTAAAATCAGAGGATAAGTAATGTGTTTACAGTACATACAGGAGTGGTAGAACAAGATAGACTAGAGCATACAAGGTATTAGGGTAGGGAAAAAGGGACATTGGAGAATGGATGACACAACGAGGAAGAAAAATGCTAGTGGACAGGGTAGGAAGAAAAATGCTAGTGAATAGTGGAAATGAATGGGGGTTAAATTGTTCCCTGTAGGAGAGGTAGGAGGACAGGCAAAAAGAAATTATCCTGGGGAGCAGAGGCACTTGGCTTCTTTTAGTAACCAGGTTTTGAATAATTGCTTGAAGATACTATGGGTGCCAAGGGAGCAGGGATACTGGGAGACTGTTCCACAAGGAAGGAGCAGCAACAGATAGTGCTCAACCTTCCATGGCAGTTGAGTCTCTGGGGATTTCCATGGTGGGGGCAGAGGACACACTGAACATCTTGATGGAGCATGCGAACCAGGAGTGACGATACGGAGAAGCATCTCCACATCTAAGGAGCTGTCGAAATGCAGCCCAAGGAATAGTCAAAGTGAGAGGGAGTGGCAGCCAGCCCAGCATCTGGTAAAGGAGGCAGTGGTGGGTGGAGTAAGATGCCACGAGGGCAAAATGATAGACATTGTTGTAGGTGGAGAGTAGGCATGAGCAGAGGGCAGAGGACACACACAAGTAAATCGGGAGCAGTAGTTAATAATAGGTAGTGTTCTCTTGGGAAACGCCAGTCGGGATTCACTGGTAAGGAACAGTTTTAAACGATAAGCTGCCCCAAGTTTATGGTTGCTCCAGTGCAGGATGTTGGAGACATGTTCAGCATAGGATAGAGGGGTCAAGAGTAGCACCCAGGTATTTGCAATTGGGCACATTTTGTAATGTAGTACCATTAGGTGGTAGTACTGAGGGGTGGAGCTAGACTTGGTGATGCTAGCTGGGTAGGTGAGACCCAGAAAGCATCACTTTATTTTTTTTTGTTGACAAAGAGCTGACATGACTGGAACCAGGAGTGTGCAGAGCTAAAGTTATAGGGACAAGATGGTGGATATGTTATTCAGCGCCTTGTCGCTGTGGTTGAAGACAGGTCATCAGCATATAACAGGGCTTCTAAGTTAGGCAGTCAAAGGAGGGATTTATGAACAGGGAAAAGAGTAGCAGGCTGGAGAATACAGCTTGAGGAACTCTGGTAGTAACTGGGAGGGCAGGGAGGTGACAGGGCCAATGCATACTGACTGAGATCTCCTAGAGAGGTAGCTCTTGAACCACAATGAGGTCTCAGATGAGTAGCCCAGTTTGTAGGGTTGAGAGAAGTAAGGGTGGTCGACCAAGTCAAATTCCTTGGACAGATCCACAAAAACTGCACCCGTAGCCCTCCTCAAATCCATGTTCCTATGAACGTGGTTCATGAACAAAGGCCAGGGCAGATGAAGTGCAGTGGAACTTGCAGAAACCATGTTGTAGGTGAGACATAAGGTTGTATTTATCGATGTGGTCAGTCAGTTGCTGGTGGATAATCCTTTCCTTGAGTTTGCTAAGGTGGGGAAGCAGAATGGACGTGGAACTATCTGCACAGCAGATCCCCTGTTTAAAAGATATGTACCACCCTTACATGCTTCCAGGAGTCAGGCATGATGGAGATAGTCAGTGCCAAATTGAAGATGAAGGTGAGGGGTTTTAGGATGGCAGGAGATTAGCTTGAGCATGGCTGGGAAAAGGCCATCACTACCAGGACTGCTGTGGCTTAGTAGATACTTTAGAAGCATACTGGCAGTGTCTTTGGAGCAGATAGCCTGAAAATAGAAAGGTGGGGTGTGAGAGGTTTGTGGGTGGTGAGGTGGTGGACAGGTCAGGAAGGACAGGCCCATGGCTGGTAGGAGGCTGTGGGGCATCTTACTAAGGTGGACTGACAGGCCCAAGAATTTGCCTGGGCAACCTCAACTGGATTGGTTAGGTGGCCAGAGGAAGTGTCCTGATGGATGGCAGAGGACTGGCTATGAGTGTGCAGCAGGGAGCCAACTGCACCCCAGAAGTGGTATGGGTCCCCAGGAAGTCCCTCTGTTGGTTCTGGAAAGGTCACATTTTGAGCTAAGGCAGCCTGTTTACACTAGTTTGCAGGCACCTGTAATTATTCCAGTAGGTGAGGAGGGGCTGCTTTGTATTCAGACCACAGTCTATCCCTATCCCTATTCCTCATCAAGGTCAGGAGGTGTTTAGAGACCCTCGTGCAGCTACTCTTAACTCTCTGGGTAGTGAGGAAAGTGCTGATCTTGCCATAGAGAGCAGCAGTGAAAAGCTATTGTATTGAACACATCAGAGAGATAGAGGGCCAACCAGTTTATTTCCTTAACATTATCAAGGAGGGCGGGATGTCAAGATGTTTGAAATTGTGGAAAACGGGAGGGGGACATTTGATCTTAGTGGACTAGACCATATAGATTGGGGAGTGGTCGCTGATGTCATCCGACAGAGTCCCAGACAGAAGCACCTTGTCCTCCCTGTTAGTGACAATCCGGTCAAGAAGACTGTGATTACGGGTCCGTTTGTTGTGCCTGGTGGGAGTGGTGATGATTTGAACCAAATTATGTAGTTTTAACAGATTTGAGTAGTCAGGTTCCTGGGCACTTAATCAGTTCAGGTTGAAGTCCCTAAGGAGGATGGAGACCCTGGGGGCGGAGTAGAGGCTATCCAGGCCTTCAAGGTGTGATGTGAGACCTTGGGTACCACCTATCAGAGGATTATGCAGCATCCCACATATATAGTTTTGGCTGAACTAATAGTCATCTCAGTAATGAGCCAGTCACTAGGGATCTTGGGGCAGAGTAAAGGACAGGAGTAGCAGTGAGAGGCTCCCTGATATAGACAGCTACACCACCACCCTTGTGTTTTGCCTGGCCTCTATTTTGACACAGCAGGGAGTTCCCAGACAGGTTATATGCTGCATCAGAGATGCCAAGGACATGAGTCTTGTATAGGGCTACCCAGGGCTCAAGGTCCATAAATTTAGATGGGAGGCTGCAGAGGTTTATGTGGGCATTCTATGCCCAGGGATGAGAACCATGCATTATTGGTTTAATTAATGAAGGTATAAGATCAGCCTGGCTTGCTCTCAACATCACCTGCCAGGAGCAGCAGCAGTGATTGAGACAAACTGTAAGAGGCACGATGGGACATAGGGGCACCTGGTAATGGAGTGCAGGAAAGAACCTAGCAGTTGACATTCGAGTTTGGATAGTAAGGCATAGAAAGAGCTGGCCCATGGGGATGAGCTCCCATTTAGTTACCGAGGGAGGGGCATCCGTCCTGAAGACAGGTGCAAAATGGGAGAAGCGCTCTTGGTCAATGGCAAGTACAGAGGCACCAAGGTCAACAATCAGCAGGGTGCAGAGCAGGAGGCTGCCAGCAATGGGAGTAAGACTAGCTTCATATTGGTGGTTAAGAGCAAGAAAGCCTGCTGCTGAGCTAGCTGGGAAGGCAGATCAGGAGGTTAAGGTATGCTACGTGCAGTAGGATAGCAGCTCTCCTAAGATGGCCTAGTGGTTAGGGTAACCATCTCTGGAGTAAAGTTAGTGATTTGAAATTCAAGCAGGTTCAAAGTGAATTAATGGACAAAAACTAGTGAAATGCTAAAAATATAGTACTGCAGGGTTACCTTTAGCCTAAGAAGAGAAAGAAATAAGAGTCACAACAGTGACTCCTAGTAGCCAGGAAATATAAGGTGCTGCAGAAGAGGGACTGAAGTAATCAAAGGATATGTTGTGGAGCCTCTGGTGGCCAGGTAGTATAACGTGCAAATGGAAATCAGACAAAAAAAAAATATATATATATATAAAATTAATTAAAACAGTTAATACAACTTTAATTTGTGCAAGCAGCCAGGAAAATCAAGCACAGTGAAATCAGCTCAGGAAGCAAGTGAAAATTCAGGGGCAGCTCAGAGTGCAGGAGAGGATTTCCACTCTGTAAATTTAAAAGGCCCAGATTTGAAAGGCCTTGCACTCAAACCCATACCTCTGGGGCTTCAGGGATGGGTGGCTGGGCAGGTGGGCGGCAGGTGCCAGGAGCTGCCGGATGAGACTTGGAGCCTGGTAGAGTGCTGGAGACAAACCTTCAGGGCTTCAGG
The DNA here is from genome assembly GCA_016271365.2 of Neoceratodus forsteri. Taxonomy (NCBI): domain Eukaryota; kingdom Metazoa; phylum Chordata; order Ceratodontiformes; family Ceratodontidae; genus Neoceratodus; species Neoceratodus forsteri. Next base: position 897,383,818 of record CM057450.1, read on the forward strand.
GATGGGAAGCTGGGCAGGCAGGCGGGCGGGCACTAGAGTCACGGACAAGACTTGGAGCCGATACAGGGCTAGAGATAAGCTTTTGGGGCTTCAGGGATGGGCAGCTGGGCAGGAGGGTGGCAGGCACTGGGAGCCACTGAAAGAGACTGGGAGCCCGGTAGGGGTTGGAAACAAACCGGGGCTTCAGGAATAGGTAACTGGGCAGGCGGGTGGCAGGCACTCGGAGCCACCAGATAAGACTTGGAGCCCAGTAGGGGCTGGAGACAAGCCTGTTACAGAGCACTGCTCTGCTGCTTTGTTGTTTTCACAACATCAGAGCCAGTAACCTATCTGCCCTATTATCCCCCTTATAGTATTTTTGTTGTGTTCTGCAGAAGTTGACCCTCCACCTGGGCAAATTAAAAAGTTTTTCAAGGGTTTGCTGTTTGGTCTCCCATTCCTGCTTGGCTTGGGATTGAAGGTCAGTTTATGTCTAAATTCTGCTTTCAAGAGGTCTGCCTCAAATTGTTTCTGGCTGGCCTGCTTTTCAACCTGGAACAGTACTGTGTGATCATTTCCTTTAAAACTGCCTTTAGGACATCCCACAGTACAAACGGGTAGTGTCCTTCTGGGATTATGCAGAAGACAATTGGTTAGTGCATTTTTCATTTTTCTTTGAAGTCCTTGGAATTCAAAAGGACTACATTAAGTCTCCAATTTTAATTATGGATAATGGGATTCATGGAAAGCTTCATCAGCACTGGAAAATGATCTGAATATGTCATGGGAAGAATGTTGCACTCCACCACTGAGGACATTCTCTCAGAAGAGAGCATAAACATATCTATATGGGAATAATACCCATGATGGGTAGAAAAGAATGTGTAGTTCTTGCTTGCAGTGTAGTGACTTACACCTCTGTAAGCCCAGTTTCGAGTAAAAGATTTGTTAGGAACCACCTTACTTGTTAGTAGGAAGAGTGTGGGTGTGATAGGGTGAGGTGCACTATCACAGGTTATGAATTGGGAGTGGTTGATAATAAATGGGATTGCCATGAAAAGGGCCCCATGAGGTCAATTAAAAAGTAAAAATATTCTATTCTGTCCTGTATCTTTTCCCCTGCTACTTGCTGATCTTCTATTTCACTTTCCTGTACTCTCCTGTTATCTGTCTTCTTTCTTTTTCCTTCTCTAAGCCCCTTCCCCCAAACAGACAAGTGGTCTGGGCAGCTCCTGCCCAGTGGCCACTGAAATGGCCTGGCAGGAGTAATTGGATTATTTAAATATGGTCTCCCCACTGGGAGGATAAAACAAAATATGGTACACTGTGCTGTCTCCTACTCCCCACCTGCATTTTCAGTGGCAAGAGGAGACAAAAGAGAAACAGAAGGTAACACATGCAATATGCCTCAGAGATTTACGTTTAAATTTTAAAATAAAGGTGTCCCTTTGATCTACCAGTTTGATGCACACTCAAGTCTGGCCAGCCTGTAGGTCATGGGAATGGACCTTAATCTTGGGGTCCTAAGCTGTCCATGTTGCCTTACATAAATCAACAGCAGGCATGTGAAACACTGCAGGATTGTGCTCCACCTCTTGGGGCAATGATATTAGCCAAAAGGAACAGATGCATTTAATTAAATGTACTGCATATCAGAAAGGAATAATTTCTTCTCAAACCGGTCCACACCAGAGCTGGGTTTAGAGCAGCTGGAAGAGAAAGGTAAAGGGAACTATGTCCTCCTGGTTGGTGTTCTACCCTCCTCCAAGCTTCACAAAGGAGTGACTGTAAGTGCCATTCAAGTTCAAAGGTTTATTTGTTTGCCAAAAGCCTTTACAAAACATACAAACATACAATTTTATGCACATTTCAGTTAAGTGCCATGCACTAAGCAGGTCAGCCAGAATGTGAGCCTTACAAATGGAAAAGAGACTGCAGTTACCCAAAACAAGACAAATGCTCTCAGCCCAGAACAGAAGAGCACTGCTGTCATGACACCCGAGTAGTGGGTTGTCTACCTGAGTGTTCATATAAAATGCAAGGACAGCAGGAAAGCTGACATCAGATTGTTTGTTTAAATTTCTTGTATCTCACTATATATATATATATATATATATATATATATATATATATATATACACAGTGGCATCCCCCAGGATGAAACCGAATTCTGCAGCATTTTGCAGCACTTTGTAGAATGTTGTAGTAGACCTGCTGAATAAAGCAATATAATTTCAATGGCAATTAGTCCCTTTCGTTATTCAGGAAAATGTGACTCTGCCAGGATGAAGTGAATGCCACAGTTTCCTGCAGACAAAAGGTACTAATTGCCATTGAAATTACATTGCTTTATTCAGTAGATCTGCTGTAGCATACTGCAGAGTGCTTTGAAAGTGGATTTCATCCTGGGGATGCTACACTGCATGTATAGCACTGCTTACAGTAGCTATAAGTAAAGACACAGACTGTTGTACAACAAGGATTTGACAGCAAAACCTGAAGAAATGAAAAGAAAAATTAATTAAATCATGGTGTCTTTCAAACTTATCTGCACAAGCAAATCCAGCCTGCATAAAGGCTGAATGGACCTTACTCACCTGTTTTATATATTGAAATCCAGAAAGATATGCACATAGGTGGAGCTATAATACAATTACATGCTCTAATTAGGGTATTTAAGATCTTACTTGATTTCAGGATCACTTTACTAAAATGTCAATCATGTGAACATAAAGTACTGTATATACTTATCTAAGTGTATAGCTGTTGACACTGAAAAGAAAAAATAATGCTTGAAGAAATAAAAGCCTAGGGCCAGCTATTCAAAATTTTGTGCTGAGCGAAAACCGGTTATGCCATGATTGTGCCACATTTGCACCTGGCTGCCGTATTCAAAAGGCCAATACTGCCAGCACAGCACGATAGCACCAGCCCAAAAAGATAATGCGAGGTGCACTTTTGCTTTAATTCTGTAGGAGGTGAAACTAACCACCCTGGTAATTACTTTTATTCACATTTATTTAGTGTTTAACCAAGAAGGGGCTTGTAAACTCTGTTTATATTGTTAGTAACTTCAGAAGGATTTAAATACTGCATTTGGGTAGGTCCTTGGAGGTAGCTAGATTGTCTACTAGGATTTGCTGACAGTTAAACTATTTTTAAATGAATTACAGTTGGCTGAGGAGTTGAAAAGAAACTTGCAAACTCTGCTTATCTTGGAAGTAACCTCAAAGTGTTTGAATACTGCATTCTGGTTGTCCCTTGAGGGTAGCTGGATTGACTACTAGGATTTTGGGACAGAAACTATTTTAAATAATTTACTGGTGCGTAGGAGTTTGTGATAGTTAAACTTTTTTAACAGAGTTACTGGGGTTAAGGAGTGGTCACAGAAAAACCTGCAGTGTGAATTGAAACACAGACAGCCTTAGGGGCAGGACATTGTTTTCAGACCAAACAGGTTGTATTGGAACAGGAAGGGTTACATATAACCATTGGCAACAAATTGCCCTGGGTGGAGATATCCAGACTAGATCAGATTACTATAAGTTACTACTGGCTGCAATTTTCAAAGACACAAAGCACAGTTTCTGGAGCTGGAAGGACACTACTTTCTTCAACTGCAGGCTGTGTGAGAAATTCTATATTGCACTTGATATCTGCAACAAACGTGCACTTTGCTTTAATTCTGTAGGAGGTGAAACTAACCACCCTTGGTAATTACTTTTTATTCACATTTATTTAGTGTTTAACCAAGAAGGGGCTTGTAAACTCTGTTTATCTTGTTAGTAACTTCAGAAGGATTTAAATACTGCATTTGGGTAGGTCCTTGGAGGTAGCTAGATAGTCTACTAGGATTTGCTGACAGTTAAACTATTTTAAATGAATTACAGTTGGCTGAGGAGTTGAAAAAGAAACTTGCAAACTCTGCTTATCTTGGAAGTAACCTCATAAGTGTTTGAATACTGCATTCTGGTTGTCCCTTGAGGGTAGCTGGATTGACTACTAGGATTTTGGGACAGAAACTATTTTAAATAATTTACTGGTGCGTAGGAGTTTGTGATAGTTAAACTCTTTTAACAGAGTTACTGGGGTTAAGGAGTGGTCACAGAAAAACCTGCAGTGTGAAACAGGAAAGACAGTCTTTCAAGTAACAGAGGGTGGTGGATCTAGGTTTAAGTTTGTTTGTTACAATTCTTAAGATTTTCAGTGCAGGAAAAGTTTAAAGCACAGCTGACTTATTTTGGGGCTGACAGCTCTCGAGCACAAACCACCAGGCCTGTTTTGGGGCTGGGAAGGTTTACCTGTGTCTGACTTGGATGTGTGGATGTCTCTCTGTTTGATTAGCAGGGTATTTCTTTATCAAATTGTTGTGTAGGGCATCTTGCTGACAGGAAGGCACTCATTGCAGCAGTGGGTCAGTGCTTTTAGCTGATTGTTTTGCGAGGGCACAGTTTATGCCCAACCCTTCCACCCCTCACCCCACCCACCCTGAAATAGTTCCTTTATACCTGGGGTTCTGACATCATTTCCTCAAAAGTGCAAGGTGCATGTCACTGTCATATCCTCTCTAGCACACTGCACTGACAATATAAGCATACACATTGTATATTATAAATATATATTTCTATATTACAAACCAATCACACACAGAAAAAAATGTGGGAGTAGTGCAATGTAATGGCTGTGGGGCACCAGTCTTCCGGGAGTCTTTCTGGAGACTGAGATGCTGCCCTATTTGCAGACAACTCTCTGCCCTGAGGGAGGAAGTTGCCCGTCTTCAGGCCACACTGGACAGTAGTATGGGGACCTTCCCCAGACCACACTGGACAGTAGGAAGGGAACCTCCTCCATCCAGGGAGCACCACAGCCACCACCACTACCTCAGAGGTTGTGAAGAAAACACAGCAGTTGGACCACAGTGGGCTCAGGAAGGGTGAGGATAGTGGAGCGGAGGCACACCAGTCAGTTGTTCCACTCCACAATCCATACACCATTCTTGGGAGCATGGCTCCCATGGATGCACCACAGAGGAGACTAAGGAGGCTGAGGACAGCTATCACAAGGGAGGCCCACAGGAAGGAGGCAGAGGACACCACAAGGAAAAGAAGCAGTCCTGGTGGGGACTCAATTATTAGGGGGATAGAACTGGGAGGAGCTGGGAAAACTGAAGTAAGGTGCCTGCCTGGTGCCATGGCTTGGAGGGACAGGAAGCACATCCTCAGGATCACGACAACAGCTGCAAGGATTCTGAGCTGGACGTAATTGTCCACCTAGGGACAAATGACTTGGCTCATCATGAGGTTAGAGCAGTGCAGGAGGACATTGCAGAGTTGGGGAGGGCCTAAGACAAGTAGCACACACAGTATCCTTCTCAGAGGTGCTGCCTGTCAAAGGCATGGGTGAGGCAAGGTAATTGGCACCATGCAGTTTAATGAATGGTTGAAAAAATGGTGCGGAGCACAGGGTTTAGCTTCATTGGGACTGGGGTTCCACCTGGAAGGACACCAGCCATACTAGCAGGATGGTCTGCATCTGTCCAGGAAGGAACAAGTCTTTTGAGCAATCGCTTTAAATGCTTCATTGGCAAGCTTTTAAACTAGTCAAGGGGAGGCACTGACAAGCGCAGAAAATCCCAGCCTCTCACAAAACAGGGTACTAAATGAGAAAAAGACCAAGGTAGAATGGTCAGTGGGGATGCTGCAACAGAAGGTAAAGCCATCAAAAATGGAGAGCAATGAGTACCAATGCCAGTAGTCTAGGTAACAAGCTTCCTGAATTAGTGGCCTTGATGGAGGAGGAACATCTGGATATCGTGGCAGTCACAGAAACATGGTACACACAAAACCATGACTGGGACGTAAACATACCAGGATACACTATCTACAGGAGGGACAGGAGGGTAAAAAGAGGAGGAGGAGTAGTCTTTACATAAGGGAAGGAATAAAAGCAACAGAAGAAAAGGGTAAACAGGGAGGAGAAGAAGCACTGTGGGTAAATTTGGAGACAGACAATGGCACTACAATCCGCACAGGGGTTGTATACAGACCCTTCTCAAGGGAGGAAATGGACAAGGAAATGATAGAAAGTATACTTAGAATGGCAGAAAAGGGAGATATTGCTGATGGGTGATCTGAATATGCCAGATGTTAACTGGAGTGCAGTTGCAGCTGTCACTTCAAAGAGTGCAGTTATTCTAGATGCTCTACAGGGGCATGCCTTAGACAACTAGTACTGGAGCCCACTCGAGAGGGAGCAATATTAGACCTGATACTCTCAAATGGAGATGGAGAGAGGATCACAGATGTAGAAGTGGGTAGCCATCTGGGAACTAGCGACCATTGAACAGTATGGTTCACAATAAACACAGCAATAGAGTCAAGCCATACAAAGACAAAAGTACTGGACTTTAGGAGGGCTGACTTTGCTAAAATGGGTGAGTGCCTAAGGAACGCACTAGCAAATGGGCAGGAAGGAGGGTGGAAGAACAATGGGGAATAATAAAAACTGCCATCACAGAGGTAACAAGCCTTGTGTGAAGCAAATAAACAAAACAAGACGATGTAAGAAACCACTATGGTTCTCAAAGGAAGTGGCAGTGAAGGTTCAAGAGAAAAGAAAGCATTCAGGAAGTACAAGGAATCGCAGAAGGAGCAGGACAGAGAACTGTATCAGTTAAAGCAAAAGGAGGCTGGGAAGGCAGTCAGAACAGCAAAGGCCCAAACCAAGGAAAGAATAGCCAACTCAGTTAAGAAGGGGATAAAACCTTTTATAGGTACATCAGGGAGGCGAAGGAAGACCAAGGGAGGGATAGTGAGGGCTTAACAAGGGGAGGGAGGAGGTGGGCAGAGGAGACTGTGAAAAGGCAGAGATACTAAACAAATATTTTGCTCAGTATTTACAAATGATGAGGGAGGTACATAAAACAAACAGCAGTAACACTCTGGATACAGAAGTTGATACCGCCCATTTACAGAAGAAAGGGTTCTGAAAGAACTCTTAAAACTGAAGGTGGACAAAGCAATGGGGCCTGATGGGATTCATCCCAGAATTCTAAAGAACTAAGGGTAGAACTAGTGACATCTCTGACTACCCTTTTAACAAATCATGGGAGGATGGGGTGGTACCGAGGACTGGAGGAGGCAGATGTGATTCCCCTTCACAAAAGTGGGAGCAAGGCAGAAGCAGGAAACTACAGACCTGTTAGTTTAACCTCAGTGATAGGGAAAATGATGGAATCACTTCTAAAGGAAAGAATTGTTGAGTATCTAGAGGCCAGAGGGCACAGGACCCTAGGCAGCATGGATTCACAGCAGGAAGGTCATGCCAAACGAATCTGATAGATTTCTTTGACTGGGTGACCAAAGTAGTAGATCAGGGAGGGGCTGTGGACATGGCCTACCTAGACTTTAAAAGGCATTTGACACAGTCCCACACAAAGATTAATATACAGTTAGCCAGCCTGGGAGTGGGTCCCAAGATGACAGCCTGGGTAAAGAATTGGCTGGAGAATAGGACACAGAGTAATAGTAAATGGAGTCCTCATAAGAAAGGAGGGTTACTAGTAGGGTACATGAGGGTTCAGTATTAGGACCGGTCCTCTTCAATGTCTTTATAGTGACATTGCAGAAGGACTGAAGAAACGATGTCTCTTTGCAGATGACACTAAGATCTGCAACAGAGTTGATGCACAGGGTGGGGTGGAAAGGATGAGAAGGACTTGGCAAGGTTAGAGGAATGGTCAAATGTATGGCAGCTTAGATTCAATGCTAAGAAGTGCAAGGTAATGCACCTGGGAAACAAAACCCAGGGCAAGAGTACACAATGGGGGTGAGATACTAACAACAACAAAATGGAAAGGGACCTGGGGTAGTCATATCAGATGACCTAAAGATGGGCAAGCAATGTGAGAGGGCAGCAAGGAGGGCTGGGGAGTACTGGGATGCATGGAGGCATCACCAGTAGAAACAGGAAGTTATTATCCCTCTGTACAGACAGCTGGTGAGACCCCATCTGGAGTCATGTGCAGTTCTGGAGACCCAATCTCCACAAAGACATAGACAGGATGGAAGTTGTCCAGAGGAGGGCAACTAAAATGGTGCAGGGTCTGCACCGGAAGACATATGAAGAGAGACTTAAGGAGCTTAATATGTATAGCCTGAGGAAAGGAGGGAGAGGGACATGATAGAAACTTTCAAGTACCTCAAGGGAATCAACAAAGTCCAAGAGGGTAGCATCTTTCAAAAGAGGTGTGCAAGAACAGAGGGGCACAATTTGAAGATGGGGGTGGCTCAGAGGTAATTTAAGGAAGTATTTTTTCACAGAGAGGGTTGTGGATGCATGGAGCGGCCTTCCGGAGGAGGTTGTGGAGTCAAAATCAGTGGTGGAATTCAAGCATGCATGGGATAGTCATAAGGCAATTCTTGGGGTGGGGTAGTGAAGAAGTAGGCTGCTGGTCAACTAGGATCTGCAGCTTATCCAGTAGGTAGGAAATGGGCAGACTCGGTGGGCCAAGTGGTCCTTATCTGCCATCAAATTTTATGTTTCTATGCTTCTATGAGGTGCAAAGTGGTGGCAGGGATATGAATATTGGCACAACTGTATATCCAGTGCCAGAGCACCATGCAACCTGTATAAGTGCAACATGTAACATGGTGCAAATTAACGTCTATAAAAGGTGATCTTAACTCAAGCAAACCACAGAGGGCATCGACACAGCAACAGGCAACACTGAGGTTGGAAACAACCTCCTGATGGTCTACATGATGGCAGCCATGACTGAGGAGGAAGAGAGCAACCAAGGCCACCCCGGCACACTCTGTGGGTCAAGGAGGAGATATGCTGCAAAGAGTACCGACCCTGAGTTTCTTTTGAGACACTCTCAGATTACCACTTTGTGGGCCAGTACAGACTGAGCAGGGTCCTGCTGAGGCAGCTCTGTGAGCTCCTGCATGAGCAGCTGCAGTCTAACACCCAGCACAGCCATGCCATGACAGCTGAGCAAAAGGTGGCAGCTGTAATTTGCTTTCTATCCACCGGATCCTTCCAGACACCAGTTGGGATACCATCGGCGTGTCACAGCCATATCACGCCTTCTGACTCAGTTCCTAGATGCCATGCTGCCACATTCTGGTGAATTCATTGTATTCCCCAGCATGGCAGCGGAGCCTGAAGAAACAATGCAGCAATGCTATCAGGTTGCACACCTACCAGCAGTACTTGGTGCCATGACTGCACCCATGTTGCCATCCATGCACCACCTGGTGAAGTGGGAGACAACTTCATCAACAGGAAGGTTACCACTCCATTAATTGCCAGGTGGTGTGTGATGTAACTGAGCGCATCAGCAATGTCTTTGCATGGTTCCCCAGCAGTGCCCACAACATCTTTATCTGACACCAGTCCCAGTTGTGCCAGACATTTGAGGAAGGCCTACTAATAGCCAGAGGACATTTTGTTGGTGAGTATCTGCAGCAGGCACAACCACAGTCTCCCAACGGCAGGACAGTGCCACAATACTGCAGACTGAGAAGGCGGGGGATGGTGTACAGGTACACAGGATGACCAAAACAGTAGGATCTGCAAACTGGTCGGGGTGAGTGACACAGTACACACCTGCTAACAAGTGTTAATGTTTCCACAGGGATAGTGCCCATCCCTTGAGACCCTAGCTTCCCCCAGTCCTCCAGAGCCAACAAATGTGTCTGAGGAGAGATATAATAAGGCACACATCACACCAAGGAATATAATTGAGTGGGTCTTCACCATGCTCAAAATAAGATTTAAATGCCTCTACCGTTCCAGAGGTGCCCTACAATTTAACCCTCAGAAGGTATACCTCACATTCCTAGCCTGTTGTATATGTTGCACAACATGATGCTAAACCATGGAATATGCCTGCCTGAATCTGAGGTACATCCTGAGAGTGACACAGAGCCGGAGGATCAGGGGATAGTGGAGCAGCTCAATAGGTGTGATCCATGCTTGGCCAGGAGGTCCCAGGAGCACAGAATGAACATCATCGGAACCCTGACATGGATGGGCAGGTGAGTGAAAACAACATGGACAATATACATGAGTTAAAAATATATTTGCATTCTGTGCAGTACAGTGACAAAAACACAGTTGTGGTAAGATACACACAACAAAAGGAAAGGATGGCACACAAGTGGGACAGGGGTGTGGTGGGATGTGTGAATGTACAATAAAGTGCCTGTGATGGGTGCAGGTGGGGAAGGGTGCAAGAAGGTGCGGCACACAAACTGTCAATGCGTCTCCCGCCATGAGTCCTCACAGATGCCCTACCATACACGATGGGGAGGGGAGTTCTGTGGACTGGGAGCTGGGAGGCTAAGAATGCATAGATAGGAAACCCTGGGAAGACCCAAGCCATGCCTCAGGCTGGGAGTAGCCGAGGCCATGCATTGCCCAGTGGTCCTTGGAAGCTCATGGATGATGGCATTGCAGCAGTGCTTGCTGACCCTGACCTGTCACTACCATGGGAAGGCATGTCAGAGGATGCTACCAGCATGCCAACAGTGTGTGCTGGTGGTCTGATGCTGCCTAGCCATCCCTACCTCTCTCATTGTGGCTGTGAGCTCCCCCACAGCCTCAGCGAGGTCATCAAAGACCTGGTGGAGAGCATTCAGGAACCATGCCTGATGCTCCTCCACATGCTGGTTTACACACATGAGGTCTGCGTGCACTGCTTCCTGTAGCTGGGCAATATCCTGCCTAGCCATCATCCAGAAGGCATGCAGCTCCTGCTGTGCAGTGGACTGTGAGTCCACCACAGACTGGAGGAGGCGTCTGGGCTTCAGAGCCATCCTGTTACTCGGGTGCATGGCGCCTGGGGAAGTGGATGTGGGTGGGTGGTGGCGATCAGTGGGAGTGAGAGTGACCCACAGTCTGTAAGCTGCAGCACATACTGTTCATGGTGCCACGTGTTGCATGTGATTGGCTAGAGCAACAGGATGGCCATCAACAGAAACCTGCTATATCAGCGGGGTGCTGTGTGAGCCTCGGACGTAGTTGCCACACCTGTGGCAGTTGTTGTGAGGGTTGTGATGGTGGAGGTGGCAGTGGCAGTGGGCATGACTCTCCAGGGACCTAGCAGCACCAAAGGTGATGTGTGCCTGGTGGGTGACTGTGAGGATGCACGCAGGCCCACTGCTGTCAGCCCATGTCTGGTCTGCCATGCCTAGGCACAGTTCTGATAGGGAGAAATCCCCAGTGGTTACGTACATGTCCTCATCATCCTCACTGTCAGACAGATCACCAAATAATGTGGCCATGGACACCCCCACTGCAGCATGTGCTGGCAGTATCTGCACACCAGGTGTCGACGGGGGTGTATCTTCCTCAACTGTTCCTCTGCTGCGGGGCCATCACCTTGCCCTGTGAATAGAGAAGAACATTGTAAGTCTGATGCACAGTACACAGTGGTCCAGAACCAGTGCCACCTCATGCAAACCACACCATTGATGCCTATGATGCCCAGTGCAAGCCCAAAAAGGTGACCATAGCCCTACACACCCACACAGCCAGGTGCACGACATCTACAGTCAGAATGTGGATCCCACAGGCATGCACATGACCAGAAACCAAATGTACTCAACACACCACACACATGTGAAGACCTCAAACCAAAGGGAGGTAATAGTGTAAAACCCAGTGACTCATATGGCAGCAGGCAACACTGCCTGTGGAGAAGCACACCTTCTGCCAATATACACACTACGTGCAGGAGCACAGGGACACTGTCTGCAGGGCACAACATGACTGTGCTAGCATGTCACATGCTACAGGTCCAGTACTGCATAAAACACACCACCAGACAGTGCCATACTGCACACAGGACATCAAAATTCACACATGTGGACAGGCCAGGGCAGCAGTATGCAACAACACAGGCAGAGCAGTTTGTATACTCATTAAGAGACATGTATACCATGGTGGTTCATGGCCATGTACTCACATGTCCTGTGGAATGACAGCTGTGTCTCACAGCCACCACCTTCCACACCTGCCAGAGCCACAGACTTGATGGTGGATGCCACCACCTCAAAATAGTGTCCATTGGTGTTGCAAGCTCAGCTGGCCATGGATCTCCTCTTGTGCCCTGCAGTGCACAGTGGCATGCCTCTTCCTCCTTTGTCTGACGCTGCAGGTCATGCCAGTGCTTGCATTCTGCATCCATCGTGCAGTCCCATCCACCTACAGCATTCACCTAGAAACAGACTTTGATGGCAGAAAAGGATGATTGGCCCTTCAGTCTACCCATTTACCTACCTATTGGATAAGCTGCAGATCCTAGTTAACCAACAGCCTACTTCCTCCTACCCCCCACCTAGAATTGCCTTATGTCTGTCCCATGCATTCCTGAATTTCCTCACTGTTTTTGACCCCAGCCTCCTCAAGAAGGCTACTCCATGTGTCCACTACCCTCTCTGTAAAAATACTTCCTCACAATGTCCCTGGCCATCTCCCTCTATATTCAAATTATGCCCCTTGTTCTTGCACATCTCTTTTTCTGAGAGATGCTACCCTCTTGGACTTTGTCATTGCCTTGAGGTACTTGAAAGTTTCTATCATGCCCCACCTCTCCCCTCCTTTCCTCGAGGGTATACATATTAAGCTCCTTTAGTCTCTCTTTGTATGGCTTCTGGTGCAGACCCTGCACCATTTTAGTTGCCCTCCTCTGGACTGCCTCCATCCTGTTTATGTCCTTGTGAGAAAGGGTCTCCAGCACTGCACGAGTACCCAGATGGGGTCTTACCAACTGTCTGTACAGAGGATAACAACTTCCTGTTTTCTACTGGTAATGCTCTCCTATGCATCCCAGTATCCCCCAGCCCTCCTTACTGCCTTCTCACATTGTTTGCCTACCTTTGGGTCATCTGATATGACTATCCCAGGTCCCTTTCCATTTTGGTTGTAGTACCCCCCACTGTGTGACTCTTCTCCTGGGTTTTGTTTCTTAGGTGCATTACTTGCACTACTTTGCATTGAATCTAAGCTGCCATACTTTTGACCATTCCTCCAGCCTTGCCAAGTCCCTTCTCATCCTTTACCCCTCTTGTGTATCAACCCTGTTGCAGATCTTTGTGTCGGTCTGCAACGAGGCATACTTTTCCTTCTAGTCCCTCTGCAATGTCACCTATAAAGACATTAACGAGGACTGGTTCCAGTACTGACTCTACAGTACCCCCACTAGTAAACCCCTTTCTTTGGAGTGGATCTCATTTACTATTACCCTCTGCTTCCTGTTGTCCAGCCAATTATTTACCCAGGCTATCATTTCTGGGACCCAGTCCCAGGCTGGCTAACTTGTTTATTAAATCATTTGTGTGGGACTGTGTCAAATACCTTGCTAAAGTTTAGGTAGGCCATGTCCACAGCCCATCCTAGGTCTACTACTTTGGTCACCCAGTCAAAGAAATCTATAGATTTGTCTGACATGACCTTCCTGCTGTGAATCCATGCTGCCTTGTGTCTACGTGTCCCGCTGGCCTCTAGGTACTCAACAATTCTTTTTTCAGAAGTGATTCCATCTTTTCCCTACCACTGAGGTCAAACTAACAGGTCTGTAGTTTCTTGCCATTGCCTGCTCCTATTTTGTGAAGGGAATCACATCAGCCTCCACCAGTCCTCAGGTACCATAACATCCTCCCGTGATTTGTTAAAAGGGTAGTCAGTGGTGTCACTAGTTCTCAACTAGTTCTTTTAGAATTCTGGGTGAATCGATCAGGCTCCATTGCTTTGTCCACCTTCAGTTTTAGGAGTTGTTTCAGGACCCTTTCTTCTGTGAATGGACTGGCATCAACCCACTATCCAGAATGCTTCTATTATTTGGTAGGTACCCCCTCCTCTTCTTTTGTGACTACTGAGCAGAAGATAATTTCCAGTGGGGTGCCATCAGGGCAGGTTATAGTTGAGTTACCTGTGCAAGAACTGATTTTTGTGGGCAAGCTAAAGAGTATGGCTTGGGCCTTTTGGATTTAAGACAAGTTTGTTCCTGACAAGCCATGACTGGATGAGTTGATAGTCAGTGTTTAAACCCTTATTAATGGAGCCAATGTTATTTGAGTAGAGGATGACAGGACCTGATGAGTGCCAACTGGCTGAGGTTGAATGTGGATACATCTGAGGTGTTGATGATCCCCAGGTCATCAGGGTTATGAGGGCCGTCCAACTGGGCAGCCATCTGGGCTCTGGCTCAGAGGTAGCCAGTTGTTGACCTCCTGACCAGGTGCAGAATCTGGGCATAGCCTTTGATGATGGTCTGACACTTAAGTCTCATGTGTCGGCTGTGGTCAAGACTTCTTTTACCATCTAAGGAATATCACCTGGTTTAAACACCTGGTCCTTGATGACCTTCCAACTTTGTTCCATGCCTTTGTGACCTCCTGCCTTGACTACTGCAATGCCATGTACCTAGGGCTAGTGGGGATTGATATCCATCGCCACAGCTGGTGCAGAATGCGGCAGCTAGGTTGTTGACTGACTTATCACAATCTTGCCATGGCATGCCTGTGCTCCACAGTCTGCACTGGCTGTCAGTACAGTGGCGGATTACTTTCAAGGTCTGTGTATTGACACATAATGCCCTACAGACAGGGGCCACGTTACTTGCAAGATCTCCTCTGTCCCTACCTCCCTCCACTCTTCCAGTGATGGATTGCTATAGGTTCCCAGGGTTCCAACTCAAGACCTTGGGGGATTGTTCTTTTGCAATTATATTACCCTACCCTGTGGGGAATTCTCTACCTCGTCGGGTTAAAGAATGCCTGTCCATCTAGAGCTTTAAATCTGCTCTCAAGACATATTTATTTGTATTAGCTTTTCCTGATTCTGTTTAACTTATTATTTCTTAGAACTGCTGAATTTTTATGGTAATCACTGCTTTAAATATATAGTATGTTCTACTTATACAAACACTTTGATCATTTGGAATTGCGCTTTTTATAAATAAAGATTGATTGATTGACTGATGTCACATATAAAGATATTAAAGAGGACCGATTCCAGTACTGAACCCCACTAGTAACCTCCCTTTCTTGAGTGGACTCTGTTTTACTATTACCATCTGTGTCCTGTTGTCCAGCCAATTTTTACCCAGGCTACCACCCTAGGACCCACTCCCAGACTAACTTGTTTATTAATCTTTTATGTGGGACTGTATCAAATGCCTTGCTAAAGTGTAGGTAGGCCATGTCCACAACTCCTTCCTGGTCTACTACTTTGGTCACCCAGTCAAAGAAATCTATTAGTTTCGTCTGACATGATCTTCCCACCTCAGCTGTAATCTGATCCCACATGTCCCTCACTGCAGCACTGATGTTCTGATACCGCATTGTTTGCTCCCTGGTCTTGTAACCATCTGCCAGGGCCTTCAGCGCCTCTTTGGAGAACTTGTGGCATCAAATCCTTTCCTTCCATAAGAGGCACCTTTGTGATGATGAAAGTTGCCATCGGTCAGTGGCTGTCCTGTAAAGGGGTGTGTGTGTGTGTGTGTGTGTGTGTGTGTGTGGGTGAGTGAGAGAGAGTACACACAACTGAAGGGTCACAGCATGGCATTGACTGTTGCACGTGTCAAAGGGATGTAGGGTTATCTCCCACATCACGTGCTGTGCATGCTTAACAGAGTCCTCCTCATGTCTGTCTGGTGTTGGCAGCCACATGACGGTATTATATGACAACACAGATGCAAGCAGCAACCTGCATTATTAGTGCAGTACCAGGACCCATGTGTAGTCTGCCGCCAACCGGTGTGTGATGTGGTGGCTGCACAGACCAGTGGGGATGGCAGCATGACCAATATGTTTTGGTTGATGCACAGCATGGCATGGGTACACATACAGACAATGGTGGCACAGAACCAGCCATGTGAATAGTATTGCTGTGTTATGTGTTGTGACTCTCGAACATAATGCTACCTGTGAATGCACATGGGCATCTGTATGTGTGTCACACTGTGCTCATCCATAGCCACTGTCACAGCATCTACATGTGGTAAGACACAACAACAGTGCAGCGCTATCAATGTACAGCTTCGCATACTAGGCCTGCTGCAAGTTTGATTGTAACATTCTGCAGTACATGACACATTACATCCCAGTTATGTTTCCACAACATACCTTGTGGCCCCACGTCAGTGTAGCAGACCCTACACAATGTTTCAGATCATAATAGCAGGGATTGACTGATGTACACCTACATGTACCTGGGGAAGTCATATCCTGGGACATGTTGAGGCCTAGTGTTGTCAGCAAAATATTTAGCCCTCTGTCTGTAGTTCTAGTCAGCTGTGCAGGAGGTGCTGATTCACCACTAAAATAGCCGGGCAATCCACATATAGTAATGCATGCAAATGAGGCCATAATGAGATGCTACTGTGGTGGATTGCACACCGATTGCCTATTTAGGCTCATTTGCATACCACCTCTGAATACAGCAGTGTTTTTGCACCCTGGCAATTACAATTGTGCTGGGCAAATGGATTGTGCTGTGGCACTAACCGGATTAGACAGTCAAAATGGTTTAGTGCTGCTCCTCGGACACATGCACAATGTCAGCACGGTGAAGGTCATGCAAGGGTCACACATGCTCACTGGTTCACATCTGACTTAGCTTGGTGCTAAACTACTTTGTGAGGTGCTATCACAGCTAATGCAGCACTAATGTACATGCACTTCATTTTGTGGCTCGCAGTGCTGAGAGCTGCATTAGTGACATGGTGGTGCCACAGGACTTGCAATTTTCAGGTATGGCATCCAGAAGGTGTCTCAGGGTGGTGGTCTAGAAGGACCAGAAATGGAAGGAGGCTGAAATGGCCAACCTTGTGCAGTAGGTCATGGCCAAGGAGCACCAGCTCTTTGGGAAGTCGTGAGGAAGACAGGCCTTGGTGACAAGTGTGGCATCCATTGCATGCAACCTGTTGCAGCGCATAGGGACGGCTCACACTGAGGAACAATGCAAAGCACAAATATGTAGACCTGCAGCACCAGGAGAGGCAGTGGCTGGACTGATTCAGGTGCATGGTGCGTGATAACACTGTGTCTGTGTCAAGTAAGTGGACACCTTTCTCATAGTTGAGCCTTTTGCATGTCAGTGGGTATGACAGCCATGTACATACTACACATGTGGTACATATGTGTAGGGTTGGTCACTGCACACATGCCTGTCATGCTGCTGAGTATGTTCCATGCAGTGCACCACTATGGGTACAGTGGCGCCCATGTGTGGGCCAACTGTGCCTGTATCTGTGGTTGTACATGTGACTTGCATGGATGGAATCATATGACAGGTATCAGTGTTGTCCATCACTGGTTGTGTACACATGTACATTGTACCTACAGTGCACATGTGTCCCATGTGACATATGCTTGTTGGGGAGGACACATTACACTGTTTGACAGTTGTGCAATGAGTACCTGGCACAGTTGGGAGGATTATTGATGTCTATGATGATACTGACACTGGTGCATTTCCTTCATTCTGCAGACTGCAACACCAGGGGACTGCAGCGAGGCACAGCTGGATGCCCCAAGATTCAACACAGCTGGACAGAGACAGCGGTGATGGGCAGCATGATGCTGTGCATGAGTGTGCTCTTATATTGTCTACTTGTGTTATGTGCCTTGCTGAGTGTGGCATGTTTGTACCCTATATGGCACTGCATCACCAATATGTGCGGTTTGCCCTGTGACATGTCACTGGTCCCAGGAGCATGTGCCATGGGGTGCCCATGGTGCTGTGCTCTGGGAGGGCATCGCACAATTCTACTGCTGCCTGTGGCACAGTGCACCTGGATTCTGCCCAGCCTGGCCACACAGACTGTAGACCTGTGTTGTGGCAGAACATGGCTGCTCTCAGTCCTGCACTGCTGCATCATGGTGTGTCCTGCATGCCTGCATCATGTAGGGGTTGTACTCTGCACATCACACTCGACTACACAGGCACATGCTCGCCTTGCTGCTGCTGTCCTGCTGTGCTGCATCTGCACCCTGGGTGTTGCATGTCAGCCATTCAGTGGCCCTGTGTCACATCTGTGTCTGTAACATGGTGGCATGGGCAAACTACCTCCTTGCACCCTATGCATCAGACTGCTTGTGGTGGCCTATGATCCACCACTAGCATGTCAGTCAATACCGATGGGTTGTGTAGGGGTGCTGTTATCTCACTGTGTTCTCCATGTGTGTTGTGTATGGTGTATCCACTACCATTTCACGGTTGAATTGCACCATTGCCTTAGGCCTGCTCTTCCTGTGTACTGTGGTGCATGACACGGTACACGTGCCATGGCTATGTTTGCACTGTATACATTTTATGGCAGCCATGTGGTGTGTGGTACTCAAGACTTTGTGATACTAGGTGGGTATATTGTCAGGTTCCTGTGGTTGCGTGTCCCCACAGCATGCATACACCGCATGGCATGCCTATGGCCTGGACATGGTCCCGTAGACACTGTGTTCTCACATGGTGTGGGCATGTGTGACCATCTGCATCAGCATGCATACTGGTCATGCACTGTGCAGTTCCAGTGTGCCACGATGCGGGCTGTGCTGCATACTGGGTCTAATGCCCCTTTGCCTTCCTGGGGGTTGTTGCTACTGCTGTTTGGCTCAGTGGTGCATCACAGCCCAGGAGTATTGTGTCCATCACATGTTCACACAACACGCTTGTGTCATGGGCGGTGACTGTGGCTGTGCAGTTGTGGGACAGCACACCATCTGCTACACAACCCTGTGGATTGCCACTACAGGCCACAGTCTGTTGACATGTGGACAATGGTTGTTAGGTTTCTGATTGTGATGTCGCAATGTCCCCTGGCTCTACCTTCTGTTCCATTGGCAGCAAGTCCCAGTCATTCTGTTGCTACAGTTTGCTTGTTGTTGCTATGGGGCTTCTGTGGTTTACCTCAGGGGGCTGTGTAGCTGTACTGCGACAGACTTCGCTGAATATGCATGGGGCATCATCCATCTGTGGTGGTGGTGGCAATGGCCTTACAGGCCTTCATGTCTGTGTGGGATGAGCATGTGTGTACCATGGAATTTAGTGCTGCCACATACAGGCACAGGTCAGGTAGCACGTGCACTGTTTCCATTGTTGCATACATGGGCATAGTGGTTTGGGACATTCTGTCCTTCTCTGGGGCCACATCCTGAGTTCTGCATTGCTCAACAGTGTCAGCACACCATTCTTACATGCGCATCATTCCCCCACAGGTCACCATCTGAGCTCACTGTGAGTCAGCTGTCCCGTGGAAGGAGAGGCCAGGACAAACTCCTATGATGGATTGTGTGCCAGCAGCGCATGTTGTTGGAGCAGCAGGCAGTGCTCATACAAGAGACCCAGAGGATAGCAGACATCCTGGACCAGTGGCTCCCTGTGCAGAACCAGGCTGCAAACCCTTAATTCCCCCTCCTGTTGATTTTCACCCTTCCTTTTTCCCAGCCCCCTCATTTTGGTATTTGTTTATTATGTAAATATTTGTACATGGCTTGTGTTTTGTTTCTCTAACATGTATTTTTCCTCTTATGTTTCCTGTGTCCTGTCTCTTTCTTGGATAACTGTAGTCAGTGTCACTGCTGTGTTGTGTTACACCTACTGGCCATCTAATTCACCATGGTGGATGCCATCCTGGCCTCTGTTGTGGTGCTGGTTTCACCACAGCTCTCCCTGCACTGTCTGGGGCTGCGCATCTGGCAATGGGTTGTTGTGGGCATGGTAGCTTTATCCTCCTGGCTGACACAGTCTGTTCTCCATATGTACCCTGTATGGCCTGTGTGTGTGATGGACATCTGTCTTGTGCCCGCCCGTGGACATAGTCTGTTCCTTGTTCCTTGGTGCACCTCCACACCATTGCATAGTGGTTGGGGGGCCTTGGTCTGTGGACCTGTGTGGCTTTGTCCATGCGGCAATGGCTGATGACCATCCACTTGTGTCCTCCCAGTGTGTACCCTGTGATGTGCTGTTCCTGATTTGTGTCAGGGATCCTTGTCCTCTCCACCTGTGCACAGTACACACTGGTTGGGGTCGTACTGCCACATAGGCATGGTTGGTCCTTTCTGTAGGTCACATCACCACTGTCCCATCTCTGCATCTTTTCCACAATTCATATTCATACAGTGTTGCTACATTTTGGGGTTCCTCTCTTGGCATTTGGGGTTCCTCTCTTTGGTGTTTCTTTTGCTGTTGTTTGTGTTTTACATTGCTGTATGCTTAGGTTTTCATATTTTAGGCACCACTTCTTTGCTTGTGTCCCCAGTGGACAAATGGGTCACCTGTGCCTGACTCATCCTCTGTGTACTGTGCTGCTGTTGCTGTTTGCACTGTCCGGTTCCTGTTTTCAGAGCTGTCTACTTGCTAAATTCAGTGCTGTCTTCTTGGCCAGGCTATTTTTGCACTGCACTCTCGGCCCTGTTTGCCTGCCTTCATTTGCATGCTATATTCAACTGTTTTAACCCCTGGGCTATTATGAATATTGTGTTCAATTAGCTGTGGGCTAATTTTGCCCACTAGGTAGTGCTAATTTTGCACCTGGGATAAGTTTTGAATATTGGGCCCCAACTGTTTTAAGGTGATGTAATAATCATGTGACAAGTCCATCATGTGACACTTAGGAGGGATATAAAGGGAACATTTTTAATTGGAGAAGTCAGTTGGGAGTGAAGGGCTAAACTGAGATTTGCTGACAGTTATGCTGCGACCTGAGAGAAGGACAAAAGCTTTTTGAAACAACAGACGATAAACAGATATTCAAAACTTTGCCCCATGGCTAAGGTAGCACTGCCCGTGTGCAAACATAGCTCGAGCAAAATGTCAGCTATATTCAAAGGAATAGCCTGGTGCAAAACCAGCTGAATATAGCAAACAAAGAAGCCTGGCAAACAGGGCCAGGAGTGCAGGGCAAAACAGCTCAGGAATAAGACAGCACTGAATATAGCACCCAGGCCGGCAGTGCAAACACACAATGGAACACAGTGTAGAGGTGAGACAGCCTGACCCTGGGACACATGCAATGAAACACAGGCTGGAATGAGGTATCAGAAGCGGACCACAGTGCACATCCCAGAGGATGCCACACATGCACTGGAATGGCAAGCAACAACCCGAACCCATGTGGAGAACCCAAGGAACAGTACAAACCAAGTGAAACCCAGCATCCAAGAACGACACAGGACACAGTATAATGCAATAAATGCAATGTAATATCAAATAATCAAAAGGAAAGGTAACAGGAACAGAACAGTGATGCAAACCCATACTAAACTAAAGACTAAGCCAAATACAGAACAACAAATGCCCCAACCACCACTGGATGACCCACCTCACAACAAAGAAAGACAACAGAACAAACCCCACTAAGCGACATGCCAACCAACACACAACCTAAGCAACAAAAAGCCCACTATAGGAACAACAACAGGAAGCATAAGAAGTAAAAGCAAAGATTTAAATGGTAAACATATGTACAAATAATAGCAGGATGTACAATAAGGCACAGGAGAAGAGTGCAAAGGGAGGAGGATGCACACAGGGACACAGGAATACAGCCCAGGAAATAATATCATGTCTAGTAAGGAGGGTGTGAAGCCAACACAAGACGTGATGAGGACATAGCTAGCTGCCCACTGCATCTGGAAGCTGAGCCTCCAACACAGCTGCCACCCTCCTCATCTCCATTATCAAGATGGTCTGCTGCTCTATCAGAGTCCTATGTTGATGGACGATGCAGCACAGCAGGTCATCCATCCCTCTGACTCCTCTGGCCTGGTCGCCCACAGTATTGCCCGGAGTGGACCTACAAGAGGAAGGGGAGACCATGAGGATAGGACACCAGCCAGGAGGCAGACAGCAGCCACAGGTGGCCATGCAGGGGTGGACAGCATGTGTCGATGGACAACCCGAGTGCAGGTGAGTGCCGCACCGGTGGGCCAACCTGGAAGGTGCCCACAAAGCAGTCTTGGGTGACACAGGCTCCAACCCAAACCCCAACATACATGATGACAACAATCCTGACAACACCGGGGTACAGGTGACACCGCCCACCCCAGCACAGCACACAGTGAGACAGGGCAGACACAGCTGGATCCCCAGAGTGCTGGATGTAAGGGCCATGCCACAACATGCACAAGGGCACCCATAAGTCGGGACATGCTGCCCACTGACAGATGGCAATGTACCGTAATGCAGAGCACAGCAACAACAACAACTAAAGGTGTGCTGGAGCAGCACTAAACCATGACAGTGGCCTGCCAATGACCAACCTAGGCCGGGGATAACAGGCAGCCAGGGCACAGATGCTGGCAGTGAAGGGTCGACACATGCCACCAAGCAAGGCCACTGAAAGCATACCTCACAACTGTAACACAGTACAAGGAAGGTTCCCCAAGCCACGGGGCAAAAGCCTCCTGTTCCACCCTGTGAGGACATGTTCCACTGCCAGGGTCAACAATGTAATGCAACACTCCATAGTAAGCGATGCACATCCTGTAGTACTATGGTGATAACAGACCTCGGAACATAAATGCAACACAGTAACAGTGTCATGAGATACCCAGAAAGAATTCACCACGTGTACCACACATTTCCCATATGGACCACAGTATGACAAGCAACGTTCCACGGCTGGTGGACAAAGGGATGAGAGGTATGCCTAGAAGGTATGGGTCATGGTGTCCTGCAGCCACAACAGGCATGCGGGTGGTGCTATGCAGGCCTGTCCAGTGAAGCCCCAGGACAGCAAGGAGGCGTCAGCTGTGCAAATATGGACACTGTGTGGGGGCCTGGAGGAATGGAGCACACTGCATCACAGGTGTGTGCATGCAACTGACAGCATGTGAGCCCCACCGAACACCGCTGCCAGAGCCCCTCCATCTGGCACCCTCACAGCAATGCAAGCCGACAGTGCCCAACCCCCCAGGGCCAGACTGCCAGCACCCGGCTGTGGTGTGCAACACAGGTGTGCAGCACAGCATAGTGTCATAACATCACTGCCCACTGCCCATCGCAGCCATGCCACCAGACCAGTCAGTAGCAGGACACATAATGAGACACACAGCACAGTGAAAGAGCACAGAGCACAGAGCAATAAGACAGGTACTCACGCAACACGCCACTGCACTCAGGGCTGCTCTCTGCTGCTCCTGGGTCATGTTCTAGCACCCTCCACAGCCATGGGCTGCTCGATCCACTCTACAGAGGACAGGTGAAACATTGGCATTAGAGCATGACACAGCATACACCACATGCAGCACGGCAAGATGCACATGCAGCCCCAACAACACTGCACACAAGGGATGCCCAGGGTCAGTGGCTGAACATGAAGGACACCACACAGAATGCGGCTTGGCCTATGGAGCATCCACCAGGCACAGATGACATGTCGTCAAAGGTGGCGCGAGTAGTGCGATGAGTGCTGGTTGTAGCAGTCATGCGATGGTCTGCACACCTGTGTGTGATGGTCAGCAGGCTTCCAGGAACAGGTCCTCTGCACCACAGTGCTGCACAGGACCCTCCACCAACCATGTCCCAAGCAGCACACTCACCCCCAGCACCCCATGGCCACAGCATGCACTGTGTCTCCAATGTGCGCACTGCCACACCTTGTACCAGGGCCTTCCCCAAGTGCCATCATGTGAGCCCCATCCCTGCCACATGCGACAAGCACCATGCAGAGTGGCGCACATGTGCACACACAGACACACTGACACACAGACACATGGTCAGACAACACACACACATGCACGCATGGGCACTGATGCTGCCTGAAAAACACATGAGAGCGGGTGTCAATGCATCGCCACTTACCTGGCACAGGCACCGTGCCATCATGCACCATGTGCTTGTAGCACTCCAGCTGCTGATGCTGCTGCTGTTGCAGGTCTGTGTAATGGTGTCTGCGCTTCTCAGCATCATGGGTGATGCCCATGCAGGCACACAGCTTCCTTGCCACCATGGCCCACATGTGCATGCATGGGAGGTCACCCTCCTGACCTCCCAAAGAGCCTCCAGTGCCTTTTCTGGACCAGCTGTACCAGGTTGGCTGTTTCAATCTCCCCAATGCCTGTCCCAGTGCACCACTGTTCTGCCGCCTACCCCTGGCATCACTACTGTGTGTGTCTCTGACTGGCACCAGTACCACATCAAAGAAGATACACCTCTGTCTGCTCCCTCACTCAAAGTGCCGTAGCACCACAATAACACATGATGTGGCGTGGGCGCTACCGGAAGGAGACTCAGTGCAGATCGTGACCTCCCACATGACCCCTGGCCGAATATCATGCATGCACGTTGTTCTGTGCTGTGTGTGTGCTAGTGCTGCGCCACGCCACGCTATGCCTGCCCGCTAGTATGGATGCTACATAGTGCTGTGCTAACAGAACAGCATGGTGCAGGTGCAGGCCACCCATTGCCTGGTGCTGCCATTTGCATGGTGCTAAGCTGTTAGCCTGGCACTAATTAGGCCCATATTCAACAGGAATATGCAAATGAGGAGCACTTGTGCATGCAATATACAAACACTGTGATTGGCATATCATTATCCGATGATTTGCATGCATAACAGGCTGGATTGCCCGGCTGAGCTATAAAGGACAATCAGTGCTCCACTGGTGTTGTGTTGTGGGAATGCAGCATACAGCAGACACTACAGTACAGAGAACGACATTGAAGGAGACATGCAACAGGAGGGAGAGCAGCGGGTGGAAGGTTTGTATAGCTGCTGGAGATGTTGGAATGGTACTAGCGCAACACAGGGTTGGGACATAAGCACATGTACCAGCTTTCCATCAACTGCAGGACCACAAGCATGCAAAGTGCTGCTAAATGGTGCACAGAGCCAGAAAGACAGCAGTCCAGCACACCTGGCCTTGCACGTGACCACGCCCCTGCATCAGCCTGCGCGGGTGGGACCGCCTACAGTGCTGTGGGTACCAGGCAGGTGCAGAGGCGCCACCGTGGAATATGGGTGTGTAACACAACTGTGGCTGACTTCTATGGGGTCCATGGCACCTCTGTTGCTGCCCTGGATGTGGGACTTGGAGGTTCGCAAATGCTCCATCAATGGTACACAGCTACGGAACAGGGATCACAGGGTCCAGACAGTGTTGCTGAGGGCTCCATGTGGCCTGTGCCTGGTAGCCTGCCATTGCATGCCAGTCCCATGTCCTCGCCCTGTGTGCAGTGCCCATGTCCCCTAGGGGTGCAGTACTGTGCAAGGTGATGGACATTGGGGTGGATCTGTCCTGGGGTGCACATGTCAGCCATGGGTGATGGTGGTGCCCTTGTGGGTCCAGTACATGCCGTCCAGTCACTGACAGGGGTTGCTGCAGCACATGCTGACCATTGCAGATCCATGCAACCTATGCCACACATCACCGGCATGCAGTAGCTGTTGACACTTGTACCTTTCCATCTCTCCCTTAGGTGGTGTGGCATGGCCAGAGCAGATATGTGCCCATCATTTCTCACAGGAGGAACTGAGAACAATGGTGCATGGCATCAAGGAGAGGAGCAGGTTCTGAGGCAACATAAGGCCCCGGATGTGGTGGTGCGCCGGGCATGGGAGGAGGTCACCGCTGGGGTGAACACAGTTGGTGGTCATGGTAGGAAAACAGAGGCAGTGTGCAAGCGGTGGAGTGACCTGCTATGCAGGGTGAAAGAGGAGGAGGCAGAGTGGCTTTGAGAAAGGATGAGAACTGGTGGTGGCCCCAACCAGCACAGCAGTGGGAGGGACCCACTCATGGCAGTGGTGGCATCCACACTGCGCCCAGTGGCTGTCACTGGTGTACAGGGTGGTGGGTGTGAAATGCCTCTTACACCACCCAGGGTAGGTCTGTAACCATATGTGTGTTCCCTGCATGGTGTGGCGGCAAGGGTGTTAGTGTTGAGGCTGAGCCTGGGGTGCACTGTGGAGCTGCAGTGCTCTGCACACTATGCACAGGGACAAGCATGTGCACTATGGGAGGTTGGTGCATGTGGCCACATGATATTGCCATGAGGGTGGTGTGTGGGGTGTGCATATCTACATCGGGTGGCACGTGTCCCTGGGTGTGCATGTTCTGGTAGCGGTGGTGGTGGTGGTGGTGGTGGTGGGGTGCACATTGCGTGTATGGGTGACTGACCCTGTCCTGTTTTCATCCACAGCAGCGTGTGTAGGACCAGCGGTGCACCAGGAGCATGCCAGGATGGCTGCCTTGGGACAGGAGGAGGAGGAGGAGGAGGTGGAGGACAACTAGCCATCGACATCTGGCCTGGGTGGTGGATGGGACACCCAGGGTTGCCCATGTGTGGCACTCACATGGAGGAATGATACAGCTGACAGGGAGGGGCCATGCTGGAGGAGGAAATTGACTATGGTGCCACCATGGAGCATGCCCAGGTTGAGGATCTGTGGTGGGCAGGTGATCCTCCTGACTGTAACAAGTGACATTGACACAGATGTGTCAGAGTGTTCCTACCTCATGCCCATGGACAGGCCTGTGGAGGGGTTACAGGGATGGTGCTAGGTGCAGGCCACAGCACAGGCACTGGGGGTGGTCGGCCTTGCTGGTGTGGGTGCTCCCATGCAGCTGGTGGTTGGCCATGTGAGGGATGTGTTTGCACTGTTGGACATCGGTGTCCCCCACAGGTTGTTGGGCAGGTCTCTCGGTACAACAACACATTGCCAGTGGTCTATAACAGCAGGACATGCTGCCTGTGCACCAGCGTCCCGACGCCAGTTGTGATGCAGGCCCAGTGCCAGCCACCATTTGGGGTGCTGCACCCTGGAGCAGGATGCCCCAGGGGCCCGCCCACTGCTACAGGCTGCCCTGACATCATGGCAGGAGGCTCGAATGGACCCGCATGGCCTGTGGTGGGAGCTCAGGCATGAGCTTTCACTGCTGCATGAGTCCGTGTCTCTGGGCTTTGCCAATGCAGAACAGCATGCCAAGGACAGGGTGGGCCATGTGGTTGCTGTGCTGGACCATGGCTTGACAGGCTCACAGTTGCAGTGGTTGATCTCACCACTGTGCTGTGTGGGGTGCATGGTAGTTGCCAAGATGCGCAGGGGGCAAGGTGACCATGGCATAGTGACTCACAGGCATGGCACCCGTGGTCACAGAGCTGCCACTGGCTCCAGAATGAATGCATCAGGCACATCTACAGGCACCCAGTGCTGCTGTGGATGTCCATCTGCCCAGTCGGGTTTGCCGGTCGACAGGGGGCACAGGTGGTCCAACCTGCCTGCCTCACCGTGGTCCTCCCCAATGTGTCCACAGCACAGAGCACCCCTGGTTCTGTGACCCTCCCCGTGGTGTGCATCATGTGCATGGATGGTAGTCACCGGTGATCAGGTGGCCATCCTACACCTCTGCACAGTCACCACCCCTGTGTGCATTGCACACCACCTCACACTGTACACATGCACACACATGCACACACCCGCACTCCTTCACATGCACCACCTCACTGGCACAGCCATGGAGGCCCTCCTCACACTGCCACCACACATCAGGCATTGACCTTTCCACCATGCCGTGGCTGTGTGTCCACTCTCTGTGTGACCTGCACACCCTCCACATCACACCGCACATACTCACATGCGTTCTGATCCAGTTTTGTGCACTTGCTCTGATTAGTGATGTCACCATTGTGGTTGTTTGTTCACATTAAACATACGCCATTGTACTGTTCCATGTTGCTGTGCAGTTTGTACTCACCCTCTGGCCTGTGACAGTGTTCTGATGATGTTGGCCCTGTGTTCTGTGGCTGTGGTCCATGCAAGATCCTACTCTGGTTGCTCCACTACCCCTGACCACTGGCTCTGGGTCACTGTTGGCATGTTCCTCAGGTTCAGGTGCCCGTATCCATGGTTCATCACCATGTTGTGCAACATGTAACAGGCTAGGAAGATACAGCATACCTTCTGAGGCCTATACTGTAGGGCACTGCCTGATGTGTCTAGGCATCGAAGCATATCTTCAGTATGCCAAGCACCCCCATGATGTTCCTGGTGCTGGCATGTGCCTCATTATACTGTCTCTTCAGCTACTGTTGCTGGTCAGGTACTGGTGTCAGCAGCCAGGTAGCAGGGATAGGCACTGTCCCCTATCGGGAGATATGCACCTGTTAGTGTTGTACTGCTGTCTGCCTGTTGCTGTCATGCATCCCTGTGTTGCCCTCCCGCCCTTCCGGCCTCACATGCCTGTCCCCATCCATGCTGCGGTGTTTGTGCCTTGTGAGCTTCTACTCACCGATTAGGTGCCCACTGGCTATCCTGCCCTCCTCAAATACCTGGCACAGCTGGGGCTGGTGCCAGATGAAAGGTGTTGTGGACACTGCCGGGTACTGCCCATAGACATTGCTGATGCACCCAGTCGCATCACACACCACCTGGCAATTGATGGAGTGGTACCTTCCTGTTTATGTATACGTCACTGCCATCACCAGGTGGTGCGTGAGATGGGGACATGGGTGCAGTCAATGGCACCCAGTACTGCTGGTTGGAGCTCAACTCAATGGAATTGCTGCATTGTTTCTCTGTGCTCTGCTGCTGTGCTGGGGAATACTATGAACTCCCTAAGCGTGTGGTAGGAGAGCCTCTAGGAACTGGGTCAGGAGGCATAAGGTTGCAAGCTACATACCCCAATGGTGTTCCCAGTTGGTCGTTGGAATGTCCTTGTGGCTAGGAAGCACATTGCTGCTGTCACCTTCTCCTCTACTGTCATGCATGGCTGCTGCTGGTGTTGGTGCAGCTGCTCATGCAGGAGTTCACATTGCTGCCTCAACATTCCCTGTCCATCCTGTACCGGCCAGTGATGTGCTCATCTGGCAGGGTCTCAAGAGACCCTGGACTGGTACCACCTGTTTGCAGCATACCATCTCCTCGGCCTGCATTGCGGCCCATGTTGGGCCTGCTACCTCTGTTCCTCCTCCTCCTCCACTACAGCTACCATGAATGACAGCATCACTGCTAGTGGTACAGCACTCTTTCCCGCTTCCTGTTGTGGTCTCTCCCCTAGCTGATTTGTCCTGGGTTAAGACCAGCCTTTTTATAGGTGGTAGCTAGCGCCGTGCTAGGTGTCGCACTATGTGTCCTAGCACAGTGCTACAGCTTTGAATATCCCGTTGCATGTATGCAGACCCCATCTTTGCCACTTGCATACATTATCGGTTTTGCTCCGCACTAAGGTGGTTTGTGCGCACTAACAGGTCCTTTGAATATGGTCACTCTGCGCTGTTCACACTATTCCTCATGCTACTGGCTTGAAAGGTGCATTATGCTTTGAATAGCTGGCCTGAAAAGGCCTTTAAAACCCTGAAAAGCCTTATGCTTTATAGAGGTAACTCTATCTGTTAAAATCAGTTCTAATGCCCTAAAGGTTTGCCTACCATTTAAAGAAAGTTGCTTGATGAAAGGCTGTTATGGTTAAAACAGCCTTGATCATCCTGAAATAAACTGAACTATGGCCCGAACTGTTTATATTTTCAATAGATGCAATAAACGTATGCAGTGCCAAAGGTTTAACTTGACTTTTGTGCCTGTCTTACTCTTTGACCCATGCCCTCGTGCCAGTGGGCCTCTGCCTGTCCCATCGGGCAGATAGGACTGTGTTAATATTCCTCCCAATAATGTAAGGGAGTCAGCATCTGTGACCGTGTCAAGGATGACTTGTCTTTTTTTTTTTTTTTGAATAGTATGCTTTTTTGTAAGCCTCTTACTGTCAGGATCTGTCCTGGTCACGGACCCCCAAGTTTCCACCTCAGTCGATTGCCTGCACTCCACATTCACCCCTGGCTTTCTCCCCAGGGGCGGGGTCATGACACAGCCCACTTCAGTGCCCGATACATATATCTGGTCAGGAGCCAGTGGCGGAGAATGATTGAGACCGGCGGAGGATATCTTGAAGACGGCCGAGGCATAATGTTTTTTCCTGTGTATGAAGGGACGGGGACATGCAATGACATCCTGTATCTGACCTGCCCCTAGTTCTACTTGGTGTCAGTGCAAGTAGTGAACCCAGCCTCCATTGGGTATCACTAGAGCACCAATCACTTACACCCACCCTCCCCCAGAGAAGGACAGCAGTCAGGGATGCTCATCCTTCTCCCCGGCTGGCCCTCTGGCAACCCAGGCCCGTTCCGAACCTGGGTCACTGGCGTCAGCGGAAATGCAACTGCTGCACTGATGGGCGGCCCAGGATGACTTGTCTAAGAAACAACTTATTATCCTTTTCATCATTCAGTGCATATACTGTATATTTAAAAGTGTGCAGTTAAGATCTCTGTATTTCACTGTCAGTCTCACAAATCTGCCCTCTGGGATCACACTCTGAAGCACATACCTGAATTGGACTGTCACTCCTAAGTAATATGGCTTGTCCCCCATCTACATTACAAAGGTGTATCCCCAGGAGGCTGCATATTCTTTTCTCACCCAGGATCTCTAAAGTTTTTGCATTCAGCGTCAGTCAGGTATGTTTCTTGTAAATAAGTGAGGATCGCCCTGTGCCTGTTAAGTTCCTGAAAGACCTTGGTCCTCTTAATTGTCCCATTAAGGCCTTTCATACTATATGTCATTACTGTTATCTTAGCTATGTTGCAATGTTCACAGACCAAAACATTTATTATTGTTGCAACTCTAGCAGTACCAGATGGAACATCAGCTCCCCCACACACACAGGATCCCCCAACTTGGGTGCACAAAATTAAGAATCACAGACATTAACAGTGAACAAGCATTTAAACATGTCATCTTATACAAATTATAAAACTTGAGGATATGCCATTAAGTATGTGGAGAAACTAAGATAGTAGTGACTTCCAGCAGTGCCACCTTATGCCACCCCTATAAATCTGCCAGGAAGGTGGCTGGTGCATCATCTTAAGACTGTAGTACCATAGGAAGGGCAGGGTGGATGGTGCCCCTGCACCTGGCGCAAGCCTCAAGGGCGCAATTTTCATCTAAGTTTATTGTTTTTATTCACTTACGGTGGTGCTACCACTTTACATTTTTTCTTTTTATTGGCTCTGACTGTAATTATAATGGTTGTCAGCAGGGGCGCACCTGTGGAAGACCAGCTAGTCAGGAGGGTTGTGTATCACATGAGCTGCAGGCAAAATATCATGTGGTGGGTGATGCATGTATTCGAGAAAAAAAAAACTGAGGCAGGGCCAGTGCCAGCATCGCCCATTAGTATGAAGGTATGGGAGGAGGCGTATGGTGAGAGTGAGAGGTGGTTAAGTTGGGGAGACAGTAGAGCCATGTTATTGTGAGAGTAGAGACTAGATATAGAGACAGCAAACAAAAGTGATAGGGTAGAGTGTAGCGAGAAGAGGAGTGGTGTAGAGGCGAGAGACAGAGAAGACAGCATTAAGCAAACAATGCATCAGCAAAGCAAGCAGCAATTAGTAGTCCCGTCGTCCCATCTCCCGTGCGTCTGTGACCAAAATTTTATTATTTAATGAAAATTCTATTTGTCCTGTTGGCTGTTGTTTAGTTTGTGAGAATGTGAGATGTGAGTGTAGATGGTGGTGGTGGTAGGCCGGGGCGATTCTCAATAGGAATGCACTACTGCACTGATCAGGAGGATTGGGATGGAAGGAAGGAAGTCTGATTTCTGAAGTTCAGTATTTCTTGAGTTCTGTTCAAATTGATTGTGTCACTGTAATTGGGTCAATGGGCCCCAGCCACTGTCCCAGGCTTGGCTCGGCTTGGCTGGTGGGTGGCGGGTGGCGTGGCGACTGGACTGGCTGCTGTAGTAGTTCTGTTCATGGGACTGTCTGCCTGGATGGGAGTGAAGATGTTGCCACCCCTCTGCTGTCTTGGGCTGAGACTGACTGCTCCATGCCATGCAACACCATCCCTCCGCCCACCATTGTTGTTTTCAATTCTCTCTCCTCTTCTTGACCAGCATTGTCCCTCCTCATTCCACAGGCAGGCTCCCCACTACCCATGCAGTGCTGCTTTCTTTCCTAATAGTCCAGACAGCCTGAGGCAGGTTGCGGGTGATGGGCCCGGCCATCACAGACACAAACATTCAGCCCAGAGCAGAGCCTGCTGACTGTCTGAGCCTCCAGCCAGACCCGAGATGGCAGAGTAGACCCTAGTCACTGTGACTCCTCAAAGTACAGCACACTAGTCAGTCTGTGACTAAAAGAGGACCAGTCCTGTCTGTAACTATAGCAGACAGAGAGAGAGAGAGAGTTTTTGGACATGGGGATTTACTTTGCCCAGATAAGTGGTTTAGGGGTGATGACTGGATACAAGATTAGTTGGGACAAAATGTTTGCTAAAAACAAGTTCTGGGGTTAGAAGCAACAGAGAGAGAGAGAGAGATTTTTGGACATGGGGATTTACTTGCCCGGACAAGTGGTTTAATGGGTGATGACTGGAATTGGATATAACAGATTAGTAGGGACAAACAAAGTGTTTGCTGAAAACACTTCTGAGGTTAGAGGGCATGATACAGTGTGCACAGTAGTACTTCAGATGGTATTTGTAAAAATAACTGAACTTCAGTTGTTTTACAAATACCATCTCACAATCTGAGTGTTTAAACAGTTGTATCTGCAATTATACCATTTAAAATGCAGAAGCCTTTACAGTTCTGAAAGTACAGCATATTACATATTGACTGCAATAAAAGCTGAGTGACACATTTTTAAATGGAAAATGATTAAAATGATTTGGAACACATATGTTCCTGTTGCACAGGATTGGATGGTGTTCAGATTTCCCACTTACACATTCTTTTCATGGGCTCAGGGTTAACGTGATGGTAACATAAGACACTGGTCTGCTCATGAGGTTCAGGATGAGTGGGTTAAAGCCTGCATGCTGAGGGATTATTGGACTCGAACTTTATACCTCGCCAACCTTTTTTATGCAGCTTGCTCACCCTGCCATAAATGGGTTTATTTGGCAATAAAATAAATGACCATCTTGATTTGCTATAAGTGACCTGGTTACATTGAGTTTACTAGTTCAGTTAACAAGAAAGTAAATGAGATTTCATTGTCTTCTTTATAGTTAGCAGCAGTAGAAGCCTATTGCAATTTTGGTGGCACTACATATGGTGGACTCCTTCAAGTTGGTTGGGATGTGCTTTTCCTGCTTTACGCGGTGGTGGATTATAATACTGACATTGGAGTCAGACTGCGGTCTCTGAATGGCCGCATGACCCCTGGAGGCGGTCAAACCTTCACTTCTTCTTCCACTTGACACATATGCTCCTATTAAAGCACAAAGTCAAATCACTCAGTAACCCTTGGCTCACAGGTGACCTCCTCAGGATGCTAAAAACAAGAGACCACCTATGGGAGCTGGCCAGAAACTCTGGAAGGCAAAATGACATCCAAAACTACAAACGTGCCCACAATGACTGCACCAAAACCATCTGGCAAATGAAGTCCATCTACTATAAGCATGCCCTCACAAACTCCTGGGGCAATGGTCAGGAATTCTGGAAGAACATAAAGGAACTTACGAGAATCCACCTAAACCCCCCATTAATACTCAACATCAGCGGAACCACAACCTCAACCCAAAAACCATATGGATACCTTTAACAAAGTTTTAATCACCTCAGCGCTGTCCTACCCCAGGACTACTTCAAAGATGGTGAAGCCCCTCTGTCCGAATGAACACTACTCCCACCAGCTCCCCCACTTCTACTTCAAAGCAGTCAAGGCTCACCAAGTACGTAAATATGTAACCAAAGCCCTTGGTAAATTAAGATTCAGTAATGACTCCTCAATCTCAAAATCCTGTCTCTCACACTTGATGAAGTGCTTAGTCCTCTGATCAGAATTTTCAACCTCTCCCTCAGCCTTAGCCAGTTCCCAGACAGATGGAATCTGCCACTGTCACCCCAATCCATAAAGG
This sequence comes from Neoceratodus forsteri, assembly GCA_016271365.2. Taxonomy (NCBI): domain Eukaryota; kingdom Metazoa; phylum Chordata; order Ceratodontiformes; family Ceratodontidae; genus Neoceratodus; species Neoceratodus forsteri. The sequence goes on from CM057450.1 coordinate 897,417,671, forward strand.
TGGTGACAAAACTGCCCACAATAACTACAGACCTATCTCCCTACTACCCCACTCTCCAAGGCACTAGAACGCATCGTCTTGGACCAGCTCACAGAATACCTGGATAAGTACAACATCATGTGCAAGCAACAACACGGCTTCCACAAAGGTCACAGCACCTCCACAGCTCTACTTGAATTCACCGGCACAATCCACAATGCACTTGACTCCAGTGAACTACTAGGCTCAATCTACAGAGACTTAACTAAAGCCTTAAACACTGTCAATCACTGCCCCTGCTTGTCTAGCTTCAAAACACTGGGCTGTCAACTGACTCCATTGGCTGGTTTAAGAGTTACCTTGAAGAACGGTCCCAAACAGTAGAATCGCAGATACACGCTCGGACCCTAGACTGGTCCACTCGGAGTCCCCAGGGCTCCATTCTGGGACCCCTCCTCTTCAGCCTATTCTTAAACTCACTATCGGATAGCTGCCCAGAAAAAATAATTCTCTATGCCGACGACGCAGGATCCTCACCTCGGACCCTGATCCAATCCAATTACAAAATAAACTTAAGCAGGCCTTCTACTCCATCGAATCCTGGTTTCTACATCATAAACTGCTTCTCAATCAGAAAAACCCAAATCTATGGTCTTCTGCAGCCCCACAGCAAAACAAACAACTCCACCTCTCCATTGCAACTAAACAAGGAGCCATCCTAGAGCAAACACAACCACTCAAGTACCTCGCATCACCTTGATCATCACCTCTCATGCTCTGTCCATATCAGCAATGTTGCAAAGTCTGCCAATGCAAGGTTAGGCATATTATTCTGGCACAGGAAACACCTAACCCCAGAAGCACTAGTAGTGGTTGTCCAAAGCTCCATTGTCAGCATCATAGACTATGGTCTTATCATATATGGATCTGCAACTAGCTCTGCTCTCAAACATACGCAACCACCCTGAATAAGGCATTGTCTAATCACTGGCTCACATTGCTGTACCCACACATGTGACCTTTATTCCCAATCTGGATGGCTTCAACTGGACAAATGCATAAAATACTAAACCTGCATCACAGCCAAGAAAATTATAATGGGTCTGGCCCCACCTGGTGTCTGTGCCCTCCTTAAGCCTAGACATAGGAACGTCACTACAAGGAGATCCAATTCCCATCTACTACATATCCCATGATGTCCACGACCCAAGGACAATGATCATTCACCTATCGGGCATCCAACTGGCTCAACTCTCTTGGCAGTGACATAGCGACTGCTCCAACACTCGGCCTCTTCAAGTTCAAGCTGCACCTCTCGCTGCTTGTATCCTGTAGGTTGCCCATCTTAACATTTCCAGCTGCAAATGCCCCAGCACCCAGCACTTACAATCAGTCTTTGCACCCCTAGCACCTTACCTGTCATATTCCTTGACAAGGCCCCTGGCTGCACTGTCTCCGACCCTCGCCCACCTCCCCCGATCTCCCTCCTGCCCCCGCCCAACCACCTCCCATACTCCCCTTACCACCTGCACCTCCTTCCCGCCTCAATCTCCTACCCTCACTTCCCCCACCACCTACCCCCTTCCTTGTCTTGCTTATAGCTCAGGTCTTTGTACTGATTATTACGTGTCTGTAAGTCAATGACTATATGTTTGTAACTAAAAATGATGACTATTGCACATGCTGACGTGGAACCTTTGTGAAAGAGCCTCGGCTCAAAGGTATTGTAATCCCAGATTGAAATAAATAAATAAACTTCTCTAGCAACAGTCAGATACAGTCCAAGTAGATGTGTAAACTAATATGCAGATGTGTCAGATCCTATATCTTCAAGACTGAAGCGACATAAGAACTGAGTACGTGTATTTTCTTATGTCTCTCAGTTTTGAAGATAAAGACTCTACACAACTGCATATTAATTACATACTATATTTTCTGACTAGCCAGCCTAAGTGCATTCAAATGTTCGGTATGCAAAATGGAAAAATAGTTTGTCATCACTCATACCCACCCATGCTGTAAGAACACATCTGCATTGCTTTTAATAAATTATCAATCAGACTACCCTCCCCAAATAGATTGAATCTATTTTGGGGGCAGGAATTGATTGACACATTCCAACCTTCCAGGGACCAAGCCCCAAAACTCACCACAGAGCATGTTAACCCTAAGAGCTTCTGGGGGCGCAAATGCTTTATGTAGCAATCTTTCACAGTATATTTCAAAATGCATATAGGGTGGGTGGTTGATGACATTCTTGGTCAGCAACTTGTCTACAACTGCGGCTCCACACTCTGATGCCCCAGCCAGAGTTTCCCCACATCTCATATTCCATGGGAGCAAAATATTCCCTGAAATCAGAGGTAGGGAACATGTAACAAAGTATGTTTTTCTTCAAGAAAGACCCAAAACTCACCACAGAGCTTGTAAACCCCTCAGAGCTTCTGGGGCCGACCATAGCTCTTCTCCGGGGAGGCAAAATTAGTCTCTTGCCCAAGGCACAAAATGCCTTCCTACAGCACTTTAAGACTGCCCCTAGCCGATGTACCACTATGGCATACTTGGCATCAGGTGTAGCATCAAGCCCACCAGAGGCTGTATGTAAATCCTTTGGTCCCCTCTCTGGGGTTTCCCCATCTCTGACCTTGACCCCGACTAGTTTTGGATGGAGGACACATAGACCTCTCTCCCACATTGGCTGGGGCCAATCATAATAGAAGCAGGGCTAGCTCAGATTTCCATGCCATCCGATTGATCCAGAAGTCTGCCTCGTAAAATCAATAAATAGTGCAAATGACATATTACAGATAATGGCCAAGGCTGCAGAGATTTCACCCCCAGGTTCCCACCACTGATAAGGGGCAATCAGAGGTTTACAAAGAATAAGAAAAATCCCTCCATCCCTCATCAACCCACCCAGCCAAGCCCAACCAACATAACACGAAACATCACAAGCCATCAGTTCAATGCATTAGCCCCCACAGTACCAGAACCTGTAAGTAAAGGAAATCACAGGAATTCCAACGATAATCTTCCTCATAAGTTCCAACTTGACAAGGTGTGTTTCATCAAAGCCTGTGTTAGTTTACAGCGCCCTGAATAGTCAAATGCTGGAGCACAGGAAGGGCATGTGGTACAAGTTGCCAGCCCCTCAAGTTATAATATTGGAGTCCCTTCACATTAGTGCTTTAGGGAAGCAATGAATCATATACTAATAATGCAGTAGAAATACTAAAAAAGTTACTTCCCTAGTGAGGAGGTGCTAGTGTCCAACGACTGATCCATAGTGGGTTGCCAAGATGCTGCATAGTGTGTGGATGACATGGATTTGTTCTCAGCTTTCTGGGGTAAAAACTCTTTGTACCACTGTGTTCTCATTTACTGATAAAGCAAGTTCAGGTGTCCGTAGTGCCAGTGCTGGCAGAAGCTGCCACTGACTGCCGATTTTGTGTTGTTTTTCCCCTAGTCTTCCACTGTGGTAATGGGCTTGCCTTCACATTCAACTTAGCTTGTCTTGCTGCCATCTTCTTTAATGGCTATTGGCTCAGTTCCAGGCCTGCTTTGGCTTTTCCTAATGGTTCTGATCTCTGTACGGTTTGCCATCTTCTGTTGACCAGTTCCTTGAACTTTTGGGGTCAGTGATCTCATGCACTCCAATGCCCCATTGAATCATTAGTTTTTAGCTTCTGTTATTGTATGAAATACATGCACTCTGGAGTCCGTAAAAACTTAAATTGGAAATAGCTCTTTTCTGTGATCCACAGTAAGAGGGGCAAAGTCATTCTCAAAGTTAAGATGCTTGTCCCCAGATTTATTTATTTATTAGCTTTTGGTAACCAGGTAAGTGCATTGGAATAACCCTGCCTATTTTCAAGCATGACCGGGAGAGTACAGTGTATAAACAACAAAAACAATCAGGTACAAAATGCAATGGTACAATCAGGACAAAAGTAAATTAGCAGACACTTTACAGCAAAACAAGCAACAGGTTATCCATGCAGGGATAACCAGAAATAACAAATACAGTTGGTGCAGTGGTACAATCAGTGTATACTAGCAAGGTAACTAGGTAGGAACAGACTAAAAGAGGCACAAACAGACAAGTACTGCACTTGTAATTGAAGAATACAGAGAGACATAGAGACAGGCTGGTGGGCAAGCAGAAAGCCAAGCAACAAGTTAAGAACAATTGCAATTACCAAATGCATTTTAGGTGAGAGAACAGTGCATGCTTGAATATAAAGTGAGATGAGGAGTTCTTAATATAATGGGGAGGGAATTCCAGAACTTGAGGGTGAAATAGTAAAAGCTTGCTCACCCATTTTAGAGGAGTGGAGTGGGACTGAGAGCAAGAGAGAGTGGAGGACCTAAGGAAGTGGGAGTGAGGGACAGGGTTAGCATAGCTCCCAGAGAGTTGGGATGGGAGGTCTGGTTAAGGAGTTAATAAAACATCCTAGAGTGTAAGAATGAAGGGCATGGAGACAGCCAGTGTAAGGCAGAGTAAAGCAGGCAGTGATGGATTAGGCGAGGTGCTGATAAGGCAAATCTACAGATGCTGTTACATCGATATCCTACTTATGAAGTTCAGCAGCATTGGCATGGGCGAGTACTGGGAGGCGTATAACAGTCTTTGGAATAGGGCGCCTCTGGCAATGGAGATCCTGGCAGCAGGAGTGAGTGAATGACACACTCTATAAGCAGCACCAATCTTAGAGTTAACTGGGTGACAATACCTCATTGATGTGAGCAGAGAAACAGGCACGGGTCCAGTATGACCCCAAGATATTTGAAGGAGTCAGTGTTAGAGACAGGCGACCCATCACAGCAGAGGACCCAAAGCTTAGGAAACTCAGCACTGACTTTTCTAGAGGACCCAAAGAGCATGGCCTGGGTCTTAGATAGATTTAGGATTTGATAACTGGTGGAGAACCAGGATTGAAGGGTTTGAAATGTGGATGATAGGTGCTGATTGAGGTCACTTATGGACTTGGAGGTGGTGTAGAACACCAGATCATCAGGTACATAATAGTTCTATAGAGGGAGAAGGGTTTGGAATATCATTAATAAAGAGGAGAAGAGCAGGGGACCAAGAATAGAACCCTGTGGAGCACCACAGGGACAGGGGCAGGGGATGAGAACCTTACAGAAGGAGACAGTTTGAGAGCAGTTGTCAAGGTATCTGCTGAACCAGGATAGGGTAGTGTCAGAGGCACCGAGGATTGAAGTTTACCCAGTAGTAGAGGGTGATTTTCCAAGTCAAATGCTTTGGAGAGGTCAATGAACAAAACACCAATAAGTAAGCCGTTGTCCTTATTGCACTTTACTTCACTTGTAAATTGGGTAAGAGCAGAAGTAAGCTATGCCCAGCATGAAAGCCATGTTGGATTTGGGACTGAAGGTTGAAGTCCAGTAGATGCGAGAGACCTGGTGATGAATTAGTTTTTCCAGCAACTTACTAAGCATGGGCAGAAGCAAAATGGGTCACTAGTTCAATAGAACTTTGGGGTCACCTTTCTTGAACACTGGTATAGTTCTGGCTGTTTTCAGGCCGAAGGGACCATGATGGAGCAGACGGACAAGTTAAACAGCTTAGTAGAGGTGAACAGTCTAAGAATCCTTGGTTCAATACCATCTGGACCTGCACTGCCACAAGCAGGAATGGTCTTCAATAGCTTAAGGACCTCTTGGCACATGACTGGGGCAAGCACTAAAGGGTGGAGCAACAGCTGGTGATGTGGGGAAACAGGAATTCAGGATGGAGAGGGTGGTGTTGGGAAGCTTGGTGAAGAGGAGTTAAAGGCATTAGCTATGGTGTGAGGATTTTACTGAGGATATCATTTATAAGCATTTCGTTTGGAGTCAGAGGCTTACTGTTCTCAAGGATTTAATTAATTTGAGTCCAGTATCATTTCAGGTTGGAGGCAGAGGAACTGAACAGATCTCAGTAGTAAATACTGTTGGCAGAGCGACTTTCCTTTTACAGGTGTTTCGCAGGATCGGTAGGCCTTGGAAATCTGCTGGAAGAGAGGAGGATTTCATTTCACCAGAGTTCATCTCTGCTATTTAAATAACTGTAGTAGGGGCTGCTTGAGCCAATTGGCAGCTGTCCCTTTGACCATATGAGTTGTGACCGGAATGTGTCTGTTCTGAAGGGAGAGTAGGGTTGTATTGAAATAGTCAGTCGCAATGTTGATATCATTGGTTATGTAGAGGGAGACCAGTCAATGAGTTTTAGATTGTGCAAGAATGCAGCAAAGGTAAGGTTAGAGAGGTTGTAAAGGGTAATACTTTAGATGGGAAGGAGGAGGAGAAGTGTCCCAAATGCAGAATACAGGGCAGTGGTCACTTATGGAGTCAGGTAGAACTCCAGCAACAGGAAACTTCTCCTTCCTGTTACTAAGAATCCAGTCTAAAAGAGTACGGCAAAACCTCTGTGAGAGATCCTAGTGGGAGCCAGGATGAGTTGATTGAGATTGGCCTTACTAATAATAAGGAAGAGGAGAAATGAATAAGGCCCAGCCCAGTTCAGATTAAAATCACCCAAGTAGATTGTTTAATTTTTTCCTGTCACAGCTGGCTTCAGTTAAATGAATTCTTCAAGACCTAGTCTGGAGTTCCTGTGGGGTATGTAGACACTTAAGATGTGGGGTTTCTTGGCACCCCTGAGGAGCAGGAGGAATGAAGAAACTCACAATTAGTTGGAGAGCAACTAGGAAAGATAGATACATTAAGGTGAGATTTGCAGTACAATGCCAAGTCACCCCTCTTTTGAGTTAGGGTGGCCAGCCCAAAGCATATTATGACCTAGCAGGGAGCAAAGGGAATCAGGGACAGATGATTTCAGCCATGTTTCAGATAAGACTAGGATGTCTAGGTTATTCATTCATACCCTGGCCACTAGGTCAGGGAGGTTAGCAGTAAGACACTGAATGTTAAGATGGGCAAAGGTTAAGCCAGAGGACTAAGGCAGGTGATTGAAGGAGTAGGAACAATTTGAATTTGAGATGATGGTGGGGCCAGGGTTGGTCTCAATGTCCTTAGTGAGGTAAGGGATAGCATAATAATCCATACTGATGCAGTCACAAAGGCATGAGTGCAGCAACCAGGGAGATAAAATTCCTGCATAAGATATATCTCAGTAGTCAGAGCTTCAGTTAACTTTATTTTGGGAGTATCTGACCTCCAAAAATAAGGTAAAAACTTCCAGAATAAGGGGAGGAAGTCATTGACTTCTAAATGTAAAAACAAAATTGGTTGACTTCCAAAATTGAAGTCAAAGAAGCTATGAAATCATGAATTTTTCTAAAAGAAATTGTATTTTACTACTACAATTTATATTAACATCCACAAATTGATCCTTCCTAGAATATTAGCTGTCAAACTGTGGATCTAGAATATTCTGACTTGCAAAACAGGAATGATTCCCAGATTTTGACTCATGAAGTATTAGACTTCCACTAAAATAAATTAACTGAAACCCTGTCAGTAGTATTCCACTACACTTATGACTGAGGCCTGACATTGGTATGGAATTGGAGGGTAGCTCAGATAGCAAGTTGGAGTAGAAGACATTATCAAGGGAGTATTCATTGTGATTAGAGGGAACTCAGGAGGAACAGCAAAAAAGACAAGGAGAAGTAGGTAGAAAATAATAAAGGAGGGAGGTATTTAGCCATGTAAGTCAGGGTGAGCACTGGAGAATGAGTAGGAGGAGGTAGGAAGAGAGATGGGAGAGGCAGAGAGAGAGAGAGAGAGAGAGATGGCTGAGGGGAAAATGAGCTGGATCAATGGGAACAGAAGTAAAATGTCCAGAAAATGAAAAGGAGGTTATAAGTAAGGGACAGGTAAAATAGGTCTGAAGATTAAATCAGCTAGTAAAAGAGGCCAGGAAGAAACAGGAAGGGCAGCTAGGGGAAGCATTAAATAAGACTCAGGAGTAACTTAGCAGAGTTGAGATACCATAACTTAAGGATAGATAGTAAGTGGACAACGACCTATAGTATTGAAAAGATATAAAGTGCTGATGAGAAAATTGGGAGTTAAAAGAAATGGCAATGAAACTCCACCTACATCACATGTTTATCACAGCCTATATATTCAAGGCTAGCTAATGGTGGAGGTATTGGGGCAGGGAGCAGCAGCGTGGCGACTGCGGGGCTCAGCAAGCTACCATTCTGATTCTAATTAAGCTACAGTAAATGGGCCAGTGATCTGAAATAGCTCAGTATAAAAGTATAAAATCTAATTTAGCTCAGGCAAGAATAAAGCTGCAGCTCAGGCTAAACGTAATACTGCACTAGTGAACCAGATTGTAGTTACCTTTGATGGTAAGGGTAAAGAGCTGAGATAGAAATGTATGTATTTTGAATGTTATAGAAGCCAGAAGGGAAGGAAGCATATTCAATTCAATGCTTTACAGTAACTGGTAATTGCTGTTTTTCTTTAGACTTGGATTGTGGGCTTTTGGTGACACTGTACTTTCTTTGTTGTCTTTACTTAGAATTGTTTTTGGGCTGTTGAGGATTTAAAACGTAGTGTGGTGGTGTATTTCTTTGCTGTCTTTGGTTGCTGCAAATGTTCGCCCCCTTCCCCAACTCTTGATTATAGGCCCTGTTAAATCTGATTGACAGGAGCTAAACACAGGGTATAGTAAGGGTGTGAGTAGGAGGGGCATAAGGGTGAAGAAGCTTCACCCTCAGCACGACAAGTGTTTTGATTCATTTATTTATTTCTTGGTTTATTTTCTTTCTTTTTTTAAAAAGTATCTGAGGAACAGTGGCAGGATTTTAGGACAGTAAATTAATAAAAAGAGAACTAGGAGAGCTTCAGTAGCAGACAAGTAGTGGAATAACAGTATAATTGCAGTATAATGTGGGGAGTGGTGCAATGCAGTGGCTGTGGGGCAGCCATATTCAGGCAGACCTTCTGGACACTGAGGTGCTGCCCTACCTGCATGCATCTCTGGACTGTGGGATGAGGTAGCCAGACTCAGAGGAAGTAAACTGGGTCAGGAGTACCATCACCTCTATCCAGAGACCACCCAGTCCAATGCAACTGCCTCAAAGGATGCTGATAACGAGGAGCACTTGTATGACAGTGGGCCAGGGAGGTTAGGAGGTCAGGCAGAGGCACATCCCAGATCCTATTCCACTAAGAACTCATATGCCACACAGGCAAATGTGGACAACCAAATAGAAGAAGTGGAAGGAAAGGATGTGGAGGTTAGCCAAGGAGGTGACCTCAGCAGGGAAAGCAGTGGACCCCAGAGGAGAAGGAAGCGAATCCTGGTGGGGGACTCCATCATAAGAGGGATCCAGCTAGGAACACAGGAGGGGAGGACAGGGAGGTGAGGTGCTTAACAGGTGCCACGGCATGGAGGGATGGAAGGAAGATCCTGGGGATCACTGGGAAGGCAAGACAGGAGGGTGAGCTGGATGTCATTATCCACCTAGGTACTAATGACCTGGCAAATGGGGAGCCAAAGGAAGTTCAGGAAGAGTTTAGGAAATTGGGAGGGTCTCAAGCAAGTAGCTACTTCTGTCACTTTCAGAAGTACTACCTGTGAGAGGCAAGGAGAGCATAGGTGCATGCACCAGGAACTTTAACTCATGGTTGAAGAACTGGTGCTGTAAGGAAGGGTTTGATTCATTGGTGACTGGGGACCCACCTGGAAGGATGGAGGTTTGTTCAAGCCTGACGGCCTGCATCCATCCTGGAGGGAATCCAAGACTCAATGATACGTTTAAATGCTACATTGACAAGCATTTAAACTAGCAAAGGGGGGGCAGGTCAGCAAGGAGGGTACCTACTTGCTCACCCCCACAGCTAGCAGTGGAACCAGTGAACCAGAGGAGTTGCTGTCTCTACAAAGCAGTGTGCAAAGATGGAGATTAGCGCCCAAGAGGTGGATAGGCAGAAAAGGGGCAAAATTCAGCAGGAGGGCAGACAGGAAGGAGAACCAGGGATAAAGGACAACCAAGGAAGGGGCTGGAGTAGAACAGCAAAACAGTCTAGGGAGGTCAAATCATGGAGAGCCATGTGCAAATGCCAGGAGCCTTAGCAACAAGATGGAAGATCTGGAGGCTGTCATGGTGCAGTCAGACCTGGACATTGTGGCCATCACTGAAACCTGGTGTAATGATAACCACGACTGGGAGTTGGACATACCTGGCTACAACATATTCAGAAGAGACAGGGCAGGCAGGAAGGGAGGAGGAGTGGCACTGTATGTGAAAAGGACATAAGGGCCAGAGATCCAGGAGGAACAAAATGGGGAGAGATACTGTGGGTTAAGCTGGAAAGGAAAATGGGGCCAGCCATCCGACAGGTGTGTTCTATAGACCACCAGCCCAGGAGGAAGAAACAGATAGGAGTTGATGCTAGCCATCCAAAGGATGGCAGACAAGGGTGAGGTAGTACTGGTTGGAGACTTCAATATTCCAGATGTGGACTGGAGCATCCCAGCAGCAGCATCAACTAGGAGCAGATTTATCCTGACTCCTTCAGGGTGCCTTCCTCAAGCAACTGGTCATGAAACCAACTAGGCAGAAGGCAATACTGGACCTTGTGCTCACAAACAGGGACAGTGTGATGGGGTAACAGTGGGGGAGCACCTGGGGAACAGTGACACCAGTCACTGTGGTTTGAAACCACAGAAAGAGCAGAACCAAACCACACAAAACACGATCCTGGATTATAGGGGGCAGACTTTGGGAAAATGGGAGATACTTGAAAGAGGCATTAAGGGGTGGGCAGGAATCAGGGTTTGAGGAACAGTGGGCAGTATTTAAAATGGGATTACAAGAGCAACAGAATTATGCATTAAGCAGGTTAGCAAGAGGAAAAGGAAGAGGAGACCATTATGGTTTTCCAAAGAGGTAGCAAAGAAAGTGAAAGCCAAAAGATTGTATTCAGGCAATACAAAAGACACAGGCAGAAGGGGATAGGAAGAAGTACCAGGAGAAGCAAAGGAGGCAGGGAGGTCAGTAGGGAAGCCAAAGCTCAGACAGAAGAACACATTGCAAAATCAGTGGGTAGAGGGACAAAACCTTTACAGGTACATAAGTGAAAAAGAAAGGCAAAGGAGGATAGTGAGACTTGAAGGGAGGATGGGGACTGTGTGGAGGATGACAACAGTAAAGCTGACATATTGAACAGGTATTTCTGCTCAGTCTTTACTGAGGAAGAGGAGGGTAATGGGTCTGAACGGAGTACAAGGGTGAGAATGGTGCAGAAATGGACACAAGTCCCTTTACACGAGAAAGGGTCCTGAAGGAACTGGAAGTAATAAGTTGATAAAGCAAGGGGCCAGATGGGTGCACCCCAGGGTCCTTAAAGAACTAAGAGAGGTGGTGGCTGAACCTCTGTCTATCCTGTTTAGCCGATCACTGGAAACAGGGAGGTACCCAAAGACTGGAGGATAGCAGATGTAGTCCCCTTATACAAAAGTGGGAACAAAGAGGAAGCTGGGAACTACACACCAGTCAGCCTCACCTCGGTAGTGGGGGAAGATCATGGAAACACTACTGAAGGAGAGATTGGTGGAACATCTAGTTGTCAATGGACCACAGGACCCAAGACAGCATGGTTTCACTAGGGGAGGCCGTGTCAGACCAATCTCATTGAATTTTTGACTGGGTGACTAGGGAAGTAGATCAGGAAGGGCAGTGGACATGGCCTATCTGGACTTCAGCAAGGCCTTTGACACTGTGCCACATAGAAGACTATTGCACAAACTGGGGAATATGGGTGTGGGCAGGACAGTAGTGCGGTGGATAGGTAACTGGCTGGGTGGCAGGACACAGAGGGTGGTGGTAAATGGCTGTCACTCCACAGAGGGAAGAGCCACCAGTGGATACCACAGGGATCAGTGCTGGGACTGGTCCTATTCAATATCTTCATCAGTGACATTGCGAGGACCTGAGGGCAGAATTTCACTGTTCGCTGATGACACAAAGCTCTGTAACAGAGTAGACACACCAGAGGGTGTAGACAGAATGAGAAGGACCTGCAGAAACTTGAAGAATGGTCAGGGTTTGGCAGTTGAAATTCAATGCAAGGAAGTGCAAGATAATGCATATGGGGCACAAAAACCCTGGCACAATACATCATTTGGGGGTGAGGATATAGCATGTACCAAGCAGGAAAGGGATCTTGGGGTTATCATCTCTGATGACCTCAAGGCAGGGAAACAGTGTGACAAGGCAGCAGGTAAAGCAAATAGGATGCTGGGATGCATAGGCAGGGCATCACCAGCAGGAAAAGGGAGGTCATAATTCCACTATACAAGACACTAGTGAGGCCCCACCTGGAGTACACTGTACAGTTCTGGAGACCTTACCTACGTAAGGACATAGACAGGATAGAGAAGGTTCAGAGAAGGCAACAAAGATGGTGCATGGATTGCATCACAAGTCCTATGAGGACAGGTTGAAGGAATTGAACATGTACTCCTGGAGGAAAGGAGGAAGAGAGGATATGATAGAGACATACAAGTATCTCACAGGGAGGAATAGGGGCAGGAATACACTATTTTAAGCAAAAAGATGTTCCAGGACTAGAGGGCATGGGATGAAGTTGGAGGGAGGATGATTTAGAGGAAACGAGAGGAAGAATTTCTTCACAGAACGGGTGGTGGACAAGTGGAACACCCTGCCAGAGGAAGTGGTAGGGGCTGAAACAATCACGGATTTAAGAATGCATGGGATAGACATAAAGGAATTCTGGAGGTCAGGGTAAGGGCAACAGACTTCTTGGAAAACATAAACTGAACTTACAAGCTCAAATGGGCAGACTGGGTGGGCCATAGGCCCTTATCTGCCGACACTGTCTATGTATCTATGTATCAAGCACAGCTCAAACTGAAAATGAATTAATACAGTGGGCTCCAGGAGCTGGGAGAAAACTCTAAACAGGCTCTCGAGACACTACTGCAGCAGATATAGGATGGCTACTCCACAACTTAAATAATATAAGCAGACGCTGAAGCTAGTACCAGAACCTATAGTAATAAAAAGAAAGGGCCCATTTGGTAATTAAGGTCAGCAGGGCTCACAAGATGAGACTGAGTTAAGAGAGCCAGTACAGTTTAGTAGCAGGAGCTGGCTGGGTGCTAGTCAAAAAGGTGCCAAATTCAAATGTAGAACAAAGGAAGAAGTGCAATCTCTGTGGCATCCAAAGCATACCTTAATGTAGTCAGGCAGGACAAGGGGAGCAGTTTCGTGGTGGTCCAGTCAAGACAACTTAATGTAGTCGGTAAGACAAGGAAAACAGCTCCTGGTGGTCCAGCCAAGCCAATTTAATGTAGTTGGGCAGGACAAGGGAGCAGCTCTACGGGCAGTCCAGCCGAGGTGACTCAATGTAGTCAGGCAGGACAAGGGAGCAGCTTTGTGGGTGGTCCAGCCGAGGCAACTATTTCTTTTAGGCCAAAGCTTTTCTGATTATGTCTGTTTTTGTCCTATAATCAAGAAATGCCATGATTACTGTATGTGGCCTGGTTCTGGTCAGTGGGCACAGTATTATAGATCTGTGAGTTCTTATAATGTTGAGCTGGTAATCTTGCTCCAGCCCCAACATTTCTCTAAGGAAACTGTCCTAAAGGAGACCATGTCCCCACCTCTGTCTTCTCTGGAATCCCATGTATTTTAATGTTGTTCCACCTGGATCTGTTCTTCGGACATCTACTTTTCGCTGATGCCAGATTGCACAGTCATGCAACTGCCAGGTTGCAAGATTATGGAGGTCCACCATGTGGGAAAGTTTGAGTGTATGACTCTTCAGCTCACTTACATTCATCTCTTGGGTCTTAAGATCCTTTGGGTGTCTTCCAATTCTTGTTGGATCGTGGTGAGGGTATCCTCCAGTTTATGCAGCTCCTTGAACAACTTTTGGTGGCAATAGTGAATGCTGTCTCCTTCTTGACACCTGAATTGCTACTAGTAGAGGGATCTAGGAATCAGGTCACCGTGAAAAGGAACAGCTTACTTGCACTACCCCATCAAATTTTTCTTTCCTGGCCATGCCCGCTGCAAATTCTGGAAGATGCTGTTTTGTAGCCATCATAATTTCTTCAATCCTGCATGTTTTGTGGAGTTGGTTGGCCCTTTGCGTGGATGGGTTGGATTTTGATTGCCCATAAGAGCCTCACCAGGTTTAGTCCTCATTGGAGGTGTAATCACTGGAAGTCCCCATTTAGCATAATTTAAAGTGCTTTCTGTTTTCTGGAGTGCTATCTGAGCTTTAATAAAAGGCAAGGCACAAGTTATTTTCAGACTTCATACACACAGCCCAGCTGCCTCTCTGACTCTGTGATCACTTGTTGGTATAACAATAGCATTAATAATTTAATTTATACTGTAGTTCTGCTAAATGAAATGCACACAACACTAACTGACATGTAGGCTAGTACAAGGAGTCAGTGGAGACATAAAATAGTCAGCACTGATTCAAGTGCTGTTTGCTTTTTACATGGCTGTGTCACTAACACTCAGTGCTTAAAAATATTTTTGTTATGCTATGGACATTATAGCCAGTGGGGCATCATGGGTGCCAGAAAGACCCTTCAATCTTTCCTACATTGTTTTTTTTTTTTAACAAAAATGGTTTATATACATCTGGACTAAATAATGAGTTTTTGGTGGGAACCCTGGTTCCCAAATCCTGGTTATGCCCCTGGACATGATAGGTTAACAATCAGAAAATAGTTGAAGATGTACTGTTACTAAGCAAAGCTGTATCTTTGTGGGCTGAGGAAGACTCAAACCCTAGTAATGTTTGAAATTTTGTTTTGTATTTTTAAGGTTAGTGTATGAGTTACCTATCCTTTAAAATAGCCAATGATTTGTGGCCAAGGAAGAGTCACTTTTGGGGCCTTGGTAGTCTGAAAGCAGTCTGTTTACTAGGGTTTGCAAACCTTATTGATGGGTAGACATATTTGGTTGTCCCGCATATAAAATGGGCTTGCTAAGCTGTGTCACTTGTCTCTTATCAGTGTCACTTGGAACATCTTCCTGAGGTTTGCTCTGAGGTTGGTGATTGCCCACTCACTACTGCGACCTTGCTAGTAGGCCCTGAAAAGTGGCCACTTGGCCCTGAAACATTGGCTATTTTAAAGATAGGTGGCTCATACACTAGCCTGAAAAATAAACAATAAACTTAAAAACATAAAAGGTATTGAGTCTTCTCAACCCACAAAGATACAGTTTTGCTTCTTTGTAGAGGGTAGACTCCTCTGACTACGCTGCAACATGTAGGCCCTAAATTTACAAGCTAAGAGAGCATCCAGGTGTAACCCCTTGTTACCCGGGGTTACTAGAATCCCAGTAAGACCTAGTGGTAGGCAGGAAGACAGCTTGTGAAACTCCAGTTAAATGGGTTTCACACTGTCTCACTCTGTTCTCAGTCACAGCTGAGACTTGAGAGATGACATCACCATAGAACTATTGCAGCTGCATAAGCCACATTGGAATCTGCAGCTCAGGGAGTGAGTTAGAACTTTGGGAGTTTCAAAGACAGTTGTCTGTTTACCTCCAAGCAGGAAGGAAGTGTGTTCCTGTTTACCTTTTGAAGTGGTGGAGACCGCTGTCCAGGTCTCAGTGCCCCTCCCTCTGGGGTGAAGAGAAAAGTCCTCTGTGGATTCCAGGGCCATCCCTATTTCCACTATAGAAGAAAGCTGCCTGTTTACAGTTTCTGTTCTTGTATAACAGTGAAAGAAGTGGTACTTCACCTGTGGGGCACCTGCAATGAAAGGGTGAGTGTTTTGTTCCATTTGAAGGGCAAACAAATTGTTTCATCAGTTTGAAATATAAAGAAAGCTGGGATGTGGACTGCTATTTGGGAGGACTATTTTACTAGGACAAACAAATGGAGCAGTCAAAAATCTAAAGTTTTAATGGATTTCAAGTAATGTTGTAGAGGGGTGCTTCAGGTCATCCACCGCTTAATCTACGTTTCAAAGTTTAAGTTTCTGTTTGTCCAGAGAAATGGCCGGGTATGGGCTGTGGGAGCTGGAGGTGGGAACACCCCATCTTTAGTAACCAGGTCCACCTCTACGGATTTCTTCTGTGATTTGCTACTTGCCTCATGCGCCTGGCCAGTGATGAGGTAGGTACCCAGACATGGGTCAACTTGGAAAATCTCTCTAGGAGTCTCAGACTCTAAGTGGTGTGGGAGCCACAGGATGGGAAAATATACCCTTGTTTGATGGGAGTCCAAAGGAAGTAAGAAATTAAATTGTCTAGAGTCGAGACTCTAAGTGGTGTGGGGAGCCACAGGATGGGAAAATATACTCCTTGTTTGATGGGAGTCACTTAGTAAAGTTGGGTCTATTCTTCAAATGGACCATCAGTCAAGTGGCTGGCAGGGAGCTGGGCCAGTTGGGCTGTGTATCCAAAGCGCATGCAAGTCCGGGCTGAGTGCCTGGTGGGTCCAGAGCCAGACAATAGTAAAAATGGGTTCATTCTTCAAGTGGACTGCCTTGTAGTCTCTATCTGCATATACAGTGAATGTAGCCCTTGGGGACCATCTATGCTTTGTCATGTTCAGCTAGTTTTGAATAAAGCCACACTGAAAAATCCCAATCCTGGTTCTGGACATTACAGTTATTGCTTCCTGTAGTTGGATTTACTTGGGTGCTCCTGTGCAGAGTAGCTAAACCTAGGTCCCTTGTGCCAGGTAACCTTATCCTCCCAACCCAGGTCCCCACCAGGTATTGCTGCCAATGCCAACAGCATGCCACCTGTCGTTTTAGTAAAAGACAGGGTGAGGGGTTACAGGTGCCCCTTAAAATTGTCACAGAGCAATGCAGCAGATATCTTAAAGAAAGAAAGAAACTGTTGCTTTTCCTAATGTATATATTACTTAAACTACTGAAACAGTAGTTCTTATTAATGTGGCTTAAACTATTTTTGTTCACAAAACTAACATAATACAAAAAGGTTTTAAGGTTCAGACAAGGTCTGGATAATTATCAAACCCTTCAGAACCTCAGAACGTTTGTTTAGATATTCTCCATCCCTACAGTATTAATATTTTTTGTGACAAACACTCTGTGGTTTGAATGGTACCTTAGCTCTCTCCATCAAATGCACAGCCCATTATGGTGCCCAGTGGCACCCTTCTTCCTCATCGAATTTTATGCAATCCGTGTCCAGTGGCACCCATTCTACCTGGCAGACATTTCAAAGCACTGGGGTACTGTCATCTGTCCTTGGCCTGTTTAGAATGAACATGCACCTGCTTTGTTTGCTTTTCTGGATTTCTGCATTTTCTGTGAGGTGCTGCAATTTTCTTTGTTTCCTGCACCGACTCCTTTACTCTGCTTTGTGCCAAGCACTCCTGGTGTCCAGTGAGACCCTACCTCTCCATTCCCATGGCTAGCACTCACTAGTATCCAAGGTTCCTTATCTCTTTCTACTTTGCTTGATCTTTTAATTTGCTCAGTTTTCAATATTTAAATTTTTATCTACAACATTATTCTAATTCTGTAAAATAAATATAGAAAAGCATAAATTCTACATTTTAGTATATTGGTTTCTTTGAATACAGCACTCTAAAAATTATAGAGAAAACATTATTAACATATTGATAAAAAATTAAAGTATCAGTGGAATGAGAGACAAAATGTGATTTGCTTTATAAATGAATTAGTTGGTCAAATGCATATTTCAATGAAAATACACATTTCATGACAAACTTGATAATACACACAACGCAATGTTAAGCACTGTATACTGCATGGTGGTGGTGGTGGGGTGGTATCTGAAAACTGAATATGTATGTAAGTTTTAAAAATCATTGCCATGTTTGCATGGACTTTTCCGTATCACTTTTCAATCAGTGAAACTGGAAGTGATATCATGATCATATCTGCAGGGTGCTGAAAGACTTAACCTTTTTATAAAATGGGTAGGGAAAATTCTGCATTTTGATTGGCTACACTTTGTTTGTACCCATTAGACTGTGACAAAACCACTAGTGAGTACAAACAAGTCCTGTTACCAGCCATCCCCAGTATCAAAACTATCAGTGTGCCCATTTACAAAAGTTGAATACCAATCACTATTTTTTCACAGATGATTGATTTTCTAAACAAATGTTTCACTTTCTGACATGATACATTACCCAGTTCAACACTTACTTTACTCAGTCTCACTGACTGTTCTTTCTTTCCCTATGAATTTTCTTTATATCCCTATTTTGTTTAAAACTCTGATACTGCTTGTTACGCTGCCATGTTCACACTCACCCTTCATTGCTTGCTGTCTCATTTCCAGTATCTCATTCATTCCCTCCTCAATGTTTTTCTTTTTTTTACTTTCTATTTCTCTCCTCTGCCCTCCAGCTCCCTGCTATTCCTTGGGGCTCCCAGTCGCCTCCTGTTCCCCTCCTGCCTCCAGCCACAGGTACATACCTCCATTTTGCCTTGGCTTCTCCCAGGGGGCCATGGTTGGGAATGTCTCCTGGACATCGTGTTTCATCAAGTAGTGCTTCTCAGTGCTGCATAAGGAAGGGAAAGTGAATAAACTGGGGGCCGTCATCATCGGCATTGTTGGGAGCCATAGTAATTTGTCCCTGTTTACTCCTCAGGGATGTCATGTGTTATGATGTCAAGCACATCTGTGCACACTGTGTGCATCCACATGCCAGCATCCATGACATCCCCTACCTTCATCTCTGACTCCACTGCCACCTGTGGTCTCTTTGTGGTAGCATCACAGCAAAACATGGAGACCTCCCTCCTGGAGGAGGAGAGTGTCATCTGGGATGCTCAATCCTCCCCCAGCTGGTTCTGATAACCCAAGTTCATTCTCAAACTTGCTGCCAATGCCACAAGTGGTAGTGCTACTGCTACATTGGTGGGCTGTCTGCAATATCTTTCTGAACATGTATTTATGAAATTCTGTCATATTTGCTTAACCTTTCACAGTGTTCACTTCAAGTACTGGTAGTCACCGATCAAACGTATTCACTCTCTTTGGTCTCGCACACTCATGTTTCTCAGAGCACTCCCAGAGACTCATTTCTGTGTTTGCAGCCATCATGTACACAAATAAAGAAACTCTGCTCAGAGTTAATGCAGCTGCAAATGATGGTATTGATGCAGCCATAAAAAGCTAGAGACTGTTTCAGACCTAAGGAAAGCTGAATATTTCATTGATGAATGAACAGAAGCAGATGTGCAGGGCCCTTTGGGCTGTGTGCTATGGTAAGACTTGTCTGCCTATAGAAGTGCAGGGCTTGGCACATTCACTTTTACACACTCTCTTAAAGAAGTAGTACAGTCAAAATTTGCAAAACCATATGTTGTGCAGAGGGTTTTGATTTCTATGAGTTGTTCTAGTGTATCCTTCCCTTTGTTTGCTATTAGGATTTTTCCCTAAATTCACCTGCTATTCATATGGTAGTTTTATAGCCCTGGGGATCACCATCTCAATAAAGTTTATTGCCTTCTTTTCTACAATGTATACTGTCCCATGTGACAGTGATGTGTCCACAACCACTGATTCAGCAAGAACTAGGATGGGAGCTCCATGTTCTGGCCTCTAGTGAATAGCTCTAAATCAATAATTTTCTTTTCTATGTGTGTGTCAGGTCTAGCTAGCAGAAGTAAACATTTTGCTTTTAAACTTTCATTTCATCAAAATACACGCAGCTATAAATAGCACATAAATAACCCCAGATCATCAGTGCTAGAATTAGTAAAGACTCTAGCTGTTTTCTTATGGAACAACCCACACAGTTAGTCCTCAAGTATTTTCTAAACTGTAAATGTAACAATTAGCACTCACTTGGTAAGGCACGTTATTTAATATTGCAGTTCTGCTGTAGTACATTGACTTTAAACCAGTGCTTGCTGAATCCATGGTCCTGGATACATCATTATCACATGGGATAGGAGACTTTGTAGGAAGAAGAACAATAAATCTTACTGAGATGGAGGTCCCCAGGGGCTGTAAAACTACTATTACACAAACAGCTAATTTAGAAAAAACTGCTAAAAGCAGACAGAGAAAAGGACACACTAGGACTTCACACACAAATTAAAACACTCTGCACAACATACTGTATATTTTTTGCAAATTTTCATTGTAATACTCCTTTAACACAGTCAGTAACATTCACTCTTCACACAGTCACTCTCCCGACATTCGCTTTTTTGGTTCATTTTGACCCAAATTTTCAAGACAGTCATTTTATAACTGCTCTTATAAACATGACATGTAGCATTTATAGTATATTGGACTAAATGTTATTTTGTACCACAAGTGTGAAAAGACATCTCTCCCAGGATTGTGTTGCATTTGTGAGGTGGTGGAAAAATTGGGTACATCAAAATTTGGAGTCAAAATACTGTACTGAAAATTAGCAAAGCTATGAGTGAACATTCAAATACAGCAACACTCAGTCATAGTCTGGACATTTTACAATATTTGTACACCAGATTTTCAGCATAGCCTTTGAATTACCCTCCCTCATAGGTACATTTCAAATCCCCACCAAAATATGATTTTGTGCCAAAGAAACGTCAGTCTGCACCACAGGTGTGAAAATACTTTTGGAAAGGATTTGAACAATGATAGCTGTTACATTTATGAGGTGGTGTGAAAGGGCAATGTTGAAAATTTGGGTCATAATATTTACAATTCTTGAAGTTATGAGTGAGCGTGAACAATTTCAATGTACACTCTTAACTTTGTCATTTGTACATATTTTGACTCCAAAGTTTCAGCATAGCTTCTTATGATCCCCACTTTATGAACAATGGTGGTAAACATTGGTCAAGTCCCACCTGAAAGGGACTCACTATGACCACCTGTGACAGGGTTGAATTAGACCCTGTCCCATTTGTGATGCAGACAGATTTGTTGTATAGAAAGAGTTAAAGGCAAACATCTATTTTATCATTTTCTGTTCTGTCTCTTGTCTGTCTGACTGTGCTGTCAATTTTCTTGTGAGACCTTGGAACTGGCATTCTGATGGTCTCACTATCTTCCCGCTACTATTTCTCACTTGCTGTTTTATCTTTTCTTCCTCTCGTATCTGAAGTTATAAAACATGTAAATCTTTATGTGAAACTGGGATCCCTTGGCTTGAAAATGTATAGGTTATATTGTTGAAATGATTGCAAAGCTATTTGGAGCTCAAGGGTTAACCTGAGATGCTGGGTTTGCAAACTCCTAGCAGAGTTGTAAACAGGATGTCAGTCCTGGGATGCCATGTACTGTTTTGTTGTACCTGCAAGGAAGGAAACTGACAAGAATATTTGAAATTGACTAGAACATTTTCTGAAAAACAGAATGTTCTCTTAATGAGTTCCTGGCAAAAGCTTCTTATAAAAAGAGCATCAATACTGCGCTAGAGAGAAAGAGAGAGATTGAGATTTGAAATTAAGAAGAAACACTCAGAAGGACTTTGTTTTCTATGTTTGTACTGTCTTTGTAAATAGTTATGCTGAACAATTGTATTTGTTACTGTACTGTTATTGGCAAAAGAAAATGCTACTTGTGAATTTTATTCCTGCTCCTGGTCTTCCTATGCTTCCTGACCTATGCCTCAATGACAGATAGTGTCAGATTATGGGATGTATGCCATGCATACCTCAGCCAGGGTTTTGTGCATGGGTAATAGACCTGGTACCAGGGACCATAGAAGAAAGGTATGAATCCTGCAACAGCAAGCCCCTGAGTGTTTACCAGAAGAGGAGCAGAGGAGAAAAGAAGATATGTAGTGACAGGAGTAGCAGAACTAAGAAGAGCAGCAGAGAAAGAAGAGATGCAGCAACAGGAGCAGCAGAGAGAAGAAGAGATGCAGTGACAGAAGCAGCAAGAGATGCAATGACTGGAGCAGTGATTGCAGGATTCATGAAAACTATCAATGCTGGTGAATTTGGCACAGGTCCTGCAGAGCAACAAAACTCCAACAACTTAAAAGACCTTAAACTTACAAAGCGGTGTCTTTCAGATGACATTGAAGCATACCGACAACTTTTGAAAGGGTTGCGCGGCCTGCCAGTGGCCAAAGCAGCAATGGGCAATCAGGGTGATACCTTACCTGGCAGGTAAAGCCCAACTTGTCTACAACAGTATGGACACTGCATAGTCAGAAAACTATGACCTGTGAAAAGAAATCCTGAAAAGATGCGATATCACAGGAGAGACCTACAGGCAAAGATACCAGTCACCAAGTACATCTCATTCTGCAATCCTTGGGAAGCCTTCACCCGACTCAGAAAACTCCTTAGTAAATGTCTCCAACCAGAGGGAAAACAGTCCCACAGATCACTGACACGTTTGCAATGGAGCAATTCATCAACATCCTGCCTACAGATGTACAGCTTTGGGTAAAAGAGCACAGACCAGAAAGTGGGGAAAAGGACGTTTCTTTGGCTGAGGACTATCAGATGGCCAAGCAGACCATGCAGCAGTGAAGTAACAGCCAAAGACAAGTAAGATCCACTTTTCCTAATCTAACTCCAAATCAGATAAAACTGTGGTTGGGGTAACAAATCTACACCCAAAGACTGTATTTGCTATAACTGCAGTGAGCCAGGCCATATCACAAGAAACTGTCATAAAATAAGGAGAGTACCATGGCAGCAAATTTGGCCTTATAAAATTGGGGCAAGTATTAAACAGATGTCAAAGTGGGAGATAAGACTGTAAAGGGACTTACTGATTAGGGAAGCAGACAGATCCTAGTGCATGTTGAAGTGTTGGGAAAACACTATATAAAGGACCAGGTACTGGTGTCATCTGCATCCACAGAGACACACGATACTATCCCACCACACAAGTGACACTGAATATTAAAGAGGTGTCACACCAAATGACAGTGGGGGTAGTACTCAAGTTACCTGTACCTGTGATTATTGGAAATGACTGTCCAGGATTTGCTGAGTTAATCTCAAAGGAACTGAAACCTGTAATTTCAGCAGCAGTGGTAACAAGAGTGCAGGCAAATAAAATATCAGAGGGTGGAGACACGCTTCCTTTCAGTGACTTTGATGCAGACTCGTTTGAGCTCAGCTCCAGGTTCGAAGTCCAGGAAAGAAAGAAGATTCCTGAAAATACAGTGGCAACAAAAGACTGATGGACATAAGGGTTAAAATATAAAAAGGTGAAACCAGACTGATAACTGATTGTGATTTTGTTTCAGAGCAAACTAACATGCTTCTCTCCAAGGTTATTTTAAGCAGCTGGGGGTGAAACAAAAACAGGGTGAACCAATGTTTAAAAATGTAATGGGTTACTGTACTGAGTGTATGTTAAACCTCAGACTCGGGACCAGATAGAACAATTGGTTATACCACAGAAGTATAGAACTGAGTTGTTACAGATAGCACATGATAGTCCTATGGCTGGTCACTCAGGGTGGGATCGCACCTTGCCAAATTGTTGTACAGATTTTACTGGTCTAGAATTCATGAAGATGTTGCTACCTATTGCAGTTCTTGTGCTGAATGTCAGAAAGTAGCCCCAGTGACAAAAAAGGACAATGCCTCAGTGCCCCTACCCTTGATAGATGTGCCTTTTGAGAGAATTGCAATGGATGTGGCTGGTCCCTTAGACAAATGTAAAAGGGTAATTGATTAATTTTGGTAGTATGTGACTACGCTTACTCCATACCCAGAGGCAGTTCCTATGCATACTGACACAGCTCCCAAAAGTTGCAGCAAAGCTTGCAAAAATTTTCCCTAGGGTGGGCATACCTAAAGAGATTATTACTGATTAGGGTAGTACTTTGGTGTTGCATTACTGAAAGAGCTGCACCGACTATTAGGTATCACTACCATAAGAACCTCCCTATCACCCTGAAACAGATGGTCTTGTTGAGCATTTAAATCATACAATAAAACACATGTTAAAAGGTTTGTAAAGGAGAAGTGAAAAACTGGGACCAATACTTGCCTTACCTACTTTTTGCTTACAAAGAAGTGTCATAAGCCTCAACAAGTTTTTCACAATTTGAAATGCTGTATGGTAGACAACTTAGAGGCCTCTAGATGTAATAAAGAACCATGTGAAGATAATCCCACTCAAAACAATCTATTACATCTTATATGTGTGTCCTGAGAATGAAACTGGTAAAATACAGTATGTAGGAATTGCCCATAGTAACAGGAAGAGGACCAAAACCAGCAGAAGGCATATTATGACCATAGGGTGAAAGAAAATGTTTTGAGCCAGGTGAAAAGGTCTTGCTACTGGTACCCACTACAGAAAATAAACTGTTAATGAAGTGGCAAGGGCTTTATAAAGTGCTTAGATGTACTGGCACAGTTAACCATGAGATTGAGACACCTGATAGGAAAAATCCTACCAAGATATACCATGCTAACCTCCTGATAAAATGGGTTGAAAAACACAAAGACTACATTGTCAGTTTTGCCAGAAACTGATAAAGAAAAATATTGATATAGCTTATGACAGACTGGAACAAACTGGAACTGCTGATGCTGTAAAGGTGAATGTTTCCTTAACCTCCAAACAAACTGCAGAAAGTCATAACTTACTAAAGACATTTAACAATACTTTACCACAGTGCCAGGCCAAGCAAGAGGGGTCAAGCTCATAATAGTGGCAGAGAATGCTCGCTCTATGAAACAAAAGACATACAGATTACCAGAGCGGTTACAAGCAGACGTGGTGAAGGAAATAAGAAACATGAAAGAACTGCATATCATAGAAGAGTCGAGAAGTTCTTGGTCATCATCAATGGTGATTGTAAATAAAAAGAGGAGGTAAGAATGCTTTGATTTTAGGAAACTTAAACAAGTGTCTGAATTTGACAGTTATCCTATGCCCTAGATAGATGATTTGGTGGATAATCTGGGAAGTGACAAGCATTAGTACCCTTGATCTCACCAAGAGTTACTGTCAGATTCCACTAGCTAAAGAATTCAGAGACAAAACTGCATTTGCCACTCCTGTTAGATTCTATCAGTTCATCACCATGCTGTTTGTTTTACCAGGTGCATCTGCTACAAAAGCATTAAGACACAACAGGGTGTGGGTTGTTGATTGATAAGAGCACTCCCCAGGTGCATTGTTAGGCATGAGAAGCTTGCACCAGTGACTACAGCAGCTGGGTAGTGCTCTTATTAATCAACAACCCACACCCAGAAGTGTCTTATCACGCTTATAAAATGGATAACAACTATTTCTATAACAATCAAACAAAACTCTGGACACATTATTAAAGATTTAATAATAGTATGTTTTTATTTAAATATGGTGAAAAATAGTCCCCAGACTTGGGTAGAGGAGTGATAAAACTGGTTGAATAGCAACTCACTGAAAATGCTAAACTAGTGAGTTGGAGGGACAGCAATGTATTATTTGAACAGTTTGGGTCTGCCTCTGTCTATGTAACTGTGTTTCTCACCTTTTCTTTTGCTTATAAAGTATTACTGTATTGCCTACTTTCTTCATTGTGTTTTTTTTCTGTTTTTCTCCTCGTTCAAGACATAGAATGTGTATCATGGAATGTCTACCATGGAATACAGGGATTCAAAATTCTGCTCTGTTCCGCTGGTAGAACGTTACTCTCCTAACATACTGTACCTCAGAAAACAAAGGCCTGTTTTAGAGCCAGTGACTGAATTATCTCACTGTCAGGGCAAGCAGAAGAGATATCCCTGATGAGCAGGTAAAGGCAGAAGGGGATTTTCACTGTTAGCAAAGAAACAGTTGTAATGAAAACTATAAACAATACTTAATGTTTCTAATTTATGTGTAAGGAGGGTGTGATGATCAGGAAACAACATTTAATTTGTATTTTATTTTTATTTAAGGTAGTTTTATTTTAGAGCCCAGTTGAAGATTTTACAGTGGAAAGGTAGCAGCCATGTTTGTGATGGAAGATCAGTTCTGGTTGCAGAGGTACTGATGGAAAATAGTTCTGGTTGTAGGAGGACTGATTTGCTCATTGTGTAATGTGGTTTAGGACCAGGATGACTGTGTGTATATAGACATTTAATGTACAGTCAGCTGATGTATTTTGGCCAATGAGATTTTTAGATTTTTCTTGTCATTTTATAAATTCCCTTATAAAATGGGATTAAAATGTAAGGCACTGATTGGCTGTTTTATCTTCTCAGCCATGTCCTTAATGCATGGTATTTCATCCAACCGGCACTAACCTCTGCCACTGTGCCCCTTGACAACAGCAAATCACTGAGCTGTG
The DNA here is from genome assembly GCA_016271365.2 of Neoceratodus forsteri. Lineage (NCBI taxonomy): Eukaryota > Metazoa > Chordata > Ceratodontiformes > Ceratodontidae > Neoceratodus > Neoceratodus forsteri. The sequence continues at coordinate 897,443,834 of CM057450.1, forward strand.
CCAAGCATAAACATAAACAAAAACACAGCCTGGCACAGCTCAGCAGGAAATCTGTAGTCTGCTCTGACAGAAACCCCAAGTGGCAATCTCCCAACGACACAACCATAGAATCGCAACCAAAAAGTAATGGATCTGCCAGAAGCAAAATAAGTACAAATGGTACAACAGTTTAACTACCATGCACCAGTCAACAACTCCCTCCACTCGGAGCCGTAAATCTGTGAATTAAAAATGGATGTTAATTTCACACTGACAGTTGAGGAAATACTTACTGGACTACCTACACAGCAAGAAGAGCAGCATGTTGAAACCACCTCACCCAAAACCAAAGCATCTGCCAGCAGTGAGACCATCACAGAGATTCAACCCACTGTACCTCTTCAACAGTTGACTATTACGGCAGACGCCGTCCATCCTTCTGTCACCACAGCAACTATGGAAATCGAACCACCAGCACCTAAAAAGGAAATCAAAAGTAAAAACATAGAAACATTCCCAAATCTAACTTCACAAGAGCTGGAGCAAATGGAGCGAATGAAAGATGAAATAAATACTCAGAAAACAACATCATGGGCAGTAGCAGTCTTTCAAGGTTGGTGCATAGCAAAGCAGATAGCCATAGATTTGAAAGAAAATACAAATACAATGGCTAGCAGACATTCTCCATAAATTTTATGTAGAGATCAGGCAAAGCGATGGCACAGAGTACAACTTAACTAGCATCATAGCCCTTAGAGCAGGCCTGAATCTTCATATCAATTCACCCCTACTGTCCAGAAATATCAATAGCCACAACCACTCTGATATGCAACCAGCTAACAATATGTTTTCAGCTGTGTTAAAAAAAATACAGGAGAGAAGGAAAAGACAGAGCAGCCCACTACCCTGCAATAAATGAGAAAGATTTACAAATTTTACGGTCATCCCTCATCCTCTCACCAAACACTCCCTGAGGATTGCTGTACAAAGTTTGGCCCAATATTCAGCTCTGTATGGCATGGAGAGGCCAAGAAGGTCTCAGACAGTACACTTGGGAACCATTATGAGTAAACTACCTAGCAAGCCTAATGCCAAAATCAGTGAAGAAGCAAAACTATCAGCACGGTATACCAACCACTCAGTCTGGGCTACAACTGTACAATTACTTTCTGCAGCAGGCCTCGACTCCCATGAAATAATGGCAGTAATGGGGCATTGAGCAGAAAGCAGCTTATGATCATACTGGGCTCCTACTCCAAAAGACAGACATTTGTGGAGCAATATTTAAGCATCTAAAACAAGAGATCAAGCATGCCACTCAGAGATGTTCTCCAAACAACCAGAATTTGAAACATCTGCTGATTATGAAACTGCATGCTGCAGCAAATCTCTGCCTGCAAGCAAAATCACAGACACACCACAAAACTTAGACACCCTCTGCAGCAATTTTCTCCGAGCAAACCAAAAGATCAACAGCTTCAACCAAATACCTTCGTGAGAAAGCACAACACAAAGAAACTCCTGATTCACAAACGCCATGCTCCAGAAACTGCCAAAAGAGACCAGAATTCTGTGATGTTCTCAACACAAAGACTGCAGATGCAGCAGAAAATTGAAAAGCCAGCCACTGACAACAGTCATCCAACAGTTTAAAGAAACAAACACCACTTCTCCTTTTATTATCCAGAACTGTTATATGGAACATGTTGAATTTATTAACTACACAAAATAAAAAACATTGTCATCTATTACATTGATAGTGAGCGAGTTCTGTATTAAATTCAACCAGTAGTTAAAACATTCTCAAGTTAACAGTTCTAAATGTTTTAAAACACTGGTATAGCTAAACCTTTCCAGTTCATTTCTTCTGTTTAAATTTTAAACACTGCTGTAGTTAAATGTTTCCAGCTCATTTCTTCTGTTTAAAAATTATTTATTAAACATTATATCAGGTAAAATTAACAATAACTGTTTAAAAATTGGGACTATTTAATGTCTACCATGATTTAAAACAACAATTGTTCCAGTATGTTAAAACTATGAATAAAAAACCTGTTCAATTAAATAATGTGTCCAACTGTTGCATTTGCCCATTTTATAAGTGCAATAACACACTCTGAGGTGTGGTTTATTGCCTGATAAAGCACACCCAGTGACATAAGGTACTCAGTACAAGTGCCTTGCACCTTAGTACACCCCTGGGCATCCTCTTATCAGGCAATAAACCACACCTTGTCATGTGTTATTGCTTGTGTGGTACATGGATGTATTTAGCTACTCACACTGGTTATTGTGCCACTTACCTGAATGATGTCATGGTGTACAGTCCCGACTGGAAAAGTCACATGAAACACCTATGAGCAGCTATCCAAGCTATCAAAAATGCAGGCCTGACCGTTAATCCTACCAAATGTGAATTGGGCATGCAGAAAACCAGATATTTGGGATATGTTTTGGAAAATGGACAAGTAAAGTCAGAGATTTCTAAGATAGAAGCTGTAGCTAACAGTCCTATCCCTAAAACAAAGACAATTTAGATCATTTTTAGGGCTGGTGGGTTACTATTGGAGATTTGTTCCCAACTTTACCCAGTTAGCTATTACCCTCACTGAACTCATGAAGAAACAGTTTCTGAACAATTTGAAATGGTCCCCAGAGTGTGATGAAGCTTTGGGCCATCAAGGCTGCATTATGCTCAGCCCCTGTTTTAAGATGCCCAGACTTTGAGAAACATTTTGTTACAGACAGATACATCAGAGGCAGGACTAGGTGCAGTTTTGAGTCAAAATATAGATGGGAAGGAACATCCCATTCTATATATCAGTAGGAAATTGGATGACAGAGAAAAAGGTACTCCACCATTGAAAAGGAATGCCTTGCAGCAAAGGGCAATGCAGTCCCTTACATTTTATTTGCTAAGAACTGACTTTGTACTTCTAACTGATCATAATCCTCTCCGTGGCTTAACCAAATAAAGGAAACAATTCCAGAATCACAAGGTGGTACTTGGCACTACAACCATTTAAATTCAGGTGATGCACAAATCTGGAAAAGAGAATGTCAATGCTGATTTTCTATCAAGACATGGATCAGGAATTGAGAATTCCAAAGGTTGAAAAAATGTGTAAGTTTAAACTTTACTATTTGCTGTATATATTGTTATAGAGAAAGAGTTACTGCATATGCAGTCAACTGTAAAGATTATAAGCTAATTTTAAAGGAGAATTTAAAGGGACTTTTGAAACCTGATTTTTTAAACAGGTTCCTCTTAAAGAGGGGGTATGTGAAAGGCTTGAATAAGACCATGTCCCATTTGCTATGTAGAAAGAGTTAAACACAAGGATCTGTTTTATCCTTTCCTGTTCTGTCTCTTGTATGTCTGATTGCACAGTCTAATCTTCTTATGAGACCTAGGAACTGGCCACTCTGATGGTCTCACTATCCCCCTCCCACTATCTCTCTGTCTTCACTTGCTGTTGTTATCTTTTCTTCCCTTTGCATATCTGAAGTTACAAAATACAGTATGTGTGAATCTTTATGTGAAACTGGGATCCCTGGGTTTGAAAATGTATATGGTTATATTGTTGAAATGATTGTAAAGGCTATTTGGAGCTCAAGAGGTTAATCTGAGATGTTGGTTTGCAAACTCTTAGCAGAGTTGTAAACAGGAGGTCAGTTCTGGGACACCATGTACTGTTTTGTTGTACCTGCAAGGAAGGAAACTGACAAGAACATTTTCTGAAAAACAGAATGTTCTCTTAATGAGTTCCCTGGCAAAGGCTTCTTATAAAAAGAACAGCAATACTGCTGCTACAGAGAGAGAGAGAGAGAGAGAGAGAGAGACTTAGATTTGAAGTTGAGAAGAAACACTCAGAAGAAGGACTTTGTTTCTATGTTTGTACTGCCTTGGTAAATAGTTATGCTGAACAATTTTATTTTTATTTTATTGTTATTGGAAAAAATAAAATGCTACTTGCAAATTTTATACCTTCTCCTGATCTTCCAATGTTTCTTGACCTAGCCTCAATGACACAACCAAATTGCTTTTTGACCTGATTTGCATAATGTCACCATCATTGGTCATGAGGTGGGGTCCCAAAAGTCCATGTTGAAAATCTGAGTTGAAAATATGTAAAACTGACAAAGTTATGCCTTAAAATTGAAAGCCCATTGAAATACATTGAACCCACTTACCTTAGTTTCTCATTTGCAGTCGCGGTTGCAGCAGCAAGACATATCTTCAATTGCAGAATGGATCTTTGCCCTGTGACCTGTTTAGAAAGTGAGTGTGTGTGTGTGTGTGTGGGGTGTATTGGTGTATGGGGTGGTGAGTTCTGAGTGGGAGGTCAGGTGGTCAGATTGGTGAGGGACCATTTTCTTTTTTCAGGTTTAAAGAAAGAAAAACACAGAGGGCTAATTTTCTTTATTACAGCTCAAAGGACTGTGATCAGAGGTTTAGGTGCCACTAGGCACCAGGAAAACATATAGGGGATGGAGATTGAGGGGAGGTGCCACTAGACACCAGGGAAACATATATGGGGACAGACATTGAGGGAGGGAGTGCCACTACACACTAGGGAAAATTACATAAATAGGGGATGGGGATTAGAGGGTGGTGGTTACCACTAGACACCAGGGCAAATTACATAAATACAGATGTGGGGATCAGAGGATGGGGTTGCCACTAGACAGCAGGGAGAATTAAATAAATATGGGGATGGAGACTGGAGGAGAGGTGCCACTAGACACCAGGAAAATTACATAAATATGGGAGGGATCAGAGGGTGGGGTGCTAGTAGACACCAGGAAACAATATGCAAATATGGGACCAGCGATCAGAGTGTGGGGGTACTAGTAGACCCCAGGAAACAATATACAAAATGGGATGGCAATCATAGTTATAGGTGGTGCCACTAAACACCAAGGAAACATTACATATATAACGGGATGGTGATTGGAGGGTGGGAGGTCGGGATGGCAGGGGTGAGATCAGTGAGGGACTGCTTTTTTTCACAAGTTTAAAGAAGGGAAAAACAGCGAGGACTTTTTTAGGGGCTTTTTATTACAGCTTACATTTCTAAAATTAATATGGGGATGGCAATTGGAGGGTAGAGGGTGCCACTAGACACCAGGCAAGCATTAGATATACTGTATAGGGAATGCCTATTGGGGACTCTGCTAGACACCAGAGAAACATTACAGAAATATGGGGATAATGATCAGAAGGGTGCCAATAGACACCAGGAAACATATAAAATACAGGTATAGCAATTGGAGGGTGGGGTGCTACTAGATCAGGAAAACATATAGGAATATGGGGATGGTGAATGGAGGGTGTTGGTGCCACTAGATTCCAGAGAAATATTATTCATATACAGTAACAGGGACAACAATCAGATGATGGGGATGGCACCTAGCTCTGAACCTGGACATGAACCAGAAGTGAGCACAGAGCAGGAAGATAATGCCCTGGCAAGAGAGGAACAGCACTGTGGTCAATGGAATGGATCACATGTGCTTCAAATCGACTGTGGAAGAGCACAGACTAGGTATCCGCCACATGCTTCCAGTCCCCTCTCTACTATGTAATAGCATACATCAGCATAGTTCTGCTATGCAGCTGTAAAATTGACCAACAAACAAAACAAAACAAAAAAAAAAGCAGAGCAAACAAAGAATTCTACTTATATGATAAAATAAATAGAACAAGTTAGAAGAATCATTTGCTGGGCATCTTGCTGGAGGGAGGATGGAGGGACAGCAATACAACCAACTGGGGAATATCTATGCAGCATCACATTTCAAAACACTTTATTTTTTCTACATTTTCCTACTTTGTTGAAATAAATAACATAATAACCAATTTAAGTACAAAAGACATTCCATGGTGTTAGTTGTGGTGTCACAATACAGTTCCGGAGATTTAAGGCACTTGTTCCACAATATTTTCCATTTGGGATGCTGCAGTAATTACCAAAAAATGGATTCCACGCTCCACTCATTCAATTTTCATATTTATTCTTTGCTCCAACATTTTGCTCAGCCCGATGCGCATTTGTAAGGGTCTGTATACTGTTTTAAAACAGAAAATGTATGCATATCATTTTGCTCTTCAATTTAATATTTAAATCATCATGAATTTAAATCAGTTACCTCTAGTGACTGAATCCTAATCATATGCTACTTGCTTTTTCAATCAATCATCACATATCATAACCTAGATGTAAATAATTAATTTATTTACTGATTTGTAAGGATATAACTCCTACACCATGGTTTTACCATCTCCCTCTAGTGTAATACTAATATCTTATTCTTATTATAGCCTTATCACCCTGTATCAAGGATTGAACATACCATTGTATTTAATACACATTTTAAAGCCACCACTACGTGTTTTTATTTCTCCATTCCAGTTCAAACAGTTCTGCAATGAATGATATGTTATTTTGAGTCTCAACAATATTTCCAAACAATGATTTTGACACATTAACTGTTTTCACCTTAAATTCATAGACTAGCCAAATTACCTTGTAAATCCTGTTTGTTTATGCATGCATGGCTTGTAATGACATCTGCCCATCTGCCTTCACCCTGCACTGTGAAGACACTATTCAATCCTCTTCCTCTTGGGCCTCTTTGAGAGTCGCGATGTGATGTCAGGTGCACATGTGTCTGACATCATCATTGTATGTCTGCCCTAGCAGAACTGGTTGCAGAGCAACTGTCAACAACCCCAGCACATTGCAGCCTTCGGCTACTTTCAAATGGGCCCTTAATTAGTACCAAGGAGGACTGTGGTAACTCTGGTCCTTTGTCTTCAAAGCCACAGGTGGAAAAAATGTTCACTTACAGTATGTTAGGGACTCTACAGACATGATTGTAAGGTTAGAGAAAATATCTGAATGGGGTTACCAGAGAGATATCTACTGGTTACATTAGATGTCTCAGATTTGTACACGTCAATACCACATCAGGAGGGAATGGAAGCTATGGGATATATGTTAGATTAGAGGAAGGCACAGAAAGGCCTGGGAAATGGGCACTGTGAGGGTTGGCTTATTACATTTTAACAAAAATCATTTTGAATTTAATGGTAAATTTTACCAACAGTCACCAGGATCACTATGTTTGGAAATATTGTGGGGAACTCAAAATAGCGTATCATCCATTGCAAGACTGGTTGTACCTGAACAGAGAAATAAAACACACAATGGTGGCTTTAAGTGTGTAAGAAACACAATAGTATGTTCAATCCTTGATTCAGGGTAATAAGGCTATAATAAGTATAAGATATTAGTGTTGCACTAGAGGGAGACAGTGTCACCATGGTATAGGAGTGATATCCTTACAAATCAGTTAGTAAATAATAAATTAAATATTTACATCTAGGTTATGATATCTGATGATTGACTGAAAGTAACATATGAATAGGATTTAGTGACCAGAGTTAACAGATTTAAATTCATGATGATTTAAAATTAAATTGAATAGCAAGTAGCAAATTAAGAATGCACATTTCTAAAATTATATGCATGCATTTTCTTTTTAAAACAGTGTACCAACACTTGAAAAGATCAATGGACTGAGTGAAATGTTGGGGCTAATAATAAATATGAAAATTAAATGAATGGAGCGTGAAATCCATTTTTATTGATAATTACCACAGCATCTCCAAATGGAAAATACTGTGAACAAGCTGGTCAAGCTTAAGAGGATTAATTAAGAAGCATCATTTCACACAAAAGAAGTAAATTTGGCTTAAGGCTCTTGGCCAAAGCCTCATGCCTACTACACCCTGCATATACACTTGTGACACCACAACCAACATCCTGTCATGTCTTACTACTTACTCAACTAGCTGGGGCCATTTAAAGAACTAGTGGCAGTAGCATGAGGCATTGAGGGCTTAAAGAGGTGTTCCATTGTCACACATTCCTGTAAGCTTTCTCTGACAAAGTCTCCAGTTTGGGAAACTAGAAATGACATGAATGTTCCTGCAGGGTTATTGAAAAGGCTTTTAATCTTATCAGCTATACTGGAACATAACATAGCTTAAGTGAAAGTGTTTGAGCCAGAGAGGCTATGGAATCAAGTCTTTTAGCAGAAGTGTTTCAGTGATGTCCACTTCTGGTTGGAAAATAAGAAGTGACATTGTGTCTCTAGCAAGCTGCATTAGTGAGGCTCAAACTGTTACTGTCCAGAAAAGCATAGCAGCTGTAGTGAGGAGAAATAACGCAGGGGTCAGAATTAAACCATACATTGAGTGCAAGCAGGAGATCTCCTTTATACTCACACTGCACAGAATGTATTTAAACTTTACATGGCTTTTCATTTGTCCAGCGCTGAGTCCCTGGGATAAAGTGCTGTATAAATAAATTCAGTTTGCCTTGCCATTCAAAGCAGAGCTGATGTTACTTCCTGTCTTGAGGTCCAAAAACTGGAAGTGAGGTAGGAGAGCCTGGCGCTATACTATAGAAGGCCCACCCTTGAGAGCAGAGATGAACTGCACTTCAAGCAACAAAGGAAATGTGATGAATGTGCCTGAGGAGTCTAGTTAGTGATATAAGGTTGTAGGCCTGAGACTAGATGTACTTAGGTTAGAGTGAGTAACTAAACAGCCAGGGACACAGAGGAAAGACTAAAAAGACAGGATTTAAATTACTAAGACAAGTTGGAAAAAAATATGGCCAGCTAGAGGATTGCAACATTGGAGGGAAGCACTGGTATTGGGGTGCAACGAGTGGTGGATGTACTAAATGGTAAAGCTGGGACAAGAGTGTCAGAAGATTGCAAAAAGTGGAGGCACTGAAGCTTGAAGGAGGCACCTAGAGCTTATAATGGTTTGTTGGAACATTGCAAAAATATGCATGTGTGAGAATGACGCCAAAGGGCACTTAGAGCTTATAAATGTAGGTTGAATTTTTATAGAGCAGTTTAAGGAGAACTGCACTGAATCAGTCAGTTATTTTTCCTGTAGCAGCTGTTTTAATATACTGTTTCACATTCTCTTATTGTTCTGTCTTTATTGGCCTTTTAAGAACTTGGATGGAATTTCAAATTTACACACTGGAGGCAAGGACCATTGTGTTTATGTATTTATTTATTTATTTATTTATTCATTCTTTGTCAACCAGGAACACATAAATAAACACATAAAAAAATAGTCCTTACCCCAGTGTGTAATGTGTTTATGTATTTATTTATTTTGTTGTGTATTCATTTATTTATTTATTCTTTGTTGACCGGATGGTGCACTGAAGTCAGATGCCTTGTTCAGCTATGACCTGATATTACAAGTACATTACATACAGTAACGAAATACAGTGGTATATAAAGAAAACAATATACTATACAGAAGCATGATACAATACAAGAAAATACATTTCATGGTGCAGAAAATGATACAATGGAGCAAGCATACGTAGTAGGGAGAAGCATACATGGTAAAGTTAACATAGCAAACAGTTATGATGTCAGCACATGATAATGGGAAATGGCAAACACTTTATACACTAAGTTGGACATTGTTATCCAGACTAGCTGTAGTTTTGTGCAGGAAACAAGGGATACATGAAGCAAGAGCATACATACAGTTTTTACAAGGGTCATTCATTCCGAGTGAAAACTTTGTGAGAAGAAGACAGTCTTACAGAAGTAGGAATAGAGTTCCAAATGGAAGTAGCTCAGTAGCTAAACAATTTCTGCCTCATCCCTGTTTGCATAAGTGACGCCTTTAATAAGTTATTTGTTGTGAAGTGGGAGTGTGGATTAGTGACAGACGTGAGCAGCTTAGTGAAACACTGAGACGTATTTCCTTTCCATGCAGGGTCTTACATGCAAAGTTGACTAGAGTTAGTTGGGCTGTATGTTCTGGTAGCAGCCAGCCAAGTTGCTCAAAGTGGCACAATGGTGGGACCCAGGCACTGAGGGAGGGAAATCAGGCCACTTCAGAGAAAAGAAAGAGAAGACAGGATGGAGCTTAACAGGAAGATTAGTACAAAATGCTGGGGGTGGAGGGCACTAAAAGAGAAAGCAGAACTGACCACCTGATGCTTTACTTACCTGATAGTTTTAAGCAGAGCTGCAGGTATGGTTGTGCCATAGAATCAAATACTTCAAACTTTAGATGTTTTATGGGAGATGTTCTGGAGTGGACCATGAAGCCTGCTATGGTACCAGCCCCTATATGAGATTATGGACATTTTCTGGCACATCCTCAGACCAGTTGGGAACTATGACTATAACAGATGAATGAGCTAAGCTATCCAATGGGGTGCAGAAGTGTAAGTGCTCTGATGGTGAAAAGTGAAAAAGAGAGAGCCTTAGGGAAACAGCACTGATATTGTCAGGGTTTTATGCTCTAGTCAATGCAGATAACTTTTGACTACCTAACAATGTTCAAAATAACTTTTGGCAATTTGGAGAGTTGGGAGGATTTTTCTGCCTGATGGTGACCACCCAGGATAAGGGGAAGAATCTATCACATAACCTCACCAGTAGAGAAAATTGTACAGCATGTCTTTGGGACAGGAGACATCACCCATGGCAAAATGGAACAGACAGGAAGGACCAGGCTCTATGCTCTAAAATACTATTTATTAATCTTCACTGAGAGAGAGAGAGAGAGAGAGAGACAGAGAGCACAAGGCTAGACTTTTCTCCAGTTGTTTCAAGAGAGCCAGGAAGAAGAAACTCATGAGGCACTGAAGGACTATCTCAGACTGCTGAAAGGGACTGTGATTGCTCCCAATCCCTAATCTACACTAAGAGGAGATACTAGTAGGTACACAGGTTTGCAGGTGCAGCTCAAGGATCTGAACAACTGAGTAACGGCCTTATAGATGTCCCAAGAGGAAAAACGAACCCAATTTCATTGCCTTCTAGATAAGACTAAGCCTCTGTGTTCATCTTCCTCAGGAGACATGAATATGAGAAGCTCCTTTGTAAGTGGCCATTCACCCAAAGCTTAAAAGCTTCAGTCAGTTTCTCATTAGTCTTGCTGCACCATGAACCTAAAGGATCGAAAGAAAGAAAGAAAGAAAGAAAGATTACAAACATGGCGGATAAGTGATGACTTGCTCAGTGTTCAATGTCAAGGGGAGAAAGAAAGAAAGAAAGAGAGAGAGAGAGAGAGAGAGAGGGAGAGAGACAGAAATGTCAAATGTTGGCTTGCTCAGGATCACATATTGTTAAAGTTACAAAACTGTGATTACACCCATGTCTTCAAATTCACAGCTCTACACTGAAACCATTAGGCTACACTACCTCCTATGTATGTAATGTGCAATACTTTTGTTTATTGTCTAACCTTTACATTTGTGTCTATTATAGGTTTTGGAAGTCACATTTCAAGCACATTTCTTTTGAAAATAAACCAGTAATGTCATTCCAGGAAATCAAGGTTCAGGTAAATCACTGCAATTCAGTCACATGTTCTGTAGTAATTAATGGCCTGTATCCTACTTTCTCAAGAAATCCATGGTTGAAACATCCCTGCTGGGTGGATTAGGTATTGTGTGGTTACAGCACCCCAAGCCACCAATACAGGGCCTTTTTAATTTATCTAAGTGGTGAAAAAAATGTTCAGCTACAGTACATAGAAATACATTGGATGGGAAGGAAAGAGCAATTATGGACCTCAGTGCTCTGTGTGTTTAGTGCTGCACATAAATATGTACTGCAGTAAATGTTAACTTCTGAGTAATTGGTAGTGCAGATCACTATAGGTGTGGATAATGTGAGTGTGTTTTCTGGTAATTACACAGAAACATAGACTTTGATGACAGATAAGGACCGCTGATCCACCCAGTCTGCCCATTTCCTACCTATTGAATAAGCTGCAGATCCTAGTTAACCAACAGCCTACTTCTTCCTACCCCCACCAGAATTGCCTTATGTCTGTCCCATACATTCTTGAATTCCCCACTGTTCTTGGACCTCACGACCTCCTCAGGAAGGCCACTCCATGAGTCCACCACCCTGTCTGTGAAAAATACTTCTTCACATTGCCCCTGAGCTGTCCCCTCTACCTTCAAATGGCGTCCCCTTGTTCTTGCACATCTCTTTTTCTGAAAGATGCTACCTCTTGACTTTGTTGATCCCCTAGAGGTACTTGAAAGTTTCTATTATGCCCTCCTTTCCTCAAGGGTATACATATTAAACTCCTTTAGTCTCTCTTTGTATGGCTTCTGTTGCAGACCCTGTACCATTTTAGTTGTACTCCTCAGGACTGCCTCCATCCTGTCTATGTCCTTGCAGAGTCAGGGTCTCCAGAACTGCACACAGTACTCTAGATAGGGTCTCACCAACTGTCTGTACAGAGGGATAACAACTTCCTGTTTTCTACTGGTGATGCCTCTCCCTATACATCCCAGTATCCCCACAGCCATCCACACTGCCTTCTCACATTGCTTGCTTACCTTTAGGTCATCTGATATGACTACCCCCAGGTCCGTATCCATTTTTTTTTATTGTTGTTAATACCTCCCCACCATTGTGTACTCTTCCCCTGGTTTTTGTTTCCCAGGTGCATTACGTTGTAATTCTTTGCACTGAATCTAAGCTGCCATACTTTGACCATTCCTCCAACCTTGCCAAGTCCCTTCTTATTCTTTTCCACCCCTTGTGTATCAACCCTGTTGTAGATCTTTGTGTCGCCTGCAAAGAGGCATACTTTTCCTTCCAGTCCCTCTGCAATGTCACTTATAAAGACATTAAAAAGGATCACACCCAGTACTGAACCCTGCAGGACCCCACTTGTTACACCCTTTCTTCGACATGGACTCTGTTTACTATAACCCTCTGTGTTCTGTTGTCCAGCCAATATTTTACCCAGGCTACCACCCTGGGACCCACTCCCAGGCTGGCTAATTTGCTTATTCATCTTTTGTGTGGACTGTGTCAAATGCCTTGCTAAAGTCTAGGTAGGCCATGTCCACAGCCCATCCCTTGTCTACTACTTTGATCACCCAGTCAAAGAAATCTATTAGATTCATCTGACATGACCTTCCCACTGTGAATCCATGATGCCTTGGGTCCTGTGCCCCTTCGCATCTAGGTACATATCATCCTCCCATGATTTGTTAAAAGGGTAGTGGTGTCACTAGTTCTCCCTTAGTTCTTTTAGAATTTGGGGTGAATCCTGTCAGGTCCCATTGGTTTGTTGGCATTCAGTTTTAGGAGTTTTTCAGAACCCTTCTTCTGTGAAAGAACTGGTATTGATCCCCTATCCAGAGTGCTTCTATTGATTGGATTAGGTACCTCCTCCTCCTCTTCTTTTGTGAATACTGAGCAGAAGTATTCATTCAGTATCCCTGCTTTTCACTGTCACCGTCTGCCCACTCCACCTCCCTTTTATTAAGCCTCATTATCCCTCCCTTGATCTTTCTGCACTCCCTAATGTACCTATAAAAGGTTTTACACCCCTTCTTAACCAAGTTGGCTATCTTTTTGTTGGTTTGGGCCTTTGCTATTCTGACTGCCTTCCCGCTTCCTTCTGCATTAACTGGTACAGTTCTCTGTCCTGCTCCTTCTTAGTTTCCTTATACTTGCTGAATGCTATCTTTTCTCCCTAACCTTCCCTGCCACCTCTTTTGGGAACCATAGTGTTTTTTTCTTTCATTTTGTTTATTTGCTTCACACAAAGGCCTGTTGCCCGTCATGGCAGTTTTTATGTTTCCATTGTTCCTTCACCCTCCTTCTTGCCTGTTTGCTAGTGCTTTTCTGTTGCACTCTCCTATTTTGACAAAGTCAGCCCTCCTAAAATCCAGTACCCTCACTTTTGTATGGCTTGACTTCACATTGTGTTTATTGTGACCCATACTGTTTGGCAGTCACTTGTTCCCAGATAGCTACCCACTTCTAGATCTGAGATCCTCTCTCTGTCCCTGTTTGAGAGTACTGGATCTAAGATTGCTCCCTCTCGAGTGGGTTCCAACACTAGGTGTCTGAGGCATGCCCCTGTAGGGCATCAAGAATGATCCCGCCTTGGATGTGGCTGCACAAAGATGCTCCAGTTAACTTCTGGCATATTCAGGTCCCCCATCAACAATACCCTTCTTCTGCCATCCTATTGATGCCTTCTATAGATACATTAGTGAAAGAAGAAAGTCCAGAGGGAGTATTGCTAAGACTGGAATACTCATGTACAAGGTTATACTGCCTTTTTAAAATGACAGGACAGGCAAAAAGGAGGTGGGGTAGCTTTGTATGTTGCAGAACATCTTAAGGGTTTTCAGATATTCCCTTATCATTCCAACACTGAAATAATATGGGTCATGTTAGCTCAAGACAATATCAACATGACAATTGGTCTAGCCTACCACCCCCAACCTTGGACCAATTGAAATTCAACTTTTCCTTGATGAAACTGAAAACTTAGATATAAAAAATGATTTCATCCTGATGGGAGACTTTAATCTTCCAAAATTAAATTGGGTTAATTATGATACTAGGGACAGGTTGAAAAATATTTATGCAAACACGTTTCTTCATGACCTAGAACAGCTTGTAAACTCCCTACCAGGAGTACCAATATATTGACTTAATATTGACAAACATAAAAAAAACTCTGCACAACTCCTCAAATCCTGTCCCCTTAGTGACAGCGACCACAATATGGTTCAGTTTAATTTAATTAAAATCACAAAAGAAATCAATGGAATAACAAAATTTAGAAATTATTCCAAAGCCGATTATGTAAATATCAAAACTTACCTTAACAGTAAGAACTGGAAGGAGATGTTAAAAAATTGCAATTTGCCATGGAGAACTAACTATAACAACAAAAAACAAAGCATTCCTCCTTGGTGGAATAGAAAAGAAGGAATTTAATCATTAAAAAACAAATAGAGCATATTGCAGACACAAAAATCCAACAGTTTATTTTTATTTAGTTGTTAAACCAGGAGTAGCACACTAAGCTGAAAGCTTTTACAGGTGCAACCTGGGAGCACAGAGAAGTTAAATGACTTGCTCAGGGTCACACAGTTTTCAAGTGGAAGCTGTGATTCAAACCCAGGTCTGGTCTGCTGGATGTCACCAGATTTTCAGCTCAGAGCCTTAAACCAGTGCACTATACTGCTTCCTACAATAATAACAATAATAATGAAATGGAAAAATTTAGAATGTTAGCCAAAAAAAAAAACATATTTGACTAGCAAAACAAAAATTAGAATTGAATTTAATCAGGAAAACAAAAGACAACAGAAAGCAGTTTTATAACTACATTGGTACACTTAAAGGAAATCAGAAAGAAGTTGGACCTGTAATGTCTAATAATAAACTATTGAATGAAGGGGACATAGCAGAAGAGCTTAATTCCTACTTTGAAGTGTATTTAAAGAGGCTAACAGTTACAACATAAATACACTAACTGAGTGTGATTCTACAATCATTTTACTGAGCAGAATGTATTAAATGCCATAGGACAGATAAAATCAGATTCATCTCCAGGACCTGATGGTATAAGTCCTCTTTTCATTAAAACATTGAGTAAAGAACTAGTTAGCCCACTGACTCTCTTATTTAACATATCCATTAAGGAAGGAAAAACTCTTAAATCATGGGTAGAGCCAATATTACACCCATATTCAAAACAGGTAATAGGCAAAATCCATGTAATTATAGACCAATCAGGCTTACATCAATAATTAGTAAATTGATGGAGTGACTAATACAGAATAAAATACTGATCACATCAAAATAAGTGGTTGTACTGATATTTCGCAACATGTATTCACTGCTGGTCAGTCATGTTTAATTAACCTTATACATTTTTTTGATCTGTTCAGTGAGGCCTTAGAAATGGAATGCCTGTTGGCATAATTTTCTTAGATTATGTCAAGGCGTTTGATACAGTATCTCATGGAACTTTAATAGAGCAATTAGTTAAAATAAATCTAAATACAAGAATCATAAAATGGATAGGCTGATGGTTAACAAACAGACAACAGAAAGTAGTCATCATAGGCCATGAATCAAACTGGACACATGTCACAAGTGGGGTTCCACAGGGCTTGGTGTTGGGTCCATTACTGTTCAATATACTTGTTTCAAGTATGCAGACTAACAGCGGTGTCTGGATTAGCAAACATGCAGATGACTTGCAAAATTGGATGTATTGTCAACAATGTGGAATCAATTAATAATTTACAGGAAAACATAAATTATGTATGTGACTGGGCTAAAATTATTAAATGAACTTTAATTAACACAAATGTAAGGTGATGCACATAGGGAAAAACAATACTATGGCACAATATGTAACGAACAACATCCAACTCATAAAGACTACGGAAGAAAAAATCTAGGTGTCAAATTAACATACAATCTTAAATTTGATACTCATATAAATAAAACAGTTAAAAATGTTACAGCATATTCGGATGTATACAGAAACATATTAAAAGCAGAAAACCAGTGGTAATACTTCCCTCTATACCAGCCTGATTTGGTCACACTTGGAGCACTGTGCCCCTTTGTTCCCCTACTACTACAGGTGGCAAAAAACATCATAGAGAGAGTCCAATGCAGGGTTACAAAAGAATAAATACAGTTAAGAACAAGGATTACAGTGACAGGCTAAGATCCTTGAACTTATACTCCATGGAATACAGATCCCAAAGAGGTGATTTGATACATCTCTTTAAAGCCTATTCAAGATGAATCACTAGTCATTACTATTTGCCCAGAGAAACAATCAATTCAGAATAACACTAGGTCACATGAACTGCAACAAATAAGACAACTAGGTGGAATAAATTCTTACGCAGAGAGCTCCAGTTGTATGGAACACACTACCTAGTAGTGTTGTCATGAATGAAAGAGTTGAGCAATTTAAATTAAACCTGGACCATTATATGAAAAACTATAAATTTCACTACCATCTCTAAACTGTGGTGGCGGGTTCATTATGGCCCTCGGCCTTAGGAACCTGTACAAGACTATGAGACTATCAAAAGGATAAGGGGCATGTGAGGGAGGGTACCATGTAAAAGCATCTATCCTAAATAGATACTTCTGCTCAGTATGAAGAGAAGGTAGAGCAGGGCCCACAGCTCAGCCATAGACCTGGGGGGTAGGTGTGCACTAGTCCCTTCACAAAAGAAAGGGTCCTATAAGAGCTCAATAAGCTCAGGTGGACAAGGCAATGGGACCTGATGGCATACATCCCAGGGTACTAAAGGAGCTAAGGGTGGAACTAGCAGAGCCATTATCAGAACTGTTTAGTGAGTCTCTGAGCACAGGAGAGGTCCCAGAAGACTGGAGAAGGGCTCATGTGATCCCACGCCACAAGAATGGTAGCAGGGAGGAGGCAGGGAACTACAGACCAGTCAGTCTTACCTCAGTAGTGGGCAAGATTATGGAGGCACTCCTTAAGGAAAGGATAGTGCAACACCTGGAATCCATAGTAGCTCAGGATCCAAGACAGCATGGGTTTACACAGGAACGTCCTGTCAAACTAATCTCATATATTTCTTTGACTGGGTAACCAGAGTGGTGGACCAAGAGGGAGCAGTTGATGTTGTCTACCTTGACTTCAGTAAAGCTTTCTGATACTGTTCCACATAGAAGATTGATTAATAAGCTAGGTAGGCTTGGGGTGGGTCAAAGTTGGTCAACTGGGTGGCAAACTAGTTGACGGGCAGAACAGAGAGTGGTGGTAAATGGTATACAGTCAGAAGAGAAGCAAGTCACAAGTGGGTACCTCAGGGATCAGTCCTGGGGCCAATCCTCTTCAATATCTTCATTAGTGACATTGCAGATGAACTGATGGTAAGGTTTGTCTGTTTGCAGATGATGCCAAGATCTGCAACAGAGTAAATGATCCAGGTGGGGTGGGCAGAATGAGAAGAGATCTGAATAAACTGGCAAAATGGTCGGAAGAGTGGCAACTGGGGTTTAATGCAAAGAAGTACAAGATCATGAACATAGGGAAGAGAAACCCTGAAGCCACTTATAGGCTGGGAGGGAGTTGCTAGCAGTCACAAGGGAAGAAAGAGACTTGGGCATCATCATCACAGATGACCTGAAATCATCCAAGCAGACCACTAAAGCAGTAGGTAAGGCTAGGGGATGGTGGGGTGTATTACTAGGGTATCACAAGTCGTAAGAGGGAGGTAATAATCCCTCTTTACAAGACACTAATTAGCCCCATCTGGAGTATTGCATGCAGTACTGGAGGCCACGCTTCAGAAGGACATTAACCAAATTGAGGCAGTCCAGAGAAGGGCAACCAAAATGGTGCAGGGACTGCATCAGAAAACATATGAGGACAGATTAATGGAGCTCAATATGTATACCCTACAGCAAAGGCGGAGAGAGGTGATATGATCGAAGCATTCAAACACCTTAAGGGCATTAACAAGGTGAAAGAGTCTAACATGTTTCAATATAAGAAAAATAGCAGGACAAGAGGACACAGCTTGAAATTAGAGGGAGACTGATTAATGGTAATGTGAGAAAGTTCTTTTCACAGAAAGGGTGGTGGATGCATGGAATGGCCTACCTGGAAGTGGTAGATATGAATACAGTGCAGGGCTTCAAACAGGCATGGGATAGGCATAAGGAGCAATACAGATGAGTATAATATATAGGCCATTGACAGACAGAGCAAAGGCGATGGCACATTCATAAGGTAGAAAAGAAATGGGCACATCTGAATGGGCCTTAGTGTCCTTATCTGCCATCAACTTCTATGTTTCTATGTTTATATATTTCTTGTCTATTTCCTCCCTGAGATGGGGGTCTGTAAACCACCCCATGCAGACTGTGGTGCCATTTCTGGTCTCCAGGGTGACCCACAGTACTTCTCTCCTCCATGTTTACCCTTTAGTTCTTTTGCTTTGATCCCTTCCCTTAAGTTCTAGTTTACTGCAGGAAAGACTCCGTTAGCAAGCTCATTCACAAGGAGATTCTGAGGCACATACACATACAGTTTGCAATTACATAGACAGGAGATATAAATGTAGAACAACAAAGAAAAATATATAATACAAGAGGTATACACAATAGAAGTCCTTATGCTATATATGCAGTACATTCCAGTTTTAACCTTGCCCTAAATTATGCAACACATTTCAGCTTAATAAGTAGAGGCCAGTTGGTACCTAGGAAGTTGACTTATGTTGGGGCCTAGTAGCACCTACATATGTCTTTTAATTTAGTGTTTTGTGAGTTAATTGATACGATGCTGGTTAGCTTCAGCATGGCTTGTAGTTGGTTCCAAATGTTTGGGAGGGTGTATGAGACAGTTCTTGGCCAGCTGTGGTACTTGTCCTGGGAACATCTAGTAGGATAAGGTCAGATTTCCTAGGAGTAGGCACTATGCGAGATGTGTATGAGACACGTTAAATAGACAGGCAGTTTGTGGAGTAGTAATTTGATGGTCCAAATGCCAGCATGCAGGAGGTGTCTGGTGGCAAGACAGGTCCACCCAACTGCTACATATAGATCACAGTGGTGGGTCCTGTATGCAGAGTTAGTAATGAAGCGAGAGCATGGTGATAGAGTATGAACAGTTTAGATAGGCTCATGGTTGAGGAGGAGATAAAGGTAATGTTTCCGTAGTCACAAGGAAGGAATGTTGCCTGGACAAGTCTTTTGCTGGTCGTGAGAGAAAAGAGGGTCCTATTTCTAAAGAAGAAACCAAGCGTGCTTTAAGACTCTTTGATAGACCCTTGATATGGTCATTGAAGGAAAGCTTGTTGTCTATCCACATACCTAGATATTTAAATGCAAGTACGACTTCCAAGGGCTCACCTAGGGAGGTAATCTATGAAGTTTTTAGGTGGGGTAGGTAGGCAGCAGACAAGGCAAGTCTCAAGAAAATCATTGTCTTGGTTTTTTGGCATTTAAAAGAAGCTTGGCATTGATAAGGTTGCTTTCTAACTGGATAAAGTCAGCTTGGAGTGCTTCCCTGACTTCAGTTAAGGATGAGTCTGATGCGTAAAAACCATATCATCCGCAAAGAAATGTATGCTAGAGTTAAGTAGAGAGCTACCTCCTCCTCCTCCTCCTCTTCTACCCTCCCTATCCCTCCTGTAGATTGTGTACCTTGGTATGTTGACATCCCAGTCATGGTTCTCTGTGTACCATGTTTCTGTAACTGCCACAATATCCAGACGTCCTCTTCCATCAAGACCACCAGTTCAAGGAGCTTGTTACCTAGATTATGGGCATTGGTACTTATTACCCTTCATTTTTGATGACCTTACCCTTTTGCCCCATCCCTGTCCTTGCTGCCTTTGCCTTTTTCTCCATTTACCGCTGCCCTTCTCCCAATTGACTTCTATCTTGGTGTTTACCTCACTAACTACCCTGACTTTTTGGGGGCTAGGATTTTCCTGCTCTTTTCAGTGCCTCCACCCTTGGCTAGTTTAAGCACTTGCCAATAAAGCATTTAAACCTATCACGTAGGGATCCTAGTTCCCTTCCTTGACAGATGCAGACAGTCGCACCAGTAGGCCTGCATACCTCCAGGTGGACCCCCAGTCCAAAATGTAGCCAAACCCCTGAGATCTGCACAGGTTTTTCAACCATTGATTGAACCCCATGCTGTGGAACACCCTACCCTCACCCATGCCACAGACAGGCAGCACCTCCAGAAGGTTACAGTGCGTGCTACTTGTCTAACGCCCATCCCCAACTCCACAAACTCCTCCTGCACTGCTCTGATCCCTTTCCCAGCCATGTCATTTGTCCCTGGGTGGACAATGACATCCAGCCTCTCCCCATGCAGCTGCTCCTGCGATCCTGAAGATTCACCCCTGTCCCTCAAAGCCATGGCACCAGGCAGGCACCTTACCTCCCTCTCCCTCCCTCAGTTCTACCTTCCTAACAATGGAGTCCCCACTAGAGTTGTTTCCTTCCTGTGGGGTCCAATGCCACCCTCATGTGGGTCTCCCTTGTGGAGGTTCTCAGCATCCTCCTTGGTCTCCACTGTGGGTGCCTCCATAGAGGAACCACACTCTGCCAGAATGGCGCATAAATTGTGGAGCAGTACAACTGGAGGGCTGCAGCTCTGTTCCATCATCCTCACCCTCCCTGAGCCCACTGTGGTCCAACTGCTCCTCTTTCTTGGCAACCTCTGAGGCAGCAGGCAGCTGCCCTGATGGTCCCTGGGTGGAGAGGAGGTCCCCAATCCTGGCCAACTCAGTCTGGAGACATGCAGCCTCCCCTCAGCCCAGAGAGGTGCCTGCAGATGGGACAACATGGTATCCTCCAGAACGCCTCCTGAAGACTGCAGCTTCACAACCACTGCACTGCACCACTCCCATCATGTCTCATTTGTGGCCCCTCAACTGTTATTTTGTATGCTTACTCTTTCCTCTCTCTGATTATTTATTTTATTTTTCCTCCCTACTTTCCTACTGCCTCCATGCCCTTAAAGCTCCTGCTCTTCCTGTTCTGGGACAGGAAGTTCCTGTTTCTCAGTAGTCTTCTTCTTACTTGCTCAGAGTCAGACCTCCAGCAGCTAGGGGGGATGGAGAGCTACTCTTTCCTTCTAGGATGGTGAGTCTTTGTGGTTTCTGTGATCACTCACTTCCTGCTCCCAAACAGGAAGTTCCTGTTGTCAGTCAAATCCTGTGACTATAAAAGTGGAACTGGCTAAAGGCGGAATAGGGAGGCTATATAGTCCCAGTAGAGTAGTAAAGTTCTAACAGCACCTTCTTCGTCTTGCTGTTCTCTGCCAAAAGCTAGGGCAGTTTCAAATCCATCCCTTCTTCACCTAGCTAACTGCACAGATAACAGTTTCTTCACCCAACTCAGACAAACATACTAGCTCTTGTTTTTTTGTTTTGTTTGGTTTTACCCTAAATTGAAGGTCCCAGAGTAGCATTCCAGTTCTTAAGTCCCAGTACAGTAATAAACATCTAACAGCACCTCCTCCTCTTGCTGTTCTTCTAGATAACAAGGCAAAATGTCCACATTACTAATATTGTACATCTTGCATTATAAAGTACATTTCACATGCTGAACTGACAAAGTCATGTCCATACAAGACTAATCCAAAAACACAGAGTGCAAAGTATGCCTTAGGTGCCCTCCTATTTTCTGTAGGGAAACAGGCACATGGCGGATATATAAAGTGTTACTGGTTAGGCTGCAATGAGTAATGAGTAAAGTCTTTTCTTAGACTACCTCAATCCTAGTTTCTTCTGTTCTGTTATCTATGTTTCTGATGTGCTTTGGCTAGTTTAATTTACTCTTTCTTTACTGCCACTTTGTCAGGCTAATATTCAACCAATTTGATGTTCACTGTTGTCCATGTCTCTGTTTCCTGAACATTCCATGAAATCAGCTCCACTAAGTGCTGTTAAATGAAGAGTATGGAACTGTGCTGTAATGTAGGGATACTGCTTGGTCTAATGCTTAGAGCACTGACTTGAAAGCCAGGTGACCACTGGCTCAAACCCTGCTATAGCAAATATTCATTGTGTGACCATGGGCATGTCACCTAACTCCCCAGTGCTCCAGTCCACCCTGCTTATAGTAGGAGCATGACTCAATGACAATGAGATATTGCATCTCATCTGGGCAATCTTAGGTAAATAAATTGTAAATAAAAAGCTACAATGACATCAATGAAATGTCCAGGAAACAGAAATAAGCTGGGGTGGTACGGGTTGCGCTTCCTGACACCTAGTGGAGGCTGGGTGCCAGTGCACCATAGAGCCTGTCACAAGCAAGTGGGTGGAGCAGTCAGCTGGCATGCTGTGGGTGAAATAAGACAGCGTGGCTATTCCCAACATTGCTTCACTCAGGGGAAACCGGAAAAGGAAAAGCGAGGTCCCAGGTTGAGCAGGATGAAACAGCTACCTCCACAGGCCCCGACTCAGAATGGTGCTTCCCGGAGCCTGGATCCGATTTGAGGAGAGTCGAGTTGGGCGCCTCACTGCCCTGCCACTGAGGAGAAACTGCGGGGAAGATGGGGACAGCTGCCTGATGTCGGGTGGGGCTGGGTGGGTGGTTGAGAGAAGGTATGCTGACTAGTGGGGACCTGGGGAGAAACTAATAAAATAAAAAAAAACACTCCTCATTACATCAGAAACTGACAGGAAGAAACATGAGGGTTCATATGTTATTGACTGTTTTTTATTACCTTGTTGAGAAGTAAGTATATTTACACTACAGTTTTGTTATTTATGTGCTTTTTTATTCTATTACTCCTCTGGTGTTTCTACTTCTATATCCCAGTACTAGGCCCCACTCTCCAAGGCCACCCTTTACCTGCTAGCAGCCAATAATGTTGAATCATTGTGGTGCCAACTAGACCTCTACTATCAGATTTGGACTGGTCCACCAGGATATCTGGCATTTCCAGGTGGATCCTCCAAGCTGGGTACCTGGCCACCCTCTAAACTCAGAAATTCTTCTTATTTGTCATCATTTTTCCAATAAATGCAGTACTCGGCACTGCAGGTAAATGTAACATGCAAACAGAGATAGTGTATCAAATTAAAGTGGAAAACGGATATGAGTGTCAGTCTGGGCCTTCCCCTGTTAATTTTCCAGGTGGGCCCCTCTATCCACTTTCCACCTGAGCTCCCTCTATCCACTTTCCAGGTAGGCCCCCTGTACCCCAGTCCAACCCTGTGTACCTGGCTTCAGATTGCTCACTCTCATGACCTTCACAGTTACTGGCTTACTCACATTTCCAGCCTTGTGGAGAAAGTGGATCAGACAAACTCTCCAATGCTGCATGCTCTCTGGGATACTCATATAGCCCACGCTCCCCAGTGTCTAGTGGTATGATGGCGGCAAAGTTCTTGGGAGGGCATCCACAGCAGAAACACTCCAGATGACTTACGTTCACTGGTTCTTCTGGACTGGTCCTACAGCGCACTGCAGGGTGCTGGACTAGAAGAAAACTGGAGTTAGTTGCAAATCACCGACACTTTAAAACCTGGAGTTGGAACTCCATTCACATAAACAGTAGGATTCTTTAAAAAGAAATTTCTCCATGGAGATAGAAAATTGATAGCAAATCAATAATAAGATCAGCTGGGGACATGACCATTCAGATCGAGAGGCCACTTTAATTCACAGTCTATAGTGTCCTTCATTATTTGGTTTCAGTGTTCATACAGAGGGCATTAAACTGATGACCCAAAATGCTCACATAGGCAATGTACACTTCCTTGGCAGTGTGAGGTATAACTCCCTTGCATCCCTTCAATGCAAAGAAGTGCAAAGTAATGCACCTGGGAAACAAAAATCCAGGGAAGAGTACACAATGAGGGGTGAGATAATAACAACAGAAATGGAAAGGGACCTGGGGATAGTCATATCAGATGACCTTAAGTGGGAAAAGCAATGTGAGAAGGCAGTTAGAAGGGCTGGGAGGATACTGGGTGCATAGGGAGAGGCATAACCAGTAGAAAACAGGAAGTTGTTATCCTCTGTACAGACAGTTGATGAGACCCCATCTGGAGTTCTGCATCCAGTTCTGGAGACCCCATCTCCACAAGGACATAGATAGGATGGAGGCTGTCCAGAGGAGGGCACTAAAATAGTGCAGGGTCTGCACCAGAAGACATACAAAGAGTGATTAAAGAAGCTTAATATGTAAACACTGAGGAGAGGAGGAGAGTGGGGACATGATAGAAACTTTCAAGAACATCAAGGGACTCCAACAGAGTCCAAGATGGTAGCATTTTTCAGAAAGAGAGATGTGCAAGAACAAGGGGGCACAATTTGAAGATAGAGGGGCAGACGGCTCAAAGGTAATGTGAGGAAGTATTTTTTCATGGAGAGGGCTGTGAATACATGGAACAGCCTTCCTGAGGAGGTAGTGGACTCAAAAACAGTGGGGAATTCAAGAATGCATGGGACAGACATAAGGCAATTCTAGTGGGGGTAGGAGGAAGTAGGCAGTTGGTTAACTAGGATCTGCAGCCTATGCATTAGGTAGGGAAATGGGCAGACTAGGTGGGCCAAGCGGTCCTTATCTGCCTTCAAATTCTATGTTTCTATCCACATTGTGCTTCCATCCTTAACTGAACTAGAACCCAAATGCTCCAGATAGATCAAGGGGCCCACCAACCACCGCTTTGGGGCAGCTGACCCTTCACTGCTATAATGTCCAACTCCCATGCCACTCACCTGGGTGACTGCCCTTGAACTACAGATGTCCCATCCCCATGGGGTGACTTAGCTCACAGTCTCTCCCACCAATTGGCCCCTCATGCCCATGACCTACATATTCCTGCCAGGTCATGGTCCTGATCTGACTATAGTTCTACTCCAACTCACTGGGGCTGGTATGCTTGCCGCCCAAACACAGATGTGAAGTCCATCCCTTCTCTCCACTCTGGCATATTGCTTCTGACTTGGGTTCAGTTCTCCCTATCGGCCCTTCATGTCTTCTCTCTTCCCACCAAGGAAACACTGTATAAGGCTGTGCCACATCAGGAACTAGATCCGCTGCTTTTCCTTTCCCTGAGAACTAGGAAATTAATCTCCTGAGCAGGCAGTTGACCTCCCTCCTGCACCATCTCACACCTTCCCACCTGCGTGTTCCCTTGCTGGCCAGAAAGGCCCCCCAGGGTACTCCTAATCACAGCAATCCCCTGAAAGTGAAGACTTTAACCCATTAGGCCTTGGCTATGAAAACCCAGACAAGTACTCCAACAGTGTACAACCCAGTACACTACTCTGATGCTCTGTCCCAAGGTAGGGGTTATAACTCTCTTCTTTAAAAGCTCAATGCCCTTGGCAAGCTCTGGAGCACCACCAGCCACCCCTCCAGGGCCCAAACAGAAAGTTATGTGCACTTTCCTCTGCCAAACCCCAAAGCCGTCAGGCTGCCTCACTTATGAGGTGAAACACAGTAACCTAACGAAAAATTGGGGCCCTTAAAGCTTGACTCTCCAAATTCACGCTAACTCCTGGCCACCCACCTCCTGGACACTCAAGGCTGATTGCCTAAGTACCCAAGGGGTCGATTCCAGGCCTATCACCTGCTTAGCCAAAATTACAAATTCTGCCAAAATGGCTGCCAACTGCTGAAAGTGGACACTCTCCCAGGACCATCTCCCAGCATCATGTTACAGCATGAGATGGCTACAATGAAACAGTATACAGTAACAGTAATATTAGTCCAACAGGGCTTACATCTAATTGTAGCAGTCATACTTACACCATATAACAGCAACATTTCACTGGTGATGAATTTTACCTATAACAATAATGAACTCTCATGATTTGATAGCAATGATATTTCCATATAGATATACTGTAGCAGGCTCCTTAATTCAAAAGTTACATTAAACAGCAGTAACACTAGAGTAGCCCCAGGTCACATGGTATTTCCCATAATGTAAATCTCCCAATATATTAAAGTCCTAAAGTAATGGGTATTAACAGTCTAAACAAGTCCCCAGCGACCATAGTCCATACTGAAAAACAAAAGGGTTAATTTCACCCATTCAGCAGTATTCAGGTGGGATTTCAATACTCAAACACTCTGCAGGGCTTCTGGTACCCTTATGAATTGCGGCTCACTGTCCTGACACTCACCTGCCCAGGCACTATTGCCTGACAGGTGCAGTGTCCTGACAGTGATTATGCCGATGTGATGGAATGTTAACTTACCCCTTCTGCAGTATGGGAAAGGACAGCTGGATGGGGCTGTGACCGCTACCCGTGTTGTGGAGGGTAAACCACTGGTAGCTTGGCCAGCATGCTCTGTGTGACACGGGTTCTGGTCTGAGTCACCTCATTTTACACACTGCACCTTCATTAACTACTTAACATTTTACTCCGGGTCCGCTCCCCTCGGAGTTAGATATTTAAGTTACAGGAGGCATGGGGTAGATCCTACAAGGGGATGTTGGGGAGCCCAACATTGTACACTTGTTTATGTTGCGGGATGCCCGAAACTGTAGTGTCAGGCATCCGACCCGCTTTGGGCTGTGGACTGCGGGCCAATTAACTGGGTATGTTGAGCGCCAGCGTATCGAGTTAGGAATAATATAGTATATCCAGTAGCTCACCGCCTTAAGAAATAATAGTGGGTTCCGGCTTTGTAGAGAGTCAACTGTAAGAATCCTGGTCTCCACACAATACCTGGTACATCCTCTGACCATATCTTGCAACACAGCATAGTTCTTGTAGAAAGTCAATCCATCATAAGTACTCTTTCACAGATCCTCTTGGTGACACATTGAACCTCTTGCAATGAAACAGTGGGACTATGCACATTCAGGCCATGATTACTATAGATTTTCCATAGGATGGCTTCTATAAATCGCTTCACAGTTGCATCAGTATACATCCCCTGTGAACATGTTACAGGCTTCCAAATGATCACAGACTTCATGGACAACAGCACCTCCCATGGTGAGACAATTGTAATGGGTGATCTAAATGTAAATTGGCTTGCTCCAGAAGCCGACCCATATAAGGATGCCATTGCTGCCCTAGACATTACTCAAATGGTCACCTCTCCCACTAGGTTTAATTATAAGTCTGGTAGTAGCTCCTTACTTGACCTGATCCTCACCTCTCATCCCAGCAGAATCACTGACATGGAAGTTCTCCCAGATGCCCTCAGTGATCACTCCCCAGTTATTTGCCACTGGTCAAACAAGGCACCTAAACCTAAGTCCTCTTTCTCCTATAAAAGAATCTTAACAAAGGAAAGCTTCCACAATTCCTTGCTACCCTGTCAACGGTTGACTGGACACCCCTTGACTCCTTAAGCAGTGTCGACCAAGCACTTGGCTTCTTCATTGCCCAGTTTAACAAAGTTTGTAATAGTTTTGCTCATGTAAATGTAAACTCAATCTACCACTTATTTATTTATTTATTTATTTATTCAAGAGTTTAACCAGGCAGGCATACTGAGCGGAGGACCACTGCTTCCAGATGCCACCTGGGGAAACATGGGGGGTAACATAAGGGAAGGAACAGTAATTACACAAACATTCAGTACAGATGAGGAGGCACTATTATGGATCCTATACAGTAGGTAGCTAGGGTAGACATGAACTTATATCCAGATACTAAGAGCAACAGCAAGACATAACTTAGGTAGGAGAGAGGTGAGTGCCTCATAGAATATTGAGCTAGATTAGGAGAGGGAGGGAGCACCAAGTGTAGCTATACTAGCCGGGTGGTTATGATATGCGATGTTATGCTGATTAGTAGGCCAACAGGAAATTAGGGCCTCCCAGAGGGCAGGGCGGGAGCAAGAGCAGACCGAGAGGAAATGTTCTAGGAGGTGGGTGTTGAGGTGTCTGTGATTGGAGTAGTGGCGGATATCTGCTGGTAGGTCATTCCAGAGTTTTGGTATTCGTAGCTTAGTGCTGCCTGGCCCATGGAGGTGCGATAAGAGGGATTTGGACTCAGCCTAGCATCCGAGTGCTGAATCGAGTACGCCGGGGAGCTGAGAAGTTAAGGATGAGGCCAGGAAAGGGGGAGTGAATGGGACCAGTATTTAGCAGCAACTCTGGAGCAGTGGATTAGCCGCGGTCCGCAAGTGAGGGGAGGGACAGGGAGCTGTATAGGTCGCAGTGGTGGGTCAGTTTTGGACATTCCAGCATGAAACGGCAGAAGGAGTGGAAAAGGGTGTCCAGGCTGGTAGAGTAGACGGTGAGGTGGCGCACAGACCACATCACCGTAGTCAAAGATCGGAAGAATCATTTTTGCACGAGTTCCCACCTGACTGTGGTGGACAGGCAGTCTTTGTTGCAGTAGAGGGTCCCTAGTTTAGGATTAAGTTTTTGTGCAAGGATTCCACATGAGTAGAGAAATCTAGGTTTTGGTTGAGCCAAACACCCAGATATCGGAACGAGGTACAGGATTCTAAGGGTGAGTGGTCCAGGATTTTGAAAGGGGCAACGAAGCGAGCCGGAGAGACGCTGCTCGAACTTCAAAGTTAGAGAGACAGTCTTTTGGCGCTTAGGAACAGCTGGTTTGTAGAGAGCCAGTGTTGTACAGCATTGAAGTCCTGTTGAAGGTGGTCAGGTACTGTTACCATGGAGGGGCCAGTGTTGTATAATACCGTATCGTCCCCTAACATTTGGATAGATAAGTGGGAGCAGGCTAGCGGGAGTTCATTAAGGAAAACCAAGAATAGATTGGGCTCAGGACTGACCCTTGAAGGACACCTGTGGTGATGGGGAGAGGGGCAGATAGGTGGGGGCCACTCACCACTTGTTGTCTGTCATTCAAGTACCCAAACCAGTTAGTGGCATGGGTGAGAGGCCGAAGCCTTTAGTTTATCTATAAGGAGAGTGTGAGACGCTATCAAAGGCTTTGGCCAGATCAATAAATATAGCCGGGGATATGCCCTTTATCCATACCTGAGAGGATATCGTTTGTTACTCTTAGTAGGAGGTTGTGGTGGAATGAGATTTTCGGAAACCAGATTGGTATAGGGTGAAGAAAGCAGAATCAGCTAGGTGCTGGGAGAATTGAGCAAGGGCAAGGTGTTCATGTATCTTAGCCAGAGTTGGGAGGATGGAGATGGGGCGGTAATTCCCAGGCGAGGCAGGGTCACCCCCGCTCGGCAGAGGGATGATAGTAGCCAGCTCCAGGCGGTGGTATTGAAGATGTCGAGAAGGAGAGGTTGAGCAATTTGGCTAACGGAGCGGCTATTGCAGGAGCTGACAGCTGGAGTAGTCTAGAGTTCAAGCCAGAGGGGCATTGCCCTGTTAGGGTTTAGGTTGCACAGAGCTTGGTAGACTTTGGGCCGGAGTGACAGGTCAGAAGGAGAAGGAGAGGTGGAGGAGGGAGGCTGTGGGTTGAGGGAGTTCTGGGAGACTATTTACCAGGAAGCTGCACTGTTGTAAGTGTATGTTGAAAGCCATGGCTACTCATATGGGTCAGTGATGGCCTGGCCACCTGATTGACAGAGCAGGGTAGGTGGTTGGGTAGGCGGTTAGTAGAGATTTGATGGTTTTCCAGAAGAGGGAAGGGTGGTTATGATTTATGACAGAGCCACGAAGTATTTCTGTTTGGCTAGGAGGCGAATCGCTTTGGTACAGGAGTTACGGAGGGCACGGTAAGTTTGTAGGTCTTGGTGGAGCTAGTAGTTTTGTGTTTTTCCGCCAGGTCCCTGAGTGGCTTTGACATATGATATCAGCGGATATCCAGGGTAGGTGGGAACCCTTAACTCTGTTTTTTTAGTGGTGCGTAGTTGATCCCATACCCTCAGGAACATGTTTTGAAGCTGTCTAGCACAACATCAATCAAGGGAGCCTGAGGGATGAGGGACCAGTCAGCCATAGTCAGGTCCAGCAGGAGTGGTGTGAGAGCTAATGACTTAAAGGATCTGGCTAGCAGGGTCCGGGAGGGAGGTCTGGGAGGCTTATGTACTTTATGGACCACATAGACCATGTGGTGATCACTTAGGAGTCAGGGAGTAGGCCTGCTCTATCGATCTATGAGGGTGAGTGGTCAGGCCCAGTCCAGAAGGGAGTGGTTGAGGTTTTTAGGTTCATCCTGGTGGGTTGGGAAATTTGTTGTGCGGGTTCAGGGCATTAACCTTGAGCGTAGCTTGGCACAATCTGTAGCAAGCCAGTTGTGATTGAAGTCCCCTAGGACATATAGCTCTCCTGTTGTGGCAGAGGATTTTAGTTTGGTCAGGTGGTCTAATATACTAGGTGCAGGGTATTAGGCACAGTAGATTCCAGCTATGAATATTGGGGCAGTGTAAGGAAGTGAGAGTTTAACAGTAAGGGACTCCATTAAAGGGGAGGTGGAGGGATGTGAACAGGGTGAACTGGTGTTTGGTAGAGATGAACATGGCTATGCCTCCTCCTTTTTCCTTCCCATGCAGTCTTGCCTTGTTAGGGAGTATCTGGGATAGCAACAGAGGAGTCCGGACTAATCACTGGACTAATCACTGGATTAACTCTGTACTCATCTTCATGATGCAAAACTGAGATAACCTCTAACACCAAGCCATGTACTCAGGAAACCACATGATATGCAGCTCTATAAGATGGCTAGGAACTGGGGCAAAATAGCTGTATGCAGAGCCAAGCAAGTCTTCTACAACCAGGAACATACTAACTCCTGGAGAAATAGCAAACCCTTCTGGGAGAACATCAAGAGACTCATGGGTAAATTATGCAAATCCTCCCACTATGATTGAGGTTAACGGCTCCACTTTACAGGACCCCAAAGAAATAGCGGACTCCTTTAATCTTGCATTCACTGATCATAGCAGTGTCCTTCCCCCAGCTTTTGACAACTCTGCCCAGCACTGCCACATTAAAAATCAATCTCACAGTAATACCCCTGTTCTACTTTAAGAGGGTATCCATGCTGAAGCTAAAAGATATCTTAACAAAGTGCTAAGCAAAGCCAGTTTCAGCAGCGACAGTCTTGACCTCAAACTCCTCTATCTCTCTCGCTCCCTTGACATTGTCCTACAACCTCTCACTAAACTTCTGAATCTTTCATTGTCTGATAAACAATTTCCAGCTCTGTAAATCAGCAGTGGTCATACCTGTTCATAAAAGTGATGACGGGTCTCTTCTCTCTAACTACTGCCCTATTTCTATCCTCCCAGCACTCTCCAAGGTGTTGAATGAATTGTAGCTGACCAGTTGTCTGAACACCTCAACAAATATAACTTACTCTGCCTGCAACAACATAGCTTTAGAAAAGCCCATAGTAATACCACCGCCCCTGCTTGACTTCAGTCATATTCATAAGGCGATTGACAATGGCCACCTACTGGGTGCAGTGTTTATTGATTTGACCAAGGCATTTGACACCGTGAACCACCAGCTCCTGCTTCAGTCACTCTCCCCCTTGGACTATCTAATGACATAACCAAATGGTTTGAAAGCTACATCTCAGCAAGGAGCCAAAAAGTTAAAATTGTTGACTCTCTCTCTCTCTCTCTCTCTCTCTCAAGTGTCCTTCCTGTTCGCTCTGGTGTACCCCAGGGTTCCATCCTTGGCCCTCTACTTTTCAGCCTTTTCATCAATACTCTTCCTGCAGCTTGCAATAATAACTTAGTACTCTATGTCGATGATGCAACCTCTTTTCCTCCCATACTGACCCTTATCTCACTCTGCAAGTGCTGCAGACGTAACTTCAACCCAGTTGAAACCTGGCTTCTCCAACATAAGCTGTTGATGAATAACAAAAAAAAGTCCATGCTGTTCCATAGCTCTCACAGCAAATACAGATCCATAAACTTCACCATACATAATGAACTTGAACAGCCACTTGAGCAAGTGCAGGAGTTTAAATACCTTGGTATTACCCATGACTGCACAATGTCTTTCAGCTTGCATGTTCAACACATCTCAAAATCAGTCAACTCAAGAATTGGGGTCCTCTACCACCACTGTCACTGTCTTACCTAAAGAAGCTATGGTGCAGCCATAACTGCCTCAGTCCTACCCATCATTGATTATGGGCTTGTCTTCTATGGGGCTTCCGCTGATACCACCCTAAAATGGGTCAAGACAGTCCTAACAAATGCTGTAGACTTCTCACTGGCGAGGGAAGCACACGATACCGTAGATCTCTACAAGCAATCCAACTGGCTTGATCTAAATAGTAGACTTGCCTACCAGTCCTGCCTACTGGCTAAGAAAATTTGTCTTAACCTCACACCCCTGCAACTCATGCCTTAATATTGCCCACAGTCACTGCACATTTTGCACTCAGTTCCTCAAACCAACATTTATCATTCCATTCTGCCGTCATCAACCAGGCTCAACATGCTTTCCACACCAGGGCCCCTGCTGCTAAACAACCTTCCCCTGAAATTGCAGCTGAAAACAAGCTTGATCCATTCAAATGTAAACCTGCCAGCACCTCACTGACCTCAGCAGTTGTGACTGCTCTGCCTAGGCTTATGCTTTGTTTCATCTCTCCTCCTCTTCTCCTCCCTTGCTACTCTCCCCACTCTCTCTGCCCTCCATCCCTTGCTACTCCCCATCTCTCTCCCACCCCACCTACCATTCCACCCCTCTCCCACTCCTCTCCTCCTGTCTCCCTCCCTATCATTCTATCTCTTGTTGCTCCACCCCCAGACTACCTAGCACTTATCTTTCTGTTCTTGCACTTATGACAATGTCAAATCCTTGACTGCCTACCCCTTTCCCCACCCCGCACCCTCTTATCCCCACAGCTTGCTCCACTTATGTCACCTCTAGGATGGTTTTCATTTGTATCTGTGCCTTGCTATATATGAACCTGTATTGTTAATTGTGCATTGTTATTTGTCACTGACTGTTTGCTACTGTGCTAGTCTATACACATGTACTGTCTTTTGCTACTAAATTAACCTCCTGACCTGTATTGTATCTTACCTCTGCTTACTTCTACAGTATGTTAACCTCCTGACCTTGTATTGTATTTTACCACTGTTTTGTTTTGGTACCTATTGCTGACGAGAACCTTTGTAAAAGAACCTTGGTTCAAAGGTATTTGTAATCCTAGTAAATAAATAAATAAATAAACCCAGTCTCCTTTCTTACTCTCAATAATTTCAAATACCTTCAGGCAAGTGGGTACACACTGCAGGTACTCTTTCCGAACATGCTCATAACGAAGCTTCTGCTTGCAACCACTCTGGTAGACTCTGTATTATCATTCTGGGAGCTTGTCCCTCTGGATGCCATGTGCCTTCATTATACTGTCTCTAACGGTGCTCTTGCTCCTTAATTTGTCTGAAAATGTCTCAGGGCAAAGGACTCATTGCACAGGAGAGTGAGCAACCCTTCTGGGTGAGAGGATCACTGACTGATAAGCCACTGGGTGTCCTCTCTGACTGCTGTTCCCAAATGTCCTCAGTCTCAATCTCCACCTGACCCGCTTGACCTCTGCCATCTGTTCACAGTGGGGTTCTCCTCAGGCTGCTCCACCAGCGACTAGGTTTGCTGACTTTGACTTGGCAGCTTGTTAGCAGGCAATGTCTCTGCAGAGTGACCTGAAGAAACAGGCAGCTGGGTTGTATTGGTCTCAGACAACACTGTTTAATCCACCTCAACTGCCTGACAGGGAACACTAAAGTCCTCCAGGGTCATAAGCTGGGAAGATAACTCAATTTTAAGTACTGTAGAGCTGCTATCCTTCACCAGCTCCATTCACACTGTAGATAAAGCATTAACCTGAGGGGTGGACTCTGCCTTCACACGAGGAATAGTGGCTTTTGATTCCAGTTTGGGTCCCAACTGTGCAAACAGCATTTCATTCTTCTGCACTAGTCACTTACAGTTCCAGGGAGGTGGCTGATTGGCTAGGTCATTGGTGCAGGTAGGGAGAAGACTGGTATCCAGGGGATCATTTGCCTGTTTTCACATTACCGGGTGAACACAGGAGGGTTCCACATCAGGCCCTTATATTAGCAAAGCACTTCTTGGAAGCTGTTGATCTGGCCACCATCTCCCACATCCACTTAAACATCTGAGATGGCACCATTACATTCAATGCAGATGGTGCTTGTAGCATCTTTCTGAGTAACCCTCTGCACCCTTAAGAGCAGTCCAATGGCACAATTATCACAGCGAGAGAAATGCAAATGCTAACACCAGTATTCACACTGGTCCACTGAACCATAACACATCCACAGGTACCAGAAATTATCAGCCCTGCCCAGGCGAGTTCAGGCAGTCCAGTCCTTACAGTGGGTCCCAGTCCATTTACATAGCTCTCACATGGACAAGCCACAAGCCTGCAGCCCTCAGGCACATACATCCTAGCAGAAAGCATGACATTTCTAGGCCTCCAGCACCATATTAATTACCACAGTTCAACACATAGAACCCACAACAGTTAATGGCTTCACCCAGCACTTACTGGGACCACAATATTGCAACAGGCACCCCAAGACACATCCCACATGAGCCCTCACTTGTAGCCCACACACCCCTGCTGTCTAGGGACATGATGGTGGTAAAGTCTGTAGGGGGACCACAGCAGAAACACTCTAGATGACTTACATTCACTGGCTCTTCTGGACTGGGGGTCCCATGGCCTACAAGGGATGCTGGGCTAGAAGAAACTGAAGAAGTTACAAATCATAAACGCTTTTAAAACTGGAGTTGGAACTTCATTCACTTAAGCAGTAGGATCCTTTAATAAAGGAAACTTCCATGGAGATAGAAAATTGATAGCAAATCAATAACCAGATCAGCTGGGGACATGTCCATTCAGGCCAAGAGGGTTACCTTAATTCACTGTCCATAGTATCCTTCATTATTTGGTTTCAATGTCCATACAGAGGTGGCCTGTCCCCATGGGGTGACTTAGCTCACAATCTCTCCACCAATCAGCCTTCATGCCCATGGCCCTATATATTCCTTTCAGACCTAGGGTCCAATCTGACTACAGCACTGCTTCAACCCACTGTGACTGGTATGCTTGCTGCTTACAAACACCAATGTGAAGTTCATCCATTCTCTCCACTCTGGCATATTGCTTCTGACTCGGTTGATTCTCCTTCATGGCCACTCACACCTTCGCTTCCTCAACTGAGAAAACACTGTACATGACTTCTGCCATATCAGGAGCTAATTTGCTGCTTTTCCTTTCCCGAGAACCAGAAAATGAATCTCCTGAGTAGGCAATGGACCCCACTCATCCTGCACCAACTCACACCTTCCCACCTGCACACTCCAGCTGGCCAGATAGGCCTGCCCTCCAGGGTACTCCAAATCACAGCAGCCCCCTGGAGGGAAGAGTTTAACCTATTAGGGCCTGGGCTGTGAAAAGCCTGAACGAATACCCAATGGTGTGCAACCCAAGACACTAAAACTACTCTTTTGCTCTCGCCCCAAAGGGGGAGGTTACATTTGTTGTCCCTGCCAGTGTTAGGTAGGATGTACTCATCCCTGGAAAGCCAAGGCCAACAGGCTAAGCTCCATAGGGTCAGATGACAGGGCACAGAGCAGAGGTCAAAGCAATCCTTATTCACATCACAGTGGGTGGTTCTCTTCCTTTGTGTGATAAGGCCTATATTTAGTTCTTCTCCTCTCACACACTCTCACTCTCTAGACATCATGAGTCAGCATCTGGTGGACTCTTGATGG
Organism: Neoceratodus forsteri; assembly: GCA_016271365.2. Classification (NCBI taxonomy): domain Eukaryota; kingdom Metazoa; phylum Chordata; order Ceratodontiformes; family Ceratodontidae; genus Neoceratodus; species Neoceratodus forsteri. The sequence continues at coordinate 897,479,827 of CM057450.1, forward strand.
CACCTTCTTTGTTTATAGTACATTATAGCCCCTATCTCTGCTCTTAACATCATGGTTAACTGGGGGATGAGAGAAGATCACTACAGAAAACACTCCTAGCACAGAAGAGGAGCATGACCTCCAGGATACTCAGTCATCTTCTGTTGGCCCATTCCAATGACACTTATACAAGACATGAACCTGAATAACCTACATGCCAAAAAGCACACCTGGGCTGTCATATTTCTATTATATACTGAGTTTTATTAATAACTTATATAATGAAGAGTAATGAGGATAATTAATTAAAGCTTCCTTACTCATCAGTAACAGTAGATCTTTGAGAGGATCTCCATAGAGCCGTAATACATTAGACTGTAAGCTATGGGTTTCAGGACCTCGTAGAAAGCTTCTGTGACAACTTGGCTGCCCATGTTGACTTGCATACTTGTAAGTCAGCTGTGTAGAATGTCACCTAGATACTGGAGGTGGGCCCCATCCAATTTGGTTTCCAACCATTGGTAAATGGAGTTCTAGAAATATGCACCAATGATAGGATTGAGTCTACTCACTAATCAAGCACAGAGAGGCAGGGAGAGAAAATAAAATAGAAAATACTTTACTGCCTGTGACGCTTCACCAATCTGCTTGTTATTATTGGTATTATATTTGTGATAAATATATGTTTCTTTGAATTTCTGCTTATGAGACATGTCCAGGTCAGCAGGCCCAAGGAAAAGAATAGCTTTCAAAGGGCCTGACCTTCTGACCCCAGAGGCCCTTGCTTGCTAGAACAGCTGACTGTAGTAAAACTGACCCAGTGGATAAACTAATTAAGAGCTTCATTTACACCAGGTTGCAACAGGTTGTAAAACCAGTCATTTATACAAAGTACTGCATTTTATGACCTATTAGGAGGAAATCAACTTCTGACAGATACCTGTTACATTTCTCACCACCAGGAGAAATAGCTGTCAGGAAGTTCCCTTGAAGATCAAAGGGTAATTTGACCTGCCATAAAGTAGGCACCAATTAAAAAAAAAAAATATATATATATATATATTTGTATGATTCTTAGCAATATGCAGATGCCTGAGACTAATTTGGTAGGCAGGAAGTGAGTGACCTCACAGCCAGCATCACCACTGATCTGTGACCTCACAGGCTGGTGGAACCTTTTTCTCCCTCATTGATATTGTCAAAGCTCAGGGAAATGTGCGCTTTATCTCTGGACTCTGAAAGGACACACTCTCAAGAGCATTTCTACCACATTAGGTAATTCAACCTCCACTATTTGCCAACTGAAACTAGGGTACGATTAGATACTCAATAATAAGGTGGTTTTGTTTAAATTGTCAATTAAATTTGTATCACTGTACCCTAAATGTTATATTTTCTGTTTTGTATTTCATTTACTATTTTTTATTTTAGTAAACTTTGTTTTTCTTGAAATCCTGCCCTAGCCTTTTCCTCATTTTGAATGTGAATGCTGGAACAGTGTTGATAAGTCTGACAGAACTGTTAAGCGCCATGTGTTACCATGCACCAAGTTAAGAAAAGTACCTAGGTGTCAACTGAGTCAAAAGGGGGATTGTGAACTAGGTTGGTGCCTACTAGGATAAGTGCTGTACTGCATTTCACCAAAGAGGGTGTGATATTTGAACCTATTAACTGGAGTACTAACAAAAAGGGGTTCATATTTGACCCAGGACTCGAGACTGGTAGTTGTTCAGACCCAAAACAGACAGGAGGGTTACTCCATTTGTCTCCCTGTTCACATATAGCACTTGAGGTTGGGCACTGTGGGAGCAGAGGGCCTGACCCCGGAGTGCATATGTGACAGATTTGGTTGGCAGCAGTGAATCTAAAAGATTTGGTTTGCAGTGCTGCAATCAAAAGATTTGTTTTCATACTGTGAAAGTATTTGGTGACATGAGCATTAACATTAACAGTCCAGTGTGTCAGGTTTATAGCTGTAACAGTTCACACACAAACAAGGTGTGATTTAAAAAAAGAAGAAGAAAATATATATAATTGTGGTTGCAGTTAAAGTTCCCTATTTGTTTAATTTATTTTGGGAGTAAGCTAGTGTAGCTGTAGATTAGGAAGAAGATGACTTCCACCTACAGTGAGTACACTGCAGAATACCTGAGGCAGTTGTGCCAGGAGAGAGGAGTCCATTGTGAGGGGTGAAACGAGCATCACCTTGTGAAGGCTCTTGTGGCTGCCAATGCCCAAAACCCTGAGGCACAGCCAGTGACTGAAAGGACCAGACCTTGGATGTGGTGGTGCCAGGGTCCACCACAGTGTCCAGATCCAGGGAAGAGGACAGCAGGACCAGTGTGAACTGAGAACCAGAACAGCAGGGAAGGTCCACCACCATGCTGGAGCCAGAGAAGGGATTAGGCTGCAGATGGTGTTGTGGAGAATGGAGCTGGAATTCGAGCAAAAGGGTTGAGGCCCAGCAACAAAGGGAACTTGAACAGAGGAAGCTGGAGATGGAGAGAGAGAGAGAGAAGAAGCGAGAGCAGAGAGAGGCAGAGAAAAGAATGACAGCTTCAGAGAGAGGCCGAATGAGAGAGCGGAGCACAAGAGGAAATTTAAACTGGAGAAGCTACAACTCCTAAGACCAGCGCTGGAGCAGGTAAATGGGCATTGGTGAACCTGTGACTCCAGGACTGGGTTACAAAGTAAATTCTAAATTGATAGCTGAATTTAAAGTGGAGGAAGATATGGATGCATTTTAAACTCATTTGAAAAGGTATGCATTCAGGTAAAATTCCCAGAGAGTCTTGGAGCTTCCAACTATTCCCACTGTTTACCGGGAAAGCTCATGATGCATTGGGTCAAATGGACAATCAGGACAATAATGATTATGGCAAACTTAAAGCTACATTGTTAAAAAATTAGGACCAGCTGAAGCATAGTTAAGTTCCATGTATGCTCAGGAGAAGCAATGACACATGAGTTACAAGAAGCTAGCTACCAAACAACAACAGTTTTAAAACATTGATGGAAGGGATACAAGCACACTCTGTAGAGAAAATTGAGGATGTTGTACATTTGGAGCATTTTGTTTGGGGTTGCCCAGCAGAGCTGAAAACTTGGCTAGAGGACCAAGATCCAAAAACAGTGCAAGAGGCTACTGAGCTCTCAGACCACTATACCAGGAGCAGACCTGCTCTGAAGAAGGAGGGTGGGTGTGGCAGTGCAGAAAGGGAAAAGCGGACCTTCAGGGCAGCTAAAACCCTCACTGCATTCACCAAAGCGGCAGACCCAGGTTACAAAGAAAAGATTTGCCTTATAAAGAAATGAATGTTGTTTTTGCAAACAATCTGGACATCTTGCAAAGACAGTATCCTAAAAAGGCAGAGAGTGCACAAAGTGGTACTGGGAAAGAGGTGTGCTTTTGTGTATCCCTGAAAGTATGCCAGTAAACATGAGGAAGCACATACACAGTTACTGTGAATGGGGTGCAGACTTCATGGGTTAAGGGACATGGGGTGTCCCTTACTTTGGTAAAAGGGGATTTGCTGATCCTGAACAACTTATACCCAATCAGTTTGTTACAGTATGGGGATTCACTGGGGAGAGAAAATGCTGCCACTTGCTAATGTTCTCCTGGGCTGGGGTGAGACAGGAGAGACTGTGCAAGAAGTTGCAGTGGCAGAAAATCTGCCCTGGATATGGTTATAGGAACAATCTCCAAAAGGGATGGTGTGTGCAGTCACCTGCAGTCAGGTGGCAAAGGCAAATTGTAGTTTCCTGGACCCCAGAGAAGCCCCTGTGGAAAGGAGGCTAGTTCCCCAGCCTGTGTCTCCTGATATGGAGAATAGTGAAAGGGGGTAGAAATCCCCAGGTAGCAGTTAACAGAACAGCTAATGAAGGTTACTCTGAGGAGAGAGGGGTAGCCAATTGTCAGAGGGTTAGGGATGGCAGTGACCCTGAATGCCCTGATGCTAGGGCTAGGGATCCTAGTTTAGAAACTGAAGGGGATCTGTCCCATACCTTGGGAATGTGTAAAGATTTTGCAGCTGTTCAGAAAAATGACCTTAGTTTAGAGAGGCTGAAGGCTTGGGCAGAATCTGATGGAGCACTGGAGGTGATGGAAACACAGTTTACTGGGAAAATGGACTGTTGTATACACAGGATGTAAGGACAGAGGGAGGGGTGATGGGCAGGCAGTTTGTTGTTTCCCAGGGGTACCATGAGTGGTTGTTCAAGATTGCTTATGATATTCCCATGTCTGGACATCTGGGAATTGTGTGCACTGTGCAGTGATTGGCCCAGAATTTCTATTGGCCCAACTTCACCCAGCAGGTGAAGGAATATTGCAGGTCTTGTCACTGGTGCCAAGAAATAGGGAAGGCGGGAAGAAAACCAAAGCCGCCCCTAATTCCCTGCCCATAGTGGAGGAACCATTCCAGAGGGTAGGAATGGATATTGTGGAGAGTTTGAATACCCCAGCTCCCTCTGGGAAGAGGGTTTATCCTAACAGTGATGGACTATGCCATCCAGTACCCAGAGGCAGTTGCCCTATCCTCACTGAGGACAGACAAAGTGTCAGATGCCTTGCTAGGAATTTTCTCCCATGTCGGGTTCCCACAGGAGGTTATTACTGATTGAGAGGGTTCCTTCATGTTGGACCTGATGAAGTGTTTGTGGGAGAAGTGTGGGTGGTGCAGAGACACACAACACCTTATTACCCGCAAGCCAATGAACTTGTGAAAGATTTAATGGTACCTTAAATCGATGCCCAAGCATTTGCAGAACAGCATGGGAGGGACTGGGAGAAATACCTTCCCATTTGTTGTTCAGATATAGGAAAGTGCCCCAAGAGTAGACTGGGTTCTCCCTCTTTGAGCTCTTATATGGACACAGAGTGTGTGAGAGCCCCTAGACTTGATCCGGAAGGACTGGGAAGGCAAGCACACCACCCAGGGAACTCCATAGTGGATTATGTCCTTACATTTAGTGAAAAGCTGAAGGAGCTTATGGGAAGAGCCCAGAGCAACCTGGCAGCTGCCCAGCAAAAGCAAAAGGTATGATACAATCAAGGAGTCAGAGCTCGCCTGTACCCTATGGGTCAGGAGGTCATGGTCCTAATCCCAGTCCGGAAAGATAAGCTTCAGGCCAAGTGGGCAGGACCATGATAAAGTAGTCAGACAGGTTAATGATGTAAATTACATTATAGAACTGCCTGACAGGAAATATAACCAAAGGATGTACCATGTCAACATGATAAAGCATATGCAAATAGGGCTGACATGATCTTTGCAGTGTGTAGTACTGGGGAGGGCACGGGCAAAGAAGACCCTCTTCTGGACTTGCTGGAAGAAAGCAAGTGGGAGTTCTCTGTGGAGGCAATCAAAATGTTGCCCCAGTTGACCCTGGACCAGATCCAGGAAGTAAGGGAGGTTTTAGCAAACTTTGCCCCATTGTTTAATGCCAAGCCTGGACTAACCCCTTAGCGATGCACAATGTAGAGACGGAGATGCAAGCACCCATAACGCCGACAGCATATCAGGTATCAGAGGCTGTCCAAAAGGACATTAGAGGGAGGTGGAGGAAATGCTGGATTTAGGGGTAATCCAGAAATCTCACAGCCCCTGGGCCTCACCCGTAGTCCTTGTTCCTAAACCAGATGGCTCTACTCATTTTTGTGTTGACTATCATGGACTTAATGCAGTCATGAAGTTGGATGCCCACCCAATGCCACAGACAGATGAACTACTGGATAAGTTGGGAGGGGCAACATGCCTTACTACTACTGACCTGATGAAAGGGTATTGGCAGGCTGGAGTTAACTGCCAGAGCTAGGAGAGGTCTGCCTTCATTACTCTGATAAGGTTATTTGAGTTTAAAGTAATGCCTTTTTGAATGAAGAATGCCCCTGCCACCTTCCAAAGGTTGGTGAACCAGATCTTTAATGGTACTGAAGAGTACACCGTGGCGTACCTGGATGATACTGCCATCTTCAGTGCCAACTGGAAGGAACACCTGTCCCACCTTAGAGAAGTGCTGGGAAGGATACAGAGGGCCAGACTCACTGTAAAGTGCCAGGTGGCCATGGCTGAGGTGACATACTGAGGGCATGTAGTAGGGCGGGAGACAGCTCCTTCCTAATCAAGCAAACATTGAAGCAATCAAGGCATGGTCCAGACCTGAAACACAGAAGCAGGTTTGGAGTTTTGTAGGGACCAAAGAGTACTATAGAAAATTTGTATCAAACTACAGTGCCCTGGCAGCTCCCTTTATCTGGCCTGTTAAAGAAAAGAATACCTAAAAAGGTTAACTGGGAACCAACCTGTGAACAAGCCTTTACACAGTTAGATGAAGCACTGTGCAGTCCTCCTGTATTAGCTAGTCCAGACTATAGTAAAACATTTGTAGTCCAGAAGTCCAGACAGATGCTTCAGATGTGGGTATAGGGGCAGTACTTAGCCAGACTTCTAACCAAGGGAAAGATCACCCAATAGTGTACCTCAGTAAGAAGTTACTTCCAGGGAGCAGGCTTATTGTGGAGAAAGAATGTCTTGCAATGGTGTGGGCACTAAAGAAATTAGAGCATACCTATATGGAAGGCACTTTGAGGTACAAACAGATCACAACTCCCTAGTTTGGCTGGCACAAGTGGGTAAAACAAATGGTAGGCTTTTAAGATGGAGCCTTGTCTTGCAGGGTTACTGACATGACTGTCTCCACAGGGCAGGGGCAGCAAATGCAAATGCAGATGGGCTATCACGTCAGTTAGAGCAGTGAACTGAATTGAAACTCATCCCATGCCTAGGAATAGATCCCCCAAATTCAGTCTAGGAAAGAGAAATGTGACACTTTGCCAATCTGCTTGTTATTATTGGTATTATATTTGTGATAAATATATGTTTCTTTGAATTTCTGCTTATGAGACATGGCCAGGTCAGCAGGCCCATGGAAAAGACTGGCTTTTAAAGGGCCTGACCTTCTGACCCCAAAGGCCCTTGCTTGCTGGAACAGCTGGCTGTAGTAAAACTGATAGAGTGGACAATCTTATTAAGATCTTCCTTTAGATACTAGGTTATAACAAATTGTGAAACACCCATTTATTGTAAATATAGAAACTGGCCATAAAACGGGCTGCATTTTATGGCCTATTAGGAGAAAAGCAACTTCTGACAGATATCTGTTAGATTTCTCACCACTAAGAGAAATGGCGTCAGAAAGTTCCCTTGAAGATCAAATTGATAATTCTGACCTGCCATAAAGTAGGCACACCAATTAAAAAAAAATACATATATATTTTGTGGGATGCTTAGCAATATGCAGATGCCTGAGACTAATTTAGTAGGCAGGAAGAGAGTGACCTCACAGCCAGCATCACCACTGAGCTGTGACCTCACAAGCTGGTGGGACCTTTTCTCCACCTCATTGATATTGTCAAAGCTCAGGAAAGTAGTGCTTTTATCTCTGGACTCTTGTCAGAACACACTCTCAAGAGCACTCCTACTACATTAGGTAATTCAACCTCCACTATTTGCCAACTGAAACTGGGGTAGGATTACTGTAGATACTCAATAATAAGGCGGTTTTGTTTAAATTGTCCATTTAATTTGTATCACTGTACCTTAAACGTTATATGTTTTGTATTTTGTATTTCATTTACTATTTTTAATTTTAGTAAACTTTATTTTTCTTGAAATCCTGCCTTAGCCTTTTCTTCATTTTGAATGTGAATGCTAGAACAGTGTTGATAATTCTGAGAGAGACTGTTAAAGCGCTTATAGTGTGTTACCATATGCATCAAGGTAAGAAAAGTACCTAGGTCTCAACTGAGTTAAAAAGGATTGTGAACCAGGTTGGGTGCCCACCGGGTAAAGTATTGCACTGCATTTCACTGAAGAGGTGTGATATTTGAACCTGTTAACTGGACGAGCTATCAAAAAGGGTTCATATTTGACCCCAGTACTTCAAACTGGTAGTTGTTCAGACATAAAACAGACAGGAGGGTTACCCCATTTGTCTCTTGTTCACATTATTGCACTTCGGAGGTTGGGCACTGTGGAAGCAAAGGACCCTGACCCCTGGAGTGCGTTTTTAGGATACTGCCCACCACAGAAACAGTGGTGGCACTGGCTTAAACAATGTGCAGAATGCCATAATGACACTATGTATAAACTGTGCAGTCTATACTTCATCTTGGTATGGCACTGGAATCAAGTAAAGATGAACTCGAGCTGTTAATAGCTCCTACAATTAATTCCTTACATAAACTCTACGTGGCTGATCCCTGGCTATAGCATCAGCCATGGGAGGTTCTGAGATGGGGCCCTAGTGGTGCTCTTCACAAAATGTTGGGGCAACATGGCAAGATTAACCAAATTAAAGTAAAGTACAGAAGCCAAGCATATATGTAAAATTTTACTTTTTAGGCAAAAGCCTAATTAGGGATTGCCCCACACTAAACTTTGAGACAATTGTTGATGGACATTTCCCTTTAGCTCAGTTTTGCCTAGGCAGACATTTTGTATAAAGGTAAAGCAATGGAAAGCTCAGATTTCAAAAGTGCTCTGGATAGTAAAGAGTTAGGCAGAGAGCCCATCTTTGGGCAGAAAAGCTTTCACATGGACTGTGTTCAGGACTGTCCCATGTACTAAATTCTTTTGAAGGATCCAGGACAGACATTTTCACATTCACCAGTACCCCTAAACTTTCCAGCAGTTGTTTGGTGCTGTAGGGTATACATCACCCTGCTGCCAAGCTCCCTTCAGGAGCCAGTTGTACAGATATAGAAAACATAGAGCTTCTCCCAACCCAGTGCCACAACTACCACAGCAAAGCATTTGGTAATAACAGGCAGTGCTGAATAAAGTCCAAAGGGCAGTGCCCAAAACTGGTAGTGTTGCCTTCCAGGCAGAAACAATGGTATTAATCAAGGAACAGATCTGGGGTAATGGTGAACTTTAGTTTCTTCTTCTTGTAAGTCTCCAGAGGTAGCTTGAAATAACGAAAAACTAATGTGTCGGGAGCTTGTACTAGCATACAAAAGAGTCACTCTTCAATGTTTCAGTTCAAATTGCAATTTATTTCTTCCCTATATTTTGCTCTCTACAGGAGCTTGATCACAGGGTTTGCTATCTGTTAAGTAAGCACATACATACATACAGTATTTCATTAAGTTTTATAATTCTTTCATGTTTATAAATAAAAGCTTTTTGTATATATTAATAAATATTGCTGGTAGTTTACCGCTTGAACTGAGAATCTTTTAAAACCAGGTTGCTTGTCACCTTACAATCTTTTTAACTTGTTGCCTGTGAACATACGTAAAGCACTTTTTCAGTTGTTGTGCAGCTTTAATACATTTTACTGTTGTATTTAAGTCACCCCATATCATGTGCATATATAAGACAGTAAATTGTGACTTCAGTTACTATAACCTGACTCCTCTTGCCAGCAGACACATATCTTGCGTTTTGTGTTTTGCTCAAAACTTAGTTTGCTTTGCACTTGGGATACCAGTAAATTGTTAACGTTTTACTTTAGTCCTGCAATATGTGTAAAGAGATTTTTTGAATTGCCTATATCATGGCAGCTTGCTTCTTTTTTTCTTTTGTTTATATTCTTAAGTATTAAATGAATAATTACAGCTGTTTACCTTAAAATGCTGCAAGTTTATCCTAGCTGGTTCCCTGCTTCTCTCTCAATGTGTTTAATGGTGTCCGAATGTTCTTAGCTTGCAAGGGTGCCTCCCTTCCTTTTGAGCCCATTTGGAAACAGCCATGCTGTTGATGTGTCATCACCCATACATATTACGATCACGAGACTTATTGCTGAGCAGCTGTACACTTCCCCAAATGGGAATTATGGCACTTCAACGGGCTCTCACTGCCTCAGTATGGCAAGATGCGGGTGAAACTATTCATTTATTCTGGCATTTACACATTTGTAAATTTCAGGCTGAGTAGTCTCGGCAAGGAAAGCCTCCCATTCTGGATATATTTTACCCATTTGTGGATTGATTATTATTTGAGTCATACAATTCTACTTTTAAATCCTGCAAATACAAAGGCGTGGAGTGGAAAGAGAAGGTGAGGTTTGAAAAAGGACTTATTGTCTAATCAACATTGTCCACATTATCATTCTTTACATAGTGCATCGCTCATATTTACTTGTATAGTTGATTAAGGTGTGGCTTCCTATTTAGTGCTGATCATGACTAGCTCTGCCCCTCACACCTATGTTTTGTCTGTGGATTTTTCTTAGGGATGATATTTATAGTGTTCATACCATATGGATACTGATCAGTCTCTATGTGCATGCCTGCCAGTTGCTTTCCGCATTCATTCCAATACTAGGATATAATGTTGTATGGTTAAAGATCCACTTCACTTCTGCTCAGTCAAGCTGTATTCTGTAGTTGCCTCCTGTCAGATGGTAATAGCACTTTAAATCCTCAGAATCTAATGAGGCTCTTATATGGCCTTCCTGGTTAAAATGCAATGCTACTGGGCTCTTTTATCCCTGTTTTTATGCCTCACTCGTGTTTCTAAAATTAGTTTTTAGGGCCCTTTTGGTTTGACTGACATATAGTCGGTCACAGGGACACTATAGGACTTAAATTACCCCAGTGGTACAATGTGTGTTGTTAAATGTCAAAGCTTTGATTAAAGGTGTGGTGTTAGAAGGTTTGTATTTGATTAAAATGTAGGCGTTGGAAGACAGTCCCAGTATATCCGCTTTACAACATAAACCGATTACGTGGCAAAAAAGTGGACAACTTGAAAGATAAACTGGCGAATTCACAATTTAAGGGGCCAGAAAACAAGGGTGGATAGCTATTTTAGGACTACTCCAACCAGGCATGACATCATGTGTAAGATGCTCAGTGTGTAACCATACAAGTAAAAAACAAACCTTCCAGCACCACACTTTAATCAAAGCTTTGACATTAAACAATGCAGAATGTACCACTGAGGGAGTCATTTATGTCCTATAGTATCCCTGTGACCAATTATATGTTGGTCAAACCAAGAGGGCCCTAAAGAAATTAATTAGAACATAAGACAGACGTAAGAAAACAGGACGAAAGATCCCCAGTAGAACTGCATTTAAACCAGAAGGCCATACAGGAGCCTCTATTAGAGTCTGGGAATTGAGTAGTATTACAATCTGACAGGGAGCAAATACAGAATGGCAACTATGAACACAAAAATGCCATCCCCAAGACCAATAGGGTGTGAGGGGCAGAGTTAGTCATGATCAGCACTAAATAGGAAGTTACACCTTAATCAACTGTACGAGTAAATATGGACGATGCACTATGTAAAAGAATGATAATGTGGACAATGTTGATTAGACAATAACAATAAGTTTGATTTTGTATGTCCTTTTTTCAAACCTCACCTTCTCTTTCCCATCACACTCCTTTGTATTTAAAGGATTTAAAATAAGAACTGAATGACTCAAATAATAATCAATCCACAAATGGGCAAACTATGTCCAGAATGGGAGGCTTTCCCTTGCCAAACTCCTCAGCCTGAAATTTACAAATGTGTAAATGGCAGAATAAATTAATAGTTTCATTGCATCTTGCCACTCTGACTTAGTGACAGCTTCATTTAGAAGAGCCGACACTCCCATGACACTCCCATTTGGGGAAGTGTGTACAGTTGCTCAGCAACAAGTCTCACATTGCAATATGTATGGGTGGTGGCGTGTCACCAGCATGGATGTTTCCAAATGGACTCAAGAGGAAGGGAGGCACCTTTGCAAGATAAGAGCATTCAGATACCATTAAACACATTGAGAAAGAAAACAAGGAAACAGCAAGATAAACGTGCAGCATTTTAAGGTAAACAGCTGTAATTGTTAATTTAACACTTAAGAATGTAAACAAAAGAAACAAACGAGTAAGCTGCCAATATATAGGCAATTCAAAAAATTCTCTTACACATATTGCAGGACTAAAGTAGAATGCCAACAATTTATTGAATCCTAGTATAAAGCAAACCAAGTTTTCCTGCCCCTTTGTATTTACAGGGTTTTAAATAAGAATCAGATAACTCAAAAAATAATCAATTCACAAATGGGTAAAATATGTCCAGAATGGGAGGCTTTCCTTGCCAGACTCCTCAGCCTGAAATTTACAAATGTGTAAATGGCAGAATAAATTAATAGTTTCACCCACATCTTGCATATAGAGGCAGTGAGAGCCCGTTTGGAGGAGCTGATGCTCCCATTTGGGGAAGTGTGAACAGTTGCTCAGCAACAAATCTCACATCGTGAGATGCATGGGTGGTGACATGTCACCAGCACGGCTGTTTCCAAATGGACTCAAGAGGAAGAGAGGCACCTTACAAGCTAAGAGCATTTGGACACCATTAAACACACTGGAGAGAGAAAACAGGAACCAGTGAGATAAACTTGCAGCATTTTAAGGTAAATAGCTGTAATTATTGATTTAATACTTAAGCAAAGAATATAGACTAAAGAAATACACGGTAAACTACCACAATATAGGCAATTCAAAAAATCTCTTACACATATTGCAGGACTAAAGTAAAATGCTAACAATTTACTGGTATCCAAGTACAAAGCAAACCAAGTTTTGAGCCAAAAATAAAATGCAAGATATGTGTCTACTGGCAAGGGAGTCAGGTTATATTAACCGATTCACAATTTACTGTCTTATATATGCACATGGTATGGGGTGACGAATACAACAGTAACATGTATTAAAGCTGCAGAACGACTGAAAAGTGTTTTATGTCATGCTCACAGGAAGCAAGTTAAAGACTGTAAGGTCACAAGCGACCTAGTTTTAAGAGTCTCAGTTCAAACGGTAAACTACCTGCAATATTTATTAATCCTATTCATCCTAAACCTCTCAATTCTTCCAGAAGAACTGCACTGGAAGTGGTTCCTGCACAACCATATCTGCTAACTCTTCTGGTGACTGTGTTGGTCAAATAAGCCACCCAGAATCCCAGCTAAAACACTCAGATCAAGAGTGCTAAAGAAGGGTCAACTTGCCCACTTATATGCGCGCCACAACAAAACTTGTTAGACCTATATGCTGCAAATGATGTAGATGTAACACTTGACCTATTCATCAAGACCTTCAATGCAGTATGCTATATATATGCCTCTACTCAAAGCGGAAAGTCCATGGTCTTGCAAGTCTTGGGTCACTGCACCCCTACTTGAACTTATGAAGCAAAGAGACAATCCCTGGCATAAGGCTAGAAGTACAGGCTCTCACATAGATAACTATAAATATAGAGCCATCCAAAACAGATGTACCTGGGCAATTCACCAAGCACAAAGCTGCTTTTTATTAGTGAGGTGGCTAACTCCTGAGTGACAGTCGCATATCTCTGGGACACTATCAGGACCCTTACTGGAAAACCTAACAAGGTGCCCCAACCCTGCTAAATCTAGTAGAAACAACAACCCAGGACCCCAAAATAATAGCTAATACCTTTAATAAGGCATTTACAGACTTGAATGGGGTACTTCCCCAGAATTCCTATAACTTCTGTGTGGCTCAAATTTATATAGCAGTCTGAATAACCCTGTAGGCTCCACGCCACCTTTCTACTTCAAAATGATCTCACCAGCTAAGACCAAAAATACCTCTTGCAAGTGCTAGGAAAACCAGGAGAAGTGGTGACATGCTTGACCTCAAGCTTGTTGCCCTCACACTAGATGAGTTACTGTCACGCCTTACCAGAACATTGAATCTCTCACTCATAACTGGAAAATTCCCACAGTGATGGAAAACGGCTGTGGTTATCCCTGTTTTAAAAGTGGTGACTGGGCCAGTCACAACTATCGCCCAATCTCCATACTCTCCCGCTTCAGAAGTGCTACAGCGGATTTGTCTATGACCAAATCATCGACTACCTCGACAAATACCAGTTGCAATGCCCTGAGCAGCATGGGTTCAGGAAACAACACAGTACTACAAAACTGCTGGTGGAGTTCACAGGGTTCATACATGCTGCACTTGATCAGGGGCTTTTGGTGGGGGCAACATACATAGACTTTACCAAGGCCTTCGATACAGACAACCATGAACTACTGCTGAACCAGCTAACCTGCACTGGCCATCACCTGAGACAGTGGGGTGGTTCCAGTGCTACCTGTTCGAGAGAACGCAATGAAAAAAAAAATCATTGATACAATCTCGAAAGTCAGTAATGTCAACACAGGAGTTATCCAAGGTTCTATCTTTGGCCCCTGCTATTTAGTCTGTTCTTAAACCACCTCCCGCCAGTGTGCCAGATAAGGTTCTACTGTACGTGAGAGGTGCGGTATTTTACTCCAGCCACATTGACCCAGAAGCACTGTAAAAGTGAATGCAGGATTATTTTCATTAGTTGAGGCCTGTTTTAAATCTAAGCTACCTTTAATTATTTAAAGACCAAGACAATGTTGTTTGCCACTTCCACAGCAGACACAGATCCCATCAATTAAATATAGTAAACAACCTAAGTGCCTCCTGGAAATGGTCCAAAGTTTTAAATATCTTGGGGTCACATTTGACAGCTCCTCTACATTTTCCTAGTTTTACTATAGCATGGCGACATCTACTTTCCCGACATTCCCGACAGTGACAGACACAATGCTGAATGTCAGCATTGTACTGTCGGGATGGTGTGTTTCTTTGGGGCTGCACTGACTAAATCCCCATGTAGAGGGCTCCAGCCCCACACACCTCTGGTCTCTAAATATACAACTCTGAGTCAGAGTTGTCTCGGGAGGGTGAAACACTGGGAGATGTACCGCCCGATGTCCATGGGACCATCACAGCGACCCAACACTTTCAGCCGAATTCTGTCATTGTGATGGTCTTCGCTGTGGGGTGTCACTCTGTGGTGGGTACACCATTTTCCCAGCATATTGACAATGTAGCTAAGGCTGCTAATGCCAAACTGGCCAGCTACTCAGGCATAAACACTGCCTAACTGATGAGGCAATAAAACTTGTTGTGTTCACCTCAGTCTTATCCATTATTGATTATGGACTCATAGCCTATAGTGTGGCAACTGACACTGCCCTTAGGAGAATAAAGCTTGCCCTAAACAAAGCCTGTAGACTTGTCTCTGACGTGTCGTTGGAACACATACACCTGTGATCTTCATTCCCAGTCCGTTGGTTAAATCTGCACTGCAGAACTTAATAATAGGTCTGCCTGCTATAAAATGTCCACACTAGGTCCACACTAGGTCTAACACTCCCTGGAGTCTGGTGTCTCCTCAGCTCCTTCAACAGACTAGATATACCAGAGGGGCTAATAGTCAGCCCCTAAAAGTCACCTTCCACCGCACTCCCAGGGTCAGCAGTCCTTTGAGTACTGGGCATCCTCGTTAAACTCACTTCATAATGAACTGTTGGCAGAATCTAAACTTGGCCTCCTTCAAAGCTAAACTGCTCCTACCTAGCAACCAAAAGTGGGTATGACTGTAGCTGCTAAAGCACAAACCCACTCCTGCCCAATCACAGGTCTTCTTAGCACTTAATCTGCTCTCCCCAATCTGCCTTCCCTCTTTTCTGCCGCCTGCTCTGCCTTTGTTCTTCATCCACCCATCAACTTTCTCCTTCCTCTGCCTCCAACTAAACTAAACGTCATCCCCTCCCCACCCACTACTAAGACCCCCAGATTTTCTCCCTTCTCTGTATCTTATGACAAGGCCCATTGTCTGCTCACATCCTTACTACCTATTCTCCCTCACCTTCCTCAAGTACTCTGCACTCACTCAGTGCCAAATTCCTGCTGAAACCAGTTTATTCCCTTTGCAACTGCCTCTCCCACTCTGTTTTCTCTGCACTGTGTGATTTCATTGTTTCACACAGCTAAGGTTTTCTACATTTTTCTGTAACCTACTAATTATTTTGTACTTCATTGTTCTGTATTGTTCACTGTTTTGGTGTAGACAACTGCTGATGTGGAACCTCTGGAAATGAGCTTTTAGCCAAAGGTATTTAATCCGAGACTTCAATACAGTGAGTAAATAAATAAATGAATAAGATTTATGAGGCATCACATCAGGATGGACAATGATTACTCCTCGGAGGTTACTGGCAAATGTCAGGCTTATCGCCTATCTTGAAAGTTCTGAGAGCACGTCAAATTAAATTTTTGAACACCCTACCCTGCCCAATTGAAAATTTGGTTCTCTGATGGTGCTAAAACTTTTGATCATCCTGAGGCAGTCATGCAAGAACTTAGGAGCCAAGTTGTGAGATCAGGAGGAAGACGTGGATTACATATGGAGGTCAGAGAGAGCGGGGCTTCAAAGAGATACTTGGATGAAGGTATTCCCTTCCAGTAAAAACAGTGCTCGACCAAACCCTCCAGGTGGTGAAAGCTCTTCTTCAGGCTTTTAGGAGACAGGTGCCTGCATGATCGTTTTTTATGGCTGCATAGGCAGAGCCTACAGCCATTTGTGACAGCTCAGAAAAACGAGCTACTGGAACAGGCCTTGGAATGCTTCCATGTGGAGTTTTGGAATGATCCTTCTGAAATTGCACAATGGTGGGTAGCAGTCCATCACGGCCGCTCACACCACTGCTCCATCGAAACCGGCCGATCAACCTCTCCTGATCCACAACAGCTTCTATTGGACTTTTGGAGTCTCCTTCTGCAAGCTCAACAGAGGTTAACCCTCCATTGCCACAATTGGCATATGGAATAACAGTAACCGCCTATTTCCGGACGTTTCTTCGCATTCTAACTGCACATGCACAGCTCATGCACATGCGCTGCTCTGTATGTACCGCCATGTTGTGAATGGCATGATGCCATTCCTGCTGTACAACTGCCTCCCAGTTCATGCTGCACAATGGGAGCCCACCCCAATGTGCGGCAATATTTAAAAGTCCCTAATAGTCCCCATACATGTGGCACACTGGGAGCCCACCCTAGTGTGCCGAAATGTGTGTTTGTGTTTCATTTCTGTAACCCTCAGTTTATGCTGCACAATGGTAGCCCACCCAGTGTGCATCAATATTAAGGAAACAGTCCCTTGTAGTCCCCATACATGTGGCACACTGGGAGCCCACCCTGTGTGCCGAGGGTCCGCTATGCTATGTTTCCTCCCAAACTGGAAAATGGTCTCTTGTCCTCACTGCAGTTCCCTCCCCTCTACCTCCCCACCCTACCACTGAGCACCCACCTCCCACATCCCTTACCCCATATGTATCTCCGAAGTCGGCGCTGTCATCTGCTCTGGACGGAACATGTCTGCAGTCTTCAAAACTCAACCATGAACTGCCGAATTAACGGTAAGCTGCATACAGCCATTCAATGGGATTTGCACCAATGCTGATAAAGTGCACCACAGCTGTATCGGCTCTGGCTAGAACTTGTCTCCTATGGCAGAGGTCCTACTAGTCTCAGAGAAACTGACCCAATTGACGCTTCCTCAAGATGGATATTTTTAATCCGTGACTTTCTGCTGAATGCAATTACTTGTTCTAGTGTGTCCAGACAGTCTAAAACTTTGACTTTCACTGAATATTTGGTGCGAGTTGCACTTTTTCATATTACTTATTTCTACAGTTTACCACAGAGGCTGGATTTGGATCTGCTGGCTTTCCACTTACCTCGATAGCCCGTACCTTTCTTTATGGACTCTTTTTATTTTTGTATACTCAGACTACCGTAACTTTGTTGTTTCTGACATTACAGCATTTTATTTAATTAGCCATTTCTTTTGGATGATGTGTACTGAGTAGGCGTTTCTTTGTTTCTTCTCCATCTTGCTCTTATTCAGCTGACTGGATGTTTCCCAATATGCCCATGAGATGGCAGTGTTTGCTACAGTATTTTGTACTTTATGATGGAAGTCTTTGGCTTAGAGGGCAGTGCATTAGAGGGCTGGTATGTGGTTTTGCATGCCCTCTTTGCTGGGACTTCTCTATGGTGGGGGTATTCTCTCTTTCGGAACCTTGGAGGCTCCTTGTAGGTCTTTTTTATCTTTTCACCTACCTTGTACCTGTTTGGCACTGCCCCTGTGTTGCCTGGGGTAGGGGTTTTACGGGGACCATTTGCTTTTGAGATGCTTGACTTTTTGCAGCTGGGGGTTTAGGTTTATCACTCTATGGAGTTGTTGTGGGTTTACGCCCCTCAGTACACTTTTTCTTAGTTTTACTCTTGTTCACAATACCAGCTCATGTTTCTGTTCCATTGGTTATATCTTTTAAGGTACAATGGGTTAGTGTTTTAATGTTGTATTGCACTTTCTAGCTCTTTGTGAATTGTATTTTCTTCATTTGCTATTTATTACGTGTGTGTGTGTGTGTGTGTGTGTGGTGCTTAGCAATTTAACCTTGTTTCTTTTTCGAGTTATATTCACTCGTTGGTATATTTTTATTAATATGTGTTGCATGGTCTGGGTCTGGGCTCTGAGTAGTGTGCTTATTTTGAATGGGGAGTTTGGCATCATTGCCAGATACTGGTGCCCCTTACTTTTGCGTGGTTTCTAGTTCATATGGCACCCTTCAAGTTTGCTACTCTTAATGTTAAGGGTTAAATAACCTGTTAAGAGAGCTCAGACCCTTTCTTATTTCAGGAAACTGGATTCTGAAATAGCCCTCCTACAAGAAACCCATCCTCCTCTTTGGAACATTCTAAACTTCATTGTCAATGAGTTGGGCCATGTTGCATCATCCTACCTGCATGGAAAAATAATGGGGTTTATATTGATTAGCAAGCATTCTTTATTTTCACCTACACATCACTGGGTGGATTCACAGGAAGATGGGTATTAGTTAATGGGACGTACTTGACTTATCTATTTTTATTATTTATGCCCTAACTCTGAATCACATACCTTCTTTTAGGAGATATTTCAGGTGTTGGCAGATCATACCTATGGATTTTGCATTTTGGGAGGAATTTCAACTGCCTTCTTGGTCCTATTTTAGACACTTCTAGGTCGCTTACCACAACTCTATGGAAATCCCCAGTTGCTAAAGTATTAGAATCATTATTTATGGAACGTGATTTCCATGATGCCTGGCATTAGTTGCATACTGGCAGCCAAATTATACTTTTACTCCCCTGTGCACAAGACTTATTCTCATGTCGATTGTTGGTACATCTCCTCTTCATACTTGCATTACATTTCCTCTGTAAAATCCATTCAGTGGAACATTTGGACCACGCCCCTGTTTCTTAACATTTAGAGTTAACTTCCTCTTTTCATAGATGCATTTGATGACTAAATGTTGGTACATTATCATCCCCCTGTTTCCGGATATGGTGAAGGAGGCTCTTGAAGAAAAACAGTGATTGTAGATTTCTCCACCTACCCTGTGGAACTCAATGAAGCCTGTTGTACATTGGAAAATTATTTCCTGTTTTCTTATTTGAAAAAGAAAAGTTCAGAAATGGCTTGAACTTGAATCTTAACTGACTGCCTTAGAGAGTCATCATAAAAGAGGGCGGAACGGCTGTCCGACAGCTTCAGAAGATTCATTCTCATCTTTCAAGTATGCCCATGGAGCAGGCAGAGAATTTTTCCAGAGTATTAAGTTTACCTATTATTCCCAAAGTCATTGGGCTGGGCAGCTTTTGGCCTACAACTGAGAAAGAACAGGTGTCCAGGGTTGTTTGTTGGATTCATCTAGGGCTCCTACTTCCCAGTCTTTGATTAAACCTCAGGATATTACCACTGCATTCGGCTCCTTTTATACTGTTATATACTCCTGATTGTTCACTCGTGGATGACAGAAAGCTTGACACCTTTTTCTACACTTCCATCTGCTGACTTTGACCTGAGAGGAAAGGGAATTCATGGACCATCCAGTCTCCATTAAGAAATTTTGTCAGTCATCAAAGGTCTTAAAATTAGGAAGGCAGCTGGAGAGGATGGTTTTCCTGCTGAGTTTTATAAATGTTGTGCTGATTCCTTGGTTGGTCCTTCCACTATGCTTTTTCCTATTGTGCCCAACATCATACCCCCACCTCCAAGTGGAAGTCAGCTTTAATTTTGGTGCTTCCTCGTAAGTCCAGAAAAGATCCTGAATTATGTTCCTCTTATTGCCCTATTTTCCTGATTAAAACAGATGTCAAGATTTATACAAAATGATTGCCCTTCATTTTACATCTTTCATCCCCAGATTTATTCATGCTAACCAACCGGTTTTATTCCTTTCAAAGCTCTTGCAATAGTGTTTGTCGTTTGTTGAAAATTATTGCTTCTGTTAAAAATTCTAAAGTTACCTCAATGGCCCTCTCGTGGATGCTGAGAAGGCCTTTGATAAGTTTTAGCAGGCCCTATCTGGCTAAAGTTGTATCTGTTTTGGTTTTAGTGAGGGTTTCATTTCTAATTTTCTTGCCCTGTATTCTGGTTCTATGGCTAAGGTGACTATTAATGGTGTTTTCTTCCCCTTTCCTTTACAGCGCAGAACCTGTCAAGAGTGCTGCCCTATGTCCCCCTTTTGTTTGCATTGGCAATGGAACCACTGGCAGCCTGTGTATGGCAACATCCTAATATTTCAGGCGTTCGAGTGGGTTCCATTGTTCATAAAATCACCTTTTATGAGGACGATACTTTATTTTTCCTGGAAGACCCAGTCATGTCTCTTCCAATCCTTATGCAAATCCTATCTGACTTTGGTTCCATATCAGATTTTAAAGTGAACTTGGACAAATCTGTTGTGATATTGTAGAGCGACTGTCTTGATCATCATCAAAGAGCTTTGTTTCCCTTTGCTGGGTGAAGGAGGGATTTCATTATTTAGGTCTTATGATAACTCCCACCTTATCCCAATTGTATGATAAAACCATAGATGCATTTTGTCAGAAGTTAAATCGGTTTGAGAGATGGGCGTGCTTCCTTTATCATTTTGGGCAGGAATCAAAGCCATTTGTATGAATGTTTATCTCTGTTTTATATATTTTCCACATGCTTCCTATCCAACCTCCAGAATATTTCTGGTCCCAGTTGGATAAACTCCTTTCAATTTACATGTAACAGGATGCACCCTGTATCTGTCGTCGTCTATTTTACTTAGAAGTAAATGAGAGGAAGTTTGGCTTCACCTAATTTTTAGTATTACTATCTAGCTGCCCAGGTAGTCCCAATTTGACTTCTCCCCAGTCCTCCTCACCCCCATACTGGGTGTCAGCCCCATGCCCTGCTTGTGCCCCATGCCCAGGCTTACCCCCTGGGTGGGGACTGCCAGCTGGCACCCCTCCCCAAGGTTTATGGTCTCTGAGCCCTGGCTTGCCCCCAGGATGGGGCCATGGGAGCAGGATCCCCCTTGGTGGACATTAATCACGGCGGAGCAGCAGCAGAGGTGGGGGCATCTGCACAGGCCAGGAATTTTTTGTATGTTGAAGGACCCTGGGGGCAGGGATGTGCAATGACACCAGTGTCTGCCCTGCCCCTTTTGCATGTGGCACTGACAGCAGTGGTATCCCCAGCCTCTGCCAGAGGTTTGCAATGCACTGGACACTCTACCCCAACCCTGGAGAAGGAGAGTCCCTGGGATGCTTAATCCTTCTCCTCCGGCCAACTCTCCAATTACCAAGTCCATCCCCAATCTGGGATGTTGGCACATCAGCGGAGGGCTTGTTGCTGCGCTAGGGGCCCAATTTTGACCTTTAAAATCTTTGCTGGATACTGGCTGACTACACTTAGTGAAGCTGGGCAAGTGCCTCAGATTATGTTTAAAACTGCTCCTTTCTTCCCCTTCCAGAGCTTCAGTCACTTAAATTGACTAACCCTTGGATGAGGCATACTTTTTCAGTGTGGGCACGATATCGTTCATCAACTATGGGAGCAGACTCCTGGCTTACTTCTCACCTATCCTAGGTAATGGTACCTTTCCACCAGGGTTGTGATTCTGACTTCCAGCACTGGAATCAGTGTGGGTTGTACTTGGTTGATGACTTGATGGAAAATGGGGTTTTAATGAGTTTTGAATGACTATAGCAATGCTTTGATTTACCACATACTGAAATGTTTCATTTTTTCAGATTAGGCATTTCATTTCTTCCCTTTCAGGGACTCTCTTATCTCTTCCCAATCTATTACTTAGGAGCAATATCTTGGCAGGAGAGGAAGGTGGTAACTGAGTCCCATCCCATTTCTTCACTTTATAAATTATTACAACTACAGGTTCCCATTTCCTCTCATCCTGTCTGGGGCAAATGGGAATCAGTCTTATCTAATGTCTTTGATTCTAGATATAATAAGAAGATTTGGATATCAGTGCATAGAACAATGGCCTCATTTTATTGGAGGAAATTTCATTGGAAAACTTTGGTTAATTTCTTTAGAACCCCTTCTGTAACTTTGCATTACTGTAAGGGCAGAGGATCTGATCGGTGCTGGAGGCATTGTGGAGCCAAAGAGGAACATTTTCACATGTTTTGGTCCTGTCCTAAATTGAATTTTTTTGGAGTTCTATTGCCACAGCTACATAATTTCTAGTATTTTGAATCTCCTGTCCATTTTGCTTTTGAGTTTTTTACTCGTGGTTTTCTACCAGATGTATTATCTACCACGCTTAACAATTGTCTTCACCGCTTTTCTATCGTTGCAGCTTTTAAGGCTATTATTAGAAAATGTCAGGCTCGATCTTACCTGCTTAGCAGATTTGATAAGGGTAGTGCAGGAGAGTCACATAGTGGAGGATATGTTTCTGAATTTACATTATCAGTATGATGGCAATAATGTTGCTTTATTTATGAATAGACTAACTGGCACCAATACCTAGAGTATACTGTTTCTGATACAAATGCCTCAGTATCACACTTTGCCCCTTGGCAGACCTGATTTCCCCTCACTCATTGCCTTATAGCTTTTCAGATATAGGCCCGATATTCAAGTCGCCCTGTAAAGGCACCCGTGGTGGGAGCAACAGAACTGATTGCACTGGTGCAACTCAGGGATATATATTCAGAAGAGATGAGCCATGGCGCATCTTCTCTGAATATATCAGGTAATGAACACTGTGCAAATATGATGCACCACATGTCACCCTGGCAATAACAATGTTTTAAAAAGAACACAATTCTCAAAAAATAAAACTCGGTACTCATGTTGAGGATTCATAGATTGCTACTGCCTATGTCACACAAAGGACGCACCGACATAGAGTGCACCTCTCTCTCTCTCTCTTTCCCTGTCTCCATCAGCTAATGCTTACTGTCTGGCACAAATAAACAAAGAGATAAATCACTGCACCTCATTCTGGCAATTCCACGATCGCGCGGCTCAGCCTTGCCACTGTCCGACCCTGTAACTGAACTGGTGGTCACATTCCACACACACACAAAAGGACAGTTCAAAGGAAACCAGTTTAATCTATAAATAAGTAAAAAAAAAAACAGCAAAACAAACTGGCAAGGTGTATAGTACTGGAGGGGTATCCATAACCACTTCCATACACAAACTACAGGGCTCAGCAGTTCTGACTGTTGGTTGACAATTTAGTTGTCGACCAATGTTACTTGACTCTCCTTATATCCGACCGCATTTGTGGTCGGCATAAAGGGAGTCAATGGCACAATATTTTGCCTGCCTCTGCACCCCCACTACTAAAGTAATCAACCCAGAGTCAGCTGTTTCGGGAGGAGGCGAATACCCCAGAAAGCAGTGCTGAGGTCCCTGCGCGACACTACTAAAATAATCAACTCAGAGTCTGAGCTGTTTCAGGAGGGTGCAATACCCCAGAAAGAGTGTCTGGGGTCCTGAGCTGACTCTACAGTGACCAGGCACTGTTGTCGCTGTAGTATTGGGCACCGTAGAATTGTCGTGGTAGCATCAGTATACCGGCTCAACTAGGACAAGTCCTTACCTCCAGAAAAACTATACATAAATGCAAGTGGAGGAACTATTTTACCACAAAATGTATAAAAGACATAGGAAATTTAACATGGTAACATAAAAATTATTTTCTTCCAAAACATATGTAACCCCTACAAATGGAGGTTCCCAAAACCTTCCCAGAGCTTGTCTAATTGCTTACAGTCTGGATGGTGTTAAGCATTAAAGCCATTTAAATGGTGTTTGCTTGTGAGTGCTTTTAAGCCTCCATAGTGTCTCTTTAAGGGCTGCCTGCTTGCAGTCATAATTAGCTTGAATGGGGGACTGTGTGTTTCTATGCCCGAGTCCCGCTCAGGCTACTGAGAATCGCTCCATTTCTGCCATTACTAAATGAGCAGAGTGAGCCCTTTGAAAGATGTAATTGATTGCTGGTAGATTGTTTAAATAGTGGTAGAAATGTCATTTGTTCTTACCTGCTTGTCTTGCAGCAAGGACTGTTTCTGTTTAACTCCGCCATTTTGGTCCCAGACTGCCGATGGGACCAATCAATACTGAGACTCTCAAATGGAGCCTACTGAAATGGGGCTGTGTGGAGTGAGACTCGGAGAATTGTAGTTTTTGGACTGTTGGTACCTTTTTGCACCTATAGAGGAGCCCTGCTGTGACTGACAACTGAGGCCGACCAACTGAACCTTTTGGATCTGAGTGAAAGCCCCTGAGCTGTTCTGCTGGCAAGCCAGATTGAAGCTGGAAGCAGAGAGAGACAACAGCTCTGTGTGTTCGAGAGCAGCCATTCTGGCTGGAGAACTGTGGAAGGCCTGATTCCTGGCCTGCTGGCTGATTTCTGCCCTGAGGGAGAGAGGAGAGGAGCCTCATTGGACTAAATCCGAAATCTGTGTGAAGGAAGCAAGCTGTTGCTTTGGGACCAGGCTTAACCTGTAGAAGAATCAACGATTTGACTGAAGCGATTGGCCTGTCAGGACTCTGTGGCCTGGTACAGTAAAATTTCTTCATATATGAATGTGCTATGTGCTGGATGGGGATCGTGACTGAGTTTCCCCATTGCTGTGAACTGTGTGCTAGTGCTGGAAGTTGCTGCCCAGCTCAATTTATGGACTGAATCCGTGCTGCCAGATGCAGATAGGCCCAGCCACTAGGGCCTTGCCTCATTACCCTGCTGCTCAGAAAGATCCATTGACGAGGACCAGCCCTGCCTTTTGCCTGAATGAAAACCATGCTGAAGCGAGTCGTGTGGGCACTGTTCCAGCTGGCAAAATCCAGACAGTCATTCCCTCATCTCTCCTGTGTCCAGCCTGGGTACCGTGAGTAAAAATCAGGGTAGCTCCCTGTAACTGCTGGTAAATCAAAGTGTCACCTGATTTAATTGTTTGCTCTAATCTTCACAAACTGAGCCTCCTGGCTCTGGATTACACATTTTGTGTGTGCTTGTATGGTCTTTTTCCATCACAGGGCCCCAACCAGCTGCATCGCTGCCTACCCCGGCAACGGTCCTGGCTAGCCTCTTCCCCATCCTGGGTACCCAGAGAGTGTGACTGAGTGGACTTTCCTTGCATGCACCATACTGTGATTATCTATGTGTTTAATGCCAATTAACCTGATTTTCACCCTCCTTGTTATGCGCCCTGTAATAAATCAGATCTGTTGTTTGAAACATACCTTGCTTGGGCTGTCAGTACATACTGAAAGTATTGCATTATAGCTGGATGCTTTGAATAACCTTAATTTACTGGGGTCCCCAGGCAGTAGCAGGAATCAGTCCTGGGGTAAGTGTTAACTTTATGTGTAATAGGACTGCATATCTTGGGTACTGGGAAGGTTATGCCTGTGTTGAAAGGGCCACTAGTGGGAGTTGAGGGGCTCACAGTGTCCCAGAGGGCTTTAATCTGGTTAGGTTAGCCACAACCAACCCCTGACCTTTGGATGGAGGCACCGTCATCGACCTAGGCCCCTCAACCTGTCACTAGCCACACAGGTAGGAGTAGTAGCCCTTGGGATAGCACCACCTAGGGTTACATCTTGGAGGCACTGCTGGGACTAACGTCCCCTAGTGGCCAAACTTATAAATTGCCATTAAAACTAAATGGCTACCCCAACAGAAGTGGTGGTGCACCAGTTGGTGGGGTGGTGTACTGGCAGGAGATCGACCCCCAAAATGCTATGCTTATCCTGGATATTTCCTGGGTACCAATAAGGACACTGTAGAGGAGTACTTTCCAAGGTTGAATGTTTATAAAACCCTGTGATGAGGGTCAACATGCTAATCTGCTCACCCAAACTTTCATGGCCTTAGTAGAGTGTAAGGACCCAGTAGATAGTTCCAAAGTGCAACGGACTATTACACGAGAAGGAGCCCTCACTGACTGGAGATGATAACTAAAGACAATAAAGACCCGGAGAGATGGGCTCCCCACTATCTGAGACTTTTGAGGAGAAATTTACTAAGTTGTTGCTGGAGGAAGGAGAAAACTGTGGAAGACTTAAAGAAATTATTCTGCCACATGGGGTGTTCCCCATAATATCCCCTCCACTCCATCACCCGTTTGCCCTCCTTCTGTGCCCGTGCAATGCTGGCCCTAGTCGATTCCTGCCATTAGTCATAACTCTTCGAGGGTTGAGAATCTTCTCGGGACCCTCCCATCCCAGGGGAGGATGACTGGGAGACCTGGATGGACTATGTTGCCCTCTCGTACTGGAATGGCAATGCACAGAAGCAGAGAAGTGAAAGAGGTTATGTGAGGCCTCCGAGGTCCTGCCCCTGGCTACCATCCACTACCAAATGGGCCAATAACCCTAAAGCGACTGCACAGGACTATCTTGAGTCATTGGAGAATGTGTATAGGGAGCCTGGATTCAGATGAGGACCTGTGGTGGAGGGTGAGAAATGCCCAGCAGTGCCCTGGGGAGTTGTTGTCTGTGTATGTACCTTGGCTTGAAAAATTGCTGCAAGGTGCCTCAGAAGGGTGGTTTGCCAGCGACTGAATTAGACTGAACCAGGCTGGACCAGATTCTTAAATCTGCTCTGTTTCAGAGTGTTGTTGCTTCAGTTGCTCTGCCAACTGACTGGAATCAGCCCCTCCTATGATGAGCTCATGAGAGAAATTCGGGGTGGAGAAAAGGTGACCCGTGGAAACTGCACCAATAACTGCTGCCATGTGACACGAAAGTGACCGAGGGTGACCTGCCAAGTGAGGTTCTAGGGCAAAGATTGAGCAGCTAGTGAGTACTCTGAGAAGGAAAAGGACTTCCCACCTGGGCCCAGTTTTTGAAAGATGAACTACTGAAGGAGGTCCAAGAGTTGAAGGTAGGTGCCCCTGCAAGGACTTCCCCATGGGACCAGAGTCTAATTCTGCTCAGGCCGTGACTGCCATGGGGTGGGGTGCACCCTCAGGCATCCTATAACAAGGATAGCCCTCAGAGTGAGATCAAAGAATTGACAGCCACTGTGAGGAACTGTTGAGACACGCTGCACCTCTCACCATTGCCAGCAAATAATGGACCCCAACCCCTGCCAATCCTTTCCAGTTCTTCAGGCAATGTTCTCTCCAAGGATGACCAGGAGTCTATCATATGTCACAACTGTGGAAAAGATGGCCATATGAAGAGGAATGCCGGTCCCAGAAAGACTTAGAGAAAGTGGTGAGCCACCAGCAAGGAGAGCTTCGAGAACAAATCAGTGGTCAAGGGCGCAAGAAATGACTGCAGTAAGGGCCTGAGAAACCCTAACTCAAATTTCATTGTGGCTAAATTGTCTGTCCAGGCTCTGCTGCTGTCCCTCTAGAATGGTCCAAGATGGTGGGTCCCTTCATGGAGACGACAGTGAAAGTAAATGGAGTGTCTACTAGGGCTGTGCTGGACAGTGGCTCCCAAGTAACCATGTTCCAAGACTGGTACCAGAAGCATTTGCCTGATGTGCCTTTACAGCCTTTGGAAGGACTGCATGTCTGGGGGTTAAGTGAAAAGGGTACCTTCCTCTGGCTACATTTGAATTTGATTGTCTCTCCCACCTCGGTGACTGGAGTAGCGGAACAAGTGGAGACCTTGGCCATAGTGCTCCCCTACTGATTGTACAATGGGGTTCTTTACCGATTAAAGCACAAAATGCCTATATGTCTGGAAGGCTGGTGCAACTGTGCTATGAGAAACAGTGGCAAAGGACTGGTAGAGCTTTGAGTATTCCTGTCTTGATCAAGAAGGCTTATGATTCACGAAAAGAATGCTGAAGAGGTGGATACAGACAAACGGTTGCGGTTGTATGGAAGAGATCCTAGTCCATGATCCTGGTGCCTAATGCTCAGTGTACTTTACAAGGAGAGGTCCGCCTAAGAAAGGATGTCAAGAATAAAATACTCATGCTGGATGCACCGGGCGATGGAAAATTGCCAGAAGGGTTGCTAGTTGGCTCAGTATCTCACCCGCTCAGGCCCATGCCTATGCTCAACAGGTAATGGTCCAGGTTCATAATATGTCAGACAGAGAAATTCGGGTGAATAGAGGTTGCACCTGGTCAATGTGCACTGTGCAGACACTGCAGTGCTACCCAGTAACAAGTACTCAGAGGAGAATGACAGAGTGACGCTGACTTGTTTGATTTTGGTGACTTCCATTGCCAGCTGAATGGAAGACTAGAATCAGTGAGAAACTTGCCCAAAGAGACCAGGTGTTTTCTCAAAAGTAATGGGATTGGGATGTGCATGAGCTGAGCATCCTATCCGCTGCATGATGAGCGCCATTCCGGAGAGAGGTCTTGACAACTGGCACCTGCTGATATAG
Organism: Neoceratodus forsteri; assembly: GCA_016271365.2. Classification (NCBI taxonomy): domain Eukaryota; kingdom Metazoa; phylum Chordata; order Ceratodontiformes; family Ceratodontidae; genus Neoceratodus; species Neoceratodus forsteri. The sequence continues at coordinate 897,508,365 of CM057450.1, forward strand.
ATGATGTAAGATGGCACCTACAGGAAATGCTTATGGCTGGTGTGATACAAGAATTCAGAAGCCCATATGCTTCACCTATTGTGGTAGTGAGAAAAAGAATGGAACAGTGTGAATGTGTGTGGATTATCGACCCTCAACAGGCGGACCATCCCTGATCAATACACCATGCCCCGTATTCAGGATGCTTTAGACTGTCTGAATGGTAGCAAGTGGTTCTCAGTGTTGGATCTTTGCAGTGGGTACTACCAGATCCCTATGGCCCCAGAAGACCGTGAGAAGACAGCCTTCATCTGTCCCCTTGGGTTCTATGAATTTATGAGGATGCCCCAAGGGATCTCGGGTGCCTAACCACGTGCCTCAGCCACTTTCAATGGTTGATGGAGTGTGCAGTGGGGATATGAACTTATTGGAGCACCTAGCATATCTAGACGATGTTATTGTGTTTGGGAGTTCATTGGAGGAACATGAAAACAGACTTGTTAAAGTGTTGGACCGCCTGGAAGATTTTGGCCTCAAGCTATCCATCGACAAATGCCAATTCTTCCAGACATAAGTAAAATATGTGGGGCACATAGTGTCCACCGAGGATAGAGACTGACCTAACAAAGTTGAAGCCTGACCACCTGTCCCAGCCCCACAACCTAAAAGAGTTACAGATTTCTAGGATTCTGTGGTTATTACAGGTGGTTCTAATGCTCATTCAAGGGTAATTAGCCCACTTCTAAATCTTACCCAAGGTTACCCTACCACAAACAAAAAATACAAGAGACTGGCCTCCACTGAAACCAGAGAGTATATTACCATCCAAATGAATCTTTTGGGTCATGCTGATACCTGATTGTGAAGCTGCTTTTCATGAAATCATATACCAACTCACCCATGCTCCTGTCCTTGCCTATGCTGATCCTACAAAACCCTATGTATTACATACCAATGCTAGCCTACAAGGCTTGGGGCTGTGTTATATCAAGAGCATGAGAATGGCCTGAGACCAAGAGGCCTTTGCCAGCAGAAGTCTGACCCATCTGAGAACTATCCTGTGCATAAATTAGAGTTCCTGGCATTGAAGTGGGCCATTGTTGACCAATTCCATGAGTACTTGTATGGAGCCAAGATACTGGTAAAAACAGATAATAATCCATTGACCTATGTGCAAACTTCAGCCAAATTGGATGCCACTGGCCATCAGTGACTCTCGTTGTCTACCTATGATTATGCTTGTTGAATACAGAGCAGGCCTGAATCACATAGATGCTGATGCTCTCCCGGAGGCCTGCTTCCAGAAGTGATTGGGTCAGACTGTCCGAACCTGACATTTGAGCACTATGCCAAAAGTTTGACAAGGAGCAACAAACGTCCCCAGAGGCAGTGGACTGTCTAGTAGATTGTTTGTTTGGGCCTCTGAAACATGTATACCTGCTTACTGCCATTTCTCTGCACTAGATATAAGTGCACTGCCTCAGTTTGATAATGACAGCATCCAGCAGGCTCAATCCCGAGATCCTATGATCAGATCAGCACTTGGAGCCCTCTACGCAGGGAAAGATGTGTCCAAGTTGCGCTCCTCTGACTTGAGAACTGCATTATTGTATAAAGAAGGTCCTAAATTGAAACTGATTAACCTATTGCTGTACAGAGAAACAGTAAACGGGGAAAGTAGACAAGCAACAGTTGGTTTTGCCCACCGGCAGAGACTTGGTGCTGAGGTCCCTACACAACCACATGGGGCACCTCGGTATAGACCGAACCCTCAGCCTCATAAGGTCTATATTCTACTGGCCTAAAATGGGGACTGATGTTGAGCATCATGTACGGACTTGTAGTCACTGCCTGCAGAGAAAGGCCTTGCCCCAGAGGCTTGCCCCCTGTCAACATCACCACCAGCACCTCACGGAGTTGGTTTGTATTGACTTTCTAAGTTTGGAACCTGATCAGAAAAATATTAGTAATGTGTTGGTGGTCACTGATTATTTCACCAGGTATGCCAAAGCCTTCCCCACTAAAGACCAAAAAGCATCCACTGTGGCAAAGGTACTGGTGGAAAATTTCTTTGTTCACTATGGAGCCCCCAGAGAATCCATTCCGATCAAGGCCGAGATTTTGAGAGTCGCTCCATCAAGGAGAGGCTCTTCTCTGTGGGGTGAGAAGTCTAGAACCACCTTACCACCCCAGGGGATCAACAGCCAGAACATTTTAACCGCCTTCTGCTGGACATGCTGGGCACTTCCACCCTAAAGACAAGCCCAGATGGAGCCAGCAAATTATCACCCTAATACACGCCTACAACTGCACCAGAAATGATGCTACTGGGTTCTTCCCCACCTTATATTTGGAAGAGAAGCTCAGCTACCAGTGGATGTTTGTTTCGGTCTCCCTGATGGGGTCCGAGCTGACAGTTACCTACAATATGTGCAAAAGTTAAAAGCTCAATTGAACCATGCTTACCAACTAGCTCAGACCATGGCTGCAAAGCAAAATTTGGCCAATAAAGAAAGGTATGATAAAAGGTGAAGGCCCAAGAACTCCAAGAGGGAGACCGTGGTGTTGTTAAGAAATCTGGGACTGCATGGCAAACACAAAATTGCTGACAGGTGGCACCATCTCCCCATTTCGTAGTGGGCAAATTAGATGACTTGCCAGTGTACAAAGTGCAGCCTGAAAACAATTCAAAAGATGTCAAGATTGGATCCTTGGCACCTTTTGCACCTATAGAGTGAGCCCTGCTGACTGACAGCTGAACCGACCAACAGAACTCTGGTGGATCTAAGGAAATGCCCTGAACTGTTTCTGGCAAGCCAGATTAGAGTTGGGAGTGAAGGAAGAAGGGCTCTGCTTGAGCGGCGTGGTAGTTCACGCAGGAGAAGAGTGGAGAGGCCCGAATCCTGGCCTGCAGCCATTATTTTGACTACAGTTGGACTGAATCAAGTGAGAGAGCAGGAAACAAGAGCTGTTGTGGGACCAGGTTTAACTCAAGAAGACCGAAGTGAGCAGAATTGCAATCGGCCTGTCAGACTCTGTGACCTGGTACAGTAGGTGTTGTGCATATGAATGTGCTATGTGCTGAATGGAGATAGCAACCTGATATTTCCCCTGCTGTGAACTGTGTTCTGAGCAGGAGAGCTGTCCCAGAAGAAGTCGTGGACTGAATCTGTGCCATTGATGCCAGTGGGCCCAGCCATGAGGGTCTCACCTCACTGCCCTGCTGCTAGACATCCATTGAGAGGATCAGCCTGGTGACTATTCCGTGCTCCAACTGGCAAATCCAGTTCATCATCCCTCTGCCCTGGTTCAGTTTGAGTACCATGAGTAGAAATCAGGGTAGCTCCTGCAACTATTAATTGAAAATGTCATCTGATTCAATTGTTTCATCTGATTGTTACGAACTGAGCCCCTGGGCCTCAGGATTACAAGTGTGTGTGTTTGCATGTATTTTCTCCCTCGCAGGGCCCCTACCAGCTGCACCAAGCCAGCCAACCCCGAGCAACGGACCTGGCTAGCCACCCCATCCTGGGTACCCAGAGAGGTGACTACTGGACCCTAAGTGCATGCACAGTACTGTGAGATGTGTGTTTCACCCAAATCAACCTGATTGCCCACTTCCTTGTTACTGCCCCTTAATAAATCAGATTTGTTGTTGTTGAAATATACTCTGCTTGTGGTGTCAGTACCTACATAAAGTATTGCATCATAGTTGTATGCATTGCATAACCTTGTTTTACAGGGGTCCTTAGAGACGTGTGCAGAAATCAGTCCTGGGGTAAGTGTTACCTGTGTGTGTAAAAGGTTTGAATATCTGGGATTGGAAGGTTCCTGTGTGTTAAAAGGGCCACTAGTGGGACTCCGAGGGGATCACAGTGTCCCGGAGGGCTGATCTGTTAGGCTAACTGCTACCAACCCTGACCTTTGGGTGGAGGCACCCGTCATTGAACCCAGGCCCTCAACCTGTCACTAGCCACACAGGCAGGGTAGTAGCCTTGGGATAGCACCACCTAGAGGTTACATCTTGGAGGCACTGCTGGGATTAGCGTCCCTAGTGGCCAAATTTCGAGTTGGTGTTAAAATAAATGGCTACCCCAACAGAAGTGGCTGTACACCAGTTGGCGGGTGGTGTACTGGGCAGGAGATCGACTCCAAAATGCTATGCTTATCCTGGATATTCCCTGGGTACCAATAAGGACACTGTACAGGAGTACTTTCCAAGGTTGAATGTTTGCAAAACCATGTGGTGGTGGGTAGACAGGCTAATCTGCTCACCCAAACTTTCATGGCCTTAGTAGAGTGTAAGGACCCTGTAGACAGTTCCAAAGTGCTACAGACTGTTACCCCAGAAGGAGCCTTCACTGCCTGGAGAGTGATAACTAAAGCCAGTAAAGACCCTGGGGAGGATGAGCCCCCACCACTGTCTGAGATTTTGAGGAGAAATTTGCTAAATTGTTGCTGGAGGAGGGGAAACTGTGGAGGACTTAAGAAACTATTCCTGCCACCTGGGGTGCTCCTCCTAACACCTCTCCAACTCCAGCACCCGTTATTGCCTCCTTCTGTGCCCATGCCAATGCTGGCCCCATGTCAGTATCTGCCATTAGTCACGACTCTTACCAAGGTTGAGAATCTTCTCGGCACCTCCCACCCCCAGGGGAGGATTACTGGGAGACCTGGATAGCTATGTTGCCCCCTAGTATTGGAATGGCAATGCTTGAAGCAGAGAAGTGAAAGAGGTTATAGAGAGCCTAAGGTCCTGCCCTGGCTACCATCTGTGCCAAACGGGCCATAACCCTGAAGCAACTGCACAGGACTATCTTGAGGCATTGGAGAATGTGTATGGAGCCTGGATTCGGATGAGGACTTGTGGTGGAGGGTGAGAAATGCCCAGCAGTGCCCTGGGGAGTTGTTGTCTGTGTATGTACCTCAGCTTGAAAATTGCTGCAAGAGTGCCTCAGAAAGGGTAGTTTGCAAGCGACTGAATTAGACCGAACCAGGCTGGACCGGATTGTTAAATCTGCTCTGTTTTCAGAATTGTTGTTGCTTCAGTTGCACCTGGCCAACCGACTGGAATCGCCCCTTTTATGATGAGCTCATGAGAGAAATTCAGGGGTTGATAAAAGCGACCCTGGGAAATTGTACCAGTAGCTGATGCTATGACACGAGTGACTGAGGGTGATCCGCCAAGTGAGGTTCTAGGGCAAAGATTATCAGCTAATGAGTACCCTGAGAAGGAAAGGACTTCCCCTTGGCCCAGTTTTTGAAAGATGAACTACTGAAGGAGGTCCAAGAGTTGAAGGTAGGCGCCCTGCAAGGACTTCCCCTGTGAGATCAAATTCAAATTCTGCTCAGGCCATGACTGCCATGGGGGGGTGCCCCTCAGGCATCCTATAACAAGGATAGCCCTCAGAGTGAGAACAAAGAATTAACTGCCACCGTGAAGAAACTGTTGAGACAAGTTGCACTCTCTCACCGCTGCCAGCCACTAACAGGCCCCAAACCCTTGCCAATCCTTCAGTTCCTCAGGCAATGTTCTCTCTCAAGGATGACCCAGGAGCCTGTCATGTGTCACAACTGTGGAAAAGAAGGCCATATGAAGAGGGAATGCCAGACCCAGAAAGACTTAGAGAGAGTGGTGAACCAGCTACAAGAAGAGCTTTGGAAAACAAGTCAATGGTTAAGGTGCACAAATGACCAAGTGAGGGCCTGAGAAACCCTAACTCAAATTTCTTTGTAGCTAAATCGTCTGTCTGGGCCTCTGCTGCTGCCCCACTGGAATGGTCTGAGGTGGTGGGTCCCTCCATGGAGACGACAGTGAGTAAATGGAGTGTATACTAAGGCTAAGGGACAGTGGCTCCCAAGTAACCATCATGTTTCAAGACTGGTACCAGAAGCATTTGTCTGATGTGCCCTTACAGCCTTGGAAGGACTGCATGTATGGGGGTTAAGTGAAAAGGCATACCTCTACGCTGGCTACATTTGCATTTGGTTGTCTTTCCCACCTCGGTGGTGGAGTGGTGGAGCAAGTGGAGACTTTGGCCTCAGTATGTCCCCTACTGGACTGTCTGAAGGTGTTCCTTTACTGATTGGCACAAATGCTCATATGTTCGGGAGGTTGGCACAACTCTGCTATGAGAAACAGGGGCATCAGACTGGTAGAGCTTTAAGGATTCCTGCTTTGATCCAGAAGGCTTATGAGTCATGGAAGAATGCTGAAGAGATGGATGCAGATGAACCAGTTGGAGTTGTGTGGAAGAAGGATCCTGAAGCCATGATCCTGGTGCCTAATGCTCAGTGTATTTTGCAGGGAGAAGTCCACCTAAGAAGGGATGTTAAGAATAAAATACTAATGCTGGATGCTCCAGGTGATGGAAAATTGCCAGAAGGGTTGCTTGTTAAGCCCAGTATTTTACCCGCCGGCCCATGCCTATGCTCGACGGGTAATGGTCCAGGTTCATAGTGTATCAGAGAAATTCGAGTGAATAGAGGTTGCACCCTGGCTAATGTGCACTGTGCAGACACGCAGTGCTACCCAGTAACAAGTATTCGGGGAGAATGACAGAGTGATGCCCGACTTGTTTGATTTGGTGACTCCATTGCCAGCCAAATGGAAGATGAGAATCAGTGAGAAACTTGCCCAAAGGGACCAGGTGTTTAACTAAAGGAATGGGATGTGGGATGTGTGCAGGGAGCTGAGCATCATATCTGGCTGCATGATGAACGGCCATTCCGTGAGATGTCCCGACGCCTGGCACCAGCTGACATGGATAATGTAAGATGGCACCTACAGGAGATGTGTAGTGGCTGGTGTAATACAAGAATCCAGAAGCCCATATGCTCATTTGTAGTGAGAAAGAAGAATGGCACAGTAAGAATGTGTGTAGATTATCGGACTCTCAACAGGCAGACCATCCCGATCAATACACCATGCCTCGTATTCAGGATGCTTTAGACTGTCTGAATGGTATCAAGTGGTTTTCAGTGTTGGATCTTCGCAGTGGGTATTACCAGATCCCCATGGCCCAGAAGACCATGAGAAGACAGCTTTCATTTGTCCCCTTGGGTTCTATGAATTTGAGGATGCCCCAGGATCTCGGTGCTCCTGCCACTTTTCAATGGCTGAGTGAGTGCAGTGGGGACATGAACTTATTGGAGCACCTAGTATACCTGGATGATGTTATCGTGTTTGGAAATTTGTTGGAGGAACATGAAAGCAGACTTTTCAAAGTATTGGACTGTCTGTAAGATTTTGGTCTCAAGTTATCCATCAACAAATGCCAGTTCTTTCAAACCACAGTAAAATATGTGGGGCATATAGTATCCACCGAAGGGACAGAGACTGATCCAACAAAGTTGAGGCCTTGACCACCTGGCCCCAGCCCCAAAATTTAAAAGAATTACAAAAGATTTCTAGGCTTCTGTGGTTATTACGGCAGGTAATTAAAGACTATTCAAGGTGATTCGCCTACTTCTGAATCTCACCCAAGGTTACCCTCCCACAAACCAAAAATACAAGAGAGTGGCCTCCAATGAAACAGAGAGAATGTATTTGTGCCCAGGTGAATCCTTTGGGTCACGCTGGACACCTGATTGTGAAGCTGCTTTTCATGAGATCATATACCAACTCACTCACGCTCCTGTCCTTGCCTCTATGCTGATCTTAGCGAACCCTATGTATTGCATACTGATGCTAGCCTGCAAGGCTTGGGGCTGTGTTATATCAAGAGCACGAGAATGTCCTGACAGCAGCGGCCTTTACCAGCAGAAGTCTGACCCCATCTGAGAAACTATCCTGTGCATAAATTAGAGTTCCTGGCATTGAAATGGGCTATTGTGGATCAACTCCATGAATACGTGCATGGGGCAAAGATACTGGTAAAGACAGATAATAATCCTTTGACTTATGTGCAGACATCAGCTAAATTGGATGCTACTGGTCATAGGTGGCTTTCTGCATTGTCTACCTATGATTATGCTGTTGAATACAGAGCAGGCCTAAATTTTATGGGAGATTCCTTGTTGATGTGTTCCTTTCATTTGGTAGCTCATTGTCAGAACTTAGTTATCTCTTTTATAGATGACAATGAACTGTATCTTGTTTCTTTATTATTAGACCTGATCTCTGTAGGTTGGTGTTTCTTTATCACTGTGCTGTTTTTGCTGTTATTGTCTGCTGCTCATGATGTTCAGTTTGTTTTATCAATTTCCTGTGTTTATGCTTTGATGTACCCTGTACTTATTAATATTTCAGCAAAGTATATTTAGTTTAAAAATACTTACAAACTTGTGTTTTTTTTTGAAGGGCACTTTATCACAGTGCAGGACATGAATGTAATCCAATGGTTATCACTTAAATCTTTGATGCAGAAAATTGTGACATGTCACACAGTTCTTGATACTGGTGAGCAGAACTGTATGTGGGAGAGGACTTTGGTAATGGGAACTCTTGGTGCAAGCCTTAAGTTTAACTGTCCTTACAATGCAGTGTCTTGTATACATTTATGGTGTGTACAGTATAAATAACCCCTCACCTTGCTCCAGTGACCTTCATCACAAATCCTGTCAGCAAGATACTCTAGATATGTTGCAGAAAACCGATTTACTGTATCTTTATTTGAAATGCCAGAAATGTCATTCAGGACCACCTGGAATAGAAGGGTACTTGTACTTAACCTTCCAGCCTGCCCTGAAGAGGCACATAAATACAACAGCATTGCTGTACAGCAGTTTAAGTACTAAAGATTTACACTCATAGTCATAGTGCCTGTGACTATTTCAATGAACCCTTGGTCTGTCTGCACCAGGTTTAGTCCTGCTTTTAGCAACCATGTGTACTTGGTTGGAGAATATCTAACAGCAACCCTTTCCTGTGCATGGAGCCAGGGTGGTAATGATTCTGGGCAAGCTTCCTATTGCTGCTCAAGGGACCAATGCCAGTGGGAACAGGGTTCCCTACAAACACAACCAGTGGCATCCTTAGGCACCATCCTATTTCCTGAACATGTTCAGAGTTCTGTTGTCTAGACAAGTCTCTATTTCCAAGCTAGCACTTTGTAATCCATTGTCCTAACAATCAGCTGTGCCTGACTGTGATTCTGGTTTCCCATCCCTGAAGGACAACCTAAAACAGCCGGTCACTTTAGCAGTCTTATGAGATCTGACACCTGGCTCTATTCTAGACACACTGTGCTCCATTGGTGGGGACCCTGACTCTTTCCACTCTACTGGCTTGGCCCTGGACCATCACCTCCCACCCAGAGACATGGTTGCAGCAGGAGAAACCTCCCAAGTATACCTGACTACCTTCCTGACTCTCTCTCTCTCCTCATGCCAGAGGTGGCCCTTTATATCCTGGCAAGGAACAACCTTCCGTTCTGCCACTCCCCAGCCAGGAAAGACTTGGGCATGCCCAAACATGTAGCCCATTTGGGCCCAGGGCTACATTGCTTTTGTTTCTGTACCTAATTTCAGATTGTGCTAGATCATGCAGCACAATACTTGTCCTTTGTTTATCTCCTCAAAAGGATAAAGAACCTCAGCATAAAAGCCCTGAGGTGAGGTTTACCTGAGAAGGGCACTGGCAATAAAGTCAGGTTTAAAGAAATACAAAATCACTCAAACCCCAGTAATGAAAAGCATCATGGGAGTTTATAAATCATGATAAAATAATTTAGACATGTTCAGCTTTAAACATGAGTGTCTGGTGTCAAATGGCCTCTCACACTGTCTGTAATGGATAAAAATAGAAGAGACAGACACGTTTGTTCATCTAAAACTCATTAGTGTGCATCCTCTTATTTGGGTCTTAGTCAATGGGAGGAAGAATCTGCCCTATGGTGGTCTTATGGATTTTGGTCATGGTGAGCCAAAATAGGAAAGTAATCTAAAAGACAAAAAAACTCAGTACAAACAGAATGAGACAATGGTAATACAGAAAGAGACTGGCAATGAAGCCAGGTTTAGAAAATACAAAGTCACACATACCCAATATGTTGAAAAAAAAAACACTTACAGTATGACTTACACCCAAAACAAAAGTGTTAAAGTGATTCAAAATAATTGTAAGAATGAAATAGCCAAAACTCTACTTCTAATTTTACTTTGTTTTATATCTCTATCTTTTATTCTCAGTATAATTTTGGCTATTTTATTCTTTAATTATTTTAAATCACTTAGCACTTTGTTTTGGGTGTAAGTCATAGGTGTTTTCAGCATATTGGACTGTGGTCTGGTTGCAGTAGTGTTAATATTGAAAAGCATATGATACTCGTCACTTTTAATATGATGCTTTAAAATGGTAATGTACCAACTGCTCAACCACACCCCGAGGAAGAACCTGGATTGGGTTCAAAGCACTGGGGAATCTGTGCAGTTCTATCTGTGTGTTACTGGGCTTTTGACCCATATTAAATCTTCACTATATTTGCAGCTTGAGCCATTTTGCAATTTTTTCAGCGACTTTCCGTGAGCACTTTGCCTCTGACTCTCTTTCAGGGTGCACATGTTGAGATTCCTCAGTCTTTCCTCAGAGGGCTTTTTGTGCAAAGCCTGTTAAGCTGCCATCCTATGGACCACCTCCATCTTCCTTTCAGAGGGCAGCCTCCAAATCTGTTCTCCAGGTGGGATCTCACCAACAGCTGTCAGCTCAGTATCTCTTTCCTGGTAAATGAAATCAAAGAAAATAAACAAAGAGATAGATAGACAGATAGATAGATAGATAGATAGATAGATAGATAGATAGATAGATAGATAGATAGATATTTTATTTATTTTTATTTAAAATTTTGGTGACGGGTAGGCCACTGAGACCATAATGGTCCCTTTTTCAGGGTGACCCGGGTTAGTTACAGGCAACAGTACAATAAGAAGTAGGAACAATTCAAGGGAAGTGCTCAATACAGACATTACAATCAGGACATATTGTACAATAACAGGCAGGTTAGGTACAGTTGAGGATAACGGAGGGGTAAAATAGTTTCACAAGAATGACAGTTACATAATGTTCATTTAGCAGGACAAGTTTACAAATTACAATTACAAGTGTTTCGGATCAGTGAGAAAGTTCCAATGAATGGGAGAACAGCATGTCAGGCGGCTGGCAATAGTTTCAGAGGTAGTCTACTATACCGGTCCTCAGCGGTGGCATGCACAGAGGCTTAGCTCTAGCAGGTGCGTCTTTAGGCCTTTTTAAAGCCCCCAAGGGAGCTGCAGTCTTGAAGATTGCTAGGAAGGCCATTCCAGAGGGATGGAATGTAGGTTGCGAAAGACTGAAGACCTTGGCATGTTCGGACTCTAGGGATATGGAGAAGTCGAGATATGAGGACCTTAATGTTCTTTTAAGCTGCTTAAGTATTAAGGTGCAACTCAGACTTGGAGGACATTTGGTTGTAGAAGCTTGAAGGCCAGGCATAGCGAAGTGTAAGCCAGTCTGCTCTCAGGGAGGCCAATTTAGTAAGTGCAGTATTTTACAATGGTGTTCTAGGGGCTAGACACCCAGGGCAAGCGTCCGACTCTGTGATACAATTTTCCTAGCTTTAGCATCTCCGTATTTTGTAGTGAGTGTAGCACTGGAGTCCCATAGAATACGGTGGCAGGGCATGCCTGTGGGTATCCATAGCTTGGATGTCTGAGTGAGAAAAGGGGTTAGATAGTACAGGAGACCAAGCTTTTGGTTTAGCGTCTTGGTTAATTGATCAACATGAACCTTGAAGGAGCAATCTTGATCAATATATACTCCCAGGTATTTGATGCAATCCACTACCTCAATAGGATGGCCACTGGACAGATAAGGGATAGTAAGCATGCTCTATCAGGGCCCAGTTTATTGGGTCCAAATAGGATGGCTTTGTTTTTTCTCATTGAGGACTAGCTGATTTGTCAGGAACCAGGTTTCCAATGTGGAGAGGTTATGGTTCAGGAGTTGATTTAGCTGTGCTGCATCTGAAGCAGATCTGCACAATATGGCATCATTGGCATAGAGGTCACGTTGGCTCCACCGCAGTGCCTTGGTAGGTCATTGATAAACAGGGAGAATAGGAGGGCCCCAGTATTGAACCTTGGGGACACCTTCAGCAATGGAGCGCTTGCCTGACTCCACCCCTGCCATCTGATTATCTGAGATCTATCTTGCAGGTAATCTTTGAACCACTGTGCCGAGTGGTTGTCCAGTCTGAGTGAGCTAAACTGAAAGATGAGTAATTGATGGTCTACCAGATCAAAGGCCTTGGTAAGGTCTATGAAGACTGCACCAGTTAGTTGGCCTTGTCTTGGGCTGCAAGGATGTCGGATGTTAGACTCACCAAGGCAGTATCAGTGCCATGCTGTTTTCTAAATCTGTGTTGTCATGGAGTGAGGAGGCTGTGTTGTTCAACATATGCCTGACTTGTTGGCACACAATTCTCTCAAGCATTTTATTTAGTGTGCAGAGAATGGAAATCGGTCTATAGTTTTCTACCAGCTCACTGGGTCCTCCCTTGGGGATAGGGGTAACCAAGGCAGTTTTCCAGGCTGAGGGACTTACCTTCCACCAGCGACCTATTGAATAACCTCGGGATTGGCATGAATTCTTGGTCTGCTAGTCTGAGTAACTGGGTTCAAGCTTGTCATAGCCTGCAGAATCATTGACCTTAATATTCCTAATTAGTTTTAGGATCTCGATTTGGATGTTAACCTAAGGTGGAAGTTAGGTGATGAGGAGGATTCATTATATCATCAGAGGATGCCTGATTCGGGCTGCAAGGGTGAACCCTATACCCACCAATGTCAGTGAGGACTACATTAAAGACATTTGCAGCATCTTGTGGGTTCATGAGGTGTATATCCCCACAACAATGTCACAGGCACTTTGTGTGTGATGCCCTTCAGGAGCGATTAATTTGGGACCAGAATTTCTTGGAGTTAGATTTTTTGCTTGTAGGTTCTTGAAGTACAGTCCTTGGCCTGTTTTAAATCTCTTTTACATTTGTTTCTGAGCATTCGTAAAGGACCCAGTTGTTGGTCAAATTAGTGGATTTGTACCTGCCCCAGGCGCTGTCCCTTTCCGCATGAGCTTTTATAGATCACGCCAGCCACCTGGACTGTTGTCCTTGACTCTCATTTGTTTAAGGAGCATGTTTGTTGGCAGCAGAGAGGAAATTCTTGGTGAAAAGTCCAAGGCAGAGTCAAGACAGGGGCAAGTTTTATTTGAGACCAGTCTCTTTCTGACAGGGTATCTCAGAAGGACTTAATGTCAAATTTGGAGTAGTCACGTGCCAGAAAGGTTCGGGGGTGGAGTTGGATAATCATTTTTCCATATACAAAAGATAGGGGCATGGTCACTTAAAGAGTCGGCAAAAGTGCCGGCCAGCTTGAATCTGTTGAGGTTGGACACCAGCAACCAGTCCAGAGTGGTGTAGTTTCGGTTTCAAGTTCAGTCTTGTAGGTTCGTGAATCAGTTGGGTAAGCTTGGCCTCTTGCAAGTTGGACTTAAAGTCACTCTTAATCGAGGGCACCAGTGGAGATTAAAGTCACCCAGGATTATTTTCTCATGGGAAGACAGGTCTGGGATAAGTTTAGTAAGGGCATTTAGTGCTTCACGGCAATCTTTGGAGGGTTGTATACATCCTATCGGTAGTGGCTTTGTACCACCCAACAGTACTTTAACAAGTAATGCTTTCTCGAACCCTCATCAACCATATAGCTGGGATCTCTACTAAAGACACCGCACGACTCCTTAGTGTATATGATAACCCTCCACCCTTTTTCCTATTCTGTCCAGTCGAAAAGTTTTAAATCCAGGGATCTTAAACTCCTTCCCTCTAAGTCTAGGGTACCAGATGTTGTGGGAGGAAGGGGCCACAAACCAGAAACACTCCATGACACTTCTTGCTGCGAAACATTTAGAAAAGTGGTGGTCTACCTTATGACATCTTTAAACTGGATATGGTCTACCTCTTCCCGGCCAAATCTTCTGGGCCCAGTGGTGGTGGCAACAGGAACATAACCAAATTTGGATAGCGTCAACTGCTACGGTCCCCAAGCTGGGGAATCAGGACTGTTCTTGTTTCAGGAGGCAAAGCAACAAATGAAGCAATTTAAAACAGAATTCATTGACATCTGTTATGTGTAGTACAGCTTTAAGAAATGTTAGACATACAGCTTTAAGGAATGCATACTGTTACACTTCCTGTGTGTTGGAATCAGTGTTCCCCTGTATCTGTGCAGTATGGAAGTAAACACAGAAGGCCTAAATTTCTGTGGTGCATGTTTTTCTTCTTACCAAGACCCTGATGGGGTACTTATTTTTGGCCACCAAATACAACAAACTGGTGACAAGGATGGTGAAAATTTTCATAGCTCAGGCTTACTGAATTACACCATTTGCTGTCTTTCTTTACTGGAGACAAGTAAGCAGTTTGGAACTGTACAGGATAATGGAGACTTCAGCCAGCTTTGAGATTTTTACAGCGGACTGGGATACATGGTCCAGACAGTCTGATCAGTGGTTATTAATTAATCCTGCCATAAAAGCTGCAAATGCTGAGCGACAAGATATACTTATTCGAGCTGCTTTTGTACTTACTTGGGAGTGAAACCTTCAAACTTGTATGCAGTCTGTGTGCACCGGACTGGCGGAGGATTTATCATATCAAGAGCTAAAGACTAAACTGAATGCTCAATACAGTTTAACAACTTTCCCAAGGGCTGAACATTATAAATTCTATAGTTACCATCAGAAACCAGGTCATTCATTGCAGTCTTATTTGGCTGAGATCAAACGTTTAGCCTCACGTGGGAGTGGAGCAGGAGCATCCTGAATCTAATTTAGCTGATAAGTTTGTTATGGGGTTGAATAATGAACATTGTATTAAGCAATTACTTTCTGTAAGTGTCAAGAAGTCTGCAGAGGAACTGTTACAGTTGGTTTAAATGTATCAGCAGTGCTGGGTAAGTTACTTTTCTATTACTTTCTATTTGTTTTAGAAACTTGATCCAGGAAGCTCTACTTGATCACTAGCAAGGATGGAGAAGTACTAGAAAAGTAATACACCCGACAGTTACATTTACTTATTTATTTTATACAAAAACAATACAAAAATAATAAAAACTGTAACAGAATACATCTATTTGAAAGTAATAGGTTAGTTACTAGTTACTTTCAAATAATTGAATCCGTTACAATTACATATTACTTTTGTATAAAAGACATAAGTAATTGTATCTGTAAGTGTATTACTTTTTCCAGTACTTCTCCATTCTTGCTAGTGACTACACAGAGCTTTCTGGAACAAGTTTCCAAAAGTAATAGAAAAGTAACTTACCCAACACTGTATGAGGCTGCATAAAATGAAGCGTATGCTTAGATGAACACTAAAAATGAGGTACAAGTAACCGCAGTAAACCCCAAATTGAAACAGCTTAAACCCTAAGTCTAAACCACTGTTTGAAAAGAAAAATTCAACCACTCCACCCAAATTGCATGACCAGCACAAATGTGCATCATGGGCCTTCTCAAGTTCAGTGTCATGCCTGTAAATGTCAGGGTCATATGCTAAGGTTTGCTGAAGCTGGAGAACTGCAGTGATCAGTTCAGAGAGACAGACAGTGCAGTGGTTCCTACTGCACCACAAATGCAGCCTAAAATGTTCCTCCTTTCTACGTGTTACTTCAATTGCCACAACTGAGGCGCCAGTTTCATAGAAACATAGAATTTGGATTGCAGATAAGGACTGCTTGGTCCACCAAGTCTGCCCATTTCTCATTTGATGGATAAGCTGCAGATTCTAATTAATCAACAGCTTACTTCCTCCTACCACCCACTAGAATTGCCTTATGTCTGTCCCATGCATTCTTGAATTCTCCCACTGTTCCTGACTCCACAACCTCCTCAGGAAGGCTGTTCCATGCAGCCACAACCCTCTCTGTGAAAAAATACTTTGTAACATTACCTCTGAGCCGTTCCCCTCTCTATCTTCAACTTGTGCCCCTTGTTTTTGCACATCTCTTATTCTGAAAGATGCTACGTCTTGTACTTTAATTCCTTGAGATACTTGAAAGTTTCTATCCGTCCCCTCTCCCTCTTTTCTCAAGGGTATACATATTAAGCTGCTTTAGTCTCTCCTCAATGTCTTCCAGTGCAGACCCTGCACCATTTTAGTGCCCTCCTGGACAGCCTCCACTCTGTCTATGTCTTTCATGGAGATGGGGTCTCCAGAATTGCACGCAATGCTCCAGATGGAGTCTCACCAACTGTCTGTACAGAGGATAACAACTTCCTGTTTTCTACTGTTGATGCCTCTCCTATGCATGCCAGTATCCCCCCAGCCCCTCCTTACTGCCTTCTCACATTGCTTGCCCACCTTAAGGTCATCGGATATAATTACCTTTACTCTTTAATTACTCTTTTCGATTTTTGTTGTTGTTATTATCTCACCCCACCCCCATTGTGTACTCTTCCCTGGGTTTTGTTTCCAAGATGCATTACCTTGCACTTCTTTGCATTGAATCTGAGCTGCCATATATTTGACCATTCCTCCAACCTTGCTAAGTCCCTTTCATCCTTTCCACCCCACCTTGTGTATCAACCCTGTTGCAGATCTTTGTGTCATCTGCAAAACATACTTTTCCTTCCAGGTGCTCTCCAATGTCACTTATAAAGACATCAAAGAGGACCAGTCCTAGTACCAACCTCAGGTACTGCTAGTTACTGTCCTTTCTTTACTGTGGACTCCATTTACTATTACCCTTCGTCTTCTTGTCCAGTTAGTTTTATCCAGGCTACTACCGTGGGACCCACTCCAATGCTGGCTAACTTGTATATTAATCAGTTGTGTGAGACTGTGTCAAATGCCTTGCTAAAATCTGGGTAGGCCATATCCACAGCCCCTTCCTGGTCTACTACTTTGGTCACCCAGACAAAAAATCTACTAGGTTCATCTGACATGGCCCTTCCTGCTGTGAAATCATGCTGCCTTGGGTCCTGTTCCCACAGGCCCTAGGTACTTCAATAATTCTTTCCTTCAGAAGTATACCATCATTTTCTACCACTAAGGTCAAGTTAACTGGTCTGTAGTTTCCTGCCTCTGCCCTGCTCCCACTTTTGTGAAGTGGAATCACATCTGGCTTCCTCCAGTCCTCAGGTACCACCCTATCCTCCCATGATTTGTTAAAGAGAGTAGTCAGTGGCGTTACTAGTTCTACCCTTAGTTCTTTTAGAATTATTAGGTGAATCCATCAGAGCACATTGCTTTGTCTACCCTCAGTTTCAAGAGTTCTTCAAACCCTTTCTTCTGTGAATGAACTGGTATTTAACTCTCATTTAGAGTGTTTCTCTTGTTTGGTTTAGGTACCTCCCCTCCTCTTCCGTTGTGAATACTGAGCAGAAATATCTGTTCAGTATGCCTGCTTTTCACTGTCATCCTCTGCCACATTCCCTCCCTTTATTAAGTCTCTGTATCCTTCCTTGGTCTTTCTTCACTCCCCAATGTACCTCTAAAAGGTTTTATCCCCACCCTCCTTAACAGAGTTGGCTGTCTTTTCCTCAGTTTGTGCCTTTGCTATTCTGACTTCATTCCCTGCGTCCTTCTGTTTTAACTGATAAAGTTCTCTGTCCTGCTCCTTCTGTGTTTCCTTATATTTCCTGAAAGTTGTCCTTTCTCCTAACCTTACCTTCCACCTCTGTTGAGAACCATAGTGGTTTTTCCTTCATTTTGTTTTGTTGATTTGCTTTACACAAGTCTTGTTGCCTCTGTGAGGCTGTTTTGATTATTCCCCATTGTTCCTCCACCCTCCTTCTTGCCCATTTGCTAGTGCTTTTCTGAGGCACTATCTCATTTTCCCAAAGTCAGCCCTCCTAAAGTCCAATACTCTTGTTTTTGTATGGCTTGACTCTATGGTTGTATTTCTTGTGAACCACACTGTTTGGTGGTCACTCGTTCCCAGATGGCTACCCACTTCTAAATCTGAGATCCTTTCTCCTTCCCCATTTTGAAAGTACCAGGTCTAAGATTGCTCCTCCCAAGTGGGTTCCAACACTAGCTGTCTGAACCATGCCCCTGTAGGGCATCAAGAATGACCTTGCTCTTGGATGTGCCTGCAGCAAAGGTACTCCAGTTAACATCTGGCATATTCAGGTCCCCATCAACATCTCCCCTTTTTCTGCCATTTTAAGGATGTCTTCTATCATTTCCTTGTCCATTTCCTCCCCTGAGATGGGGGTCTGTACACAACCCCCATGCAGATTGTAGTGCCATTTCCTGTCTCCAGGGTGACCCATAGTGACTCATCAACTTCCTGTTAACTCTTTAGTTCTGTTGCTTTAATCCCTTCCCTTATATAGAGAGCTACTCCTTCTCCTCTTTACCCACCCTGTCCCTCCTGTAGATTGTGTATCCTGGTATGCTGACATCCAAGTCATGGTTCTCTGTGTACCATGTTTCAGTGGCTCACAATATCCAGGCATCCCTCTTCCATCAAGGTCACTAGTTCAAGGAGCTTGTTACACAGACTGTGGGCATTGGTACTAGATTAACTTAAATTTTGATGGCCTTACCCTTTTAGCCCCATCCTGTCATTACTGCCTTTTCTGCATTTCTCTGTCCTGCTCCCTACTGACTTCTCACCTTGGTGTTTACCTCTAACTACTGTGTTTTGTGGGGGAGGCTGAGATTTCCTGCTCCTTTTCAGTGCCTCCCACCTTGGCTAGTTTAAATGATTACCAATAAAGTATTTAAACCTATCACCTCGATTCTGGTTCCCCTCCGGACAGATGCAGACCATCGCGCCAGTATAGGCCTGCATCCTCCAGATGGCTCCCCAATCCCGTGAAGCCAAAACCTGAGCTCCACACCAGTTTTTCAACCATTCATTGAATCCCATGGTGCAGAATACCTAGCATCATCCTTGCCATAGACAGGCAGCACCTCCGAGAAGGTTATTGTACATGCTACTTGTCTATGGCCCTCCCAACTCTGTAAACTCCTATTGCACTGCTCTGATCCCATTCACAGCCAGGTCATTTGTCCCTAGGTTTACAATGACATTCAGCTCCCTCCTTCTGTGCAGCAGCTGCCCTGATCTCTGAGGATTCGCCTTCCTGTCCCTCCGAGCCATGGCGCTTACATTTAATGGTAGACTCTGCTTCCCAGTTACTTTTATTAACCATTAAACATGGTTGGATCTGGATTAGCCACCATTATCTCCTTGTAATAAGTTGCTGTGTGCATTTTAAGGGCAACCAATTCAGCCACTGGGCTCATTTACCACTTTAGCACACAGGGACTGATTCTCCTAGTACACCTTTAACTTTTCTGGTTTCAAAAAGGGTGTCAACATTTTGGGCAGAGATGCTCAGGTTCTAAACATTCATATTGATCCAGCAGATTTTGGCCTACGTGCTGATGTCCAGGTACCACAAAGCAGTAACCTGCTCATGCTTGGGAGATTTTAGACATGTATCCAGAGTCGTGGAAAGGTATGGGATGTTGCACAACAGCTAAAGCCAAGCTACAGTATTCACAAAGCCTAATGCAGTCCCTAAGTTTTGTAAACCATGGAAACTTCCTTTGCCTTAAAACTGGTGGTTGGGGCAGAATTGACAAATTGGAAACAGCAGGTGTGCTGGAAAGGTTTCAAGTTCTAATTGGGCCACCCAGTTGTGGTGGTATCTAAACCAGGTGGTAAGGTTCAAATATGTGAAGATTTTAAGATGACAGTTAATCCAGTACTTAGCACAGATGTATTTCCTTTACCCTTACCTGAGGAACTTTTCATAGACTGAATGGTGGTGTGGGGTTTTCTAAACTGGACCTCGCTGATGCAAACCTTCAAGTGGAGCTGGATACAGACTCTCAGAAATGGGTAGTGATTAATACACACCAAGGACTGTACAAGTACAAACGGTTATGTTTTGGCCTTAGTTCTGTGCCTATATTTTCAAAAAGTGATTGAGCAAATGGTGGGTGATATACCAGGTGTTGCCCGTGATAATGATGTTATCCAAATAACAAGCAAGACAGAAGCAGAACATTTACTTAACTTACAAAAGACTTTTGAGAGATTGCAACAGAGTGGATTCAGACTCAGGAGAGAAAATGCCAATGTTGTCAACTCAAGTGTCACGACTTAGGTCACACTATTGGCAAAGATGGAATTCATCCAAATGATGAAAAGGTGGAAGCCATTGTGCACATGCCTGAACTGTAGAATGTTTCAGAGTTGTGCTCATTCTTGGTATGGTGCTCTATTATGACCGTTTCATACCTGGCTTAGCCTCTAAATGTGCAATCCCTAAATGAACTGTGTACATAAGGGTACTCAGTGGAAGTGGACCAAGGGCCACAGTAAGGCAATTCAAGTCATCAAGCTCTCTCTAACTGATGTGAATAATTTAACTCATTATGACCCTAACTTACCTATCACATTGGCCTGTGATGCTAGTCCTGTGGGTATAGGAGCTGTCCTTTTCCATACAGATCCAGAAGGAGTGGAGAAGCCAATAGCCCATGCTTCATGCAAACTCACGGCTGCTGAGAGGAATTATGCCCAGATTCAGAGAGAGGCATTAGCAATTGTGTTTGGAGTCCAGAAATTTTATCAGTACTTGCTAGGTTGCAAGTTTCACCTGAAGACAGATCACAAACTACTAGTGACAATTTTCAGTCCAGAAAAAGGAATTCCAGAAACAGCTGCTAGCTGACTTCAACAATGGGCATTAATTTTGTCTGCCTACAATTTGAGGTTACATATCAACCAACAGACCAGCATGGAAATGTGGATGCCTTGTCGAGGTTACCAATATCCAGAGAAATGGAGTTCGATGCGGGACTTAAAGAGGAGCCATTAGTATGCCAGGTGGGGCCAGATAGTTTTCCAGTGCAATTCAAAGATATGGAGGACTCCACTGCTGTGTGTACAATGGAGCTACAACAGTTAGAACAGCTTCCAGTACTAGCCAAGGACATTGCAAAAGTGACTAGTCAGGATGCAATTTTGAAACAAGTGTATCAGTATACGCTTGAGGATTGGCATGAAGCACTACTTGTTCAGCTGAACTACAACCTATTATACAAAGTGACAGCAGTTATCCATTGTTGAGGGATGTCTTCTATGGGGATTACGTGTCATAGTACCCCAGTGTTATTACTGAAATGTGTTGACTCTCTTGAATGCGGGCCATTCAGGCATTGCTAAATGAAATCCCTAGCCAGCATACCTCTCAACCTTTTTCCCCAAATGTGGAACATTGCCTGTCAAAATGTGGAACAAATGGGCAAAATGTGGAACGCTTAATCAAATCTTACCTAAGAAGCTCAAAACACTGTTAAAATGTTGCATGCATTTATGTTCAGAAAGTCTGTTATTAATTGAATAATATATATTTTTGCATCATTTACTATGGATTTTGCTATACAATGTTGACTTTGAATGTGGAACAAGTCCTAACAATGTGGAACATGGAGCTTTGTGAAGTAAAATGAGGTACGTTTCGTAATGTGGTACAGTTGAGAGGTATGCTAGCCAGACTTCACATTTGGTGGCCTTCCATTGACAGAGACATATACCAGGCTGTGCAAAGATACGAAGGTTGTGCTGTATCGATGGGAAACCGCAAGAGCTCCAGTACACCATTGGGAATGACCTGAAAACCCTGGCAATGGTTGCACATTGATTTCGCAGGACCTTATTTAAATTCCATGTGGTTACTTTAACTGATGCTTCTAGTAAATGGCTAGAAATTCATCAAATGTCTTCGATAACTACTGAGAGTACCATCACAATGTTGAAATCTCTTTTGCTACCCATGGTTTTCCGTAGGTGATTGTCTCGGATAATGGATCACAGTTCACATCTGTTGAATTCAAGCATATTGCCAGCAACGTGGTATCTGCCATATTTTCTCACCTCCTACCGTCCAAGTTCAAATGGCAAAGCGAAACGCCTGGTTCAGACTTTTAAAAGAGTATGGACAAAGCTAATCCTACTACACCGGCAATACAAATAGCCCTTTTGGACTTTCTTGCATGTATCAAACAACACCACATTGTGTCACGGGAATATCCCCGCAGAATTGTTTGACGTCAGATTCGAACTCAGTTGGACCTTCTTCACCCTCTAGGCTATAAGTCAGTAACTGAAATGCTTCCTAAGACAAGATCCTTCAAACCCAATGATCTTGTGTGAGGTCAGGATGTATGCAGGCCCGAAGAGATAGATAGGAGGCGGGTAGAAAAAGTTTGGAAATGTTGTCTATAGTGTTCACTGACTAACCAGAGGACAGTGAAAAACATGTGGACCAATTATGTACTAGAACTGAGACAGGACCAAAAGGATACCAGAGTTGGGGTAGTTATCCAGCATTATTTGTTCCAGAACAAGAACAGGAAGAGATAGTGGAACCACAGCAATTGAGACAAGATGTGGCTGATGCTAATCAGATTCCATAGCAACAACCTCCAGTCCTACTACATCAATCAGGATGTATAAGACATCCACCAGAGAGAATGGACTTGTAGAGATATAGCTAGAGACCAGTGAAATTCTTTTTATTTTTATCATTTTTCTTTTTCTTTTCTGAATTTCTTGTTTCTTTTTATTCATTGAAAATTTAGTTTTATTTCTTGTCACATTTACATTCATAAACTACCTCAAATGACCTTATACACACTAGAAATCACATTCCTGGTGTACTATATTGTATTAGCAGCATTATGCTGTGGCAGGGTATGAAATTCATGAAAAAAGTGTATGCCCTCTTGGGCATGTAATAAGAAAAGTACATGCCCTAATAAGCTATTTACATTCCACCCCTTAGTTTACATAATTTTAAATGTCTCAGTAGCTGTAGCTCCCTTCACAAGCTTTTTTTCAAATAGCTACTACCTTCCTCAGCTCAAAGAGGTTATATAGTGCTCTTTATATTAGGTAAGGAAGCTACTCGCAGGTAAGGTAAGGGTAACAAAACAGAGTATACAGTGTCTAGATTTTAATGACTGAGAGAGAATACAGAGTTTCCCTGCAAGTTCAGCTTCAGCAACTAGTCAGTTACTGACTAGAAAGAAAAAATAGACAGCTGCAGACTGTATCTGACTGGGAATGGCCACGCCTGAGTCCCACTACTCTGCTGAAGGTTAGTTGCCAAAGTACTGCCTGAGTTGAGACTGAAGCTGCTGCTAGGATCCCTAAAATGTGGTGCACTTAATAATCAATAGTTTATGCAGCAGGCCAGCACTTTTGCTCAAAGTAGTTATCTCAGAGCTGAGAGTTTAAAGTTTCAGCGCCTGAAATTTGAAATAGGTCTCTCCCCACCCCTTCCTCTCTGTCAAACTTAGTTTTTTTGTTTTACTCGATAAAGCCAAGTGGCAAAGGCGTTGCCCTGTCCCCACTTCACAGGATCTAATCCTGATCCTCCTGCTTGAGTGACACCAAACACTTAATTTATTATTTTTTTATTTGTTTTGTGGTTGCTGAATCTGATCTCCTCCCTCCCAATGTAGACCTTCACAGTCTCACACACCTCCTGTCCTGCCTAACAAATCGTCCCCGTTCCCTTTTACACCCTCAAAGCAGTAAAGGACTTTTAGTTATTTATTATTTTGTGCACAGAAACAAAGTTTTACCACGATCGCGATCTGAATGAATCCTCGACACACTACTGATGGCACTCTGTCACAGGCTCAGCGCTGCACAGCACGTCGTATCTAACTGTAGAGCAGTAGAATGGCATGCTTTGCTGTAGAACCCAAGACACATGGATTAAAGGGGTGGGCTAACTGCCACTCTGCAGTCCCCAGTTGGTTTTGGACTGCTGCAGCCCACCTCCAGTCCGATGGACGGTCCCCTCAACAGTTTTAACTGACTGTAGCTGCTGCCAGTCTAAGGAGGGACTTGAGCCTGCTCGTCTTCTCTGCCCTGGAGGACCTGTCAGCTGACACCACTTCTGTGACTGTGTCAGCGCTCATGCATGCGATCATCCATCTCAGGAGCCACCACCCCAAAAGACATCATCAAAAAAAAAAAAAAAGACAGCCAGAACGCAGGCAGGGATGTAAAATGGAGTTCTGCACTGTTTGTATTCAGCATTATACCTTAGGTGCCCAATTTGCAGGCACCAAACAGCACTAGCTGTCCTGACACAATAGTGCCTGCCCTGGGGCACCTAAGGTATAGGAATTTCACACCCTGTGCTGTGGTCTTGCAAGGTTTTGTGACTAAAACAATTCCACTGTTGCTTCTTTGTGGACCATCTCTGTGGTAATAACAGAGTCTAAACAACTACTGCAAGCATTTATTTAGATTTTGCCTGCCAAAAGCAGTTTTTTCACTTTATTCATGTTTTTTCATTTTATTCCTTTTATATGCTGAATTTCTTGCTATTTCTTGTTATACCTTGAATTTCTTGTTATACCTTGAATTTCTTGTTATACTTTGAATTTCTTGTTATTTTTTATACCTTAATTTCTTGTTATTTCTTGCTATTTCTTATTTAAGAAACACAGGTCTCTAGATATAGCCTAATGACATAGTATAACTAACTAAAGGGACATTGCAGAAATAACTTTAATAGTTTCATATTATTTCTGAATTATTGACTTACGTACTTTCTAGCTAAGTCAGGAGAGATTGTTATGTAGTACAGCTTTGAGAAATGCATTTATTGTTACACTTCCTGTGTGTGTTGGAATCAGTGTTCCCTGCATCTGTGCTATATGGAAGTAAACACAGAAGGCCTTAATTTCTGTGTTGCATGTTTTCTTCTTACCAAGACCCTGATGTGTTAAGGTACTTATTTTTGGCCACCAAATACAACAATATCCACTACACAGAACTGAGAAGAAACACCCTCACCATGATTTCTGCAAACCAATAACTTTATTCTGGGTCTGAAAATGATTTGATCCCAAACCATTTCAATCAAGTACAAATTAACTGGAGTAGCTCCATGTGCCTGAGAGTGCAAACAGCACAAACGGGTTCAGGTATTATACTTTTCTTTTTCAATCAACATGCAGTAAGATTTTGTTCACACAGGTCTAAGGACAATTAGACCAAACTGGCTCTTAAAATCTGACAGCTTCTTCCACAGAAACCTTTTTCACATTGCAATCCCATTGTTTACATCTCCACATCCCTTAGACATCCTGCTCGGGAGTGCTTTACCTCCCTGCCAGCCGAGCCATAAAGACCTTGGGTGGATTAGAGGCCTAAGCCTCCACAGCTGCTCCCAAATGGACTTCCCAAAACATTTCCCTTGAGCCAAACAGTGCGCCTTACATTGGGGCTTCTTCACACCAGCACCAGGCTACAAATGTAACAAACGGTGGCACTTTTCTTTCTCAAATTGCTGTTCCCACTGGAAAACCTTGGCTCCTTACTGGGTCTGATGGACTTACTCCACACGTGGCACAGTAGGCCCTATAGCGAATCCTAGGCCAAAATTCCAGCCATCTGTACTTTTCCTTCCAGGCAGTGTGCCACATGGGTAAGCACCCAGAGCTGCCACCTCCAGGAGGTATTTGCACAGTTTTGCCACCCTGCAGCAACCCCACTGCCTGGGGATCCGCATTACTTCCGACATACACTTTCCTGAACATTTTTACCGACACCCAAACTTGAAACACACATTTCCTATAACCTCATACTCCTGACATATCATTTCCGACACTGCATATAAAACTGAGCTATGTATACTCGCAAAAGTGCTTGCATTAGTTTTTATATTACCAATGATTTTATAAAACTAATTTCAGAGACTGGAGCTTTGATACTACAAAAGTGCAGAGTTGTGTGCTTGCATTAGTTTTATAAATTGCATTTTACAAAATTTTTAGGAAATGAGCAGTATTACCTGAAGAAGCAGCATTAGGTGCGTTGAGTCACATAATTAAAATCCATCAGTTCTCTTAGATTAAAAATAATATTTCCTTCAAATGACGAGGTTAGAAGCAATTCCATGAAGGAAGTCCACGCCTGACAAAATTGCATTTTAACAATGAGCAAATGAGCAGTATTGGGTGTGTTGAGTCACAAAATTAAAATCCTTCAGTTATCTTTATTTAAAACAAGTAAAAGATTAAAACAATATTTCAATATTTCTTTCAAATGACGAGGTTGTGAGTAATTCCAACGGGGAAGTCCACGCCTGACTTCTGTTCCTCTTGCTCACCACAATCTTCAGCTTTTCCTCTCGCAAAGGCAAATTCACATTTCAGAGGAGATTTTGGCAATCTCCTCTT
Source organism: Neoceratodus forsteri (assembly GCA_016271365.2). Lineage (NCBI taxonomy): Eukaryota > Metazoa > Chordata > Ceratodontiformes > Ceratodontidae > Neoceratodus > Neoceratodus forsteri. The sequence goes on from CM057450.1 coordinate 897,534,554, forward strand.
GTTACCTTTTCAATTATTGACTCTGTTGTCATCTGCTCTTTTCGTAGCTCGGACACAAACTGATTAAACCTTTACTAAGGGATGCACCTACAGAGCTCTTAGCCTCCTGTGCCATGCTTCTACCTTTGTTCTTATGGGTGTGGTATTTGACTAGATAATTGATCATGCACAGACCAGAACTGTGGAGGAAAATAGGTGGGCTACGGATGGAAGTCTTATTTTGCATCTGTCTTCGCAGACATGACCCAGGATGTAATTTTCTCGAACCATTCAGTGAGTTGTGCAGTGCTGTCAGGCATTATTTTTTCAGCTCTGTAAAACTATTTTGATGTCAGCAGGGGTAAGAATGCAAGGGCCACAAGATGCCTTAATTTAAGTGCAAATTCAGGATCTGCGCCATACTGTGTGGTCAAGTCCTAAATTTTGAATTTTGCATCACACTATCTGGCCAAGGTGAAACAAACATCCTTTATTAATGCTGTCTGGAAATTCTGACTTGCAAGCATTGACTGCCGCTTGCTCAAAGTTGGTCATTATAAACTCTGGAGAAAGCGCTAAACTTTCTTCATCAGACAGGTCTTGTAAGTCCTGAAAAGCCTTTGGTAACACTGCTGTGATTTGGATGACATTAATGCATAGACTAGTGGCACAATATGGCTTTTTCTGCAGTGCCAACAGGGCATGGACTGAGTAGAGCTGCAGAAACATACTGGCACAGTTCTGAAGGTACCATCCATCAGCCAGTACTGTGCTTTGTGGAGATGACATATGTTTCTCTTGGTTGCGAAAATTATTATTTTGTCTTCACCATATGTGGACTCTCGGGCTAGCGTGCTGCCCGCTTACTATCCGGAGCGCATCAGGGACTCTAATTTCCTCCAATGTACGTGACTCTGCTGGAAGGTCGAGTCATCTTGCCCTTTGACTACCTGCTGCAGCGACTGCTTACAGGGCATGCTTTGCCTCACTTCCTCAGGCAAACTTGTTGTTATAGCCTGAATTAGTTGGGCTGGGGTGTCATGGGTGTCTAATGCTCTACGCTTCATAGATGCAATTGCACAAGCAATTGGTGCATCCGTGCATCGAGGTGTGATTGTGCTCGGTGATTTCTAAGGTGATGCTGACCACCTACTAGAACGGTGGTGGCACGTACTCAAGACACTTCAGAGACTTACGACTGGTAGCACCAGTAAAATTTATCATCATTATTCCGCTCTTAACAAGCAGGTAACCGCCAACACAGAGCTTATTATTACCGTGTTGGACGGGACAATACGCACACTTCAGCCATGATTGCACAAGGGGGTAAGGCTAATAGATGCGGACTATAAATGAGTTACCAATAATCAATTACACAATTAAACAATTAAACAAACCGTGATTCCCTTGTTTGCAATTTCACACAGCAGATGTAACATGAGTGCTCTACTGATCACTTATTGACACTTACTAGAGGTGTACACAGCAGATGTGTGTGTGCAGATCCTTACAAGAAAATCCAAACACTTATAACACATATATTTGTACAATGTGTCGGTGACTTGACAATCGGGAAAAAGTACTGTCAATTAAAAGCACAGTCGGGAGATTGATTATGGAAGTTTATATTCGGGACTACGTGGAGTCGGGAGAGCGTACTTCTAATTCTGCCTGGGTACTCCTTTACTCTTGAATGGGGTGCCAGGACCCCTACTCCTCTGAAGGATTGCTGCTGGCACTTAGTTCTTGTACTTAAGGCTCCTGCACCTTTTTTCCTACCGCAACAGAAGTTCACCCTAAGAAGGGAGTGGGTTCCTCCCAGACCCACATGACCACTGCTAACTTTTAAGCACCCTCTCTTGGAGCATCATACCCGTGTCACAGACACTGCTGCCTGCAGATCTACTAGGCCGAAGGGGGCCTCCTTCGGGACACTGCCCCTACACCCACCGCTGACTCCTGCCTCTCTCCTTCCCAGGCAAAGACCAGGGCTTTAAATATCTTCTTGCTGCTGCCCCTGGTGGCAGCATGGATTACAAGGCTGGGAGGCACTCCCAGAGAAAATGGCACCATTTGGAGGGGGCACAAGCACAGGCTAGAGGCCCACCATGAGGGGCTTACATAAATAATTAATTTTGCTTCCTGAACAAAGAGAAATACTTGAGAAAATAATTTTCCCAGTTTTAAACTATTGTGGCATTGCCTACCATGCTACTCTTAAGTCCATTCTGGCCAGACTGGATCCTCTTTCACGCTTTCTGCTGCTATGCACTAGATTATGTCCTTCCCATCTTTCACTCATCTTTATTCCTCCTCTCCTCTCTTGAAACCAGGCATCTCTCTTTCTCTCTCTCTCGCTGTACTTCCTTCATTTTCAAATTCTAACTCTGCTTCCTCACCCTTACTTTACCCTCCTAATTTTCCACATCTGCCCCCACTTACGCCTCCATAACTTTGACCCTTGACTCCTCAACCTTCCTTACCTGAACTTTTCTGCTGACTAAGCTGCTTTCTCCTTCTGATCCCTATACTCTGGCTTGCCTTTCTCTTGCTATCCACTCTGCCTCCTCTTCTCCCTCAAATCCCTCCTTTGTGACTTCTACTTACTCCTGTAACTACCTTCAACTGACCTGTGACCTGACATTTGCACCCCCAACAATCTCCTTCTAGGAACCATTTCATCTGAGTTTTAGTACACAATCTGTGCCAAATGTATTATACAATGCATCTGTTTATTGGTCATAACTATTGTATGTTTATTCTGTTTGTTTTACTCATCTGAACAACTGTATCTTACTATTTGTAAATAATTTTATGTTATCTGATTTATTGCACATATGTCAAGTTTTACCATACTCTCTTCCTCTACCTCCCAAGGATGCATCTAGAAATGAGCTGTTATTAGCTCAGAATGTCTTACCTGATAAAAGTTAATAAATAAATAAAAACTATAGAAATCACTATGAATGAATTTAGACTGGTTCTTTAAACAGGAGTGCATGGTGGTAAATGGCCTCTTCACAGTCTGCAAGGCTGAATCCAGAACACACAAACACATGTTTTATTTTCTCAGGACTACCACCGTGTCTTATCTATATCTCAGCCCAGGGGCAGGTGGAACCATCCCTTGATGGTCTCTTCCAGCATGTTCATTAGTATTATTAGAGAAGGAATCCAGATCAGGTTGTGTCTCTTCACAGATGACACAAAATTATGTGGGAGGGTGGATAGTGACAAGGGAATAAGGGAAAACAGAGAGACCTACAAAAGCTAGAGGAGTGGTCAAAGGTCTGGCAGTTAAAATTCAATGCTAGAAAGTGCAAGGTGATGCACCTAGGGAAAAGAACCCCAAGGCAGAGCACTGGATGGGAGGAAAGAGACTTAGCACTACAGATGAGGAATGGGATGCGAGTTATCATTAGCAACTCATTTAAGCAATCGAGTCAGTATAACAAGGCCTATAGCAAGGCTAACAGGATGCTGGGATGTATCCAGAAGGGTATGGATAGCAGAAGAACAGAGGTAATACTTCTCCTCTACAAATCCCTGGTGAGACCTCACCTAAAGTACTGCACCCAGTTCTGGAGTACTCACATCAGAAAGGATAAGGATAGGATAGAGACAGTGCAGTGCAGAGTAACAAAATGATTCAGGGCCAGCACGGCAGATCCTATGAAGGCGCCTCAAGGCACTAAATGTGTACTCACTGGAGACCAGAAGGAAGAGGGAGATATGATGGAGACTTTCGAGTTCCTTAAAGGAATTAACAAAGTGAACTGGGGAACTATATAGTCTGAATTCTCGGTCACGTGGACATGAATGGAAATTAACAGGAGGTAGGTTCAGGAGGGATGTGATGAAGTACTACTTTATGGAAAGGGTGGTGAAACCTTGAACAGTCTGTTGTCTGAGGTGGTGGTGTGAAAATAGTCAGGGATTTAAGAAGGGCTGGGACATAATGAAGGGAATAATAATAATATTAATAATGACTTTATTTTTAAAGTGACTTTCTACAACCAAAGTGCTGTAAAAGCTTTAAAACCAATAAAATCCAATAAAAACATAACATTTACATACAACAGAGGTTACCATGGGAGACAGGAGTAGGGAGGAGAATAGAGATGACGGGAGGTTAGTACCCTGGAGGGACTGTAGGTTCCAGGGATTATAGTGAACTTGGGCAGACTGGAAGGACCTCTGATCTTTTCCTGACATCATTGGCTATGCTTCTGTGTTACATGTTTGGATAACTGTGAGCCCAAAATAAGAAAAACATTTAAAGACAAAGAACCTCGGCACAGAAGCATTAAAGCAAGGGTCACCCGGAAGGGCATTGCTAATTTGGCACCACACACACTCCTGCTTAAATCAGAACCAGTCTAAGTTATTTCATGGCAGTTTGTGTATACAGTACTTCCCATGATGCTTTGCATTATTGGGGTATGTGTGATTTTGTATCTTCTTTTTGTTTTGTACTTGCTTGTATGATCTTATGCCCAATGATTAATGTATCATTCTTGTGTACTTGCATGCTTTCCTTATTTTCCTTATACTCCCGCCAGGTCACCCCAGGTCAGACCTGAAAATTAGCTTCAGCTCAGTGTACCTCTCCTGGTCACTAAAAACAAACAAATATGTAAATAATGGGGCAAATCCTTATTTTTCAGGTAGAATATCCCTACAACTCAAACTGGTGGAGGGAAGCAGCCGCTGTGATGGAAGAGTTGAAGTCCTCTACAATGGAACATGGGGTACAATCTGCAGTGATTTCTGGGATATCCGTGATGCTGATGTTGTATGTAAACAACTGGGCTGTGGATCAGCAATCTCAGCTCCCATAGTGTTCATGATGGAAAACGAGCAGAATCAGTGGTGCTCACCAGAGTGCGTTGCATTGGAAATGAATCTTATCTGTGGCAATGTGATTCTGATCCCTGGGGAAGAAAGGATTGTGAAGTTGACAGTGACTCATCTGTGGTTTGCTCAGGTAACATCCCTGTCAGGATTGCAATATAGCTTGTTGAATAAACAGGAGCCCTATTTACAAAAAGATGTCTCCAATTCTATGCCTGTAGTGAAAGCCATTTGAAAATAAGGCTCAAGTTGCTTCGCCTGGTGTAAGAACAGCACACACACTGAAACTTTGTATTACAGGGCTGTATTTTGATCTGCTTAACAGATCTTCCCAGGTCCAAAGAACATTCTTTCTGTACCTGAGCTGACATTTTATCAGTGTGAAATGCATTCACTGTAATCTGTCAAACAATATATGCACAGTAGTGCATTATGAGCTGTTTTACACACCCAAGGTGTCATACTTAATAATCCATAAAACAAAACTCGGATGGTTTGTAAAGCAATACATACCAAGGGTGTGTAAAGAAAAGAAATAATTCTGCTGCCCAGTGTTTATTTTTTATAATTACTATTTTGAAACCTAAGTTTTAAAGAGAAAAAATGTGTGCATTTCAGACTTTTAAGCCCCTTTCACACGGGCAGCACTTACAACGTGCAGTTCTCAGATGCTTACTTCGCTTCTGTCAGTGCCCACAGTCTGCTTCTACACACATACTGTGGCAACGATTTGGGATGATCAGGCATTTTCTGCTGTCTTTCCTGCCAGCTGAGAACCCGAGACTTGGTGGGGGAGAGACACCGGTGAGTTCTTTGCCAGCATTGTTCTACCCAAGTTCAGCTAAATATATACTTAGGTAGTGAAAATTAAGCTGAACTCGGAAAACCTGTTACTTTTTGGAAATGAGAGCCAAAGCTACATTAAAAGTGCTCCAAAAGTGGAGGTACGATACGGCATGTAGCACGCATATTCATATCCATATCCATTGGGATATGAATATTCATTTCTGTATGCCCAGTATCATGGATCCACTTCCGAGTACTTTAAACATAGTTTTTTGCCCTTGTTTCCAAAACGTAACAGGTTTCCCGAGTTCAACTTAATTTTCACTACCTAAGGATACATTTAGCTGGACTTGATACAGAAGTGGACGGAAGAGCAGAACTCTCACAAGCCTTTGGGAACACATATGGGAACCAGATCCCACAACATGACAGGGTCTCTCATGAGAGGTCTGTGTAAAGTGAAGTGACTGCTGTCATGTTTGTAGAGAGCACCAGGAAATGGCAAAAATGATAAACCAAAATGATGAACCACCTAAATCAGGGAACTCTGAGACAGTGAATGCTCCCTTTCAATGCAGTACATGTTGACCATACAGGAGAAGACAGGTAATATTGTAGTTGCTCTGCACCCCTAAACGCGGTGCAGAGCCTGCCATGTGAACAGGGCTTTGTTTACCCATTCATTAGGACTGTGTGATGAAAGTGTTACCTATGGATCTATGACAAGTTTAGCTGGGGAAGGAGACAGCTGTGACAAACTCCATAATACATGGGTCAGAATATATACTTGTTTATCACAGAGTTCAAAATGCTCAGTGTTTGTTCATTTTTTTATTTAATAAGCTTTATTCATTTTAAATGTTTTACAACAACCAAGTACAGACAATATGACAATTTGTGAAAGGAACCATCAGAATAAGAACAATTACATTATAATTGTATTGAGTAAAAAAAAAAAAAAAAAAGACTAAGTAACAATTCTCTATTATGATGTCTTAAGTTGTCTGTAACCCCTCCCCATAACCCTCATCCCTCCCATCCCAGTCTGCCACCTGTTATTATAATAAAACAAAAGAGAAGAGAACATTGAGATAATGAGTCAAAGTGCTGGCTATTGGGATATACCTAATAGATATAACCTCTTTTAGAACCATTGTAATAATAACTTGGATTAGAACTATTGCACGAAATAAGAGTTTGGAGTGTTTCCCACCTTTGCTTGTATGCCACTGATCTATTCTTAATTCCAGCTAGTATAAGTTCTGCCTGTAAGGCAAACATAATTTCTTTAAACCACTCTAAATAAAGGGAGTAGATGAGTCAAGCCAATGTCTTAGTATTATTTTCTTGGCACAAGCAGTAATCAAGGCCATATGGGCTTTCTACCATGACCCTTGAATCTGCATATAATCCCCAGAATGCAAATTTCTGGAGTAAATTTGTCAGTAATCATAAGCATAGGATTAAGACGATTTTGGATCTCCTTCCAAAAGGAATTAATAGTATCACAGGCCCAAAGCATATGAAGTAAATTGGCTGGTTCATGTTGACATTTTGGACATCGGCTGAAGGATGAAGCCCCATTTGGCTAAGCTGAACAGATGCGTAATATAAATTATAGTTGATATAGCATTGCATTATTCGTACCTATCCCATTTAATATATTTATATAGGTGTTTCCAAATGTTGGGCCAGTTCCTAGAGGGGATGCGATGATAGGATATTGTCCCACCAATAAGATCTTTGACCTTTTATGTTAGCTATTTCTTTTGGTAGAAATTTATATGACTAGGATATAATGTGTGATGTAGGAATGGATTCTACATATGAGAGAACCACTGACATAAGGGGACTTCACCATATATCCGATCCAGTGTTTTACCAATAAATGGGTTATTTGAAAAATTTAAATACAAGGTTATCAGGCTTTTTAAAAATGGATTTGGCTTCTTTAAAGGAAAGCAATTTTTGGTCTTTAACCAGTTGATCTACAGTATTCACTCCCATTTGTGGCGAAAGTGGTGACGTTTAATATTCTTACCTGAAATTAGAAAATTAGGACTAGAAAATAAAGGTTGAGTTATATCTCTGGATGCATCTACTTTTAGGAAATTATTTAACTGATGTTGAGTTTGAAGTAAAGCATATAACGGTGTTTCCTTTAGGGCCTTAGGAGATTCTGCTTGGAAATAAAAGGGAGAGTCTTAGGATCCATGCCATTCATTAAACTTAAAGCCTGTTCAATTCTGACCCAAGAAGGACAATAGGTGAATTCCAGGAGAGCTTCTGGGAGTGTAACCAGAATCTAATTCTTGCCAAGTGTATGGCTAAATAATAAATATAAAAATTAGGGACTTGAAGGCCAGCATCCATTTTCTGCCGTGTAAGTTTGAGATAACTTCGCCTGACTTTCTTTCCTTGCCATATAAAGGAACTGATAATTCTATATATCTGTGTAAACCATGAGAGTGGAAGGTCCCATTAAACATTTGTAGGGTATAAAATCTGAAGTAGCACTTTCATTTTTATAATATTCAAATGACCGCATAGAGAAATAGGCAGCTTTTGACCATCACTTAAAATCTTTAGACAGGGTTTTGTTAAGAACGTCTAAGTTAAATTTTTTCATAACATGGGGAAAAGGATGTATAATTATTCCTAAATATTTAAATTTTCAGTATTCCAGCGAACACCCAATTTTTCAATATCACTCTTCAAAGTGAATTTGTTAAGCGGATATACCTCCTTTTACCCATGCTGAGTTTATAAATTGAAAATGTTTCAAATTGAGAAATGATTTGGAAGATTGCTGGGAGAGATTGAGATAGATTAGTAATATGCAAGAGTAAATCGTCAGTGTAGGCCGATATCTTGTATTCAGTATGCCCAATTGGTATCCCTGAAATCAAATCAAAATTTTAATTTTCCTTATAAGTGGTTCTAAGTACAAGCTGAAAAGAAAAAGGAGAGGGACAACCTTGTCTGGTACCCTGGGGTAAAGTAAAGACGTGGAGAGAACGCCATTGCAATAAATTTGGGCTTTGGGTAGTGTATATAATATTTTAATCCATTGAATAAATTCTTTAGGATACAGTATTTGGCTAGTAACAATAAGAGATATTCCCAAGAGACCCTTTGAAAGGCCTTTTCCATGTCTAGGGCAACAAGAGCGGCAAAGGAGGTGAGTTCTTTGGACACAGAAGAGAGGTAGGCAACTTTCCTAAGGTGATCAGATGATAGTCTCCCTTGACAACCCTACCTGCTCTTGACTAACCAGGGATTCCCAGACCTGACCTAATCTAGATGAGAGTATTTTGGCCAAAATCTTAAGATCCACATTAATTAAAGAAATTGGTCTATAATTGGGAATAAGAAGGGGTCTTTATCTGGTTTTGGGATGACAATTATAAAGGCTTGAGTCAGGGTAGTGTCGGAGATACCTTTATTGAAAATGTACTGGAAAGTATCTAAGAGAATGGGAGCAATCTCTCTTTAAGGGTCTGGTAAAAGTTTGTAGTGAATCCATCTGGGCCCAGAGATTTATCTCTTGATTGGGAATCTATAGGCCAGGACTTCCGTTAAAGAAATGGGAGTTTTCAGGAACATAAACTGATCCTCAGATAACACTGGGAGATTGATATCTTGTAGAAAATTATCCATTTTTAAGCAGGAGGGATGGTTAGGGGCTGAATATAACAGTATCGATAATATTCTTGAAATGCATTTGTAATTTCGGGGAGGTAAGCAGACTCTGAGGTTGAGTAAATGGAAGTGATTATTTTATCAGCCATTTTGTGCAAAACAGAATGCCATGAGCTTCCCGCCTTTCCCCTGATCAAAATATGAGATTTTAGATCAGAGCATGAGAAATTCAGCCTTATCAGCTAAAATCCAGTTATATTGTGCATGAAGAGATTCTACTTTTGTCCACTCTCAACTGGAGCTGAGGGAAGGAGGTGGCATTCTAAATCCTCTAATTGGGTCTGTATTGAGAGAGAGTTGCTTCTCTCTGTTTTTGCGTTTGTCGCTAATCGAATAAATTCCCCTTAGAGCACATTTCAGTGCTCCCATAAAAATATTTTTAGGCATTGTTGAGGCATTGAAAACCATGAAAGTAGATATGAAAGTTTGAATAAGTGTTATTAGATCTTCGATTTCAAGAGCTGGTTATTTAGCTTCCAGAATTCATCTCTATGTATATTTGGTGAGGTATCAAGGAGGAGATGGACAATGTGATGATCAGAAATTGCTTTAGAAGAGTAGTAAGTCATAGAGACACTCAGTAATAAATCTAGTGAAATAAGAAAATAATCCAGTCGGGAAAAGGAGTGATGAGGAAGAGAGTGAAATGAAAATTCCTTACTGTCTGGATACATAAGCCTCCAGGGTCTGTAATACCAATAGAGTGCAATAACTCGTGCATTGCTTTTTGAGAGGATGTTAGTCTTTTCTTATCTGGCTGGATCTATCCAGCTGATTAGAAATGACCAGGTTCCAATCCCCCAAAATTGTTGGAAATGAAGACCATATTGCCAGGGTAGACATAAGGTTCGTAAAAATTCAGGGTCCTCGTTATTCGTCCATAAATGGAGCCTAATATTACTTCTGAGTGGCCCAATAGGGCCCTAAGAATCACATATCGGCCTCCTGGGTCAGCAATTGAATGAATGAGTCAGAATGAGATTTTCTGGGATATGAGCGTAAACCCTAGGTGGCGCTATCCCAAGGGCTACTACCTCTGCCTGATTTGCCACTAACAGGTTGAGGGGCCTGGATCCGATGGCGGGTGCCTCCACCCAGAGGTCGGGTTAAGACAGTCTGATATGACTTGGTCACAGCTCTCTGGGTCACTGCAACCCCTTTCTTCCCACTAGTAGCCCACACAAATCAATCACAATACCCTTGCAATATACACTTACCCCAGGATTGGTTCAGTCAGCGTGACTCTGGGCACTCCTGTAAAACAAAATGATACAGTGCAAAACCACAGTACAATACTTTAACATAAACGAATACCTCAGGCAGTGTAACTTTCTGAAACAAACAGATCTGATTTATTTAGAGGATATAACAAGGACAGGGGAAATCAGGTTGATTAGTTTAAACGATTAATAATCACAGTACTGTGCACATATTTCAGAATCCCAAATGTCACTCTTACTGGGTACCCAGGCAATAAGAGGCTAGCCTATTTAGTGCAGCTGGTTGGGGCCCTGAAGATGGAAAATGCTTGCACAACACCAAACTGTAATCCGGAGCTGGTTGGCTCAGTTCGTGAAGAAATAAAAAACAAACAATTAGATGACACACTTGCAATTCGATAAACCAAGGCAGGAGCTACCCTGCTTGTACTCACAACCCAATACTGAAAACTGAATGGAAGGTAGGTTGTCCTGGATTGCCAAGAGGAACAGACCATGTGGGCAAAGTCCTTGTGACTGGACCCCAATGCAGTTTGGAGCAAATGGATGTAGTCTGGATTAAGCTGGGGTTTACTTCCAGCTTCGTGCACTCAATTCACTGTACAGGGATTTGAAACGCGAGTCCCCACAAGCACTACACACATTTATATGGAAAGGAAAATACTATACCAGGCTGGCTGCTTTCTCTATCCTGATTGCAATTACTGCACAATACCCAGGAGAACACACAGCAGATTCAGTTCCTGACAGACCGAGCGCAATTCAGCAATTTTTCCAGTCTTCTACAGGGTGAGCCTGGTTTCTACTCTTCAGATCTCCTTGATTCTCTCCACAGGTCGGATTCAGTCCGAACAAGCACTTGCACAAGCTGAAGACTGAAACTTGGGGCCTTACATGTTTCCGGACTAAAATCTGGCATCAAAGGAGCACAGGGCTCTTTCCTCTTCACTTCCAGAGCTAAACTGAAACTCCAGTAGACAAAACTGGCACGTCCTTTGAGTTCCTCCCAGTTCTTGACTGGATTGGCTGTCACTCACAACAGCCTCCCCTGTTGGTGCAAAAGGCGCCAAGTCAAAACTACATTTCCCAGAGTCACTGCCCATACAATCCTCTTGTGGCTGGCTCAGATTACGAGTCCAAGTTCTGATTCGTCCACAGGCAGCATTTTAGAGCTCCTTAACCCACACTGATTGGTCCAGTCCAGCAGTTCAAAACTAGAATGGGGAACTAGGCAAACACAGTTCTGATTGCAAAGAAAAGCAGATTAGAACAAACTGCACTTCATTATCATTTTAACAGGTTACACGCAAAACAATTACATCTTCTGAAAGAGCCTCTCTGCCCATATAGTGACTGCAGAACAGAGTGATTTGCTCAGTGGCCCATATGAGGACTAGAGCAGGAAACACACAGACCTCCCATTTCAAAGTAATTATCTGCAGGCAGACAGCTCTTAAAGAGACGTCACCAGAGGCTCTAAAAGCATCTACAGATAAATGGGCTAAACGCCAAACACCATTCAGGCTTGGAGCAATCAAGCAAGCCCTGGAAGACTTTTGGGAACCCCATTTGCAGGGGTTACACCCTTCCGGCCTGGGAAAGCTTAATGTCTGCCAAGCAAGTACCTCCATAAGTTTCAATTGCAACCATATACATTTGCATTAGGCTCACACATGTAATCATCAGTCAATATATCACTTTGCCAGGAACACATTTCTGAAACTTTGCAGTACGTCACTCTTTACACAGTATTACACACACATTGTACCATAACTCAGGTTATTACCTCTTGTACATGAAACCTGAAGAGAGGGGCCCTTCCTATCAGTTACCTTGGGGCTTGACAGGGCAAGGACACCATACCTGAGGGCAACACAAGTAACTTGAAGTTAGCACTGACGCTCAGTTTGGGCAATGAGCTCGGGGACACATACACTCCTTTATGGACAACATTGAGAGGCAAGTCCACAGGCCTCCCCAGGGAATCATAACTGAGGTGTACCACAGGCTTTACAGCTCAACCAGTCTTTCTAGGGGAACTGTTACAGTCTCTGCACTCTGAGCCTCATTTTCAGCATTGTCCTCACTTGTCAGGAGAGTCTCCATAGGGGTAGAGAGGCTAGAACTTGGGCACTTTCAGCTCCAGGAGTTACAGTCTCTGAGTCCACAACATTTGGCTCACATGGAGAGCTTTGGACACTGGCAGTGGACTGTCGGGGCACTCAAAATACTCTTCTTGTTCTGGTGTATCACCAGTCTGTCCCAGTCCATCATTTTTCTCCCTGACAGCTCAAACAGTTCAACCATACACAATGATTCCTTTTCATCTGACATGATGCTTGCACTTCACTTTCTGGGAGCATTGGCTTCAGGGACCAAGCTGGGGCTTAGACAGTCCAGAAAGCCCAGCTTGCTCCAGTATTGCTTGAGGATTGCCCTGAAACAATTGGCTCAGTTCATAAGAAGGGTAGTATTCAAAGTCACACTCACTTTCCTCTGATATGGACTGACAGTCATGCTCAACTGGGACTTGTGGGGGAGGAACACTTTAACTCAGCTTCTGCAGGTGCAGTCTTTCTTGATTTTTCTTAGCAGCAGCTCTAGTCACTGGTCCAGAGGGGCATTTTCTGGGGCTCAGACTCAATCAAGAGTTGTCCAATGGGCATAAATGATTTCTATGCATTGTTTTCACATCTTTTGAATTATTCTCAGGCCTTACTTTGTACACTGGCAGATCATCTAGTTTGCCCACTACAATGTGAGGAGATGGTGCCATCGGTCAGCAATCTTATGTTTGCCATGCAGTCCCAGATTTCTTAGCAATACCCGATCTCCCTCCTGGAGTTCCTGTGCTTTCACCTTTTTATCATACCTTTCTTTGTTGGCCAGATTATTTTGGCAGCCATGGTTTGAGCCAGTTGGTACGCATGATTTAGCTGTGCCTTTAACTTTGCCATACTGTAAATAGTTGTCAGCTTGAACCCCATCAGGAGAGACCCCAAAACACACATCTACCGGCAGTCGAGCTTTCTTCCAAACATCAGGCGGTAGGGGAGAACCCAGTGGCATCACTTTTGGTGCAGTTATAAGTATGTACCAGGGTGCTAATTTGTTGGCTCCATCTAGGCTTGTCCTTTGGGTGTAGGGTGCTAGCATATCTAGCAAAGTGCGGTTGAAACGTTCAGGTTGTGGGTCCCCTGGGGTGGTAAGGAGTGGTTCTGGACTTTGTACTCCCACAGAGAAAGCATCTCTTTGATCAGATGACTCTCAAAGTCTCTCCTTGATCAGAATGGATTCTTGTGGAGCCCCATAGTGAACAAAAAGTTTCTACAAGTACTTTTGCCACAGTGGATGCTTTCTGGTCCTTGGTGGGGAAAGCTTGGCATATCTCTAAAATGGTCAGTGACCATTAGCACATTATAATATTTCTTTGATCTGACTCCAAACTCAGAAAATCAATACAGACCAGCTCCATGGGTGCACTGGTGGTGATGTTAACAAGAGGGGCAAGCCGTCTGGGGCAAAGCTTTCCTCTGTAAGCAGTGACTACAAGTTCGAATGTGTTGCTTCACATCAGCCCCCATCTTCGGCCAATAGAATCTGGATCTCACCAAGTCAAGTGTTCTGTCTATACCAAGGTGCCCCATGTGGTTGTGTAAGGACCTCAGTTCTGAGTCTCTAAAGGCAGTGGGCAGCATTAGTTGTTGTTTGGCTACTTGTCCCCTCTGTCTACTGTTTCTCTGTATTACAGTCTATTGATCAGTTTCAACTTAGGACCTTCTTTGTATAACAATGCAGTTCTCAAATCAGTGGAACGTAATTTGGACACATCTTTCCTGCATAGAGGGCTTCTAAAGCTGATTTGATCATGGGATCGCGGGATTGAGCCAGCCAAATACTGTCATTGTCCAGCTGAGGCAGTGCACCAATGTCTATTGCAGAAAAGTGGCAATAAGCAGCATGTATGCAATTCTCAGAGGGTCCCAAACAATCCACCATACAGTCCACTGCGTCCATGGACATTTGTTCCTCCTGTCAAACTTCTGGCAGAGTGCTCGAATATCAGGTTCTGACAGTCTGACCCAATCATTCTGGGGAACAGGCCTCGGAGAGAGCATCAGCATCTATGTGGTTCAGGCCTTCTCTGTATTCAACAGCATAGTCATATGTAGATAATGCAGAAAGCCACCTATGGCCAGTGGCATCCAACTTAGGTGAAGTCTGCACATAGGTCAAAGGATTATTGTCAGTTTTACTAATATCTTAGCCGCATACAAGTACTGTGGAATTGGTCAACAATAGCCCACTTCAAAGCAAGGAACTCTTAACTTATGTACAGGATAGTTCTTTTGGATGGGATCAGGCTTCTACTGGTAAAGGCCACTGGTCTCAGGCCATTCTCGTGCTCTTGGTACAACACAGCCCCCAACCCTTGCAAGCTAGCATCAGTGTGCAGGACATAAGGTTTTCTTGATTGGCATAGGCCAACACTGGAGCATGGGTAAGTTGATATATGATCTCATGAAAAGCAGTCTCACAATCAAGGAGTCCAGCGGGCCCCAAATACTTCACTCTGACGAAATACACTCTTTCAGTCTCGAGGATGCTGACTTTTGTATTTTTGTGGGTTGGGGATACCCTTGAGTAAGGTTAAGTAGAGGCGGCTCACTCTTGAATAGTCCTTGATGAAACGCCGATAATAACCACAGAATCCCAGGAATCTTTGTAGTTCTTTTAGATTTTGGGCTGTGGCCAGGTGGTCAAGGCCTCAACTTTACTTGGGTCGGTCTCATTCCTCAGTGGATACTATGTGTCCCACATACTTTACTGATGTTTGAAAGATTGACACTTATCAATGGACAGTTTAAGGCCAAAGTCTTCCAGTCGGTCCAGCACCTTGAATAATCTGCTCGTGTTCCTCCAGTGAGCTGCCAAACACAATAACATCATCTAGGTATACCAGGCACTCTAGTAAGTTCATGTCCCCCAATGCACGCTCCATCAATCTTTGAAAAGTGGCAGGGCACCTGAAATCCTTGAGGTATCCTCATGAATTCATAAGCAAGCGGACAGATAAAGGCTGTCTTTTCACGGTCCTCGGGACCATCGGGATCTGTAGTACCCATGCGGAGATCCAGCACAGAGAACCACTTGCTCCCGTTTAGACAGTCCATGCATCCTGAATGCGGGCATAGTGTACTGATTAGGGATAGTCCGCTGGTTTAAAGTCGATAATCACGCACACTCTTACTGTCCATTCTTTTTCTCACTACCACAATGGGGAAGTTAGGCTTCTGGATTCTTGTATTACACCAGCAGCTAACATCTCTTGCAGATGCCGTCTCACATCATCTATGTCAGCAGGTGCCAGGCATAGAGACCTCTCACAAAATGGTCTTCGTCATGCAGCTGGATATGGTGCTCAGCTCCCTGCGCGTATCCTATGTCCCATTCCTTCAAAGAAAACACCTGGTCTCTGGCAAGCTTCTCACTGATCCTCACTTTCCATTCAGCTGGCAACGGGAGTCACCAAAATCAAACAAGTCAGGTGTTACTCTGTTATTCTTCCCTGAACTCTTGCTGCTGGGTAGCACTGCAGTGTCTGCACAATGCACATTAGCCAGGGTGCAACCTCTATTTATCGAATCTCTGTCAGACACATTATGAACTTGAACCATTACCTTCTGGCATAAGCATGGGCTCTAGCAGGCAAAATACTAGGCTTGACCAGCAGTTCCTCCGGCAATTTTCCATCGCTTGGTGCATCCAACATTAATATTTTATTCTTGACATCCTTTCTGATACGGACCTCTCCTGTAAGGTACACTGGGCATTTGGTACCAGGATCAGAGACTCAGGATCCTTCTTCCAGACAATTCCAACCGGTTCCTCTGGTTCTACTTTTTCAACATCTCTCTGTGCCTCATAGGCCTTCTTAATCAAGGCCGAATTCTTAAAGCTCTACCAGCCCTTGACCCCTGTTTTTCATAACACAACTGTGCCAGCCGTCCAAACATATGTGCATTAGTCCCAATTAGTAGAGGAACCCCATCATACAGTCCAGTAGGGGACACACTAAGGCCAGGGTCTCTACTTGCTTGACTGCCCCAGCCACAGAGGTGGGAAAAGACAGCAAATTTGGTTATATCCAGAGTAGGGGTAGGCCTTCTCACTTAACCCCCAGATATGCAGCCCCTCCAAGCGGTTGTAAGTGGTACGTCAGACAAATGCTTCTGATACCAGTCTTGGAACATAATTGTCACTGCTGTCTAATACAGCTCTTGTAGACACTCCATTCACCTTTACAGTGGTCTCCATAGAGGGACCCACTATTCTGGACCATTCTGGAGAGGTGGTAGGGGGGCCTGGGCAACTGACCTTGCCACAGCGGGATGTGAATTAGCATTTTGGGACCCTCACTGGGATCATTGCGTGCACCCTTAACCACTGATTTGTTCGCTGAAGCTCTCCTTGTAGCCTATATGCAACTTTGTCTGTGTCTTTTGGGGACCGGCATTCTCTCTTCATGTGCCCATCCTTCCCACAATTATAACAAAACATACTTTTTGAGTTTGAGCTGGCGAGTCATCACACTGGGAGCCAGGTCAGGGGTACTACTAGCTGGAAACCTTGGTGCCATCTTTGTGTACGTAGCGTGATAAGCATTTGGAGACATCTCATCCATTTCCCACTTCCATGGTCAAGACATTGAGTTTTGAGCTGTTGTCAGCAGGAGATGCCTGGGTGGGTACCTCACCCCCATAGCAGATGCAGTCGGATATAAGTCGGGGCCTGTACTTGCAGGCGCAGCCTTCATAAAGGGACTGTTTCTGAATTCCTGGATCTCTCTCAGCAGTTCACCCCAGGGTGGCACTCCTCATTGGTCCCCACTTCACAAGGACCTTCTGTTGCTGTGATCACTTGGGCTGCGCTCACCCCAAAATTAGAATCCCTCTTCATCTTCAACCTCCCAAAGTTCTTTTATAAGTCACAATAGTCTGGTGGGTTACCCTTCTGTCTGGGAGCCTTAACTGAAGAAGCTGCAATTTAGAATGCTTTGCATGCTGTAGTAGGTGCTCCAACCTCACACGGTTTAAGTCACTGGCGGCTACCCCACCTTTTGGTAAGCCTTCTGCAGAGCTCTCTCCAGATGAATAACATATGCAAAAAGACTTTCCCATGGCCACTGTTTTGTACCTTGAAATTTCCACATCAAGCTCTCTCTGACTCAGTGCTTCCAAAATTGCCTTCAAGCACAGATAGGTACTTCTGGGCAGATGCATCAGGATTTGTGGACCTCAAAAATTTAATGGCCTCTAGGGCAGAACCCCTCAGACTTTCTATAATTCTTTTCCGCTTCTCAGCCTCCACACACTGCCATTCAGGTATCAGGGGCAACACAATCTATCCGTGTATCCCAATCATCCTCCCCTGAAGTGGGGAGGTGCCAGAGAGGATCCCCAACCTTGTAAGAGTTGTGACTAATGGCAGGTGCAGAAATATGGGCCTGCATTGGTTCAGCCACCATAATGGGTACTGGAGCAGGAGAGGGTGTTGGGGAGGAACACCTCAGGTGGCAAGAATAGTTTCTTCAAGACCTCCACAGTTTTCCCTTCCCCAGCAGCCATTTAGCAAATTTCTCCTCAAAGTTTCAGATGGTAGGGGGGTTCATTCCACCCCGGGTCTTTACTGCCCTTAGTTATCACTCTCCAGGCAGTGAGGGCTCCCTCTGGGCAATAGTCTGTGGCACTTTGGAGCTATCTATGGGATCCCTATACTCTACTAGGGCCAGGAAAGTGTGGTGGGCAGATTAGCATGCCGACTGGCCACCACAGGGTTTTGCAAACCCTCCACCTTGGAAAGCACTCCCTGCACAGTATCCGTGTCGAACTGCAGGGAATGTCCAGGACAAGTATAGCATTTTGGGGTCGATCTCCTCCCCATTGCACCACTCCACCAACCGGTGCACAGCCACTTCTGTTGGGGTACCCATTTATTATTATTTTTTTCTTAACAGTGGTTCATAAATATAGCCAGTAGAGGACACACAATCCCAGTGGTGAGCCTCCAAGATGTAACCCTAGGTGGCGCTATCCCAAGGGCTACTACCCCTGCCTGATTTGCCACTAACAGGTTGAGGGGCCTGGATCTGATGGCGGGTGCCTCCACCCAGAGGTCGGGGTTAAGACAGTCTGATACTTGGTCATAGCCCTCTGGGTCACTGCAACCCCTTTCTTCCCACTAGTGGCCCACACAAATCAATCACAATACCCTTGCAAAATACACTTACCTCCAGGATTGGTTCAGTCAGCATGACTCTGGGCACTCCTGTAAAACAAGATGATAAGTGCAAAAGCCACAGTACAATACTTTAACATAAATGAATACCTCAGGCAGTGTAACTTTGCTGAAACAAACAGATCTGATTTATTTGGGGGATTTAACAAGGACAGGGAAATCAGGTTGATTAGTTTAAGCATTAATAATCACAGTACTGTGCACATATTTCAGAATCCCAAATGTCATTCTTACTGGGTGCCCAGGCAGTAAGAGGCTAGCCTATTTGGTGCAGCTGGTTGGGGCCATGAAGATGGAAAATGCACGCAATACCCAAATTGTAATCCGGAGCCGTTAGCTCAGTTCATGAAGAAATAAAAAAAAAAACAATTAGATGACACACTTGCAATTCGATAAACTGATGGCAGGAGCTACCCTGCTTGTACTCACAGCCTAATACTGAAAACTGAATGGAAGGTAGGTTGTCCTGGATTGCCAAGAGGAACAGACCATGTGGGCAAAGTCCTTGTGACTGGATCCCAATGCAGTTTGGAGCAAATGGATGTAGTCTGGATTAAGCTGGGGTTTACTTCCAGCTTCATGCACTCAATTCACTGTACAGGGATTTGAAACGCGAGTCCCCACAAGCACTACACACATTTATATGGAAAAGAAAAATACTATACCAGGCAGGCTGCTTCTCTATCCCGATCGTAATTACTGCACAATACCGGGAGAACACACAGCAGATTCAGTTCCTGACAGACCCGGCTAATTCAGCAATTTCTCCAGTCTTCTACAGGGTGAGCCTGGTTTCTACTCTTCAGATCTCCTTGATTCTCTCACAGGTCAGATTCAGTCCGAACAAGCACTTGCACAAGCTGCAGACCGAAACTTGGGCCTTACAGCATTCCGACTAAAACTGCACTCGAAGGAGCACAAGGATCCTTTCCTCTTCACTGCCAGAGCTAAACTGAAACTCCAGTAGACAAAACCGGGCACTTCCTTTGAGTTCCTCCCAATTCTTGGCTGGATTGGCTGTCAATCACAATAGCCTCCCCTGTTGGTGCAAAAAGGCGCGAGGTCAAACTACATTTCCCAGAGTCACTGCTCATACAATCCTCTTGTGGCTGGCTCAGATTACAAGTTCTGATTCATCCACAGGCACCATTTTAGAGCTCCCTTAACCCACACTGATTGGTCCAGTCCAGCAGTTCAAAACTAGAATGGGAACTAGGCAAACACAGTTCTGATTGCAAGAAAAGCAGATTAGAACAAACTGCACTTTCATTATCATTTTAACAGGTTACAAGCAAACAATTACATCTTCTGAAAGAGCCTCTCTGCCCATATAGTGACTGCAGAATGGAATGATTTGCTCAGTGGCCCATATGAGGACTAGAGCAGGAAACACACAGACCCCCATTTCAAAGTAATTATCTGCAGGCAGACAGCTCTTAAAGAGACGGTACCAGAGGCTCTAAAGCACTCACAGATAAATGGCTTAAACGCAAACACCATTCAGGCTTGGAGCAATCAAGCAAGCTCCTGGAAGACTTTGGGAACCCCCATTTGCAGGGGGTTACATGAGAATAGCTGTCCCTCTTTTGCAGGAATCAATACCGGAACCAAATACCTGACCAACCCAGTATCTCCTTAAACAATTTCTTTGACTAGACAACAAATGTGTCTCTTGCAGAAAGGCTACATCTATTAGCAGACTTTTAAGGTGAAGCAAAATTTTAGCTCCTTTAGCTGGGGTCTGTGCACCTTTTATGTTCCAGGAACAAAACTTAATCCCAACCATATTTGATACCTATAATACCCTAAAAGAAAAAGGAAGTGTACTTCTTCAAACAACAGCCAGTTCATAACATCTACTCTAATGATTATTACATCCCAACCCATGGCAGACATCCTAAGTATTATAATAAACTTACCCCCATCCCAACTACTTAACCTCAGACTTCCAACTCTATAAAAGTACTCTCTTGATCTTCCGACTTTACCTTTTACAAATGAAAAAGAGGAAACCCAGTCCTAGATACTAAAGTGGAAGATCAAACCCCATATTTAGTTTCATGACTGACCAGCCTAGGCAGTCCAACTCAACTCCCGCTCCGCCCCATTCCACAGAAAAAAAACAGTTTTGTGCCATGTGTCATTCACCAATAATTTTAGATCACCATTAAAAACATAGTATTAAAACAGTATTATTTCATTAAGACGAAAGTTGGTATTCCTCCGTTAAATTAAATGGTTAAACAAAATGTAATCGCTTTCATTTATACAGTAGTAAACAATTCTGCCCAAACAACAAAATAAACCAACATTGTGCATTGGAAATGAGTCAAGCCAGTGTTTGACCGATTTACACAACTCAGAAATGTAATGTCATAGTCATAAACAAAAGGAAAAGTGAATTAAACTGTTATATTTAAGTAAAATAAACATAATGGGCAAATTAGTATTTCTGTTCCAGTGTTTCTCTAATGACTACAGCACAAGTTCACTCCTATTAAACATAAATCGCAATCATGCGCATAATCGAGCAGCACTTTGCTTGTACAGTCTACTTAAAGAAGGCGATTAAAATGTCTCTACGTTAGAAATATATAAAACAAAACAAAAAGGCATTTCCTAAAAATGAGCTTACCGGCAACAACATAGACTCTAGATAAAGACAGAAACTAATTCAAGCGAATCCATTCTGAGGATGGGAAGGAGCTGCAGATGCTTGGAGAGCTGACCCTGAAACTATGAAATAAGACCAGGAAAAAGGTTACGGAAACAAGCTGAGCGAGAGCTCGTTTTAAGCTTTGAATAGCCCCAATCTTGAACAAAGCATAATTATTTAGGGCCTTTTGGGGACCATTATGATGGGCACTTCAACTTAAATGCTTGACCGAATCCGCTTGTTAAAAAAAGGAAAGAAAAGAGCAAAAAAAAAAAAAGGCTCTGGTAGGATTATATCCAATTCAGTGGTCGTATGCACCACTTTGTCAGACAGTGTGTGAGATACAATTACCTCCTAGGACTGTCAGGAAGAAAAGCCTAATAACAAAATAGGATAAGGTCTTTTATCCTCTGATTAGTCCCATTCTTGAAGAAAGCACCTTCATTAGGGATCTTGTCAGGAACCAGGTAGAATCGACACCTCCGTTAGATTAATTGTCGAGGATCAGCGCTGCAGGAATAGATCAGTAAACAAGATTGCTAATTCTCGGGCAGCATGTTCAGCATTATCGAATGATTTCCAAGAACCATGGTGCAGAACAGAGAGATTTAGCGGTATAACATCTGGAATTTAATACTTGCTGCCAACAACTTCACAGTGCTGGGATGATATTCTGCTCGCTTCTGGCGTGTAGCAACAGGCATATCTTCAGAAATACGTAAAAGCGGCTTGGTCCCACTTGATTTCTTGTAATTCTTTGGTTTCCCAAGGATATGCTGGCCGGTCCAAATAGCTAAGCAGACGCAATATAAATGGCCTAGGTTTGGCCTCCCGAGGTATCTTGGTCGCAAGGACCTATGTGCTCATTCAACAATATATTCATTAGCGTGAGGTGGGGGTCCAGCAATTTTCAACAACATTTTCTGAACAAATAAAACTGGAGAATGGCCTCTGCCTCCTCTGGGAGGCAAGATAACTAGGTTGTTACGCCTGTTACGGCCTTCAGATCTTTGAGTTTGAGCTCTAATTTATTCATTCTCTGCCACATAGAAGACATGTCTGAATCAGCTCTGGACTGCCATTTCTCAAGTGAGGATGTGGTGCTGCAACATCAGTCACAGCCTGATTTGTATCTTTTAATTCTTCTTTAATAACTTTAAGATCTGATGAGAAGTCTAAAAAGCATTCTTCAACGGAGCTAATTCAGCTAAGAACTTTCCTTCCAGAGTGTTGTAGTAGAAGTCAAAGCTTTCAAAGATTTGCCCGAGCTGTGTTTGGGTTTTGGATGTTTAGTAACTTATCCGGGTGGTGGGTGGCGTGCGGGCTGGGAGGGCCTGTTTCATTTTGGCTTCATTCTTCGAAAAATCTCTCATTTCTTTAGCCTGTGAAATCTCCTGTGAGCTCCTGGTTTTTCTGCCGATGAGATGATCGAGATTTAATGAAATATTTGCACTGAAGTCCGTTATTTTTTAGATTTAAAGCCTTTGAGGTGGGAGCAGGTTTCAGAAACGTCTGCCTACACTGATAGCATCATGTGACCTCCTCAGTTTTTGTTTATAATAACTGGCTTTGCCTTTTCCATAGGAAACCGTGGCATAATTTGCTGTTGTAAAAGAGCGTTTATAATAGCAAACATGCTACATAAGTTTTCTCACTCTGCACATGCCCACTGCAGCTCTTCCTTCAGACTGCTGGCTGCATGTTTTTCCTCCGAGACTTAACCGCCACTTGACTCGGCGGTAAGTAATTTTTTAACAGAAAATCTACTACAAGGGGAAAAAAACTTATCTTTCCAATGCACACTGAAAAAATGTTTAAAAATAGGAAACAGCACCACGGACCACATGCTGAAAGCTAACTGGGCCATGGAGACACAGGAATCTCCATTTATTTTATATAATTGCTGTGCGAAAAGAGCAAACACAGCAATTATATAATATAAAATATGGGGTAGTTTAAACTTGAAGTTTACGATGCTCTCGGGTTAGATGCTAACATAAACTCTTTGAGCTTTGCTCGGGTTTATAAGCATCTAACCCTAGGTGTGTGTAAACTTCTGGACATACATTACCCCATACTTTAGTCTATATATTATTCACACTGACCAGTAATTATAAATGGTTTTTTGCTATTTCCTTTTAACTGTCTGTATACTGTTTGATCCTAGACAAACCCTTTGCATTCATTCCTCTGGATGTGATGCTTAAGTGAATGTTTGGTTTGGAACCAGATACAAGTACTGAAGATTCTGCACTAGATTATATTGAATACATTAATTGAATATAGCAGAAAATCCCTCTGCATGGTGATATAGAGGGCACCAATTTGTAGACATGAAGGAGTTGTAAGGATGTCACTGCCTCACTAGCCATAACAGTGCAGTAAGACTGAGTCCAAAAAGTCCATGCTGACAGAAATCTTACTGAACTGTTTGGAAAATAGTCTATTTGATTTGTGTCACAGTTGAAGTTGATGATTCTGCATTTTCTTATCAGGATCCCTGTAAGCATAAAGAGGCGATTGAAATCAGTTAATGTATACCACCATTCCTGGATCTCAGTAAGCTCCTCAGACTCTGCAGACTCTGGGATGCATCTTGGGCCCAATTCAGAAATCCAGACCCCACTGATGGCCATAAATAAATGCAGCTTGTAAAGTACTACAAATTAGCTCTATTAGACCCACTATTATCATAAATAATGGGATCCTTGAGTCACAAACCCCAGGCATTTCTGATCTGACATCAGGGAGCTGTTCAGTCACGCAGATCCACCCCCAACTAGACCCTAGTACATGATAGTGATATTAATTTGTTTATGTTCCACCATGCAAACCTTCCTCCATGTAAGTCCATCCCAGCTTACAAGCAACATACGTGCACTGGCCACTCATCCATTCCTCCACATCCCCCACCCACCCAAGCACCCTCAGAGGTGAATACAGATGAGGCCTCCATGACCTGTGGATGTCTCAATGCCTTCCATCATATTTTCTTTTCATCAAGCTGTTTCTCAGCCACCCCAACCCACACCTCCACTAGTGACTGCCTCCCCAGGACTCACATCTAAGTTCTCCTGTGGATTCCAACTGCAGCCCGGCTGGGAGAGGAGGGAGTCCTCTCTTCCCCAGAGCACAATCCAGAGTATTCAGTGCTGGTAAGCAGCATGGGCCAGGTGGCGGGTCAGGCTTCATTGATCTGGAGCTAGGCATTTTCTCTTGTTTTGATTCCCCTCATCCTGTCAGTGTGTAATGATGCAAGTGTGCGGGTGTGTAGAGGTGTGCATGCATCCCACACCTGCTGATGAATGTCTTCTATGGAGATGCCAACTGCTCTGCCACAGCAACTTCACATGGTGGTAGCCCAAGAGTGGACAAGTTGTTCCCCTCCCTAGGAGAGGAGAGCAGTCCTCAGACACTCAATCCTCTCCCACGCCAGCCAACTCCAGGTGGACCAAGCTATTCCTGAACTTGGTTCACTTACATAGCAGGAGCTAAGGCGTCCAGTGCCTCAGCATTCTATGACACCTTTGTCTTCTGTCATACTGACCTTCACAAGAGTCCTGAAACAGATATCCTAGAGCCTTAATTACTTAGTTTGGCTAACCCTTGTAATTGCCTCCCCATCACAGCTATTTTCAGCATGCCCTTGTCCGCAGGTAACCTACTAGCAATCTGAAGCATGTCCAAGTAGCCCCCCACATAAAGGGGTGACTGGCAAGATATCAACATCTACTGCCCAATCTTTGTCTTCACGGTATTGGCTAAGATACCTGAGTGGTGCAGCCATGCAAAATATATTATCACCTGCATTGCCAACAGCTTTTATTCCAATTCAGTCTGACATCACAGCCAACAGGTCTGCTCAAGGTGTTAGTGATATTCACAGAGCACAAAAATAGCCACATCAGTGGTGCCATATTAGTTGACCACAAAACCTTTTAACATGGTCCGTCACCAACTCCAACTCAGTAAGCTAAGAGAACTGTGCCTTGACCCAGTCATTGCTGCATGGTTGATGAATTGCTTAGCAGGATGAATGCAAACGTTAGCCCTAGGTGCATCCAACGGAGATCTCAAGTTACTAAAGCAAGCCATACCAGAAGGATATGTCCATGCTCCTCTTTTAAGTATTCATCAACAGCCTTCCCAGTTATTGTGCCTACAGTTCAGTACATATTTATGGCTATTATACTTCCCTCTACAGCAAAGGCCATAAACGTCCATGTGGAGGAATGTTTTCACCTGATTTTGCTTCTGTTGAAGTTTAAATTTGTGGCAGCAGCTCTGTGACAGGAAGATTAAAATCAGGTCCTTGTCACCCATCCATGGTTATTAAAGCTGCCCTCCAAATGCAGACACTTGTAATACTTCTTCTAGAACAAATAGTCCATTTTAAGTACCTAAGAATATGGCTTGGCTGGTATGTATCTTACAACAAGCACACTAGCCACATCACTGTTACTGTGGGCCTCAGGCTAGGACCTCAATTTAGGGTGAATATACAGTGTGCCTGATCTCACATGGAAGGAAACAGGTTGTGAAACAATTCCTCCTACCTCCCCTGGACTATGGAGACATCATCTACCACATACTGTAGCTCTTAGAACCACCTTGCACACTCTGCACATGCTGTCTAACAAAGTCTGCAGATCTGCCCTACAGTGTGACTCTAGGACCCACCACTGCTTGTTCTACAGCATCCCAATTGGCAGAGCCATATGAGTCACAAGGAAGGCCGCTGGTTTATCCTCCTTCACAAATATGTCAATAGCCCTGCCCACCTACCTCAAATCTCTCTCTTAGTAGCACCTAACCTATACTCCTTGAGTTTGCACTAGCTGGAAGTAGCTTATTTTAAAGCTCTGCTGTTAGCTCTTTTATTTCTGGGCAGGCAAGTTATACCAAGTAGCTGCTGCTCCAGGAGCTAATTTAGCCAGGTTTCAAATGTTTTCCATAGGTAAATGATGTCTTCCCTTGTATGCTGAGCCTGTGTATGTCAGAAATGAACAGAACTGCTGACAAAAACCGTAGCCCTACCCCAAAACTTGCATTTGATTATGCAAAACCATAAATGGTGCTGCAGTGTAATATATGACAGGAGGTGGAGAACTAAAAGACATACAATTTACTAACTTTGCAAGCTGCTTCCACATATAACTAGGACAGAATTACATTTACAAACTGCTCCACAACATACTGTATGTGAAGTGGCCTTCAAAGTAAGTAAATTGTATGCTTTGTCTCATGTCTCTACCATTTCCACTGCTGTTTCATACATTTCTCTGCAGCTCTGTTCATAATGTGCACCATCAAAACAAGAGTTTTGGGGTGAGCAACAGTGCGTTGACATCTCTGCTCATTTTTGGCTGATACGAGCACTGCATTCAAAGGTAAATATAACATTATTTACCTATAAAAAATCAAAACCTGCTTTAATTAGCTCCTTGGGTAGGCAACATTTGTCAGCAACTCCTTAAGAAGGATTTCAGGAGAGGGTGTGTGACTTGGCCACCAATAAGATGGTTGCCTAATCTCATCACCTCTTCTCTCTTCAACCTACATCCTACAGCATCCACCTTTCAAGCACCTACTGTACTTTGTTTCTTATAAATGCGAGTGAACGTAACATCACCTCATTCTGGATTCATTTGGGCAGTCGACCCGACATGTGGCAGTAATTCATCATGTTCCATTTCTCTCAGTGTTGCCATGTCAGCGGAAAATGGCACCCCTGGAACAGCTCCTCCAGCACACCATCTGACCTAGGAGAAATTCTCACATTTTCCCAGTTACTATTGGAAATCAGCAACACAAAAACACTGCACAACGGACAAAGGAGGACATTGTAAGCATTGCCCAACAACTTACATTAACCAAGCAACAAGCTGTCAAAAAGAATCCTACACTGATAGAACTGCCACAGTATCCCATGTTACAAGGTGACCGCAACTTCAGCACTTTCAAAGCGGCGACTAATCACGGCACCTGTGCAGAGGCTGCCTGGCAGGATAACAACCAGATGGTATCCCGTGATGGCCAGCAACCATGATTGGGCACCTGCTGAAAAGAGCGACTCAGTTGTGGCACCTGTGGATGGGGAGCAATTGGGGAAGCTTCTTGCTGACGGATGGTTGGGGTGCGAAATAGAGACTGGATAATCGCTATATGTCTGTGCACTCGGGGGCGAGCATGCCAGCATGGGATGGGAGGGATGGTGCTTCCGTGAGCTGCTGAGTTGCGTTGTGGCATCAGGGGTTGGTCCCCGGCTGTGGCAGGTATGGTGCTGGGGTTCGGTCTGGATGCGGGTGCTTTTGTTGCACCTGGCCTGAGTTTTTACCCGCATTGCACCCTCCCCAACATGCACCCCACCAGAGTTGAGAATCTTTAAGTAGGAGGTGAAGAAAAATCCATGTCTCCGCACCGTGTTGCTGTGATTGAGAGTCCATCACGAAAAAACTTTCGGCGCTGTGACTTTGCCCTTATGGTGATCGCTCATCGGCAATTGCCATTATCACATAGAACCCGACTGGATACGGGGTTAGGCAAATATAGTCATGGGATGTCACTATGCACACAGGAAGAGGAAGGGACCACACCATGCAATGGGCAGAAGGGGAGAGAGGTTTGTGGGGTGTAGTGCAGAGGTGGGCTGCTAAGCTGGCCATGTGGTGTGATGGGTTGGTGGCAGGGTAGGGTTGGGAGGGTGCCAGGGTCGGTTCTGGGAGCGATTGTGTTTTTGCCCCAGGTCTTTTTTTAAGGTTTTGCACACCCCAATGTGCAACCCCCTGGAGCTGAGAATCCTTTAGTAGAGGGATGCGGGGAGGGCTGTAAACCGAAAGCCATAGGTCTCGGGCACTGTCTTGTAGTTTCATGCGAGTGTATATTGGCCGGAATTACTACGATGTACACGGCCGAAATGGCTGATCGCTATTCTGTGATCACCGTTATCACATGGAACCACTGGCCACACATGTTAGGGACCAGGTTCAAGCGATTTGCCAGCTATTAGAGCAGATCGAGGACCTTGAGAACCAAGGTTTGGGAAAAAATCTCCAGTTTACTGGTTTACCTGAAGGCATAGAAGGGAGCGACACTAATTCTTTCTTACAGAATGTTGTCCCAGTCCTTCTAAAACGACATTGACTGACCCCAACTGAAACTGAGCACTCTCTCTGTTCTCTAGCCCCTCCACCTGAAACAAGATAAGAGACCATGGCCAATTCTTGTTAATTTTTGTGGTCCCCATCAAGGAGAAAATCATGCTTCTCTCCTAGGAATGTGGCCCATTGTCTTGGAGACCACATATTATTACCCTGCCCTCTCACTGGCAGTATCCAAGAAGAGGAGGCTATTCACTGGAGCTCACAAGGTTTTACAGAAACTGCAAGTGCCTACATTTTCTGCTACCCTGCCACCTTATGAATCTCTAGAAATGGGCTTCTTCACCTCTCCGCAATGACTGAGCAGCAGAAGACTTTATAACATGCTTCTGGTCTGATGCCAACTTTATGGACTTGCAAACAGGGGTGCAAAGTATGGACACCACTCTAGCCCCTTCACTCAGGAACCCCACCATGATGAAGGTCTCCCACTCCAGACTACCCAGACAATCCAAAGAGATGCCTGGTAATCTCCTTATAATTGCTGTGGCGCTGCAAAAGAAGAGGCAAGTCATCCATAGTGGACCACCTCATCCTGGGCTGCCTTGCAGTAGGAGCCACAGCAAGGGAGAGAGTCCTCATCAGACAGCTCCACTGGAACAGTGATGGGAGTCGCTGTGCTCCCCTGTGCAAGCATGTGGATCCCCTCCTCAAAAGGTCTCATTGCCTCAGTATTCCAAGGCCTGACTACAGCTCCCTATAGATGACTGCTCAGCAACAGACCAACCTCCCAGCCACACCACTGAGCTTACCCTTTGCTGTTCAGCACCCTGCTGAGCAATAACATGGCTCATCTTCTGTTCTATGTGGGGTGGCTGCACTCAGATGCAAACTCCTCCAGTCCAGTGGCTGGGCCCAGCAAGGTGGAGCATGGGTGACTCTCTGTCTCCTTCCATTGAACAGGTATCTCTTAATGGCATTTGTTTCCCACAGGACTGAGACAGATGATCTCCTTCTCCTCTTCATTTCACCCAACAGCAAATTGGAAAATGCCTTCAATGAACTTGCTTTTCTTCCTCCATCAACCCTTAAAGGAGCCGAGGGACTAACAAATACTCGCCTCCTTTTATTGTGTTGGTTCGCTGTTGCCCTTTTAAGTCAGTAACTGGCATCCTGTGGTCATGTAGTTATTACACGTGGCTAAATAATGTGTTGATAGAGTGCTTTTCACTTTAAAGCTGTATGTACAGTATCTACCTTTTCATTGTTTTTCTTTGTTTTTTGGTACTTAACATTTTATGAGTAAGTGTTGTATTAATTATTATCAGCAGAAGTTAGCTCAGTATTAACAGTTACCCACACTGACAATATTAAGCAAAATTAAGCAACACGCTATCTTGAAGATAAAGTCCACTACAGAAGAGTGGATCAAGAGGTTAATAAGGAATAAAGTATAGCTAACTTGAAAAGTTAAGATAAGATAGAACCAATAACATAAAACAGGTAGAAATTTGTACCTGTTTATTGTGGGTTTCCACTGACAGCATCGTGAAAATATCGGGGATACAACCGTGTCTCTGGTTCCTGAACCCTGCTCCCTACCCAAACACACCCGCCAGTCCTGATTGCTATATTCCCAGTTAAGCCAGTTTATTCTAGTACAGGTCGAGTCATGGAGATGATTTCACACCCAGATTGTTCAAGGCCCAAGAGTGTCTTAGCAGTGAGGTATAGTTTGTTTTTTCCACCACTCCTGAACTGTGAATTTGTGTTTTGCAGCTGCTACTTCAAACTACTTGCTACCCCAGGGCAAGTGTATGTGGGAACACTTCCTGGCTTCCAGTAGCCATTGCAGTGCTGTATGACTCTCTGTACTGCCCTCATAGCAGGATATGCACTCCCAGTGTCTTGGTTACTACATATTGGTCCCAGCAGGTCATATTATTTCTTTCTCACTACAATTTGTAATACATATTGATCTGTTTTGTATTTTGGAAGGGGGTCCAGTCTAAACCTCAACCTTGAGTGTATCTGAAGGATCCACCCCCAATGGGCTTTGTGTGCAACCATTAAGTGCATTTGCTACAGTATGCTAGTGCAGTGAGAGCCCCCTTTTGTAGTCCTTGCATCACTGTTTGCATCTGGGGCTTTCCAATCCTGTGGGACATGTATGGTACAAGGCAAACTGAGGACCAATAATCTTCACCATCTCATTTAAGTTCAAATTACTTGGTGTACTTTTTGCATCTCAAATGGTTTCCTGTGCTGTTTGTTAGGTTCAGCTCTGTTGCAGAAACATAGAATTTGACTGCAGATAAGGACCGTTTGGCCCACCTAGTCTGCCCATTTTCCTACCTGTTTCATATACCACAGATCCTAAATGATCTGCAGCCACCTCTCTTTCTATCGCTAGAGTTCCTTTATGTCTGTCCCATGCATTTTTGAATTCCCCTGCCATTTTGCCCTACAGTCTCTGTCAGGAGGCTGTTCCATGGATCCACCACCCTTTCTATGAAAAAATACTTTCACACATTACCCTGAATCTACACCATTATATTTTCATATCATGGCCCCTTGTTCTTGAAAATCTCTTTTGAAAGATGCTACCTTCTTGTACTTTATTTACACACTTGAAGTATTTGAAAGTCTCTATCATATCTTCCTCTCTCTCTCCTCTCTCCAGCTTAATACGTATTGAGATCCTCCAGTGTCCCACATATGACTTTTGGTGCAGCCCCTACACCATTTTTGTCATACTTCTCTGAACTGCTTCTACTCTGTCTATATCCTTCTGGAGATGTGGTCTCCAGAACTGGACACAGTACTCTAGATGATGTCTCACCAATGTTTTATACAGTGGCATTGCCTCATTCCTTCTGCTGGAATGCCTCTCCCTATGCACCCCCAGTTATATACTATGATTATATTGTTGGTGGGGTAATGTTTGGAGCAGGTTACTGTCTCTGGATCAACATGTGTTCACTGGTTCCTGCATCTGTGGAATATGGTTCTGTGGTTTGAATGTTCATTGGACACTATCTTTGAACAGTTATGATGCAGGACTAGCCATGGCTGCTCTGTGAGGGTGGGAGGGTTGAGTATTTCAGTTCTCCATTTTAATACAGTGTCCTTTATTGGACCATATGCACAAACTGGCAGTAAATACGTGACAGAGGTGCATACCCCACCTATAGTTCAGCACGCCGGACAGGTGCGTCCAAGCTGGTATTCACTAACATCTGCCACATGTCCACGGCCCTGCCCCCAGCTCACAGGACTCTGCAGGGTGGCTGGAGGTGGAGTAGCAGACCCAGGCAGACATCCAATGGAATGCCCATCCCGACACATGGAGTGAAGTACATGCATATGGCTGCATGGGTCCAGGTATGAATAGCCCCATGGCCACCTGGACCCACGCAGCCCTGCTGATAACGGCATTCTATAGGAATAGCCCCCTCATGCAACCCAGTAATACCCCATCCCTGTTGCTGCACAGCAACCTCCACACCACCACATCTGTGGCCAGTCCCCCTATGGCATATGCTGCCACCTCCATCCCCAACACATGGCAGCCTCATCCTGCATGGTCCATACAGCCCCATACCCAGAACATGGCAGCCCTGGACCTTGGTAACACAGCACTCCCACCCTGGCACCTACAGGTGCCCAACAACGCCACATCCACTCAAGACCCATACCACCGTTGGACGCATTGGATGTCAGTGGCATCCCCATGGCACTGACCCCTGTACCCGCCCGCTGGTACCACAGCCGGGACGGGCCAGCACAGCCTGCCACACACCTCCTGACCACTGTCCATCCAAGTGTTGCTGGGAGCACACTGCCTACTTATAGGGGTGCACTACCTGCATCAGGTGGATAGCTGGCAGCCAAGGAGGTGTGCGAAGGGCTGTGCCACTGGCTGTCCCAAGCCACCACACCAACGGGCAGGTACCGGGGGTCAGTGCCTGGGGGGTGCCTCTGACCACCACATAGGGGAACTGTGCATGGGGTTGGTGTGGGCCATCCGTGTCTGGCTGGGCACCACTGCATTGGGTTCAGCTGTATTAGAGGGTTGTCCAGATTGGGGATGCATTGCAGATGTGTGGGGTAAGCTATTCATGGGCTGGTGCGTGTGTGTGTGTGTGTGTGTGTGTGTGTGTGTGTGTGTGTATTGCCTTGATGTGGACAGGCCCCTGCTGTGTTCTGGGCAGGTGGGCTGGCATGCAGGCTGGCTGGTAGGGTTCGATTGGTGGGAGACTGGGTTAGTCCACCCAGATTGGGTGGGGACTGTGTGCTGCGCCAGCATACTGGTGTTATGGCAGGATTCCCCCTTGCCATAACCTGCCAACCCTATCCCCCGCTGCTAACACTACATGCTTTTATGAATGGTGTGGTAGTGTAGGCACATCTCCACCTGCCCCAGAGCATTGCTGTCTGTGCGGCTGGGGAATCAGGTGTGTATCTGATTTGCGTCCCATTTGTGCATGCCACATGGGTCCATGGGGCTCAGCTCTACAGCATTCACACGTATTCATGGCTATGCACCCAGTTTCCATGAGCAGCGCATAGTGCATAGGGCCCATCTTTGTTTTACTCAAGGTACAGTATATTGACGTAGATGCTCATACCGTTATGGATGCTTGATGTGCCATGTCTGCCTGGAAAATTATGACCTTCCTCCAGGGAACTTTCCAATATCATATGGAGATATACAGGAAGGTTTGTCCTCCCTGGGGTTTACTTATTTATTCTATTTTTGGTGAAATAAGATGGCTGGCTTTTCTTTTATCTCTTTAAATGTCAGGGTGATCAACTCACCAATTAAGACAAAGCAAATTCTCTCACATCTAAACAAACTCCAGGAAAAGGTGGAATTTCTCTGGATGACTAAACTGAAGGCCCTGGAGGCCACTAAGCTTCATCAGGCATGGATAGGGGCAGAGTTACACTGTGTATCCCCTTCTTCCCTGTGTGAGGTCTTCATTCTCCTGCACAAAACCTTAGGCTGCTCCTTCACCAGCTCCCAGGTGGACACTGAAGGACAATGGATCATGGGCAGTTTTGACACTCCACAGTGTCCTCTGGTCCTTATCAATGTCTATGACCCTAATAAAGACAATCCCTCTTTCTTTCATGACATTAATGATGCCTTCACTAAAGTTAACATAATCTGGGGAGGGGCTTCAATTTGACTTTAGATGCCCCCATAGATGCAGCATCCTCATCTGCTGAGCGAGGCAAAACATAGGACAGTTGGACAAAGCCTCAAAGCTAACCCCCATCTCTGACCTCAATGGTGGTGCAGATCTGCAACCAACTCTGCACCTTATATGCCAGGAAGGTGCTGGCCCTACTTTGTACACATCACACATTTTTTTGGGGGTTCTTAAGTAAGATCTTACCCTACTGACTCTGGAAAATACAGGCTGCAGCAGCATATTCCTGGCCCAGAGATGGATCTGGGCAGCTGCACACCCAACTGAAAAGCCTCAACAGAGTAATGCAGGACTTTATGCCATACCATATGCCTCCCACACCCTCCTCCTTGGAGGACATGACTCCTTATTTTGAGACCTACACACATCTCTACCCTGACACCCATACAGGCTAGTGCTCTTGAAACCCCATAACACTAGAAGAGATGAAGAAGCAATTTCTCAATGAATAAAACAAACCGAGAGGGGAGGGAATGAGTTCCCATTAGATCTGTATTAGACCCTAGTGGAGGAAATATCACCCAGCCTGCTTACTGTTTACTAGAAAGCTCTCTCAAATGAGCCTTCCTCCCACTATGAGACAGGCAGTAATAACTGTCCTTCCGAAAAGGATAAAGACCCTCTTTGTCTAGTAACTTCACACCCCATATTATTGCTAAATGCACATAAGATCCTGGCAAAATTCTTGCCCAAAGATAGGAAAAGTATAGCTCTCATTTGCTTAACCCATTCCAAGTCTCGCTTGTGAAGGGCGTTTGGCTCAGACCACCTTCAGTCACTGATCAGTTTGCAACACCTCAGCCCAGAGCTGCCCTACACCTGCTGCTGCAGTCACTCTTGACTTTGAAAAGGCCTTCAGTTCCATAGAACAGGGTTGCTTCATATAGTTATGCATTCAATGAGGCTCAGCCCTGTTGAAAAATTATAATTTATTACATTAGAGTTACTTTAGAACCCTAATAAACTTCTAATGAAAGTCTTACACAAGTTTGTAAAAGGATAACAAAAATCTAATTTATTATACTGGGTTTCCAGTTAGAAAGGCACAGATTTCCAATATGACATTTTCAATCCTAAACCATCATAAATATGACATTCATCAGACACAGAAATATCAATACATTTCTTATTGTATTGTTAAGTATCCTGCTATCCTCGGCTACTGCTATAATAAGGAAAACAATTCATACTCACAGTGGGCGCTATGCACTAAGTGGGCAGGGGCCTGTGGAAAAGTCATGTACCCCAGCCACACCCCTGTACCCTACGGACAGGTACGCACATACCAGCATTCACCAGTGCTGGCCACCTATCCATGGCCCCCCGCACTCGGGACCCTCATGGCGGCCGGGAGGAATCTTGGAACTGGGTGGACACCCAATTGGATACATGTCCTGGGTCCACTAGTGGATCTCTCATGCTGTGATGTGTGGGTCCTGGTTTGTGTATGCCACCTAGGCACCTGGAACTGCATGGCATGGCCCCTTATGGCTGGTTGGTTCACTGGCCCAGCCACAGCGAACAGCACCCTCCCAGTGCATTGCAGGTCCCCAGTGTCAGGACCCGCCTCCTGCCTGCAACATTGGCTGTTCTCTAACACCATTGGCCATAACCCTGAGTCCCTGTTGGGGGCAGGTACCATGGTCTGACTCCCCACCTGCAACATCTCAGTGCTGCTGCTTATCTGGCATTATGGTCACTCACCAGACCCACTGCTCCACCTTTACCAGCTGTCTACTGGGCAGGGGCAGCACAGAGAGCACTGTCCAGGACCCTGGCATCCAGAGGGAGGAGACCATGGGGTGCACAGAGGGTTATGGTAGGGTCTACCCTGGCATACCCTGCTCCACCTTCTGTACCATGCGGCCTGCACTTTGTGGTTTAGTGCATACTGCATAGTGCTGACATGCCCCTGGAACACCCCAGTGCGGTGCTGTCTGCAGACATGGGGATCGGGTGCGGTGGGTCTGCACTGGGTCTGCACACTCCCCTTTGGGCATTCCACGTGGGCAGTGCAATGGGTGTGGAGGGCTACGCTCCTAGATACACTTTGCATGTTGCCACTTCACCCCATTCTTGCATTGGGCCCAATAATAGCAGGTCATGAGAGGGAAGGTTGCTGTGCCATCACTAGCTAGACTGCACAAACAACCTTGCTAATAGTTATCCTCTTTATACATGGTTTGAACACATGGGCTGTCCCATAAGCTCCACAAAGTCTGTCTAATTCAAATATACATATTTTCATGAAGGTGAACTATGACTTCATAGGTGCCTAACAGTGTCCTTCTCTTTCTGGTACAAAATATCTTATTTTTCTTCCAGAGGAGAAAAGATATCTGAACTATGTCCAAACAAGACAGCCGGCCCACTGGTGTAGCAGTTAGATTTCGCCATGACACCAACGACACAGGTTCAGGAATGGACCCGGGAGTTGGAGAGCTGTCCGGGAAGAGAAGGATTGAGCATCATTGGGATTGCTCTCCTTCTCTGGGGAGAGGGAGGAGCTGAGTGTCTGGTGCTTGGCGGACACCCAGTGGATGCTGGGGACACTGCAGCATTCGTGCCAATGTGTTAAGGAGGGTG
Source organism: Neoceratodus forsteri (assembly GCA_016271365.2). Classification (NCBI taxonomy): domain Eukaryota; kingdom Metazoa; phylum Chordata; order Ceratodontiformes; family Ceratodontidae; genus Neoceratodus; species Neoceratodus forsteri. Next base: position 897,570,954 of record CM057450.1, read on the forward strand.
AGGCGGATTCTGGCATCATTGCTCATCCCCACCCCTAGGGCAGCAAAGAAAAACATGCCAGTCCCCCGGCACGACGCCCACATTCAGTCCCACTGCCCACTGCTTTGGATGCCTGCCATGGGGGCCCACTCATGGCCCTGATCTGGGGATAATCCAGGGCTTGCCCAATGTTGTCCATTAGGGAGTGGAAGCCTCTAGGGCGCCCCACCCACGGGTTAAGCCTCAGGCTTGGGGCAGTGGGCAGATGAAGCCCCATAATAGAGGGACAAGGCACAAAATGGTAAAATAAAAACAAAACAAAACAAAAAACAAGACAGCCTTATCAGCGGGCTACATGACACAGCCTAGTAAGACACAAATATGTGGATATTTTCTCCAGCACTCTTTCAAGGTTTATAATTTGAGGTATTTTGCCTCTGATTTCTAACTGTGTGTATTAGCCCTTATAGTTCAACGTTTTTATTGAGTGTGCATTATACAGGTTACACAATCAGTGAGAAGTTTAAAAGTACAAGGAAGGGAAACGAGAGCCTTCCGGCAGAGTCGCCTGCATGCAAGCTTAAAATTTAAAAGTTTTATATATACTGCAGTAAATGAACCAGAATCTTCTCAACATGTCAGACAATGCAATGATCACACGGTACATACCATATCTATGAGAGGGAAGAGCCAAGCCACACTGAAGAAAATAAAGTCTGATCTGCTGCCAAGGCATCGATCTGACCGGGTTTCTTAGCTCCATGTGGCTTCATACTCTCCCACTGAAAAGAAGAAAGATTAAACCCCAAAGTACAATGATATTAAAAAGGATATACATTTTTATTAACTATGTACAAACAACAAACAATCCTACAAAACTGTAGCATGCTCAAAGTAACACCACATTAAATATGTAATCTGTCCATTAGAGTGGGAATACTATACATCCAAGCCTAGCTCATAACCAGCAGTCAACAGTGAAAACCTATATGCCTTCAGCCAACCCCAGCCACTGGTGACAGATATGCCATGAAAGGAGCCCATACCATCTGAAAATCCTTCATCCCTAACCTTCCACTGAGGAACGCTCTCCATTTCATAGATGGGGTTCATGGATATAAAAATCTCATTCATGGAGGAATTTGAACTGTTCACTAGTGGCTGAGAATTAACGCTCGCTTGCATGGCCAGTAACATATACCACTTAAGTTATTTTGACATGGTATGGGGCAGGTTGTATTCCCAAGATCATTAGGAGGGATAGAGGAATTTGTTTCTTCAGTACACTATTTCCAGGTCCCCCACTTTAGATCACAATTTTTGATTGAAGGACACATCCGTATGATGTGATACAGATCTCCCCTGCTTGATGACACCTCCAACACTTATTGTCTTTAAGCAGTTTGATACTATGTAGAGTGGCTGGTGTCCTATACCACCAATGTAATAGTTTGTTCTGTATTAACCTGCTATGGACATCTATGAAATGATTATGTGCATTCTGCCAACATGAGTCCCACTGCCTATCTGTGAGAGTTGTGCCCATGGCCTTCTCCCAGTTCTGCCTAGCTTTATCTATCTGCATGGGAAGAGCATCTTGAGACTGGAGTAGATGATCCCAGCCTGTCCCTTTGCCATAGATAACCATTTAGCCAGAGGTACATTCTCCTTTATCTACTGTTGTTGTTGAACACGAAATGTGCTACTGCATCCCGTAGCTGCAAGTATCTCCAGAAGTCCCAGGTGGGATGTCCCACCTCTTTAGAGATTTTGAAATGAGAAGGGCCTATAATATCTGACATGTATTGTATCCCTTGCTGAGCCATGAATGCTAGTATATGGTAGTATGGCCTATAGTTAACTGGGGTTATGCCATAATGGAGTATATAAGATGGGTGTGGGATGTTATGAGTTTGGAGTGGAGTTGTTTCCAGTACTTTAGAGTGGGACCAGTAATGGGATGCTGCTTGTGTGAAGTGCCCCATAAGAGGGATGCCAAATTAAAAGTATCTGTTAAGTCTCTTTCCATGGTAATCCACTGTGGGGTTTCAAAAGAATTAACACAGAACCAATGTAGGGTCTGGGCTGTGTGAAAGGCTATCTTATATCCTTCCAACCAGGGTAATCCCCAGTCCCCTTCTTCCCATGTGCCCTCAGTTTGCTTGGACTGTACCATGGTGTGTTTTGTCCCCATAGAAAAGTTCCTACCATCCTGTCCCATCAAGCATACCACGAGGGTGGGAGATATAGTAGAATGTGAGAGAGAAGATTGTTATCTTGGGGCCAGAGTAATCTTAACTGCTGAGATCTTACCAGCCATGGTGAGGTTTAGCCGGGTCCATCTGATCAACTCCACCTTGTATTCTGCCATTAGGGCCCTAAGTTATTTTCCCATACCACATCAAATTGTCGGGAGATTTTAACCTCCAAGTATGTCAGGCCTTTCTTTGCCCATTTGAGCTCTGTGACCAGACCGTTATGAGACGTGTATATCTTGTTAAAAGGGAAGTATTTCTGTCTTGGTGTGGTTCACTTAAAACCTGAAAACTCCATAAACATCTAAAGGAGAACTGTGAGAGGGTGAATCACTGTATGTAGATCTGCCAAGGAATTAGCAAGTCATCTGCATACGTAAGGGTATTGCAGCTTTTATCTTTTATGGGATTCCACAAATATCTTTTGCTGTTGTATAGCTGCTGCCAGTGGCTCTACTGACAATACGAAGAGCAGAGGGGAGAAGGGCAACCTTGCCTGGTGCCCCACCCTAAAGAGAAAGATTTAGACAAAATATTATTGTGAGAACTTTGGCCCTGGGGAAGGTGATATATAGCCTTTACCCAGGTGCAGAACCTAGGCCAAAATCCAAATCTCTTAAGGACTAGATAAAGGTAGTCCCACACCAGAGAATCAAATGCTTTTTCAAAATCTACAGCTATCCCAGCAGCTGGGGTTGGAGGACTTAGCTTTGTACATTAAATTAATAAGAGATCAGATGTGGTCTGCACTATATCTGCCCTGTATAAAGCCTACTTAAGAAGGGTATATTAATTCTGGGAGGAGAGATATAAGGCATTAACTATGACCTTGGCATAAATTTTACTGTCCACCAAGGTGAGAGATATAGGCCTGTAATTGCCCTTCTAGTAGGATCTTTTCCTTCTTGGGAAGAATAGTGATTACTGCTTCCTGCATGGCTGGTGGGAATGTTGGCCTCAGGTATACCTGAATTAGGATGGGGCGGCCAGTGTAGCCATAGCCTGAAAGCCATCATCCCTGGGCTTTGCTCTTTGAAGGGATAACAGAGCCTGCTGGACTTCTGCTTCTGTAACTAGGTTATCCAGATTTTGTTGTTGTATATGGGACAGATTAGCATGGTGTAGCTTATTCAGGAATGCCACTGTGTCACTGGATTGGGGGATGTGAAGGTGTATACAACTGTGGATAAAATTCAGCCATGATATTGTTGATTTCAGAGTGGAGTACAGATCTTATGTGTGGTCAAATCTAATAGGCCTGCTATGTGTCGGCTAGCTTGATGTTTTCTCAGTTGATATGCCAACACTTTCCCATTTTTATCTCCCTTCCCAGTATATGTGCCTAATACGCAGCATGGCTAATTCCACTTTCCTGGAAATAAGTTCATTAACTTCCAGCCGAAGCTTGAGCATCTCTTCCTTATGCTGAGAGTTAGAATCCCTGGACTTTTCTAAGAGGCGCTCAGCAGCAATCAATTGTTGCTCCAGGTTACCAATTTACATTCCTCAACTTCCACCTATGGGAGGAAAATACCATACTCCTCAGTTGTGGCTTTATAAGCCTCCCATGTATTGCCAGCTGATGTGTCAGCAATAGAGTTGTCTGTGAAGAACTGCCCAGATTCTTGAGTGATCCATGGTATAAAATCTGGGTCCTTTAACAACAGCAAATCTAAAGCGTCATTTGGGGAAGGCTTATAGTTAGGGCCCCAAAGAAAAGAAGTTGGACTGGGGTATAGTCTGAGATAATTATGAGAAGAATAGAGGAGCTAATAGAGATTTGGGAGATGCCTGGAGAGACCAGCCAATAATCTAACCTGCTGAATGTGCCATGCACCCATGATTGGAACGATAATCCTTTCCTGGGGTTGGCAAGTCACCAGATGTCTACCAAATTGTGCTTTTGCATGAGCTGATGGACAACTATGTTTCCTAGGGGTGTGATTCTTCCCCAGGACACTTCTATCCAGAACTGGAACTAGCATTAAATTTAAATCCTCCCATTAGGATGGGAGCATCCGCTTCCTCATGGATTCTATTTTGTCGGAAAGTTCCTGAGAACTCCAGGTTATCTTCTTTGGATGCATAGGCTAACTAAAATAAGAGGACCTTCGGGTGTGTATCCATTAGCTATCATCCAATGGCCCTGAGGGCCTCATACAATTAGTAATGGACCAGGGAGGGTTTTATGAATAAGAACTACCACTCCCCATTTCTTTGTAGGGCACAAGCATGAATCTCCAAACCTACACAGTCTTTAACTAAGGCTGCATGGTCTGAACCTGTTAGTTTTGTTTCTTGTAAGAAGGCCAGATGTGTCCTTGCTCTCTTCAAGTACTGATAGTACTTTTTCCTCTTTATGGGAGTGTTAAGGCCCCTAACATTCCATGTGTAACAGGAGATTTCAGCCATGATCATCATGTATACTGTCCACAACTGCTTGATCTGTAGTGGCACTTGAAGAGAGCAAGGGCCCACCTCTTACCTGTATAAGTGGCATATGTTTTTGTGAATACCTGGCTTGGGAAGGTGTTAAAAACATCCCTGAGCATTGCCCATCCTATATACACATTCTAACAGCTTATGAATTGGTGTTGCCCTCTGCTGTCAGAATCAAAAAATGCTACAGTTAACTAATAACACAAACAACAACCTATATACTGAAGGCATAAAACTGTGCAACAAGGAGAAGGATAACTCGGGTCCTTCTCAGCCTTATTTATTCTCCCACCTGAAGGTAGAGGGGTGATTGGACACCCAAACAACCTCACCGTCGGGTCCCCATATATTACAATCACTTTCCACTTTCTAAAGGCTGCCCATAGCCAGTCTTGTGGGTCAGAACTTAAATCTGCTCATGATAGATGCTTGATGCATTAATATGCAGGATAAGCTGATGCAGGACGGATTGATATCTAATATCCAGCATAGGGATACTGAGACCATATAGGAGAGAGGTAGGTACCACTGTTCCTTGCTGGAAAAGTGGAGGGATTTCTTATACATGCATTTGTATGCTCAGTCTGTTCAAGACTCATAAGAGCTCAATCTACGAGGCCCTCATGGCTTTGTAGTTGATAGGTGGATCCTGGACACAGTAGGTGTTACACAGGCCTCAAGGAGACTCTTTACCTACGTGTGATGGAACCTCTTAAGAGGTATACTGAGCTTTTCCCTCACCTTTCTTACCAGACATTGTGAAATGTTATCAGCCCCTCCTGGGGTTACTCAGTAGTACCCTGCCATGAACATTGTGCCCGGTTCTATAGATGTCTGTTCCATACTTCTATCCTAGTAGTAGAAAATGAGATGACTGGAGGGGTTGAGTGAAAAGGGAGGACAGAGGTACCAAGGGACCAAGCCATGGCCCATTCCAAAAAACTGCAAAAGCATGTGTAATAATTGAAAAACTCAGAAGCAAGAGGTAGTAGGCCAGTGATATAGGTTATGCATTTCTGAAAGGATATCAGTTTCCAATTGATAGTGAGATCTCCAACTGTATCCACTGCTATATCAGGCCAGAATCTTCTAGCTGGTCCGTCCGGCTATCAGAAGGATAGGATTCCCAAATAAGGGCTGGGAAATGTCCCTGTATGGACAAATCTTGAGTCAGGAGCAAAGTTGTAAGGTGAACATGAAGGATGCCCCTAAGGGCATGTCCTGCAAGGATCAGGAAGTTTCTCCTGGGGAAATAGGGAAGCAAACAGATATCCAAGCCATTAATAGAACACAAGGAGCACTCTATATCCACCCAATGTGGAACATATGGTATGGAGAGGCTACCCCAGGTGGCTGTAACCAGTAGGAAAGCCTAGTATGATGTAAGGCCAGGTAGTACAAAAAGAGTTGGGGGGTTGTAGGCCTCCATCTTGTTTAGTGCTCATTAATATGGAGAAAGCCCGACAGGCTGTCTTACCTTGCCTTAAAAATGGGCAAGAATCCTGTGCACTACAGCAAATCATGACTGGGGAAGAGCCTAATTGTGCATCTGGGGAGGGTACAGTAATTGGGGTAGAACATTCATTTTAATGATGTTCAATTGCCTCCATAAAGAAAAGGGTAACAGACCAACAGTCCAAGTCCATCTTGAGATGGGAGACCGTAGAGTCAGGATTAAAATGCTTCATCTTAAGAGGAGAAGTGCTAAGATAAATTCCCAGATATTTCAATTTACCTTTCCTCCAGATAAGGCCAAGATGCTCGACATCTGCTTTAAGAGTGGCACTATTGAGAGGCATAATTTCAGTTTTAGTAAGGTTTCATTTACAGTTAAAAATAATGCCAAACTGAGAATTAATCTGCAAGGCAGCAGGCGGGATGTGACTGGGGAAGAAACTTGTAACAGTATATAGTCCACATACAAAGATAGTTTATAATCCGCAGTACCAATCAAAATGCCAGAGACCTGAGGGAAGAGTTAAGTTTATGAATCAAAGGCTCTAGGAAAAGATTAAATAGGTATGGGAGGGGACATCCTGCCTGGTACCCTGGTGGAGAGAGAGAGATGAGGATAAAACACTGTTACAAAGTATATGGGCTGTCAGAGGAATAGAGCAATTTGGACTCATTGTATAAATTCTTGAGGGATATGATACTTGGGTAATAGGAAAAAGTAGCCCATAAGACCCTATCAAATGCCTTTTGGTGTCCAGAAATGGAGGAATACCTAGACACCGAAAGAAGGTAAGACAGTATGCTGGAGAACAGCACATGTAGTGCCCCTCCACAAAAGCAGTCCCAAGGATGACCCAGGGAATTACAGACCAGTCAGTCTGACCTCCATTGTGGGCAAGCTCATGGAGACCATACTAATGGAAAGGTTGGTGGAATATCTAGAGGAACATGGTCTCCAGGATGAGAGGCATGGGTTTATGGGGAGATTGTGTCAAACAAATCTGATTGACTTCTTTGACTGTGTCACATGACAGTAAACAGGGCCAAGCTGTAGACATCTCCTATCTTGATTTCAGCAAGGCTTTTGACTCTGTGCCCCACAAAAGGCTGATCAGGAAGTTGGTGGATCTTGGAGATGGAGAAAGATGGCCAGATGGGTGGAACACTGGCTGAGGGAGGGATAGAACTTAAAGGGTGGTGGAGGGGAGAGTTATCTTGCATGAGAGAGGTAACCAGTGGAGTCCCACAGAGCTTGATGCTGGGGTCAGATGTTGTTCAGTGTCTTCATCAATGACATTGGGGATGGCATTAAGGGCAAATGTGCCTATTCACAAATGACACCATGCTCTGTGAGAGAGTGGACACAGCTGAAGGGATACAGGACCTACAGGAAGATCTGGAAAAGTTGGGAAGTGGTCCAGAATCTGGCTGCTTAGCTTCAATGCCAAGAAATGCAAAGTTATGCATATTGGAGCCAAGAATCCCAGGACAGAGTACTGCCTGGATGGAGTCCAAGTATCTGCATCTGAGGATGAGAAGGACCTGGGAGTGATGATCACTAGTGACCTGAAGCACTCCACGCGGTGCAAGAAAGCAGCAGCAAAGGCAAACAAGATGCCACGATGCATAGCTATGGGGATCAGTAGTAGAGAAAGAGGTTATACTGCCCTTGTACAGGTCACTGGTAAGGCCGCATGTAGAGTATGGAGTTCAGTACTGGTGCCCACACCTCAATATAGACATTAACCTGCTGGAGAAGGTCCAGAGGAGGGCTACAAAGATGATAGCCAATCAGAAGGGTAAGGTATACAAGGAGAGGTTGAGGGCACTGAACATGTACTGCCTGAAAGACAGGAGACAGGGGACATGATTTGGACCTTCAAGTACTTGAAAGGGATCAATAAGGTTGATAAAGAGAGTCTCTTTAAGCTTGAGTGGCAACCATAACAAGTGGGGCACAGTGTTGCTGGAGGGTAGAAGGCTTTGAGGGAGGTCAAGAAGCCACGTCTTCACAGAGGGTGGTGGACACTTGGAATGCACTGCTGGAAGAGGTCATCTTATTGAAGACAGTGGGCAGCTTTAAGAGAGGCTGTGATAGTGTGGGGAAGGTAAGGATCATGGGTAGGAGGATGGGAGGAGTGGAGATGGAGGGCAGGGACATTAGCTCAACTGTGGACCCTGCAATATGAGCAGACTTGATAGACCAAATGGCCACTTGCTGACTTCTTCATATGGTCGCATGTAATTTCCTGAGATGGCCAGCAGAGAGCCTACCTCTCACAAAGCTCACCTGCTCCCTGCTAATCAGTGAGTCCCATACCGTCCCAATCTACAAGCCAAACCATTAGCAAGTATTTTAAGATCCACGTTGATAAGCGATATTGGCCTGTAGTTGGAGACCAACAATGGGTCCTGACTGGGTTTAGGAAGAATCAAAATAGTGGCTACACTCAAAGAGGGATCAGACAAGCCCTCCTTGAAAATATAGTTGTAAACATTCAAAAGAATAGGGGCCACCTGGTCCTTAAAGGCCTTATAGAAATTGGTGGTAAACCCATCTAGGCCGGGAACTTATCAGAAGTCAGGAGTCAATGGCATGAGAAACCTCAGGTAGGGTCAATCGGAGCTTTTAGAATTGCTACCTGAGAGTCAGCCAATTGGGAAAGGGTAATATCCTGGAGGAAAGATTCAAACTGAATTGGGCAGAAAGGGAGATGGCAGAGCATATAATTGTTGATAAAATATTTTAAAAGTATCAGCAATATCCTGGGGTGAGTTAAGAAGATGTCCAGAGTCCTGTAGATTGAGGAAACAATTCTATCCGTTGCTTGGGAGTGCAAGCAAGAGCCAATAGCTTCCCAGCCCTCTTCCCTTGGTCAAAATATTTTACTTTAGAATGTAACATGAGCTGATCCACCTTCTCTCCCAGCAGAGTGTTATAGTTGAATCTAAGAGTTTGTAACTGTTGCCACTCCAGTTGAGGAAAGACCTGTGAAATGTGCCCCCAATGGAACGTATACATGTTAACAAGGAAGAAGCAGCAGAGGTCTGTTTCTTCTGCTTAGCAGCTAAACGAATCAAACCCTCTAAAGGCACACTTCAAAGCTCTCCAGAAGACATACAATTTAGGCATAGAAGAGGAATTAAGTTCCATAAATGTGGTAATAATACATGGGAGATGTTGCAGTAACTCATCCAACTTAAGTAACTGATTATTTAAATACCACACCTTATCTTTAGTCAAAGAGGGAGTGAGATTAAACTGGATGAAAGCAGGATGGTGGTCCAAAATGACCTTACCTAAGTAGTGACACAAAACAACCCCAGGAAGGTGATCTACCCAAGAAAAATAATGAATCCTAGAAAAGGTATTATGTGGAGGGGAATGGAAAGAGTATTCCTGGCAGTCTGAGTTCAATACCTCTATGGGTCTACCAAGCCCACAGAGTGCATAAAATCTTGAATAGCCAGTTGTCCTGGTGAAAGAGCCTGTCAGGTTTGACCAGTCCAATTCAATTAATTTCAAGAGAACCAGATTCCAGTACCCTCCCCAAGAATAATTGGGAGTAAGTTCTAGGAGCTAAGATAGACCTCAGAGTGGTAACAAAATGGATTGTCATCGATGGATTGAGTATAGCACCCACTACCACCTCCAGGTGTCCAAGCAGTGCTGAAAGAATAATGTAACAGCCCAGGGGATCTGCTATTTCCTGAAGGAGATGAAAGGGTATTCCTTGAGCTATAATAATAGCCATGTCCTTCTTATGGAGTCAGAGCCAGCACCAAAAGCCTATCCCACCCAGGAACACCTAAGAAGGAGAACCTGAGAGGCAGGCATGTGAGTTTCATGAAAAAGGCCACATCAGCTTGTAATTTGTGTAAATTAAGCAGGAGTTTGGATCTTTTAGTAGGGGACTGTGCACCTTTAATGTTCCAGGTGCAAAAGTGATAAACAGCCATGGTGAAATAGTGAAAGGAAACAAGTGGCCAGAGAAAGTGCAAGTAAATGAACACAGCTTGAGTAAAAGCAACAATAATAAAGCCCCTCCACTGGTGGCATGCTCCCACAACCTAACCCCTCCTCAGGTTAAACAGTAAAGTAATTATTATATACATAAAATAACAAAAAACTCCCCAGCAACAACAATGAACCCTCCTGACCCACCAAACAGTTGCCATAATCCACCACCCAAAAAGTTAAACCTATTACAACCCTGCTGCTGTAGATGGAGAGAAAGCAGCCACCAGCTTCCTTAAAGCAAGGAGGTGATTTAATAGAGTACATTGAATTGAATTGTTAATGTTTTGGCCTGTGTAAGTAAGCAGAAGTCAGTGTTTGGTTCTATGTTTTGGGATTGACTTTACTTAGTGTAACTTATTTGCCAGGGAGGAACTCTAGTTGGGAGAATATTTGCAGTCAGTTGTGACTAGACCTGTTACTTAAACTCTGTGAAATAGGTGTCTGAAAGGAAGGAAGGCACTCACCTGTGTGGTGGGTCAGAGCTGTAGTTGATTGTTTCTGGAGTCTGCTTGGTCCCACCCACCCTGCCCTTCACCCCACCTGCCCCTCACCCCACCTGCCCCAAGCACATCCTTTCCTTTATATCAGGGGTTCTGACATCACTTCCCAAAAGTGCAAAGGACATACACCTGTTCATATCCTTCACTTCACAGCACACTGAATAGAAGGTAAACACACTCACACGCTTGCACACACTAAAAAAAAAACAGCAAAAATCTTAAACAAGAAGGAGACAGACATGTTGGGAGTGGTGCAATGCACTGGCAGTGGAGTGGCAGTCTTCGGAGATGTTCTGGAGGCTGCGTTGCTGCCCAGTTGCAAGCACCTGGCTGGTCTGAAGGAGGAGGTTGCCCATCTCCTGCTGATCTGGTGAGGATTTGGGAAACCTCCTCCCCACCCAGGGACTACCTAGGCCACCACCTCCTCAGAGGTTGCCAAAAGAGGAGTTGTTGGACCATGGAGGGCTCGGGGAAGGTGAGGGCAGTGGAATAGAGGCACATCCTTCCAGTTGTGCCTCTCACAATTAATTCACCATTTTGGTGGAGTGTGGTTCCTCTATAGAGGCACCTGCAGTGGAGACCAAGGAGGATGCTGGGAACCTTCACAAAAAGACCCACAGGAGTGTGGAACAGGACCCCACAGGGAAGAAACAACTCCTGGTGGGGGACTCAATTGTTTGGATTATAGGCCTTGGGGAGGGAGGAGAGGTCATTAAGGTGACTGCCTGGCACCATGGCTTGAGGACAGGAAGCAAATCCTCAGGATCGTGAGCAGCTGCACGGGGAGGGAGCTGGATTTCATTGTCCACCTAGGGACAAATGACCTGGCTAGAAATCAGATCAGAGCAATGCAGCAGGAGTTTGTGGAGTTGGGAAGGGCCTTAGACAGCACACAAGGTAACTTTCTCAGAAGTACTGCCTGTCTATGGCATGGTGAGGCTAAGGTACCTGCACATTGGGATTCAATGACTGTTGAAAACTGGTGCGGAGTTCAGGGATTTGGCTTCATTGGGACTGGGGTCCACCTGAGGATACAGGCCTGTACTGGCATGATGGTTTGCATCTGTCCGGAAGGAGAACCAGAATCTTAGGTGATAGGTTTAAATGCTTCATTGACAAGCATTTAAACTAGCCAAGGGTGAGGCACTGTAGAGAAGTGGGAAAATCCCCTCAAAAAAACAGGGTAGTTAGAGAAGTAGACACAAAGGTAGAGAAGTTGATAGGAGCTGGACAGGAGTAAATCCAGTAAAACGAAGGAGGTAAGGACAGAGATGAGCCTAAAAGGACAAGGTCATCAAAAAATGGAGGGAGATGAGTACCAATGCCCGTAGTCCGTGTAATAAGCTCCCTGAACTAGTGGCCTGATGGAAGAGGGATGCCTGGTATTGTGGCAGTCACAGAAACATGGTACACAGAGAACCATGACTGGGATGTCAGCATACCAGGGTACACAATCTACAGGAGAGACAGGGAGGGTAAAAGAGGAGGAGTAGTCTCTACATAAGGGAAGGAATCAAAGCAACAGAGCTGAAGGGTAAACAAGGAGGGAGGAAGCACTGTTGGTCTCTCTGGAGACAGGCAATGGCACCACAATCTGCACAGGGGTTGTTTACAGACACCTGTCTCAGGGAGGAATGGACAAGGAATGGTAGAATGAATCCTTAGAATGGCAGAAAAGGAGATATTGTTAATGGGGAACCTGAATATGCCAGATGTTAACTGAGCACCTTTACTGCAGCCACATCCAAGAGTAGGTTCATTTCTTGATGCCCAGCAGGGGTATTCCTCAGGCAGCTAGTGTCGGAACCCACTCTGAGGGAGCAATCTTAGACCTGGTACTCTCAAATGGGGATGGAGAGAGGATTTCAGATTTAGAAGTGGGTAGCCATCTGGGAACAAGCAACCACCAAATGTTGTGGTTCACAATAAACACAGCTAATATAGTCCAAGCCATACAAAAGCAAGGGTGTTGGACTTTAGGAGGGCTGACTTTGGCAAAATGGGGAGGTTCATCAAAGCACTAGCAGACAGGCAAGAAGGAGGGTTATCAACAAAACAAAATGAAGAAAAAGCCACTATGGTTCTCAAAAAGCGGCAGGAAGGTTAAGGAGAAAGGGTAGCTTTCAGGAAATATAAGAAACACAGAAGGAGCAGATGGAGAACTAAGTCAGTTAAAGCAGAAGGAGGCAGAAAAGGCAGTCAGAATTGCAAAGGCCCAAACAGAGAATAGATAGCCAACTCTGTTAAAAGGGGATAAAACCTTTAAAGGAACATTAGGGAGCAAGAAAAATCAAGGAGGGATACTGAGGCTTAATAAAGGAGAGGAAATGTGGACAGAGGGTGACGGTATAAAAGCAGGGATACTGAATGAATACATCTGCTCATTATTCACAAAAAAGAGAGGAGGAGGTACCTAAACCAAACAGAAACATTCTAGATAGGGGTGTCAATAATAGTCCATTCACAGAAGAAAGGGTTCTGAAGAACTCTTAAAACTGAAGGTAGACAAAGCAATGGGTTCTGACAGATTCACCCCAGAATTCTAAAAGAACTAAGGGAGACCTGGTGACACCACTGATTACCCTCTTAACAAATCATGGGAGGATGGGGTGGTACCTGAGGACTGGAGGAGGCAGATGTGATTCCACTTCACAAAAGTGGGAGCAAAGCAGAGGCAGAAGACTACAGACCTGTTAGTTCAACCTCAGTGGTAGGAAAATGACGGAATCACTTCTGAAGGAAAGAATTATTGAGTACCTAGAGGCCAGCGGGACACAGGACCCAAGGCAGCATGGATTCACAGCGGAAGGTTGTGTCCAAACTAATCTAATAGAATTTTGACTGGTGACCAAAGTAGTAGACCAGGGAGGGGCTGTGACATGGCCTATCTTGACTTTAGCAAGGCATTTGACACAATCCCACAAAAGATTAATAAACAAGTTAGCCAGCCTTTGAGTGGGTCCCAAGGTGGTAGCCTTGGTAAAATTGGCTGGACAACAGGACACAGAGGGTAATAGTTAACGGAATCCTCTCTGAAGAAAGGGGTTGATAGTGGGGTACCACAGGGTTTAGTATTTGGACTGGTCCTCTTTAATGTCTTTAAGTGACATTGTAGAGGGACTGGAAGGAAAAGTAGGTCTCTTTGCAGAGACACAAAGATCTGCAACAGGGTTGATACACAAGGTGGGGTGGAAAGGATGAGAAGGGACTTGGCAAGGTTGGAGGAATGGTGTAATTTATGGCAGCTTAGATTCAGTGCAAAGTTCAAAGTAATGCACTTGTAAAACAAATCAGGGGAAGAGTACACACTAGAGGGTGAGATACTAACAATAACAAAAATGGAAAGGGACCTGGGGGTAGTCATATTAGATGACCTAAAGGTGGGCAAGCAATATGAGAAGGCCGTAGGATGGCTGGGGGATACTTGGATGCATAGGAGAGGCATCACCAGTAGAAAACCAGAAGTTGTTATCCTCTGTACAGATAGTTGGTGAGGCCCATGTAGAGTACTGCTTGCAATTCTGGAGACCTCATCTCTGCAAGGACATAGACAGGATGGAGGCAGTCCAGAAGAGGGCAACTAAAATGGTGCAGAGTCTATACCAGAAGGCATATGAGAGAGAGAGAGACTAAAGGAGCTTTATATGTATGCTCTCGAGAAAATGGGGGGACATGATAGAAACTTTTGAATACCTCAGAGGAATCAACAAGGTCCAAGAGGGTAGCATCTTTCAGAAAAGAGATGTGCAAGAACAAGGGGCACAATTTGAAGATAGAGGAGATGGCTCAGAGGTAACGTGAGGAAGTATTTTTCATGGAGAAGGTTGTGGATACATGAAACAGCCTCCTGGAGGAGGTCGTGGGAGTTTGAATACAGTGGGGGAATCATAAAATGTATGAGACAGACATAAGGCAATTCTAATGGGGGGTAGAAGGAAGTAGGCTGTTAGTTAACTAGGATCTGCAGCTTATCCATTAGGTAGAGAAATGGAAACTAGGTAGGCAAAGCGTCCTTATCTGCTGTCAAATTCTGTGTTTCTATGTAACCCCAATTATAATGAAAACTAAAATGCCACTGCGAATATGTAGACCATGAACCGCGAACAAAGCCAATATAAATGGGAGTAAGGAAAAAGGAAGCAGAACCTTAGAAATCTAAAACACTGTAAGAAAAATATATAAAAGGCTCCAACCTGCCTACAGTCATACACCAAGACAGGTACTACCTGTCCCACAATGAATATTAAAGCAAACAGCCACCTTGAGCTAGACACACTAAAATAAAAAACTCCCAGGAGCAAAGCAGTGGCAATACCCCAACCCAAAATGTGGCTGATGAAACCTCCCAACATCAGCATATTAACATTCCTCCCATCCCCCACCCATCAACATCTTAACAAACAGTGTTCAAACCTCAAAATTGAAGTAATAATAAACAGTCAAAAAGCATGCCCCAAAACCCTCTATACTATAGATGAAAAAATGTGAGCAAAACATTAACAGTAGAACCCCAAAATGGCCACGATATAAAATTAAAGACCAGCGAGGTAGAACAAAGGAAGCAGTTCAGTGGAAGTTTGTCACAGATCAACAGAGCACCAAGCAGCAGCAAAAGACTTGCAGCTAGAGAAATGGGAGGGCAGACAGTCAAGCAAAGGAGTATGGATAAAGTTTGGTCCACCGAGAAAAGAGATGGTTAGTCCCACTTGAGTACATCATACCAAGTCAGTCGCCAATCTGAGAATCAAACAGAAGGAAGCAAGTCCAATCCCTTGAGGAATATCCAGCGCTACATAAAGGATAGCAACCATTGGATGTAAAAACAATATCAGCCTATTTTGAACAAGTCAGGGAAGAGATGCTGGTGTTCCTTGGCGGCTTGGGCTATCATCAAAAGAATGCCAGCTATTGGGATTTGGACTTGCAGACAAGACAGGTACAGCATCCTAAACTTTTGCCTGTGGGAATCAGTTTAGTCACTAAGGGTGGTAGACTGCCCTCAAGTGGTCTGAACCGCAAGTCCTGAGAAATGCAATCTTGCTACTCCCACAAAGAGACTGTACATCCCAGAGTTTGTTCAAAACATGTTGCTTATCAAGATAATTGAGGAGTTTAATAGAAATGGGAGGTGGTGAACCAGGGGATGGTTTGGCCCTCAAAGCCTGGTGTGCCCATTCCACAGTGTAGCATGGGCCATTTGGCGATGGTCCTGCTAATTTTCTAAGAGCTGAGTTACAAAATGAACAGGTGGACCTTCAGTGTCCTCAGGGAGCCCAACAATCACTAAATCATTCCGTTGACTCCTCCTCCAAGTCTTCAAGTTTAAGTTCCATTTTATGAAATCATAGTCTGAGGGAGGACAGATCTGGCTCAACTCTGTCTTGCCACTTCTGAGGGACACAGACCAGGCTTCAACATCCCCAACCCATTGAGAGATATCCCCAATATCCTTCCTCATCAAGGTAAGTTCCATAATCAGGAGAGATAGGGCATCCTTTAGTGGCTGCAATTCAAGCAGAAACTGTTCTTCCATTAATGGAGCTGCAGCTGCTGTGGCAGTAGTGGCCAGTCCAGATTTAGCACCATGGGCCTTGGTCTTCTTGGAGGTCTTATTCGTGTCTGCTGGGGGGGTATATGATGTGGGAGGATTGCTCATGTCCGCATCCATGGCTAATACCCTTTTTCTGAAAATACCGCAGCACCAGCAGTTGGGAGGTTCTTACCAGTGCAAAAATCTGAGAGGTGTCCAAATTATGAGGTAAGAGGAAAAAATTGAATTAAATCATTCACATTCGATAATTCTGTGGGTCCTTACTATCAGATGGAATTGAAATAAAATACACACACGAAATGAAAAAAGCATTTAACAACTATTTCTGCAAGGTCTATAATCCAGAATCCCACATTAAACATAGAAAATTAATAGAACCTAATACACCATTGGAACATTTTTTCTCCAGTACAGAGGTATTAAAATTATTAGATAAAATAAAAACAATAAATCCTTTGGGCCAAATTTACTTCACCCAAAGATGATATGCGACTCAAAGCCTAATTGTGCATCCATTCATATGCATCTACAATAGATATTTTGCCTGTGGTGAAATCCCAACTAATTGGAAGAAAGCGATAGTGATGCCTCTCTTTAAAAGCGGGATAAAAAACTAATGGGCAATTATGGACCCATCAGTCTGACAGCTATACTTTGTAAAACTGGGGAAAAGTTAATTAATTAAAAATAAAATTGAGCGGAACATGTCAGAATTAAACATCCAAGATGCAACGAACATGGATTTAAAAAAAGAGAGCTAGCATAGCCTGCATACTCTGCTTTACAAAAAGTTAACAAATGCATAAATGAAGGGAGCTCATTTGACATCATTTACCTTGATTTTCAAAAGCATTTGACAAGGTTTCTCATTCAGTATTAATAAGCAAGATGGAAGTGATGAGGTTGGATACAAGAATTATAACATGGGTTAATAAGGGAATCAGCAAAGTCCAAGAGGTAGTATCTTTCAGAAAAGAAATGTCAAGAACAAGGGGCACAATTTGAAGATGGGGGCAGCTCAGAGGTAATGTGAGGAAGTATTTTTCACAGGGAGGGTTGTGGATGCATGGAACAGCCTTCCTGAGGAGGTCGTGGAGTCAAGAACAGTGGGAATTCAAGAATGCATGGGACAGACATAAGGCAATCCTAGTGGAGGGTGAGGAGGAAGTAGGTTGTTGGTTATCTAGGATCTGCAGCTTATCCATCAGGTAGGAAAATGGGCAGACTAGGTTGGCCAAGCGGTCCATGTTTCTAATAATTGGTCAGTGGTAGATCTCAAGTTGTATGTATATAGGGTGTTTTATGAGATGAGGGTCCAGTGACAAGCGGGTACCCCAGGTGTCTGTTTTGGGCCCTGTGCTGTTTTCCCTTTTATTAGTGATATAGATGACAACACAAACAGCTCCATAGTAAAATTTGTGGATCATCTTAAAATTGGGGAACAGTTACATGAATCAAAGATAGACGTAACCTAGTAAGTGATCTGATCAAGATACAATGATGGGCACAACAAAATATAATGGTATTTGGCATTGAAAAATGCTCAGTGGTTCATTTGGGAAAAAAACAACCCAAGCCAATGATATTATATAAATAATAGTCTAATCAAACAGGTAGAGACAGAAAGGGATCTAGGAATAACTATAGAAAAGATTTAGGGCAAGATTTTCAAAAGGGATGTGCTCAGTGCTGTGAAGGGGCATGCCCATGCCTATAGTGTGCAGCCCATTCACAGTCAACATGGAGACACATCCCCAGGGCAAGTCCGAGATGTGCTTCCCAAAGATAAGTCTAAAACAAGTAGACTTATATGGATTTCCACCCACAGGCAGGCTGCTGTACCGAAGACAGCAGCACAGCAGCCTGCCCACACTGGTAGTCCAGTGTCACCCCCGCCTGCATCCCTGTTCACATACTGCTCCCCGGCGATAATGATGCAGTAGCAGAGCCCACCCTCCTATCCTGACCCAAATGCACTGGCGATGGCATTCCATAAGACCTCCTCCAGTAGCCCAGCAGACTTTCCACCCCCACCCACTCAGGCACCCCTGCCACCCCCACTCCTCCTGTCCCTGCAGGTCCCAACGGTGAACTCCTGCATAAATGTGCAGTGCTTCATGTGAACACCCAGGCAGAGTAGTCTCTGTGTAGATCACAACACCAATAGGACAATAGGATAGAGTCAGGGGAGTACAGAGATACAATACCAATGCTGCTGAGACCTGTGAGTACAGCACTGATGGACCCCATGCTCAATTCCAGTCAACGAGCCATGCATGGCCTTACTCGTAATGGACCACCGCTGGATACCATGCACCTAATAGGATGTGGGCACACCAGCTGTAGTTGACTCATGGATGGATGGCATGCTCATAACCTCAGAAGAGACGAGAGGACAGCCACAAATGTACTGGCCATTGTGAACATCACCAGTACAATGCCGGTGGTCATGCACTCACTAGCTCGTGGAGAGCTGGATGCAGTGGGACCATCAACCGCCCACATGCTAGGGATCTCAGAAGGGACTGAAGGAGACATCTTGGGGTGTACCTAGACAGATGACTGCCAGAGGCTGTGGGACTTGGTTGATGCGGTACCTGTGTTCATATTGTACCACATACCCTCGGAGAGCCATCACATTGGAAGTAGGTCCTAGTATGATTTCGATGGTGTCTGCATCCATGGGCACATCAGACATACAAGCGGCAACACCAGCAACAGGTACTGTTGGGGATAATTGCAATTGGTTCACTGGGACTACTCATGTGTAACCCACCAAGGGTGGGAGCCTCTGTTCCCAGTACAGTACTGCCACAGTATGTGGAATGGCTTGGGATTGAGTCGAGGAGGGTGGGTGGCAAATACCCTGACAGGGGTACTGGTCTAGTGGCTGTACTGCCGGCTCTTGTGGGGCACACAGTGCATGTAAATGGGGCCATAATGACATGCAAATGGCCCATTGCACCTTGCATGCCTAATGGCCCCATTTGCATGTCCGTAGCTGTGAATGGCAAGCTTTCAAGCAGCACATCAGGAGATGTGCTGCCCCATTGGAATCCCAGCCCAAGCAGGGGTTGCACCAATGCATCCCAAGTTGAGTGCAACTGTGGTATTCACAGAGGGATGTGCGGAGGCATCCCTGGTGCATCTTCTGTGAATATTACTGTTGGTGCTCAGCACGCCATTTGCACTGGGGCATCCGGCGACAGAGCACAGTCCCTTGTGAGTCCTGCCCAAGGTTTAGCACTCATTGTACTATTTTATAAGATCAATTACATCATACATTGTTTTAAAAAGCATTTCTGTCTAAAAGTAGGAACTGCATTATACCGTTTATAAAACTTATCTAAGACCACCTCTTGATTATTGTATGCATTTGTGGAGTTCTTATTTGAGGGTGATATTGGTAGAGTGGAGGGGTCAAGAGGCGAATTACAAAGATGGTCTCTGGACTGCAACACTGGACTTATGAGGACAGGATCAAGGCTCTGGGGCTATTCTCATTAGAACAAAGGCGAGTTCAGGGTGACCTACTAATGATGTATACAATTGTACACAATACTGAATTAAAGAAGGAAATGGGATCGAGATACAAATAAAACTGGCAGGATTAAGATTCCAAAAGAAGCAGATCCATTTAGAGAATACTAAAAGAATGGGAGACTATCTGTCTTTGTAGAGAGGACTGATAGATTGTGGAATGCATTACCTAAATCAGTTGTATGCAATAAACAATATGGAGCTGTTTAAGAAGAGACTTAAGAATGTGAACCAATGAGCCCACTCTTGTGGGCGGACAGTCTTGATGGGCACCAGCAGCCTTCTTCTGTCGATAAATCCTACTATAACTCCTAGTATAAAGCACAGCATGTGGGAGTGGAGTGAAAAGCTGCTCACTCTAGCCAGGTATCACATGACTCTCTTGCCTCCCTTACTGTTAACCACCATCCAAGTCTGTAATGGGTGTGGGGACAATTTCATATTTTAAAACTTTTGGTGACGTACTAAAAATGTGTCCAATTTAGTTTTGTGGTGGAGGACATAATTTTTATCCTCCAGTCACCATACCTCCATACATCTTGTAGCTGCCCTCTCAGCCCTGCTACGGTGGGAGAACAGAAGGGTGAGAACCATATGACAGGGTGAGTGAAGGACGGCAGCCAGCAAGCAGTAAGATAGGTGATGTCAGAGTGACATGGTGGACTCGAGTAATAGCATCCAGTTGCAAATTAATTATTTTTCAAATATAGTGTAATGAGTTTATTGTCAACAAAGGCATGTGCAAGATCCAGTATTGTTCACGACAAAAGTGAAGAACCTGACAACAATGCTGGGATTAATAGTACAGTGTTAAGCAGGTAACGTTTGCAAGAATAATAATACTAATAAAAATAAAGATAAAGGGTGAGACTTACAAAGAGTTGCACTTGACGCATCTCAGTTGCGCCAGCGCAAGTGAGATGTGCCAAGCAAACTGTGATATTCATGGAAGATGCCATAAGATGCTCCTGAGCACCTCTCTCTGAATACCAAAGTTGCACCCAACCCGAGATGTACTGGCGGATCACCCAGGTTGGGCTGGGGAACTGATGGGCCAGTGCATCTCCAGATGCACCGCACCCACGGTTGGGATTCACAGCCGAGACATGCAGATGAGGCCATTGGGCATGCAAGGTGCAATGGGTCCATTGCATGTCATTATGGCACCATCTGCATGACCTTGCAGGATGCACCTGGCAGAATGCACCAGGCGCTCTTGTAATGGCTGAGAGCAGAAACAAAAGAATACTAAACCTTGGTAGTCTAGTGTCCCTTGCCCGTATCCCCGATCATGTAGACGCCTCCTGTAATAATCCCTAGTAGTCTAGTGGTCCCCCTGTATCTCCCATCATTTAGAATCCTCCTGTAGATAATCCCCAGTAGTCTAGTGGTACCCCTCACCCTGCCCGTATCCCGATCATGTAGAAATCCTCCCATAAATAATCCCTGGTAATCTAGTGGTCCCCACCTCCATGCCCGTATCCCAAGCATCATAAAATCTGCCATCAATTATCCCTGATAGTCTGGTGGTACCCCCCACCCTGCCTCGACCCGATCGCGTTGTCATAAGAAAGTCCAAAGTATCCCTGGTGGTCCAGTGAACCCCCACCCACTCAGACACCCACACCCCACTACCCCATCCCAGCATGGGCAGAAAGTCGTGGGCAGCTCAACCCACCGCAAACCACCATGGCTGCCCACTGACTGAGCTGTCAGTGAATGACAGCATACAGTACTCCTGTAAGCCCATTGGTAGTCCCTGTTGACCAATGAGCTTGCAGTGTGTACTGTAACTTTCATTCACAACTTTATTGAATGACACAGGTAGTTTTATACATGATCGGGATGCGGGCAGGGAGGAGGTTCCACTCGACTACTCAGGGATTATTTGAGAGTTTTATACATGATCAGGAATATGGGCTGGGGGGCACTGACTGCCAGAGTAGGCAGCCTGCCTGCTGCTGTCTGCAGTACTGCAGCCTGCCTGTGGGCTGACACCCACTTAGGTCTACTGCTCATAGATGTAACTGTGGAGCGTATCTTCAGAGATGCTCTGAAGATGCGCTGCCAAAGTGGGTTGTAAATAAGGATGTGTCCCATATGCATGGGCAAGGCCCCTGCACGCCCTCCAGATGCACCAAATACCATTATATAGTAGCTGGTGTTTAGCATATCAGAGATGGGCCAGTGCATCCGGGATGCGCCGTTGCATCTCTGTCCTTGAGAACTGCGCTTGGGCACAACTCCAGGATGCGCTGGACCTTCTTTTGTGAATCCCACCACAGTGTACAGTATATGGTGTATGTTAATCTACACACAACTTTAGAAGATTTAAAAACTAAAATAATTCCAACAGGGAATTAATATAAACTCCTCGGTTTATATCAACAAGTCACAGATTTTCAGGAGAAAATTCAGTGAGTTCATCAGTACATCTCAGTTAATTGAGGATAGGTGTAGCTACAGTATCGTCATCCTCCTTTCTCGTTCACTCAGGGATGGCACCACCCTATCAATGATGTTCTGGGCCTTGTTGCTGAGGAATTCTTCAAAAGCTAGTCACCTTTCATTATATGTGGTTAAGATGCCTCTTGCGTTGTACAGAAACCTAAACAGAATCTGATGGCAGATAAGGAGTGCTTGGCCCACCCAGTCTGCCCATTTTTTCCTACCTACAGTGTCACTGCAGATCCTAATCAATTTCTGTCTCTTTCTCACTCCCCTTTCCTTTCCACTAAGACACCCTAAGGCCTATCCCATGCATTGTTGAGCCCCCCGTCTTCACCCCACCACCTCTACTGGAAGGCTATTCCAGGAACCCACCACTCTTTCCATGAAGAACTACTTCCTTACAACTTTCCTGAATCAATCCCCTCCAGCTTCATAACATGTCCCTTGTTTTTATCTCCATTTTCTGAAAAGTACTTCTCTCTTGTACCTTATTTACCCACTTGAAGTAGCCAAACGTCTCCATCATAACTCCCCTTCCAGAGTGCGTACATATTGGAGGTCTTTAGACTCTCCTGATAGGTTTTGTGCAGACCTTGCACCATTTTAGTTGTCCTCCTCTGGATTGCCTCTGCTCCATCTGTGTCCTTCCAGAGATGTGGTCTCCAGAACTGAACACAGTATTGAAAGTGGGATCTTACTAATGATCTATACAGGGCACCACCACCACCTTCCTCTTTCTGCTGGTGATATCCATCCCAATGAATCCCAGCATCCCACTAGGTCTCCCAACTGCCTTGTTGTACTGCCTGGCCAAATTTTGGTCATCCCACATGATTACCCTTGGTTGCCGTCAATATCACTCTTCCCATTTTGCACTCCGCCCCAGAGTTTCTGTGCCCTCAGTGCATTACTTTGCACATTTCCACACTGAAACCCAGATGCCATACCCTTGACCATTTCTCCAGTTTTCTCAGGTGTCTGCTTATCCTTTCTACCACCCCACCAACCCACCCAAGTGTCCACCCTGCTGCAGATTTTGGTGTCATCTGCAAACAGGCAGACCTCACTTTCCAGCTCCTCTGGAATGTCACTTATAAAGAAATTAAAGAGAACTTATCTCAGCACTGATCACAGAAAGGCACCCTGCTAATCACCCTCCCTTCCTCAGAGTGAGCTCCTTTATCACCACCCACTGTAGCCTACCTCCTAACCAATTTCTTACCTAGTTTATCACCTCTGGACCCACTCCTAAGCTACTCAGTATGCTTACTAGTCCCCTACTATATGTGGAGCAGTGTTGAGAGCCTTACTGAAATTTAGGTAGGCCACATCCACCGCTCTACCTTGATCTAATTTCTTGGTCACCCAGTTGATGAAATCTATCAGACTCATTTGCTAACCCCCATTGAATCTATGCTGCCTTGGGTCTTGTAACCGCTGGATTTAAGATATTCCACAATTCTTTCCTTCAGCAGTGTTTCCATTAACTCTCCACCATCGTTGTCAGTCTGACTGACCTATGATTGTATTCTTTACAAAATACAGTTAGGGTTCAAATTAAACCAACAAAAGTAGAAAAATCTGATGTAAGGATTTCAAACCTAGCACTTCCTGCCCACCCTGAAGCAAATGAGGGGTGGAGTCTTCCCTTGGGGTTGTTGACACTATCTTCACCCCACTGCAGTAACAAAAACACTAATATATGATGGAGACAGGTGTGTATGTTTCATGAGTGTGCAGAATGCAGTGAGCATTAGGACGGACAACACCAAGAAGACTCTACCCTCATTGGCTTCAAGGCGGCTCAGTGGTGTTGGGATTTGAAACCCTAAGATCAGATTTCCCTACTTTTTGGTTTAATCTAAACCCTAACTGTTGCCTTGATGCAGTTTTTTTTTGCCAAGAATTTCCTTACTTTTTGAGATAGTATAATAATACCTCATTTACCTTTGGGAGCACAGGCCCTCTGGGTCCTGCGCCCCCATCCCACCATAGATGCGTACATGTATGTTGCCGTGGAACAGCAACCAAATTGTCAGCATAGCCTTTTTATTACCCCATCTCATGAACCCAGTAGTGGACATTTTAAATCCCTGCCAAAACATCATTTCATGGCACTGAAATGTCATTCTGCACACAGATGCAAAAACACATTTTGGCTAGGATTTGAAAATGATAGCTATGACTTTCATGAGTGGTGTATAAAATATATGTTGAAAAACTAGAGTCAAAATATTTAAAATTGCAGCGTTACAAGCAAATGTAGTAAAATTTCAATGTATGTGCATAACTTTGCCATTTCACATATTTTGACCCCAAATTTTCAACATAGCCTTCTTTGACCCCACCTCATGAACAAGGGTGGTGAAACTTTTAAATCCTGCCTGAAAGGGATTTTGCCAAGCAACTACAAAATCTCTTTTGGGCTTCACTCGGCTACTCCACCACCATTAGTCATGAGGTGGGGTCCCAAAAAGGCATGTTGAAAATCTGGGGTCAAAATATGAAATAAATACAAAGTTATGCATCAGTGTTCAAAGCCCCATTGAAATACACTGAAACACACTTATCTTTGTTTCTCGTATTACAGTCGGCAGTTCCAGCAGCAAGACTTGTCTTCCATTGGAGAGTGGATCTTCACCCTGTAACCTGTTCATGTGAGTGAGGGTGTGTGGGGTGTACTGGGGTGTGTAGAGTGGTGAGTGCTGAGTGGGAGGTGGGGAGGTGGGTCAGACTGGGAGGGACCATTTTGTTTTGTAGGTTAAAAAAGATTGATGGACCGTTTTCTTTATTTCAGAGTGGGACAGTGTTTGGAGGGTAGGGTGCCACTAGACACCAGGAAAGTGAACAATATTATGTGGACAGTGATCAGAGGGTAGAAGGTGCCACTATATACCAGGAAACTGAACAACATTATGGGGATAGCAATCGGAGGGTGGGGGTGCCAATGGACACCAGGGAAAGTGAAACACATTATGGGGTGGTGATGAGAAGGTGGGGGTGCCACTAGACACCAGAGAAAGTGAAAAAATCCAAACATTAGAGGAACAGTGATCAGAGGGTGTGGGTGCCACTAGACACCAGGGAAACACAAGAAGGGCAAAGATATTGCTGCAGACCCCAAATCACATTTCTCTTAACTACAAATACTTTTCCTTTTGAAAACAGCCTGGGAGAAGGTATTTGGGGCCAGTGTGATTTGCTTATAAAAGCTGGCACTTGCATCTCTAAAGATACTAACAGACAAACATTCTACACTACTGAGTCGAATAAGAATTCAAGTGCACGCGTACATGCGTTTCACCAGGGAGGTCATGTCAGACTAACCTCGTTGAATTTTTGACTGGGTGACTAGAGAGGTGGATCGGGAAGGCAGTGGACATGGCCTATCTGGACTTCAGCAAGGCTTTTGACACTGTGCCACATAGAAGACTATTACACAAACTGGGGAATATGGGTGTGGGCAGGACAGTAGTGTGTGGGTAGGTAATTGGCTGGGCGGCAGGACACAGAGGTGGTGGTAAATGGCTGTCACTCCACAGAGGAAGATTGACCAGTGAGTACCACAGGGATCAGTGCTGGGACGGTCCTATTCAACATCTTCATCAGTGACATTGCTTGGGACCTAGAAGGCAGAATTTCACTGTTCGCTGATGACACAAAGCTCTGTAACAGAGTAGACACACCAGAGGGTGTAGACAGAATGAGAAGGGACCTGCAGAAACTTGAAGAAGGGTCAGGGATTTTGCAGTTGAAATTCAATGCAAAGAAGTGCAAGATAATGCATATGGGATCCAAAACCCTGGCACAATATATCAGTTGGGGATGAGGATATAGCATGCACCAAGCAGGAAAGGGATCTTGGGGTTATCATCTCTGATGACCTCAAAGTAGAAACAGTGTGACAAGGCAGCAGGTAAAGCAAATAGGATGCTGGGATGCATAGGCAGGGGCATCACCAGCAGGAAAAGGGAGGTCATAATTCTACTATACAAGACACTAGTGAGGCCCCACCTGGAGTACAGTGTACAGTTCTGGAGACCTTACCTACGTAAGGACATAGGGTAGAGAGGTTCAGAGGAGGGCAACAAAGATGGTGCATGGATTGCATCACAAGTCCTGTGAGGACAGGTTGAAGGAACTGAACATGTACTCCCTGGAGGAGAGGAGGAGAGAGGATATGATAGAGACATACAAGTATCTTACAGGGAGGAACAGTGTGCAGGAATACATTATTTTTAAGCGAAAAAGATGTTCCAGGACTAGAGGGCATGGGATGAAGTTGGAGGGAGGACGATTCAGAGGAAACGTGAGGAAGAATTTCTTCACAGAACGGGTGGTGGACAAGTGGAACACCCTGCCAGAGGAAATGGTGGGAGCTGAAACAGTCACTGGATTTAAGAATGCATGGGATAGACATAAAGGAATTCTGGAGGTCAGGGTAGGGGCAACAGACTTCTAGGAAACATAAACTGAACTTACAAGCTCAAATAGGCAGACTGGGTGGGCCATAGGCCCTTATGTGCCGACACTGTTTATGTACTGTATCTATGTATCTATGTACATATTTATTTATGTATTTAGTTGGTTGACCGGGTAAGTACACTGAGCCAAGACCCCTTTTCAAGAATGACCCATAGCCACTACAATGCAGCTAAGATGGTACAGAAATATAAAATACAATGTGTGTGACATAATAGTACATCATACAACATTAAAAACATTCACACTTAGTTTGCTGCAACAGATACGATTTTAGCTGAGTTTTAAATTTGAATGGCCATTTACACTAAGGCAAGATGGAGGTAATGTATTCAAAAGACAGCTGCTTGCAGAAGAAACATGCTCCCCATGGAAGTTAAAATCTTTGGAAATTATAAATGCAAGCTAGAGGTGGATCTTAATATTCTAGTTTCTTTCCTGATTTCAATTCGACTAAATGGAGGAGACAGGTGTTTTATTCTTACTAAGTTATCAACTGAACATCCGAGATTGCACATATTTTTGCTTAGGAGGTAACCCACTAACTTAGTTTCTTTATATAATAAGCAATGATTAGTGTTGTATGGTTTAAGTGTAGCAAATTGACAGATGGAGTTAAATGTCCTAGTTATTAAGTTTAAATCACTGCCTGACAACCTTGTGAATTAAAAAGAGTTATACAATAGAGTAGGTAGAAGTACACCTTTTAGAAATTACTGCTCTAGCCTCCCTAGTCAGACAATCTTTCGGTCTATACAAGGCACCTAGGGCCTGATATTCAAAACTTTGCACCAGGCAAAAACCATTTGCACAGGTTTAGCGCGGGATTAGCGTGGGTCTGCTATATTCAAAAGGCCAAATAGCGCGGAGCAAACTGCATTAGCGCTGGGCAAAATCATAATGTATGCAAGGGCAAACTGACATGAATACAGGTGCAATGCTATATTCAGCGACTAGTTACCGTGCAAAGTGGTTTCCGTGACTTAGTGACTGCATAGCACGGTGTGTACACACTTCAGGAAAAGTTTGTCTTAACCCTGGGCAGTCAGCTTTGTGCTACACTTTGCTTTGCTGGGTGTTTGCATGGCTTTTGCGTGAACCTAACAAATAAATATGACACATAGACAAAGCCAAACATAGAAGAAACATGCTGCTAACTGATGTCATCACAGTGATGCCATCATCTGCCACCAGTCCCAGCCATGCCAGGCAGTAGTGGTGACCCTGCCGCCAGTGGACAGCATGGCAGTGTGTATACAGCAGACACCTCGGACCACTCATCTGTGGACATCAACAGATGCCAGCACACAATGCAGCACTGTGGGCATGGAGGATGTTGAGGGAGAGTGTATGGGTGGCCAGGCTGTGCCACAGACCAGGTGTGGCCACAAGGCTGGGAACATCATGCAGTGCACATGGGCCAGTATTGGGAATACCCCAACACCAGTGTACCTTTCTGATAATATGTGCCCCCAGCCACATACCACAGAGCTGTACAACTGCCACAGCACACAAAGCCGGACATGTATATGTCACTGGAGCATCCCATGCCAGAGGTGCAGCATCTGTGGGTCACACAACAGCGTAACATTAATGTCCATTGTCAGTAAACACCTGCAGGTTGGGCCTCTCACTGTGTATAGTGCAGTCATCATCACTGCCCTGCACACCATAGGCATTGCTGTGTCCACACTACTGGCCCCTTGGTAATGTAGTGTCTGCTGAGCACTGTAGCATGACCTACAGTGTGACAGTTGCATGCAAGCGCCACCACAATCTGTGCCTATGCTGTGTTGTCCCAGTACAGCTGCAGGCAACAGCACATGTAAGTACAGTGTTCAAAACACATAATATTCCCCAGACTGTCTGCTAGGCGCTAACACATTGCGGGTTTAGCATGCTAAACTGTTAGCCTGGTGCAAACTGCATTCAAATCAGGGCATAATGAGATGCTAATCTGGATGTTTGCACAGAAACTACCTAAGTAGGCTCATTTGCATGTCACTTTTGAATATGGCAAAGTTTAGCACAGGGGCAAATGTGTTTGCACCGGGCTACGGTTTAGCCCTGCGCTAAACCCGCACAAACATGTTAGCACTGCACAAACAGTTCAGGGAATATTTTACAGTTTTGCACACTCACTTTCACATATGCTGCTGCCCAGCTGTACTGTCCACATTTGCTGGCACACATTGGGCCACATAGTTCACCACTCTACCTTCACATCGCTGCACTGTGTTGCTGTTGTGGTTTGCACTTCCTGGTTGCCATATTCAGAACTGTCTTATTCCAGGGCTAAGTTTGCCCTGCCTCCCAACCAGTTTGCCCAGCCTCATTCCCATGCTATATTCAGAAGCTGTTTGCCCTGGGCTATTCCTTTTGAATATGGCTTGCTTTGTGCTCGGGTTAAGTTTGCCTGCCGGGCAGTGCTAATTTAGCCCGGGGCAAAGTTTTGAATATCTGGCCCCTAATTTCTGATTTACAAGCTTGCTTGTATTCTTAATATGAATGGAAAATGTTAAATTAGAGTTGAGTAGGTCTACCATGTACTTAAATTCAGTTACCTGCTACAGCATCATTCCAACTAAATTGAATATTTGTAGTTTCTGACATTTCGATAAGTTTAGTTTTAGATCCAAATAATATACACTTTGTCTTTTTAGTATTTAATAACAGTCGATGCTGCTGCAGCCAAGTGTTCAGAGCTGAATTGTCTGTGTTCAAAATTAATTAATTACTTCTACTGATGGGGAACTAGTAAGCAGAATGATATCGTCATCTTACAACATTTCTGAGCGTAGGAATCCTTGAGATAGGATCAGTGTGTACTGAAAATAATAAATGTCCTAAAATCGATCCCGAGGAACTTCTTGCTTCAAAATATGAGTCTTGGAGTATGAACCACCATAATTGACCTTCAGAGTGTGGTCTGTAAGATACCTTTGAAACCATCACAAGGTGATTCAGCCAGGCCAATGGCCTTTAGTCTATAACTAGTTAGAACCACATTTTCTAGGTCACAAACCAGAATACCAAGTGAGAACCACTTTTTCTGGTTCTTGAAATAGAATTACTAGTTCAAACCACTGTTTCTAGTTCATAAACCAAAACATTTTAGTTCTAAAAAACCAGAAATCACTCAGGAGAGATAGTAAATGTGTGACATATAAAATTTTGCAAATTTCCCCATAAACAGACTATAAAATTCTGCTTAGGAAAAACATTGTACGCCAGAGATGTTTTAGTTTTGCTAAAACTATCCTTTACAAGTGTTTTCCAATGGCATGAAGTCATGATGTCACAGACTAAACTGTGCATGTCACACCCATGCACGGAAAACAGCTTGCAACAACACAACAGTGACACATAATGCCATCTGCATATAATCGCCGACACCCAATCCTTCAGTTTATTTTTGCAGGTCTCCACTGCCCACAATAAATATAATCAGCTCCATGGGGGTGTGGACAGTTGGGCAAGTTAAAAAGCCTGCTGCAGCGCTAAGTGATTGCCACACAGTTGGAAGGTAAAAAAAATTCCCGAGCAGGGTGTCAAACCCTGGTCTTCCCCATCATCTGCTACTAGGTCAGGTGCTCTAGCTGCTCCACCACAGGAGCAGCTCAACCAACCACCTGACTGGCAGTGGTTACATCCACTTCATCTTTGGTACAGAGCAACTGGGGGTAGTGATATAGTCATATCGCTCATGCTACTCCTGTTACTCTCTTTGCATACGTGCTACTGACGCGTGGGTTCTTCATGTGCAGTTTAGTCTGCACTATACTCGCCTGTATCTTTTCCAACTTCAGTAGTTAAAGAGATGAGGAACAGCAAGGTCAGAAGGATTGCTTTTACTTTCCATCATCTAGGTTAGCAGGAGTAACAGCACACGGCCACAAGGAGGATTTGTTTTTGTGGACTTGTAACATTGTTTAAAGTATTCCAAACAGAGGAGCAGCAAGAGAGAAAAGGGAACAGGGATCCACAGACACACAGGACACTGCTAAAGGCAGGGCACAATTGTTTTTGACTCTATCTCCACCCCCACCCACCCAATAACTTTATAGGCTGCAAATCTACCAGTTGACTGACATCACAGGCAGTGGGCGAGAGGTAACTGTAAGGGTGTGTGTATAAATAGCACACTGGGGAGTTGTTAGCTGGTAGCCTGGGGATTTTAACATTACATTAGGGGTTTCATAACTGAGTTAGTAAAGAAGGGATAGAAAGTATCTACAGATAGTGAGACAGAAGAAGAGAGGAGAAGAAGGAGGAAAAAGGTACCTCTTAAGGGGTGTTTGCAAATAGTGCTTCTGGGAGTTGTTAGCCTATAGGTGGGGGTAAATGATCGTATCAGGGAAATTTGTAGGAGTTAGCAGGTAAGGTCTAGAAATAGGAGTAGCTATGATGGGAGTGGTGTAATGCAGTGGCTGTGGGCAGCAGTCTTCAGGTAGACCTTCTGGAGACTGCAGTGCTGCCCCATCTGCAGGCACCTCTCTGAGTTGAGAGAGAGGTTACCAGACTCAAGGCTGAGATGGTTTGGTTAGGAGGAGCTACTCATCCACTCAGGGACTACAACTCCAACTCCACTACCTCAAAGTGTGCCAGGAAAGAGGAGTGGCTGGACAATAGTGGGCTAGGGAAGGTTAGGGTTGTAGAAGGTAGGCACATCCCAAATCCCATACCACAACAGAATTTCTGCACCACACTGGCAGGGGTGGGACTGTCCCACAGAGGCACCTAAGTAGTGACTGGGACAGTTGTGGACGCCCTCTATGGTGAGGACCCCAAGGGGAGTAGCAGAAGGACCACAGAGGGAGAAGGAAGTGAATCCTGGTGGGGGACTCAATTGTAAGGGATACAGCTGGGGACAGGTAGGGATGAGGAGAGGGTGCAAGGTGCCTTCTCAATGCTATGACTCATAGGGATGGAAGGAGGATCCTATGGATCGCTGGGGAGGCAGGTAGGGAGGGAGGGAGGAGGACTGGATCTCATTGTCCACTTGGTGACAAATTACCTGACTAGGGAGGCCAGAAACAGTTCAGGAGGAGTTCAGAAAATTGGGGAGGGATATGAGGAACTAGCACTATCTGTTACTTTCTTGGAGGAGCTACCTGTCGGTGACAAGGGGATGACAGGAGGATCCACACCAAGGACTTCAGCTTATGGTTGAGGAAATGGTATGGGAAGCGGGATTCAGATTCAGTGGGGACTCGGGGCTCCACCTGAAGGGATAGAGGCCTACACAGGAGCAATGACCTACATTCTTCCAGGAGGGAACTGAGATCCTCAGTGAACAGTTTCAATGCTATATTAGCAACATTTAAACAGGCTAAGGGGAGGCAGAATAAGGTAGGTTGATATAGTGTATCCCCCACACACACACACATGCTTACAGGGTCAACAGTGGAAATCCCAAGGGTGAAAGTCCCAAAAGAAACAGACACTAATAGGCGACCATGAGGAAGAGGGAGGGGAAGAGGAAAGAAAATAGTGGGAAAGGGTGAAGTCAAGAGGGTATGATGAGGAGAGGTGGCAGTAAACAATGGAGAGTCATATGTGTAAATGATCAAAGTCTGGGCAACAAGATGGCAGACCTAAAGATCATCATGGCAACAGGAGAGCTGGGCATAGTAGCAATTACAGAGACCTGGGGCAATGAAAATCCAGGACTGGGATGTAGCCATACCAAGGTATGCTCTATTTAGGAAGGTCAGGGTAGGAAAAAGGGAGTAAGGGTGGCTCTTTACATGAGGAGAATATAAAAAGCCATGGAAATAGGGGGCAGGGGAAAGGTGAGGTGCTGTGGGCCACCTGGAGATAGGGAGTGGGGCCACTATTTAAGTGGGGTGATCTACAGACCTCCAACATGGAAGATAAAGATATGATAGAAGAAATCAAGGATGGCTAACAAGGGCAAGGTATTGCTAGTGGGGACTTCAATCTACCCGATGTGGATTGGAGCCTCCTTGGTGCCTCAACACTTGAAGTAGAGAAATTCTAGACTCACTACAGGAAGCATTCCTCAGATAACTAAAGAACCCACTCATGAGGGGTGATACTGGACCTGATACTGTCAAACAGGGACAGGGATACTGACATCGCAGTGGGAAGCCACCTGGGGACCAGATATCATCGTGTGGTCTGGTTCAACATAAGGACACAGGCGGAATCCAACCACACTAAAACAAGGGTCCTGGACTTGGAGGTCGATTGCAAGAAAATGGGAGAATACATCAAAGAAGCCCTAGTACAAATAGGGAAAATGAGTGTAGTAGAGGAAAAGTGGGCAAAAATAAGGAATGCAGTTTAGAGGCAACTAGCTGTTGTGTCAAGCAGGTTAAACAGAGCAAGAGAAAAAGAGACAGCTATGGTTCTCCAAGGAAGTAGCAGAGAAAGTAGAGGAAAAGAGGCAGGCATTCAAAAAGTACAAGTCAATACTGAAGGAAGAGGATAGGGAGCATTATCAGGAGAAACAAAGGAAGACACGGAAGGCAGATAGGACAGTAAAAGCACAAGCGCATAAAAATTGCCAAGTCAGCAAAAAGGAGCTAAAACATCCTTCAGTTACATAAGCGAAAGAAGAAAGGCATGGCATGGATAGTAAGACCTAAAGGGGAAGGAGGGGATGTGGAAGAAGACCTGAAGAAAGCAGACATATTGAACAAGTGGGAGAAAACTGCAGAGTTACAGGTTCTCATGGCAGAGAGGTGGACATTGCAGTCAGCCGGAAACATGGGCCACCCAATACAATGACTGGGACCTGTCTGTACCAGGGTACAGATTATTTCACAGGGACAGAGTGATTGGGAAAGGGGGGTGGCACTATATGTGAAGGAAGAACTGAAGTGTGTAAGGGAGGAAGGGGAGCAGGTAGTATGGAGTCACTTTGGATGCAAATCCAGGATTCCAAGAATAGGATTCTTAAAATGGGAGTGGTGTACAGGCCACCATCTCAGATGGAGGAGTTAGACAGGGAACTAGTGGGACAGATCAGGAGGACCTGCGAAGGGTAGTGCGGTGATTGTGGGGACTTCAACATGCCGGGAGTGGACTGGAGCACCCCAACAACCAGGAACAGAAGGGAGCAGGTACTGCTGGATGCCTTCAGGACAGCTTCTGGCTGCAAATGGTCAGTGAACCAACCAGGTTAGGAAATACCCTTGACCTTGTCCTGGCAAATGGGGACTTTGTGAGAGAGAACTTACAGTGGAGGAACCGCTGTCAGGGAGTGACCACCGCTCAGTATGGCTCACATTGGATATGGGCAAGGAAGGAGTGGAATCGGGCACAGTAGTGCTGGACTTCAGGAGAGCCAACTTTGGGAGGATGGGAAGTGGTAAAAGGGTACCTGGCCAGAATTCAATCTAGTATGGACACTAACCAGAGGTGGGAGCTCATAAAGCTGGGGATAGTGGAGGCAACTAAAACCTGCTGCAAAGCCCAGAGCAAGAAGGCTGAGGGCTAAGAAACCGATCTGGTTGAGCAAGGAGGTAATGGAAAAGGTAAGGAAGAAAAGAGCTGCCTTTAGGAATTACAAGAAAACAGGGGGAGGACAGGGAGGAGTACTTGACAGAATCAAAGGAGGTGACAAGGGTAGTAAGGGAGCTAAAGCATCTATGGAACTCAGGCTGGCACAAGGCATTAAGAAGGGGAGAAGGACTTCTTTAAGTACATCAGGGAGAAAAGGAGCTGTAAGGACCACATAGTAAGGATTAGGAAGGAGGGGTTGGGTGGAAGAGAGTGCGATAAGGCGAGCACTAAATGAGTACTTCTGCTCAGTATTTACTAAAGAGAAGAGGGGTGACACCCAAGGTGGGAGAAATGGCAGAAGCAGGGTGGGAAGTGGTGAGATGGTGAAATCCATGAGAGCAGAGTTCGAGAGGGTTTGAATGCACTGAGGGTGGACAAGCGCCAGGCCCAGGTGGCATCCACCCAGGGTACTGAAGGAGCTGGCAGAGGTCCTTGCAGGACCTTTGGCAGACTCATTTAATGCCTCACTACATTCGGGTGTGTACCTCAGACTGGAGGATGGCTCATGGTGCCCCTCCACAAGAGTGGCCCAAGGATGAACCGGGAAACTACAGACCAGTGAGCCTCACATCCATCGTGGGTAGCTAATGGAGACTATCCTGAAGGAGAGGCTGGTGGCCCTCTTGAGGCCAAAGGACTACAGGACAGCAGACAGCATGGCTTCACACGTGGCAGATCCTGCCGAACCAACCTGGTCGAGTTCTATGACTGGGTAACTAGGCAACTGAACAGGGCCATGCAGTGGATGTCCTGTATCTGACTTCAGTAAGGCATATCTGACTCAGTGCCACATGGAAGGCTGGGAAGGAAGTTAGTAGGCACAGGGGTGGGTGCAAAGCTGGTGAGATGGGTAGGAAACTGGCTGCAGGGAAGGCAACAGAGGGTGGTGGTGGGGGAGCTCTCACACCAAGGGCAGTGACGAGCTGTGTTCCACAGGGCTCAGTGTTGGGACCAGTATTGTTTGGGATATTCATTTGAGACATATCATGGGACATCAAGAGCAAGATCAGTCTGTTTGCTGATGATACCAAGGTAGGCGCGTGGTGGATGACCTAGGGGATGGCAGGGGTTGTAGGATGATCTGGCAAAGCTTGAAACCTGGTCAGACACCTGGCAACTGGGCTTTAATGCCAAAAGTGCAAAGTGCTGCATTTTGGGATGAAGAACCCAAGGAGGAGTTGCCAGCTAGGGGAGTGAAGCTAGCCCAGACAGAGGAGGAGAAGGATCTGGGTGTGCTCATTACAGTGTCAATGAACAACTCGCACAATGTAGTGAAGGCAGCTGCGAAGGCCAACAAAATGCTGGGTTGTATTGCAAGGGGTATATCCTCGAGGAGGGAGGAGGTTATTCTGCCACTGTATAGGTCATTAGTTAGACCACACCTGGAGTACTGCGTAGTACTGGCGTCCGTGATCTGAAGAGGTACATTAAGTTACTGGAGGGTTGCAGCGCAGAGTGACAAAGATGATCAAGGGGCTGGGGACTTATCATACGAGAGGAGGTTGAAGGAGTTGAACATGTACTCACTGGAGGAGAGAGGAGAGAAGAGACAGGGTGACATGATTGAAACCTTTAAATACATGAAAGGAATAAACAAGATGGGTACAGAGGGCTGTTTAAAATAAGGGCGGGGAGGGTCACTAGGGGCCATGATATGAGACTGGAGTGAGGAAGGTTCAGGAGGGAGATGAGGAGACACTTTTACAGAGAGGGTGGTGGCTGGGTGGAATGCTTCACCTGCTGAAGTGGTATACAGTAGAACAGTGGACTGCTTCAAACGAGGATGGACAGGACAAGGGAGGGTTAATGAAGGGGAAGGTGGAAGGGAGGGGCAGCTGCAGAATGAGGGGTGCTAGCTGCACATTCGAGCAGACTTGATAGACCTCTAGGCCTTTATCTGCTGGCAAATTTCGTATGTTCGTATGTTCGTAAGTGCTTTTTTTCCAGTATTCACAAAGGAATAGGTAGGTGATAGGCTGCAGATAGGAAAGGCATTAAGGGAAGGGAAGTGGACACTAGCCATTTTATGGGGAGAGAGTCCTCAGGTTATGAGCAAACTAAAGTAGACAAGGCAATGAGGCTGGACTGGTTTCACCCCAGATTACTGAAGGAACTAGGAACTAAAGGAGAAACTGTCTGTACCTCTAATAGCCCTGGATACAGGAGAAATTCCAGGGACTGGAGGAGGACGGATGTGGTCCCACTACACAAAAGTGGGAATAGAGAGGAGGCAGGAAACTGCTGACCTTTAAGCTTGACTTTGGTAGTGGGCAAGGTCATGGAAACACTACTAAAAGAAAGGATCGGGAATGCCTAATAACCAGTGGATTGCAGGATTTGAGGCAGCATGGGTTCATAGGGGAGATCTCGCCAAATGAACCTGATACAGTTCTTTGACTGGGTTACCAGAGAGGTGGATGAGGAGGGGCAGTGGATGTGGCCTGCCTGGGATTCAATAAGTCTTAAACACCGTTCCACAAAGAAGACTAGTAAACAAGCTGGGCAGCCTGGGGTGGGCCAAAAGATAGTAAAATGGGTACAGGTGGTGGTAAATGGAGTTCACTTGGAAAAAGGTAAGATAACCAGAGGGGTGCCTCAGGGTTCAGTAATGGGACTGGTCCACTTCAATATCTTTATTAGTGACATTGCAGAGGGGCTGGAAGGAAATATATGCTTATTTATGGATGACACAAAATCTGTAACAGAGTGGACACACTGGGGGTGGAAAAAATGAAGAAAGATCTGAAAAAGCTAGAAGACTGGACAAGGGGTTGAAAACTGGGCTTCAGCATCAAAACAGTGAAAAATTATGCACATGGGGCACAAAACCCCAAGGGCAATGTATCATTGGGGGGAGGTGTTAACAACCACAAGACAGGAAAGGGATCTGGGGGTCAACAAATCTGATGACCTGAAGGTACCAACGCAGTGTGATAAGGCAGTAGGAAAGTCTAATAGAATGCTGGGTGCATAAGGAGGGCATCACCAGTAGAAAGAGGAGTGTAGTGTTACCCTGTACAGATCAATGGTGATGCCCCCACCTGGAGTACTGTGTCCAGCCCCAGTAGGCCCCATCTCAGGAAAGACATAGATTGGGTGGATGCAGTACAAATAAGGGCAACTAAAATGGTGCATGGCCTGCCTCAGAAACCCTACAAGGAAAGACTTAGGGAATTAATGTAGTCTCTGGAGGAAAGGAGAGAAGGGAAGACATGATGGAAACATTCAAATTCCTCAACGGTATCAATAAGGTACAGGAGGGTAGCATTTGCACAGAAAGAAATGCTTAAGGACGAGGTGGCATAATATGAAGCTGGAAGGGGAAGACTTAGAGGGATGAGGGTATACCTCTTTGGGTGCCCAATCCTGGTGCCAGCTAGTACCCCCATCAGCCCATTTTCACTGCACAGCACTGAGAAGCCACCCTGGTGCCAACAAACATAACACCAACACTGGGGTACCCAATCCCTAGTGTCTGTACCTAAAATAAAGAAAACCATCCTCAATCCCTCCCACCCTTCCTTCTTAATTTTCTGACAACAGGGTGCCTAACTCCTATTGCCGCTTACTTCCTGATGTGTACTGACCTCATTGCACATCTGATCCAGTAGGGCTTTACAACAACAAAGAAACAGCCTTTGTGAACATGCAACATGATGCCAGGGGAATCCTTGAGCCCTTGCCCGAATGATGCCTGCCTGAGCTTACATAGATACATAGATACATAGATACATAGACAGTGTCGGCAGATAAGGGCCTATGGCCCACCTAGGTCTGCCCATTTGAGCTTGTGTTCAGTTTGTTTTCCTAGAAGTCTATTTCCCTTACCCTGACCTCTAGAATTCCTTTATGTCTATCCCATGCATTCTTAAATCCGTGATTGTTTCAGCCCCACCACTTCCTCTGGCAGGGTGTTCCACTTGTCCACCACCCGCTTCGTGAAGAAATTCTTTCTCATGTCCTCCTCCAACTTCATCCCATGCCCTCTAGTCCTGAAACATCTTTTTCGCTTAAAATAGTGTTTTCCTGCACCCTGTTCCTCCTGTAAGATACTTGTATGTCTCTATCATATCCCTCTCTCCTCCTCTCCTCCAGGGAGTACATGTTCAGTTCCTTCAACCTGTCTTCATAGGATTTGTGATGCAAACCCATGCACCATCTTTGTTGCCCTCCTCTGAACCTTCTCTACCCTGTCTATGTCCCACACGTAGGTATGGTCTCCAGAACTGTACACTGTACTCCAGGTGGGGCCTCACTAGTGTCTTGTATAGCGGAATTATGACCTCCCTTTTCCTGCTGGTGATGCCCCGCCTATACATCCCAGCATCCCATTTGCTTTACCTGATGCCTTGTCACACTGTTTCCTACCTTGAGGTCATCAGAGATGACAACCCCAAGATCCCTGTCCTGCTTGGTGCATGCTATATCCTCACCCCCAACTGATATATTGTGCCAGGTTTTTGTGCCCCATATGCATTATCTTGCACTTCTTTGCATTGAATTTCAACTGCCAAACCCTTGACCATTCTTCAAGTTTCTGCAGGTCCTTCTCATTCTGTCTACACCCTCTGGTGTGTCTACTCTGTTACAGAGCTTTGTGTCATCAGCTAACAGTGAAATTCTGCCTTCTATATCCTGTGCAATGTCACTGATGAAGATGTTGAATAGGACCGGTCCCAGCACTGATCCCTGTGGTACCCCACTGGTCACTCTTCCCTCTGTGGAGGACAGCCATTTACCACCACCTCTGTGTCCTGCCACCCAGCCAGTTACCTACCCACCACACTACTGTCCTGCCCACACCCATATTCCCCAGTTGTGTAATAGTCTTCTATGTGGCACAGTGTCAAAGGCCTTGCTGAAGTCCAGATAGGCCATGTCCACTGCCCTCCCTGATCCACCTCCTAGTCACCAGTCAAAAATTCAATGAGGTTGGTCTGACATGACCTCCCTGGTGAAACCATGCTGCCTTGGGTCCTGTAGTCCATTGACAACCAGATGTTCCACCAATCTCTCCTTCAGTAGTGCTTCCATGATCTTTCCCACTACCGAGGTGAGGCTGACTGGTCTGTAGTTCCCTCTTCCTCTTTGTTCCCACTTTTGTATAAGGGACTACATCTGCTGTCCTCCAGTCTTTGGGTACCTCCTGTTTCCAGTGATTGGCTGAACAGGATAGCCAGAGGTTCAGCCACCACCTCTCTTAGTTCTTTAAGGACCCTGGGTGCACCCCATCTGGCCCCATTGCTTTGTCAACTCTTATTACTCCAGTTCCTTCAGGACCCTTTCTCGTGTAAAGGGACTTGTGTCCATTTCTGCACCATTCTCACCCTTGTACTCCCTTCAGACCCATTACCCCTCTTCCTCAGTAAAGACTGAGCAGAAATACCTGTTCAATATGTCAGCTTTACTGTTGTCATCCTCCACGCTGCTCCCATCCTCCCCTTCAGTCTAACTATCCTCCCTTGTCCTTCTTTTCATTATGTACCTGTAAAGGTTTTGTCCCCTTTAACCACTGATTTTGCAATGTGTTCTTCTGTCTGAGCTTTGGCTTCCCTTATGACTTCCCTGCCTCCTTTGTTTCTCCTGGTACTTCTCCCTATCCCCTTCTGCCTTGGGAATCACAGCTTGTCATGGGAATCACAGGTAGATCTCAATCTCTCTCCCTTGACTCCATGTGAATCTTACTGGCGAAGAATCCACGGCCTCCCACCACGGGCTGGGCAGGGATGCCAGGGAAGGATAAGGGTCTTCCAGAAATGGGTAGATATAGGAGTACATCCCCATTGACCATAAAGTGATAAACAGAGTTAAGAACAACAACAAAGAGGACCTCCAGAGCCCCAGTGTTTCTATCCACAGCTCCTTGGTGCATTGTCAAGGTGTGTGGCCCTACTGTTCACCATTTATATATGCAGCATTCAAAGATTCACTGCACTAAGTATGAAGTGCAAAATCAAGCCACCACAAAAGGTGTAATTTACAAATGGTTACAAACTCACGTAATTACTAATCTGGTTACTATAGTTTCCTAACTCACATAGATAATATCTAATGAATAAGCATGACAGTTAATCATAGTCCCCTTGCAGATTCTTAAGGAAGCTGGCTCCTTATTTTCAGATGTTTCTTGTGCAGTGAAAAGAGGCATCTGTAAAATATAAACAGAATTGATTAAATATTTAAATTATCCAATTGCATAATTCATTTACAGCAAGGCTGTTATCATGGTTCATCATTTAGACTTGGCCAAGAGAGTGCCCCAACTGGTAAATCCAGTATGCTTTTCTTTAAGCCAACTTTTTTTTCTGTGTCCCTCCTTAATCCCAAAGTGACCTTTTTAATTCCTATAAGAACAAGTGTATGATCCTCCACCCCTCATTCTCTCTACATATATAGCCAGAGCAGACTTGTTGTTTTAAAGATCAACTGCAAATATACTATAATTCATACTATAAACATTACTCTTTTTCCCTAACATGTGGACAACCAGGCCTTGTTCATTGCATATGAAATGAAAACATCACCATTTGTTATGTACCGATACTATTTTAATGCTCTCCTACTTGATGGTTTTATATAGAATCTTTCAGACATTTTTTGACCAGCTAGCAGAATCTTAGGTGAGTGTTGATGTCATTTAGGCTATAATGACATAATTTTGTCAAAGTCCTAGTAGTTCAGTACACACACACATGTGCATGTGCATATGCACACACACACACACACACATATACACACGTATACACACACACACACACACACACTACTGTGTCAGAAATGCAGGTTTACCTTCACATATTGACTTTTACCAATACAACATTACATATAAATATTTAGTTAAGTGAATGAGTCCTCTAGGACTATGGCTCCATCTCTCTGTTAGAGAGATTTGATGTTTCTATTAAGTATATGGAGACGAAACCTAAGTAGGTTTTATCTTAAGTAGGAGGAAATGTGAATGAGTCCTCTAGGACTATGTTAGGACTGTACATGCCTGCAAGAAGGGGGTTCCCTTATGTGTCTATTCCTCTTTGTCTGCATGTTATTCTTGTATGTACACTGTTGTTTGTCCTACATGGATTGGCCACCCATGTATTTTTGTTTGTTGGTGTTGTGTCCCCATCTTGGTATACCTAACAGGTTAGAAGGTATAAGGAAAAAGCCTTTATAAAAGCTCCCTCAGTATCTGTGAAGAACAAATTGCTGTGCTTGAAAGCTAGCTGTTTTAATATACTTCCATTTAACTGTGGCATTTACTTCAATAATGTAATAGCGCAATAACACAATTGGCAGATAAATCTAATAGCGCGATAGTGCAATAGCAGGAGCTGCCGACAGCGCGCGACGTCATGACGGGCCACAAAACGCTGGCTTTTCTTCCTGAACCTCTACGTAAAATGGAGCATGTTAAATGTTAAACATTCTCATTAAGCACATTTCTTAAGTCACAACCCCAAACAGCCACTATGTACACTGTTCAGTAAGTACATTGAAGGATTTCTTTGTAGAAAAGAAGTAAGCTCACCTTAAACAGGCTACAGGTGCCTTGTGTGGTACCCTCTGTAACTAAAGTGCTTATAGAGCTGGCAGGCCAGAGAAGAGCTGTATTTATGCTCAGCCTGTTGGTGGGAGGGACAATTAGAGTGTTTACCCTGACATTATCTACAATAATGAAATAAAATGAGATTTGCTCGCTCTACAGCAGGATTTGACTGAGATTGAACTGTTACAATGGAGTTAAACAAATAATAAAATTGTTAAACAGAGTTTTAATCAATGTTATGTAACCTCAGTTGATTGACAGCTGATTTGAACCAATCCAAAACATTCCTCAGGGTATATATGTGGATGTTTAACACCTGTAGTCAGATGCAGTTGGAGTGCTGAAGCAGCAGCACCCAGAGGAGCTAGTGCTTACTAGTTGTTTTGTTTTCCTGGAGTATGTTAACGCTGAGTTAAGTTATTTAAGTTCTTGTTTGATTTGTTTATTTTATTTTATTATTTTGATCAAACAAGTCCGCTTATTTTTGTTCCTGTGTAATAAAAGAAGTTATTTTTGCAAGACTAC
This sequence comes from Neoceratodus forsteri, assembly GCA_016271365.2. Lineage (NCBI taxonomy): Eukaryota > Metazoa > Chordata > Ceratodontiformes > Ceratodontidae > Neoceratodus > Neoceratodus forsteri. Next base: position 897,613,228 of record CM057450.1, read on the forward strand.
AACTGACGTATGTGTCCATCTGTACCCATTGGAGACTTTGATAAGTTACTTTCACAGTTTAAGTAGTAATTTTTGAGGGCAGTACTTTGAAATTCAGAAGAAGCTGTGGGAGCTTCATTCAGGGTTGGAAGAGAAGAAAGGAAATAAAACTGTTCATGTTAAAAGCCTGTAATGTTGTATTTTTTGGGGATGATACTGAGCACAAAGTGCTGTAATTAGTTTAGGGAAATTGCCAGATATATACTCATGGAATTTTACTGGAATAATTTGATTAAATGAGGCCACCATCAGAAAATTGGAAGCAAAACTGATTTTTGAATGTCCTAATCTATTGTACTGTGTATGTACTTAGCTGAAAGGACCTTAAGGAAATTATGTCATTGTTGCTTGAATGACATCAGCACTCACCCAGCATTCTGTCAACTGGTCTGAAAATGTCTGAGGGGTTTTATATGAAACCATTAAACAAGACTGGCACAAACAACTTCTGGACTTGAGACATGACCGTTCCTACACTTTGCTTGCAATATATTGTATACAGTATGGACTGGTTGTTTTCATTATGAGCAAATAAGTTATGTTAAAAGCATTTTAAAAACATTGCAACTGATCTTGAAGAGTAATTGCCCTCCTGTGTTGATTGATCTCTTCTTTAAGTTTGGTTCTGCCTACAATAAATGTGCCACGAGGCCACATTTCCAAATGTATTATGCCGGTCGAATCACAGTTAATGAATTCATTAATAGCATTTGATGGCAGATAAGGACCGCTTGGTCCACCCAGTCTGCCCATTTCCTACCTAATAGATAAGCTGCAGATCCTAGTTAACCAACAGCCTATTTCCTCCTACTCCCACCCCTAGAATTGCCTTCTGACTGTCTCATGCATTCTTGAATTCCACCACTGTTTTGACTCCACAACCTCCTCAGGAAGGCTATCCCATGCATCCACAACCCTCTCCATGAAAAAATACTTCCCACTTTACCTCTGAGCTGTTCCCTCTGTCTTCAAATTGTGTCCCCTTGTCCTTGCATACCTCTTTTCTGAACGATGCTACCTCTTGGACTTTGTTGATTCCTTTGAGGTACTTGAAAGTTTCTATCATGTCACCCTCTCCTTCTTTCCTCGAGGGTATATATATTAAGCTCCTTAAGTCTCTTCATATGTGCTAGGATTTAAGAAGGAATCAGTGTAGGCAACCGTGACTGCAATACTTGTACCTGCCTCAGTTTTCATACCCCTTGCAGTTGAGGGTAACCAGCAATTTTTCTTTGCTGGTTGGATACTATGAACCAAGGTGTCGCTTGGATTTTTTGCACTTTGATATGAAATCATTAGTGAGGTGTCTATACAATCCTTTAGTTTAGGTTCTGCTTTTAAAATATCCCAGTTTTTTTATGTGTGATAGTCTCAACTATCTTTGCATCCACTGAATACATAGTAACAAAATTATTATCCATATAATTATCTTCTCTCCTTCAGTATTAGCAAGGAATTCCTGGGTATACCATCCGCCTTCAACCTAGCTTTTCTAATCACTGACTCTATAGCCCTGTTTTTGGAAGCAGATTTCCATAAGATTAGCTACACAGTTCTAATACTCCTGTTAGCTACAGTCACACCTTATCCTCATTATCTGTCCCTTCAGGATTTTCATAATGGTATGGTGAATGGGGTAACTGCTAGCTGCTAGTCAGTAGGTTTCCTGAAAAGGGTTTTGCTAACACATATCCATATTTTTCCATTCTGATTTTGAGGACAAGAAAATAAATTTAATCTCTTGCCCACATGACTGAAAACTTAAATCTTGGTGTTCTGGATGGGATTTAAAACCTACCAGCTGTTCTGCTGTACCGTCACACCATGAAGCAATCATCCATGTACATTTCAAACATTCTATCTTGTCACAATAAAGATTAGCTTCACAGTATAAGGTATGTTGTCATATTCCACATCCCCATTGCCAAATTGACATAATTTAGGGCAAAAGTACTTCCTGCGACATTCCACTGAACTGGATGAAATTAAAGGTAATACATTCTAGAACACACTTGGACATTTTATAAAGTATATCTGTTGGTGGATTATTGGGATTTTCCCTTTCCACAAGGAAAAACTCAGAGCTTTAAAACCATAGCTATGTGATGTGTTCATATAAATTGGTTCAACACTGAGTGTAACAAGTAAACTTGTTTCCTAGCTGTGTATATCACCTAAGATGGACTGTACATCCTTCATATCTTGGACATATGACCATAAACCCATAATACAGGGTTTAATGTAATAATCAATGAACTGAGAATGAGGTTCTGTGAGGGACTCTGCCTGATATTATGGGCCTCCCAGATGAGCTTTCATGGGTTTTATGCACCTCGAAAAAGATAGATTAATGGATGTAGGGAATGGTCCACTGCCAAAATCATTGGCCTTTTCATCAATGTCCCCATTCCTGTATGCAGTTTGAATCAGAGCATCAATTTCCTTTTTCAGTTTTAATGTGAAAATAAACACTCACAATCTGTACATTTTTTTACCAGTCACGCTTAGATGGTTGTTTAAAAATTAACTTTAAATACTTATAACTCTAGAACAGTATAATATTTCTTCATGAAACTCGCGTCGATAACCACTGAAACCCCAAGGATCACCACACAACTGATTTGCCAAGGTCACAGACACTGCAAACCCTAATTTTTCATTTCCTTTCTTTGTATGCTTTGCATTGCATCCCTAACCAATGCAGTAAAATAGTTTTTGCAATTAATATATTTATATTTTGAAAGCAAATTTATAAGCATATTGTGTTACTCAGGGCACCACATATAAAGTTTGCTTATGGGTGACCTTGTAAAAAGTATAGTGAGAACTGTAGAAAACAATGTTTTTTACTTCATTGACATCAGTGAGTAAGGATCAACTATGTAATAAAGTTCTCAATGTGGTGATGAAATCATCTTTTGCCTGAAAGCTAGTGTGATTTGTTTCTGTTTGCTGGTACAGAATTAGTTACATAGCACCATAACACAGTAATTTTAGGTATAAAAGAAGTTCATCAGCCCCTTATGACTTTGTAAGAAGGGATAAATACATGTGCGGTGTTGTTTTCATGTTCACTGTCTCTGCCAGTAGGCTCTTCCATAAGTTTACCACCATCTGGGAGCAGAAGTTCCTCCAAATATTATCACTGTACTTACTGTACTACCTCTGTACTTCTGGGCATCTTCCTGTGGTCTGCTGGAACATACTAGATCAAACATCCCCATCAGTTCAATCATGTTGCTACTAATGAGTATGCAGAAGGGTTGCATAGTTCTATGGATATTCAATTATTACAACAGTATATGGTTCAGTGTTATAGGATGTGGTTTCTCCTTATAGTGAATCATTTCCATCTTTAACAAAATCCTGTGACCAACAGTTCAGGTCATAGAATGCTGTTGGACTCTCTGTGGTACAACAGCTGGTGTAGGTGGAGAACATCAGACCAAATTTGTAATTGGTTTGTGAATATCAATTTTGGCATAAATAGTTACATCACGTGATCACGTATCAGATGCATCATCATGTAGCATAACAACGACCACTCACAGATTACTCGCAGACCTAGCTCTTAACAAACAGAATACCAGGCAGTTAAAAATGAGGTTTGTCACCCTAATTGAGTTGGGGCCTCTGCTGTGTCATTTATAACATGGGGTGTGGGGTGAAGCACTCCAACTCAAGCAAACAAAAATATCAACAGTTGTTTGGTATGATACATGATCGGGTTGTTACTCCGCTTGAGTTGTGGGGTTCTGCCCCACACCACATGTCTTTTTAACATTAGGGGTTTGGAGGTGAAGCCCCCAACTTAAACAAAGAACATTTTCAGCAGAGAACTCCCTTGGCAGAGCACAAATCACCTCTTCAGCATCACGTCGTAACATATGTAACTGTACACATTTGCGTAGCATCTCAATATGGAAGTGGCGTGGCCCCATGTTCTCCACCAATGCCCAACAGCTTTTCTAGTTAGAATATAAACTCATGCCTCCTGTTGTTTTAGTTTATTCCCACCCACCCCATGCACACACACACACACAGAACTCAGACCCTCTCCAAACACACAATCTTCAATTACGTCATCATTTTAACTGCTTCATCATTTTAAAATACAGAAACCTACCCTCATCTGAGTGGGTTTTCATCAGCAGCATGAGGGAGGGATTTCTGCTTTTATTCAAAAATAACAAAAATTAAACCAAAGATTTCCTGGAAAGAAAGAAAAACAGCATTTTAGTTGATATGTTTCAAACCATATGCTATATAAATACCACATGGGCAACCATGAACAACTCAACAGTTTCCATCTGTTCTGAAGATATCAGAGACCTCTTCAGCTTTGTTCTTGAGGTTCCCATGATGCCATCAGAATCCCAAAATGGAAACACAGCCTTGTTTTGCATGTTTGTCTGTGCATTATTTTCCATGTAAAACTTGCATGAATGGTGCAAAGGTTCTGAGGGAAAGAAGTGCCTCTAATTCTTATCACAGTTACTTTTTGTCTTTCATAGAATTATGTTTATGCTCACAATATTAATTGCCTACACATTTTGTGCTTCCTTATTTAGATTCCCATCAAAGAAATGAAGATAGACTCACCCAAACAGGTTTGTTCATATACTATCATTATTTCTTAATCTGTTAGCCTCAAAGACATGAGTTTTAATGAACTGCAAAATAAATCACCTGTTAATTCGTTTTGATCTGCCTCTATATTTTATAAATTGCTAACTACACAGGTACTATACTGCTGCTCTTTTGTTTCCTTAAAGCAGTCAGATATTGTTAGTCACCGTGTCATTTTTTATCCTTTTTTTTGCTTTCTTTCATTTCTGTTCTAACATACGTGATTTTGAAGTTTTTAAAAGTTACCACGTGGCACATGCCCACCATGTAAACAATTAAATATCTTGGTATAGTGTTGAGCTGTTTACCATTGAAAACATGTAGTAACATCATCCTAATACATATTCAGTAAGACTCTAGTATGATTCTATATTATAGGGGTGCAATAGCACCCTGTAGTTAGGGTTGAGTAGCCTGTTTAATGTTAAACCTCAAATTTTGAACATTAATATCTTAGGCTTCCTTTGAAGAACTGAGCTGAAATTTTGCATGTGTTGTCTAGGAGGCAGGGTCTTGATGTGTGGACATTTTGGATAGCAGCCTGTGCAGTTTCTGAGAAACACATGCGCATTTCTAGAAAAAATAATTTCTTTCCTATACAGTACTTAACTTTTTTTTCTTGCTGTCACCTACAGCCTACATGGAAAGAAATTGTTGCCCCAGACCTGCAGGGCATGTGTCATGTCCCGAGGTAGTGCCTTGACAGGTCTGATGGAAAAATATAAAAGGGTTCCAGAGTTATTACATTTTAGTGTTTTCCAACTTATGCATGCACAGTAGGGGTTTGAGATAACGTTCTGCAACAAAACTAACATTGTGCTACCGTGAATGCCCATTTTGCTTTTAGGCCACTTCTTTGGCATGGTGCCAAACATTTGTTTTGTGTTGTGCTAACTGCCATCTTGTTGACCTTTTCCTCAAACCAACAAACATGGAAAAAACCTGAAAATGCTGTGATTTTATTAAATAAACATCAGAATCTAGCTAAATGGGACCCATTTAGCTAGATTCTGATATTTGTTTTAAATATTATGCCACATACATGTTTTCTGGGCACCCAAAATCCAGGGCCCAGCTTAGTGAGAGGAGCACTTCCTCACATTCTCTGTATGAGAACACTGGGACTTTCTTGAGTCTCTGCAGCCGCAGATGAAGTTCTTCTGCTTGCTGCAATCACAGAAATGAACCACTGATTCCCTGGGTGAGTTCTGCAGTCACAGCTGAAGTTGTGCTGCCAGTTGCAGTCAGAGGAGTGAACCACTGTTTTCTGGTGTTTAGTGGCACCCCCACCATCTGACACCTTCTTATTGTATAATCTGACACTGGGATGCCCAACTCCAGTGTCAGATGCCCCTCCACTTTATTTTTGCTAGAGCTGACATTGAGGGCCCATTCCCCATTTTGGCATTACAAGCCCCCAGCAGTTTGGAATACTCACCCCAGTGTCCCAAAACATTTATTGTATTTTCTCCTGTAAAAGAAACAGTCCGCCAAAGTCTTTTTAACCTGCCATCCCCCACCCCACCCCACCTCATCCTGATCCTCCCACTGAGCACCCATCAGCCAACACATACACACCCCTGACCCTATACTTATCTACAGAGGTTGTAGGCTTGTCATCTGTGGACTGAGACACACCTGCAGTCTTCAAAGCTGAACCATGACTGAGGAATCAAGGTATGTGCCGTATAATGTATTCAATGGTGTTTTGAACTTACGTTCATAACTTTGCCATTTTGGGGATTTTTTCACCAAATTTTCCATATGGCCTTTTGGGACCCCACCTCATGAACACTGCAACTGTCATTTCATTTATCGGGCTCAGAAGGAGATTTTGCGGTCACTGTGCAAAATCACCTTTCAGGACTGGATTACAACATGTCGTCACTAGTGTTCATGAGGTGGATCCCAAAAAGGCCATGTTGAAAATGGTGAAAAATTCTAAAAGGTGGCCAATGCATTTGTTGAAATGTTTCTATACACGTGCATAACTTTTGTAATTTTCAATATTTTGACTCCAAAATTTCAACATAGCCATTTTTCACACCACCTCATGAAGAGTACAGCTGTCATTTTTCAGATCCTGTCTGAAACATGTTTTCACACCGTGGCATAGAATGACATTTGACATGGATTAGAAAGTTTTCGCCTATGGGGTTTATGAGATGAGGTCATAAGAAGACTATGTTGAAAATTTGGGGTCAAAATATGAAAAATACTGAAGTTATGACCATTTGTTGCAATTTCAATACTCCCACTTGTAACTTTGGAAATTTGTAATATTTTCACCCAGATTTTCAACATAGCCTTCTTATTACTCCACCTCATATATTTCATGGCTGTCATTTTCAAATCCTGCCTAAAATGTGTTTCACACCTGTGGTGCAGAATGGCATTGCAGCCATGTAGAATTATGTTATGGCAGGGATTCAAACATTTTCTGTGCTGGGTACATGAAGTGGGGTAATACTATGGCTATGCTGACAATTTGGTCACTATTGTCCTATATATGGAGCCCAGGGCCTGGAGGGCCTGTGCTCCCACAGCTACATACATATATGCATCTACTAAAGGATAGAAGTGCAGGGCCCAGAGGTCCTGCACTCCCCAGGCAAATAAAGATACAATTATATAATTTCAAAAAGTAAGGAAATAGACTGCAAAAAAAGTGTGTTAATGCTGTAGTCAGGCATAAGAAAGCCACAAATGTAGGGAAATGTGGTGTTGGGGTTTTCAGAGCTATCACCCCACCCCACACTGTACACACCAATTGGTGTTGGGGTGTGCCTAGGATCACCAACCCTAATGCTCACCCCATTTTCCTATACTATACCCACTTTAGTTTATTTACTAATGGAATGGAGTGAACACTAGGGCTGATGACCCCAAGGCACCCCCCAGACGCCTGTTGGTGTTCGCAGTGTGGGGGTGGGGTGTTAGCATTGAAAACCTTAATACCACATTTCCCTACTTTTGTGGCTTTATCCCTAACTAGAGCATTAACACATTTTTGCAAATGGTCGCACCAGTATAGTTAGGGTTGAGTAGACACTTAATGTTAAACCTCACATTTTGCACGTTAATAACTTAACAACTGTTCAATGGATTTGCACGAAATTTGGAAATGCATGGTCTCATATGGTAGAGCTCTTGATTCTACAAGTTTAGTTTTGTTGGACTTACAGTGTTTGCACAGCGAAGCACTGAACAATGCATTTTCATCACTTTAGACACTTTGTTTGCCCATCATGCTGCAACCACACCGTTGGTCTTGTGGTCTGAAACTTTCAGGGAAGAAAAGAGTGTGGGTCAAAGAATAATCCAGCATTGGTTTGGTTAAAAATATCAATCTGTTCCATAGTTATTTCATTTTTGATTTTTGGGTTCTGAACATGCTCCGCTCACACCAAGATTTATATGCATTTTTTGCGTAAAGAGGATTGGGCTCACGGTCAAGGATTTTGTCAACTCATGAATGAGGATTTAAAAATCTCAGTCTGTGGGGAAAACTCCTCTTTCATGAGCTGCCATCTTGTTTTCATTTTTTCCCCAATCAAAATGTTGTGCTTCCTCCACGGGTGACTTTTTGTTGTAATAAGGCACTGTTTTTTTCAGGGTGATGCCCTCTACAAACCTATGCTTTTGGTTTGCTTAATTTTTGGCAAAAATGGTCATTTCAAATTTTGAAATTCTTTGTCAGCGACTCGCTTCCGATCCCTTTCGCAAGTTGACAAAACCCTCGCCTGCAAGTCGATCCCATTTCAGGAGGTAATAAACTTTGACTCATCACTTAGGGACCAGATGGCCCTTCTTGCGTGTTGAGGATTGGATCGCGGTCAAGGATTTTGCTGCCTCAGGAAAGGGTATCGGCCTCGGATGGGATTTTGTCAGCTCACAAAAGGGGATTGGCTTTTGACATTCTTTCATGAGCTTACAAAATCTCTGTCTGCAAGCAATCCCATTTCAAGAGGTAACAAAACCTTGACCGTCAGTTAGGGACCAGATAGCCCTTCCTGTGGTTGAGGCCCAGGAAGGCCCAGGCTCCCACCAACATATACCAGTTACAAGGTACATTACACTGTAAATAAATGGTTTGGTCTTTTGGCTTGAAATTTGCAGGGTATAAAGGGGATGTCCTAAAGATGTGACTTATGCTGTTTGGGTGTAAAACATTTTATTGGTTCCATAGCTATGCTATTATGAAGTTGAGATTTTTCCATAGGATACCATTCACAGCACCCTTTTGTTCGTATCTCAGAAATAATGTAAGATACAGATTTTATTGACTTATCTTCCATGGAGGTTTTGCTGTCATGATTACAACACCACTTGAATTTTTTTCATAACTGCTATGGTTGCTGAGAAATTGGCAAATTAGTGTTACAAGTGTTCCTTGCCCTATAGGACTGCTGTATGGCTATGTAGTTAGGCAGGTGGGAGCACAGGGCCGGGAGGGTCTGTGCCCCACAGATGCATATTATTATGCATAAATGGCAGTTGGGCCCCATGCTCCCACCAATACATACCATTTACTAGTTAAATTACACTTTTCAAAAGTAAGGACATTTATTGGAAAAACTTCATTAATGCATCAGTTAGGGTTAAAGCAACAAAATTGGGGAAATTAGATGTTAGGGTTGATTTCTAATTCACTCTCTCATCTCCACAGACCAACAGATGCCAGGTGCCATGGGGTCATGAGGTCTAATTCTCACCCCATTCTCCTTTACTGTAGCATGTCAACCTGTTTCCACATGGAATGGAGTGAGTGTTGGGCCTGATGACCCCATGGCACACCCCTGGTGTCTGTTAGCCTGTGGAGGATGGGGGTGGGTTGGTTAGGGACTCAACCTTAATATCTAATTTCTCCACTTTGTCATTTTAACTTAACTGATTCATTAATGAAGTTTTATGCAATGAATATATATAGTATGTGTATATATTTATTTTTTCTTTGCAAAACGTCATTAGTGCACCAGTTAGGATAACTTAATGCCACAAAAGTAGAGAAATGTGGTGTTAGGGTTTCCAGCCCTATTTCTCCACCTCTACCCCCACACACAAATCAGCAAAAGGAAAAAGATAAATATTACCCCATGCCATGAGCAGACAACAAAATCACACATTATCTCCTGTGGGCCCTGCATGAAGAAATTGTGTTGGCATCATGTGGTGAGACATACTTCTCTACCATTAAAAGTATTAAACTATGAGACAGTGACTTGGTCTGCACCTTGTGCTTCAGATTGGAGGCTATGGGCTTGGGGATGAGCATTAGGGTTGAAAACCCCAAGGAAGACCCCACCACTAATTCACCAAGACTCGGAGACTGAAAAACCATTAAGGTTTTCCTTTTGCTATGGGAGGGTAGGGTGGGGTGAGATTTAGGGCTGAAACCCTAACATCATATGTTCCTCCTTTGTGGCATTATGTTACCTTAAGTATGTAACAAAGTTTTTTGCAAAGAATTTCCTTCTGTTTGAGATAGTGAAATTGTATCAAATGCAGATGCACATGACCATCTGGGCTGTGCACCAAGGGAAGACTCAGTCAGCTACGGAAGTGCACAGAGTGCAGGGCCCTGTTGACCTTGTCCTTCTATGCAGTGTTGGATGTAAAACAACTAAAGTTATGAATGTGCATAGGAAAATGTTAATTTACCTTCATAATTGCGTTGTTTTTTAATACTTTGATACCAAATTTTCAACATAGGACTGATACTGAACCCACCTCAAGAACCCGTAGCTGAACATTTTCAAATCTTGGCAGAAATTTCATTGATGTACATAGAGGTGAACTTGCCTTATTTTCTCATATTGCAGTCACTGGTTCCAGCAGCAAAACGTGTCTTTGATTAGAGAGTGGATTTATGCTGTGGGGCATGTTTGTATGAATGAGGGTGTGTGTGTGTGTGTTTGGGGTGGTAAGTGCATAGTGGGAGATTGGGGTGGCCATGTCAGAACAGCCGAGAGTGTTTCTTTGTATAGGTTAAAAACATTCACCAAGGGATGATTTTCTGCATTTCAGGTTAAAGTCTGACACTGATTGAGCACCCCAGTGTCGGAGCACTGTGCAGAAATGGGTTTGGGTGACCCGTAGATGGGGGGTCAGAAGTGGTACTGGGCTGGACACCCCAGTCCATTTACATATATATATATATATATATTTTAAAAAGTAAGCATTAGGACTGTGAAGGGCGGTGGGACACTTTGAGGGAGTGGAAAAGAAGTGGTACCAGAGATGGGCACCCCATCTGCTTAATAAAACAGATAGATAGATAGATAGATAGTTAGATAGATAGATAGATAGATAGATACTGGTCAAACATATGTACACTTAAACACTTAACATTTGTTTTGTGTTGAAGCAATCTATCAGAAAACTTTTGTTGCCACACAGACCAAAACAAAAGTTGGGAGAGAAAGGTGCAGATTATCCCATTCACTTAAATGGGGTGCTAACTATGAAACCTTTTGTAAGTGGCAGGACAAGTTATTCCTTGTGAGTATACTTTCATTCAGACTAGTTTTATTCAAACATCTGATGATTTTTGGATGGCTCTGCCGATTTTAAACTTGAATAAGCTGGTTGCTAACAGTGATCTCACTCTTAGCAACTACCCTAGATGCTAACATGCAAAGACTACAATAAAAACTGACTAAAGTCTAAAACAAGTTTAGAAAACAAAATGTATCTGAACATTTATTTATTTATTTATTTATTGAATTTTGATGACCGGTAGGCTCCACTGGGCCCTGAGGTCCCTTTTTCAGGGGCGACCCGGTGAGACAACAAATTACAGGTAACAGATCAGTACAGTCATGTAATTGTAAAGTATTTAACAGTAAGAATACATAGGTTTACAGGCGGCAGGTAGTGTAAGACATGCAGGCAGTAAGGACATAGAGGTCATTTTAACTAAACAAAATCATTGCAGCCAGAGTAAAACAAAGGTAAATTACAGGGTGCCCTGACTACTATATGATGCAGTAAAAATATATTGGTATTTTTTACATTTTTGGTAACCACGTTAGGCCCACTAGGCACAAGGTACAACCCAGGAGCACTGAGGCGGTTAAATGACTTGCTCAGAATCACATGATATGCAAGTGGAGGTTGTGGGAATAAAACATAGGGCTGCTAGATGTCGTTAGCTCATTCACAGTTTGTTACTCTACCTCTAGATTATACTACCAGCCCCAATAACCCCAGATTTAATGTTTAAATATGTGATTTAAAAACTAGTGTACAGTACAAATTATGACCATTAAACACTTTAATAACTTTTTACTAAAACTCAGTTATTCACCACTCTATCTGCTTATGTTTTCATGTACCAAAGTGGGTGAATAGCTGGCAGAGCGCTGCAAACAGCTGTTTATTAGGTTTCATTATTCTACAGCCAGAGACAAAAATATATTATTCTTCTGGCTTTATTTAATATCGATTATGTGGCTCAATTTAAAAAATCCATTTAGCACTGTATGAGGCAGATGCTTTTAAATTTTGGAAGATAGGCAATGCTTATGATAGCTTATCAGTTTAGTATTTTTTAGAACATAACCTTTTCTTTATGTTTTAAACATATTCAGGTGTCAGTGTGTTTATTTAGCAATTTATACTGACCTATACATGCTGCAGAAAACATTAAAAGATTTGTTGTGATGCACTCAGGGTCTATAGTAGAACCCCACAATTTCCCACAGTTTTGCAAATGATCCAGAAATTTGGGTAACTTTTTCCACAATTTTCCAGTGGCCCTGGTTATAGGTATCTATAAAAGTCTGCCTGCCTGAGGCCAAACTCCACCTACACTTCCATAAAGGACTTAAAATACTGTCCCCATCAGAAAATAATGCTCCCAGTTCCAAAGGGCCAGATCTGTACACCCATCTGGACTGGGATAGGACATAAGAGGGAAAGGAAGGAGATAAGATGTAGACATTTCTGGATAGAGGTCCAAATCATGACCTGCTGTGTTAGCCAAGTGTTTAAGCCAATAATTACTACAGAGTGGGTCCGCAGTAATAAATTCCTTGTTGGGGAAAGGAAGGTTTCTAGCCATTCCTAAAGAGCGTGGGGGTATCCATGTGCCTCAGGGCAATGTATCTAAGCTGTGCCTCCCAGTAATAGAGCTTCAGCTGTGGGAAGGAAAGTCCACCTTTGCCTTTGGGGAGAGTCAACATTTGTGATTTAAACTGAGGGTGCTGTCCAGCCCATATCATTTGGGAGATTTCCTTATTCCTCTTCCAAAAGCTGGTTAGTGTCAGGGACTCAGGACATTCTGAAATAAGTATCATGCCCTGGGTAATGTAACCATTCGGATTACTTCTGCTCTTCTGGAGAGGCCTCAGGGCAATGTGTTCCATCTGGCAAGGTCTTGCATGAGCTGGGTAGACAAAGGGCATACAGTAGTTATCCCTGAAGACAGTGTTGAGGGATCTGGAAAGATATACACTCAGGTATTTAAATTTTCCCAGGGCCCAATGAATAGGATGATGCTGTGTGATGTCCAAAGTTGGCAATACTGAAAAGTGAGTGAATCAGTTTTAGTTGTATTCAACGTATAACCTGATACTACACAAAGGCATACAAAGTTTTAAATACCACAGGAATTGACTGATCTGGGTCATCGAGATAGAGATTGTCAGCGCAGAATGCTACTCAGTGCTCCTCTCCATCCAGCGGAATGCCTGTTAGAGTGTGAGCCTCATCTACAGTTGTGTCAGTGGTTCTATACTGACTGCAACAAGCAGTGGGATAGAGGCATCACTGCTGTGTGTCACAGAAGAAGCCAAATCTGTAGAGTGGTGACCTGAACCATTAACACAGGCATGCAGCAACTGTATAAGGGGTAGAGTCCCAGCCTACCCAGTACTGCATAAAGGAAAGGCCAGGACACCCAGCCAAATGCCTCTCAGTGTTAAGACTGAGAAAAATTTAGGGAGCGTGCCAGCACTGCATTTTGTGGTGACGAGCAGTGTGTATCTTACATTATCAATGGTAGTCTGGGCGAAGACAAATTTTGGGGTTTTGTGATACTGATGTAACCCCTTGTTACCCAGGGTTACTAGAATCCCAGTAAGACCTAGTGGTAGCAGGAAGGCAGCTTGTGAAACTCCAGTTAAATGGGTTTCACACTGTCTCACTCTGTCCTCAGTCACAGCTGAGACTTGAGAGATAACATCATTATAGAACGTTGCAGCTGCATGAGCTACTTTGGAATCTCCAGCTCAGGGAGTGAAGTTTAGAACTTTGGGAAATTCAAGTCAGTCTTCAGTTTGTCCTTAAGCAAACAAGAAGGAATTCAATAGTTGTCTGTTTACCCCTCCCTCTGGGGAGGAAAAGTTCTCTATGTGGGCTCAGGGCAATCCCTTTCCCACTATAGAAGGAAGCTGCCTGGTTTTGTTTTAAGTCTGTTCTTGTATAACAGCAAAGAAAGTGTTACTTAGCCTGTGGGGCACCTGCAACAAATGGGTGAGTGTTTGGCTCCATTTGAAGGGGCAAAACAACCTTTTTCTTCAGTTGGGAAGTAATTGGACTGCTATTTGGGAGGACTATGTCTACTAGGACGAACAAATGGAGCAGTCTATCAGTTTAAAGTTTAAATGGATTTAAAGTTCGCTGTAGAGGGGTGCATCAGATCATCCACCGTTCAATCTACATTTTACAGTTTTGAAGTTTTCTGTGTCCAGAGAAATGGCGGGTATGGGCTGTGGGAGCTGGAGGTGGGAAAACCCCATCTTTAGTAACCAGGTCCACCTTTATGGATTTCTTCTGTGTTTTGCTACTTGCCTCATGCATGGCCAGTGATGGGGTGGTGGGTACCCAGGCGTGGAGTCGCAACGAAAATCTCTTTAGGAGTCGCAGACTCTAAGTGGTGTGAGGGAGCCACAGGATGGGAAAATTACTCTTGTTGGATGGGAGTACTTGTTTGATGGGAGTTTCATTGGAAGTATGAAAACAAAATCTCTAGGAGTCGCAGACTTCAAGTGGTGTGGGGAACCACAGTTTGGGAGCCTCCTTGTTTGATGGGATGTCTTTCCAAGTAAAGTTTGGGTTCATTCGTCAAGTGGACCGTCAGTCGGTGGCGGCAGGGAGCCGGGCCAGTTGGGCTATGTATCCAATGCGCATGCAAAGTCCGGGCTGAGTGCCTGGTGGGTCCAAAGCCAGACATCTGTAGTAATGTGTTCATTCCTCAAATGGACCGCTGTGTTTAACCTCTAATCTGCATTACAGTAACGTAGCCCTTTGGGGACCATGCAATGCTTTATTTATGTTCAGTGAGTTAATAAATAAAGCCACACTGAAAAATCCCATTCTGGTTCTGGACATTACAGTTATTGCTTCCTGTAGTTGGATTTACTTGGGTGCCCCTGTGCAGAGTAGCCAAACCTAGGTCTCTTGTGCCAGGTAACCTCATCCTTCCCGAATCCGTAGATACATATGTGAAGAACTGGTACACTGACATTGCAGCATAGAACCATGTGGGGAGGGATCCACCCAGGAGGAACCCACCCAACATGACTTCATTTAAAACCTGAAGGAATGGAGGGATAATTTGTTCTTTCACTACCTTATAAAATTCTGTTCCATATCCATCCAGTCCAATGGCTTTCATGGTCTTTCATCATCAAGTGACATTCTCCATCTCCTTGGCTGAAATAGGGGCATTAAGGTGGCCCTTTGTTCCTCATTTAACTTTGGGAGACTTGTGGGCTAGGAAGGAGTTAATAGCCTCTGAAGACATGGGTTATTCTGAGGAATAAAGGGACTGATAGTAAGAATAAAAGGCTTGGGTAATGTCTTGGAGCCTTGTGAGATGGCCTTCTGTGGACAAATGTATCACGGCTAAAATTGTCACCAGTCAGCACTGTTTATGGAACTGATATGCCAACAGCCTCATGGCTCTGGCCTCAACCTCATTTTATCATTGCCACAGAAAAGTTAGGGCTATTTCAGTTGGGTGTGGGCAGTGATCATCTAGATTGGCTTTCACTTGTTTCAGTTGTGGGTAACTGAACTGTCTGTCTGCTGTTAGGCCATCTGCAAAATATGCAGGGTGTCCTCCAGCTGTTGTTAGCAGTGCCACCTTAATTTAGTTTGGGCGAGTATATTACATGATACATCCATTGAGGATTGTCTTTAACGTATCCCAGCATGGCCAGTGTGATACTTTGCTGTGTCATTGTCCTGTAAAACCTGCTCCACCTTTTGTGAAGGAAATATTAAAGGCTTGTCCTTCAAGTAATAAGGGTTTAGCTACCAACCTGTGTTATAGCACTCATCTCCCAAAGTTCCAACATCTGATCATTGGAGTATGATCCAAGTGGGTAATGTCCCTTAGCTTACAGTTAATTAGGTGTGACAGGTTTTCCTCCTGAGTATAACAGTGATTAACTCTTGAGTATGTGCCGTGTACCAAAGTAATACATGTAGATTGATGTACAAGGATACAGGAACCTCCAGGTGTCTGACCAGCACACCTCCCATACAATACATTTGAAGAGTTTATGGGCTTGTTGCCTTCCGTGGCTTTCAGAGCAGGCTCTCACCAATTTCAGGATTCCAGTGACCTAAGTCAGGAAGATAAAACCAAAGAACCGCGTTCTCTGTTATGGCAGCACAAGTTGGTCGGGTAAGATACTGAAACATTATGTCCTTCTCAAAACGGTAATGGTGGCATACATTTGTAGGAAAAAGCACCTTGTCAGTATCCTGCTCTACCTGCTACTCTCCAATGACAAAGTGGTGTAGGGGTGCAAATAAAAATACTGTAGACAGCTGTAGTGTAGAAAATATTCACAATAGTTTATTCAAATTCCAAAGCGGCATAAAATCTCGACGTTTCACTTATGGTTGTAGGCTTCATCAGGAGATGCCTTTTATTACATAATAGATAAATAGATACATTATTAAATATAGCTGTCCACCTCTCAATCTAAAACTTTTTTAAAAAGACAAAACTTCGTGTTCCATTATTACTCACTCAAAAGGGTGCAATTCAAATTCTGTTGATTTATACAGCACTTATGTTCTCACTTTACTCATTGAACCCTATAAAAGAAACAAGGCATTTAAGAAAATTGTAACAATGTCTGATTCATACAGCAACTCCCAAGCAGGTCAGCATGCAGTTGCAAAGTCCCCTGAGCTAGTCCAGCTCAAATACAGAGACAAGGGAACTCACTTAAATTAGCAGTGGGGAGATTCAAGAAAGGGATAATTCAGTAAGCAGCTTCTCTACAAACAAGTTTAAGAGTTTATAGGATGCCAGCATTCTCAGCGGAGATGGGTTGGAGGAGTCCCAGCTGACAATTGAAGCAATATTGAACTCTGTGACCAGAAGGAGAAGTACTTTATTCATGTTTAGAATCTGGTCTAGCAGTCCTTTGACTGTCTGGGAGTTAGTCCTGGTGGCAAATATAGGTTAGCAAGTGTGACCTTTACACCATGGGGAAGGCCCTGTACAATGACTTCTGAGTTCTCCCATGTCAGATCCAAAACCAATATGGGTTCCCTTCTGTGTATATAGTTTCAAGTTAAGAGCAATGTGGAGGCTGCAGAATGGAAGTGCTGAATCCAATAAGTTAGTGAATGAAATTGAAATGAACCACATTAAAATGTGATGACATTTCAAGGAGTACTGTAGCTGGTTTCTCTTTTTATTGGATTCTTCCATGTCAGGCCTGCCTGAAAGGGCGTATGGTATGGGAAGAGGTTGGCTATTCCTCATTTCTGTCTGCCACAATAAGAAGAGGAGAAATATTTTTTTTACTTTAAAAACTTATTCAAAGTGGTCGCCTATGTATAGCACTTTTAAAAGCAGCTGACACCTGCCTGGAAAGTGTTTTCTGCCCCAGGTTTATTGTAGGAGTTCCCGACTAGGTAAATCACAATAAATCCAAGTCTGTAAACTAATACTATGTTTGTTTATTTAATTATTAAAATCTACACCAATCCTGTTTGTTTACCCTGATTTTGCTGTGGCTGAGTATCAGAATCAATGCACTGTGATGTCAAGTGGAGCACGATCTGTCAATGTGGTCTGCAGCCTTCCTATTATGAACTGTGCAATGGGACATGGTGAGAGCAGAATTTTGAGGAATCCAGCACCAATTATGCAGATAATAAGGATTCTTCAGACACTAGCACAGTGTCTGATCTCAAAGTCAAGCACAAGGAGGATCTTGAGGGTACTAATACCAAGAATATTTGCTGAATTTACAGGATGTGCAGCCCTACATGTATGAGCCTGATCTCCCGCCAGTAAATGCAGGCAGTGACAGCAAAGCATCAACACCTGATGATGAGGAGGAGGTTGGGGCTAGTACTGGCAACAATAAATGTAAAAGGAAAAATATTAAAAAATATTTTATCATTATTTGTTTGATATTAATTTCACATGTATGCTTCCAGCTTATTAATTTTTCTGCAGTGTATTTTATTCCACATGGCTGGGTATCTTTGTTGCCTCTCTTTGCTTCCTCATAGTGAGTTCCAATTCTGAAAATCAGTACAGGTACCACCAGACTCTACTTTCATTTTCCTCCCTGTCACTGTGCTGGTTTCTTCACATAGCCTTGTTGCACAGCATCATACAAATGTGAAAGCCCTCCACCACATCCTGTGACTCTGTTGATACCTTGTGACATGTGTCAACTGCAATTTGTTCATTCCCTCTCATCCCCACATGACTGTTAGTGGTTTGTGTGGCAAAGGTCACACAGGCCAAATACCCAGCCCCCCATGTTACTGTTAATTTTTATTTTTTTTTACCATGGCAGGTATCTTGCTACTATCAACTTACAACAACTCATAAATAGTGCCCCATCTCCAAGTCCACCCAGAGCCCTCACCCCTATGTTAGAGTTGGCTGATTACAGTTTAAACATGTAGCAAAGTTTCATTTACATCACTACTCCCATTTCATTGATGCCTTGTCATGTGTAAAAGGGCTTCCAGGGCTGCCAACAATTTACACAATAGCCATCCAACTTCTCTCAGAGCTGGTATAGCTTTTTCCATTTACAACACTCATTGAATTGTAGCTCTTTGCAAGAGTACCAAGACTCTCAGGAACTAGTGGGCTTATAAAGACATTTTATACAGCATCCTCATGAAGGCGATGGCAAAGCTGTCCAGTCTGCATGCCTAGCTATTGACTAGAATGTACTCCGTCTTGAATGCATCTGAATAATATGTGCACTGCAAAGACAACTGTTAATGGAAGCACCACGCCAATCTGTACGTGTGCACAAATGGCAGCATTCCATTTCTTGTGCTGCTGTGTACCAGATGGAAACTTGTGTAGACTTACTCAGATTTAGGGTATTGGAACACCCATATGCAACACAGTGATTAACCATGTTAGTATAAATGGAGGCAAGTGTTACATTTGTGTCAGAAATAAAATTACAAAGCAATAAGAACACAGACACAAATAAGTGGTTTTACATTATTTTTTTAAACAAATAATTGCTATCACATAAATCACAATGTAAGATTCAGTATTAGAACAGTTAAAACGGAAACAGCAACTTTGTATTTTGGGCTATAGCATTTGTACTAATCTGTCAAGCTGAAAACAAGTGATGCCACATAGAATGACATGAAGATGTCGGAACCAATTGATTTTGACACTACACTGTTTAGCATGTTAGAAAATGCATAAAAACAGAAATAAGTTTATAAAATCTCAGATTGGCACTTACTAGATGTGGTAGTATTAGAAGGTTAATAGGGGACATCACACATCATACTGCTATCGAGACGCCGGACCATATGAAGTGTGACAGCTTAGCTTTGACAAGACAGCACAACAGGACTACATAAAAGCATTAAATAAACAGTGCCAAATAAGGGTCAACATGAGAAACAAATGTTCATCAAGTCGCCAAAATACATCTTTTCAACACTGAATACAGTGATTACTAATAAACTTACTAGTTGTGCCAGCAGTCAACACAAATCCAGTTCTACAAAGAACAGTATTAGCTTCCTGCTCCTGCTTATTATGCCTTTCTCCACATGACATCAAGATGCTACGGCAATGGTAGCATCTTGGGTGGCAGGCACATGAGTGTGTTCAGGAGATAAGATGCTAAACAGCAGGAAACGGATGTTTTTACTTGTGAACCTGATAAAATGACTGGGATTTTATAATGAATGAAATCAGCTGAGTGAGTACACTCTTGTCAGGGGTACATTAACCTTACAGGAGAGTGCTTGTTTGGTCCTACCATTCTGTACTATATAAGCCAAAGGGCTCAACAGAGGAATTATCCTGGAATACGGACCTTTTGTTAATATAAAGCTGTAAAGGGAGTAAATGTTTCTTTATGATTTTACTTTATTTTAGTTTTTGGCCAGTAAAGGCCACTGTATCAGATGCATTGCTTAAGTCCAGATAGAATATATTTATGGCCCTGTCCAGCTCCTGGTTGTCCCTTGAAGAAGGGGATCAGGTTTGTTTGGCATGATCTGCCCTTTATCAAGTTTTGTTGAGAGGGGCAAGAACCTTGTCCTCAACCAGGTGCTCTGTTATTCTGTCCTTGATAATAGCCTCCAGGACCTTGCCTAGAACAGATGTCAGGCTAAGCTGCCTGTAGTTGGTCAGGTCCACCCTTGTCCCCTTCTTAAGGGTTGGGATCACTCGACGCTTTCCTGTCCTCTGGCATAACACCTGTTTGGACATATTCTTGAAAGATTATTGCACGTGGCACTGCTAGTTGCCCTTTAGCTCCACTATGATCTTGGTTTTATCCTGTTCATCCTTGGGAACTGCCTGGCTTGATCTTTGCCAGGTAGTCAGCTACTAAATAGTCCAGCTATGATATCTAAAGGCTAAATTGTGGCTATGCCTGATATTATGAGCCTCCCAGTTAGCCCTTATTAAGGGACCTTAGTAAACACTAAAGCAAATGTTCATTAAGCATCCCAGTAACAGTAGTTGTCACAGGTTTCTTGCCCTACACTAGTTTTCAGGGTCCAACTCTCCTTCCATTTATGTTCTGAAAGGAGACTTTGATGTTGTCTGCAGCCCTGCTGTAGTCCTGACTTTCTTCATTCTAGTTGTGCAGCCCTTGGTACTGCTCTGTACTCTTCTCTGGCCTGAAAGCAACCTTTCTCCTTCCAGAATGTATCCTATCTGTTCAGAATAAATTGTCTTAGGTTTTTCTTTTTTTATGAACCAGTGAGCAACTGATTGGTCTCTTTTCCCATATTGTTTATCAGAATGCAAGTATTGACAGCTGTTTCAAGCACTTTCTTCAATGGACAGCACATGTGCTTTGCATTACCAGCCTCATGCAGCTGCACCAGACATTTAGACACCAGGGCAGGATTCTCAAAGCTCATTTTTTGCTGCAAGTTCCAACCTCTAGCTATCTACAGATTCCTTCTCCTACCCCAGTTTTCAAGGCCGATCCCATCCTTCCATTCATGTGCTAAAAGAATACTGTGATAATTGTCTGCAGCTCCTACTGCTGTTCTAGCTTCCAACCCATACTTGTGTAACCCCTAGATGGCGCTATCCCAGGGGCTACTACCCTGCCTGATTTGCCACTAACAGGTTGAGGGCCTGGATCCAATGGCGGATGCCTCCACCCAGAGGTCAGGGTTTGCAATAGTTAAACTAACTTGGTCACAGCCTCTGGGACACTGCAACCCCTTTCTTCCCACTAGTGGCCACACAATATATCAGAATTACCTTCACAGTAAACACTTACCCCAGGTCTGGTTCCGGCACTGGGACCTCCTGTGAAATGAGATACAGTGCAACAATCACAGTACAGTACTTTAACATAGACAAATACCTCAGGCAGTATAACTTGCTGAAACAAGCAGCTCTGATTTATTTAGGGGGATATAACAAGGACAGGAAATCAGGTTAATTAGCTTATCACTCTAATAATCTACCTATGGCTCTGTGACAGGCCTATCCCTATCAATTACTGTCCCTGGGTACCCAAGCCCTAGTGGCTAGTCCAAACTGCGGCAGCTGGTAGGGGCCCTTTCACACAGAGAAAAGGAGAATTAAACAGTCAGCAGTACAGTAATTCCATTTGGATTTAATGTGTCAATTCAACAGGAGCGACCCTGAATTAGTACTCACGACCTCCAAATAAGATAGGGTCCTTCAATGTCAGCAGGGCTCACTTGAGGTACACAAACCTCTTCACACATCCATATAAAAGAAAGCACTATACCAGGCAGGCTGCATCTGTATCCCGATCGCATTACTGCACAATACGGGAGAACACACAGCAGATTCAGTTCCTGACAGACCGAGTGAAATTTTCAGCAATTCCTCCAGTCTTCTACAGGGTGAGCCTGGTTTCTACTCTTCAGATATCCTTTGATTCTTTCCACAGGACGGATTCAGTCCTAACAAGCTGTTACACAAGCTGCAGACCGGAACTCTGGGCCTTACACGTTTTTGACTAAAACTGCACACTGAAAAAGCACAGGGCTCCTTCCTTCTTCACTGCCAAAGCTCAACTGAAACTCCAACCAATAAACCGGCACTTCCTTTGAGTTCCTCCCAGTTCTTGACTGGATTGGCTGTCACTCACAATAGACTGCTGCTGTTGGTCCAAAAGGTGCTGAAGTCTAAACTACATCTCCCAGAGTCACTGCTCATACAATCCTCTTGTGGCTGGCTCAGATTATGAGTCCAAGTTCTGATTCGTCCAAGGCACCATTTTAGAGCTAGCTTACCCCACACTGATTGGTCCAGTTCAGCAGTTCAAACTAGAATGGGAACTAGCAGACACAGTTCTGACTGCAAAAGAAAGCAGGTTAGACAAACTGTAATTTCATTATTACTGTAAATGATTTCTGGCAAACAGTTACATCTTTCAGATAGGTTCCCTTTGCACCCTAGTGACTGCAAAAATAGAGTGAATTGGCAGCAGCTTGAGTGGTACTCAATCAAAGAAACACACAGTCCCCATACAACTAATTATGTCTGCAAGCAGACAGCTCTTAAAGAGACAGTACCAGAGGTTCTAAAAACACTCACTGATAAATGGCTTAAATGCCAAACACCATTCAGGCTTGGAGCATTCAAGCAAGCTCCTGAAGTCTTTGGGAACCCCCATTTGCAGGGGTTACACCTTCCTAGCCTGGGAAAGCTTGACGTCGCGTCAAGCAAGTACCCATAAGTTTCAACTGCAACCATATACATTTGCATTAGGCTGCACATGTAATCATCAGTCAATATATCATTTTACCAAGAACACATTTCTGAAACATTGCAGTACGTCCTCTTTACACAGTATTACATACACATTGTACCATAACTCAAGTTATTACCTCTTGTACATGAAACCTGAAGAGAGGGGCCCTTCCTATCAGTTACCTTGGGGCTGGATGGGGCAAGGGCACCATACTTAGAGGGCAACACAAGTAACTTGGAGTTAGCACTGATGCTCAGTTTGGGCAATGAGCTCGGGACATATACACTCCTTTATGGACAACATTGAGAGGCACCACAGGCCTCCTAAGGGAATCATAACTGAGGTGCACCACAGGCTTTACAGCTCGACCAGTCTTTCTAGGGGGAACTGTTACAGTCTCTGCACTCTGAGCCTCATTTTCAGCATTGTCCTCACTTGTCAGGGGAGTCTCCCTGGGGGTAGAGAGGCTAGAACTTGGGGCACTTTCAGCTCCAGGAGTTACAGTTTCTGAGTCCACAACATTTGGCTCGCGGAGAGCTTTCAGACACTGGCAGTGGACTGTCAGGGCACTCAAAATACTCTTCTTGTTCGGGTGTATCACCAGTCTGCCCCAATCTATCATTTTCCTCCCTGAAAGCTCAAACAGTTCAACCATGCACAATGATTCCATTTCATCTGATCTGATGCTTTGCACTTCACTTTCTGGGAGCATTGGCTCCAGGGACGAAGCTGGGGCTTGGACAGTCCAGAAGGCCCAGCTTCATCTCCAGTATTGACTAGGGATTGCCCCAAACAATTGACTCAGTTCGTAAGAAGGATAGTATTCAAAGTCACTCTCACTTTCTTCTGATATGGACTGACAGTCATGCTCAACTGGGACTTGTGCAGGGAACACTATAACTCTGCTTCTGTAGGTGCAGACTTCCTGGTCTTTTCTTAGCAGCAGCTCTAGTCACTGGTCCAGAGGGGCATCTTCTGGGGCTCAGACTCAATCAGGATTTGTCCAATGGGCAGTAAATGATTTCTATGCATTGTTTTACATCTTTTGAATTATTCTCAGGCCTTACTTTGTACACTGGCAGATCATCTAGTTTGCCCACTACAATGTGAGGGAGATGGTGCCATCTGTCAGCAATCTTGTGCTTGCCATGCAGTCCCAGATTTCTTAGCAATACCCGATCTCCCTCCTGGAGTTCCTGTGCTTTCACCTTTTATCATACCTTTCTTTGTTGGCCAGATTTCTTTTGGCAGCCATGGTTTGAGCCAGTTGGTACGCATGAGTTAGCTGGGCCTTTAACTTTTGCACATACTGTAAATAGTTGTCAGCTTGACCCCATCAGGAGAGACCCCAAAACACACATCTACTGGTAGTCGAGCTTCTCTTCCAAACATCAGGCGGTAGGGGAGAATCCAGTGGCATCACTTTTGGTGCAGTTATAAGCATGTACCAAGGTGCTAATTTGTTGGCTCCATCTAAGCTTGTCCTTCAGGTGCAGGGTGCCTAGCATATCTAGCAAAGTGGTTGAAACGTTCAGGCTGTGGGTCCCCTGGGGTGGTAAAGTGGTTCTGGACTTTCGCCTCCCCACAGAGAAAGCATCTCTTTGATAAGACGACTCTCAAAGTCTCTTCCTTGATCAGAATGGATTCTTTGTGGAGCCCCATAGTGAACAAAAAGTTTTCTACAAGTACTTTGGCTACAGTGGATGCTTTCTGGTCTTTGGTGGGAAAGCTTGGGCATATCTCGTGAAATGGTCAGTGACCACCAGCACATTACTGATATTTCTTTGATCTGACTCCAAACTTAGAAAATCAATACAGACCAGCTCCATGGGTGCACTGGTGGTTATGTTAACAAGGGGCAGCCCTCTGGGGCAAAGCTTTCCTCTGTAAGCAGCGATTCTACAAGTTCAGATGTGTTGCTCCCATCAGCCCCATCTTAGGCCAATAGAATCTGGATCTCACCAAGTCAAGTGTTCTGTCTATACCAAGGTGCCCCATGTGGTTGTGCAAGGACCTCAGTACTGAGTCTCGAAGGCAGTGGGCAGCACTAGTTGTTGTTTGTCTACTTGTCCCCTCTGTCTACTGTTTCTCTGTATAACAGTTTATTGATCAGTTTCAACTTAGGACCTTCTTTGTATAACAGTGCAGTTCTCAAATCAGTGGAGCGTAATTTGGACACATCTTTTCCTGCATAGAGGGCTTCTAAAGCTGCTTTGATCATGGGATCGCGGATTGAGCCCGCTGAATACTGTCATTGTCCAGCTGAGGCAGTGCACCAATGTCTATTGCAGAAAAGTGGCAATAAGCAGCAGGTATGCAATTCTCAGAGGCTCCCAAGCAATCCACCATGCAGTCCACTCGTCCGTGGACATTTGTTCCTCCCTGTCAAACTTCCGCAGAGTGCCCGAATGTCAGGTTCTGCCAATCGGACCCAATCATTCTGGGAACAGGCCTCCGGGAGAGCATCAGCATCTATGTGGTTCAGACCTGCTCGGTATTCGAGCATAGTCATATGTAGATAATGCAGAAAGCCACCTATGGCCAGTGGCATCCAACTTAGCTGAGGTCTGCACATAGGTCAAAGGATTATTGTCAGTTTTACTAGTATTTTAGCCCCATACAAGTACTCATGGAATTGGTCAACAATAGCCCACTTCAAAGCTAGGAACTCTAACTTATGTACAGGATAGTTCTTTTCGGATGGGGTCAGGCTTCTACTGGCAAAGGCCACTGGTCTCAGGCCATTCTCGTGCTCTTGGTACAACACAGCCCCCAACCCTTGCAAGCTAGCGTCAGTGTGCAGGGCGTAAGGTTTTCTTGGATCGGCATAGGCCAGCACTGGAGCATGGGTAAGTTGATATATGATCTCATGAAAAGCAGTCTCACAATCAGAGTCCAGCGGGCCCCAAATACTTCACTCGGATGAAAATACACTCTTTCAGTCTTGAGGGACGCTGACTTTTGGTATTTTTGTGGGTTGGGGATACCCTTGAGTAAGGTTAAGTAAAGGCGGATCACTCTTGAATAGTCCTTGATGAGCGCCGATAATAACCACAGAATCCCAGGAATCTTTGCAGTTCTTTTAGATTTTTGGGCTGTGGCCAGGTGGTCAAGGCCTCAACTTTACTTGGGTCGGTCTCTATTCCCTCAGTGGATACTATGTGTCCCACATACTTTACTGATGTTTGAAAGAATTGACACTTATCAATGGACAGTTTAAGGCCAAGTCCTCCAGTCGGTCCAATACCTTAAATAATCTGCTCTCATGTTCCTCCAGTGAGCTGCCAAATACAATAACATCATCTAGGTATACCAGGCACTCTAGTAGTTCATGTCCCCACTGCACGCTCCATCAATCGTTGAAAAGTGGCTGGGGCACCTGAAATCTGAGGCATCCTCATGAATTCATAGAAGCCAAGCGTGCAGAGATAAAGGCCGTCTTCTCACGGTCCTCTGGGGCTATCGGGATCTGGTAGTACCCATCAGCGGAGATCCAGCACAGAGAACCACTTGCTCCCGCTTAGGCAGTCCAAAGCATCCTGAATGCGGGCATTGTGTACTGATCCGGGATAGTCCGCCGGTTTAGGTGCGATAATCCACACACATCCTTACTGTTCCATTCTTTTCCTCACTACCACAATGGGGAAGCATAAGGGCTTCTGGATTCTTGTATTACACCAGCAGCTAACATCTCTTGCAGATGCCGTCTCACATCATCTATGTCAGCAGGTGCCAGGCGTCGAGACCTCTCACGAAATGGTCTTTCGTCATGCAGCCGGATATTGTGCTCAGCTCCTTGCACGCATCCTACATCCCATTCCTTTAAAGAAAACACCTGTCTCTCTGGGCAAGCTTCTCACTGATCCTCACTTTCCATTCAGCTGGCAGCGGGGTAGCCGAAATCAAACAAGTCAGGCGTTACTCTGTCATTCTTCCTTGAACTCTTGCTGCTGGGTAGCACTGCAGTGTCTGCACAATGCACATTAGCCAGGATGCAACCTCTGTTTACTCGAATGTCTCTTTCAGACACATTATGAACTTGGACCATTACCCTTCTGGCATAAGCATGGGCTCTAGCGGGCAAAATACTAGGCTTGACCAGCAGTCCCTCTGGCAATTTTCCATCGCCTGGTGCATCCAACATTAATATTTTATTCTTAACATCCTTTCTGATACGGACCTCTCCTGTAAGGTACACTGGGCATTTGGCGCCAGGATCAGAGACTCAGGATCCTTCTTCCATACAATTCCGACCGGTTCCTCTGGTTCTGTTTTTCAGCATTTCTCTGTGCCTCATAGGCCTTCTTAATTAAAGCCGGAACTCTTAAAGCTCTACTAGTCTTTGACCCTGTTTTTCATAACACAACTGTGCCAGCCTTCCGAACATATGAGCATTTGTTCCAATCAACAAAGGGACACCATCATACAGTCCAGTGGGGGACACACTAAGGCTAGGGTCTCTACTTGTTCGGCCACTCCAGCCACGGAGGTGGGGAAAGACAGCCAAATTCGGATATACCGGAATAGGGGTAGGCCTTCTCCTTAACCCCCATACATGCAGTCCTTCTAATGGTTGTAAGGTACGTCTGACAAATGCTTCTGATACCAATCCTGGAACATAATTGTCACTTGGGAGCCACTGTCTAATACAGCTCTTGTAGACACTCCATTCACCTTACAGTGGTCTCCATGGAGGGACCCACTATTCTGGACCAGTCTGAGAGGCGGTAGTGGGAGCCTGGGCAACTGACCTTGCCACAAAAGGACGTGATTAGCATTTTGGTGCCCTCACTGGATCATGTCGGCACCTCTTAACCACTGATTTCTTCTCCAAGCTCTCCTTGTAGCCTATATGCAACTTTGTCAGTGTCTTTTGGGACTGGCATTCCCTTTTCATGTGCCCATCTTTCCCACAATTATAGCAAAACATACTTTCTGGAGTTTGAGCTGGCCGAGGCGCCACACTGGGAGCCAGGGCGGGGTATTACTAACTGGAAACCTTGGTGCCATCTCTGTCTGCGGCGTGATAAGCATTTGGAGACATCTCATCAGTTTCTCCACTTCCATGGTCAAGGAATCGAGTTCGAGCTGTTATCAGCAGGAGATACATGGGTGGGTACCCCACCCCATAGCAGATGCAGTCGGATATAGGTCAGGGCCCGTACTTGCAGGCGTGGCCTTCATAAAGGGACTGTTTTTGAATTCGGATCTCTCTCAACAGTTCGCCCCATTGTGGCATATCTTTTCCTTGTCAGAGCACTCATTGACTGCCAACCTCTGCCCTGAACTTCCTTGATGGGTCACCTCAGTCACTCCGGTCGTAGCCGCGCTATTGGTGCAGGTCCCTCCCGAGGTCGTCTTTCTCCAACTCCTCGAATTTCTCTCATTAACTCATCATAGGAGGGTGGGGATTCCAGTCGATCTGCCAGGCGTAACTGAAGCAACAGCAGTTCTGAGAAGGGGCAGACTTAAGGATCCTGTCCAGCCTGGTTCGGTCCAGTTCAATCGCTGGCAAACTACCTTTTCTGAGGCATTCTTGCAACAATTTTCCAGCCGAGATACATACACAGACAACAACTCCCTTGGTACTGTTGTGCATCTCTTACTCTCCCATAGGTCCTCATCAGAATCTGGGCTCCCATACACATTCTCCAAGGCCTCAAGATAGGCCTGTGCAGTCGCTTCAGGGTTACTGGCCCGTTTGTAGCGGATGGTAGCCAGGGCAGGACCTCGGAGGCTCTCACTAACCCTCTTTTCGCTTTTAGCCTTCCGAGCATTGCCATTCTAGCACTTGGGGGGGCAACATAGTCTATCCAGGTCTCCCAGTCATCCTCCCCTTGGGGAGTGGGGAGGGTGCCAGAGAAGATCCTCAACCTGGTAAGAGTCATGACTAATGGCAGGTGCAGAAATAGGAGTCTGCATTGGTTCAGCCACCATTACGGGCACTGGAGCAGGAGAGGGTGTTGGGGAGGAACACCCAGGTGGCAAGAATAGTTTCTTCAAGTCCTCCACAGTTTTCCCTCTCCCAGCAACCATTTAGCAAATTTCTCCTCAAAAGTTTCAGATAGTGGTGGGGCTGATTCCCCAGGTCTTTACTGTCCTTAGTTATCACTCTCCAAGCAGTGAGGGCTCCCTCTGGGGTAATGGTCTGTGGCACTTTGGAGCTATCTATGGGATCCTTAAACTCTACTAGGGCCAGGAAAGTGTGGGTGAGCAGATTAGCATGCCGACCCACCACCACAGGGTTTTGTAAACCTTCCACCTTGGAAAGTACTCCCTGCACAGTGTCCGTATTGATACCCAGGATGTCCAGGATAAGCATAGCATTTTGGGGGTGATCTCCTCCCCAGTACACCACTCCACCAGCCGGTGAAAAGCCACTTCTGTCGGGTACCCATTTTTTTAACAGTGGTTCGTAAATATGGCCACTAGAGGACACACAATCCCAGCGGTGCCTCCAAGATGTAACCCCTAGATGGCGCTATCCCAGGGCTACTACCCCTGCCTGATTTGCCACTAACAGGTTGAGGGCCTGGATCCAATGGGGATGCCTCCACCCAGAGGTCAGGGTTTGCAATAGTTAAACTAACTTGGTCACAGCCCTCTGGGACACTGCAACCCTTTCTTCCCACTAGTGGCCCACACAATATATCAGAATTACCTTCACAGTATACACTTACCCCCAGGTCTGGTTCCGGCACTGGGACCTCCTGTGAAATGAGATACAGTGCAACAATCACAGTAAGTACTTTAACATAGACAAATACCTCAGGCAGTATAACTTTGCTGGAAACAAGCAGCTCTGATTTATTTAGGGGATATAACAAGGACAGGGGAAATCAGGTTAATTAGCTTATCACTCTAATAATCTACCTATGGCTCTGTGCACAGGCCTATCCCTATCAATTACTGTCCCTGGGTACCCAACACTAGTGGCTAGTCCAAACCGTGGCAGCTGGTAGGGGCCCTTTCACACAGAGAAAAGGAGAATTAAACAGTCAGCAGTACAGTAATTCCATTTGGATTTAATGTGTCAATTCAACAGGGAGCGACCCTGAATTAGTACTCACGACCTCCAAATAAGATAGGGTCCTTCAATGTCAGCAGGGCTCACTTGAGGTACACAACCTCTTCACACATCCATATAAAAGAAAGCACTATACCAGGCAGGCTGCATCTGTATCCGATCGCAATTACTGCACAATACCGGAGAACACACAGCAGATTCAGTTCTGACAGACCGAGTGAAATTTTCAGCAATTCCTCCAGTCTTCTACAGGGTGAGCCTGGTTTCTACTCTTCAGATATCCTTTGATTCTTTCCACAGGACGGATTCAGTCCTAACAAGCTGTTACACAAGCTGCAGACCGGAACTCTGGGCCTTACACGTTTTTGACTAAAACTGCACACTGAAAAAGCACAGGGCTCCTTCCTTCTTCACTGCCAAGCTCAACTGAAACTCCAACCGACAAAACCGGGCACTTCCTTTGAGTTCTCCCAGTTCTTGACTGGATTGGCTGTCACTCACAATAGACTGCTGCTGTTGGTCAAAAGGTGCTGAAGTCTAAACTACATCTCCCAGAGTCACTGCTCATACAATCCTCTTGTGGCTGGCTCAGATTATGAGTCCAAGTTCTGATTCGTCAAGGCACCATTTAGAGCTAGCTTACCCCACACTGATTGGTCCAGTTCAGCAGTTCAAACTAGAATGGGGAACTAGCAGACACAGTTCTGACTGCAAAGAAAGCAGGTTAGACAAACTGTAATTTCATTATTACTGTAAATGATTTCTGGCAAACAGTTACATCTTTCAGATAGGTTCCCTTTGCACTCCTAGTGACTGCAAAAATAGAGTGAATTGGCAGCAGCTTGAGTGGTACTCAATCAAAGAAACACACAGTCCCCATACAAACTAATTATGTCTGCAAGCAGACAGCTCTTAAAGAGACAGTACCAGAGGTTCTAAAAACACTCACTGATAAATGGCTTAAATGCCAAACACCATTCAGGCTTGGAGCATTCAAGCAAGCTCCTGGAAGTCTTTTGGAACCCCCATTTGCAGGGGGTTCACCTGACTTTCTGAATTCTAGTTTGCAGCCCCTCAGTTCTCCTCTGCACCTCCTCTCTGGCCTGAGAGTAACCTGTCTCCTTCAAGATTATAGACCTCTTTGTTCAGAATTAGTTGCCTTATTTTTTAAAACCATATTGCTTATCAGAATGCAACCTCAACAGCTACTTCAAGCACTTTCTTTAAAGAACGGCACATGTGCTCTGCATCACCAGCCTCATTCAGCTGCAGCAGACCTTTAGACACCAGGGCAGAATTCTCACAGCTCATTTGTTTGCTGCAATTCTCTGGTGTGTCAGACATATACCACACCAGACCTACAGCAAAAACAAGATGGCAGATCCTTTGCATCAGTTAAATGCCCACTAGACCACATGTTTGTACTCTACTGTGCATCAGTGCTGGGGCTTCATGCATGCCTATAGAAGCAGCTTGTAGCCAATTTTAACAGCAAGCTGCCATGAAGCAGGTCCAAGTGCTATAACTATATCTGATACTACTAAACCAGATGCAGCTGTGGTAGTTGGACCTAGCATACCTGTGGTACCACAGCATGGCTGCAAGGATTGATGCAGGCACAACACCTGTTTTGGAAAATGTGGCCCAATGATTTTTGTCATAGCAAAATGTGACTTGCAAAAGTTTTAGGTCCTGGTGACTGGATTCAGAAATATTCTCTGTCACCAGAGAAAAGGTTACCAAATTGTAGTCACTGCCTCCCATCAGTTCCTTGACTTTTGCACTGGGATTACTCCATCCCCACTGCTGAAAATGGCCTTCAAACCTTCTACCCTAGTGAGGTACCCCATCAGTGAGCACTACCAGAATAGCTCTGCACTATATGGCATTAGTCTGGAAAGTGCTCACATGGACTAACAATGAGGTTTTACAGTGCTGGTTATGGCACTCCTCTGGTCGCTGTCCACGGTCCTGTACACAGGACAAGAGGCTGTAGGGAACAGGAGGTTGGCTGAGCTGCTCCCATGGCATGGAGGGCTGGGGCATGGAGCAGCTCGGCCAGTGGCAATGGAGACCAGGATTCTAATCCTGGCCTCCAACATTTTAGCATGTTAGGACTTATTTTTTCTTACATAAAAACAAATCAGACGTTATTTATCCTGTGCTCTTCAAAAACCAAAGCGAATACAATAAAACAATCTACATAAAACAGTTTCAATTATGATAAAATTTAGTCAATGAAAGCCGTAACACAGCCAACTAAAACTCCTCCCCAAAAGCTAAACTAAATAAATAAGTTTTAAGGAGGACTTTAAGGTCTTGGTGGACAGGCAGTCTCTAATCAATGAGGTGAGAGTTCTACAGGGTCGGGGCAGCAAAGAAAATGCTCGGGTGCCTGAAGTTTGAAGATGGACCCTAGGAACCTCTAGCAATCCCTCGTTGGTGGAACAGAGTAGGAGCAGGGGCAGTAGGGCGAAGGAGGTCTTGCAGGTAGCCCGATCCCTGTCCATGTAGAGCCTTGTAGGTCAGCAATGTGATCTTAAAGATGATCTTCCATCACATAGGCAGCCAGTGCAGCTCTTGGGACACAGGAGTGACCTGACTAGATCTTGACAAGACTGTCAGCAGCCTGGCTGCAGTGTTCTGCACCAGCTGCAGGCGATAGTACACCCCAGCAGCCCCTAGGTATAGAGCACTGCAGTAGTTCAGGTGGGAGGACACAAAGGTGTGGACCAACACAGGGAGGTCCTTGGGTGGAACTAGGTTCTCTATCCGGGTGATATTTTTCAGATGGTAAAAGAAGACTTAGTGACATGAGACATTAGGACATGAGGCCCACGAAGCAGTATTCTGACCTCATGATTTCTACTTTCCCTGAGTTCCACTCCCCTTGGAGTGAGAATCCTAGTGATGGCAGGTGGGGAGGCAGAGCCACCCCTTCTTGAGGGTGTGGGAGGCGAAGCCGCCCTAAAAAACCAGCACCTTTTACTGCTCACCATGCCAATGCTATTTTTGTTGGCACCGTTTGAACCCAGTGCCCCTAGTGAACATTCTGCTCTAGGAAGCAGTCCTTGGAGGTGGATGGAATTCAGTTCTGTTCCTGTCTTTAGCCATATCAAGATGCCAATCTGTTACTGGGAGACTGAAGTCCTCTAGGATCACCACTGCATCTGATTTGGCTGCTCCATAATCCCTGGTCACCTGGATATCATGATCCAGTCAGCTGTTTGGGGCCCTGTACTGCACTCAGGATAACTCTTTGCCTCCTTTCTCTTAGCTCAACCCAGATGGACTCTGTGATATGGGTGTGAAGTGGACGAGTCAACACTGGTTTGGCGTCAAGCTGGGGTCAGAAAATTCTGTTCAGCTTCACCAGTTTGGCTGATCTACTTTGGCTCCCAGTGTAACAATTAGCATGGGTAATTTACAGTCACAATAAGGTTCGGGTCCTTGGTCTCCATCAAACAGAAGTAGACACACTGCGTTGTGTACAGAATAAGCACTTTTATTAGTTCTGAACACAGCAAAAAGTAAAAGGACAGCTCCATCTCTCAGCTGAATGTTTTGCACCATACTGAGCACTTATTCAAAGCATGGGGTACTACAGACCACAAATAGAGGGATTAAAATGCCTTGAGGTCAGCAACGAATAGAAGTATAGTGCTGCAGCTAACTTGACAGGTGCTGTTGGATGCATCTGCTGTGGAGTACTGTCTGTAATGTTGTGACCTAATCTGCAAAACAACTAATACAGCCATGGCCCAGTGTGAGCTGCAGTAATAGTCACTGTTTATTGCTGACCTCAAGGCATATACTGTACCTCTCTGCAGTCTCTGCTTTACAGCAATGCCAATTGCTATATACTCCCTGGTTCCCTTTAATTTTCAAATCATATAATAGTGCCCCACCATCCACTAAAAGAAAAACAACTTATGCAACACAAAGCAAAAACAGACAAAAACAGAAATGACGAGACATTAAATGTGGGCATTACATTACCTCTTCAAAATACTATCCATTCACAGTATTTTCTTTTGTTTGCTTTTATTTTGCATATTTTAAGTGCTGTGATAACTTAGATGAAGTAGTGGTAGTATCACCACCTGCACCTTCCACCATCCTCATCATCATTATGGTAATACCTGCTGCTGCCACCAGTGCCAGCATGGCTGCTACCACCACCCATATTTACACTTTAAGTGTCAGTAACTACAGTGTAGTTGCATTGTAACTATTCTATAACTGCATTGCAGTTGCACTATAGTTGCATGTACCACCACCACCAGCCTTGCTTTGTTGGGTTGCTGTAGAATACCATAAATAATGATGATGAATGTGGCATTCAAGTAGTTTTGCAATGAAAATGGCCATTCTAAGGGTTGCAAATTATGAACTGAAATCAGCACTCCCATGCCCTCTTTAAAATGGCACCATCTACATGCATACTGCCTAATATACTGTATGGTGACTAGAACATGCAGAGAAAGTGTGATTCAAGAAACCATGATTCAAGAAATCATGTCAGCACCCACTACACAGCAATCACACGAGATGGAAAAAATTATTTTAAATCACCATTTGTTTATTGAATACTGCAGCACAAGCCAGACAAAACAGGAGCAGTAAAGTTTAACGTTCCACAAAGCACTCCTTTGCTTCATCAGAGTCTTTTCTTGGCGTATCTTTTTGGTTAAGCACCACTAGTGCTACCTGGTGCTAATAATTTTCCTTTTTATTCAAGAAATCATGACTGATTTGCCTTTGCTTTTCCCACCTCATTATACATCATCAAATCAAATCATACTTTATTTTATAGTGCTTTTCAGAATCAAAGTGCTGCACATAAAATCAGATAAAATATAATTTAAAACAAGAGAATAAAAACAGATTAACCATAATTAGGAAAGGCCATATTAAATAAATAAGTTTTTAATTCAGTTTTAAACCTATTGATGGTCAGGCATTCTGTTAACCGACAAGGTAGACAGTTCCATAGGGTTGGAGCCAAAAAAAAAAAAAACATGGGCACCAGATGTTTTAGTCGCACACTGGGAATCTCTAGCAATCCCTTGTCAGCAGATCGGAGAGGACGGAGGGGTGGTAGGGTACCAAGAGGTCTTGCAGGTAACGGGTCCCTGATCATGTAGGGCTTTAAGGTTAGCAAGCCAACCTTAAAGGTGATCCACCACTGAATAGGCAGCCAGTGCAGTTCATGGAGCACAAGCATAATATGACTGGACCTGGAAGTCCAAGTCAAAAGCCTGGCTGCCGTGTTCTGCACCAGCTGCAAGTGGCAGATATCAACCCCTGGAAGCCCTAGGTAGAGGTTTGCAGTAATCAAGGCGGGTAGTGATGAAGGCATGGACCAGTGTTGGAAGATCATCTGGAGGAACCAAGTGTTTCACCTGGTCGATATTCCTCAGATAGTAAAAGAGGATTTGATGACAGCCAACACCTGAGATTTCAGTGTCAGACCATCATCAAAAATAATTCCAAGGTTACGTACTTGGTCTGAGGTACCGAGCTGTATGCCATCGATCGAAAGACCAGATGCATGTCCAGCCCCCAAACCCGCCCCCAGACGACCAGGGTCCACTACCAACACTTCAGTCTTGTCTGGATTCAGTCTCAGCCAGCTGGTACTCATCCAGTTCTGATCTTGGCAAAGAAGTTATTTAACATAGAGTGCATCATTTTGTCTAGGCAGAAAGGACATAGACAGTTGAGTATCATCCGCGTAGCAATGAAAACTCAAACTGTATCACCTGATGATGTCTCCCAATGGCAGCATGTACACTGCAAGCAACATGGGGGCCAAAATGGAGCCCTGTGGCACCCTGCAGGGCAGAAAGTGAGTGCCAGAGGATTAAATTCCAGTGGTGACTCTCTGAGTCCTGTCCCTGAGGAATGAATAAAACCATTTGAGGACTGTACCAGACAGCCCACAAAGAAGCCACAGGCACTCAACAGCACACCATGGTCTACAGTGTCAAATGCTGCAGAGAGATCAAGAAGGACCAGAATGGTACATGCCTTTCGATCTCCTGCCATTAGGAGGTTGTTCAATACCGGACAAGTGCAGTCTCCGTGCTATGCTTCTTCCTAAATCTGGACTGGAAAGTATCATAGGCCTTGTGAGTTAGGGTGATTTGCCAGTTGCAGTGCAACCACCTTTTCAATAACCTTACCAACAAATGGCAGGTTAGAGATAGGTCGGTAGTTAGCTAGACAGTCTGGGTCCAAGGAAGATTTCTTTAGGAGTGGTCCAACGACCACCTCCTTAAAGGGACGCTGTCAACTCCTTAGGTCTCAAAGTGTTCCTAGTTTAAAAAAATTTTATGACTGTCAGCATTCAGTAAAGATTGCTGATGTAGCTAGTAGTTGATTCTGACTCTTATTTTCTTTAAAAAGTGAAAACAGACTGCCCAACATACTGGTGCTATCACACCAAAACAGGTTTGTTTACATCCCTTGAGCAACTCCAGCTGCATCTTTCCTGGACTTGGGAACACCCACAAAACAGTCTAGCCCCTCAAGATGCAGAGGCGCTTAGGAAGCTTATTTCTTATGAGTGAATGCACTGTTTGGGTGCATTTCTAATGCTCAGGAAGTATGCAGTAAGAACAGAACCAGGATTGTAAACAAAACAAGGTTGTTTATAAATATACATTGCCATGCATTTCAGTTCTACTAAGCAAGGAGGCAGACAAAGCAAACATCATCAGTGAATTTTAGAGAGGGTAAGCAATCAGAAAATGTGGGGTTTCAACTAGAAATAATATGATGAAAAACAGGTTGACAGTGTCCCTTTAAGGGGATCGGAAAAGACCCCCATCTCCAAGGACCTCCTGACAATTTCAGCAAGGATCAGGTAGATAACATCTACACATCCTACTAAGAGGATTCTAGGTCTTGACTTTGATGGTGCAGTGCCCCCTCCCTCCCGATCCTGATTTCCCAATCATCATAACATAAAATAATGCCCCTTTTATTGATGGTTCACTGGCACCCCTCCCTGATCCTGATGTCCCCTTTATTATAACATAACAAAGCCCCTCTCCTTGGTGGTCCAGTGGCCCCCACCCTCAACACCACCAGCAGGTAGTGCCCACCACCCAGCTCCTCCCCATCCCAAGACAGAGCAGAGGACCAGCACAGCCCTTCTCATACCTCTATGGTCAGCCCCTGACTGAACTGTCACTGAGCAGACCATAAAGTGTACATGCTCATTATCAGTGAGCACATACACTTTGCAGTACACACTCATCGACAGTTCAATCAGGGGCCAGCTGCAGAGATGTGAGGAGGGCTGTGCCAATCTCAGCTCTGTCTTGTGGGAGAAGCGGGTGTTGAGCACCTACTACTGGGACATTATTTTATGTTATAATATTGGGATAACGGGATCAGAGGGGGCCACTGGACCATCAATGAGAGGGGCTTCTTTTATGTTATGATAATGGGTACATTGGGGATGGGGATAGGGTTGTGCAAAACTGCATAATTTCTGCTCCACTAAATATTTCATGAAATTTATGCATTTTCGTAATATTTTGCAGGTGCGAAATGCAAAATCTCACCTGCAGAACTCTAAATTTCGCTTGCAAAATGCAAACTTTTGTTAGTGGAATGGTGAAATTTGCCACTCACTGGAAAAAATGTTGCCATTTTCTGGTAAAATTTTGCATTTTATGGCTGAACTTTTGAAACTTTGCACCACGAAAGTTTTGCAGAACAGCAGAATTTCGAGAAATGTTTCACGTGGCAAAATTTTCCAATTTTGCAGTAATTTCACTGGTGAAATTTAATTTTGCAACATTCTAACTGGGAGGGGCACAGCTTGCCTTTGCTGCAAGGTGCCTCTGGCAAACCCTTGCATGCTCCATGTGTTTGCTGCAAGAGAATTGTTGCTGCAAGTGTGGGGACATAGGGCCAGGACCCCTCCTGTATCAGAATTAGGTGCATGGTCCCTGGGACACCGGGCTATGGTGTAGCTGCTGTTTGCCACAGTTTGCACCAATCTAAGCCCGGTTTGAGAAATGAGCCCATTAGTTTCTCCATTAGTGTGCAACCACTATGGAAAGGAGCAGTTAGGATTCACAGCTCTGTAGTTCTAGGATGTTCTTTACAATCAAATTGCTGAACTACTAGTAGCTCAAAAGATATTTGCACAGCATTGTAAATCCATAGTGAATCCAAGAATTTAAATAGACCAGACTTTCAAGCAACGTTAGATACACAGCATGAGCCACACAAAAAAGGAAAAATGCAAACCAGTAGCCATAATTGTTTTAAAACTAGTAGCCACAATGGTTATGAAATCACACAGACAGCAATGTGTTGGAATGTGGGTCAACTCTCAGGGTATCCAATGTAGTAATTCATTAGCTTTGCTTGCACAGTCTGCAAAATTCATGCAGTTTACTCACACCAGAGGAAGCACTTCAGAATGTTGAAATGTTTAGAAAACAAAGCGTAATTAAGTGAATCTGCAAGCTTGCTCCTGGTTGGGGAGCCCCCAAAGACATGTGGTTCCTTTTGAGGAGGTTTCTATCCTTGCCTCTCACCTAAGAATCATAGTCATCCTCCTTGCAGGACTAAGGCTGAATCAGAATCATATAGCTGAGAAAGGTTGCTGCCTTGCCACCCCAGAAAGGGTTCAGATAGTACATCCAACTCTAGAATAGTGGAAGCAACCTCCCAAAAGTGTAATCTGCCACTACTCATAGGTTTATCCTAATTCTTAGAATAATGATCCATTGCAAATGAGCTGTGATCAATGGTTTTAATCCTTGTTGGGCCTTGGTCTAGGGTTGTATATCAGATATGAGGCGTTGCTCCTCAAAACACTGGGGATGACATAATTTCCTTTACTAATGCTCAGTGTTAGTGGTTCAGTAGGTTGCACTCTCACCTGTGAGGCTAGGGCTGTGGTCTTGAACTTCAGAGGGCAGACTTTGGAATGATGAAACAGCTAGTCAAGGAAAAACTGTCAGGAATCTGCAATAAATAGTAGGAAGAAGAAATATGGGGCAGGTTAAACAGACTGTCTTAGAAGCTACCAAGATGTGCAAAAGTCAGGAACAAAACAGAACAAACACAAGAGACCCATTTGGTTCACCCCAGGTCAAGGAAGCAATTATAAATAAAAGGAAGACTTCGCTTACAAAATTATCCTGAGAGGATAATGAATGGGATGACTACACAAGAAAATGCAGGAAGCAAAGAGGACAGTGAGACTTGCAAAAGCATTGTCTGAGATACAGATCGCTTCAGGGATTAAAAGGGGCCAAACAATTCTTTCATTACATACAGGAGAATAGGAAAAAGGCAGTGGGGGATAGTTAGACTCCAAGAGGGAGGGAGGGAGAGAGAGGAGAGAGAGAGAGAGAGAGAGAGAGAGAGAGAGAGAGAGAGAGAGGATCATTGAAGACAATGCACAGAAGGCCACTGCACTAAACAAATTATTTTTTGGTATTCACAAGGAATATGATGGACCAATTCCAGATGTGGCATCAAGGCTGTCAACAGGGGATTCTGAAAATGGACACTCCAGAGTTTATCATAGACAGGATCAGGGAGGCACTGATACACCTGAAGACAGACAAGGTACCGGGCCTGACTGACTAATAATAATAATAATAATTTTTATTTATAGGGTGCCTTTTGATTGTCAAGGCGCCATACATAATAACAATTAAAACAGTTAACATCATTAAAAATCCAGCGATCAAAACAATTAAAACAATCAGTACTCGGAAAAGCAGTTTCCCACAGAGAGGTCTTCAGACCCTCTAAAACCCTCCACAGAGGTGCACTCCCACAACCGATGGGGTGAGAGTTCCAGAGGGTGGGGGCAACATGTAGAAAGCCTGGTGCCGAGTTTCAAATTCACCCTTGGAACCTCTAGCAACCCCTCGTCGGCCGAGCAGAAGATCGATCGGGGTGATAGGGAACCAGAAAATCTTTCAGGTAGGCTGGGCCCAGATTGTGTAGGGCTTTGAAAGTCAGCAAGCCAACTTTAAGGTGATCAACCACGAATTGGCAGCCAGTGCAGTTCACCCAGCACTGGAGTAATATGACAAGATCTACTAGAACCCATCAAAAGCTGGGCTGCAGCATTCTGCACTAGCTACAGGCGACAGATTTCAACCCCAGACAGCCCTGGATAGAGAGAGAGTTGCAATAATCCAGGCATGAGGACATGAAGGCATGGACTAGAGTAGGCAGGTCAGCAGACGAACAAGATGCCGAACCCTGGCGATGTTCCTAAGATGATAAAATGAAGTCTTGATGACTGCAGGTGCTTCCGAATGCAGTGTCAGCCTATCGTTAAGAACTACCCACAGGTTCCACACCCATTCAGAGGTTGGGAGAGATACACCACCAAGAAAAATTACTGAAGGCGCACCACCACCCAACCCCTATTTGTCAGCCCAGGTCCACAACCAATACCTCAGTCTTATCAGAGTTCAACCTCAGCCAGCTGGAATTCATCCACTCCTGGATTTCTCTTAGACAGCTGTTAAAGGCCGAGAGCTCCCTCCTGATGGGGCGAAAGAAAGATAGAGCTGGGTATCATCTGCATAGC
Source organism: Neoceratodus forsteri (assembly GCA_016271365.2). Taxonomy (NCBI): domain Eukaryota; kingdom Metazoa; phylum Chordata; order Ceratodontiformes; family Ceratodontidae; genus Neoceratodus; species Neoceratodus forsteri. Next base: position 897,653,693 of record CM057450.1, read on the forward strand.
AGTGAAACCTCAGCCATACTTCTACAATGTCTCCGATGGGTAGCATGTACACGCAAATAACATAGATGATGATACTGAACAGAGGCACCCCACACAACAAAGCTGTTGAATCCGAGGAAAAAACTTCGGATACAACCCTTTGTGCTCTCCCAGTGAGGAAAGACATGAACCATCTTAAAACAGTTCCAGATATTCCATAAAGCAGCTTCAGGCATTCTAGCAACACTATGTTATCTACGTGTCAAATGCTGAAGAAAGGTTGAGTAGAACCAAGATGGAGCAGTTCTTCTGATCTCTGGCCATTAAGAGATCATTGAGCACCTGAACCAGCACTGTCTCAGTACTATGTCTTTACGAAATCCGGACTGGAGGGTTCATAGGTGTCATGGATGGTCAAATGGTCCTCCAGATGTGCAGCCACTACTTTCTTAATCACCTTCCCAACAAAGGGAAGGCTAGAGATAGATCTGTAGTTTTGAGACAGTCAGGGTCCAAGGTAGCTTGCTTCAAGAGGGTGTCACCACCTCTCTTTCAGGGAGCTGGAAACTCACCAGATTCCAAGGGCACATGACTATCTGCAGAAGGACAGGACCAATAATATCAATACAACCCAAAATTAGGGAGGTCGGTACAGGGCTCAAACTACAGCACGTAGGGCACATGTGCTGAATGATCCTCATGACATCCATGAACTCCAGTTGACTGAAGGAGCTCCAAAAAGCAGGGCATCATGATCTCACACCGATCAAGGCAACTCCCCATGATTGTGATGTTAGCAGTTCTGCCCTAATGCTGGCCTACTTGCAGAAGAACCGAGCAAGTTCGCCGCACTCAATTGCGAAAAGGCTTCTGAACTTGCAGACAGGCTGGGTTGCACAGTCTGTCCACAGTTCGAAACAGCTGAGCTGGTCGATTCTGAGCAACTGCAATCTCCTGGGCAGGAATTCTGCCTTCTTACTGGTGATTGCGGATTGATAGACTGAATAATGATCCATCAATCTAAGGTGGTCAGCATCAAGGGCGGACTTACGCCAGCTTGCTCTAACCTTAGCCCCTGTCTCTGCATCTCCCTCAACATCCCAACATCAAACCAAGGAGACTTGGGGTGAAGGAGGCAGAGGCGAACACGAACTGGAGCAATAGCGTCCAGAACCCCACGGCTGTGTTATAGGACGACACGAGGGTCTCTGGATCACTGCTTGCCAATGTGGGGATGAGATGTCAAGCACCATCACAAGGCCTTGGGAATCTAAATCTTGCAAGGGCGGTACCTAGCCAACTCCACAGGGGCAGGCCTTCAGAGGGTGCAAAACTGAACCCCACGGTGTAATGGTCTGACCACCCGAGGTTCCACCCCACATCGGATACCTCGATTCGAGGAGGAAGATCAGGTCCAAAGTGTCCAAATTTATGTGTAGCAGAGGAAACCACCTGTGTAAGGCCCAGTGTTGTCATTAGCTGGAGGAAGTGTTGACCAAATTGCGAGAGTTAGTCATCGACCAGATGTTGAAGTCACCCAGAACCATCAATCTGGGTGACTCAAATGTCATATCGATGATGAAGTCTGCCACTTCCTGAAGGAATCGCTTCTCATCACAGGGTGGGCGGTAAATGAGGGCAATTCGAAGCCTACACCTGCTACTACTATACACTCAAAGGACTCAATCCCCCACTAGGACCTCCATGAGGCCAAGTTCAGTCTTGAAACAGACCGCAACCCCGATCCAATCTCAGGTGGTGTAACACAAGTACCTGGCTGAGTCATAGCCTCCAAAATGGGGCCAGAATTATCGTCCAGCCAGGTTTCAGTAATACATGCAAGTCCACCGTACCCACAAGATCAGCAATAATTGCGGTCTTGTTTTTAATGGACCTGGCATTGCACAACCCACCGCCCGAGTTGGATGAACCTCACGGGCAGCACAGGCCATCTGCCCATATATCGGTGGTGCCTCTTGGGTATGGGCACCAGACATAAGAAACCACGATCTGGATTCCATTTCACCCCAGGGCACCTTCTGGTCCCAACCACGTCATGATGGGCTCCCTCGATCAACCTCTCCGCTCATAACCTGCACCCTTCCCTCTCTTACAGACAATGCCCAGTGCTCTACATTGTTGGTAGGTCTCAAACTGAAGAGGGGAGAATAGAAAGAGCGAAGGGCACGAAGGAAGAGGATGAGTAGTGCACCGCTGTGGGGATGAGGGCCAGCATATGCTTCTGCAGGAATTTAGTCAGAATTGAAGAACCCTTGGCACATTTGTTTAACCACTTATTACTAATGGAAACCATACCATGTGACTGGAAAAGTGCAGACATGGTACCGCTCCACAAGAGAGGGAGCAGAGAGGAGGCTGGCAACTACAGACTGGTAAGCCTCACATCAATAGTTGAAAACTAATGGAAACATTAATTAAGCAGGACCTAATGGAATATCTAGAAGGGAATGGCCTCCAGGACATGAGGCAGCATGGGTTTGTTGCAGAGCAATCATGCCAGATAAACTTCATTTAATTTTTTGGCTGGATGACTAAGGAAGTGGACAGGGGCCATTCAGTGGATCTCCTCTACTTCAACTTTAGTAAAGCGTTTGATTCAGTACTGCTTAGAAAACTGGAGGACCTAGGCACTGCAAAGAGCATAGTTAGGTGGGTGGGCTATTGGCTAAGGACAGATTTCAGAGTGTAGTAATAAGCAGGGGTGAATTCGGAGGGTCACTAGTGGGGTGACCCAGGGCTCGGTCTTAGGTCCAGTCCTAATTAACATGTTCTAAGTGACACCAGCATAGGCATTCAGAACAAGATTGCTCTCTTTGCAGATGCCACTAAGCTACGGATAGGGTTGACAGCAGAGGGGTGGTGAAAGACCTGCAAAAGACCTAAGGAGATTAGAAAAATGGTCCAATATCTGGCAGCTTAATGCAAAGAAATATAAGGTACTGCATCTAGAAAAGGAAACCCAAGGGCCGAATATCAGCCTGAGTCCAACTAAGTGTCTCACATGAGGAAAGGAATCTAGATGTCATCATAAGTTACACTGTAAAGCAGTTCAGCCATGTAGCAAGGCTTACAGTAGGGAAAATAAAATGTTGGAGTGTATAGGTTGAGGATTTGACAGCAGGGATAGGGAGGTGATCCTCCACTGTATAGGTTGCTGGTTAGGCCTCACTTGGAGTACTGTGTCCAGTTCTGGAGGCCTCACCTAAAAAGTACAGGGATAGGCTGGAGGTTGTGCAGAGGAAGGTTATCAAGATGATGCAGGGCCTACAGGGGCTCTTATGCTAAGCCACGCCCACAGTCACTGAACCTGCATTCTCTGGAAACTAGGAGGGAAAGAGGGATATGATTGAGACACTCTGATTCTGAGGGGCATCAATAAAATACCCTATACTGAACCTTTTAACAGGGCTGATGGCTTAGCTACTAGAGGTCACGAATGGAAGCTAAGGGGTGAAGCCTAGAAGGAATTAAGGGAAGCACCACTCAACTGAAAGGGTCATTGAGCCATAGAACAGACTGCCTGCTAAGGTGGTGGGATCAATGACTTTGGCTGCTTTCAAGAGGTGGTGGGATAGGGCTAGGGCCCACATAAGCATAGAGGATATTGGAATCCGGTTGGGGATATGTTCTGGGACCCATAGAAGGTCTAGAAGCAAGGAGCATACTTTATGGACCACTGATCTCTTCCACTGTCATTTTCTGTTTGTATGTTTCTAAGTTCAGAAGGTTGTGGGTTCCAGACCCACCAGACACTGGGGTAATACCAGTACTGACACTGTAGTGCATCATAGAGGGACACTGCACTCCTGAAGTGCTGTCTTTTTAGATGAGGAGTTCAACTGATGTCCTATCTGCCTGCTCTCATGGTTGTTTAGTTGGATGTTAAAGGTTTTATGGCAGTTATCAAAAGAGAATGAGAATTGTTTTATTAAGAGAAATATCAACATAGTACATCATAAGAAAAACTACAGTACATACAGAAATCAAAACTATGGTATAAAGACATCAATAGGATCATAAAAATTCCCTCAAAGCAGACCTTGTGAAATTCAAAGAAAAGAAGTCCCTCCACCCTCAAAATTAGAGTTTCTACTATAACTAAAAGACAAGGAAATGCGGAATGGTGTCTCTACATAGCACCTCTTATATCATAAAACATGGAAAATTTTTCCAATATTCTGTAAAAGAGAAATAGATCAAACTCTGGATTTGCAGGCTCTGACCTCTTGAATTTGAGTTTCTGTCATGGCACTACTTTAGCCAAAGGGATACTTTTATTCTGAAATGCATACTGACATCTGAATTGCCAGATCCTGCATTTGAAACAGGGGCTGGATTTTAGAATGCCATGTTAGACTGGCACATGGTGCACAAACTGCCACCTGCAGCAAACCTGGGTGTGCCTTGGACAGTGTGCACAATTTAAAAAGCAGGATCCTGGTGCTAAACTACCCAGTCAACAGGTGTGCGAAGAAATGGTGCACCAGAGGGGAATGCTGGAGGCCGTGGGATGGGCTTGTGGCAGCAGTGGCCAGCAATGGTGACCCACCAGCTAGTCATCCTCGTGGCTGGTGGATCATCCAGGGCATGCCCTGGCTTATGGGGGTAGTATGGGTCAGGCTGGGGCAGAGTCATGACAACTGCCCCAACAAGGCAATGGCAGGGTCAGTGCAGGTCAGTATGGGAGGCAGATGCACTAGTGCCACCATGAGGGTTTGCAGGCTCTGACCTGCCCAGGACCACTAGGCACTGCAATGGTGGTCTGGCAGGTGTCCGGGGCTATAGGCACCTTCCCTGGGGGCACAGGATCACTCCCCCACCCAGTGAGAGCTACAGCAGTGGCACATGGTCAGTTAGACCAGCTCTGGGCTGGTCTAATGGCAGGGTTCATGCACTCATTGGGGGCTTCCAAATCCCAAATTAGAGATATGGCAGCCCCACCATGGCACAAGCTCCCCAGTGGCACAGGCTGCCTTAGAAGGTGTAGTGCAAGGAGTCCATTGCACCATTTCTCCTTGATGCAAGCACCTTGCACCAGTCCTGAATGTTTTAAAATCAAGCAAGGGCACACACATTGTGCTTTTATGAAAAAATGAAATGGGTTTGATCTGCCTCCTTATATAAGCACTTCAGAAGACATGTTTTAAATTCTGGAATCTGTCATCTAGATGCCAATATTTTCTAGAATGTGAAGATAGCTGCACTGAAAAAACAGGAGTACCACGTTCTCTTTCTGAGTGTAAAATCCTGCCTGATACAATATCTCTTTCCTTTTGCATATGCTTCACATTCCTTTAACACTGAGTTTGCCACACACACAAAGCCATGTAATATCCTACATTTTCTCTGGGATTCATGCATCTACCAATCGTTCTTTTATGATGTTCTCTGGTATTCCCCAATTAGTAGGAAAAACTAGAGACAGAAGAAAGCACTCTGCAGTCACTTTCTTATATAGTTGTCTCCCTGAATTAGCAAGCATAATACACTTCTCAATGCACCATTGATTATTTTCTTGAAACTATCCTGAACATAATCAGTCTCTGATTTATGTTTACCTATTATTTTATTTAATTTAGCGGCCAACAAAGCTGTAAGCAAATGTTTACATTTGTGCTGAAATAAATACATACTCCAATCCTATTACTTTTCAGTAAAAGGTCTAATATTTAAACTGAAAAAATCACAATAAAACAAAACAAGAATACTACGGATTAATCATTGAAAGGCCACCTTCTTTCATATCCCTATATGTATGCTCTTTTTTAACTGGCTTTAACCTGCTACCTAATAAACAAAAAAATATACCATACAGCTATAATATATGGTTGAATGTTATCTTCAATAATATATCATTTAATAGGGTTGTTGAACCATCAATGTGACATCAGAATGTTGTTAACCCATCAATGGTACGTCACATCAATGGTACAATGAGGAGAAACAATCTCGCTCTGTGCGATTCCCAAACCACCAGCCTTACTGAAGAGGCCTCGGCTGTAACAGTTGGATCTGAGACAGTGGCAGTGATGATTTAAAAGTAGGGAGCAAGACCAGGATATGCTTCTTTTTTTTTTTAAACTGATTGGACCAATTCTCATACACTATAAAAGATATGGTATGGACATTGGTTGATCAATACTTATGGACCACTGGTCTCTTCCACTGTCATTTTCTGTTTGTATGTTTCTAAGTTCAGAAGGCTGTGGGTTCCAGACCCACACCAGACACTGGGGGTAATCCCAGTACTGACACTGACATTGATCAACCACACTATTATCCCTTATCGTGGTTGCCATGACAACGAGAAACCCTCTTGAGCTGCACTCTCGAGTTTATCTAAGTTGTCATGGCAACCCTCAACAGTAATATAGAGAATAATGGATATGAGAATAATGGATAATTACCTATCGGTAACAAACTGGTTAGTGTATTGAGAGGTTGCCATGGTGACCTTATTAACCTTGAGAGTGAAGCTCAAGAGGTTTGGTCACCATCGAGATGCATTAATACAGTTTGTTAACGAGAGGTAACTATCCATTGTTTTTATAGTGTAGGATGCCCCTACAAGAAGTAAAAGTTACGTAAGTATTCGGTCCTGCTGTTTTTCTCCATCTGTGCTGCTTTCCTTCACTCTCCTTTTGCCACTGCCGCTTCCTGTATGTGTAACACACATGCACTAGTGTTCGATGTTGTTATGCTGTAGTATCTTTGTAGCTAGTACAGCATAACAGCTATGATGACATAGCTACTACAGCATAACAACATTTAGAAAGTGATAGATTTCTGCCAATAACAACATTCCATCATACACTATATAGAGGACTGTGTATAACCAGTCATACATAACATGGATATTTCTTGTATCGAGGGTTTCCTTGGTAACAGATGACCTCGAGCACAGCTCGAGAGGTACTCTGTTACCAAGGAACCTCAGATCTCAAGAATTTCCTTGTTTGGTATGACTGCTCATACACAATCTTTTATAGTGTATGGGCAGTCACAGCATGGAAAATCACACAAACCCAACTGGAGAAGACAACTGACAATAGAAATTTTAACATTTCCTTTTTAACTGACACAGTGTGCTGCAGATGTTTATGTAAGTTCAAGTTTAAAAAAACAACTTCCAGCTTAACTGGATTGAGGAAAGCAACTATGTGGCAGTATTCCAGTTGTTATGCTGCAGTAGTGATATAGCTACTGCAGCATAACAATTCCATTCTAGTTATGGATTTCTATCCATAACTACATTCTACCATACACGATAGAGTGATTGTTCAGCAATGCTCATACATCTCTATTTGTATTCTTGGAAACTGGTGGAGGATGTAAAAACTAAGATACAGGAAAATTGAATTAAAAATGTTTTCACCATATAAACTCTTTTCTTCTTGACATTGTCCACCCACACCACTTCATTACTTTAGCTTCTGCTATATATAATTTTCCTCCAGTTATACAGAGCCATCCCAGGACCTCCAAACCTCCTAAACGTTTAATGGGATCCTCAGTTATTTGTATTCCTTAATATCTGATACAGAGGTGCCAGTACTCTCATTGATCCATATCCCTGTATCCCTGTAGTTTTTGCTTTATTCAAAGTTGTCCCTGCTACCCTTCTATCTCTTGAAAATGAAGCAAGGCCCTACTCCGTCTTCTGAATTATTAACAACGATACTAATGATATCTGCACGTGCAGATGTTTTCTGTGATATGGGCTAGAAATCCACCAAATCTGGTGCAATGGTTTCACCTTGCTCCATACATCTTAACGTTGGATCTGTACTGAAAATTTGTAGAATGGGGCTTAAAGGGCAGTCCTGCCTAATTCCATTAAACAATCTGCATGTCCTTCAAGAGCCTATTTATTTATTTGTCTTTTGCTAACCGGGTTAAGTACACTAGCCAGAAAGATTATTTTCAGGTACGACCGGAGAGTGCAGAAACAATAATACAAAACTTAAAAAGAACAAACATGAATACTAAACTTTTACATGGGGATATATGCTCATAACAATGAAAATTTTGACAAAGGGTTTATAATGAGGCATAATGGAGCAGACAAAATGAAATACATCAATAAGGATACAAAAGGCAATAAATCAGGCAATTTAAGGCAGTACAGACATTTTAAGAGATAATATAAAGTGCTAAGGAGTGAATACCAGTAGGCAGAAATAGATGAAGGGGGCTAGAGAGAGAGAGGTAAGAGGAGGAGGTGGCGGCACCGATATTATGGGCCGTGTGATATATGGGGTTTGAGGAGCAGGAGAGATTAAGATGATGCTGGAGAGGGAAGGGAGAGATAGCGGATGAGGGAGCAATCAATAGGAGGAGAGACTGAGAAGAAGTGCACCAGGAGGGCTAGACCACCGACATATCATAACAGAGAGGGGGTGGGTTTGTGGAGTAGAGACTACAACAGTTTGAGACAGGAGCATATGTGGGATGAGATGAGATGATGTCTAAATTCTCTCTTAAATGAGTAATGGGAAGACGATTGATGAAGTGTTAGAGGAGTGAGTTCCAGAATTGGGGCCATGGTGGGCATAGGCAGGGAGGCAGTATAGTGTAGTGGTTTAAGGCTCTGAGCTGCAAATCTGGTGACATCCAGCAGACCAGACCTGGGTTTGAGCCCAACAGCTTCCACTTGCATACAGTGTGACCCTGAGCAAGTCACTTAACTTTCCTGTGCTCCCAGGTCGCACTTGTAAAAGCTTTCAGCTTAGTGTGCTAGTCCTGGTTAAATAACTAACAAAAAAAAAAAATAGGCACTACTACCTTTTTGTACGATGTCTAGGGATAAGGACAGGAGCATTTTCTGCAGAGCGTAATGCATAGTTAATTTTCTGGTGAGGAAAGAGACAGGCCAGATGTTTGGGTGTATGAGACCTAATAATGTTATCAGTGATGGACCCAAGTGCAAAGGACCTTAGTTCTTTAGGCAGGAGCCAGCCAAGATCCAGTAGAGAAGGCAGTGATGTTTCAGCTTAGGGAGCTGGAGGCAAAGCGACAGATGTTGTTATATGTTACAACCCACTTGCAAAGACATGAGTTACTGGCTGATGCATATATAGAGACTCCGTGGTGAGAGAGGGCAATAATATACCACGGGCATTGCAAGTCTAGCAGAGGAGTGAGAGCATAACTTGTCCAGTAGGCAATCCCAAGTTTGGAGTTGACCTGCTTGCAGGTAGATTGAATATGAGGGTCAAAACTCAGGCATGGGTCTAGGGTGACACCTAGATATTTAAATGAGGTAACCACCCCAACCGATAAGCCATCAAGGGAGGAGACAGTTAATTGAGTTTGGACATGTTTGAGCTTGACACTAGATCCAAATAGCATGCATTGGGTCTTTGTTTTATTTAGAACGAGGTTGTGCTTTGTAAACCACAGTTGGACAAATTGATAATCACGGGAGAGATTAGAATTTACTTCCTCAATACTATTAGAGCTTGAGTATAGAACAATGTCATCTGCATAAAGTAAGGAGGAAGTCCTAAGGAGATTTGCAGTAATGCTATTGATAAAGATGAAGAAAAGCAGAGGACCTAAGATGGACCCTTGAGGTACTCCAATGTTTATGGAGACCTTCTCTGAGAGGGTAGAAATAAATTTCACGTATTGAGACCTGACTGACAGGTAGCTGTCAAACCACTTTACAACATGTGGTGAGAAACCTAGAGAGTTCAGGGTGGCAGATGGAGTGGGATGGTCAACTAGATCGAAAGCTTTGGTCATATCAATAAAAACAGCCCCAGTGAGCTTGCCAGAGTCCATAGCCACTAGGATGTCAGACGAAAATTTGAGGAGGGCAGTTGTAGTACTATGTCCCTTGCAGAAACCATGTTGAGCATCAGTCAGAAGGTCATATTGCTGGAGAAAGGAAGTGGTTTGGGTGGCCACAAGCTTCTCAAGAATTTTACTGAGAACAGATAGTATAGCAATGGGTCTATAATTAGATGGGTCAAGCAGATCACCGTTTTATGTACCGGGTGATTTTTGCTGTTTTCAAATCATTGGGACAGTGCCACTACACAGCGAGAGGGTAAAGATCCTAACCAGGGGTGGCTATGTAGGAGCTGCCAATCTTAGGAGCCTAGGTTCCAAGTTATCAGACCCAACTCCTGCGTGCTCAGAGATGTTTCTTAGGAGTGAAGAACTTCCTCTTTTATATAGACTTGAAATGGAGATGGGTCCTGTGTCCTTTGCAGGGAGATAGGAACAGATGAAGTGGAGAAGGAGGCAGTATAAGGAGTGAGGTCAGCAAATTGCCTATTGAAGAAGTTTGCAATGGTGATGGGATTGTTGCAGTTGATGCCATTGAGAGATATATTATTTGGGGTGGGGACTGGCTAGATCCAGGGAAGAATTTGATATGGGACCAACATTTTTGGGTCACCCTGGGAGTCAGTAAGAAAGGTCTCTACAATACGAACTTTTAGCTTGTTTGATTTCCTTTTACATACATTTCTCATGGCTCTATAGGCATTAAAGTTGGCAGGAGAACCAGATTTCTTATAAAGAAGCCATGTCTTGTCCCTTAGCCGTAGTTTAGATAATAAGTCAGACTTTAACCACCGGTCCATTTATTTCTAACCTGCCTGGTCACAAGTTGACAATGGGATTCCTGTAAAGCTAGGAATTTTGACAAGAAAATGTTTACAGCAGTCTGAACAGCGGTTGAGCTACAGAGAGGGCTCCAGTCAATACAGGCCATGTCTGACAGAAAAGCCTCTGGGTCAAAGTTTGCATAATTACAGAAAGTGATGAAGCAAGGCTTCATCGGATCCATCTGACCTTTACCCCAGACACAATAAGTGGGGAGTGGTCAGAGATAGTGTCAGCTAGACTCCTGCATCAACAATATTTTGGGGGGTTTGACATGATTCAGTCTAACAAGCTACTAGTGTTAGAGTGAGGCACGGTACTGTAGGCTCAGAGATGAGCTGATGTAGGTTAAAACTTTGTAGTTTAGTCAGGGGTAACGTTTGTGTTTTTCCCAGCCAGTTTATATTAATGTCACCTAATATAAGAACTTAATTATTTCTGGAGTAAATAGCTGGTTTGTCAAATAGCTCTTCCAAGCCTTTCAGGGCATGGATAGGGGATTATAAGCACAGACAATATTTAATTTCTTGAGCCAAGGGTGAGGAGGACATGAAGTGCCTCACAGTAATTTATGGGGGTAGAGCTAATTACCGAGAGCTGGAGGTGTGATTTGAAATAAATAGCTGTACCTCCCCTCTTTGGGGGTGGGTCTATCATTCCTCAGTAAATTGTAGGATGGCAGAGAGTAACGAGAGTCAAGGATGGAGAGCTTCAGCCAGGTTTCAGTTAGACACAGTATGTCGGTTTGTAGAGCTTGACCCAGGGTTCAAGCTCTGAGAAGTTTCCTCCATACTCCTGATATTATGGTGGATTATCAGTAGGCCCTTTGCAGTAGAAATAGAAACATTGTTTGGGAACAGGGGCCCAGGGTTAGGCTGTACATCTCCTGATAACAGAATGGCCAGTAGTATGAGGTACCAGAGCTTACGATGTAGGTAGGGGGATTGGGTGTGAGCACGGGGAGCTATATTTGAGGGCATAAGCAACCAGATAGATCCAGGCCTTTTTGGGAGTAAGGGGTAGGATTGCACCATGTAGCTAGTACCACTAACATATTGGAGAAAGTAAAATCATATTCTGGGGAAGGTGGGAGAACAGATTCAGTATTGGGAGCTCCCAGAGTTGATAGGTATAGTAAAGGCAGGGAGAGTAGGAGAAGCATGAGCAACAACTGTTTAAACATTTTTTTGAAATAAGGAATCAGAGAGGATATAAGATTAGAAGGGCTGGCAGCAATGAGGGAGAGATAGTACAGGCTGAGATGGGTCAGAGATTGGATATAAGTAGTAGATGTTTGAGCTTGAGTGCATGGAGAAGGGTGGTTATGGGAAAGCACCAAGGACTGACTACCAGGATGGGTAGGAAGAAGAATGTGAGAAAAACAAGGCAGTCAGCAGGACCAGCAAAGAACAGATGAAGTAGGGGGCAGTGAGAGACAGGAACAGATAGGTAGGAAACTATTAACTCCTGGGCCACCGAGGAGTTAAGGATAAGAAGAAACAAATTGTGATTGGGGAATAGTGCCATTGCATAGGCTTAAGAGGCTACTGTAGACACCACATGGTCGGGGGAGTCTGAGGCGAATTGCAATTTAGTAACCCGAGAGGTGGGGACTGCTAGTGTATTTAATAGGTGGCCTGAGTGGGGGTGAGGGGTGGGAGAAAAACTACTCTACACTGTGCAGTCAGACCCGGAAACACACGCCTAATAGTGGGTAGATGGCAATCCAAAGAGCAGACTGCAGGCACACTTATCAGGAACCGAGCTGCAGCCACTCAGCCAATCAGGAGGCACTGGGGAAAAAGGCACTCAATTGGAATGCAGCCATAGGCTAGCCAAGACTGGGTGTAATACCTTTGTCCAGGAGCTGAGTTGGGGACCAGGAGGCGGCAGGAGTCCAGCAGATTCAGCGCGGTGGTGGCAGCGCCGGTGATACGCAGCCAGAGGTACTACTCGGGTCCCGCCACGCTGGCGCAAGATGAGTGAGTCTGGAAGGAAAAGACAAAAACAGCATAAATAAGCAGATTACACAAAGGTGAAGTGCTGGGAGTGGAAAACTGGCGCAGACCAACTGTGGGGGTAGGGGTGCTAAGGAGAGATAAAGGCAGAAAAATTAGCAAGGCAGGCGAGAGGTGGGAGGCATTACCTAGGAACAGGGAAAATAGGTGCATGGCAGAAACAGATTTAATTTTAAGCTAGGAAGGGGGAGGGTGATGGTAAAGTCCAAGGATAAAGTTAAAATAGCAGAAGCAGGGTTCAGGGAGAGAAAAGTGCAATCAGAGTAAACAGCGGAGAGAGAGAGAGAGTGAGAGAACAGCAACTTAAGGAGAACAGTCAGCAATATAGGGAGATATTCTTATCCAAGAAGAAAGGAGGTCAGAGATAGGAACCATTCAGTTTTAGAATTGGAGAGATGATTGCAGAGATGGCAAGAAATACAGTAGTATACTTTTGGTAGTAGCAGATAGTAACTCTAGGTGCTGTAAGGGCCAGTGCAGTTTCTAGGCAATCAGCAGTTTCAAAAACTCCAGGTTTAAAACACATTTGTTACAGACAGGAGAAATAATTAAATGGACTAAGTACTGGTTTGAAAATGCCGGGTTTAAAACAAGGCTACAGTTTGATTAGGAAGCAGGCAGCAGTATTGCACAACCACAAGCCACAATTAATTTAGATTCAAAAACTACCCTACACTGTGCAGATACAGAATTAAAAAAAAATCCACAGACCTCTGAGGTATCCTGTATTTAGTACAAACTTGAAAGATGAACTCATGCTGTACTTTGTCAAAAACCTTTTCCTGATCCAGGAGAAAGGAGAAGGCCCTCTGTTATTCCCTGTTGAACACTTTCAAAAACTTCCCTCGGTAGTGTTAAATTATTACTAATTTCTCTTCCTGGTAATGCACATGTTTAGGAAGGCAGTATTACAGTAGTAGCTGCTAAAGCCAGTCTTTTACTCAAAATCTTAATTAAAACTTTAATGTCCATATTCAAAAGTGTGAGTGATCTTCAGTTATTTAGAGTTTGTTTATCCCCACTTTATATATAAAAAACATAAGCCTTTTGAACACGTAAACCCCTTAGCAGCATCCTATAATAATTGATTGAAGACAGGAACTAAAATGTCCCAAATTCATCTGGGTACAATTTATAAAGTTCTCCTGGAAGACCATCACCCTGGGGCTACTGAATTCTACAAAGATTTAATAGCTTCTAACCACTTCAGTTTTAGTAATGTCCTTCTGCAATTTACTCTGAATCTCCTGTGAGATGGCCAGAATCTGTAGATTTTCAAAAAGAATCAGATGGGGTACTAGAAACTTTGTATTCCCATATCAACTCTTGATGTAGTCATCTATAATCTGCACAAGTTCCTCTTTCTTCTTACATATCTGCCCTTTCTCATCTACCAAGGATGTTATAACCCTATGTTTCACCCTGTCTTGTCATGTTTCAAAATGGTTAACCTGTCCTGAATTTCCCCAAGTACCAAACTTTTGTTCTTCAATCAAAGTTGTCATGCAATGATATTTCAATTTCCATCTGTTGTTTAACTGAAGAAATTTCCTTAGAATAGCCTAATCCTGATTCTATTGCCAGACTCAAAAGTGTTTCCACTTGAAAACACAAATCCAAATATTTTGAATAGGTTTTATTTTTCTGGGTCTTTGCCCTTTTTTCAAAACTCTTGAAGATCCCTCTAAAATCTACCCACCATTCTACCCAGGAGTTGTACATCTCTATTAAAGTAGTCTTGTTAGAAATAAACTGCCAGATTTTGATTTTCTGTACTGCATCTTGTAAGAAAGAAGGATTAAACCTCCATGGACCTTGTTTCTACTGGAACATCCGATGCAGAGGTAGTTTGTAGCCAGGAGATGAACAGATAATCAATCCTAGTTTCTAAGTTCCCCTTAAAAAGTACATTTAGGAGTGTCATGCCTGGCTTTAACAGCATCTACTGATGCTAAGAGGTGACCATTTGAGAAAAAAAAGGCATCACATTTTTGTTGTTGTAACAGAGGCCTTAGAGTCACCTACAGGTTTACAATTAAAGTCTCCATCAAAAAACAGTGATGGGGTGCAAAACGTCTGGGGTGAGCACAAGGGATAGGTAAGGAGGTGGCAGAGAAAGTACCGTAGACCAGGAGGGGTCTACAATGCAAACAATGCAACAAAAAGGGCAGACTGGATGTGCCATGTGGCCCTTATCTGCCATCAGCTTCTATGTTTCTATGTTAATTACTCCTTTTGAAGTATATAAAAAGCTGAATGATTTCAAAGATTTCAGTCCTGCTAGTCTTGACTTGAGGAGCATATTTACTAATAAATCTTTGGTCGGTTGTGAAATTACAAATCCAGAATCAAAAAACTTCCTAGGACTGCATCTATTAATTTGGTAACGTTCACATTAGAAGGCAGAAAGTATATCTAAGCCAGAAGCATCTCTGTTCTATGGACCAGAATGAAGGTTCCACTGCCATACCTTCTTAATTCTATTTATGTCATTCAAAGAATGCAGTCTTGTGTCTTGGAGGAAAACAATGTTTTGGAGGGACAGGACAATTATCCTTGATAGAAATATTATGCTCCTGGAGCACTGCTCTAGCTTTGACTGGTGTGGTGTATTATATATCTTTGCCCCTCTTCCAAGAATATCTTCATCCTGGTGGGATATGGGGCCTGAAACCTGATTTGTTTGGTTCACAGGGCTAGGATACATTCATTCCTCTACAGCTTTGTGTTTATGAGAGTTATGGGCTCCCTAACATCCATGACATGAGAGCCAGCTGACATACTACAATTGTAAAGGATATGTTTATCTGTACATTAAAGAAAGACAGTACTATTTTGATCTGGGTACAATGAACTATATTGGGAGTTTCATTAAATATTGTGTCTATGATAGTGTGGTAAAATGTTCTTCTTGGTTTGCTGAGTATAAAAGTATGTGGGATTCTCCATACTTGTACTGTAATTTCAATACTACTAAATGAAAATATCTGGTACAAATGTTTGTCTAGATTTAGATGGTAATAAAAAGGAGAGATGTTCCATGTGCCATATAAATCTTGAAGCCAAATCAGAATACATCTTTGCCATATCCTCACTGTGCCACATAGTAGAGGAAGGACATTTCTATAAATAAACATACTACGGAAAAAAAAAGAACACAGGATGTACATTCTGAGGCCTCCATTTTATAATCCTGATAAGTGCAGTCCTTTTAATTGGATTTACCTGGCTGCTCCACAGACCCTGAGAAAAGTATTATTAACAGCAACTTCCTTATTTAAAGGAAGTTGAAATACATTCTATGTGAAGAAAAATAGGAAGAATCAGTGTTTTAAGCAAAAATACCCATTTCGCTTAGATGGTGTTTATTTTTCCATGAGGCTATCTGTGAGGTGGCTTTGTGTATGTTGTCATCCCAATTCATGGAGGCATCATTTTCACTACCAAAATAAATCCATAAAATTTTCAGTTGTGTAGTCGATATTTTAATATCTGCTATAGTGTAAACCACAGTATTATCTTGAACTGTACAGATAGGTATTCCTAACTTTTATCATAGTTCAGTTTAGCCCCAGACACCTTTTAAAAGCTGGAAAGAATATTAACAATTTCACTTCCTTCTGTTTGATTTCTAATACTAAGACAGATGTCATCTGCAGATGCACTTGCAGTGGGTGCAAGCTACTGTCCTGGTAAAGAGTATTCCCCTATATGTTTGGATTGTTTGAAATTTACATAACAAAGGGTTGATTGCAAAATAATTAGTAGTAATGAATTAACTGGGCATCTTTGATGCAAACCTTTAAGTTCTAAAAACGAACCCATGGTCTACTATTTACATAAGAAACCATATTCCCATTGGTATACAAAGTTTGAATCCATTGTATAAAGGTTCTTGAGACATGGTATAATTCCAAAATTTAAAATAAAAAGATTGATCAATGAGAGCAAATGCTTTATCTTGGTTAGAGATAAAATATAACCTGTTGTTTGCCCCATTCACCCATTTGAAATTAAACCTCTCAAAAATTAAGATTGTTAAAGATAGAGCGTTAAGCATGGCACAGGACTGTACAGGAAATAACTTCCTCTGCAACAGAGTGTAACTGTTCTTGTAAAACAAAGGCTAACATTTTGTAATCTGTATTTAAGAGACAAATAGGTCTCCAATTCTTTAAGGAGGATTCCCCCCTTTTACGACATTACTAATGCCTGGACCATATTTCTAGAAAATTTGTCCTGTGGATAGAATCTCACTATAAAAGTAAACTAAATCCATAGAAAGAAACTCAGACTGGGAGAAATAAAATTCTGCCAATATACCATCCTGCCCGGGAGGTATTCATTTTTAATAGCACAAACCACTTCCTCAAAGGTGACATTTGTCACCATTTGTTGATATTTATCCTTTGGAAGGTCAGGGATGGAAAAATCTGCTATGAAGGAAGTATTCCAATTAGTAGTAGTCTTTGTATCAAACATGTTATACAAGTAATTTTGTGTAATATCAAAATTGTTTCTGTGTATGTATCTTCAGCTCCAGATTGTTCATCTATTAATTTTTTATATATGAGTTTTTAGCTGATCAAAACAACTTTTATATACATCAAGTTCTGTTTTTTTCCATGTGATCCAAACTGGGCTTCCATCTTTAACAATGAAGCTCTATTACATTGGACCATATAATTTCTTCCTTTATGTGTTTAATTTCATCTGCTAAAAGTTTTCTCTCATGTGCCAGTGATATCAAAACACTCAATTTCTGAGTCCCAGGTATTTAAAATAGTCATCCTTGTTCTTTTTGTTGCCTGTGTGATAAAAACTTTTAAACTCATTTTGTATAATCCTCAGGCCTCAATGAAGTCATAAGCATCAATTACTGAGACTCGAGCTGAAAATAGTTCCCTCCATATTTTTATAATAACCATGCCAGATAAGAGACTACCATTCAATTTCTATCTGTTGGAAGTGTGTGAGCAATCCTCACTTACTAATTTATATTAGCACTGAACAGCAAAATGGTCCAAAGTTTTGAATGGCATAGTGGTCACCTTTTCTATAGAAAAGGACTTGGGTGGGGGAGACAGTCTATTTTGGTCACAGGAGTGCCGTTAAAAAAGTGTTGGCTCAATGGGTATACTCCCAATATAGATATTGTAGATTAGCAGTGTGTATTAAAGTCTAAAAACAAGACACATCACTGAAATTGTTTTCAAATTTCCCCCTTGATCTGTTTTATGCAGTGCACAATTGAAATCTCGCCCTAAAATTAAATGCCTGCTAGTATATAAAAAGGGTTTAATGAGGTTGAAAAGTTTAACATGTAAAGCAATGCCCTGTTAGGCATAAACATTATTTAAGGAAAATGTATATGAGTTATACACCATATCTAGTAGCAAGACCCTCCCAGGAATATTTCCACTACTCTAGTAATGTGAAAGTCAAAACTTTTTGAACAGAGTTTCTACTCTGTCACACAGATCTTCACATTGTGACCAGAAAGAACTACCCACAGTCCATAGTTTCTGTACCTGTGAAAGTTCATGTTTTGTTTTTATCCTGGTATCTTGAAGGAATAAAATGTTATTAGGAAAGTTGTAAAGATTTGTAATGTGGTCTATCTTTTTAAGTTTTATACTACATACATTTATGGTGAGGGAGAGATGTGAGTGCTCCAATACATTACAGGCTACGAGAAAGTCATCTTAAGTTAAATCTTTCAAATGGCCCTTGCCTTTTTTGTGACCGAGTTCCATATGGGTATCAGACAAAATTACAGAGACTGTATATGAATCCTCTTCTTCTTCCTCTGTGTCACCCCACTCTTTCCTCTTAATTAAGAGTTGAAATCTGTTCCTGGTCAAAACTGGATGCAGCATTTCTATTTCCCGTCCTTCTGTGACTTTTGCCATGGTGAACTGAGATCGGGGGGTGCATAGCTTCCTGCTTACCAGATATCCATAGGGGCTTCAGGCTCTTGTCTAGGGACTTCCTTCCTAGAAGGGTTTGTTCCACTGGTGAGTCTGAAGTAATAGTGGTTCCATGTGTTAATGGCGACTGCAGAAAGGCGATTGCTGTTAGGGCAAGTGTACATCATCAAAAATCAGTTTGCGATGTACAGCAAAACAGCACGAGGGACTTGTTTTTGCTACTAAAGGATTCTCAACTCCAGAGGAGTGCATGTGGGGGTGCAAATCAGAAAAAAAGTGGCCAGGCAGCAACAAAAAGAACACGTGCCGGACCTGAACCCAGCACCCTCGCAACCCATTCCTGCCACCCACCCACCACACCCGAGTCATCTCAGCAGACCTCCACTGCATTAAACCTCACAAACCCTTCTTCCCCTTCCACCTGTCTCTCAGTGTGTTAGCTCCGCCACCCATGCACGTGTCATATATCAACATCCTGTCACTATATTTGCAGACCCCTCCATCCGGTCACCTTCCCTGTCCCATAGGCCTGTGGACAGGTGCTGTGATGAGTCACCCTTTTGAGAAGTGATCAGTCATGGTTACCATTGTCATGAGCTACCATAATAGAAAGGGCTTGCATAGGCCCATGGGAGGAATCTGCGTGAGCCTGAGAAATGTCTTCAGCCTGTGTCTGGGTATTTGGTTCTACTCTCTCCTGTGGGGAGGGATTTCTGACTGTTAGAGTTCTAACTTGTGCTTCCATAATAAGCTGCTTATGATCCTGTGGGGCTTTATCTAGTCTGTTGTGGTCCACCCAAGGGCACTGCCTATAGGTATGCCCTCCTCCTTCTAAAGGTTGCACTGTAAAATATCTGGGCACCCAAGACTAATGTGCCCATATTCCAGGTAGAGGTTGCATCGTGGTTTGTCACATACAGAAATCAGATGAGTCTGTGCATCACATTTATGGCAGGTTCTAGGTTGCCTGGGGTAGAAGCACAGCCCCTTATCCCTGCTGATAAAAAACTATCAGGCAGGTGACTTACTGTATGCCCGTATTCATTTGCCTTAGCTGTACTTTTACTCTCCACCCTCAGATCATACCAAATCTTCATCTAAAATTGGTGTAGGACTCTTTAGAGTGTCTCACGCTGGTAAAAGCTAGTATTGCACATCTGCAATGCTAAACCCCTCATCTCTGAACAACAAGGTGATGGTCTTAGTTGTGGCTAAGTAGGACAGGAACAGGGAAAAGGATTTTCACAAGGGGTGTCTCTTACCAGCTGATACTTTTGCCAGAACGTTTCTAAGGTTTAAATTTGTTTGAAGCTTATATCATGAAGTAACATTGATAAAAGCAAAAAGTTCATGTGCCATAATTCCTAAAGTGTCTTTTAACACGGTATGAAGGACTGGTTTCTATCAGGAACTGTGGCTAAATCCTCAGTGTACTTTAGCCTAACAGCATTCCGCCTTTGAGCAGTTCCTCAACAGTATTAAACAAATCAGTCAATTTAAATATACTTATCTGGGGTGCAGGAAAATAAACTTCCTCAGTCTGGCAGTCTGCAGTTGCAAGAGATTCTATATCCTTCTCTGTAAGCAAACTGGATATACTACAGGTAGCCATATCGGCAGAAAGTCTAGCATCAGAGTGAAGGTGTTCAACAGTGCCACCCGTATGTGTAGCAGTAGTTTTGGAAGCACTTGTGTTATGTTTACAGGCCTGTTTTAAAGTACTGTTTGTGGTCAGTTTTCTATAGCAGAAACCTGAACCATGGAATCAGAAGCAGTCGAGTTCTTGTGTCCAGTATGATGCTTTTGCTGGTAGCTTTGGCAGATATCTTGTTTTCTCCACATCGGTGCGGTGTGCATATTTATTGAATACATACAAACAGAGGAGAGAAAGAAGTAAGTGCCTCAGCTGGGACTTGAACCCAGGCTGCCCAGACTACCTTTCAGTTGTGCTAACCAGCTGCGCCACAAAGGCAACTGGAACCTGGGCTGCCCAGAGCATACATTACTCTTTCTCCAATCCACAACCTGGTGCTGCACAAATGATTGCTACATTTTCAATCACATGGGTGCAGTGTGCATATTTATGGAACACATACAAACAGAGGGAGAAAGAAGTAAGTGCCTCAGCTTTGACTTGAACCCAGGCTGCCCAGAATACCATTCTGGTCGCACTAACCAGCTGCACCACAAAGGCAACTGGAACCTGGGCTGTCTCATACCACACATTACAGTTCTCTGTCCTGCTCCTTCTGTGTTTCCTTATACTTCCCAAATGCTGTCTTTTCTCCTAACCTTCCTGCCACCTCTTTTGAGAATCATAATTTTTCTTTCATTTTGATTTGTTTATTTGCTTCACACAAAGTTTTGTTGCCTCTGTGATGGCAGTTTTGATGTTTCCCTATTGTTGCTCCACCACTCCTTCTTGCCTGTTTGCTAGTGCTTTTCTGAGGCATTCTCCCATTTGACAAAGTCAGCCCTCCTGAAGTCCAGTACCCTCACTTTTGTATGGCTTGGCACTGCAGCTGAGTTTATCATGAACCAGACTGTTTGGGGTCACTTGTTCCCAGATGGCTACCCACTTCTAGATCTGATATCCTCTCTCCGTTCCCATTTGAGAGCACCAGGTCTAAGATTGTTCCCTTCTGAGTGGGTTCCAACACTAGCTGTCTGAGGCATGACACCTGTAGACATCAATAATGGCCCTGCTCTTGGATGTGGCTGCATCAAAGGTGCTCCAGTTTAACATCTGGCATATTCAGGTCCCCATCAACAATATCTCCCTTCTCTGCCATCTTAAGGATGCCTTCTATCATTTCTTTGTCCATTTCCTCCCCTTGAGACAGGGGTCTGTATACAAAACCTGTGTGGATTGTGGTGCCATTTCCAGTCTCAGGGTGACCCACAGTGCCTTCTCTCCTCCCTGTTTATCCCTTTGTTCCATTGCTTTAATCCCTTCTCTTACATAGAGAGCTACTCCACCTCCTCTTCTACCCTTCCTATCCCTCCTGTAGATTGTGTACCCTAGTATGTTGACATCCAGTCATGGTTCTCTGTGTACCATGTTTCTGTGACTGCCATGATATCAGGCATCCCTCTTCCATCAAGGCCACCAGTTCAGGGAGCTTGTTACCTAGACTACAGGCATTGGTACTCATTACCCTCTATTTTTTGATTGCCTTACCCCTTTTTCCCCATCTCTGTTCTTACTGCCTTTGTCTTTTCCTAGTTTACCCTGCCCTTCTCCCTATCGACTTCTCTATCTTCATGTTTACCTCACTAACTACCCTGATTTGTTTTTGGGGGCTAGGATTTCCTTACTCCATTTCAGTGCCTCTCCCTTGGCTAGTTTAAATGCTTGCCAATAAGCATTTAAACCTATCACCTAGGATCCTGGTTCCCCTCCTGGACAGATGCAGACTGTCGAGCTAGTATATAGGCCTGCATCCCTTCAGGTGGACCTCTAGTCTCCAATGAGAGCCAAAACCCTGAGCTCTGCACCAGTTTTCCAACCATTGATTGACTCCCATGGTGCAGAGTGCCCTAGCCTCACCATGCCATAGACAGGCGGCACCTCCGAGAAGGTAACCGTGTGAGTACTTGTCTTAGGCCCTCCGTAACTCCACAAACTCCTCCTGCACTGTTCTAAGCCGTTCCCAGCCATATAATTTGTCCCCAAAGTGTACAATGACATCCAGTTCCCTCCCGTGCAGCTGCTTCCACGATCCTGAGGTTTGCTCCCTGTCCCTCTAAGCCATGGCACCAGGCAGGCAGGCACCTTACCTCCCCAGTTCTACCCTCTTAACAATGGAGTCCCCACCAGGAGTTGTTTCCTTCCCTGTGAGGTCCCATGCCACTTTCCTGACAGAGCATGGTACTGTGTATCAGTCCTTGTAGAGACTGTCAGTAATGTGTGATTCTGTCATGTATTAAAGGCATCTTCCTGCTAGGTATGGTATACAAGAAGTACCCATTGTGTATTGAAGGAAGGACTCAAGACATACAAAATTAATTAATGTAATTTGTCTGTTTCAATTAATAATAAAATCCTTAAAATTTGGGAAATAATTCTTAAAAGCTCCCTTAGAAATTTTCAAAATTAACATTTCAGGACCAACTTGTCAATTCTTCAGAATTAGGCCTGTTATCATAATATCAAAATTGTTTTATGTGCTTTTAACTTCTTTTTTTCTTTTTGGTGAATAAATGTGTGAGTCTCATTTCTTGGGTTCCAGAGTACTATAACTTCTAGTGAGTAGAGTTTCCACTTTTTATTTTCCTCTTGTGTGTTGTGAGGCTCAGTTCAACATTTCAATTTTTCTTTTTTGCAGCTAATACATTTTATTAGAGGTTTGAAGGAGAACAAAGTCATAGTACAAAGAAATGGGTGTGGGCAGGACAGTAGTGTGGTGGGTAGGTAACTGGCTGGGTGGTAGGACACAGAGGGTGGTGATAAATGGCTGTCACTCCACAGAGGAAGAGTGACCAGTGGGGTACCACAGGGATCAGTGCTGGGACCAGTCCTATTCAACATCTTCATCAGTGACATTGCTTGGGACCTACAAGGCAGAATTTCACTGTTCTCTGATGACACAAAGCTCTGTAACAGAGTAGACACACCAGAGGTGTAGACAGAATGAGAAGGGACCTGCAGAAACTTGAAGAATGGTCAGGGTTTGGCAGTTGAAATTCAATGCAAAGAAGTGCAAGATAATGCATATGGGGCACAAAAATCCTGGCACAATATATCAGCTGGGGGTGAGGATATAGCATGCACCAAGCAGGAAAGGGATCTTGGGGTTATCATCACTGATGACCTCAAGGTAGGAAACAGTGTGACAAGGCAGCAGGTAAAGCAAATAGGAAGCTGGGATGCATAGGCAGGGGCATCACCAGCAGGAAAAGGAGGTCATAATTCCACTATACAAGACACTAGTGAGGCCCCACCTGGAGTACAGTGTACAGTTCTGGAGACCTTACCTATGTAAAGACATAGACAGGGTAGAGAAGGTTCAGAGGAGGGCAACAAAGATGGTACATGGATTGCATCACAAGTCCTATGAGGACAGGTTGAAGGAACTGAATATGTACTCCCTGGAGGAGAGGAGGGAGAAGGGGATATGATAGAGACATACAAGTATCTTACAGGGAGGAACAGGGTGCAGGAATACACTATTTTAAGCGAAAAAGATGTTTCCAGGACTAGAGGGCATGGGATGAAGTTGAAGGAGGATGATTCAGAGGAAACGTGATGAAGAATTTCTTCACAGAACAGGTGGTAAACAAGTGGAACACCCTGCCAGAGCAAGTGGTGGGGGCTGAAACAATCACAGGATTTAAGAATGCATGGGATAGACATAAAAGAATTCTGGAGGTCAGGGTAAGGGGCAACAGACTTCTAGGAAAACATAAACTGAACTTACAAGCTCAAATGGGCAGACTGGGTGGGCCACAGGCTATCTGCCGACACTGTCTATGTATCTATGTACTTATAAAGCAAGTACAGAGCATATCTAACACTCCACCTTCATACATAAGATTAACTAGTGACACTGAACAAAGCTCATATACAATCTAACAGCCAGAATCTGATCTTCTCGACTAAAAAAATGGCCCCCAAACAAAAACAAATCTCCACCCAAACATATCCTTCCCCACCAGAATCACTCCCTGTCTATACAAACACTAAATACCAAAAGAATGTCTCCCTGAAAAACCTGAACCCATAGGACAAGACATGACATAATTAAACTGGGGACTGGGACTGGAAGAAAAGTATGCCTTTGCAGATGACACAAAGATCTGCAACAGGGTTGATACACAAGGGCGTGGAAAGGATGAAAAGGACTTGGCAAGGTTGGAGGAATGGTAGAAGTTTGGCAGCTAGGATTCAATGCAAAGAAGTGCAAAATAATGCACCTTGGAAACAAGAACCCAGGGAAGAAATACACAGTGGGTGGGAGGTAGTAACAACAACAGAAAAGGAAAGGACCTGGGGTAATCATATCAGATGACCTTAAGGTTAGCAAGCAATGTGAGGAAGCAGTAGGGAGGCTGGGGTATACTGGGATGTATAGGGAGAGGCATTAGCAGCAGAAAACAGGAAGTTGTTATCCCTCTGTACAGACAGTTGGTGAGACCCCATCTGGAATACTGTGTCCAGTTCTGGAGACCCCATCTCCGAAGGACATAGACAGGATAGAGGCAGTCCAGAGGAGGGCAACTAAAATGGTGCAGGGTCTGCAAGAGAAGCCGTATGAGGAGAGACTAAAGGAGCTTAATATGTATACCCTTGAGGAAAGAAGGAGAGGGGGACATGATAGAAACTTTTAAGTACCTCAGTGGAATCAACAAAGTCCAAGAGAGTAGCATCTTTCAGAAAAGAGGCGTGCAAGAACAAAGGGACACAATTTAAAGATAGAGGCGGTTCAGGGGCAATGTGAGGAAGTATTATTTCACAGAGAGGTAGTGGATGCATGGAACAGCCTTCCTGAGGAGGTTGTGGGGTCTAAAACTGTGGGAGAATTCAAGAATGCATGGGACAGACATAAGTCAATTCTTGTGGGAGTAGGAAGAAATAGGCTGTTGATTAACTAGGATCTACGGCCTATCCTGTAGGTAGGGAAATGGGCAGACTAGATGGGCCAAGCAGTCCTTATCTGCCATCAAAGTTTATATTTCTATGTTTCTAAGTCAAATGCCCTAATAAAAGAGCAATATCATTGGGGGTGGATAAACTGAGAAAATAAAGAGGCAAGTCAAAACCCAACAATCTCCCAGACAGACAAGAGAAAAGACTCCCGGCAAGTTTGAAACTTATGCAACACACAAGTTGCAGTAGCAATTGCCTTTCCACATTCAGTGCGGTGTAGGATTTCTGAACCCACTTAGCCCTAGAGGGTAGATAGTCTCTCTTCCAATATTTCATTAACAACAACTTAGCCACCCCAGTAATTAAGACCATGTAGAATTTATCTGTTTCTGAAGTATTCAAGTCAGAGTTGCCCAATATACAAATTTCCTGTCAATATACCAGGTATGGCCAAACGAGAAGGAGCAATCAGGTTTTAACAGAGTTCCAAAATGCAGATACCTGTGAACAGGTCCAAATCATATGGAATAGACTTCCTTCTTCTTGAGATCATCTAGGACAAAGTGGGACCAGGAGCCTACCCATTCTAAATAGTCTAGAAGGAATAAAGTATAAGTTATGTAATATATTAAATTGGAGCAAATGTTTAATCTGTATTGCTTCACAAAAATTTTTTCTCTAAATCGTAGTCCATACCTGATCAGAATAGTGTAGATTCAAAGCCTGTTTCCAATAAAAAGCCATAGTAGGGCAATTGATCCAGGTCACAGTGTTCAGCTCTTTATATATCATAGAAACTGATATACTATACTTTGGGATACAAAGTTTGGTCAAACACTCAAAACAGAACTCCTGCTTGCTGGTGCCAAGGTGGAGGTCCTGGGATAGATAGTTGAACAGTGTTTAAGTTGAACATATTTCAAAAACTATGTACTGGGAGATGAAATTTATGTCTGAATTCTGTAAAAGATAAAATCTTATTGTTCACAATTAAATCAGCTATGCAAGATATTTGAATACCTTTACACTGTGCATGGATAACTATATGCTTATCAATTAACACATCTGGATTATTAAAAAGACTGACTGATGTCAGTCTGATAGGATAGATGGAATGAATGGCATAATTGTGACTGGGCTTTAACTGACCAGCCAATTAGAGTAGTTTGCAAAGCTTTAGGAATTTTAGAAAAGGGTGTGTATAACATAGATGACAACAGTAAGCAATTAATCAATAAGGCACAACAGGTGTGGTATATCATGGGATAGAATCACGCCTTGGGTGGTTGAGCATTTATGAGGAGGATACCTGGGGTTATGGACCACAATGTAATTTGCTCTGTAATAGGAGAGACTTGATCATCTTCACAGATCAACTTCACAGAAGTCTCCAATCCTTCTGAATCTTCCAACTTCTCCTCTATGTTTATGAGATTAGGACTATAATAAACCTCACTGTCATCTCTAAGGACAACTGTGTAAATCAACGAGCCAGTGATGGGAGTGGCAGCTGTGATGGAGAAATATTAGGTGTGTTTCTGTGTCCCATCAAGATGACTGTACTGATAGGAAGGCACTACCAATGGACTGCAGTCACTGTTGTTGTTGCACACTTGATGGAAACAGGCAAAGTAAAATGTCTGAGAATGATGCCAGCACAGTTTGGGAGCTGACAACATCCGTTAAAGGGTTTATGACTATAGGCATCGCTGGGACAGAGGCAGACAACTGAGGCGACATACTGTCCATAGTAGATATGGCAGTCCAGAGTCACTCCTGATTATGGTGCCCCACGGACAGTCATGGGGCTATAGTTGATGCCACAGAGTGCTTGATGAGGAGGAATTACTCTCTATCAATGAAGACCTTAATTGTCTTTCCACTAGTGAAGCATGTATCTTCTGATGCTTATGGTGGCAGCTGGAAGAGAATGGTGAGTTTCCCAACATTCTGATTGACCAGATTGGTGACAGTGTGGTCAGTCCCTGGGAATATGCTTCCTAATTGTGACAAGACAGGAATGAGAAGCTGGCTTGGTACCTGTGGCCTTGGATGGAAATGCATGCCAGTTTCTTGATTAAGGGTTTTCCCCAAAGCCATTGTACATCATCTCCTTGTGGCCTATGAAGATTTCTGGTAGGTCTTGCGGGCACTTACACTATAGGTTAGATATTTTCTTAAGTAGCAACTACTCTTTCTAGTGAGAGTGTTGGTAAAAACTTGAAATTAAATGGCTAGTTCATGGTGTGAGTTAGATGAGCAGTCAGCAGAGGAAGAAAGAACTGAGCAGTAGAGGTGCCCACAATTATATAGGCAGTGATGTTGCATGTCATCATGGGTGGCCCCACCTAGCAAAATGTCCAAGTGGTCCTGATACTGACAGCTTACTGTTCCAAGGTGTGGTCCAATGGAGGAGATATCCTCATTGAAGAGCAGAGTGCCAGGGAGAGGTTTGGTGAGGGAACAGATTTTTTCTTAACAGAGTGCTGGCTATACTTCCAGGATAGACCAGATGATATTTACCGAGGATAGCACAGCTAAGTTACAACATCTCCTTTTCAGTGGTGGTGGTGTGCTGTAGTAGGGTCCTGCTTTTACACGTTTGTACTACATACTTATTCAGGGTAGCTCAGCTGAGATGCATCACCCCATTCCCAATAGGGTTCTGCTGTTATAGTTTTTACAGTATATTTACCAGGATAACACAGCAGAGATGCAATATCTCATTTTCAGAAGGGTCCTGCTTTTGTACATGTTTACAATAAAATGTTCCCAGGGTAGCACAGCTGAGATGCAATATGTCATTTTCAATGGGACCCTGCTTTTGCATGTAACCCACCCCCACAACTGCAAGGTCTCTGACTAAACCTGCAGATCGTAAACAGCAAAGTCTGTTATGCCTGGGTCCATGGTTAGAAGTGGGCTTGACAAGTGGAGTGATGACTCCACCTATGGGGATCCTTATAACAGAGTGCTGCCTGGGTGTTTCCCAAATAATTGCAACCCCTGCCCACTATGACAGGGAACTCAATAACACAATCCCCTTCCACTTATTACTCTAAACATGAAAATAAACAGGAAGATAATTATGGCAAAATACATCAGCTGGAAAGTAATAACCAATAGATTTATTCTGAGGTTAGAGATCATGCAAGGACAAAAGAAGCAATGGTAAAAATAAAGAGAGTGGTCTGCCTTTACCCCACCATAAGGCATGTCTCAGTGCCTCTCCCCACTGGTGCATTAGATAACCCCCCAGTTCCCTGGGAGCTCCCAATTACAGTTGAGGTGTACACACACATGCAGAGCTCAAGCCTGTGATGCTTGGAACTCAGTGCGATACCATGTAAATTTGGTGGTTGGCTGCAGCTGCTGACTGGCAAATTACACAACTGGATGGA
Source organism: Neoceratodus forsteri (assembly GCA_016271365.2). Lineage (NCBI taxonomy): Eukaryota > Metazoa > Chordata > Ceratodontiformes > Ceratodontidae > Neoceratodus > Neoceratodus forsteri. Next base: position 897,682,248 of record CM057450.1, read on the forward strand.
CAGCAATACAGTTCCTCCTGGCTGTAAGCTGTAGTTGCGGCTTGATTCTGAGGTTGCGCAGGAATGCCCAGAAAGTATCTAGCTAGCTAGCTAAACAGTATGAATGAAAAGTTATGTGGGTAAAACCCAGTACTTATGTCCTTCACATGACAGGCTGGCACTGCTTTCATGGGAACATCTCCATCTTAGGCAGATGATGGCTGGGTTGTCATTTCTGTAGGGTGGATACAGATGCAGTGTACCCAATACATGAGCATATGAACACTGACTACGACTCGCATAGTTATAGGAGCAGATAAGGTGAATTGTAAAAAAAAAAATGACCCATGAGTGAAGATGACTGGGGTGGATCCCAGCATTAATGAGAGCATAAAATAGCTAGGAAACATACTTGGGGAGGAAGGATTTTGACCGAATGCAACACAACAGCTGGAGGCTATATGGTAAAAAAACAATGGATAGTGTTCAGAATTCCAGAAAAGGCAACAAGCGTAGAAGGAACTGGCCTATCAAAACCAACTATGCCATTAGGACACGCAAAGAAGAGGAGGGCAAAATATGAAGGAAGAGGGAAGAGATGCCAAGACGAATAGCATATAGTGCTGAACACACGGAACACAGCCATTTCATAACATATAACACAAGACAGGGGATGTTAATAAAAATAGCGGACAGGACGAAACATCTACAGAACACAACACAAGGGGCCTCACATGGAACAACAACATAGAAGCAAGCTCCACATCACCAAGATAATCCCATATCAGTGCTAACATGAATCAGCAGAGGGGAGGGGGCATCCAAGGCCAGACTAGTAATAGAATTGTCGAGGGGACACAGAGAAGAGGCTATTGTACTCATAGCCAAGACTTGAAAAAGGAGAAAAGCACTGGGACACACACATAAACAGGACAATAGGGATAACAGAAGATCACATACACTTCCCAGTCCATTGACCTGAGCAGTCCACTAAATAATACAACATAACCCATCAAATAGATGAAGGAATCCACATTAGACAGATACATAGGTAAATAATAAAGGGGTAACAAACAGACTCATTAGGAAGGCATGGGGGGACTGTGCAAACCAAACTTGAAAACAGGTAAGAGAACAAGGGTATAAGTACATTGAAATGAAACGTGTAACAACGGGTCAAGGCATTGCACATTTTGACAGTCACCAACTTGGGAGAAGGCAAGGGGTCACAATTAAATGAGAGGATGCTGGGAGGGACACAACAGGATAAGACTCTCCATGGCTATAAGCTAACTTACAGGGCTACTTTAATGATAAAAGCAATAACAAACATAGCAATACAAGCTCAGGGACCAGGAAACACCCTCATGAGAGCCAGAAGCGGACCAGTGAATGTAAGCACTCACCCAAGCCCGGGACATCCCAGTCTCACACAGGTTTGGCAACGGGTGACAGCAGGTCCCATCCTTATGAGATTAGCTCATTATGCATTAATACTAGTTTTAGAACTGTAGTAGTCCTAGTTATTTTGTAATGTAGTATAGAATGTGCATATCTTTGGTGGTATAACCCTTTCTCTATTGACATATGGTTACACTCAAACTCTCTGTCCTCAAACTGACAATGCACAAGAACAAGATAATTTGGAGCAGTAGCAGAATGACCCTAACTTGCATGAATGTCCACTGCATAGTAAACAACTCGTGGTATGGAAACTAGGACACACAAGAATCATGACTCATCATGCCACAAACATGGACCCATCATCCCCACAAATGACTATCTCAGGGCTGAATGTAATTACTTGGAATATAAAAGGAGTGCAGACCAAGAAAAACTACATCAAATTATATGCCACCTCAAAAGAATGAACCCCAGTATAGCCTTCCTGCAAGAAATACACACCACACTGGAGCGGGTTCATGATTTGCAAAGGGACTGGGTGGGACACGCCGCTGCCAGTGAAGACAACAAAGTGGGGGGAAACTGCAATTCTAATTAACTGGAAACCCCATCACCACACCAGAGCAGCACATAGACCCTGAGGGATGATTTATCATCCTATTGGCTAGATAGGCAGAACGGACTTAATTATAGCATCAGTATATGACCCCAATAAAGAAGAACTGCAAATCTTCACCTCACTACTAGCCACATTGACAAAGCACAGTCATCTACCAATTATCCAAATGGGGATTGGAACACAGTTATGGATCCAGCACAGGACAGGTTAGTGATCTACAAAAGCAGACTTTCACTGAATCAAAGAGCCATAAGGAGTTGAGACTCACTAAGTCTCATGAGCCCAGGAGAGTTCTACACCGGGGAGAGAATTACACTTTTATCTCCATGGTTCATGGCTCATCCTCCAGATTAGATTACATCATGGTCTCACCAATGCTATTTCAGAACATATCGATTATGAAATTCAACCTAGAGTAGTTTCAGACCATTCACAGGTCACAATCTTTCTTACTGTACAACACTCAGCTGATAGGGACATCATTTGGAGGTTGTACAACAACCTGCTGAAAGAGCAAAACACCTAAATAAAATCAAGATAAACACAGAACATTTCTTCAATGAAAACACAAGCTCATTGGCTGACTAACATATGGACCACTTACAAGTGTACAATATGAGGCAAACTAATCTGAATAGTAAGCACAAAAACAAAAGAGAGAAGAGAATCCACCAGATTACTAAGACACATTCAAACAAAAGAAAAGGGAATCTCAAAAACTCAACAAACCAGGAATGGATACAATTTATTTCTCTTAGGGCACAATATGAGGACCTACTGCGGAAGCAAACAGAGTTTGTGATTTTAAAGTCCAGATCACAATAAACAGACCAAGGAGAAAAGGCAGGAAACTCCTAGCTCTCTGATTAAAACAGCATTAAATGTACTAAAATATAAAAGGAATCAGACATCCTAATACATCCAAGTTAGTCACTAAACCAAGGAACATCACAGTTATGTTGCATAATACTATCAAAAGTTGTACTCGGAGGACCAAATAGCACAAGACACATACACATCCATACCTTTCTAGACAAGGCAAACCTGCCCCAAACTCCCCATTGAAGCAATTAAATACCTAGAAGCTGGCATAACCTTGCAGGAAGTAGAGACCGAGCAATAGACAATCTAAAACCAGATACACCCTCAGGCCCAGACGGCCACCCACTAATTTCTATAAGGCACTAAGACAAAACATAGTAAATCCCTTAACCTGACTATATGATGAAGCACACAATAAACAAACACTAGACCCTTTCTTACAGACATCAGTTATTACATTGCTCCCTAAACCAGACAAAGATCATGATAGCATCAACTACCGACCAATGTCGCTTCTCAACACAGACATCAAAATACTGGTCAAGATACTGGATGCACACATAAAAACTAAAAACAATGCTACCTGTGCAACCATCTGAAAACACTTACAAATGCCTAAGATTTGATGGCCTTAGACTTATGCAGTACAGGATTGGGCACAGCTATACTATACACCATCCAAGCTACACAGAATGGGACACCTTCCTCTCCAACATGCACAAGATGTAAACAGGTGCATGGAACATAAACATATACTCTGGAACTGCCCCAAATGAACCCCTGTGGGAAGATATCAAACACATGTGGATCCCATCTTGGGTCTAGAATCCACTTTCACTCCCAAATTTGTCTATTAGGTAGGTGGGGGGACTGGTGACTAATGAATGCCTCCAACCAAAGCTTTGAATAATGGAACCACTAGAAGGTCCAATGTCCCACAACCCATGCCACAAGAAGAGGGTCCTGTGCACACACTGCTCAACTTAGCCAGTCACCATGTGTCAAAGAGAATCCACCAACTATATATAACAATAAGTCTCCCTGCCTGATGTAGTGGAGTCTCACATGTAACTTGTAACCATAAACATAGTGTTGTTTTTTTATGTGTTGTATGTCTGTATGTAAAGGAAAATCATCTAATAAAATTTGCTATGTCAAAAAAAAAAAAAAAAAAGCACCGAGCCACTCCAGTTAGAGGGTTTTGGTCCTTGATTTGCATGAAGCCATCAGCAAACATCTTAGCAGCTTGTCTTTACTCTGTTTGCTGCAGCTTCAATATCTGTTTCTCCCCCCGTAACTGTCCCCACCCTATCCTCCCTTTCAGCACCCACTGCTCCTCCAAACATAACACTGACACTGGGGTTCCCAGTATCATCACTTCATAGTTTTTTTTTTCTTTGTTTAATTTTATTTATATAATGCCTGTAATAAAGAAAACAGTCCCTCGATGTCTGTAACTGGTGCCCCTGTCAGTGTTTTCCCCACCTGACCCTCACTCTGAGTACCACCCCCAACAAATGTAACACTGACACTGGAGGTTCCCAATCCCCAGTGTCATCCATCATAGTTTTTTTCCTTTTTAGCTGATACTTCACTCGACCCTCCGTCTCAGCACCCACCATCCACCCACCACCATAAATGAACACTGACAGGGGATGCCCAATCCTAGTGTCATCACTTGTACCATAGAAAACCATCCCTCATCATATTGTTGTTGCTTTTTGAAAATCCCTGTAAAACAGAAAACTGTCCATCATTGCCTGTTAGCTGTTATTGTCCCCCTTCCGAACCTCCCACTCAGCACCCACCACCACCCCAAGCCCTTGCTTGCCCAGCTGGGGTCCAATGTCGTTCTTCTCCAGACCACAGAGGCATCTTCACTCTTCACTCTTCAGGTGCGGACCCTGAACTGTAGAAGACATCAAGTATGCAGTTCAATGTGCTTCAATGGGGTTTTGAACTTACTAGCATAACTTGGGCATTTTCAATATTTTTGCCTGAATTTTCAACATACCTTTTAGGACAACACCCCATGAACAATACAAGTGACGTTATGTACACCTGTCCCAAAAGGTGATTTTGTGGTCACTGTGCAAAATTATCTTTCAGGAAGATGTTGAAAATGTTATCCACCATTGTTTATGAGGTGGGGTCATAAGAAGGTGATGTTGAAAATTTGGCATGCAAATGTTAAAAAACAATGTTATGAGCCTACATTGAAATTTGTGAATGCAGGCTTGTAACTTTGGTAATTTTCAATATTTTACCTCAGATTTTCAGCTTAGCCATTTCTTCACAGCACCTCATGAATATGATAGCTGACATTTTTAAAATCCTGGCCAAAATGTGTTTCGCATTCGAATGGTGATTTTGCAGTCACTGCACAAAATCACCTTTTAGATAACAGTGAAGCTTTCCACCACTATTGTTCATGAGGTGGGGTCATATTAAGGCTTTGTTGAAAATTTGGTGTGAAAATATTAAAGAACAAGAAAGTTGTGAACCTACATTGAAGTTTGCGAACCCAGCCTTATAACTTTGGTAATTTTCAATATTTTACCTCAAATTTGTAACATAGTCATTTCTTCACAGAACCTTATGAATGTGACAGCTGTCATTATTTAAATGCTGGCGAAAATGTGTTTCTTATCTGTGGCATAAAATATCATTTTGTTGGGATTTGAAAATTTTCACCTACTGCATTCATTAAGCAGGCTAATAGGAAGGCTATGCTGAACATTTGGTGTATGAATACAGTCAAATGTCGGGCCAGCCGGTGGTGCTGAGGGTCGAGGTGCTGGATGCAAACACCTTGCGCCATGCTGGTGACCCTGGTTTGGGGCGAGCATGGGGTTGTCGGGAGTTGGTGGGGATGGGGAAGGATGGATCACCTGAGAGCGTTCTCCTTCCCGAGGAGGTGGGTTCTCTCATCATGCAGCTCTGGCTACCCCTGGTGGAGGCTGGGGACATTGCAGAGCTTGAGTGCAGCTGCAGGGATTGAGCTCGTGGACATCCTCAGGTATGCACGAGTGTACACTCTGCACTGGACGTCATTGCTCCAGGCAGAAACGAAGGAAAAATACCCCTACCATTGGATGAGGTGACGATGAACATCAGCATGGTCCGACCACATGCCCAAGGTCAGCTGATTCTTTGGTTCTTCCAGGGTCTGGGCCTCTCTGTGGGGTCAGGACAGCCTAGATCCTGCTTACCTGATGTAGTTCTCGGAAACTGGTTCAGGCGGGTGGTTGAGTCAAGTGCCTCGAGATGGGATCCTGAAAGATGCCCTGTAAGTAGGCGAATAAAAAACAGAATGTACAAAAAAAAAAAAAAAAAATACAGTCAAATGCCTAGGTTATGACTGAATGTTACACCATTTCAACATTCACTCATAACTTCACTCATTTTCAATATTTTGACTCCAGCCTTTCAGCACAGCCTTTGTTTCATACCAACAGCTGTCCGAATATAGCCAAATACAACCTCCTTTGTAACCAACACAGCACGGTTTCCATAAGTTCAACAGTAACTCTACTGCTCTGCCTCTCTTCACAGACCACATCTTCTCTAACATGGGCCATGGATGTGCCATGGGTGTCGTCTTTGCTGACCTGTCAAAAGCATTTGATATGGTCAACCACTCCCTGCTCCTATTAAAACTATCCACCTGTTTTCTTGGCTGCTCAACTGACGCTACTGGCTGGTTTCAGAGCTACCTCACTGGATACTCCCAATCTGTCTGCATTGGTACCACCATCTCACCCCATTAACGGTCACCACTGGTGTCCCCAGGGCACCATCCTGAGCCCTGCTTTTCTCCCATTTGTCAACTCTCTTCCTACTGATAACTTTACCTGTAACTCCTTTCTCTATGTGGTGACCTAGTTATCTTCCATAGTGATACATTTCTCCTGTGTATCTTCTCCGTACTCTCCCAGAACTATTCTGCTGCTCATGACTGGTTCTCTTCCAGTCTGCTGTTGGTAAACTCTAAGAAAACCAAGGCTACGTTGTTTGGATATAAACCTTTTCTGACTAAAATGCTCAGCACTATAGACTCCCTTATGGCTCCACTCTCGATAACATGTCCTCTTTTAAATACTTAGGGGTTACACTTGACCCTTCTCTCAACTTCAAAGATCATGTGGACCTCTTAGCCCACAGGGTAAACTTGAAGCTAGGAGCTACCTACCATAGTAAACCTTACCTCATCAATGAGGCTCCTTGCCTATTGTCACTGGTAACCTCCTCCCTGTCTTTGACTATTGCTCCCTTATCTACTTTGCATCTCCTCCACCCTTCTGTCTAGGTTATCAGTTGCTTACAACAGTGCCTGTTGCTTTGCACTGTCGACTCCTTACTCCACTGTGACCTTTATAGCTCTGTTGGGTGGCTATCCTTACTTGTTCACTTGATTACTCTCTTGCCAGCCTCCTGACCACCACCCTTAGATGTGGCAACACCCTCCTCTTGCCACACTCTTTACACCAAAACCCATACTTGGCACCTCTGATCTTCTGACACTCCCAATCGCTGAAGTCCCTAGAACCTCCATTAGCATGGGTGCTAAGGCTCTCTCCATGGTGGCCCCATCTCTGTGGAAAAGGCTACCTGCCCCTCCAGCATATTTCCAACACCCACCTAACAATTAAATTGAACCTCATACCCTGGCTTCTGGACAAATATCTGTGTAACTGCCCTGCCTGCTAAGACATTCTCCCCATATCTCCCATTCTCCATATCACCTTCTGCCTTCTCTTCCTTGCTCTTCTACTTTGGATATTGCCAGGCCATGTCTTGGCCTCCCCTTACCTTGCCTACATGGGTGCCCTTGTCTTATATACTCCATGGGTGGGATATTCAGACTGTGCCAGGCAGGGGTGCACATCTGGGTACACCACAACTGGGTTGTGCCAGGGCATGGACAGGCAATATTCAACAGTGCTGTGCCATGGATCAGCACTGTTGAATATGGCACTGAGGGCACATGCACTGTGCACAGCCCAGTGGCACTGCACCAGTGCAAGTGGCAGAAGGGGAGCAGGGGCTATGCCAGCATAAGTGTGGTTGCGCTAGGTGCAGCAACTGTGATATTCAGCATTCAAGGCACAAATGGGGCCATTTGCATGTCATTATGGCTCCATTTGCATGCGGTGTCTTTGATCCCTAGTGACTTGCGCCTGGCACCTGCCAGGCTACAGCCATCGGGGGGCTGATGCCCTGCTGCCCCTTGGTGGTCTCCACTCCCATTCGCCCGATCATGGACAGATGTATAAATCAGCCCTGGTGATCCAGTGGACCGCTGTCCAATGCCAGATCGTGGGCATATGTGGAAACCTCCTGGTGGTCAGGGGACCGCTGTCAACACCCGATCACAGGCATAAGTGGAAATTCTCCCTGGTGGTTCAGTGGACCACTGTCCAACACCAATCACAGGCATAAAGTGAAAATTCTCCTGGCAATCCAGTGGACCACTTCCCAATGCCTGATCATGGGCTTACGTAAAGCAACCGGGTGGTACCGTGGAATCCCCCAGCACCCGATCGTGGGTGGAATCACTGAATGACACCCTGGTGGCCTAGTGGTACTCCCTCCCCACCAGTCCATTGAGGTCCCGCAAACCCATCAACCCCAGTCAGCGTGGGACAGCAGCACCCCGCCCGTATGCCACCCTGCCACTCGCCAACTGACAGCGTACAGTAGGGTCTGTATGCCTATTGATCCACTGCATGGGCCAATGGGCATGCAGGCCATACTGTACTACACAAGTTCAATAACTGAATGAACGTCCATTCACATATCGAAGCCTATGTAGTACAATATAGTCTGCATGTCCATTAGCCCACCAATCAGACCAATGAAACATACAGACGCTTCTATCGCTAATCGAATGTGAGTAACCGGATGGCTTTGTAGTGAGTGCTAGCAAGCCTGCCACTGACTGGGGGTGGTGGGTGGTGGGGGCCTCAGTAGGCAGGTAGGGTACCACTGGGCCACCAGGGGTGTCATTTGATTCCGCCCATGATTGGTTGCGGGGAGGATTCCAAGCCTCGGCTCGGCATTGGGAAGTGGTCCACTGGACCACCAGGGTTACTTATTCGCATAAGCCCATGATTGTGCATTGGGAAGCAGTCCACTGGACCACCAGGAGATATACATATGCCCATGAGCGGGCAGGAGGACAGGACATGTCCTGGGCAGGGGCATGTGATCTGTGTTCTGGGTGGGTGGGTGGGTGGCCACCCATGGCTGGCGGATGCTGTTTTGCACACTTCAATATGGCAGCTCACCTGTGGGTGGCCAGGACTTGTTCCTGGTTTCACCAGGTACAACTTTGAGCCCCTGGGTGGTCCAAGGCAGATTTGTGCCGGCATATGTGCCACACATCCTGGGCTGAATATCAGGATGTGCTGCATATGCATGGACACCCTCCGCACTTGTGCCACATAAATTACTGTCGTGCATCGGAGTTGGGCAGACACAACTTGCCCCATTGAATATCACACTGAGCGCATCGTGGTTGTGCATGGAGCAACCCTGCTGTGCCATGCACAACCCTTTTGAATATCCCACCTCTTATTTCCTCCTGACTGTATGCTTGTTACTTAGTTGAATGCTTGTACATAGTATGCTGTTACATAATTGCCTCTACTTTTACCCGCATGACTGTATTCTTGTTACTGTACCTGTACTCAGTACTGTGCATTCCTGCTAGTTGCTACTCTGATGTAACCTTGATTATTATTTAAATTGTATGTTTCACTTGTGCCTTGTGGCCCGGGTCATGCCTGCAAATAGTCCTCTTAACTAGTGAACCTACCCAGTTATGAAAGTCAAAATAAATAAATAAATAAACGAATCAATAAATGCGATGTGTCATTTTAAAATCCTGGATGAAATGTGTTTTGCACCTCTTGTGCGAAATGTTACTTTAGCCAGTATACTAAAAATCGACATGTCATGCCTATAAGGCAAATCCTAAAACAGGTATCTTCAGAAAAGAGCTACCTGCCACAGTGACAACATAGTTGTCAACATCCATCACAGCGACAAGAACAATGCCTACAGTCAGCATTAGCCATCCACATGTAAATGTTTTTTCGGGGGCTTTGCCCCCATCTTAAATAACCAACTCTGAGTTGAGGTTGTTTCAGGGTGGGAGTGAAACACTGGGAGGAACAATACCAGTGTACAGGGAACCATTACAGTGATCTGCTAATATTTATCGCTGTAATTGTCTTGCTGTGAAATTGTTGTTGTTCTGATGGCATACCCTTCAAAATTTGGGGTCAGAATTGCAAAAAATATTGTTTAACAAGCAGCCAATGTTCAGCATTGACAAATGCCTGTTTCTGTCTGGGAGGTGTTTTCAGACTTGAGTCCACAGCATAAGACTTTGGAAAAGTGATATGATGGTTCAGTGCTAACCCTGCCCAGTACCTCTAGGTTTATTACATTCCTTTGTCCCATTTGGGAGCAAATGCACAACTATCACAAATTAACAGCTTTTATTTCTATTTTTCATTTAGTAGGCAAAAGGTGACTTTGGAAAGTTTCATTTCTCTTCCATTTGATTTATGTATGTGAACTGATCGAGTTTATTTCCAATATTAAAAGTTATGACAGGGAGTTCAATCACAACCAATAACCAGTTCAGAAAGTTTGACAATGTGCACTCTCAGTGTTAAACCATGGTCATGGTGCCAACGAGTCAGTTATTTATTTTTCTGTTTACCTTTCCTTAATGCTGATCACTATTGATCACATTAGTATTTATCTGGTTGTGATAACCTAGATCCTCCGCATTTGTTGATGTCTTGTGAAGCTTGTATTAAAATTAACATTTGTCTCCTTGCTGCTGACACTCCTGGAGGGTTTATTAACCTGAGTGTATGGCTTTTATCAACAGATTTTCTTTTCATTAACTCCTAGTCATCAACTCTGGACGTATTGCTGGCTGTCTGCTGCAAAACTGTCAGCTGCCTGCAATCTGTTACTCTACTGCATCCTGCTGTTTTGTCTCCTTTAGGCATGGGGGTGCAGTTGAGTGACTTGTTCAGTGTCAGACAGACTGCTCGTGGGTCTGATGTAGTGGCTGGTGCTGGAGCTGCTCAAAGAACTTCAACCTGCAGTGGTATCCCAGCAAACAAGGAGCCTGCTGAAACCACTGAGCCACAACTCCCAAACTAGTCTCGGAGGCTGCAGTCATGCAGGTGAGCAGTGAAGGTTCACCATGGCCAGCGACATACATTTGCCGACACTGATTGTGGCACAGGCAAATGCTGCCTGGCATTACAGCACCAGGCATTTTATCTCCCGGGAGTTACAAGCTAAAGTGCCCTCCTAGGAAATGGTTGGCTTTTGCAGGGCATGTCACGGAGGGTACTAACTGTGTGGGTGCAAAGGGTGACATGAATAAGGGGCAATCTAAAATCAAGATTGCCCTTTCTCTGTCACCCTTGTTGTGGTAACGTAATTGCCGTGACCAAATGAGTCAGTAACTTGATGGGATACGAACAGTGAACCCTGCAGCCCATTCCTCACCCCATTGTGCCATCTCTCCCCAGCCTGAAGATGCAAGCATTTTAGCCAGCTCCAGGTAGCTCACTGATATTTTCGTTTCATAGCAATGGAGTGTTATTGAGGGATGCCTCATCTTTCTGTTGACCCTGCCACAACTTGATAGAGGGACCCCATAGACTTAGGGTTGCTGCAAAGCAGGTGATTTGCACAGCTGGTATATCTTTTTTTTTTGCCACAGGTTTTCACAACTCCGTGCACATTATGCCATTAGCAGCTCATCAGGGCAGAGGAGCATCAAGCTTTTCACTATCAAACCCAATATTTGAGAGCCTCCTTGTCCTGAAATCTCATGATCAGTTTGGATTTTGGAGTTTTTCCAAAGGCATACTGTGCTATACACTATTACAGTCAACAGCAGCACAACATACCTGTGCTACTCACATAGGTAGATTGGGACAAAGATGGAATGATGGCTGGCTCAGTGCTGGCACTCAGGATGGCAGCAGCCCTCCATCTGCAGCAGCAGGAATCAAGAAATTCCTGCTATTCTCATCTGAGGCTCCTTTAAGCTAAGTCATGTACCAGGATTTTGGGTGCCCGGAAGTGGTATTTCTGCCCTTCATTTTAAAAACAAACTTAGAATCTAGCTAAACAAGGTCCGTTTAGCTATGTTCTGTTTGTTTTTAAATGCCAAGCATTTATGTATTTTCATGCTTGTTAGTTTGCAGGAAAAATCAACAAGATGGCGATAGGCACAGCACAAAAATGTTTGGTGCTGTGCCAATCAAAGGCGAGAAATCAAAATGGACTTCTGAGGCATCAGTTTTTAATTTTGCCACAGAACATATCTCAAAACCCTACTGCATATGTGCAGGTCAGAAAACATTAATTTTAAAAGCCTTATAACTCTGGAACCCTTTAATATTTTTCACCAGACCTATCAAAGGCACTACCTAAGGACATGACAAATGCCCCATGCAGGTTTGGGATGACAGTTCCATTCCATGTAGGCTGTTGGAAGGCAAACAGAACCCATGTTAAGTACAGGAAAACAATTCTGACATTTAAAAAAATGACACATGCAGATCTCAGAAACTGCACAAGCTGCCATCACAAAAATTTACACGGATTAAGACCCTTCTTTCTAGACAACACATGCAAAATTTCAGCTCATTTTGTCAAACAGTGCTAAAGATACTAATGTGCAAATATAGGGGTTTAACACTGAACGTCCTACTCAACCCTGCCACACCATTGTAATACATATGGTTGGACACATTTTGCTATATCCTATGTGTTTTCATAGCATAGTGGTATGTTTTAATGTTAGTTCTGAGGGACTGCATTGCTTGGTAAGTGTGTATTGTGTGTTAATTTGTTCTTCACTTATGTCCTATGTGTATCCATTGTGAGTGGTATGTTTTAATATTAGTTGTGAGGACAGGATTGCTTAGTAAATGTGTATTGGGTGTTAATGTATTCTTAAGGTGTGCATGATGCTTTAATTATAGTGTAATTAGCTACTTGGGGTCATAATACTCTAACTGGCAGCCAATTAAAAGTCATAATACCTAATTGGCAGTCAGTTTAAGTCACATTACCCTAATGGGTAGCTAGTTGAGTCATAAATCCTAATAGCTAGCTAACTGCCATCATATATGTGAAATAAATGATGGATTTTCAATGGGAAAAGGGCCCAACCATGTAATATTCATATCCTATACTGGCATGATAGCACCAATATAGTTAGGGTTGAGTAGGTTGTTTAATGTAATACCCATATATTTTCACCTTAATACCTTGCCTCTGTTCAATAGAGTAAAATGAAATTTGCATGTACAATCTGGGGGGTGCAGATCCCTGATTTGACAAGTTTCGTGACTGTCAGACAACTAGATTCTGAGATCTGGAGGAATTTCTAGCAGGAGGAGGGAGGTGGTGCTGAAGTTGAATTGGTCACTGGTGAGGCCCATGTGGAGAACTGTTCCAGTTCTGGAGGTTGCATCTCTTCAAGGATGCTGAAAAGGTAGAAGCAATATCAGGAAGATACCCAAAATGGTGAGGGGTGGGGTTTGCATGAGAAGTCATATGTGGAAAGGCTGCAGGAACTCAATATGTACTCCCTGGAGGAGAGTAGAGGGAGCATGACTGAAACCTATAATTAGCTCACAGGAGTGAACAAGGTGCAAGTGGAGGGTATATTTCAGAGAAAGGAAGGCACTAGAGTAAGGGGTATGCAATGAAGGTAAGAGAGGAATGTTTAGGAGAGATGTGGAAATACTTCTTCACAGAAAGGGTGACTGGAACAGCCGGCCAGTGGAGGTAGTGGGGCAAGACTGTGGGAAACATCAAGCATGTATGGGGTGGGCACAGGAGCATATTAGGTAGAGAAACTGGGGAGGGAGTGACACCTATGACCAGCTAGGGTTGGTGATGATGGAATAAGCAGGAACAAGGTGCAGACTGGATGGGCCTAAAGGTTCTTTCTGCCAACAAAATTTATGTTTTTATTTCTATTTCAGAAAAAACATAACTGAGCACAGTAGAAACCATATTATACAAATTTCATAAGCAGTTACAGTTTTCCAAAAGTAACCTCTATTCTGTCCTCCTCAGTGTGGAATCCACAGTTCAATATAAATACAGCTCTGCCCATGACTGCTAACCTGCTGACCCCAGATGCTGTCTGCCCTCCTGCTTCCAGTCTCCTAACTCTCGCTCTCTTCTATATGAGGGAGCTTCATGCCTTTTCTTCTTCATGGCTCACAAGACTGAAAAACAAAAATATTTTTCTGACCCATGCAGTACCAGTGCTATTTTCATGCAGTCCCACTCGCTCACTCCTTGACTTCAACAGGACGCTGGCTCACTAGTGCTGCCACATCAAAATGCAGGATCAACCAGATATTAAAACTTTACCGTTTTGTTAATAAAAAAGAAACAATAAAAAATACTTAAAACAATGATGGCAAGCAGCAAACCCTATATTACAAAAGGCTGATCTAGAAACAAAGATTCATGCATTCAGCCCATAAGGATAGCCTATTTGAATGCACTACATATGGGTCTTCCTGGAAGGTTACTCTGTCATCTTTCATGAGTGTAGAATGTGGGTGCTTGAATTCTCAGGAATGTTTCCTGCCCTAGATTTGATGAAACCACAGAGGCTTCCTAGACATTGCCAGGTTAATGCAACAATGGGGTTTACATGTATCTGTAGACCATGATTTTTTTTCTTTGATCTCTGTTTTTCAGTGCTTGAACCAAGTTGCCGGGCACATGTAAATGAGTTAAAAGCTAAATAAAAGCAGCAATCATATATAAATTGGGCTCCTACAATAAAAAGCCAGCCTAGAAATGAGAGGTCACGAGGTCACAGACCATAATAATCTGCTAGAAAAATATGTTTTATGTGTAATTGCCTGAGGCATATCAATTTATTTCTGTAAAATATATTTTTACAATTATGATGCCAAAAAATTAATTGACTATATCAGTGAAAAAGATATTTCCTGGAGATGAAATAGCTATAATGTACTGAAAGCTCCCTAAACCTGAGTAAGCATATACATGGGAGGTCACCAAGACCATGCTCCTTATTAAATGGTTAGAGGAGGACTTTTGGTGACTTTCCATTTATGAATTTATTTTACTGATATAGTCCCTGTTTTCCAATGTGAAAACAGAACAGAAATATTCATCAGTAGATTTCCCTTTCACTTCTCATCCTCCTCAACCCCACCCCACCCCATTCTGAGCCAGAAAAACCCTTACCTGGTTTTGGGTTGCTCTCATATGTATCAAAAGAATGGTTTGTCACCATTTTTAACCCCTTCTGCTAACTTCAGTTCCATCCACCCTCAACCATTCCTGATATTCTCTTCTGTCTGATTTGTCTTGTATTTTCAATTACAAGAGTGCAGTGTGCATATTTATGGAACACATACAAACAGAAGAGAAAAGTAAAGTGCCTTTGCTGGGACTTGAACCCAGGGCTACCGAATATAACTCCAATTGTACTACCAGCTGCAACACCAAGGGAACTGGAAACTGGGCCATCCCAGAACACATTATTCTTCCTCCAATGTACAACCTAGTGCTGTACGGATAATTATGAAATGCATACAAACAGAGAGGGAAGAAGTAAGTCCCATCTGAGGAACACATACATATGAAACACATACAAACAGAGGAGAGAAACAGAACTGTGCTGAGTATAAAATTCTGCCTGCAGAATGCACGTGAAATGCCCATTCTGATTCTGCAGAATCTCACAGAATGTTCATTAAATTCTGTGGAATTTTGGCAAATTTTAAATTCCAGTTATTTTGCTATACTTTTAAAATTACATTTCCTATTAACACCAAATTTAGACCATCAACAGAAAACCCTATGACATACAAAAGTGTGCCAAATTGCATATTCATTGGTTGAAAGGGGTGTAGGTATGGGTAGACAAACATTTACCCAAAATTTTATTTGTAGTTATTCTGAAATCATTTTAACATTTCTTATCCACATTTCTCCACCAAGTTTGGATTTGGAGAAGCACCCAACATGAGTATATGCACCATGTTTTAAGTCTCCATCTGTAATGAAAGCTGAGTTATAGGTAGTGAAACATTTTACCAAAATTTAGATTTCTGTAATTTTAGTATAATTTTATAGTATTCATTGAAATGTTATAAAAATTGACAGGTATACAGACCATCACTGCATTTGTACATGTACCTGGTTTCAGATTTCTAGCTTCACAGGGACTGAGTTACAGCCTGCCAAACATGTTGCCAACATTTACATTTCAGTTATTTCCCTCTAATTTTAAAACAACATATCCAAATTTAACCAGAGTTCAGACATTTAAACTACTATACCACATGGTCATTTCTGAAAAAGTTAGTATTTGCAGCTTTACATAGGACTGAATTAAAAGTAGTCAAACTTTCACAACATTTAAAATGTAAACTAAAGAATGCAATACCATGACATTATCCAGAAACATAGAAACATAGAAACATAGAATTTGATGGCAGATAAGGACTGCTTGGCCCACCCATTCTGCCCATTTCCTACCTACTGGATAAGCCGCAGATCCTAGTTAACCAGCAGCCTACTTTCTTCCTACCCCCACCCCCCAGAATTGCCTTGGCACTATCCCATGCATGCTTGAATTCCACCACTGATTTTGACTCCACAACCTTCCTCCGAAGGCCGTTCCATGCATCCACAACCCTCTCTGTGAAAAATACTTCCTTAAATTACCTCTGAGCCGCCCCTCTATCTTCAAATTGTGCCCTCTTGTTCTTACACCTCTTTTTTGAAAGATGCTACCCTCTTGGACTTTGTTGATTCCTTGAGGTACTTGAAAGTTTCTATCATGTCCCCCTCTCCTCCTTTCCTCGAGGCTATACATATTAAGCTCCTTAAGTCTCTCTTCATATGTCTTCCGGTGCAGACCCTGCAGCATTTTAGTTGCCCTCCTCTGGACAGCTTCCATCCTGTCTATGTCTTTGTGGAGATTGGGTCTCAGAACTGCACACAGTACTCCAAATGGGGTCTCACCAGCTGTCTGTACAGAGGGATAACAACTTCCTGTTTTCTACTGGTGATGCCTCTCCTATGCATCCCAGTATCTCCCAAGCCCTCCCCAGGTTCTTAGACCTTACAAGGAGACTGAGTGTGCCAATTTTATTAATTGGATGCTAGCAGAAATTGCAAATTATACCATGGAAATAAGTGAACAGGCAATGAAATGGTCAGATTGGCAGTTTACCACTGGTGTAAATCCTCTGATAATCACTGGCTGATGAGATAATAAAGAAGATCTTCCATATCCATATCATCTGCAGCCCAGGAATAAATAGAATAAAAATAAAATCACCAACCAACCTCTTTAAAGTTGTATTTTATTATAGTAAAACAATTAACCTTGGTATAATCACAATAAGCCACTCAGGAGGATGTGGGTTGTGGGGATTTACCACAGCTGGCGATTTACCCACTCGGCACACCTCATGGGCAAACCACTCCAGCTAATGTAAATCCTCGATAACCTACAATTCTCATGGCTTATTGCTTAAATAATAGGGCTGTGCATGGACTGAATAGTATTTCCTGAACACCATGAAAAATAGGCTTGCCGAATAGTCAGATGGACATTCTGAACAGTACACTATTAGCCTGCTATTCGGGACTAGTATTTGGTCAGTTAGATTTCAGAATCTCACAGAGCTTTGTCACCTAATCAGAGGCTGTTTTGAAACTCACAGCCAGGAACACCTTGTGATCTCCTCACTCTGAATGTATAGCATAGAGTTCAATATATAGAGACTACAGTGCAGACTCCAATGGCTCAGTTGAAGCCACACATCTGCAATATCAGGGAGGATTGAGGTGCCAGCAGAATAGCAGGAACTCTTCTTGAAACTTAACAAGCAGCACCAGCACACTGTTCTGACAGCAATCTGCTGATCCAGCCGGGTAAAAGCATCATTAACAGCAGGGAAATGATGAAGTGGACACATTGTTGTTTGTTTGTCCTTTGCTTGTACTGTATAAGCAGACCATTACCGGTTGCTGTCAGAACAGTGTGCTGGTGCTGCTATCTATCTACCGCATTTGCAGCACCATAATTTCTTGTAGTACCCCTTGAGACCGTTGTGACTATATAGAGATTGCCACTTAACTCCAAATATTGACGGAGTTCTGGCCTGTTGAAGTTCCAATGTTATCCTATGGAATTATTACCACACAAGCACAGGTTTGTTTATATTCTTTGATCAGCTCCAGCTGCATCTTTCCTGGACTTGGAACACCCACAACACAGTCTAGCCCCTCATGATGCTGTGGAAGTTTAGAAGGCTACTATCTCATGAGTGACTGCACTGTCTGGGTGTGTTTGTAATGATCAGGAAGTATGCAATAAGAACAGATCAAAATTGTAAACAAAACAAGGTTGTTTATAAATATACATTACCATGCATTTGAGTTCTACTAAACAAGGAGATAGACAAAACAAGGTAAGCAATCATAAAATATAGGTTTTTAACTAGAAATAATATGATGAAAATGGGTTCACACTGTCCCTTTAATGACCACAGTTATTTAAGGGTGCAACATATATTATTCTTGTAGGACCCTTGAGATCTTTGTGAACATATTGAGATTGTCACTTTCATTTCATTCATTTTTATGTTTGCTTGCACGCATGTGCAAGAAACATAGTACCCCATATGAGAATTTGTAGGTGTGCCTCCCCACTTCAATGCTCTGCTGCTTTTTGCAGGCACGGCCGCACACCGCCAATGAATGTCGGAGCTGTCTGACAGCTCTTTAGATGCAGTGGTATACAGTTGAAGGCAAAAAACGCTGCAATCAGTGGTGGTAATGTGTAGGCACTTGCATACTGCTGCATTGGCAGTAGCTAAAGTGCCTACACCACTGCACTAAATCAGCTGTCATAGACAGCCATCCCCCATAACAAGTAGCATGCGGGAGCCCACCCAGTGTGCTCATGTGCTTCCATCCCCACACTGTATGGTTGACGGGGTGCCCAACTCGTCACCCCACTGTCCCTCCCTAAACAACCTCCAGCTGCCATGCTGAGAGCCCACCCCAGCATGGCAAAAGTCCCACGTCATCTTTAAAAAGAAAAAATCACCTGTAAGACAAAACGGTCCCTTGATGACCGTCTTGCCCCTCCCCAACCCACACCCACCCTCTGAGTGCCACACCTCCCACACCCCACCTCACCCCATACTTACCTCGAGTCCAGTGCAACGATCTTCAGTGGACTGGGAACATGTTTGCACTCTTCAAAGCCGACCGCAAACTTAAGAAATGCAAATGCCGGTAAGCTGAATAATGGCATAAATAGTTTTTCAACTTTGGTGCATATCTTGGGCATTTTGGGATTTTTTTCACCAAATTTTCAACATGGGGTTCTTGGGACCCCACCTCATGAACTCAGTCACTGTCATTTTGTTATTTGGTCCGAAGGTGATTTAGCGGTCACTGCGTGGAACCACCATTGGGACTGATTCTAAAATTACAGTGCCCTGATCATGAGGTAGTCTAAAGCTCTATGTTGAAAATTTGGTGGAAAAATTCCCAAAATGACTGTTTCTGACGTCGTTATGCAGTTCTCACGCATGCTCGTGAGGTTCGTTAATTTTAATATTTTCACTCCAGATTTTCAACATTGCCATTTTACCACACCTCCTTATGAGAAGTACAGCTGTCATTTTCACATCTCTCCCAAAATATGTTTTGCACATGTAGCACAATGGCGGCGGTCAATGTGTGAAATCAATGTTCGGGACAGATTAAGAAACTCACAGTGACACTGTTCATGAGCAGAGGTCTTAAAATTACTACTTTAAACATTTGGTGACAAAAGTCTATAAAATGACTGTTACGAGCAAGCATTGTGCAATTTATACGCACCTCATAAGTTCATGAATTTGTAATATTTTCAATCCAGATTTTCACCACTGGCATTTTCCCACTTTATTTATTTATTTTTATTTATTTGTAAAATCAGTTTACAACCTTTGAGCCAGAGGCTCGTTTCCAAAGTACTTCATCACATAAGACATACATTGTGTTTTTGATTACATAGCGTAGGTTTGCAAAACAATAGGCGTTCAACAGAGGCGCACGTCACATTGTGGTCAGACAAATACATTTGGGTTACAGGGTACATATAAGTCGAGAACAGGTTAACACAAGTTGGTATCAATAGTGAGCAATCTAGTAGGTAAACACTGAAACAGCTGGTACTGGCCAGGTTAAACATAAGCATAGTGTACAGGGAAGTGGTGGTGGGGATGGCTAGGTGGAGAGCGCCTGGAGGGTGTTGTCAAGAGAAGTAGAGGTGGAGGCAACTTCCGAGACAGGAGCAGTTACGAAGTGCTGATGATGTGGTTTGAAGGTGGTTTTGAACTTGGAGATGGTGGTGGCATTGGTGATGGGGGCAGGAGAGAGTTAAACCAGGTTGGGGCTCTATAGCAGAAGGACCTCTGGCCATGGCTGGTTCTTGATCTGGGGACCATTAGAGTGGTCTTGTTGGAGACCGTGTTGCAATAGTGGGAGGGCTCTGGTGGATGGATGCCGTTACCCTGGGGGAGAGCCCGAGTAGGGTTTTTTGTGAGGAGACAGGTTTGGTATTGGAGCCGTTCATCCAGGGTAAGCAATTTGGCCTCAACATACAGCTGACAGGTGTGTGTGAGCCTGAGAACTCAGTAATCAATCTGCAGGCTTTGTTCAGGGTTAAGTGAATTTTTTTGAGTGCAGTGATGTCGGCAGCACCATACACTGGTAGGCCATAGTCTGAAGGGACAGAACGGATGATGTAACAGCGAGCCGGAGAGCATTTGGGAGAAGGCAGGTTCTATGGTGGAAGAGAATGCCCAGCCGTATGTTAGTGGCAGATGTTAGGGCATCGATGTGGTTGTGAAATGTGAGGGCTGAGTCGAAGGTAACCCCAAGGTATTTGTAGGAGCAGACTTGTTCCAGTGGCTGATTGGTACTTGGAAGGATATAGAGTGGGTGGTTGCCAGCTTTGTTTTGAGGGTGGGAAAAGAGCATAGCTTTGGTCTTTTTAAGATTGATGACGAGTCTGCGCCTTAAACCAGGCTTGCACTGTTGAAAGACTGCTGTAGGGTGTTCTGGAGGAGATGGGATGCGATGGGGCGGCAAAAGGACAGCGTCATCTGCATACAGTAGAATTTTGCCAGGGCAAGCACTGGGCAGGGTGTTCAGATAGAGAAAGAAGAGAAGGGGCCCAGGATGGAGCCTTGGGGACCCCAGAGTGAATGGGATGGGTATCGGAGAGTGTGTTATTGATTTTACACACTGCGATCGAAAGTGTCAAGATAGCTTGTGCACCATGCTAAGGGGCCAGCCGAGAGACCAGTGTGGCAGAGTGCATTCAGCAGAAGTGGATGGGAGACGGTGTTGAAGGCCTTTGAGAGGTCTATGAACACTGCACCAGCTAGGAGCTGGTATCCAAGGAGGAGTGTAGGAAGTTGGAGAATTCAATTAGGGCAGTGCTGGTACTGTGACCAGCATGAAGCCATGTTGCTCTGGGCATAGAATGTTATGCTTAGCCAGATAATCAGTGATTTGAATGGCCACCACTTTCTCCAGGGCTTTAGAGATGGGGGAGGATGGAGATTGGCGGTAGTTGTTGGCGATGACCTGTCGCCCCTTTGTGAATTGGTGTAATAATGGCTGTTTTCCACGCTGTGGAAATTGTCCCAGGCAGAGTGACTGGTTAATTAGGCTGGTGAGTGGGGCAAGGACTTCATCTAGCACCAGCCTGAGGATACTGGGGTCCAGTGAGTCATTGCTGGGACTGTTGCCATTCAAAGCTTTGACTAGGATGGGTCTGGCTTCCGGGTGGAAATCTTGCACAGGTGGAAGCTAGGGCGCTGGAGAATAGGGGAGGTTGGTTGGGGAGGATCAAAGAATTACTAGGGAGGACTGAGCTAAGGTCAGTGGCGGTGTTGAACCAGTTAGCTATGGTGGCAGGCTCGGTGATGGAAGTGCCATTTCTAGTGAGCTGGGATGGGGCAGGGAGCGAGCTTTTCCGTTAAGTTGCTTAATATTATCCCAGAAAGTCGGGCCGAGGCCCAGGAGGAGGTAAGGAGGCCTGGTAATGGTCGGCCTTGGCTTTCCTGATGGCCCATGAGCACTTATTCCGGCTGCATTGTAAGCCTGCCTATCAGACAGACGACCGCTTCAGTGGCAAGGTGCCAGAGGTTATCCGATTCCTTAGTAATTGTAGAAGGGCTGGGCTAACCCAGGGTGCATTCTGTTTTGGACGGATTTTGGTGAGGCGCAAAGAGATCACAGGCCATGTTGAAGGTGTGAGTGAAGAAGGTGAGGCAGTGTCAATGTCAGTAGCATGATGAATGGGGGCCAGTTTATCTGGGTGAGGAATACTTTAAGTTTTTTCAGCCCACCAGGGCGGAGGCACCTGTGGAGGTGGTCTGGGCTTTGGGTTTGGGATTGGAGACAGCCCAATGAAATAGGATAGGAGAGTGGTCACTTAGGGAGTCTGGGAGGACCTGGATGTTTTGGATTTTATGGGTTGGTTAGTTATAATAACATCCAGAAGGTGCTGGTACCTCTCTTAGGGTTTATTTTTGTGGGCTGAGTGACGAGTTGCATCAGGTCTTGGGTGGCAAATGAGTCTCTGATCGCAGATGAGGAGGTACTGAGCCAATTTACATTAAGGTCCCCAACTAGGATTTGTTCTGCCTTATGGTGGAGGGTTGCCAGGTAGTCCGTTAAAGATACCAGGGCCGGTGCTGGTTCTTGGAGGAACATAAGCTGTGGTGAGATAGAGAGGGCTCCTAGACGGGTCCAGCGTGAGTTTGAGGGTAAGAGCCTGGGCCCCATTTACAAGGGCAGGGTGGGGAGTGCGTGTCCAAGTATTGTGTCCCTAGTGTAGATTGCACAGCCACCCCGCTTGTTTTACTCACTCCTCCCGGTATAAGATATAGCCTGGGAGGGAAACAAATGAGTCAGGGTGGATTTGGACAGCCATGTTTCAACCAGGGCTATGACGTCTGGTTGATGAGCCAAGGCCCAGCACTGTAGGGTGTCAAATTTCTTCAGCAGGCTGCATATGTTCATGGAGGCTACTTGAAGACCAATGGGCTGGGTGGGTGGGTGGGAGGGCAGGGCCTGGGTTGGGATGTATGTTCCTGTTAGGAGTAGAAGGAGGAGAAGTGCTCTGGTCAGAGGGTGCCAGATGGAGAGTTTACAGGGAGTGATAGGATGAGGAAGGGGTTTAGTAGAACAGGGGTGGGTAGTGCAGCACAGGCAGAGAAGGCTTGTGTGATCAGAAGCGCAAGGGAGCTGGGGGAGGAAAGGTAATGTCTGGATGGGGGTGAGGTGGAGGAGCATATGGGGTGTGTGGGAGGAGGAGGAGGGAGGAGCAGTGGTAGAGGAGGAGGGAAGACAGGAGGGTAGGTAGGAACACTGGAATAGAGAGGCTGAGGTTAATAGGGACAATAGGGTTGGTGGAAGGCAAAAGAAGGAGGAGGAGGAGAAGAGAGAGGCTGGCGAGCAGGGGTTCACATGCATAGTTGGTAGGGTGGGGAGCTGAAGTGAAAACAGAATGGGGTACTAGGATGATAGTAGTGAAAGGTCACTTCTAAGCCTAATTGCTGCTATGGTGTTGTGGCACGGTTGGTGCCTGAAATGCACAGGTGAGTAGATTCAAGTCTTGAACAGGGTAGCAGGAAGGAGCCCAGCCAGTGGCTGTAGCAGCAAGGAGTTGGGTTCAGGGTCCGCTGAAGCACTCAGATAACACTTTAGCAGTGTCTGAGGGTTAGAGCGTTTTAGAGCTTTGAAATCCTGCAGTAATAATAGACAGGTGTGCTAGCTGAGTGGTGGGACTGCTGACTTTGGAAGTGAGGGTGTAGGGTTCAAAGCCTGCAAAGGCAGCAAGAGAAGTGATGAACTTATATTTTGGCAGGTGGGGGGTAAGAGATTAAAGGCTTAGAAAGTAGGAATAAAATAGGTAGGCAGTGTGGTCCAGAGGCAGAGCTGCTGACTCTGACTACAAGGGTACTGGGTTTGAGCACAGCGAGGAGGAAGGGTTAAGATTTTGAAAGTAGAGGTGGATGTTGGCTGGTTCATCGACTTAGTGGTTAGTCAGTAGACTTTGGACAAAAGGTACCAGGATTGATGCTGGCAGGTGCTTAGTGGTAGGCTGATGAGAGGAGTGAGGAGAGTAGGTGGTAGAATGATTCAAAGGGAACTGCAGTGACCTCTAGTGGGTCAGCTTTCAAGCAGTGGCTAGGAGGGTAGAGAGTTGAAAGAGGAGCTAGAGTGGAGAGTGCAGCGACCCTAGTGGTAGGTGTCTATAAGCTGCAAATGGGAAAGTGGACACTTAGTAAAAGGAGATGAGGTCACGTGATGTAACAAGTGACCTGCCAGCAGCAATAAATGAAGCGCCCGACCCTGGGTGGGAGGGTAGTTAGGTGGTGGCAGGAAGTGCCTCACAACAGTCAGGCTGTAGTGCAGGACACTTTACCTCTTACAGGCTCTGGCAATCCCGAATTCAGTCTCGCTGCTAGGCTGAGTTCTGAAGAAGTGGGCTGCTTCAGGGCCTATATAGGGAGGGGCAAACAAAAGGAATCTCATTAGTATGCAGCGGGCTAGAACAGGACCCTACTGGCAGCGCACTCCGCGGCACAGAAATGCGTGGTCGCTGTGGGAAATCACTGTTCGGGACAGATTAATAAAATCACAGTGACACTGTTCATGAGCGGAGGTCCCAAAATGCCTGTGTTGACAATCTGCTATAAAAAATCCCAAACTAATTACATTAGAGTGTGTGTTGCACAGTTTCTATGCCTGTGATTTCATGATTTTTTATATTTTACCAGATTTTCAACTTGCCAATTTTACACCTCCCCATGAACAGTACAGCTATCATTTTTCACATCCTGTTTGAAATGTGTTTCGCACCTGTGGTGCCAAATGCATAGTTGCTGTGCAAAATCAGCTTGCTAACAGACTGAATGTGCCACTGTTCATAAGGTGGGGTCACAAAAACCCATGTTGAAAATTTGGAGTGAAAATACCAACGACACCTGGGGTTTCCGACCATAATGCCCCACCCTGTAGAAACTGACAGCATCAGGAGTGTGACTTGGGATTGTCGCCTGTAATGCTCATACCATTCCACCCCACCACACCCTGCAGCCAGTGAGAGGCATCGAGGTGTGCCTTGGACTCTTTGGCTCCAAAGTTCACCCCATTCTCCTATACTGCACCTATCTCACCGTATTTCCTGATGGAATGGGGTGAGCATAAGTGCCAAAGACCCCAGGCACACCATCACACTTGTCAGTGTCTGCAGGGTAGGATGTGATGAAATAGCGTGGAGCGTTGTCTCAGACTACCCAGACACACTCAATGCCTGTCACTCTCTGCAGAGTGGTGGTGGGGTTGGCTTCGCTAAATACTTCACTGCCATTCCTACTGTGCATCTTTCTCACTCTACACTACCAATGCCAATTCCAGCAAGCAAACATTCGGCATTGACAAATGCATGTTAGTTTTATACTGAAAGGTCTGTGGGATAAAGCCCATTTTCACAAATGTCCAGTGATTAAATACAATACAGACAGCAGCAAAAACATAACTTACATAGTACAACAAACAGAGATACAATACATAAGATTAAAAGATCATATCAAACACTTGCAGACAGAGTTTGACAGCACATAACTTCTAAGAGTTATCTTAAAATTAGCTGACTTTGAGCAGCTAATAATAACACTGGTAACTTGTTATACAACTTAACAGTCAAAAAGTTAGAGTTTTGGGCAAAATTAGTATGGTAAAGGGGCTACACTTAACTCCAAATATTGGTGGAGTTATGGCCTGTTGAAGTTCCAGTGTTATCCTATGGGAATCATTATGCTTTATTATTTGATTTTTAATGGCCACAATTATTTAAAGGGGAACTGTCATCTACAGGATTTCTTAATGTCTGAAAGCCCATAAAAAGCTAATTTGAGTAAGCCATTGTGTTTATTTGTGAGTCTTTGCAGTCCAGTTCATATGTAAATCAGCCTGTAATTAAGGGCTGGTGGCAGCCTTATGTTTTGGGCTCCTGACAAGAAATTATGTCACAGAGAGTCTAGGTCCTCCCTTGACTGTATTTAATCCAACAGGTTAAATAGGAAATCAACTATTTTATTAAGTGTGTTTTCAGGTGTTATTACAAGACTTTCTACAGTTGAATTAATTGTTTTGTGCGTGCATTGAAACCACTTAGTTATCATCTTTGCAGTACATCTCAAAAACTGTTAGCAAATGTAATCCATCTTCAGGCTTGCTTTAAGTTCTAGGATATACTGCCAGCTGAACATGTCAGTACAGATTTCTGGGTCTACCACAATACCAGCTCCTGTCTTTTCTGTTCCCTCTCTTATAGCCATTCTCTTACAATTTGGGGTATGAACTCGGGTCTACAAGATGCAAATTACTTAACTTACCTGCTGGCCTGGCAACATGGCCTCCTGTACTCCCACAACATACACAGGAACAAGCTACTACTCAGTATGCCTTTCCTGTACAAAGACAGTAAAAACAATCTGAGCATGTGTTATGATTCTAAAATATTATCCTCTTTCTATCCAGATTTGACTTGAAAAGAAAGAAATACGACACAATTACTTGTTTATTAACTGCAAAACACTCAGATAGACAACATTGTTAAAACATGTATAGTCTGAAATGCATTATTAAAAGAGTATTTTACTACTTTTGATGAAGTTAAAAGTATAACAGTTTCTTACTGAAATACTTTGAATGGAATGGGATTTTGTAATTACAACACTTTTTACATTTATAATTGTTTGTATGTGCATTGAAACTAATGAGTTGCTACTTTACATTTCAAAGTGTTAGTAAAATAATCCAGTAAATTCTGCCATTGCTATGGTAGAAAATCCATTCCATCCAAAGTATTTGGTTCCATGTGATATCAGTGACTAAACAATGGCCGAATGTCAAAGCGGCAAAAACAAAATAGCAACACCATATACAGCAAAATTTGCACAACCTTATGTCTTCTGTACACACACTACAGCATCACCAACAGTGTGAACCCTTGAACAGCACTTCAAGCAGTGGGATTCAACATATTGCCAGCATATCTTCTCCAGCCACTTTTTATCCTGCCAATAGAGGAACCCACCCATACAGCAGGCGCTTCCCTTCTGGTACATCAGGTACTCCACATCCATTTTATGATCTAGTTACTTGCTATTGATGGATGCTTCTTGTAGATATGGGCTCAACCCCACATCCCCATGAGGGGTATATGCCCACCATACTCCTGCTATTTATAAATATCAAACTCCAAGGTGCACTTTGATAGTGGGGTTAGGCTGCAACTCATGTTCTCTATATCAGAAGTTGCTGTATTAGTGCAGTCTCCATTAACACATGTTTGCCTTTTCTTCTCAGTCACTGTTTCAGTAGTCACCATTATTTTTTCACTTTCATTGAGTCACCATATTTTAGTCACCGTTATCCTGTGCTACCCAGTATTTCAGTAACAAACTGTTATACATTTAACTTCATCAGACGAATACTCTTTAATTAATTGTGATCATTTTTTACATACAAAGACACTTTTATCTCCAGTTACAACCTCCCAATTGATATTTTTGGTTACAACCAGGAGGTTGTAATCAGCACTTGTCAAGCAAGCCTCACCACAGAAATTAACTGGTGCATAGTTTCACTGTGGACTGGCTGAACATCTTGCCAAACATGGCGGCTCAGTGACTGTTAAGACAAATAGGATTAAAAAAATTAAATATCTAGCTAGTTGATCCTGCCTTGAAAATGAAAAAAATCAATCTGGTTGATCCTGCTGCTCATACCCTTGACGCATCTTACACGTAGCAGCTGTGCCAACTGACCGTGACTTTCCAGAATTCTGTTACCACTGTAATGTAAAAAAGAAGAAGGAAAAGGAGAGACAGACTGTGTGTATGTATGTCTCTATCTCACACAGGAGTGCTGAACTAACTGAACTGTGCTGAAAGGGAAAAAGATCACCATTACTTGAATAAAATAATGTGTGTGTAAAAACAGAAGTTTATATACACACACACACCTCAGTATGGAATACTTTTAGAAACCCCAAGGGCTTCGCCCTCAGTATTTATGAAGCATCCCACACCTCAGGTGTGTGTAAAATTTTGGTTAAACACACCCACCCACATATTATTCTATATTTTAATAATGTATTTTAGGTGATGCATGTTTTAACAATGTTGTCCATCTATTCTTTTGATTTTACAATTAATAAACAAGTAATTGTGTCCTAACGTTTTCTTTTCAAGTCCAATTTGGATAGAAAGATAATATTTTCAGATTCTTAACACATGCTCAAAACCCATTCTACTGGACCAAAGAAGCTTGTTCACAGCTCATTGCTTTAACCTCTAGGCTGTACTGCCAACTGATAATCAAAAGCTAACACATTTCAAGGATGGCCCCATGATGCCAGGCCAGGAGGTATGTAGCCACATTTGTATTTGGCAGACCTGAGTTCACATCTGAAATTGTAAGAAGACTGCAGAGAGGGAGCAAAAAAGATGGAATTTGGTGCTGTGGCAGTCCCAGAAATCTGTATTGACCTGAACAGCCAGGGTTTAGAAATCCTGATATGGGCCCCAATACCTGTTGACATCACAGAGCCAGCCTTGAGATATGTAGTTTTGATGATCAATTGGCAGTATAGCCTAGAGGTTAAAGCAATCCTGAAGATGGATTATTTTTACCAACAGTTTGAAATGTAAAGGTGATAACTCACTTGTTTCAGTGCACATACAAAACAATTATTATAAATGTAGAAAGGTTGCAATAACACCTTAAAACATGCCTAATAAAACAGATGATCTATTTAATCTGTTGGACTAAATACAGTCGAAGGAGGACCTAGACCATTGGTGACATCATTTCCTGTCAGGAGCCCAAAACATATAGCTGCCAGCCCGTAATTACAGGCTGATTTACATATGAATAACTCTGGACTGCAACGCTCACAGATGAACACAATGGCTCATTTACATTAGCTTTTATGGGCTTTCAGACATTAAAAAATCCTGTAGATGACAGTTCCCATTAAGGGTGTGGCATATGTTATTCTTGTAGTACCTCCTGAGACCTTTGTGACCATATAGAGATTGTCACCTCTCCATCCTCCTACTGAAGCACCAACAGTATAAGACAGCCTCTTGCACCAGTGTACAAGCCAAAGTGCTGAGACCTCTGCATTCTCCTCCTGAAGCACCAGCAGCACAATCCAGCCTCTTGCACCAGTGTACAAGCCAAAGTGCTGAGACCTCTGCATTCTCCTCCTGAAGCACCAGCAGCATAAGACATCCTCTGGCACCAGTGTACAAGCTGAGTGCAATGTCTGTCCTCCTCCTCCTCCTCCTGAAGCCATTTAAGAACTTCAGTAGCAATTCTTTAGTAAAGCAACTTTCTAGCCAAATATCAAATACTGAATACCGAATAATGAATATCTGGGACCGAATACAGAATATTCGGCTGAATATTCAGGAAAGGGTATTCACACAGCTCTACAAAATAGCATCTGTACTTAAAAGTCAAATCCCATGACTGTGGAAAGTGTAGAATTTCATGAAAAATTCCATAAACTGGAATTTGCTAATTTCACTCAGTCTTATCTGTAGGATTCTGATTAAAAGATAGGGTATTAGAGGCAGATAGTGGAGGAAGTCACCAAGTTCATGAGTTAGATGCACAGTTTCAGAAGAAATGGACAGCTGAGCTGGGTAGCACAACTGTGGTAGACCCTTGGTTGGAGCAAGGAAGCACATAGTGTCAGTAGTTCTAACCTGAATGCAGGATATTTAAAGATCACATCCAGTAAATTTGTGATCAAGGGAGCCTGATGTACATGCAAGTCTGGGACTTAGAGGTACTCAAAAGATGTAGTGGGAGAAGGCAATGTTTGTAACAGCAGTAAGGAAGAATTCTGGCTATTCCAACAGGGTAGGGCAATAGGAAAGGAATAGGTGACTCACATTTTAAAGGAGTTTGTCACTGTAAAGAACATATAGGATATCAGTGGGATCAGTGGTTCTACTGATTCAATCTAGCTATACCAAAGGGGTAGTCACAGGGAGGAACAACAGGACTGCAAAAGCTCAGCCCAACTTATTAAATGAAGTAGTGATATGTGCATCATTAATGTTAAATTCCACAAAAATAATTCTGTATAGTTTATCTATATGCTACTGTAAATATGTAGAAAATTTTACCAGTATTTTTTTTCCACTTCAAATTTAAAATTGCTAAACCAGTTTATCCAGTTGTGTTAGACACCAGGATACACTGACTATGGAGATACATGTCAAATGTTAAGTCTAATTCTGCAAGAGCATAAAAGTTACAAACATCCATATTTTTGAGAGTTTTCACAACATTTTGCAAATATTTACTTAGTAAAGATTTGAACCCTGTAATTTAAAGTCCTAATCCAATTTCTCCATATTTAGATCATTCTATAAGTAGTGAGAAGGGTTATTCATGCTAAATTACATGTCTAGCACCAAAGGTGCCTGAGTTACAAGATTACATTTTCCATGAAATTTCCTGCATAAAATAAAGTGACAGATTTTGAGCACATATAATTTTGAGATGATGCATCACATTGTCATGAAATCTGCACGTTATTACAACACCTATCATCAAGGAATCATGCCAATTGTAGGATCTCTGACCCAATAGATGGCTGAGGTATATGCAGACAAAATGTTCATGAAATTTCACACAAAAAATAAAATGACAGACTTTGAGTACCTATAATTTTGAAACTATCCATCCAAATATCATGATGTTTGAATCATTTTGGCCCTCCACGAAGAGTGTGTGCATGTCACATATCAGAGCTCTAAGGTAAACAATTGCTGAGTTATTACCAAATTACTAAATTTAAAAAAACTCCATAAAATTCTGATAAAATTCCATGAAATTACACAGAATTTCATTGAAATGTCATGCATTTGGAATTTTCCCATTCTGCACTGAGCTCTAGATAGAAAAGTAAGTCACAGCTAAGGCACTTACTTCTTTCTCTTCTCTTTGTATGTATTCCAGGTTGCCTTGGTGGCACAGCTGGTAGCACAACTGGAACGGTATTCTGGGTGGCCTGGGTTCAAGTTCCAGCTGAGCACTACTCCTTTCTCTGCTCTGTTTGTATCTGATTCATTTTGTTCCTGACAAAACCCTTTTTTCCTCCACTCTCTTTTTCAGTTCCTTGGAAAACCACCGTGGCTGACTTCATCTTTTTGTCCTTCCTAGCGATCTTTTGCAGAGCTCTACCACCTTTAATGCTTCAATAAAGGATCTTGATAAAGAAGTCCCATGGCAGAGACCCCATGTCCCCAAAAGCATCCATCAATACCAAATAATTAAGTCAGAAAATGGCTGTGGATACCTGGTGTCCCAGAGGGAGCGGCTCCTGCTGTATGGGGGGTCCACTATTGGCAGGATAAGAAGCGGCTACTGTGCTTTCAAGCTCTGCAATTTTTCCCAAACACTTTCCTTATTCTTCTGAAGTCTACCTCCTGCAGCTTAACTTAAACCCACAGTCCTGTAATTGTTTGATCAGAGTGGTTCCACCACTGTGACCTCCCTACATTGTCCCCGTTCGTCAGGACGAGATCAAGTATAATCCCTTCCATAATGGGATCCATGGCCTTCTGATAAGGAATGCCTGCTATTTTTCATTTACCAGAGTCTAGCTTCTTGTGTTCCTTGCTATTGAAATACTCCAGTCTATGTCTAGTATGTTGAAGTCTCCAAATTTCAGAACATCTCCAGGCCTGCCACTTTCTTGATCTCCTCTCCCAGCACTATCTCCATTTCTTCCTTCTGTGCTGGGGGTCCTTTACTTCTCTGATCCTAATTACCCTCCTCTTCGTGAAATAGCCTGCACCAAACATGCCCCTCTTTATTGCCTGCTTTTCTAGGGCCTTGATGCCATACCTAGTTTATAGTGTCATCCACCTCTCTCCCTTTACTCTAACTCCCTTGAACATTGTATGCTATGGTAACTTAGCTTCCACTCCTGGTGCTATGTTGCCCATGTTTAGTTACAGCCACCATGTTCACTTGTGCCTCAAACATCATTGCCTAAATTTCTCAGGTCTTGTTCCCAGAGCCTTGGTATTAGCACACATCAGTATCCATACAGTACATCCTGATTTCTCCTTATTTACCAGTGCCCTCATGTCTGGAGCCCTGATCACCACTGCCACTGTTCCCCGTGCTTCCCCTGCTCTTCTCATCTCCACTGCCCCTGCTATGACCCCTTCCTCAGTATCCCTATCCACTTCTGTCAGTATATCTGCTTTCCTCTCTACTGTTGGTCCCACTATAAACTTCCCCACCTGTCAGACATGGCCCTTCTGTCTGGTGTAATGGTGGAGGAAGCCTCTTGAACCCATTCAGTCATGTGTATGTGCCTATCCTTAACTGTGTTGCCTGCCCACTTTCCTAGTTAAGGCTTCCTTTTGTGCTGCACAAACCTATGCTCCAGCATTATGGTACCCACCTCATTAGGATGCCCATCCATTTGGCAGCCTCCAGCCCTACTAAGTGTGGTGCCACTCTCCTAAGGATTGAAAACTTCCCCTACACCAGTCCTTTAGCCTTGCCTTGAACTGGTCTATTTTGAACTGGTCTCTGCAGTTGTAATGGGGTTGCAGTAAAACCTCAGAGATGGTCACCACCACTTCTCTGTTCCTTAGAATCCTGTCTAGGGTCGGAAGTTTTTCATTACTTCTTCTGCACCTCTCCTGACTAATAATTTATGCTTATGTTCACTATCGGCTCGAGTCTCATCTTTCCTTACCAGTGAGAGACTTTCAAAACGTTCTTCCTGAGGATATCCACAGTGCCAAAGGGAAGCAGTGGACCTTGCTCTTGACACCTGACATGGAACTCACTATCTCACCTGTATCACTAACAATGGACTCTCCCAGCTTCACTGCTCTCTCCTCTCCCTTGAGGCTCCCATCCTGTTCTGGCTCATCCCAATAGAGAGAGCCCCTCTCTGGTGTGCTGGCATCCACCTCATCCTAGCTGGAGTCCAGTGGTGATTCCTCTAGCAAGGATGGGTACCTGACTGAGGTGGGCACAACTTACAACACTGGTTTTCCATTCCACTTGTCCTTCTTTCCTCCTAACTACAGTCTATTTGCTTCTTTAGATCGCCAGGTCCTCTGCAGCAGTGAAGCCTTACTCTCCTTGGTTGTTTATGAGCTCTCAAGCAGTGGATTTCCACTTTGCAGATTCAAGCTCAGCTCCCAACAGTTGAACCTTTTGCATTTGAGGTACCGCCTGTGTACCCAGAGTACCCTCTGCATTATGGCTGCTAACAGCATTTACACTCCCCTACTACCTCCAGCAGTGTCCCCTGCATTTTTATCTGTGATATGATGTAGTGATATGTGAGGGAGAGCTGTTATGGTCAGTATGATACCAGCTCTGAAATGATCAGGAGATCCAATATATTCAATAAGAATGTATCTCCTATGCCCACTAATTTTGTATGTATAACTTTTAACAATAGGACTATAAATGCTGAAGCAAATGATAAGATTTAATTAACAGCCTAGAAAATACTAGCTATCAATAAAAGTAATACATAGCTCTTACCCTGAATGGTACACAGCCCTAAAATGAAAGTGTTGCTAACAGGTCATGACTGCAGATTCAGCATCAATGTTACCAATTTGAGTTTCACTATAATAGAATAGTGTTGTTCTATATAACATGGTGATAGAAACATAGAATCATAGAATCAGACAGCGGATACAGACTCCCAGGCCCAGTTAGTCTGCCCATTTTTCCTACCCAGTGCATAAACTGCATTCCCTACTTCACTCTGGAGATAGTGCCCTATTAGAAATAACTGGCTATATGTAAAGAAGTAATGGAAATTGTGATGTACAGATGGACTAATAGCAACCTGGCATCCTGTCTTTCTTAATTTCATGCAAATAGGAAAATTGTGTACATGATTTTCTTCTAATTAGACTTTATTTCAGTCTCCATTGAGTTATAATACATATTAAACTTTCTGTAAATTGCTACTAATGACTACTAAAACTGTTTTCCCATATCTTGTATAGATACTAAACAGGTACGACTTACAAACAATGTAAACGGATGTGAAGGAATTGTTGAGATATACCATAATGGTATTTGGGGATCAATATGTAACCAGTGGGGCATGAAAGAAGCTGATGTTGTCTGCAAACAGCTGGGATGTACGGCAGCTGAAGGAGCAATGGTTAACTATAGGACACAATTTTCTGAGGGCCTATTTGGCTGAGTAGCATGAAATGTACTGGAAATGAATCATTTCTCTGGGAATGTCAATCAGACCCTTGGGGTCAACATAGCTGCAATCACTGGATGGATGCTGGAATTATATGTCAAGGTATTTATCCTGTTTTAGAATTATTTTTGCTATATACAATATATATTACTACACCATCAACATAATGCACCAAAAAGATCTCAAAATACTATAATAATGACAACGGCACAAGGCTCTCACCAAAGCCACACATAAAATATGACATCTCACAACATCTATTTGAAAACCAGGAAACAGAAGATGCCACAGTGAATGATGGAGGGTGCCTTGCAGGCTCTACTCCCGACCAGCCATGGCACTGGACACACTGGATCCGGTCTCCAGTGGGATTGGGGAACCATGCCGGCCCTGCTGGGGGCAAGCCCTGGGAGTGTGGGCCATCACCGGATGGTAGATTCCGGGAGTCGAGGCGGGCTCCTCCAGAGGATGGCGGCATAACAGAAAAATAAGTAGCAAAATACAGTACTTCCCCATAACTGGGTTTCTGAATGGCAGTAGTCAAGCAGTCACTAATTCCATTCCAAGCTGGAGAGAACATGACCAGAGCCTTGGATCTCCAGAGGTTTCCTCCTTTATGTGAGGAGGGTTCCTCTCCTCTCCTCTCCTCCATCCTAAAGGTTATAACGAGGTTGGTATTTTCAGCTGGAGTTGAAGTTGATTGTTGGCTCTAAAGGTCTGGTTTTCAGTCTGGCTGTGTCTCCTCTCCTTGGGAAGAATGTGCTTGTTTGTCTTCCATTATGCTTTCAGACCTTCTTCCCTATGGTGCCTTTGGTCCTGGTAATCCAACCCTGCAACACCTGGAGGGTTGGAATACTTCATCAGGGTTCTGTGTCCTTGTGATACCCTGACAGGGTGGTAGTCCCTGTAGCAGGAGGTAACAACATTTGTTTATTTTTTGTTTGTTTTTCGTTGAATTTATATTATCATCTAAACCTCTTGTAATCATTTCAGCTGAGGAAAGCTGTCTGATAAATCTAACATTCACTATCATGGAGCCCAGATCTGAGGCAGTCACATAGGGGTAGTTTGGGCAAACAATAGAATTTCTATCAGCTAAAAGGTATTTACACTACAAAGAGGTGACTTGCTTTCATAATCACAAGCTGTGTTTTAAGAGTGAACAAAGCTAGAGGAGATAAAACCCTAAGGACTTTAACAAATGGGAATACAATAGGATGTACATTGCAATCCATGAAAATTGGGTCTACAGTACAAATCCGGCTTGGTCCAGCTCTCCAGATGGGAGTTTCCCAAGAAACAAAGTACTTGCCCAATCCATGATGTCAGAGTAACAAATTTGATGATGATTCATGGGGCTGGCAGCTGAAGGTTTTGAGGACTTGCAGACCCTAGCAAAGGTAGTTAGGTGGGACTTTGAGAAGTTAACATCTAAGGTTGAAATCTGCCCTGATTCATCAAGATGTCCTGTGTGGTAAGCTATTCTGCGATGCTTAATAGAGAGAGAAGAGTGAGATAGTTTATTTTTGTATGTGCTTTTTACTGTACAAAACGTTTCTTTTTACCTCTGTAGAATTACTGTTCCCCATAGTCTTAGTGTAGTACCCTGTATTATATGTGTAAGTATACTTAAGAATTAATACTTATTTTGTATACTTCATGGTTCTGTCACTGAGTACTCTGAGGTACTGGTAACTGGATTATAACTAACAAAAACTGTGTTCTGTCTCTGAAGAGAAGGCTATAGTTACCATATTTTGTTTTTAAAGCAAAGTGATTCTCAGCTGTGCAGTGAGATATGTCACTTGCCCTTCTGGTGGAGCACTGTACTGTGTGAGCAGTAGCTCTGGTGGGATTCAGGCCTAGATATACCCTGACTGAGGCTGTCTGAGTGGTGGTGGCATAACATGGTGGTCCTTTTTAGGCATCTGAAGAGCTGAGAAAGCTGGTAATTGTTGCAGGCTGTCTGAGAGAGACAAGTTTGTCACAGACTGGAGACAGTGAGTAGGATCAGGAACAGTTTTGTCAATATAAAAGTTATCTGTCTAGTCACAGAACAGGACATAAAAGGGGGACTGTACATTTTACCAGTTTTATTTTGTCATAAGCAAGAGCAGATAGATAGAAAACACAATGTTTGGGCCATATGAGAAACATACACTGCCAAACCTGCAGGAGCTGTGCGGAAGGAAAGAACTGGGCTATGAGGAAGGCCAAACACAAGCAGAGCTCACAGGTATCCATATGAGAAATGTACACTGCCAAACCTGCAGGAGCTTTAAGGAGAGATCTGGACTATTAGGAAGGCCAAACACAGGCATAACTGACAGACATCCTCAACACAGTGACCAGGGAAGTGGGGGTGAAAGTGGTCACTGCTAGCCAGAGCTGTGAGACAGAGGTTAGGAGAATACAGGTGAACCACAGCCCATGACTAGAGCAGCTGTGCACAAGCAGACTGGGTACAAATGTTGGAGCTGGAGCTTGCCCTGGTTAAGGTGAAGGCAGAAACTGAGAGGCAAAAGGCAGATGCTAAGCTGCAGAAGACAAAACTAGAAGCAGTAGTGCAAGAGATCACCTATCACTAGATCACTAGAAACAGGGAGGTACCCAAAGACTGGAGGATAGCAGATGTAGTCCCCTTATACAAAAGTGGGAACAAAGAGGAAGCAGGGAACTACAGACCAGTCAGCCTCACCTCGGTAGTGGGGAAAATCATGGAAGCACTACTGAAGGAGAGATTGGTGGAACATCTGGTTGTCAATGGACTACAGGACCCAAGGCAGCATGGTTTCACCAGGGAAGGTCATGTCAGACCAACCTCATTGAATTTTTGACTGGGTGACTAGGGAGGTGGATCAGGGGAGGGCAGTGGACATGGCCTATCTGGACTCAGCAAGGCCTTTGACACTGTGCCACATAGAAGACTATTGCACAAACTGGGGAATATGGGTGTGGGCAGGACAGTAGTGTGGTGGGTAGGTAACTGGCTGGGCAGCAGGACACAGAGGGTGGTGGTAAATGGCTGTCACTCCACAGAGGAAGAGTGACCAGTGGGGTACCACAGGGATCAGTGCTGGGACCGGTACTATTCAATATCTTCATCAGTGACATTGTGCAGGGACCTAGAAGGCAGAATTTCACTGTTCGCTGATGACACAAAGCTCTGTAACAGAGTAGACACACCAGAGGGTGTAGACAGAATGAGAAGGGACCTGCAGAAACTTGAAGAATGGTCAGGGTTTGGCAGTTGAAATTCAATGCAAGGAAGTGCAAGATAATGCATATGGGCACAAAACCCTGGCACAATATATCAGTTGGGGGTGAGGATATAACATGCACCAAGCAGGAAAGGGATCTTGGGGTTATCATCTCTGATGACCTCAAGACAGGGAAACAGTGTGACAAGGCAGCAGGTAAAGCAAATAGGATGCTGGGATGCATAGGCAGGGGCATCACCAGCAGGAAAAGGGAGGTCATAATTCCACCATATAAGACACTAGTGAGGCCGCACCTGAGTACACTGTGCAAGTTCTGTAGACCTTACCTACGAAGGACATAGACAGGTAGAGAAGGTTCAGAGGAGGGCAACAAAGATGGTGCATGGATTGCATCACAAGTCCTATGAGGACAGGTTGAAGGCACTGAACATATACTCCTGGAGGAGAGGAGGGAGAGAGGGATATGATAGAGACATACAAGTATCTTACAGGGAGGAACAGGGTGCAGGAATGCACTATTTTTAAGCGAAAAAGATGTTCCAGGACTAGAGGGCATGGGATGAAGTTGGAGGAGGATGATTCAGAGGAAACGTGAGGAAGAATTTCTTCACAGAACGGTGGTGGACAAGTGGAATGCCCTGCCAGAGGAAGTGGTGGGGCTGAAACAATCACGGGATTTAAGAATGCATGGGATAGACATAAAGGAATTCTGGAGGTCAGGATGTAAGAGAAGGCAGAGAAGCAGAAGGCAGAGGAGCAAGAATAACAGAGCCAGTATGAGATCTAGCAAGAGCAGCGAATGAAAGAGCATGACCATGAGTGGCAGATGGTCATTCTGATCCAGAGGACAACACCACAAACTGTGAATAATAGATGAGGGGCTGCACCTTGGAAGCCAAAAAGAATTCTGAAATATTTCCAAGATATCAGTAGGGAGATGATCTTGATTTGTTTTAAGTTCTTTTGAGAGAAGTTGTGAGTAATTTGAATTGGCAGAGCAATTGGGTGACTCACGATTGACACTGCTTACAGGCAAGGCATTAGAAGTTTTTGACAGAATATGCATGTAGGATTGCATGAATTATGATAAAGTGAAAAATGCCTTGCTAGAGCATTTTGAGTTAACTCCCAAAGCTGATAGGCACAGAATTTAAAGGATTAAGAAAGGCACCGTGAGATGGCTACGTGAAATGTGTGGGCAGTGCAGCAAGTTCTTAAAAGCTGGGTAGAGGTGCAAAAGCTTGCTTTGAGAGGAAATCAAAGATATATGGTTGTAGGATAGAACTCCAAGACAGGCAGCTGAGAGGGCCAATTAATTTTTATTTATTCTGAGTTTGAAAGTACCTTTGAGTCAAAGACTCATTTACAAAGGTTCCATGTCACATATATTGAACAATACAGAGCTTAGTTAAACATACACAGCAGGAACATAACAATCTTGATACAATGGTATAGGTAAAATAAGTAAGGCTTAAACAGTCTGGACCTATGGTGTCTCAGGTAAGCATTCAGTAAGAGGAAGGAAAGAAAAAGGGGGGTCGAGCCAGCCAAGGGCCGTTGTCATTGAGGGGTAATGGACGAGTGATGGATTCAGTTACAGTTGCAGTAGTTTGAGGACTGGAGATGACCCTTTAGGTGGGTTTTGAATAGGCTGATAGAGTTTTGGGTTGCGAGAAGCTGGGTAGGCCATTCATACAGGAGGGGGCCTTGAAGCTGAAGGACCTCTGAAATTGGGAGGTTTGACATCGGGAACCGTGAGAAGTTGCTTGCTGGAGCTAAAGCCTACTTTTGAGCTGCAGACAGACAGATTATGGGGGAGACCTGGAGGGAGAGGCCTAGGGTGATTGTTTTGGCCATGAGACAGGTGTGGAATTTGATTCTATTGTCTAGGTTAAGCCAGCCAGTGGAGTTATACAATGAGCAGGTATATGTGAGGCAGTCATAGCCAGAACAAGGTGACAGGTTTTGTCGAGGGAGAGATGGAGCCTGTTTAGGGCCGTGGTGGTGGCAGCACTATAGATGAGTATGCCGTAGTCGAGGAGGGAGAGGATAGAGGATGAGACAGCAGGTCTGAGGGCATCTTGAGTAAGGCAGTGTTTAAAGCTGATATAGCAGGCCCAGGTGGACATTGAGGGCCGTGGACAGGTGGTGTATGTGCTGATGGAAATTGAGAGCCGGGTCCAGGGTGATGCCTAGATATTTGAAGGAGTTCACTTGCTCGAGAGGGGTTAGGTCAGCTGTCAGAATCTGGGGGCATAGCTTTGCTAGGCATTCTGTGAGTGGGCAAAATCATGAACTTTGTCGCCTTGTAGTTCAGTATGAGGCACTGTGAAGTGAATCACTGTTCGGCTTCATTAAAGGAGGACTGAGGGTTTGGTGGAGTAGGAGAGGTTGTGGCTGGAGGCATGGACAGCATCATCCACATAGAGTAGTAGTGCTGGTGCAGTTGCTAGGAGGTAGTTAAGATAAAGACTGAATAGAGGTGGACCAAAGATGGACCCTGGGGACCCTGAGAGAATAGGACCCTATTGATAGGTTAGTGCCAATTTTGACCTGTTGGCACCTATCTGATAAGTAGTCGGTGACCCAGTGTAGGGCATCCTGTGAGAACCCAATGTTGGAGAGTGTGGCTAGCAAGAGTGATTGACGGTGTCAAATGCCTTAGTAAGGTCAACAAAAATAGCACCAGTGGTGTGTCCTTTGTCTAAGGCAGAGTGGATGTGTGCGGTGAATTCAAGTAGGGCTGAAGCAGTACTGTGCCCTTATGTAAAGCCATGTTGCTGTTTGCAGAGAAGGTCATGTTTGTCTAGGTGGTCAGTGATCTGGTCATAGACAATGCGCCCAAGAGCTTTGGATCGGGGGAGGATGGAGATGGGTCAGTAGTTATTGGTGTCAGTACGGTCCCCACTCTTAAATATTGGGGTAATGGAGGCAGATTTCCAAGGAGGTGAATTTACCTTGGCAGAGAGAGAGGTTCAGTATATGGGTGAGTGGGTAGAGTATGTCTTTGAGGGTGAGTTGGAGAAGCCTCGGATCCATGAAGTCACTACTATAGCAAATGTTGCTTAGTGTGTTTTGAAATAAGGTTCAGCAGCCTTGGGAGTGATGCACTGTAGGTGGAAGGGAGGCCAAGCTGGGAGGGGAGTGCTGGGCAGGGGAGGGTAGAAGAAGTTGGGATGGAGGACGTGGCTGAGGTTAGTGAAAGCTTGGTTGAATGCTGAGGCTATGCTGGAGGGTAGGAGGTCAGGTACCCATTCACTGCTATCAAGTTGGGGTTGGTGCTAGGTTTTGCCAGAGAGTTCCTTGATGTTATTCCAGAATTTGCACCTGGTGCCCCAGGTGTCAGTGAGGGCAACTTTATAGTGGTCAGCCTTGGCTATCTGTGAGTCCATGTGCATTTGTTCTGGGCCCCCATACCTCTGTCTAAGAGATGGATGGCCAGTCTCATTTGAGGGGTGCCAGAGAGAGTCCCATGTCTCAGATCATGGTAATGGAGATGGACAGAGATCCAAGGGACAGGGTTGCCTTTGGCCTTCCTTTTGGTAAGTGGGGCAAATTGGTCACAGGCGTAGTTGAAGTTGCAAATGAAGAGGTCAAGGGCTGGGTCAGGGTCGAGGGTATTAGTTAAGAAGGACCAGTCCAGGGACCTGAGATGTGATCTTAGGAGAGCAAGTTTTCCTGGGCCTAGTTTGTGAAGGAAGATTACCTTGGGAGGAGTTTTGGTCATTTTTCAGGACCATGTACAGAGAACTGGGCAGTGATCGCTAATCGTGTTTGGGAGCACCATGGCGCTAGTGATTTTAAGGGGCGGTTGGTGAAGACCAGGTCCAGTGGGGAGGAGGCTCTGTTGTGGGGGTCCAGATGAGTGGGAGAGGGACTACTTGAGTGAGGTCCTGGGCTGTGGCTGCGTCAATAAACGGGTGGCTGCCTTAGTCAGGTAGTTGGTGTTGAAGTCCCCGAGGATAATTTGTTCATTTTGTTGCGGAGGGAGGCAAGATATGATAGGATTGAGAGGAAGGCCACTTTCTGGTCTCTAGGTGGAACGTAGGCTGCTGTGATGAGCAGGGGGTTAGGGAGTGACGAGGGAGAGCTTGATTGTGATGGCCTGTGGCCCAGGTACTAGTGAGGGAGGGGAGAAGCTGACAGTGTATTGTGTCCTTAATGTAAATGGCACAGCCCCCCCTCATTTCCCTGACGATCGGCTCAGAAGAGGTTGAAACTGGGCATGGCTACTGTTGAGTCCAGGATCACTGGGAGAGCCAGATTTCATTTAAGGCAATGACATCAGGTTGGTGTTGGAGAACCCATCCTTGAAAGAGTCCCACTTTTTAGTAGACTACAGACATTGAGGCTCATGGATGAAGTCCACTATTGGGGTATGGTTAGGTGTTGAGGCTGCAATTGGGCAGGGATTAGGGTGATATTACCGGATATAAGGATAAGCAGTAAGAGGAGGGACCTGAGCATGCCATTCCAGGCTGATTTTCTGATGTGCTGAGCTGTGCGGGCTGTGGTCCCAGGTGAATTGGAAAGGGAGGGATAGGGAGGTTTAGCGTGCAGGGGCTGACAGTAGAAGCAGGAGAGATGAGAGAGGAGGAGGAGGATTCATAGGTTTTGTGGGGAGCGACAGCCGATGTAGAAAAGCCCTTAGTGAGGGTAGTTCATCTATGGTGGTGGTCATAGCTGCATGTGGTATAGGTGAGCAGGGGAAGGTCCCAAAGTCTGGGTGAGTGGGCACAGAGTAGGAGGGGTTCCCTTGGTGTGCTCCACAGGAGTCTGTGAATGCCAGTCAGTGAGGATGGTGGGGAGTGGTATCCAGCTGGCTTTAGGGTAGTCAGTGGTTCCAGATGCTTGAGTGGAAGGGAGTTTGAGGAAAGAGGATGCACAGGGACAGAGTAGAATAGAGGACAGGAGAAAGAGAATCATGGTGCTGTATGAGGGAGTTGGGATGTTGAATGTTAGCCAGTAGTGAGGAGAGAAGAGAGTAAAAAAAGAGTAGAGCTGCCTCCAGTGGTGGAAGGGTATAGACTGCAGATGGAAAAGTGGGCTGATTGGCTCAGCCTTCCACCACCTCTGCCTATATAAGCAGGAGTAGAGCAATGGTGGTGGTGGGAGCCAACACAACATGTGTGGGTAAAAATGTAGAGTTGCTAGCAGGTGATCGGTTAGGAGGCCTCTTCACTCGCCCTGGCGCTTCTATGTTCGGCAGTTTACCTCGGATGCTTTCGGGTGGGGAGGGCAGCTTTACCAGCCATCATGACCTCTCAGCGGCAGGTCCCTCGGGGATCCGTGTGGTGATTCTGTGGAACAGAAAGCCAGGTGAGATATTTATACCCTGTTTGGAGGGGAGAAGAAGTAGCATAGAAGAGGAGGAGCGGCCTGTGCTGGCCTGAAATGCTAACAGAGCTAGGGAACAGTTCAAGAACTAAGGGCAGTCAAGGTAGCACAGCATTACTTATTTTTATCTTAATGTAGCCTTTGTTTAACTGTACATAATCACACATTCAGCCTATTTCCTGAAACAGTTCAAGAACTAAGGGCAGTCAAGGTAGCACAGCATTAATTATATATATTTTCTTTTATCTTAATGTCACTTTGTTCAACTGTACATACTTACAGTTCAGCTTATTTTACTAGGTAGAAAAGCTTTGGGTAACTGAAAGTGACTTGTGCCCTGAAGTAACTTAATTAATTAAGGTATCCCCACAGTATGTTACAAATTGCAGACAGTTGAATCGTAATTGTAATAAAAGATGACTATCTTCACTCGACAATCGATCTTAAATAATATGCTGGTTTTCAGAGTTCCTCTGGTATCCCTGAGATCAAGAAAAAGGTGCCAAGCCCAGATTCAAATTTAGAGTTGCTAGCAGGCATCGATTAGGAGGCCTGTTCACCTCGCCCTGGTGCTTCTATGTTTGGCAGTTTACCTGGGTTGCTTTTGTGGGGGTGGGGAGGGCAGCTTCACCAGCCCTCATGATCTCTCAGTGGCAGGACCCTCGGCGGATCTGTGGTGATTCTGGGTTGCTTTTCGGGAGAGGGGAAGGCAGCTTCACCAGCCTCATGACCTCAGCAACAGGACCTCAGCGGATCCGGTGGTGATTCTGGGTTGCTTTCAGGGGTGGGGAGGGAAGCTTCACCAGCCCTCATGACCTCTCAGCAGCAGGACCTCAGCAGATCCGTGGTGATTCTGGGTTGCTGGGAGGACAGCTTCACCAGCCCTCATGACCTCTCAGCGCAGGACCCTCAGCAGACCCGTGAGTGATTCTGGGTTGCTTTCTGGGGTGGGGGAGGGCAGCTTCACCAGCTCTCATGACCTCTCAGTGGCGGGACCCTCGGTGGATTCATGGTGATTCTGGGTTGTTTTGGGGATGGGAGGGCAGCTTCACCAGCCCTCATGACCTCTCATCGGCAGGACCCTCAGTGGATCCGTGGTGATTCTGGG
This sequence comes from Neoceratodus forsteri, assembly GCA_016271365.2. Taxonomy (NCBI): domain Eukaryota; kingdom Metazoa; phylum Chordata; order Ceratodontiformes; family Ceratodontidae; genus Neoceratodus; species Neoceratodus forsteri. The sequence continues at coordinate 897,726,188 of CM057450.1, forward strand.
TTGCTTTTGGCGGGGGAGGGCAGCTTCACCAGCCCTCATGACCTCTCAGCGGCAGGACCTCGGCAGATCCATGGTGATTCCAATGACAATCCTTTTATCGCAAAGGTAATAGGGAGGGACGTCAGGTGGTTTTAAGGGTACCCAAGGATGTAACCTAAATGAAGCTAGCCTGTGCCTGAACAAAAAGGAAGCCACCGGTTTCAAAAGCAAGGAGGCCGATAAAAGCAAGTGCTATATCTAGCAGAAACTGGGGCATTTGTCTTATAATTGTCCAAAAAGTAAAAAAGGGTCATGCAGCAGGAAGGGGTAGCTCGAGTAGGTTCCAGCAGTTAGTTGCCTGTACACAGAGTGCAGTGCCCTCTAACTCTAATGCACATATGCATCCTGTGTTTGCAAATGGGATGGTGACCCACAGATTGAAGGACACTGGTCCCTTCATTTCTATCTTGAAGCAGAATTTGATTTAGGGGAACAGATCCTGCCTGGCTAGTTTTCTAGGATGAGAAGAATGACAGGTCTGGCGTTCTCAGTGGCAATGGCTTGAATCATTCTTTTTCTTTTTCATATGCAGTTCTTCATTTTTCCTTTTTGTCCTCTCCAGGGGCCACAGCAAACACATGCATATGTGCATGCGCACACCAGGATCCGTGACCCTTCCATTCCACACCAGACTTATGCTGCTACTCCCATCGCCTGCACACCCATCGGGCCTCCATCCGATGGGTGCAGGACTACGGAGGAGCCGGGCATCCACTCTTGAGGGGAAATCCCACCCAACCCACCCCTGTCAGTTCCCCAGTGACCCGAGGTCATTCCTGAACCTGGGTCACGGCGCCGTGAGGTGTGGCATCCAGCGCCTTAACCCTCAGCACCACCGGGCCGGCTAGCATGAATCTTTCTAAGCTGGGATGGTGCCCAGGGCATATGGGAGGTCATGTTGTTCCATACCTGCTTGTGGATGTAATCATGGGTAATGACTTCAACAGTAGGTCCAATATTGTGTATGTGACTACCTGTAGCAAAGCAAGAGAACTAGCTCCTGAGGACACAGAGGAGGCAGTGCATGAGGAAGTAACTTCAGTAGTAGGATAATTTGTAGCTGAAGAAAAGCTTGGGGCAGCTGTTCTGAACCACAGCTACAGACTAAGGAGGGTCCAACCATGGGTGTCTCTCCCACAATAGTGTGTTTTGGGAAGGTAAGGCTTGTAGAGCTAAGGAAAGCTCAAAAATTGAGGGAGTTAGCCACCAGTGTGGAAGGTGATTCCAAGTTCTGTAAAAGGGGGTGTACTGTGAGAATGGGCTCTTTACCTTGAGGTGGGTTTCAAAGAGAGAACGGAAGGAAGGGATACTCAAGCAGATAATATTTCCTAGGGAGTATAGGAAACAGCTTCCAGCCTTAGCTCATACCATTCTATTTTCTGGACATCTAGGGGTCAGTCATACAAAAGGTAGCTGACTAATGATGTTTACTGGCCCAGTAGTTTTAAAGACATGGCAAACTACTGCTGACTTGTCTACAGTGCCAGAAGGTGGAAAAGGTTGGGGACGAAGTCTAAGTCGCCTTTGATTCCCTTTGTCTGTAATCAAAGAACCATTTTGGCGAAGTTGCCATGGACATTGTGGGGCACTCAGGACCCATATGACACTGGCAAGTGGTACATTTTGTGGTCATAAATTACACCATAAGGTACTCAGAGGCAGTGCCCTTGTCCTCCATTGAGGCAGAGAAGGTGGAAAATGATCTGCTAGGAAAATTTAGCTGGTGGGTTTCACCAGGAGAGTCTGTCAAACCGTGGCACCAACTTAATGTCTGATCTTATAGTCTTTGGAAGAAGTGTACGGTAAGGCAGCTCAGGCCCTCACCATACCAGCCTCAGACTACCAGTCTGGTCAAGTGATTGGTGAGCCTCTTTAGACAATGTTTTTTTTTAAATGTGTTTATTATAGCAATCAAATCACATTACATTACACTGCAGTCAACATTTCCATCATGTACAAAGGTGGTTACATGAGAACTGCCACCTATATTCCCTTCATACATATTGCATCCTATACTCAGTGACCTCCAAGAGGCCTGTAAAAGTACATCAAGTCAAAGACTATGAAAATGACATGCACTTGACCAAATTCTTCCCACTCAAGGCTCTGGAGTATTGTTACAACCTTAAGTGGGCTCAAACTGAATCCTTTGACCCACCTCTTACCCCTTTTGGCCTCAGATTGCCAGGAAACCCCACCCTACATGGGGAATGTACCTTCACCATCACCTCCAGGATCGGTCCCCAGACCTTATCAAATAAAGCTTGGTTGCCTTTGGCCACCAGCTGGGTTTTTCTAAACTGAGGCATTGCTTCATATTTGCTGCCCACTGCAAAATACTGGGGGACTCCCACCATCCATGTTTGTGCTATTGTCTTTTGGCAGTAACCAGTGCCAGTGACCACAGGGGTCCATTTTGTGACTTTCAGGGTGACTTGGGTCCGCCTCCAAGACTTAACTTCAGTGGGATTTAGATGAGCTGTACCCAGCGCACTTTCACTCATGACTCTGTGCATACTATTGTAAAATAGAGCAACCCTAGGATAGGTCAAGGCCATGTGCAGGAAATCTGTACCCTCTCTGCATTTAGGGCAGGTTCCATCTGATCCTCTGGGTTCACGTGGTGCAGCCAATCTGGAGTCAGGTAGGCTCTGCATAAAATAAATATGTATCTGTCTTAGTTTATTACTTCTAGAGCAGGCAGACAACTGATCAATTGCTGATTTTCAGAGGAATCACAATGTATAGGTTCCTTTTCCATTTGGCTATCACCTGGGACCCAGTCTTAGTACTTGCTCCCTGCAGGGTTTTATTAAAAAAACACACATTGTTTTTGGCAAGGCTGAGATCTGTATAATTCTCTTCACATGGGGATGGTAGATTCCATCCACAGCAAGACCCAGGGTGGGTCCCAGTCTGTGTTTCATTATGAAGTAAATAAAGAAATCCCTGGATCTATATGCCAGTCCTGGACCGGGTTGCAGACTCATGAAATCTACCCCTTCATACAACTGATGCACTTGACTCAGTCCTTGGTGTCTCCAGCACAACAGCCACTGATGTAGTTGCATTATGTGTGCCCCTCTGGCTCTTACTGCCGCAACCAGGTCCATATATGGACAGTTCACTGGTTGTATACTACAGTATCTATGGGCAGTCTTCCAGAGCCTGAGGGTCATGGATGAGAAACCACTGACTGCATTGACTCTGACCCCAAAAGGCTAATAGCATTAAGGCCCTAAAACCTCCAGGCAGATCCTCCTCCTCTATAGCCATCCAGGCTGGATCAAGTCCAGATTTCTCCCCATGCAGAAGGCCAGCTGTGCCCCTAGTAATAATTCTGAAAATTGGGCAATCCCAAGCCGTCCCTGCATACTGGCAGTTGGAGTATGGTTCTTTTAATACATGCCACCCTTCCCTCTGCAGAAACCTATGCAGTATGGAGTTGATCATTTTGAAATGCTCAGTGGGGACGTGGATGGGTAGGGACTGATACAGATATAAACACCTAGGAAGTCCCATCATTTTAACAGTATTAACTCTGCCAAACAGAGACAAGGCAGGCCTCGCCACCTCTCACACTCCTCCCCCAGACACATTAACCAGGGGTCTATAATTCAAGGGATTCAAAGCACCCAGCTTGGCAGAGATGATTATCTCCAGCTATTTCAGGTGGTACCAGACTCCCCCAGTTTGGCTGTCAGCTATGCACGCTCCCCTCACCCACAGGAAGTATCTCACTTTTGTCCAGTTCACCTTATGCCCTGACAATGCCCCATACTCCTTTAGTAAACCATGCACTGCTGGTAGATCCCAGGTTGGTTGGCTGAGGTATAGCAACAAATCATCAGCATATAAGGTGACTTTGTGTTCTTTAGCCCTTCCCCAAAGCCCTGGATATCTTTATGTTGTCTGATGGCTGCTGCCAGTGGCTCCAGGAGAGGACATACAACAACCCTGTCGAGTGCCACACCCCAATATAAAGGGCGGCATCAATTCACCATTTACCAGTATTTTAGCTGTAGGGGAGATGTACATTACCTGTGTCTACCCACACAGTCTGGGTCCCATCCCAATTCACCCTAGAGTTTCAAAATATGCCCCCAGTCCACACAGTTAAATGCTTTCTCTGTCATTTGCCAGTACAGCTGCACCATGTTTGGCCTGGCGTGTAGTCCAAGAGTGATAATATTCAGGGTTTTCCTAATATAGTCCACTTTGAGCAAGGAGATGGGGCGATATGAGTCACACAACTGTGTATCCTTCCACTGTTTGGGTAGGACCGTGATGGTAGCTGACCATGTGGAGAGGGGCAGAATGCCTCTTTCCAGACCCTCAACAAGCATATTAAACAGTGGTTCTACTCTCTCCAGAGCCAAACTTTTGAAGTAGTCTATATGCAGGTTGTCCGACCTTGGAGCCTTTCCTTCTTTAAGTGATTTTATAGCCCCTAACACCTACTGTCTAGTAAGGGGCTGTCCAAATTATGGGTGTCCTCAAATCACAGGAGGGAACTGGGGCCTTCTCAAAGAAGGATGCATATTGTTGCTGGGAGGGAGACCTCCAGTGACTACAGGGTCTGATAAAAGAGCTGAATTCTACTACAATTTGGGTAGTTACACCCATGGCCCATCCCCTTCTGTGTGGAGCTGATTGATTGTCCTATCCCTCCTTCTTACAAAGCTGCCATGCCAAGTACTTCTCCCTCAGTCCCCGTGCCTGTGCAAGCAGGATGGATCTCTCCACTCGGGCACTACTCAGGTGGTTAAACCGACACTTAAGTTTTGTATTACTCTGCAGAGTACAGCCATTGGTCTAATCATGTGAGCTTCCTCACATGCGGTAATCTTTACCCTGAGGTGTTTAATCTCCTTTTCAGAAACTCTCCTCTTGTGTATGGAGAAGGAAATGGCCTAACCTCTTATATAGGCCTTCAGAGCCTCCCAACTTGTCCCTTGAGATGTCTCCTCTCTGATTTAGCAAAAGAAATTCCCTGATGGCCTGCGCAATACTCTCCCTACATCCTCCCCCTGCACCCCTTCCTTTCCACCTTACTCCCACCCCCTGTTCTCTCCTCTGTACACCAGCTACCCTCACTACCCACTCACTGTTGCTTGGCATAGGCCCTGGCAGGGTTCTCTGCATCCTTGAGGGATCCAGATCCTAGGAAGCACCTTCCTCACCTCCTACTCCCACCCCATTCTTTCCTGAAAGGGCAGGGGTTGGCCCTCTTTTCTCCCACTTCCTCTCTCTTTGTCCTTCTGAAGTTTGCTCCCCCATTGCTGCCTACGTCCCTCCTGTCGTGCTTTACCTCTGCCTTGTGCAGGCAGGGTCCATAGCATACTGAGAGGCCAGGCCCTGGCAGACTCTTCTCTCCCTCTCTTGCTTCCTGATATACTCTAACTCCTACTGCCTAAAACCTGCTTCCTCCTGTTCATGCTTGACCTCCGCCTGGTATAATAACATACTAATTGCCGGCAAATTAGGCCTTAAAGTCTATCGAGTCTGCTCGAACCTCAGATCCTTGTGGGTGAGGGCCCTCCCCTTGTGTTCCAGAACCCCTATCATCCATCCTCACCCCCTGGGCCAGGCCATCATCTGATACATCCACTTTCTGTGTCTGTCCCACCCTCTCTTGAAGCCCTCCACTGTGGATCTCTGAACCAGATCGCCAGGCAGTGCATTCCAAGGTCCACCACCTCTCAGTGAAAAACCTCCTCCTCTTTCCCCTCACCCTTCCACCTTCCAACTTCAAACCATGCCCTCTGGTGATACCTCCCTGCTTTAGTCTAAAGATCCCCCATGTTTATCCTATTTATTCCTTGAGGTACTTGAAGACCTCAATCATGTCCCCTTGTCTCTCCTCTCCTCCAATGAAAACAGGCAGAGCTCCTCAAGTCTGTCCTCATACGTCAAATCCCCTAGCTCTTGTATCATCTTAGTTGCCCTCCTCTGTACCTCTCCAGGAGCTGTATGTCCCTCTTCAAGTGTGGTCTCCAGTACTGTATACAGTACTCAAGGTGTGGTCTAACCAGTCCATTGTACAGCAGCAGAATCACTTCCCTGCTCCTAGAGGTGATCCCCTTAAATGCATCCCAACATCCTGTTTGCAGTCAGGGTCCCCAGCATTCTGGAGGGGGTCAGGACCTGGCAGACCCTTCTCCTCCACCCCCTGCCTTCCCATCCTCCAAATCCTTTTTCACCCCCATGCTCTCTGCCTATATGCCACCCACCCACCCACCTTTCACCTCCACTCCTTCCTAGTTGTAGTTGTTGCAACCCTAATATCTAATGCACTTATAGTTAACCTTGCACTTTTGTTACACCTTGCAAATTTTGTTCTTTCTGCATCTCTTCCTGCAATCTTGCCCCAGTTCAACCTCCTTGTATTCTATCCAGCCATTTTCTAACTACAAAGCTATGTCCCACCAGGTGTTTGCTAAAGATATTTGTACTTTCATATCTATCTGGTTCAAGACTGTTAGCATTGTATTCCATCTGGTTCATACCTGTTAGCATTCCTAGTTTTCAGTACTTCTGTATAGTCTGCTCACTAAATTTCTTTATTGAATGTAATAAAATTATATATCTATATTGTGTACCAAATCTCTGTATACTATCCTCATGTTCCCCTACCCCCGTTGCATCGGGAGATGAGCAACTTGTTGCTCAGCATGCCTTCCTGGTGAAACATTTCAATAAATAAACACACTATTCAGCCTGGGAGGCAGTCTCTGCCCCCTATTTCCTCCACCTCCACCATCAGATAATTTAAATGCTCATCAAAGTAAAATTTAAACCATCCACTGAGAACCAGATTCCCTCCCAGATGGATGCAGGCTGTCACCACTGTATAGGCTCTTAATATCGCAGTTGGGCCCAGTCCCTAATGTAACCATACCCTCCACTCTGCACCATTCTTTTAACCATGAGTTGCAGGGTTGGTGTGGAGTTCCTTTGCTTTTCCCCTGCTGTAGACAGGCAGCAGCCTGCAAAAGCTACAGAGTGTGCTACCTGCCCAAGGCTTCTTCCCAACTTCCTAATCTCCCTGCACTCTTTCTGTCCCATCCCTGGCAGGTCATTTGTCCCCAGGTGGACAATGATATCCAGTTCCCTCCCTTCCAACTGCCCTAGCGATCCTTATGATACCCTTCCTATCCCTCCATGTTGTGGTTGCTTCCCATCCCTTCGTTTGTAGGCTGTTAGATATTAATGAGGTATTAAGGTGTTAATTGCACATTAATACATTGGTCATAGTATATCTTCCATCAAATATGGGGAAATATACAATAATTGATACTACAGGATAAACTCCTAAGCATGTTATGTTATACAGATACTGACAGTATATTCTATATATTACTGTACATATGAAATAAAAGATCCTGCATCACAATGTAAATGTGTTTTCTAGCAGGGTTTTGAGTTTGCTGTGTTGCTATAAATTGAAAACAAGCAACATCTGACTCTTTTAAGCTCTTGAACACATCGTCCTAGTTATTTTCATTTGGAAAATTTGGCCAGGAAAATATACTAAACCCCAAAGCTTGTTCCCTGGTATGACCAGGAGGGGATTCAAATTACAAAATACTTTAGGCATTGAATGAGAAATAGAATGTAGGCAATATACAGATTAGGCAATAAGCAGAAATACACATCAGGCAATTGCTGTTATAATTATACGCTTTTAAATATTTATTGTTAAAAGGACACAGAGGAATGTCTCCTAATTTTCAAGAAAGTTGTACTGTATGCACAGTGTTGCTGATATAATTGAGTTGAATCAGTTGAAATATATATCCTTTTCAAACTCCTCTCACTTATTGTTATCAAAGTTTTATTAATCCAGTCAGAATTGTTGACAACCCACCACCAAGATACAATGATATACAGTACTCACAGGACTGCAGGACATCCCTACAAGAACAAAGATACACCATGAACTCTAGCGTGTGTCATCACTCACCATTCAGAGAATGTCAGTCAGTACAAACATTTTTCTCTATAGTGTCAACAGTATTCATTATTAAATTCTTGTTTTATTTTAAAGATTCATTGAAAATGCTGCTGGAGAATGGAACAAGCCCATGTGCAGGCAGAATGTCGGTAAATGCTAAATCTGGACTAACACACCAAATATATGATTCTGCTTTTGATATTAATGCAGCCAATGTTGTATGCAACAGAATAGGTTGTGGTTCTGCTGCTTCAGTGAAAGGAAACTCTTATTTTGGAAGTGGAAGTGGATACATTTGGAGAAACAAAATTGTTTGTAATGGTGCGGAACTCTTTCTGTGGCAGTGCAGATACAGTTCAAGAAATGCTTTTACTTTTGGTGAGCTGAAAAATCATAGCGTTGAATCTTCTGCTCAGGTACAAATATTTTTATTGCCAATTGATTACTTCCAACAATAATTTTATTTTACTTTTTCTTAATTCTGAATAAAATATGAATATTTAAAACAATACAGAATGTAATTTTATATTATATAGCATACTAGATCACAAGATAAGCCTTCCTATAAACTCTAATTATGTCGTAAAGCCATTGACCAAAAATCTGTTACTACAGGGCCCTACATTTTTAATTTACTCCTCTGGAACTTTTGAGTAGTAAAACAGTTAATGATTTTAAGAGAAGATGTGCTTTATTTACAAGATCAACAGCACTGTGTTTGTTAAAGTTTGTGGTATGAATTGTAATATGTTGTAAGTGTATTTGTTGAGCTATTTGCCCAGTATTTATTGTATGTATGTATTTAACGTTTCTTCTGTTTATGTATACCTCAACTTGTCACCAGTGAAAATGGGCATTTTGCTCATCAGGCCTTTAAGAATAAAAATAAATGAAATGAAAATATCTCATGAGAAACAGTATCCCATTATGTTTAACTTATACAAAAAAAAGAAAACTGTAAGGTACAGGCTTTGAAACAATACATAGCTAACTAAAATTCTGGGGTATAGAAGGGCAAGAAAGAATAATTAGAAATTGCAGGCAAAGCAATAAAGAAATATTCTGAGACCAAATCTATTAAATAAGAAGAACTGGTGAGTTGAAAATGAGAAAGAGGATGCCAGACAATTTGAGAAGAGAACCTAAATGTTTGATTTTTTTTTGTTAATAATAATTCATTCAAAGTAAAAGAAAGTAATTTACAATTATCTAAGTTAACAGATTCATATAGATACAGTGATGAGTCGTGTATAAATGTGTCAATACATGCATAAAATAATTAAATGTGAATCAGGCCAATACATACATAAAAACTTTTAGGATTGATAATGAATTCTACAAAAATGAAAGAAATGTATTCAATGTAAAAAAAATAATACAAGCTAATACTTGCCTATAACTTTTAATTAAGTAAACTAAAATATTATAACTGTAAAACATGAATTTGTACTCCTTGCCCTTTATGTCTGAGCCATTGGGTTCCTCTGAAAAGGAACAGTTAAGGAGTTTTATTATCAAAACGTAGATCAGAAAGTGCTAAGAAGGAGAAAGATGTAAATTAAAGTTAACCATAAAGGATAGGCAAATTAAAAATAGAGCAAGATTAGAAGTGAAAAGAAATGTGGAATGTGGAAAGGCAACTTTCAAACTAAATACAGTGTGATAGTATTCTACAGAGATGCATCACATACAATCCATTTCTCAAGTAGAAATCCTTTTAAGAAATGATGAGCTTGAATAAAGCCTAAATGTTTGTTGAACAATGGTAGAAAGACAGAGGAAGGAAATAGTGTGGGTACATTACTGAAAGCATTAGGAACACGATGGGCAGTAATGATAAATAAATCAGAATGGAAGAGAAACAGAAACATAGAAGAATTTAACTGGCAGAAAAGGCTCAGGTCTGCCCATCTCATCCTTAGTTCCACCAGTCTAGAACTGGTTCAGTCTGTGCAGTGCTCCCTATTGAAAGTTCTGCCATGTTCAGAGTGAAACCTTTCTGGACCCAACCCCTGCCCCTATTTTCACCATCCCCATCTGTCTATCCCCTTCTCATGAAAACTGAAATAATGTCAACATTAACTACCTTTCTTGGTGGACGATTCCATTTGTCCACCACCTTCTATGCAGAAATATTTCCTCATGTTCCTCCTGAATTACTCACCAACAGCTTAAGACTGTCTTCTTGTCACAGACCCATGTTTATTCCCAGTAATCCCACCCGACAGTGACTTTTGACAGCAAGATGCTCCTAGAGTGACTACAGCACCATGTTGCTGTAGGGAACCCGCTGGAACCTGGCACTGTCTGTCAGGTCCTGCACCCCCAAATCAGCTCTGACTCGGAGTTGATAATACTAAGTGGGGGAGGTGGGGTGCAGCCCATGTGGGGATTTGGGGACAAAGTCCCCAAAGAAAATACTCAGCTTCCTTCAAAACCAGCAGCTGACTGCAAAATGTGGTCGACTTGTCGTTTCGATTGTCTGGTCATTCGACAAAATTTTGTCGATGATAAGTCATGACTCCTTTATTCCCTTAGGTATTTAAATGTTTCAGTCATGTCTCCCTTTCCAGTCTGGCCTCAGGGAGCACATGTTCAGATCAGCCAATCATTCTTAAAAATCTTCTCCTGCTGGCAGAGTATCATTATGGTTGTCCTCCTGTGATCAATCCAAGGTGATGATTTTCCTTTTCAAGGTGAGGGTTCCAGTACTGTGCTCAGTATTCTAGATACTTCCTCAGCAATGACCTGTAGAAGAGCAAGATCACTTTCTTTCTTCTTCTAAAGAGGACTCTTCCTATGCACCACAGCATCCTGCTGGTTTGCCGTTATGCCTTATTTCATTGGGCAGTGGTCCCACGGCTGTCACCTTATGGCAACCTCAACATTCCTTTCATCTAAGTTTTGGTCTTATTTGCCCCCTCCCCTTATCCAGTAATGTGCTATTATTATCTTGTTCCCTATGTGCATGACGTAGCATTGTTTGGAATTAAACTTGAGTTGCCAGATCCTTGGCCACTTATCAAATTTCCGATGGCCTGTTTCATGCCCTTTATCCCCACTTTGATATCCGCCTGCTACCTACCTTAGTGTCATCTGCAGAGACACATTTTCTCTGGATCACATCTCCTGCATCAAAGATAAACAGATTGAAGAGCACAATATAGAATCATAGACTTTAACAGTAGATAAGGACTGCTTGGCCCACCTAGTCTGCCCATTTCCTGCTTATTGGATAAGCTGCAGATTCCAGTTACCTAACACCCTACTTCATCCTACCGATCACTAAAATTGCCCCATGTGTGTCCCATGCATTCTTGAATTCCCACTGTTCTTGACCCCACAACCTCCTCAGGAAGGTGGTTCCATGTGTCCTCCACCCTCACTTTGAAAAAGCATTTCCTCATGTTGCCCTGAGCCACCCCCTTATCTTCAAATTGTGCTCCCTTGTTCTTGGACATCTCTTTTCATAAAGATGCTGTCATCTTGGACTTTGTTGATTCCCTTGAGGTACTTGAAAGTTTCTGTCATGTCCCCCTCCCTCTTTTCTTCAAGGGTATACATATAAGCACTTCTAGTCTCTTTGTATAGCTTCTGTTGCACACCCTGCACCATTTTAGTTGCCCTCCTTTAGACTTCCTCCATCCTGTCTATATCCTGTGGAGATAGGGTCTCCAGAACTGTATGCAGTACTCCATGTGGGGTCTCACCAACTGTCTGTACAGAGGGATAACAATTTCTGTTTCCTTCTGATGATGCCTCTCCTGTACATCCCAGAATTCCCCAGCCTCCTTACTGCCTTCTCACATTATTTACCTACCTTAAGGCCATCTGATATGACTACCCCATGTCCCTTTCCATTTGTGTTGTTGTTAATACCTCCTCCATTATGTAGTCTTCCCTGGGTTTTTGTTTCCCAGGTGTATTACTTTGCTTTTTGCATTGAATCTAAGCTGCCATATTTTTGACCATTCCTCCAATCTTGCCAAGTCCCTTCAGATCTTTTGCACCCCTACTTGTGTATCAACCCTTTTGCAGATCTTTGTATCATTAGCAAAGAGGCATACTTTTCCTTTCAGCCCCTCTGCAATGTCACCTACAAGACATTAAAAGGACCAGTCCCAATACTGAACCCTGGGGTACCCACTAGTAACCCCTTTATTCAGAGAGTACTCCATTTGCTATTACCCTCTGGGTCCTGTTGTTTTGCTGGTTTGTTACCCAGGCTTAGCACCCTGGGACACACTCCCAGGCTGACTAACTTGCTTATTAATCTTGTGTGGGACTGTGTCAAATGCCTTGTTGAAGTCTAGGTAGGCCATATCCACAGACTCTCCTTGGTCTATTACTTTGGTTACCCAATCAAGCAAATTGATTAGATTCATCTGACATGACCTTCCTGCTGTGAATCCATGTTGCCTTGGGTCCTGTGCCCTGCTGACCTCTAGGTACTCAACAGTTCTTTCTTTCAGGAGTGATTTCATCATTTTCCTACCACTGAGGTCAAGTTAACAGGTCTGTAGTTTTCTGTATCTGCCTTGCTCCCACATTTGTGAAGAGGAATTACATTCTCCCTCCTCCAGTCCTCCAGTACCACATCATCCTCCCATAATTTGTTAAAAGGGTAGTCAGCGGTGTCACTAGTTTTCCCTTAATTCTTTTAGAACTCTGGGTGAATCCCATCAGGCCCCATTGCTTTGTCCACTTTGAGTTTTAGGTGTTCCTTCATGACCCTTTCTTTTGTGAATGGACTGGTATCGACCCCGTCCAGAGTGCTTTTATTGTTTGGTTTAGGTACCTCCCCTCTTCTTCTTTTGTGAATACTGAGCAAAAGTATTCATTCTGTATCTCTGCCATTTCACAGTCACCCTCTGCCCACTCCACTCCACTCCCTTTTTAACCTCGCTATCCCTCCTTGATTTTCCTTCACTCCTGATGTACCTATAAAAGGTTTTATCCCTCTTCTTAACTGAGTTGGCTATCTTTCCTCAGTTTGACCTTTCACTGTTCTGACTGCCTTCATGCTTCCTTCTGCTTTAACTGATACAGTTCTTTGTCCTGCTCCTTCTGTGATTTCTTGTACTTCCTGAATGCTACCTTTTTCTCCTAACCATCCCTGCCACCACCTTTGAGAAGCATAGTGGTTTTTTACTTTGTTTTGATTTGTCTATTTGTTTCATTCAAAGGCTTGTTGCATCTGTGATGGCAGTTTTGATTATTCCCATTGTTCTTCCACCCTCCTTCCTACCCATTTGCTAGTGCATTCCTTAGGCAGTTACCCATTTTGGCAAAGTCAGCCCTCCTAAAGTCCAGGACCTTTGCCTTTGTATGGCTTTACTCTACTGCTGTGTTTATTGTGAACCATTCTGTTTTGTGGTTACTAGTTCCCATGTGGCTACCCACTTTGAAATCTGTGATCTCTCTCCATCTCCATTTGAGTGTACTAGGTCTACGATTGCTCTCTCCTGAGTGGATTCCAATACTAGCTGTCTAGGCATGCCTCCTGCAGGGCATCGAGAATGACCCGCTCTTGGATGTGGCTGCAGCAAATGCACTTCAGTTAACATCTGGCATATTCAGGTCCCCATTAACAATATCTCCCCTTTTTCTGGCATTTTAAGGATACCTTCTATCATTCCCTTGTCCATTTCCTCCCCTTGAGATGGGGTCTGTATACAACTCCGTGTGGATTGTGGTGCCATTGCCTATCTTCAAATTGACCCACATTGCCTCCTCTCCTTCCCATTTGCCCTTTAGTTCTGTTGCTTGATTCCTTCCCTTATGTAGAGCTACTCCTCTTCCTCTTTACCCTCCATGTCTCTCCTGTAGATTATGTACCCTGGTGTGTTTACATCCCAGTTATGGTTCTGTGTTTACCATGTTTCTGTGACTGCCACAATATCCAGAACTAACCCTCAAGGCACTCATTGGTCACCCTTCTTATGTCTGAGTGCTTTTCATTTAGCACTGCCATTTGTGTTCTTCCTCCTACTTTTCTGACCACTTTGTCAAGTCTTACCCCAACTCTAAGTCACTCAATGTATTCATTAATCATCTGTGATCAACTGAGTCATATGCCATGCTGAAGCTGAAATACAATACATCCACTGCATGTCCCCTGTCTACTGCCTGGGACCCTGTGTTGAAGAATTTAATGTTGTGCATCTGGCAGGACCTCCTTTCATGAACCCATGCTGCTTTCTGTCCTGTAAACCACATTCTCAAAATGTCTACCAACTGCTCTTGATAATAGTTTCAAGGAATTTCCCACTATGGAGATAATGCAGATCAGTACGTAGTTGCCCAGGTGCCCCTCCCTACTGTTGTGTACAGATACAACATTAGCCATCATCCAGGCTGTCGGGACTGCAACTGCTAAGAGTGCTACTAGAGACTGCACTAGCACCGAATACCCAGGTGCCCCTCCTTACTGTTGTGTACAGATACAACATTAGCCATCATCCAGACTATGGAGACTGCAACTGCTAAGAGTGCTACTAGAGCCTGCACTAGCACTGAATACCCAAATAAACAACCTATCTGATCTTGGTGACCTACATGCCTTTAACCCCTTAACTCTTTAAGCACTGTGTCTTCAGGAATGGACCCCATCACCATCCTTGTCTCCTTCCACAAAACTTATGCTGCAATCCAGCAGTGGCTCTTTTTCTTCAACCATGAAACCAGAGCAAACATATTTGCTTAATATGTCCCCTTTTGCCAGTCCTCCTCTGTCGATGTTTGCTCTTTCTTCAGCCTTCCCATTCCTCCCTTGTTTTTCCCTCTCTAATAAACATAGAAACATAGAATTCGATGGCAGATAATGACTGCTTGGCCCACCTAGTCTGCCCATTTCCTACCTAATGGATAAGCTGCAGATCCTAGTTAGCCATAACCTTCTTCCTCCTGCCCCCACTAGAATTGCCTCATGTCTGTCCCATGCATTTTTGAATTCCCCACTGTTTTTGGCTCCATGACCACCTCTAGAAGGCTGTTCCATGCATCCACAACCTTCTTCATGAAAAAATGCTTCCTTATATTGCCTCTGAGCCATCCCTCCTCTATCTTCAAATTATGCCCCTTGTTATTGCACATCTCTTTTCTGAAAGATGCTACCCTCTTGGACTTGGCTGATTCCCTTGAGGTACTTGAAAGTTTCTATCATGTCCCCTCTCCTCCTTTCCTTGAGGCTATACATATTAAGCTCCTTTAGTGTCTCTTCATATGTCTTCTGGTGCACACCCTGAACCATTTTAGTTGCCCTCCTCTGGATAGCCTCCATCCTGTCTATGTCTTTGCAGAGATGGGGTCTCCAGAAGTGCATGCAGTACTCCAGATGAGGTCTTACCAACTGTCTGTACAGAGGGATAACTGCGTCTTGTTTTCACTGCCTCCCTGTGCATCCCTGTATCCCTGCAGTCCTCCCATTGCCTTCAGACAATGCTTGCCCACCTTTAGTCATTTGATATAACTACCCCCAGGTCCCTTTCCATTTCTGTGGTTGTCAGTATCTCACCCCATTGTGTACTTTTCCCATGGGTTTTATTTCCCAGTGCATTACTTTGCACTTCTTTCCATTGAATCTAAGCTGCCATACAGCCATAAACCTAAAGAAGGTCTGACATTTTTATTTTAAATTTGACCTCCTTAGATCTGCTCATTGTATTTCTGGCTTCTTTCTGCTTGCTAAGGTATAGTTTCCTATTTGCTTCAAAATGACCAGCCTTGTATTACAGATGGCCAGTTTCTTGGCTTGAACTTGCTCCTACCTTCCCAGAGACCCAAATAGGTTTGTTTTGACTCTTACTCTTTCTAACCTACCTCAGAAGCATCTTGGATACCACTTAGATCCCTATTTGATGGCACCCATTTGTTTTGCAACCTCTTGAGTCTCACTGAGAACTCATACTCCATCCTCCATCCTCTGTACTTCTAAAGGCCAGAACTGGCATCTGACTCTTTTACCATAGAGCTTTGAGAGCTATGCTGAACCACACCATGATTTCTTACTTACCTGTGATTTGCCCATCTCATCTGACTGGTTTGATCACAGCATGAAGGAAGAGCCATTAAGAGGTTCTTTCCCTCATCCAGCATCAGTTGAACCTATAGAGATTCTACCCCTCTCTTCCCTAACTTCTTATCCACCATTACCCTAATAACCTCCTTGGTATACCATGTTACTCCTTCTCCCCCTTCCTGTCCATCCTGAATACAGTAGGTTATTGCAAGGGACCACATGGTCACCCATGTGTCTGCTGTGGCCATAATTTTCAGTCTTCTCTTTGCTGTCATAGCCTGAAGGTCAGTCACTTTTTCCAAGGCACCTGGCAGTTATACAGACCCACCTTCAGGATCCTTGTTTCCCATCCTTTCCCAGTCCATTACCCAGTCATTCCCACCTAGTCTTTGTGTATCCCTATCACCCCTATAGCAGTTTTGTTTCCTGATTTGGGTTAACTCCATTGCCACAAAACTCTGCTTTGTCCATTGCTCCTGAATTTCTCCAAAGCTGGTTCACTCAAACAGCTCTCACTAATTAAGAAACAGTGTCTCTGACATTTGGCACTAGATAGAGATTAGCAAAGCTCCAACATACACTTGTATTTAAAACTCCGGTTGGCCACCAGCTTGAACAAGTACCCTAGTTCAGGTACTTAGATGTGTGGTTTGATCAGAATCTTAGCTTTTCAACTCACATTGACACCATGCATAATAAACTTTGTCTAAGGCTTAGTGTGCTGTCAAATCCTACCTTTTTCTTGGTCCACTGAGAAACCATCCTTAAGAGGATCTTGCCATTGTTGGACTATGCAGGTATCATCTACAGCGCTGCCCAAATTCAGCACATGCCAGGTTGGACCCACTTTTCATTCCTTCAGGTGTTTCCCCTTAATGTTTCATCTTTCACCTATCACTGCTCTTTATATGCTAATCTCTTTCCTCTCCTTGAGGTCTGTCATCTCTCACACTGTTTCTCCTTCATATCCAAATATGGGATTGCCAATGTTCCCACACCTCGTCTCCCTCCTTAACCCTGTCATCCCTCCTCCCACTCCCCTGATCATCCAGTCCCTACTATTTTCATATCCTTCACAAATCTATATCTGTAGCAGGCTAGTCTGCTTTCTTTATCTGTCTTTCTTCACTGAGAAACATCTTCCCTCACCCCATCAGTCTCTCTTCCTCCTTGCTCTCTCTCAAACTGCTTTTACACTTCTTAAAGCATGCACCCACAGCTAGGCTTCTTCCTCTTTTCTCCACATTACAGAAGCCCATGCTCTATTTACTCCTCCTCACTAATTTACGTACCTATTGTAAAAATCTTGCCTCTAACACCATTGAATAGCTTTACTCAGTGCATTTTGCAATTTGAATTTTATGCGCTATGAGTCTGTACAAATATCTTGCCATAATGCTGTTGGCTTGCTCTCTTAGCTCTTATCCTGACCACCCAAAAACTGATGTACATGTACACTTTTTATGTATTTTCCTCTGGAATTTATTACTTGCACTGTGATTTTATTGTTCATGTATTTTCAACCATTGTTTTCACTTTATTTGTTATTGCTGTATCACTCCTGCTGTATCTCCTCCCTGGATCACACCTGGACACAAGCCCGACTCAGTGTGATATCCCAGTCACCACATTTTAAACAGATAGATAGATACCGTAGATAGATAGACAGATGGGTAGGTAGGTAGGTAGACAGACAGACAGAGAGACAGATAGATAGATAGATAGACAGACAGACAGACAGACAGACAGACAGACAGATAGATAGATAGATAGATAGATAGATAGATAGATACACTAGTTGGGAGAGTACTAACTACTGTAAGTCTCCTTCCATTGGGTTTTCACCATGGAGATCCTAACTTCAGCCTCCCCGCCTTCTAGTTTAATCCTCTTGACAAGTATGCCTTAGATCACTGTCCTATTACCTAAGTGCCCTCTATGTATATTAAGACCATCTGGTTTTAAATAGAACTTCATTCTTTCAGAATGTGTCCTAGTGCCACAAAAATGAAACCCCTCCTCTGCACACCATTCCTTCAACCAGTTGTTAAATTGCTTACATTTTCAGCTGCCTAACCTCACCCTCCTACTCACTTGAGTGGGGGCGATGAGAAGGTCACAACACCAGCCACCCTCCTCAGCCTAATTCCCAACTCTCTGAAGCTGGCCTTCACTTCTCTACCAAATTCCTGGACAGGTCATTTTGTCCAGGTGAACAATTATGTCTGGCTTCCTACACTTGTCCACAACCTCTCTATCTTGGAAAATACCTTATCAGTCACCACCCTGGGAGACAACATACCACTTCCCTCTGTTTCTGTGACACAGACAATCCCTCAGTACCTTTTATTATTTAGTGTCTTATAATTTGAACTATGGCAGATCATTAGAGCTTTGGAAACAAGCAGAGCAGCTTTAAACTTGCTCTAATAGTGGATACAGAGCCAGCTGAACTCCTTAAAACAGAGGTGATGTGATCAAGTTAACAGGTTTGGGTGAGTATATAAATAGCAGAGTCCTGGACACACTGAAGCTTGGCAATCAAGGACTTGGGAAGAATAAAGAGGAGATTTAAACACAGGAGGTTAAATTAGAATGCAGAAGTATTGGAAAAGTACTCTACTTACCAAAAAGATGTTGTTGTTTCAAACATTCAACTGGAGAAAGGTTACTGGAATCAATATATCAATGCTTTAGCTATCAGAGCAACAAGCAGGGAAATAATGCAGGGTCATTACAAGAGTCATAGGACACTGATAGCCAGTGTGGAACTCAGAGATGCAAGTATTTTACCAAGAAAGAGAGGATAGAGGAGAAGGCAAATAAATGATGTTTGGGGACATCACAACTAGTTGTCTGTATGTCTATATAGGACTAGTTGTCAATAAGAAGTAGTGGTTGGAGAGATATGAATGGAACCAAGAGAGAAAAGTGCTTGATAGGTATTCTTATATGACTGAGAGTGACCATGTAGGTTAACCCCACTCAGAAGTGGGGACCTTTTATTCAGAAATATGCCTACTATTGTCCTAAATTCCAAGTATAATCTAAGTATATATCAGCCATTATCAAGGCTGTCTAGGAGCATGTCATGTTCAATATCAAATAACTGCACCAAGAATGAGAAGAATGAAAGGAAAATGAAAACCATGTTCAAAGACAGCAGATCATTGGTCTAACAGTGAAGGTAATTTTCTTTACAGTGACATAAATGGAATTATGAACTGGGGATCGTAAATGTGCAATGCTGATTGGCGAGTCATTTTTGAAGCCATGATGATGTTGAGCTACATCATCACAGCTTCAGAAAACCTCCAGCCACCAGCCTCTTCACTCTCCCCAAATCACATCCTCACCTGTTCCTTCAGTTCCCACACAAACACCCCATGACCCTGCCACCACCAAGAATTTAAGGAATGTACATTTTATAGCAGCCTCAGTCTCAGTTATCTGAAATGTATTGCCACACTGCAACCCACTGTTTTTTTTAAATGAAGCGCTTCCACGTGTGACTTTGCCATCTCTCTCTCTTCTCTCTCTCCCCAGGCGAGTGTTTGCTTGACCGACTGTCCGTTTCCAGACATAGTAGTGCTTGAAAAACATTTTCTAATTTTTTACTTCAATAAATAAACTCCTGTGTGCCCTACCAGTTCCCAAGACAAACTTAATACTGACAACGACCAACTTACCAATCTCTTGAAAAGACCGAAAATGTCCCTGCTAGTCAGTCGGCTCAATTTCAGTCTGTCTTCCTTCCCCTTTTGTATCTTTGGTTACAAAATCCTGTGTACCATATTTGTAAGAATAAAATAAAAGCACAGTTTCCTGGCTCCTGACCACACTAAAGTCTTACTTCACAGCTGCACCTCCTCTACAAACTTCAGTTACAGTTATAGCAGTGGCACCTGTTGCCCAGACCATTACAGGAACTTTTTCTTGAAAGATAGTCATCCAACACCCCAAAATGTCATTTTGACGTTATGAATACTTTTAATTTTTTATAAAAACAACTTTTGAGCCAGTTCATACAGTAATAGCCTGCGGCCTCATGCCCAACCACCCGGTGTGACAATATCTCATGATATACCACACCCTGTTGTGCATTATTGCTTAACTATGAACTGGGGATCATAAATGGAGGAAGCTGATTGGCGAGAGGTTTTGAAGTCATGATGATACTGTGCAGAGTTCTACATCTCCCACAGTCAGTAGTGAGTCAGACTTCCAGTCGGCCGCTATTTAAAAAAAAAGAACTGCTACCAGCATGCCACATGACAGCAACACAATGGGCAACTGCTGACTGCAGCATTCACAAAACCACTCGCTTCCAACAAAGAAATACCATAACGTCACCAGGAAGCACATTAACAGCTGCTTGAAGAGAAAACATACCTGGTATCACAATAGCCCTCCCAATTACAAAAAAAAATAAATTAACCTCATCTTCTCCCTTAAAAATGAAGCATCACAGTTTTCCTTTACTCCAGGCTCACAATAATTACAACATCGTTTGGGGGTGGAGGAAGCAGATCTGAACCACAATGATCGCTGTCCCTGCCAACATATTGGTGCTTGCAGCTGCACTGCTACATGAACTCCTCTTGCAACAGCACCACCTGCTGCCCAAAGCCTTCCAGGACCTTTTTTTAAAGATGTTCCTCCAACACATTAAAAGAGCATTAAAATATTTTAAAAGTTTCTTTTTAATTATTTTTCCTAACAAAAAGATAAACCAATTCATAGTAGCAATAAGTAATTCCAGGGTGTGGTATATCATGGGATATCGTCACTTCTCGGATGACTGGATGCACTCGGCCTGCGGCCTCGTGCCCAACCACCACGGCATGGCGATGTCCATTATATACCACACTCTGTCATCCCTATTGCTTAATTATACAATGGCAAGAAAATTTCCTGGACTCTGATTGGTCAGTGTGTGCCTGAGACAGTGCTGATATCTCAGTATAACATCACTATGTTGATTTGTCACTACTTTCACTTCTTATTCCCTTCAGAAACAAAGACACACTGCTTCACTAAAAATCTACAAAAACATTTTAAAAACTGTTCTTTTTATTTTAAATAACAATGAGCCATTGTATAATAGCAATAAGGCACTCCAGGGTGTGTATTATTGTGTAATAATGTCAATTCTGGGATGGTGGGCGTTCGGCTTTGCCTCGTGCTTCAACCCACCCAGGAGTGACATACACATAATACACACCCTACATAGAAACATGAAACATAGAATTTGACAGCAGATAAGGACCGCTTGGCCCACCAAGTCTGCCCATTTTCCTACCTAACAGATAAGCTACAGATCCTAGTTAACCAACAGCTTACTTCCTCCTACCCCCACTAGGACTGCCTTATGCCTGTCCCATGCATTCCTGAAGTCCCCACTGTTCTTGACTCCATGACCTCCTCAGGAGGCTGTTCCATACATCCACAACCCTCTCAGTGAAAAATACTTCCTCACATTACCTCTGAGCCGTCCCCTCTATCTTCAAATTGTGCCCCTTGTTTTGCACATCTCTTTTCTGGAAGATGATACCCTCTTGGACTTTGTTAATTCCCTTGAGGTACTTGAAAGTTTCTATCATGTCCCTCTCTCCCTTTGTTCCTCAAGGGTATACATATTAAGCTCCTTTAGTCTTTCTTCATATGTCTTCTGGTGCAGACCCTGCACCATTGTGTTACCCTCCTCTGGACAGCCTCCACTCAGTCTATGTCTTTGCAGAGATGGGGTCTCCAGAACTGCACACAGTACTCAGATGGGGTCTCACCAACTGTCTGTACAGAGGGATAACAACTTCCTGTTTTCTACTATTGATGCCTCTTCCTATGCATCCCAGTATCCCCCCAGTCTTCCTTTCTGCCTTCTCACATTGCTTGCCCACTTTTAGGTCATCTGATATAATTACCCCCAGGTCCCTTTCTAGTTTTACTGTTGTCAGTATCTCACCCCCATTGTGTATGCTTCCCTGGGTTTTGTTTCCCATGTGCATTACCTTGCACTTCTTTGCACTGAATCTGAGCTGCTATACATTTGATCCATTCCAACCTTGCCAAGTCCCTTCTCATCCTTTCCATTCCATCTTGTGTATCAACCCTGTTGCAGATCTTTGTGTCATCTGCAAAGAGACATACTTTTCCTTCTAGTTCCTCTGCAATGTCACTTATAAAGATATTAAAAGGACCGGTCCCAGTACTGAACCCTCCGGTACCCCAGTAGTAACCCTCCTTTCTTCACTGTGTACTCCATTTACTACTACCCTTTGTGTCCTGTTGTCTAGCCAATTTTTATCCAGGCTACCACCTTGGGACCCACTCCAAGGCTGGCTATCTTGTGAATTAATCTTTTGTGTAGGACTGTATCAAATGCCTTGCTAAAATCTAGGTAGGCCATGTCCAGCCCTCCTGGTCTATTACTTTGGTCACCCAGTCAAAGAAATCTATTAGATTTGTCTGACATGACCTTCCCATCATGAATCCATGCTGCCTTGGGTCCTGTGCCCACTGGCTTCTAGGTACTCAACAATTCTTTCCTTCAGAGTGATTCCATCATTTTGCCTACCACTGAGGTCAAACTAACTGGTCTGTAGATTCCTGCCTCTGTCCTGCTCCCACTTTAATGAAGAGGAATCACATCTGCCCTCCTCAGTCCTCAGGTACCACCCCATCCTCCCATGATTTGTTAAGAGAGTAGTCAGCGGTGTCACTAGTTCTACCCTTAGTTTTTAGAATTCTTAGGTGAATCCCATCAGGCCCCATTGCTTTGTCCACCTTTAATTGTATTAGTTCTTTCAGAACACTTTCTTCTGTAAATGGACTGGTATCGACCCCGTCTTCAGAGTGTTTCTCTTGTTTGGTTTAGGTAACTTCCCCTCCTCTTCTTTTTGTGAATACTGAGCAGAAATATTCATTCAGTATCCCTGCTTTTCACTGTCACCCTCTACCCACATTCCTCCCTTTATTAAGCTTCAGTATCCCTCCTTTGGTCTTTCTTCACTCCCTAATATACCTATAAAGGTCTTATCCCTTTCTTAACAGAATTGGCTATCCTTTTCCTCGGTTTGGGCCTTTGCTATTCTGACTGCCTTCCCAGCCTCTTTCTGCTTTAACTGATAAAGTTCTCTGTCCTGCTCCTTCTGTGTTTCCTTACATTTCCTGAATGCTGTCCTTTTCTCCTTAACCTTCCCTGCCACCTCTTTTGAGAACCATAGTGGTTTTCCTTCATTGTGTTTTATTGATTTGCTTTACACAAGGCTTGTTGCCTCTGTGATGGCTGTTTTAATCAGTCCCCATTGTTCCTCCATCCCTCCTTCTTGCCTATTTTCTAGTGCTATTCTGAGGCACTCTCACATTTCTCAAAGTCAGCCCTCCTAAAGTCCAGTACTCTTGCTTTGTGTGGCTTGATTGTATGGCTGTGTTTATCGTGAACCACACTGTTTGGTGGTCACTTGTTCCCAGAGATGGCTACCCACTTCTAAATCTGAGATTCTTTCTCCATCCCCATTTAAGAGTACCAGGTCTAAGATTGCTCCCTCCTGAGTTAGTTCCAATACTAGCTGTCTGAGGCATGCCCCTGTAGGGCATCAGAATGACCCTGCTCTTGGATGTGCCTGCAGCAAAGGTGCTCCAGTTAACATCTGGCATATTCAGGTCCCCATCAACAATATCTCCCTTTTTCTGCCATTCTAAGAAAGCCTTCTATCATTTCCTTGTCCATTCCCTCCCCTGAGATGGGGGTCTGTATACAACCCCATGCAGATTGTGGTGCCATTTCCTGTTCTCAGGGTGACCCAAAGTGCCTCATCTGCTCCTGTTTACTCTTTAGTTCTGTTGCTTTGATCCCTTCCTTTACATAGAGAGCTACTCCTCCTCCTCTTTTACCCTCCCTGTCCCTCCTGTAGATTGTGTATCCTGGTATGTTGACATCCCAGACATGGTTCTCTGTGTACCATGTTTCTATGACTGCCACAATATCCAGGCAACCCTCTTCCATCAAGGCCACTAGATCAGGGAGCTTGTTACCCCGACCCTGTCATGCCTTATTGCTTAAACAATTAATGGTTTGCACTTCCTGAATAATAATCCTTGAATCCATTGAATAATGGAGAACTCAGTTCTTAGGTCAGGTACTGAATAGTTGTCACTGTTCGGGGTACTCATGAAAAATATTCAACATTTGAAAACCTCTCTTGAGCTTCCTTGCCAATTGGAGGATATTTCTAGAAGTCACAACAGCCAGATCATGTGAAAAGAAACACATACTATAGACAGACAGAAATGTTTACAGTTCAACAATCTTGTCATTACACAAGGAACAAAACAACATTTAAAATATTTGCATCAATATATTTTTGCACAGTATTTCAGTTTCTGCTATACTGTATGTACATTTCTGTTAAACTATACAAGACCATAATTAACAAGCATTTGTCAATGCTATGAGTTTGTCTTGGTATTGCTCTTAGTACATGCCTCCCATATTTTTCTCTGTATATTCCTCTTTCTTGCATTTTAAGGATGGGCATTACAGTTGGAAATCCTAATGCCCCAGGAATTTGTTAGCATTTTTGCTCCAAATTTTTAACATGGGCCTTTGGGACACCACCTCATGAACAGTTCAAATTTCATTTGTTTTACTCAATCCCAAAAGTGATTTCACACAGTGAGTGTGCCATTCGGCACAACAAGTCGCAAACACATTTCAGGCAGGCTATGAAAAATGACATCTATACTGTTCATGAGGAGTGAAGAAATAGCAATGTTAAAACTCTGGAGTGAAAATATGAAAAAGTGCAAAGTTACAAGTGTGCGTAGAAACTGAGCAATGCGCGCTCATAACACAGTCATTTTTAGGAATGTTTTCATCAAATTTTCAGCATGGCCTTTTTGGGACCTACCCATGAATGGTTGCACTGGAATTTTGTTACTCTATCCTGAAAGTTGATTTCCACAGCAGCTGCATTTTTGCCACAGGTGCAAAAACACATTTTGAGAAGGATGCAAAAATGACAGCTGTACTGTTGATAAGGGTGTGTGAAAATGGCGATGTTGGAAATATGGAGTGAAAATCTTAAAATTAATGAGCGTTACAAGTGCACATAGAAACTGCACAACAGGCACTTGTAATGCAGTCATTTTGGGGAGTTTTTCACCAAATTTGCAACAAGAGCTTTTTGGGACCCCACCTCATGAACACAGCCACTGTCATTTCATTAATTGGTCCTGAAAGGTGATTCCACGCAGTGACAGCTAAATCACCTTTTGGGACCGAGAAGTGAAATGACAGTGGCTGTTCATGAGTGAGGTCCAAAGAACTATGTTGAAAATTTGGGACTAAACTCCCCAAAATGGCTGAGATATCAACCTAAATTGAACCCCCCATTCACTGCCATTATAGGATTTACGTCATTTCTTCAGTTTGCAGATGGTTTCGAAGAGTGCAGATGTGTTTGCGGTCCATTGAAGATCACTGCTGCCAACCTTCAGAGGTAAGTATGGGTGAGGGTGTGAGGAGTAGGTGCACAGAGAGTGTGTGGGTTGGGGAGGGGTCCAGCAGCAGTGATGAGGAACCATTTTCTTTCCTTTCAGGTTTAAAAAAAAAAACTTTGTAAATCTGCTTTCTTTTTACAGGAAACTATAGATGTTGGCACACTGAGGTGGGCTCCCAGTGTCTCAGAGTACTTGGGGTTCAAGGGGTAATCAATGCCAACCCAGGGATTGGGCACCCGAGGTCGGAGGATATGTGGGAGGCACATCTGACACTAGAAGTGAGCAACATGGTGTTGGAAACATCAGAGCAGGTTTATTAAAGGATGGGTGGATACAGGCCACATAGGGATTGAGCACTAACGTTGCCAGACAGGGAGGAGGGTCCCCAGCATGATGACACAGACAGCAGGTCATGGAGGGCAGGCAAGAAAAGAACCTCCTCCCAGCCAGCATGCTCGATCATGCTTACAGTAACAGTGTCTTCGGCACTCAATACTCCCAGCCATGCTGAGCTTAAGCTGTGGCCTCCTCCGCTGGGTGGGGAAAACTTCTGAATGGGAGACAGCAGCATGGGAGGCGTCTGCACGCAAACAGCTGTTTGCTGTGTGATGACCAGCAGATGAAAGGAAAAAATGCCTTCTGATGGGTGTGGCTTTTTCTTTTCAAGTGCAGACCACTGCAGGCAAAACAGCATCAGGACCAGCCTGGCTGAGGATTGGTGTGATACTCTCAGTCCCCATGCAGAGCACTCTGCATTGGACAGAAGTGTCACACCCCTCAAAGCCTGCTATTTCAAGGAGTTTGCCACGCGTATGCGAACTCAAAATTACCAGTCAAAGGTAACAGAGCCTGTAGGCAATGTGATGTGAAGAACCTTAGCGAATTCTGTGTTATACAGAATGTAAAAGTTTTACAACGTATGCCTTTACATAACTGACCAGATAAAAGCGATATATTGGACTGCTTAGAAAATATTAATATCTTTCTGCTATGCAGTATATCATTCTGATATATTTGCTTGTTACCATATGTCACACCCTTAAATTCCATACATAGTACGATTTTCAACATCCTCTTTGCCCCCAACACTACAAAAAGTACAGCTCATAAAAACAGCAACAGTGCCTTATATGTTTGGCATTTGCTATGACCTGTGTTTTTTCACACAGTAGTTCTATGTCACAGAATCTCATACAAGGTGGAAGCATGATGTTGTAACTTCATAACTGAAGCACGACAACAGGCACAGTTTCAGTGAAAACTGAAACAAAAATGAAGCACATGCGAATCTGTACTCTTGCTTTCATAATATGGCAGTGGTGTAAGAATTTCAATTGCTATATTTCAATTAAGCTTCAGTTACTTGACTAAGGGGGTTTAGCTGAATTACTGACTGAGGGACCGTGGTGTGTGTGTGTGTGTGTGTGTGTGGGCATAATCAAATTCAAAACAAAAAGAAAACAAGATGTCTAACAGGGTATCTCTTTTAAATTTTAGAAAAGTTATCTAGTCATAGCAATGGGAGTAAGACAGAGTTGGATGGTGCTGGACACTGGCTCTGTAGCTGATCAGTAGTGTAGAAAAAACATCTAGTGGAGCAGACACCAAACTGCAGCCTGAAACAAATGCAGCCTGTTTCTTCACTTGGCTAAAACACATGGGCCCAGATATTCAAACTACGCCCAAAAGTGTGTGCAACAGCAGGTGCAAGCACAAAGTCCACTGTGCCCATGTGCAAAGCGTGATATTCAAAACTACGGAGGCCAAGATCGCCTACGGCCGACGACTGCATATCACACCACCTGTGCCATAACACAACTAGGGAGGTGAAGCTGAGCATATCTGATGCACCATAGCGCAACAAGGATGTTCAGCTGAACAGTCCAGATGCGCCATAGCACAACCAGGGATGCCCCTGCAGCAGGACAGCAATGCAACAGCACAACCAGGGATGCAGTGGCCTACCAGCCATGCCACAGATGGGCAGAGGAACACACAGCAGAACAGACATCGTCCCCCACACTCCATGCACTGCACAACCAGGGAGAGCTGGAATAACCATTGGCTCATGGATACCAACAACCAACCACAGCTGGACCATGGTGCCCCAGCACACCCCCTGCGAGCTGTGACCGGCACACAAGAGGGCCCAACTACCCCATACCACACCATCCCACCAATGCAGAGCACACCCTGCACCATGATCCCCATACACCCTGCCCAGGAGTAGCGCCCAACAATGCAGGACACCCATGCATGCCACCACCACCCCACTGTGACAATGCAGCCCTGTGCACCATGGAGCCATGTAAGGCAGCCCACCGTGAGCACCCTGCAGTGGGCTGCAGCAGACAGCAATGCAACAGATGCATACACAGTGCCACCCTGCACATCCCCACTGAGGTACAGCTGAAGACCGACCATCGTCAGCGCACGAGGTACCCTACATGCAACTGGGCATGCCCCAGACCCCACCTCCAGTGGTACAGCACCCCACACCCTCCAAGGACACATCCCATCCCAGCACTGGCCACAACAGCCAGCACAGACACGCACAGTGTAGCATGGAGGCATGCACCACACAGGATGCAATACAGTGCATGGACAAACACCCACCCATACCAAGGGCACACCAATACAGGGCACAGTGGCGGGTCAACCAAACCACTGGCGGTGGCCATGGCTGGCGTGTGCGCACGCCAGCACCTACATTGCACAGGTGTGCCAGCCACCCTGTGCAGGCAATTGAGTCTGTATGCCACCAGCATGCTGCCGGAGCACAAGTGACAGACACTGGAGCACATCCCCTGCAACAGACACAAGCAACAGCATGGAGGGGGACAAAACAGCGGAGGCCACAGTGCCACCGGAGGCAGACGTGCATCATACTGGTGATGGCAGGCAACCTGGCATTGTGCCGGGTACAGTTGTTATCCAGCATGGACAGCCACCACTGACACACCAGCAGACTGTGCATATCACAGACATGCAAGGGTGTTAGCTGCACAGGCCATGGACGGTCTGGCAGGGTGCCATGCACACAGTGCAGGCCCTGTGGACCACTGCACACAGGCATCCAGTGCACAGAGTACAACACACAAACCACAGACAGTGACTGATCCCCTGCCCACACCATAGGCGGTTCACCTCTGCACACACACACGCCCATGCATGCACCACCCCTGACGCCATGCACACCACTGCAGCTGAGCACCTGTAGCCTGCTGCAAATCAGAGACCAACACAGTTGTCATAACAAATGCATATATTTAAAAGATGTAAAGAAAACTGTGTACAATTATTTACAAGAGAGGAGAAATGCCACATAACAGGTGGGGCGGGTAAGGGCAGGGTGAACATATGGGAGAGGAAGAAAGGGTGTGGAGTGTGGGTCAAAGGGGAAGGTGGTAGTTGGGGCATGTGGACATCAGCGGCTGCCTGGTCCTCCTCTTCCTGGCACCGATGTGTGCTCCTCCATCTCCTCCTGACCCCGTGGTGGTGTATTCACTGAAGGAGCTGCAATGTCTCCCTCACCACCTGCAGCAGCTCATGAATACCCTGCTGTATTTGCAGGAATTGCTGGCCACCCAGGATGAGGAGCAGAGTCAATAGGTGTGACTGTCCATCCCCTGTAGCCCACCCATTGTGCATGGCATACAGCCATGTGCCATGCCCTGTGATGGTGTGCAACCCTCAGTGACCGTGTCCACAAGACCTGCCCACCCAGGCAGCCACAGCCATGTGACCACTGCACACACCACCGCCCATGTCCTGCACAGCACCACCATGGCCGTGACAGTGACTTGGCTATGCGGTGTGAAGTCAGTGCCACAGCCATGTGCCTGGTGCACGTGGACCACCATTGATGCACTCCCAGACATGCAGTGCCACTGGACAGTGCTGACTGTAACAAGTTGCGTGCGCGGCAGTGGTGTCAATGGATGGTGGCCATGCCCACTGCCCGCACAGTTATACAGCATGCAATAGTAATCATGGATGGAGGCACTCACCATCATCAGGCTGGTCCACGCACCCATCCTGTCCTGCTGCTCCTCCATGCGGCGCCTCCTGTCCCTGTTCTGCGCTTTCTTCTGGCCCTAAGGTGCAAACATAGAGAGGAACATCAGTACAATCCAGTAGCAAAGTCCCCCACCCCATGAGTGTGCAATCCCACACAGCCATACCCATCCACCCCACACCCCGATACCACCACCACGGCCAACACCGGATGGCTCCCCCATGTGCTGGACACATGCAACCGTGATACCTGTATGGACGATAAAAGTGTATGGATGTTGCACCTACCGGGCCGTGGCACCATGCCCCTCCTGGCACATGCCTGCAGGCAGGCAAGCAGGTCCCGGTCCCTGTGCCTTAGGTCCCCATAATCATGGCGGCATGGCTCCGCTGTCTGCCCCACACCAGTGGCCTCTTCCAGGGCGTCGGCCATTCTCCTGCCAGATCACACTCCTGGCCCTATCCAGGAGTCCCTCTCAAACAAAGCCCCAGCATGGACTCAACTATCGCCACCAGGTTGGCGAGCTCTACCTGGCTGCAAACCACAGCATGCCTCCATGCCACCTCTGCTGTCTGGTTCAAGCAAAATGGCACTCTGCAGCAGTCCTGCGCGTGCAGATGTTGCTCAGTACAGTGCTGCCATTCCTATCATGCTGTCACCAAACAGGCGATAGTGGTGCATCCATGCCTGACGCATAGTGCCTAGGGGCATCCGCCCACTGATCCCCACCGCCCTGCTCCCCTTGGTCAGCGGCAGGCAGCAGCACCCTCCCACCTGGCGCCCCGCCGCCTGCCGACTGACACCATCAGTAGGGCTGTACACCCATTGGTCCACAGCGTGAGGCAGTGGGGATTAGTGGGTGGGTGGGGAGGGGTCCACTGGACCACCAGGGATAATAGGTCTCTGTTTATCTTTATTCAGCCTGCGATCAGGCAGACAGGTCCACTGGACCACCAGGGATATCGGTTTATATCTATTTTTACTCAAGCCCCGATCGGGCAGGCAGGTCCACTGGACCACCAGGGATATTGGTTTATTTCATTTTAATTCAGCCCATGATCAGACATACAGTGGTCCACTGGAACACCAAGGATATTGGAATCTTTTGCATCTTACTAATGCCTGATCGGGCTGTGGGGCACATTGCGCGCTGCAGGGTGTCAGTCCTGATGGCTGCTGCCTGGCAGGCACCAGGTGCAAGTCGTCAGGATCGCGCACCTGCATGCAAAATGGGTAAATGACATGCCAATGGCCCCATTTGCACCTTGCATACATTATGGCCCTATTTGCATGTCGACTTTTGAATATCGTGGTCGTTCGCCTTGCACAATGGAACTTGCACTAGTGCATCCCCGCTGCTCCTCTGGCCACTAGCGCTGGTGCAGTGCCACTGCACCATGAGCACTGTGGGTGGCCAGGGTGCGATATTCAATGATGCTGAGCCATGGCGCAGCTCTGTTGAATATCGCAGTCCACGCGCCTGCGCAGCCAGGTTGAGCTGCACCCAGGCTTGTGCTACAGCCTGGCACAGTTTGAATATCTGGGCCTGTGTGTATTGTGTTAATATGTATCTGAGTTGGTCTTTCATTTTTAACATCAAAATCTTCCAGGTCTGTTATTTCTGTCAGTCTTCTAGCAGGATCTCCTGTCCCATTTCTTTATCCCACAAGATTTTTTGTGTCCTGCAGATCTGAAATTATGGAGTCCCTAATTACTGCATATAGTTTAGATATAAATGATCTAATTCTAGGTTCATTATAATCTCTTTTAATTTTGAATAATTTGGAAGTTCTAGGCTACCATTTTTTAGGAATAAAGTTCCTAACTTGCAAAAATTGTAATAGACAAAGTTCTGTTATATTATATTTTACCTTGACTCTTTCTATCGAAATAAGTTCCCCTCCTCATAGATATCTTCTATGTGACATATTTTCTTCATTTTAGCCCACCTCTTAAAAGAGTCATTCGCTAAGGATGGTAGGAAGTTCATATTTCGAGACTGGAGAGAACCTTGAAAAGATTGTGCTCACCTAGTAACTTTTGTACCATCGCCAGGCAATATTTGTGTCTTCAGGCCCAGATTTTCAATGCTTTGCACATTGCGCAAATTGTTTGTATGGGTTTAGCAGGATTAGCGTGGGTCTGCTATATTCAAAGGTCAAATAGCATGCGCAAACCACATTAGTGCCATTCAAACCATAATGTATGCAAGGGCAAACTGAACATGAATACAGGCACTATGAGATATTCAGTGACCAGTGCCACACTAAGGTGTTTAGCCGACTTAGCAGACCCTTTGCGTGGTACAAATTACAGCCCAGGAGAGCTGGTCTTAACTCTGGGCAAACAGCTTTGCACAACAATGTGGCCTTGCACACATTAGCGTGGTATTAGTGTGGCCTTGCAGCGACCTAACATATAACTATGACACAGAGAAAAAGCCAGACATGGAGGAAACATGCTGTCCACTGATGGCACCACAATGATGTCAACTGCTGCCACCAGCCCCAGCCATGCCAGGTAGTATGTGGTGACCTGGCTCGGGGCCACCATGGTAGTGTGGCCATACAGCACACACCTGCAGACCATACATCTGTGGTGACCAACAGATGCCAGCACACACATGCAGTACTGTGGGCATGGTGGGTGTTGAGGAGGGTGTATGGGTGGCCAGGCCGCACCACAGACTGGGTGAGGCCACAAGGCTAGGACACAGCACATAGTGCACATGGGCCAGTATTGGGAATACCCCAATACCAGTGTGCCTGTCCAATTGTACATGCCCCCCAGTCACATACTGCACAGCTGTACATACACCACAGCACACACAGCCGTCCATGTCTATGTCACTATGAGTATCCCATGCCAGATGTGCAGCATCTGTGGGTCACACAACAGTGTGACAGTAATGTCCACTGGCAGTACACACCTGCAAGGTGGGCTTGTCACTGTGTACAGTGCAGTGGTCATCACTACCCTACACACCATATGCATTTCTGTGTCCCTCACACTACTGGCTCCCTTGGTACTGTGGTGTCTGTTGTGCACTGTAACATGCCCTGCACTGTGACGCCTATGCTGTGTTGTCCCCTGGGGTACACAATGCTATGCTGTACTGCATACATGTGGCCTGCAGCTACCATCATGCACTGTCAGACTGACCTACAGGTGAAGCTGCGGACAGATCTGGCCAGCCCCTGTACTTCAGACTGACCTACAGGTGGGGGCTGTGGGACTCTCTTGATAACTGGGAAAACTGCATGCAAATCAGGGCATAATGGGATGCTAATCTGGATATTTGCCCAGAGACTACCTAAGTAGGCTCACTTATGTCACTTTTGAATATGGCAAAGTTTAGCACCGGGCAAATGGCTTAGCTCCTTGCTAAAGCTCCCACAAATGTGCTACTGCAGCACTGACAGTTTGGGGAATATTATACAGTTTTGAACACTGTTTTTCCCATCCACTGCTGCCTACAGCTGTACTGGGTCTCGCATTTGCTGGCACACACATTGGCCACATAGTTCACCTCTACCTACATTCATGTCGCTGTGCGCTGTGTTGCTGTTGTGGTGTACACTTCATGGTTGCTATATTCAAAGCTGTCTTATTCGGGGCTACATTTGCCCTGCACTCCCAGCCCAGTTTGCCCAGCCTCATTCCCATGCTATATTCAGAAGCTGTTTGCCCAGGCTATTCCTTTTAAACATAGCTTGCTTTGTGCTCCAGGCTAAGTTTGCCCACCAGGAGTAATAATCTAGCCCGGGCAAAGTTTTGAATATCTGGCCCAAAGTTGGTAAAAGGACAGATTTATAGTATGTAGCCTGCAGGGGTTAATTATCAGAAAGTTCCTCAGTTTAAACCCTGGGAGCCTACTATCCTCTATTTGAAATCCTGCTAGCTCCTAATTAAGATGGTGTTGTAGCCAAAAATAAGAGCATTCAGTTGGGCAACCAAGTAGTACCACCAAAGTTTTTTGCATCCTATACCCCATTTTGTTTTGACTGATAAAGTTTTCCATTGGCAATTCTAGGCCTAGAGCCTTTACAAATAAAATGTCTGATAGTTTTCTGTAGTTTTATAAAAAAGTATTTTCCAGGATTATAGGGATATCCTCAAATAAGAAAAGGACCATGGGCAACACATTCATTTTTAAAATATTTATCCTACCTAATACTTGGGGAAGGTGTTGCAATTTATCCAGGTTGTCATGGTTTGTGGGTGTACTGATGGACACTGGCACAGAGATGTAAGGTGTTGGAAGGCAATTGCCGGACCAGAAATTTATTGTAGACAAAAAAAACTGAAAAAGCCGTCAAAATCAACTGCATTTCAGCAAATAAAATACGAAATGAACAAAACAACATCAAATAGTATTCAACTCCTGCTTTCTTGAGGTACAGGCAGCAATAGTCACCTCACCAGCACATAGAGTTGGTTACAGGTATGGAAGGAGCAGACCTAAACAGAGGTATCAGTAACCAGCTGATCCCAAGATGAATCTGAGGTCTCCTAGAAAGGATATCTCATTTATAGTAAAGCATAAACATGTGACTATTGCTGTCTCCTCCCTCATACCAACTATTACAGCAAAAATCCCTCAGTCATTTTATTATTTTGATACCATCGCTCAGCTGAATGAATTACCTTCATACATGTTTGCTAATATTAAAGTTCATAAAACAACACAATATAACAGAAAAACAGCTTTGCTGCAGGAACAGGTGGCTCCTCCCATTCCCCAACTATAACTAAGAAGAAGAAAAGGCCGGCTGCCTCCTAAGGATACAACAGAAACAACAGCCTCAATGTGAGCACCCCACCCAGTTCCTGTGTTTTCAGGTAGGAGTGAACTTCAGGTTGTAATAGTGTGAAAGGTTGTTTGTTTACAATGACAGCAACCCTAAAATAACAAGCATTTGTCAATGCCAAATGTTTGCTTGCTGGCACTAGCATTGGTAGTGTAGAAGTTATAGAGCTGCATAATAGGAATGGCAGCGAGTATTGAATTGAAACAACCCACCACCACCCTGCAGAGAGTTGCAGGCATTTGGGTGTGCCTTTGGGTCGTCAGGCATACTGACCATGCCATTTCACCACACCCTACCTGCAGACACTGACAAGTGTCATGGTGTGCCTTAGGTCTTTGGCCCTTATCGCACCCCATTCCTCTCAGGAAATATAGTGAGATGGGTGCAGTATAGGAGAATGGGGTGAAGTTTGGGCCCAAGAGTCCGAGGCACACCTTGATGCCTCTCACTGGCTGCAGGGTGTGGGTGGGAGAATGGTATGAGCATGACAGGCAAGAATCCCAAGTCACACCCTGATGCCTGCCATACTCTACAGGGTGGGAGTTATGGTCGGAAAGCCCTAGCGCCTCAGGCATTCGTTAGTATTTTCACTCAAAATTTTCAACATGGTTTTTGTGACCCCACCTCATGAACAGTGGCAATATCAGTTTGTTAGCGAAAACTGCTTTTGCACAGCGACTATGGCATTTGGCACCACATGTGCAAAAACACATTCCAAACAGGATGTGAAAAATGACAGCGGTACTGTTCATGGGGAGGTGTAAAAATGGCAATGTTGAAAATCTGCTGTGAAAATCTTAAAAAACTGGTGAAATCATGGCGTGAGTAGAAACTGTGCAATGCACACCCGTAATGTAACTAGTTTGGGGATTTTTACAGCAGATTGTTAACACAGGCATTTTGGGACCTCCGATCATGAACAGTGTCAGTGTGATTTTCTTTATCTGTCCGAATAATGATTTCCCACAGCGACCACGCATCTCTGCACTGAAAGTGTGAAACACATTTCGCCATGTTGTGGAAAATGACAGCTGTACTGTTCATAAGGAGGTGTGGAAAAAATCTGGTGAAAATCTGGACTGAAAATATTACAAATTCATGAACCTACAAGGGTGCGTGGAAACTGCGCAATGCTCACTAGTAACAGTCATTTTATGGAGTTTTGTCACCAAATTTTCAACATAGCCATTTAAGACCTCTGCTCATGACCAGTGTCACTGTGATTTTCTTAATTGTCCCACACATTGTTTTCGCACACCGACTGTACCATTGTGCTACATATGCGGAAACAATTTGCTCCCAATACCTCACTTGTCACATTTACTGCTCTCTAGTAGCTGTTTTCACTTGGTGATCACCCCTCATCACCCTTCTCCAGTAAATAAAGCTATCCGCCATTGTGCACTCCCAGATCAGCCCTCCTCCTTCTGCTCCTGTCAGGCAATGTCACCCCAATCCCGGCCTGGCAGCACTGGTCCTCCCCTGAAATCTCCTGGGCTCGCATTGCTTCTATGAACATCTGTAGCCTCCTGAAAAGCTGGATTCTCTACACTGCTGGTGGCCTTCATAAACCTGATGTTGTTGCCCTGGTTGAAACCTGGCTGTCTCCTCCACTCCTAACTCTATGTCTCTCCCCGGCTACACTCTCCACCGGTTGGACCGTGTCGGCAGGAGAGGTGGGGCTGTGTCTTCTATTTGAAGGATTCTCTCATGGGGCTACACTCCCCGCCTGACCTCGACCATGAGGCCCAGGCACTTACTCTAAAGCTGTCCCCTGACCCAGCTAGAAGCCCATTATTCCTAACCGTAGCCTATCATACCTCCCAAGAACCAATCCCAGGCCCTGGGCCCACTAATTGACTACCTCACCTCCCTACCCATCGTTGGACCAAATCTTGGTGGCGACTTGAATATAAACTGGCTCTGCCCTCATCCTCCTCCCACCGTGAGGCTTTCGATTCAATTGACCTAACTCAACTGGTCACACAGCCTACAAAAAAACCCTAGGGGGACAAGCACCCTCCTGGATGTGGTCCTCACCAACAGGCCAATCCTTATCCACAACATCCAAATCCTCCTGACTGCCTCAGTGACCACTCCCTGTGCTTTTCAACTGGGAAACCCTCGGCCCTCATCCCGGTCAAAACCACTCAGAGGCGGCTTAGGCCTGGGGACTCATAGGCATGGCTTCCCTTGCCCACACTGATTGGTCCCCTCTGGCGAGGGCAACCAACATTGACTTGGCCCTGACCTTCTTGTAAGCACTTTCAACTTTGCCTGTGATATCTTTGCTCCCATAACTGCTAGGAGGTCCAAAGTGAAACATGCCCCTTGGATCACCCTGCCCTACTGTGGCAGCTTAAGCAACAGCGACAATCTTTGGCACCTTGCTGTTGCTACTGGCCGTTCAGCTGACAGGCAGTCCTATGCTGCTGCCCGCAACCAGTGCACCTGGGCCATCTGCAAAGCAAAGGCGGACTACTACCAAGCCTCTCTTACCTCCTCCTGGGGAACCCCAGGTGCTTCTGGGACAACATCAAGCAACTGAATGGTCACTCCCAGTCCCCTCTCCTTCTCTTCTCAACATCAATGGTACCGTCTCCTCTGACCCTGCCCTCATTGCCACCCACCTCAATAACTCCTTTACCGACCTTAGCTCAGTACTTCCTGGTAACTTTTTCAGTCCACCTCCTCCATCTGTACCACCACCCATTGCCGCCCCTCTTTCCACCTGCGTCGTGTCACCATGCAAGAAGCTAGGCCTTACTTGTTAAAAGCCCTAAAGGTAACACCATCGGTATGACTCACTTGATCCCTGCCTTTACGTCAGGTCCTGGATCAGGTCCTCTTACCTATTACGTGCATTTTCAACAAATCACTCTGTCTAGGACAATTCCCTCTGCCTGGAAGATTGCCACAGTTACCCCTGTCCATAAAGGTGGTGACAGGACTCTTCCGGTAACTACCGACCCATCTCAATCCTCTCCCCATCTCTAAGGCTTTAGAAAATTGTGGCGTCCCAAGTCTCTGACTACCTCTGTAAGTACAATGTTCTCTGCCCTGAACAACACGGGTTCAGAGCAGGTCATAGTACCAATACAGCACTCCTGGAATTTTCCAACTTCCTCCATGCCTCCTTGGACTCTGGTGCCTGGCTGGTGCTATATTCATTGATCTGTCTAAAGCATTCGATACCGTTCGCATCCTCTTTGCTCTCCACCCTCGACCTAATAGGCTTTGCCTCAGGACCTGTTCCTGGTGCACCAGCTATCTCTCCGCCGCTCCCAATGTGTGAAAGTCAACGGTACTCTCTGAAACATGCCCATTCACTCTGGGGTGCCGCGAGGCTCAATTCTTGGACCCCTACTATTCTCACTTTTTCTTAACTCCCTACCCAGCAGTTGTACCGGTAAGATGCTTCTTATGCTGATGATGCTGTTCTCATTGCCTCCCACAATGACCCCATGCCAGCTACAGAACTCCTCCAACTAGTCTTTGACTCTGCAGCTACCTGGTTCACTGAGCACCGACTTGTTATCAACCTAAGAAAACAAAAACGATGCTCTTCTCCCACCCCCAAAATAAGTACAGCAAGTTTCCTTAGCTGTCCACTCCACACCAATCTCGTCATTGACCAGGTGCAGTCCTATAAATATCTTGGTATAACCTTTGACCCTGCACTTTCATTCCATGGACATATATCTGCCCTAAATTCTGTCGCCAACTCACGGCTAGGCATTCTTTACCGCACAAGAAATGCCTCCCTCCTGATGCCCTCCGCCTGGCTGTCACCTCCTCTGTCATGCCTCTCATTGACTATGGCCTTCAGGTCTATGGCTCAGCAGATCAGACTGCCCTCAACAAGGTTCGCCTCACAGTTAATAAGGCCTGCAGACTTATCACTGGTGCTCCCAGACTCACCACACATGTGAGCTGTACACCCTGGCTACCCTACTTAACCTGGAAGAGCGACTCATGTATCAGACATGCCAGCTCACGCTAAAACCCTCGCGTGGCCTATCCCCCATAGGCCTATCCAGCTCGATGCGCCGTACTGCACCGACCCCTGATCACGCCTGCAGCTGCAAGAGCTACCCTAGTTATTCCGAGAGCCAGGACCTCTCAAGGTCAGAGGGCATTCCCCCACCGTGCGCCCCACTGGTATAACTCCCTCCTGCCAGTGTCTCAAACTCACTAACCTTAGCTTGCTTTAAGCCCAGGCTCAGAAACTTCCTGCTTAGCTCTCGCAAATGCAACTGCCGCTAGCCTAGTGTAAAAAAATATAGATATATACTCTGTTTGACAATGCTCACTGAGCGGCTCCCCCTTCCTTTCCCTACTAATTCCTCCTCCCCTATCTCCTCCCTTCTACTCCCACCAGCTCTCCTCCCACCATAAGTTTTGCACCTTTGTTATCTTTTGCTTGTTGGAGATTGTATTCTATTGAAACAAAATTGTAATTAAACTGTAACTTTTGTTTGTAAGTACTGTGTCCCTTGTACTACTGTTCTGATGTCCTCTTTGTGACAAGGTACCTTTTGTAAATGAGCCTCTGGCTCAAAGGTTTCTAAACTGATGTTTAACTAACTAAATAAATAAATAAACACATTTTGGGCGAGATGTGAAAATGGTAGCTGCACTGCTCATAAGGAAGTGCGGTAAAATGGCACTGTTGAAAGTCTGTGTGTGCAAATATTACAAATTCGCAAACTTGCCAGCGTGCGTGGAACTGCGCTAACGTCATGGCTCTAAACAGTCATTTTTTGGGAATTTTTTCACCAAATTTTCAACATAGCCATTTTTAACACCTCTGCTCATGATCAGTGTCACTGTGATTTTCTTAACATGTCCCATACATTGATTTTGCACGCCGACTGCGCCATTGTGCGCTACATGGGCAGAAACACATTGTGGGCGAGATGTGAAAAATGACAACTGTACTGCTCATAAGGAGGTGTGGTAAAATGGCAATGCTGAAAATCTGGAGTGAAAATATTGAAAATTTATGAACTTATGAGCGCGCAAAGGAACTCTGTAACGCACGCCGTAAAACAGTCATTTTTGGAATTTTTTTCACCAAATTTTCAACATAGCCATTTTAAGACCTCTGCTCATGAACAGCATCACTGTGATTTTCTTAATGTGTCCTGTACATTTATTTCACACACCAACTGCACCATTGTGCGCTACATGGGCGGAAACACATTTTGGGTGAGATGTGAAAATGACAGCTGTACTGCTCATAAGAAGGTGTGTTAAAATGGCAATGCTGAAAATCTGGAATGAAAATACTGAAAATTCACGAACTTCTGAGCGTAGTGGGAACTGTGCACATGCACTCATAAACAGTTTTTTAGGAATTTTCCACCAAATTTCAAAATAGGCTTTTGAGAGCCCACCTTATGAACACTGGCAGTGTTGTTTTGTTAATCATTCTGGAAAGGTGATTTGCACAGTGGCTGTGAAATCACCCTTGGGCATGAGTAATGTCATGACAGTGCAAGAATTCATGAGGAGGGTCCCGAAAACTCTATGTTGAAAATTTGGCAAAAATTCCAAAAATGCCTGAGATATGCAACAAGTTAAAAACCCTATCTATCCCATTATACAGCTTACCGGCATTTCCTCAGTTGCGTCGGCTTTGAAGAGTGCAGACGTGTTCCCCGTCCACCGAAGATCATCCCGCCGGACTCCAGAGGTAAGTATGGGGTGAGGGGGGTGTGGGAGGCAGGGTGTGCAGTGGGGTGCGGTGGATGCAGACACCGCGAGGGTCCGCTTTGCTTTTGCGGTTTTTTTTTTTAACGACGATGGACGCTTGCCATGCTGGGGTGGGCCTCAGCAGGCAGAAGGACGGCTGGGGGCATGGAGCCGACGGGGGATTGGGCACCCTGTCAGCCATGGGTATCTGTTGCCACACTGGGGTGGGCCTCCCAGCATGGCACCCTTACGGGGCAAGACAGTGGAGCTGATGGGGAATTGGCACCCCTGCTGGCGACTGCATGGGGGAGAGACAGTGGAGCCAGCAGGGATTGGGCACCCCATCAGCCATTAAACATTTTGCCATGCTGGGGTGGGCTCCCAAGCGTGACACCCTGGATGCTTTGGAGGCGTGCAGCCTGACGGGAGATTGGGCACCCCTCAGGCCATAAACATTTTGCCATGCTGGGGTGGGCTCCCAGTGTGGTACCTGGATGCTTTGGGGCGTGGAGCCAGTGGGGGATTGGGCACCCCATCGGCCCGACAGTGTGGGGGAGGAGGAAGGCGCAGAGCACACGGTGTGCGGGCGTGAGCGTGTGGGGGAGCCTGCTCACTCAAGCGGAGCTCTCCCTTTCAACTGTATGCCACTGCATTTTCAGCTGTCATAGACAGCTGCAGCAGTGATTGGCGCCTGCAACCACGCCTGCAAATACACTGACTGAATTGGAAGAGGCTGACACACCTCTGGAAAACTCTATGATGGCACTATGTTTTTGCACATACGCAAAGCAAACATAAAAGGGCTAAACTATCTTATGCTAACTTAACCAAAACCACAGACAGCGTGAACTTTGGGGATAATATTGCAGACTGCCACACACAGTGTCTCATAGTGTATAATATTTAGCAGTCTCACAGCACGGAGCACACAGCTTCTGAATTCTAACTGCCCAGTAAGGTGTTTCGTGCTGTAAACCTCATGCTCTAAACTCTAAAAAGTGTGCTTTATTTAATAGTCTGGGAGCAGGGCTTCTAAACAAGCACAAAACATATTAAGACCAGCAGCTACACCCACGGCTCCTGACAAGAGGTTCGGTAGCTCCAGCCCAAGTTCCTGTGCTTAAGCTATGATTTTGAAAACGTTATACTTCACTGAATGAGACAAGGAAGGCTGGTATTTGTTCCATGCAGAGCAGAAAGGAAAAATAAAAGCACTAGACCATAGAAAAGAATACAGTAAAGAAGCACCCATGTTGCGCTCAGTGGCCAACCTGAAAATGGGGCAGTACAGAAAGAGAAAAAGCAGAGAAAAGACAGATATGCTACTCAGTAGACTTTTTTGAAAACAGTGAGCATATGAACACAAATACCAGGCACCCTTCCACATCTCTCCCCACTTAAGTGAAAACTAGAGGGGTTTCTTAACAATCCCTAAGTTTTCCTAATAATAGAAGGTTAGATTCCTAACAGCATACACAAACATGTCAGATCTCTCTCTCGTATCTGGGAGAGAGATGGAGCTTTAGCCCATCCACTCCCAAAGCTCCACCTCGGGTACCCATTTGTCATTCCAATACAAAGAAAGGTAGTTATCTCCTTCCTTCCGTACAAGTACATTTTTCCCCGAGGTCTGACTGTGTATGCATTACTTGCTCTTGCCCCATAATAGGACATAAAGTCAACATTCCTATTGGCTGAACCTGGACGATGGTGTACAGTAAATCTATAAGGTTGTAGGGAGAGGTACCATCTCATAATTCTAGGGTTTTTATCTTTCATGATGTTTAACCAACATAAGGATTTATGGTCAGTAAGGACCTCAAATGTCGTGCCCCACAGATAAAATTTTAGAGTTTCAATGGCCCATTTAACTGCTGGACATTCCTCTCGATGGCTGAGTAGCAGTCTCCTCTCATGTAGTTTTCTACTTAGATAGATGATGGGGTGTTCTTCCCTCTATCATCTGAGAGAGTACTGCTCTAAACCACAATCTGAGGCATCTGTTTGCACAGTAAATGGGAGGCAAAGTCTGAACTTCTCAATAAGGGTGCTGCACAAAGGTGCTTTGATCTCACAAAAGGATTTTTCACATTCCTGGGACCATTGAACTTTGTTGGACCTGTGTTTCTTAGTCAACTCTGTTAAAGGAGCTGCCAGAGTGGAGAAATTGGGAGCAAATGGCGTAGTACCCAGCTAGGCCTAGAAATGACCGTACTTGGTTTTTTATTTCAGGCCTGGGGCAGTTAGCCACTGCATCTATTTTATTGATTTCAGGTTTCACCTGCCCATTTCAATAATAAACCCCAAATACTTAGTCTTACTCATTTGCTATAAAGTATTTGGTGGGGTTGATGGTCAGCCCTGCTTGGGCTATAGTGCAATACTGCCTGTAAGTGCTCTAAGTGGGTTTCCCACATAGGACTGAATATGATTACATCATCCAGATATGCAGCACAGTATGGAAAATGTTTTTGTAAGGTTCTGTCCATAAACCGCTGGAAGGTTGCAGGGGCCCATGCAGACCGAATGGCATGGTAGTGAACTGATATAGACCAACAGGAGTGCTAAATGCTGTTTTCTCTTTAGAGGCATCATCCAATGGGATCTGCCAGTATTCTTTGTTAAATCAAAGGTAGATATGTATCCGTTCCTTATCGATCTATGATGTCATCAATCCTGGGCATTGGATAGGCGTCGAACTTTGACACAGCATTTAACCTCCTGAAGTCTAGGCAGAGTCGAATACCACCTTCTTTCTTGTCAACTACCACTATGGGAAATGCCCACTCACTGGTGGATGGTTCTATTACTCTAACTCACGCATTTTCTGCACTTCCCTTACAACCTCTGCTCTAACCTTCTCTGGTAGACGATATGGCTTCTGTCTGATAGGGCTGGGGCAGGTGACTTCTATGTGATGGTGTATACCAGTAACTTTGCCTGGGATTGAGGTAAAGTATGTTTAAATTCATCTAGCAAGTGATCTAACTCCTCCTTTGTTGAGTATCTAGGTCGGACTGATAGTGAGTTCCTGTAACTCCCTCGTGTTCCAACCTATCATAGGCCACCTCAAG
Organism: Neoceratodus forsteri; assembly: GCA_016271365.2. Classification (NCBI taxonomy): domain Eukaryota; kingdom Metazoa; phylum Chordata; order Ceratodontiformes; family Ceratodontidae; genus Neoceratodus; species Neoceratodus forsteri. The sequence goes on from CM057450.1 coordinate 897,769,308, forward strand.
CTCACTATCTTCCATTTCAGGATACACATAACATCCAACCACAGGCCTTTCAACCCAGTATTTTAACAAGTTCACATGATGTATTTTCTTTTCTGTTGCCTATCAGGAGTTCCTACCTCATATGTCACTGGGCCAACCCAACTCAAAATCTCATAAGGGCCCTGCCATTTCATGAGCAGTTTATCAGTGGTAGAGGGAAGTAACAACCGCATTTTGTCACCTGTTTCAAAGGATTTGTCCCCACACCTTGATCATAATATGCCTTTTGAGAGCTTGTTCAGTTATGTTTTGTTGGTGAGCCAATCGTATTTATTTCATCAGTCTGTTCCGTAAGGCAATCATGTAGTCAAGGGTGGTGCTAGTGGATACCTCTTTCTTGTCTTCCCAGTCTTCTCTCACTATATTGAGTGGTCTCCTAGGATGTCGCCCATATAGTAACTCAAAGGGTGCAAAGCCAGTAGAGGCCTGGGGTACCTCACGATAAGCAAACAGTAAGAGTGGGAGGTATACATCCCAAGTTTTGCCTTCATCCCTACATACTTTCACAACATCCTCTTCAGGGTCTGGTTGAGTCGGTCAACCAGTCCATCTGTTGAGGGTGATGGGGTAGTACGATAGCTTCCACCCTAGTGTCATATAGAGGCGTACAACAGTTTGGAACAAAATTACTTCCCTATCGGTAAGTATTTCTCTGGGTATCCCCACTCTACTAAAGACTTTGAGAAGCTCATCTGCCACCTTCTCAGCTGTAACAGTTCTAAGAGGTATGGCTTCCGGGTATTTAGTACAATAATCACATAGAACCAGAATAAAATGATTCCCCTTTGCACTCTTTGGGAGAGGTCCCACAACATCCATAGCTATTCTACTGAAAGGGATAGTGATGAGGGGTAAGGGATGTAAGGGGACTGTATCTTTTGGTAATGGCAGATACCTTCTGGCACTCTGGGCAACTATGACAAAACTCTGCCACTTGGGTATGTATACCTGGCCAATAGAACGTAGGAGGAGACGTTGCACTGTCTTGTCTCATCCTAGATGTCCAGCCAAAGATATATCATGGGCCAGGAGATCAACTTTTCCCTGTACTGAGTAGGCACTAGGAGCTGATCTATTTGTTCCCAGTGGATAAATGTTTACAACATCTATACAGTAACCCATCTCTTATAATGGTGCCTGGCCCTTCCCTGTCTTGTTGCCCCACAACCTGAAAAAAAGGGGTTAGTGTTTCATCCTTTTGTTGTTCTAAACAAAACTTTTTCCATCTTGTATATTTAGGTCATGCATCAGGTTTTGCAATATTAACATCAGTAATAGCAGCATTATGGAAATCAGAAACATCACTATTTTGTTTTCTAGTCCATTGTTTCTTTTCTTCTTGTTTTTCCCTTTTCGATTTTGGGCTCTTTCCAGGTGCCCCAAAATATCCTTCTTGAATGGAAACAACTGGGCCCATTGCTCATCTGATTTAGTACGGGCTTGAGTTGTCATACCACACAGGGATTACTAGCAGTTGTCAGACTGTGAAAATCTGGGTAGTCTTGCCCTATAATGACAGGTACGGGCAGATGAGGAACTACACCCACGGTAAGGGTGTGTCCTTCCTTGAATTTGCATTTCTAGGGTAGTGACTGGATACTGATGAACATCCCCATGAATACACACAACAGAGGTGTTGTGCCCTGTTTCTTTTGTTGCTGTATCAAGTCACCACGCACCAGGGTCTGTCTACTGCCAGAGTCCAACAGCCCAGTAATGGTGATATCCCCAAATGTCACTGGAGTAGTAAAACATCCCATATTGGCCAAGGCTAACTGCACTGGGGTTTTCTTTCTTTTGGGGCAAAATCTCACAATATGCCCCCTCCTTGGCACTCTCTACAAATAATATTGGGGTTATAGGGTTGAGGTGCACTTGCCTAATGTTACCAGTGGTTTCAGTGGTGGTAGCAGTAGTAGTAGTAGCAACAGAAGTAGGTCTTACCGTGGGTGGGTGGCACCATTATGTCCTTTCTGGCAGTTGGGTCATGCTGTCAGGTAGTCCTCAGCCAGTGAGATTGCCTTCTTAGATGTTTCGGATGGTGCTCCTTCACCCACACTTGGACATCTCCTGGTAAGACTCTGACTAACTGTTCTAAGATCACTATTTCTAACATTTGCTCTGCTGTCTTAACCCCTGGTTGAAGCCATTTGTGGCACAGATCTTTCAGTCGAGCATATGCTTCTCTGGGTGTGTCCACTGTAGTAAATCTAAAAGTTCTGAATCTCTGGCGATAGGTCTCTGGACTGATGTCATACCTTTGCAAAATAGCCTGTTTCACTAGTCATAGTCTTCTGCTTGTGCGCTGTCCATGTGCCAACTGCACCTTCCCGACAGGTATGGTGCAGTTCCCATTGAGTTCTGGGCCACGCACAGGCTTGTGCAATCCATTCAAAAGTTGTCCTGTAGGCCTCTGTGTCATCATTGGGACCTAACTTAGTGAGCTTAATGTCTTTTGGGCCATTAGTGGGCGGTGGATTGCAGTCCCAATGTCTCGTGATGGCTTGCAAAGTATCCGCCGACAGCCCTGCCCTCTGCAAATCTTGTTCTCTTTGCTTGTCCATCACCAACTGCTTCACACACAGCCAGCGCAATAAGTCATGTATGTCCTCTGGTGGTTCAGCAGACACCGGGTCAGCAGCAGCAGCAGTAGCAAACTCCTCACCATTTTCTTCCCTGGTCCCTCCTGTTTCTCCTCTTTGCAGTCCTCCATTTAACATCAGGTCCCAAACCGGGCAATGGGACTTCACCAAGATTCTGAACCAAAACACCTCCTGGAGTACTCAATTTCTGGTCATCCACAGAACTCTGCATACAGTAACCACCTCTGGCAGGCACCAGTTTCACCAGTATATCCACTTCTAAAACCAGTGTCGTGGTTTGTGGGTGTACTGATGGACACTGGCACAGAGATGTAAGGTGTTGGAAAGGCAATTGCCAGACCAGAAATTTATTGCAGACAAAAAGAAACTTAAAAAGCTATCAAAATCAACTGCATTTTGGCAAATAAAATACAAAATGGACAAAACAACATCAAATAGTATTCATCTCCTGCTTTCTTGAGGTACCGGCAGCAAAAGTCACCTCACCAGCACATAGAGTTGGCTACAGGTCTGGAAAGGAGCAGACCTAAACAGAGGGATCAGTAACGGCTGATCCCAAGATGAATCTGAGGTCTTCCTGAAAGGATGCCTTATTTATAGTAAAGCATGAACATGTGACTATTGCTGACTCCTCCCTCATACCAACTATTACAGCAAAAAACACAATCATTTTATTATTTTGATACCATGAGCTCAACTGAATGAATTACCTTTATACATGTTTGCTATGTTAAAGTTCATAAAACAAAACAATATAACAGGTAAACAGCTTTGCTGAAGGAACAGGTGGTCCTCCCTTTCCCCAACTATAACCAAGTGAAGGAAAGGGCCGGATGCCTCCTGAGGAGACAGCAGAAACAACAGTCTCAATGTGAGCACCCCACCCAGTCCCTGTGTTTTCAGGTAGGAATGAACTTCAGCTTCTAACAGTGTGAAAGGCTGTTTGTTTACAATGAGAGCAACCCTAAAATAAAAGGGCTAAACTATCTTATGCTAACTTAACCAAAACCACAGACAGCGTGAACTTTGGGGATAATATTACAGACTGCCTCACACAATGTCTCATACTGTAATATTTAGCAGTCTCACAGCACGGAGCACACAGCTTCTGAATTCTAACTGCCCAGTAAGGTGCTTCGTGCTGTAAACTTCATGCTCTAAACTCTAAAAGTGTGCTTTATTTAATAGTCTGGGAACAGGGCTTTCTAAACAAACACAAAACATATTAAGACCAGCAGCTACACCCACGGTCTCATGCGAGGTTCGAGTAGCTCCAGCCCAAGTTCCTGTGCTTAGCTATGATTTTGAAACACATTATTTATTTATTTATTTATTTTTGTTGACTGGGTAAGTGCATCAGACAAATCCTGCCTATTTTCAGGCACGACCGCGGGAGGGGATATAGATGAATGCCAACTGACCTTGAACCAGATTAAGCTGTGGTGGTATTTGTAGTGAATGAGGAAAATTTGGCCAGGACACCGAGGAAATTCCCCTACTCTTTTCGATAAGTGCCATGGGATCTTTAACATCCACCTGAACTACCACCAATCCAGGCAGATGGGACCTCGGTTTAACGTGTCATCCGAAGATGGCACCTCAGAAGTGCAGCACCCTCTCATGCTGCACTACAGTGTCAGTACTGGGATATTAACCCAAGTGCCAGATGATGAGAGACAAGGAAGGCTGGTATTTGTTCCATGCAGAGCAGAAAGGAAAAAATAAAAGTACTAGACTGCTAGAAAAAGAATACAGTGAAGAAGCACCCATTTTGCGCTCAGGTGGCCAACCTGAAAATGGGGCACTACAGAAAGAGAAAAGCAGAGAAAGACAGATATGCTACTGCAGTAGACTTTTTAGAAAACAGTTTGCATATGAACACAAATACCAGGCACCCTTCCACACTGGTCTGTTTTAATTCTGTCCAAAGCTCAATAAAAGTTTAGTTCTATAATTTCATTTATTTTGCAGTTAAACTGACACCCAAGTATTTAATAGAGTCCTTCTTAACTGACTTTAATAAAGGGTCAGTTAAAGCTTCCTAGTCAACTTCTAAATAAGAGCTTTGTTTTCCCTAGTTCACCCTATATCCTGAAATCAAAATGAACTCTTGTATAATAGTATTAACCAATGGATAAGCATGCTTTGGATTAGAGAGGAACAGTAAGATATCATCCACATAAAGCAATGCAACATGCTTGTCACCTCCTGCTTCTGCTCCTATGGTCTCCTTCTGACTCCTTAATTTTATTGCCAGTGGTTCCAAGAGTAGGGTGAACAGTAATGGGATAGTGGGCAACCCTGTCTTGTTCCTCTTGATAACTGAAAGTACATGGATAATTGTTTGTCTTTATTCTTGCTTTGGTAATGTGTAGATATGTGCTATCCAATCTCAATATTTTTCTGTAATGACAAAGGCTTTCACTACTCTAGCAGAAAAGGCCGAGACTCTGCCAAAAGCCTTTTCTGCATTGAGTGATATTACCATTGTGTCTGTACCTAGTTGGGCTTGTACTAAACTGAATGCTTTCTGAGTCTTGTGATGTAGCTGCCTTCCCAGTGAAGCCCACCTGACCCCAATGTATTAATTTAGGTTCAATGTGCCCATGTAACTGGTTTTGTGCTTGTGCAACATTGATAATCTTGGCTGTTCCCTCTTTATCTGTGGGATATACCACTATGTAGGGATATGAAGGCAAGGAACTTAAGGGAGGATTCTACCCTTGAGGTGCTCCTGGAGTGATTCCTTGGCTAAAGGTATAATAGGAAGAAGCCCAAAAGAGTGTCAAGCAAATCATACAAGGTAGTGAACACTTATTGAGGTCAAAGACCTATACCTAGGTCAGTTGGTAGTATGGATTCAGTTGGTAGCATGGGTCAGTTAGTTGTGTTGTTTGAGTAGAGTAGGCAGGAAACAACAGGTGAATAGTGACCCACTCGGAGGTCTGACTGTAAGGTGTGGAGGCCTGGCTTCCTAAGGAGAGAGAAAAGAGAACATCTGAAGGGGGAAGGGGCAATTACGGGCAGCCACCCAACTCCATCCAACAGCGAAACCTAACTAAGTGATATAGAGACTACAACTATGACTATCTAGTATTATGACCATTGGCATGGAAGAGAGGACCCTCTGAGGAGGAAACCCATGGTGATCCAAGGCCTAGGACACCTTCTTTCCATGCTTTGGGATGGTTTTGTTTAGTGATGGCTCTACTACTGCAATGTAGTAGATCAATCCAGGAGAATTGCAATTTTGAGGGAACACTCTTGCTCTACCCCTAAGAGGGCACTGTGGTTGAGGGTTGTGAACAAGCTGGACAACACCGGGACATCTCGGTGCCAATCTCAAAGGTGGGAGGAGAAGAATAATGACTGCTGAGGTGCTTAGCTGGCCAATTGATCTAAAACAAACCAGGTGAACCAGAAGCAGCTGTAGGCAGAATATCTTTAAAGGTGCCTCTGAACCCACTCAGGCAGCTAAAGGGGCCCTTCCAGTGAGAGCCCCACCCTTCACTACTGAAGTCTTCAATGCTACTCAAGAGGTGCCATCGGTAATGCTGATGACTGAAGGGCCACCCAGAGTGAGGACATTCCCAACTATGGGCCAGGTGAGAAGGACCCCATTCCAAGCTTCGCATGCTCAAGATGTGAACTTCAAAGTGAAGAGAGAGACCATCAGCCACATGGCTAGTCCTGAGTCCTGGAAAAATGGATACAGTAGGCATATTTCCAAAACATGGAAGAGTGAGTTATAATGATCATGGGAGCCGTAGATGGGTCAGGATGGATGATGGCAGACATGGAGAGACCTGTATGTAGGTTAGACTGAGCACTGTGGACCATCTCATGGGTCTTGACTGGATGAGAACTGACAGGGAGAGAACTGTACATAGGTCAGGTTGAGCAATATGGACCTCTTGTGGGTCTAGGTAAAGCAAATAGCATTTTGCAACCACAGGAATGCATATTGACCAAGTCCATTAAGAAGCCAAATTAGGAGGAATTGAATTGTATGTTATGAGTAAGAGAATGGTGAGGGCCGGTGAAGCCTGGGGCCAATGGTTGGAGAGGAGGCTGTGAAGCCTGTTAGGTAGGAGGAGGCTGCAAAGCCAGTGTAGTAGAAGGTGCGGTTCAAAGCAAGTAAACATGATATGCTGCCAGACATGGAAGGGAATGAGCATTGCTGGTAGTGCAAGGGACAGGAAGGCTGAGATGACAGTGTAAACAAGCTGCATAATGTTAGGACAGGGTTGGTAAGGCAAGGCAAGGCAAATTTTAATTATACAGTGCCCAATTCAAGAGGCTCTGGGCGCCTTACAGAGAAATATAATACAAATACAAGCCTGGTAGAAGGCTGGATAGAACCAGAAACCCTTAGACAGGGAGGTGCCTGGAATCGCTGGTTGTGTAGTGTCATAAAGGCTATGCAGAGCAGCAGGATGAGGCTTGGTGAGCCAGGGGCTTATACAATATACAACAAATAAGAAGCTGCTCCTGCTGCCTGGGGCCACAATGCCAACTGTGATTCCTCAGTCCCCATGTAGGAAAAACAAAGAAGCTATGAACATATTGCCATGACACCAAGCAGCTAATGAAATAAGTTAAATAGTACCAGCCATGAAAGCAGGATTAGATTATCATCAGAAACAGACTGCCGTGGGTTTGGTAAAGTAAGATTTGGTAAAAGTGGGCATAGCAATACATGAGCAATAAATGAGCCTAAATAACACAGACATAGAAGTGAGGAGTGATGCAGTAGGGCAGGACACTGCTGGAGCAGGCAGGGGACTGAGACAGAATGATAGCTGCTAAGGGAGCCAGTACTAAAGGCAGGTGCAAAACAATTAAGGTGATGAACATAGGGACTACAGCATGGAAACAGCAATTGGAACTGAGAGCACACAGGCACCTAGTACAGAGAAAGAGAGATTGCTGAAATATGATAAATGAACTGAGAGCTTGATTAGCAATACAGCTAAATATAACACTGCAAACAGAGGGGCACTAGCATACCAGGAAACGTAAAAAACAAATGAAGCAAAAGCAAACAGGACCACAGGAGCAGTAGGGGAACAAACAACTGAGACAGAAGCACAGACTGCAGTCATAGGCAAAACATGGACAAAGAAGCAGAAGGCAAAGACAAAATTACTGATCCAGAGGCAGGAGAAGTCCAAACCAGGCAGGAAGCCTAGCACAGCCAGCAGAGTCCAACAGGAAGGAGGGAGGAATCAAACACCGGGGGCAGGGCTCAGGGAAGGAGTGAACCCAGAAAGGGGACAGACAGAGCCTCCAGCTACAAGGAAAAAAGCTTGTGTGTGGAGGGAGGACAGCAGCCCTCAGCCCAGGCCGTCTGGAGGGCATCCCTGCCCGGAGCACCCGACGCTGCTGAACTGCCCCTGCCTGAAGCCCAGGCCGCTGGAGGGCATCCTGCCCGAGCACCCCGACGCTGCTGAACTGCCCCGCCTGAAGATAATTGCTGCTGGGAGCTGAAAAACCGTGAACAGCATTTTATTCCTGTCTCTGTCTGCCTTTGAATTTGGCGCCTCTTTGAATCCACATAGCCTAGACGGGAGTTCTTCAAGCTGCATCTGTAAATGGAAGCACATTTTGTAAGCTAATGCAGCACATTTTGTAAGCTTGCTTTTGGCTACAAATGGTCACGGTGCTGCAGCAAAACAAAACTCCTTAACTAACTGTGCAGTTTGCTCTTTCTTGCTGTTTCACCCTACGACCGTCCCCTCGCTCTGCAGATCACAGGCGGTCAGCACTGTAAGAAAAGGACACAGTGCTCTATTCCCAGCAGTCACTTCATGACTGCTCCTCCCCTTCCCCACCACACCCACCCTTGGCCGGCTCTAGCTATATAGGGCTGAGGCCACGCCTTTAACACACCCCATCAACGCCCCTGAGTGGAAAATTACTGTCTCCTAAGTTTTCCATTAGCAGGTTATACTGCTCTACAACTAGAGGGCGTATTGAAACAGATCATTAACCTAACTGTCTAAATCAAGCTAGATTTTACCTCATCCAACTCCCTTTACCTCTAAGACATAGTGCCTTCTCTGACAATTAAAGCTTTCAACCACATAATTAACATGGCCATCAAGTACTTTGTAACTCTTCTACTCACTATTATCCTTTTAACTCCTGTTTGATCCAAGTCCTCTAGACCTAAAAACTTCTCTGGGCTGTATTCTAGCTATCAATCCCAGGCCCCTTTGTTTCTAATGTCCCTCCTTACTTCGTTGCAACCTTCTCACTTATTATTCCCCACAAACTCATTTACCACTTAACCTACTCCTTCTAAACCTTTTAGTTTGCAAAACTCCCTTCCTACTTTTTCCACCCATCGTAGCTGTGGTACTTCCTCTGCCTCGCACTACTTCTATCAGGGGACATCGAGCAAAATCCTGGACCAATTACAACTAACCAGTCACAAAATAATGTGACTTGGTCAGAATCAAAGGGACTACGGATCGCAGCATGAATATTAGGAGCCTCCTTCGCAATTTTTCGGATCTTTGAAGCATGGGTTGCACAGAACCTCCCTGACATTCTATGTTTATCAGAAAACTGGTTAAAGCCCTCTATTGCTGACCATCTGTTGCATTACCCAACTACAATCTTATTAGGCAAGATCGAACCGCCTCTAAGCGTGGGGTGGGGTTGGTATCTACTTTAAACAACATCTGCTAATTACCCAAAATGTTCTCCCTACCTAACTCACTGTAAAACGATACATGCTATGCTGCTACTAGGCTTGAAGAAGTTGCATTTAATTTGTGCCTATAACCCCCTATGGGAGGGTTAAAAGGCCTTGAAGAGCTTCTCCAATTAATTGATATTACCGTTGGTCATAACGAGAATACTAATACTGGGTGACCTGAACCTAAACTGGGCTAGTAATGCAGCTCATGCCCTCCATACCTTAGTGCATAGTCACAATTTTCATCAGTTGATCTCCGACCCCACTAGGGTTAGGCTCCCTCCCAGTCTAGTACGCTTATTGACTGGATCCTTTCAAATTGCCCTGATAGCATTAGCTGTTCAGGTACATTACCAGATGTAATTAGTGATCAATCCTCTATCTACTGCATGTGGAGCTCAAATAAGAAACCTTCTCCCCCAAGACTTGTAACATTTTGTAACCTTGCAAATTTTAACCCCACTTGCTTTATGAATGACCTCTTAACAATTGACTGGTCTTCTATTCATAATGCAGCAGATGTCCAATCCGCCTTGATAGCTTCCTCACAAAGTTTGGTAGGCTCCAAGACTTCCAGCCTCCATGGATTACTAGGCACTTCGAGGTACTCAGACTAAGTGGCTAATAAAAGACCTACTAACCCAGATTAGGGCCAGAGATAAAGCCTGGTGTCGTTTTAAATCCACAAGGTTGGAATCTGTTTATTGCTATTATCGCTCTCTGAGGAATGCCTGCAAGAGAAACATCCGACTATCTAAAAGTACCTTCTGCAGAAACCTACATTAATGCCTCTGGTGATGCCAAGAAATTCTGGACTACCATAAGATCTATCATGGGCTCTAGTCATAAGTCCCATACAAATAGCATGTTACTTAATGGTATACACTGCAATAACCCGCTCACTATAGCCAATGCCTTTAATCACCATTTCTCAGATTTATCAAGCTATCAGTCCTCCTTCCAAAACTCCAGCACTGCTCAGTCCTGGTAAAACCAAACCACTACCCCAATCCCCCTTTAGGTTCCGGATCATTCGAATAAAAGAAGTCGAAAAACTGCTACTCTCCATCCGTGAAAACACCAGTCCTGGGTCTGATGGTCTTGAACCCAGGCTCCTGAAATTAGCAACCCTTTCATAGTCCCCCGCTGACCAAAATCTTTAATCTGTCCTTATGCCATGGCACAGTCCCAACTATATGGAAAGTTGCAAATCACTCCTATTCCAAAGAAAGGAGACCTAAAGGAAATAAGAACTACCGTCCCATCGCTATACTCTCTGTCTAAGCAAAATCTTGGAAAACTAGTCGCCACCAAACGATTGAATACCTCCAAAATTTAACCTCCTTTCTAGCTCACAACACGGAGCTCCAGAAGGTCATAGTACCACCTCTGCCCTGCTTAGTTGACTAATGACATCTATTCTTCTGTGGACTTAGGCCTCTGACTGGAGCAGTTTTCATCGACCTAACTAAAGCTTTTGATCTGGCAAACCACTCACTCCTTTGTCAAAACTTCAGTCTTTTGGTTTCTCCCAGATTCCATTACCTGGTTTAGAAGCTACCTAACTGACAGGCAACAGGCTGTGGTCTTTAACTCAGCCACCTCAGATCCTGCACCTATCCACGTTGGAGTACCCCAGGGCTCCATTCTTGGCCCTCTACTCTTCACAATCTTCATTGATGACATCCCCACAACTGCACCGATGCTCTTCTTTGCTCTATGTGGATGATCTGGTTATCTACTACAGTGCAAAACTGCAGCCTCCCCACACCATCCACTCCCACTGGATTTTGCTAGTATCCACACCTGGCTCATCTGATAACAAACTAGTCCTTAACTCTAGCAAATCTTACTCTATGCTGTTTGGATCCAAGCCAGACTCAAAGCTAATCCAAATCCCTCATCATCTCCTGTGCGGACAGCTCTCTTTACCCTCTACCAAACCTTCAAATATCTTGGTGTCACCCTTGATGAATCTCTTGACCTTGACCTTCATATCTCTACTATCTGTAAGTCGGTAAATGCTAAGCTAGGAAGTGCCTGTCGTCCAGTTATGCACTTACCCCTCAAGCCAGACTAGCTTTGGCTCATGGTCTCCTTCTCACCGACAATAACATACTGCAATCTTCTTATCGCATCTAAAACCTCCCTTCATAAATGGGACACCACTTATGATAGCATCTGTCACTATACTGCTGCCTCACCATGTTCCAAGCAGCACTGCCACCTCTATCGAGACTTAAAATAGCTTAGCCTCCGCCTATCATTTCTGACCTTGGATCACTAATTGACTAAGTTACCAGAGCAGGTCTCCCCATCCCTTTCCTCCACATTGAACTACAACCTCCCACTCACAAATTACTTTCTAATGATAAAGCCCTTCTGAGTGTTCCTAGATGTAGAACTAATATGGGCACTGCATGCTTTCCTATACAGCCCAAAATATTGGAACTCTATACCCTCTCTATCCGTCAATCAAACAGCCACGCTGTCTTTTAAAAAACTACATCGGAACACCTTCACACCTTACATTCCTGCACCTGTTTTAACCCTCCATGAACCCATACTCTTTCTTACCCTCTCCCTATCTCCATCCTATCTACCTCCTTTGGACTCTCCTCCTCTCACAACCTACACGCGTTCTAGCTTTTCATCCTCTTTTCCTTCTCTCTCTCCCTCCTACTTTTCATGGCACTTATAGTACTGTAACTACTTCCTTCCATATTGCACTCTCTTTTGCCTGTATTCACAGTATCCTAACTTTCAGTACTCAGAGTGTCAATGTACTTATTACACGCTGTTTTTATCCTGTGTTGTATTGCCTCCATGAGCTGCGTCACATGTTTTGTTTCTCTGTAAATGTTTTCTCCTGGTCGTGCCTGAAAATAGGCATTGTTTTGCCTAGTGCACTTACCCAGTCACCAAAAGCAAAATAAATAAATCAATAGGTTGAATGGGGGTGTGGCCAGTTGCACCGCCCCTTGAACTACAGGCTGTTACCTTCCAAAAGGATTTTGCTACCCTATTTGCTAGAATCTCATATATTTTATAATCACTATTCAAAAGAGAAATAGGCCTTATGATTCACATAATTCAGGTGGGTTTTTCTTTTCAGTATCAGGGAGATGGTTGCCTCATTGAAATAAGAAGGAATGTATCCTATTGTATGGATATTCTGGAAAAGGTCCTTTAGGAGAGAGGAGATCACTTTTCATACTTTTTAAAATTCAAATGGTAATCCATCTGTACCCAGAGTTTACCATTGAGAGTTGCTCTATTACTGTTTGGATCTCTACTATAGAGATCTCTCTTTCTAAAGAATTTAAATCAGCTTTGGAAATTTGGGGATAGCTAAATCCTTTAAATAGTCTTGTATTTTTGATATCATTCTGTGTTTCTGGTATGTAGAGATGGGTATAAAACTCTAAAATTAATTTCCTGTAGGTTTGAGTGATATTGCCATCTGCATGTCTTATTTCACTTACTCTATTGGAGTTTTTCTCGCACTCTAATTGATAATCTAACAGTTTTTCCGGAGATCTGAAAAGAAGTAATAATTTGCTCTGGCCCTATACATTGCCTTTTCAGCCTAGTTTTGTCTGATTCTTTCAATTTTGTCTCTTAAGCTCAGAGTCCTAAACCTACTTTGCTCAGAGCCTGATGCTGCATGTTCTGCTTCTGCTGCAGTTACAGTAGTAGTTTCTAATATTGATAGGTCCAGTCTGTATTTTTCTTCTGAATGCCTGCCTGTCCATGAACACCCCCCTAAAATTGAGTTTCAATGCTTCCTATATGTTTTGCACTGAACACTCCTGGTGTCATTCCATAACAAAAAGTTACACATTTTTTCTTGGACTTTATCTGTAAAATCTTTATTTTGCCATAATGAATTGACTAATGTCCAAATTTTGTACAATCTCTTAGCAAAGAATCCAGCATACTATTTAGGTGTCAGGGAGCATGTTCTGAAATGAAGATTGTTTCATAAACAATTTTTTAATGTTTGCTACTTGGCTTTGAGATGCAAGAAAAATCAGTCCTTGAGTATGAATTGAAATTGGGAATAATAGAAATATTTTTAAGTTAGTGATTAGAGAATGGAGCTACAAGTCTGCTACAAGTCTGAATGGATCTCTACTGTACAGGCAGCTGGTGAGACCCCATCTGAGTATTGCATGCAGTTCTGGAGACCCCATCTCCACAAGGACATAGACAGAATGGAGGCTGTCCAGAGGAGGGCAAGTAAAATGGTGCAGGGTCTGTACCAAAAACCATACGATGAGAGATTAATGAAGCTTAATATGTATACCCTCAAGGAAAGGAGGGAGAGGAGAAGGGGACATGATAGAAATGTTCAAGTACCTTAAGGGAATCAACAAAGTCCAAGAGAGTAGCATCTTTCAAAAGAAATTTGCAAGAACAAGGGGCACAGTTTGAAGATGGGGGATGGATATGAGGCAATGTGAGGAAAAGACTCTGATCTGTCTGAATATGTATCTTCTTTATTAGAGATCTCTGCCTCTTGTTTTTTTTCCTGTTTTATCTACTGTACACCTTTATCCATCTTAGTCCCCTTGTTTTTACAGATAAAGACATGTTTTTGTCCCTTACTTGATCAGCGCTCCTGGCAATCTGGATTCCTCCCCAGCCGAATCTCCAGCAAGTCCCAGCTGCCCACAGGTGAATGCAGAATATTAAATGGGAGAGAATTCTAGACAAATGCTTTGCCAGACAGTACCACAATAGATTTAAACAGAGGTTTCTCCTGCCCCACACTTGATGTGTTCAGTTTCTGTTTAACCAGTGCTGAATTCAGTTTCTATTTTCCATTTCTTAACTTCTTTCTTTAGTACGCTACCTTTTGAAAAACTCAGAGAAAACAATGTACCTTATTCCTGCACATAGAAAACAAAATAGTGAATTAGAGTTATTTAGTAGCTCTTTTCTAACAGAAACCCCAGTTAGCTAGTGCTCCGGTATCTGCTAAACTGTAACTGTTGCCATTTGTGCTCACTGGATAAGAAGAGTTACACAGCTCCAATGTTGTGAACTAATTTTAAAGCAGTGCATATGCTAAATCTATGAGCTCAGCTGCATCACTGTCACATGAGACAGCGTGCATAGTAGGAGCAAGAAAGGCAATAACTCTGTTTGTGATGGAGATCCCCAGGGTTGTAAAACTACCATAAAGCTAGCAGGCTAATTTTAAGGAAAAACTCCTAATAGCAAACAGAGAGGACACAATCGGACTTTACATACAAATCAAAACACTCTGCATAACATATGTTTTTGCAAATTCTGAGTGGACTACTCCATTAAGCAAGCCATGTGGTAGTAGCATTTTCTGTTCTTTGTAGTGAGACCTTCTGGGTTGTCAACTGCTGTTTAAAGTACTCAGTAATTTCTTCAACACGATGGAATTTTTGACATAGCCCCACTTTAACATGCTAGATGCTGAATTTGCAGTAGCATGATGTTCCTCCATTGGCTGTCCTTGAATTGACACTGAGATCTCCATGGCGCACAATCAAAGTCAGTTGACCATACTTTCTACCTCCTCAATGACCTTACAGGCACCTATCACTGTTATTTTTGCTCGCTGCAGACCTAGAGTGAAAATATGGAATTATACAATGGATAAATTAAATCAGCCAAATCCTGCAACCTGATTGGTTGGCTGGTACCTTTCCCAGCATTGTAAATTCTCCAGTGTACCCACTGGAAAAGGTACCAGTCAACTTTATCTCATGCCAATCAATGTATTAATACAAAGCTTACTCAAACGAAACCACCGCTATTTTTCCTGTCACCGCTTCGCCAAAACATCGCAGAAAATTTAAACAAAATGACATCCTCTTTCCAACTGTATGGACCTTAGTGAGTTAGAAAATGTTTTTAAAACATTAAATAAACAACATTTGACATTGTATAATAGCAATTTATCCTCCAGGGTGTGGGTATACTGGAGGACTTAACAACTGGTGTGGTTTGGTCACTCGGCTGTGACTCATGACCGAACCACACCCAGTTGCGGGAAATCCTCCAGCATACCCACACCCTGAGGGATAAATTGCTTAAATATTCTCACTCTAGGTTCCTGTAGGTCCTGAATGTTTGGAACCAGCAGTGAGAGCAGCTTATTTCACTTTCTCAGCCCCTAGCTGACTCATAAATCAACTTCAATGCTTCACCTTTCAGTATGAAAGCCTCACTCACACTGAAAGGTTCTGTCTCAGATTTCACATAATTTCACATAATTTAAGCATTTCTATTCTTCCTTTTGTGTTTTAAACTCCACCCTGTAAACTGCTCACATCCATAACTCCCCCAAGCATCAGTACATTTTGCCGACAGGAGTTTTCCTCTTTCCTGACCAACACCCTCACTGCACTCCTCAGGAATAACCACTGTCCTCTCAGACACTACTGAAAACCTCTGGTCAGCACCCTGCATTGATACTTTCTGCACAGACAGCAACAACAGCTACTCCAGAGTGTGCTTACACAATGATTCACTACATAACAGAGTCATGTGTTAATGCACATGCTCGCTCCACAGACCTAAAAACAACTTAGTGATCTGAAAATGTACTGTAAACTAAATTTGTGGTAAAAAATTAACAAAAAAAAGAGAAGAACTAGCAATGGCAATATAATGAAGCAATGTATTGCATACATGAAATATGCCATACCCCACACAGATTCTCTACTCATATCAGTGGCCTTTCATGAAGATAATATGATATCTTCAGTCAGGCCATGTCGTATCCGCTATACAGTATATCCCATTACCAGGTGGTTCTGGCCTGGTTACCTAATCCTTGCTGGGGCAGGGTCGATAATCTCTCAAGTCTTTAAATGACATGAACAGCATACAGATGCCCTTAAGATGTTTGTCTCACACTAGTGAATAAATAGTAAATGACACCTTTTAATGTCACAGGGTATAATATGGAGTAAGAGTAAAAGGTCTCAAGCAAGAGTAAGATGGATAACATTTTCAAGCCTGGAGAAGTCCCTGCAGGCTTATTTAGATCTTATGGGAGTTCCTTGTATTTCAGACACACTGCTATGACATAAGCAAGGTCCTTTTATGTGCAAAACCTAAATTACAGAATGGATTGCTCCTGCACTTTTCTTATACATTTATTCAAACTACCTTGTAAAGGCTGAAGTGAAAGTATGTAAACAGTTATCTTTCATAAGGGATAGTATTGTATTTTGGTATTATTCCCATCTAACTGTTGTTTTGTTCTTAGCAATCCAGTTGCATACTTTCTGGGTTTTATCAGTAGCCATTTTTTTCCTGCAAAGACTCTGGGGTTAGAATTTTACATGTACCCATCACCTAAGTTGTTCAACTTCTCCTGAATAGTTTTGCTCCATGGGAAGGAGAAACCTCTTTTCTTGTAGTTCCTCATTTCCATTAAACACTGCTTAGGCCATTTTTCTTGTGATTCCATCAAGCTTTTGCTAGTAATTAAGCATTCTCTTGTAAACTGTATAAACACTTGTAATTTTGATTGTCCTAATGCAGATCATACTACATGAAAAGGCAAACACCATGACATGTGTGACCTAGAAAGTAACAATCCTGAACAAAGATTTTGTTCAGCATTTACAGAAGAATGGAAATGAGAAGGACCACTACTAGCTGGTAAGGGTGCTAATGGGAGAGAGGTGGCTACCAGCCCATTTATGGAGGAAAGAGTCCAAAAGGAACTTAAGAATTGGAAAAGGGACAAGGCTATGGGACCAGATGGGATACATCACAGAATATTAAAAGAACTGAGAGAAGTACTGGCAGCACCACTAACAGCTCTGTTTAACAAATCAATAGAGATGGGGTGGTTCCAGGGGACTGGAGTAGGGCAACTGTAGTTTCTCACCACAAAAGTGGGAACAGGGAAGAGGATGGCAACTATAAGCCAGTCAGCCTGGCCTTGGTCGTGGGAAAATTAATGGAGTCACTGCCAAAGGAAAAGATTGCAATATTTATTGAACCCAGCAGAGCACAGGATCTGAGGCAGCATGGATTCACAGTGGAAGGTCTTGTCAAATAAATCTGTTGGATTTCTTTGACTGGGTGACCAGGAAATAGATCAGGGAGGAGTGATGGATGTGGCCTACCTAGATTTCAGCAAGTTGGTAAACTGGGTCAGAAACTGGTTGAGTGACAGGATGCAGAGGGTGGTGGTAAATGGCATTCAATCTGAGGAGAGGGGGATGACCAGCAGAGTGCCACAGGGATCCATGCTGGGACCAGTCCTTCTTTAATGTCTTCATAAGTGACATTTTAGAGGGGCTGAGGGGAAGGTATGCCTCTTCACAGGTGATAGATCTGCTACAGGTTGACACTCAAGGGAGGTGGAAAATGAGGAAGGACCTTAACGTTTTAGGGGTGGTTGAGAGTTTGCAGCTAAGATTCAATACAAAGTAGAGCAAAATCTTACATTTGGGGAACAGAAATCCAAGGGAGGAGTACAAAATGGGTGGCCATTAACTCTTGGATTGGCCTGCTATACTGGCACAGGGACTGCCTGCCTCAGGTTGCCTTCAGGCTGGCCATCACCTCCTCTGTCTTGTCCCTCATGGACTATGGCTTGCCCATCTACACTGCAGCTGATAACACTGCCCTCTCCAAAATCCAACTCTCCATCAATAAGGCCTGTAGGCTCCAGACCGGTGCCCCAGCCAAACTCATACCTGCCTTCTCTATACTACCACCAATCTTTTCAACTTTGAGGAGTGACTGCACAACCAAACCTGCCTTCTTGCTAAGAAATCTCTGCTAGGACTCTTCCCCTGGGGTCTCCACCCTCCTACAGCAGCCATCTTCATCCATCACCACCCGTAGCTCTGTTAAGGCCACTTTCAAGGTGCCCAGAACCAAGACCCTCTGCCCAGAGATCCTTCCTCTACTGAGCCCTGCCTGTTCAACTCCTCCCTCCAGCTGCATCTCCAACTTCCAAAATTGGCTCCTTGAAAGCAGCCCTTTCGGAACCATATCTTTAATACCTACTTGTTGTAGGTTCAACTAACCCCTGTTGTAAATATGGTTCCCACCCCGCCTTTGCCCCTGGCTTGACAACATCAACTGGACAGCCTCTCCCTCCCCAGGCCTACCTCTTCCCCACTAGGTCCAAACAGGGTTGTAACTCACTGTCTTCTCTGAGGACCTACTATATCCATGAGTGTAACTCACAATTTTGTAACATTATGTAACCTAAGTAACATTCAGACCACTACATTATGTAACCTAAGTGTATCTATGTTAAATATTCCTTTTACTGCACTTGTAATGTCATCCTCTGTTTTAATCTGCACTGTAATAACTGTCTTGATGTCTGCCTCTCCGACGAGGTGCCCTTGAAAATGAGTCTCTGACTCAAAGGTTGTAAACCCAATTTATTATGAATAAATGAATAAATGAGAGGTACTGATGGCCACCAATCAAGAAAGGTACCTGGGGTAATCGTGTCTGATCACCTAAAGGTAATCAAACAATGTCAGGAGGCTGTGGGAGAGCCAGTGAGATGCTAGGGAGCATAGGGAGAGGTATCACCAGCAGAAAAAGAATGTGGTTATGACACTGTACAGATCACTAGTGAGACTTCATCTGGAGTACTATGTCCAGTTTGGACACAGTACTCCACATTGGCCACATCTCCAGAAGGACATAAAACAAAATGGAGGTAGTCCAGAGAAGGGCAACAACAATTGTGCAAAGACTGCATCAAAAGTCATAAAAGGAAAGATTAGATTACCTCAATATGTATTCCATGGAGGAGAGGAGAGGAGATGAGAGGAGAAAGGGGGATATGATAGAGACATTCAAGTACATTAAGGGTATAAACAAAGCACAGGAGGGTAGCATCTTTCAGAAAGGTGTACAAGAAGAAGGAGGCATAATATGAGGCTAGAGGGGGTAGGTTCAGGGGCAACTTGAGAAGTACTTTTCACAGAAAGAGTAGTGGTATCAGAAAGCCTCCTGAGGTGGAGGGAGCAAACATGGTAGGGGAATTCATGAATGCATGGGATAGACATAAGAGTACTGTAACAGTAGGGAAGAGATGGTAAACTGCAGATCAACTAGGGTCTGCGGTATTGCATTAGGTAGGAAAAGAGGCTGACTAGGTGGCACATCATCCTTATCTGCTGTCACCTATGTTTGTATGTCTGTAGGACATTTGTGTTTAAATATTATTTAGAAGTATTTTTAGGCATTCTGTGCTTCTATAACCCTTGCTCTGCCTCAAATAATAATTTTGCTTTAGTCTTTGGTAACCAGGTAAGACCCACTAGGCACAAGTGCCTATTTTCAGGAGCAACCTGGGAGCACTGGGCAGTTAAGTGACTTGCTCAGTGTCACACAGTATGCAAGTGGAGGTTGTGAGAATCAAACTCAGGTCTGGTCTGCTGATGTACCAAGCCTGCTCACACCTCATTCCTCTAACCACTAGGCTATACTGCCAGCTTTAAGTTTCACATTTATCACCAGAGGAGTCCCTTTATTCTATTTCCTGCTAGACCTTAATAAGTCACCTAACATTTGTTTTGCACTATGTTTGGTCTATTCTAAATAGCTATACAAGGATCTATTGTATGAGAATAACATACCTAGGAAATCATAAAAAGAAGACTTGTTCCAGTTTTGAGTTATCTAAGTTATAACCAAGCTTTTATGCTGGCATAGAGTAGAAAATTATCTGGATTATGCTGCAGACCTAATTAGGACATGGACAACAATATGACATTATCTGCATCGCTATGCAACCAATGTTCATGTTAGGAACTTTAGAATTATGAATCTCTTCCTTATTCTAACTGAGCCATATTAAATTTATAAATAAGTTAAAGAGGTGGGGCTAAAATGTACCACTGCTTTACTCATAAATGTGTGACTAATTTGTGTTATAGATTGCCTTCCAAGGAGTACCTGTAATGCAACATAATATAATATAATATCATATAATATAATATAATATAAGTAATAGATAGCCCACTTTAGGTGTGCAGTTGCGCCTGATATACAGATGCTTTGGTGTGCATCAACCACCCAAGTTGTGTGTATATCAGAGCATGACTGCACACTGGTGAATGGGTTAGCTATCTTATAAAATGGCAAAATAGTTTTGGAGGGGTAAAAGTGCAGGTGTGCAGTCATTCCCTGATATACATGCGGGCATGTGTTTTTATACAATCAGAACTTTGCATTTGGTGATTGATTTGTCCCCATTTTATAATATAATGTAATATAATATAATATAATATAATATAATATAATATAATATAATATACTGTACAGTAATATATCATAATATTCAGGATGTCCTGGGCACCCCAATTTTATATTTTAGTCCATGGAATTTTCTGTTGACCTTATTAAATGCTTGGCTGAAATCAGCTTGTTTTTGAACTGCTAGTATTTGTTTGCTAATTAATCAGCTACAAAAGAATTGTTTATAACTGATCATCTTCTATAAATAAATACTGGGGGATTGATTTTAGAAAGCCCCATTAGATTGACACATGGTGCACTGAACCACCCCAGCAAACTTGGGTCCACCAGAAACCATGCATCAGATTTTAGAAAAAGTGGGGTCCTGGTTCCAAAGTCCCTGGTTTACCACAAGCCTACAGCTGTACAATGAAATGGTACACAGAGGGGAATAAGACACGTTATGGGCAGGATTGCAGCAACTGCAGCCAGTGATGGTGGACTTGATAGCCAGTTGCCCTGGTGACTGGTAGGTCATCCGGGGCATGCTTTGGCTAATGGGGTTGGGACAGGTTAGTCTGGGGAGAGGGGTGACAACTATCCCTGACTGTGCAACTGCAGGGCCATTGTGCAAGTCCATGTGCGGGGAACACCAGTGCCACCATGGGGGTTGTGGGCTCTGACCTGCCACAGACCACCGGCCACTCCAGTGGTGGTCTGGGAGGTGATGGGGCTGAATGGACACCTTCTGCAGGGCACAGGGTCACTGCCCACCCAGCTAGGGCTCCTGCAGTGGTGCATGTCAGGTTAGACCAGCTCCAGACTGGTTTAATGGCAGGGTCTGTGTGCCCATTGGGGGCTTAAAAATCTGAAATTAGGGATATGACAGCCCCACCATGGCACAAGCCCCATTCTGCCATGGTGTATCAGTGTGGCCATCACAAGAATGGCACAAGTATGGTTGGCACAGGCAGTCCCTCTCCTGCAGTGCAGGCTTCCTTAGAAAATCAGGACTGGTGCAAGGTACAGTGCAAGGAGTCCATTGCACCATTTCTCCTTGATGTAAGCCTCATGCCTAGTCCTGATAATTTGGGCTTCAGCCAAAACTTTATTTCAAATCCTTGTTTGTAGTCTCTCAAGATTAGCCCAAAAGATGTTCTGGAGATTATCCAGAAGATCATTAGATAATTAAGGACAAATAATTGGAGTTGTGCCCATAGAGGCCTGAAAATGGCATGTGATTGTTTCAGGTAAGCCTTACACCACTCAACTGAGTCCCTTAACCTCTATGATACCATCCTGGGCCGCCTATTTCCTGTGTCGGCCAGCATCCTTTAGAGCAACCATATTCCCCTTACCTCCCTCTCTCATCAATTAGCTTAGCAGGGGCCTCATTCTATTAGGCTGCCCTATTTTCCCTCTCTATTATGTATCTGATACCCTTTCTTCCCACTGCCCTTCTATGTCCTCCTCCTCTCCACACTTGTACTTATAAGCTACAACCTGTATACGCTGCACTTTACATGCCCATATTTAAAATTCTGCTTTACACGCCTGATTCGCTCAAGCTACTGAGTTTGTATATTGTAACTGCCTGTACCGATGTCTTCTTTTGTAGGAAGTGTAGTCTACTTGTAAACAAAAGTGTCCTCTGTGTCCAGAACCATCTTGCAAATGAGCTTGCTCATTGATGTAACTGCTTGGTTAAATAAAGTTTGATTGATTGATTGATTGATTGAATTTACTGGGACAAAGGTTTAAAGTGGTTTTAATATGAATAAATGGATGCTAAAAAGATGGGCTTGGGTGGTTCTTTCAAAATGTGGGCAATTGCCACTAGGTGACCAAAATCAAGATGCCCAACAAAATATCTAAAATGGCATATCTCTGCTCATAGTTGTCATATAAAGTTGTATTTGGTGTCTAAATGGAGGTTTTGATGATCAAGGAATTCATTTCATATAATAAAAATGTTTCTTTCTTGAAGCCAAAGTCACCATGACAACATGTTCTGAAATATTCACAATAATGACTGCTTAATTCCAAGTTCTCCTACCCCAAAACTTGAAATCTGTGTTTCTAAAGGTAAAGAGCAGCTGACACCTTCAAGAGAACTTTAACAAAACACAATATGTAGGCACATTTCAGCTTATATTTCACTTTATTTTGTATTTCTCCTCCCATTATTTATCACTGAGATAATTTGTATGAAAAAACAGGATCTTTGCTTCTGAAAAGTTCATCTATTCCTGTTGCCTTCTCCCTACCTGATGTCATAATGCACTGCCTGTGACATCATAGTCACTCCAATGGCAACAGATTGTGATGTCACAACATAGGATTATGACTTGAAGTTGGAGTAAGCTATAGAGGCAGATAAGCTCTAAGGGAACTCTGAGGGAAAATCATCATGTATTCATACAAATTTACTCAGTAATAAATAATGGGGAAGAGAAATATGTAATATATACTGTATATGGAACACAAGCTGAATTGTATCAAATTATTATGTTTTTCAAAGTTTTCTCCAAGGAATTAGTTGCTTCTTTAACATATAATGCACATTACTTTTCAATGTCACAAAATTATCCAACTTATTTTTTTACAGAATTTGCTTTTCCACAGTTAATAACATTTTAATTGAAAAGTTCTAGTTTGGTAACATCAGTCGGAATTATCTAATATCCATAATGTTCATAGCCTTATTGTTTTCATAACATTCTCCAATTAATGTTTGAAGTGCTGTCTTCATTTGAGCATGCCCCAACTCTCCCTACTCATTTTCTTCTTCCCTGTTATTCTCAGATTCATTATCAGAATCATAGTCTGTATCAGATTCTGAATCAGATTCTGCATCATCTTTTCCAGCTGTTGAGACATTCTCTTGTGCTACAACATCCATGAGGCTCTTTGGTAGAGGTGCCTTTGTGTATTAGAGAAGCTGACATTTCCCTTCAATCAGAGTCCAGCCATGGTCCAGTAGTGATGGCGGAGCATCAGGCTGGCTATAGCTGAGCAGGATGTACTCCTGGTAGTTAATTCACCTTATCTTCAAAACATGGGAACCATGGTCAGGAGGTATTCTCTGGGTTGACTTTCTCTTCATTTTGTCCCACTTGATGCTCGAGCCTCAGCTAGCATCTTGCTGATACTATCTCAATAGCCAAACCTGATACTGAACTTCACCATGTTGTCCAGAATATTTGGTGTCACTGGAAGACTCTTTCCAACACCTGACAACAACCTATGTGCTGCTTCAGATTTCAGAGCACTTTGAAATACTGACTTCTTTCTATGTCAAAAGAACCGTGAGACTGCATTTGCTCCCATGTGTATATGAAGAGGTACAATGACTTGAGGAACTTCATTTGAACACAGTGCCTTGCAGCCAGATATGTCCTTCTTCCTCTTCAAGCTGAGAACACCGTCAACCTGGTGTGATACATATGCAGCTAGGACTACTATGTCAGTGTCTTCTGCATTAAGTACAGGATCCTTTACTCCAATCTTCCTCAGTTGTGAGTATATATACAGAAGGATTGTGTCTGCTTCTCTGTGGTGACACTGGAACTCTTTAATTTGCACATGTTCATCCTCAGAGGACAGATCCCAACAGTTGCTCCTCAAAGGATACAGAAATAGGATTGCTGAATGTTGATGTCCAAACACCCTGAGTCACCCTTCAGGAGTTGCTGGATATGTATTTTACTGCCTGGGTTTTGAACATGCAGAATGTATTTGAAGCAGGCAGTTTATCTTCTTTCTTGATATACGGTATATATTCGCATTCCTCCTGTGTATGATTTACATGTTGTGCTATGTTTATGCTCACTGTCTTTGATGCTCATTTCCATGTCATATGGATCATTCACAAAGATGATCTCTGAAGCTTTGTGATGTGGAGCCAGGACAAGTACAAATACCTTATGACCATAGTCTGCCCATGTGAAGTCAGTCTCATCATGCTTTTCTGTTCTCTGTCTCTACCAAGGAGTGGCAAGCCTTAAATGAATGCCATGCCTACTAGGGCAATTTAGCTAATTAATGAGATGTAGTGGAGCCAGGTTCAACTTTTCAACTAAAGTAGATTTTTGCACTTTGGCCATAGTTCAATTAGGATTGAATATTGAGAGACATTCCTCTTTCACACAATGTTCCATTTATTGTAACAGGTCAAATTTCTCCTTGCATTCTTGAGCAAGAGATTTTACTTCTGCTATGGCATTATTTTCCATTATACTAGTCCTTCTTACAATGGTTTTTGTTCCATCTCTATAATAGGTTGCTTACTGAAGTTGTACCTTGAGTTTCTGTGAACAGCTGCATCAAATTATTTATTAGTTGAAAACATCCACTCCTGAAATAATTCATTGACCAGTGATTCACCATCCTCATGTGCTGTTTAAAAGTCCTGGACAAGTTTTTCTGATGCAATCATTCCAGATTGGAGAGTCCTCAGAGTAGGCTTTTAAGGTCAAAAGGATCATAGTCAAATTCTGTCATGCAGCTATTCAGGCTCCTGCTGTCTGTGCCTCTGCACTGAGTTAGGTGGTTGACTTCTCACTGTGACATTGAGAGGTTGTCTTCATGTTTGCGATGGCACCAGAGAGACTGTAATTCCATTTATAAAGTTTGCATTGTGAGTGTGAGTTAGCAGCATCTTCTCATTCTTCAAAATTCTCATCCAATTGGCCTTCATCTTTGAGCCCTTGTTCATTGTCATAGCTATCCATAGATGCAGTGGTAAGCAAGAGTAGAGATTCCTGTAATTGATTGTGCAAGTAAATGATCATGCATGTAGTTGACTTTCTCCTCAGGCAGATAGTTAACCTCTAGTCAGAACTCAATGAGCCATCTTCCATACTTGTCTTTGTCATATACTTGCAGCCATGACAATATCAATATGAGTGATGCCTTGAATGCCTCCAATTCTGAGTTCTTAATGCATGGATACTCATCTTCAGTATTTCACTCATGCACATGAAACTGAGTCAATACTTTGCCATTGAACTATCAGAATTTTCAACCATTTCAATGCTTTCACAACAAATGAAGATAACTATTGATCAGCCTCTAGTTCATCACAGATCATGTTGAGCTCTTCTCTTTTGTTTATGGAGGGTGTCTTAGTTTTTCCATCTTTTCTTGTAGCTCTGGAGACAAGTGAAAACTATTGCTAAGTCCTTTTGAATTAGTCTATGAGCCAGTATATTGTACATCATTCATTTCAATTCAATTTTTATTTTACCAGGAAAGCACCATTGAATGAACTCATTTATAAGGAGGTCCTGGAAGTACACATTTACAAACATAGTCAAACCAACAATACAATTACATACAGGAATCACTTAACAGATGGATTACAATATATTTATGCACATGTGGCAGGAACTAGTATACAAAGATGTAACACTAATGTACAGAGAAGTGCATTAATTGGCAGTGGAAAATTTTGAGTGAACAAGGACTTTCAGGAAATTATCAGAAAAAGAGATGTAAAGGAGATGGGAGAGGAAGCTTAAGGAATTAAGATAGGGAGTCATAGGAAAGGCAGCTGCAAAGAAGCAAGGCCAGTCAGACTAGGTGGATGTTCTAGCAGAAAGGAGTATGAAGAATTCTTGTGGTAAAGGGACAGAAATAGGGCAGGTACAAGGAAGCAAAGATTTCAGGATAGATGGAAAGTTCTAAGGAGATGGTGCAAAAGTAGTCCATTGTGATGTAGAAAGAGATTAGAGTGGCAGTTGCAGGTTTCCTTCAGTGAGTGCCTAAGCAGTTATTTGACGTGAACATCCTAGCAATTTGTGTAAGTTTGAATGTACTCTGAAGGGTGTTCCATAGGGTGGGTATTGCATGGCTTATGGATAAGATGCTATAGTGGGATCTTATTCTAGGGATGTCAAGCATCATGTATGAGTGTTTTTAAGTTTTCAGTTGAAGACATCTAATGCTTCTCTTATAATGTTTTCCATGTAATGCTTGGCCAACTGAACTCTCTGTAATCACACTAGCTGCAAAAGAATGTCAGATAAACCAGATTCTTTAATTGCTGTTGATTACTGATATGAAAGAACACTATGCTTGGAATGGACCTAGGAATGGAAGGATGAGTTCAAACTGCGTGGAATTCTTGTTTTCAACTGAACAATCAGAGCATAGACTGGCTAGTCTCCAACTAGTTGAATGAAAAGGCGTTAATTTCTTTTTCACTACAATACCTGCTACGACACATCACTCATGTACTACTCACTTGTAGGGTGGCTTCAGCAATGTGAGGTAGTAGTATGCCTGCTGTTTGTAGCCAACTTCTGGATATTGGCTTGAATTCTGCAAATGCTCCAATCTTTTGGCTTTCTGGTTGAACCTCTTCCCATTGCTATCATAACAAACCAAAGAATGGACCATTTCTCAAATCTTTGGCCCCGAGTGCTTTGTGGTAAGATATCAACTTTAGCTCAAACTGATGGTAGGTCATGTTTGACTGTCTTGTAAGAGCTGAACTCTGAGTTGTTCTGCACTGATATTTTAATCTCAAGAGGCTTTGCCATGGCCAGTTTAGGATGATTCTGAGTAAAACTTTAGTAGCAACATTCTCTAGTTGAACAAATGTCACATTTTGTTGCACTTGTATCATAATGAAAATTTCTTAGTAGGTTACTGTAGTCCATCAGTAGTCCTTGTAATGTTCGTGGCTCATTCATATCCAATACAACTGTCTGTACATCTTTGAAGAACATTTCTCAAACTTTGCAAGATGAACCAGTTGTAAGTGGAGATCTAAATTAATGTTTTTGTCCTGGTGGTATATTGGAGAGATATACTTTTTCCAACAGGAGCAATGATACCGAATCTTAGTAGCAAAGGATCTGTTGTACAATCAATTACAGTTAAGATACAGTTACACATTGTAGCATCTTTTAGATACACTGTGTGAATTTCAATGTGTCTCATACATCTAGTTGTTGGAGAAGACACCACTTGTCTCAGCCAGGATGTTTTTTGTCTTCTGGTATCATGCACTAGATGCAGAGATCCTTGTCCTGTACAGGACCACTCTGTGAAAGTCTAGAAGAAGGACCAAGAGCATTTTCAGGGGAACTGTCATACTCAGATCAGGATATGAGGATTTCTTGCATCTGCTGTTTGTCTTTCCTAGTTTTGGCTTGCTAAGCTTCCTTTTACTCACGAATCCAGTCTTACACAATTTGTGAAAAACATACCAGTTGGGCTATCCCCAGTTTATTTTCTCAAAACACTTCTATATATATCCAATCTCCTCTATTCCAGTGCTAGACTCTTCAGTTTGTTCCATGAATCAATTGGATAGTCACATTTTTCTTCATCATACTCTTTATCATATAATATACATAGTTCTTTAATTGTCTCAACTCAACTCCTCTTCTTCTCTCAACTGTTTTACTGGTTTTATTTTTTTCACTGAATAAACTTTATTAAAGTTTTGCAGGTCAGAGTCAAAACAGAAACAGATATTTGCTGTTGCATATTATAATGAATTGAAAGTACCAATGGATAAGCCTGTAAGAAGACAAACATGTGCTGTAGGCATTATACCATCACAACAAAATGTTCCAGACTTGAAATACATGGTAGACAGGTTGTAAAAGAGAACCATGATCCTCGTGCCCCCAATCTATGAAGACTCCCCACTCTCCCTCCTTCCTTTTCTCCAGAGGCAAATCCACCCGAGCTATACCAGATCTACAGTCAGTGAGGCCTACAGAAGGGCAGGGCACCCATGTTCTCCAATACTGTGGACTAGCTGGCTAGTGAACAGGGCTCCAGAATAGGAGAGTGGATCCCTGGCTGATTGCACTCATCCTTCCAGAAAGATAACCAGGGCATTCCAAACAACCACTTATCTTCCAGCATTAACAGTTAACAAGGTATAGAGCGTTCCCAGACCTGTGTATATTTCCCTTTTTATCTGTCAGGTTTGCAATAAAACTTCAGCATATAATGCAAAATGGATTTCCTGAAGTCATTCCCAGTAACTAGGGGTAAGCTGGTCACACCAATGCCTAAGAATAATTTTGAGGTGCATGCTGAGATCAGGGCAATATGTGGCTTTTGATTACCAATTGGTCCCTCAATATAATCCCTAGAATACAGACTTTGGTGTAAAAACTTGGTCAAGGCCCAATAAGGGGTTCAGGCACTCTGATTTCCTTCCAGAAGGGAGACACTTTTTTCACACAACCAGAGAATAGAAAGTAATGTACCTGGGCTCTTTGGCACCTAGTGCATGCATCTGAGGTCAGTCTACTTGTTTGATATAATTGAATTGGGGTGTAATACATGTTTTGCAGGATTTGAAACTGCATGAAACAGTAGCAATCCCATGTAATATATTTGTAAATAGCCCTCCAAATGCGTGTCCATTCAGGAGGACCGTGGGGGTGCTTGGTCCCAATAATAGAAGAAGCCTGATTCCTCCTCAGCGAGGGTCTCTGCAGCTGCACATGGTAGAAGGAAATGGCATGGCAAATAGAGGTAGCCAACCACAGTTGAGACAACTGGTTCTTCATATAACCCAAACCATGCACCAGAACTGAAATGTTGAAACAGCATATGTCTGATTTGAAAATACTTAAAGGACATGGATGGAGTAGACCAAATTTCTGTTGAGCTTCTATGAAAGTCAAAAATTTGCCAGATTGTACTAGGTGATCCACCGAGAGGGATTCCAGAAAGGCAAAGCCATCCAAGTTAGTACCTTCCCAGCAATTTTAAAGTTAAGGTTACTGAGAATAGGCTGAGTGGTATCTAAATAAGGATTCAGATTTGAAAGCAAACATAATTGGTTGTGGGCATGGAGACAGTTATTGATGGGGGTATCTTTCAAAAGTACAGGATGTTTTTGAGGGGAACATATAGCATGGTCTGGGAGTCCAATTCTATTTGGGAGCACAGAAAATGCTCAATGTCCAACCAGTGGGAAACTTATGTTGAGTCTTGCTCTGTGTGACTGAGATGAAACCAGGAGAAGTATCGAGAACAGTGTATTGCCAGATAGTACAAATGTACATTAAGAGCCTTCAGACCACCAGCATCAAGTGATCACATCAGTTTAACCAGGGTTCTCCAAGGGGCTTCCCCACCAAAGAAATTTAGAGAATAACCTGTTAACATGGAGAAACCATTTCTTGGGCAGGGCCAGTGTCAGCATTTGAAGGGGATATAAAAGCCTTGGAAGATCATTCATTTTGAGGATATTTAAGGATCCCACAAGAACATTTCATTTTCATTTCATTTTATTTTGTTAACCAGGTAAGGACACTGGAACAAAAGATTGATCAGACATATTATAGGTTGTCTAATTTTGTTATAAAAACAAATTTGTGGTGCACCATTGTAAAACATATGCAATGTTAGATTGGTTACAACCCACACAGAAAAGGAAATATTTATGGCTAATGTGGTGTCACAAATTAGTTAGCCAACCTAATAACCATCCATTAGAAAAAACTGGTGAAGTTAAACTCACCAAATGAAACAATATGTAATTAGAGATTAAATAGTTTGAACATTCTAACTCCAAGGGCATGCAACAGGATGGGGAAGGTTACTTTACAGATGAACTTAGCTAGGTTATAGAATCCCTTGCTGAATGAATTGAAAACTGCACAACCTACAGATGTTTTTAAACAAAATTGAAAAGTTATCTGCATCAAAATGCACCTGTTTCTAGTTTACTAGGTTCTTTACATGGTAACATATTGTGATAGTTAAGATATTTAGGAACGATTAATTTTATTTCCTTTCTTCTTCCTCTTATGTTTTATGTATTGTTGTAAGGGTAAATGTATGTATGTAAGTATATGTAATCAAATTTACTGTACATGTCAATTGAGGTGAAACCACAAACAAGACATTGTTGTAAATGGGAGTGAAAAATCCTAACAATTAAATCCTGTATAAAATAAAGTTTTATCATCATCATCATTTTCAGGCCCCACTGTAGCAAAAACATGCACATAAAGGCAAACAAAAATACAATACAATCATTTACATTACATAGAAGTTCAAACATCTTCTTCCAACAAAAATTCTTAAGTTTAGTCTTAAAACTAAATAAGGATGAAGCAGACCTAACATTGTCAGGTAAAAGAGTCCAGAAAGTAAGGGCAGCATGCAGAAAGAACGAGAAACAGCATTTATCTTAGAAAAGGAACACAAAGTAAAGGCCCTTTGAAGGACCACAGATTTAAGGTAACGTCACAAACAAAAGCCAAATCACTCGGAAAAAGGGTCTTAGAATACACAGATTTTAAGATTAGGCCCCATAACCATACTTAAGTTGATACTGTACTTAGTTGAGATATAGATAACTATCCTAACTGGGAGTACAAAAACAATGGTGGGTCTATAAGGGATAATCTAAAACAAATTAACAGATATTATTATACATCACAGTTAAGGCATTCATTTCTTTAACCAACAATTAATGATACAAGCCACCAGCATAGTCAAGTGAGGTAAAAGAATGCCTGTAGCTAGTGCACACCTGGTTTCAAGAGAAAAAATGTTTTTCAATTTATATAGTAAACCCAGTTTTGGTTAACAATTCTACAAACTGACTTTACCTGGGTGTGAAGAGTCACAAAGATCAAGCTTGACACCTAAATATTTGAAACCAAAAACTTGTTCAATCAATAAGCCGTCATCATTAAAAATATCAAGAGTAATATTTTCCTTCATAATACCAGAAGAACAAAACAACATTGATTTTATCTTTAAGGTTAAGGATCAAGTTATTATCCTTAAACCATTTGCAGATATCAGTGAATTCAGACTATAACATAGGCAATAAAGACCAGCGAGCAAGGCCATTCTGAATTTGACCCAAAACCTGGTCCATATTAAGTTGCTTCAGTTTAACTGGATCTGTACTAAGAAATAGCCCCAAGTATTTAAGTTTGTCCTGAGTCCATTGAAGTCCCAGGTGCTCCACACTTGCACAGGTAGCCACTGTATTAAAGGGCATTACCTCAGTTTTGGAATGATTTAGCTTGTAATTAGAGATGGAACCAAATTGGGAAATTATGTTCAGTGCAGCAGGATGGGAGTGGGCAGGAGATGTTATCATGAAGAATATTATCTGTGTGTACTGTACAGACAGTTTATCATGTTGGGTGCCTAATAGAATACCATGAATTTGTGGGGGCATGTTAATTGTTTTAAGGAGGGGTTCAAGGTAAAGATTAAATAGGAATGGGGATAAGGGACAGACAGTCCTGGTGTATACCCTGCTGCAAGGGAATAAATCAGATAGTACACTGTTGCATAGAATACGGGCCAGGGTGAGTGTAGAGAGTACTTTGAGCCAATATAAGAACTCGGAGGAATACCAAAATGGGGAAACAGGCAGAAGAGTAGTCCCAGGAGACTTGTTAAAAGCATTATCTGCATCCAGAGAAGCCAAAACTGCTGGGTTTGGAAGTCCCTGGATGCAGAGATAAGATGCAGGAGCATTCTAAGGTGGTCAGCAGACAATATCCTGGATACAAAACCTACCTGTTCTCGACTGAGGAGACACTCCCAAACAGAGTTTAACCTAGAATCTAGAATTGTAGCTAGAATTCTGAGGTCCATGTTCATTAATGATATAGGTCTGTAACTGAACACCACGGAAAAATCATGGCCTAGTTCAGGAAGGACCACGATAGTAGCCACAGTGAAAGAAGGATCCAATAGACCCTTTGAGAAAACATACTAGAACATATCCAGAAGGTGCAGGGCTAGCAAATCCTTGAATCTTTTATAAAATTCAAAGAAAAGCCATCTGGCCCCGGTGATTTGTCAGAGGCTAAGGAGTCTATCACACTGTGAACCTCCACCAATGACAGAGGGGTTTTGAGCAACTCAGCCTGATCATCCTTCAGGGAAGGTAGTCCAGATCCTGGAGGTAGGTTTCCAACTGGGAGGGACTGAAAGGTTCCTGAAGGGCAGCATATGAAGAATGGTAGAAGGCTTGGAATTCAGAGGCAATGGGCTAGATTTTCCAAAGCTCTGAGGAATGCCATGAAGCCTTGATATGCCAAACATATGATGCACAGAGGCTTGGAGTATTGCCCTGTTGGTGATCAGGATCTTCCATCCTTGTGCCATTTGCCGCACCTTAGACCACAGTTTATTGATCTAGTGTGCACACCCCTGGGAGTCAAAGTAGCGAGCTTGCAGCAGAGCATTGGCACAAGCTGCCATAAATCATGGAAACTGTCGTAACTGCACCTGAGAATGGAAATTCGGTGCAGTTGCAACAAAAGGGATTGGCACACTTCAGATTTCTAAGTCCTGTGGTGCAGGGTGGGATGTAAGCCCTGTGCCTCCCTTTGAAAATCCAGCCCAATGTCTCTAGGGAGGTAATAAGATGACCAGAAGCAGACTGGAGAAGGAACAATCCTGTCCGCTGTTTGATTATGAAGCCTAAGGGCAAGAAGCTTTCTGGCTTTCTCCCGGCAAAAATATTTGTCCTTAGTCCTCAAGAGCAGGTGTTCTATTTTTCTCCCAGAAGCACATTATATTGAGCTCAAAGTGCTTCAAGGTGCTCCCATTCAGATTATGGAGAAGCAGCTAAGAGCCTCTGTTCAGTAACTCTAATTTGTTGCAGAAGAGTGAGGTGGCCTGAGAAATGTGTCTTTCTGCCTGGTGGCTAACGAATAAGTTTGACTCTCATGGAGCACTTAAATGCTCCCCAGAGGTTATCTTGCTTAGGTATCATTGGCAAATTGAGGAAAAAAATAAAAATTAAGTACTGCAATCTCTCAACCACTTCGGGACACAGTATTTATTAGTTGGTTATTAAGGTGCCAGGTCTTGTCACGAGTTACAGATGGGGCAGGGTTGACCTGTAACACTACTAGATGATGGTCAGACACCACCTTGGCCTCATAATGGCACAGAATAACACCAGGTAATGCCTCAAGGCTCAGTAAGAAAAAATCAACATGAGAAAAGAGTTATATGGGATGGAATTAAAGGAATATTCCTTCTCAGGCGGCTGTAAAATCCTCCAGGGATCCACCAACCCTAGAGTATCAATTAATTCTCAAATAGCCAGTTGACTCAGGAGAGCCTGACACATTTTGTGGTCCTGTGCAGATCGTTATCTAATACCAAGTTCCAGTCCCCAACAATAATCATAGGGATGGAGGTCCATTGGAGAAAATGGACACGAGGTGAGATAATAAGGAGGGATCTTCCACATTGGGCTCATAAACAGAGCCCAGAATAACCACCAGGTGGCCCAGTTAGACCCTCACAAAATATATCGACCTTGAGGGTCTGTCACCCCTGAAGAAGACAGCATGGAATAGATCTGGACACCAGAATGGCTACACTATCTTACAAGAGTCTGTCCCCAAACCAAATGTCTGCCCAAC
This sequence comes from Neoceratodus forsteri, assembly GCA_016271365.2. NCBI lineage: Eukaryota > Metazoa > Chordata > Ceratodontiformes > Ceratodontidae > Neoceratodus > Neoceratodus forsteri. The sequence goes on from CM057450.1 coordinate 897,803,276, forward strand.
CCAGGAACATCTAATAACATCACTTGGGTTGGGGAGGTAGATCTCTTGGAGAAAAGCATGTCAACCTGTAGTTTGAGGACATGTAATAGTACCTGGAGTGTTTTGTAGATTGAGCCCCTTTAACGCTCCATGAACAATATCTAAAGCCATGTGCCATGGTATACCAGCTCAAGGGAATATATGGAAAAATAACAGGTCCCATCACCTGAGGCAGCAGACCTGGGTAAGATGTTGGTCAGCCTCTGGAGAAAGGTTCCACCCCTTCCTCTAATCCAAACCCTAGCATATCTCAACATACCAAAACCTTTCCATCCCTCCTCACATCCTGAAAAAGAACAACAATAACATGAACAGCAACAACATGAATCAAACCAGAGCCCACCATGTACACCCATTACCTCCCTCCCCTTAAAAAAAGTGCCCAACTTTAAGTCTCCCAAATAACAGGATTGGTACTAGTGTAAACATAGACAAGGTCCAACCCACCCACCCATTGCCATCCCAAACCAGCATTGTTCAACCCACTATCCTACTATTAAGCAAAGTAATGTAAGACTGCTGGGAACATAACAATGATCTTTCAGTTACCTTGCTACAAACCAAGCTCCCCAGTAAACTGTGCAAGTACCAGACAGGAAACCATTAGTCCAGAGTCCCCAGCCCCCGAACCATAATGCAAATGTCCTATGAAGAGACCAGGCCAGCCACAATAACTCCTGGCCCTTCCACCTCCCCATACAAAATCCCACAATTATGACTGGTAGGAGTATTAAACACACTATAGAAACATTGGAATGGGGCCCACCACCTACTCACCTTCATGATTTATTAGCAAGCTCCAAAAGGAAAGCATAACTCATAGCACCAAAATGGGTTCCCTAGGCCAAAAAAGAAGAAACATGAACAATCATATAGTTTTTCAAAACAGACAATGTCATATTGTTAAAGCAATCTGATAGAAATGTAGTCCAAAACAGTTTCTGTCCATAACCATGTCTTGAGGGTAGAACAGAGGATGTTACTCTGATGGGACAGAGTCATGTGTCAAAGCTGCCTCCATATCTGAGGTGGACTGGGACATGTGATACTGAATATGATGAAAGAACCTTCACCAGTCTCACATACCCTATGAAAGGTTTTCAGATTGACCTTTCTACTTGTCTGCAAAGCATAGGGTTCAGTATGCCTTTGTGATATTCATAATCCAGATTAAGTGGAATCATTATGTTGCTGCATAAAAGTAGGGAAGCAATACCCCAGTATACAGTTCCCAGGGTAACAGTAGGAGGTATACCTGAAATTGTCCCAAATGTAAGTTCAGGGGATTTGCAAGCTGATAACAAGCACAGCCAACAGGGGGAAAAGCGGTAATTGAGGACAGACACAATTTACCCCTACTCTCTGAAAGAAACTATAATGTACACTAAGATGGAGAACGAGCATAAACTACAATATGTCAGACAATGAAAGAATTAGTGCTGTACTAACAGGATTAATTTCAGACTAATTGAGCACAGTATTTCTGACAGCCTCTTAGCCCAGCCACTAATATATTTAAACACCAATAATGCAGTGCTAACTGGTAGCTAGCACCTATGCTAAGGAATGCGGAGAGTTGCATATTGAAATGTTACCTGTAGTGCTAGCACATGTAGTGCTAACATTAAACTCATGCCCTGATAGTCTACTGAACCTCTCTCCTGGTCCATATGTATTATATGCCTACTCCCTTGCCCCCATGGTGACCGACATAGACTATTTCTCACATACATGACCCAACACTGTCTCATGCTATACAAGTGCTGTATCATTATAGCGCCTGTTGTATAACAATACAGTACCTGCAGGATATGTGAAAATACCTGAATAACTAAATCCCACTAAATATGTACTGTGCAAGTATGTGAACTTAGTGGGGTTTTTTGCATCTGTCATCTGTCCTGCAAGTAGCTGGCTGCACAGCTAGCAACCACATGTGGCTGGCAGTATAGCCTAGAGTTAAGTTACTGGAGGGTGCAGCACGGGGTGACAAAAATGATCAAGGGGCTGGGGACTTACCATACGAGAGAAGGTTGAGGAGTTGAACATGTATTCACTGGAGCAGAGCAGGGCGGGGGATATGATGAAATATTCAAGTACATGAAGGAATAAACAAGACAGGTACAGAGGGGCTGTTCAAAGTAAGGGAGGAGAGGACACCTAGGGCCATGATATGAGACTCGAGAGAGGAAGGTTTAGGAGGGGATGAGGAGACACTTTTGTGGAGGATGGTAGCTGGGTGGAATGTGTTACGGTGGAAGTGGTATCCAGTAGAACAGTGGACTGCATCAAAGGGGCTGGGACAGGGCAAGGGGAGGGTCAAAGGAGGAAGGGTTGGAGGGTGGGGCAGCTGCAGAATAAGGACACTAGCTGCACATCGAGCAGACATGATACACCACTAGGCTTTTATCTGCTGCCAAATTTCATATGTTCATGTTTGTAGAGGTTAGAGTAATGAGCTGTGAATGAGCTTGGAACATCCAACAGACCTGGGGTTGATTTCTACAATCTCCACTGTGTATTGTCTCACTCTGAGCAAGTCAGTAAACCTCCCCAGTGCTCCTGGGTTACCCCTGATGACAGACACTTGTACCTAGTGGGCCCTTACATAGTTACTAAAGAATAAAAAAGTACTATATTGCATCACAGCAAAGTACTAACAATAAAGTACTAGCATGAAACAAACAGTGGCCTAGTTGTGTAAGGTGAGAGGTGGTCTGGGCCAGTTGCCATCACCAGAGGGAGAGAGTGTGGGCATACAGTACATGGACAGGGATGAGGTCCAGTAGACTACCAGGGAATGGTTTTAATACAGAGTTACAACAGGGATCAAATAGGGGACTAACAGGCTACCAGGAAATGTTTTTAACACAGACAGGGTTTTAACTAGGCTCAGGTGAGGAGCTGGGGAATCTTTTGCAACTTAGGACACCCACTTTTCAGAAATGGTCCAGGAAGCCAATTATTACTTGCAGCCAATAACAATGCTACAGAAAAGTCTTTCCTTCACATCATTAAGACCATTTTAACACAGATAGGGTTACAACAAGGCTCAGGCAAGGAAGGGAGACAACTGAACTACCAGTAATGGTTTTAGCACAGATAGCATTGTAATGGGGATCAGGTGAGGGAGGGGGCCTTAGTGGGTTTTGATAATTTTACACCTATGACACCAGAGATGTTGGGGGGCATGCTCAATGCAATACACGTTCTACAATCAAGTACTGTAAATCAGAAGTGAATGAGGCCATAATAGGATGCAAATGACCACTTAGCACCTTGTATGGGATGGTGGGGAGGAATGTGTCATTTTCATGGGACTTTTGAATATAGAAACTTTTAGTGCAATTGTGCTAACAGGTTTGGGACACCTAAATCCTTCTGCTTCATGCAGGCGTCAGGCAAGCATAAGCCCTTACTTCTATGTGACCAGCATGGTGATGCATTTAGTGCCAGTGCACTTTGAGTGCCTTCATTAGGCCTTTGACCTATAGTAACAATATACAAATCAGTTGGGCACTCACAGCATACTGCAAACCTGTCTGAATATAGCAATTTTAGAGCAACTCAGAAATTTATGCACAGGACAGGGACTTTGCAAGCTGCAAACTGGTAGCTTTGAATGCTGGGCCCACTGTTAATAGCACAGATAAATGTACTTGTCCCTAGTTAATTTATTCTACTCATGTAGTTGATACTTTTGCTTCTTTTAGGTCCTCTTATATTTATAACCTCCAGTATTAATTGTACTGCCTCATTTATTATACCTGCAGATATTTTGTTGCATTTTTGTTGCTCTGTTTTGTTTGCATATGATATCATTCATTACTGTCTTGATTTTCTTGTGCATAAACAGCGTTGTTTATCACAACAATATTTACAACAGTATGTTGTAAATCTTAATGTAATCATACTGGCTTTTCTGTCTGCACTTCTGATTGTACTGCTGCTATGAACTACTTTATATTCATCTTACCCAGGGACACCTTGAAAATAAGAACTGTTCCATGATATTTTCCCTGGCAGATTAAATTACTGTAACTATAAACTTAAATCTCACTAAAGAAAGTTCCATTGTCAAAGGGATAAACCAACCTAAAATAATATTCCAACTCCACTGCTTTGGTTGTTCTCGACTGGCAAATTTATTTTAACAACTATTTACATACAGACTGTTTTTCTCCATGAAATATCCATTAACATGTTTATATCTCCTCTTCAACCCTCACATTCCTCTTCTTCCACTCTTCTTCCACTCTTCTTCTCTCCAATCCTCATCTTCTCATACCCTATCCCTTTCCGGCTCTGTCACCCTCTGTTCATGTTGGGCTGGGTGTCCCACCTGATGCCCCTCTGTACCTGTACAGTCTGCTGGAATGTCTTCAGGAGTTGTCCACCCCACCTGGGTGTTGACCCAGTCTGGTCTGCCACTAGTGGCCCCCTCATCCTTGTGCCTCCCCCTTACCCATTCCTTTTTCCCCAGTTGTTCTCTGCTGGCAACCCCTTCCATGCCAAATCTGTTGCTCTCTGCCAGCAACCCAAACCAACCACCTGCCAATCATGTGCCATTATCCTCACGGCAACCCAGATCTGCCCCAAAATGACTGCCTGCCATGTCCGGACAAACACCCAAAATAGCCAATCGCAACCAGGGAGGGAGGGCATGAATCTCAAGAGTTCAGCAAAAGAGTGGCAAGTTGCTGCTGGCTCTCCTTTTCCCCCTAGTGGCCACTCCCTCATGCCACCCAAGCCAATAAAGATCACCCACTTCACCTAATGAACACCCCAACCCTGCCCCTTCCCAGCTCTAACCTACCACCCTCTTCTGACTCTCTCTCTCTCTCTTTTCCTCAACCCTGTTCTTTAGTTCAGCTGGGTTCCCCATGACAATAAGGGTTATCCTGGATTGCACCACTTTGTCAAGGATAACCCAGCCAGAAATAATACTCCAACTCCACTGCTTTGGGTGCTTGACTTGCAAATTTATTTTAACAACTATTTACATACAAACTGTTTTTCCCCACAAAACATCAATCAACATGTTTACATCTCCCCTCAACCCTGACATTTCTCTCCCTCAATCTTCTTCTTTCCAATCCTCATCTTCTTGGGCCGGCTGTGTAACCCAATGCCCTATCGCCTTTCCAGCTCAGTCGACTTCTGTTCTTGTTGGGTAGGGTGTTTCACCCAATGCCCTCTCTGTACCTATACAGTCTGATGGAGCGTGTTCAGGAGTTGTCCACCCCACCTGGTGTTGACCCAGTCTGGGCCTGCCACTAGTGGCCCCCCTAACCCTTGTGCCCCCCTTACCTTTCCTTCTTCCTCCACATTGCCTCTGCTGGCAACACCTGTTTTCAAAACTGTTGCTCTCTACCAGCAACCCAAACCAGCCATCTGCCAATCAGGTGAAGTTGCTCTCTCACGGCAACCAGGCCTGCCCCAAACCCGGCTGCCTGCCCCCATCCGGACAAAAGATCCAAAATAGCCAATGCAACCTGGGGACGGAGGCAAAGAATCCCAAGATTTCAGCAAAACAGTGGCAAACTACTGATGGCTATCCTTTTCCCCTATTGGCCATTCCCTCATGCCACCCAAGCCAATAAGGAGCACCAACTTCACCTGACAGATACCCCAACCTCGCTGCTTCCCAGATCTAACCTACCACCCTCTTCTGCCTCTCTCTTTTCTTTAACCCTGCTCCTAACTTCAGCTGGGTTCCATTATGACAATAAGGGTCACCCTGGATTAGGGCAGCCTTTACAGGAAAGATGAGGGCCAAGCCAATCTGCCAGCACAGCAGTTGATTTTCAGCTTGCTATGCCAGCAATCTGGGTTCGGGAATGGACCTGAGTTGTCGGAGAGCCGGCCGGCAGGAGAAGGATGGAACATCCCATGGACAGCTCTCCTTCTCCAGGTGGAGGGTGGGGAAGTGCCCAGTGCACTGAGAACTCCTGGCGGAGGCTGGGAGATACTCACACTCCAGCGTTCGCTTCATGGGAGGCAGGGTGGACACTGGCATCATGCATATCCCCACCTCCAAGAATACAGGAAAAAGAAGGCAGACATAGGCCACTGTCTCAGTGAAGCCCTCCTAAAGGGTTTCGGTAGCCATCATCACGCTCCCTGACCAGTCACTAGTTCCACGGCATGGATTGGGGACCATTGCCATGGCCCCATCCTCTGGGGGTAAGCTGGGGTAACTGGGGAGTCAGCAGCAAAATAGATGATGATGGGAGTCCTGGGAGTCATGACCAGGACTGAGGACTGAGCAGTGGCCTTGCCAGGAAAAATAGAGAATTAAAAGAAAGAAAGATGAGGGCCAGAAAGAGTCAGGTAAAATATGCAACACACAGTACAAAACTGTTGTAAAGCAATACAAAAAACAAGTTAGTACAATTGAGTCTTAAAGCATGTGCACATAGAATTGCTAACTAAAGAGGCCTTCAGTTTGCCTTAAAAACAGGGAGAAATAACAGATCTCAAAGAAATAGGACTAGAATCTCTTCATTAAGTGAAATGTAGAAATTCAATATCATAAAAGTTAAATTATAATTCTATCAAATGTGATAATGAGTTCATGAAAAGTGTCACACTTGTAATAAAAGCATTATAAGAAACACATAAAACAGCTTCAGCTAAAGTCCACATGGTTTTAGAGATCTTGTATAATTACAGGTAAAATAAAACAAGAACAGCATGCTGCAGTTTTTAAACTTACTGTACATTACATTGTTTTGATAACTAGAACACAGAGTCCCAAGACTTGTTGGAGGAGGCCATGCTTGTGAAGGCAGACTGGAAGTCCAGTATGGAGAAACCTGGGGACAGTCTGTGATGTGAACTGGGACATGAGTGATGCCGTGTTGTGTGTAGCCAGCTAAGCTGTGGAATTGAAGTATCTATACTAGGAGGAGCTCACTTTGGAGAAGGAACTGGTCCAGTATGGGAGGACAGGTTTGACTGTAAGAGGCAATGAGTCAATTCTCTGGTACTGCCCCATTTCACGTCAGAAAGGCCAAAACTGCACACACAGAAAGGATGTTGGAATAATTTGCTCTGGTAAGTGTTTACTGTCATTTCACAATAATTGTGTTTTATCTTTAGTTATTCTGAAAACACAGAATGCTAAAGAACAGAATCATTCATGTCTGGAAGAAAGCTTTAGGACTTTAAAATCATAACGTTCAATATTTTATTTTTTAATTTTCTGCATGTCTGGAAGGGGCTCTGGGACTTTAATTCAATAAGCATGCAACTTAGTGTAGTGTTATGCTTGTGCAAGTTGCTGATGAACCTTTGTTTCCATTTGTCTCTCTGTTCAAAGGAATACCACCCTGTAGGTACCAAAGACAAGGAACCCTGGAGGAGAGGGTTCCATCCCTGTAGGTGCCACGGAAAGGATTCCTTTGGTTAAAAGTACCTTAGTAAGGAACCCTCAAAAAGTGTTACACAGAAAACATTACTCAGCTAAAGCCAAGAAGCATGATTGACAACAACTGGTGGGATAACAGCCACCAGAGACAAGTATAGACAGACATAGTCTGAGCTGATAGGGAGGAAAGCTGAGCAGAAGAGCATAACTTCCTAAGGAGAGAGGGAATGGCAAGGACAGCCACCATGCCATACAAAATAAGAGCTACCACCCAATTCCATCCAGCAGCAGCACCTAGGACCTAAGAATCTACTGCTTTGTAGACTAACCAGTATTATGACCTTCTGCATGAAGGCAAGGAAAAAAAAACTTTGAGAAGGAAACCCTGGGGATCCAAGTCCTAGGTTGCCTTCCCTCCAGGCTTAGGATATATTTAGTGATGGCTCAGCAGCTGCAATTGAGAAATCCAGTTCAGGAGAGTTCAGTTTGGAGGATGACTCTCACTCTATCCCTCTAACAGAAATGCTGTGAGGGCTGCTAGCACACCCTGCAGCAACGGGGTACTCCACACGGGAGTATCATCCAAGGTGGGAGGAGGAAAGCAACAACCACTGAAGGCACTTAGCTGACCTTCATGAGCCTAAGAACAGACCAGGTGAACCTGAGGGAGGTTGTAGGGAGAATTACGTAGAAGGTGCCGCCAAAGCCACTCAGCAAGCTAAAGGAGCCCCTTGAGCTTAAGGCCCCACCCTCACAACTGAAGTCTTAAATTCTACATCAAGACATGCTGCTGATACATCTACATTGCTAAAGCCCTGCATGGGTGAGGGCATGCCAACTATGGGCCAGATAAGAAGGATCCTACCCTGAGTTTCAGATGCTCAAGATGTGGACTTCATAGGTACAAAGCGAGACCATTGGCTGCAAGGCAGCCTCGAGAGCATAGTAATTTTAGACATGGTTGGTATGCATCCAGAACTAAAACATTTTGAAAGGCAGCAGGTGACAAGTCAGATGAAGTACATAGGACCCACACATAGGTCACACAGTGTATTTTAAGACCCACACTTAGGTCACAATACATTTGAAGACCCAAACTTAGGTCACACAGCATATAAAGACCCACACTTATGTCACACAGCATTAAGACCCACATTTAGGTCACACTTTCTTTTCTTTCCTGAAATGCAGCATAGTAAATGAGGATTCAAACTAACCAGAACCATGACAGAAGCCAAGTTATTGTGGTGAAAAATAAAGATTTGGTCATTACAGTTGAAAGTCATAAGTGCCAAAATTATTGCTAAATAAAAATTTCCCAATACTACTGCAACAACAAGAAAAAAACAAAAGCAGTGTAGGAAGAAGGTATGGTTTGAAGTTCAAGACCTCCACAATGGTCAACAGGGGCAGCAAATAATTGAATGAAAGTGGCAAACCAGAACAGTGATACCTTCATGTAGGTATCTCATAAAATCTTAGAATCGTGCTGGTAGAAAGGACCTTCGGCCCATCGAGTCTGCCCGATAGCCCCCCCTCACCCTTTATCTCCCACCCTGCCCCTCCCCTCATCTCCCTTCCTAGTCCCATATAGCTATAACATGCTCTTTGAATACCTCTACCATATCCACCTCCACCACTTAATCTGGCAGTCTGTTCCATGGTTGTACAACCTCTCTGAGAAGTAACACCCCCCTCACGTTCCCTTAAATCTGCCCTTTCTAGTTTAAATGCATGACCTCTGGTGGCTTTGTTTTGCTCAGTCTAAAGATGCTATTGCCCTTAACCTTATTTATACCCCTTCATGTATTTGATGATTTCCACCATGTCCCCATTCTGCCTCATCTCCAGTGTATATAGACAGAGCTCCTCTAGCCTCTCCCAATATGGTCTCCCTGCATCCCATGGATCATCTTAGTCACCCTTCTCTGTACCCTCTCCAGCCTATCCTTGTCTCCCTGGAAATGGGGCCTACAGAATTGAACCCCATATTCCAGCTGTGGTCTGACCTGTGTTTTGTATAGTGGTATGATCACCTCCTTCCTTCTAGTAGTGAAACCCCTCCCAATGCATGCCAGCACCCTTATTGTCTTCCCAGCTGCTCGTTCACACTGATTTCTTACCTTTAATGTATCCATGATCCAGACCCCCAGGTCCTTTTCCTGGTCTGTGACCTGCAGTGTTTCCCCGAGGCAGTAGGTGGCCATTGGGTTATTCTTCCCCATGTGCATTATTTTGCACTTCTTGGCATTAAACTACAAGTACCACTTTTCTGCCACTTCTCTAACCTGAACAGATCCTGCCTTATCCTCCCCCTGAAGGAGTCCACCCTGTCGTATATCTTTGTGTCATCTGTGAACAAACCACTCTTCCCATTTAGACATTCCACAAAGTCCTCAATGTCACATTAAACAGTATGGGCCCCAATACCGACCCCTGTGGTGCCCCACTCACCACCCCAGTTCCCAGGAGTGCTTCCCATTGGCCATCACATTCTGGGTCCTTCCACCTAGCCAGTTCTCCACCCACCTGGTAATGGGTTCCCACACTCAGATTTCTCAACTTGCTTACCAGACCTTTGTGGGGATGGAGTCAAATGCCTTCCTGAAATCCAGATAGGCTACATCCACTGCTCTCCCTGATCGAAGCTTCCTTAACCCTGTCAAAGAATTCTGTCCATGTTGGTCTGACAAGACCTACCACCTGTGAACTCATGCTGATTGTGATCTATCAGACCCCCTCCTTTAGGCACCTACCAGTCTCTCCTTTAAGAGCATCTCCGTCAGCTTTCCCACAACTGAAGTGAGACTGATTGGGTGGTAGTTATCCAGGCTCATCCTTTCTCCCTCCCTTGTATGGCAGTACCACCTCTGCCTTTTCCAGTTTCCCAGGACCTCCCGATTTCAGGGAGAGATTAAACAACCAGCTGAGGTCCCACCAGATTCACCCTTAGCTCCTAAGCACCCTAGGTGTGCCTTGGTCAGGTCCCATGGCCTTTGTTCTTTATTTTTCCCCAACTCCTCCAACACCCCCACCACTGTGAAGGGACTTGTGTCTGCTTCCATGCCCTCCTTCCCCTTTTTCCCTTTCCTTTCCTTTTCAGTCATGAACACAGATGTGAAGTATTCATTCAGGAGGCTGCCTTCTCTTTGTCTTACACGATTATTTTACCCCCTCCACCTAAGTCTTGGTATCCCTGTCTGCTTCCCTCTTATCACTCCACATACCTACTGTATAGAATCTTTTGTCTCTCCTTTTCACCTTCTAGCTATTTTCTTCTCCGTGTTTGCCTTTTGCTTCCTAATTGTTCTTCCCCTCTGAGTCTGTCCTTATATATCTCCTTTCCCTATTCCCTGCAACTTTTGATAGGCCATGAGGCCTTTCTTTTCTCCTTGACCCCTCCCTCATCCCTGCCCAGACCACAGGGTTTCTCCCTCTTTTGCATTTGCTGGAGTCTCAGATGCATTACTCTGTGGCCTTGAGAATTCCTCCCTTTATTGCCTCCCACAGCTGCTATCCTCCTCCACCTTTTGAATCCTTCAAGCTCCCTTCTAAGAGGCCCTCATCTTATCAAAATTAACCCTTCTGAGGTTGGGCACCCTAGTGGTTCACCTACCCTGCCTTAATGGCAGAACCTGATCATCCAGTGATCACAGTCTCCCAAGTTATCCACAACTTCCAGCCTCCTACACTCTGTCCCCATTTGTTAAAATGGCATCTTGTGTAGCATCCCCAGTAGATTCTTTAACTAGCTGGCTCAGTGTTGCATCCTGCAGGGATTCTAATAAGCCCTGCTCTTTTCTGTTGCTGCCGATGGGTTGCCAGTCTACATTGGGTAGGTTGGGACCCCCACCACTAGGTTTCTCCTTTCCTGGCCTTTTCCTGTATATCCTAGCCAATTCCCAGTCCACTTCCTCACCCTGTTGTGGTGGTCTGTGAGACCACCCTCATCCCTATCCTCTCCTCCTTACTACTCTAGCAGCCCCAAGTTATTCCGGCAGATCCCTTCCCTCCCTACCCTCCACCACACTATCCCTCCCACACATACAGTGCTACATTCCTTAAATTTCTCAGGCAGGGGACTGGTTGCTTCAGCACATTGAACCACAAGCAAAGCCTTTCAAATATCATAAATAGTGTTATATTTCTTTTTACTTTATGTTTGAACCCATATCTACTGAACTGGTCAAGTCATCGCAATGATGCCCCAGCTACTCACAACTTACCTACTCCATATTTTAACCCAGACTTACCCCAAAGGCTGGGCAGAACTCTACTTGGGAAGCCAGGGACCCAGGCATTCATGCACTGCAACTGAGCAGGAAGAACATACTTTAGCAAGGTCAGGCATCTGTGTGCCACTAGTTTCCATCTATTATATTTTGTTTCCTGATCTCTCAAACAACCCCACAATGATGTGGCCCAAGACAATAAACCTTTATTGCTAGTCAGAGTAGGCTGGTACCAAGTCCACTGACCTTCATGACTGGCACTTGGTGGCCCTGGACTTTCACACATGATGCTACCAAGTCAAATGCCAACATCGTGCATCATGCCAGTGGCAGGATTTATACATTCTCAGCTGAAGATGCAAGTTCCAGCTTAAATGACTTGCAGTAACATAGTAATCTGAGGACCGAAGAAACTGTGGGTCAGTCAGGGCCACTCCAGCTCATAAGCATGTAGTAATATGTACAGTATGCTGTGTAAATATGTACTGATTTATATAATACTCTACTATTACTTCTACCTTTGGTGTATCATAAGTAATCAGAAAGTTTCAACATTTACCTTGAAGGCCAGTACTGTCTTCATAGTCACTGTTTCTACTGGTAGACTGTATATAGGGTCACCATATTCTAGGAGAAAAAGTACCTTGTAATATCTTCACCTGAATTCACCTCCTCTCACCTTTAGGGCATGTCCCCATGTCCTGCTTGAGAGCAACATGTTTAATATCTCTGTCTGTTCTGTCTTGTTGATACCCTCAAGTATGCAGAAAAATAAGACCCCATCTTCAAATCATTGATGAAAGTGTTGAATAGCATGGACACCAGCACCAAACCCTAAGGGATGCTGTAGAGTTCCAGTTCATATAAAGTAGTACCCATCCACCACAATTCTCTGCTTTCTGCTCCCAAGCCAGTTAGCAATCCACCATGTGCATGACTCATGTGTATTGTATTGGCATACTTTTCTCAAAAGCTTGTCATGTGACATAGTGACAAAGGTCCTGCTGAAGTTCAGGAAGACTACGGTTGTTACTTAGCATCAGGTTCATATCAGTCTGTATCTTGAGTGAAGAACAGCCAAGGTAGTTAAGGCTATCACTCTGCTTTTTAGCAGATATGGTTTGCTGCCTGTCTGACAATTTGCCAACTAACTACTAGAGCCCCAGGTAAAATAGCTTTTGAAGCCCTACACATGGGCAGCACTGTTTCACTACAATGCCATCTGCTGATACTTTAGAAATCCTGCAGATGAAGATGCATATTTTTAGCATTCTAAAACACTGACACCAAGTGACACCAAGCATTATAATAGTAGTGACTGGGGGCATCAGGGCAGTAATATGCACTTTGCAGGTGTCTTTAGTCATGGTGTAACCTAAAGCTAGGCATCACTGTACATCTATGTCCCTTTCCCGTCCACCTTCTTAGTTCCCCATTAAAAAGGTGATCAGGGCCCGGTGGCACAGAGGGTTGATATGCTGGATGCTACCTCGCTACCACGCGGTGACCGGGTTTGGGAATGGACTTGGGTCGCTGGGGTTGGTGGGGAGGAGGATTGAGCATCCCAATGGATGCCCTCCTCCTCCAGGGAGGGATCCTGGGGTGTTCATGCACTTGATGCACCAGTGCGGTGGAAGCATAGGGTTAGAGTGCACAGGCAGCTCTCTCTGAGGAAGTCAGGAGGGAGGATGTTGTGGGCATTTGTCTGCAATGTATTGCCAGCACGTCGTATGACTGGACATCAGTTCACGTGGCCGACACTCTCGGAGGAAGGAGGGACTAGGGAAAATGGAAAACACCCCTTAGGCCAAGATGATGACTGATCCACCTCTGGATTGTCTACTCCGAAGACAGACCCCACTGTGCAGGCACCCAAGGAAAAGGAGTAAGGTAGAAGGGATAAAGGAGTAAGCCAGACTCTAGTGGCAGATCCTGTGGAGGGACCTGCAGGGATGATCAGAGGTCTAAAGGAGTGGAATGAGGGGCAGTAAGGTGGATAAAATGGAAAGTAAAAAAAGTGATCAGATTGGTTTGGCATGAACTGATCCTCATATATCCATGCTGAGAGGGAAAAAAGCTAGACCTCATCATCTGCTCCATTATTCTGTCCTTAATAATCACTTCCTGAACCTTACCCATCACTTATGTCATTTATCAATGTACAGGAATTACCTGGGTCCACCCTTTCCCTTTCTTGAAGATGTGAACCATACTGACCACCTTGCAGTCCTCCAGCACCACAACTGTCTGGACAGACTCATGCAGAATTACTGCAAGCTAGAAAAAGCAGAATGAGGATATCTAATGTAAATTTCTTTAATCAGTTTAGAAAATGTCCAGTAAACTATGGTGACAATTCATGCTCTGTGTGCACTTCATCAGAACTGACAGTGAATGCAGTCCAGTCTCACTCTAGTGAGCTTGGAGGACAACAGCTTGAATACACTCTTTAGTTTACTTTTTAAGAAAAGAGCAGATATTATGAAAGAACAAGACTAAAACAGGTAAAGTAAAAGCTCCAAGAAAGAAGAATATTTTTTTATTGATAGTGCAAGTGACTCAATGCCACCATATGTGTTTAAGTAACCACCTCAGTTCTGATGTAGCAGCACACAGGCCACAAAACATCAGCGTTGTTTGGCTGACATTTTAAAACTGATTAAGAAATTGATGTAGGAGTTGATCCTTTTCTTCTTCATCTAGTATTGTTTGTCAAAATTGTCCTCTGTACTATATTTAAAGTGTCAGGGACAGCCTGAGCTTGGTGGAGCAGATTACTGCAAGATGCCTTGCCAATTGTTCTTTAAGCTCCATTAAGATGCTGGAGTGTACTATCTCATCTGTCCATTAGGACTTACCTGGCCAGCTGTTAACCAGTTAGTCAACTGCCAGGGCAGTTGTGATGTCTGCAGGCTGCATTGTGGCTATCCTTGATGCATTGTGGCTATCCTTGATGACATGGGCCCTTCTGATAAGCAGCCTTCACACAGATTCCACAGCCCTTCACTATTTGAGGAGCCTAGCCCTATTTCACCCACTTCCTTCCATTTATATACTGGAAAAGGCTGTGGTGTTGCCCCAGTTTCTGCTATCCTCTCTTCTAGCTCATAATTAGCTTTTCTATCCTCCTTTAGCTTTCTTAATTGTAGTCTTGCATTTCTCAGTGCTGCACTGCAGTACTCCTCTGCTCTGGAGCCAACCCAGTGGTCATAGATATTATTGGTCATGACCAGTTATCTTAGAGTCCTGTTGATCTGGGGAGGGCACATTTTGGCCCTATTTTCCTTATTCATTATGGGGATGCAGACCTCTGTGACTTTGAGCACCTTCATTAACAAACCCTGCATGTGCTCTGCATTACCAGTTCCATATAGTTCCTTTGATCACCAGGTCCCTCATCTTCCCAAGTCCAACTTTCTAAAGTTCTGAGTTCGGTGGCAGAGGCCTGGCTAGTCTGCTCAGTCAGAAGGAGATGGTTGCCCAGCTGTGGTCACTGCCTCACATTAGTTTCTTGACATTCACACTTTGATGACCCCATCCCAGTTGTTGAGAACAAGGTAAAGGGAGGCTTCAAACATAGTCCCTTGTTGGACGTGCTGTTCTAAGAAGAAGACCTTGAATGTTGACAGGAACTTCATCTCAGTTCTGTCTTTAGCCTCTCAAGATACCAGTCTATGCCCAGGAGGTTGGCGTCCCCCAGATTTACAGCTGCAGTCAATTTGGCTGTTTATAATATTTCCCTAACTGGCTAGACATAATACTCCTTTGAACTGTTTGGTGATCTGTTGCACACAGCCAGGGTACAGTACTTCTTTGCCCCTTTGTGTCTAGATCAGAAGAGCTCTTCAACACTGTTTGCCTCCTAGTGTTCAGTATCATCCTTTTCAGTGACTCCTTCTTTTACAAAGAGAACCACTACACCCCTTTCCTGTCAACTAGAGTTGTATGAGATTTCTTATTTCACTTTCACTTAAGTCTGTAAAATGAGAAACAATCTTTGCAGAATTTATGCATTTCAGGAAGATGTTTCAGTACTGCAAATGTTTTCCAAAGTGTATAGAATGCAAAACAATGTAAAAAATACTCTACAGACTATCTGTTGAAAAATGTTTCTGCATTTCACAGATTTAGGAATCAAACACCACAGAATGCAGGGAAAATCCAAAATGTGAGTTTCCATTCCTCATTAAAACAACTTAATATGCAAGCAAAGATGAAAATGGCATTACATTTTTAAATACAATTTATTCACATTGTTGTATTGTGGAATAATAAAATTCAGAAATGTCACATGTTAAAAGAATTCTGCACCACTCTGCAATCAGCCTATTCCTTTGTAACACTTTGTATTCCCTTAGCCTGGCGTCAAGTCATTTCTTACTACCACCACATCTATGTGAGTGCCAGTAAGTTCTGAACATAAAGTGCATCAAGCTCTCAAACTCCCTATTTTTGAGTGTGCTCCTTATATTTGCCCCATGCAACTGATGTTTTACTCTTACTCATCAAAAGAGGAACTAATGTTCAATCATGTCCTGTAGGACAACTGCATAACACTCAGTACCACAAACAGTCTGCATTCACTTATAGTTGCCTTATCCAAACTTCATGTACTGTAGATCAAAGGGGTACGGATGAGCAGTCAAATCAATTGATTTCACCACTGATGAAGGCCTGTCAGGATGTTGAAACACCAGCAGGCTCATGCTTGTGTGGGGTTTAAAACATGTCCATTAGTCAATATGCCTGCAAGAAGATCTACTCAAAGAAATATGGAAATGTTTATGACTGTGTTACCATAATAGAAAAAAAATAGAATTGAGATGATTACTGCTTTTGATCCATAATAATTGAAGCTGGTGTAAGAACATTATGTCATGTGTTCTTAAACTATATACTAACATACTAATTGCCAGCAGATTAGGCCTTACGGTCCTACAGTCAGCTCGAACCTCAGATCCCTAGTTGGGTGTTCTACTATTCATATATTGATTTTCTACTGGCTGGCAGCTGCGTCTCTCAAGGATATACCCTGTTCACAGGTACATATCCTGATCAGTCTGAACCTGGACATCATTCAGACTGCTACTGTGTTTTCCTCCCATAGAAACATAGAATTTGACAGCAGATAAGGACCGCTTGGCCCACCCAGTCTGCTCATTTCCCTACCTGACATATAAGCTGCAGATTCTAGTTAATCAACAGCATACTTCCTTCTGGTCCCCACTAGAATTGCCTGATGCCTGTCCCATGCATTCTTGAATTCTTCCACTGTTCCTGACTCCACAACCTCCTCAGGAAGGCTGTTCTATGCATCCACAACTCTCTCTGTGAAAAAATACTTTCTAACATTACCTCTGAGCCGGCCCCTCCATCTTCACAAATTGCCCACTTGTTCTTGCACATCTCTTCTTCTGAAAGATACTACCCTCTTGTACCTTGTTAATTCCCTTGAGATACTTGAAAGTTTTATCATGTCCCCCTCCTCCTTTCCTCAAGGGTATACATATTAAGCTGCTTTAGTCTCTCCTCGTATGTCTTCTGGTGCAGACCTTGCACCATTTTGTCAGATTGCCCTTGAACAGCCTCCACTCTGTCTATGTCTTCATGGAGATGGGGTCTCAGAATTGCACGTAGTATCCAGATGGGGTCTCACTAACTGTCTGTATAGAGAGGATAACAACTTCCTGTTTTCTACTGTTGATGCCTCTCCTATGCATCCCAGTATCCCCCAGCCCTCCTTACTGCTTTCTGACATTGCTTGCCCACCTTTAGGTCATCTGATATAATTACTCCTAGGTCTCTTTCGATTTTTGTTGTTGTTATTAACTCACCTCCCAATTGTGTACTCTTCCCTGGGTTTTTGTTTCCAAGATGCATTACCTTGCACTTCTTTGCACTGAATCTGAGCTGCCACATATTTGACCAGTCCTTCAACCTTGCCAAGTCCCTTTTCATTATTTCCACCCCACCTTGTGTATCAACCCTGTTGCAGATCTTTGTGTCATCTGCAAGAGGCATACTTTCCTTCCAGGTGCTGTCCAATGTCACTTATAAAGATATTAAAGAGGACCAATCCAGTACTGAACACTGCGGTACCCGCTAGTTACCCTCCTTTCTTCACTGTGGACTCTGTTTACTATTACCTTTTGCATCCTGTTGTCCAGCCAGTTTTTTATCCAGGCTACCACCTTGGGACACACTCCAAAGCTGGCTAACTTATATTAATCTTTGTGTGAGACTGTGTTGAATGCCTTGCTAAAATCTAGGTAGGCCATATCCACAGCCCCTCCCTGGTCTACTACTTTGGTCACCCAGTCAAAGAAATCTATTAGGTTCGTCTGACATGACCTTCCTGCTGTGAAACCATGCTGCCTTGGGTCCTGTGCCCCACTGGCCTCTAGGTACTCAACAATTCTTTCCTTCAAGTGAGGTCCATTCTTTCCCTACCACTGATCAAACTAACTGGTCTGTAGTTTCCTGCCTCTGCCCTGCTCCCACTTTTGTGAAGTGAATCACATTTGCCCTCCTCCAGTCCTCAGGTACCACTCCATCCTCCCATGATTTGTTAAAGAGAGTAGTCAGTGGTGTTACTAGTTCTACTCTAGTTCTTTTAGTATTCTTCCGTGAATCCTATCAGGCCCCATGCTTTGTCCACCCTCCATTTCAAGAGTTCTTTCAAAACCTTTTCTTCTGTGAATGGACTGTATCGACTCCTATTCAGAGTTTCTCCTTGTTTGGTTTAGGCAAGCCCTTCCTCATCTGTTGTGAATACTGGAGCCAACTATTTGTTCAGTATCCTGCTTTTCACTGTCACCCTCTGCCCACATTCCTCCTTTATTAAGTCTCTGTATCCCTCCCTTGGTCTTTCTTCACTCCCTAAAATTCCTATAAAGGTTTTATCCTCCTTCTTGACAGAGTTGGCTATCTTTTCCTCAGTTTGTGCCTTTGCTATTCTGACTGCCTTCCTGCCTCCTTCTGCTTTAACTGATAAAGTTCTCTGTCCCGCTCCTTGGTGTTTCCTTATATTTCCTGAATGCTATCCTTTTCTCCTTAACCGTCCCTGCTGTCTGTTTTGAGAACCATAGTGTTTTTGTCCTTCATTTTGTTTTATTGATTTGCTTCACACAAGGCTTGTTGCCTGTCGATGGCTGTTTTGATTATTCCCATTGTTCCTCCACCTCCTTCTTGCCCATTTGCTAGTGCTTTTCTAGGCCACTCTCATTTTCCTAAAGTCAGCCTTCCTAAAGTCCAATACTCTTGTTTTGTGTGGCTTGACTCTTTGACTGTGTTGTTCACAGAACGCACTGTTTGGTGGTCACTTGTTCCCAGATAGCTACCACTTCTAATCTGAGATCCTTCTCCTTCCCCATTTCAGAGTACCAGGTCTAGGACTGCTCCCTCCCGAGTGGGTTCCAACACTAGCTATCTGAGGCATGCCCCCTAGGGCATCAAGAATGATCCTGCTCTTGGATGTGCCTGCAGCATAGGTACTCCAGTTAACATCTGGCATATTCAGGTCCCCATCAACAATATCTCCCTTTTCTGCCATTTTAAGGATGCCTTCTATCAGTTCTTTGTCCATTTCCTCCCCTGAGATGGGGGTCTGTACCTAACCCCATACAGATTATTAGTGCCATTCCTGTCTCCAGGATGACCCAGTGACTCATCAACTTCCTGTTTACTCTTTAGTTATGTTGCTTTATTCCTTCCCTTTATGAGAGCTACTCTCCTCCTCTTTACCCCCCTGTCCCTCCTGTAGACTGTGTATCCTGGCATGTTGGCTTCTCCTCATGGTTCTCTGTGTGCCATGTTTCAGTGACTGCCACAATATCCAGGCATCCCTCTTCCATTAAGGCCACTAGTTCAGGGGCTTGTTGCACAGACTAAAGGCATTGGTACTCATCCTTCCATTTATTTTTGTAGCCTTACCCTTTAGGCCCCATCCTGTCATAACACCTTTTTCTGCATTTATCCTGTTCAGCTCCCTACTGACTTCTCTGCCTTGGTGTTTGCCTCTCTAACTACTGCACTTTGCGGAGGCTGGGATTTCCCCTGCTTTTTCAGTTTCCTCCCCTTGGCTAGTTTAAATGCTGACAATGAAGCATTTAAACCTGTCACCAAGATCCTGAATCCCCCGGACAGATGCAGACCATTGCGCCAGTATAACCTGCATCCTCCAGGTGGCTCCCCAGTCCAATGAAGCCAAACCCTGAGCTCCACCCTCAGTTTTCAATCATTTATTGAATGCCATCGTGTGGAATACCCTAGCATCATCCTTGCATAGGCAGGCAGCACCTCTGAGAAGGTCACCGTACATACTGCCTGTCTAAGGCCCTTTCCCAACTCCACAAACTCCTCTTGCACCACTCTGATCCATTTACAGCCAGGTCATTTGTCCCTAGGTGGACAATGACATCCAACTCCCTCCCTCGTGCAGCTGTTCCCGTGATCCTGAGGATTCACTTCCTGTTCCTCAAGCCCTGGCGCCAGGCAGGCACCTTACCTCCTTATCCCTTCCTCCCCACATCTACCCCCTAATGATTGATTCCCCACCAGGAGTTGTTTCCTTCCCTGTGGGGTCTTGTGCCCCTCCTGTGGGTCTCCTTTGTGGAGGTTCCCAGCATCCTCCTTGGTCTCCACTGCAGAGTGCCTCCATAGAGGAACACTCTTTGCCAGAACAGCATATGATGTGGAGACCTACAACTGGAAGGATGCACCTTTGTTCCACCACCCTCTCCTCCCTCCCTGAGCCCACCTTTGTCCAACCACTTCTCTTTCTTGGCAACCTCTGAGGTAATAGTGGTGGCCCTGGTGGTCCCTGGGTGGGGAAGAGGTTTCATGAATCCTAGCCAGGTCAGCCTGGAGATGGGCAACCTCCTCCCTCAGACCAGAGAGGTGCCTGAAAACAGGGCAGCATCACAGCCTCCAGAATGTATCCCGGAACACTGCTGCTCCACAGCCATTGCACTGCACCACTCCCATCTTGACTTATTTTGTGTCCCCTATCCTGTTGCTTTGTATGCTTGTTGTCTCTTCCCTCTATGTATTTTTACACTTACTTTCCTACTGCCTATGTGCCCTTACAACTCTCACCCTTCCTGTTTTGGGACAGGAACTTCCTGTAGTCTTCAGTATTCTCCTTCCTCCATGCTTGGTTCAGACCTGCAGCAGTCAGTGGGGGATAAAGTTTTTTAGGTTCTTTCAAGGTTGCTGAAACTAATGTGTCTCAGTGATCCTTCCCTTTATACTCAAACAGAAAGTTCCTGTTGTTAGTCAAATTCAGTTGCTATAAAACTAGAACTAGCTTTAAGTGGGAGGGTGGAGGGAGAGGAAGGAATTAATAAAAAATCTGTTTCTTGCTCTGCAACCAGTTCTCTTCTGCTAGAAACAGCCGGAAGCTGTAATTGGAGACAGCTGCTTTTTATATACCTAAGCTGCTAAGCACACACCCCACAATTAGATTCCTCTCTGCTCTCAGAAAATTAAGCTGATACTGCCCCTTCCTCAGAAAAAACCCTTTTTTCTTTTTATAAATGGGACCCCTTCTTCTAATAAAGTATCTGTTTGCTTAATCCAAACAGGTACTACTCCTGCTGAGACAAGTGATTAATTAGTAAAAGTCTGTAGTTCTGGGCTACTGTTTCTTGCTCTGCAACCAGCTCTCTTCTGCTAGAAACAGCCAGAAGCTGCTTTTATACACCTAAGCTGCTAAGCCACACCCCAGCTAGATTCACTCTCTGCTCTCAGAAAATTAAGCTGAAAATGATGTGTTTCTTCCACTTTCTCTGGGAACAGCAGTGCCCCTGCAAACCTCACACAGCCACAGCTCCCTTATGGTAGGAGCAAGCCCCTTATCCCAGCTACAGGGGTGACTGCAGCCAGTCCTCACCCAAACAAGATACACTGTCGAACAGCAGCTCTTTCAGCCACAGCATGCCTCCTGATGTGACTGCCTGGGCTAGCTTCTGAACCCAGCTCATCACACAGCAGCACAATGTTCTGTTGCTGGGCCATTGGGGTGGCTCCAGATAATGAGATCGTTTAATGGGACTGCATTTCTGAATTATGTTTCCTGTGCATCTAGCACCATTCACTTGAGGCCATTTGCTTTTTGAGCAAAGGCTCTCAATACTGTAGGCCAATGCAAACATGCAATGCCTTGTAAGTGGTACACTGTATCTAGCCCTTTATATCATATTATTATAACATGATGACTTTTCATTGGAAGTTTTGCTTTAATAAGGCACCACTGTAAATGAGCTCTGTGCAATGTTTTTATCCTGAATAAAACTGAATTGAATTGAACTGAACTAAACAATACTCAGGTTCAAGTATGGTCTGTTAGCCCAAGACCTGCACTGTAACTTCAAAAAGGCCATAGCTGCAAGCACTGCCTTGATCAGTTCACAGCACATGTGAGCTTATCTATGGACAGGCAGTTACTCACAGGAGGTATATCTGTGACCCTGACCAAGGCATTTTACCTCAGCAATCATAGCCTTTGCTGCAGAAATTATCCCAGCTTGTTACCACTAATTTTGCTAATCAGTGGTTTAGTAGTTACCTACCTTACTGATTTCAACATGTATGTAACACTATTTTGCCTAAACAACTCCATTAATAGCCAGGGTCCTGCAAGGAGCTCAGTTCTTGGGCTCCTTTTATTTTCTCTTTTTATAAGCTTGCTGCCCTCTTCCTGTACAAATGTACATACCCTTGGGTGTGCTGATGACCTGTAAATATTTCCTCTACACTTAATAGAAACATTGACTCTGAACAAAGGTGGCCCTGGAAAGCAGCCAAACTCCCTCCCATGAGGCTTTACCTATGTGGCTCACTGCACTCACACTTGATCGATGGATCAGCACTTTCAACTCAGTCAAGAATCTCCCAGCTGAACTGGACAAGTAAACATGCCTACTCAGGAATGGTTTGGGGCCCAAGAAACAGTTTGCAAGCCATTTTTTTTTTTTAATAAAGACATTTGGGAAGGACTGCCTGTGGACAAAAATCAGCAGCAATCTTCATCACTTCTGACCAGAGCTGGCAGGGTGCCAGGGTCAGAGGGTGACTGCCCAACCAATCAGGATCTACAACCTGAGGAGAAAGCCACATGGGTCTCTGGACTTGTGTTGTGGACTTTATTAATTCAGTAGCCTTTCAACATCCAATCACATGTTGAGGTACAGGCCTCAGTCCTACTGAAAATGGCTGCCAGATCAAATCACCAATCAGAATCTGCCATTCCCCAACAAACAGCATAGGCTGTTCCAGAACTGATCCAGTTTATGTGTGTCTGCAATAAAAGCAGACTGTTGCCTGTGTGCTGCTGATGGAAATAGACCACACGTCTGCCTGAGACTGAATGAGTGAGTGAGTGAGTGAGTGAGTGAGTGAGTGAGTGAAGAGAGAAGCAGAACTCCTGCTGAGAAAGGAGATAATCGCTTGTTAGGTCAGCCCAAACTCAAGGTGTAGGCTGCAGTTCTTTGGTGAGAGACTTTAATGCACTGCAGCCATGTAACTGCCAAAGTGTGATCACAGCTAGTCTAGGAAACTGCCCAGCCAGTACTGTGATGTCAGAGCATGGTGTGTTGGTCAGGTAGGATCAGATTCACAGACTGAGCTACTCTGTGTGTGTGTATAAGAAGATTGTCTGCTGAATGTGGAGGTCAGAAGAGGCCTGACTTAGAATGGAGAAAAACAGCAGTCTGTCAATCAACACCAGAGGTCTATGAGGAGGATGGAGAGAGAATGAAACCAGTCAGAGAGTTCTCTACAACTGCCCCATCACTCCTGTGCATCAAGGGAGCTTCACTGTTCTAGGATAACTGTGATAGAAACACAGGCGTTGACAGCAGATAAGGACCACAAGGCACATCCATTCTGCCCATTTCTTCTACCTTGTGAATGTGCCATAGGCCTTTACTCTGTTAATGGCCTATTTATTCATACTCATCTGTATTGCTCCCTTATGTCTATCCCATGCCTGTTTGAAGCCCTGCACTGTATTCATATCCACCACTTCCTGAGGTGAGGCCGTTCCATGTATCCACCAACCTTTCTGTGAAAAGAATGTCCTCACATTACGCCATAATCAGCCTCCCTCTAATATCATGCTGTGTCCTCTTGTCCTGCTAGTTTTCTTTATATTGAAACATGTTAGACTCTTTCACCTTGTTAATGCCCTTAAGATAGTTAGATAGATAAAAACTTTATTTTTGACAGGAAGATAACTTTTAGGACCAAAGAGGCCCTGTTTATCAAAGTTGTCCTGTTTAAAAATACAATTTCAAAGGTACAAAACATCATGTAATAAAATATATTACAGGAACAATCTTACAAATATCACAAACATAATTTCACAACATACATACAAGAAACATATATACACAATTATCAGAGAATCCAAGAGATTTTATGGCAAAGGATAAATATAAACATTATAAGATGGACTGATGGATTAAGTGCATAATTAAATACAAAGGGTTTTCATTTCCAGAATTTATTTAAGCTACCAATAATTCAAATTTTGACTCTATCTCATTCCATATTTTTGGTAAATAGAAATGTCTTTGCATTTTATTGTAGCTATTTAGTTCCAAGGAAACTTTTGGACCACTATATTTCAGGAGCCTCAAATTATATCTATGAAAATAGAAACATCAAGAGAGTTCACGCCATGTTTAGCCTTCTCCTATACTCATTAAAGGCTTTATACCCTACATATTTTTTTGGCGGGTTGCAAGAGAATCCCAACCAAGATCGTGAAGTACATTACAGTGATGAGTGAAAAGGAACATTTAGCTATGTATCTTGTTATTCTATAATATATTTTCTCCAAACAATTTAGTGATGATTTAGGAGCAAACTGATACATTAAAATACCATATTCTAGCATTGGTAAAAGTAGTTGTACAGCCACTCTATTTCTTGATTATCTTGATAGAATCAATGTTTTCCTTCTTAACACGTCCAACCTAGAATTAACCTTTTTAGTTACATTTGTTATGTGTAGAGAAAAAGTATGAGAACTATCCATATAAACTCCCAAATACTTGTATACCTGAACCTGTTCTAACACTGGACCCTTTAGAGAATGTATGTTTAATGTTTGATTATGAAACAGTTTATTTTTGAATGGAAAATCATTACCTGAGTCTTCTTTGTACTAAAACCCATTTTGGATTGTAATAACCAGTTTTGTAAAATATCAAAAGCAAATTGTAACTTTTTTTGTAAGTCATCCAGATTTCTAGCTTTCCTATAAGGGCCATGTTGTCCACGTACAAATAAATCTTACTATTTTAAATACACGATGGAAGAGAATTTATATAAATCAAAAATAACAAAGGACCCAAGATTGAGCCTTGGGAACTTCCTAAAGGTACCCTCTATAGCTGACATTATTCTGTCTATACAGACCTGTTGTGTCGTTCAGTCAAATAAGAAAATATCCAGGTCTGAACAGGCTCCGATATACCTATCTGAGGCGGCCTTCTCAATAATATATTGAAATGTGCAAATTGAAGGCCTTTGAGAGGTCGACAAATACTGCCTGACAGACTCCCAGGCCTCAAGGTCACTTGCCACAGAGTCCAAGAAGTCCATCAGTGCAGTGTCCATCGACCTCCCTTGTCTGAAACCAGCTTGACAATCAGTCAGTATTTTGTACTTCTCCAGATATTCATATAACTGGGCACAGGCTGAGCATTCAAAACCTTCGAAATAATTGATAGCAAAGCTATCGGTCGATTATTTGATTGATTATTCTTCTCTCCCTCTTAAATACAGGAATAACTTTAGAGTTTTCCCAAAAGTCTGGAAAACTTTTTGCTGTAAACTAAAATTGAAAATATTAGTCAAGATTGGGCTTATTTGCTCTACTGAGGCTTTTAAAAAGATTCTCTCTATTTTATCCATACCTATTGCTTTCCATGAATTTAATTGCCTTATTTGTTTCTTTACTTCACCAATTTTAACTACTCTAAAGTAAAACATGGTATGTTCTCTCTATATTATGTCTCCAGTGGCCTGATTTGTTGAAAAACATGGTTCTGTTTACCATCAACCTGTTCCATTCTTATATCTGGAAGACAACAAAATATCGGTTCAAATTGTTTGCTACTTGTTTGTTGACATCTCCCTCCCAACTCATCCTTAAGAACTATGCTTGAATATTTCCTTTCCTACCTTCCAGATTTTAATTAGGTTCCAGTACTGGGCTGGATTTTTGTTTAGTTCACTTTATTTCTATAATATCTTTTCCTTGCCTTTCTTATCAAACATTTACTTTTATTCCTGATCTTTTAAACAACTCCCAATTTTCTACTTTTAAAGATCGATTTGCCTTTTCCATATCCTATCTTTCCATCTTATTTGTTTTTAATTGCTTCATTTACCCAAGGATTATGATTATGTCTTTCTTTAGATTTTTTGAAAGGAGCATTTTTATCACATACTTCTAAATAAATCTTTGTGAATTCTCTGACTGCCATATCTACTTCTGGGATCAGGTCTATATAGCGAATTTACTTGTCCCATTTGAAACTGGAAAGAAGATTTATTAAAATGAGTGAAATCTCTAACATAACAACATTTTAAAATATCAAAGGTTCCAACATCTTGTTTAATGTTACCCTCAAGATAACAATGATCTCCTAGATTTGGAGGTCCCACTTTATAATCCAATAAGTGAATACCATTTGTTATAAATATCAAATCCAGGATGTTTCCTACACTAGCATAAGTGCTTCTGCATGTTGGAGTATTTATTATTTGAACAAGGCCCAAGGCCTGGAATTCAGATTGTAGTTTAAGACCTCTTTCTGCTCCCCATGCTGCATTAAAATCTCAATCAGAGTGCATCCCTTTGCCCCATTAACTCATTTAATCTTAAGGCCAGAGACTGAAAGGCTGATGGTTTTATTATTGGGTGAGAATATACCACACCAAGACACATTTTCAATCTAGTTATATAAACCAATAATATCTCAATGCCCTCAATATTTCCTGATAAAAGGCAACTCTACTTGGCCCCAAATTACTTATAATATAAAGTGCAACTCCTCCTCCTCCTCTGGTAGGCCTATCGTATCTATAGAGATCATAGTTTTCTTTTTGAAATTTGGAATCTGAATGCTTTTAGATAGCCAAATCTCCGTAATACCTATGATATCATAAGCATTTTCGGATACCCAATGATCAAAAATAGGCTGTTTTCCAGTGAAACTTCTGACATTATCATGGGCTATCCTAATAATGTCGGTCCAGGTTTCTGGGCCTGGATTTGATTTAATGTCCCCTGCTAGCGCAAAAACAAGAAGAGATATTAATCCCCTACTAGCCTTAGGAAGTATTGTATTTTGGCCTAAATTTTGTACACTATACCCGGTCTTAACAGATTCCAACAAGTGTGAAATTTATTTCTTCTACTAACCCCTTCTGTAGAAAAAACATTTTGTCATAGCAATGGAGAAGGAACATGTTCTGATCTCTGGGTCTGGCTTGAACTAAAAATGTTTTTATCTAAAAAGCCAGTACCAGCATTCCAAACAAAAAAGCAAAGTAGGCCATACTTATCACTACTACAGGTCTAAATTTAAATAAACTAATTTAAAGACTTCCTCAAATATCAGGAAAAACTGTATTTAAGGGAAAAATCCTAAAAGAGAGCACACAATTGATAAGGCCAAATAAATTCAAGTTTAAAACTTTAGCACAGAACTATACTACAAAAGCGGTCAGAATTAATTTTCAACAGTATCATATAAGACCTTGTCTATAATACTCTAAATATAATTAAAAACACTGTAAACTGGTTAATATCCACAGAATTCTGCCTATAAAAGCAATAGATAGTGTGTTAAAACCTTACGCAATGGCAGTCCAAACAATAGTTTTCTCTTCCAAGTGGTGCTAGCACCACTCACTCATCTTTACTGCGCTTCGTGCAGTACCTGGTGTGATCTTTTAAAGCACACTGCCTCCTCCTCCTTTGCTCTGATGTGCTCTGCATCTCTCTCCCTCTCAGTACCAGCAGGACTTACCACATAACAGCCAGTTCAAATTAGCAGAGCGTGGCAATACAGGAGCAGTCTCTGTTATAGAAACACAGTACCTGCAGTCTAGAGGAGCACAGACCAGCGTAGATAGCACATAAGCAGGCAGATTGAAAGTCTGTGCAGTCAAAGATTCAGTACCTGCACGATCTTTTAAAGCACACTGCTCCTTCTCCTTCGCTCTGGCCAGCTGGTGCATCTCTCCTCCCTCTCAGTACCGGCAGGATTTACCAGATAACAGACAGTTCAAATTAGCAGAGGCGTGGCAATACAGGAGCAGTCTCTGTTACGAGAACACAGTACCTGCAGTCTAGAGGAGCATTAAGATGTTTGAATGTTTTGATCATATCACCTCTCTACCTCCTTTGCTGTAGGATACACATATTGAACTCTGTTAATCTGTCCTCATATGGTTTCTGATGCAGTCCCTGTACCATTTTGGTTTCCCTTTCTGGACTGCCTCCATTTTTTAATGTCCTTGTGCAGGTGTGGCCTCCATTACTGCATGTAGTACTCAGATGTGGCCTAACCAGTGTCTTGTAAGAGGGATTATTACCTCTCTTATGGCTTGTGATACCCTTACTAATACACTCCCAACATCCCTCTAGCCCTACCTACTGCTTTAGTGGTCTGCTTGGATGATTTCCGGTCATCTGTGATGATGATGCCCAAATTTCTTTCTTCCCTTGTGATTGCCAGCAACTCCCTCCCAACCTATAGCCAAGCTTCAGGGTTTCTCTTCCCTATGTGCATTATCTTGCAGTTCTTTGCATTAAATTCAGATGCCACTTTTAGACCATTTTACTTTTTCCAGATCTCTTCTCATTCAGGCCACCCCATCTGGATCATCAGCTCTGTTGCAGATCTTGGTGTCATCTGCAAACAGACTGCACCCAGTCATAATGTCATATGCTTAATAGCGTATGGCATTATGGAAAAACAGACCTGTGTGCTCTCCGGTTGGACCCCCAGAGTTGGAATATTTAGTGGGGGCCAGGGGGTG
This sequence comes from Neoceratodus forsteri, assembly GCA_016271365.2. Taxonomy (NCBI): domain Eukaryota; kingdom Metazoa; phylum Chordata; order Ceratodontiformes; family Ceratodontidae; genus Neoceratodus; species Neoceratodus forsteri. The sequence goes on from CM057450.1 coordinate 897,831,983, forward strand.
TAGCCCCTGTAAGGAGGGTGGGGTGGAGCACCCTACAGAACAATAAACAACAAGACATTGCACAACACGATTGTGCCGCATGGCATTCTGCCATGTGACATAATGATCCAGTGCCACAAACAGACAAACCTTACCCTCAGTCCATCTGCAATGTCAGTGACAAAGATATTGAAGAGGACTGGCCCAGGACTGATCCCTAAGGTACCCACTTGTGACTTACATCTCTTCTGAATGTGTACCATTTACCACCAGTCTCTGTTTTCTGCCTGTCAACCAGTTTGCCACCTGGTTGACCAACTCTGACTCACCCCAAGCCTACCCAGCTTATTAATCAATCTTCTATGTGGAACAGTATCTAAAACTTTGCTGAAGTCAAGGTAGGTGACATCAACTGCACCTCTTGGTCCACCACCTGGTTACCCAATCAAAGAAATCTAAAGATTAGTTTGACAGGACCTTCATGTTGTAAACCCATGCTGTCTTGGATCCTGTGCTCTCTATGGTTCCAGGTGTTGCACTATCCTTTTCTTAAGGACTGCCTCCCATAATCTTGCCCACTACAGAGATAAGACTGACTGGTCTGTAGTTCCGTGCCTCCTCCTGCTGCCACTCTTGTGGAGCGGGGTCACATGAGCCCTTCTTCAGTCTTCTGGGACCTCTCCTGTGCTCAGAGACTCACTAAACAGTTCTGTTAATGGTTCTGCTAGTTCCACCCTTAGCTAATTTAGTACCCTGGGATGTATGCCATCAGGTCCTATGCCTTGTCCATCCTGAGCTTAGCGAGGCTCTTGTAGGACCCTTTCTTTTTGTGAAGGGACTTGTGCACACCTCCCTCCCCTGTGGCCATGGTGTTAAGCTGTGGGCCTTTCTACCTTCTCCTCAGTAAATACTGAGCAGAAGTATGTATTTAGGATAGATGCATTTCTCGGTCCTCCTCCATACCTCCCCTTATCTCCTTTGATCTTAGCAATACCCTCTGGACTGCATACTTTCACTAATGTATCTATAGAAAGTCTTGTCCCCTTCTTTTACTGTTAGTGCTAGTGTTCCTTGGTTTAGGCCTTTGCCTGCCTTACTGCCTTCCTTGCTTCCTTAGGATTTTGGTAGCCTCCCTATCTTTGTCCCACTGTGTTCCCTTATATTTCCTGAAGGCTAACCTTTTGGTTCTGATCTTTTCTGCAACTGTTTTGAGAACCAAAGTGGTTTCCTCCTTCTTTTGCTCTTGCTTTTCTCCTAACACATTGGGATGTTGCTTCAAATATTGTATCCGTCATGCTTGCTCACTTTGCCTGTACCCCTCACCTGTATTTCTACTTGCCAGGGCTAGCTTAACTCTGTTGGCCATCTTATCAAAGTAAGCACCTCTGATATTTCATATTTTGCCTTGTAATGGGATAATTTAGTTCTAGTGGCCAAATTGAACCATACCATGTGATGGTCACTGGCAACCAGGTGACCTTCTACCTAGAGATCGGTGATCCTTTCCTATTAGTCAGTACTAGATCCAGGATAGCTCTGTCTCTTGTGGGATGTTGCACCAATTGTTTGAGACCCTCCCCTGCAGGGAATCCACTACGTGCATCATTCTGATGGATGTTCCTGCTGGTATTGACCAATCTGTATCTGTCATGTTGAAGTCTCCCATAATCAGAACTCTCTTTAGGTGTCATGTTTTGTATATCTTCCAACAGTAATGTGTCTATGGCCTCCCCTTGTCTGGAGGCCTGTACACAACCCCAGCTATGGAGGGCTGTCCCAATTCCTGTTTCCAGGGTGACCCACAGCTCTTCTGGCTCTTATGTGTATTCTGAATTTCTGTAGCTTTAATATTTTCATTGACATAAAGGGTCACCCTCCCTTTATTTATTTATTATTTATTTATTTATTGAATTTTGTTGACGGTAGGCTCACTGGGCCCCAGAGGTCCCTTTTTCAGAGGCGACCTGGGGGTAAAATAACATACAAGTAACAGAACAGTACAAGTTGATAGATGACATATTGTGTTACAGAGCTAGATTACATAGGTTACAATCAGAGTAGATAGAGTGGGAACATACTGTCAGAGACACCTCCAGAGTAGGATATATAACAACATGTTGCATGCACATAAACATGAAGATCTAGGGAGAGCACGAGATAAGAGCTACGTTGCTAGGGGTCGGGTCACCTTCCTAAGAGGGAAGGGGGTGACGGAGGTCAGGTCCTAAGGCATTGGCAAGTACTCCTGTTGAGCAGGTGTGCTTTGAGTTTAGACCGGAAGCAGGGCCGACCCTGCCTCCCTTACCTCCTGTGGGAGGTTGTTTCAGCTGGAAGGGCTGTGAACACGAAGGATCTGGACCCAGCGTTGGTCCTTGTTTTGGAACCACGAGGAGAGTTTGTCCTGAGGTGCGGAGGCTCCTATGACTGGACTTGACTGTGATTAGCCCTTTGAGGCTAGGGGAGGAGAGGGCCCAGTAACTTTGAAGCCAGGCAAAGAGTTGGGTAGATGAGGCGGGCTTCCAGTGACGGCCACCTGAGCCTGGCCTGGGCCTGCAGTGGTGTGTTCTAGGGTGGGACATTGTGGCAAACCAGTGATCTTGTTGTATAAGGTCTGGAGACAGGCTTAGTTCCGTAGAGGCCACACCGTGTAGAACGGAGGTTGCATAGGTGAGCTTAGGGAGTAGGGCCGCTGGTTGCAATGGCAACCCTGGCTACAGGATAATCTGGTCCTTTAATCTATAGAGATGCCGAGTTTCACATGGATGGCTTTGGTGAGTTGGTCCACGTGATTTTTAGGTGAAGCCCTGGTCAAAGGTTAGACCGAGGTACGCCATATGGGTAACCACCTCGAGTTTGTCTCCCCTCTGGACTGCAGTTGAAGGAGCGTCCAAACGCCAGATGCCAAGGATCTGGGCCCAAACAGCATCGCCTTGGTTTTGCTGGTGTTTAATACCATTTTGTTCAATGCGAGCCAGTCCTCCATCTGAAGGATGTCCTCTTGGAGGGCAATCTTCAGTTCCTTTACATCAGGGAGGCTCGTAAATGACAGCATCGTCCACATATTGGATGACGCTGCTGCTCCCGGCAGTGTAAGTGCAGGTCATTTATGAACAGGGTGAAGAGAAGGGGCCGAGTATTGACCCTGTGGTACACCTCTTTGAGCGGTGCGGTCTGTGAAACATTGTCCTTCCACTTGACCCTCTGGGTTCGGTCATGAGGTAACTCTCAAACCAACCTAGTGCATGGGTGTCCAGGTCTATAGCACTCATTTTATGCAAGAGGAGGCTATGATTTACCAAGTCAAAAGCTTTAGAGGTCAATAATCCACGCCTGTACTGCCCCTGAATCAGTATTGCACAGGACATCAGCTGAGAATTTGGTTGGGCAGTATCTGTCCCATGCTTGGCTCTGAAGCCGTGCTGAGACGAGGAGATTACCTGGTGTGTTTCCAAGTATTCGCAAAGTTGGGAGTAGACTAGCTTCTCTTGTATTTTCACTCTTGTAGACAGCAAGGAAATAGGCCTATAGTTCCCTATAGGCTCAGTAGGCCCTCCCTTGTGAATAGGAATCACTATGGCCTGTTTTCATGGTTCGGGGACCGACCCCTCCAAGAAGGACCGGTTTATCAGCCAGGTTAGTGGCTCCGCTGAAACTGGGGCCCTTCCTTAAGGATTCTTGGCTGGATCCCATCAGAATTCTCAGTGCCTCTCGCCTGTAGGGATTTAAGGATAAGCAGAACTTCCTTTACCTTAACCATCACAGATGAAACTGTGGGCGGTCAAGTTCATGGGGCAGAGGCTCATAAGGCTTATGCCGTTGACTATGTCCCCACCTTGTCGCATCAGATTCGTAAAGTAGCCATTTAGGGCCTCTCTGATGCAAGGCCCTCATCAAGTACTTGCCTGTTCGCCAGGATAGGGCCTGTTGTGGATTTTTCGTGACCCTTTAGGGTTCATTAATATGTGACCAGAAGAACCTAGGGTTTCCCAGGTTAGTTTTTGGAGATTAGAGATATAATCTTTCTTAGCTTTTTTATGTTCTGTTTACATTGGTTTCTCAGGGCTCTGTATCTGACTAAGTCCTCAGGAAGATTAGTTCTCCTGCTCTTTTCCAAGCTTTGTCCCTGGTGGTCATCTGGGCTTTTAGGTGGGGAGAGATCCACTTATAGCAGTTCCCTTAACCCTGTGGGATTTGATAGGGGCCACAAGGTCGGTGATACCAGTTAGGTAGTTTGGAAAAATTTGACAGCTTCCTCCAGGTTGGGTAGAAGTCTTATGGGGTTCCAGTCAATGCCATTTAGGTAGCCAATGAACTGGTCTGGATGGAAGTTAGAGTAGTCCCTGGCAGTGATAATTCAGTAGGGACTTTAATCCCATTATTCTTCCATATGGCAAATATCAGCAGTGGTCACTTAAAGGCGTCTGCCAGAGTCCCAGCCAACTTTACGTTACTTTGGGATGAAGTCAGGACCCAGTCTATTGTGGAATGTCTCCTGATTTGTAGTTCAATCTGGTTGGGAGGAGATAATTTGAGCAAGGTGGGAGTCGTGTAAGACTCTGTTTATTTGGACTTAGCCTCTTGTGCCCAGTTTGGGTTGAAGTCACCCAATAGGATAATCTCCGATGCGGAGTCCACCACAGGGCTCTTCAGGAGCAAATCAAGGGAGCTGAGGGCATTGGTTGGGGGCTGTATAGCAGCCAATAGTGAGGTGTTTAGCCCCACCTAATGTGACCTTCAGAAAAACTGCTTCTGAGTCCAGGGACAAGTCAAAGGCTGCCTAACTAATGAGGCTGTGATAGTGTCTTTAATGTAATTAGTACTCCACCTCCTCTTTTTGAGGTCTGTCCTTTCTAAAAAGGAGTAGCCGGGGACTGCAATCTCGTGATCCTGAATGTGGGGTTTCAGCCAGGTCTCTGAGACCGTGAGTAAGTCCAGTTTGTACACAGCCAGCCATGCTTGTACCTCCTGGATCTTTGGCCTCAGGCTGTGGATATTCATGTGGACCATCTGCAGACCTTAGCTCCATCCCAGGCCTTATCCATTGGGAGGAGATAGATGCATTCAATGTCCCTGGTCAGGGTTAGGTTGGATGTCCCGGCCAGTAGGAGTAAGGCAGTGAGAGAGCTAAGGAGAGAGGTGGGAGGAGGTAGCACCAGCTTAACCTGCCATAGGGTCGGGCTCCTAGTACAGAGAAGGACTCTGAGAGGACCCTTCCTAGAGAATTCATGGGCCGCTAGGAGAAGGATGTTAATCCTGGCGAAGGCATAAGAAGTGCTCGACATTTCTCTCCCGACCCCCTCGTGTGTCGGGAGGGCTGTAAGCATTCTGATTAGGGTATCAGTCCCTAGTTGAGCCAGAATGTAGATTATGGACAGGATAATACCATTGTTCCAATGAACGGGTACATGATGGTTCCCTGTCTGTATCTGGTAAGGATTTAATAATCAATTCAGTAAGGAGTTAATCAATTCACCTCGAGTCTGTATTTGCATTGATCTGGTAAGGATACTTAGGTGCGGCAGGATGCAGGAGATCGTGTAGCATCGGCAGCTAGTAGCAGCAGACTAAAGGATGTGAGCTGACAACACAGTTGACTTAAGTATACAGCATTAACAGGGCTAACAGTTTGAGTTCGCAGGTACAGAAACCTAGTGATGTATGCAGCAGTACCTAAATCAAGATTATACTGGCCTTTGGAGAAGTCAGTTTAAAACAAAATGCACAGGATATATTGATGCAGCTGGGCGAGTCTATGTCAAGCGTAAAAAAACATTTGTAGGGTCCTTTGGCTAAATGACATATGAACATACTAGGCACATACTAGGCACATAAGTTACTTAAAATGCAGCTGAAGCTGTAGCTTATCGTACTAATAGCTGGCAAATAAGTAAGGACTATAGGGGCAGTGGACGATAGGAGACAGTGAGAAATAGATTATTTGTGGAGCAAAGGGTTTTGTAGAGCAAAGACAGGTAGTTATGTCCAGAGATAAGGAGTTCCTCCGCAGCTTGGGGAGTGAAGAGGCTGATGACGTGAAGTACAGCTCCTCCTTGTGAAGCCCAAATTGGATTTGCACTTTGGTCTCTTCTGAACAGTACATAGCCAGGTACTGAAGCCTCCTAGTGTGGTTACTGGTAAACCATGTCTCACTAATGGATACTACATCCAGTTTAGACTTTGCCATTGTTGCCTCCAGGTCTGAGATCTTGTTTCCAAGACTGCAGGCATTTGTGTATATGATTTTCCATTGGCCAGTAACTCAGCATGCGTTGCACCTGAATCCTTTATATCATAGTCTGGGAAAACATTTCATGGACTAGGCTATCCAGCTGTGATTTACAAATACCCTTGTGGGTTTAGCAGCCTTTGGGTTTTGAAGCAAAAGCTGCAACAAGGCATTGTCTGTTAATTAGTGCTGCAAGTTTGGTTCTACCAAAGAATCGAACACCTCAAACTTTGGGTGTTTGATTCCTTTGAGTGGTGGCAAACTTTTAGTAAGAAAGCAGACTTTCAGTGTGACTGGTTTGACCTGGACAGCTGGACTGAATGATGCAGACTTGTCGAACCAGTTGAACCACGAACCATAATTCACACCTGAAATAGTTATCCTTAATGTGACTGTGAGTCACAGGCTAGTCCATCATACTAACATACCAAAATACCAGCAGAATAGGCCTAACAGTCTTTCGTGTCTGCTCATTTGGTCAGCCCCACCCCTGGGAGCTGACCTTGCTGCCCACCTCGCCTTCTCTGGCTTCTCCCTTCCGGTTCCGGATATTCTCGCTGCATTGGATTTTGCTTCCAGAACCCTTCCTCTGTACCTGTCCCACCCCTCTTGAACCCTCCATCATCTCTGCCTCCACCAGCCCCCTAGGCAGTGCATTCCATGGCTCCACCACCCTCTCAGTGAAGTAGCACCTCCGCCTTTCTCCCTGAATTTCCCTCCTCCAGCTTCCACCCATGCCCTCTAGTGGCCCCTCCTCCTTCCTTGAAGCACCCTGACTGTTCCTCCTTTATTTATCCTCTTCATGTACCTGAAGACCTCTATCATGTCCCCAGTCCTTCTCTCTTCCAATGTGTACATATTTAGCTCTTCAAGCCTCTCCTCATAGGCCCTGTCCCCAAGCCCCAAATCATTTTAGTTGCCCTCCTCTGGACCCTCTCCAGGAGTTTAATGTCCCTTTTAAGTGTGGCATCCAAAACTGCATGCAGTACTCGAGGTGCAGCCTCACCAAGCAGTTATACAGAGGACTATCACTTCCCTCCTTCTGAGGTGATCCCCCAGTGATGCATCCCAGCATCCTGTTGGCCTTAGCTGCTGCCCTTCTACAAGTCTCCAAATTGTTCATCTTGACATCCACCACCATCCCCAGTTCCTCTCAGCCACCAAGACTTGTAGCATTCCCCCCAGGGTGTACACTGGCCTGGGTTTCTGTCCCCAGGTGCAGTACCTTGCATTTCCTGCATTGAACCTCAGCTTCCACTTTCTAGACCATCTTTCCAGAGCCTCAGGTCCCCTCTGGCCACCCTCCCTCCTCCCCATCCACCACGCCTCCAGTTTTGAGTCATCCAAAGAGACTCATCTCACTCCTGATACCTGACCTAATGTCAGAGGCGTAGGCGTTGAACAGGAGGGCCAAGGACTGATCCCTGTGGGACCCACTAAAGACCCTCCTTGGGGATGAGACTATCTTGCCAACTACGACCCTCTGGGTCCGGTCCTGGAGCCAATTGCCTATCCATCTGATCATCTGGTTCCCCACCCCATTTCTCCCAGCTTATCCAACAGGATCACGTGAGGAACAGAGTCAAATGCCTTGCTGAAGTCTAGAAAGAGGATGTCCACTGGTCTACCCAGGTCCAAGGCCCTTGTCACCCAGTCATAGAACTCCACAAGGTTTGTCTGACATGATTTTCCGGGATGAATCCATGCTGTATATTGTCCAGGCACCCTGACTTTTCCAGGTTCCCCAGCCTCTCATGACAATTCCCTCCATCACCTTGCCCACCACCGATGTCAGGCAGACAGACCTGTGATTCTCTGTCACCTCCCTTGATCCCCTTGTGGATAGAGCACTATGTGTCCACCTTCCAGTCCTTGGTACCCACCCTGTCCTTAGAGATGGTGAAAAGCTCCGCCAGGGGTTTCACCAGGATATCCATAAGTTCCTTCAGCACTCTGGGATGTAATTTATCTGGCCCTAGTGCTTTCTCCATCTTAAGGAACCCATGGCTTCCTCGCTCTCTGCTGTGATTTCCACTTCCGTTACCTCTTCTCCTGCTTAGCCTTCCCCCTCCTGCCAGTGATGCCTCCCCTCTCCCCAGACCTGCCGATTGGTAAGGGTTCCCCCTCCTCAGTATCACTGTCTCCTCCATGTATGATGCAGCACCCCATTTTTCTTGGTGAAAACTGAGGTGAAGTACACTTTGACACAGTTATGCAGCTCAGTCTGACAGCTCAACTGTGTTTCGGCATCAAGTTGGTAGAAGGCTCAGTCAGGGTGTTGTACAAATCTAATTAGATTAGCTAGGAAAAAAGATTTAGTATTTGCCATATTGGTCCTTGTAAGAACAGATGCAGAAGGAGGTGATTTGATACCTTTATTGGACCAACACAGATGCAACAAAGAACAAAGTGCTTTAGCTTTCAGACCAACCCAGTCCTTCCTTATGCTTCGAGAAAGGACTGGGTTGGTCAAAGCAAAGAAACTTTGTTCTTTTATTACATCTATGTTGGTCCAATAAAAGGTATCAAATCATTGCTTCTAGAACTAGGAAAAAATATAAACTTATTTATTTTCCCACAAAAATGTTCAATTAGACAGTTGACTGAACAGCAGGGCTACAACTTGGGTGAGGAAGAAAAAGGAAGAAAAAGGCAGCAGCAGTTCTGCAGCTTGCAGGCTTGCAGCAGACCTCTGGGACCAGGGGTTTGCCTAACTGGTGGGACTGGGCGTGTGCTTTAGCTGGGTAGTGATCTGATGGGGCACATGAGGTGACAGTCTGCCAGTGCCCATTTTTGTTGCAGGAGTAGCATTTTAGCAAGGCATTATAAGCTCCTGGAAGAAGCTTTTGGGAGTTACTCTGTTAGGAATTTTCTGGGTTGGGAAGTATGTGTATACCAGCTAGTAGCAGGACAATGCACGGCCACAGGTAGCTGGCAACTTGGTGGCATCCTCTTTAGTTTCAACTTTCAATTCTTCATGTGGCGGTTTTCAGTTTTTCAGTCTTTGCGTTTCTCCTCCTCCTGAATCCTGAATCCTGAATCCTGAATCAGCCTTTTACAGTGTGATCTAGGCAGTGGGCAGCAGGTATGTGCCAGCTGATCTGGCAGTGTGCTGGTGCCCAACCCCTGGTAGGTAGCACCTAGGTGGCATTCCATAAAAAAGAAAATAAATGGTTCCATCCTCCTTCTGAGTCCTGAAGTAGACTTTAGCATTGTTATCTGGGGAATGTGATCTGGGCAGTGGGCAATAAGTGTATACGAGCTGGCAACTTGCTGGTGCCTGGCCAATGGAGGTCACACCTTGGTGATATCCCATAAAAAACTTTAAAAAATTGTTTCTTCCTCCTCCAAGTCCTGAAGCAGCCTTTGCAGTGTGATTTGGGCACTGGCAGCAAGTGTGTGACAGGTGGCAATGTGTCAGTGCCCAGCCCCTGTAGTAGCACCTTGGTGGCATCCAATAAAAACTTTCAAAAAATTATTTCTTCCTCCTCCTTCTCCTGAGGCCCTGAAGCAGCCTTTTGCAGTATGATCTGGCAGTGAGCAGCAAGTGTGTACCAGCTGGCAACATGATGGCTTCTGGCCCATGTAGGTGGTACCTTGGTGCATCCCATAAAAAATAAAAACTGACATTACAAAATAATGTGAACTATGTCTAAATTAAATATAATAAAAGTCTTCATCATTCCTCATCACCCAAATGGCTAAATCCTGTAGCAAACATTAGGCAATGGTGCAACAAACTGGTCAAGGAGATGATGGCATGGGATCATTCGATTCCAGTCACATCAAAAAAAAACAAAAGCATAATGGGCTTGGTCATAGACCCTCTGCCTCAGTGGGAACTTCAAGTGTATTGAAAGATGACCGCAGTGGTCAAATAATCCACAGAGTATCACACATTGTAGGAACCACTCTCAGTGGCACTGCAAGGGTTGCAGCATGAGCAATCATTGTAGAAAAAGGAATAAGAAAGAGGTGGGTCAGGGAGTGAGACAGGCACAGGAGGAGAAAAATGATTTGGCAGAGCTTCTTGGGGACGGAGATTAGGATTGTGATTATATGCATAGTACAACTGATAGCAGCAGAAGTAGTTCTGAGGAGGAGGAGGTGGAACAAGTGGGAGTTCAGCTTGGGGTAGATGCACGTAAGAGATCCAAACAGACCAAAAGCAGTGATAAAACCAAAAAGAAAAGCCACAGCAGATGAAGATGGCATAGGTAAAACTGGTGGCCCAGGACACATGGTAGAGGAGGAGGAAGAAGAACCATTCCCTGACCATGGAGAACTGGTTGAAGAAGAGGAGGAGGGTAATGATGTGGAAGCAGCCCCAGCAGTCTGCCCATTAGGAAATAACCAAGTGTGCCAGTAGGAAGGACCAAACCAGTGACATTGGTGGTATGGAATTTCTTTAGCGTGAACAAGAACCATGAGCACATGTAATGTGTCTTTTATGTAAATACAGGCTGAGTTGAGATAGCAGGGAACAAGGCTGGGAACATCTACCATGAAAAGGTATTTGCTGAAGTCTCATCAGTTTCAAAATGAGAAGGCATGCCAACATACATTGTCCATAGAAGCAGCACCAGGCAGTGAAGCTGATGATGATAATGATGATGGTGGCCAGGGAGAATATTAAGACTCCTATGAGACCAGGTAGAGGAAATGGAAGAAAGTCCTCCAGGTGGTAGCCAAAGCAAAATTCCCACATCTTCCTGACTCCACACCTCTGAGGTGCCACAAATCCCAGCCACTTTCACCCGCCGTGGCAAAATTGTAGGCAACTGTCACATCCAGGAGGGAAAAGCACTCAACTCTCACTGGTCGAGTTCCTGGAAAAGGGTCAGAAATATAAAACCAGCAGAACAGAGTTAAGAAAGTTAACTATTCTCCATTGTGAGCAACACAAGTTCTCTGATGCTAATTCAAGTTATAGTGCCAAGGTATCAACGCCCAGCTTGTACCTACTTTTCCACAGTGACTCTTCTTAAGTTGTATCGGAGTATCTACATGACTATATCACATGATCTGAAGTCATCATTTGTTCCAGTCATTCACATCACCACTGACATGTGGACCAGTGGTCAGACTACTGATTACCTGATAGTGACTGCTCATTGGGTTATTTTCCCATATTTGTTCCCCTCTTCCTTCTCCTCCACCTCCTCTGGGTTAAGTGCCAACAGCAGCAGTAGCGGTAGCAACAAGTCACCAGGGCCCCACAACCTCCACAAGAAGGCAGCTTTATGTATTGCTGGCCTTGACAATGACCATCGTGGAGAATACATGTTACACTTCCTGCAACAGAAGTTGGAGGAGTGGCTGACACCACATTCATTGACACCAGGGACTTGATTGTCAGAGACCGAGAATGCCTCAAAGCCCCTGGTGCACTGATCATTTGGCACATGAGGCTTGGAGCATTGTCCCAGCCTCAATTTTTAATCCCAAGGGTTAAATGCTGCAAGTTAGATCAGATATTCCCTGGTCTAACTTGTGCTATTAGAGGACCCAACACGGTGGGCTTACCAAATTTGGTGCAGGCTGCTGTAAAGTGTGAAAACTGTTGCTACGGCACCCAATGTACTAAAATCGGTGCAGTTGCATCAAAGGAGTCTGGCACAGCAGCACCAAAATGGGGTGACACCGCTGACGCAAGCCCAGTGTCAGCCTTTAAAACTGAGCCCAGGGTTTTATAGTAACAGATAATGCAAAAACATTGTAAAACAATTGACAATGGGATTATACACATGTTCCATGTTTTGCTTACTGTATAAATCTGGTAATTTATGGATTCCTAGATGAGTAAGGCACCAACGCTACAGGCATGTGTAGGTCTGGCCAAAAGTGTGTGGTCATTTTAGCTATTCTGTAAAGGCATGTAGCTGTTACATAACATTCAGCAGTGGAATCCCTGCCTCTCCAGCATCTGAAAATGGATGTGGCAACAAGATGAAATTCCATCTACTACATGATGGAGTGGCTGCTAAAACAACAGAAGGCTATCCATAGTATGTTGCTGAGCATGGTATTGGCAAGGGAGATGTCAAGATCAGCCCGAATCAGTGGCACCTGATGGAGACCCTCTGCACTGTGCTGAAGCAATTTGAGGAGGTCACAAGCATGAGTCCTGATGCAGCCAGTCTAAGCCAGGTACTCCCCTCACTTCCCACATTTACCTGTGACTTCATATGAAAACACAGTATGAAGGAAAGGAGGATACCACTGCTATCAACCTCATTGAAAGGATAAGATCACATTTCTGGAATGCACACACATTTCAAACATGGCTACAGATGACCACTGCATTCTGGTAACTCTGTTGGACCCTCAGTTCAAAAACACATTTGAGACATTCTTTGATGCACAAAAGGATCAGCAGTCCTATAAAGCCTGGCTTATCCATCTGGTATCTGTAAGTATAGCACAAAACAAAAACAGGAACACAAATAGAGCAGAAGAACAACATTCATCAATCACACTGACAGGGCAGGTGGAGGAGAGGGAAGAAGGAGGAGGATCCCATGTATGTCCACTGCTGCTACTGAATGTCACAAGAGTCTCTCATATTTGTCTCCAAGTCAACCTGCTACTGCTGCTGTTTCTGCTCCTGCTGCATCCCCCAGAAAGACAACACATTGATGACAAACCACTATGGGAATAACTGTCTGACTAATGCATGAAAAAAAGCATGGCAGGTTACTTTCTGACACAGTGGTGCCTGAGATGCCAGCAAACAAAATGATGCAGGATTATCTGGATGAGAACATACCACTAGTAGAAGGAGACACTGGTAGCAAAAGACCATTTGGCCCTGTTTGACACAGTAACTGTTGAGCACCTCTGTTGCCCACCTACAAGTACATACTCACAGCGAGTTTTCAGTGCTGCAGGCAATATTGTCACCAACAGGAGAACATGCCTTTTAACCCAAAATGTAGAGTTGCTCCATTTTTAAAGTTAACTTGTCCCTTTACAAACACTTTTTACCATGGTTTACAGAGTGTATATCCTTACACTTCCAGCAGGGCCTACAGAAGAGGATGATGAGGTGGCTGGGGAGAGCTTCTGTGTCCATTAGTTTTTTTTTAAACCAGTAGCCTATACACACACACAAACACTGAGGATGCTGCACTGTTGTCTTCACTTGAACCTTAAGTTTGACTCGTGTGTGTGTGTGTGTGTGTGTATATATATATATATATATATATATATATATATATCCTTCACCATGAGCATATATACAGTATGAGTCAAAAGGTTCTATACTTAACCTTATTCAAAAATGTCAGTTTGGGGCTGAATGAGTTAATGTTTGAATTTTGACAGCCTTACAGAGCCGCATACATAATGTTTGGAGCAACATTGCCCATGAGGTGTGACAACATTGATCCATGGCAGAATCTTACACACTGTCCATATGTGGTACTGTCCCAATGAGCGACACTTTTGGAACCAGTAGCTCACACTGTGGGATGCTGCACTGTTGTCTTCCATTAGTCTTTATCATTTGGTGAATTTTTGACCAACATTGCTAATGTGAAATCATGGCAGAACTGGATGTCTTATCCAAGTGTGCTGCCCCCAAGTGGGCGCACAATTTTTGGAACCAGTAGCTCACACTGTGGGATGCTGCACTGCTGTCATAAGTCTGTCTTTAATGTCTACTGAATTTTTCTGACAGGACTACATAGGCCACATACATGATTTTTTATTTATTTATTTTTTGGGGGCAACGTTGCCCATAAAACCAGTGAGTACAGCACTGATCCATAGCACTGGATGCACTGTTCATGTGTAGTACTGCCCCAAGGAGCACAATTTTTGGAACTACTAGCTTACACTGTGAAATTCTGTACTGATATTTTGTGGGCATATGTTTAGGCCTTACAAATAACTGTTCAAAGATTTTAAAATGTATTTTTGTGTTGGCTCATGCATGTACAGCCAACATGTTAAGCAGATTTGGAGGCACGGTCACTGTTGGAATGCAGGGCACGCGCATCGCTACGTCGTCCTCATTCCCCAATAAGCCTGCATGCGGCGCCACACCATGAATACATAATGTGGTGAGCACATCTAGCAGAAAGGTCCACTACAATGTGAGCAAAGCTCATCATACACAGAGGCACCTCCTGAGCGTGCTTGCCCTGGTGAAAAAGCATTAAATATGGCGGCACACTGCTCATAATGCCGACCGGGATGCCCAATCCCCTGTCGGCATGCCCTGACCCAATGTATGTGCTGACTGGGGAGCCCACCCCTCGCTGGCATAATGCACCCCATTTGCCGAGTGGCTGAGGGGTGCCCAACCCCCACTCTGTGCCCCCCACTTCATTGTGTGCCCACGGGGTGCCCAATCCCTGTCGGCTACAGCATCTCACCCAAAACATGTGGTGGCATGCTGGGAGCCCATTCCAGTGTGCCAAATTCCTGAAAAAGAAAACCGTCCTGCAATTTTTTTTGTTTCTTTTTACTCCTGTTGAAGAAAATGGTTCCTCGCTGTCTCCCTGCCCCTCCCACAACCTGCACCCATCCTCTGCGCACTCTTCCTCTCCACACTCCTCACCCCATGCTTACCTCTGATTTTCAAATTGGCATTTTTCCACACCTCCATATGAACAGTACAGCTGTCATTTTATATATCCTGGCTGAAATGTGTTTTTACACATCTGGCGCAGAATTGCGCGTTGCTGTACAAAATCAGTTTTGGGACAGTTTGAGAAAATGATGGTGACACTGTTCATGAGCAGAAGGTCCTAAAATGCCTATGTTGAAAATCTGGTGCCAAGTCCATAATATGACTGTGTTACAAGCGTGTGTTGCGTAGTTTCCACACACCCTTGTAACTGTAAATTTGCAATATTTTATTTATTTATTGAATTTTGATGACTGTGTAGGCCTACTGAGCCCCGAAAGTCCCTTTTTCAGGGGTGACCTGGGAGACAGAAACAGTACAGTACAGTCAGGTAGTACAGGGTGCAGAAAAGTAGTCATGAAATTTAAGGTTACAATAAAGGCAATATTTCAATATATTGAACATAACTGCAACAATTGAAGGAGTTGAGGATGCTTTTGGAGCCATTTTGGGTGAGAAAGGAGGCAATTGGTGTAGGATGTGGGACCAGGGTGACTATCAATACCTCCTGACAATGGCACGCAGCTGTCCCCAAGCAGGTGGGACTTGAGTCTCAGCGAAAGTTTAACAGCGATAGGGCCCCTGTACTAAAGGTGGGAGAGTGTTACACAGCTTAGGGGCAGTGTGAGCAAAGGATTTGCCTCCCATGTTAGTCTTGACTCTGGGAATTGCTAGTATGGACCGACCTGTGGTCCTGAGTATACAAGGGTTAGACTTAGGAATGATTATTCTTGTAAGACTAGGTGGGGCAGCGGGTGCTGCAATTTGTAACAAGGAAGAGCAGGGGTACTGAAGATGACCCTCAAAGGAAGGCCATTGAAGCTGGGCCTGTGAGACACAGGGTGGCTTCTTGGGTGACTCAGTGTCACAAACTTTGCCACCTTGTTGTACAGGACCTGAAGCCTGTCGACCTCATGCTTTGACATACCCTGAATTACAGGGCAGCATACATTAATGTAAGAAGGAGGACACTGGAGGCAACTGCTTGCCTTGCTTCCAGGATAAGTTGTTTTTTAGCTTGTACAAGGTGCAAATTTGCCTTGGATAGACCTAGTTACCTGATCTACATGGGACTTAAGGTGAGACCTTGGTCGATAGTTAGCCAAGGTATTTTATGTTGTCTACAATGTCTATACTCTTTCCAGCAAGGGAAGTTAGTTGTAAGGAATTGGTTCTGTCCTGGCTGAGGGATCTAGGGTCAAACAGCAAGGCTTTTGTTTTTGCTGTGTTGAGGACCATTCTGTTAGATGTAAGCTAGGCCTCAAGTGTATTTAGGTCCCTTGGAGAAAGGGCCCAAGTCCTGGAGGGTAGACTTGGACGGTAGATGACTATATCATCAGCATATTGAACAACTGAGCTATCCCTCGGTGATGGTTGAGGTCATTTGTGAAGAGAGAGAACAGGAGGGGCCAGAATTGAGCCCTGAGGCCCCCTTCCTTGATGGGAAGAGGGTCAGATAGCTCTCCTTCCAAATGACCCTCTGGGACTGGCCTGATAGGTAGCTCTTGAACCAGTTTAGGGCCTGGGCATCAATACCTATGCCGTGAAGCTTAGTTAGAAGAAGGTTGTGGTCCACAAGGTCAAATGCCTTGGACAGATCTATAAGATTGCATCCATCAACATGCCTACATCCAATGCCCTGAATACATCCAATGTGAGATTGATGAGTGCCATATCTGTCCCATGGTTTGCCCAAAATCCATGCTGTGAGGGGCTAGGAGTTGGTGGAGCTCAAGGTAGTCTCTCAGTTGCCTGTACATTAGTTTTCTTGCAGTTTAGCAAGGTACATAGCAGGGAGATGGGCCTATAATTACCAATTTGTTCGTGAGCCACCCTTGTGAATGGGAACCAAATTGGCCACCTTCTACTGGTGTGGAACGTAACCTTCAAGTAGAGACCTGTTGATGATCCAGGTCAGAGGTTTGGCAAGGGACTGGGCACCTTCCTTGAGTAACCTTGTGCTAATTCCATCAGGGCCTCCAGAGCCTTTGTTTTGAGGGCTTTAAATATCTTAAGGAGCTCACTCACCTTGACTAATCTTAGGTGAAATTGGGGTCTTTTCAGACTGGGGAGTATGTCAGAGATCTGTAGAGGCATAGATGGGGGTAGCCCTAACTTGTAATCATCGAGGTTAGTGAAGTGGTGGTTGATTGCCAAGGCTATTTGGTGGCAGTCGCTGACACGCCGTCCTTGTACCTCTATTGGACCTAGTGCCTCCTTGGAATTGCCTTAAGCAGTTCATTGATGTGTGACCAGAAAAGCTTAGGGTTCCCCAGTTTGGACCGTTGAAGGTGGATACATACTCCTTTTTCTAAGTTTGACAGCTAACTTATATTTATTTCTTAGGGTTTATAAGTAACCAGATGTGCAGGGAGAAGGAGAGCTGGAACTTCTTCCAGGCCTTGTCCCTGCTTTTCATCTGAGATTTCACTGAGGGAGATCCACCTTAGCAACCTCCCTTTGTTCTGAGCTTTTAAGGGGCAAAGAATGAGGCCGCTTTTAGTAGTGAGCCTTGGAAGTTGGCGGGCCTCATCCAAGGTCATGAGGAGCCTAAATGGGCTCCAGTCCAGGTTACTTAGGTCATTAAACTTTGCTGACGTGAAATTGGAGAAATCACGTGCTGTGAGTATCCTGGGAGGAATCTTTGAGCACTGTTCTTCCAAATACAGAAAATTGGGGAGTGGTCACTGATAGCGTCTGCCAGTATGCCTACTTTCTGTATGTTGAGGATTGGATACCAGAGCCCAGTCAAGAGTAGCGTGGTTCCCAGTTTTATAGTTGAGCCTGGTGGGTAGAGACATAACCTGTTCCAGGTTTGCATCATGGATCATAGCCTTGAGGACTTTGTTGGTGTCAGAGGCCCAGTTCAGGTTGAAGTCTCCCATAATAAGAGTTCATTGGTTAATCCACTGCCAACCGATTTGGTGATGCTCTCAAGAGCAAGTTGGGCAGTCGTGGGGGGTTATAGACACAGCAGATGGTGAGATGCTTAGCTTGACCGAGGGTTGGACAGATGAAAATAGACTCCGTCCTGGCAATTCCCAAGGTTGGGCTTCAGTAGTGCCACATTTAGAGTCTCTTTCATATAGATTAGAACCTCCCCTCTCTTTGCCTTTCATGCCAGATTTTCAACACTGGCAATTTTTACCTCCTTATCAACAGTACAGCTGTCATTTTCACAGCCTGCCCAAAATGTGTTTCCGCACCTGTGGCACACAATGGCATGGTCACTGTGGAAATCAACTTTGGGACTGATTAACAAAATCACAGCACCACTGTTCATGAGGAGAGGTCCCAAAATGCCTCTGTTGAAAAATGTGCTAAAACTCCCAAAATAATTGGGTTCACGGATGCTCATGACTTCACAAATTTTTCATATTTTCACTCCAGATTTTCAATGATGCCATTTTTATGCCTCCTCATGAACAATACAGATGTAACTTTCCACATCCTGCCCAAAATGTGTTTTCACCCCTGTGTCACCTGTGTCACCAAATGGCATAACCACTGTGCAAAACCACCTTTCAGCTAACAAACTGATAGTGCTGCTTTTCATGAGGTGGACTCACCTAACAGCCCATGTTGAAAATTTGGAGTGAAAATGCCAACACAGACTATGGTGTTAGGGTTTCCACTGTAACCCCACCCTGTAGAGACTGACAGGTGTCAGGGGTGTGACTTGGGATCATCGGCTGTAATGCTCACGCCATTTCCACCCACCCCCACCTTGCAGCCAGTGACAGGCATCGTGTGTGCCTTGCACTGTTTGGCCACAAAGTTCACCCCCATTCTCCTATACTGCACCCACCTCAGCGTATTTCCTTATGGAATGGGTAAGTATAATGCCCAAAGACTCCAAAGCACACCCACAACACTTGTCAATGTCTACAGGGTAGGGTGAAGTGCAATGGCATGAGCATTATAGCTGATGACCCAAAGGCACACCCCAATGCCTGTTGGTCTCACAGGGTGGGGTGGGGTTGGCATTACTTCAATACTTCACTGCCATTCCTATTATAAGCCTCTAACTCTGTCACTACCAGTGCCAATGCCAGCGAGACAATATTCGCAGCATTGACAACTGCTTGTTTATTTAAGCATTGTTACCTAGCCACATACTCTTGTTTATTACTTGCACTAGCATTGTCCATGTTTGCACTGACTGAATGGGAACAGTTTTTAGAACCAGTACCCTCAATGTAGCCCACTGCATCATCCTGCTGATTTGGGTGCTTCATCAGCCCAGTCATTTGTGATATTCAGTTTCTTCATTCTATCTCATGCTTTTTAATGGTTGAAGCAGCGCAAACTAGTTCACCCTTAAGAGACTTTGACAAACTTTACATGGTTTGATGTTCAAAGTTTGCCAGGTCAAACTTTGGGAGGTTTGCACAGCTCTGCTACTGATTTGTCTTAGTGCACCAACATCCACCAACTATGTGCAACACCATCATGCCTACAGTGTTTCTACAGCTGTGTACTCAGTGATGCACCATGAGCTCCCTGTAATATCTAAGGATTATACACTGGTACCAGTGTGAAAATAGTTATTTATTTTATTTATTGATTTATCTGTTTCTTTGTTTGTTAACCAGGTATGTACACTGGTCCCAGAGACTATGTTCAGGCATTACCTAGGCCATTAAGATGATACATATCAGCATAAATACCATACACTACAATAACTCCTACAATAATGGAGCAGAGAACATAATATACAAAACACAGCAAGTTAAGCTCAGTGATGTATGGTTACCCAGAAATACACAGCACCCAAGCATAGCTGTACAAATGAGAAATAATTCAAAGCAAAAACATGCCTTTACAGTTCATAGATCAACATTACAATACAGTTATATTACATTTGTAACAACACAAGTAAGCCCATTACAGAGAAATAGGTACTGGCACAATTTGTTTGGCAGTGGAGCTCCATAGTATACTAGCCATTCACTCAGAATGATCCATGAATAGAGAAGGAATTAGAGGTCACCTTCATCTGGGACACTGGCAAATAGAGTTGGCTAGGTGAGTGCATAGCAATCTTGCTTTGAAAAGAGAGGCCATGTCAAGGTGGTAAAGGGGTGATGGCACACCATTCCAAAACCTAGGGGGGCTATGGAGAAGGCCCTTTCACCAATACATGTAGTCACCTGGGGTATTCGAGGATAAGGTGGCAGGAGGACCTAATATTATGAGTCCCAGCCTTATGACAAAGGAATGCAGATAGAGGAGTTAGCCCTATCCCTGAGAGACATCATCATGGCAGCCAAAAGGAAATCATGACAGGCCTGGGAGGAGAGCCAGCCCAGCTTCTGATATAGGGAGTAGTGGTGAATGTTGAAAAGAGTAAACAGGGCACATCTGTAGATGTTCTTGTAGGTGGAGTTGAGGCTGGAGAGGTTGCAACAAGAGGTTTGGGATAAAATAGGTGAAAAATAATCCAGGAGGGGAAAAGTATATCTCTGGCAATGGCTATCCATATATTTAGGATCATGAAATTCCTTAACCTGTAGCAGACCCTTAGTTTCTGGTTTATGCACTTTACTGTTGTTCTTATACAGTCAGAGAAAATTAGAGAGGATCCACTGTAACCAAAAGTATGTAAATGCAGTTACCTGTTCTGGGGATGCATTCTGTGTTAGAATGTTCAAGAATTCAGAGCACTTGGGCCTGCAGATAAGTGTGCAAGCTTGGTTTGGACCAAATAAGCATATCTTTTTTCATTAACAGCCTGTTAGAAATTAACCATATCTG
Source organism: Neoceratodus forsteri (assembly GCA_016271365.2). Lineage (NCBI taxonomy): Eukaryota > Metazoa > Chordata > Ceratodontiformes > Ceratodontidae > Neoceratodus > Neoceratodus forsteri. Next base: position 897,852,580 of record CM057450.1, read on the forward strand.
GGTGGCATTATACTCCCTAGAGAAGGAGGCAGATAGCTCAGCTGGGTTACTGGTGCTGTGGTAGATGATCAGATCATTTGCATACATAACCATGTAGCCTTTGTATTCCTGGGAGGTGGTTCATGAAGAGGAGAACAGAATCATTTCAATAATGGACCCTTGGGGACTCCACTAGCAATCCCTTAGATTTATAGATAACCCCCATGCAAATCAGCTGTAACCTCCGAGGTAGTTTCTAATCCAGGCTGTGGTAGGATCTGAGAAACCAAAGTGTTGTAAATTATCCCTGAGGATATTGTGGTTCACAAGATTGAAGGCCTTGGATAAGTCCACGAAAATGGCCCCGTTAGTTTCCGCCATCCATGCCCTTTAGGGCATGGTTGGTGAAAGAGCCAAGGCAGTGGTAATATGGCCTTTTTGAAACCAGATTGAAGAGGAGAAAGCAGGTTGTAGTTGGACACGTGCTCAGTAATTTGCTGAGACATCATTTTCAACGTATTTTGCTAAGGTGGGAGAGGATGTACACAGAGTGGTACTTCTTCATATTGTTTGGGTCCCTAATTTGTATATGGGTGCAACTCTGGCCTGATTGATGGACTGGTTGAGGTGGACAATGACAGATTAAAGGGGTGGCTCAGGGTCTGTCAATTAGATCATCAGTTAGCTTGAGAAATCGAGGCAGAGACTATCATTACTAGCGTTCATGTGGTTGCCATGGGCCATGAGGAAACAATGGATCTCTTTTAGGGAGGTCACCTAAAGTAAAATTGTGGGGTCCTGGGCCATCTAAAACTTGGTTGTTTGGCGACAGAGCTGGTCCCTTAGGTAGGAGTTTATCCAGGTATTCAGCTAGGTTAATAAGTTTATCATTTAGGGTTTGCACCACCTGGTGGGGATCAGTTAGGTCCCTGCATCAGTAATTAAATTCATAGAGCTGAGCTTGGTCTCTGGTTTAATTAAAGCATTTACTAAGGCCCAGAACTTTTTAGGTCACCTAGGTTACTAACCTTTTGTTTTTGTTTTTGTTTTTCATTGGCTGCCTTGGGGTTTTACTTTCTTGTGTACATTGGTAGCAGAGTCTCCTGTAGCCATTCCAATAAGTAGTTGATAGGGAGGATTTGTGAACAGGGCTCCTGGCAGCCCTCTGGTTTAAATGATAAACTTATTTTCTACTAACATCTTTCAGCCACCCCTTGTTTTCCCTTAAGTCTGTTTATATCTGTACATTTAATTTATTTTTCATTTTCACCATATGTCTCCGTCTCTGTCTCCTTCACCCACATTTGTCACAATCCACCCTTCTTACTAGGCCCTGTTAATTAGTCCCCACCTGGGGACTTCTCTAACTCATTCATTCCTATTATGCCTTGTCTTTCCTATTATCACCTTTTGTTTCACAGACTCTTTCTTAATCTTGCCATTTATCACTTCTTCTCCTGAAACTTCCCTTTTTTTTTCCACGTATAATCCATATTTTACCTCCCTCTACACTGACTTTGTTTTTTCTCTTTTGGATATTTCCTGAAGAAGACCTAAGGTCGAAACATAGATTTTTAACTCTATTTTCTATGTTCAGTGTGCATTTAATATTACCATTTTCTTTTGCTTTCAGACTACTGTACATGCTGACGCAGCACCTTTTTGTTTTTACATTTTGTCTCCCACAGGGTACATTGCTGCCCTTTTAGCCATCCATGCACTAGTCCGAATACGGCAGTCAACAGGGCACTAAAATCCCCAAATTGCTGCTCTTCCGAGGCCCAACCCATAGTTAGTGGGGTGCGGGGCACTGCCCCTCATTAAAAGCAGGATCTGAACTGGAATCTCTGGCTCCCTAATGATGGGCACCGTCCAATGGTGGAACCCCTATGCTTTATTTTACTGAGAAGATCCTTAATAAGCCATCTTGAGTTCCCACCACTGACTCTCTGTGAGGTAGCAGGGAAATGCTTGTCCTGGATAGAGGACAGTGCACCAACAAGAAACTCCAGAGTAGAGTTCACATCAGGTAAGGTGTGGAGTAATGACCATTCCATGGACCTAATGTTTGAGCATAGTTGAGTAGGATTGTAGTTTAAAAATCTCTAAAGGAAAGTATTGGGGGTGCTTACAGGACCAGATAAAAATGTTGGGAATGATCACTGATGGATTCAAGTAGGACACCAGCTTGCAATATCCTAACCTCACGGTTCATGAGAATCCAGTCTACGAGGGAGTGGTTCAAGGATTTAAGGTTGAGATGGGTAGGGGTAGAAATAACTTGAGTGAGGTTAGTCTGCTTCAGCAGATCCACACACTCCGACTGTGGGTTGTTCAACCAGTTTATGTTAATATCCCCAATATGGTGAACTTCCTTATGGGGAACAGTGGCCTTGTGCTATTGGATATATGAGTAAGAGCACATCTTCCTTTAGGGGTTGTAGACACAGCCTATGTGGAGTTTCTTTGCAGACCCAATAGCCAGTTCTGCAATAAGCCACTCACCTACAGTGTCTGATGGAGCTGCCTGAGATAAGGGAGATGCTTAGGAGTCTCTGTAGTAAAGAAGGACTCCAGCTTCCTATTCATTGCCCGTCTATGCTGTCTGACCAAATGGAAGCCCCTGATGTGGCAGCAGGAGTTTGGGATAGAGGACCTTAGCCACATTTCAGTGATACCAGTTATGTCAGGTTTATAGAGACTTGACCACATTTCTAGCCCAGATATCTTGAGCAACAGACCTCATACATTCAAATGCACTATCTTAAGCCAATGTCTGTTAGTCCACCATAGGGGTCCTTATGAAGTACTGGGAGGTAAATGGGCCTGGGTTGCTAGCAAAGAGAGGCCAGTGGGTTTTAGATCCTGCATATGTGTGTGTGTGTGTGAGGGGGGCCACTAAAACTTCTGGAATATATATATAAGCTCCTAGGAGACAGCCTTGTCCCTTGTCCAGAAGGGCAAGATGGGGGACCAGAAAGCTTCAGGTGGTAGCAGCCCATGATCTCAGTGTCACTATAGTTCTCAAAGGTGATGTGGGCACGTTACCACCTGTGTCAGGAATACTACTGATGGCTGAGTCATGATTGGCTGAGTAGGAGATGGGCCCAATGGGATTACGTTTTGAAATGCAGTGGTGCAGCTTGATCCACTGCCAGCATATAAGTATAATTCCAAGAATATGAATAATTCTGCTGAGAAGGTCCTATCAGTACTGCCAAAGCTAATGAATTCATTTGGGGAGGGAGGCAGAGGAGTACTGAAGCAAAATGAGGGAATGTTCCTGGGAAGGGATCAACTACTGAAGTTTCAGTTCAATTTGGGCCACTATAGGAATATCCTCCTTCCTTTCTTATAGACAGTATTTTGCAGGTGCAGGACTGTCCTGAATAAAGAAGAAATAATTTGAGGTTGTCTAGGGAGTGCTAGACATGGCCATGAATGTACTTTGGGATGTAGAATATAAGCAGACCCAATAGGGACTTACTAGGTATACTAGGAAAAAGACACATTACTGGCCTACAAGAGACATATTTGCAAGGGTTCCAAAAGGTTCTACAGTACAGTGAGTTTGCAAAAGCCCTAAACAATTCCTATGAACTAGGGCTGTAAATTTAGTTCTACACAAGAATCAAATACCTCAAACTTTGGGTGTTCGATTCTTGTGGACACATAACAAACTTTCTACAGAAAGCAGTGCTTTAGAGCTTGACTGGTTCGCTGGGGTCTGAATGGCATGGACCAGGCAAAACCCTTCAAAATACTAACCACAGTTCTCCCCAGCAAAGCCTACATATGGGCTTAATGTATTTTACTGCAGGGTGAGTCAGCGTGATGTCAGGCTGCAGCCTTGTTTTTAAATTGACATTTTTATTAAAATTTTTAACAAAGTACAGTTTGTACAGATTTCCATTCATAGTAAGTATGTTTAGAGATGCATAACATTTCTTTCTGTTTTACATTTTCTGAAAAATGTTAGACAGGAAGATGACAGTTATGTTACTCATGTGCATCCCAAAATAAAACTAGTTTGCTCTACCTTTGGTAAGTCCTGTGTTTTCTTTTCCCTCCCCTCATGTGGATGGGAACAATATTCCATTAGTTGCGACATAATCTAGTGGAGCTGCCTGGCTGTGTGCAGTCTGATCATTACATGACTCACGTGGGAAGCTCACTTGAATGCTTGTCTTCAGGCTGTTAGGTAGCAGAGGCAGGGCTGTTCATTTCTGTTTAGTTAGATTAGCTAGAAAAATTATAATCTGCTTAAAACATCCAGAACTGACCAATAGCAGGGCTGCTGGAAAGGAAAGGAAAAGGGAGGACAGGAAACAGGGAAAGAAAAAGAAAGGCAGGCTGAGCACCACTAGCAGTGTTGGGACCATGGGCTCACCTGAGGGAGAGCAAGGAGAACATTGCACTCTCTGAGGAATTGGAGGAGGAGGAAGTGTGCTTGGGTCTGGGCAGCAGGCAGATGAGGCATAAGGTTTCAGTGTGCCAGAGCCAGCTTGACTTGCCAAAAATACTTTAATCTCAGCAGTGCAGCACCCTGTTTTGCAGAAGTGGCCTTTACCTGGGATTATAGAAACAATGTTTTTAAGTCCCTGGCAGAAGCCTGATGTGACTTTTTTGGGGTATAATTCACGTAACGTGTGTGCCAGCTGGCATAAGGACAGTGACTGACCACTAGTAGTTGGCACCTTGTTGGCATCTCATAAAAAAATATTTTTTCTTTCTGAGGAAGTTTTTAAATGGAAACATAGTCTTCTTCAGATTCCCCGGCTGCAGCAACTCCTTGCCAAAGCTCATTAATTTATTTGGGGGCAGGAGAATTGAAGCCAGGGTACTCCTCCTGAGTCTTGAAGCAGCCTGTGTGTATGTTGTGCTGATCTGTGCTGTTGCAGTGTGATCTGGGCATTGGGCAGCAAGTGTATGCCAGCTGGCAGTGTGCAGTGCCTGCCCCTTAGTAGTTGGTTACCTTGGTGGCATCCCATAAAAATATTTTTCTCTTTTTGTGGCAGTTGTCAAATTGAAAATCTTAGTCTTCACGTTGCCCAGAGTTGCAGTGGCTCCTTCCTCCTTCCTTCTCCTGAAACAGTGCGTGTGTGTGTGTGTATGTGTGCGCTGTGTGTGTGTGCTGTCCTGTGCTGTGCTGTTGCAGTGTGTCCTGGGCAGTGGGCAACAAGTGTCTGACAGTGACAGGCCCATGATAGTTGCCACCTTGGTGACATCCCATAAAAATATTTGATTCTTTTGTGGCGGTTGTCAAATCAAAACTCTTAGGGCGGATATTCAAACTGTGCTATTTTGTGGCGCAAGCCCTTGTTGCACAAAATAGTTGCGCGGGGGTGTGGCGGGAGGCGATATTCAAAGGGTTGCACCTTGAGCAACCTTTGAATATCACTCCAGCCACAGCCACTGTGCATGTGGCACAGTGGAGCTTGCGCCACCGCAGGTGGTCAGAGTGGCGTATTCAATCTCTGTGGTGGTGCAAGTACCATTGCACCATGAGCAATTCCGATATTCAAAGGTGACATGCAAATGGGGCCATAATTCATGCAAGGCACAGGGAGGACCATTTGCATCTGATTATGGCCCCATTTGCATGCCATTAGCATGCAGGTGCGTAATCCCCAGGACTTGTGCCTGGCGCCCTGCCAGGCAGCAGCCAGTGAGGACCGATGCCCCTGCAGCCCGATCGTGGGCAAAAGAGTAAAACATCCCACCAGCCCCCACCGGCCTGATCGCGGCAGCAAAGTGTCCCCAACATATCCCTGGTGGTCCAGTGGACGATAAGCCCGATCGCGGGCTGGAGATAGTTAAAACACCCCAAGAACACATCCCTGGTGATCTAGTGTCCCCACCACCACCATGAAGCCCCACCACCCGGCTCCTCACCCCGCAGCCAGCAGGCGGCAGCATCCCACCGCCTGCCCGGGACTGACCGGCCTGGTAGAACTGCGCCCATTGGTGCAGAGCCAGAGCCAATGGGCATGCAGCCCATACCGTCGAGCAGTCAGATTTGTGAATGAATGAGTGACTCAGTGCCTGATCTGTGGTAATTATTGATGGCATCCACTGATAAATTAAGCGGTAAAAATAAATAAAAAGTAAAATAAAATAAAAAAAACAGTTAAAAAGTAAAATAAAAATTGTTAAAGACATAAAAATTTAAATAAAATAAGTTATACCTCTTAATCATTCATCACCCAGGTGGCTTAGTGATGTAGCAAGCATTGGAAATGGAGCAATAGAGACCAAGAAGATGATGACACAACATCATCCAGCCACAAAGGGAAACAGCAGTGTAGTGGAACAAAATGCAAGAGAGGTTGCACATGGAGGCAGGTGCAAGGATAACAGAATTATAATTGCAAAATAGAAAAATCCTGCACTCTTGCTAACAGAATAAAGTGCTCACCATAAGTTCAATAAGGTGCTTCATTTTATGTCAGGTTCCTGAAATAAAATGAAGCACTATAATGAGCTTATACAATCACTATTCTGTTGGCAAGAGTGCACATCTTCTATTTTGCAGAAGTTTAGTGGACTTGGTAATAGATCTTATGCCTCATGTGAACTACAAGTGTAGAGGAAGGTAACAATTGTGGTTGAACGGTCCATAAAGTATCTCATATCTCACATTGTAGGAACCACTCACAGTGGCACTGTGAAGACTGCAACATGAGCAATCACTATAGAAACAAGCTCTGGTCTGCTCAGAGCCAACAAGGGACATAAATTAGTGTGTGACTTTATTTGTTTAGTTTTTGTCCAATGGGAAAGAGGGCTAGACAATAAATTCAGCCATAACGGATTTTGAGGAGAGTGGTGTGATACAGATGCAAACAAAGTGAATTAAGCTTGTATTATTGTGATGTAAAATCCTACATTTGCAGGCGTACACAAAGCCACACTTGAAAATGTTCCTAAGAAGCACTGATACAAGTATCGTGTACACATACATCATACATATACATGCGCACACACACACACACACACACACACACACACACATTGCATCAGTTATGCCCACACAAGGGACTGGTGTGATAAGCAGGATGGAGTAGGTGATATGTTTTTTCAGTTGGGTCCCTGTGTTTACACAATTCTACAATAAATCTATCCAGGTTAGCAAATCCCCAGCCACTTTCACCCCAGGGTGGCAAAATAATACCCCAAATGTGTCATCCAGGGAAAAAAAGCACTCAACTCTCACTGGTCCAGTCCCAGGAAATGGGCCAGAAATATAAAATAAACAGACCCAAGGCAAAAGATAACAAGATCAGCTGTGGAAATGATAGCCATTGACTTGCTGAAATTCTCCTTTATGAGTAATGCTGGTTTTCTATCACTAATGCAGGTTGCTGTGCCAAGGTACCAAGTGCCCAGCTGTACCTATTTTTCCACAGTGGCGCTTCCTGATTTGTACCAGAGTGTCTACAAGACTGTCACATGTCCTGAAAGCATCATTTGTTCTAGCTGTTCACATCACCACTGATATGTGGACTAGTGGGCAGACTACAGATTACATGACAGTGACTGCCTGGTGGGTCAGTTTCCCTCTTCATTCCCTCCTCTTCCTCTAAGTGCCAAGCAATGGCAACAGCAAACCACAAGTCACTGGTGCCCCAAACCTCCACAAGCAGGCAGCTTTATGTATTGCTGACTTTGACAATGACCTTCATGCAGGAAACCTGTTAGACGTCCTCAACAGAAGTTTGATAAGTAGACATACAGTACGTAGGTCTGGTCAAAAAGTTTATGGTCATTATAGCCATTCTGTAAAGTCACAAAGCTAATATGAAACATTCAGCTGTGGAATCACCTTCCTCTCCACCACCTGAAACAAGATATGGCAACAAGATGGAATTTTACCTGTTACATGATAGAACAGCTGCTAGAACAACAGAAGGCTCTCCACCAGTATGCCATAGAGCATGGTATTGGCAAGGAAGATGTAAGCATCAGCCAAAATCAGTGGTACCTGAAGGAGACCCTCTGCACTGTGCTGAAGCCCTGTGGGGGCCACATGGGTGGTTAGTGCTGATGCAGCTAGTCTAAGCAAGGTACCCCTCTCACTTCCGTTAATAACCTGTGAATTCTTTGTATGAAATCTCAACATGAGGAAAAGGAGGATACCACTGCTGTCAGCCTTATCAAAGGATAAGATCACAATTCTGGAATGACACACACATTTCATAAATGTGTACAGATGACCGTTACCTCTTGGCCATTCTCTTGGACCCTTAGTTCAAAGACACATTTGAGACATCCTTTAATGCACAAGAATGCAGTAGGGGTCAGCTCCTATACAGCTTTGCTGGTACATCCTATTTCTGTGCACGTGGCACAAAGATGAACAGGAACACAAATAAAGCAGAAGAACAACACTCATCATCATCCCTTGTTGCAATCACTATGACAGATCAGGTGGCAGAGAGGAAGAAGAAGGATCCCAGTGTGTTTCTACAGCTACTAAATATCACAGAGTCACTCCTTTTTGTCTCCAAGTCAACCTGCTACTAGTGCTGCTGCAGTTACTGCACTCCCCACACAAAGACAGCAGTTGTTGACAAACCACTATGGAAACAACTGACTATGGCTGATGAAAAAGCATAGCCAATTATAATACTTTCTGACACAGTGTTACCTGAGATGCCAGCAAGTAAAATGGTGCAGGATTATCTGGATGAGAACATGCCACTAGCAGAAAGAGACAAGTCTCAACTAGACTGGTACCAAAAATGACCATTTGCCCTCTTTGGCGTACTGTAGGTAGCTGTTGAACACCTCAGTTGCCCACCTGCAAGAACATACTGAGAGACTTTTCAGTGCTGCAGGCAATATTGTCACTAATGTTTGGAACCAGTAGCTCACACTGTGGGACACTGCACTGTTGTCTTCACTCTTTTCATCTTCGGATTAATGTTTGCTCAGTTTTGCCAGGCCTGCACTGGTTGAATTAATAATGATTGGGTTAACGTTGCCCATGAAATCAGTGTGTACAACACTTAGCCATGGCATAACCAGAAGCCTTGTTCATGTGTGCAATCCAATGGCCACAGAACTGGTGGATGCTGCACTTTTACTTCACTCATTTCTTCTTGGACTAATGTTTGCTCAATTTTGACAGGCTTGCACATGCCAAATTAATTATTTTTGGTCAACGTTGCCCATGAAATCAGTGTGTACAACACTTAGCCATGGCATAACTGGAAGCCTTGTCCATGTGTGACACTGTCCCAAAGGGCACACAGTTTTAAAACAACTTGCCTAGGCGGTACCTTGTCAATTGGCGCTACCAGAATAGCACCACACTATGCGGCACTAGTCTGGTAAGGTGCTCACATGGACAGTGACTGGGGATTTACAGGCGCTTGCTGTAAGTACTCCCCTGGTCACTGTCCGTGATCCTATAATCAGGACAAGAGCACCAGGAGCCAAGAGGCTGGCTGAGTTGCTCCTGTGGTGTGGAGGGCTGGGGCATTGAGCAGCTCAGTCAGCAACAGTGAAGACCAAGGTTCTAATCCTGGTCTCTGACCTTTTGGGACACCTGAGGACTTTTTTTTTTTTTTAATATGGGGCCGTAATGGCCCACAAAATCTAACTTTCCTGTGATCCGCTCCACATTGGGTGAGAATCCTAAAGATGGGGGCAAAAATAAATCTAAGCCATTTTACTGTACTATTGTAGCTGATCCTATTGTTGTCAGCACACTTTAAACACAGTGCCACCCAGACTGTGGGATGTTGCACTGTTGTCTTCACTCAGACTTTTTGGATTAGTGTTTGCTCAGTTTTGCCAGACCTACACAGGCGAATTAATAATTTTGGGGCAGCGTTGGTGGCTTGGAGCACAAGAGTCTTAGTGCAGTTTGCCTACTCAGCTGGCTTTAAGGATGGGAATCTGTCTCGAGGGTCCATTCCTGGAGAAGTGCAGCTTCAGTGGATGATGCAAAGTGATTGGCCGCTCCGTGTTGAGTGGGTGCAGCTTCAGGCAGAGTTCCTGTTTGCTGGAAAGTGGCGGGAGGGTGAGTGAGGGGAGGTGAGGCGCATGGGAAGTTAGGCAGAAGCTCCCACATGACCCTTTGTTGTCCATGTATCTGGAGGATTGTTTGTATTGTTTGCCTCTTTCTTCCACTGTTAACCAGATCAGTCTGTAAATAAGAAGTTATTGCTTCACAGTTCTATTATGCAATCTTAATTTTAAATGAATAATAAATACATACTGTACCATGTATAAACAAAGATGCCAAGTGAAGAAATTGACTGGGCTCACTAAATAACATTTTTATATTGAATAGTGATACTAGAGCCCAAGCCACAAAGCTGCTTGGGCATGTACCAAGGGTACATACTGTATCAGGACTCAGAACTCCATGTTTGCAGGTGGCAGCATAGAGGTGTAACCCACAGTCCCCACTCACCCATCCCTGGTACTTCCCCTCATGAACACTAGCATGGAGAGTCAAGATGCTGTCATTGCGGTGTGGGGAGGAATGATGTCTGGATCCCTTATTAAATGTATTTTGTTCTAAACGGTTCAAATCACTGTGGGATACTTCAGTCCACCAAGGACTTCAGTATCTTAATATGACATATTCAGCAAAAAGTTTAAAAATACACTGCCCCTGCCCTCCATGGTAGTTCAGAGGTTGGGGAAAGAAGGAGCAGGGCCTAAGGTTGCCCAATATGGGCACACTAGTTCCATGGTGGACTTGAGCACCTGTCTTTTGTTACTTGTGCCTCCTGGGATGCATAACACCCCAGTACTTGCACTCCCTCTGATAACAAAGAATCTGGACTGAAATGTGAACATACTGTATATGTATCCCCACCCACAGGCCTATCTCTGATCTGGACATCTTCAGAGAAGCATGTACTGTAATGCTCAGGTCCAGGTGTAGGGACACATCCAAACAGGACTGGGTGTTCAGATGTCTCGGAATGTACAGAGCAGGCTCTGTGCACACTTAGTCATTGCCAAACACCCTCCTCAGGTGCTTAAGTCATCCTCTACCATTTCTGGAGCAGCTCCTTAGTGAATTTAGAAGTATTTCATAGTAATCTCTAATAATCTTGGCATTTATTTTTACAGTGTTGAAGCTAAAAGCCAAACATGTCAATAATGAATTATGCCAAAACATTTTAGAGCTGATGGACCAAGACTGGCAGAAGGTGCAGATATGTGTTCTGGAAGAGTAGAAATTTTGCATGGAGATACATGGGGTACAGTCTGCGATCAGTATTTGGATCTACAAGATGCAAGCGTGATCTGTGAACATCTGAACTGTGGTGCTGCAGCTGCCATTCCCAAAGGAGCTTACTTTGGAGAGGAAGTGGTCCAATATGGAAGGATAATTTTCACTGTAGGAGTGTGAGCCATATCTGAGGGACTGTTTGGCAACATGGGCGCAACACAACTGTACCCATAAAAATGATGCTAGTATTATTTGTTCAGGTAAGCTGCTTTGTTCCATTCATCAGAAAGGCTGGTATGGTATTGTACTCCTTTAATTACTGTTGGATTAAAATAATAGAATAGCTGCATGATGAGTTTTTCAGCTTTTGCACAAGGAAAGCTTTTTTCTGAATGACCCTTATCACAACCACTTTGTGTTCTATTTTTTATAATTAATCTTTATTAGTTTTATCCATAACAAATTCCAATTTAGCACATCACAGCATGATTACCAGAATAAACAGTGTGAATATCATGCCACAGAAAAGGTTCTACATACAGTACTAAAACATCCACAATACTACATACAGTCAGAAGATTAAAGGGTACCTCAACAAGCAGTTTTTAAAACTGCAAACTCCAAAATCTGGCTTCGTAGTGAGTACAGTAAAGCTGCTGTTTACATTTATGCCAAAATTGCAATAATGTAAATAGCATAAATGCACTTTCATAACTTTTGAAAATGTAAACATCAGCCTTTTACTGTCAAAATACAGCCTTACTTTCTCCTAAGATGTCTACCAAATGTGTTAAGTGATGAGTCATGATGACATCACTGGAGCCAGAGGAAGAGTCCACATTGCTATCTATAGTGCTAACTAGTTCTTCTTTCCCCTCTGTGTTTTGAATTGTTTCACCAGAATGATCAACACCATGTATTAACTCATGGATTATTTTGATCAGTACACATGTTAAGCTATGATTTTGTTCATTTTGCTTACTTTAACTTACTGAAAATGTTTTGCAATCCAGCTAACTTTCTATTTGGCAAACCACAATACAGTAGAACACTTCAAGTACCTGATGATCTAAGCGGTTATGTGATGCCCTGATTTTTTTAACTAGGAAAGACACACTAAGGCCCTGTCACACTCGCCTCTGTAACATTACAGAGTGCCCAAACTAGATTACCGCAGCGGTTTTGCATTTACCTGTAAAGTTACAGAAGGCGTTTCGTAACCTGGGTGTTGAAACACCGCATATGAGGTGGTTTCAGCAATGAATTATAAAACTGGTTATGCCTCAGTAACATTACTGGGTGAAGTGTGGGCGCATGGTAACAGTCCCTACAGGGCCTGTGGGCAGCGCGTAGCTGCATCCTGGGAACAGTGCCGCTATAGCAGTCGCCCAGCACCCCTAGTGTGGACCAGCGGTACTGGTCCCATAACAGACACCGCCGCAATGTGTACACACTGCACCACTCGGCCTTAACAGTCTGCATCTGTTGCCGGGTCGGAGTGGTGTGGTGTGAACAAACCTAAGGCCTTGTCCACACTACACAGAAAACTCCCCTCTGTAACATTACAGAGGTCCAAACTATTACCACAATGGTTTGCGTTTACACCTGTAACGTTACAGGAGGTGTTTTGTAACCATTGTTGAAACCACTATGAGGTGGTTTCAACAGCGGTTACAAAAATAGTTCTACCTGTAACGTTACCAGCTGTGAGTGTGGATGTGTGAGCGTGTAGCCCCAGCATTGCCCTCAGTGCAGCACTAACTGCTATGTGGGATAGGGTGCCGACCGTAATGGTCACCCATCACCCACAATGTGGACTGGCTGTAACGGTTCGAACCATTATCATGATGGTTCACTGGCAGTGTGGACACACTGTAATGTTTACTATCTGTAACAGTTTAAAACCGTTACAGGGTTTTGAGTGGTGTAGTGTGGACAGGGCCTAAGCTGAAAGCTTGTTTTGAAGGTGTGGCCTGGGAGCACAAGGAAATTAAATGACTTGATCAGGGTCACACAGCGAAGTACTGGTCTGGTCAATTCCAAGCTCATGCTTTCTTGTTAATCCACAAATAAGCTTTTCTTGTATTGTTTTTCCACATGAACCCCTGCACCTAGCCGGCCTTCTGTTCAACACCCCACCATCCATACCCTGTCCTAAGTACTGCCAGGGACTGCATGTGAGCTTACAGTCTCATGAAAAGAATGATCACACCTCAGATTGTAATCTTGTACCTCAGAGAGTTGTGCACACCTATACAATATGCTTCATCAGATGACACTGTTAAAAAGGCCCTTAAATCACTCTCAGTCCACTCTCTCAATATTTGACTTCTGCTCCCATAGTAAACATTGAGTGGATCACCACCCTTCTCTACAGTGAAGGCAATATGTACAGTTCCCCTGTTGTGTTTTTCTCACCTCACAACCAACAACTAGGTCTTCCTGGAGGGTCAAGCAATAAGCATCAGGATCCACCAGAAAACTGTTGTCACGCCCTCTTAAGTGCTGCACTTACTATGGCTAACAATATTATTAGCAGGAGGCATACTAATGTCTTGAACAAATCCACTCGACTTTCAGTGACAGTCTACTCCTTTACCCGTGATCTGCAGAACCCCATGGGACAGTTCCCAGCAATTCTTCTCCAGTACTTTTCTGTGCCCTACTCCACAAAATGCGAGTTGGCTGGCTACCACCCTTCAAATCTTGAATGAGTTATACACAGCTCCTCAATACTGTCCTAACAAATGTCAACATCCCCCAAGGGTAATCTCCCTACACTGAATTCAAGTAATAGTTTAGGTGCAGCCCTGCCACTCTGAGTATTTGTCATCACTGGCTGCTCCATCCACAGTCAGGTAGTGATCATGGTGCTGGCAGCCCCACATTTCAGATCTCACAATGATCTGTTCAATGTCCCCATTCCTGTCTTTCCCTAACCTGCATATAGCTGTACCCTTCTGGAATGTCTTCTTCAGTCCTCTCTGGCATTCATTCATCTCACCTGCTCCCCACCGAAAACTGGTGTGCTCACTACCCTTCGCATCATGAATACGGTTAGTACAATTTCTTATGTTATTTTACATATTAATAATAAACATGATCTTCTGGTAAGCCAGACTGATAGCAGCAGGGCATAAGGGAAAAATAGGCTTCCTACCCATATAAGATCTGAGTCACCTATGATTAGGCACTATTAAATTATGTGCATAATGATGTGCACACTCATTATTTAGTAATGCCTAATCAAGGTAGCCTAGATCTTTAAGGATAACAAAGCCCATCATTCCCCTTGTTCCTACTGCTATCAGCTGACTTACTGGAAACATTGTTTATTTTGATATGTCAAAAAAACCTGGGTACTGTACTACCTGCATTATGATGCATCGGCCTGTCGGCACAGTGGTTGGATTTCCGCGCAGCTCTCTGGCGACCCAGGTTTGGAAACAAGCCTGGGTCACTGGAGGCTGGCCGAGGAAGAAGGATTGAGCATCCCAGGAACAGCTCTCTCCTTCTCTGGGGGAGGGTGCTCTGGCACCTGCTGGCTCCTAGCAGAGACTGGGAGCATTGCAGGATGATGAACCAACACACAATTGGGGAGGGGCAGACGTTGACATTAGCCATGATGTCACTATGCCACCTCATGAAGAAAGAGGAAAATTGACTGGGTGCTCACCAGATGATGGCCTTCAGGTCCTCTGCACCCCAGAACCCTCCAGGAGCCATTCAAGCAACCTCAGCAGCATCCGTGGCCTATGTAGGTAAGTGTTAGGTAGGCCCCTGGTGCATTCCCCTCTGGGGGACCCAGCCAGTGACAGGAAATGCCAGGATACCACGGGAGGGCTGCTATATGGGGTTAGTGGGGAAGTCAGGACTTGAGTGAGGTAGTAGGATGGCATAGCAGAGGGACCATAGGAGAACCTGAAGGAGTAGGGGCACCCGAGCAGGAGTGGGGTAAATAGATAAAATGGAAAAAAGAAACATTTGTTTATTTTTGATATGTCAGAAAACCTGAGTACTGTACTACCTACATTCATGATGCAGAAGGGTGACGAGCTCACCAGTTTTTGGTGTGAGGAGGAGTAGTGAAGAATGAATACCAGAGGGAACTGAGAAGGCCACTCCTGCAAAGTACTGCTATATTCAGGAAGGGGAAGACAGAAGGGAGAAATATGAGCAGATTACTGTGAGAAATAAGATGTGGGGCTGACAGCACCATGATCACTACCTGACCCCATTGTCCTGGCCAATATTCCCCTGCCTATAAACCAGTTCATGCAATTGTCCAAGGATGTGTGTGGGAATTAATGTCTGAAATAGCTACACTACGTTCAATCACTTCACTACCAGTCTAGCATTGCTTGTAATGCACTTTGGAATACAATGTGTATGAAAAGCATGATATAAATGTTGATTCTTATGATTATTATTATTTCCCATAGAAAAGAGGACCAGACAAGCACATTTTTAATTTCTGAGAAAGTATGAATTCTGGCATTGGACTACACAAGAACTTTGCTACAAACAAGTGATGGATCTAGGGATGGTTAAGGTGTGTGCTACTCCTCCCCCTGTAACGTACTTGCTTGCTGCTGCTGCATTTCACTTTGTTGAAGAAGTCTGATTTATTGGTTGTACAAATGTTTACATTCAAAACTATGGATTATATTTGTAGGTTCTGTCAAAAACATACTAGAAAAGAATAATAGCAGAAAATATAAAGTTTAATAAAAGTTTTAAAGGTGCATATTAGTATGCACACCACCCCAACACCCCATTGTAACATCCTGGATCTGCCATAACCACTAGACCACTAGGTTATTCAAGATTTGTACTGCACTGTGGTTTGCCAAATAGAAAGTTGGTTGGATTAAAACACTATTTCAGCATGTTAAAATAAACAAAATGAACAGAACCACAACCTAATATGTGTATTGATATAGATAATTCACATGGTTTGACAATTTTGGTGAAACAATTCTATACAAAGGGAAAAAAGAACTAGTTAGCACTATAGAGAGCCATGTAGTCTCTGACTTTGCCTCAATGATGTCATCACTTAACACATTTGGTGACCATTTTAGGAAGCAGGTAAGGCAGTTTTTTTAAATTGGAAGGCTGATTTTACATTTTTCAAATGCTTTGGAACCACATTAGGTAAATTATATGAATGTAGTTTTAGCATTAATGAATACAGCAACCTTTCCTTTAGTCAGCCTATGAAGTCAGATTTTGAATGGTTTGTTGTCAAAATATTGTTTAGGTATCCTTTAAACATAAAAGAACTTCATAAAAATAAAATTATCAGAGAGTGAGCATATGTTTTCCTACATATCTATCAAGAGCCAACTTTTATCAAGCAAAAGCAAGGCATGGTGTCTCTGCTAAAATTGTTTTTCCTCACTTGTATTAGTCAGGGACAACCACTTTGTGTTTGAATCAGTATGGGTTTGTATGTGATTTGTATGGGTTATTTCTCAAATGAAGTTAAAAGGCAATGTTTAAGCATCAGTTACGGTTGAAGCACAAATCCACAAAAGTAGTGACATACAACAGTTGGGTAATATGTCACCTAAATCTTCATAATTATGTAGTATGGTTTTCCTCTGAGTTTGAACAATTGCTTGAAACAGCATTGGCATTACTCTAACTTCAGAACTGTCAATCAAGACATGGAACTCAACTTGTACAGTACACCATCACTTTGAGAGGATGTTGAAGTTAGAGTAATTCTATTACTATTACAGCAACCATTTTAACAAGAAACACCACAGTTATGAGTAAGCCACATTTTTCTAATTGTGCAACTTTGCACATCAACCTTAACTGATGTCTAAATGTATTTTTTTTGCAATCAGTTTCTATCCTTCTTAACTCATTGTATCTGATGCTGCCATTTTGGGTCAGGTTAAGCAATGGATGATTCTGATGCCATATGGCACTAATAGGTATAATGGGTTAAAACAGATATTTAATAAAAACTGCACAATAATTTGTGTTGACAATATCATTCCTTAGGACTTTAGCATGCCTCTATGGATGGGTTCCATGTGACTACATTTCACTTCAGTGGAGTTTTAGGCAACTAAAGCTGGTCACTGAGAACTGACTTCCTGGGGCAGAATTTTAACTTTGGGAGTGGTCAAGGAGAATTGTGACACTGTGGATGGGTTCCTGGTGACAGCATTTAACTTGGAGGTCATCACAAATGCAGTAGAAGTCATATTAAACTGTTCCTCAACTCACTGGTGTAGCATTGTTCAATGAGTTTCCTAATCTGTGCAGTGTTTAATTCAATGAATTAGTAAAAGCTAGTATTGGTTTGCAACTAGCTGTTGGGACTATAAGCTTTATTTTCAGCTGAGTGCTTATGAGTTTCATCTCAGAAGGCAGACTAAACAACTCTTAAGGAATGCTGTGATTTTTATAAACAATGCTCTTAAGGAATGCTGTGATATTTATAAACAATGCCATGAAAATGCATTGCATAAACACTGCAAAACAGCTACTGTCATATAACTTAACAGGCACAAGTGAGTTGAACAGGCAGTGAAGAACGGTTGGAAAGAATTAAAAGCTTCAACAATTCAAGCTGCCACTACAGTAGAATCACAAAAAAATGCTACACCAGTGAGTTGATGGAACAGTTTAATGTGACTTGTACTGTATAACAACAATGTTGTAGTTACATGCAATGACACAATATTGTTGCTGCAAAGGTGGTCAAGCACTGTGCAGCAATAGGAAAGCCTATGAAAACCTTGAAAAATGGTACCACACATTTGTGACCAGCAGATCATAAATTGCTAATTATTAGTCATTTTATAATTGTTTGTTGTAAATGCCCCAAAGCACCACCTTTGTGGGAGGATCTAATGAACCTGAAAGTTTCACATTTAACATATTTACCACTTTTCTGTTAGGTTGACATACATTTGCCTGAAAAAGGAAGTTTACTGTTTTTGAAACCCTAACTTAAAAACTCCTGAACTAAGTTTTACCAAATTTAAGAGGTTCTGTAATCCTGTTAGAAATGGTATGAATATCTATTTCAGCTGCATTGGCAAAAAAATGACCAAGGCTAAGCGCTTGCCTGGGATTTAACATAAAATAACCTACTGACCCTAACTATAGGTACACTGCACCCTAGTAATTATCTTCCAAAGTTTTTACAGGCAAAGCCTATAAGAGCAAAAAGATTAGGGGTTGATGGAGGGAAAGATGAACTCTTTGTACAGTAATGTAAAGATATAAAATGAAAGTATATATGGATGAAATTGTGCTACATATTTGTTAAACTGTCTGAAATAGAAATTGCTGACAAGTCAAATCTGATCAGACCCTGTGGTGTATTAGGCTGGATTCTCAGTTGTAGTGAGATAGCTATCTTGCCACTGTATTAGTCACTGTTCAGGTCATAACTGGAGTACTGTGTGTTGTTCTGGGACCCCAATTTAAGAAGGACAGGGATAAATTAGAGCATACAGCACAGGACAAAAAGATGAAACAGTGGTAGAAGGAGTGCATACCAAGAAAGGGTGCAGAACATGTACTCATTGAAGGGCAAAGAGATGGGGTACATGACTGAGACTTACAAATGCATATAAAGGGTCAACAGGGTGTATTACAGTAAGTTATTGAAATTACTGGGCCAGGCAAATGCTAGAGGTCACAACTCAAGATTGATGGTGGTGGTGGTGGTGGGGAGAGTTTCAAAAGGATGAGAGGAAGTTCTTTACTGAGAGTGTCATAAACAGATGATACAGTTTACGGAACAAGTACAGAATGTGGACTCCATCTAAAGTTTCAAATTCAAATGAAACAGGTACAGTGGAGTCATCATCAGCAAAAGGATCTCAGTGTGCTGAAATTTAATCAGAGAGCTTCTCAGACTACAATAGGTAAAAATGTAATACAAGGCAGACTAGCTGGATGAAAATCTTTATCAGTCTTGAACTATTTATGCATCTAGAACAAAACTAAAAAAAATATTTTTAACACTTTGGAGCCTAGCCAATTTCCTGTTAAAAGTAACAATCTCTGTAATCACTTTTGAAAATGGCACTGACATCTGCACACTCCACATCTCATCACCCAGCACACCTCATTATAGTTACATATAAACACATTCAGTACAGTATGCCAGTAACCATTTTATTATATAACATTTGTACTTTCTATTGGTGGTATGCATTATTCCAAATTATGCACATTAGACATTCGGGAGGTCATATAAATAAAATGCAAATTGTGCAATGAGTAAGGACAGATTTTAAAAACCTAGTTTGGGTTCCACTGGCTGCTAGATTCTTTCTACATTACTTCCACTGCCTCCAAGCCTCAGTAGTAGGAATACAGGATAATACAAGGCCTTGTAAATAGAGCAGAGCAAGGTTTCTAACTGCAGTAAAAATAAGAACCATCAATTTACAATTTGCTGAAGTGAAAATACAATTTTAGCAAGCAAAAATGCAGCACAGTTTAACATCCCGTACTTGAACAATCTATGTATATAGAGCAACATTGCCATAGTGCTACCCTAACTGGTTTAATAATTTTTCACTGTTGAATGCATAACTAATACATTTTATAATTCCTACTGATATGCAGAAATAAAGCCATGAAGCTACTAAATAGTTACAGGAAATGCACATTGCATTACATTACATAATGTCTTGCTGATTACCGTGACTGTCAGTTGCCTACAGTGTTGAAGGATTAATGTCCATTACTGCAGCAAAAGATCAGTGTGGAGTTTTTAATTTGTGATCCAAACAAATAACCCGGATACTTGTAAGTTTTAGTGACAGAATGTACAGAATAGTGCCCTAGCAGCAAAAGTAGTAAATATTAGTTTGACGTGAAATCGCAGTGCAGGCAAACAGTAGGAGAAACAGCCCATTGTTTCATACTTACTTGCACTTTTTGATGGATTACCTGACCCAAGTAACCATCTCTTATATAGCAGTCAGATAAAGTTCAAGGATAAGGATACATTCAAATATTACTATTATCTGCCTGTATACACGCCAATGTTTTTCTCTTTTTTCTCTGTATACCTTGTATTTTTGTAATGTTTGTTCAGCACTGACATGGAACCTTTGAAAATGAGTCCTTGACTCAAAGGTATTAATCCCAAACTGAAATAAATAAATAAATAAAGAAGTACCGTTATGTAATCACATGGATTTATGGGACGTGAATGCTGAAAAAGGTGACAAAGAATTAAAAATATAAAATCTACAACATTTTGAATTATGTATGGTTATACACTGAGATATTAAATCGATATAAAAATATAAGCATGCATATCATATTTACAATCAGTGAAACTCGCAATGAACTGTACCTAGCTCCTATATAAGCATATGCATCTGGAGCTTAACAATATTTTTTATCAAGGATTTTATGCCCCTTATGCCCCAAAGCAGCCAATCAGCTCTGTCCTGCCCCCAAATCAGCCCCCACCTTCCCTGGGACTCACCTTGGTCAAGTTCCTCCCATTAAATTCCCTTGTGGTGGGCTGGAGAGGGAGGGCTGTCCCCATTTCAAGCATATCCAGGTGGACTGATGGTGAGTTACCAGGTAGTGATGCAGAACCAAGGACAAATGAGGACAGCTTCATCCAGCCCCTGACGTCCATTTTTCCACTTTTCTCCCTGCTCTTTGCCACGAGACATCAAGATTTTTGCACAGAGGTGCACACACCTGATGTGACCCATAGCACCCTCCTTCTTTGCTGCCCAGGATTCACTGCCACCAAGCCTCCATTTGGTGGCAGTCTACAGCCAGGCCAACATGCCACCCCTCCTTGGGAGAGGAGTTCACCTCAGAAGCTGGATCCTCTCCTTCCCCAGGTTACCCCTAGTACCTGAGTCCATTCTCAAACCTGGGTTACCAGCGTGGTAGAAGGTAAGGCACTAGTGCCTCAGCCTCCACACTACAGGCCAGCTTAACATCATTTTATGGTATGGGTTATGCTTTTATTTGACTCTTTCAAGGATTTATGAAAATATGGAGTGGCTAATACCTCTTGTTGAGGTGCTGCCATTTTGAAATCGCATGGCCTTTGAGTTAG
The DNA here is from genome assembly GCA_016271365.2 of Neoceratodus forsteri. NCBI lineage: Eukaryota > Metazoa > Chordata > Ceratodontiformes > Ceratodontidae > Neoceratodus > Neoceratodus forsteri. The sequence continues at coordinate 897,873,837 of CM057450.1, forward strand.
GGTTGAACTGTGTTCATGAGCATTTTTTTTTTTTTTTGAAGTGAACAAATGCCAGCCAGCCACATGCAACACAAGCAGGCTCTACACCAATTTCACCATGATTGTGCTTCTCTGGACTTTTTCAGTCATGTCAATATCTTTTCTCAGATATAGGAACCAGAACAGAACACTACTCGAGACAGGACCTGACCAAGGTTCATTACACAGGCATTATCTCTTGATCTGCTTATGAAGTTTCTCTTCATGCTTGCTATAATGCTGTTGCCTTGCTAGCTGCCTCCCAAATTACTGTTACCATTTCATTGTACGACTGATAATTACACCCAGGACCTTTTCGTTTCAGCATTTAGTAAACTCAAACCATGTTGTCATTAAATTCTTCTTTCCAAAGTGCATAACATTGCATTGCTCCACAATGAGGTTTATCTGTTATCTCTCTACCCACTCCCCAGCATTGTTCAGGTCTATCTGCATATCATCTATCTCCACCAGTAATGTAACTTTTCTTCCTGTTTGGGGTGTCATCAGAAAACTAAACACAGCAGCTACTGATGCCCACCTCCCAGTCACTTTTAAATATATTAAATTGTGTTGGACAGATCCCTGTGCACTACAGTCACATTTCAGGTTTGCAAATTTTTCTTATCATTCCTCTTTCAATCCTCAACTCTTTCTAGCCCATTGTATTATTTGACCAACTATTCCTAGGTTTTGCATTTGTGAACCAGCCTTCTGTGGAGCAGTGAGAAATGCTTTCTGAAATGTAGTTATACAGAATCCCTGGTTTTCCTATATCAGGTTAATGTGTCACATTGTCAAAGAATGCAATTAGATTTGTCTGGTGTAATGTTCCTTTGCAGAATCCATACTGAACCATTGATTCCAAATTGTTTTCTATGAGTATTTAATGATTCTATAGTGTGTAGTGGAGTGTTGTTCTGTATAGAATTCATCCTTTCAAAATGCTGTTCTACCACAGTTACAAGGTAATGAAATGTGATTCTACCCTACTGTGGTAGACCAGCATTCTAGAACCTCTAGAGACTGCATGAGTCAGTTTCATTTTGAAAGCAAAGGAAATCACAAAACACATATTTTACACAGTACTATACACTATAAAAATACAGGATGAGCAACTCTATGCACAACCAGTGTGTTTTTTTTTGCCACCGGGTTTTGATTCCCATGGACCTGCCGAGCTTTGCTCTCGAGGTCAGAGGGAATCAGAACCCTCTTAGCAGAACACACTGGTTCTGGCATAGTTGCCCATTCAGTGTTCTTTATATCTCTATAATTGTCTCCAGCAGGTTCCTTAGCATTGATGCCAAGTTTACCAGCCTATAATCCCTGATTCAGCTTTGGAAGCTTTTAATACTGATATCAGATGGGCACCTCTCCAATTCTTAAGGATCTAATCAGGTGTAGTTCATCAACTTAATATCATTGCCAGTGATATGGATAGTTAATTGGCCTTATGATTCTTTATTTTTTTAACTTTACTTACTTCTCTTTCTCCGACCCCAGACTCTCTCCAGTAGGGCCACTCAGCTCTCCTCCATCCCACCCCAGTTGAAGGCTTAGTTCTGCCACCTGGTTGGCCCAGCTCTAGCTTCATTCCACTGGCACCCATGACCCCAGATTTAAGCCCCAGGGCAGAACCCCCACTCTCCTCCAACAACCTTTCTGAGAATCTGGACGGGTGTCCAGGGATTGGAGGAGCACTGGAGACAGCCAACACACTCGACGTTGGGTGGGGGTGGCCTGGTCTCCAGCTTTGCCTACCAGGATCAGGGTAGTTTCTTGTTCTGTGTTGCCCTCAAGATTGGACGTGGCAATGATATCCTGCATGAAGGGTGCGTGCTCCTGTGCACCTCATAAGACGCCCACCGTGATCTCCCCTGCAATGCTGTGAGTCACTGAAGCTGTGCTCCCTAGCCACTGCTAGGAGCCACCAGAGCAGCAGCTAGCCTAACCCTGGATGCTCAGTTGCCACCCTGCCAACCCCTGATGACCTGGGCTCATTCCCAACCAGGTTGCCGTGGTGCAGGTGTGCATCCAGCGCCCAACCCTCAGCGCCACCGTGATAGCATAGCCTATGATTCTTGGGTGCATTTTTGGGCCATTGCCTTGCTTGTGTTAACCATCTTGTGCATTCATTCAACTCTTTTAGCTGTTATGTACCTTGCCCTGTCTGTTCAACTATTATACGTCCCTCCTTTTCAGGATGCATTCTTATTTTAGGTTATCCATCTGATTTTTGAGACTGTCCCATTGTTGCGAATGCTGATACCAATACACCTTTTTCCAGGTTAATTGTGGAGTAAGCTGTCTTATTCATTAATTACTTCATGCATTAATTAATTAATTAATTCATTCATTCATTCATTCAGAATTCATTCATTCATTCAAAGTCTATCTTGTTTACTAGCATGGTGTAGGTTGCTATCCGGATTTTCTGTCTGTGCTTGCCAGTGGTTAATCTGACAATAGATACATAGATGCATAGACACTGTTGGCAGATTAGGCCTACAGCCCACCCAGTCTGCCCACTGAGCTTGTAAGTTCACTTTACTTTTTCCTAGAAGTCTGTTGCCCCTTAACCCTGACCTCCAGAATTCCTGTATGTCTATCCTATGCATTCTTAAATCCCATGATTGTTTCAGCCCCCACTACTTCCTCTGGCAGGGTGTTCCACTTGCCCACCACCCATTCTGTGAAGAAATTCTTCCTCACGCTTCCTCTGAATCATCCTCCTTCAACTTCATCCCATGTCCTCTAGTCCTGGAACATCTTTTTCGCTGGAAAATAGTGTATTCCTGCACTCTGTTCCTCCCTGTAAGATGATTGTATGTCTCTTATCATATCCTCTCTCTCTCCTGTCCTCCAGGGAGTACTTATTCAAGTTCTTCAGCTTGTCCTCATAGGACTTGTGATGCAATCCATGTACCATCTTTGTTGCCCTCCTCTGAACCTTCTCTACCCTGTCAATGTCCTTACATTGGTAAGGTCTCCAGAACTGTACACTGTACTCCAGGTGGGGCCTCACTAGTGTCTTGTACAGTGGAATTATGACCTCCTGCCTATGCATCCCAGCATCCTATTTGCTTTACCTGCTGCCTTCTAGCACTGTTTCCCTACCTTGAAGTCATCAGAGATGATGACCCCAAGATCCATTTCCTGCTTGGTGCATACTATATCCTCACCCCCAACTGATATGTTGTTCCAGGGTTTTGTGCCCCATATGCATTTTCTTCACTTCTTTGCATTGAATTTCAACTGCCAAACTCCTGACCATTCTTCAAGTTTCTGCAGATTCCTCCTCATTTTGTCTACGCCTCTGGTGTGTCCACTCTATTACAGAGCTTTGTGTCATCAGCAAACAGGGAAATTCTGCCTTCTAGGTCCTGCACAATGTCACTGATGAAGATGTTGAATAGGACTGGTCCTAGTACTGATCTCTGTGGTACCCCACTGGTCACTCTTCCTCTGTGGAGTGACAACTCATTTGCCATCACTCTGTGTCCTGCCGCCCAGCCAGTTACCTACCTACCACACTACTGTCCTGCCCACTCTCATATTCCCTAGTTTGTTTAATAGCCTGCTGTGTGGCACAGTGTCAAAGGTCTTGCTGAAGTCCAGATAGGCCAAGTCCACTGTCCTCCCCTGATCCACCTCCCTTGTCACTCAGTTGAAAAATTCAATGAGGTTGGTCTGTCATGACCACCCCTGGTGAAACCATGCTGCCTTGGGTCCTGTAGTCCATTGGCAACCAGATGTTCCACCAATATCTCCTTCAGTAGTGTTTCCATGATCTCCCCACTACTGAGGTGAGACTGACTGGTCTGTAGTTCCCTACTTCCTCTTTTTCCCACTTTCATATAAGGGAACTACATCTGCTGTCCTCCAGTCTTTGGGTACCTCCCTGTTTCCAGTGATCAGCTAAACAGGATTGCCAGGGGCTCAGCCACCACCTCTCTTAGTTCTTTTAGGACACCGGGTGCACCCCATCTGACTCCATTGCTTTATCAACTCTTATTCCTTCCAGTTCATTCAGGACCCTTTCTCAAGTAAAGGGACTTGTGTCCATTTCTGCACCATTCCCACCCCTTGTACTCCCTTCAGGCCCATTATTACCCTGATCTTCCTCAGTAAAGAATGAGCAGAAATACCTGTTCAATATGTCAGCTTTACTGTTTTCATCCTCCATGTAGCCCCATCCTCTCCTTTTCTGTCTCCCATCCCTCCATTTGCTTTTCTTTTTCACTTATGTACCTGTAAAGGTTTTGTCCCTCTATCAACTGATTTTGCAATGTGCTTTTCTGTCTGAGCTTTGGCTTCCTTACTGACCTCCTGCCTCCCTGTGCTTCTCCTGGTACTTCTCCCAGCCCCTTCTATCTGCATCTTTTGTATTGCCTGAATGCAATCTTTTGGCTTTCACTTTCTTCACTACCTCCTTGGAAAACCGTAATGGCCTCCTTTTCCTTTTCCTTTTCCCTTGCTAACCCACTGAATGCATAATTCTGTTGCTCTTGTAATCCCTTTTTTTAAATCTCATTTTTATTAAAAAGGAAAAGGATTTTTCTAACATACAGGTACACATCAACATACAAAACATTGACAGGTCTGCATAGATACAGTTATTTGATTGGAATCTTACAGAGTAAACATATGCAGAATAGTACAATACAGTTTATAAAATGGTTAGGCATTATGAGGTTTTTAGCTTATTATAATTTCACCAGTGCAAGTTTTCAATACTTTTTGTTATTTTAGGGTTCCCTGAGTCAGAGGTATATGCCTCCCAGGCATACGAAAGGTGCCTGGCTATACTTTGTTGGCCTTCACCGGCCTGCTATTGGAATTAAAGGACAATTTTAGTATATTTAATCCTCTTCTCAAGATGATAGCCCATAGGGATTATTATTACCATGGGATTTTCAGGGCCCATGGGGATGAAGTGTGATTCTAATTTGCTTAGGCCCGATTGGATCCCAGGAGAGTTTGGCCCCCACCCCAGTCATATTCCTTTTCTAACCTGGGGGTTAACCTCGACTCATTAGGGACTTGTGAGCTTTCACTGTTCCGTAATAGCTCTAAATACAGATCTACATACAAACTTTGACAGGTCTGTAAAGGTGCAATTATTTGATTGAAATCTTACAGGATAAGTAAGCATTATAGTGCAGTACAATTCGTTAAATACTTAGGAGCTATTAAATTTTAACTTACTATAATTTCATCCTTTCATGTAGGGCTCCCTGAGTCAGAAGTATATACCTCCCAAGCAAGTGGGGAGTGTCCGCTAAACTTCTTGACCTTCACCTGTCTGTTGTTGAATTTAACGACTAATTTAGTATAATTAATCCTCCTCTCATGATAATAGCCCTAGGTGGAGTTATTGTTACTATAAGCTTTCAGGGGCTCGAGGGGTGAGGACTATTTCTTACTTGCTTTAGACCTGATTGGGTCCCAGGTGAGTTTTAGGCCAATTCCCTCGGTGACGAACCCAATTCCACCTCAGAGGAGTAGTCCCTACTCATTAATGGTTTGTAGTTATCACTGCTCCCTAGTAGCCCCTCTTATGGCACTGGAAGAGTCATCATGGGGCATATAATATATTAGCCAGTGGGACCACCTATCTGCTAATTTCTCCTTCTTTTCATTCAATCTATGTGTGATTTGTTCTAACTGATAAATCTGTTTGGTTATTCCCCACCATTCGAGTATTGTAGGTTTTTTGTCTGTCAGCCACAGCTTAGTAATAGTTTTTTCACTGTGGTTAATAGTAGTGTAGAAGATATCTAGTGTTCGATTCCTAAACTCCTCGGGGTGTCCAGAAAGAGGAACATCTCTCTGGTCAATTGAGCTGAGGGTCAAATATCTCTCTCAGATGATCCTGTAAAAGGTCCCTAAATGGTCTGAGGGCCTCACATGACCACATAATGTGAGTGTGAGTGGCTTTGGTTTCACCGCATTGTCTCCAGCACGTTGCTGAGGTTGCCGGAGTGAGTGACTAGTCACTACTGGTGTTCTGAAGAATCTAATTAGATTCTTCCATGCAAATTCCGCCACTGATGGGAACACGTGACTCGGGTGGTGTACTGCATGCTCTCCAATCCACCCACGTGAAGGGTGTTCCTAGTTCCCCTGCCACTGTGCTCGGATATTCTCTGTATAAGTTTCTCCTGAGTGTTTTGAGCCTTACATAAAGGAAAGCAATCATGATCTTGCCCCTCCTTATTTAATTGGAGTTGGATCTCTAGCAGCGAAGGGTATCTCTCAGGGTAACGAATTACCTCCGAAGCCCTGAACATAGTGCCTGAGCTGAATAAACCAATAAAAGTCCCTGGTCGGTATATTAATTTGTTTCTGTATTTCACTAAAGGGCCACATTTCTCCATGAGCCATTATTTGAGGGAGATATCTCAATCCAAGTCTCTCCCAAATCAGGAAGCCATGGTCTAGCCTATTAGGAGAAAACCACTTAGGTTCTCTATTGGGCAAAGCAAACTCAGGAACGAGTCCAAGGACTGAGTTCTTTTAATTTGATGCCATACCCTACAGCTGCAGTCAACCAGGATCTACTGAGATGGGGTCCCAGCTCGGACCCGTGCAGTAAATGTACTGAAAATAATCCCTATCTGGTAAAAGAGCTTGTTCTATCTGCAGCCAGTGTGGTTGACCTACCCCATTTTGCCTTGCCATAATGTGTGTCATCATTGCTGCATGATAATATAGCTGCAAATCCGGCAGTGCAAGTCCCCTTCACTACGTGGAAGAGTCAAAATCCTCATCCTGACTCGGTCTCCTGCCTGACCAGATAAACTTAGAAATAAGGCAGTTCCATTCCCAAAGGTTCTCTTTGTAATGAATAGTGGATATTCTGAAATAAGTGCAAGGCCCGGCAGGGTGACCATTCTTATTAATTCGATCCTGTGGCTCAGGGTGAGAGGTAGTGTGGCCCATGACCCTAAATCAATTTTGAGTTGTGCTGTGAAGAGATCATAGTTATTTTTAAAGAATTCTTCATATTTTTGAGAGATGTATACACCCAGGTATTTTAGTTTTGTGAGACTCCAGTTACATGGGAAGATGGAGATAATATACGATGAAGGTGCGTAATGGAATGTGAGAAATTCCGCTTTTTGTTAAGTTCAACTTGTAGCCAGAGACCTGACTAAATTGGTCCAAGAGTAGCTGGATGCGGGCATAGACTGTTCGGGATTTGTGAGATATAATAGGACATCATCCGTGTACACGGCCTCTGATGCTCGTGCCCACCATATTCACCGTGATGTTTCTGCTTCTCTGCAGTTGAGCTAGTGGTTCAATGAATGCTGCGAAGAGTAGGGCGAGAGCGGACAACCCTGCCTAGTCCCCCACTCAGAGGGAAGTATCTTGAGTGATGGCCTCCCACCTTAACGCATGCTTGTGGGGAGGAGTAAATGTTTTGTAGGACCCCTATTAGGGTTCTGGGGATACCAGTTTGGCCAAGACATTGTAGAGGAAAGGCCATGATACTCTATCAAATGCTTTTTCGGCATCAAGACTGATGAGGACCGATGAGGTGTCGCCCACGCATCTTATGGGTGATATGTAGTGTATGCTTGATGTTGTCTGTTGTAGAGCATTGTCTGCCAAAGCCTGTCTGATCTTGATCTATCAACTGAGGCATAATCTTATCCAGACGCTGTGCTAGTATATGCATAAACATCTTGTAGTCAGAGTTAAGCACGAGATGGGTCTGTCGAGCTACAGAGCTGGGAGTTTTCCCAGGTTTTGGGATTACTGAAATAGTTGCATGACCATGACGGGGTGGGGGCTTCCTCAAGGATAGAGTTGTACAGGGCAAAAGTTGTTTTGTTAACTGTTGTCTCAGGGCCTTATAAATTCATTCCCATACCCGTCAGGGCATGGGATTTTAGGGTTTTTGTGGTGAAATCGCCTCCATTATCTCCTCTCAGTTATATTGGTGACCAGGGCTTCACTTTGGTCTGATCGCAGTCAGGGCATCGTTATCCCATTTAGGTATTCCGTTATCTGATTTTCGGTAGGTGAATTCTCTGGGGTGTAAAGATTGGAGCAGTATTTTGCAAATGCCTCTGTAATTTCGGTAGTTTAGTTAGGCTGGTCTCCAAGTGTCTTAGTGAGGCGATCGCTGACACCTCCTTTGTCACCGAACCTGGTACGCTTAGCAGCCGAGAGGCTCGAGGCCCCATCTCATAGTATATCTGTCTCAGGAATGTTAATGCTATCTCGGTCTGCTGTAACGTCAAATGATCAATCTCGCTTAACTTCCTGGAGTCGGGGAGCACCTTCGTGTCTCCCATCTTGTGTGCCATTTGAGGAAGTGTAAGTTCTCCTCCAAGGTATTCCTATACTCCCTTCTTTTCTATTCAGTTCTGTCATGTGTTGTATAATATGTCCTCTAAGGACAGCCTTTATAGTGTCCCAGTGTATTGCAGTGTGGTGTCCATGGAGGGGTTAAATTTAGTATCTCAGCTAGTTTATCCAAGATGTATTCTCTAAACTTCTCTGAGCATAAATAATAGGGATTAAGCTTCCATCATGTGTTTACACATACCCCATTTCCCATGTCGAGCTCACAGGAGTGTGGTCCGACAGAGAAATGTCGCCTATCTGTGCATCCCCAGTTGATCAAGGTATTCAGTCTGGGTATAGGTGTGGTCTATTCACGTGTAGGTCCGATGAGCCACTAAGTAATGTGTGTAGTTCCTTGCTCAGGGTATAAATGCCTCCAGACATCCGTCCAGCCTACCTCTTTAGTAAACCTCCTAAAAACTTTTGTGCCGGAGTTTGCCTATGGATTCTCAGGTTGGTAGTGTCCAACATGGGATTTTGAATCAGGTTGAAGTCTCCTGCGAGAAGAAGCATGCCTTCGTGTTCTGCAGGATTTTGTCTAGGAGTATTTTCAGCTACGTGAACAGGTATTATGGGGAAAATAAGCATTCGTAGGGTGACCTGTACTCCATTTAGTATGCCTTGCACTAATACCAACCTTCCTCTGAGTCGCTGATAGTACTTTGATGTTGAAATGGGGTGCTTGCCGTATAATTATTGCCACCCCTCCTTCCCGACCTAGCCGATGAACTATACATGGTTCCCTACTGAGCCTAGCCAGCTTGAGGTGTTCCTCAGGGTTAGATGCATTTCCTGAAGATATATCAGGTCCGCTTGCTCCTCCGGAGAAAAGCTAGGACCCGAGACCTCTTTACTGGTGAGGTTATACCATTTATATTCAGTGACAGCAGCTTAACTGGAGAACTAGCCATTTTACTCAAAGGTGGTCCGCTGGCAGGAGGGTTCTCCATCCATTGTCCAATCGAACAATATCAGCAACAGTTAGAGCTGTACCTGTCATTTCCAACTCATAACAATCCAACAAATATATGGACATGAAACATACAAACAACTCAATAACTGACCAATAACATGCATAACTGGTACTTCCAACTATAGGAACTGCTCCTGCTCCCATAGGGAAGGGTCCTTACCTTGAGGCTTCATCACTCAAAGTGATGTCCCCTGATCAGCTAAGTGCCTATTAAGAAAAAGGAAAAAGGGAAGGTGGTGACTCCTCTGCATAGTTGTGTCGGATACACTTCATTTTACAGTGTCCTGAAATGATGAGTTAGGTATTTTTATACATTCAGGTGTGCCTGCCTATCCTCTCTATCTTATTCTGCTCAGCCTCTAAGGGCCCGTTCCTCAATGGGGGTTCATTGGAGGGTTCTTCCACATTATATGTTGGACACTTGTGGCCACAGGTATGGCCTCCTCTGTTCTGCAGCCCCTCCTCAACTCTGTCAACCAACTCAGCTCCTGAGCCCAGCGAGGGGATCTGAGGATGACCCCATTATTTAAATGTCGCCATCCCCCGAGGGCTATCAACCTCCCGAGGTGGTGTGGGTCAGAGTCAGCACTCCCAAACTTCCACCTGCACTTTAGGTCGGCCAGTCCATCGAGACGGCTTTCCATGTATATATGTGTGGTCTTTACCCGGTGTTTCAGGTTGGGGTCTCTCTGTATTAACCCTTGCTTCTAACAGACCCAACCAGGCTCATGAGGTCAAGCAGCTGCAGTAGTCCTTTTAATCCTATACCCTTGTAGTTTCTCTAGTCGACTCTAGATTGGGCTGGACCCCTCTCCGATCCTTATAAGGTAATGGGCCCTCTGTATCCATCTATTTCCCTCAGTGATTTCGTTTAGCATCAGGACCCCATCTACCCCCACCTACCCCCCTTTCCGGCCCTTCATTTCTCCTTGTGTTTTCACCTAAGTTGCCCTGCAAATGATATTACTTTTACTTCCCCGTTCACTATTCCTAGCTCGAGTCAGAACATTATATCCCCCCGTTCTCAAATTGATCCCTCCCGCTTGGCCTCCGTTGTCCCTCTGTCCTGCCATACCGCCCCTTTACTGAGATACTAAATCACTCTGTATGGCAGTTTCCCAAGCCTTCCCAGCATTTGGGCCTTACAGAAGTGCTGTAATGAGGTTGCTCTTGGCATTTTACAACTCCACTTGGTAGGTTAGGGTTCTTTTATATTTCATATTTACATTGTGATGACCACGTGACGAATCAACAGCCTCTCACCCGAGTGTTATGTCTCCTTGGGCGTGGGCCAGCCCCCTCCCCATTGGGTAGGCCCAAATGACTAGCCTTTACTGCGCATTTGGAGGATATGCTCAACGTCCATACCATGTCTCATTCCCTCTCTCAGTGTTCCAAGAGGAAATCAGCATTTGGTTTTAATCCGTCATTTATTTATCATAACCCAGAAATGGCCCTCCCAATGAGTGGTAATGGAGCTGCCTTTAGTGGCCCGCCTCCTCAACAGATAAAGCATCTTTCGAAGCGAAACCAATGTCCCAAAGACGGGTGTGCTAGGACTGGCAGGAGCGTGCAGTCAGCAGCTCCCATTCTGGGGTACAGTCCTATGAGCCCACTGGGCAAGTGGGTATCACCGAGAAAGGCATCTCGGCTGAGTCCTCTCCCCAGTCAGTCACCTCCCCTTCTTCCCGCCATCGGCACTGTTCCGGCCTCCACCACGGGAGTGACAGTAGCTAGTCCTCACGGCAAACAGCCCAACCAGGCCGCCGAGAGCGGTATTGCTTAATCGAGAGATGGTAGGGTCAATCACAGACGTGCTTCGTGAAACAAAGTAATTTTACCCTTCATTTTATCTCAGTGCAAGTAGTATATACCAGTTTCATTGTAATTCAGTGCTTCATGATGCATGGAATGAAAACGAAAGGTCCTAACTCTTTCCCGGATTACTTCCTCAGTTGTGTTCTCACTCCCCTCCTCTCAGGTCCTGGGTACCCTATTCCAATTTATGGCCTGAGGAGAATCTATCAGGGTTAATGGGCTCACTCGGGGACCTGCAAGCCTTCCAACCACCTTCCTTCCTATCAGGGTGCACCCAGGATTCACTGTGCCATTCTCTCCCATTGTAGGTGCTTCTATTGCTTATCAGTTTTAACAAGTCTACTTTGCGGTTTTCATCCTTCGGTTCCTCGCCTCTCCAGACTGCCAGTTGCTGGAGTGGTGTGCTTATTCAGAGTTGCAATTATGCTCTGGATTGATTCGACTCCTTGTCGTCACCTGGCCTCTCGCTGTTCGTTGTTCCATACTTTGATGGATAGTTTAGAGGCAATGGATATTCCAGGAGTTGCTTGCTGGGCTTCAATTCCTCGGGAACGTAGCTCTTGTGTGGCAGTAGCTGGCTATCAAAGGTCACCGGGCCACCCTCAAAGAGTACAGTGAGTTTCGCCGGGTAGGGAGTTTTGAAGCAGATACCTTTCAACTTGAGAGCTCTCATCATGGGAATAAAGGCTTTGTGTCTGGCCATTATCTCAGGAAGTAGTCATTCTCGAAGTAGAGCCTGTTTCCCACCAGCATGACTGCTCCTGCTTTCCAAGCAGTGTAAAATTGTTTCCTTATCCTGAAACCTCAGGAAAGCGGACCTGAACTGTTCTGGGTGCATGCACCGGTGGAGGCCTCAGCCCTAGGGTTCAGTGGGCCCTCTCTCTATTTCAAGTGTCACGCTAGGGGAGTGTCAGCAGCTCTTTCAAGATCTTTTGGATAAACTCTTGCATCTCCGCTCCTCTGCCCCCGGGATTCGAAATCCTAAAATTATTTCTTCTGTTTCTGCTCTCCACATCTTCTGCTCTGTCTTGAAGGGCCTTAATGGTATTGTGCAGTTGAATTATAGCTCTTTCTGTCTCAGTAACTTCAGCGATCCGTGCTGTGGGGTCTGTATTTCTACCTCCTCCTGCCATTTTCTAGCTTGTTTACATCGGTTCGGAGGGCTGCTGTAGTTAACCTGATTTCTTTCCTGAAGTCTCTAATTCTGTGAGCCTCAATGTCATCTGCCTCTGCAGGATCATTAGGGAGTTTGGCTTTCTCCATGGTGTCTCGTGTGGAGCTGGTTGAGGCCTGTGATTCCTCACTCTCCGAACCTTCTTCTTGTAATTGTTCGGAATCAGGCGGGTCTACAGCTCTGGTTTTCACTCGATCATTCTTTTAGGCATGATATTCCTCCCGCTGAACTTTTCAATAATTTTGTCTTCAATTAGGTGTAATTAGGAGGTTTAATCAGTGGATCATGAAGGAGTCCTCTAATTCAGGCTGCAAGCAAGGGCATGACGTCACCGGAAGTCCCTGCTCTTGTAATCCCCATTTTAAATATTGCACTGTTCCTCAACCCCTGATTCCTGCTTCATTAATGCCTCTTTCAAGCATCTCCCCATTTTCTTAGTCTGCCTCCAAAATCCAGGATAGGTGTTTTGTGCAGTTTAGTTCTGCTTCTTCTGTGATGTCAAACCACAGTGACTGGTGGTCACTGTTCCCTAGGTGCTCGTCCACTGTTAACCCCATCACACTGTCCCTGTTTGTGAGCACAGGGTCCAGTATTGCCTTCTGCTGATTTGGTTCCATGACCAGTTGCTTGAGGAAGACACTTTGAAGAGAGTCCAGGATAAATCTGCTCCTGGTTGATGCTGTTGCTGGAAGGCTCCATAATGTAAGGTCATGGTTTATGAGTTCTTCTCTTATCCAGCTTGCTGACCATGCAGCCATTAGAGCCAATACTGTACTTATGTCCAGTGTTGCTTGCATTTTAGTTGTCCCATTGACAAACTGAGCTGGATTTTAAAAGGTAGATACTGGCATGCCCCTGGGATATGCCTGTGTCTATCTTGCACATGACATATCCATCACCCAGTTGGATCCAGCAAAGCAATGTTTAAAACCAAGTCTTTTGCAGCAATTGTACCTGCTTTACTTCAGCTAGCATCCATAATTAGATGAATTTGCCATCCTGGGTAAGCAGACAGGCCAAGCATTGGATGGTTTGTTCCACACAGAATCAGCCATGTTCCATGTTCGACCAGGTGCTCAGCACAAGTAGTCCACAAAACATGTACAGAGACCGTGTACTCAACATTCAGTGTTTTATTGGTAAAGCTAAAGCGTAAGGTGCATCAAATAAGTACAAATGATACAGAGCATCAAAGCAACAGACCATTATACTGATGGGCCCTGGTGCTTAATGGAGTTGACCTCTGCATTGGGGAATGGCTAAACTGCTGTGTTCCTTACCTTAAATGAAGCAGGCTGATGAGGAGTAAGGACATTGCTTGTTTTGAAAAAAAGAGGTGGGTAGTTGTTTTGTTAAATAATGACAGAGCACAGCAGAATTTAGTGCAACAAAAATTCACTAGCCCAAATAGCACTTGTGTGTCTTAGGACTTCTTTTTGACCTGTTATGTGACCTGTTTATGATGTTCCTATGTGTTGGTTTACAGTTATGTTTACACTATAATTAATTACACTATTGCTAATATTAGAGTCCTGGAATTCTTAGGTGTATGTATACTTTGTGTTCGAATAATGTCCTTCAGATACAAATGTTGATACTTGGTCTTGGAACTTGTATGTTATTTGGATGCATTCTCCTGGTCATGTCTGAAAACAGGCAAATGTTTGTCTAGCACACCTTACCTGGTTAATAAAAACTAAATAAACAAATTAATAAATAAAATAGCTGATATAATGGTACAAAAGCCTAATGTTGGGAAATGGGGTTGAAATAGCAGGGACAAAGTGTGACGCTCAGCACAGAAAGAGCACTTACTATTATGGCCACCAGGTAGGCAATTATGGGTTCAAACACAGAATGAAACCCTTCCAAAAAAAGATTAATAAAAGATTACTACAGACTTGAGCGAGATGATGCATGAGAGGCTGAAGGTGTACATATTAACATACACAAGTAAAGGGCTAACAGTGAAACAACTCTAATAAAGTGCAATTTACACAGTATATAAAAACTGGATTACACCAATTACATAAAATTAGAATCACAGTCACAAGACAAACATAGCAGTAAGAGGCAATACATTGCTCAGGTGCTCTTTACAAAGTTGTATACTACTTTTCACATAACCTTAACAGGAACAGAGAGGAAAAAGCTGAGCTGAAGGTAGATAGAAAACACTAGAGTGGTGATCAAGAAAAGTTAGAACAAGAGACCTATGTGAAAGAAGAAGCAAAGAATAGCCAGAAGAATGAAAGGTAGATAAAATAAATTGGGAGGGGGAGAGAAAAAAGTAGGAGGGGATTAATGGAAAGGGTAAAAAGAAAACACACAAAAGATCCTTTAGTTGTATGAGGTTCTGTCCTAAACTGGAATTCTACATGCTTGAACCCATAAGTGGAATAAGAGTAAGCCACATACAAATATGTGTCTGCAGAAAAAGTCCATATATCATAATGTTCAAAAGAAATAATACAGAAAAAACACATAATCACAGGAACTGGTTGCCAGTCCATACAATATTTAAATCCATTTGGCTTCAATGTTCTAAGCTTGAATGTCCACATAGGTTCTTTCTGAAGCAGGGTATGTACCCTGTCTCCCCGGTTGCTGGGGTGGTCTCAATACTCATGTACCAAACTGTAACCTGCTCCTCATGAGTTGTGGTGGCAATGTGCTTCACAATGGGGTAGACTAGTTTTCTGTTATTGATAGCCCTGTAGTGCTCCTGGATATGTTCTTGTAATGTTCTTACAGATCTACCAATGGATGTTTTACCACAGGCTCATCACAGGGCTTACAACCCAAAGTGGTGGACCAGGTGATGAAATGTAAAATTGCTACCTGTTCCAAACCTACAGGTGACAGATTATGAAAGGTATTACCTTGGACACTGAATTTGCATGTTTTGCAGTTCTAACAGGAAAAGGGCCTGTGGTTTTGGTGGTTGCCAATGTTTTGGTTGTGTCATGGGTGTGTAGTTACTTTGTACCAGGGTGTCCCCAATACTTTTGCTTTCTTAAATGTGACCTTAGGTCCATTCCTGCTACTCCTAAGTTGGGATCAAGACCCAAAATATTTCAATTTCTATGGATAATAGATCTAAGGTTCTTGGCAGCAGGATCATACAAGGTGACAAACCTCCCTTGTCATTTAGAGGTGTGGCGTTTTGGACCTCTAACAGGGACGCATTTCCAACTGGCGTGCTCATCTAAGAGCCTGCTATAAGGTAAGACCTAAACTTATCTAGGAACTCAGATGCTCCTTTTCAAAGTTGTCCATTCTAGTTGCAATTGCATCTGTGCCTGACCAATTAGCTATAGGAATGTTTTGTATCAAGGAGAAGGGTAGGGCTGGTGTGTGCAACAAACTGTTGCCAGCAGTAGGTTTTGGATAGCCTGTGACGTAGACTACAGTACAAGTCACATTAAACTGTTCCTCCAATGAGTTGTTTTAGCATTCCTGATTGAGTTGCATAAGTGTTGCTGGATCCAGTAAAAGCCCTGCACAAGATGTTTCTTAAGAGTTAAAACTCAGTTTTGCATTGCATTTTGATGGGACTGCGATGCAATCCAAATGAGTTGCAAAACATTTTACAAACATTGCTCTTGAGCTGGTTAAGCATTGAAAAACAATGCAGTATGAGTTGCCAATGCACTGTCAACTGTAAAACAATGCTAAACCAACTCATTGGTGGAACAGTTTAATGTGACTTGTGCTGTAGCTGGCCTTCCACTCCATGGAATGTAATATCAAGAAAGCTGATCTTTTCTTTATCAATTGCAGCTGTGAATTTCAGCCCCAAATATTGCTGTTGATTATAGTAAAAAGCTGTCTAGTTCACACTGGAGTGCCCCCATGCACACAAACTATAGCGATATAGCACACCAGTGTTATGATAAGGGTTGATTATGTAGTCATTGATACCTCCTCCACCAACCCATGAAAAGGTTAGCATAGTAGGGCGCCATCCATCAACATGCCCATTAGTGGGTGCCTCTGCTCTATAATAAAATATTCACTGTCAAACATAAAGTTGTTACTTGTGAGGTTAAGTTCAATGGCACTGGTAATAATAGTTGTGGGGAAGAGTTGTGATTAATGTTCCAATAGGGTCTTTACTGCATGGATGTCCTGCACATGATTTATTGCAACATAGAGTGATGTGACATCACTTGTAAGCCACGTGTATTCATTGCTCCAGACAAAGTCTTTGAGGTTCTGTAGGACAGAAGCATTGTCCTTTAGGCATGAAGGCAGACATACCACTTGTTGTAGGAGTCTTGCATGAAACAAGAGAGTAATTCTATCAAGGAGCCTCTCCCATACACTATGGGCCTGCCCAGTGATTGATGCAGGTCCTTGTGAACTTTAGAAGATAGTAAAGACAGGAACCACTGGTCATCACAGCACAACAGAAATATTCATTTCATCCAGCCAATCATTCTTCAGTGCTTCATCAAGGAAGCCATCTTACATGTTTTGAACATAGTTGTAGGGCTGCTTGGTAAGCACCTATAACTAGTTGTATCATTTGTTTGCTGTTGTGCTTTCTATGGTAGTATGTCTACTACTTCCTTTTCTACTCTGGATCACTGATGCTATCCTGTCAGGCATGGATTGTGGACATATCACTACTGCCATTTTTATTGACCTTGCTAAAGCATTTGACACTGTTTCCTACCCTCCTACTCTGTTCCCTCTCATCTGCTGGGCTGTCTGAGCATGCCATAAAATGGTTCAGTGCATACCTAAATGACTAATCTCAATCGGTAAAATATCTGACTACACCTCTCCCCTACCCATATGCACTGGTGTCCCCATGGGGTCCATACTAGGCCCGATCCTCTTCTCCATTTTCCTGAATGATCTTCCATCCATCTGTACTTCATCCTCTATACATATGTATGCTGATGATATGGTTCTTTTCTCCTCAGGCCATCGCCCTTGGATGTTGCCTCCAGGCTTCAACGTGATTTCAATAATGTCCAGAGTTGGTTTCACTCTCATCAACTCTTCCTAAATGCAAAAAACAGTGACCATGACATTCGGCATGAGGCAGAAACTGTCAAGGCTACCATCTGTCCCTGCTTTCACTACTCTTGACGGGCAACTTTAGATGCCACAACATCCTTCAGGTATCTGGGTGTTTGGCTAGATCAACATCTCACTTTCTCGGACCATATAGATGCCAAAATGAAAAGCTTCACCCTAAACTCAGCCTTATACAGAAACCGATCCTGTCTCCCGACCCAGGCAAGGCGTGAACTGATCCAAAAGATTATCCTTCCAATCATCGATTACATGCGATATCATCTACTGCTCTGCTCCTGCCACCTCCTTAGCTAACTTGTATACACTTTTCAATTTCTTCTGTCAGTTTGTTCTGGATGCACCTCCTCTGACCCATCACTGTCACCTGTATCGCGCTTTTAGCCTTCCTCCCTAGCAAATAGGCGACTGCATCACTGAGCAAATTTCATTTCTAAGTTCTGGCTTGGTGCACCTCTCCTTATCTTACTTCCTCACCTCACCCCACCCACACCATTTCACCTGCTAAGATCCCATGACCACAGAACTCTGTCAGTTCCTGGAGATCCACCTCAATTGGCCAGTCCTTCTTCTCCTACCATCTCACTAAACTATGGCATGCTCTTCCTACACAAACTGCTTCCTCCTCCTCACCTGGCTCATTAAACAAAGCACTATATAATTTCCTCTCTGTTAACTGCATTTGCCCTCAGCCTCCCTTCTAGTCCTACACCCTGATTTCCTCCCTGTTTGTCGTAGCATACCCTAATCGCTGCTCTTATAGATTTTTTTCCTCCTAGTTGTTTTTGATTGCAATCTCTCTCAATTCTGTTCTCTCTTTCTCTCTCTCTCTCTCATTTGAACATTCTCCTCCACCTGTGGGACTCACCCTGGCCTCTAGCTCAATAGTTGCCACATTGTTACTTTTCCTCACATGATGCTTTTACTATTTAGTCCTCATATTGTAGGCCTTTGGACATGTTTATAATACTTTAGCCACTATCTGTCTCACCCACTAGGTCATAGTATAGGTTTAAACTTGTCTGCCTTGTAATCCATGCCTTTAATGCTTGTAACCCAAGCTTTATATGCTTTTGTGTAACTTGCTTTTGTGTTAATTGCTTGTACTCATTACTAAGGATGTAACTCCCACTACCCGCTCCCTAGGTCGTACCAGGAGATGAGCAACTTGTTGTTCAGTGTACCTTACCTGGTGAAACTTTTCAATAAATAAATAAATGTGTTGTCCATAGTTACGATATTTCCTGCTTTGTCACAGGACTTCACAATTATGTCTGTCATTTCCTTTAACTCCTCCAAGGATTGTTGTTTTCCATTCATGAGATTTGCATGATGGTGGCTGTCTCTATTTCTCTGTAGTGTTTGTGATGTCTCTTTAAAAGCCACTTTCTGAAACATCATAATCACCATACCACAACAGAATAAGACACACCAACTAAAGCTATTCAGCAAACAACTGAAGTCCCAGTTCAACCCAAGCAGAGAGAGAGGAAGAGCAGGAAATGCCAACTATAGGAACAACCTCAATCAAGAGTAAGACAACATGAGAAGACCTGCTAGATTTAATTGAAATGGACAGATATGTCAAAGCACATCAAAGGGACAGATTGCAAAAACTACACATGACACATACACAGTTAGGGAACAATTAAAACAGATAAATAAGGTTATTGAAACCATTCAGAGGGATCCATATGATATCACTGAGATAAACAAAATACATTATTGTGTAGCCAGACTAATAACAACAAAGCAGTGCCACAAAAGCAAGGAATGAAGAACAAAAGAGTGGAAATGCAGCATACCACCATGGAAAAAGTGGATAGAGAGGATAATCATGGAGCTAAGAGCAGAAGTACCACTGCTGGAGGAGTTTAGAAAGGGTAATAGATCAAGGAAAGTCATCAGGAAAGTGGATGAAATCAAAGAAAAACACTGCATTAAAACAGATCAGGACCTACTTTTTTCCATCTCGAATAACAAACTCAAGATCTCTGCTCAAGCAGAAAAGCTTAGGAGATACATAAAAGGAAAACAGAGTAACGCAAAATAGATGGTTTAGAGAAGACCCAAAGAATTGTATAGGAGCTGGGAAAGAAAATAACCAAAGTAACAACACCACGGAAAAGAAAGAAATTGAGGAATTCTAGAGAAGCATCTATGAAGACCGAGCTGAACATAATAGGGATGCAAAGTGGATACAGGAAGTAAAGATTACATAGGAAATGGCACTACCAGGGATATGGAGTGGCTGATCTAACAGCCAAGGAGTTAGAAGCAAAGATAAAGAAGGCACCTAACTGGAAAACCCTAGGTCCAGATGCAGAACCCAACTTCTTAAAAGTACTGACATTTCTACACCATGATTTAGCCACCTGTAAAATTATCTATACACATATCCCGAGTTGACTCCTATCTGGCTAATAACAGGAATACCACACTTCTTATTAAATCTGAGCCTGCCAGTCTCCCAAGAACTATTGCCCAATAACCTGTTTGCCAACAACATATAAACTATACACTGAATTGCTGAAGACAGAGTCTACAATCATTTAAACTGCAATAAGCTCATGGCAATAGAACAAAAAGGCAATAAAAGAAAATCATATGGTACAAAGGACCATCTCTTGCTGAACAAAGCCTGAGAGCTGCACAAAATGCCGAAACCTTAGTGTAGCATGGATTGACTACAAGAAAACATTTGACAGCATCCCACACTCCTGGATCACGGAAAGTTTAAAGATCTACAGGATACATCCCACACTGATAAACTTCATCACAACCACTATGAGAAAGTGGCAAACCACCCTGCAATTAAACCACAAGAAAGGTAAAATCACCATCCCAAATATAAGCATCCAACGAGGATATTTCAAGGTGACCCCTTGTCACCACTTCTGTTTTGCCTTGCTCTCAGTCCATTAAGTTGCCTAATCAACAACTTCGCTATGGATACAGCTTGAACCCCAGACACAAAACAATCAACAGCTAACATCTCATCTCCTCTTTGTAGATGACCTAAAGCTTTATAGTTCATCTAAAAAAACACCTAAAAGCACAACTACAAATCATTAAGACCTTCTCTGATTATATATGGATGACATTTGGCTAGACAAATGTGCCAAAGCAACATTTATAGCAGGAAAGTTAACTCATAAAGAAAACATTGAACTGGCAGAGGGTGCGACATAAAAGAACTTGAGCAAGAGGGAGTGTATAAATAACTGGGAATAGAGGAAGGACCAACAACACAACATGTACAAATGAAAGCAAAATAAGAAAGGAATATTTTAGAAGGTTAAAGCTCATATTGAAAACTGCTTTGACAACAAAAATAAAGTGCAAGCTATAAACCAGCTTGCCCTTCCAGTGATATCATACAGCTTGGTGTGATAGATGGCCACAGAAAGTATTGAACCAGCTAGATATAAAACCAGAACACTGCTTCATGCTCACCAATTAATATACAAAACTAGTGCATGCCAAGATTATTCAACTCAAGGTCAGAGGGAGGTATGGGCCTCTTGAGATTGATTACACATACAGATCCACAATAGCGGGCTACATACATACTACTGACATCCTTGACCCATATATAGTCAAGGTCCTGCATCATGAAGAAAATAAGCCTAAGATGACTTCACTCATCAAATTAGAGAAGCCTTCAGGAGGGTAGCGAGATGGATGTTAATCCACTAGTAGATAAGGAACAGTCAGCAACAGAAAGTGCAAAGAATCAGAAAAAGGAGTATAAGGGCAACGACCAACAGAAAAGAAAAACAACTGGAAAGCCCATAATTATAGTGGAAAATACAGGGAGCTGTTGGAACAACCACAGGTCGATCAAGCCCTGACCGTAAGTGGTTAAAAAGGGGAGAATTTAAGTCACGAGATGAGATTGATGGGTTCTATGTGATAAAGGCGAGTCTGAAAGACTGCATATCACATAGAGCAAACAACTCAGAGCCCATAGTAAAAGGGCAATGGCTATTGTACCAGCCATCATGAAATAGTGATGGTCACTACAATACTTACCAAAATCACACGAGAAATAATTTTTTCGTGTGGGGCTATGTGCCTCACACCTTCTTTGCAGGCAAGCCCCACCCCCAAACTTAAATAGTCAACCCAAGGGAGTTGAGGACCGTGGGGCAAGTTATTGGATTTAAAAAAAAAGGATGCTGTCTATTGTCAGAGCCAAACCCAGGTCTGCTTGTTTTGCAAGCTGTGGGTGTACACCACTAAGCCATGCAAGCAGCTTAGTGGGAATTGAGTGCAAAGGATGCTATATCCTGTAATGTGAGTATAGGTGCTTGCTATACTGCTATACAGGATATAGTGACGTATTGCACCACTTGTTCTCTTGTAGAGTGCTATTAATGAGTCATTCAAAATTGCAGCACTCAATAATCAGTGCTTTCACATGAGTGCTACCAGATTGATGATGGCAGCCCAAGATAGTGGACTCACGCACAAGATATACTATCATACTGACATACTAAAAGCCAGCAGAGTAGGCCTAATGGTCTTTCATTTGCTCGGTAGCCAGCCCCTATTAGGCGTGAGCTCCTCCCCAGCCCCTGAGAGGGTCAACTTCGCTTCAGTATACTCATGCAGCTGTCCCACCCCTCTTGAAGCCCTCCACTGTGCCCTGATCCACTAGACTCCTGGGCAATGCATTCCATGGTTCCACCACCCTCTCGGTGAAGTAATGCCTTCACATTCTCCCTGTAGGTTCCCCACTCACACTTCCACTCATTCCCCTAGTTATGACCCTTTCCTTAGCCTGAACATTTATTTGGCTCTGCCTCTGTTAATCTCTTTCACATATTTGAATACCTCAACCATGTCCCCCATGTATCTCTCTCCTCCAGTGAGTACAGCGGAAGGACTTCCAGCCTTTCTTCATGGGTCCTTTCACCATGCCTCGGATCATCCTGGTTGCCCTCCTCTGAACTCCTCTCCAACAATGCTGTGTCCTTCCTAAGATGAGGTCTCCAGAACTGTACACAGCACTCAAGATGTGGCCTGACCAAGGCATTATACAGAGGGAGGATCACCTCCCTCCTCCTGGACTGTAATTCCCTGGGCAATGCAGCCCAAAATCCTGTTTGCCTTGCTGCAGATCTTCTGCAGTTTTCAGAGTTATTTGTTTTGGTGTTTACCACCACCCGCAGGTCCTTTTCACTGCTAGGCTTACAGTGAGGCCCCTCCCAGCGTATACACGACCTGGGTTTCTGACTCCCAGATGCAGCACTCTACACTTCCCTGGATTGAACCTCAGTCCCCACCTCCTTGACCAACCTCCAGGGTATCCAGATCCCTCTGACTATCTCTTTCTCTCTTCCTCCCTGTCAGCCAGTGCTCCCAGTTTTGAGTCATCTGCAAAGAGGCTCATCCTACTCCTAACCCCCATATTGGAGACATAGACATTGAACAGGAGTGACCCCAGTACCAAACCTTGGGAACCCTACTGCAGACCTTTCTAGGGAGAAGACTATCCCACCAACCACTACCTCTGTGTTCTATCTGTATGGTTCACAAATCCATAGAAAAACAGGAGAAACAGACAAGTGCAGGTTCTGTAGTAAAGAATTAGAAACAGTTGTGCATCTATTGGCTGGATGGAAGTACTCATGGCAGAAGGCCTGTATACCAAAAGACACAACAACATAGCAAGACTGATCCACTGGAAACTGTGCAGACACTATAACATACAGGTAGCAGAGAGACACTAGAAACATGAACCACAAAGAATCACAGAGAATGAAAAGTAATGATCACATGGGATCACCCAATACCAACAGCCAAAAAGTGGAAGTGAGAAAACCTGATATTGTAATACAAGAAAAGAGAACAAAGGTAGCATTGTTGATTGAAATAACCACCCCAGTGACTACAGTGTCCTGCATACAGAGAAACACAAAATCATGAAATAACAAGATATGCAGTCAGAAATCAAATTGATGTGGAATAAGGATATATAAATTGTTCCATAGTGCTTGGAACAATGGGATTAATCAAAAGAACTTTCAGGCACATTTAAATGTCTACCAATACTGTGACACCTTATGAACTTCAAAGGAAGCCATCTTGGGACGCATGCAGTCTCAGAAGAGCACTCTCAGCAAACATCAAAGACTAATACAGTACTAATTTATTGAGTTTTGAATATGCCTGCTAAAGAATGGGGTCCATTCTTGTCACGGTATCAGAAATCCTTCAACATTTGGAGACACTAACTCCACTATTACTAGATGTAAATGTAGATTTCTTTCTTCAGAATTGGTCTAGTTAATATTTGCACTGAACTTTCTGATTGTTCTTCCTGCAATACTACTCCTAATAGTTGTTGTAGGTCACTGTCCTTCAGTGTGCCTAGAATGTTGTTCCTAGAGTTATTCAGATTGCCATCGGTATATGGATATTCCTCCACATCTTGAATGCTGGCTGCTTCTTCCTGTATTTGTATGACTTGAATGAAACATGGGAACATAGAATTTGTCAGCAGAAAAGGACAACTTGGCAAAACCAGTCTGTCCTGTTTTGCACAACCTATTCCAACACATCAGACCCCACTTGATCTCCAACATCCCTTCCTCTTCCATTTGCTCTACCTATTTTACCTGTGTGCCTATCCCACACATGCTTGAAAACCCCACTGTTTTCGCCTTTACCACCTCTTCTGGCAGGCTGTTCCAAGTGTCCACCACCCTTTCGGTGAAGAAGTATTTCCTCACAGTGAGACTCCCCACCGCACTTTGTTCACCCTTGTGAGATATTTATAGGTCTCAATCATGTCCCCTCACTCTCCTGTCATCCAGGAAGTACATGTTGATTTCTACATTCTGTCCTCATATGGCTTCTCAGGCAACTCCTGCACCATTCTGGTAGCCTTCCTCTGGACTACTTCCCCCTGTCAATATCATTTCAGAGGTGCAGCTTCCAGAACTGTACAAGTTATTCTATGTGGGTCCCACTAATGAACAATACAGTGACAACACCACCTGCCTCCTCCTGCTAGAAATCCTCCTTATGCACTCTAGCATCCTGGTAGCCTTACATACTGCATTGTAACACTGCCCTGACACCTTGAGGTTATCAGGTATGATCACCCTGAGGTCACTTCTAGCTTGTTGATTGTCATTACCTCCCCTCCATCTTATTCACAGATCCCAGGTTTCCTTCCCCAGGTGCATGATATTGCACTTTTGGCATTGAAACCAGTGTCATGCTCTAGACCATGCCTCTACTTTCCCTAAATTCATTTGCATATTCTGCACCCTTCCAGAGTGTCCACCCTGTTGCTGATTTTTATGTCATCTGCAAAGAGACACACCTTCACTTACAGTTACTCAGCAATATCATTAATGAAGACAATGAAGAGGATCAGCTCCAGTACTAATCCCTGTGGCAGCCCACTAGTCACTCTTTGTCTCTCAAGTGTCTGCTGTTTACACCACCCTGTCTTTTATCTTTCAACCACTTTGATACCAGCCTATCATTTTCTTCCCAATCCCCAGGCTGCTTAGTTTCCTTACTAGCCTCCTGTCTGACACAGTGTTGAAGGCATTGCTGAAGTCCAGATAGGCCACATCCACTGCCCTCCCTAGATCCAGCTTTTCCTAGTCACTCAGTCTAAGAAATATATGATATTTCTTTGGCATAATCTCCTTCTGTGAAACCATGCTGTCACTGATCCTGCAACCCATATGCCTACATCAGTCTCTCCTTCAGCAAGATCTCTATTAATTCTCCCACCAATGATGTCAAACTGACAAGCCTGTAGTTTTAGTCTCCTCCTGCAGCTTTTGAGCAATGGGACCACATCGCCCTCCTCCATTCCTCTGGTATGGAATAGCAGTGCTGCTGCCTCCCATGTTAGTGTCTTCTGAGGAAAACGTTCTCTAAATTAATCTTTCTAAACAGTTAGATAGGTCACAGTGGATTTCAAAGTCATCCACTGTGGTAGTAGGAACCAATGAAAGTCTGTATTATAGTATGTGCAGCTGTATAGGTGTCCAAGATTTTTTTCAAATGTTAACTACTGTTGCAGCATGCCTGCTTCTGTGGGTGCAGGTGTTTTTTCTGGGTTTTTCCTGCCACTACACCCTCCTTATTTTCCTTTCTTCTTTTTCCTTTGGTTTCTTTTTGCACACTGGTTTCTGTTGGGGTTTGCTCTGCTGGGGGTATTGGGTGCCGCCTTCTAAAACTCATTATTCATGAAGTCATGCAGGATGCAGAGTTATCACTTGAGTGGTGTGTGCTTCTTTTTATGACTACAGTGGCAAAGCCTCTGCAGACGCCATGCTATGACAATAGAAAAGGGAGCTCTCCAGATTCCAAATGGACTAGATAAAATTGAAGGTTTAGTGCAATCAATATGCTAATTCATTGAAGCAGTCTGCTGTGTTTGTTCAGGTGAGCAGTGTTGCAATGTACTATTTTGTGTGATAAAGTGGTTACTAGCTTCAGTCTGGGTAGAATTTCTTCAAGAAAGCTCATAGCTCATAAACATGTCAACTCAGTCAGCCTTCCCAGCCATAAACTATAACTGAGATTGAGGAAGGAGGTTCAGATTTCAAATGCTATGAGGAAGGCCTCAGAGCAACACAGAGTAAGGTGTTGTTATCTCTTCAGAAGATCTGCAAGTATTAAAAAAGAACAGCAGTAAATAACACACTAACTTATATAAATCACATAACTCATTCTGTCTGATGCCGCAATTTTGGGTCAGGTTAATCAGTTGATGGTTCTGATGCCATATGGCACTAATGGGTACAATGGGTTTATGAGCTTTTTATATTGGTTATTCTGGTTATTGTTCATATTTTTGAAATTATTTGGTGAATTTTAGAACAACAAACAAGGCTGAGAAATGGATATTGTATGCAGGAGAGATTAATGTCTATAAATGCTGCTCATATCATGTAGGTGTGTGTGTGTGTGTGTGTGTGTGTGTGTGTGTGTGGTGTTTCTGAGCATCATTACACAGTACAAGCAGTCCCTAACATTTTCCCAACATACAGTACACCACCCTAATGGGTGCCATTTCACCCACTGTGTTCATGCACTGTTTCTGAGCATTGCTCCTCCATGCAAGCAGTCCTCACCTTTCACCAGCACAGTACACCACTGTGATGGGTGGCATGTCACACCCCTGTATCCATGCAGTGCTTATGAGTATCACTCCCCTGTGTAGACAGTCCTCACCTTTCACCAGCACCACATTACACCACTGTGATGGGTGTTATGTCACTCTGCTGTGTTCATGCAGTGCTTCTGAGCATCACCAGCAGAGTGCAGGCAGTACCTTAACTTTCACCAACATACAGTACACAACAGGATGGGTGCCATGTTGCCCTACTTGATTCACTGGAATTCAAGGAGCAAAATCTCTAAGGAGCCCTTTAGGACAGCAAATAAAAATGTGTGTTCCTCCCTTTCATCATGTGTTTATCTAAGGCTTTTAAAATGTATCTTTATCCATAAGTACTATAACTTGTTCTGGAAGTCTATTCCAATTGTTAGCTGCTCTTTGTGTAAAACAATATTTTCTTTTTTTTTTATTATTAAATTTGCCTTTGTTTTATCTGTAATTGATGCCTCTTATTGTTAATTTGTCTGACTTATAGTGCATGTTAAGTTCTGACATTAGAAAATTGTTCGTAATGGTATGGTACAGAAGTATGTCACCTTGCTGCTTTGTTCAAGCATATATAATCCTAAATGGAATCATCTTTCTTCATTTCTTCATAGGCTCTATCTTGTATACTCTTAATGCATTTGTGAATGTTCATTGCACAGATTCAATTTTACTATATCCTTTTATTATATGGGCTCCATAGATGGCTACTGTAGTCTAATTGTGGTCTGACATATGAGAGGTATAAGGGCATAAGGACCACTTTTGATTTGTTCTTGAAGTTTCTTTTTATCAATCTCAGTGTTCTATTAGCCTTTGCTACTACATAGTATAGTGTTGTTTAATGTCTAGATTAGTGTCTATCGTGACTCCAAGATCCTTTCCAAGGTTTCTCTGTTGCAGTACTTGGTCACCTACTGTATATATATGATATGTTTTCTTTTACCAAAGTGTAGTATACAGCATTTCTCTAAATTCAACTTCATACCCCATTTTTCTGTTCACACAATTAAGGCATCAAGGTCTTCCTGAATTGAGCCAGTTTGTTCACTAGTGCTACATGGTCCTCTTAATTTTGTATTGTCAGCAAACTTTATTGTATAGTTTTTCATATTTTCATCTATATCAGCAATAACTATACAAAACAGTATGGGCCCCTACACAGAACCCTGGGACCCCACTGGCAACCTTTCCCACTGTGGAAAATTGCCCTTATCGCAACTGTTTGCATTCTGTCTGTTAACCAAGAGTCAATCCATGTTATGATAACTTTACTAATACCAATTTTTTATCTGAATTCATCCTCCTGGCCACCTCTCTGCATCCCCATTATTTTCTCCTCAACCTGACGGGGATCTGGCCAACATCTGTCTCACTGCACACCTCTCACCTTCTGTGGCTTGCCCCACAGTGGGCAGTGGCAGGAGCCCCTCGCCCTCCCCATCCTTCACAGATCTAGTTCAGGTGCCTGGAGCATGCTCATAGAAGGCCATCAAGTGAGAAGTGTCACTTTTTCCTCTGTTCTCCCTTGAGCCAGTGGGCATGCAATGAAGCTGGTGGCGGGGGCATGCATCCGATCACATGCACTAAACATCCTGGTGTGTTCCCCAACTTTGCCCCAGTGTACGGCATGCATCCCTGACCCCCAGCCTCTGCTAGGGGCAATTAAGCACTGACCATTGTGAACCCTCTCTCAGAGAGGGGAGCAGTCCATCAGATGTTCAATCCTCCTTCCCTGCCAGCCTCCAGTGACCTGTGCTCATCCCCAACCCAGGTCACTGGCATAGCCCAGTTGTGACAACCAGCACCTCTGCCTCAGTGCCATCGCGTCGCTATTAATCCAAATTTCATAAGTTTTTATGTATTGCCTAATGAGGGATGGAGTCAAATGCTCTCCTGAAATCTATTAATAGGATATCTACTGGGATGGAGTCATCCAGATATTTACTTCCTGTTTGTAGAAACAAATAAGGTTTGTAACACAGGAGCCCTTTTACAAAGCCATGTCGACTCATGTCAAAGTACAGAATATTTTTGAGCTGATTTTGAATTTTGTTTAATTAATGTTTCCAAGATATTGCAGGGATGGATGCTAGACTTATTGATCTACAATTTTAGATCTGTTTTACTACCAGCTCTATATATCAGGGTCACTTTAGATTTCTTCCAATCTGATGGTACTATCCTAGAGTTTCATAATCTTTCATAAAAGTTTCAGTAGCAGAGCTAGATAATTTTTTTTTTTATCAGTTTCAACATAGATGATGTTATACCATCAAGTCCAGGTACTATGTGATTACAACTTATTTATTTGTTCAGTTATTTCATTCATTTCTATAGAACACTTCTATACCTATGTCATTAACCATTTGATTTGTACTGCTCTGTTGTTTGTTAAACATAGAACAAAAATATGTATTAAAGGGACACTGTTAACCCCTTAGGTCTCTAAGTGCTCCTAGTTTAAAAAACATATTTTATGATTGCCAATATTCTGTAAAGATTGTTTATGTAGCTGGTAATTTGATTCTGACTCGTTTTTTCTTTAAAAAATAAAAACAGTCTGCCCAACATACTGGTGTTATCACACCAAAACAAGTTTGTTCACATTCCTTGATCAACTCCAGCTGCATCTTTCCTGGACTTGGAACACCCACAAACAGTCTAGCCCTCATGATGCATTGGAATATTAGGAGGCTACTGTCTTATGAGTGACTGCACTATATGTGTGTGTTTTATTGCTCAGGATATGCAGTAAGAACAGAACCATGATTGTAAACAAAAACAAGGTTGCTTATAAATATACATTGACATGAATTTCAGTTTTACCAAGCAAGGCTACAGACAAAACAAACAGCAACATCAATGAATTTTAGAGCGTGTAAGCAATCATAAAATGTGGGGTTTCAACTAGAAATAATATGATGAAAAATAGGTTGACAGTGTCCTTTAAATGTGTTTGCCATCTTGACTGGTTCTGTTATAATCTTATCCTCGTTTGTTATTAATATCAATTCATCTTTGTTTTTAATGTATTAATGTAGGCGTAAAATTGTTTGCTTTTGTTTTATTAGCTGTATTTGCTAATTTCAGTTCATAATTTCTTTTCACTGTTTATTTTATTTTGCATTTTTTGTAGTTGTTTAAAGATACTAAAGTTTTTATTTGACTGATTATTTTTGAGTATTGCATGCCTTGTTTTTCTTTTTATCTATTGTAGTGATGCTATCAATGATCCATTTAGGTTTTATTCCTTTGCCATTGTATTTATTAATGCTTTTGGCATGTTTTTCTGTTATTGTTAATATAGTGCTTTTACTAATTCCAATGCTTTAGCTATAGTTCTGGTTTCAAACTGACTTCCAATCAATTTCTAATAAATCTATAGAAATTGCATCTATATTCACTGAATTATATAAATATATCCTTGTACATCCTTTAATAGTATGGTAATTTTTCGTAGTTGAAAATGACAGAGGCGTGGTCACTATTACTTATTGGTGTAGTAACTGTGCAATCAGTTAAATGCAAATCATTCAAGGTCAGGACCAAATCAAGAGTATTGTTTAGTCTAGTTGACTCCACAACATGCTGTATTAAATTATTTTCTAGATACATTTCAGAAAAGTTTTGCTCTGTGTACTATTTGCTTGTCTAGTGTTCCAATTTATGTCTGAATAATTAAAGTCTCCAGTAATTAACACTTTGCCCATCTTAAGTGCTTTCTGCATTTCATCTATAATTTCTAAATTAAGATCTGTGGTGATCTTAATATCAGGTGGTCTGTAACATAATCCAAGAATAAATGAACTACTCTTTCTACTAATTATTTGTAGCCATAATGTCACAGTTATAGAGTGGTTGCTTTTATTTTGTGAGATACTGTATATTTATTGCATTTGAACTACCAGATGTATATACAGCTATTCCTCCCTTTCTGTTAGATTGACCGTGTCTAAATAGATTATATCCCGGGATGTGCTTGGCACATCCATCTCCTCCTTCCCACCAAGTCTCAGTCACTAAGGCTATATCAATGTCATCGATATGTATCTGGTTACTGAATTCTGAGAATTTGTCATTGAAACTGTATACATTGTTTAGTAAAACCTGATGTGTTTGTTTTGTTTTGCTTTGGATCAAATTGCTGCATTTCTGGATTTTTTGTTTTAGTTCTCCTCCCCATTACTAGTTTAAATGCAGCTTTTTATTCCTCCTTAAACAAAGTTTCCTAGCATTCTAGTGCCATTATTATTTAGATGTAGTCCATCTTCATTAAACAAGTCCAAGTTTTCTTTAAATATACCCCACCGTCTAAATATGCAGTCTCTTCCTTCTCACACCAGCTTTTCTGTCTTATATTGATTCTTTCTGTTGTTTTATTTTTTTTTTCTGGTTTTGCTCTTGGGATAGGTAGGTTAGAGATTAAAGGTGTAGTACCTTATTTCTTTATTTCCAATACAATGTGAACTAGATTCTGACAAATATCTTTTTCCTGCAGTAACCAACATAATTTGCACCTACATGAATTGCCACTATTTTTTTCTCCTCAGACCTCTTTACCATCTTATTTACCATTTTATGAATGTCCTCTATTTTGCCCTCTGTAGCACAGAGCCATGTTTTTTTCTTTCTTGGTTCTACATATACTTGAATCACATCTTTTATTATAGAGTTGCCCAACACTATTATTTCTTTCTGTTGGTTACTTGGATAATCTGGGTTTCCTTTATCTGTGTAATTTCCTAGTATAGCGGTGAATCTATTTTGCAGTTGGATTGACTGTGCTGAGAGGGCTCATGGACTTATTTTATACCTTGACTTTTACTTAAAGGTGCCAGTTTTCTTCATTTTCATTATTCGTCTGTTTAGTTTTATTGTTATTACAGTATGCGCTTAAATTAAACGGACATGCTTGTAATGGATGTCCGCTTCTAATGGATGAACCTGATTGCCAAATGCCATTTCCTATCTGGCTCAATGTTAAAGAATCCTGATTAAGCGGACCTGTGATTCTGCATTTAGTGGCCACTTAATAGATTACTTGACACTCTCAGACACCTCAGACAGGTGTTAATTATTAATGTTTAGCAATGAATGTGTTAGTTTTAGGGTCAAGTTGATGGTAGAGCAACATTTGAGTCGATTGAAAGCTTGCCTCAACTTTACTTTTTGCTGTGCAAATTGACAGTGTGTGGAGGAAATATTGTAGCAGTCCAGGACACAGTAAAATCGCCAGTACCTCCCTATGTCAGCCTTTACCCCTCGCCCCGAATGAACACTCACCAATGTGTCATTCGCCTACAGCTCCTGATCTGTCTGTCAAGAGATGCCACACTGAGTTTCTTGCTATAAGCACCCCCAACACAGACAGCAGCATGCAGCACTATGTAGAGAGAGTAAGTCTGCTAGGAGATGCTGTTCGATGTCCTTCTCTCTCTCTCTGTCTCTTTCTCTCCGCACTGAATAAAGCACTATGATGGGAGTATGGGGAGAAAACAACACTGGAAAAGCACCACACAGAAAGAAACACTGCTGCTCCTGTTGTCCTCCTCGCACTCACTCTCTCTCTCTCTCTCTGTCATTCCACACTCTGGAGCTTTTGCTGTTCACTATCTGCATCCAGAGTTCCCTGATTGCAATTTCATTGATGTAATGGACGCCGCCTGTAATGGATAAAATACCACATGTCAAACTAGTCTGTTACAAGTGGCGATACTGTACTTGTAGATATTTTGACCTGTTCAGTTTCTACCTGTGTTTCATCCCTTCTATGTTTTTTTGAACCAATGTTTGTGTTTTGTGTCTTTCGTCCTTCAGGAATATCTTTTAGTCGTACTATCCTGCTCTATTGTCATAATGTCCTTAAGGTGTCTTTATTCTGCCTGTAAGTTACTAAATTTGTATTGAATTACATCATATTGCAGGCACCTATCACACTCATACTCTGATCAATGCAGTGATAGTTTTGGTATTCATGTGACATTTGGAACACTTAAATAATTTTCCTTCCATACATATTTTCTAGATAACTGCCAACAGACTGCATGTTTTTGAATTTTTTGATTACTTACTGTGCTTATTAAATCTAGTGCTACTCCACTTACTCGCCTTTCATTCCTGACACCCCTAACATGCGCTTGATGCTTTGGTGACACGCTACCCTGCTTGAGCTTGCCTCACTCACTCAGAGGCGAGGGTTTTAAATCCTCAGAACCAGGAAGTACAATGATCACTTGACTTCAAACATTCAGTCACAGACAAAAGAGTTTATCCAGCATTTTGCTCCTTTTTAGCTATTTGTCCCTCAAGTAGTGATTTAAGCCCAAGTAAGCATAAAATAAGAGCCCAGCAGTTAAAACTTCATTCATTTTATATCTGGTTTGTTGTGGCAATGTAGTCCTCAACTTGAGCATGAATTACATTACCCACAATTACCAGAATACAGTAATTCCTATGTGCACTCAAAATCTACAGCGTGGTATGCGCTTCTTTAAAATAACACTGTTGTCCCAACACAACTGGTCTGCAGCAATCCACACACTCCTCACATTCGGGAGCAATAATGGTGTTTGTGCTGTTTAGGGCTCAGGTTTTAATCCCCAGAACCAGGAAGTACAATGGTCACATGACGGCAAACACTGTCACTGACTAAAGGGTTTACTCTTCGCTTTGCTCCTTTTATTTGTCTCCTCAAGTAGTGACTTAAGCCCAAGTAAGCATAAAATAAGAGCCCAGCAGTTAAAACTTTGTTTGTTTTGTATCAGGTTTATTGTGGCAATGTAGTCCCTCGACTTGAGCATGAACTACATTACCCACAATCATCAGAATACAGCAATCTCCTACAGTATGTGCACTAAAATCTACGGCGTGGTATGCGCTTCTTTAAAATAACACTGTTGTCCCAACACAATTGTGTTCATGCAGTGCTTCTGAACATCGCCCCCAGTGCAGGCAGTCTCCTATCCTTTCTCCAGCAGACAGAATGCAACAGGGCTGGGTGCCATGACTCCTCACTGTGTTCACGCAATGCTTCTGAGCATCAGTGCAGGCAGTCCCATACATTTTATCAACACACAGTACACAACTGTGATGGGTGCCATGTTGCAAAACTGTGTCCATGCAGTGCTTCTGAGCATTACTCCACAGTGCAGGCAGTCACTTCCCATTCACCATCCCACATTACACCATTGTAATGGGTGCCATGTCACCCCACTGAGTTCATGCAATGCTTCTGAGCATCACTCCACGGTGCAGGCAGTCCTCACCTTTCATCAGCACGTAGTACACCATCATGATGGGTGCAGTTTCATCCCACTGCATCCATGCAGTGCTTCTGAGCATCACTCCACAGTGTAGATAGTCCCTAACATTTTCCCAACACACAGTACACCACCATAATGGGTAATATGTCACCCCACTGTGTTCATGCAGTGTTTCTGAGCATTGCTTCTCCATGTAAACAGTCCCTCACCTTTCACCAGCACATAGTACACCACCTTGATGGATGCCATGTTACCACACTGTGTTTATGCAGTGCTTCTGAGAATCATTCCCTGAGTAGGCAGTCCCTCATCTTTCGCCAGCAGACAACACACCACTGTAATGGGTGCCATGTCACCCCACTGTGTTCAAGCTGTGCTTCTGAGCACCACTACACAGTGCAGGCAGTCCTCACCTTTCACCAGCATGCAGTAGACCACTTTGATGGGTGACATGTCACTCTACTGTGTTCATGCAGTGCTTTGACATTACTCCCTTGTGCAGGCATTCCCTCATCTTTCACCAGCAAGCAGTACACCACCATGATGCGTGTCTTGTTGCACCAGTGTGTTCATACGGTGCTCCTGAGTATCATTGCACAGTGCAAGCAATCCTTACCATTCACCAGCACACAGAATGCAATCGTAATTGGTGCCATGTCACCCCACTGTGTTCATGCAGTGCTTTGAGCATCATTCTTTAGTGGAGGGAGACTGTACCATTCACCAATGTGCATTACACCACCGTGATGGGTGCCATGTCACTCACTCGCGTTCATGCACTGCTTCACAGCATAGCTCCTCCATGCAAGCAATCCTTACTGTGTTCATACAGTGCTCTGAGCATCACTCCACAGTGCAGGCAGTACCTCACATTTCACCAGCACACAGTACACAACCTTGATGGGTACCATGTTGTCCCACTATGTTCATGCATTGCTTCTCAGCATCACTCTTTCATACAGGCAGTCTCTTACCATTCACCAGCCAACAGTACACAACTTTGATGAGTGGCATTCACCCTCTGTGTCCATGGGACAAAGCAGTTTATCTCCTTCAACACCCTGACTTGCCTCATCTGGGTCAGTCTTGCCAGCCTTGTCACCCACCTTCTCTGGGACTTACCTTTTCTGGTGGTTCTGTCACAGGAACTTGTAATTGGTGTGGAGCCTGCTAGAGGGTAGGCCATCACTGTTCTATAGTTGGAGACCTTTTCTTCCTATTTTTGCCCTATTGGGCCCAGACATGTATATTCGGCTCCATGGAGACACCTCAGGCATCCAGGTGTAGGGTCCCTTCCCATGCTGTCCCATGGTGCTGCCATCTAGATTCCACTCCTGTCCCACAGATGTGCAGTCTCCTCCCAGACCAGTCCACAAGCAACCCATGTCCATTCTTGAGCCTGGTTGTTGCATGGCAGTCAGTGGCAAAAGCAATTCAATCAGTGGATAAAAGCTTGAAACAGAAAGAGGTACAGTAGACAAACTTAGAACTGGAAACCAGAACTACAGAGTAATGGCCCCATTTTAAAAGATATCAGGCTGCCCTTTGCAAAGTCCTATTCCTTAGTGCAAATTAACACAGTTCACTAAATTTGCTGTACTCAAATATGTTTGTAACAAAGTGCAAGTGCCCCAAGCATGTTTGAATATAGCCACCCAAAGTAAAAACGAGGCACTAAAATGTGCACTCTGCACAATTCACATTCACTTGCTAGCCAATTAGTGCAAATTAGCACAGTTCTCTAAATTTGCTATACTCAAACACTTTTGAGCAAAGTGTAAGTGCCCCAAGCATGTTTGAATATAGCCCCCAAAAGCAAAAATGAGGCATGAAAATGTGCAATCAGCACACTTCACACCCCTGCTAGTCAAAGAGAGATATAGTATCTGGTCACTGACAAGTACAGGCTGTGATAGAGCCAACTCATTTTGGGCATCCGAGACCTGTTAGTGTTGCAATAGGTACACAAGGACCTCATTGAAAATGAGATACTGCATGTTAACTGATCTATCCTGGGTAACTGCATTGTAAAATGTATAAAGCAGGACCCCAGTAAACATCCGTTTCTGTGTTTCCCTGTGCTAACTCTGCTAAATACACTGGAAAATGTGTAAAAGCAGAACCTCACTGAAAATTAAATATTGTAGATGCTCTGTCCTACTATTGACACTCATACTCTATGTGTGTGCACAACTGTTGAAACAGCTGTGTGTGGTAGTGTGTGTGCAGTGTGCATATGTGTGTGTGTGTGTGTGTTGTGTGCATTTTCAAGTGGGTGTGTATATCCAGAACCAAAAGCACTTTTCACTGCATTATGTTGATGTTTATGCTTTCATTTTTTTCTACTATTGTGGTGTAAATGTGGGACTTTCATATAATTTATTTATATATGTATGTGGACTTTCCATTATTTATTTATTGTTTGATTTGTTTATTCATTCATTTATTTATTTATTTGAAAAGTTTTACCAAGAAAGAATACTGAGCTAACAAATAGCTCATTTCCAGATGTGTCCTGGGGAAGGGAAGAGAGATGCAAGAACAACATAGAACAATAATTTATACAATAAAACATCATACAGAGATATGAAACCTATTTTGGTGCTGTAAGTAGGCTCATTTGTTTTGATGTTTCACTGTGTAGCAGGCTGAGTTTGTCTTACTTCTTAAAAGGGCTAGCCGGGAACTGTTTTGGAGCTGTTGAAATTTTGAAATCTATTTTGGTGTGCTTTAAGTGAGAACTGTCATTCCTTTACATTGGAGGCTCTTTCTTCTGATTTCAAACCATTTGGTGTGATTTTATTGGAGCTGTTTCTTTGAATTGAAACCTATATCTTCTAATTTCAAACCTATTTTGGTGTGTTGTTGGTGAGGCTGTTTAAATTGGAGACCTATTTCTTTGGCATCTAACCTATTTCTTGTGCTTTGAGTGGAATTGTGATTGTTTTTGCTCTCTTCACTAGCTGCAAAGTTTAGTGCATAGTGGGGAAGGGTGCTAATGGTCTGACCAGGGCCTCAGCTACCTGATTGTTTCTGGAAGGCATTAGCTGGTCCCACCTACCCTGTCCCTCACCCTGCCCATCCCAGGCCCATGATTTCCTTTATACTGGGGTTCTGACATCACTTCCCAAAAGGGCAAAGGACATGCACTTGCCATAGGAGAAGCAGACATCCAAGAATGGAACAGCAGCAATTGAAGAGGTGACTGCCATCTCAGTGAAAGAGAAGTAACTGCAAAACAAGGAGCTTTCATTGTTACTTGTTTCCATTGGTATTTTACATTGTGGAAAGGAGGGTAGAAGTTTGAAGAAGACTGTGCAATAGTTGCTTAAAGTCTCTTTTGGGTGTGGACAAGAGGGATAGGAATATAAAAAGCAGTTGCTCAATCTATCTAGAAGTGTACTGCAAAGGGTAAGGGAAATTAAGAAAAGGAAATAATGTTTTGTACTGATAGAGGGGGTAGAGGGAGACTTAGGAAAGTGTTTGTATCCTTCATCTGGAAGGGTCACTGGTGGGCAATGAGAGCAATGGGTAGCGTGGTAGGCTACAGCAACTGTGGTGCACCAATCTTTCTAAAAATTGCCTGTAGGGTGCGGGATGTTTAGTGTGCAACCACATAGAGAAACTTAGAAAGGAGATGGAGGGTCTGCAGGAGGAACTAAGACAGGCAAGGCAGACTGAGTGGTTATAGCCTAATACTGGAGGGAGGGAGATGGGAGATGAGGGATGGCAATTTGAGCCAACAGTAGTGAGGAGAGGGTCAGAAGAATGAAAGTGGAGACAAAGGGCCCAGGCCAGGAAAAACAGTCTCTGGGGAAACCAGGTCAGGAGACAAAAGACAAACAGAAGGAGGAGATAGGGACTTGTGAGGGAAGGAGGAGAAGTGGCAACAGTCATGGAAAGGAAAGGGGAAACAGGTTACTATGCAGTGCTAGATAGGAAGTTGGAGGAGGAGGAGGGAGGTGATGAAATTGGAGGAGTAACTGATAAATGCTTGGACCAAACTGGAGTGGGGGAAGTCTGCTGGGGGAATTACAACAGGGGCAGAAGGGGGAACACTGTGCAGGAGGAAGAAGAGGACGGGAATGAGAGACGGAGAGGAATGGAAGCCACAGAGAGTAAGAGGGGTAGAATTTAGTGCTGGGGACTCAATACTAAGAGGAGTCAGGTGAGGTAGCAAGGGGAGAGGCATAGTCACATTTGGGTGGTGGCCATGCCAGGAATGATAGTGGAAAGGGTGGGACAATCTGTTCTGAAATATGCTAGAAGAGGTAGGGATAAGCCTCATTTAATTATGCATCTTGGGACAAATGACCTGGCTGACAAGACTGTAGATATAGTCCAAAGGAGGTTTGAGGAACTAGGACAATATGTGAGGGGCAGGAAGATCAGTAACTTTTTCAGAGATACTTCCAGTGTCCAAGGCAAGCACAACAAGAAAGCTGAGAACAGAGGAATGTAATGGATGGCTAAGAACCTGGTGTCTTCTAAAGGGTATAGGCTAGTGGGTGGGTGGGAGGGACCTGGGAGGACAGTAGTCTCTATGCCAAGGACAAACTACACTTGAGTGAAGAGGGAAAGAAAGTGTTGAAACAGAGGATGGAGGAGTAACTAGAGGAAGTTGGGAATTTAAACTAGGAGCAGGGTGGCAAGTGGGCAAGAGCCATGCAAAGATCACAGGTTGTGAAGCCAAATGAGCTTACCCCCATAACAGAGGCAAAGGACAAATGGCAAGTACTATTGATGATGCTAGTAAAGGAGGGCAGGATGGAGGGGTGAGGGTGGAGGGTGGTTACCCTTAATGCTAGGAGCCTTGGGAGGAAAACTGTAGTGTTACAGGTGCACATGGCAGAGGAGAGGTGGACATTCCAGCCATCACAGAAACATGGGCCACCCAATACAATGACTAGGACCTGTCTGTACCAGGGTACCAGTTTTTGTAGTGATAGGGTGATTGGGAAAGGAGGAAGTGGACATATATGTGAAGGAAGGACTGAAGTGTGTAAGGGAGGAAGGGAAGGAGGGTAGTATGGAGTCACTTGGATGCAAACCAGGATTCCAAGAATAGGACTCTCAGAATGGGAGTGGTATACAGGCTGCCCCTCAGATGGAGGAATTAGACAGGGAGCTAGCAGGACAGTTCAGGAGGACCTTTAGGAAGGGCAGTGTGGTGATTGTGGGGGACTTCAACAAGCCAGGAGTGGACTGGAGTACCCAACAACCAGGAATAGAAGGGAGCAGTTACTGCTGGATACCTTCCAGGACAGCTTCCTGATGCAAACGGTCAGTGATCCAACCAGGTTAGGGAATACCCTTGACCTTGTGCTGGAGAATGGGAGTTTCTGAGGGAAATTAGGGTGGAAGAACCACTGTCAGACAGTGGCCACCACTCAGTATGGTTCACATTGGATATGGGCAAGGAAGGGGTAGAATCTGACACAAGAGTGCTGGACTTAGAACGGCTGACTTTGGGAGGATGGGGAAGTGGTAAAAGGGTACCTGGCCAGAATTCAACCTAGTATGGGCACCAACCAGAGGTGGGAGCTCATGAGGCTGGGGACAGTGGAAGCAACCAGAACTTGCAGCAAGGCCCAGATCAAGAAGGCTAGGGCTAAGAAACTGAGCTGGGCGAGGTCATGGATAAGGTAAGGAGGAAAGAGCTGCCTTTAGGAGGTACAAGAAAACAGGGAAGTCGAGGACAGGGAGGAGTACCTGAAGGAATCGAAGGAGGGACAGGGCAGTAAGAAGAGCCAAGGCATCTATGGAGCTCAGGCTGGCACAAGGCATTAAGAAGGGGAGAAGGACTCTTTATGTACATCAGGGAAAAGAAACTGTAAGTCTTTCATAGTAAAAGATTAGGAAGGAGGGGTTTGGGTGGAAGCAAGGTGTGATAAGGCAGAAGCGCTAAATGATTACTCTGCTGGGTATTTACTAAGGAGACGAGGGGGTGATACCAAGGGAGAGGAATGGCAGAAACAGGAGGGGAGGGGGGTGACAGATGGGGAATCATGGAGGGCAGAATTCTGGAGGGTTGGAAGGCACTGAGGGTGTACAAGGCACCAGACCCAGATGGCATCCACCCCAGGGTTCTGAAGGAGCTGGCTGAGGTCCTTGTGGGACTTTTGGCAGACCTATTTAATGCCTCACTATACTAGGGTGTACCCTCAGGATCTGAGGATAGTTCATGTGGTGCCCCTCCACAAGAGTGGCCCCAAGGAAGAACCTGGAACTACAGACCGGTGGGCCTCACATCCATCGTGGGCAAACTGATGGAGACTATCCTGTAGGGGAGGTTGGTGGCCTTCCTGGAAGTCAAAGG
The DNA here is from genome assembly GCA_016271365.2 of Neoceratodus forsteri. Taxonomy (NCBI): domain Eukaryota; kingdom Metazoa; phylum Chordata; order Ceratodontiformes; family Ceratodontidae; genus Neoceratodus; species Neoceratodus forsteri. Next base: position 897,913,962 of record CM057450.1, read on the forward strand.
ACTACAGGACAGCAGACAGCATGGTTTCACACATGGCAGATCCTGCCAAACCAACCTGGTGGAATTCTATGACTGGGCAACTAGGCAGTTGGACAGGGGCCATGCAGTCGATGTTCTGTATCTTGGACTTCAGTAAGGCATTTGACTTGGTGCCACATGGGAGGCTGGGAAGTGTTAGAAGGTACAGGGCAGGTGCAAAGCTGGTGAGATGGATAGGAACTGGCTTCAGGAAGGCAACAGAGGGGGTGGTGGTGGTGGGGAGCCTCATCCTCAAGGGTAGTGATAAGCGGTGTTCCAAAGGGCTTGGTGTTGGGACCAGTGTTGTTTGGGATATTCATTGCAGACATATCATTGGACATCAAGAACAAGATCAGTCTGTTTGCTAATGATACCAAGATGGGAGTGGTAGTAGAGGACCTGGGGGGCATGGCAGGGTTGCAGGATGATCTGGCAAATCTTGAAACCTGGTCAGACACCTGACAACTGGGTTTAATGCCAAAAGTGCAAGGTGCTGCATTTTGGGGTGAAGAACCCAAGGAGGAGTTACCAGTAGGGGGAGTGAAGCTAGTCTAGACAGAGGAGGAAAATGATCTGGGGTGCTCATTACAGGGTCAATGAACAACTTGGTACAATGTAGGAAGGCAGCTTTAAAGGCCAACAAAATGCTGGACTGCATTGCAAAGGGTATATCCTTGAGGAAGGAGGAAGTGATTCTGCCACTGTATAGGTCATTAGTTGTCTGCACCTGGAGTACTGCATGCAGTAATTGGTGTCTGTATCTGAAGAGAGACATTAAGTTGCTGAAGGGGTGCAGTGCAGGCTGACAAAGATGATCAAGGGTCTGGGGGACTCATTATATGACAGGAGGCTGAGGGAGGTGAACATGTACTCACTGGAGGAGAGGAGGGTCAGGGGGACATGATTGAAACCTGTAAGTCACATGAAAGGAATAAACAAGACAGGAACAGAGGGGTTGTTCAAAGTAAGGGAGGGAGGGACACCTGGGGCCATGATATGAGACTAGATGGAGGAAGATTCATGAGGGCGATGAGGAGACACTTTTACAGAGAGGGTGGTAGCTGGGTGGAATGCATTACCGCAGAAGTGGTATCCAGTAGAAGAGTGGACTGCTTCAAAAGGGCTGGGACAGGGCAAGAGGGAGGGTCAATTACAGGAAGGGGGGAGGGGAGCGGCAGCTGCAGAATAAGGTGCTAGCTGCGCATTGGAGCAGACTTGATAGACCTCTAGGCCTATGTCTGCTGGCAAATTTTGTATGTTCATAAAATAAATAAAACTAACATGAACAAGATTCATCAGACAGATAAAATTATAGGCAAATATTTTACAAGGACATGGCAGGAATCAGTCCCATGTGTACAAGCAATAGTACTTTTCAATGGTGAGGACACTAGGGATAGGGCACTGAAGGAAGAAGTGCAGATGTGGGGGATCACACCAAAGTGCAGGCAAGTGAGGGAGGAAGAAGAGGGAGGAGAGTTGATGAGGTGGATGTAGGGGCAAGGAGAAGGAAAAGATGGGAAGATGATAAATTGGAGCATGGAAGGGCTATGACTCAAGGGCAGCCACAGGAGGAAGTGTGGTGTCATGGAGAAAAAGGGTAGATGGTAAACTGAGGAGTGGAAAGGTCTGACTCAAGGACAGGCACAGAAGGTAGCAGTGTGATCATGGAGCAGAAGAGAGAGCGTGTTTGGAAGAGGCAGAACAAATGGTTAGAGGGGAAGTTCTAAAGTTTAGTAAAGAGGTAAGAGAAGGCAGCCTGACCAGTGAAAGAATTTACATCACACTAATACAATTAAGTCGCACATTAATTCTATATCTCTCTCCTGAATCAGTCATTCCCATATTTATATTTTGATAAGTTGATAACTATTTCTGTTCTTTGGTCAGTTCCATAACTTATTGCTTGGTAACTTATGTTTGTCAATTTATTCTTAAACATAATTGTCCTCTTTATCTTTGTTACATTAATTTCATTTCTATGAACTTTATGTTCTGTATTTTGTATCTATAATCTTTTCCCTTTCCATGTCCCAAGACACATCTGAAAATGAGCTGTTACTAGCTCAGTATGTCTTTCCTCATACAACCTTGAAATAACACAAATCTTCTATAATCAATCAATCAATCAATCAATCAATCAAAATCGTTATTTTACCAGGTGAACATCATTGAGTAACGCCATTTTCAAGATGGACCTGGACAGGATACATAGTCACAGAGTACAACAGACAACAAATCAAAGAGGAAAATAGCATAGTAAATGCAGTGAACTAATTGATACTAACAACAAAACTTAGTCATAATATTTGCAGAGTATAGGATATTTCAGTGATTTATGCTTTGACTGTAATAACTGTATACAGGTACAAAGGCCTAAGGCTAACAGAGAGGAGGAAGAAATAATCGGATCTGAGGATGGTGTCTTGGGGAGGAGTAGAAGTAATATTGATGCAATAGCAGCTGTTGTGGCTTTGACCAGATTTTGTTTGATTTGTTGCTGAACCATGCTGTCTATTTTGAGATCTCCCTCTGAATTCCATCTACCTCTACTCTCTGAGAAATTCTCTTATCCCAAGTATAAATTCTAACAGTCTAGTGATCATGTTCATCTTATTGGAGCTTCTTTCTCTTCTGGCCCAGATATTCAAACTGTGCCCAAAAGTGTGCAATAGTAGGAGCAAGTGCAAGTCTATTGCGCCCATGCAAGAGATGCGATATTCAAAATGGAGAGACCAAACTGCACCTACAGCCACCGACTGAATATCACATCACCTGCACCATAGCACAACTAGGGAGGAAGCTGAGCAGATCTGATGCACCATAGCACAACAAGGGATGTTCAGCTGAGCAGTCCAGAGGCGCCATAGCACAACCAGGGTTGCCCCCAGCAGCAGAGCAATGCAACTGCACAATGAGGGAGGTAGAGCCCACCACCCATGCCACAGATGGGCACAGGAACACACAGCAGAACAGACATCGTCCCCCACACCCCATGCACTGTACAACTGGGGGAGGGCTGGAATAACCACTGGCCCATGGAGACAAGCAAACAACCCACAGCCAGGCCACAGTGCCCCATCACACCTACTGGCAAGCTGTGACTGGCACACAAGGAGGGCTGACCAACCCGTGCCACACCATCCCCTCCAATGCAGAGCACACCCTGCACCGTGACTCCCAGACACCCCCATGAGCAGTGACACCCACTGCAGGAAACCCCATGCATGCCACCACCCCACTGTGACACTACAACCCTGTGCACCACAGAACCATGCAAGCCAGCCCACCATGAGCACCCATCAGTGGGTGGCAGCACACAGCAATGCAACAATGGTAGACACAGTGCCACCACGCCCAGTCCCCTCGAGGTACTGCTGAGAGACCAACCATGCATCGGCACATGAGGTACTCCCACATGGGACAGGGCGCGCCCTGACACCACCACCAGTGGTACAGCACCCTGCACAGTATTCCAATGACACACCCTGACCCACCACTGGCCACAACAGCCAGCACAGACACCCACAGTGGTGCATGGAAGCATGCACCACACCGATGCCACACAGTGTATGGACAGACACCCACCCATACCCAAAGGCACAACAACACAGGGACGCAGGTGGGGCAACTAAGCCCCCAGTGTGGGTCCATGTAAACTGTACATACAACCCACAGTCCTCCATGGAACTGGAGTGGCAGCCACCCTGCACAGGCACTGTGAACCCATACACCACCATCAGTCGCCTGGAGCACAAGTCACAGACAGTGGGGCACATCCCCTGCACACACACAAGGCACAGCATGGAGATGGAACACAATTGTGGTGCCCACAGTGCCACCCAAGGCAGACATGCACCACATCAGTAACAGGAGGCAACCCAGCAATGTGATGGGTACAGTGGCTGCCCTGCAGGGACTGCCACCACTGACATGCCAGCAGGCCGTGCAGGTCACAGACATGCATGTGTGTCAGCTACATAGGCCATGGACGGGCCGATGAGTGCACCATGGACACAGAGCATGCACCATGGACCACTGCACACAGTCATCCAGTGCACAGGCAAACACACACACCACAGACACTGACTGATAGCTACCCCCACACCATAGTCACCTCCACATGGACACACACACACACACATATCCATGACCGCACCACCCTGACACCATGAACACCACTGCAGCTGAGCACCAATAGCCGCTACAAATCAGAGACCACCACAGTATTCATATCAAAATTAAATGTATTGAACAAATATAAAATTCAACTATTTACAATATTACATAATCTATATACAAGGTTGGGGGGCCACAAACAAGGTGGGGGTGGGTAGGGCAAGGTGGACAAATGGGACGGGAAAGGAGGGGGTGTGAGGGTGGGTCCAAGGGGTTAGGGGAATACAGGGACTGATTGATCCCTAGCGGAAGCACCTTTCCTCGCCCGACTTCTCTGGCCTCTGTGCCTCCTCAGGAACCCGTGTCATATATCAACCTGAGGATGTCCAGTGATGCCCTCGCCACCAGTAGTATCTCCTCAGCGCCTCTCTGATTTCCCATAGATGGCGGGTACCTAGGACAAGGGAGCACAGTCAATAGGTGTGAATGCCAACCCATACAGCCGCCCACTGTGCATGGCATACAGCTGTGGGACATACCTCTGTGATGGTGTGTGACCACCCGCAGTGATCATGTCCACATGACCTGTCCACCCAGGCGACAGCCATGCGGAACACTGCACACACCCACTGACCAAGTCACGCACAGCACCACCATGGCAGTTTAGTGATATGGCTATGTGGTGCAAAGGCAGTGGCACAACCATGTACCTGGTGCACGCATGGACCACCATTGATGCACTCCCAGACATGCATTGCCACTGGACAGTGTTGACTGTAACAAGTCGCGTGTATGGCAGTGGTGTTGATGGATGGTGGCCATGCCCCACTGCCCACCCTGTCACACAGCATGCAATAGTAATCATGGATGTATGGCACTCACCTTCATCAGGCCGGTCCAGTGGGCAGTGAGGGCCCTCGCCCCACCTGGCTGCACCCTGCTCTTCCTGCCACCACTCTTCACGGCACGGCGGCATTCCTCCAGGCCTGTGGGGCAAACATGGAGAGGATCATCAGTACAATCCCATAGCAAAGTTCCCTGCCCCTAGGTGTGTGCCTCCCACCCAGCCAGACTCACCCACCCCACACCCAGTGAACACCACCACAGCCAACCCCGGATGGTCCCTCCTCCATGTGCTGGACACATACAACACTGTTACCCATTTGGAAGAAAAAGTGTGTTGGTGTAACCCCACCTGGCCATGGCACCGTGCCCCTCCTGGCATGTGCCCGCAGGCATGCCAGTAGCTCTGGCTCCCTCCGCCACAGGTCCCTGTGATCTGTGGTGGCACTGCTCTGGTGCCCTCTCCTGTCCTGTGGCCTCCTCAAGTACAGTGGCCACCTCCTGCCACACCTGGGTCCTGGACCTGTCCAGGGCGCCTCCCAAACAGTGGCCCATGGTGTGGCTCCACAATGGCCACTAGGTTGGCCAGCTCAATTGCAGACCACTGGGCTGTCCTCCTATGTGCCATTCTCGATGCTGTATTTGGTAATATGGCATTCTGCAGCATGGCTCCCCACGGCAGATGCTGTGTGGTATAGTGCTGTTATTCCTATCATGCTGTCACCGAACAGCATGATAGAGGGTGAACCCATGCCTGACGCATGGCACCTAGGGGCAAGGTCGGGCACAGGGTCAAGGGTCTCTGGTGCATGGACATGCACAGTGCCATTGAACACAATGCGTGTAGCGCGATTAGCTGCCTGTGTGCCATCGCCATAGCAGCCTACCACGCAGTTGGTCCATTGCGCCATGATGGCCCAGTGCCACAGCGCCATGTAGTGACCATTGCTATAGCACCACTGGCACAGTGGTGGCCATGCCCTGCATTGCCTACCGTGCACAGCACGCCATCAGCATGACAGACGCCTGCATCAGCAACCCAGGCATGCGCAGTGAGGTGTACTAAGCATGTCACAGAAATGCGCCATTGACTCAGCACATTCAACACAATTGCGCAAGCGCAACAGTGCAATATTCAGCCGTCATATGCAAATCATCTAATCAGCCATTCAGTGGTGCAGCACTGCAATATGCATCTACTTAAAGTTGCGCCTTGCCTCATTTGCATGGGTTGCACTATAAAGTGCCTACATAGGGCTGCAGTAGCCATAGTCAGTTACTGCAGTCTATTGGTGAGTTGCATGCTGTTTGGGAGTGTGGACTGTGGATTTAGGGACATGCATGGGACTGCACAGTCACAGGTAACAACTGCCATTCTTACAGGCTACATAATGACCGAGCAAGTTGTTGCAGAGGAGGAACACAGTGATGGGAGGAGGAGAAGGAGGCCTAACTTACCAAGGCCGCAATCAAGCTTGTTTGAGGCCTACCTGGATCAGGAGCCACTTTCTCAGTGGATGGCGGGAACACCTCAAGCCCATGCTGCTGCATGGGAGGAGGTGGCAGTGCTGTGAACCTGCATGTCAGCCACCAGCGCCCATGCAGGAGTGTAAGAAAAAGATGGGCATGGACAGGAGGAGGATAAAGGAGAAGGTGGTTGCCATCAGGGCAGCATGAGCTGCAACAGGTGGGGACAGCAGGAGGTGCTACACCTGACCCCACAGGAGGAGAGGGTTGCTGGAAGCATGCAGCACTGTGCCATTGAGGGTGTTCGGGTGGTGGCTTCCAGATGGGTGGTAGCCTGTCACTGCATGGTAGGTCATGGTCTGTCTATTGGGGGCAGGGTCGGGCATGCAGTAACATGACTTTGCTTTCCTTACAGAACCTGAGCTTCTGCATGGGTCATCAGTGGTTGGCCTGTCCACTGAGGACAGTCAGCAGGAGATGGAGGAGGGCCCATCCACCTCACAGGTATCGTGGATCATTGCAACAGTGGGGCCGCCTGGCTGTCCACACTGATGTCGTTGTAACAGGTGTGGAGGAAGCCTCCTGTGTCCCAGTGTGCCGGCATCCACGGAGGCCAGCATGCTGTGATGGGGCCGTGCAGAGTCCGTCACTGATGATGATGATGCTAATGTCATGGGCAGTGACACTTGTGTGCCATGGGATGGCCACACAGCAGGGCACTTTGCACCCATGGCTGTGGGTGGTGCTGCTGTGGAGGTCTGCATGTCAGCACAGTCTCAGCCTGTGCCTGTCAGCACCAGTGGGGCAGCACTGGTGTCTGTTCAGGACAGTGGGACTGTTGCAGCCACTGCAGCAGCACCAATGAGCCCTGGGGAGCAGCAGCGGAGGGGCAGCATCAGCAGTCAGCCAATAGGCTTGGGGTACAGGGTTCAGCGGTGGTGTTCAGCGACCACCTGTGGACATGCCCAGACCTGGTCCTGGTGTGCAGCACCCACCCTCAAGGGGTGCTGATCATCAGGGTCATGCACACCCTGTGGGACAGGATGCCAAGAAGGCAGATGGCCTCTTGATGAGCACACCCGCCTACTGCAAGCATCATTCCAGCAGCAGATGTGGCTTGCGACGCCAGTGGATGCACTGCATGTGGCTCTGGAGTAGGCAGAGGAGCATCGCAGCAGGGACACCGCCTGATCCTGGCAGGATGGACCATTTGTAGGAGGATGTGACCACTGCCATTGACAGGCATGCACAAGCATTCACTGCTGTCATGGCCACAATGGGCACACAGTCAGGTGCACATGCATCGCAGACACCATGCAGTGCACTGTCCACCCCTGGTCCTGGCGCTATGCAACTCCCACCCTGTCAACACCGGTTCAGCTGTGGGCATCCCGAGCACTCCTGGCGCAGGCATGTTCGCTATGCAGACCGCATGAGCATGGTCACGCTCATGCAGTGGAACCCTGGGGACCATCGGTGCCACCCTACGAGGCCATTGGTCAGTCTGTCAGTGCTGGCAGGTCTCAGCAGGGCTGCCCATGCATCCATGGTGGCCGGGCACTGTATCGTGTGACTTACCTGTCTCTAAGCGTGACTACTGTCTGGTGCTGCCCTGTGTGCATTGTGTGTTTCAGTGGCAGTGCATGGGTGGGTACCCTGCTCTCAGACAGAATAATATTGTGTCCACCTGCACACCTCCTGGTTGCTGTCCGTAGTAGCGTGCATGATGATGCCTGAATTGCACTGTACACTAATGTGCAATGGTGCTCAGCATCTTACACACGCATATGGACTGGCAGTGGGCGTGGTGGCCTGTGACATGTGTGTTGCTAGGGTTGGCATTCTGAATCGGTGTGCCTCCTGCCCTCTTTGCATGTTTGGTACATTGTTTGTGTGCGTGTGTGTCCATCTGCGTGGCATGTTAATCCTCACCCATCCCTGGTTGCGGTGTGCTTCTGTGACCTGCCACTTCCCTTGATGGCATGCACCCTGGTGTGCGCCCATGCGTGTTTGTGGGTTGTGCTTTAGCCACTGGTGGTTGCACATGGGCCCCATGACTTACCTGCTGGCTGAAGTGCTCCTCCATTATGGTGTACCGTGCAGCTGGATCAGTCGGGGTCCTGTCGGGCTATGGGGCTGCCCATCACCATCATCACCAGCGCCCCTCATCGCCCCCATCGCTGTCCCCTCTTTGGACCTGTACCACTATCCCATATTCGTTGGCATTGTTGTGCAGGATGCAACAGGCCAGGAATAGACTGCAGGCCTTCAAGGGGCTGTACTGTAGGGCACCACCGGAGGTGTCCAGGCAACAGAAGCATGCCTTCAGCATCCTGAACATCTGCTCGATGACATTACGTGTGGTGGTGTGTGCTCATTGTAGCGTTGCTGCGATGGGGCTGCGGGCTGCTGGTAGGGTGTGAGCAGCTAGGGACAGAGTGGGTATCCACTGTCACCGTGTGTAGAGGGTGGAGGTTAGTTTGGTGATCAGCATCACCCTGCCCTGGGCCATGTAGGCCACTACCCATGTCACCTCTGGCCATGCCCCCAGGCCCTATGATTGGCCATGTGTTTGCATACTCACCCACTATGTCCAGTGGGATGTCCCCACTTGAATCTGTGGCACAGTGCCGACTGGTGCCAGATGAAGGCATCATGTGCTCCCCAAGGTGCGTGGCACAGACATTGATTATGCACCCCTGGCATCGCACACCACCTGGCAGTTGATGCTGGCATAGTCCTTGCAATTGATGTATGCAGCCCCCTCGGGCCAGGTGGTGTGCGGTGACACATGGGTGCAGTCTATTGCCCTCAGCATACCAGGCATACATGCCACCCTGTGGAACCCTGTATGTTTACTGTGTGTCTGCCGTGTGCTGGGGAAATGGATGTACTCCACAGCATGTGGCAGCAGTGCACTGAGGAATTGGGTGAGGTGGCATAACATGGCTGAATGAGTTATACCTGTGGTGTCCCCAGCTGGTCTCTGAAGGTACCCATGGTGAGCAAGCACATGCAGGCTGTTACTTTAGTCTCCACGGACAGGGCATGGCTCTGTCGTGTGGGTGCCTCGCCACATCACTGCACAGCTCACAGAGCCACCTCAGAATTGCTCTATTCAGGCAGTACCATCCCACAATCTCAGTATCAGTGTGCAGCTCAGCTGGTGTGGGCTCGGCATTTCCTGTTGGAGGCATACCGATGGCCCTTCCATGGCCATGCCCCCTGCCACCCGCCTTCTCACTCCTCACAATGGCCTCCATCTGAAGGTGGCACTGGACATGTCCCTGGCTTGTGTTCACCTCCCCTGGCAGCTGTTACTGTATTCCCCTGCTGTCCTCCCTGCTACTACCCCTGCACCGGAACACCTGCCTGTGGTGGCCTCTGTGTGTGGCACTTCCCCTTCTGCACTGGCTGTGGATCCCCACACCTTCCCTGTGCCTGTGTGTTCAGGGTGCCCTTCCCTGGCCTGCCCTGTGTGTCCCTCCTGCCCTGTCTGTTTGGCTGGAGTTCTGCCTCATGTGGCTTCCTGTAGTGTTCTTGTGCCTCTCCTTGCTTCTTTTTTATTTTGGCTCATTTCCATTATGGCGCAACTTCTGCTTGCTCCCTATTGCGCAAAGCAGAAGTCATTGAATATAGCTGCGCCATTTATGCATGGTTCCTCCCCTTCAGTTGTGCATGCCTTCATTATCATTGCGCTGTTGCTCAGCATGATTTCAGGGCGCAACTGCCTCCTGCTAAATATTGCAGAATGGTATGCATCCAGACTTGTGCATGCATTCTATTGTGCATGGCTCAACTCTTTGAATATCTGGGCCAAACTAGGATATTAGTAAACTGAATAGTTGAGGTGACATATATTGCTATTCCACCACTCCTGGAGAGGTGGTCCTGACAAGTTAGGGGTACAACCAGGGATGGATAGAGAGGGGTCACTTATTTTGTTGTTGAGCCAGGTTTGGAGAGGATAAGTAAGGAACAAGTGAGCGAGATAGAGGCTGGAGTAAGTCAAGTTTAGGGAGGAGGCACAGATATTTAGATGTATGATTTCTAAGGCCTGCAATGGGTAGCTTAAGGTGGGGCCTGATGTTGCAGCCATAGATGCCACTACTGATGCAGGAGTGACTTGGGGGCATGTTCCTAGGTTGGGGTTTATATCACTAGAGGACAGGAGCAGGAGAGCTATAATCATGAAATGCATTTTTACACTCTTGTACCTGGGGCAGTTTGAAATGTAGCATAGGGGATGGGATGGGAGGAAGGTGGCTGAAATGTTAGTAAGTGAAGCAAGGTAACATAGAAGGGAATTGATAGAAGCATAGTACAGGGGCAGTATGGGTAGTGTGTCCAGGTAGAAAAGATTGAGGAGATGGTTGCAGCATAGTTATAGTCAGGGATAGGGAAAGAAATGGAGGGTAGGGACAAGAGATAGGAGGAGTGGTGGGGAGAAAGTGAGAAGGGAAGCAGAGGCAAGAAAGGAAATGGCAAGAAGATTTTGAGAGATTTGAGCTGTAACAGCACTGGAAGCACTTGGGGATGGCTAAAAGGAGTATATAGTGAGCTGGGAAGCAGATGTGATGTAGCAGGGGAAGGAAGTAGCAAGACAAGGTGGTAGTAGTGCAGATAAGGATTGGAATTAGGATTATGAATTATCTTAATATAGGCTAGCACAGTGCAGTCAAAACTCTCATGAGGGCATGGCTGCTGAGCAATAATCAGACTAGAGATGCTGCAGGGCAGATCTCAAAACAGCAAGCACATTTAAAGAGTGATGGGGCAGGGAGGTTGAGGGTGGGTGGGCATAAATTTGTACAAAATTACCTTCTGCAGTAAGAGCAGGTCCCAGTGTGCAGAATCAGCTGAAAATGGGTTGAGCTGGTCCAAAGCAGAGGAATTCAGGCCAGGAGTTGTAGCCAGTCAGGTGTGCTCAGACTAAGAACAGCCAATCAGAAGGCAGGAGGAGAGAAGATGCCACTAATTTGAAAAGCCAGTTCCCGTGTGTAGAGATGGTGTACTCATAGTGGAGCTTCTAGGTGACCAGAAGCAAAGTGAGTAGTGAGAGATTCAGCACCGCACTGCCATGGGGAGAAGACACCTGTTAGGAGCTCAGGAGCAGAAAGAGAGAGAGGCAGAGATTAGTTAAGTTAAAGTGCAGGCAGGGACTGGGGAAGGCAGTGACTGAGAATTAGTGTGAGAGTTGAATAGGAGGCAGGGCAGACACAGAAGAAGACTGGGGACTCAGCAGGGGCAGGAGGTGCCAGGGAAGGAGAAGAATATAAAGATTAAGTTGTGGGGAGTCTGAGAACTGAAAGCTAGCAGGGAGGAGGGCAGATCAGTGCCGAGCCAAGGGAGGGGTTGTTAGAGCAAAAACAGAGACAGATGTGGGAGAAGGCAAAAAAACCCATCAACAGTTAGGTACACATAGAGTGAAGCCAGAAGTAAATGTACATAGGATTAGCAAACATACAATTACAGGTAGTCAGCTGTGAACTAAGATTGTAGCAGTACCCAGTTAAAATTACACAGTAGTCTAGAAAATAGCTGACTACATTTAGAAACCACATGCTAGCATAGCACAATAAGTAGATGTCAATAAAATACTTGTGCAAAAATATATTCTGCAGTAAAAGCAGGCCCCATGGCAAAGGATCAACTAAAAATGGGCTGAGCTTTCCATCCAAAGAAGAGGAATTCAGGCCAGGAGCTGTAGCCAATCAGGGTGTGCTCAAACTAGGAACAGTCAATTAGAAGGCAAGAGAGATAAGGTGCCATGAATTTGAAAAGTCAGTTCCCGGTTTTAGAGATGGGTGTACCTGCTAGTGGAGCTGCCTAGGTAGTTTGGAAACCGCGGCAGTGGTGGATTCAGCGCCACACTGCCATGGGAAGAAGATGCCCTATCAAAGGCTCTGGATCTGCTAGTGTAGCTTCCTAGGTAGCTGGAGGCACAGCAGGCAACAATGGATTCAGTGCCACACTGCCATGGGAGAAGATGCCCAGTCAGAGGCTCAGGTGTTGCTAGTGGAGCTTCCTAGGTGGCCAGAGGCAGAGTGGGCTGCAGCAGATTCAGTACCACACTGCTATGGGGTGAAGATGCCCTGTCAGGGGCTCAGGAGCTGCTAGTGGAGCTTCCTAGGTGGTTGGAGGCAGAGCGAGGTGGTGGCAGATTCCGTGCTGCACCACCATGGGGAGAAGATGCCCTGCCATAGGCTCCAGAAACTGCTAATGTAACTTCCTAGGATGCTAAAGGCATAACAGTTGGTGGCAGATTCAGTGCTGGACCATGGTGGGGAGAAGATGCCTTGTCAGAGGCTCAGGTGCTGCTAGTGGAGCTCCCTAGTTGGCCAGATGCAGAGCTGGTGGAGGTGGATTCAGCACCACACCGCTGTGTGGAGAAGAAGCCCTGTCAGGAGCTCAGGAGCTAAATATATATATATATATATATATATATATATATATAGATAGATATGTAGAAGCTAATGTAGTAGTGTCCAGTGTTCCCAGTTTAGCATAAATAGTATGCATAGATGGGAGGCACATTAGGCACTGAACCCCTACTCCACCTACAAGTACAGACACATAGCACAGGCTAGAGGCATTCCAAGTAACCCTTGTAACACTTACAGTATTTGGCAACATCTCAGTAACCATAGCAAGTGTGGAAAATTAATTCGTAATTTTATTCATGACCTAGCCTCCTCTGCCCAAGCTTATAGGTGTACTAAGCTGTGCTTAGCGAAAAATCTGTATCTCTAACCATTTTCAAGATATTGGCACCGAAAGGCACCGCTGCCACCACAGTGTTATCCTATGGAAAATCTGCAACTTTGAACTGCTGTAACTCTGTAACCAGTGTTAATTTTTCATCAAAATAGCAAATGGCACATCTGTAATGCAAGCCCTTCCTATCCTGCAAATTTCAGTCCAAAGTCCTTACCATTTATTTGCTATGAAATGGCAAATAAAATATGCTTTGAGGGTACTTTCAAAGGCAAAAGGTTTGAAAATGTTGTGAAAGTTTTGCAAACATTTTCTAATTGAAAGTACATTTGCAAAACGCTTGTAAATTGCTAAAGTTTTGCAAAAGTACATTAACAAATTTGTGAACCTTCCAACGGAAAATTAAAAAACCTATTTCCGAGCATTGTTTTAGAAGTAATATCAGGATCATGTTTCTCAGGCCTTGATTAGATAAACACAACTGTTTGTGTTTACCATGGGCCAGTATTTTTGAATTGCAGCATTTTTATCATCGCTAGCTGAAAAAGATGTCAGCCATGAGAACTTGCAAAACCCATTTGCGGCATTTGTTCCATAGTTATAACATTCAAAAGTTTCAAAATTTCCCATAAGATAACATTGTGACAGACGGTACCTTTCAGTGGCTATATCGAAAGCGGTTCGAGATACAGATTTTTGCTGATATATAAACCTCTCCTCTTTCATTCCTCCCCACTAAAAGGCTTTATTTAGACATATCCATACAGACAAATAGGATTTTATACAAATTACTTATAAATGCCATCCAAATCTGCAAACATCCGTGACACATCTAAGCTCCATTTCTGCAAGACATAATTGGATTAGACTGTATTCAGTGTGATTACAATCCATTAAAGATCAGTAGCAAATATATTTGGTGAAATTGAGCTACAAGGATAGGATAATTTCCAGTGGATAAAAACCATGTGAAAAAACACTATGTTTCTCATTGTTGTCATTTCTTTAACATTTAACCATAACCATTAAAGTGTCATTAACTACACTGTAACTACTGAATAACTCGATGAAGCTGCACTGTAACTACTGTGCAATTATATATAACTACTATGTAGTTAACTAGTTTCTCATTTGCATGTTGTGTTGTTACACACAATTTGCATGAAGTAACTATGCTGTAACTACTGTAACTACTATGTTTTGTTACTTGTTTGACATTTTCATGTTCTGAACTTACATAATTTGCAAGAAGTATTAGTTACATGTGCCGCCACTACTGTCTCCCTTTGGCACAAATCGATTCATTCTGACAAATGTAACTACACATTTAATAGCTGTTGCAAAGTGTTATAGAACATCTGTTGTGCAACTGGACTGCATCTCTTCTAGCATTATATAATTTGTTCTTACAAAGGCAACAACACATGTAATAACTATTGCATATTGTACCAGGAAATCTATTGTGTACAAGTAACTACTATGTTACTACTTTTTCCATTATTAAATTTGTTCTTACAAGTGTAACTACATATGAATGCAGGTCTTGTACACTGTTTCAACAGTCTATGTCTATCTGACATTTTTTAAAGGGCAATCACACAGAAAAAGTTTAATGTGTAATCAGAATGGTAACTAAAATATGATTACACTGTAACTTCAGTCTGCTACATTTAAATGCACTGACTGGCAGCTCTCATGGTGAGTAATTGCAAGATATAACTATGGTTATCCATATATAAAATATGATGAACAGTAATTAAATATAGTTAAAACATAAAATAATATTTTATTTCATGTATATATATAGATATCTATATATATATATATATATATATATATAGATGTAATAGATAACTCACTCTAAGGTGTCTGCGGTCGCGCTGTGACATATGCATGCCTGCAGTGCAGTATTCTACGCTTGAGGCCACAGGCTGAGTGCGTACCACAAGGTGTGAGTATATCAGAGCAGCACTGCATATCCCAGAGTGGGTTATCTGTCTTAAATCATAGTGGGTTATCTGTCTTATAAAATGGCAAAATTGCTTTGAGGGGTGAAAGTGCAGGTGTGTGGCGCACTCTGATATATGCATGGTCATGTAATGTGTTTCAACCAACCACTAGATATAAACTCTCTTGCCCATTATATATATATATATATATATATATGTTGTGTATATATATATATATATATAAAATATGATGACCAGAAACTACATATAGATAAGAAACATAATATCTTATTTTTGTTTTATTTCAGATATGACGTGATACATATATATAATATATATATTCTATGCAAAAACTGTGTTAGGGTTAAAGCACAAAAAATCAGAAATGAAAATCTTTAGGGTTGCTCCTCTGCCCAGACCCACCAATCATCCCAAGATTGACAAATGATGGGGTGTGTCATTGGGGTCGAGAGCACTAAATGTCACCCCATTCCATGTGTAATCATATTGACAAGGGATAGCAAAAAGAATTGGGTGGTATTTAGGCCTTATGACCGAATGACACACCCCATTATTTGTCAATCTTGGGATGATTGCGGGTCCAGGGTGGAGGGGCAACCCTAAAGATTTTCATTTCTGACTTTTGTGCTTTAACCCTAAATGATGCATTAACGTAGTTTTTTGCATAGACTTTCCTTACTTTTGAGAAAGAATAGAAAAGTAAGAATTGTGTGTTGAGGGAGCACGGGCCCTTTGGGCCCCTGCCCTAGAACCAACCTGAGAACTAGGGAGTAGATGGCCCTTCGGCCCTGTGCTCCCACCAACTTGTAAACATGTGTGTACCATCAACACACTCCAAATTTCAATGTAAAACACCAAACAGTGTCCGAGATATAACATGTAAAGTTTGCCATTTTCATTCATCAGAGATGCAGAATTCTGCACTTGATTAACATTTTACAGGCATGACTGAAAACTACATCCATGACACTAAGACTAGGTACCCTATTTATTTCAAGCCACTAGCACAATGCAAAATACTGTCCGCAACACGTAAATTGCGCCAAGCAATATCTCTAAAAAATTTCTCTGACATGTAGACACCGTAATTCACATCTACAGGACATGCTGAGAATACCCTCCAAATTTCAAGTAAAAAGATCAAACCATTTCCGAGATATTTAAAGGTGACAGGAAAGCAGCTGTTGGCTCCAGTATGGTTAATTGTGCAATTTCATGCTGAATAAAATTACTAACATATGATTTATTGTGTGTTTGTATCTATTTGTGTGATCTCAAAATATGTTATCTATCTATTCAGAATCAGCACTGTAAACATGTAGTTTGACTAACTCAAACTGAGCCTGCATCTCAGCATGAACCTAAACCAAGACTTGATGGTTTGCTAAAATGAGAGAGAGAGAGAGAGAGAGAGAGAGAACAAAACATAAGGATGCCAGTGTCGGCATCCCTGTGCAAATCTAACTGATAGAGGCAAGGTGTATTAAAAACAAACAAACATGCTATAGATCTTAACCATCAGGATGTCATTACCATCAGAGGGGTGGGTGCAAACCGGAATGGGAGCGGAGACATTTGACTTTGAAGTGCATTGATGCACTTACTTTGCAGGACTATAAATGCTGGAGATGCAGGCTCATTTTGAGTTAGTCATACTATGTGTTTACAGTGTTTGAATAGAGAGCTGAGAGCAGTTAGAATGAATAAACCAAGTCATCATCATGTCAGCAGCAGGTCAGAGCAGTAAACTGAACCTTGAGACGCGGCTTCACTGCTAGTAGCCATAACATGTATTGAGATCACACAAATAGACACCAAGACACAATAAATCATATGTTAGTGATTTTATTCAGCATAAAATTGCACAATTAACTATACTGGAGCCAACAGCTACTTTCCTGTACCTTTAAATTAATAATATTCAGATAAATATAATAAGTAGCAGTTCTCTTCAGGCTGATAATCAAACCAACAGTATAAGTATTTTTTGTGGAGATATTGTGGACGCAATTTATGTGTTGCAGACAGTGTTTTGCATTGTGCTGGTGGCTTGAAATTAATAGGGTATCTAGTCTTAGTGTCATGGATGAAGTTTTCAGTCATGCCTGTAAATGTTAACAGGTGCAGAATTCTCACTAATGAATGAAAACCTCAATGACAGGACATGTTTCACACGACATGTATCATTTTAATGTACTGTCCTCTTTAAACTTAAAGATTGGTGAAATTGCTCTATCTAATGCACTATAAAATTTGGCCATCTGGTCCTCTCTCGCAATGTAAGATCACGGTCAAAGAAGCAAATGATCAAAGATTTGCATGCTTGTGATCAAAGATTCTGCAGGCTCATGATCAAAAATAAAAATTCTGAAACTTGAGTTTTAAGCAGAATTACATGGAACCACCACCATGCCTTGATAGAACGAAGTCCCTCTGAGCAAAATCCACCCTTATTTGTGTTCCTAGGCCACCCCTGGGCTGAGAAAATTGAATTTTAAAAGAGCCATCTCATCCTCTCTCATGATGCAGGATCACAATCAAAGAATCTCACGATCTAGAGCTGTACCTAGGAAACCATAACCAAGTAGATACAGTATACTAGGGAATAGAATGTACCATACTATCTTTAGAGGCTTTAGTACATCAATATTAAAAGGTATGGTGCCCATAGAGATTGATCTGAATAACAATACTATTTGCATATTGGTATAAGGCTTAAGCTTCTCGAGCGATATTAGATAAACTAGTCCTTTGTTAACATATGAGTTATGTAAGATATGGAAGACTGTAGAAACTGTACTAACTGCTAGTCTGTAGCAATTGGCCCTTTGAATAGGGCATTAATGTGCCTTTGGGCACTTTGGATGGCTAAGTGTACTTGGAAAATCAATAAAATATTACATGTTAAAAGAATCTCATGATCCAAGAATTTGCAGACCATGCGATCAAAGAAATTGCAAGCTCATGATCAAAGAATAAACAATGCTGAAACTATATTTTAGGCAGATTTGAATAAAACCACCACCATGCCTTGATAGAAGGAAGCCCCTGAACAAAATCCACCTCATTTGTGTCCCTAGGCCAGAAAATGTATTTTACTCACAATGCAAGATCAGGTCAAAGAAGCTTCGATCAAAGAATTTGAAGGCTCACGATCAAAGATCGTTAGCGAAACGTGATCAAAGAATTAAAACCTGATAAGTCTATTTTTGGACCATTTTACATCAAACCAAAGGCATGGCTTGATAGAACAAGGCCCTGTGTGGGTATGCAGGTGGGGTGTGTGGGGGTTAACCCTAACATCACTTTTGTTGCTGTGCTATCAAGCCTAACTGATGCATTAATGAAGTTTTGCTATGAATTTCCTTCTTTTTGAAAAGTGTAATCTAACTAGCAAGTGGTAGGTGGTAGTGGGAGCGTGGGTCCTCTAGGTCCTGCACTCCCCTCACGCTGCCCATGTTTGTGTAATGGTATGTATATGTGGGAGTGTGGCTCTATGGACCCTGCACCCCCACACACATAAGTACAGAGCCATGCAGCAGCCGTATAGTACTGAAAAGGAACCCTTGTAACAGTAATTTGGCAACATCTCACTAACCATAGCAACTATGAAATAAATTCCACTGCAGTGGTATTCATGACTTTGAATCCTCCACACAGGCTTAGTTCACCAGAAGGTAAAATAAACTGAAAAGAATGAAAAATCGTATCTTGCACTGTTTCCAAGATATGAGCATCAAAAAGTCCTACGGGCACCACAGTGTTAGTCTATGGAAAATTTCTCAACTTCTGAGCACTGTAAGTATGGGTCTGTTGAATATTTTGGACCAGACTACTTAAAAGGCACATCTGTGGGACCAGGGCTTGCCACTCTGCAAATTTCAGCCCGAAGTCCGAACTGCTTTGATGCTGTGGAGTGGCAAGTAATTGTTGTTTTTGGTGATGTTCTGTCGCAAATTGTGACAGATTTGCAAAATTTTGCCACAGAATAGGCACGACATTTTCATGATTTGTGAAAGTGTAGCATCCATTCTGTCACAATTTGTGACACTACGGGAGGTCTGATCACCAAAATGGCATTTCTGGGGTCTGGGGATATCCCCAAAATAGATAGTGTTGTGATCCTCAGGGCCTGACTAGGTAAACATAACTGTCAGTGTTGACCTAGGGGTCCCAAATTTAAACGCCAGGCATTTTTCTCTCTCTCTCACTAACTGAAAACAAAATGGCCACCACACGACAGTAAAAGGGCAATTGCGACAGTAAAATGTAGTGGCAGCAGCCGAAGTGACACATATATTTTTCCTTTCACTATAATGGGAACCTTATTTTTGAATAACTTTTGAACGGTTAAATATTTTTCACCACATCTTCGAAAGTCACATCAGTAATCCAGTCTGC
The DNA here is from genome assembly GCA_016271365.2 of Neoceratodus forsteri. Classification (NCBI taxonomy): domain Eukaryota; kingdom Metazoa; phylum Chordata; order Ceratodontiformes; family Ceratodontidae; genus Neoceratodus; species Neoceratodus forsteri. The sequence goes on from CM057450.1 coordinate 897,933,497, forward strand.
ATCTTCCTGAAGATTTCAGCCCAAACAGACAAATCATGTAGGCTGTAGCCACGAGCAAAGAAATGCACAAACCCCCATTTTTGAACATTTTGGTGCTCTGTAGCTCTGCAACTGCTCATCCGACTGTAATGCAACTTGCCAGATCCAGAGATCTATGGTATCAGACCATGTATGAAAAAATTTAAGGCAAATCAGTTGTATGGTGGCAAAATTATTAAAGTGCAAAACATACAAGTGACTGGGCAACCTTAACTATAGTTGCACTGCTGTGCATATATAGATATATTCATTTCATAAAACTTCATTAATGTGTCAGTTAGAAGTAACAGAAGTAGAAATGAGGTGTTAGGGCTTCCAACACTTACACCTCCCCTACAGACCACTAACCTGACCACTCCAGCCCCACCTCCATAGACCAGCAGGCACTGGATTGTGCCTTAGGGTCATCAGTTCTATCTCTCACCCCATTCCAATTGTAAGGAAACTGAGATGGTACAGTTTAGGAGAATGGAGTGAGAGGCCCAACGACCCCAAGGCACACCCCGATGCCTGTTGGTCTGTGGAGGGTGGAGGTGTGGTTGGGTTCGGTGTCAGTGGGGTAGGTGTTAGATTGGAAACTCTAACACCACATTTTCTTACTTTGTTACTTCAGCCCTAACTGATGGATTAACAAGTTTTTTGCAATGAATTTCCTTACGGTTTGAAAAGTGTAATCTTATCCTTATAGGTTTGCGAGAGCGCAGGGCCCTGTTCTCCCATCACTCTATACTGTTTTGTTGTTGCATCTCCCTCTGTAATTGTATCCATTTGTCAGAGAGCACAGGGACCTATAGGCCCTGCAGTATCATCTATCCATAGCTGTAGAGACAATGTTTTGAACTCTCACATACGTGTGGGAGTGCAGGGCCATCTGGGCCCTGTACTACTACTACTGTATAATGAAGGGCCCTGCAGACTCATAACTGCATAATAGTATCCATATGTGGGACTGGGCTCTCTTGTTCCTGCACCCATTTATCCCATTTACTAATCAGTGTAGGTTAATGCAGGCTCACAGACATTCCAAGTAATCCTTGTGATGCAAATGATGCAATATCTCAGCACCCAAAGGAACACTGGCAAAAATTCCACTGCAGTTGCAATCATACCCTGGCAACCTACATGTCAGCTTAATACATCTAAAGGTCTACTAAGCTGCATTTAGCAAAAACATGATCTCAAACCGCTTTCAAGATATATGCCCAAAAGGTACTACATCTGCCACAATGTTATCTGAAGGAAATGTCCAAATTTCAAAATCTTAACTATAGAAGCAATGTAAATGTTATCACCAAACCAGTAAAAGTCTCGTCTTTGGTGCAAGCCCTGTCTACCCTGAAAATTTCAGCCCAAAATGTCTAACAGTTTCTTAGCAGTCATCTTTTAAAATCCCTTTTGCGGTGACAAAATACCTTTCCGTTAGCTGATCCCTTTTAGCGACTGCAAAATTCCATTTGCAAGCTGATCCCTTTTGTGAGTAGGGTTATGTGATTCTCCCTCAGGAAAAGGACTGGCTCAAGAAAAGGAATTCTGACGACTTGTGAAAAGGCTTCAGAAGTGAGTCACAAAAGGGATTTTAAACTTTAAAACTGCCTTTTTATAAAACAAACTAAATCAAAGGCATGGGTTTGTAGACGATGTCCCCATGCACAAAACCCATCCATGGATGTCTACAGAAGACAATCTTGGGAAAAGTTATAATGTTTTATTTGTGCCAAAAATGAAAAACAAGATGGTGGCTCATGAAAAGGGATTTTTTTCTCATGAAGATGGATTTTAAAAATCCATTTTGTAATCCCTTTTTTGTGTGCATAAATCTCTTCACCACTGTGAAGCCATCCAAAACTAAACTGAGCATGCTCAGAACCTGCAATTTCAAAATTGAATAACTTTGTAAAGGATTAACATTTTTCACCAAACCAATGTTGGCTTGTTCTGTGGAGCAAGCTCTTTCTACCCTGAAAATTTCAGAGTAAAATTCCAAATGGTGTGGAGGGGAAGGAGCAGCAAGTGAAGTATTTAGTGTTTTGGTAACCACTAGTGGTCAAACAGTATAATCTGCAGGTGAGAAAGTGAGCTGAAAAAAGGGTGATTTACAATTTTGGGACACTATATCGCCATGCCCTCACAAGCAACTGAAATGAAACTTAAAACTTTGAGATGTCTGCTTCATGGTGGGGTATAGCAAATTGAAAAGGTTCAGGTGATATGCATGCAAAGTTATTGAAGCACAAATTATTACGTTTAACATAAAAGTGAAGCAAGAATTTGACTACAAATGGTGATATAAACATTTTGGTGATGCATATCTCCAGAACTGCACTTCCAATCAAACTGAAACTTGGATTATTATGAGACCATTAGTCTGTGAGGGCACTTGCCAAATTTCATGTAAATTATAAGAACAACTGCAAAGATATTAATGCACAAAATGAAACAATCAAAGCAATATTTTGACTAAACATGGAATGTACACAGTTTGGGAGAGTATATCTCAGGACGCACTCCCAATCAAACTGAAGCTTAACAGATCAGGATATCATCAGTCTATGAGGGCACGTGCCAAACTTCATGTAAACTGCTGGAACCACTTCAAAGTTATTAATGCACAAAGTGAAACAATCAAAGCAAGAATTTCACAAAACATGCAGATGTACACATTTTGGACTGTATATATCCATATGTGCACTACCTAACTAAGAGAAACATGGCAGATCAAGAGCACATTATCCTATAATGGTACAGCTGAACCTCATGTAAACTGCCAGAACTGCTGCAAAGTTAATGCACAAAGTGAAACAAAGCAAGAATTTGACAAAACATGCAGATGTACACATTTTGGGACTGTATATCTCCAGATGTGCACTCTTTATCTAAAAAAACATGGCATATCAAGACACCATCAATCTTTGAGGGCCCATGCCCCATGTCATGTAAATTGCTACAACAGCTACAAAGTTATTAATGCACAAAGTGAAACAATTGAAGCAAGAATTTGTCAAAACATGCGGTTGTACACATTTTGGGACTGCATATCTCCAGATGTGCAATCCCTATCAAACTGAATCTTGGGATATAAAGAGACCATTACTGTCTATGGGCTCATGCCAAATAATATGTAAATTGCGATAACAGCTTTGAAGTTATTAGTGCACAATGTGGAACGATCAAAGCAAGAATTTGACAAAACATGCAGATGTACATTGTGGGACTGTATATCTACTGATGTGCACTCTTTATCTAAAAGAAACATGGCAGATCAGGATACCATCTATTTGTGAGAACACATGCCAAACATCATGTACATTGCAGGAACAGCTGCAAAGTTATTAATGAACAAAGTGAAACAATCAAAGCAAGAATTTGACAAAACATGCAGATGTACACATTTTGAATTGCATATCTCCAGATGTGCAATATCTGTTGAACTGAATATTGGCATATCAAGGAAACATTACTGTCTAAGGGTACATGCTAAGTCTCATGAAAATTTCAAGAACAGTTGTGAAGTTACTAGTGCACAAAGTGAAGCAATTGAAGCAAGAAATTAGACAACATGCAGATGTACACATGTTGGGATTGCATATCTCCAGATGTGCCTCCAGTCAACATGAAATCTGGTAGGTCAAGAGCCCACTGGTTTCTGAGGTACATACCAAATGACATGTAAATTGCAAGAACAGCTGCAAAGTTATTAATGCACAAAGTGAACAATATCCCTATTCATTAGCTGCCAAAATCCATCTTAGTGAGGCAAAGCCTTGTTCGCCATTTATACACCTATCCAAAACTGAACTGAGCATGCTCAGAACCTGAAACTTCAAAACTGAATAACTCTGGATAATATTTTTCACCAAACCAATGCTGGATATTTCCTTAGGATAACCTCTGTCTACCCTGCAAACTTCAGGCCAAAATTCCAAATGGTGTTGGCAAAGCGCTATGAGAAAAAACAGGGAAAAATTGTCAAAATTAGCCAGAAATGCATTTTTGATGATTTGCTGAATGAAATTCACAAATCTGATTGAAATGCAAATTGGCAAATCAAGAGATCTACTATCCAAGACTGTGTATTCCAAATTTCATACAAATCTGTTTAATAGTTGCAAAGTTATAAAAGTACAAATCCTGGGGTTTAATGTTAAAGTGCTTATTCAACTCTAACTATAGAGGTGTGACTGCACCTCTATAATATATATTCACACACACACATATATATATATATATATTTATTTAATATATTTTCCTGGTGTTCAGTGGTACCCTCCACTCTCTGATTGTTGTCCCATAATATTTCTTTTCTGGTGTCTAGTGGCACACCCCCGGTTCCTTTCCACATAAGTAATTTATGTATCTCTGGTGTCTAATGGCCCTGCCTCCCCATGCCTGACCCCATAACACTGCACTTTATCTCTAGGGTCTTGTGGCCCCCACCTTCTGATGGCCTTGGTAGTTATGCTTGTCCTGGTGTCTAGTGGCATCCCCCACCCTCTGATGTCCTCAAAGCCTAAAAGAACATATCTGAAGAACATTGCTGAAAATCTCATTTAAATCAGCCATGACATGTATAAGGTTAAACTAATATAGACAGCAGGAATGTAGACACAATGTTTGCACTAACTGAGCCACTTAACTGCACTTTCTAATTGTGATACACACTGACTAATACATACTGTATACACATCTACGCATATACTGTATATTCCAGTATAACATAGCAGTGCACCATCTGCACTCACAGAACATTCCTGGACAACATTTTTAAACTCTGAATTCCATCCTGATCTACCTCAGACCAGTAGACAAGTTTATTAGTTTGCATGCCATCAAAAATGGTACTTAGAACAGTCAAAACTATCATTGCCTTTTTGTTTACCATTAGACACAAGATGATACTGTTATTAAGCTAATTGATTAAAGTAAATTATTTTACTGTATCATTGCCATGGATAACATCCTTTAGTCTCTGTACTGTTAAAAATGACTTCCTCTTTTCTCTATGTGTGTAATACTGTAAGACATTTTGACAACCTTTGTAATTGTATTTACTACATGTGAGTGTATGGGACTTCACTGAAAATGAGCATTTGCTCAACTGATTATCTGATTTATGTAATGAATAAAATATTTTACTACTACTACAACTACACACACCTAACACACATACACTGCCTTATATGGCATTTATTTGGTTATGCATCTAATCTAACTTTTATTGTATTTAGGATAAGCACTGTGACACACTAACACATGCACTTCTTCATGTTCTGAACAGCTCACACTCTGCAATATAGCATCACAGCCATTTGCAAACTGACTAGGAAAAGGTTAATGTATCAGGAAAGGGTTATGAGATTGCCACACAGGCGAATACACACACACATTCCCATATAGGAAACACAAACAGAGCCCTTTTTCTCTGCCTGCAAGCAACATCCTTTTCTTAGCTTTCTTTGTTGTACTAGTTTTCACCAATTAATTTCAAAATATAAACAATAACCAGAAAAATAATTCAAAAATCTCATTAAGTGATTTGCATAATTTAGTGTGTTATTTACTGCTGTCCTTTCTTGTAGATCTCCTGAACAGAAAACAACACTTTTCTCTGTGTTCTGAAAACTGAACCTCATTCCTCAATCTCAGTTATTCATTCATCATTTCATTTTATTGGTTGTACTGGAAGGCATGTGAGCATTGCTGCCCATTTATACAAGCAACCAGTTACATGCAACAATCAAGAGACATGACATAGGCTTAAACATTTTGCAGTGAGGCTTAATAAAATGGTACATAAATTTAGAATAATACAGATTAAAGGGCAAACCATGAACTAGCCTTGGTGAATTAAAAAATACAAGGTGACATTAAGCATTCAATGAGGGTTTAACAATATTATAATATAACAATGGAAACAAAACAATTTTAAATGCAAACTAAAAACTAGCCTAGGTGGATTAACAATACTACAAGTGCTAGAAAGAGAGCATAAGTGCCTGAGATGGATAACCAGACAATGAGTGGAAAAAAGTGCAGAATGGGAGCAAGATTGGAGCTGTGAGCAGGCGCATGTGGTAGAAAATATCTCCTGATATTGTATTTGAAGGCATTTGTGGAAGTACAGAGTTTTAGTTCCAGAGGAGAATTGAAGAGCTTGGGTCCCATAAAAAAGTGTTTTTGGCACTGGTGATCTGGCAGAAAGGAACAGTAAAAGAGAGAGTGGAGGACAGTTTAATGGTCCTGGTGGTGGTGGCTGTCTGGATGAGAGAAGTGAGGCAATCAGGGAGCAATCAACGGGAGAAATTGAAGAAGAAGGTGGCCATCTTGCAGTTGAGACATGCTTCAAGGGAGGTCTGACTGGTGAGTTTATAAAGGTCACAGTGGTGTGTGAGTTTAGGAGACCTGAGGCAAAGCAGATAGCATTGTGGTAGGAACTTTGAAGTCTGGATAAATTTGTGATGGAGAGGTGGGGAGGGAGACAAGTGAACCATAATCAAAGACAGGAAGGAGGAAGCTGGAGACTAAGAGGGATTTGGATTCCCTATTAAGGAAATGCTTGGTTCTGTGGAGGATACCGAGGCATATAGATAGTTTATGGCTGGGAAACACTGATGACTTGACATGTTTACTAAAGACCACAAGTTATGGATCTTTCTTGAAGAGAATTCTGCTCCTATTAAAGCTAGTGATGATGTTATCACATGGGTCCTGTTATGCCAAATTAAGACTAAAATACATGTACTATTAGTGACCATTATTTTCCATCAAAACTTAAAAACACTTTCAGGGTGAAAGAAGAAAGTGCTTCTTTTTTCAGACAGAGAAAAATAGTGCAGTATAAGGGCACACAGACTGCCTCTGATGAGCTCCATTTATCTACTGTGACAGCAAGGCATCTGTAGAGCTCCACCCTGCAGCCATAAAAAGAAGGAAACTCTTTGCAAAAACTTTTAAATGCACCAGTTAGGATTTAATGCCAGAAGTAAGGAAATGGTAATTAGGTTTCTAACACCAACTTTCCAATCTCACCTGCAAGCAGCAAAAGGTAAACACGTTAGGGTTTCGGTGTCCAGAGTCTTAACAAATCAGTGAATGTGTACTAGGGGTTGTCAACTCTAATGTTCCCTCCTCCCTCCAGCCCATAGACTCTTGTCCAAAGCACAAGGTACAGTTCCAAGCTAGTGCCTCATAATGATACAGTCTTCAAGGTAGAGAAGTATGTCTCACCACATGTTGCCAACAGAATCCGTTGTAGCTTTCTTCACACAGGGCACTGTATGAAGAAAAGAGATCATGTTGGACCTTGTTTGCTCAGGGATGGGGTGATCATTAGGGCTGACAATCCCAAAGAACACTCCACCACTGTTTCACCAAGATTCTGGAAACCCAAAACCCTAATGTTTTACCTTTTGCTGCTTGGGGTGGGAGTGGAGAGGGAGTTAGGGTGGGACACCTAACAATCCATTTCCTACTTTTGTGGCATTAAATTGAACCCTAACTGCTACATTAATGCAGTTTTTGCAAATATGTATGTAATATATGTATTCATTACAACAGAATGGCACTGGCTTCAATGTGACTAGGCCAGCATAGTCATAACTTTATATCACCTAAGGGCTCACCTTTACACAGGTGGGTGTTGCTCTTATTTCCAATATTTGGCCCTTCTGGCCCAGGGAAGGTGTCTGTCTGTCCTTCACTGTAGTATTTTCTCACTTTAAAATAAAACACATACAAATATGGAAGTTATTTGCTAAATATGGACCTCTAGTAAATCCCTGTGGTCATTCTTCACTCTGTGTGGTGCCCTCCTTCCATTCTACAACTTCCATGCATCTCCATTAACTTCATGATGTGGAGTGGTCTTCCTTCATGCGTAAAGCACCAAACCATAGCTCCCTCTCTGCTAGGCATTTGTTGATATTGCCTCTGAACCATTTCTTCCTCACAGGAGCCAAGAATCTGTTTACCCTGCAGGATTACTCTCCTGGGGCACTCTGGCAACCATGCCAGCATCTGTGTCAGATACATTCAGATAATTCCCTCTGCCTATGTAGGCCAAAGTGAAATGCTTCACAGGATGGGTGTCTATTACTACAGTAGTTCAAGACACTGCCCCATTCTGGGTCCACAAAACCCACCCATGTATTGTATCATAGATACTGGACATTTTAATCTGATTTAGTTCTTTATGGCAATGAATAGTTGAAATCACACTGTTTTCTTCATGTGTTAGTTCAAATGTTTTCGTTATTTCTTGCATGTGCACATATACAGGTGGCATATGATATAAAAGAAGCAACAAAGAACATATATTTGAAACACTCACAGTCAAGCTCTGTAATCAGTGATGGACATTCACCTTGTAACTGCTAGATAACACTAGAGACGTATTTCATGATGTTACCATTGTTTTGTCTGTAACAAACCATAAAGATTAATGCAAATAAAACAGAAACAAAGGCTCACCTGTGTTTAAAAAAATTCAGCTACCATCAGTACAATTCATAAAACTCTTAGCAGCAATGAGTATGTACCATCCTCTCCTTCTCTGCACCAAGCAGAATAGTAAAGAGCTCCATTGTCAAGGTAATACTGTGATTTCCTTGAGGATGTCCCTGACAATTGCCCAGAATGGGCCAAGTTTCAGGCAATGGCAAAATCAGTGTATGTAGGTGCATAGCTCTTTCTAGCACATACCACATGTTGGGAGTATCTCAGTGAGGAATTTGTGAACTATGCAGGCAGATTGAATAACATAGAAACAGAGAAACATAGAAGTTGACAGCAGATAAGGACCAGAAGGCCCATCCAGTCTGCCCATTTGTTTTTCTACCTTATAAATGTGCCATCGGCCTTTGCTCTGTCAGTGGCCTATCTATTCATAGTCATTTGTATTGCTCCCTTATGCCTATCCCATGCCTGTTTGAAGCCCTGCATTGTATTCATAGCCATCACTTCTTGTGGTAAGCCATTCCATGCATCCACCACCTTTCTGTGAAAAATAATTTCCTCACATTCCCCTTAATTGGCCCCCTCTAATCTCATGCTGTGTCCTCTTGTCCTGCTATTTTTCTTATATTTAAGCATGTTAGACTCTTTCACCTTGTTAATGCCCTTAAGGTGTTTGAATGCCTCGATCATATCACCTCTCTCCTCCTTTGCTCAAAGGTATACATATTGAGCTCTGTTAATCTGTCCTCATATGTCTTCTGATGCAGTCCCTACCATTTTGGTTGCCCTTCTCTGGAATGCCTCAATTTGTTTAATGTCCTTGTGAAGGTGTGGCCTCCAATACTGCATGCAGTACTCCAGATGGGGCCTAACCAGTGTCTTGTAAAGAGGATTATTACCTCCCTCTTACGACCTTGATACCCCTACTAATACACCTTAACAACCCCTAGCCTTACCTACTGCTTTAGAGGTCTGCTTGGATGATTTCAGGTCATCAGTGATGATGATGCCCAAGTCTCTTTCTTCCTTTGTGACTGCTAGCAACTCCTCCCAGCCTATAGGTGGCTTCAGGGTTTCGTCCCTATGTGCATGATTTTGCACTTCTTTGCATTAAATCCCAGTTGCCACTCTTCTGACCATTTTGCTAGTTTATCCAGATCTCTTCTCATTCTGCCCACCCCATCTGGATCATCTACTCTGTTGCAGATCTTGGTGTCATCTCAAACAGACAAGCCTTACCCTCTAGTCCATCTGCAAGGTCACTAATGAAGATGTTGAGAGACTGGCCCCAGGACTGATCCCTGAGGTACCCACTTGTGACTTGCATCTCTTCTGACTGTATACCATTTACCACCACTCTCTGTTTTCTGCCTGTCAACCAGTTTGCCACCCAGTTGACCAACTTCTGACCCACCCTGAGCCTACCCAGCTTATTTATCAATCTTCCATGTGGAACAGTGTCAAAAGCTTTGCTGAAGTCAAGGTAGGTAACATCAACTGCTCCCCTTGGTCCACCACTCTGGTTACCCAGTCAAAGAAATCTAAAAGATTAGTTTGACAGGACCTTCATGTTGTAAACCCATGCTGTCTTGGATCCTGTGCTTCTATGGATTCCAGGTGTTGCACTATCCTTTCCTTAAGGAGTGCCTCCATAATCTTGCACACTACTGAGGTAAGACTGACTGGTCTGTAGTTTCCCACCTCCTCCCTGCTACCACTCTTGTGGAGTGGGATCACATGATCCTTCTCCAGTCTTCTGGGACCTCTCCTGTGCTCAGAGACTCACTAAACAGTTCTGCTAATGGCACTGCTAGTTCCACCTTTAGCTCCTGAAGTACCCTGGGATGTATGCCATCAGGTCCCATTGCCTTATCCACCCTGAGCTTAGCAAGCTCTTGTAGGACCCTTTCTTTTGTGAGAGAGTAGTGCTCACCTCCCTCCCTCTGTGTTCATGATGCTGAGCTGTGGGCCCTGCCCTACCTTCTCTTCAGTAAATACTGAGCAAAAGTATCTATTTAGGATTGATGCCTTTACAGGGTCCTCCTCCTCATGCTCCCTTTCTCCATTAAGCTTAGCAATACCCTCTCTGGACTTTCTCCTTTCACTAATGTATCTGTAGAAAGTCTTGTCACCTTCTTTTACTGTTCGTGCTAGTGTTTCCTCAGTTTGGGACTTTGCCTGCCTTACTGCCTTCCCTGCTTCCCTTAGGACAGTTTTGTATGCCTTCCTATCTTCATCCCGCTGTGTTCCCTTTTATTTCCTGAAGGCCAGCCTTTTGGCTCTGACCTTTTCTGCTACTGTATTTAAGAACCAAAGTGGTTTCCTTCTTCTTTTGCACCTCCTTTCTGTCTAACACAATGGGATGTTGCTTCAAGTATTGCATCCTTAATGCTTGCCCACTTTGCCTGTACCCTCTCACCTGTGTTTCTTTTTGCCAGGGCTAGCTTAACTCTGTTGGCCATCTTATCAAAGTCAGCTCCTCTGAAGTCCCATATTTTTGCCTTGGAATGGGATGATTTAGATGTAGTAGCCAAATTGAACCATATCATGTGATAGTCACTGGCCCCAGGTGACCTTCTACCGGAAATCTGTGATCCTTCCTTGTTAGTCAGTACTAGATCTAGGATAGCCCAGTCTCTTGTGGGTTGCTGTACCAGTTCTTTGAGGCCCTTCCCCTGCAGGGAATCCACTATGTGTCTAGTTCTGGCAGATGTTCCTGCTGGTATTCACCAATCTGTATCCGCATGTTGAAGTCTCCCATTATCAGAACCTCCCTTTAGCTGTCATGTTTTGTATATCTTCTAACAGTAATGTGTCTTTCTCCCCTGGTCTGGGGCCTGTAGACAACCCCAGTTCTTATGGCTGTCCCATTTCCTGTTTCCAGGGTGACCCCACAGTTCTTCTGGCTCCTTATCTGTATTCTGAATTTCTGTAGCTTTGATATTTTCATTGACATACAGGGCCACTCCTACCCCCTTTTTGCACCTCGGTCTCTTCTGAACAATACATAGCCAGGTACTGAAGTCTCCCAAGTGGTTACTGGTAAACCATGTCTCGTTAATTGCTACTATGTCCAGTTTAGCCTCTGACATTATTGCCTGCAGGTCTGGGATCTTATTTCTCAGGCTGTGAGCATTTGTGTACATGATTTTCCATTGGCCAGATTTTGGTGTGTTAGTTATTGGGTGAGGGTTTGGCATTACCCTGTGCGTCGTATGGGGACACAAACCTTTTTCTTACCTGGTGATGCAAATGAACTGCAAACATGCTGAATCCCTGTTTGACCACTAGCTGAGGGGTGAGAGGTGTTCTTCCCATTCGACGATGGGGTGCTGCACCCCTCTCCCCATTTGCTAGTTTAAATATTCTGCAAAGACGTTAAACTTCTGCCCCAATGCACTGACTCCTCCTTAGTCAGATTCAGTCCATCAAATTAAGAACTTTCACTCCCAGAACTGTTGCCAGTTCTCTACAAATCTGTGTCCTTTTTCCTGGCACCAGCTCTTGAGCCACGTGTTTAGCTCCCTCATCTCCCTTCTCTGACCTTCCATCCATCTGATCCCTCTCCCAGACTGGCAGGATCTCAGAGAAGGCGATGCGACGAAATAGATGATAGTTTGTCACCCAGCCTGGTCAGGTGTTCCTTGGTCTCCACAACTGACCGGCTGGTGAGATCATTAGTCCCTATGTGTACTAGGACTTCAATGTTTTCTCCTGCTTTGTGAACAATTTTAGCAATGCGGTCAGTGTCTCTCATGCTAATGTACCTGGGAGACGTCTGACCATTACCCCTGGCTGGAGATGGGTATCAACTCCCGAATCATGGAATCTCCTATGATCAGAGTTTTTGGATTCCTTTTTGCTTTCTTTGTTTTGGTTCCTGATTTGGGTGAGTTTTGTTGTGCTAGCTCCTGTACTGCAGTGTCCTGCTCTGCAGTGTCTTCTGCCTCTTTGTTTGATTTCAGAGATAGAGGCAGATACCTGTTTGTAGTGTTTATATGGTTTTGGAGGCAATATGTTGGAGAGCAGAGAGTGATGGGGCACCGACGGTTCTTCTAACCACCTGCCAACCTCCTGGACCAACTACCCTCTGCGGTTGAGGTTTTTCTGTTGGATGCTGGGGAAATGGTGGGTGGTTCTTATAATGTATTTCCTCTTGAATATGAAATTTGAGGCGTGCAATCTCTGCCCATGCTGCCCTGAGCTGAGCCCTAAGATCTCCAAAGGCCCAGCATGTAGCACAGTGTCCCAAATCCTGCAAGACTGTCCTTCTGAAATTGTTCCACAGTACCTGCAGTTAATGATATCCATTCCAGATAAGTTGCTGGGTTTATAACCTAGTCAGAGTAATTAGAAGGAAAATAAAGGAAAAAAAATGCAAGTAATGGTTTGATTGTGGTTTGTTTAACTTGTTATAACAAGTTAAATTACTAGTGCCCTGTAAATGACTCACCTTGTGGATGCCCCACTGATCCACCCCTTCCTGCTCTGCCACAGGAAATGTCACAACTGTGCTACCCTATAAAAGGAGTGTAGTGTGGGGTGGTTGAGGGTGGGGGTATTTAGAAACTTGCATTATATTCTTTAAACCAGTTGCAGATGGACAGTTGCATGTGTCCTGTCCATGGCTTGTCTGGTTATATTATAAAGAATTACAAAATCTTATCTAACCCTAAGCATTGCATCATGGGTAATTTGTGCAACAAATGCAAAAAGAAAGGATCAGCAATGTAAAGCACTGAGGCATGGTTATGCAAAACAAGTGCAGTATATAGCTAGTACAAAGGTGTATGAGTTTAAACATATAATGACATATTCATTTGTATAGACTGTGCTTGATCCATTTCTGTACTTTTCTATACAGATATGTGCATGTGCCTATTGGTTTGGACATACAGTGGTTTGAATGTAAATCTGCTTCTGTTTCAGTGACAAACTGGCAATTAAAACTCCACAATGGTGGCAGCCACTGTGATGGATATGTAGAAGTGTTCTACAATGGTACCTGGGGAAGAGTGCTGGATGATTTCTGGGACATAAAAGATGCCAATGTTGTCTGTAAGCAGCTGAGCTGTGGATTTGCTGTAAAGCTTTCAACTCCTCCCTGTATGGAGTGGCAAAGGACCAGTGTGGCTGACACAGGTTCAGTGTGAAGGCAATGAGTCCGCTGTGCAGGACTGCAGTTACTCACAAAATAATGTATCAAACATCAGTGGTTGGGATGTAGGAGTGCTTTGCTCAGGTAATATATGATTAACTGGAGATTTCTTTGTGATTACACTAGTATACAAAACAACATTGATAAACATGTATGATTCAATTAAGGAGGAATGCATTATGGAATAATATAGGACAGGTGTGTGTCATGCTGGGACACATCATGCCTAGGTGGTTGGGCATGAGGCTGCAGATCAAGTGCATGCAATACATGAGAAGTGAGATTATCCCAGCAAAACACACAGTGGAGTGCATTATTTTGATTATAGAATGGCCCTTTTAAAATATATATATATATTTAAAGTAGATTGCTAGACATTTCTTAAATGGGTAGTTATACTAACAAAAACGAATACTGATTCCTTATTTTGTCAGGTAGATGGAGCTGATGTGCTGTTGGTGTGCTTCTGTCCTCTACCCACCAACATCCATCTTACTGTAGGCAGGTGATAACTTGAAGATTTGCCTCCCCAACCCAGTCTAAGGTTTCAGTCATCATCTGCCTGTCTGTTGTCCCTGTTACTTAATACCACAAGCTGCACATTCCCTTCCTGCTAGTAATTTTTGCAGTTCAGTTCTACACTCCCCACTCCAACACACACACACAGTGATGGTTAGGGCAGTTTAGTTCTCCAGGTAGTTCACGTGCATATCCAGTTCTCCGGTAAAGTCAGTCGACGTTTGTACAAGGAGAATGCTGAAAAGGAAAAAAGATTATTTAGTAAGAGCAGAGCTGACCATGGTGTGCTTTTCAATAACGCGCAGCAGTTCTGTTCAGGCCAGATCCAGGATCTGCAGTGTCGGAACCAACAGCAGTGATGGCTTCATTTTCAGTTTTAAATTTAATAATTAAAATGCCAGGAAACTAATTTTTATTCATATCTGCACACAAGGTAGCAGTACTTCTTTATCAGCATAACTGATTTTATAAGCTGCCATTGATGTGATGCCAAGCAGGGACAGTAAACCTACCTGTCAAGCAGGGGACAGTAGAGCCAATCGCTCTGACAGCTTCACTGTTGTTTTGAATTTGGCTTTATAGCAGTGGAACAGACACAAGGATTGAGTGGAATTTTGGGTGGGAAAATAATAAAGGTGTACTTACCTGCTTGACACTGTGAGAGGAAGGATTTACATTTTGTTTAAATCAGGAAGCACTGGCAAACTCCATGGCAGACCAGTCAAATGTGGAGAATTTAGACATGGCCTGTGGGTGATTTTTTAACATTTGATGCGGTCATGTGTGTGCTGAGACTAGATATGTGATGTTGTTCTGGGATAAAGTCATAGATCTAGCTCCAGACCCGACAATAAGAGCCCAAGATTCTTTATTGCCATTATATAATTATCATTTTTAAATTAAATGAAATTCTACTAAGCGTTCATGCCTCTGTTGGGGATAAAAAATGTATGTGTGGGTATTCTCAAAATATTCCTCAGGTTGGCAACACAGGATGTCCTACTGGTAGCACATCATGCTAGCATGCTGACAACTCAGGTTCTGGATCAGAGCCAGGAGCTGGAGAGGGGCAGTAGGGAGGAAGGGCAGTATGGTTAGCCACTGTGATCCCTTATGATCTCTTGTAGTGGACCAGAGAGCTTGCTTCTCTGCAAATGGTCTGCTGCATGTGCATGTGGTGGATTACAGGCAGTACACAGTGCCACGGGTGATGGGATGGAAAAGGTCAGAGGTCAAAATCCAAGAAAAATGTGGTCTGTCAGTATGACAGTACTGTCACTATCAAACCCTGTGCTCCCTGCTCACTCTACCAGATACCATACTAGAGGAGAGTGATACCTCCCTGATAAGCCAATCATGAGGGGACAAGCGATTAAAGAAAGAGCGAAGGTAAAGGTGTGCTGTGGTTGTGAATCTGGCTAGATGGATACAATCCTGATCAAAAATGGTATTCCATATGTAAGGAATTGTTTTATTATAACATCTTTTAGACCAGCTGTGTTTCAAAATGCTAAATCAATTTACAATCCACTAGAGGAGGAAAGAAAGTAATTCCCAATTTATACACACAGGAGGCTCAAATAGAACAAAGATAAATGAGAGTAAGCAATTACAGAGAAAGTAAGCACGGGGTTAAGTAGTGGCTGTGGCACTCAAAGCCTGGTCTCTAGATTCACAGTTGTTACTCTCAACCAATAGGCCAACTGCCTGCCCAAGAAAACCATGGTTTCCAGTACAGTACTCCCAGATAACCCTGTATCTCCTTTATCATGTGAATATTCAGACATCTGTTCCATTCTAACTTTATGTGAACATACCAGGAAACATTTCTGAAATGTAGCACAACAGTGTTATGAACCTGAAGTGTGTGCTGGCTTTAGGTAATATTTATATGTAAATAACAATCTGTCTGCATCATACAAAAGAGCTAGGTTTGGTACCTAATAAATAAAGCATGAATTGTGCCTTAAAAATCAATATTTATGCATCACTTGGTTGAAAATTAGCAAACAATAATTGTTGACTTTGGTCCGTGGAAATACATAAGATGTGACATAGGCCTAATAGAAATATGTCTGATATTCTACAAATAGTATGTGACCCCATGACTTTACAGGTGGTGAAGCCAAGAGTGATGTCACAAGGGTTGTGGGTCACAAGTAAAATAATTAGGCATGATTTTAATAGGCCAATACCACATTCATATTTATGCAATGGAATGGGTTTGAGTGTGGTAAAATTAGAAATTGGGCAAGTTAAATACTGTATTCTGATTGGCTGTTGCCATTCCATTAATGGCATATGCTATGTGTCACTATCCTCCCCAAAAAAGAAAAAGGTCCAACATGTAATCTGGAATTTGGACATATCACATACAGAATTTGTGAGCCACTTCCCTCATTCTTGATTTCCATCACAAACATGGCTGTCTCCTTTACTCTTATATAAAAACCTTCAACTAGGCCCTAAAATAAAGCCTCCCTAAATAAAAATAATACATAAATAATTGAATGTTCTTTCTAACCATTTTGTTACTGTCTTTCTTATACACATAAACAAATTTTAAAAGACCAAGCACTATTCAGATTTTTTATTTCTGGTATTTCTTTGATGACCATGAAAAATTCCCTTAGAACTTAACCAGCTTCAGAGCAATCTGTCCTAACCCTACCTGAGTTAAAATTGAGCCTTTGGCACTGTATAAGGCCTGTGGCTATCTGTGTGAGTGTATGCCAGTGGAATTTTGAAGAATTTTTAATTCATGCATTCCATGTTAACATTTTATGTGAGAGGCATTCTATCAGAGAAATACTACAGAATACTGGATTATTTTGTTCCATGGTAAACAAACAAACCTTCTACTGCATGTGTAGAAAGGCAAATGACTGACAGAAACCATCTGTGGGGACTATTACATTTCTAGTCAATATTTTATTGTATTTTTGTGTCTTTTTCATCTTTTAGAGATTGTTTTTAAATTTGCCCAACCCATTTTCTAAGCACAGTAAGGACCTTGGAAGTGTGGGGTACTGGTAGATACCGGCACTTACAGCTGCTGTAACACCCTCTTCCTGCAGGCGTTGGGCCTTATCACACCCTTGACATGCAGTATCAACCAATACCCACACTCTGTCAGGTTTTATTGCTTATTTGTTACATGTGTTGCTGTTCCAAGGAAGTTACAGATACACTTCTATAAATAGAACTTTCTGAGCATAATCAAGTCCTGGAATAAAATTATGGCAGACATCTACTCTGAATGTAAAGCAAAGGATATAGTGTACTCTTACATAGCAGAACAAAACTTCCAAATGTCAAGTCATTTAAGAAGGTATTTTTATTTATTTATTTAAGAGTTTCATCAGGAAGGGCACACTGAACAAGTCGCTCATCTCGGTGTGTTCTGGGGTGGGGAGTTGGAAGGCATACAATAAAACATAATAAACACAACAGTATACATTGCCAATATATAGGAACTGGAAGACATACAAATAAGTCATAGGCAGAGTCATGATACAGCCTTCCATGTAGCAGCTCTAGCGAAACGCCTCACCAACTTTGACTAATATTTCTGTTTATTCACTTCAATTACCTCCAGATTTGGAGTTTTCAGCACTGACAACTAATTTCATTGCTCTTCTGAACTGAGGAGAAATTTGGGTATGGAGGTTGAAATTCAAGTGGCCCTGCCAAAACACACACCGCCCCAATGCCTGAGAAGGCCTGCAAGAAAAAATCACAGGCCTCATCCAGCATTTGCAGTTCTATATCGTTGAATCAAAATGTTCTTTTTCCACAAAGAACTAAGATCGTTAGCCTCTGAGTTTAAATCCATGGCTACAGCACTGGAGGATTTGTTTAAAAGAACTGGAGACAGCAAAGTGAGGATCAGGTCTTTGGAAAAAGGCAGACCAGGTTGATTTAGAGATGGCAGCTACATGACAAAAAGCAGGCTAGAACAGAAGCCAAACTGGAAGATTTAGAGAGAAGGAGTCAGAGGAATAATGCAGTCATCATAGGGCTTCCAGAAAAAGAGGACAGCTCCTGCCCCATCCTGTTCACCCAAAAATTGCTGTTCAAATTGGCTGGGCCAACACCATTTGGACCTAACTATGCAACTGAGAGATCACACCAGTCACTACTCCCTATACCCCTGCCTTTTAATTTTCTGATTTTTAAACTGCCAAGAGTGCCAGCATTTCTTCAACAAAATCAAAGAGTTACAAGAAATTAAATGAGAAGATGCCAAGTTAAGAGTAACTCAGGATTTATCTGTCTCAGTCCGACAAAGGAGGGCTTCTTTCCATCCAGTGGTAACTAAATTAATTGTGACAGGAATTACATTTGGCATGGGATATCCAGTGAGGCTCTGGGTGGTTATAGATTGGAAATGGTGCAGCTTTGAAGATGTTAAATTGGCAGAATCAGCACTTCAGGAACCACTACCTAATCTTTTCAAAACCACTGAAGGTAACACCCAGTTACACTGACTTGTCATCTACAGAGTAGCAATGGTCCAATTATACGAGTTTGTTCTGTGGTTGTTTTAATCACTGAAGACTAGTTGGTATCCACTCCTCATGGGTAACTGTGGCCTTTGTCTCTCTCCCCTCCAATTCCTGGCATACCTTGTTTCTTGGGTCTCCCTGTGTCTATCTTGTTCACCAACTACGGTCTGCATTGGACTGATGGGAGTGGTTTATCTAACCAGCGGTGTCGCACTGAAACATAGCCCAGAACAAGGTACAGTGGAAATGGTTTCAAGCAAGCAATAATACCTGACAGGGCGGTGGTATTGGGCTAAACCCACCCACCCAGGGTGTAATGAGGCCCGACACTGCAGGTGGAGTGCCTTACAGCCCCTGGAAGGGCTGGTATAGCCTATACCGCCCACCCTGGAGGATATTATTGCTCTTAGAAAATGGGCACATTTTTATATGTTTAAAAATATAATACATTTCATGTACAAATGTTGAATATATTTAGTATTTTATTTAGTTTGTAAAAAATAGTTCCTCCGCTTATCCATAGTTGTGTGCAATGTGTAAAGGTGATTGCTGTGGTTAGCCTTCAGTACCCTGGCCCCCCATTCCCAAAATATACACGGCTTTTATTTTGTAAAAAAAAAGTTTCTTACTGCGATGAGCCATTGTGTCACGTGGTAAACTTGGAAGTTCAGTAAGGAGTGATGTAAAGGGACACAGGATCACTACATACTGTGATTTTCAGTGGCGCTGAGCAGGAAATCAGTGAGCGCTGGGCAGGAGATCAGTTTGTTGCTTGTGTAGTAGGAGCTCAGCAACAGTGGCAGAATTGCATGCAAAATGTATCGGAGTACTACATGAGAAGAAAAGGACATTAAGGTATTGGGTTAGGGAGTGAAAAAGAAATGGACAGTTATTTGTTTTCTGTTGGAGGCAGGGCGAGACTGCGAAGAAGTTCGGGTTCAGAGGTTGTAGTCGTGGTCATGCTGTGTGTGGGACAGCAACAGAAGGATGAGTAATCCATTGGGTATGATGTAGAAAGGAGAATAATGAATTGGGGAATAGTTCTGGGATTGGGGTTCTTCTTTCATTGAGGGTGTTCTGGCAGTAAATAAGGGAGCATTAGGGATGGCAGTATAACTTGGTAGCGACTCAAAAATGTCACACATTTGAAATAAAAACAGGGGTTTAGCCAATTAAGAGCTGGCTGGGCACCAATATCCTGGTGATGGGGGCAGGCTAGACTGGCACTTTTAATAGGTGGGCATTTGTTGTCTGATAGGTTCCCACCGAAGAAGTGTATCAGCCAATCAGGAGGCTCAAATAGATTCTGCTTTCCCCATTTTCTAATTTATTATATCAGTGGGGAGTCTAAATGACCAGGCAAGCAGGTCTATTTCACCCACATGATCTTAGGCAGATCATATGTGACTGGCAATAGAATGATTTGATCAACAGGCAACAGGATTGCAGACATTTCAGGCACTGTTGGTTACTACTGTCAAGCATGACACCTGCTCTATGTTCAATTATCCTCAGAGACACAAGTATATTTATTCTGAATGGTATCAAGTTGGGACTAACTAACCTCACTCTTGTGTGTTCAGGCAAGCAAATAAGCACACATTCCTTGTTTATGACTCTTACTGCCCCTTTCCATTATTCTCTTTTCTTTCCTTTGAACTCACAGAGACAAGACAACTCTATTTCTACACAATATTGCATTTTAAAGTGTTCTAGGGGTGAAATACAGAATGCCAATTTTAATTATCATACTTCTTAGTTAGCGTCATTGCATAGCTGGCAGTTAATATTTCACTTATAGCAGAATGGCAGAGCATTTGGAGTGTTGCTCTTCAATTACAGTCTGTTTTTGATGTTATCTCTATGGGCTTCAGAGGAGGATGGACTGATAAGACAGTGTGGGGGTGCCTGGATATCCATATATAGTACTTTGTCACTTGTTGGCCAGGGCTGCCCCTCGGCACTGTCGCCACTTTCACTACTTGAGGAGGTGGGGGTGGCCTGAGATTGATATGGAGGAATGCATCATGGACTATAGGATATTTGAATTGGTGGGAGGGGCCTGGATCTATATGTCTAATTTACTCCTGTACTGTTTATTTCAGATTCCAGAAAAAGGGGTCTTGTATGGGTAGGAATGTACTTTATTGTTCATGTTATTGAGCATTTGTTGCTTCTAGGGGCTCTTATGGGGATTAGTGTTTTTTTGGGTTGTGGGGTTTGGGGGAATGGGAGGAAGGAGGGAGGGTGGCATCAGATAACCGTCTGGGAGGTAATTTACTGGAAGTCATTGGAAGTTACTTGCCAGTTCAGATTAGACAAGCAGAATGGCTAGTTTTCATAATTTTCTTTCATGGAATGTATGAGGGACCAGAAAGAATACTAAGATATAAAATCCTTAGGCACCTCCAACACCTTAAGGTGTGATTTTCTTTCTCCAAGAAACACACCTACTAGAAAATGAGGCTATCCTATTATGCAGGAAGTATACTGGACAGACCTTCACAGCACGGAACAATACACTTAGTGGGGTAGCCATTTTGATTTCCTGCAAGGTACCTTTTACTTGTGAGCAATGTATTCGGGACCTGGAGGGCTGCTACTTGCTCCTGAAAGGGTGTTAGACCAGACTGAGGTTCCTTTGGGATGCATCTATGGCCCTAATGCAGACACATGCTCCTTCTTTATGGAATTGATTCCAGTATTAGTTCCCTTCCTCCCACTACCTTTTCTTTTCAGTGGGGACTGGAATCTGCCCTTACTCCGAATTAGACAAATCTGAAAGAAGGAGGCAAGGCCTCTCCTGGCCCAACAAGCACTAAGGAAGCTCACAGACCACTTTTGGACTATGTGACCCATGGAGGATTCTGAATCCCTTCTCTAGGAGCACACATTTATCTCAGCAGTGCATGGCTCATCATCTAGATCAGATTATTTTCTGATCAGCCATTCATTGCTCATAGACTTAACAAGCTGTGGTGTAGAACCAGCTGTGATTTCAGACCACTCTGCAGTCTGGTGCCAGTTCTTTCCCCAATCAACAGAGAGAGTCCATCTGGAGACTCAATAACCAGATGCTTAATGAGGAACGGGTAGTTAAACGAATCTCCCAGGCAATAGATCATTATACTGAAGCTAATTTAATCTCCATGGGCAAAGCAGATCCGAATGGAGTGCTCTTAAATGTTTTATACAAGGAGAGCTAATTCGTTTGGCTACAGTTAGGAAGAAGGTATGGAACAAAAAAGCGGCTGCCCTCCTAGACCAAATACATCACCTGGAAGCATATGTCCTAATACTACCGAGGAAGATACTGCTTGAGAAAGCAGAATATACAATACTGAAATCACGTGGCAAGCTATATAGATCATGAGAAGAAGGCTGGCTGTCTCTTAGCATTAAGACTTAAGAAACAAGAGGCAGCAAGAACCATTAAAGCTATCCAATCATCTTTGGATGGGTTCCTCAAACTCACCCCAAAAGCCATTGTCTCTGAATTAGAGAACTATTATCGCAAATGATCCAGTCCCATGGCCAACCTTCCTGAGAAGGTGGATGACTACCTCAACATCATTCCCTCCCTACTCTAAACAATACCCAAGTGGAAAGCTTGGTAACCCCTTTGAAATGGCAGATATTCAGATGGTAATCAAAATATTACCTCTGGACAAGGCCCCAGGACCAGATGGGTTCTCCTCTAACCTTTACAAATTTTTTGTGGATAAACTTTCTCCTGGTTACTTAGGTTAAGCTCAAATCTGTGTTCTACTGAGCTCACTGATAATAGGCTCCTAGAGGCTTTAATAATTGTCCTACATAAACCTGGAAAAGAGGAGGAAAAGGTCACCAGATATAGACCAATATAATTGTTAAATTATGTAAATTCTGGCCAAACTACTAGCGGACAGACTTAGCTGAGTACTCCCTCTCTAATAACCCCAGACCAGGTGGGCTTTATGGCTGTCAGATCCTCCTCAGATCATTTACACAAACTGAGTCACATCTTCTCCATGTCCAGGGATTCAGAACAGCCTGCTGTCCTGGTTCCCTGGACATGGAAAACAATGAGGTTGACTGGCATTTTGTATTCCAGACCATATACAAATCAGTTCATATAGTGGATTAAAGCACTATATGGGAACCCATCTGCATAGCTGTACTGCAATGGGGCTCTTTCCTCCTCTTTCCCATTATATTTTGGAACCAGGCAAGGCTGCCCTTATCTCTGCTGTTGTTTAACATTTATCTAGAACCCTTACTTATTAAACTTAAATCAAACCCCAAAATTTAGGGTATACAAATAGGATTACATGAGCTTAAATTAGCAGCATACTCAGACAATATACTTCTGCATCTAACCACCCCATGACTTCGATACAGGCTACACTAGAAATGATCAGCATGTACAGCTTACTTCCAATTATAAAATTAATCTGGGAATACCCTATTATTTCCTTTAAATTCTAGAACCCTAGAAAGTGACATAGGAGAGGATGGTCTGCAATGGAACCCTCATAGCATCAAATATCTAGGCATCAATCTGGCCAGAAATAGTTCTAAGATGCTGCAACTCAATTTAGAGCAATCTTACAAACAGTCCAACAAGATCTTAATCGATGGAAAACCCTTCCATTATTCCTTTGGGGTGGATCAGCCTGGTGAAAATGAATGTTTTGCCGACAGTTTTTAACCAGTAAACCTGTTTAATCTATGGCTCCCACTTAAATGGTTTAGAAAGGTACACTCCATCATTAATAATTATATCTGGAAGGGCAAAATCCCAAGAAGGGCTTATCATAAAATGACTGCCCCAAGGAAAGAGGGGAACTAAGGTTACCACATTTTGGGATGTATTAATGGGCTAGTCAGGTAAGTAAATATTTGTGGTGTTTAACCTTGCTGGGAGAACTGAGGTCACCTTACATTACCCACATGGCTCAAGCTAGAAATGGAACTTATCAGATTGGAAGGCATTACCCCACTGGCTCTGTTACATGTTCAGCCTAAAACCCTCCCCTGCTCTTAAAAAAAACCTATTTCAGTATCAGTCAGGGTCCCTCCAACTCTGTTCCTTCCTGGGATTTAACAATGAAAGAGATCCAATCCAAACAATCATGGGGAACCCCAATTTTAAAAAGGGCAAATTGATTCAACCTCACTGGGTCCCACAACTATGACAGACCCGTATCTGAGATGTTTTTATTGATGGCAAGTGTCTCACGTCTGGTGATATTCTAATGTAATACAAGGTAGAGAGTTCTCAGGTATTTAAAGTACATCAAATCCGCATCTTCTGACTTCTAATCTGATTCCATTCTTTGAGGAAAATAGCTCTGGGTAATTTTTCTCTCTCTGTCAGTTGCCTGGCTAAGCAACCCCATGCAGTATTCAAGCTATATTTGGGGCTATTTGACAGGGCCTTTTC
Source organism: Neoceratodus forsteri (assembly GCA_016271365.2). Classification (NCBI taxonomy): domain Eukaryota; kingdom Metazoa; phylum Chordata; order Ceratodontiformes; family Ceratodontidae; genus Neoceratodus; species Neoceratodus forsteri. The sequence continues at coordinate 897,957,597 of CM057450.1, forward strand.
CTCTCTGGATGGATCCTCCAGTTATTAGTGTCACAATTCTCTCAGCTGAATATAGACTGGAAGTGGATCTGGAAAGACACTCATACATACATCACACAAGACAGATTAAGATTAATGCAATTTCAGTTCCTCAGTGACATGTATCTCACATCTGTTATACTCCACAGGATTGAGAAAGGTCTGTCCCCACAATGTATACGTTGTCATCAGGCAGCAGGTACTCCTATCACATATTCTGGGAATGCCCCCAATCCAGAATCTCTGGACTAATATTAGACAGAGGGCCAACTCTGTTCTAGGTATTGATGGTCCCTTTGTACCAGAAATAGGCTTGCTAGGTGATTATTCAGGAGTAGTGGTGTGGCGAAGAAGATATTTTATGGCTATAATTGCTCTATTTCTGAAAAAATTAGTGCTGCATCACTGGCTAGATTCAGGGCTTATCCCATATATGAAATGGTTGCAAGAATTGTTATTTAATTTGCATACAGAGCACATGATTGCCAGCCTACAGGGACAGATGTTCAGTATCAAGCGGAAATGGGAGTCCATTCACACTCTATACATGTTGCAGTCCCATCCCGGAACATAAGTTAAATACTCTGATTTCTCCCTATTTTACTGAATTTTACCTGATGCCATGGGAGGGGTGGGAGGGAGGAGGTGTGGGGGAGGGGTTATGTCGGGGGTTGGGGTGGGGAAGGGGTAGTTGTTTGTTTTGTATTAATTTGTATACAATTTTGGAGACTTTTCTATTTGTAACAAAAACATAATAAAGTTTAGTAAACTGAAAAAGAATAAGTCATAGGCAAACAACAAAACAGTGTATAGTGCCAATTATGCATAGGATACGTTACCAAGTAGACAACAATTAACAAGCAGTAACAGGCATCAAGAAATTACAGTTGGTATGTGTATTCCTTTACATCATAGTGAACAGAAGGTCCGCAAATGTGGTAATAGGGTAACTATTACAGCCCATTTAGATGCAACATGGTCTGCTCAGTTGCAGTTGCAGTTCACAGATAGGTAATTGTGTAAGGCTGAGGAGATAGAGGAAGGGGAAGAAGAAAGGCGAATCTGGGGGGAGAGAATGCCACAGTTTAGGGAAGCAGTGCAAGAAGGCTGCCTGGCTGACAGTAGTTGTACGGCACAGAGCACCTAAAGTACAGGAAACTGAGGACCTAAGTGAATGGGTGGATGGTGGTGAGATTGTTAGGGAAGAGCTGAGATAAGTAGGGAGGAGTGAGCCAGACCAGAATTTGGAGACAAATTTAGCACAGTGGAGGTGATGTCTGCTATCAAGAGATGGTAAAGCCAAAGTGTGGTAAAACTGACAGTGATGAGTGAGTGTAGGAGGCGCCGAGTGCTAAGCGGCAGAAGGAATTAAAGAGGTGTACAATCTGGCTAGGTAGGTCTTAGGTGCGGTACTGTAGACTACATTACAGTAGTTAAAGATGGGAAGGACCATCTTCTGGACAAGTTCATGCATAGCCAGGAGAGGAGGCAGTTCCAGTTCCTAAATAGTGTGCCTAACTTGGGGCAGCTTTTAAGGATGGCGTCCATGTGACCAGAGAAGGTGAGGTGTTGGTCAAGCCAAACCCCAGATATCTGAAAGAGGAGATGTCCTCGAGGACTGTCCTGTTGAGGATGTGGAAAGTGGGTAGGGAGGGAGCCTTGAAAGTCTCTGCTTAATGCCGAAGGTCATGAAGACAGTCTTCATGGCATTTAGGAAAAGCTGATGTGAGCAAAACCAGTACTGAACATTGTTGAAATCATTCTGAAGTCTGGTTGCAGCAGCATCGGTGGAGAGTGGCCGAAGGTGTAAAGGACCTTGTCATCTGCATACATATGAATAGAGGTAGATTGCAGACAGACAGCAAGTCATTGAGAAAGATGGAGAAGAGTATGGGACCCAACACTGATCCCTGTGGGACCCTGTGTCGATAGGGAGGATGAGGATATGGAATCCGCTATTCTAACTGACTGGGACTGAGCTACCAGGAGGGCATGGAACCAGTTTGTGGCAGCAGTCAACAAGCCTGCAACGGAGAGAGAGTGTAACAGGACAGAGGAGAGACATTGTCGAAAGCCTTGACTTGGTCAACAAAGATGGCGGACGTGATTTGACTACTGTCCATCCCAGTGAGGATGGACTCAGTGAGCCTAATTAGGGAGGTGGTGAGTGGTTTTACAAAACCAGATTGGAAGGGGTGAAAAGTTAGAGTGAGAGAGAGATAGGCAGAGAGTTGGGTAAGAGCTAGGTGTTCTTGCAGCTTAGTGAGGGTGGGAAGTATGGATATGGGATGATAGTTCCCAGGAAAGATGAGTCACTGCCATAAGGAAGGGGAAGAACAATGGCATGTTTCCAGACAGAGGGATAGCTTCCAATGTGAATGAGAGGTTAAGTAGCTCTGTCAGTGGGGCAGAGATAGCCATAGCAGAAAGGTAAAGCAGCTTGGGGTCCAGCTCATCAGGCAAGCTGCTTTTAGTTGGGTTTAGGTAAGCAAGGCATCCAGGGTATCAGAGGGTGTTATGTTAGTGAATGAGAAAGGAAGGGACTGGAGATAGGAGTGTATGGTGAGTTAGGGGAGGATCAGACGGAGAAGATGGTGAGGAGGATAGAAGGGCAGAGGCACAGGAGGTGAAGAAAGAATTAAATTCAGAGGTGACACTTACAGTAAGTGGTCAGAGGTAATATGTTGTTTATAGTAAGAAGGAAGTAGGAAGAGAAGAAGGGGAAGAGAGAGTGAATGACTTTCAAATATATGAGGAGCTGTTTATGTTCGATTGAAAGGTTGGAGGTGAAGTAGTTGGCTTTAGCCAAACGAGTGGCTTTGGTGCATTTGTTGCAAAGCTGACAATAGTTGTCTGAGTCTTTCTGGAGCTTGGAGATATTGTGTTGCTTCCAGGTTTGGTCCCTTGCTCTTTGGCATGCTATGAGTTTTAGTGTGACCCAAGGAAGGTGCTTCCCATGGACTCTAAATCTGGGTAGAGGGCAAGCCGGTTCAAAATTTTAAGAAATTTACCTTTGAAATATTCTGTGGCTATGTCTACAGTGTTTGCTGAGGTTATAGGGGACCAATTTGTGCATGATAGGCCACTTCACTTCGTTTCATTTCAATTTATTGCAAACTTTCATTCAGTGAGAATAAAATGCATCCAAGTACTCACACTCCCAAAGAGGAGGATATCTACAAACTCCCAGCAGCTTTGAGTTGCTTTGGCTTTTCATAATGGGGCCCATTCTGAAAAAAATGAAGGCTTTGTAGTATTGGCCCTTTCAGCCACAGCAGCCTCAGCAGCAGCCCCAACAGGGTCAATAATAGTGCTGGTACCCAGAACCCAAGTTAGGTGACCAAGGACATGAAAGAAGGGGTGGAGGTGGAGGTGCATCTAGGGCTCCATCTTCTGGATCCCCTCCATGGCTGTAAAGTGACGTGTCACAGGGTGCAATTCCCTCCCATCCAGTCCCTGTCTCAGCTCCTGGCCAGAAGTTTGTTGCACCACGTCTTTCTACAATGCTACTCCATTACCTCAGATAGGTGGATCCTAGAAGGTGGGCAAGGGGTTGTCTCTGGACTTTAAGGCTCTCCTGCCTTACTGACTCTGTGCTCTTCAGGAGTCCAGGGTGCAGGAGGACATGTTATCCATGCTAAAGGCCGATATAGCTCAGCTCCAAGAATGCAGGTTATAGTTCATGTCCCAGACACCCTGGCAACTCAGGAATATGTGTACTGGTACTTCCTGGTTCCAAAACAGATGTGGAGGGGTCTGGCACCCCATACTGAACTTGCACAATCTGAACAAGTTTATGAAGAAGCACAAATTCTGGATAATCATGCTGAATCAGATCATGCCTATCTTGGAGCAGGGAATATAGGTCTGCTCCCTGGACCTCCAGGATGCATTTTCCACATTCCAGTCCATTCAGCTCATCACTGGTACTTTCAGTTCATGTGGAAGGGGTACTCTACCAGTTCCAGATCATGCCTTTGGCCTCTCATCCATACCAGCTGTCTTCACTAAGTGCATGGCAGTGGTGATAGCCTTCCTGCTGTGCAAGGGCATCAGAGAATATTCCTCCCTTGATGACTAGCTGCTAGCCTGGCCATCCAAGGAGGCTGTGGAGTGGTCCAGGAATCTGGTTATCCAGACCTGTCAAGACCTGGTCAACCCAGTCAGGTCTGAGCTGGTCCCTTTGCAAGTGATCAAGTTATATGAGGCAGAATCTGACTCCTGCTGGCCAAGGACCACCTCCTGGTGGGCTAGGCATTGGATCATACCTCCTTTGTTCTATCATTTCAGGTTGGGTGCTCGGTGCTCAGCCAGAATTTCCTACAGCAGGTGGGGCTTATGACAGTTTCTACCAGCATGGTTTGGTGGGCCTGCTGAAGGATGTGCCCCCTCTAGTTGGGATTGGCAGTGGTCTCACTGCCTATGTCACCAAGATCAGCTGGTCTTGGTGACCCAATAAATTTGTGATGCCATCCAGTGGTGGCTGTGCCACAGATTCAGGTGGAAGGAATCTCATTTGCCCATCCAAACCATCTGTCACACTCATGATGGACACATTCTGGTGGGGAAGCTCTGGCCACCCTAGAAGTCCAGATACCACGTCAACCTGCTGGAGCTCCATGCAGTGTATCTGGCTCTGACAGAATTCCTCTGTTGATTCAGGGTCAGATCATTCAGGTCCAGACAGACAAAACAACCACCATGTTCTACCTGATCAGGCAGGACAGGATGCACTCCTTTCCCTTGTGTCATGAGGCTTTCCACACCTGGGTCATTGTGCACAGCCTACAGGCCAATCTCTTGGCAAGCCATGTCACAGGAAAACAACCAGCTGGTAGATGCTTTCAGCAGGGTTAGAGAGACATCACATGAGTTGTCACTAAATCAGGAGTTGGTGAGACTACTGGTTCTCTCAGTGTAACTCTGAATTGTATTGTTTGTTTTGTGGGAGAACAGAAAACTAAGGCTGTTATGTGTCTCCCCACTTAGTCTGGGGCACTGAAGGAGGTTGCCTTCAAGGCTTTGGACCACACATCTTTAGTATGCCTTCCTCTCTCCTCCTTGGTTCACAAGGTAGTGATCAATGTCTGAAGGAAACAGCAAGGACAATCCTGGTATCTCCAGTATGGCCCAGACAGTTCTGGCAATCAGAGCTCCTCAGCCTCGGCAGCAGGCCTCCCTGCAGAGTGCCTCTCCACCCTGACCTGCTGACCAGAAAACAGGGACAGTCCTGCTTCCAGAACTTCAGTCCTGCCCTCTCAGCCTGGTTCCTGAATGGCTAGAGTTCCAGGCTTTGTGTTTCTTAAAAGAGGTTCACCATGTGGTACAAGTGTCTCAAAAGGAAGTAACTCTCAAACCTATGCTTTATTTATTTTATTTTATTTTTACACTGGAGAGCTAGATGAGCTACATAGCCTTTTTCACAAATGACCAGTTGTACAGAAAGGTAAAGGGTACTAAGCAGACAAGCACAATAAATACAGGGTATAGTAATAAAATTAACAAGTGGCTGAAAGGTATAGTTTTAGGACATTGTACAGGAAGGTTATGACCTAAACCTACAGCTGCAGGGCATGCAACATCACAGTGAATACACGGTGCAATAAAATAAATTAACAAGTGAATAAAGTGAAGTTTTGGACACAGAGAAACAGCTGCAGTGCTAATTGTCTGGCACATGTTGAGGAACCATGGAGCTGAAGGAATGAATGCTACTAATAGGCCCTATTCACAAAAGGTGAGGATGGGATATGTGCGTAATCCTGGCGCAGCCCCACACACACCTAGCCGTAATACACCGTCGTACCCGTGTGCTAGATCATGTCCCCAACACCTCCTTACATGGCCAGCACACTGGCCCAAATGCAGCTCCACATGGGGCAGGGCAGGTACCAGGGTGGAGGGCATGTCTGCACTCCACATCATTCACGAAGGCGTGAGTGCCTTGCATTGTGGGGACGGTTACACCATCCGAGGGGCAGCATAGGTGGTACGTGCCCACTGCAGGATGCCACTGCTGGTCATTGTGGGGATGGCTGAGGTCTATGGACCCTCAGTCTGGCCACCCATGTTGGCTGGGGCAAGGCTGGGAGTGGCTGGGGTACTGTTATCTGGGGGTCCCCACCCCTCGGTGTTGTGGGCTTATTCTCGCACTCATCGACATCTTGATGCCCAGTGGAACAAGGGATCCAGTGAGGACCTGGGACGGGCAGTTGATTGGCTGCCTGGCGGGTCCACACCTCTCGCCTGCCATCTCCCATGAACCTGCATGCCAAGGGGGTGGGCCACGTGAGGAGCTGGCCAGGGACAGGTGGACATGAATGTGGTCCCACGTGGATCTCCCATGGGTGTGGAGCTGCATGAGGGGGATATAAGCCATTTGTGTACCCCTGTCCCGCTGTTAGTGAATAGGGCCCAATATTAATGAAGCAGGGGGGGTAAGTGGTTGTAAGGACAAATGGCTGTAGATCAATGCCCTCCATCTAGCAGTGGTTTTCCTGAATGGGAATGTGAAGGTAAATCTAGACTGAGAAAGAGTCCCCAGTGAGTTGGAAAGTGCTGGAAGAGCTCACAAATGTATGATGAGGCTTTCCTGAGTGCCACCATGTGGAGGACAATATGGGCCAGGTGATCCATCAAATCATGGAAGGAGGCAGTGTAATACACATGGCAGTAGTACATGCAAAATGGTAGCCCTATGAGAAAGCAGCTTATATTGTTGTAGACAGTGTGCAACTTGAAATGAATCCTGGCAGGGATGGCTGCATATACCAGAGGGCACTGTGGTTAAGTATCCTCTTAGTTACTGAGATTAGGAACCTTTTTATTCAGTAGTAACTAAGAAGAGACAATCTCTTGCTGCTTAATTGATAACTTGTGACAGGTTACCAATCAAACAACAGACCTTGTGATGGTAATAGTGGGTCAGGTTACCTGTTTATGATGTAGTGAGGTACAGAACTACATGTAGATAGTATGCTTCCCAGAAAAGCACTGTTTTTCACATCTCAACCCACAATATTAGGTGAAAACTACCCAATGAGCACATGGAAAAGAAAAACATTTCAGGAATAAAAAGCAGTAAGGGACTACTTTTAAAAATTACTAAACTATTCTGCCTGCTAATGTTTTGGGTAACTGCTAGCTTTTTTGCCAAACAGATTTTTATCCCTTGGGCAGAACGAGGGATATCAGCCCTGTTCCCATGCCACACTGGTGGCCACTTACTCTCTCCACTACTGTCTCTGTTTCTGCTCATCTCTTCCTCTAATCATAGTGGTAGGGTGAGCCACAGTGCTCAGGCAGGCTTCACTAACCCAGTTGATCCTCCCTTTTCCACCTGTTTATGCCCCAGGGCCAAGGCAAACATGGAAGAGCATGCATGTTGAGGCACACATGTGCTCTGGAATCACTGGCCCTGTTCCACCCACCTGCCATACAACCACACCCAGACATCAGTACTATTGCACAGCCTCCACCGGTGGCAGCCAAAAGCTCCTCCCCATTCTGAAGAGGAGAGCAGCCAGGCAGCTGCTAAATCTCTCCCAGCCTTCTCCCCAGCTGACCCCTCAGCAATCTGAGCCTCATCACTGAAGTCGTGTTGCCGACATGGGAGTGGTAAGGCACCAGTGCACCTCAGCTCTATGCACCACTTGACTGGCTCACATTACTAGCATTGTAATTCTCATTGTCCTGTAGATTCCTGACAAACAAAACTAACAATGATAATTGTGCCTTTTAGTTATACCGTCATTGCATATATCAAGAATTTCTTGTGATATAAATACTGTAGATAATATACAGGCATGACAGTGTTTGTATATTAGGTTGAGTACGAGAAACAGAGAAACATAGAAGTTGACTGCAAAGAAGGACCACAAGGAAAACCAGTCTGCCCATTTTTCTACCTTATGAATGTGGCATAGGCTTTACTCTGTCAATGGCCTATCTATTCATACTCATCTGTATTGCTCCTTATGCCTATCCCATGCCTGTTTGAAGCCCTGCACTGTATTCATATCCACCACTCTGAGGCAAGCTGTTCCATGCATCCACCACCTTTCTGTGAAAAAGAACTTCCTCACATTGCCCTTAATCGGCTTCCTCTAATCTCATACTGTGTCCTCTTGTTCTGCTATTTTTCTTATATTGAAACATGTCAGACTCTTTTCACCTTGTTAATGCCTTAAGATGTTTGAATGTTTCCATCATATCACCTCTCTCCCTCCTTTGTTCTAGGGTATACATATTGAGCTCTGTTAATCTGTCCTCATGTTTTCTGATGCAGTCCCTACACCATTTTGGTTGCCCTTCTCTGGACTGCCTCCATTTTGTTAATGTCCTTGTGCAGCTGCGGCCTCCAGTACTGCATGCAGTACTCAGATGGGGCCTAACCAGTGTCTTGTAAAGAGGATTATTACTTCCCCTTACAACTTGTGATACCCCTGCTAATACACCCCAACATCCCTGCACTTCTATGTTAAATCATCCCTAGACCTGATAACTTTGCCCTTTTCGAACCAATTGACATGAAATATAGAATGCCAGGAACTCTTGATCCTGTAAATTTCATGTAGACCATATTGGGGAGGCAAAGTTTCAGAGGTGCACAAAACCACAAACATCTCCATTTTTGAAAATGTTAAGACTGTTTTGTCAACCAATAACTAAAAAATAGGAAGCTTTGAAACCTGAAACTTTCAGGTTTGATAGAGATGGGTCCAAAGGTTTCTAGTGTGATAACAGCAACTGCTGCAAGGCGAGCCACGTTATCACGAAGTCAGAGTGGCAAAACATTTTCACTTATCCCTGACATCCTCGGTGCACAGAAGAACAGCATCGAGGGAATTAGTGTATATACCTTTTTGTGGGGGAGGCTGTGCCCCACACCCCTCCACGCAGAGGCTTTGCCCCTGCCCCCCCTACTAAAGGATTCTCAACTCCAGGGGTGCATGTCGGGGGCAAAAGCAAAAAAGCAAGTTTCAGGCCAGGCACAACAAAATTGCAGTGGCGCCAGACCCAGACCCAAACCCAGTACCTCCCGCACTGCAAGAGAGGCCAACCCCAATGCCACAGTACAGCTCGGCAGCTGACTCCCAGCCCACCCTCGTTATGCTTGCTCCCCACAGCGTGTACATATAGTGACATCCTGTCACTGCAGTCGCCCACCCCACCACATCTGGTCATCCTACCCTCAACCACCATTCAGTCTTTCACCCAGAATGCATCTCCATTTCGGACGCCGCCTTACTTCAGGCACCAACATCACAGGCTACTGTCCAAGGTGTGTGCTCTTTGGTTTTAGATCCCACTGTTAAGTAGTTTTTAAAATAATTAATGAAAATGTTCTATTTCTGAGCATGAAGAGTTCAAAAATCAACGTTCTATTCATAACTGAATTTTGTGAAAGCAGCAGCCTGAATTACATGACACAGCTGTCTTTAATAAATGACAGCTGTGTGGTATAGTACAAGTACTATAGGACACAACTGTCTTTAATAAATGACAGCTCTGTTGTATAGCACTTGCACTATACGCATATAGTTGTTATTTATTAAAAGGTAGCTGTGTAGTATAGTGCAAGCTGCTTTGTCATGACTCGTAGTTTTGCTATCTTGACTGTACCTTAATTAAACTTTTATCTGCACATTGGGGCTCCAATCCTCGTGGCAGTGTATTTATTTATTTACAATATTTAATTTATGTATCATTCTTATCTGACATCGGGATGCCCACCCCCAGTGTCAGATGCTTCCGCCTTTGCAGCCTTCTTGATTTATTTCCACTGCCAACATCGGGGACCCAATCCGTGTCAGCATTTACACCCCTCTAGCAGTGTGGGAGACTGAGCAGACCACCCCAGTGTCCCTAAATACTGTTATTCCTTTTACAATTTTCCTGAAAAGAAATAAAAACATCCTACAATGTCTTTATTGGATTTTTAAACTGAAAAAAAGAAACGGTCTCTTGTTATCGCCACCGTCTCCCTACTCCCAACCCAACCCTCCCACTGAGCACCCACCCTCCACACCCCCACTTACAGTATACTTACCTCCGAGGTTGTATGGTCTCATCTTCTGTAAACTAAGACATGTCTGTACTCTTTAAAGCTGGACCTAAAACTGAGGAATAAAGGTTAAGTGTCATATAATGCACATCCCTTTGTCATGCAGGAAACCCGAGGCAGTGCACTTCATTCTTGCAGGCCTCACTGTATTTCAATGGCGTTTTCAACTTATATTAATATCTTTGCCATCTTTAGGATTTTTTTCACCAATTTTCAATATGGGCTTTTTGGGACCTATCTCATGAACAATGTCAATGGAGTTTTGTTGATGAGGCCCAGAAGGTGATTTTGCAGTTGCTGCAATAATATCACCTTTTTGGACTGATTAAGAAAATGACAATGCCAGTGTTCATGAGGTGGGTCCAAAAAAGTCCATGTTGAAATGTGGTTAAATAATTCCTAAAATGTCTGAGTTACGATGCAGCATTGAAAATTTTCTATGCAGGTGCATAACTTTGTAATTTACAATATTTTGACTCCAAATTTTCAACAAGCTTATTTTTTCACACCACCTCATGAACAGTACAACTGTCATTTTTCACATTCTGTCCAAATGTGTTTTCACACCTGTGGTGTGGAATGGTGTTTCAGCACGGATTTGAACAAATTCACCTATGGGGATTATGAGGTGGCTCATAAGAAGACTATGTTGAAAGTTTGGGGTAAAAATATAAAAACGAAAGAATTTATTAAGTAACATTGTTTGCAGGATGTCCGTTGCACCCTGGAGAACATACTGCCTTACAGTGCCAGTAAGCTGAGTTCAGGCATGAACTCAGTGAGCTGGTTTACTGGGACAAGGCTGATGGGGAAGGTACTACAGCATGCAGCACCAATCATGGGGGTACAGATGAAGCAGTGTTTTGGAGCAGACACCACAGCATGTGGTGGATCGGGAACCTCACCCACAAGGTATTAACATATTTGTGGGGTCTGCTGGGCCCATGCACTGTGTCAGAACTGTCTCCAATATTGTATTTATCTCATTTTGTGCAGGACCTGTGCAAAGGAGGATACAATTCTATCAAAAAAAGAATGGAAATTTTACAAAAAACTACATTAATGCAGACCCTAGGGTTATAAAATGTGACGCTACAAAGACAGGAAATAAAAACATTAGGATTAGGTCTCCGAATATTGTCGAATCAGTGGAGGGGTCTTACTTGGGGTTATCAACCTAATGCCTATCCTCCCTGGATCAGATGAGATCAAATGTGATGTATTCAGGCCCTGCATGAAAAAGCTCTGACAGATTATATTGGCCATACTTTATCACTATGAGGCACTAGGCTGGAGCTGTTTCCTGTGCTTCAGACAGGAGGCAATGGGCTGGTGGGGGAGGTGGGCATTAGGTTTGAAAACCCCAAGTAAGACCCACCACTGATTCACCAATACTCCGGAAACCCAAATCCTAATGTTTGTTTTCATTTCCTAATGTCTGCTTATTAATGTAGTTTTGTGTGTGTGTGTGTGTGTGTGTATACACACACACACACACACACACACACATACATATCTATATATAGATAGGTAGGTAGGTAGGTAGATAGATAGATAGATACATTTATAAAATGGGAAGGAAAATCCTGCATTCTGATTGGTCATTAGTCATGCATTAAAAATGGCTAATGCATGGCTAAAACAAATGCAGAGAAAAATCTATGAGCCAGTGGAATTTAAAAACTGACAGCCACCATTTTCCCTTGTTTAGCCCACATATGTTCGATCTGTTCTGCTGTTTAAACTAAGATTCTGACTGTGGCTGTGCCCCACACACACACACACACACACACACACACACACACACACACACTCACCCAATCAGTGTCTCATGACCTGTTTGACTTTCGCTAGTTAATACACAGACAAGGAAGTGAACACATATTTAAATGACATTATTTAAAAGGCAGTGTTTACTTGTCTGTTCCACTTTGTGAATGTTCCTCAGCCCAGCAGTCAGCTCAATTGCTGCTTGTCAATTTAGCCTCTGTGTTCTGGGATCTGGTTTGTCGTAATTCCCACTGTCTCCTGCTCACCCAAGCCACACAAAATAAACTCTCCCTCATGTTTCCTTCTCAAATTGTTTTGTGTTTAAAAATTTGGTACAGCTGTACTGAGAGACTGTACCCGCTCACTCTGCTTTTGGTCACAAATCTCTGCTTTCATGCACACACACTGTGGCACACTGAGGCAGCTGCTGCTGCTGTTCACTCGCACACACAGTCACCTGCATCCACACTGTCTCCCTGCTCTCTCCCAGCTACTTGAAAACTACAAATTCTCCTCATCCAAAACATCCTCCCATCTACCAGTGCTACTGCTTCCATTGCAAACTGTTCATAAGTGCTTTACAGCCATTTTAAGATCACCCCACCTATTCTCATGTGAACTGCTCTTGATAGCACAGTCAGTCACTCACTCATTCTGGCACTGGCACGTTCAATTTTATGGCTACACTTTCCCATTCTTCCATTGGAAAAAAATAGCTAAAAATGTATCCTATACACAAATGTTCACCTATGGATATGTGTGTTAGGTGATGGTTGGGACAATGTGTCCGGACTACAGCATCATCCACATAAAAGATTACAGCTAAGGAGACCACAATTGAACAAATATCCTAGGAAAAACAGTAACTTCATGCTGATGGAAGGACTACCTTATCAAAAAATAAGCAAAACTATTTATTGTACACACCAAAAACTTCATTAAAATGTACTGTTTAGCCCAGACCCATTGTGTTTTTTGCATTTACCTTCCTATTATTGCTCATGACCACGAGATGTGTATTTTCAGTAAGAGCATTCCTTCTGGCCACTCACCTAAAGTACTCCTATTGCTTGAACATGTAGTGTATAATAGTCCTGTATTTGTTACATTTATTACCATACACATGACTGTAATGTTGCTAACATAATGGGGTATTGTGATTTTATTTCACACCTATGCTATACAAGTAGGGAAGATTGTGAGGGAGAAAATTATTATTTAAATGAGACCATCATATTTAGCACCAATGCAAATGAATGTGCAGAAAATACATTAATGATAACTGCTTTTGCTTATACTTGTATGCTTGTAGATGCTCGTCATTGTATGAGTCCTCTTTAACTTATGTCAATACAATGAAACCGCATGCCTACTTCCATCCTAACAGTGGGCATTCAGAAAAGGTCTCATGTTTTCAATTAGACTAATCATCTTTATTTCCAAGTAGAAATAGCAAAACAATATACTAGACCTCACTACCAAATGTAATTAATGCATTGTCCAGTGACTTAGCTTGGATACAATAATGAGCAATTTTCAGCAGTAAATGTCCTTATGTTAATTATAATTATTTGTTATAACAAATGTATGTACATTTTGTAATGGTAACTCTGTATTGCAGATCATTTACTTACATTTTGTAATGGTAACTCTATATTGCAGATCATTTACTTACATTTTGTAATGGTAACTCTATATTGCAGATCATTTACAGCTCCGACTGGTGGATGGTGGAGGTCAGTGTGCAGGAAGAGTAGAAGTCTACTACAATGGCTCCTGGGGACAGTCTGCGATGATCACTGGGACCTACCTGATGCTGAGGTTGTTTGCAGGCAACTTGGATGTGGTCGAGCTCTGAATGCAACTGTAGCAGCTTCCTTTGGACAAGGCACTGGCCCAGTGTGGCTGGATGATATGCAGTGCAATGGGAATGAGTCACTACTATGGGAGTGTCCATCAGTGAAATGGGGAAGCAGAACTGCAAACATAAAGAGGATGCTGGAGTTATGTGTTGTCGTGAAATTAAAATACATGATTTAATTTCAACAGAGGTGCACTAAATCTATTATAGTAACAAATGTGCTAAATATAATGGCTAGTTTGGGATCTGGAGCACACAGTGCAAATATTTTAGATTCTCAGAAACATCTGTCCATTCCTTTCAAACTTTCCTCTCATAAATCAGGAACAAGGCTTAAAAATCAGGAACAAAGGCCCACAACCAGGGCCACATCCTAAAATGAGTAATATTCACTCTGAAAGCTGGTAGAATAAGGGATTAGTGTAAGATGTGTAACAGTCCTTTCACTCACCTTGGCTGCTCTGGGGCCCTCGGGTCCACATGGTACACACTTCTGAGAGGCCAGGCCTGGGTGCTGCAGTGAACAAAAGGTCTGGCATGGTGCATCCACCTGGAGAAGTGGCAGGGATGCCTATGGACAGCTAACAGGTTACCAGCCCCAGGAAAAATATATGAGCTGCCCCTCTGGACACTCCCTAACAACAGCAGTCTTCCCTCATCCACAATGAAGCACATTAATGAGACATAACATACAACCGATAACAGTGCTTATTTTGAGGGAAGGGAAAATGGGAAGGTAAAGCAACAGCAACAAGAACTAAAGCAATATCACCCAACAAAACTCCCTGCCTCACACCTTTGGGTGCATCCTGGCCAATGTCCCTTCGGATGCGATGGGTACCTTACTGAAATGATGAACTCGCCAAACAGGGACCAAAACAAAAAAGCAAAAGGAAATCCAAACACTTCTGATCATAGGAGACTCCATTATTCAGAGAGTTGATACCTACCTCTCCAACGGTGGTAATGGTCAGATGTCTCTCAGGTACATCAGCATGGAGAGACACTGACCACATTACTAAAACTGTGCAGAAAGCAGGAGAAAATGTTGATGTCCTGGTACACAGAGAGACTAATAATGCCAGCCAGTCAGTTGTGGAGACCAAGGAACACCTGACCAGGCTGGGAGGCAAACTGTTATCCATTTTGTCTGGAATCTCCGTCTCTGAGATCCTGCTGGTGTGGAGAGGGAGAATGGAAACGCGGACCTCGCACAACAATTAACGTTCTGAAATCTGGCCAATGGAAAATCATGTAAACAAATGCCTGTAGTTTGGGAAACAAGATCCCAGACCTGCAGACAGCAATGACAGAGGCTAAACTGGACATAGTAGCCATTAGCGAGACATGGTTCACAAGTAACTACACTTGGGAGACTTCAGTACCTGGCTATGTACTGTTCAGAAGAGACCAAGGTGCAAAAGGGGGGAGTGGCCTTTATGTCAATGAAAATATAAAAGCTATAGAAATTCAGAATACACATAAGGAGCCAGAAGAACTGTGGGTCACCCTGGAAACAGGAAATGGGACAGCCATACAAACTGGTGTTGTCTACAGGCTCCAGACCAGGGGAGGACATAGATACATCACTGTTAGAAGATATACAAAAGATGACAGCTAAAGGGGAGGTTCTGATAATGGGAGACTTCAACATGCCAGATACAGATTGGACAATACCAGCAGGAACATCCGCCAGAACTAGACACATAGTGGATTCCATGCAGGGGAGGGCCTCAAACAACTGGTACAGCAACCCACAAGAGACAGGGCTATCCTAGATCTAGTACTGACTAATGGGGAGAGGATCACAGGTCTCCAGGTAGAAGGACCCTTGGGAGCCAGTGACCATCACATGGTATGGTTCAATTTGGCCACTAGAACTAAATCATCCCATTCCAAGGCACAAATATGGGACTTCAGAGGAGCTGACTTTGATAAGATGGCCAACAGAGTTATACTAGCCCTGGCAAGAAGAAATACAGATGAGGGGCTACAGGCAAAGTGGGCAAGCATTAAGGATGCAATACTTGAAGCAACATGTCATTGTGTTAGAGAGAAAGCTAGAACAAAGAAGGAGGAAACCACTTTGGTTCTCAAAACAGTAGCAGAAAAGGTCAGAGCCAAAGGCTGGCCTTCAGGAAATATAAAGGAACACAGTGGGACGAAGATAGGAGGCTTACCAAATGTTCCTAAGGGAAGCAGGAAGGCAGTAATGCAGGCAACAGCCCAAATCAAGGAAATACTAACAGGAATAGTAAAAGAAGGGGACAAGACTTTCTATAGATACATTAGTGAAAGGAGAAATTCAGAGGGGTATTCTAAGATCAAAGAGAATAAGGGGAATGTGTGGAGGAGGACCATGGAAAAGCATCTATCCTAAATAGATACTTTGCTCAGTATTTACTGAAGAGAAGGTAGGGCAGGACCCGCAGCTCAGCACCATGGACACAAGGGGAGGGAGGAGGGTGCACTAGTCCCATCACAAAAGAAGGGATCCTACAAGAGCTCACTAAGCTCAGGGTGGACAAGGCAGTGGGACCTGATGGTATAAATCCCAGGGTACTAAAGAAGCTAAGGGTGGATCTAGCAGAGCTATTATTGGAACTGTTAGTGAGTCTCAGAGCACAGGAGGTCCCAGAAGACTGGAGAAGGGCTCATGTGATCCCACTCCATAAGACTGGTAGCAGGAGGAGTCAGGAACTACAGACCTGTGAGTCTTAACTTGTAGTGGGCAAGATTATGGAGGCACTCCTTAAGGAAAGGATAGTGCAACACCTGGAATCCATAGGCGCAGGATCCAAGACAGCAAGAGTTTACAACAGCAAGGTCCTGTCAAACTAATCTCATAGATTTCTTTGACTGGGTCAACAGAGTGGTGGACCAAGGGGAGCAGTTCATGTCACCTACCTTGGCTTCTAGCAAAGTTTTCGATACTGTTCCACATAGAAGATTTATTAATAGGCTGGGTAGACTCGGTGGGTCAGAAGTTGGTCAACTGGGTGACAAACTGTTTCGTAGGCAAAACAGACAGTGCTGGTAAACAGTATGCAGTCAGAAGAGATGCAAGTCACAAGTGGGGCACTACAGGATCAGTCCTGAGGCCAGTCTTCTTCAATATATTTATCAGTGACATTACAGATGGACTGAAGGGTAAGGTTTGTCTGTTTGCAGATGACACCAAGATCTGCAACAGAGTAGATGATGCAGATGGGTGGAGAATGAGAAGAGATCTTTATAAACTGGCAAAATGGTCGGAAGAGTGAGAAATGGGGTTTAATGCAAAGAAGTGCAAAATCATGCACATAGAAGAGAGAAACCTGAAACCACTTATAGGCTGGGAGGGGCATTGCTGGCAATCACGGAAAGAAAGAGACTTGGGCATCATCATCACAGATGACCTGAAATCATTCAAACAGACCACTTAAGCAGTAGGTAAGGCTAGAGGGATGTTGGGGTGTATTAGTAGGGGTATCACAAGTCGTGAGAGGGTTATAATCCCTCTTTACAAGACACTGTTAGCTCTTCTGAGTATTACAGTACTGGAGGCCACACTGCACAAGGACATTAATAACATGAGGCAGTCCAGAGAAGGACAACCAAAATGATTCAGGGACTACATCAGAAAACATATGAGGACAGATTAATGGAGCTCAATATATATTCCCTAGAGCAAAGGGAGGAGAGGTGATATGATCAAAACATTCAAACATCTTAAGGGCATTAACAAGGTGAAAGAGTCTAACATGTTTCAATGTAAGAAAAATAGCAGGATAAGATGACACAGCATGAGATTAGAGGAGGCCGATTAAGGGGTAATGTGAGAATGTGAGGAAGTTCTTTTTCACAGAGAGGTGGTGGATGCGTGGAATGGCCTACTTCAGGAAGTGGTGGATATGAATACAGTGCAGGGCTTCAAACAGGCATGGGATAGGCATAAGGAAGTAATACGGATGAATATGAATAGATAGGCCATTGACAGAGTACAGGCCTATGGCACATTCATAAGGTTGAAAAATGGGCAGACTGGATGGGCCTTTTGGTCCTTATCTGCTGTCAACTTCTATGTTTCTTTGTTTCTATGATGGTGTTCAAGCTGGGATGCTTGCGTTGAGACCCAATAAAGTTAAAGAAATAACTTTGTGGAACTTCAGGTCCATGCTCAAGTTTCTGACAGAGTCCGGCCCAAGACCAAACTCCCTGATTTTAACCTGGCTAGCTAGCTAAATAAAGACTCCCAAAGCCTCAGCCTGGGAATACTTACAGTTGAGAAGTTCACTGGGGGTTTCAGTGGGCTGAATTTAGTATGATACTGTGAAGGTACCCTGTTAGTGGTGCACCACTGGTCACAAAGCTGGATGACTGAGGCATGAAGATTTCTGGTCTTCACCTGCCTGTCCTTGTCACCCACCTCAGACGCCTTTGTAGACAGTTTTCACCAGGTGGGCTCATTGCCTTCCTCTGCTGGTCATCTCCTCTTCTTCTGTCTAGGGACAGGGCAGACATGGTCCCCAGACCCATCTGTTGCACACCCTGGACACAGAATTAACAACTGGACTTTTGCTCAGTCTCTAGCCCCAGCCCTGTCACTTCAGCTTCTGTATAGTCAGCAGTATGTGGGCTCTGGTACAGCCTCTAGCCTCAGAACACTCAGGCTCTCCCCTTGCTGCAATTTGTTCACTCCACACTTTTCCACTAAGGGAAACTCAGTTGCTCAGTCTTTACCCACACTCCAACTCCAAACAAGGCATTGGCTCTATCTTGCAGCTCCAAAATCAGTATGGCCACAAACTCTTTTACCATGCAGAGCTGGATCTTCCAAGCAATCAATTTATTTGGCAGGCTGAGGCTAAACAAGCCATTGGGCCAAAATGCAGGAATTATGGCTGGGTAGCCCATGACAGTCTCCCTGTGCTCTGCTCCCACTCTCAGGTCCAAAATGAACTCCTCCTTTGGTGGGCAAACAGTCCCTTAAATAGCCTTTCCAGTCTCATCCTCTAATTGGCTGTCACAGTCCTGGACTTTTTGTACCCTTTCACATCAGTCCAGCAGCCCCTGCTGCCCAAGTCCTATGGGGACTGACATGTTTATTTACACTTACTACCAAATGCAGTCCTGTATTATTTTTCATTATATTCCTTACAAGGGCATAAACACTGTTCCCCATGCATGGAGGCATTTATCTATTGATCCCTGGCTATGCTGCGTGCCCTGGAGCTGGAGATATAATTATGTAATGGCTGTAGCTGAAAACACACTTAGAAGCCATGGTCTTTAAATTTTCTCCTCCTGGCAGCCGCACATGCCCAGTAAAGCAGGACTGCCATCTTGTTTATTTACTTTATGTCAGGGCTTGCTCTGCCTCCCAGATCATCAAAATACCTTTTCCCAGCACCCAGAGGCACTGTAATGGAGATCACACCTTGTACTGCATACTGCCATGTGCCAAGGGTCCAAAAACAGTGTCCATGGCCACGAAGGTAATGGGAGCATCCAGGGCCCATAGCCCACAAGGGCCACTCAAAGCGATGCTGGTGAGGGAGCAGAGGGCTGTAGCCCTTCCAGGTAAGCCATTTGGAGGAGTTACAGATGTATTTTCCAAAGAAGAAGAAGTCTGTAACTTTAATGTTTGACATTATTTTGTGCTTACAGTGCCCACTGTTCAGTCACAATAACACAACTTCTATGAGGGATAGAGAAAGGTTCTGAGGCAAAATCGGGGACATTCCAGAAAATCAGGGACATTTGAGAGGTATGCCTCTTTCATTAAAAATAACAACAGAACTAAGACACTAAATCAGTAAGTCATATAAAACTGCTGAAAGTGGTCCATGGTAGAGAGATCAAACTTTGTATTCTGTCATGATAGAACTAGGAAGGAAGTATAGATGAAGTGATTAGTAAAATGATGGTGATGGAATGTTTGCTTGCTTCTCTGAACAAACATTTCCTACCAAGGGCAAAATGGTAGGGGCATTTAAGAAGGCATGGGGTAAGCATAGGGGAACCCTAGTTATAGGGAAGAGAGGGTAATGCCAGAAATCAAGTAGGGTCTGCAGTATTGCAGGATGTAGGAAATGAGCAGACTAGGTGGGTCAAGCAATCTTTATCTGCCATCAGTTTCTATGTTTCTGTGTTCAAACAACCATTATTATTACATTCTTTGAACACTATTTGCTCCATACTTGATTGCATACAATGGCTGTTCTGTGGGCACAAATCAGCCTTGCACAAGTAACAAAAAACATACTCAGAGCAAGTAGCATGCACTGTGTTGTGTGTGGTGAGAAACTAGTCTGCACAAGCCTAACGATACAGCCTAAGTTAAAGAGCATGTATTCACTTAAATTATTTTGCAGGTTGTGACATGTGAAAATGTACCAGAAGTAAAATCAGTCAGCTGCAGACTCAGTCACACCAACTGCTGTTCCTTTTTTCTGATTGTGTATGTGTGTATCAGCCAGTCAGTTCATGTCTGGTCAGCTCAGGTATGATCCAATAATTTGCTCACAGCAGAAGCTCAATAAATAAGGCATAACAGTGCATCTTGTGCAAATAAAAAAAATTGTATCAGCTACAGACTTCGGCTCCGCTGACTGCAGTTCCATTATTTTTTCTGTTTGTGTAGTGTGTGATCCAAAAGTTACAAAATACCAGCCACTCCAATGAATCATCACTTTTGGCTACTGCTTTATTTCAGAAATATCAAACATAGATCCTCATGCACAACATTTCATCTTAAAAGACTTCTTCAGGGAAAGGATTTATTTTAATAATAATCATTGATTTAAAACTAAACTTTTTATACACTAATTAATTTAAACTGATTTCCTGTTCTATGCATTGATTTCTAATTCAGCCTTTATACATTACATGTGAGGCACAAAGATTACTTCAATCAGATCTAAAAGTTTCTTAAATTTAATTCTTTCAGAACTAGGTCAGTATGAATCATGGCTTTGGACAATAGAGAGCACCAGAACATTGTAAATATAAATACATGAACTGTACAGAAATATCTTAATTCAAATGTCTGCAAAATAGAGACTGAATTAATTTTATGAAACTTTTAGAGCTGAGTGAAATAATCGTAGTGCCTCACATGTAATGTATCAAGACTGAATTAGAAATTGATGCATAGCACAGGAATTCAGTTTAAATGAATTAGTGTATAAAAAATGTAGCCTTTTTAAAAAATCAATAATTACTGTCCTAAAAATAGATTATTTCCCTGAAGAATCCGTTGAGCTGAAACATTGGGCATGAGCATCTATGTTGATATTTCTGAAATAAAGCAAAACCAAAAGTGAAAATTCATTGGAGTGGATGGTATTGTGTTACTTTTGGATCAAATAAGCTTATTCACTGGTCCTCACATTATCAGTTTCAATCCTTTAAGAAGGGTACCCATCCAGAACATTGCCTCTTTGGACTCTGCAATATGTGAGTCAGCTTAGGAATGCAGTAGGCAGAGCCATGAGATAGGTATAGAATGTAGCTCATTAACAAATATTTCAGCCATCCCAACAGTTTGTCCTATAAAAGTTAACTTTCATTCATGAACTTACTTGTATGTATACCTGGAAGTACAAACGTAATCAATGACAGCTAAACCACTAATAGCATTTGCTTCAAGTCAACAAGCCCTGACAGAGACAGCACCTCCTCTGAGCCTAGCATTACTCCCACCTGTTTTACTCTGCTGTGTCATAAGAAACAGCACATCTCCAGCTCCAGTCGGGAATGAGTACTGTAAATGTAAGACAGTTAACTTGTGCACCCATGAAGCCCCTGGTCAAAAACTGGAATTGACATCAACAAAACTCAGGTTTCACAGTCCATGACTGAGATGCTTTTTGAAATGGGAACCAAACTTCCACATCTGAAGTGTGTTTGAGGCACTGAAATAATCCACCAGATTCTCTTCAGCGATAATCTTGATGGACACCAGCTCATCCTCCACCATGTCACCAGGTCAGAACCTGCAAAAATAAATTTTTAAGTATGAACTCTTTAAGGGGCTGTTACCATAGTGATGTACCTTGTGCAATAAGCCCATTTATCCCTCCCTCCCTCCCTCCCTGCAACTGCTAGCTTCCACATGCCTCTCAACCTCCTGTCTCACAAATCGGGATAGCATTTAAAGAACAGGGACAAATAACAAAAATCAAGGACACACCTTTCAAAATAGAAATATCAGCT
The DNA here is from genome assembly GCA_016271365.2 of Neoceratodus forsteri. Taxonomy (NCBI): domain Eukaryota; kingdom Metazoa; phylum Chordata; order Ceratodontiformes; family Ceratodontidae; genus Neoceratodus; species Neoceratodus forsteri. The sequence continues at coordinate 897,979,511 of CM057450.1, forward strand.
CAAGAAGCTTGTGTATTATGGGACAGGACTTAGTGGAAAAATAATTTTCTGAAAGAGAACTAGACTGTAGCATTAATGTCTGGCAATATTTTATGATTCAAACCCCCCATTTTCAGTGATGACAATGCCAAATTTAAGAGCAATTGAGGACATTTTTGAGGTGAAACTCAGGGTGTCCCTGAAATGAGGAACAATTAAGAGGTTGGAGTATCCAGATAAAGGAACACATTTGATAGCAAATCAAGGACTGTGACATTTAAAGGAAACACAACATATAGCAGGTCTGGCACATTGTTTTTAATAAGCAACATCCCAAACTTTATTTATGGGGCCCATGCTACTGTCAGATCAAATATTACTATTGCTAGCTCTGATCTATGTCACAGAATAGTTCAAGACTAGCGATATTAATCTGTAAGCATGTGCACTCAAGAAGGTTATGTTTTAATATTCATTTGTAGCTCTCACCTTCCTTCCTAGACACAGATGGCCCAATTTCAAAGCTTCCAGCATGGTGCAAGGGCGTGCACCAAAGAATGCTGCAAGGTGCTCCTTGCACTGAAAGATAAGCCAACAGTGATTCTCAAAGGCAGCCTGCATCAAATGCAGGCTGTCTGCCTACAACGGGGTTTGCGCCATCTCTGTGCCCTGAAATGGGCTGCTAGAGTGGTGCTAGGGGCATGCAGCAGATGCAAGCTGCCACAGCCCCATACTTCCAATTTACAGAAATCTCCCAGAGGGAGACATTTAAGTTCCTATAGACCAGCCAGGGCTGTTTAAGGGGACTTAGAAAATCTCCCCTGGAAGAGATGCAGGTAGTAATAGTGCAGGGAACCCCTTCTCAAGCCCCATTGTGCCCCACAAATAAATACAGAGTAGAATCCCCACCCAATCCCCAACCCCACAATCATATCCATATAAGAATCCCCCCACCCAGCTCCCCCGCTGTGCCCACATTCATAATTTAATAGAAGACCCCAATCCCGATGTGCCCTACAATGTTTTTATATATATATATCTATATATATATATATATATATATATATATATATATTAGCAAAAATCTCAGTTTAATGCATCAGTTAGGGTTGTTCCACAGCGACAAAAGTAAGGAGATTCAGTGTTAGGGTTGCCACCCTTGCATCCCAAGCCACACCGTCCCCACCAGCAGGCATCAGGGTGTGCGTGAGGTCATCGTCCTAACTCTCACCCCATTCTCTCTATACTGCACCACCTCAGCTTGTTTACACATGGGATGGGGTGAGAGTTAGACTGACAACCCAACGCACATCCCAATACCAACAGGCATTGGGAAAAGTGCTGGATTGTTGGTCCTAACTCTCACCCCATCCCATGTGTAAACAAGCTGAGGTGGTGCAGTATAGGAGAATGGGGTGAAAGTTAGACCGATGACCCCACGCACACCCTGATGCCTGTTGGTGGGGATGGGGTGGGCTTGGGGGGCAAGTAGTGGCAACCCTAACACTGACCCTCGCTTTGTCGCTGTGGAACAACCCTAACTGATGCATTAAATAGAGTTTTTGCCACGAATATCCCTTCTTTTGAGAATGAGAACTATAAATATTGAATAGAATGTGGTGGTGGAAGTGTGGAGCCCACACCATGTGATTTTTTGTCACATAGTTAACCTATGGTAACACAAACGCAAGAGCAAATGGTAACGCATATGGTGATGCAAGCTAAATGATAACACAAACGGTAAGAGAAACGCGAGCTCAAACATTAATGAAAACAGAAATGGTAATGCAAACGTAATGCAAACACTAACAGCAACAGAAATGCAAACGGTAACAAAACAGCAACGTTAATGCTAATGTCAACGGAAACGCAAATGGTAAGATAAATGCAAACAGTAACACAAACACAAACAGAAATGCAAGCGTAAAGGCAACGGCGCTGCAGAAGGAAACAGTAATGCAATCAACAATGGAAACACAACCGAAAACGCAAATGCTAAAGCCAACAGAAACGCAAATGGTGACGAACACGCAAACAGATGGTAACGCAATTGCAAATGCAAACAGTTACAGTAACAGCAATGATGACACAACAAAGCGAACAGTAACACAAATGGAAATGCAAATGTAAGCACGTATGGAAACGCAAATGGTAACGCCGCATGGTCACAGTACCACAATTGGAAACGCAAATGGTAATGGTAACAGCAATGATGATGCCAAAGGAACAGAAACGCAAACAGAAGTGCGATGCAAATGCAAATGGTAATGCACACAGTGATGCAAAATGAAACACAAACAGAAACAGTAATGGAAACACAAATGGTAACAGTAACGCAATTGCAACCGCAAATGAAAAGGTAACGCATACAGTGGCGAGATGGAAACACCAACGCAAACGGTTATGAAAATGCAAGTGGAAATGCTAACTGTTAAAGTAACGAAAAGCACACACCCTTTTTTTCCTCAAAAGCTGCATTGAGAAACACAGGAATACAAAGAATATATGCATAATAATGGGCCTTGGAGCAGAAAATGAACACTTGGAATACTAAATTGCTTATGTCTCAGGAACTGTACAACGAAAAAAAATTAAAATTTTATATAATTTATGACTTTCCTGGCTAGTTAGGTACATAGCCCCCTAGTGGGGGCTAAGCATTTTCTGATGAAAAGTCAGTATCTGAAAGAGTTTCCAAAATATGGGCCCCGAAGGCACGACGGATGCCGTAGTGTTAGTCTATGGGAAAAATAGTCAGCTTTGGAGTACCGTAACTTTTCAGCCCTCGAATATTTTTTCACCAAACCACACAGAGGCACATCTGTGGGATCTTAGCTTTCTTCCCTCCAAATTTCAGCCCAAAAGACCAAACTGTTCTTTTGCAGCAGGGTGGCAAAGATTTCCTATTCTTTTGGGCATAGTGTCACAAAGTAATGTTGCAAATCACAACACTTTCAAGAGAGGTCATGAAAGTGTCACAGGTGCAATGCTACTTTGTGACACTACAGTTTATAAAAATTGAAAACATATTTCTGGGTGTTTAACCCCCAAAAGACATGGCTAGCATCCTCAGGGCTCAACTAGTTGAACACAAAAGGAATTGTGTCCCTAGAGGGTCCTAAATTTAAATGGCAAGCATTTCTGTGACCAGTAACTGAAAAAAAATGGCTGACTCACTATTAATTACAGTGGTCATTTTGACACTAAAAACTGCATTTGGGCACTGTCAAACTTTTTGTTAACTTTTCCCATTGACTATAATGGGAAACTTGTTTTTGAATAACTTTTGAACCGTTTAATATTTTTTCACAAAATCTTTGAAAGGCACATTGGGTCCCTGGCCACATGTTCCTTGGAAGGTGTCGGACCAGTCGAGCAAAACCATGACCTGCACGCGGCGAGCAAAGAATGCACAAAAAGAGTAAATGTGACTTTCTATTGTGCTTTTATAGCTCTGCAACTGTATATCCGACCATTACAAAGCTTGGCAGATCCAAAGATCTATGGTACTGCTCTGTGCCTGCTAAATTTCAGGCAAATCTGTCATACAGTGGCAAAGTTATTAAGCTGCAAAATTTCACACTTTAACCTTAAATGGGGTACTTAACCTAACTATAGTGGCACTACCATGCCACTATTTTATATATACATATGTTATTTCTATATATGACTCCCCCTGCCCAAATCCCTGCCATGCCAAAGTATAATTTATATAGAGGAAATCCCCCACCCAGATCCCTGCTGTATCCCACATTTATAATTTGTATAGAAGAACCCCTCCTGATCAGATTCTCGATGTCCCCATCAGAATTTATTTTATTTATTTGTATTTGGATGACACCTTTGAGCTGAGGGCTCTTTTACAAAGGTTTCACGTCAAGGCAATAAGGACAACAAGGTACAAAACATAACATGATCATTACAATGGAACGTAAAAAAAAAAAAACAAATAAGGTTACAATAATAGCAGCCAAGGCATTGTCAAGGATTTGTGTTTGGAGTTGATTATGCAGTACAAGTCATAGGCAGCTCAGGGAAGCTTTGTTAGGAGTGGTTAGTGGGAAAAGAAAAGAAAAGTAGTGGTGAGGGGTGGTATGGGAGACAACGAGGGAAGAGGGGAGAAATGGGGAGGGCATTCGCTGGGTATGTGGTAGATGGGAAACAGCAAGGAGGAGGAAAGGGGATGAAAAAGAAAAGGAGACAGATTCATCCTATACCCAGTAATGGGGGTAGGAGAGGAGGAGGAGGAGCTGAGGCAGTGAGGAGGATGCTTGAGGTAGTATGCTTGGAGGGATTATAAGAAGCAATCACAGAAGGCACTAGCCATGAGGTGTTGATGCAGTTTATACTTAAAAGCACCAATCGTGGGCAATGTTGAGATTTCTGTAGGTAGCAAGTTGAACCAGGTGGAGGCTCTGACAAGGTAAGAATGCTGAGCTTGAGAGGTCTGACAGCGAGGTATTGTAAAGGTTAGACTGTCCAGTCTTCTAGTTAGGTGGCGGACACGCTGCAGGGTCAATATTGATTGGACTCCAGGGGCAGCACAGTATGGCAATATGACAGTAGCAACAGAGTCTCTCATTGGTGGTCCAGTGGCCCCACCACTCATTCTAGTAGGTAGTGCCTTTCATCCCAGCCAGTGCTAGATGCGTTTTCACACCTTTCTGTAGCGAAGTCCCAGATCTGAATAGTCAATGAGCACATACTGTAATGTGTACACTCCTCTGATAATTAATGAGTGTGTACACATTACAGTACATGCTCATTGACAGTTCAGTCAGGGACCGCCACAGAGGTGTGAGGAGGGCTGTGCTGGTCCCTGGATCTGGCTGGGGATGGAGGGCACTACCTACTGGGGTGGGGGTGGGGCCTTGGACCACCAATGTGAGGGTCTCTTTTATTTGCCATACTGACAGGGACATCTGGGATCTGGGTGGGAGCGGGGGTTTCTATAAATTATAAGTGGAGTACAGTGGGATCTGAGCAAGGGAGTCATATATATATTAATATTATGGAGCACATATGAGATCATGCGGGAGATTCTTATATATATTCTGTATGGGCACAATGTTGATTGGAGTGGGGAACAGATTGCCATTGCTGCAAGGGGCTTATAGCAAATTCTCCTGTGTGCCATGTGTTTGCCACATGGGCGGGGTTGCTGCAAGTGTGCAGATGTAGGTGCCAGGATCCTTCCTGTATCTGAATCTGGTGCAGGGTCCCTTGTGCATGGGGCTTCTGCACAAGCTGTTGTTTGCTGTAGCCTGCACTGAATGCAGCCCCCTTGAGAATAGGGCCCTGAGTCTACCTCACCTCCTCCTCTTCTTCCCTCATGACCATCTCCTCTTTCTCTCAATTACCACCTCAGACCTCTCGAACTCACTCAGTCTATGGACCTGAATAGTGGCTCATTTGGCATTGTTCCAACCTGCTTCATTACCCTTGCCTTCTTAAATTAGATGTATATGTCAGTATTACCAATAACCATATCACCAAGCAAGGCAAAAACAGTTCTCATAGGATGTCAACCTCAAGGACATAGACTAGGACACTTCAATGATAATATGCCAATGAGTCATACAGTGGCGTGAAAAAGTATTTGCCCCTTCCTGATTTCTCTATTATTGCATATTTGTCACACTGGATGTTTTCAGGTCTTTAGACAAAATATAATATTAGATAAAGGAACCTGAGTGGACAATAACACTTTTTTTTTTTTACTTATTTCATTTATTTAATGAAAAAGTTAACCAACACCAACTGGCACTGTGTGAAAAAGTAATTGCCCCTAGTTAAATCAACCCAATTAAAGGGATAATTAGAGTCAGCTGATTGAACACAGCCAGGCTTGATTACAGCCAGCCCTGCTCAATATAAACCTCACTTATTTTGGCCCTTACCATCAGAGTCACATTGCCAGCACAAAGATTCAACAAGCACATTATGCCATGATCAAAGGAAGTTCCTGAAAAGATCAGAAAACATTTTGTTGCCCTCTATCAGTCTGGAAAGGGTTACAAAGCTATTTCTAAGGCTCTGGGACTCCATCGAACCACAGTGAGCCATAATCTCCAAATGGAGAACACTTGGAACAGTAGTGACCCTTCCCAGGAGTGGGCGGCCCAAAATTACTCCAAGGGCGCAGTGTAAAATCATCCAAGAAGTCTCAAAGGATCCTAAAACAACATCCAAAGAACTGCAGGCTTCTCTTGCCTCAGCTAAGGTCAGTGTTCATGACTCCACAATCAGAAAGAGACTGGGCAAAAATGGGCTTCATGAGTAGTAGCAGGCGGAAACCACTGCTAACCAAGAAGAACATAAATGCTCATCTCTCATTTGCCAAGAAGCACCTGGATGATCCACAAGCCTTTTGGGAAAATGTTCTATGGACAGATGAGTCCAAGTGGAACTTTTGGACAACATGGATCCCATAATGTCTCGCAGAAAGCAAACACAGCATTCCACAGTAAGAACACCATACCAACAGTCAAACATGGTGGTGGTAGTGTGATGGTGTGGGGATGCTTTGCTGCCTAAGGACCTAGATGACTTGCCATAATTAAAGGAACCATAAATTCTGCTCTGTACCAGAAAATTCTTAAGGAGAATGTCCAGTCATCCTTCCGTCAGCTGAAGCTGAAGCGAGTTGGGTCATGCAGCAAGACAATGATCCAAAACACAAAAGCAAGTCCACATCAGAATGGCTAAAAAGAAGTAAAATTAAAGTTTTAGAGTGGCCTAGTCAAAGTCCAGACTTAAACCCAATAGAGATGCTGTGGCAGGACCTGAAACGAGCAGTTCATGCTCGAAAACCTACCAAATGTTACTGAATTAAAGCAGTTCTGGCGAGGAGGAGTGGGTTAAAATTCCTCCACAGCGATGTGAAAGACTGATATTGAATTATAGGAAGTGTTTGGTTGCAGTCATTGCAGCTAAATGTGGCATAACCAGTTATTAAGTGTAAGGGGGCAATTACTTCCAACACAGTGCCAGTTGGTGTTGGTTAATTTTTTCATTAAATAAGTGAAATAAAAAAAAAAAGTGTTATTTGTTCACTCAGGTTCCTTTATCTAATATTACATTTTGTCTAAAGACCTGAAAACATCCAGTGTGACAAATATGCAATAATAGAGAAAATCAGTAAAGGGGCAAATACTTTTCACGCCACTGTATGTCCCTAGAAATTATTCAGCAACATATCAATTGGGGGAGAGGAGGTGACCCTAAACTAATCAGGAAAGGGACCTGGGAGTCATCATTTTGGACAGCCTCAAAGTGGCACACCAGTGTGGAAGGGCAGTGGAAAAGTGAATAGGATGCTGGGATGCATAGGAGGGGGTATAATAAGTAGGAAGAGGGCATAATGTTGCAGTGTCACTGGTGAGGCCTCACCTGGAGTACTGTGTCCAGTTATGGAGGCCCCATCTCAGAAAAGACATTGAATGGGTGGAGGCAGAGCAGAGAAGGGGCTACCTAAGTGGTCCAGGGCATGCATCAGAAAAGCTATGAGGAGAGGCTCAGGAGTTAAACATGTACTCACTGAAAGTTAGAAGGAGAAGGGAGACATGATAGAGACATTCAAATACGTCAAAGGGATAAATTAAGGGAGGAGGGAAGATTTCTGCAGAAAGGAGATGCACAGGGACAAGGGGCATGAAATGAGGCTGGAAGGGGAGACTCAGAGGTAATGTGAGGAAGTACTCTTTACAGAAAGGGTGGTGGAACCTTGGAACAGGCTACCAGTGGAAATGGGTGCAAGTACCACAGAGGCATTTAAACACACATGGGACAGGCACAGAGGAGTCAGGAAAGGGGAAGTGAGGTTACAGATCTGACATGATCTGTAATAAGGAGGTAAACTAGTCTAAAACCAGGGCAGTCTAGATGGACCATGGGGTATTTTTCTGCTGACAACTACTATAACTTTATAACTTCCACATACAATGGATGTGAGAATTAACCATAAGGAGGAAGTTTCAGACCTAGTAATGTCCAACTAGGACATTGTCAGAACTATCATGACAGAGGACCCAATCAAACAGAGTGACCACAGCACTGTTATGTTCAACACTGTGCTGAGATATCAACAACTAAATCCAATACCATGGCCCCTGACATTAGGAAAGTTTAATATGGCAAAATGGAGTCAATAATTGAGGGAAAACTATTGGAGCTACACAAAACAGGCAGTGAAGAAAAGTGGTCAGTGATTAAAGGGCAACAATGGGGGCTGTCCATGCTACTTTAAATTTGTTAATAAGACTAAAAAGAAAAGGAAGCCACTGTGGCTAAGCATGCAGGTGAGTGAGCAAGACAGACAAAAATACGTTTTTAGATTATAAAAGGGTGACCAGAATGAGGGTAACAGGGCTGTAAATTTAATAAATTGGGGAAACAACAAAATTATAAAAGAGTACAAAAGACCACAGAACTAGGGATTGTGAAGAGAGTGAAAAAGACTAACAAGACTGTCTACAGATATATGAAAGGAAAAATAAGTTAGAGAGAATAATAAAGGATAAAACAAGTGTAGACTTATGAAAAATATGAAAACACATAAACTGAATACTTCAGTTCTGTAATTGTAGTGGAAGGTATAGGTCCAATTCATGGCAGCAAGAATAGATTAAAGGATACTGATAGTAACAAATTAGAGATATAAGTAGGGAGAGAGTACTGAAGGGTGTAGGATCTGAACACAAACACATTACCAGGGCCAAGTCATCCACACCCAAGTGTGCTAAAGGACATGAGTCAGGCTCTGACAGCCCCTTAAGCACACCTATTTAATGAATTGGGGCTACAAGAGGTGCCAGAAGACTTAGAAGGAGCTAAGGTCCCCTGCATAAGTCTGGGATAGGGAGAATGTAAGGGACTACAGGCTGGCCAATGAACTTGATGTCAATAATGGCTAAGCTGTTGATCAATCATAAAGGAATAGATAGTAGATTTCCTACAGGAAAAAGCCTGATGGGTAAAAACATAAGGGGCAGGTAGCATTACAGGAACTTTGAGTTTCTCAACTCAGTGACACAGATAGTTGACAAGAGTCAGACAGTTGACTCAGTCAATAAATAAATACAATAGGAAGCTTATCTGAAAGGTGGGGCAAATAAGAATCAGTGGAGAACTATCTAGATGAATTGGCAACTGGTTGCCATATAGCACAGAGAATGGTCTCAAATGGTACAATGGTAATCAATGACATGGTGTTGAATATCCAAATAAATCACTATATAGCAGGATATACAGTAGCTTGAAAAAATGTCTATTTATTTGAATCAGATTTATCTAATCTTACCCTGTACTTTATATCTAGATATACTATATAGTGCATCTCAGCACTGGCTACCACTGTAAATTCTCTAATGTCAGAAAATTCACAAATGCAATGCCATGAGGGCCTGTCCTGAGGCCAGTACTCATTAACATGTATATCTATGAAATTGAGCAGGGGTTACAGGTAAAGTGAGCTTGATCGCAGACTCCACTAAACTCTGTGGGACAGTGGATAATGAAGAGGGTTTCAGCAGCATTAACAAACTCTATTCAGAGCCAAAGGTTCCATTCAAAAGTTGTCCTATTACATGTAATATGGCATAAGCTGTCATATATGAAAGAGACATTAGCAGTTTGTTACTAATGTGACACATCCTTGGGATACGAGGAGGCTCATAAAGTTACAACTGGCAATAAAGGTAATGAAAAGTATAACATCAGATCTGGTATTAACTATCCACAAGGCATATTTTCAATAGTCAGTTAGTACATGTTAGTATTAAAAAAGCTTTACATATAAACCACTATATCAAGAAATATAAATTTATATAGAACTCTATTTTGCACATGTTGGGGTGAAACACTGAGGATATAAAATGTGTATGCTTTCATTATATATATTCCTTCTCTTGAGAGACATTTCTCTAGCACTGTGGATCCAATGAACTCTGTGATACAAAATAGAAATGTCAGGCCTGTATTCTAAAAAACAATGAAATGCAGGACATTATTATATCAGATGCTCATTTAGTCATAATACAATAAAGTAACACTTCTATTGCAAAGTACAGTATGTCATCTTCATATACTGAAATAAAGATTGTCTATAGCAATAGTTCTCAGACTTTGTCACAGTGAGCCTCCCAAAACCATGGAAAAGATTTTGAGCCTCTCCCAAAATTGAAATAATCTTGGGCCTCCTAAAGAAAAATAACGTATTGTACTTTACAGAGTACGCCATGAATAAATTGAAACCTCTTTGAGTACTTGGCTCACATTCGGTTTTTGTCTTATACTGATGTGGAACCTTTGAAAAGAACTTGTGTGCTCAAAGGTGTTATCTGAATAACAAGTAAATAAAATAAATATTATTATTCAGCTTATTGTAACCCCCCAGGCCAACCTACGTACTCTGCTATTTTCATTCTTGAACCATTGTTACCCTTGTTGCAGTACCTTCATGGGTCAGACTTCTTTCTCTGTTTCCTCTCTATATGAAATAACCTTCCTACATACTTTACCTCTCCCCTCCTTCCCTGCTCCTAAGCAACTTCTCAGGGATTACTTTGCTCCTTCCTGCTATTGCTCTTAGCACTTCTATGCTCAATCATTGTATTTGGGCTGTTCTGCTATCAGGCTACAAATTGATCAATTACCACCACTCATTATTAGTTTATTGTTCATATTTGTTTGCACTATTGTTTATTGTGTATTTCTTGAATGTTTTGCAGTCATCTTTTGAAATGTATTCACTCCCAACCTTCCTGGGTACACCTGAAATTAACCATTCATTCACCTTCCCTTGTCACCTATTAGTAAATAAATACATTAAATCCACCTACTATTATCCTCTTTCAGTTTGCTTCATCTCTTCACACAAAATACATAAAACTCAAAATTTAAATACAGTACTTTTCAGACTTGCTTGAGCCTCCCTGGAACAGGTTGGGGCCTTCCAGGGAGGCTGGCCTCACCATTTGAGAACCCCTGGTCTATAGAAATCTTACGAAAGTGCACAGGTTCACAGAAATCATTCATACCTGGGCTGCAGCAAGCCCCTAAGGTATAGACCCATTATGCCTGAGCATCTGATATAGTAATGCCCTGCTTTTAACCTTTTTTTAGAATAGATGCCTGACATTTGGAATCATTGTACTGCAGAGTTCATTGGTCCCACAGTCCTAAAGAAAATGTCTCTCAAGAGAAGGGATATAAATGAATAAATGTACATTTTATATCCTCAGTACTTCACCCCAGCATCCACAGAATGGACTTCTATATAAATTTATATTTCCTGATATTGCAATTAATATGTAAAGCTTTTTCTAATTACATGCACTAACCAAATGTGAAAATATGCCTTGTAGGTAGTTTATACCAGGCTTGATATTATACTTTTCATTACATTAATTGCATGTTGTAATTTTATAAGTGCCTCCTCGTATCCTGAGGATTTCACATTCACTGTTTTAAATGTTTAATCTGTACACCTTACTGGTGGTGGATAATATAAGGCATTTCTTCATTAAGTTACTAACTCTGAAGAAGCTCCGCTACTGGAGTGAAATGTTAGTAGTTTTTGCTCCAATCTGGAGTAGCATTGCTCCCTGTTATTCATCGCACTACTGCATTTTGTTGTTTTGAGTATTCATCCTATGAATTTGCATATGCTTTTTAATGAAGCTGGTTAAAGTTTTACTGCTGACTATGGAATAAAGCTGCTTTTATTTGATGCAAGTGTCAAGTATACAAAAGTACAATGAATAGCAGGAGCAATGCTACTATAGATTAGAGCAAAAACAACTAATGTCTCTTTCTAAAACATCACTGGAGTTGGGCTCCCAGAGTCTACTTACCTTTTCATTGACTCTTGGACCTAGGGGCCTGGCACCTGGTGTCAGAATGGGGATTGGCAGCACTGGGGTTTGCCTGTCATTGTCCACTTACTTTTTTTATTTACTGTTTCACTCCAGGGTTGGGCACTTGGTGTCGGGGTGGCACCAGGGTTGGGCAGCAAGTGGCTACTTACTTGCCATTTTAGTTTACCATCCAACCCCAGAATTGAGCTCCAAGTGTTGGGGGGAGCGCACTGAGATTGGATCCTGGTGACTGCCCAGCTATATTAATAGTAGCAGCTTCAGGTTTTCAATCAGAAGCAAGATGTGTATGCCTCTGACTGCTCTATGTTTGTGTTACAATCCCACAGCCATGCCTTAACCAGCATGCATCTTGCACCTGGCTGCCACAGACCCTCACCTGTGTTTTCCCTCATCATTTCCTGTGCCCACACTCAGCACTCTCAGAGAAATTGGCATGCCCTGGACTCATGGATAGTTTAAACCCATCATCAGTCCCATGAATCAAGCTGAGGCAGATTGCTCAAACCCCAGATGAAATGTTGGTCTGGTATTATACACTTTAATTCACTCATTTCCTGTATCAGGATGGATTAACTCTTCAGTTAATTCAAATAAAGTAACAAGTCTCTTTGGAATGCAGATATCTCCTAAGACTTACAATACCTCTTGTTAAACAGTGAGAGATTGGGCATGATGGACCAATAGTCCCTTACAACATTAAATTACTATGTTACAGTGAAAGGGTGGACATGATGAACCTAGTGTCCCTAACAACATTAAATTACCATGTTACAGAGAGGTTGGACATGAAGGACCTAGAGCTCCTGGCAATCTTAAATTACCATGATGCAGTGAAGGGTTGTACATGATGGACCTAGAGTCCCTTACAAAGTCAAATTACTATGTTACAGTGAGGCATTGGACATGATGAACCCAGAGTCCTTACAACATTAAGTTACTGTGTTACATGAGGGTTGGACATGATGGACAAGAGTCAATTACAAGTTTTCCAGGACCTCTGCATGCATGGAGGGCAGCAAATTGTTTGAGGATTGTTGGGCCCTCAATAAACAGACTGCAGCAGATACACAAAACATGTTATTGAAATGAGTTAAATAAGGAGATAAATAATGTACATGGCACTATAAATATACAGCTGTGAACCTTCCTCCTAGCTTGCCTCACATACAGTGAAGCTTGATCAAATAGAAATAAAAAATGTAAATGTGGAGGTGGACATTGGACAGCATAATAAAATAAGAGAGGTGATAAATTGTTTTAAAAACTCTGTAAAAACACAATGCCTTTATGGGTCTGAACAGGGTAATGCACTAAAGAGCAGGCAGCTAAAATAAAATATCAACTTCTATGTATCTATGTAAAAGCACACAAGAAGGCTGAAGATAAACTACCAGGATAGTCAAGAGTTAAAACTCAAATGTGTTGCAAGGTAACCTGAGAGCGAGGGGTGTGTGGAATCAATGAAACACAAAGACACCAAGAAAAAGCACACAGCTTCATCAACTGTGTGATTAATATAAATATCTTGTTTAAGAGACACATTTTGAAGGAAATCAACACACATACCACAGAATCAGGTAACTATGCATCAATAAAAGAATTCTAAGCACATAATAGGAGCATGCTCTTTAAAGACAAGATCTTGTAATGCTGAATCCAGCTGAAGCAGAGACTGGAATGCTAAACTGTGGAATGCAGGACTGAGTGTAGCCTAAGTGCTGTGAAAAGAAAACCATCTTTCATTGTTTATGGAAGTTAGCTTTTCCAAAGCTATTTATCTTAAATGCCCTTACAATGATGAACATGTTTCAATAGAAATTATAGCAATTACTTACTTAAGCTCTTGTAACAGGCACAATAATTAAAGGGCTCTAGAAATAATCATCTCTACTGCAGGCAGGGTGCAGATACACACACACTACTATAGTAAATGGAGGAACAACAGAGTAATGCAAGTTATGTCCAAACCAAACTATTTAGTGCAAGACCACAGTCTTACAATCCTGTCCCATGCTTTCATAGTGCTTTCTCCTACTCATAGCAATACATCAGCATGGTAACATCACCATACAGCCATAAAAAGCATGTAGAAAAGCTGAAGCAGTACTCAGACATATTGCAACTAATATTCAGTGTCATGCAATGTACGTTGATGCACATTGGAAACCAAAATCCACAGCTAGAATATTGAATCAATGGGGCCAATCAGATCACTAAAAGGAGTAAAGGGACACAACAGTTTGAAATATTTTTACCAGGGCAGTACAGCATAGTGAGCTAATAGGCTGCTAATATGTATTAGGTGGGGTTTCAATAGTTACAGCAGTAAGATGATTTTGCCAATGTGCAGGTAAAGATGGGCAGTTGGGAAACTTCACTCTGCTAATTATTTTACAAATTTAGTGTGATTCATGGATTAATTTTCAGACACAAAGTGCAAAGTGCAGAATTCTGCAGTTCATGGGTGAAATTCCACCGATCATGGGAGACATTCCTCACTTCGCAATGAAATTCCACAAAAAAAAAAAAAAATGTTGAAGTCACATAAGTGAATTTTGAGCCTATTAGCAAAACTTCCGGATTGCTCTGCAGAGGTGAATTTGCCAACTTTGCCGGAACTTCAGCAGTGAATTAAAACCTTGATTTGATCACAACAGGAATACTGCATGCAGTTTCAGAACTCACGTCCGAAGAAGGACGGGAGGTTAGAGACTACGCAGCGGCAAACTGCGATAATGATCAAGGTGCTGCAGGCTAAGACCGATCAAGAAATATTAGGCAGTCTTAACATGTGCTTGCTGCAGAACTGGAGTGAAAGAGGAAATGTTATAGAAACCTACAAATACTGTACGTGCATGAACATAATAGGGTATACCCTTCAAATTCATTAAGCTAAGGAGTAACATAAACAAGCAGGGCCATAATCTAAACTAACGAAGGGGGATGGGGACACAATGTCAGAAAGTACCTCTTCACTGAAATGGTGTTGGACAGGTGGAACAATCTTCCCAGCATTATAATTAATGCTACAGCTATCTCAGGGTTACAACCCAGTGATACAATTTTTGGGGGTGGGCTAGAAACAAAAGGAGGTAGAAGGCAGGGGAGCACTGAAAGGCCTGTATAAATCTACATGGCAACAATGAGGTGAACTTGCAGACTCCTGGGATGGGTTTTGAAAGACTTGCTTCATGTTTTATCAAATTTTTGCTATTTAGGGCATACAGTGACTGTTAGATCACTGAAAAGGTGGTCTAATGTTTTTCACCAAGGGACTGGATCACAAGTTTGCAAATAAAAACTGTACAGTGCAAATATTGTCATAAATGCATCTAAATGTTTGTAAACAGCCCACAAACAAGTGATCACATTTAGAGTACTACAGCTGCATCACAAATTCTGCCAGAACTCGTGTAGCAAGAGTTTTGACAATGCAGCTCCTAATGTTTTCTGTCTTTACTATCTATATATCTCTGTATCTCCATTGGCACTGTCTCAAACACCCTCAGGTAATCAGGTCTGTTGTTTTCCCCACCACCTCAAAACAAAAATTCCCTTGACCCTATGCCCATTCCACCTGTTGTACCTAACTTTTTGAAAATGTTGAAAAATATTATATTTAGTTACAATTCAGGTTGCATTTTATATGTTTTCTGGGATTATTTACCACTTTTCTTTATTGCTGATGACAGCTTCATGAAATCAGGATCGCTGACCCCTAGACTATGTCAGCTCTGGCTGCTTCTCTATGCCACTGACATCATAATCCTCTGTTTATGACATTCTTATTGCCTCCACAGCAATAGACTGTGATAGTAACTGAACTGTCATGTCAGGCACAGACAAGAAGCACAGCCAGGAATGTAAGAACATGTTTGACATGTAAGCCACGGATTACAGACTGACTTGGGTAGGGGTTAGGGTTGCCACCTTTTGGGAAGCCAAATCAGGACAAACTCAGATGCTATGGGGGACACATGACATGGGATACCAAGCGGCTCTTTGGGATGCTATGTCATGTGCCCCCACCAAGATGTGCACTGTAACTGATCAAAATGGGTAAACTTTAGTAAGTTTAAATCAAGATCCAGACAATACAATATTGCAAGAAAGGGATTTTACTTAAAACAAAGTTACATAAGCCACAGCTGAGTCCATTTTCAAACAACAACAATAAATACAACACACTGATATATACCTGCACATACAGATCTATAAGCAAAACAAAATGGTTGTATTGAATACATGCTGAAAATAAGAAAATAGAGTTAAAAATTGATGTTTCAACCATAGGTCTTCTTCAGGAACAATCTAAAAGAGAAAAGAAAAGTTAGTGTAGAGGGATGTAACATAAGGAATATATATGTGCATAAAGAAAAAAGGGGATGATCTGGGAGAAGAAGTGATAAGTGACAAGATAAAGACAGAATCTGGAAAAAAGGTGATGGGAGTGACAAAGCATGGTAGCAGTGAATGAGCTAGAAGTCCTCAGGTGGGGACTAATTAACAGGGCCTAGTAAGAAAGCTGAAATGTGACAAATGAGAGGGATGGAGACATCTGTGGAAAAAGAAAATAGATGTGTGCAGATACAAGCAGACTTTAGGGAAAGAAGGGCGGTTGAAAGATATCTCACAGACCACCTTAACAAATACAACCTGCTTAGCAAGCAGCAACACACGGCTTCGGAAGGGACATAATACCACTACCGCCCTCCTGGAACTCACCACACATTCACTCAGCATTAGATAGAGGTCAAATTACAGGGCTGTCTTCATTGAACTCACAAAGGCATTCGACACTAACCACCCGCTCCTGCTATCCACACTGACCAACATTGGATTCTCCCAGGATGCCCTTGGCTGGTTGTCTGACTACCGTCCAACCATTCCCAGCAGGTCAAAATTAGTAACACCTATCTAATAAGATACCGTCCTCTCTGGTGTCCCACAGGGTCCGTCCTCAGCCCACTACTGTTCAGCCTCTTTCTTAACTCCTCCCCAGTTCTTGCCCAGGAACCTACTCCTCTATGCTGATGATGCTGTCCTTTATACCTCCAACTCTGACCCTTTGCAACTCCACCTCTCCCTTCAATCCTCCTTTAGAGGCGCCAAAAATGGTTCACCTCACAACGTCTTATCCTGAACTATAACAAGACCAAGGTTATGTTCTTTTCCCACCCGCTCAACGTCAGAAAGGTTCTCTGCCCTCAAGTACGAGCCAACCTGTCCCTCTGGAGCAAGTGGACTCCTTCAGATACCTGGCTATTACCCTTGACCCTGCACTTACTTTCCACCAACATATCCACCTCCTATCTAATGCCCTCAATGTGTGGATCGGGCTCCTGTATTGCCTCAAACACTGCTTTACCCCAAATGCAATGAGGCTAGCTGTCTCCTCCTCTGTACTCTCCCTGCTAGACTATGGCTTAATCATCTATGGGGCGGCACCTTGGCCCTCCAAAGACTTCGTGTCTCCTAAATAAAGCCTATCACCTCACCCTGGGCTGTGACGCTCTAACTCACACATGCTCTCTATACAATGATACCAACTGGCTGAACCTTGACAACAGGATTAGGTTCCACACCTGTCTCATGGCATAAAAGTTGCCCTAGGTCTCTCCCCATAGGACTCATACCACTAATTCGACTGGCCCAGACACTCAAGCAAACTCATAGCTCAGGAAAGCAACTCCTTTCTGTCCCTCACTGCCGTACCTCCCAATTCCAAAGGTCCTTTAGCTACAGAGCCCCTTCCTGGATTAACATCCTGCCCACTCCACTTGCCAAAGAGATCAGACTTGACCATTCAAAACCTCTCTTAGAGACCTACTACAGTCCTCAAACCACTGCTGCCTCTGAAACACCCCACACTATTCTGTCTGACTAAGACCAATGGCCGACTTCTACCCTACATGCCCTAACCTGTGTCCGCCTAGCCTAGCCCCTTGCCTGTGTGCTATGCATTGTGTGTCACTGATTTTTCCTAGCTTTTCACTGTTAGCCTCACAATTACTCCTGTAACAACCTGACTATGTACTGATGTTCTGCTATGTATCCTGCATGTCTCTGTATATAAATTATGTGACGTGGAACCTTTGTAAAGGAGTCTCTGACTCAAAGGTATTTCTGAATCTCCAATAAATAAATAAATAAAAATAATAGTAGAAAATAAGTATATCATTTAAACTGGAGGCTGCTCTCAGCCAAGATGGATGATCAGCTTGATTTCCATGTTTTTCTATGGTCAGAATCCCAGAAGCCCTGCTGAAGGACACAAACAAAAGATCATTGATACTGTGTTCCCTGGAGATAAAGTGAGATAGAACAGGTTTATCAGCATCTCCATTCCTGACTGCCCTGTAGTGTTCCTTAAAATGATCAGCAAGGCATCTACCAATTTCTCTGATATAAATAGCTGCACACTTCGTGCAAAGAATATAACATAACACATTAGTGGAGGTGCATGAGAACTCCTTGGTGATGTGAAAAACACCCTGGGCCTCCAATTTCAGTCACACTAGAAGTAAATTTGCAGGTGCAGCAGTGAGTTCAGTTGCAAGGTTTGGTACCTGGTAGGGAGGAACTGTTAGGAGTAGGTAGGCTGCTTTTTACCAGGAGATTCTGCAGGTTGGGTGGTCAGGTAGGATGCAATAGGTGGTTCTGCAAAGAAAGCACCACTGTTGGGGTCAGTTTGTAAAATAGGAAAGTTACTGGTGATAATCCAGTGAAGAAAAGGTGTACTCTGATGGAAGGAAGCACTAGTGGAATTTGTTGTTGTTCTTGCATGATAGTATCCTTCATATGGGTGTTAAGATTATGGGCATGTTACTGACCCAGGAGTGTGCTTTGTCCACTGTGCTTTTAGGGAATCCCCTGTTAATAAAAAAAAACTCTGCATTATTTGGGCCTGCTCAGCAAAATCATCATCTTCACTGCATAACCTGTGAAGTCTAAGAAACTGTGAATATGGCAGGCCATTCTTAACATGTTTAGGATGGAAGGAACTGTGGAGAAAGAAACTGTGAGTC
Source organism: Neoceratodus forsteri (assembly GCA_016271365.2). NCBI lineage: Eukaryota > Metazoa > Chordata > Ceratodontiformes > Ceratodontidae > Neoceratodus > Neoceratodus forsteri. The sequence continues at coordinate 897,998,397 of CM057450.1, forward strand.
AGTGGGTTTGTTATAAACTGATGTCTTCACATCAGTGTTCTGTGCTGACAGTTTGAGTTCCAGAAAAGGTAGTGTAGAGGAGGATACTTCAACAGTGTCTTGAAGGGAAGGATGGGGAGTGGTAAACTTGTCCAAGAAGATTTGGAGGGTCTCTCTGGAGCAGAGGGTAGCCCCACACAGTTGTCTTCGTAGTGTTTGCAGAGTTCAGGCACAGTTCCTGTGACTGAGAGAAAAACTGTTCCTCCACCAAACCCACAAACAGATTGGAAAAGCTGGGACCCATCTTAGTACCCATGGCAACTCCACTGACCTGCTGAAAAAACTTCTTATAAAGAAAAAGTATTGAGTTTAAGAACACGTTCTGCCAGATGGGCTAGTGTGTGTGTGTGTGTGTGTGTGGCTGCTGGACATCACGCCTATTCAGAAAATGCTGCAAAGCTATCAGGCCATCATTGTGGAGGATCACTGTGTATAGAGATTTGATGTCCGAGGTGAAGATAAGCTGATGGGGGCCACTGAATCTGAACCTGTCAAATAATTGGAGAGCATGGTTAGTGTCTTTAACATAGGAGGGCAGGGATTCAATGAGTGGTCTCATGAGGCTGTCCAAAATGCAGAGATGAGGGACAGGAGCAGGCAGACACAATTGAACATCCATGGTTACCTGTTTTGTGGATTTTGGGAATAAGATTAAACCTGGATGCCTGAGGATGCTGAACTACAAGTCTCTTAGCTGAAGCAAGGAGCTCTTTGTTTTCAATAGCAGAGGTGATGGTGATGGTAACCTCAGTCTGATAGTTAGCAGTGGATCCTGGGAAGAGAAGAGTAAAACCTGTTGTCAGAGAGTTGCTGCGTGGCTTCGAGTGATGTATAGCTCCTTTGCCAGACCACTGCACCACATCCCTTATCAATTGGTTTATAACAATGTCATTCCTATATTGCAGAGATCAAAGGCTGCAAGCTCACCAGTTGTTAGGTTAGAGTAGTTATGCCTGCAATGAAAATTGAAGTTAGTGGTGTTTTCCATGTATTGGTTAACAAAATAATCAACAGCAGCAAAACATCCTGGAGGACATGCACTACACTGGGATTGATGTCATTGATTATTCTGATAATTCTGTCATTATCTGCAGGACGAGGAGTCTCTTAAGAAAAATGAGCTGTAAGTCATACTCTATGATAGAAGCGCTGCAGATCAACTTGAACCTGGGGTACATTGAGATGTCTGGTTTGGGAACAAAGAGAGACCCTTGCTAAGGAGTGGTCGCTCATCTTGTGTCATGGGAGATCAGGAGCAATAAATACAAAATACCAAATTGTTTGGTTGTGTCTGACTTGAGGGCTGATGTTGGTTGCTGATCTGTTGGAAGAGAGACTGGAGTTTGGCAGATTTGGTGTCCTTGAGGAACTGAAAGAGAGTTGAGTTAAGATGTTGGATGGAGTACTTAATAAAAGGAAGGTTATGTGGGCTGTCCACTACAGGAATCCACTGCAGGAAATCTTTTGCCTTTGTGTCCTTCAGCAGGGCTTCTGGGATTCTAACCAAAGAAAAACAAGGAAACCAAGTTGATCATCCGACTTGGCTCTCAGTAGCCTCCAGTTTAAATGATAGACTTATTTTCTACTAATAACTTTCAGCCTCCTTCTTTCCCTAAAGTCTGTTTGTATCTGTACACATCTATTTTCTTTTCCACAGATGTCTCCATCCCCCTCATTTGCCACCTTTCAGCCTTCTTACTAGGCCCTCTTAATTAGTCCCCACCTGAGGTCTTCTCTAGCTTATTCACTGCTATTATGCATTGTCACTCCCATCATCATCTTTTTGTTTTCCAGATTCTGTCTTTATCTTGTCATGTATCATCTTTCCTCCCAGAGCCTCCCACTTTTTCTTTATCCACATATATATTCCTTATTTTACCTCTCCTCTACACTAACTTTGCTTTTCCTTTTAGATATTTCCTGAAGAAGACCTATGGTTGAAACATCGATTTTTAACTCCATTTTCTATTTTCAGCATGCATTTAATAATACCATTTTGTTTTGCTTTCAGACCACATGCCAACACAGCACCTTGTTTTGTTCATACAGATCTATACCTTATTTCTTAACTTTAAAACTTTATTTTGATTTAATAGCCTGCAGAAGGGATCTGTTCCAGACAATGTTCAAATGAAATTCACCACATTTCATGTGGTAGTTTATTGTGACCATCAGTTTGACTTTTATTAATTCCACCCTGCAATGGTTTCTTGTGTCCATTTTATTCTTGAGGAGAGAAAAACTCTCTCTGTAGAAGCATTAGATGGTGGGATGCTAATCACACATGCAATCACAGGACACAAAGCAGGCAAGTCTGGTGCATCCTACCAATCATTTGCCACTTTTCACCTGGAGACAGGTCCAGTCTACATAAGTCAGTTATAAGGGTCTGATGACTGAATAATCTTGAAAGAGTCTATCTTCACCTATGGATTTCTGCAGAGAAAGGGCAGCAATCACATCTAACAGATCAGTGAAGGATTCCTTTAAAGACAACCGAGAAAGTTTCTTCAAGTAGTTATTTTCATTGAAGTCAAACCACTGTTCTAATTGTTTTACAGCAGTTTCCAGGAAAAGGTAAAATCTTTTCCCAGCTTTTACAGGAACCGATGTCCATATGTTTCATGAATGTTCAAAACTTTCCCTAAAACTTGTCCTCACTGAACTTCAAATTTTTGCTTCAGTGGAGGTTATTGTTGAAAATTTTCCATAGCTGTCAGTTGTGTTCTTCTAGCATGGCTATGTGTTCATTGAAGTCCACAAGAACTGCACTTTGAAAATATAAGTAGCACTGTGGCACTGCCAAGTGTGCCCTCACCATGTTCATTTTCAGCAAGTATTGGCAGGTCTGTCAAGGTGTGTCCTCTTTTCCTTAGGACAGGAAATAGGATTGCAGTTCAGCAAGATTTTTAACTATTGTGTTAATTTATGGCAGTAATAGCCAACTGGTTGCTTATGCCTCAAGGGACTGGCATTCCATGCCACAAAAATAAAATAAAGACTTTTAGATCTTGTCTTCTTTAACAAATCCTGAAAAATGGCAGGACAATTTAAGGATGACTATCTCCACATCATATGTCAGTTTAGCTGCTGCTTCTTTGCAGCATTATGGAGAATGTGAGCAGAACACTTTTCTTTTGGAGTCACGGACAGTCTCTTTCAATCTGGTGAACACTCCTGATTGTTTTCCATTGTTCACACTGACATTGCTGGCACCATATGAAACACAGGCCCATGGCAAGGAATGCTTTTGCAAAATAAAGGAATCTGGTCTGTTATGCCCTGAGCAGATTCATCTGGTTCTTTATAGAAGTCCAGGTGAGCATTTACACCTTCATCCTTTCTAAAGTACCTTACTACCAGTGGAAATAATTTTATCTTTTGGAAGCATCGGACGAATTGCAAATGACACTCATGGACTTTGTAGATCTTTTAGAAGACATTCATGGGCAAGAAAGGAGAGCTGGAGGAACAATGGGGAAAACATCAAACTGCCATTGAGAGGCAACAAGCATTTGTGTGAAGCAAATAAACAAATCAAAATGAATGAAAAAACACTATGATTCTCAAAAGAGGTGGTGGGGAAGGTTAGGGAGAAAATGACAGAATTCAGGAAGTATAAGGAAACACAGAAGGAGCGGACAGAGAACTGAACCAGTTAAAGCAGAAGGAAGCGGGAAAGACAGTCAGAATAGCAAAAGCCCAAACTGAGGAAAAGATAGCCAACCCAGTTAAGAAGGGAGATAAAACTTTTATAGGTACTTTGGGGCAGGGGTGCCATTGAGGCAGGGGAAGTCACCCCTTCACTGCAGGCCATTGTTGTTTTTCTTGTTTTCAGCACCTGGATCCACCCCATAGCCCCTCTGACCAGTTGTTGCCCCCATTGAAAGTCAAAATGGCCCCTGCATTGGGGAGCAAAGAAGGACCAAGGAAGGATTGCGAGGCTTATTAAAGGGCAGGGAGGGTGGGTGTGGGCAGTGAGGGTGACAGTGAAAGCAGGGATACTGAATGAATACTTCTGCTCAGTATTTACAAAAGAAGAGGAGGGAGGTACCTAATCCAATCAATAGAAGCACTCTTGATGGGGGAGGGGTCAATACCAGTCCATTCACAGAAGAAAGGGTTCTTAGAGAACTCCTGAAACTGAAGGTGGACAAAGCAATGGGACCTGATGAGGTTCACCCCAGAATTCTAAAAGAACTAGGGAGAACTAGTGACACCACTGACAACCCTTTAACAAATCATGGAAGGATGGTGTGGTACCTGAGGACTGGAGGATGGCGGATGGATTTTTCATAAAACTAGGAGCAAAGCAGAGCAGGAAAATACAGACCTGTTAGTTTGACCTCTGTAGGGAAAATGATGGAATCACATCTGAAAAAAGAACTGTTGAGTGCCTAGAAACCAGCGGGCACAGGACCCAAGGCAGCATGGATTCACAGTGGGAAGGTCATGTCAGATGAATCTAATCAATTTCTTTGACTGGGTGACCAAAGTAGTAGACCAGGAAGGGGCTGTGGACATGGCCTGCCTAGACTTTAGCAAGGCATTTGACACAGTCCCACACAAGATTAATAACAAGTTAGCCAGCCTGGGAGGGTCCCAGAGTGATAGTCTGGGTAAGAAAATTGGATGGTCAACAGAACACAGAGGGTAATGGTAAAAGGAGTCCACCCAAAGAAAGGGGCTACTAGCAGGGTACCACAGGGTTCGTACTGGGACTGGTCCTTTGATGTCTTTTAAATTACATGCTGAGACTGGAAGGAAAGTATGCCTGTTTGCATATGACACAAAGATCTGCAACAGGATTCATACACGGGTGGAAAGAATGAGAAGGGACTTAGCAAAGTTGGATGAATGGTCAAAGTATGGCAGCCTAAATTCAATGCAAAGAAGTAGAAAGTAATGCACCTGGGAAACAAAACCCCAGGAAGAGTAATACAATGGGGGGCCGAGGTACTAACAACAATTAAAATGGAAAGGGACCTGGGATAATCATATCAGATGACCTAAAGGTAAAGAAGCAATGTGAGAAGGCAGTATGGAGGGTTGGGGTGATACTGGAATGTAGGGAGAGGCATCACCAGTAGAAAATAGGAAGTTGTTATCCTCTGTACAGACAGTTGGTGAAACCCCATCTGAGCAGGACAGAGAACTGTATCTGTTAAAGCAAAGGAAGCTGGGAAGGCAGTCAGAACAGCAAAGGCCCAAACTGAGGAAAAGATAGCCAACCAGTTAAGAAGGGGATAAAACCTTTATAGCTACATCAGGGAGTGAAGGAGACCAAGGGAGGTTAGTGAGACTTAATAAAGGGAGGAGGGTGGGCAGAGGGTGACTGTGAAAAGGCAGAGAAACTAAACAAATATTTTTGCTCAGAATTTACAAAGGAAGAGGAGGAGGTACCGAAAACAAACAGTAGAAACACTCTGATATAGAAGTTGATACCAGCCCATTTACAGAAGAAAGGGTTCTGAAAGAACTCTTAAAACTGATGGTGGACAAAGCAATGGGGCCTGATGGGATTCATCCCAGAATTCTAAAAAGAACTAAGGGTAGAACTAGTGACACCACTGACTACCCTTTTAACAAATCATGGGAGGATGGGGTGGTACCCGAGACTGGAAGAGGACAGATGTGATTCCCCTTCACAAAGTGGAGCAAGGCAGAAGCAGGAAACTACAGACCTGTTAGTTTAACCTCAGTGGTAGGGAAAATGATGGAATCACTACTGAAGGAAAGAATTGTTAGTATCTAGAGGCCAGAGGGCACAGGACCCAAGGCAGCATGGATTCACAGCAGGAAGGTCATACCAGATAAATCTGATAGATTTCCTTGACTGGGTGACCAAGTAGTAGATCAGGAGGGGCTGTGGACATGGCTCACCTAGACTTTAGCAAGGCATTTGACACAGTCTCACACAAAGATTAATATACAAGTTAGCCAGCCTGGGAGTGTCCCAAGATGACAGCCTGGGTAAGGAATTGGCTGAGAATAGGACACAGAGAGTAATAGTAAAATGAGTCCACTCTGAAGAAAGGGGGTTACTAGTAGGGTACCACAGGGTTCAGTATTAGAGATCCGTCCTCTTCAATGTCTTTATCAACATTGCAGAGGGACTGGATGGAAAAGTACGCTCTTTGCAGATGATACAAAGATCTGCAACAGAGTTGATGCACAAGGTGGGGTGGAAAGGATGAGAAGGACTTGGCAAGGTTAGATGAATGGTCAAATGTATGGCAGCTTAGATTCAATGCTAAGAAGTGCAAGGTAATGCACCTGGGAAACAAAACCCAGGGAAGAGTACACAATGGGGGTGAGATACTAACAACAACAAAAATGGAAAGGGACCTGGGGTAGTTACATCAGATGACCTAAAGGTGGGCAAGCAATGTGAGAGGCAGCAAGGAGGGCTTGGGGATACTGGGATGCATGGGAGAGGCATCACCAGTAGAAAACAGGAAGTTATTATCCTCTGTACAGACAGTTGGTGAGACCCCATCTGAGTACTATGCGCAGTTCTGGAGACCCAATCTCTGCAAAGACATAGACAGGATGGAAGCTGTCCAGAGGAGGAACTAAAATGGTGTAGGGTCTGCACTGGAAGACATATGAAGAGAGACTTAAGGAACTAAATATGTATAGCCTCGAGGAAAGGAGGGAGGGGACATGATAGAAAGTTTCAAGTACCTCAAGGGAATCAACAAAGTCCAAGAGGGTAGCATCTTTCAAAAAGAGGTGTGCAAGAACAAGGGGGCACAATTTGAAGATAGAAGGGGGCAGCTCAGAGGTAATTTAAGGAAGTATTTTTTCACAGAGAGGGTTGTGGATGCATGGAACGGCCTTCCGGAGGAAGTTGTGGAGTCAAAAACAGTGGTGGAATTCAAGCATGCATGGGACAGTCATAAGGCAATTCTAGGGGTGGGGGTAGGAAGAAGTAGGCTGCTGGTTAACTAGGATCTGCAGCTTATCCATTAGATAGGGAAATGGGCAGACTGGTGGGCCAAGCGTGTCCTTATCTGCCATCAAAATCTATGTTTCTATGTTTCTATGGAGTACTGGGCAGTTATGGAGACCCCATCTCTGCAAGGACATAGACAGGATGAAGACAGTCCAGAGGAGGGCAACTAAAATAGTGTAGGGTATGCACCAGAAGCCATATGAAGAGAGACTAAAGGAGCTTAATATGTATACCCGAGGAAAGGATGAAGAGGGGATATGATAGAAACTTTCAAGTACCTCAAGGGACTCTACAAAGTTCAAGAGGTAGCATCTTTCAGAAAAGAGATGTGTAAGAACAAGGAGCACAATTTAAAGATAGAGAGGGACAGCTCAGGGGCAATGTGAGGAAGTTTTGTTTCATGGAGAGGGTGATGGAAACATGGAACAGCCTTCTTGAAGAGGTCATAGGGTCAAAAAACAGTGGGGAATTCAAGAATGCATGGGACAGACATAAGGCAATTCTGGTGGGGGTAAGAAAGAAGTAGACTGTGTGTGACTAGGATCTGCAGCTTATCCAATAGGTAGGGAATTAGCAGACTGTGTGGGGCCAAGCAGTCCTTATCTGCCATCAAAGTCCATGTTTCCAGTGCTTCTATGTATTCAAGAGAATGTGGTCCTGAACATTTTCTACAATTGCTTCAGCCATTGTTCTTCCACAGGCAAGTTTTTTGGCAATTTCTAAGTTACAATATAGCTGGCTGGCCAGCTTGTGTCCAGTCCAATGAATTATAGGAAATGCTGTGATGCACTGCATAAAACACTTCAGCTGCTTCAGTTGTAGTAACCTTAAACTCTGTTCTCTCTAGATTAGTAGTTCTGGTGCACTTTATCAGATGACTGTGCTTGGCTTGCTGGATGTCTGTCTTACGCTGTTCAGTGCTCTCATGCCTTGTTTGGTCATTTCATCCACCATGTGGCATCAGGATTTCACATCTGCAATATATGCAGAAGGCTTTAAGTGTGTCATTGCACTTCTCGACCCAGTTGAACTCATTTTCCAGACATCTTGCCACTTGCAGAGTCCCTCATTGGTTGAAGATGCAGTCAATGCAGATCACTTCATTCTTTTCAGGCTCCTTTACTTTTACTTATCTGCACAGTTAACATAAATGTTGCAACAGGTTTTAGTAGATAATCGGTGCACAGTAACTGGTGCACTCTGACTCAAACCTTCCTTGAAGGCACCTTACATGTGTGCCAATCACTGTCTGAAAGCACACTACAACTTCCATACACAAGCAGTCAAACAAAGCACCAAAATCCAGCCACAGTGGCTATACACTTTATAACACAACATACTATCCATCACTGGAAGAGCAACAGAGGCAGTGAACAGCATTTGAATATGTATATTATTCCACCCATGCATCTTGGCCCTTAGTGGTTGTTTGAAGCATAATGCAACTTATATACACTGCAGTAAAACAACCCTACAAGAAGCAGCTAAGAATTACTAAACAGGATTGACAATTTAAAAGTATAAATTACTCTACCCAGTCAGAATATTGCTACAAATACAGTACAAGAAAACATAGCATGGTCTGAATAGCTACCATGGACAGCTACAAGGGTTAAACAGCACTGTGTAGTAAATGCTCTCCAGGTCACTGTCTGTGGTAGTAGGACAAAAAGACAAGGGCAGAGGAATCAGGAAAGCTGGCCAAGCTGCTGACGTGGTGGAGAGGGCTGAGGCATGGAGCAGCTTGGCAGAATGGTGGTAGGAACCAGGGTTCTAATCCTGGTTTCTCTTTAATTTCTTGTGGATCTTAGTACTTTTACAAAGGGTTGTGTAAACTATATTCCATGACCCCAATTTTCATTTTTCCCCATGATCCGCTCCCTTTTGGAGTACAAATTTATAAGTTTGGGGGTGCAGGGACAGAGCCCTGGCATCGGCGCGGTGTGGGAGGCAGAAACCCACAAAATAGATTTTACAATGGTAGCAGTCATTTCTGCTGTGTGTGACTGCTACCATTGGTGCTCTGTTGTGGCAACATTCTTTCCTGCCACTTAGTGGACAGTGCTATCACTACAGCACTGTTGTGGATGGTGTTGTTATTGACAGTGCTCGTCTGACCTAGTGCCCACATTACATTACTTATTAACCATGGCAGTGAACAGCATTTAAAACATTTGAAATATATTCTTCCCATGTACCTTGGCCCTTGCAGATGGTTGTTTGGAATCAAAATTTAAATTGAACTGGCAGCTGGCAGTACAACCTAAATGTTTGGACTGGAGTAATGAACTGTGAATGAACTTGGTACCTCAAGCAGACCTAGGTCTGATTCCCACACTTTGTGACTCTGAAGCCTGAGCAAGTCACTTAACCTCTCCAGTGCTCCCAGGTTGCTTGTGTAAATGTAAATGGACCTTACACCCAGTGGGCCTTATCGAGCTACCAAAGTAATAAAAAATAACTGCACATATAGCAAGGCCCCACAAAAACTGGCCACAGGACATGACGACAAACACACAGCTTAACAACTAAAACACCACATGCTCATGAACCACCACCAGAGCTACAGAGTCAAGGAAAGTTATTTAAAACATTTAGAACATTTTAAATATGTTTCCATGCACCATAGCCCTTGTGGAGGCTCAACGACACTGTATCCCCATTGTCATACTCCAATTAAATAAACAAAGAAATGCACATCCAATCGAACTAAACTTGGCACATCCAAAGATCTACAGTAGTAGCCACAGACATCGCCGACTATTTCCTGAAAATTCTGTGATATGTCTAGAGAAATCTTCTGCTTTCTGCCTTTCCACAGTAGGGCAGTGAGAGAAACTCTAGAAATTTCACAAAATATCTGAAATAGTTGGCAATGTCTGCGGCTACTACTGTACCACACAAGACTACACATGCAAAATTTTCTGCAAATCTGTTCAACGTTGCAAAGATATTAAAGTGTAACATTTCAGGTTTAACAGCAAACCCAGCTCAACCCTAACTATAGTGGCAGCCACTATAATATACTGTATTAATATTGCTTGTGTTCCGATAGAATAGAGGATCATCCATCCACATGTAATTAACTCTTTAATGTAGATTTTGTTTTCATATATCCCTATCACTATGTATCATGTTCTCTACTAGTTCAACTGCAAGAAAAATATAGATTTATAAAGAAATCAGATACATGAATACTAATTTTCAGTTTGTTAAACTACTCTCATAACATGCATTGACTTTTATGGCAAATGGAAGCTGATCAAAATCCTAGAATGCCTATTTGGGGAAAAATAAATCAAATCAAAGGCTTTGAGGGTTTTCTTAACTATCTGTAATATTACAGCTACCCAGAAGGTAATATCTATACTCTGTGCCTGTTAGTACAAGGATTGTCTAACAGAATCTGTAAACTCATCAGTAGGCTACACAAAGCCTGATATTAAAGCTGTGTACAAGTCTCAACCCAAGGGAAATGTTGAAAACAATGTTCAGTTCACCATTTTACTAACTACCAATATTGACAGAAATGTACTTTCCAACAACCTGCCTGGGGAAAAAATAAAAATACTTTCAAGTAAGATGTGACAAATACATGTGGGTAAATGAGGATTTACTGTACTTGTTTTTGAGACTCAGATGCAAAAAATTGGAAGGTCTTAAAAGAAGTACATGTATTTGTCACATCTTACTTAAAAGGATAATAGACTTAATATTTATTTTCCTCATGGGTTGTCTGGAAAGTAAATTTCAGAGCAAACGAAAAAAAGAGAATACACTTTATATTCCAGTTGTTTGTGTACATTCTCAGAAGACCCGTCCCAAGCAACAGCAACACTCCGCAGACTCCCACCTACATACTGATGTCAAATCAAAGACAGAAGACAGTGCAAATACCTGAATGTGAAAAATTATTCAGTGCAACCCTGAAATAGTGCTTTTCTCCCGGTCTGATTCTCCATTAGTGCCAGGCTCCATTCCCACTGTCTCAAGACAGAGATGCAGATGCTGCACTCCATTGCTGCCAAAGCCAAATGCCACCATGCCAGGTCAAAATTTCTTCTCCTCCGCTACAGTTATGTTCATCTCATGGCAGGCAGGCTCACTCCGATCACTAGTGGCACTGGCTCCAATTACGACCACATCGTTGGTGATCCAGAAGTCTTCTTGGCTCTGTTCTCCTTCTCTTCATTCTCTTCTGCTCAGCTGATGATGATCTGAACAGTGAAAATACTTGGCTGGCTCCTTACTTTGCTGTGACATTTAAACATGCCACCCCTGACCAGTCACACCTCCTGCTGACATGTCAGCCAGTCGCCTGTGCAGTAATGATGGTGCGGACCTGATTGAGAACTTTAGGTACAACATCTGCAGCTGAGGTTGAGGCCCCCACTGGAAACAAAAATATAAGGGATTAAGGGAAAGCCCACGAAGACAAACAAAGGAAGTTGGAGGATACCCTGGCCACTGGCTTATTTGTTACCCTCTGCAACGAAGTTTAGTCTGACTGGTGCAAGAACAGCCACATTAGCTACAGCACAGCAGGGAATGGAGACAGGAGCAGTAGAGTCTGACAGTCCATGTAAAAGGTCCATGTATGTTTTTCTCACTGCATTCATTGCTGCAGCTATGGTCTGGCCAGTCTGGCTGGTTGCCAAAACTGGGGCTTTGGTGCCCCACAGCTTAGGGGAGGCAGGAGTTGGGATGGCACCTTCAGAAGCGTGGCTGTCCCATGGGAAATGGGACAGGTGGCAACCTTAGTGGAGTGGCATTTTGTGCCTAGGCCATTGATTTTGGTTTCTCCCACTGCTTGATCCCCAGTGTTACTTATGTTATAATGTGATAGTTGTTTTCTGTTTGAACTAAACATAATGCTAAATGCATACAATTAATATTACACACCCTCCCTTTTTGCCAAGGAAGGGCTGCTGTTAATAACCTCCTGGGAGCCAGAGGAAGGTGTTTAGATGGATATATTCATTTATATGGTGAGGCATTTTGATGTTATACAATGTCAATATTACAGACCTGTCAGCCTTTCCTTTGTAGTGAGTAAACTGATGGAGTTATTGATCATAAGGACCTTGTGGACTACATAAGAGAGCAAAGGTCTACAGGAGAGTAAACAGCATGGCTTTGTGGTAGTGAGGTCTTTTCAGACCAACCTGATGTATTTCTTTGACTGGGTAATAAAGGTAGTAGATAAAGGCCGCACTGTGGATATTCTGAACTTTACTTTCAGCAACATTTTGACTCAGTGCTATACAGAACATTGCTGAATAAACTGGAGGACCTGAGTATGGCTAGGTACATAGATTGGCAAGAAGCTGATTGAAGGAGAGACAGCAGAGGTGATTGTAAATGGGGTCTAATCAGAAGAGAGGGACGTGTCGAGTGGGGTATTGCAGGTATCTGTCTTGGGTCCCCTCCTTTTCAAGATGTTCATTACTGACATTGGAGAGGGCATCCAAGGCAAGCTGTGTCTCTTCAAAGATGACATGAAGTTCTGTGGTAGGGTAGCTAGTGATGAAGGGATCAGGAGATGTAGAAGGATCCACAAAAACTGGAGAAGTGGTCTAAGGTTTGGCAGTTGAATTTCAATACCAAGAAATGCGAGGCTATGCACTTAGGACAGAAGAAAAAAGACAGAACGGAGAACTGGATGGGGGAGGGGCTAAACTGAGCACTGCAGCAGAGGAAAGAGAAATGGGAGTTATCATTAGTGACTCCCTCAATCAAGTCAGAGTAACAAGGCCTATAGGTTGCTGGGCTGTATCAAAAGGGTACTGACAGTAGAAAAGGAGGTACTACTACCTCTGTATATGTCACAGGTGAGGTTACATGTGGAATACTATGCTGAATTCTAGAGTTCTCATAAAATGAAGGACAGCAACAGCTTGGAGACAGTGCAATGCAGGGTGACCAAGATGATTCAGGAGTCAACAAGTTAGATCTTATGAAGATTGTCTGAAGGCACTGAACATGTACTCACTGAAGAAACTTTTCAACAACTACCACTGTAGGTTAAAAATACAGGACTAGGCTTCTTTGCATTATCTTGGCTTCAATCATATCTGCCCCCACTCCAAAACTATGTAAAAGCAGGTAATTTCAGATCTGATATGTGCTATCCACTCAGGGTGTTCCATGGGACTCTGTCCTTGGACCCCTTCTATTCATATTGGGCCCTATGCACAAATGGGTGGGTAATATGCACTGGAGGTGTGTTACCCACCTGCAGAGTTCTGCACCTGCAGACAGGTATGCACTAGCTGGTATTGACTACCGCCACCACCTGTGCATGGCCCACCCCCAGAGCACAGACATGCAGAGGACATTTCTGTGGACCGGGCGACATCCAATGGGATGCCTGGACCCAGTCCACTAAAGTATCCCTTATGCCTACAGGGTACAGAAAACAACAGGGTGAGCTGTGCACCACCAGCTCGGGGCAAGTGGGTGCCCAGTCAGCTGCCCCAGCCCCTGTGTTAATCCATGGGTTGTGGTGGCATGGGGGGTCTGTGGTGCCCCCACATCAGTGCCGCTGCCAGCAGCAACATCCGGGAGTGCATGTATCTCTTACGGCTGGGTGTTACCTAGCATAAGATGTGCACAAAGCACTCCACACCTTTGTGAATGGCATGGAGTGTGGGCATACCCCTGACATGCCCCACCCACCCCCAGTGTGTAGCTGTCCGATTGATGAATTTGGCGCAGAGGGGTGAATGGTGTAGAGTGGCTATGCACCACAGTTAAGCGTGCATAGCCACTCTGCACAATAGTGCATAGAGCCCATTATTTGTTAACTAGGTCCCACACCACTGTTCTTCCCTATCCAGTATCTACTTACATGCAGATGATACCATCTTGTATACTAGTGACATAGATTTGAACACAGCAGTGGAAAATATACAACAGGATTTCTAAAAATACAGACTGCTTGATTGGATTTGAGGTTACTTTTAAATGTAAAAAAAGCAATGATTGATCTTTAAAGAAAGACAGTAGATTTTTCTAATTTTAAAATTACTTTCTATTAATGGTGCTGAAATCTTTAGGACTGTAAGCTATAGATATTTGGTATGGTGTTGGATACTCAGTTAACATTTAACTCCATATTGAGTACATCTCCACAAAATTAAACTGTCTTCTAGTTTTTTTTGTTTTTTAAAAAAAAAGCAAATCACACTTTAACTTTCCATTAAGAAAACTTTTGTTAATTCTCTGTTTCTTTCTGTTATTGTTTACGGTGACTGCTTTTTAGAGAAACTCAACCAAGTCTTTACTGGAAGTTCTTGATCCCCTTTCACTCTGCATTAAGATTTATTTCTGGATTACCATGGAAAACTCACCATTGTCACTTATATTCAACTGTGGGATGGGATTCATTACAGAATAGAAGGCAACAACATTGGTATTTTTTGTATATAACTTTGTTAAAGGCAAACTTCCTTTATTTCTTATGAACTCAGTAAGCATTAAACAGACAAGTACAGTTTAAGATCATGTAAGTTACCAAAGTTCATTATACCTAGAACACGTTTATGATTTGATGACTATATATCATCTGTCTCTGTTTCCTGGACTTAGAAAGATCTGAAGAGGAAACTAAAATTGGGTGCATTAATTCCAATCTCACATTTTCAATTACTTGTAGCGGGCTTTTCAAAACATTGTGGCTGATAAATAGTTTTAATGTTCCAACTGAATTAGTTTTGATATGAATCGTGGATAGCATGTGTTTTTAAATGTTTTGTGTAACATATATTCTTTTTGTCATTTGTAATTGGATGCAACTGTAAATGAGAGTTTCTCTCAATTTGCCTTCAATAAACTAAACTGATGATGATGATGATGATAAAATCTAAGCTGAACTGTGTCTAAATGTTCGTTTGTTTTCAAAGTTGTCTCAGTGGCATCAGGATATAGTTGCCCTTTATCAATAAAGTCCTTGAAAAATATTTCATAACATATCTCTATAATCTCCTATCCTGCACAATCTCCTTGGCCTCATACAATCTGACTTTCTCTCCTTCCATAGCACAACAATTGCCCTTTTCTAGGTTGTTAATGATCATCTTTCATTTTTCTGATGGCTCTTTGTCTGTCCTTGTCATCCTTTACTTCACTGCAGTTTTGAAACAGGTCAGCATCTCATCACCCGTGCCCATCTTGAGTACTGCTCTGGGATCTTGGTTAATCTTCTATCCTGGTTTCACATGCCTCTTCAGCCATGCCTTCTTTTCCCCTATGGTGGATACCTCCTCACTCCACCCCATCCCAACCTTTCTTCTATGGTATATCCTGTGATGGTGTACCTTTTTATATATTTTTAATGTTTATTTCATAGGTTAGAGCATCATACAGTTTCTCCATGGTACAAAGGAAACAGCAGATATCACCATTACAATTCAAACAACATCCATACATAAAAAATATAGCTATTGCACCATCTCTAAGGCACCTTTACAGTGTATTCAGATAAACATTAATGTTTCCACTTGTTCCTAATACAGCTCTGATTCTAGTAACTTATTTGTTAGTCCTCCTTAGCATGGTTTTGTATATTACTTCACATGATTTCTTATCAGTTCAATATATTTCAAGTTCTGTAACTCATTCTTTACTGACTAAGGTACTGTACAAAAGTGGACTTTTATCCATCATAGAGCTACCACCAGTGCAGGGAGTTTCCTTAATTTTTAAATGATTCAGTGCTGCTGCTTGGGTTGTGTGGTGGGTGGTGGAAACACAGGCTCTGTGATTGTGTACGGCAATGGTGTGTGGGACAAGGAGGAGGATGCCACTAGAGGGAGCATGAGGGAGGGACTAAGACATCATACTCCATGTGCTACAAGACAGCCAGTCAGGCAGCTGTAGTTCCATGGATTAAAATACACTATTTTGTGAGTCCCATCCACAGAGAGCCACCACTGAGCAAAGGGAGGATGTGGGACTGGACCAGTGCAGGAAGTTCCTCTTTTTAAGTTAATCAGTGCTGCTGTTTGGGCTGTAAGCTGGGTGGTGGAAATACTGGCTCTGTGATTGTGATGGGGCACTGGTGAGTGGGACGGGGAGGAAGAATGCCACTAGAGAGAGGATGATGGAGGACTAAGACACCATACCCCATGCACAACAAACCAGCCAGTCATGCAGCTGCAGTTCCATGAGATAAGAGATTCCATTTTGTGAGTCCTGTCCACAGACAGAAGCTGTCAAATGGAGAGGAGGATATGGGTCAGGACTGGTGTAGGGAAGATTTGTTTTAACTTATTCAGTTCTGCTTTTGGCCTGTAAACCTGGTGGGGAAATGCTGGCTCTGTGATTGTGTTGGGGCACTAGCATGTGGGACAGGGAGGATGCCACTAGAGGGATGATGAGGGAGGGACTAAGACGCCATGCCCCATGTGCTACAAGTCAGCCAATTGGGCAGCTGTAGTTCCTATAAAGACCCACAATCTCTAGCAAGCCCAAAGTTTGAGTGACCCGACATGTGAGTGCCACAAAGCAGGAGTGTGGCATCTAAATCAGTGGCATCATAGCTGAGATCACTTGATGAGCTGAATCTGTATAGATGTCTCCTGTGCTGCTCTGAGGCCCTACAACAAATAATAGGCAATTAAACCTCTGAGACTGGCCTAATTTGATTAAAACACTTTGAAAAGGCTTGCGAGGTGCTTGTGGGCTTGATTTTCGGGATATCGCTAAAAGTTTGTGAGAAAAGGAAGCGAGGCGACTGTACAGATAGCGAGTGTTTGGCTGTAATACTAGGCCACACCACAGCACAGAGATGGAAGCTGAAGCTGCAGAGCCTTGCAGGAGAACCCCAGCTACTCAAAGACCAAAGCCCACCTCCCACTCCAAATGAACAGGAGGATGAGCCAGGAAAGGAAGGGGTTCAAATTCGAATACTGACGATATACAAGAAATCAAAGCAATGCTGCAGGGACTTGTGATGGATTTCACAGCAGTAAAACTGGTGTTACATGCACTTGCACAGAGAATGGGGATGCAGAGGCTCGGATTTCCTCAGAGGACAGGAAGGTATCCACGATGGAACAGGAGCTGGTGATGGTTAGAAAACAGGTCAAGAAGTTAGAAGAGAGGATGGAGGATCAAGAATCAAGAAGTTGAAGAAACAACTTGACAATAGCAGGGCTACCAGAGAGGGCTGAAGGGCCCGACTGTGTTTCCTTCATGCAGGACTTGTTGCTTAAGCTCCTGGGCCCTACTCCATTTGGGGAAGTGTATAATTTGGAGAGAGCCCATAAGGCACTAAGGGAGATGCCACCACTGAGGGCAAGACCTCGGTGATAATTATCGTTTTCTCAACTATAAAGAAAAGTCCCATGTGCTGTTCACCGCCAGACAAAAGAAATCATTGCAATGGAATGGTGCTCTCTCTGGTTGTTTCAGGATCAAACACCGTGGTTAGAGAGAAGCAGAAGGAATACATGGAAATCAAGAAGAAGTTATATCTGGCAGGATCAAGTTCCACTGCAATACCCTGCAACACTGGTGAGTACGACTTCAAACTGGGAGAAAAGAGGTTTCTAACAGCAAAAGATGCCTTAGAGAGGTTATGGTCCGAGCTCCCGAGTTATTCAAGTCACCGACCTCAACTGGTTCTGAGAAGAAGAGGGCTGTGTTAACTCTGAAAGGCTGGGACTTGGGAGAATCAAAGATTTATAAAGTTTATATTGTTATCTGGGTTCAATTGTTCACTGTTATCAATGTTGGTTCTAAGGGTATTCTAAGGTTATGGGATATAGAGGCCATTTTGGGATGGAGAAATGGAGACTTCAATTCAGTGCCATCGAGGCTGAATAGGGCAGACGTAAACAATTATTCAGGGAGATGGGGTAAGGTATCAGGGCATTGGAGGTGGGCATCCCAGGGACAAACATAGCTTGGCTCTTAAAGGGGACCCTACCCGTGGAGGCCAAGATAGGAATGCAAATGGAAAGGAGTGATGGCAGCCATCACAGGTATTTGGGGGCAATGCTGTAGTGGGATGACAGATGAGAGAATTGCCATGAGGTGGTGGACTGCAGGGGTTGGTGAACTTATTGGTATTGGGAGGAGGAGGGTTGGAATGGGACTCGCTAAGTGAGCACGGATAAAGGCGGCAGCTGTTTGGAAGCCGGGGATCCTAGTGGGTAAAGAGCATAAGAGCTCTTTTATCTGTGATGTTCGTGCATAGAAGCACTCTTCCTGAGATTGGGGTGCCTGAGGGAGTTGTAACATGGGGTCAGTGGAAGTATATAAATCTATATGGGGGCAGGTAGTTAACATTAGTGCCGCTAGAGGGCACTATTTGTAATTTGTGCTGATTAGTACTGCGATTATAATGTGAGGTGAGGTATATGATATCTTCCTGCAAACTATTGGGGCAGAGCTATGGGGGTAAATATTTAGAGGGACTAAGGCTCAAGTTTGCTAGCTCGCTCGGATAGTACGAGGGATCCCGGGTTTGGAGATAGCAACGCAGAGTGTCGCTTAGGTCTGAGATTCAATTAACAAGTGGGAGCTTGGAGGATGTTAATTATCACTATTTACATAGAAACTAAGGGCAATCCCTGACCCGTGTGGGAAAGCTGTAGTGTAAGGGAGATGAGCCCTGGGAAAGGAAGGTATGACGTGAGGGAAGAAAGGTTTTTATGCATCAGTTGTTTTTGGGGTTACGGGCTAGGTCTTGGAGTCGCTTTGCTTGGGAATGGGGCTGGGGGCAGCACAGGAACAGGTTAATCCATGACTTGATATTTGTAGTGATGGACGGTCTAGGATCGGGGCGGGGGGGGAGGCTATTGGGAACTGGAATGAGAGAGTCCAATTTAGAGAGTAAGAAGGATGCAGACCTTGAAAGGGTATGGTGTTTGGGCCTATTTAAAATAATTTGATGTTGATCAGTGTCATGTATTAAAATAATTTCCTGGAATGTTAAGGGACCTAGGGGTAGACATCAAAGAATGGTAATCTTGCGACATATTGAGCAAATGGGGCTCACATTGCTGCATTACAGGAGACACACTTTTTGACGGAGGAACTGAGTGGTCTCAGGAGACTATGGGTGGGACAAGTCTTTGGGGTAGGCAGGGACAGAACTTCAGGAGGTGTGGTGATTTTAATAAAGAAAACCTGCCCATATGAGGTAGTGCAAGTGTATGCAAGGGAGGATAGCAGAGGGATCTATCTATCGGGTACATTATCTGGTAAAGCAATTTCGGTTGCTTCTTTATATGGACCAACTCCTCTGACCCTGACTTTTGCCTCAGTAGAAAGGGATATAGCTGTTCTCTAATCACACTCTCTTATTCTGGCAGGTGACTGGAATACTTACCTTAACAACCAGGAGGACAGGACACCACTGTCCAAGGGGCCTTTGACTAAGGCTCAGATTGCCCTGAACAGATTACTGGAGGTTGCAGCGTTGGTCGACCCGATTAAGACCCATTCAAAAGGGGGCAGTAATATGACATTGTATTGAGCCCATAAGAGCCAATCTCGAATCGATTTTTGGTAAAATAGGGAGGCACTAGGAGGTTAGGGAGGTGACAACAGAGGGTAGAACCTTCTCGGATCATTCCCCTATTCAGTTGTCATGGAAACCAAGACCCATACCTCCTAGACTGCACGATGGAGGTTGAATGACTCCTTATTGTCAGAGTCTGCAGTGCAGGATAGGTTAGAGGAGGCACTACTTGAGATTACAACTACAAATACCCACGTTGCAAAATAATAAACTGGCCTGGCCAACTTGCAAGGTGCTATATGCGGGGTATTCCAGGTATTGCAGCAAGAAAGAAACAGGTGGAGAAGGCCACAGAGGAATTCATTTTGGGGCAATTAATTCGCTTGACGCCTCTGGGGAAATCGATGCTGAACTTAAAAGTCTGAGAGGGAATTGGCAGATATTGTTTATGGAAAAGTAGAATTTTGTTGGAAAAGATTAACGCTTAAATTCTTGCTGCAGGAGATGTCCCTATGCCTCCTGCAAGAAGAGTCAAGGAATGGGAAGCAAGTAGAATGGTTTCATCTGTTCAGTATGAAGGAAAGCTTTTAACGGATCCCTCAAGAGATGGCGGACTTTTAAGGCCATATTTCAAAGAAATATACCAGGCTAGAGATCTGGCTGGGGTGAAGGAAATCAAGAATATTTTAGAGGGAATCCCTTACCAGTTTTGTACCCAACACAGGCTAGGAGTTAGAAGCTCCAATTAGGGCATTGGAGATTATTGGGTGGTGCAATCTCTTCCCGCAGGTAAATCACCGGGGCCAGATGGTCTTACTGCTAAATTCTATCAGGCATATCCAGACTATACTTTCTATGCTCCATAAATTTTTAGTACTATAATGCAAGAAGGGGTCCCTCACCTCCATTATATCAGGCGAGTATTACACTAATTCCTAAACCAGATAAGCCCAGGGATGTACCAGGCAATTACAGGCCTATAGCCTTAATGAATCAAGACATCAAGATCCTTACAAGAATTTTAGCAAATAGAATTTTGTGCATCGCTCCCAGTTTAGTTAGTCAGGAACAAGTGGATTTATGCTGGAGAGGCACATGATGCTCTTAGAAATTACATCATATACTAAATTTTGCGCCAGATTCTCAACTACCTCTAGCCTTGATATCTTTAGATGTGGAAAGGCCTTTGATCGGGTCTCCCATCCTTTTCTGTTTGCTACAATGGAGAAGATTGATCTCGGAGGTCTCCTCAGGGGTATTAAGAACTTATATGCTGCGCCAACGGCTAGGGTATTATGTAATGGCTACATCTCGTGTGAATTTCAGCTGGAGAATGGGACTCATCAAGGTGCCCTCTCTCACCGATGCTATTTAACATCTACTTAGAACCCTCCTGAGAGCTATCAATAGAGATGTACATATTAAGGGATTAAGATAGCGGGGTGGAGTTAAAATTTTCAGTCTTTGCAGATGATATACTTCTCCACCTACAAGATCCAGTATCTAGTTTTGAGAGGACAAGAGAATTAATAGGGCGATTTGCTAAAGTTTCTAATTATAAGCTAATTTGATTTAAGACACAAATCCTCCCTCTGACACCACACGCTACAGGGCAGATTTTGCACCACCCAATTACAATGGATGACAGATAAAATTAAGTATTTAGGTATCTGGATTACAGCGAATTTGGAGGAGGGCGGAAACAAATATGGGGGATTATATCAGCAGTTAAAGGATATATTATGATGGAATAAGCTACCTTTGAATTTTATGGCATGATTGGGTCTTATCAAGATGAATCTATTACCTAGACTGCTATACCAGGTATATCTTGCCCCATATAGTATCCCTAATAAATGGTTCAGTACAATTAGAAGCTAATTTCAAATTTTATGGAATGCTAAACCTCCTAGGATAAAACATAATGTTGTGTGTTGCTGTATATAGAGGGAGGGAAGCTGCCTGACCTCATATGTGATTATGTGGTGGGCCAGCTGGGCCTTATGGCTCGATGGGTTGAAAATGTTGACGGGAGAGTTATATTCCAATCTGGCTACAAATAGAGAAGCAAATGTTAAAAGCATCTGGCCTTACTCCGAAGTAATGTTGTATGCCAGGGTAGGAAAATTTGTTTTCAAAAGGGTATGGGAACCCAATTGTGAAAACAGCAGAAGCCTGGTGGTGTTTCCTCACTCCGTACAGAGAAAGAATCAAATGAAGGCTAGAGACCAGCCTGTAATGGGTAATCCTAACCTGGTATTGGGGTCGGGGTAATTAGTCGTGTTAGGCTAATCAAATATTGGGTTTGAAGCTTAGGGATGTTATTCAGGGTATCAGTGTGGCCCTTCCATCACGATGTGACGGAATTCTTTTTTTTCAAAGGTTACAACTTAAACGAATGGTGGTCGGGTGATGAAGAGGTCGGGGATTTACGGATAATTTCTCTCGTGGGAGAAACTAAAGGAAGTTGATCCAAGAACTAACTTTTTCACAAATATATAAAGTCCTCCTGGATTTTCTTAGCCCGAGCTCTCCTATAAGAGTTCTCATATTGGGACAAAGTGATGGCCCTCGAACCTTGCTTGGGATAATATCTGAAAAGCAGCAAGTGTATTGTGATACCTAAGTACAAGAGTATGCATTTCTTTATTGTCTCTAATATTTATTTTACCCTGTGAAACTATGTGATAGAAGTCTTAGACAGACAGACCTGTGTTTTAGATGCAGAGGGAATAGGCGATCTCCTGCATGTGATGTGGGATGTAGTAAAATATTGCCTCTATGGGGTGAAATTAAACGGTATATGGACCCAATGCTGGACTATTCAGAATACATAACACCAGAGATATGTGTCTTGGGTGACTTTTCCCAAATCTCGGGTGTTATGCCTGAATTCCACCTCTCTTTGATGGCGAGTGTAGTTAAAGCTTTCTTAGTAAAACATTGGAAGGATGATCATGTTTATGCTTATGATCAGTGGGTGAGAGATTTAATGGGGGCTCTGGATAGGATAAAGAGGCATCTATATTCTGAGGGGAGAAAGGAGCTATATGCTAAAAGATGGGCAGCGTAGATGATCTATTCAAGCAGGGCACAAATGCTCAAACACAGGCCTGTCTGTCAGGTTGTGATTAGCAAAAGGAAATCATGTGGTATGTGAAATCTTCATCTATGGCAGTACTCTGGTTTAAATGATTATTTGGGCAGCGGTTGTTCTGATGTACATGGTTTATATACTAGAGAATATGACATGATGGTATTGATCTGCTTGGTTTTAGGGGGCTGGGGACTCTCTCTCTTTCCAGGGGACACAGCAGGAGACCACCCTGTGGAAGATAGGCCCTTTACAGGACCTGGTGATTTGATGCTGTCATCAAGGTCATAGGGTAGGGGAATAGAGCTATCCAGGGGTAGAGTAAATATATCTACAAATTTAATATATCAGGGTATCAATGATTTTGGAGTTCAATACTAGTTTCAGGATGGTTTCACCTGCTGTGCATGTATATATGTGGGCTGTACATAGTTTACGTAGTCAGTTTGGGACTGTATACCCTGGCTAGGCCAGGTATCTGTATGTCTGTCTTTATTTGAAATCTGAATAAAGACAGGTTTAAAAAAAAAAAAAAAAATAAATCAGTGGCATCATGTCTAAATCAGCAGCATCTGGGATGTCCAAAAGAAGAACTGCAGGCCACAGGCCATTCTGGTCTACAGGAGGAGAAGTTAAGTTTAAAGGAAAGGCAGAAAGTACACTGTAGGGGCTTGAAGGGATTGCAACTGACCCCATTCAGGGTCAGCTTACATTTGTACTAAGCATCAGGGAAACAGGAGGGGAAGGTGAATTAAGGAATTTGGGATTGCTGTAAACATCCCTAACTGGATTAAATACTGAGATACATATCTAGGGTTAGGAGAAGGTGGGGATGGGATGATGTGGGAAATAGGAGCATGCACAAGTATCAGGATAGTGGGGAGGGTGTGGTATGCTGAAATGGTTGCACAGCAGCAGCCTATCTGGGATGATGTGAGGTACAGGGGCCGTCCAGTATGTAGGAGGCTGACAGCCAAGGGCAGAAGCAAGAAAGCTCAGATGGGAGGCCAGGGAGGATGGGATGAGGAGACAGAGGAGCAGGGCAAGGAGTGAAAGGCATAGAGGAGGTGTCCATAGGAATGAGGGTCTCAGGCGGGGAGAGGGCAGGGAGAATCACCCAGCATCTGGGTGTACCTCTTCCTCAGCAGGACAGGGAGCCTGGGGAGGGATGGCAAGTGGTAGGGAGAAGGGTGAGACTGCAAGAGTTGTAACAAGAGTGGAAACATTTGAAGGGGTGCTTTTAAAGAATATATTTGACCCACTGTCTGGAAAGGAAGGGCAGCAAGAGGTCAGGATAAGCCAAGGAGGTCAGGGTAGAAGGACAGGAGAGGGTGGGACTCTGCAGGGTAGCCAAGGTGGGCAGGAGAAGAAGCAGGCTTAGAGGAGCAGAGGGTAGGGAGGTTGATCAGTTGGGAGGAAGAGGGAAAAGTAGGCGAGCATAGCCTAGCCAGAAAGGAAGGGCATAGAGGGAATGGTGACATAGTTGAAGGGATAAGTAGAGGAGAGGGGATGTTAACAAGGGTGGATGGTGATCAGTTAGATGGGGAGCAGCTCATATGGCTGTTGAGGAAGGAAAGAAGAAAAGGAGACATGAATGGATGGGATGGAAGGGTGGTAATCCCAGAGGACTCCAAAATTATGGGTATTCACTGAGGAAGGAAGGGGGACCCAAATTCAAGAAGGAAGTGTAGTTTGAATGCTAGGGAATGCTACAGGGAAGGTGTGCCCAACAGTTGAGGAAACAGTAAGGTGGATTGGGGAGAACCAAGATAGTTATGCACCTTGGTACCAATGACCTAGCTGGGGAAGAGGTTTTGGTAGTACAATGTAGATTCAGAGCATTAAGGAGGACAAGCAATGAGGTAGCAAGATCACTGGCATTCTCAGAAGAGTTACCAGTGCCAACTGCCAGCATGGTCAGGAAAAAAAGGGCAGAGGAATTCAATGTCTGGCTGAGGGATGGTGCAAGAAGAAAGTTTTTTTTTGTATTGGGGACTGGGTGAGACCAGGTCCATCAAAACACTTTCCTGTATGAACCAGACAGACTGCTCCTCAGTAGGGAAGACTTGAGGGTACTAGGACAAACTGAGAGGTGCATAACCCATAAACATCAAACTACTTATGGGGCATGCAGGCCTACAGGCCCAATGACCCAGAAGGAGGAGGTCAGAAGTCCCTCGCCACTGTACCAGTAGTCTGGAGGGTGGACAGGGAGAAAAAGCGGTCTGCAGTGAGGGGTGGGGGGTGGGGACAGCACAGAGGGAAGAATGAGGAAGGAAAGATGAGGTGGAAGGGAAGGAGGCTCAGATTCTAGGTGGAGGATGGTGTCCCTGAATGTGCAAAGTCTTGGTAACAAGATGGACAACCTGCAAGTGCTACTAACCGAAGGAGGGGGACTGTGGCAGTCACCAAGACTTGGACCACACCAAACCATGAGTGTGACCTCTTGATCCTGGACTATAAATTATACAGGAGGAACTGGGTGGTAGGAAAGGAGGGTAGTGGTTTACATCAGGGAGAGTATAACATGTACAAGGGAGGAGTTGGAGAAGGGGAGGATGGAAGAAATGTCAGTTCAGTTACTGTCCAATAGAGGAAGGTGAGGTTGGGTGGTTTATCGACCACCCAACCAGGAAGAGAAAGGTGCAGGGAATTGAACTTGCAACATTGAATGCTGCAGGGAAGGGAGAAGTGATAATGGTGCGGAGCTTCAACCTGCCCAAAGTAGACTGGAGCGCATTGACCACAGCATAGGCCAGGAGTCGGGTGATCCTGGAAGTGCTGAAGAATGGTTTCCTGACTTAGGGAGTTACAGAACCCCGCAGGAGGGGCAATCCTGGATCTGGTGCACACCAGTGGGAGCTCATGCAAGATATAATGGTTAAGGAGCCCCTGGGTGGAAGTGATCATTGTACAGTGTGGTTCTGACTGGATAATGGCAGGGAAAACATCTCCATGAAGATCAAAATCCTGGACATTAGGAGAGCATATTTTAGGAAGATGGGAACATTTTTAAGGAAACACCTGGGGAGCATCAAAGCAGATATGGGAGTGGACCAAAGGCGGTCTATCATTAGGAGGGAAATGGCTGCAATAGAGGAGTGCATTAGGCTCAGAGGAAAGAAATGAAGGGCCAGAGCACACAACTGGTTAACTACTGAGATTGCCCAAGCAGGGACAAGAGCAGCCTATAGGAAATTCAGGAAAACCAAGAGAGAGGAAGACAGGAGAATTACTCAAAGATGGCTAGTGAGGCAAGTAAGGCAGTCTAGTGGCCAAGATTCAGAAAGAACTGCAATTAGTGGAGAGAATTAGGAAGGGGGAAGTGAGTTTTTACTATATAAGCAAGACAAGGGACAAGAATGGCAGGATTGTTAGGCTTCAGAAGGAGGAGGGTGGGTAGAGGACAACGGAGGGAAAAGCAGAGGTATTGAACAAATACTCTGTTCCATCTTCACCAAGGAGATAGATGGACACTCCAAAAGGGGGAAGTGAAGAGCAGAGGTAGGGGAGCACAGCTGTGGTGGTAGAGGGGATAGAGGAGAAAAGGGCTGCTAGCATTGAAGGTAGATAAATTACCAGGTCTAGATGGAGTGCACCCAGGTTCTGAGAGAGAACTGGCAGGGGAGCTTATGGAGCCACTGCAAGCCAGTTCAACAGTTCAGTGAACTTAGTGAGGTACCACAGGGCTGAAGAACAGCACATGTAATACCCTTCCATAAGAGCAGTCCTAGAGATGACCCAGGGAAATACAGACCAGTCAATCTGACTTCAGCTGTGTGCAAGGTCATGGAGACCATACTTAAAGAAAGGTTGGTAGAGTATCTAGAAGTGCATGGTCTTCAGGATGCAAGGCAAACACAGGTTTATATAAGGGAGGTCATGTCAAATGAATCTGGTTGACTTTTGACTGGGTCACCAAAACAGTGGAAATGGGTTAAGTGGTGGACATCCTTACCTGGATTTCAGCAAGACCTTTGACTCTGTGCCCCACAAGAGACTGGTCAGGAAGTTGTCAGATCTCTGCATTGGAGAGAAGATGACTAGATGGGTAGAAAACTGGCTGAGAAACAGAATCCAGAAGACGGGTGGGGAGAGTTATATTGCACCAGGGAGGTCACCAGTGGGTCCTTCCGGGCTTGGTGCTAGGGTCGTGTTGCAGAATGTCTTTATTAATGACATTGGGGATGGCATTAAGGTGCAAATGTGCCTTTTGGTGACGCCACCAAGCTCTGTGGGGTGGACACATCCAATGGGATCCTGACCTAAAAAGGATCTGGAAAATCTTAATGGTTGTCTGGGATTTTAAAGCTCGGCTTCAATGTCAAGAAATGCAAAGTTATGCACATTGGAGCCAAGAATCCCAGGAAGGAGTACTACTGGAAGAGGTCTATGTATCTGCAACAGAGGAGGAGAAGGATCTGGGAGTGATGATCACTAAGTGACCTAAAGCACTCTATGCAGTGCAAGAAAGCAGCAGCAAGGGCAACTAGGATGTTGGGAAGCATAGCCAGGGGAACCACTGTAGGCGAGAGGAGGTTTTACTGCCTTTGTATAGGTCACTGGTGAGGCCACATCTAAAGTATGGTGTACAGTACTGGTACCCGCACTCTTAAAAAATATATTAACCTGATGGAGATGGTCCAAAGGAGGGCAACAAAGATGTCTGTAGGTCAGCAGGATAAAGCATACGAGAGAGGTTGGGGGCCCTGAACATGTTCTCCTGGAGGAGAGGAGGGAGAGAGGACATGACTGAGACCTTCAAATACTTGAAAAGAGATAAATAGGGTATAAAAGGAGGGTCTCTATAAGCTAAGTTGCAACCAAACATGAGAGGGCACAGTCATAGTTTGGGGGTAGCAGGAGGTTAGAAGCACTTCTTCACTGACAGTGTGGTGGCCAGTCAGAATGCACTGCCACAGGAAGATGTGGTGGTGGCTTCAGGAGATGCTGGAATAGACATAAGGGTCATGGGAGGGTGGATGGAAAGGATGGAAGGACTCCAGAGGGCAGAATCAGTAGTAGCTTAAGCTGTGGACCCTGCAATACAAGCAAACTAGATAGAGCAAAGTGCCTTATTCTGCTGGCTTGTTCATATGCTTGTATTTTCAATATATTAACCAACCTTTCCAACAATTATTGATGATTTTAGCTGATTACTTATTGTATGTGTAAGTGTTTCCATCTGGTAAACTTCAATCATTAAGTCTCTGCAATTGTTTCAGGGTTGGCAGTTGTACCTGCATCCACTTTCTGTGAGAGCTTTTTTTGTGCTAATGTTAATACTATATATATTGATTCAATATTTCCAGTGTTTAAATGCTTATCTGGATAATCTAAGAGCAGTGCTATCCTAGGAGTCAATGATGGAAATCGAAAGTTCTTTGAGATATGTATCTATATCTGCCCAATGCTGATGTAGTTATTGACATAACCAGATTATGTGAGTGTGATTGGCATGAGTGTCCCACATTGCCTCAAACAAGCCACTCTTGGCCCATATTAGTTTTGTGGTGATTTGTAGGGTTCGAAAAATCTGATTAAGGACTTCCATGCCAATTAATTCCAATAATTTGAAGAGGATGTCTTATGTGGTCTAGCAAACATTCTTGTCCACTCCTTGACTGAAATTTGGACTTCTAATTCTTGGGTCCAGTTATACTTTACCATTTCTAGGTTTCTTCTTGGGGAGGGGTGTATGCAGAACTTTGTATGCTTGCAATATTAAGGATTGCAATGTTCCTTGCTCCTGTGAGGTTATTATTAGTGTAAGAAGTGGGTGCTGTTCAGCATATGCTGTCAGATTTCCTAACTGTGTGCTTAGGTAATGTCTAATTTGTAAAAGTGGAAATGGTCCATCATTGTTACTGCATGTTGATGTTTTAGATGGGCAATGGTATGTGAGAGTCCCCTTCAAACTGTTGATATATGTGAGACGTTGTCTCTCCCATTGTCTAAATCAAAGATCAACTTTATTCGTAAAAGGTAGTATATAAGGAACTGCTATTAATGGAAGAAGTGCTTTGTGAAATCTAGTAGTTCTTCAAATTGTATCCCAGACCATAACTATATTTCTTCTAAAATTGTTATCTGATGTTGAATACGGTGGATTACATGTGTATGCAAAGAGAGTTTTACAAGAGATGTATTCTCCTATTTCTATTTTCTTCCATCTAGTTTCATACTATGGGTCAAGCATACCAGATGTTGAATTTGGGCTGTCCAGAAATAATGCTGTAAATGAAGAAGTTCTAGGCCACCAGATCTTTAGCTAATTATAACTTTTGGTAGGCTACTCTATGTCATCTTCCCATCCAAATAAATGCAGAAATATTATCCCTTTCTTTGAGTACTTCATTTTTAGGGATGATTGGGAGTGTTTGAACTAAGTGCAGGAGTCTTGTATACCTCATATGAATGATTTCTATCTGGTTATGTAAGGTTGTACCGCCCTTCTGTCCAGGTCAGCATATATATTTCTAATTAAAGAGGCATAGCTGTGCTGGCATATTGTTTAATGGTTCTGTGGTATATATATCACAGATATTTAATTTTGGTTTGGCCCCATTGAAAAGTGTACTGCATTCTTAACTTTTGGGAGTGTCAAAGTGAATATGTAGTGCCATATTCTTTTCTAGTATTAATCTTATAGCCAGAAAGTCTACTACATTCCTCTGTAGTGGACCAGAAATGTGGCAACACTCTTTGTGGTCTCTAAATATATAAGAAAATGTTGGCATAAAGGCCAACTTGTGCTCTTTTCTCATTATGCATTATCCTTGAGATTGCAAGGTTTTGTTGGATAGCTTGAGCTAATGGTTTCACTGCTAGGGCAGATAACAATGGGAACATAAGTCATCCTTGTCTGGTCCCCTGATATAAATGAAACCTGAAAGAAAGAGCTCCATTTGTTTTACCATGGCTTGCAGTTCCTGATATAAATTCTGTATAAAGAGCAATGAAATCAGTACAGAACCCAAATCTGGATAGTGCATAATAGAGGAATTTCCATGAAACTCTGTCAAATACTTTTTTGCATCCAGTCTCAGCAACAGAGTAGGCTGCCAAGCCCTTATGTTTACTAGATCAGAAATAATGTTTGTTTAATATTAGCTTGCATTTCACATTTAGTGATAAAACCCATTTGGTCTGGGTGAATTGAATCTGGAAGGATCTATTCCAACTATGTTGCCAGTATGAAAGTATAAAGTTGTAATCCAAATTTACAATTGATATTGGTCAGTAGAATTTGGGGTACATGGGGTTTCTAATAGGTTTCAAGATGGCTGAAATTATTGCCGAGTGTCAGGATGGGGATGCATTTTCCTTCTTCTACACTGCTGTATATACTTGCAAAAGGGCTAGTAACAGGAGTTATTTATAGGTCTTATAGATTTCTATTGGGAACCTATTGGGACAAGGGCATTTCCGTTTTGCATGTGCTATTGCTGCTTTTAATTCTGTATGAGTAATTTGAACTTGTAACCTTTGATTCTAAATATCCATTACTGTGGGGAGATGGAGGGATTCAGGTATTTTCTATATATAGTACGTTTTTGATTCTGCTCCCTGAGAATATAAAGTAGAGTAATACTTCTTGTGATGGTGTTGTTGATGCACTCCTCTTCTTCTCTATCTGCCTTCTCTCTTTGGGCATCATCATCTCTGACTTCAACCTTTGCTACTTTTACAACCTAAAAGATTTCAACTTATTTTCTGACCAAGCTGTAACTTTCTTACTCTTGTCTTACATAAAAGATAGAAACATAGAATTTGTTGGCAGATAAGGACTGCTTGGCCCACCCAGTCTGCCAGTTTTGTCCCTTCCTTACTGTCAATGCAGACCCTACTTGATCTCTGGCTACTGCCCATTCCTGTTTCTAGCAAGATTCCCCAGCCTGTCTCATGCATGCTTGAAGCCACCACTGTTTTCACCCCACTATCTCCACTTGAAAACTGTTCTAGCTGTCCTCCATTCTTTTGGTGAAGAGTACTTCCTCACATACTAACATACTAATTGCCAGCAGATTAGGGCCTCTTACGGTCTCTCAGTCTGCTCGAACCTCAGATCCCTAGTTGGGTGCCGAGGCCCTCCCCCACTCTGTGTTCCAGAAACCCCTATCATCCATCCCCTCCCCGGCCAGCCTATCATCTGATACATCCACTTTCTGTGTCTGTCCCACCCTCTCTTGAAGCCCTCCACTGTGGATCTCTGAACCAGCTCGCCAGGCAATGCATTCCAAGGATCCACCACCCTCTCAATGAAAACCCTCCTCCTCTTCCCCCTCACCCTTCCACCTTCCAACTTCAAACCATGCCCTCTGGTGATACCTCCCTGCTTTAGTCTAAGATCCCTCCATGTTTGCCCTATTTATTCCCTTGAGGTACTTGAAGACCTCAATCATGTCCCCCTGTCTCTCCTCTTCTCCAATGAAAACAGGCAGAGCTCCTCAAGTCTGTCCTCATACATCAAATCCCCTAGTCCTCATATCATCTTAGTTGCCCTCCTCTGTACCTCTCCAGGAGCTGTATGTCCCTCTTCAAGTGTGGTCTCCAGTACTGTACACAGTACTCAAGGTGTGGTCTAACCAGTCCATTGTACAGCAGCAGAATCACTTCTGCTCCTAGAGGTGATCCCCTTACGATGCATCCCAACATCCTGTTTGCCTTGTTAGCCACTCTCCTGCACTGCTCGGAGTTATTCATACATGCTATCCACCATGACCTCTGGGTCTTTTCCCCTATTGAGGCCTCCAGCACCTCCCTCCAAGGATGTACCTGTGTTTAGGGTTTCCACCCAAGATGTAACACCTTGCACTTGGTGATATTGAAATTTAATTTCCATGTGTGAGCCCAGCTTCCCAGGGTGTCCGGTCCTTGCAGGGCCAACCTCCCTCTTCTCCCTCAACTACCTGCTCCCATCTTGGAGTCATCAGTGAAGAGACTCATTTCACACCTATACCCTCCCGAGTGTCCGATATGTATGCATTAAACAGGATCGGACCAGGGGACAGAAGCCCTGCGGTACCCCACTACCACTCTCTAGGGTTTGAGAGCCCCACCAACCACTACTCTCTAGGTGCATCCAGCTAGCCATTTTTCAATCCATCTGACCATCAAAGGGCCTACTCCCAACCCCATCAGTTTCTCCACCAGACCTTGTGGGGGACAGAGTCAAACGCCTTACTGAAGTCCAAGAATAATACATCCACAGGCTTTCTCCTGTCCAGTTCTGATGTTACCCATTCGTAGAACTCCACAGGATTGGCTTGACATGATCACGATCACATGCCTCTTAAATTTCCCTTCCAGATTCATTGCATGACTGCTTGTTCTCATGCACCTTTTCTTTCAAAAATACTCCGCTTTGTACCTTATTCACCCCATGAGGTACTTATAGGTTTCTACCATGCCTCCTACCCTCCTCTCTTCTACAGTGTATACCTCAGTCTCTCCTCATTGGGCTTATGATGTAGCCCCTGGACAGCCCTTCTATCCTGTGTATGTCCTTCACTGGACACAGAACTCTAGGTGGGGCTTCACCAATGATTGATACAGTGGTAACACCACATCTTTCCTCTGCTGGTGATTCTCCTCCCGTGCACCCCAGCATCTTTCTGGCCCCGTCTACTGCCTTCTTGCACTGTCCAACCACCTTGAGGTCATCAGATATAATAACCCCACTGTCCCTTTTCTGTTTAATTACTATCAGTATGTCTTCCCTATTTTATACACTGCTCCTGTGTGCCCTAGGTGCTTGATTTTGCATGTCTTGCCATTGAAACACAGCTGCCATACTCTCTACCAATTCTTGAGTTTTCTCAGATCTCTATTCATCCTCTCTACCCTCTCAGAGTATTTACCTTATTGCAGATTTTAGTGTCCAATACAAGGAAGCATACCTTCACTTCAACTCTTCTACAATGTCACTATGAAGTGATTGAAGAGGACAGGTCCCAGTACTGAGCCTCTGCAGTTCCCACTGGTCACTCTCCTCATTAGAGTGAGTGCTACTTATCACCACTCTCTGCTGCCTATTTATCAGCCATTTCTGTACCCAGTTTACCCCATTGAGGTCAGCTCCCAAACAGCCCCCAAAAGAGCTCCTGCCAGGATTTGATCCCATGATCTCTTGATTGCCAGTCTGTTAACATTTCTCTGTAACTAAAACTGACAAAGTCAACTCATGGTTCTTACCTCCTCAACCCAGAATTTCCCTTTGATGTTTTATTTATTTAAACTTTTCACCAGGAAGGAATACTCAACAATATTGCTTGTTTCAGATACATCTGGGGGAGAGGTGAAGGAAGACAACAGGTGACAATAGTAACAGTATATACAGCATTAGACTAACAGAATACAATAGTTGTAAGAGATACAGCATTAGAACAATGTCATGGAATAAACAAAATGCAGATTACAATAACATACTATCTCAGTATGGGACAGCAGACATAACAATCGATACAAGTACATGGTGTGGACAAACACCTCAAGTACAATTTATAGCAAGCTGTGATGAAAGAAAACAGCATTATTAGTAGAGAATGGAAGATATATTGTACAATGGATAGGAGGTTCCAGGCACAACAGAGCAAGATATAAAACTGGGTAAGGTGTGGTGGGAGTAGACTGGAGGGTTGTAGAGGTCTAGAGAGGTATGGAGGATTGCCAACCAAAGTAAAAATTACCTGTACTAAAAGGTAGATGAGTTGAGGCAGACATATAATGGGCTGTACAGGTCTAAAATTGTTTTGTGGTAAGAGTTAGAGTACCTGGAGGATTGGAGGGTTAATTGGTTAGTCTGAGAGATGAAGGCTTGGGCTTGGATGAATGGAGAATTAGGGACAGGAACAGGTAGGGGAGGTGTAGTTGTGTACAGGGAGGAAAAGGCTGTGGGGAAGGGGCATTTGGATGCGGGGTGGTGTTCCACAGCTTGGGACAATGATATGAGAAGGTGGATTGACTAGCAGTGGTGGACCTGTGGGGAGGGCCAGGAATCTGATTCTGGTGCTGCAGAGGGAGTAGAGGGAAGGGTGGGGGTACAGACAGCAGAGGCAAGAAAGGGGTGGTGACCCAAATCAGAATTTGGCCTCAAAGCTAGCAGAGTGAATGAGGCATCTGGACTCAAATAATGGAGGGAGAGGGCTTTGGAGAGGTCACAGTAATGGGTCTGTGGGGGCAGGATAGTGTGAAATGATAGAAAGAGGGTGTCCAGTCTGACAAGGTGAATTTGGGATTGGCATTATAGACTATATCAGAATATTTAAAAGTGAGGAAAATCATTTTCTGTACAAGTGTGCTGTGAGCCTGTAATGGAATGCAATTATGGTTTCTGTATAATGCATTAAGTTTGGGGTGCAGTTTCTTATGGATTGCATTCACAAGTACATGCTACATCTCTATGGTCTAAATCTCTGCCTACTAGACAATATTGCTGCAGATATACCACTTCTTGGACACTCCCTTGCTGAAACTCTTATTTGTGCCTCCATCTCCTCCCATTTTCACTGATGTGATTCACTCATCCATGTTCTTCCACAGTCCCTCCTCTCTACATTTCAGACTATTTAAAATGCAAGTGCTTGCCTGATTACCGAATCTTGAAATGAGACCTCATCACTCCCACCCTGCATCTCCTCCACTGATTCCTGATCCAGTTCCACATCCACTATACAACTGTACTATTTGTTTTCAGAATTCTTAATGTCCTTGCTCCTCTCAATATATTATCACTGCCCATCTCTTGATCTCTATTTCTTTTACTCTAGACTTACTTCTGTGCCTCATATCTCTGCCTCAACCACAGGAATCAGATCTTTCAGCATCTCTGTCCTTACTCTCTGGAACAGCCACTTTCCTTTCTTTGTCTCATTGATTCACCTTTGTTCATCATCAAATGTATTTTATTTATTTTTTTGCAATGCATGAATTTTATTTAATGATCATGAAAGGTGCTGGATTGACAGCACTAGAAACTGAAGCACTCTGTTTAATCAGCATGACAGATACAGCACAGGCTACCACAGTGGAAGGTTCCCACACTGCCCCATAAATGTGTGAAAGAGGGTGAGTGAGAGGTAATTGCAGTGTCATAGGAGAACATTTTGGGAATGCACAAGGATATTAACCAAAATATGACTGTCCTCTAGTAACTGCAATCTAAATTGAGATTTCATTCCCAGAAGTAAAGTTTCTAGGTCTAAAAGAAATCTAACCTTATTAACCATGCTACTATTGTGGTGCTCTTGTTCCAAAGTTTATGTAGGAAGGGTGGCAGAACATATGTAAATGAGTTCCATTTTTAAGTCTTGCACCTGAGACATTTATCTGAGATAGGTTAAATTTATGAATCGTGAGTAGGTATATAATTTGTCCTATGTAGGACACTGACTTGAACTTGGTGTAATTTAATATTTTGATACCTCATAGGTAATTGGTAATAAAGTGCCATAATTCTGCATTGAACTGTGGTCCTAAATCTTTTGTCATGTTGTAGCAACTGGTTAGGGATTTAAAGTGCTAACTCTAACCAGATTATAAATTTTAGCTATCAGTTTTATTGTTGACAGAGAAGTCAATAGTTATTCTAAAGTAGAAGCAGGGATCCTATTAGAGCCTTCTGATTTCTAGCAAAGTCCTTGATCAGGGGTAATTTAGATGGAGGTTGGGGAAAGATTATCTGTCTCCCTTAAATGTGGAAAGGCAACAAAAGGTTATTGATATACAAGTTCTTAGCATGTATAATACCTTTTGAAATCCAGATTCTGAATAAAAGGTTGTCCCTGGAGGTTGGGATGCTGAAATTATTTTGAATTGAGGAGAATTCTGAGATTTTGATCTACAGTCAATTAATTCTACATATCATGCCAACACTAAACACTTGGTTTGAGGAAAAAGAGGCAGAGCCATATTAAAGGTTAGTGTGAGTGTTCATAGAAGAGCTTTTTTCTTTCTGTAACTTCTATTTTACGCCTCTACAAAGTGTGGTATGTGTACTACCTTTGGTCAGATACATTGGCCATCAGAGAGCTGCAGATGGAGGAGATTTACTCCCTTTGTTACCTCAGTTCCCTTTTTCCCCTAGGGACACAGGTATGAGGAATGAGGTCCCAGCAGAAGCACACACACACACACACACACACACACACACACACACACACACACACACACACACTCTCTACCCATACGGATCACACTGTACCTCCCTCCCAATGCCTTGACAGCTGTTCTGTCACCTGCACATCTAGGTGGCAGTAGATCTGTGGATGAGTAGCTGTCTTTTCCTGGAGGAGGAGAGTGTCCTCTAAGATGTTCAGTTCTCCACATGCCAGCTAGCCATGACCATCTAGGCTCATTCCCCAACCCAGGTCACTTGCATCATGAGTGGTAGTTCTACCTGTGGTAGGGTACAACCTCCCACTAATATTCTGTCTTTTGTCTCTGGCCTGATCACCAAGGGTAGAAACTTGTAGAATTGTCTTTCTCATTCTTCTCTTCTGACACCCAAATACACACAACTAAGCATAAAAGCAACAATACTAGATAGGAAAAATTAGTACTTGTCATTATGTTGTTCCACCTTGCACCTTATGCACTAACCTGCTATTCTTTCATTTTCTATTCACTTTCAGCATGGTATTTGCTCTGTTTTTTTCTTTATTTGTTTACAGAGAAACAACGCTCGTGTTGATTAATGCTGACTGTTGCAAACCGCCACATGCTAGGTTCCTCTTTCACTGACTACATGTTCTGCAGTTTCCTGTTTCATGTGCATGCTCATGTTGACAGCTCTTGGAGCATTTTTTTCTGCTCTCAGCATTGCCAGCATTGAGGAGTTCACAACCTTAGTCAAACGCTATAAAGAATGAAAGTGACTCTTTGCCAAAGCTTGGGAAAGATCCTATTATCCCTCTTCATATCACCCCATTTCTATTTTGAACTCTGATTACAAGTTTTTCATGTATGTCTGGGCTTCTCAGATAGAAGGCCTTCTCCCTCCTTGCTGGACCAGGACCAGGTGGGTTTTGTTCACAAATGTCAGGCACATCACAATGTTTGGCATACTCTTCTGTTGTTAGAATACTGTATGTGCAGCAGCACTTAATCCCCTAGTCCTGTCCAGCTTGTATGTAGAGTAGGCTTCTGACCACGTCTCTTGGTCCTTTTGTCATCTACATTGCATGTGATGGGTTTTCCAACTGAATTTCTTAAGATGCTTCAGCAATTGTATTCCTCCCATATGCCTTGACTAGGGTTAATGGTTTATTCTCTAACCCATTTTCTTTAGGGCAAGGTACCCAACAAGGTTTTCCTGTAACAAATGCAATCCGTAGGTCAGACCCTTTGCTCCTACAGTGCCAACCTCAGTGCAATAGTGTGAACAGGAGACAAACAGGGTAACCCTCCTGTCTGTTTTGGGTCCAAATTACCTACCAGCCTTGAGTCCTGGGGGTCAAATGTGAACCTTATGCTAGCGCACCTAGTTAACAGACTCAGATATATATTCTCTTCAGGGAAATGCAATACAATCCTTCATCCAGTGGCATCCAGCCAGGTTCTCCAAATGTACCCTTATGACTCAGTATGAGACCTAGGTATATTCTTTCCTTTTATAAGCTAGTAACACACCTGTTTGAGCTCTTAACAGCTGTCAGAAATATTAACACTTTCCAGCATTCACTTGCAAAGAAACTAGATGGCACAGGGCAGAATTTTAAGAAAAATAGTGTTTACTAAAAATAAAATAGATAAAATACCAAATACAGAACATATAACATCAATACTTGCAGTCAAAAATAATTGGGAAATTAGAGAATAAACAAAATGCCTGCAAAATACTTACAAGTTCCAGCTGGATTATATATTTCTAAAGTGCCTAGTTACCAGTCCACAGACTAAGTGTGTCTTAGATTTTCAGATAGTCTTTCTGCACTAACTTCTCAGATGCAGGCAATATTCAAAAGTCGTTTCTCCACTTCCTGTAATGTCACAGCATACATGTCACTGTTAGATTCCTGCAATAAACTTTATTTCTACTGTGGAAATCAACAGTTAGCAATTTTTAAATATGAGTCTCTTTATCAAAGCCTCTCCTTTGATCTCTCTGCTGTTTCCTGTTTTGCAAGAATGATTTCAGTTTTATCATTTTCACACAAGTCTGCTACAAAGGTTGTCTCTTTCCCTCAGGATCATAAAATTCAAACTTTCAGCTCTCAAAGGCATATTTTATGATGTCTTATCACCCAGCATCCGGCAGGAAGCTCTGCATGTCAAGACAGGACAGAAACCTTCAATTAGTGGTTCCCACTGGCCAGTTTATGACATCCTGCTGCTTCAGTCACACTGACACTTTTGAGGTCAAAGGTCAAGCATCCTCACACTGGCTGATTGTGTCCTAGGCAGACAATCACATAAACATTTATCTATAATACAAATATTATACATATAATAATAAGCAGGTGGCAGGGCATCACAGTCACCTCTTCCCTTTGTTGTTTGCACTTAATATTGAGTCACTTGCTTCTTATATCTGCATTGTGGCTGACATCCATGAGATACTGTTGGGAGGTCAGGAATAAATGTATTATTTGATATGATATTCTTCTAACCCTTACAGACCCCACTTCCTTTGTTTTGACCATTCTTGATATTTTATCCACGTTTGAGGACTTGGCAGGTTTCTGTCTTAGTAAGGATAAGACTAAAGTTTTAGTCTGTAATTATTCTCAGTTCCACCTATCTAGAGCACCGTGGCAGTGCACTTGGTCATTATGGTGCCAAGTCTGAAACTTGTGGTCCTCTCTTTTTGCAGGGGCTGTGCCCCCATCCCATCCCCTTTCTAAATATTCTAACTCTGGAGGGTGGACCTCAGGAGGGGCGATGACCTTCAGGATTTGGTGCCATAATGATGGGCGACAGCCACTGGTGCTCCACAGGTGTGCAGTGTTATTCTCCCTAGGTATCATTCGTGAACATTATCCTGTCTGTTGGAATAGGAATTGTTTATGGTATTAGGGGTTTTGATTCCTCATAATCTGAACCATCTTATCCTACTCAGGTATGAGCTCTGATGGAAGCAATTGATCAGATTTCAATCAGTGGTCCACTCTCCCATTGTCTTTTTTATCCTCTTTATGCTCCTCTGCTACATCTGGTGAGCACCTCCTTCAGGCCCTCAATGTCCTGCCCTGTCTGTCCACCATCCCCATGACCTGCCTCAACCCCAGATCGCAGCCCCTGGAGGTAGCTCGCGTAACCTTTACCGGTGGGTCCCCCTCCTATGAGAGGGAAGGCACGGTGGGGGTCGTCCAGTGCACTGCTGCATTGGCTCCAGGTGCTGCTGGGGTGGGAGGGCATGGGGCCATGATGGGCGAGAGGACTGGAAGCAATCATCTGCCTCACCAGAGAGCCATTTTTCTGGTTTTCCCACGGAGAGTGACGTACCTGATGTCATGGCGAATGCCACTGTCCATCACTCCCCAGAAATTTGAGCCCCTAACACTCTGCCATGCTCCGGCCTCTGCCAGGGCCAGCAGGTGCCCAGCTCACATCCCCACTCTCCCCTGGAGAAGGTGAGCTGTCTATGGATGCTCCAACCTTCTCCCTGGCGGCTCTCTGATGACCCGAGTCCATTCCCGAACCCGGGTCGCTGGCAGTAGCGGAAATCCACCTGCTGTACCGCCAAGCCAGCCATTGTCTTTTTTAATGAGTTGAGGTAATTCAGTGTAATATTTTGCCTTGCATACTGTTTTTTTTTTTTTTGCAGACTCTTCCTTTCTCTATTTTGGAGAATGGCAGTGGATGTCTTTTGAATTTCATTTGGAAAGGAAGAAACCCCTAATTTGGGCAGTGTTGCTATCTCTTTCAGTGGATTGGGGTGGAATAAACTTTCCTGATCTTTTTTTTCTTTCCATCTTTTATTTATGCTCCTGTCCTCCTTGCCCCTTCAGACCGACCCCCAGCCCCAACATTCCAGAATTACCGGAGCTTCTGTTCTGCCCGCCAGGGAGCAGAGCCTGTGGAGAGCCGAGTTTCATCCTGTGGCTGGAGGATCCATTTTCCTCCATTTTCTCCCCGATCCCCATTGCTGGGCACATGCTAGATGTGCATGCGTGGAGGTGTGTGCATGTCTGTGGAAGTCCCACAGCATCCACCCTTTCTATGTATCTTATAGACCCACACTTCCCACAGGCCTCCACGTAGGGGCAGTCATTCGGCGAGCACAACCCCTCCCTCCTCCCAGGAGAGAGGCTGTCCTCTGGACGATCAATCTCCTCCCTCCCTGACATCCCGATGGCCGGGCTCATTCCTAAACCCGGATTGTTGGCATGGCTTGAGGTGCGATATCCAGTACCTCAACCCTCAGCACCACTATTCCACTTTCCTGATCTTTGACGGTATGCCATTGCCTGTCAGCTGCATATATTATACTTATGGATATCTTCTCTAATTCAGGCACACTGGAAGGATATTGAGTTTGCTTTAAATTATCTTTATGAAATTAGTCACATACTTTATTCTCAACCCTAGCAATATCTTCCCTTTTCTAAGTTTTTTTTTTTGATCTACCAGGGAAGTTCTGATTGTTTGGTAGTGGGTCCATACTTGAGTTTTGAACATTGATGCTTTCTTTATTACTGCTTTGGCTTGGAATCACCACATTCCTCTGAATTTCTCTGACCTCTTTCTTCATTGATGGGCTAGGCCGGGCCTGCACTATTTCACCAAATGTTTGATTCCAAAGGACTTGATCTTTGTGGATCTTCAGGCTGCATACAAGTTACCTTGAGTGGATGATTATTGTTAATGCAACTTTGGGCTTGTCTTAAGTCTTTCCACATTGGTCCAGGTGTGTCTCTGGCTCTAGGTCACCGCTGCTAGCTTAGATAATTTCTTGTCAAGCTGGAGGACTGCAGGTGCATTTGATTGGTGCTATCTATTTGGCATTCTGTTCCTCTACCACTGAATCCACTGTTCTGATTTTTCAGCTGTGGTTGGCAGATCTTCAGATGGAGTGTGATATTTCTCAGTGGGAGAGTTATTCCTTACCTACATATAAGCTATCAATGGCACCATATCTTAGGGAGCTTGCATGTAAGTGCAGAATGTGCTTCTTCAGGACCCCAAGTTCTTCTATTTCTTATTTGGTGTACAGTTCCATTTGGAGAGCCATGATACACTCTCGATATAGGTGGGTGCAGATCAGGGCAGCCAGTCCAAATTTAATGCAGCTCCATCATAAATCATGTACCTTTCTTTTTGCACCTAATTTGTGATGTAATAGAATTTATTTTATTTGTTCTTTAATTAATCATGATGTCACATTTCCTTAATTAATATTGTTGGTATAAAACCTGGTATGCTTCTCCTGTTGTCACACCCCTGATGAAGGGTTATGACTCAAAGCACCAGGAATTCTGTTGTGCAGTGAATGCCAGTACCATGCTGTTGATTTAAGCAATAAAGCTTAAAATGCATCTGCTGATTGTGTTTGAGTGTCCTTTCATAGTATAGAGTGCAGATCCCTTTGGAGTTTTGTTTTCTTTCTTATTTGGGCCCTACTGCTGTAGCCTGTTGAAGGCAATGTGATGAATGTACTGCAGACCAAATCCATGTTTTTGTTCGTGTCCTCATTTGGATTTATTTTGGTTGGGGATTTCGGATGATAGCCACATTTTTAATGTTACTTCTTCTACATTGTCCTCTGTATTGATTTTGTTAAATTTTTGTTAAAACCTATGGGTGACTTTCCATTGTGGGGCAGGCAGTTTAAACTTTTATTACTTTTATTGGTCTGCACCACAAAAAAAAAATCATTAGGTTATGGCATCAGTCTTGCCCTCTGAAGGTAGCTGAATGGGAAGCACTCAACACTATTTATAGGCAGGAATGGTGTAGTTATGTTTATTTGAATCATCTAGCTGTATTTGATGAAATCTGGAGATGATGGATACTTTGTAAAGTTAGTATTGACCCTGATTTTGTTCCTTGGAGGGTATTATTTCATTGTTGGTGGGGTTTTCTTTGTGGCCTCCGGTCTGCCTCTGGGCCTCCTTCTTTTTTTGTTAATACTGGATATTATACAGTACTGCTTTTTTACTTTGCATTATGTTGTTCTGGTTTTCTTCTGACCACTTGAATATAGTTAACTTTGCTTATATTAAATATGACCCCCATGTGTATTCTTTTGTGTTGCTTTTTTTCTCATTATTGTTATATTTTTCAGAGCTCAATGTTATTACTACCTTTTTATTATAGTTGAATTGGAACAATTGTTTTCTGAATCTGTTGCTCCTTATTTATATATGCTTGTACTATAGTAGTTGCATTTTTGCTTGCATATTTTGTATGCTATTTTAATAAAAATGTTCTTATAAAAAGAAAGAAAGTGACTGAATGAGCATTCACCATCATTCTTTGGCAGCAGGCAGAGGTGATGAGTGGCAGAGATTTGCCAGTCAGAGTCAAAGAAATATGTAAGAACAAACAGTCTGCTCTGGTACTGGTAACAGCAGTGACATGGTGGGGTGTTACTAAAACCAGAGACTGAGGCATTTCACAGATCAAAGCTGTCACGAATAGCATGGAGGGGACGAGGTGTGCTGGTAATGGCTGTAGGGCAGTAGCGGGAGGCTAGCTGAATTAGAAAGATCAAAATCCAGGCTTCATGATGATTGACTGAAACCCTCAGTGCTGGCCAGGATCACAGACAAAATACCGCACCAAAAGCTGTTACCAGGAAAATGGACTACAGTAAAAGAGTAACTCATGAAATACAAATCGAAGGTACAGGAAGGTGGATCAGTGATCATGGGATGAGATGGCCAATGGATACCAGAGACTGTGAAACTATCCATTAAAGTAGTAAAAATAGCAGGAGGGGACAAGATGTGATGCCAATGGCTGGAGGGGGCAAACAGGAGTCAATCAGGACTAAAACAGTATCAGAGACAGGACAAATTAGATCAATTCCACAGCATGACTACATCTTTAACTAACACAGGAGATTGTGAACACATAGTACAGTGCTAAAAGGAAGTAAAAATAGACATGCAGCTACATGAAGGTTGAGAAACTCTCATTACAAAGCTGGTCATATTTCCTGTGGATCCCCAACAATGATATAATTTATTAAATTAAGACAAAAATAAGCCTCTTTTTAAAATATGTTTAAAAATGTGGAGCCCTGTAGGATCAGGATGGCTGGAATCATTGGGCTCTATAAAGCCCTGGCATGAGATAATCTGGGAACAAAAAAGGAA
This sequence comes from Neoceratodus forsteri, assembly GCA_016271365.2. Classification (NCBI taxonomy): domain Eukaryota; kingdom Metazoa; phylum Chordata; order Ceratodontiformes; family Ceratodontidae; genus Neoceratodus; species Neoceratodus forsteri. Next base: position 898,041,224 of record CM057450.1, read on the forward strand.
CTTCCTGTCTGGGAGTTCCACACTCTTTAATTGTTTTGCTTATTTTGCAATTGTATAAAAACAGGCCTGTGTTAAAATGTTGGGCCAGATTCACAAAGGTTGGCCACAGGCTTCGACAATGGCAGCTTGCACCAACGTCCCGCATCCTGGACCCTGCACCTGATTCAGCATCAGACCTGGTCTAGGGATCTGCATCCAGTGTCTTGTGGCATTGGTCAAACAGATGGTTCAGCGACCATGAATGCCGCAAGGCACAGGACAGTGGGTGGCAGATATGCCCTCAGAATCGCTTCTTGGCATCATGGTATGGCTGTGCCCCCAAGCCCTGATTCCCAACAGTGAAGATAAGGGAAAGCCCACATGGGCTATAGCCCCCAGCCTCATCCCAACGTATATGTTAATAAAGCCCATATGGGATAGCGCCCCCCACAGCACCAATCCCAACCCCGATTCCCAGGTCTGATCCCACCAACAATTGTAATAGCATTTCTGCATTGACATAATATTAATCATGGTATTATTCAAAGTATCCTGGTGGTCTAATGGCTCCCAGCCCCCATGCAGCAGTGCCAGACCACCCCACCCCTTCACACCCATACCCAGACAGTGACTGACACAACCTAGCACCACCACCACAAGCCAGCCACCGACTGAGCTCTCCAATGAGTACATGCTGTAAATAGTATGCACCCATTGAATGACACACAGTGCAGATAGAGGCTACTCAACTGCCGGGCTGTCCCTCCTCCGAACTATTTTAACATGATGCAAGGCTTTATTCTTCAGGACTACTCAAAAAAAACAACATATGGTCCTCCTGTCCCGACTCCTGCATGTATGGAAATGACTGGTGATACCGTGCAGACAGAGGCTACTCAACTGCCGAGCCACCCCTTCCTCCAAAATAATTCACACATGATGCAAGCCTTTATTTGACAGGACTACTAAAAAACACATGTGGTCCTCCTGTGCTGACTCCTGCTTGTGTGGGAAATGGCTGGTGATACTGTACAGACATAGGCTACTCAACTGCCAAGCTGCCTCTCCCTCCAAAATGTTTCACACATGATGCAAGCCTTCATTTTATGGGACTACACACACAAAAAATGATCCACATGTCCCGACTAGTGCACGTGTGGGAAATGGCTCATGACACTGTGCAGACAGAGGCTACTCAACTGCCGGGCTGCCACTTCCCGCCAAAATGTTTCACATGATGCAAGCCTTTGTTGACAGGACTACTAAAAAATATATGGTCCTCCTGTCCCTACCCCTGCTTGTGGGAAATGGCTTTTGACACTGTGCAGCTAGAGGCTACTCAACTGCCAGGCTACCCCATCCCTCCAAAATATTTCATACAGGATGCAAGCCTTAATTTGGCAGGACTACATAAAAAATATGGTCCTCCAGTTCCGACTCCTGCTGCTGTGGAAATGGTGGGTGACATTGTGCAGACGGAGGCTACTCAACTGCTAGGCTGCCCCTCCCTCAAAATGTTTCATACATGATGCAAGCCTTTATTTAACAGGACTAAACAAAAAAAAATATGGTCCTCCTGTCCCAACTCGTGCTTGTGTGGAAATGGCTTTTGACACTGTGCAGCTAGAAGCTACTCATCTGCCAGGCAACCCCATCCCTCCAAAATGTTTCACAAGGATGCAAGTCTTAATTTGACAGGACTACTCAAAAAGTTTCCTCTAGTCCTGATTACTGCTACTGTGGAAATGGCTGATGACACTGTGCAGACAGAGGTTATGCAACTGCTGGGCCTACCCCCAAAATCTTTCACACGTGACTCAAGCCTTTATATGACAGGACTACACACTACAAAAACATTTGGTCCTTCTGTCCCAACTCCTGTTTGTGTAGGAAGTCACTAGTAACTCTATACAGACAGAGGCTACTCAACTGCTTGTCTGCCCCTCTCTCCAAAAGGCTTCATGTGATGCAAATTTTTATTTGACACAGCTACAAAAACAAAATATGGTCCTCCTGTTTAGACTCCTGCTTCAGTAGGAAATGACTGGTGACACTGTGCAGACAGAGACAACTCAACTGCTGGGCTTCCCAGTCACCAAACCTTTTACGTCATCCAAGCATTTATTTGACAGGACAAAACAAAAAAATATGGTCCTTTTGTCCTGACTACTGCTTGTGTGAGAAATGGCTGGTGATGCTGTGCAGACAGGGGCTTGTCAACTGCCGAGCTGCTCCTCCCAGAAAACATTTCACATGACTCAAGTCTTTATTTGACAGGACTACACTAAGAAAAATATTGTCCCCTGTCCTGACTCGTGCTTCTGTCAGAAATGGCTGGTGACACTGTGCAGACCAATGTTACTCTTTTGCGGACTACCCCTCCTCCAAAATGTTTCACATGTGATACAAGCCTTTGTTGACAGGACTGTTTCACAAGTGATGCAAGCCTTTGTTGACAGGACTGTTTCACAAGTGATGCAAGCCTTTATTTGACAGGACAACACAAAAGAAATGTGGTCCTCCTGTCCTACTCATGCTTGTGGGGAAATGGCTGGTGACACTATGCAGACAGAGTCTACTTGACTGCTGGGCAACCCTCCCTCCAAAACAATCCACACATGATGCACATTTTTATTTGATATGACTACACACAAAAATATGGTCCTCCTGTCCTGACTCTTTGCTTGTGTGGAAATGGCTGGTGACAATGTGCAGACTGAAGCTACTCAACTGCCAGTCTTCCCTCCCTCCAAAATGTTTCACACAAGACAAAAGCCTTTATTTGACAGGACTACACAAAAAATATGGTCCTCCTGGCTGGACTCCTGCTTGTCTGGAAAATGGCTGGTGACACTGTGCAGACAGACGCTACTCAACTGCCGGGCTGCCCCCTCAAAACATTTTCCATGTGATCCAAGCCTTTACTTCACAGGACTACACAAAAATATGGTTCTCCTGTCCTGACTACTACTTGTGTGGGAAAGGGCTGGTGACACTCTGCAGACAGACGCTAATCAACTGCCGGGCTGTCCCTCCCAAAATGTTTCACACATGACTCAAGCCTTTATTTGACAGGACTACACAAAAATAAAATATGGTCCTCCTGTCCTAACTCCTGCTTGTGTGGGAAATGGTTGGTAAGACCATGCAGACAGAGGCTACTCAACTGCTTGGCTGCCCTCCTCCAAAATGTTTCACATGTAATGCATGTCTTTACTAGACAGGACTAAGAAAGCAAAATCTTTTCCTCCTGTCCAGAATTATTCTTGTGGGGGAAATTGCTGGAGACACTGTGCAGACGCAAGTTGCTCAACTGCCAGGCTGCCCCTCCCTCCAAAACATTTCACACATGATGAAGCCTTTATTTTACAGGACTACACACACACACAAAATGGTCCACCTGTCCCTACTCATGCTTGTAAGGAGACTGACTCATGACACTGTGCAGACAGAGGCTACTCAGCTGCCAGACTGTCCCTCCCTCCAAAATGTTTCACACATGATGCAAGGCTTTATTCTTCAGGACTACTCAAAAAGAATATGGTCCTCCTGTTCCAGCTCCTGCTTGTGTGGGAAATGGCTGGTGACACCATGAAGACAGAGGCTTTTCAACTGCCAAACTGCCCCCTACCTCCAAAATGTTTCACACGTGATGAAGGCTTTCATTTTACGGGACTACAAACAAAAAAATGGTCCACATGTCCTGACTCATGAATGTATGGGAAATGGCTCATGACGCTGTGCAGACAGTGGCCACTGTACTGCCGGGCTGTCCCTCCCTCCAAAATGTTTCACAGATGATGTAAGCCTTAATTTGACAGGACTACACAAAAACATATGGTCCTTCTGTCCTGACTCCTGTTCCTGTGGGAAATGGTTGGTAATACTGTGCAGTCAGAGGTTACTCAACTTATTGTCTTCCCCTCCCACCAAAATGTTTCACACATGATGCAAGCCTTCATTTTACAGGACTACACACAAACAAAATGGTCCTCCTGCCCAGACTCGTGCTTTTGTGGGAAATGGCTTATGACACTGTGCAGATAGAGGCTATTCAACTGCCAGGCTGCCCCTTCCCAAAATGTTTCACACATGATTCAAGCATTTATTTATTAATTTTTTTAGTCTTTGATAACCGGGTAAGGCCCACTGGACACAAGTGCCTGTTTTCAGGGCTGACCTGGGAGCACTGGGATGCTAAGTGACTTGTTCAGAGTCACACAGTATGCAAGTAGAGGATATGTGAATCAAACCCAAGCATTTCTGCTTGATGTACTGTAGCCAGTGTCTGTCACAGCCAGTGTTTTTATTTGACAGGACTACGCACAAAAACAATATGGTCCTGCTGTCCTGATCGAGTTTGTGTGGGAAATGGCTGTTAACACTGTGCAGACAGATGCTACTCAACTGTTTGACTTCCCCTCCTCAAAGTGTTTCACATGTGATGCAAGCCTTTATTGGACAGGACTACAAAAGGCAAAATATTTTCCTCCTGTCCTTAATTCATCTTGTGTGGGAAACAGCTGAAGACACTGTGCAGACACAGGCTACTCAACTTCCAGGCTGTCCCTCCTCCAAAATGTTTCACACATGATAAAGCCTTCATTTTAAAGAACTACACACAAAAATTGCATACCTCTCCTGACTCCTGCTTGTGTGGAAAATGACTGGTGACACTGTGCAGACAGAGGCTACTCAACTGCCAGGCTGCCCCCTCCCCAAAAGGTTTCACACATGATGCAAGCCTTCATTTTGTGAGACTACACACAGAAAAAAATGGTCCACCTGTCCTGACTCGTACATGTATGATAAATGGCTCATGACACTCTGCAGACAGAGGCTATTTAATTTCTGGGCTACCCTCCTCCAAAATGTTTCACAGAGGATGCTAACCTTTATTTCACGGACTACTAAAAAAAACATATGAGGGGATTCACAAAATAATCTGATGGTGCAAAACCTTCCTAAGTCCCCAAAGGTTCTGTAGCTACAGAAAAATGAGGAACTTGCTCTGAGTGCTATACACAAAACATCCACAGCTGAAGAAAAAATACACTAAGGACTGTGGAAAAAGTGCAGCAACAGACGTTCCTGAGGAAAAAAGCCATTGAAAAGTATGGCATATCCCTTAGAGGCTATTCACAGCCAGTGCTTTTCCACATTTGAGGAAATAATTTGCACACATACTGTACCACAAAGAGTGAGGCGTAACTCTTCCTGAGCAAAGTGCAGTGTACCAACAATTGAGATGCAATTATAGTGGAGGTGCAGGCACAAGTAATAGTAAACCTATAGTAGTGTCAGTTTTACAACAAAATAGCACACATTTTCATTGAAATACAACAAACTACAACCACTAGACCCAGTGCAGCCCATAAAAGGAGCTCCACAGGCATTAGAGACAGAGTTGGTAACAGCCTGAAGTGAGTGCTACTGAAGCAGACAACATCAACACTCCAGGAGAGACACAACCATCAGTTCCACCAACAGTTACAGACAGCCACTGTGGTGCAAGGCCCTGCTGGTACCACTGGTGCTGGAGCGGTCTCAGGTGAGGGACTGGCTGCTGGTCTTTCTGTGAGTACTTACTGCTGCATCTATGGGAACAGTCTCAAAGTCTGATGCTCCAGTTAATATGGAGCACCTGTTGTTGTGCCTGCTGAGCTTTTTCCTCAGCTAAGGAAAGAATGTTAGGAGATTTCAGCACTTGTGGACTTCCGTAACTTGCCTGTTTCTGATTTCTGCAACTGCAGAAATTTTCTTTCTGAAAATAGAGCAACAAGATTTCTACAGTGCTACGAAGCCATTTTCTGCAGCTACATAAATTGTGGCTCTCTTTGTGAATCCCAGCCATGGTCCTCCTGTCACAGCTCCTGCGTGTGGGAAATGGCTGCGCAGACAGTGGCTAGTCAACTGCCAGGACCACCCCTCCCCAAATGTTTCACATGTGACAAGCCATTATATGACAGGACTACACACACACACACAAAAAATTGGTCCTCCTGTCCCAACTCCTGTTTGTGTAGGAAATTGCTAATAACACTGTGCAATCAGAGGCTACTCAACTGCTTGGCTTCCCCTCTCTCTAAAGGTTTCACATGTGATGCAACTCTTTATTTGACATGACAGCAAAAAACAAATATGGTCCCCTGTCTAGACTCCTGCTTGTGTGGGAAATGACTGGTGACACTTTGCAGACAGAGGCAATTCAACTGCTGGACTTCCCCTCACCAAAATGTTTTACATGTCATCCAAGCCTTTGTTTGACAGGACTAAACAAAACAAAATATGGTCCTTTTGTCCTGACTACTGCTTGTGTGGAAATGGCTGGTGACACTGTGCAGACAGAGGCTAGTCAACTGCTGAGCTGCCCCTCCCAAAAACATTTCACAGGTGACACAAGCCTTTATTTGACAGGACTACACAAAACAAAACTATAGTAACCTCTCCCAACTCTTCCTTGTGTGTGAAATGGCTGGTGACACTGTGAGACAGAGGCCACTTAACTGCGAGGCTACCCTCACTTCAAAAGTTTCACACATGATGCAAGCCTTTTATTTGACAGGACTACACTAATAACAAATATGGTCCTCCTGTCCCGAGTCGTTCTTGTATGGGGAATGGCTAGTTACATTGTACAGAATGAGGTTACTCATTTTCGGACTACCCTCCTTCAAATTATTTCACACGTGATGCAAGTCTTTATTTGACAGGGTGACACAAAAAATATATAGTTCTCCTGTCCCGACTCTTTTACATGTGAGAAATGGCTGATAACAATGTACAGACAGAAGCTACTCAACTACTGGGCTGTCTGCTCCTCCAAAATGTTTCACATGTGACAAAAGCCTTTATTTGACAGGACTACACAAAAGAAAATATGGTCCTCCTGTCCCAATTACTGCTTGTGTGAGAAATGGCTGGTGACACTGTGCTGACAGAGGTTACTAAACTGCCTGGCTACCCCTTCCCAAAATGTTTTATACGTGATCCAAGCCTTTATTTGACAGGACTACATAACAGAAAATATGGCCCTCCTGTCCAAATACTGCTTGTATGGGAAAGGGCTGGTCACACTGTGCAGACAGGCGCTATTAAACTGTCAGGCTGCTACCTCCCAAATGTTTCACACATGACTCAGACCTTTATTGGCAGGACTACACACACAAAAAATATGGACCTCCTGGCCTGATGCCTGTTCATGTGGGAAATGGTTGGTAACACTGTGCAAACAGAGGCTACTCACCTGCTTGACTGCCCGCTCATTCCAAAATGTTTCACATGAGATGCATGCCTTTACTGGACAGGACTACAAAAAGCAAAATATTTTCCTCCTGTCCTGACTCCTTCTTGAGTGGAAAATGGCTGGAGAAACTGTGCAGACACAGGCTGCTCAACGGCAGGCTGCCCAATCCTCCAAAATGTTTCACACATGATGCAAGCCGTTATTTGTCAGGACTACACACAAAAAATGGTCCACCTCTCCCAACTTCTGCTTGTGTGGAAAATGGCTGGTGACACTGTGCACAGAGAGGCTAATCAACTGCCAGGCTGCCCAATCCCTCCAAAACATTTCACACATGATGCATGACTTTATTTGTCAGGACTACACACAAAAAAATGGTCCACCTCTCCCAACTCCTGCTTGTGTGGAAAATGGCTGGTGACACTTTACAGACTTAGGCTACTCAACTACCAGGCTGCCCTCCTCCAAAGGTTTCACATGTGATGCAAGCCTTTATTTTACATCACTACTAAAAATAAAAATAAAATTATGGTCCTCCTGCCCGACTCCTGCTTGTGTGGAAAATGGCTGGTGACACTGTGCAGAAGAGGCTACGCAACTGCAAGACTTCCCAATCCCTCCAAAATATTTCACACATGATGCAAGCCTTTATTTGTCAGGACTACTCAAAAAAAAACATACCATCCACCTGTCCCGACTCCTGCTTGTGTGGTAAATGGCTAGTGACACTGTACAGACTGAAGCTACTCAACTGCCAGGCTGCCCCTCCCTCCAAAAGGTTTCACACGTGATGCAAGCCTGCATTTTATGGGACCACACACCAAAAAATGGTCCACCTCTCCCGACTCGAGCATGTGAGGGAAATGGCTTGTGACACTGTGCAGATAGGGGTTACTTAACTGCCAGGTTTCCCCACCCATCAAAATGTTTCACACATGATGAAAGCCTTTACTTCACTTCACTACTCAACAAAAAACATATGATCCTCCTGCCCCAACTCCTGCTTGTGTCAAAATGTCTGGTGACACTGTGCAGAGAGACACTACTCAACCAAAAGGCTACCCCATCCCTTCAAAATGTATCACATATGATGCAATCCTTAATTTGACAAGACTACACAAAACAAAATATGGTCCTCCTGTCCGGACTCTGTCCACTGTGGGAAATGGCTGGTGACACAGTACAGACAGAGATTATTCAACTGCTGGCTGCCCCTCCCAAAATGTTTCAAATGTGACTCAAGCCTTTATATGACAGGACTACACACACACACAAAAAATGTCCTCCTGTCCCAGCTCCTGTTTGTGGGAAATTGCTGGTAACACTGTGCAGACAGAGGCTAATCAACAGATGGGCTGCCCACTCCCAAAATATTTAATACATGATCCAAGCCTTTATTTGACAGGAATACACAAAAGAAAATATAGTCCTCCGGTCCCAACTAGTGCATGTGGGGAAGGGCTGGTGACACCGTGCAGACAGAAGCTATTGAACTACAGGCTGCCACATCCCCAAAATGTTTCACATGTGACACAATCCTTTATTTGACAGGGCTACACTAAACATATGCTGTGTAACAGGGAAAGGATCTCAGATCTCAGATCTCCAGGTAGAAGGTCACCTGGGGGGCCGTGACCATCACATGGTATGGTTCAATTTGGCCACTAAAACTAAATCATCCCATCCCAAGGCAAATATAATGGGACTTCAGATGAGCTGACTTTGATAAAATGGCCAACAGAGCTAAGCTAGCCCTGGCAAAAAGAAATACAGGTGAGGGGAACAGGCAAAGTGGGCAAGCATTAATGATGCAGTACTTGAAGCAACATCCCTTTGTGTTAGATAGAAAAGGAAGTGCAAAGAAGAAGGAAACCACTTTGGTTCTCAAAAACAGTAACAGAAAGGTCAGAGCCAAAGGCTGGCCTTCGAAATATAAGGAATGCAGCAGGATGAAAATAGGAGGCATACTAAACTCCCTAAGGGAAGCAGGAAGTCAGTAAGGCAGGCAAAGGCCCAAACCAAGGAAACACTAGCATAAACAGTAAAAAGGTGACAAGACTTTCTATAGATACATTAGTGAAAGGAGAAAGTCCAGAGGGGGTATTGCTAAGATCAGAGGAGATGAGGGCATGTGAGGAGGAGGACCGATGTAAAAGCATCTATCCTAAATAGATACTTCGGCTCAGTATTTACTGAAGAGAAGGTAGGGCAGGGTCCACAGCTCAGCACCATGGACACAGGGAGGAAGGTGTGCACTAGTCCCTTCACAAAAGAAAGGGTCCTACAAGAGCTCAATAAGCTCAGGGTGGACAAGGCAATGGGACCTGATGGCATACATCCCAGGGTACTAAAGGAGATAAGGGTGGAACTAGCAGAGCCATTATCAGAACTGTTTAGTGAGTCTCTGTACCAAAGAGGTCCCAGAAGACTGGAGAAGGGCTCATGTGATCCCACCCACAAGAGTGGTAGCAGGAGGAGGCAGGGAACTACTGACCAGTCAGTCTTATCTCAGTAGGCAAGATTATGGAGACACTCCTTAAGGAAAGGATAGTGCAACACCTGAATCCATAGGAACACAGGATCCAAGACAGCATGGGTTTACAACAGGAAGGTCCTGTCAAACTAATCTCATAGATTTCTTTGACTGGGTAACCAGAGTGGTGGACCAAGGGGAACAGTTGATGTCACCTATCTTGAATTCTGCAAAGCTTTCGATACTGTTCCACATAGAAGATTGATTAATAAGCTGGGTAGGCTCGGGTGGGTCAGAAGTTGGTCAGCTGGGTGGCAAACTGGTTGACAGGCAGAAAACAGAGAGTGGTGGTAAATGGTATACAGTCAGAAGAGATGCAAGTCACAAGTGTGGTACCTCAGGGATCAGCCCTGGGGTCAGTCCTCTTCAATATCTTCATCAGTGACATTGCAGATGCACTGGAGGGTAAGGTTTGTCTGTTTGCAGATGACACCAAGATCTGTAATACAGAAGATGATCCAGGTGGGGTGGGCAGAAAGAAGAGATCTGAATAAACTAGCAAAATGGTCAGAAGAGTGGCAACTGGATTTAATGCAAAGAAGTGCAAGATCATGCACATAGGGAAGAGAAACCGTGAAGACACCTATAGGCTGGGAGGGTTGCTGGCAGTCACAAGGGAAGAAAGAGACTTGGGCATCCTCATCACTGATGACCTGAAATCATCCAAGCAAACCACTAAAGCAGTAGGTAAGGCTAGGGGATGTTGGAGTGTATTAGTAGGGGTATCACAAGTCAGAAGAGGGAGGTAATAATCCTCTTTACAAACACTGGTTAGGCCCCATCTAGAGTACTGCATGCAGTTCTGGAGGCCACACCTTCACCAGGACATTAATAAAATTGAGGCAGTCCAGAGAAGGGCAACCAAATGGTGCAGGGACTGCATCAGAAAACATATGAGGACAGATTAATGGAGCCCAATATGTATACCCTAGAACAAAGGAGGAGAAAGGTGATCTGATTGAAACATTCAAACACCTTAAGGGCATTAACAAGGTGAAAGAGTATAACATGCTTCAATATAAGAAAAATAGATGGACAAGAGGACACAGCATGAGATTAGAAGGAGGCCAATTAAGGGGCAATGTGAGGAAGTTCTTTTTCACAGAAAGAGGTGGTGGATGCATGGAACAACCTACTTCAGGAAGTGGTGGATATGAATACAGTGCAGGGCTTCAAACAGGCATAGGATAGGCATAAGGGAGCAATACAGATGAGTATGAATAGATAGGCCATTGACAGAGCAAAGGCCGATGGCACATTCATAGGGTAGAAAAGAAATGGAAGACTGGATGGGCCTTGTGGTCCTTATTTGCTGTCCTTCTATGTTTCTGTGTTTCTATCCTCCTGTCCCGACTCCTGTCTGTGTGAGCAAGGCTGGTAACACTGTGCAGTCAGAGGCTACTCTACTGGTTGACTACCCCCCCTCAAAAATGCTTAAATGTGATGCTAACCTTCATTTTACAAGACTACAAACAAACAAAATGATCCTCCTGTCCAGACTCATGCTTGTGTGGGAAATGGATCATGACACTGTGCAGATGTAGGCAATTCAACAGCAGGGCTGCCCTTCCCCAAAATGTTTCACATATGACCCAAGACTTTATTTGACAGGACTACACACCAAAAAATAATATGATCCTCCTGTTCCGACTCAGTTATTGTGGAAAATGGTTGGTAACACTGTGCAGACAAAGGCTACTCATCTGCTTGACTGCCTCTCCCTCCAAAATGTTTCATATGAGATGCAAGCCTTTATTGGACGGGCCTATAAGAAGCTAAATATTTTCCTCCTCTCCAGAATTATTCCTGTGGGAAATGACTAGAGACACTGTGCAGACACAGGCTACTCAACTGCCAAGCTGCACCCTCCCTCCAAAAGGTTTCACACATGATGCAAGCCTTCATTTAGTGGGACTACATACAAAACAAACATTTGTCAATGCCAAACGTTCGCTTGCAGGTATTTGCAGTGGTATTTGCACTTGGACATGGCTTAAAAAATCAGTGACAAAGAAGTACAAGCATTTGTCAATGCTGAATGTTGCTTGCTTCTATGTGCTGTTTAGGTATTTGGAAGTCATTGGGTGCAAATATTGAAAATCACGAACTTACAAGCATGCGTAGGAACTGCATAACGCACGCTCATAAAACAGTCATTTTTGGAATTTTTTCACCAAATTTTCAACATAGCCATTTTAAGACCTCTGCTAATGAACAGTGTCACTGTGATTTTCTTAATGTGTCCTATACATTGACTTTTGCACCAAGACTGTGCCATTGTGCTTACATAGGCGGAAACACGTTTAGGGCAGGATGTGAAAATGACAGCTGTACTGCTCATAAGGAGGTGTGGTAAAATGGCAATGTTGAAAATCTGGAGTGAAAATATTGAAAATTAAAACTTACGAGCATGCGTAGGAACTGCGCAATGCACGTCGTAAAACAGTCATTTTTAGAATTTTTCTCCAAATTTTCAACATAGTCATTTTAAGACCTCTGCTAATGAACAGTGTCACTGTGATTTTCTTAATGTGTCCATACATTGATTTAGCACACCGACTGTGCCATTGTATGCCTACATGGGCGGAAACACGTTTTGGGCAGGATGTGAAAATGACAGCTATACTGCTTATAAGGAAGTGTGGTAAAATGGCAATGTTGAAAATCTGGAGTGAAAATATTGAAAATTCATGAACTTACAGTGTGCATAGGAACTGCTAATGCACACTCGTAAAACAGTCATTTTAGGAATTTATTTACCACATTTTCAACACAGCCATTTTAAGGCCTCTGCTCATGAACAATGTCACTGTGATTTTCTTAATGTGTCCCATACATTGAGTTCGCACACCTACTGTGCCATTATAGCTACATGAGCGTAAACATGTTTGGGCAGGATGTGAAAAATGACAGCTGTACTGCTCATAAGGAGGTGTGGTAAAATGGCAATGTTGAAAATCTGGAGTGAAAATATAGAAAATTTGCAAACTTATGAGCGCGTGAGGAACTGCATAACGCACACTCGTAAAACAGTCATTTTTAGGAATTGTTTCACCAAATTTTCAACATTGTCATTTTAAGAGCTCTGCTAATGAACAGTGTCACTGTGATTTTCTTAATGTGTCTCATACATTGAGTTCGTACACCGACTGTGCCATTGTACTACATGGTGAACACATTTTGGGCAGGATGTGAAAATGACAGCTATACTGCTCATAAGGAGGTGTGGTAAAATGGCAATGTTGAAAATCTGGAGTGAAAATATTGAAAATTGCGAATTCACAGTGCATAGGAAGTGTGCAATGCACACTCGTAAAACAGTCATTTTAGGAATTTTTCACCACATTTTCAACACAGCCATTTTAAGACCCTGCTCATGAACAGTGTCACTGTGATTTTGTTAATGTGTCCCATACATTGAGTTCGTACACCGACTGCGCCATTGTGCGCTACATGGGGAAACACATTTTGGGCAGGATGTGAAAAATGACAGCTGTACTGCTCATGAGGAGGTGTGGTAAAATGGCAATGTTGAAAATCTGGAGTGAAAATATTGAAAATTCACAAACTTACGGCATCGTTGGAATAGCATAATGCTGCGGCTAAAACAGTCATTTTAGGAATTTTTTCACCAAATTTTCAACATAGCCATTTAAGACCTCTGCTAATGAACAGTGTCACTGTGATTTTCTTAATTTGTCCCATACATTGATTTCGCACACCGACTGTGCCATTATGCGCTACATGAGTGGAAACACATTTTGAGCAGGATGTGAAAAATGACAGCTGTACTGCTCATAAGGAGGTGTGGTAAAATGGCAATGTTGAAAATCTGGAGTGAAAATATTGAAAATTTGCAAACTTACAGCGTGCATAGGAACTACGCCAGCGCACACTCGTAAAACAGTCATTTTAGGAATTGTTTCACCAAATTTTCAACATTGTCATTTAGGAGCTTGGTGCGATGATCATCGGTGGACCAGGAACACGTCTGCACTCTTCAAAGCCGACCACGAACTGAGGAAATGCCGGTAAGCTGTATAATGGGCTAGATGGGGGTTTCAACTTTATTGCATATCTCAGGCATTTTTGGAATTTTTGACCAAATTTTCAACATGGAGTTTTTGGGACCTTCTCATGAATGATGTCACTGTCATGGTGTTATTCAGGCCCAAAGGGTGATTTCACGCAGGTGACTGTGCAGTGACTCAAATCACCCTTAAGGCCAGAATAACGCCATGATGGTGACACCATTCACGAGAAGGGGTCCCAAAGCCCCATGTTGAAAATTTGGTGCAGAAATTCAAAAAACAGATAATAAAGATGAAAACTATCTAACCATTACAACTTACCGGCGATGATTTAATGATAAACTTTAACCGATCATCGCCTCTTCTAATAATATGGAATTGGGGGTGTGTGGGGCAGAGATTGCACAGTGGGTGGGTGCAGGTTGTGGGAGGGGCTGGGAGAAAGCGCCGTGGACCGTTTTAATTTACAGGTTTGTAAAAAAAAAAGATGGCGTGGGACATTTGCCATGCTGGAGTGGGCTCCCAGCATGGCAGAAGAGATGGCTGGGGGCGTGGAGCCTACGAGATTGGGCACCCCCATCGGCAGACGATGCGGGACGTTTGCCACACTGGGTGCGGCTCCCAGCCGGGCAGCAAAGATTTGGGCGGGTGATCGCCGGTGTTGTGGTGAGTAACAGCGGTGGTTTTTGAAGAGAAGACCACCGCTGTCATACAGCACCACGACTGATTGGTGCAGGATGCCACACCTGCTCAATGGAGCAGGGGATTGCAGGAGGGCACACCTCAAAGTGTCCCATTCTCCCAAGACATTCCTTGCGCATGTGTGCACGTTAACGAAAATGGTCCATCTGACCCGACTTGTGCATGTGAAGGAAATGGATCATAACACTGTGCAGGCAAAGGCTACGCAACTGCTGGGCTACCTCCCTCCAAAATGTTTCACACATGATGCAAGCCTTTATTTGACAGGACTACTCAGAAAAAACCTATGGTCCTCTTATCTCGACTCCTGCATGTGTGGGAAATGGCTGGTAACACTGTGTAGACAGAGGCTACTCAACTGCCAGCTGCCCCTCCCTTCAAAATATTTCACAAATAATTCAAGCCTTAATTTGACAGGACTACACAAAAAAATATGGTCCTCCTATCCGACTCCTGTCACTGTGGAAATTGCTGATGACAATGTGCAGACAGAGGCCATTCAATTGTCAGGACACCCTTCCTAAAATGTTTCACCGTGACTCAATCCTTTATATGACAGGACTACACACACAAAAAAACAAATTTGTTCCTCATGTCCCAACTCCTGATTGTGTGGAAATCACTGGTGACACTGTGCAGACAAAGGCTACTCAAGTGCTTGCCTGCCCCTCCATCAAATAGGTTCCACGTGTGATGCAAGTCTTGATTTGACATGACTACAAAAACAAAATATGGTCCTCCTGTCCAAATTCCTGCTTGTGTGGAAATGACTGCTGACACTGTGCAGACAGAGGCTACTCAACTGCAGGGCTTCCCCTTGCCAAAACATTTTACACATGATCCAAGTCTTTATCTGACAGGACTACACAAAGAAAACTGGTCCTCCTGTCCCAACTCCTGCTTGTGTGGGAAATGGATGGTGACACTGTGCAGACAGAGGCTAGTCAACTTCCAGGCTGATCCCTCCCTCCAAAAGTTTCACACATGAGGCAAGCCTTTATCTGACAGAACTACACAAAGACAAAATATGGTCCTCCTACCCTGACTCATGCTTGTGTGAGAAATGGTTGGTGTCACTATGCAGACAGAGGCTACTTGACTGCCAGGCAGCCCCTCCTCCAAAATGTTTCACATGTGATACAAGCCTTTATTTGACAGAATTACATAAAAAAAAATGGTCGTCAAGTCTTGACTCCTGCCAGCCGGTGGTGCTGAGGGTTGAGGTGCTGGGCCGAAGCCACAGCGGATGTTGTCAGATGTCATTGCACATCTAGGCTCTGGAGGGAGGGAGGAGGTGTAACTACCACTAGAAATGGAGGAGATAAAAGAGTTAAAAAAGTCCTGACTCCTGCTTCTGTTGGAAATGGCTGGTGAAACTGTGCACAGAGAGGCTGCTCAACTACGTGGCTGCCCCTTCCTTCAAAATGTTTCACACATGACAAAAGCCTTTATTTGACAGGACTACACAAAAAATATGGTCCTTCTGTCCAGACTCCTTCTTGTGTGGGACATGGCTGCTGACACTATGCAGACTGAGGCTACTCAACTGCTGGGCTGACCCTCCCAAATCATTTTACATATGATCTAAGCCTTTATTTGACAGAACTACACAAAAGAAAATTTGGTGACACTGTACAGACAGAGGCTACTCTACTGCTGGTTTCCCCTTCCCTAAATGTTTCACATGTGACATAAGCCTTTATTTAATAGGACTACACACAAAAATATGGTCCTCCTGTCCTGACTCATGCTTGTTTGGGAAATGGCTGATGACACTATGCAGACCAAGGGTGGGATATTCAGAAGGGTTGCGCATGGCGCAACACAGCTACACTATGCACAGCCCACTGATGCACCCTGGTGTGATATTCAAAGGGATTGAGCCTGGCACAAATCGATGCATCAGGTGCATCAGTAATGTATGTGGGCGCGGGTGAGGGGGCATGCCATTCATACTCCGCACATCCCGATATTCAGCCGGGATGTGCTGAGACCATCATGCACAACCCCTACTTACGCTACACCTAGGTGAGCCAAAAAGGAGCAACAGCTGGCCACCCACGGGTGAGCTGTCATGTTGCAAAGGTGCAACTGGCAGCTGCCACCTGTGGTGGCACAGCTCAGCGGCACCTTTGTGGTGGCGCCTCCCTCATCTTAATCATGGGCATATGTAGAACAATAATAGTCCTATATCCCTGGTGGTCCAGTGGACCCCTCACAGCCGATCATGGGCATCAGTAATAAATAATGACACACCAATCATCCCTGGTGGTCTAGCGGTACCCCTCCTCCCACCCGCCCACTGGGCCCCACCACCCTCCCCCAGTCAGCAGTGACGGCTCCCCACCGCTTGCCACCCCACCCCTTCAACTGACTCCGTATGGTAGGGCTGTATGCCCATTGGTCCACAGCGTGAGCCAATAGGCATGCAGCAGTGCCATACTACACAGTCCAGATATGTGAATGGATCCATTCACATATCTGGACTAATAATCTGATATGGGCTCATAAGTCCATTGGCTCACGCTGTGAACCAATGGGCGTGCACCATCTGCGAGTCAGTCGAGAGCATTGCGGCAAGTGGGTGGGGAGCTGCCACCCGCCGCTGACTGGGGATGTGGGGCCCAGTGGTGGGTGGGGAGGGGGTACCGCTGGACCATCAGGGCTGAATTGGTGTGTCATTACTATTACTAACGCCCGCGATCAGGCTGTGAGCGGTCCACTGACCACCAGGGATATAAGACTATTATTTATAACAAATGCCCACAATTGGGCTGCCAGCTGTCCACTGGACCACCAGAGATATGGGAAGGTTGATTTTACTGAACTTCTGCCAGCGATCAGGCTACGAATGGTCCACTGGACCACCAGGGATACAGGACTATTAAAAGCAAATGCCAGCGATTGGGCTGCGAGTGGTCCACTGGACCACCAGGGATATGGGAGGGTTAATTTTACTGTACTTCTGCCCACAATAGGGCTGCGAGCAGTCCACAGGACCACCAGGGATATGGGATGATCATTTACATTCCCTATGCCCACGATCGGGCAGTAGGGCACTTTGCTGCTTGTGCAGGGGTGTCGGTCCCAATGGCTGCAGCCTGGCAGGATGCCAGGTGCAAGTCACCGAGGATCAGCACACCTGCATGCAAATGGGGTCATAATGACATGCAAATGGCCCCATTTGTGCCCTGCATACAGTATGGCCCCATTTGCATGTGCACTTTTGAATATTGTGGTAGTTAGCCTATTGCAATGGCACTTGTGTAACGCATCCCCTGCTCCACTCTGGCCACTTGCACTGGTGCAGTGTCACTGCACCATGTGCACTGCGGATGGCAAGGTGCGATATTCAACAATGCTGTGCCATGGCGGCTCTGTTGAATATCTCCTGTCCATGCCCCTGCATCCAAGTTGCGCTGCACCCAGGCTTGTGCCACAGCCTGGCACAGTCTGAATATCCCACCCCAAGTCTACTTGACTGCGGGCAATCCCATCCCTCCAAAATGATCCACATATGATGCAAGTCTTTATTTGACAGGACTACACACAAACAAAATATGGTCCTCCTTTTACGACTCTTGCTTGTGTGGAAATGGCTGGTGACAATGTGCAGACTGAGGCTACTCAACTGCCATTCTGCCCCGCCTCTAAAATGTCTCATAAATGATGCAAGCCTTAATTTGACAGAACTATGCACAAAATAAATATGGTTCTTCTGTCCTGACTTTTGCTTGTGTGAGGAATGGCTGGTGGCATTGTGCAGACAGAGGCTATTAAACTGCCCAGCTGCTCACTCCCAAAATGTGTCACACATGATTCAAGCTGTTATTTGACAGGACTACACACAAGCAAACAAAATATGGTCCTTCTGTCCGACTCCTCTTTTGTGGAAAATGGCTGGTAACACTGTGCAGACAGAGGCTACTCAGCTGCTGGGCTGCTCCCTCCCTCCAAAATGTTTCACACATGATGCAAGCCTTTATTTGGCAAGACTACAAAAAAAAGTGGTCCTCCTGTCCCAACTCCTGCTTCTGTTGGAAATGCCTAGTGACACTGTACAGCTGCTTCTCAACTGCCAGGCTACCTGATCTCTCCATAATATTTCACACATGATGCAAGCCTTAATTCGACAGGACTATACAAAGAAAAATGTGGCCCTCATGACTGACTCCTGTTGCTGTGGGAAATTGCTGGTAAGACTGTTCAGACAGAGGCTACTCATCTGCTGGGCAGACACCTCCATCCATAATGTTTCACACTCGACAAAAGCCATTATTTGACAGAGCTACACAAAAATCATTTCCTCCTGTCCTAACTCCTACTTGGAGGGAATGGCAGGTGACACTGTGCAGACAAAGGCTACTCAACTGCCAGGCTGCCCTCTCCTCCAAAATGTTTCCACATGATGCAAGCCTTTATTTGACAGAACTACATTAAAAAAATAACATATGGTCCTGTTGTCCCAACTCATGTTTGTGTGGAAATGGCTGGGGACACTGTACAGGCAGAGGCTATTTAACTACCAGGCTACCCCTCCCCAAAATTTTCACACATGATTCAAACATTTATTTGACAGGACTACACAAAAATAAAACAGTCCTCCTGTCCCGACTCCTGTTTGTGAGGGAAACAGCTGATAACACTGTGCAGTTAGTGGCTATTCAACTGGTTGGCTGCCCCTTCCTCCAACATATTTCACAAGTGATGCAAGCCTCCATTTACAGGACTACACACAAACAAAAATGGTCCTTCTTTTGGAAATGGCACATGACACAGTGCAGACAGAGGTTATTCAACTGTTGGGCTTCCCCTTCCCAAAATGTTTCATATGTGACTCAAGCCTTTATTTAACAGGACTGCACACAAAATAAATATGGTCCTCCTATTCTGACTCCTGTTTGTGTTGTAAATGGTTGGTAACACTTTGCAAACAGAGGTTACTCAACTACTTGGCTGTCCCCTACCTCCAAAATATTTCACATGTGATGCAAGCCTTTATTAGACTGGAATACAAAAGCAAAATATTTTCCTCCTGTTCTGAATTCTTATTGTGTGGAAATGGCTTGAGACACTGTGCAGACACAAGCTATTCAACTGCCAGGCTGCCTCATCCCTCCAAAATGTTTCACACATGATGAAAGCCTTCTTTTATGGGACCACATGTAAAAAGTGGTCCTTCTGTCCCGACTTCGTGCTTGTATGAGAAATGACTTGTGACACTGTGCAGACAAAGGCTACTCAACTGCCAGGCTGCCCTGCCCCAAAACATTTTACATGTGACACAAGCCCTTATTTGACAGGACGACACAATAAAAATTATGGTCCCATCTCCGACTCTTGCTTGTGAGAGAAATGGCTGGTGACACTCTGCAGATAGAGGCTACTCAACTGCCAGGCTTCCCTTCCCTCCAAAAGTTTCACACATGATGCAAGCCTTTTTGGCAGGACTACACAAAGAAAAAATATAGTCCTCCTGCCCTGACTCATGCTTGATGTGAGAAATGGCTGGTGTCACTATGCAGACAGAGGCTACTCAACTGCGGGCAGCAAACTCCATCAAAATGTTTCACATGTGATGCAAGCATTTATTTGAAAAGATTACCGTACACAAAAAAAATATGGTCCTCAAGTCCTGTCTCCTGCTTCTGTGGGAAATGACTGATGAGACTGTATGCACAGAGGCAACTCAACTACTGGGCTGCCCACCCCTTCAAAATGTTTCACACATGACAAAAGCCTTTATTTGACAGGACTACACAAACAAAATATGGTCCTCCTGTCCTGACTCCTTCTTGTGTGGGAAACGGCTAGTGACACTGTGCAGACTGAGGCTACTCAACTGCCAGGCTGCCCTCTCCCAAAAGTTTCAAACATGAAGCAAGCCTTTATTTGACAGAACTACACACAAAATATGATCATTCTGTTCAGACTCCTACTTGTGTGGGAAATGGATGGTGACACTGTGCAGATGTAGGTTATTCAACTGCTGGGCTACCCTTCCCTCCAAAATGTTTCACACATGATGCAAGCTTTTATTTGACAAGACAAGAAAAAAAATTTGGTCCTCCAGTCCCAAGTCCTGCTTGTGTTGGAAAGAGCTGATGAGACTATGCAGACAGAGGCTTATAAACTGCTGGGCTGCCTGCTCCAAAATGTTTCACACATGATTCAAGCCTTTATTTGACATGGACTACACACACAAAAAATATGGACCACCTGTCTCGACTCGTGTATGTGTGGGAAATGGCTGATAACACTGTGCAGGCAGAGACTACTCAGCTGCCAGGCGGCACCCTCACTCCAAACCATTTCACACATGATGCAAGCCTTATTTGATATGACTACACAAAGAAAAATATGGCCAATCTGCCCACTCCCTCCAAAATATTTCACACGAGATGCAAGCCTTCATTTTTAGACTAGTGTTGTGCAAAATTGCAATATTTCATCCCATGAAATATTTCACAAAATATTCTTATTTTGTGGAATATTATGCAAAGTTGAAGTGTGAAATTTCCTGTAAAACGAGAAAATTTCACCCATTGAACGATTTGTGAATACCACCCCATCACCCCCATTACCTTGATCAGGCTACTGGCACGGCCTCCACTCACCTCCACAGCCAGCAGCCTGACTGAGTCTTTAATGAATGAGTGCATGCTTGTACAAGAACACACTCATTTATTGAAGCACTCAATTGGGCTGCTGGTGATCAGCTGGGGAGAGACCACTAGACATCAGTGAGAGAGATTTAATAGGGATGTAATCTCTAATTTGTGCCAGTGAGCAGTGAGGGTGAGGAGTGACCATTAGATACAAAGAGATATCATTGTAATGAGTTTGTGGTCGGTGAAAATGTGGGCAAATTTCAAAACTGCACGCAAATTTTGCCAACAATATCACGGCAAAATTTTATTTTACAGCATCTCTATATGGGACTACACACACAAAAAATTGTCCACCTGTCCCGACTCATGCTTGTGTGAGTAATGGCTCATGACACTGTGCAGACAGATGCTACTCAATTGCCAGGCTGCCACTCCCTCCAAAATGTTTCACACATGATGCAAGCCTTTATTTGACAGGACTATTAAAAACATATGGTCTCCTGTCCTGACTCCTACTTGTGTGGGAAATGGCTGGTGACACTGTGCAGACAGAGGCTACTCAACTGCTGGGCTGCCCTGTCCACAAAACATTTTACATGAGATCCAAGCCTTTAGTTGAGAGGACAACAAAAAAGAAAGAAAATGTTTTCCACTAGTCCCAACTACTGCTTGTGTGGAAATTGCAGGTGACACTGTGCAGACAGAGGCTGCTCAACTACTGGCTGCCACCTCCCCAAAACATTTCACATGTGACACAAGCCTTTATGTGACAGGACTACCCAAAAAATATGGTCCTCCTATCCCGACTCCTACTTGTGTGGGAAATGACTGGTGACACTATGCAGACAGAGTCTACTTGACTGCCTGGCAACCTCCTCCTCCAAAACAATCCACACGTGATGCAAGTTTTATTGCCAGGACTACCCAAACAAACTATATGATCCTCCTGTCCCAACTCTTGCTTGTGTGGAAATGGCTGGTGACACTGTGCAGAAAGAGGCTGCTTAACTGCTTGGCTGCCCTCCCTCCAAAATGCTTCAGGGAGATGCAAGCCTTTATTTGACATGACTACACAAATAATATGGTCCTCCTGTCCCAAACCCTGCCTTGTGGGACATGGCTGGTGACACTTGCAGACAGAGGCTATTCAACTGCCAGGCTGCCCTTCCCAAGATGTTTCACATGTGATTCAATCCTTTATTATGACAGGACTACAACACACACACAAAATGTGGTCCTCCTGTCCCAACTCTTGTTTGTGTGGGAAATTGCTGGTAACACTGTGCAGAGAAAGGCTACTCAACTGCTTTGCTGCCCTCCCTCAAAAATATTTCACATGTGATGCATACCTATATTTGTCTTGACTAAAAGAAAACAAAATATGGTCCTCCTGTTCTGACTCCTTCTTGTGTCGAAAATGGCTGGTGACACTGTGCAGACAGATTCTACTCAACTGCTGGGCTGCAAGCCTTTATTTTATGGGACTTCACAAAGATGATTCTCCTGTGCTGGCTCCTGATTGTGTGGAAATGACTTGTGACAGTGTGCAAACAGTGCCTACTCATTTGCTGGGCTTCCCCTCCCAAAATGTTTCACACATGACTCAAGCATTTATTTGACAGGACTACCCAAAACAAAAATATGATCCTCCTGTCCTGACACCTGTTTGTGTGGGAAATGACTGATAACACTGTGCAGCAAAAGTATACTCAACTGCTTGTCTGCCCTCCTCCAAAATGTTTCACACATGATGTAAGCCTTTATTTGACATGACTACACAAAACAAAAGATGGTTCTCCTGTCCTGACTTCTTCTTTGTGGGAATAGGCTGGTGACACTGTGCAGACAGAGGCTACTCAACTGCTGAGCTGCCCCTCCCTAAATGTTTCACACATGATGCAAACCTTCATATTACAAGACTATACAAAAATTGGTCCTCCTGTCCTGACTTCTGCTTGTGTGGGAAATGACTTGTGACTCTATGCAGACAGAGGCTACTCAACTGCCGGGATGCCCCTTCCCTCTAAAATGTTTCATACATGATGCAAACCTTTATTTAACAGGACTATACAAAAATAAATATGGTCCTCCAGTGCCATCTCCTGCTTGTGTGGAAAATGACTGATGACACTGAGCAGACAGAGACTGCTCAACTGCTGGGTGCCCCTCCCAAAACATTTCACATGTGACACAATCTTTTATTTGATAGGACTACAGAAAAATATATCTTATTCCTGTCTTGACTCTTGCTTGTTTAGGAAATGGCTAGTGACACTATGCAGACAGAGGCTACTCAGCTGTCAAATACCCCCTTCAAAATGTGTCACCACGTGATGCAACATGCAAGTCTTTATTTGACAATATGTATATATATAAATATATATATAGATTAATTGCAAAAATCTTCATTAATGCATCAGTTAGGGTTGAAGTGACAAAGTAAGGACATGAGATGTTTGGGTTGACACCCTAACACCTCCCCACCTGACCACCAAATCACTGCCCAGAGACCAACAGGTGATGGGGTGTCCCTTAGGGTCATCGGCCCTTACTCTCACCCATTCCATGTATAAGAAAGTTGACGTGTTACAGTACAGGAGAATGGGGTGAGAGTTACATGGTTTACTAGGTTTGCTTGAACATAAGAATGCACAATGCCCATCCAAATGTCCCCATATTGGCGGGACAAAATTACACTACTATATGCTTATTGAAATAATAATCATCTAGGACTTTTTAAAGGTATTAATGTCTTGGATATCCACAATGAATAGTGGTAATTTATATCATACTTTAGCTATTCTAACTGTGTAAAAGTTGTCCCTTTTGTTGGTATTAACACGTGGTACCATTAACTTTCTATTATGAGATCTAGTATTACTCATAGCAGTATCATAAGAAAATCCACATCTATTAATAAGATTCTGGTTCTGTAGGATCTTATGCAGAAGTAGTAAATCACCCTTCAGGTGGCTGATATAGAGAGGGTGTAGTCCAGTTGAGATTAATCTATCAGAGTATGTCATATGATTTAATCTTGGAATAATTTTAGCAATAGATCTTTGAACTCTCTCCACCCAATCAGTGTCTTTTATTAGATGAGAGGACCAGAACGGTGATGAGCAGTCCAAGTGAGGATGAACATAACTTCTATATAAAGGGATGATGCATTGCTCAGTTCTTGTAATAAAGGAGCACCTACTCCTAGAAATCAATCCCATTGCTGTTTTAGAAGCAGCTGTGCAGTGATTAGACAAGTTTAGTTTATTGTCCACTAGGACCCCAAGACCTCTTTCGAGATTAGAATTTCTTAAAATTGTTTGATTCAGTATATAGGAGCAATTTGGGTTTCTGTATCCGAAATGCATGGTCACACATTTATTAGTGTTGAAAATCATTCCATTTCTCATTGCCCATGATTCCAGTATCTTAAATCTTCCACTATGGAAAAATGCTGGAAAAGGCTGTTAACTGACCTCCTAACTTTGCATAATCTGCAGACTTTATTATATTATTTTTCAGGTCACTGCCATATCAGATGTGAAAAGATTTAATAATATTGGTCCCAGCACTGGTCCTTGGGGACATCACTACTGACTTCTCCATGGCTAGACAAAGTATTATTTATATGGACACATTGATAACAGTCAGTAAGCCTACAGTGAATCCATTAAACCAGACAGTGATCAATACCCAGGTGTGATAATTTAGTTATTAGTATATTGTGTGGCACCTTATCAAAAGCCTTGAGATTTCTAAGTAAATAACATCTGAAGGAAGTATCCATTATCCAGATTTAGACTGATGTTATTATAAAAGCTGATCAAGTTGGTACTGCTGGACCTTCCCTCAGTAAAACCATGTTGTTTAAAGTCACCCATATGATTATCATTTAAGAATCCTTCTAGCCATTTTTAGTCAGTTTCTCCATAACCTTACAGCAGTGAGAGGTCAGGCTGATAGGTCTATAATTTTCTAGTTGTCCTCTTTCACCTTTTTTAAAAGTGGAACCACAATAGCTGACCTTCAATCCTGTGGAATATAACCCTCTTTAATGAAAGATTATAAATTATAGATAGGAGGTAAGCTACTATGTGTGCAGTGTATTTAACAAGTATGGGACTGATATTATCAGGTCTGGGACTGGATCTGTAATTAAGTTTAATTATTTCAGAGTAAAGACCTGGGTCTTTTAATTATTAAAGAGTTAGGCCCGACTGCAAGGCACACTCCATTGCCTGTTGGTCTGGGCGGTGGGCGTGGGGTGGGTGATCAAGTGAGTTGTTGGGTGTCAAACCTAACATCTCACTTCTTTACTTTTGTTGCTTCAACCCTAACTGATGCATTAACAAAGTTTTTGCAATTAATTTCCTTACATTTTGAGAAAGTGTACTCTTACCCTTATATGTTTTGGGAGCATAAGTTTTTGGGAGTGCAGGGCCCATACATCTATCCATAAGTGTACAGACATTGTAATGAACTATCATCTCCCTGAGGAATGCAGAGCCCTCAGGTCCTGCACTTTCACTACTGCATAAAAAGGACCCTGAAGCCACATAACTGCATAATAGTATCCATCTCTCTGTAGGAGTTCAGGGTCCTCCAGGCCCTGCACCCCATCACTGCATCTCCCTCTGGGAGTGCAGGATCCTGAGTTCTGCTCTCCCATCACACTTCCATCATTCCTTAATGGAAAATTTCCAAACTTTAAAATCTTATAACTATGGAGGCAATATAAACCAGTAAAGTCACATCATTAGGGCAAGCCCATTCTACCCTGAAAATTTGAGCCCAAAATTTCAAACCATTTGTTGCAGTGCCCTTTTAAAATCCATTTTGCAATCTCTTTCACTAGCCAATCCCTGTTCATGAGGTAGGGTCATGGACCGTCCCCTCACGAAAGGATTTTGTCAACTCATGAACGAGGTTGAGAAAAGGGATTTTAAAGTCCCATAACTATGGAACCAATTTAAATTGTTTCACCAAACCAGCAAATGTTGCATCCTTAGTGCAAGCCCTTTCTACCCTAAAAGTTCAGCCTGAAATTCTAAACCATTTATTTGCAGTGCTCCTTTAAAATCCCTTTTCACAATCCCTTTTCATGAGCCAATCCCTTTTACAATCCCTTTTCGTGAGTCAATCCCTTTTCATGAGATTTAAAACTGCTGTTTTTAAATAACTACAAAAAAATCACCCTCGCCAAAACCCATGCCTTGGTTTTAACAAAGACTTCCTACTTAAGTAAGAAACAAAATGACAGTCAATGCACTACAGATTTTCTCTCAAAATGGATCCCTTTCGCAATCCCATTTCGAGAGTCATTCATGACCAGGAATCCGTGATCAAAACCATGCATCTATCCCAAAGACTGAACTGAGCATGCTCAGAAACTGAATTTTAAAATGTAATAACTTGGAACAGATTAATATTTTTCAGCAAACCAATGCTGGATTATTCCCTAGGATACCATCTTTGACCTGAAAATGCCTGGCCAATATTCAAAACAAAGTGGTCACAGCACAAAAGAAAAAGGAAAAATTGTTAAAAATTGGCGAAAAACATGTTTTTTCACAATTAGCTGTGTGAAATCTGCAAACCTGATTAAAATGCAAATTGGCAAATCAAGAGATCTACAACCCAATACCATCTGTTCCAAATTTCATGCAAATCTGTTGAAGAGTTGCAAAGTTATTTATGTGCAAAATTTGGGGTTAACATTAAAGTGCTGATCAACCCTAACTATAGAGGTGCGACCGCACCTATAATATATATATATATATATATATATATATGGTCCTGTCCTGTCTGACCCCTGTTTGTTGGGAAATGGCCAGTGACTCTGGTCTGGCACAGCTTGGTGTGGTTATACAAGTGACTTCCTCAGCCTGTATCTCACAATATGCTGGTGTCCCAGCTGAGCTGAATAAGCTCTGCCAGTTCTCTACTCTTAGCTTAGACCTACATGGCATAGGTACCTGTTTTCAGGGATGACCCAGGAGAACTGAGGAGTTTAATTGACTTGCTCAGAGTTAAGCAATATGTAAGTGGAGGTTTGGGGAAATTGGAATTGTATGCTGGATGTCCCACCAAACTCATTCACAGCACATTACTCCAAAGTTCTTGCACTGCAGAACCCCTACACACACACACATATACACACACACACACACACAGAGTCAGTCACTGTTGCAAGTCCCAACCCTCTCATTTTTAAATTATTTTATATCGTTTTATGTTACTTTCATAATGTTGGTGCTGTGGGTGGAGGATGTAACTGATCCAGGCATGGAGATCTGTTGTTTCCCTCCTTCTCACCTGGCCACTCCTCCCCACTCTCCAGTCCCTGGCCCACATCCTCCTGAGTCCCCACCAGACCCTCTCAATTTTTGTTTTCAGTGTTTTAAAGCTTTTGTTTTTCTTTGCTTTTTGGGCGGTGGAAGAGTTATGGTCCAACTCCAGCTCCACACACTCTGACCATGGTTAGAGACCCTTCCTTTCCCATCTGACCACTCACTTGCTGAAGGACTGGAAGCTCCTCTCTCCTCATTTGTTCAACTCAAACTGCACTGAGGAGACCTCTGCATCAGCTATACTTCAGTTTGTGCATTGCAAACTGAAGTATCATGAACCACCAACCCACCAGCTCTCTTCTGACCTGTCAGATAACATGCAGGAGCTGAACAAGAAAAAAAAAGTCAGAGATCCGAGCTAAGCTGACAAGGTTCAGCTCAGACCTCATGAAACCTATCTGTATGTGTTCAAGATGGCTTGACTTCTCCCCCACAGGTTTGGCACACCTCTATTTACAACAGTTCAGTGTGCCTGTACAGCTGGTTTTGTGCTTGTGTAA
This sequence comes from Neoceratodus forsteri, assembly GCA_016271365.2. Taxonomy (NCBI): domain Eukaryota; kingdom Metazoa; phylum Chordata; order Ceratodontiformes; family Ceratodontidae; genus Neoceratodus; species Neoceratodus forsteri. The sequence goes on from CM057450.1 coordinate 898,069,176, forward strand.
CGTAGATAATCTTTGGCTGTTCACCTCTCTATCCATGGGATACACCACCCTGTAGGAATACGGAAGGCAAGGAACCCTAGATGAGGATTCCACCCCTTGAGGTGCCACGGGAGTTATTCCCTTGGTAACAGGTACCTAGGAAGAACCCACAGGAGAGATAGGTGTGCTGCTGGAGGAGGAGGAGGAGGAGGAGGGGTGGGTGATGGGGCAAGGAAAAATGCTTGCATATGGAGTGAGGAGAGCAGCCCTTAAATAGGTTGAATGGGGTTGTGGCCTCTCTATCCTTGGTATATACCACCCTGTAGGGGTATGAAGGCAAAGAACCCTAGGGAGGGTTCCACCAGTTGAGGTGCCATAGGGTGATTCTCTTGGCTAAAGGTACCTTAGGAAGAAACCCAAAAGTGTGTCGAATAAAACATACAAGGTAGTGAACACTTATCAGTGTCAAAGACCTATATGTAGGTTGGTTGGTAGTATGGGTACAGTTGGTAGCATGGGTCAGTTGGTCATATTGTTTGAGTAGAGTAGGTAGGAAACAACAGGTGAATAGTGACTAGTTTGGAGGCCTGACTGTAAGGCGTGGGTGCCTGGCTTCCTAAGGAGAGAGAGAACAGCCAAAGGGGAGAAGGGACAATTACGGGCAGACACCTAACTCTATCCAACAGTAGAAACCTAACTAAGTGATCTAGGGACTACAACTATGCCTATCTAGTATTATGACCATTGACACAGAAGAGGAAAAAAAAACTGAGGAAGAAACCTTTAGGGTTCCAAGGCCTAGGTCATCTCCCTCCAGGCTTTGTGACAGTTTTGTTTAGTGACGGCTCTGCTACTGCAATTTAGTAGACCAGTCCAGGGGAACTGCAATTTCAGGAACACTCTGTCCCTCTAACAGGAATGCTGGGGAGGTTGCAAGTGAACTCTGCTATACCGGGGCATCTCAGTGGCAACCTCTAAGGTGGGAAGAGGAGAGTAATGACTGCTGAGGTACTCCAGCCAGCCTACCGATCTAAGAACAAACCAGGTAAACCAGAGATGGTAGTATGAAGAATAACTTTAAAGGATGCCCCGAACCTGTTCAGGCAGCTAAAGAGGCCCTTCCATGAGAGCTCCACCCCTTCACCACTGAAGTCTTCAATGCTACATTGAGAGGTGCTGTCAGTACAGTTGATGACTGAAGTGCCCAGAGCAAGGACATTTCCAACTATGGGCCAGGTGAGAAGGACCCTACTCCAAGCTTCCCATGCTCAAGGTGCAGAATATGGGGTGCAGAGAGATTGTCAGCCGCAGGGCTAGCCCTGAGTCCTGGAAGTAATGGATACAGTTGGCATGTCTCCAAAATATGGAGGAGTGAGTTATAATGAGCATGGGACCCATGTGTGGTCATGATGGATGATATCAGACATGGGGAGGCTTGTACATAGGTCAGACTGAGCACTGTGGACCTTCTCATGAGTCTTGACTGGATGAGATCTAACAGGGAGATACCTGTACGTAGGTCAGGCATGGCAATATAGACCATCTTGTGGGTCTAGGTAAGGCAAATAGCATTTGTAAACCACAGGAATGCATATCGACTAAGTCCAATAGGAAGCCAAATTGGGAGTGAATTGAATTGTATGTTATGAGTAAGAGAATGGTGAGGGCCAATGGTTGGAGAGGAGGAGGCTGTGAAGCCGGTTAGGTGAGAGGGGCTGCAAAGCCAGTACAGTAGGATGTGCATTTGAAGCAAGTAAACATGATATGCTGCCAGACTTGGAAGGGATGAGCATTGCTGGTAGTGTAAGAGACAAGAAGGCTAGGATGACTGTGTAAACCAGGTGCATAATATTAGGGAAGGGCTGGTAGAAGGCTGGGTTGAGGCAGAAACCCTTGGGTAGAGAACTGCCTGGAATTGCTGGTTGTGTGGTCTATAAGGTTATGAGAGCAGCAAGAAAGGCCTGACAAGCCAGTGGCTTATACAATACACTACACAACAGGGAAGCTGTTCCCACTGCCCAGGGCTGCGATGCCCTGTGACTTCTCAGTCTCACGCCATAGGGAAAACAAAGAAGCCATAAACATGGTGCCATGACACCAAGCTGCTAATGAAATAAGTTAAATACAAGCCAGCCATGAAAGCAGGATTAGGTTATCATCAGAAACAGACTGCTGTGGGTTTGGTAAAGTAAGGTTTGGTAAAAGTGGGAGTAGCAATAAAATGAGCAATAAATGAGCCTAAATATACAACACATAGAAGGGAGGGTGACACAATGGGGTAGGATGCTGCTGAAGCAGGCAGGGGAATGAGACAGAGTGATAGCTGCTAAGGGAGCCAGTACTAAAGGCAGGTGCAAACAATTAAGGTGATGAGCACAGGGACTACAGGATGGAAACAGCAACTGGAACTGAGAGCACACAGGCACCTAGTACAGAGAAAGAGATTGCTGAAATATGATAAATGAACTGAGAGCTTGATTAGCAATGCAGCTAAATATAACACTGCAAACAGAGGGGCACTAGCATACCAGAAAAGCCCAAAAGCAAATGAAGCAAACAGGACCACACAAGCAGTAGGAGAACAAACAACTGAGACAGAGGCACAGACTGCAGCCAGCGGCAAAACACGGACCAAGAAGCAGAAGGCAAAGGAAAAATTGCAGACCCAGAAGCAGGGAAGTACAAGCCAGGCAGGAGTCCAGCACAGCCAGCAGATTCTAACAGGAAGGAAGGAAGGAGGAGGCAAACTCAGTTGGGGGCAGGGCTCAGGGAAAGAGCGGGCCTGGAGAAAGGATGGATACAGCCTCTGGCTACAAGGAAAAATGCTTGTGTATGGAGTGAGGAGAGCAGCCCTTAAATAGACCGAATGGGGATGTGGCCAGTTGCACTGCCCCTTGTGCTATAGGCTGTAGCCTTTCAATATTGGTCTTCCTTTCCAAAGAACTCAGTGACTTATCAATGGATGCCAGAGTCAAACTAAAATCTCTAGCAATTATGCAAGGAGAGAATAACTGAGATAAGTTTAAGAAAAATCGGCAAATAAATCAGGGTCATTCTGATTTGGCACATACTGTATATGTTTCCAAAGGTTAATACAGTACCTGACAGCCATATTTCACTTTAACAATAATATATCTGCCTCAGGATCAATGATTAGGTTTTACATTTTTAAGGTTAAGATTTCCTTTTAGTAAAATTGCCAGTCCTTGAGAGCTGGGAGTATGCACGGTGCATGGAGGCCATGGCATGGCCTTATAGAGGTCAATACTAACATACTAACATACTATTTGCCAGCAGATTAGGCCTTATGGTCTATCAAGTCTGCTCGAACCTAGATCCTTAGTTGGGTGCGAGACCCTCCATCCCTTGTGCTCCAGAAACCCTATCATCCATCCCACCCCCAGGACAGGCCATCATCTGATACATCCACTTTCTGTGTCTGTCCCACCCTCTCTTAAAGCTCTCCACTGTGGATCTCTGAACCAGCTCACCAGGCAAAGCATTCCAAGGGTCCACCACCCTCTCAGTGAAAACCTCCTCTCTTTCCCCTCACCCTTCCACCTTCCAACTTCAAACCATGCCCTCTGGTGATGCCTCCCTGCTTTAGTCTAAAGATCCCTCCATGTTTACCCTATTTATTCCCTTGAGGTGCCTGAAGACCTCAATCATGTCCCCTGTCTCTCCTCTCCTCCAATGAAAACAGGCAGAGCTCCTCAAGTCTGTCCTCGTAAGTCAAATCCCTAGCCCTCGTATCATCTTTGTTGCCTCCTCTGTACCCTCTCCAGGAGCTGTATGTCCCTCTTCAAGTGTGGTCTCCAGTACTGTACACAGTACTCAAGGTGTGGTCTAACCAGTCCATTGTACAGTGGCAGAATCACTTCCTTGCTCCTAGAGGTGATCCCTTGGATGCATCCCAACATCCTGTTTGCCTTGCTAGCTGCTCTCCTGCACTGCTCAGTGTTATTCATACATGTATCCACCATGACCCCTAGGTCTTTTCCCCTGTTGAGGCTTCCAGCACCTCCTCTCCAGAGTGTACATGTGTTTTAGGGTTTCCCCGACCAAGATGCAACACCTTGCACTGGTGATATTGAAATTTAATTTCCATGTGTGAGCCCAGCTTTCCAGGTGTCCAGGTCCCTTGCAGGGCCAACCTCCCTCTTCTCCCTCAACTACTGCTCCCATCTTGGAGTCATCCATGAAGAGACTCATTTCACACCTATACCATCCCTGATGTCTGATATGTATGCATTAAACAGGATTGGACCCAGGACCGAGCCCTGTGGTACCCACTACCAACCTCTGTAGGGTTCGAGAGCTCCCACAGACCACTACTCTCTGAGTGCGTCCAGCTATCCAGTTTTCAATCCATCTGACCATCAAAGGGCCTACTCCTAACCCCATCAGTTTCTCCACCAGACCATTGTGGGGACAGAGTCAAACGCCTTGCTGAAGTCCAAGAATAATACATCCACAGGCTTACCCTGTCCAGTTCTGATGTTACCCATTCATAGAACTCCACAAGGTTGGTTTGACATGATCTACCTGGCACAAACCCATGCTGCCGACTATCCAGACCTCCCACCTCCTCCAAGTAAACCCCAATCGTTCCTTTAGTATACTCTCCATTAATTTTCCATTAATTTCCAATAAAATATCTAAAATAAGTATAGATGAAGTTAGACTGCAAGAATACACATTGTGCATCCTTTGGTTGCAGTTTTTGATAATTTTCTAATTTTAACCTTTCCTTGGCCATTGGCGTTGCACGAAATTCCTACTGGGTCATAATGTCCCGCGTTTAATAGCGTCGACATTATGGCTAACTCGATACAGTGCAGTATGGTACCACTACTGGTGCAATACGCATATACTGCTGTACTCAGTATTACACCAGTAGCAGTTTCCCAGGCAGAGGATAAGACCTCTGCTGGGAGCAGGTTCTGACAAGCAGCTGCTGTGACTCACAGGACTGGGCCACAGCAGTAGGAACCAGATGCTGCATCTGGGACTGGGTTTGATTCGGTCCCAGAAACATTTTATTTTTCAGACTTGTGCACTCCCGGTTGGACCCCGGGTTGACAATCTTTAGTGAGGGGGTCCAGAGGCACAGATCCTCGTAATGGGGAGTGGGGATGGAGCCCCCCTCAAGAAAAGACATGCCTCATGGCATAAATCGCTGTATTGGCAGCCTTGAGTTTCCTCATCTTGACATATCTTATAACATTATGACCCTGTGCCCATGAAATACACTTATGCAAGATCATTTGGATAAGGAAGAAAAGTTAGCAATAGCGACATCATTAGAAAAAGTACTGATGACTCCAGTATCTCACAAAAATCTTTTAGGAAATTAAATGTGTGTGTAGTTGACTCCTTAAGATCAATCAGGGAATAATTTATTTTCTTTTCAGAACATAACAACATAAGAAACATGTTGGCAGATGGGGATCATGTGGTCCATCTAGTTTGCCCAAGGTGGCTACCCCCATAATTATATTTTTTCCTAAGTTGCCCATTACCTGTTACAAGCGAATTTGAATTCCCTTACTGTCTTTGATGCCACCACTTCTGTTAGCATGCTGTTCCATGGGTCTATCACTCTCATTGAAAAGAACTTTCTAGAGTTGCTTTTAACTTGCCTCCACCAGATGCAAGTTGTGCCCTCTTGTACCGCCACTCTGTTTTATTGGAAAAGGTTTTCCTTCTGAGTTGTGTTAATTGTCTTGGACGTACTTGAATGTTTTCATGTCTTTTCCTGTTTCTTCTCTGTTCCAGAGAAAATAAATTCAACTCTTTGAGTCTTGTCTCCATATGGCTCATGATGCAGCCCTGCGCCATTTTGTGGCCCTTCTCTGCACCATCTCAAGCGGTCAGTGTCCTTTTTAGGTGAGGGCCTCCAGAACTGGATGCAGTATTCGAGGTGTGGCTTCACCATGGAGCTGTAGAAGGCATGATAACTTCCTGCTTTCTGCTAGTAATACCCTTTCTATGCATTCAAGGACAACACTTACCTTCTGCACTGCTTTTTGCATTGTTTTCCTACCTTTAAGTCATTGGTAATGATCACACCCAGACCCATTCCATCTTTGTCTCAGTAATTGATGCCCTTCTAGTACATACTTTTTTCTGAGTTCCATTTCCCCAGGTGCATTACATTACACTTCTTGGCATTCAATTTAACTGCTAATTTCTGAAGCATTCTTCAGTCTCCTTAAGTGAGCTTCCATACCTAGTACCCCCTCTAGTGTATCCACCCTGTTGCAGATCTTTGTATCATCTCGAACAGGCAAACTCTCCCTCCAGTTCATCTGTGATGTCACTGGTGAATATGTTGAAGAGGACTAGACCCAGCACTGATCCCTGTGGAATGCCACTGGTCACATCTCCTCCCTTGATAATGTCAATTGACAAAACTCTCTGGGTGCTATTCTGCAGCCAGTTTCTAATCAGTTTATTTTCTGTCCGACTCCCATGTGTTCTAATGTGTTGTAACAAAGTCTCCTGTGGGAACAGTGTCAAAGGCTTTGCTGAAGTCTAGGTACACCACACCACTGCCCCACCCTGGTCCACTGTTCTGGTAACCCAGTCGAAGAAATCAGTCATGTTTGTTTTGGCATAAGTGGCCTGTTGTGGAGCCATGATGTTTGGGGTTAAGTTTTCCAGTTTCCTTTAGGTAGTCAACTTTTCTCTTCTTTAGTAATGTCTCCATAATCTTTCCCACTGTAGAAGTCAGGCTGACTGAGCGGTAGTTCCTGTCTCGTCATTGCTTCCACTTTTGTGCAAGGTACAACTGTTGCCTTTCAGGTCTTCAGGTACTCTGCCACTTTCCAGAGATAGACTGAACAGCTAGTGGTGCAGCTATTTCCTCCCAAAGCTCTTTAGTATTCTGGGGTGGACACCATCTGGCTCCATGGCTTTATCCACCTTAAATTTGCTTAGCTCTTCTAAGACCCTCTCTTTCATGTTGGGGCTTGTCTTTGCTCCTCCACAATCCTGCTCTGCCTTACTTAGTGTAGGTCCTTTGCCAAGATCTTCTATTGTGTGCAGAAGAATTCAACAACTCTGCTTTGTTTTCATCTTTCTCTAAGATCTGGATCTCCGTTGTTGCTAGTCTGTCTATTCTCCCTTTACTCTTCCTTTTTCTCTTATATATCTATAGAAAGTTTTATCTTGCTTCCAAACCCCTGTGCTATTCTTTCCTCTGTTTGGGCTTTGGCTATCTGAATTGCTTTTCCTGCCTAATTGAATTTGTGCCTATATTCCTCCCTGTCTGTTTCTCCTTTTGTTACTTTGTACTGCTTAAAACCTCTCTTTTTTCCTTGATTTTAGTTGCTACATTTTGGAGAACCAGAGAGGTTCTTCCTTCTTTGGCTTTGCTGATTTGTGTTGCGCATTGCTCAGCGACTGTATTTAAGGCATTCTTTAAGTTCTCCCAGCAGTGTTCTGCATCCTCCCCTTATTACTGGTGTTGAGCATGGTCTTGATCCTGGATTTCATTTTGGGAAAGTTTGCTTTCCTGAAATCAAGTATCTTGATTTTGTGACTTTTACCTTCCTCTTTATTTACTGATAACCAGACTGACCTGTGGACGCTGATCCCCAAATTGATACCCACATGAACATCTGAAATCCTGTTGCTGTTTGTAGCACTAGGTCCAGGGTTGCATTGTCTCTGAACATGTTTAACCTTAAGTTCCCTCTCAATGTAGGTCAATGTGAGGATCTATGAGTTGTACTGGGGGTTGTTAGGCTGTCACTCATCACCCATTCTGCCTCTTTGGGAGATGTAACTATTCTCAGGCAACCTTGAAGATATGGGCAGTTTTGCTGGATATAGAATAGTACATCTTATATTATGATTATGGAAACATTCTTTCCTGCCATCAATCCTTCATTTTGCATGACTTCCATAGGCAAGACAGAGTATACCTGGATGAAAAATCCCTGAGTGTATAACCATTTTTCCAAATGGGCCTCCTTAAAATATCTCATGATCCTGATAATTGTTAGATTTAATGAAAATAAAACTGGACTGGTTCTCAAAGAGTTTAGGTTGAAAGCATCCTGGTGTGTATGATCCAGCTCAAATTCTGGTTTAGGATATTTTCTAAAAGGGCATTTTGAGGACCTGCTGCGTATAACATAGGGGTTAGCCTCCTTCAACTCCTCAAGTATGCAATCCATCCTACAGCGTTGGTCACAAGATCCTCTATTTTTAATATTAGGGCTTCTATCTCCCTCATCTGTCTTTCTAGGTCCCATTAACTAGCTGCAAGGTGTAGTTTGCTTTATACACAAGTTCCTTTGAATCCCTTTTTCCAGACTGAGAGTGTATCTACACTGGTAAAAAGCTCTGAGGCTGAACTTTTCAACTTAATGTGCCTAATGAGTCATTCACACATGAGAACCCTGTCTTACCTCTTGAAGTAGCATTTCATGTATGTCCTGAGATCTGTTGATGCTCTTTAGTGGCCCTTTTCCCTTTCCTCTAACTACATGTCAGACCCTATGTCTGGGTCCAAGCTACCTGAATGATCTCCTTACTCCCTACCACTCGGCACCCATGCCATTCCTCGAAAAATGTCTTCTGTCAATTCCAGGGACAGGCCTAAAACATCTGTTGACCACGCATTTACAGGGCTGCACCAGCCCTGTGGAATTCATATCCAAGGTCCTTCATTACAGGCCTTTAAGCAGGGTCTGAAAGCACTTCTTTTCAGGGAATCTTTCGGGAACTTACATAGAGGTTGACAGCAGATAAGGACTGTAAGGCCCATCCAGTCTACCCATTTCTTTTCTACCTTATAAATGTACCATCGGCCTTTGCTCTGTCAGTGGCCTATCTATTTATACTAGATATGTAGATACATAGATACATAGACAGTATCAGCAGATAAGAGGCCTATAGCCCGCCAGTCTGCCCATTTCAGCTTTTAAGTTCAGTTTATGTTTTCCTAGAAGTCTGTTGCCCTTTACCTGACCTCCAGAATTCCTTTATGTCTATCCCATGCATTCTTAAATCTCGTGATTGTTTCAGCCACCACCACTTCCTCTGGCAGGGTGTTCCACTTGTCCACCACCCATTCTGTGAAGAAATTCTTCCTCACATTTCCTCTGAATCGTCTCCTCCAACTTCATCCCATGCCCTCTAGTCTGGAACATCTTTTCGCTTAAAATAGTGTATCACTGCACCCTGTTCCTCCCTGTAGCAATAGCATCTGTGTTGCTCCTTATCTTCTATCCCAAGCCTGTTTGAAGCCCTGCACTGTATTCATAGCCACCACTTCCTGAGGTGAGCCGTTCCATGCATCCACCACTCTTTCTGCGAAAAAGAATTTCCTCACATTCCCCTTAATCGGCCTCCCTCTAATCTCATGCTGTGTCCTCTTGTCCTGCTATTTTCTTTTATTTAAACATGTTAGACTCTTTCACCTTGTTAATGCCCTTAAGGTGTTTGCATGTTTCGATCATATCTTCTCTCTCCCTCCTTTGCTCAAGGGTATACATATTGAGCTCCATTAATCTGTCCTCATATGTCTTCTGATGCATTCCCTGCACCATTTTGGTTGTCCTTCTCTGGACTGCCTCAATTTAGTTAATGTCCTTGTGAAGATGTGGCCTCCAGTACTGCATGCAGTACTCCAAATGGAGCCTAACCAGTGTCTTGTAAAGAGGATTATTACCTCCCTCTTATGACTTGTGATGCCTACTAATACACCTAACATCCCCTTGCCTTACCTACTGCTTTAGGGGTCTGCTTGGATGATTTCAGGTCATGGTGATGATGATGCCAAGTCTCTTTCTTCCTTTGTGACTGCCAGCAACTCCCTCCCAGCCTATAGGTGGCTTCAAGGTTTCTCTTCCCTATGTGCATGATCTTGCACTTCTTTGCATTAAATCCCAGTTGCCACTCTTCTGACCATTTTGCTAGTTTGTCCAGATCTCTTCTCATTCTGCCCACCCCATCTGGATCATCTACTCTGTTGCAGATCTTGGTGTCATCTGCAAACAGACAAGCCTTTCCTCTAGTCCATCTGCAATGTCACTAATGAAGATATTGATGAGGACTGGCCCAGGACTGATACCTGAGGTACCCACTTGTGACTTGCATCTCTTTTGACTGTATACCATTTACCACCACTCTCTGTTTTCTGTCCGTCCAACCAGTTTGCCACCGATTTGACTAACTGACCACCCGAGCCTGCCCAGCTTATTTATCAATCTTCATTGTGGAACAGTGTCGAACGCTTTGCTGAAGTCAAGGTAGGCGACATCAACTGCTCCCTTGGTCCACCATTCTGGTTACCCAATCAAAGAAATCTATGAGATTAGTTTGAGAGGACCTTTCTTTGTAAACCCATGCTGTCTTGGATCCTGTGCCCTTATGGATTCCAGGTGTTGCACTATCTTTTCCTTAAGGAGTGCCTCATAATCTTGCCCACTACTGAGGTAAGACAGACTGGTCTGTAGTTCCTGCCTCCTCCTGCTACCACTCTTGTGGGTGGGATCACATGAGTCCTTCTCCAGTCTTCTGGGACCCCTTCTGTGTTCAGAGACTCTCTAAATAGTTCTGCTAATGGCTCTGCTAGTTCCACCCTTAGCTCCTTAAGTACCCTGGGATGTATGCCATCAGGTCCCATTGCCTTGTCCACCCTGAGCTTAGCGAGGCTCTTGTGGGACCCCTTTCTTTTATGTGAAGGAGTAGTGCTGCCTCCCTCCCCTGTGTCCATGGTGCTGAGCTGTGGGCCCTGCCCTACCTTCTCTTCAGTAAATACTGAGCAAAAGTATCTATTTAGGATAGATGCTTTACAGATTCCTCCTCCTCACATGCCCCCTTTCTCCTTTGAGCTTAGCAATACCCTCTGGACTTTCTCCTTTCACTAATGTATCTATATAAAGTCTTTTCACCTTCTTTTACTGTTCATGCTAGTATTTCCTCAGTTTGGGACTTTGCCTGCCTTACTGAATGATATTGGTTTATGTTCTTAACTGATTCTGTTTTATTTATTTTGTTATTGTTGTTTCTGAACTGTGGATTTATTCCTGTCTGACTGTCAGTACATTGTAAAAGTACCTCTGAGCTTCAGGGATAGGGTGCTTCATAAATAAATTTACTTACTTACTACTTATACCCTTTTAAAGAATGGAGACTGGCATCAAAGGATAGTTGGCAGCTCTTGGGATGATAAAGTGCTATCCATGTTTGCTCTTGACAGAACATCTAGAACAGGTGCAAGTATCACAGAAAAAAGCAGCATAGATGTGAGAGTCACTGCACTTAGAATAGACCTGAACATTCGGCATGGGTGCCTACTATTGGTCTCGCTGTCTGCACTCAGTCAACCATCTTGCTCCATTCCTCCCTTTATTCACAATCTTCCATTTCTATTTAGGAATAAATCAAGTATACAGTAGGCCAGTTTATGGCTGTGCTTCAGTCACATTTCACTGATATTTGCATCTGTCAATTATGATTTTGTTTGTTTTTATTTTTGTAACTCATAAGATATTCTTGTGTAATAATTGGTACATAGATAAATAAATTAAACCTACCTTTTCCTTACCTACTGTATGAGTCCTGGGACCAGATTCAAAAAAATTGCAAAGGCAATGCAAAACTGTGGGTTGAACTTTGTAATTGCTCATGTGTGAAAAAATGCTATTCACAGTCGGATTGCATATCATGAATAGGGCTAGATAGAGGCAGCAGAAACCCCATTACTGCTACCTCTAAGCCCACTAGCATCTCCTGACCTGCATCACAAGGAATGGCCCGCAATGAATAGTGCAGGTGTACTATTTAGTATTCACAAAAGCAGCCATGTGAATGAGCACATTGGGCATGCAAGGAGCTAGGTGACCATGTGCATGCCCATTATAGGCCCATTTTCATGGGCTGTGTTGGAGGGATTAGCATGCTCCCCTGTCCCTTTTCCAGAGATAAACCTGTGTTCATGAAGAGATGTGTGCCCCGATCACCAGTCACCATCCGTTTTGATAATATATTTCCCTGGTGGTCTAATAGTCCCACCCCTCTCCCACTCTCCAGTCACTGTTCTGTCAGATAGATAGATAGATAGATAGACAGAGAAATAGGTAGATAGATAGATAGATAGACAGACAGACAGACAGATAAATAGATATATAGATAGATAGATAGATAGATAGATAGATAGATAGATAGATAGATAGATAGATAGATAGATAGATAGATGGATAGACGGATGGATAGACGGATAGACGGATGGATGGATGGATGGATGGATGGATGGATGGATGGAAGGATGGATGGATGTAACAGATAATCCACTAAAGGGCATCTGATCATGCTCTGATATATGTATGCTTTGGTGTGTGTGCTGTGAGGCTCGAGGCCACAGACTGAGCACATTCATCAACCCAAGGCATGTATATATCAGAACAAGACTGCACACCCTGTAGTAGATCATCTATCTTATAACATGAACAAAATTGTTTTGCAGGGGAATGAAAAATAGAAAGAAATGCAGGAGTGTGGTCATTATGGGATAATACACAGTAATGCGATGTGTATTGTCCAATCAGGAGACAGCATTTTACTAATTTTTCTTACCCTTTTATAAATAAATAAATATACATATATGAAGTTTTGATTATATGCCTATTTCAATCATAACCTAGATGAGTACAGAAACAAGCCCACTGGAGTAGAGATACAATGAACAGGCACAAGAAATTCAAAGTAACTCAGTACAATACAAAATGTATGGTAACAAGCATGTATAAGATTTGCATTCCAGCAGAACAAACCTAGTACATGTAGAGAACATACATAAGAGGCTGCTTAAAACATGAAAACTAAAGGAAAAGTATCTACTAAATAATGCAGTACAATAACGTCGCTAATCAGAATCACCAGAAAACTGCAGGAAAAGTTACCCCAAATTGTGGACTTTTTGTTGACATTGTGAGGAAATTGCATGAGTTCTGCTATACATCCCTACAGTGCTCCAAAATAAATCTTTAATTGTTTTCTGCAGCATGTATTAGTCAGTATATGTTTTTAATAAATATATTGCCACTTGAATATGTTTTAAACATGAAGGAACACATGTTCCTGAAATGAATATTAAATTGATCAAGGGTTGCCTAGCTTTCAAAATTTAAAAACATCTGCCTCGTGCAGAGCTAATTAGATTCTATTCAGTGAGCCACAGCAAATCAATATTAAATAAATCCACACTCAACAAATGTTATCTGTTTCTAGATGTAGAATAATGAAGCCTGATCAATAACTATTTACAGTGCTCTGTCAATTATTCACCCACTTTGGTATAAGAACAAAAAAGCAGATAGAGTAGCAGATAATTGAGTGCTAGTGAAAACACTTATATTGTTTAAATGTTCACAGTTCATAATTTGCACTGTAGATGCTGTACAATATTTTTTAAATCACATATTAAAACATTAAATCATACCAATATATTTTCACTATATCATACAGTAGTCAGGGTATTTTGTAATTTACCATTTTACTCTGGCTGCAGTGATTTTGTTTATTTAAAGATAAATGTTCAAATATATTTTGCCTGTTTTTAAGCTTGTTTTCATACTTTTAGTCAAGTCTCTATTGCAGTGTTTGCAAGTGAGCATTTATGATGTAGACTGTTGGGAAAAGGATCACTGTCACCACCTCCATTAGAAGGACTTTTAAATTAATAATCAGCAGGGCCATCAAAATCCTCAGTTGTATGAATAAAAACTATTCTGAATGAAAGTATTTTCACAAGAAAAAATCCTACCATACAAGTTACAAAAACATTTGTAGTTAGCCCTCCATTATGGTGAAATAGGATAATTTGCTCCCACTTACTATTTCAGTTTCTGTGGTAACAAAAAGGTTCCTGATAACTGCTTGAACACAAATCAAATGTTAAATGCTTAAGCATTCTTATGCTTGGCCAGTAGATTTTTAAAACCAAATTAAGCAAGGATTCAAATGAAGCAGCGTCACATAAAATACTTCCTCTACCTTATACTGCTTTGTTTTGGCCAAACCCAAGTCTGCATGCCAAATTGTTAATATGTTTGATAATCATATTGAAAATTTCAAGAAACTTTACACAATTTCTAGACAAAAACTCAAAAATTGAAAGAAATTGCAGAGCATGTCATTTTGCAGAGAATGGTGAAAACTGCAGATTCCACAATTAAATTGAAGGTGCAATTTTCAAGTGCTCCCTAATACCTTATACTATAAGTAAATTAGATGCAGTTCTAGCAACTGAAACAGAGCATTAGATATTGGTACAGATTCCAGAGTCCTTTAAAACAAGGCACACCTCTCTTCTGAAACTGGCATGGGATGCTGCAGCGTGACAGAAAGAGTTCCAGCATTTTAGGGCAAAGAGGAGAAGGCCTCTTCCCCATATGGTGGTACATCTTGGATTAGCATGCACAGACGGGCACCAGACCAAAAAGGGTATGCCTGTTCATGAGGGTGTACCAAGTAAAACATAGGGTAGCAGATAAGGCAATGATCAAGAGCAAAATTGCAGACAGAGGAAAGGATAGCCAAAGGGCAGCTAAACAGGATAAAAATTTCTTCAGGTACATAAATGAGAAATGGAAATCAAAGAAGAGCTAATAAGGATTAAGAGGATGGCTGAGGGACTGTGCAGAAGAGGATCAAGAAAAGCAGACTTCCTGAACAACTACTTCTTCTCAGTCTTCACAGTAGAATAAGAGGGATGGACAACTAAGGAGCAACAGGAAAAATTGGGCTGGAGTGAGGTAGGGTGAAGGTGAACAAGTCCATTTTCAAAGAAAAGAGTCCTGAAGGGACTTGTAGATCTAAAAGTGGAAAAGGCCATGGGATCGGACAGGATATACCTAAGGGTACTAAAGGAACTCAGGAAAGTGATTGCTGCACCACTGATGGCCTTATTCTACAGGCCAGGGTGGGTTGGTGGAAGGAAGCAGGGAGAATCAAACTGCCCACACTCACACGTTAATGTAGTCAGCAGGAGGACCCAAGGTTGGGAAGTCACCACAGGTAACTAAACTAGGAAAAGATAGAATGGTGGAGAAAGGAGAAAGGGGATTAAGCGGGGGTAATGAGGGAAAGCATAAGGATAAAGGGGGATAACAAGGGAGGAAGAAGCAAAATATGGGATGCCATGTGTACGAATGTGCTAGTCTGGGAAATAAAATCCCAGACCTGGTGGCCTTGATGACAGAGGCAGATCTGGACATTGTCGCTATTACTGGAGATAGTATATGGGAACCATGACTGGGATGTAGCTATATCAGGTTATACTCTAGTCACGAAGACAGGGAGGCAAAGAGAGGAGGAGGGTGGCTCTTTACGTCCAGAGAGGGTATAAAAGCAACTAAAGCAGGGGACTGCGGGGGCAGAGGCCCTGTGGGTCATCCTAGAGAAGGGTAATGGCACGCTATTCACATGGGTGTGATCTACAGACCTCCAGCTCAAGGGGAAGAGTTGGGCAAGATTCTAGTGGAAGCCATCCATAAGATTGTGACTAAAGGGGAAGTGCTGCTGGTCGATGACTTTAATCCACTAGATGTTGATCAGAGCATCCCAGCTGCAGCCTCTGCCAGGAGCAGGGACATACTGGACTCCCAGCAAAGCTCAGCCCTGGCAGACAGTGCTGAAGAGCCCACCCAGGTGTGTGGTTGTGGATCTGCTACTCAACAGTGGAGACAGAATAGCAGATGTCAATGTGGGTGGACACCTGGGGTCCAATGATGGTGTGGTTTAAAATGAGTACAGTGGCAGAGTCAAGCCACACACAAAGTGGGGTCCTAGACTGGGAGGGCAGATTTTGCAAGCTCGAAGTATGTCTCAAATAATCCCTTAGCAGGAGGGAGCACTGGGGTGGGGAGTTGAGGAATAGTGGGTCCACCTGAAAGGAGCCATGTGGGGCAACAAACCTTTCATTAGGCAAATAAATAAATGCAGAAAAAAAGAAACCACTATGGTTCTCAAAGGAAGTGGCCGGGAGGTAAGAGCAAAAGGTTGGCTTTCCAGCAAGTACAAGGTAACACAGAAGGAAGAGGACAGGGTAGTGTATCTGGATAAGCAGAGGGAGTGGAAGGTAATCAGGAGTGCAAGGTGCAAATGGAGGAAAAATAGCCCAGGCAGTGAAGAAAGGAGACAAGATTTTTATAGGTACATTAGCGAAAGGAGAAGAGATAGAGGCAGGACTGTATGGATTAAGGTGGAGGAAGGAGTGTATGGAAGGGTCTTGGAAAAGCAACAATCCTGAATAAATATTTTGTTCAGTATTCACAGTAGAGGGGAAGGTGAGGACCACAATTAAGTGGCAGAAGCAATAATGGGAGGTAAGCAGAGACCAGTCAATTTGGAGAGAGAATTCTAAAGAACTCCAAAACTGAAAGTGGACAAGGCAATGGGATCAGATGGGATACAACGTAGAATTTTAAAGGAGCTTAGGAAGGTGCTGGCAGCCCTGTTCAATAAATCACTGGAAACAAGAGTGGTTCCAGAGGACTAGAGGGAGCTGATGTAGTCCCGCACACAAAATGGGGAGAAAGGAGGAGGCTGGAACTATAGATCAGTCAGCCTGACTTTGGGTGGGGGAAAATAATGGAATCTCTGCTAAAAGATAGGATTGTGGAACATTTTGAATCCAGCAGAGCACAGGATCCGAGGCTGCATGGGTTCACAGCAGGAAGATCATGTCAAACAAATCTGTCGATTTTTTGACTGGGTGATCAGAGAAGTGGATCGGGAAGCAGTAGATGTGGCTTACCTGGTTTCCAGCAAGGCCATCGACACTGTTCCACGAAGAGCCATGTAAACAATTTAGACAGACTTGGAATGGGGCCCATGGTGGTAAACTGGGCTATAAATTAGTTGAGGGCTAGAACACAGAGGGTGGTGGGTAAATGGAGGTCAATCTGAGGAAAAGGGTGACCAGCTGGGTACCACAGGGATCGAGTTTTGAGGCCAGTCCTATTCAATGTCTTCATTCAGAACATTGAAGAGGAGCTGAAGGAAAGGTTTGCATCTTTGCAGATAACATTAAGATCTGTAAAAGGGCAGACACTCCAGGAGGGGTGGAGAAAATGAGAGGAGGACCAGGGTAAACTAGAGGAATGGTCAAGTATGGTGGCTAGGATTCAATGTAAAGAAGAGCAGAATCCTGCATTTGGGGCTTAGAAACCAGGGTAGCTTACATGATGGGGGGAAGATACTGACAGCCACCAAACATGAAAAGAATATGGGGTAATTATATCAGATGACCCTAAAGGTGGCCAAACAATGTGCCAAAGCTGTGGGAGAGTCAATGGGGTACTGGGTGCATAGGAGAGGCGTCACCAGCAAAGGAAAGGAGGTGGTGATGCCTCTGTGCAAAACATTAGTGAGACCGCATCTGGATTACTGTATCCAGTTCTGGAGGCCACATCTCCATAAGGACATAGACAAGGTAGAGGCAGTTCAGAGAAGGGCAACAAAAATGGTGCATGGTCTGCACCAAAAGTCATATAAGGAGAGACTAGAGGACCTCAATATGTATACCCCTGGAAGAGAGGGGATATGATAGAGACCTTCAAATACCTTAGGGCATAAATAAGGTACAGGAAGGTAGCATCTTTCAGAAAAAGAGATGTTCTAGAACAAGGGTCATGACATGAGGCTGGAAGGGGTAGACTAAGGAGTAATGTGAGGAAGCTTTCTTCACAGAAAGGTTGGTTGATGCATGAAGCAGCCTCCCAGTGGAGGTGTTGGGGGAAATTGGTAGGGGATTCAAAATGCATGGATAGGCATAGGGGAACCTTAGTGATAGGAAAGAGAATAAAGCCAGAGATCAAGTAGGGTCTGTGGTTTTGCAGCAGGTAAAGAAAATGAGCAGACTGGGTGGATCTAGCAGTCCTTATCTGCCATCAATTTCTATGTTTCTATGTCACAGGAAGCAGGTATGGTTCTCGAGGACTGGAGGAGAGTAGACATGGTCCCTCAATAAGAGTGGCAGCAGAAGGAGGCAAACAACTATAAGCCAATCAGGACCCATATCAGTGGTGGGAAACTAATGGAAACCTTGATAAAGGAGAGGTTAGAAGAGTATCTTGAATTTAATTGGCTACAAAACCAAAGACAGCATGGATTCATGATGGGGGGGTCATGCCAAATGAATCTGATTGATTTCTTCAACTGGGTAAACAGGGAACTAGACCAGGGAAGGGTAGTGAACATGGCCTATTGGACTTCAGCAAGGCCTTTGACACTGGACTGCACAGGAAACTGATAAAGAAACTGAGCAGTGTATGGGAGGGATCCAAAGTGGTAATCTGGGTAAGTAAATGGTTAAAGAATAGGCAGGGCCCCGAGTTTTCCATGATTGCGGCCTTGGCAAAACTAGCAGAATTATCTGCAGAATTTGCCGTCACCCGTGGAATTGCGGCCGCCCGTGGAACAAACGTCCTTTGCTGACGGGGTGCTGATCCCTGTCTGCTTCACTGCTCCTCCCTCCAACAAAAAATGTTGTATGTCATGCTGGGGCCCACCAAGCATGGCCAAGTGTAATGCCGACAGAGTACTCAATCCCCATCGGCTTCACTGCCTCCCAAAATGTCTGTATGCCACGCTGAGCCCACTCCAGCTTGGCAAAAGTGTATTGCCAATGGGGGTGCCCAATCCCAGTCGGCTTCACTGCCCCACAAAATATCTGTTAGCCATGCTGGGAGCCCAACCCAGCATGGCAAAGTGTAATTCGCCAAACGGGGTGCCCAACTCGGCCAGCCCACTGGCCCCCCAAGCTGCCTGGTGCCTTGCTGGCAGCCCAGTCCAGTTGGCAAAAGTCCCCGCTGTCTGAAAAATAAAAAGACCTGAAAAAGAAAACCTTTCTCGTTGATTCTTTTGTCCCTCCCAAACCCGCTACGCCCTCTGTGTACCCCACCTCCCCACACCCCACGTCACCCCATCTCAACCCATACTTACTTCCAGAGCCCAGCGGACGATCTTCAGTGGACCGGAACACGTCTGCACTCTTCAAAGCCGACCGCTGAACTGAAGAAATGCCGGTAAGCTGTATAATGGCATAAATGGATTTTTTCCAACTTTAGTGCATATCTCAGCAATTCTGGGAATTTTTCACAAATTATCAACATGGGGTTTTGGGCCCACCTCATGAACTGTGACACTGTCATTTTGTTATTCAGTCCCAAAGGTGATTTCGCAGGTCACTGCGCAGAACCACCTTTCAGGACTGATTAATGAAATGACAGTGTCACAGGTCATGAGGTAGGCCTCAAAACCCTATGTTGAAAATTTGTGAAGAAATTCTCAAAATGACTGTTTTACAAGCATGCTTTGTGCAGTTCCTACGCATGCTTGTAACTTAGACATTTTTAATATTTTCACTCCAGATTTGCAGCATTGCCATTTTACCATGCCTCTTATGAACAGTACAACTGTCATTTTCACATCTCACCCAAAATGTGTTTTCGCATGTAGCACACAATGGCGCAGTTGGTGTGCTAAATCAATGTTCGGGACAGATTGAGAAAATCACAATGACACTGTTCTTGAGCAGAGGTCTTAAACTGGCTATGTTGAAAATTTAGTGACAATATAACATGACTGTGTTACTGAGTGTGCATTATGTCAGACGGCAAAAAAAAAAAAAGGGAAAATTATGGGTAAAATGTGCCGAGAATTGCCACAGAAATTGGTAAGTCGAAAAGCCTAGGAAGTTCTGGGGCAATTGAGAACCCCTGCCACAGAACTTTGCCCCATGTGCCGCAGAAAAGTCAGGGCCCTGAGAATAGGTGACAGTGTGGTGGCAAGTGGCACTCACTGTAAAGAGAAAGAGAAGAGAGTGACCAGCAAGATGCCTCAGGGTTCAGTATCAGGTTCAGTTCTAAGTGACATTGCAAAAGGATCGGAATGGAAAGTATCCCTTTTGCAGATGATGTCAAAATCTGTAAGAGGGTGGACACTCAAGGGAGTAGAAAGAATGCCTAGGGACATTGGGAAACTCAGGGAGTGGTCAAATGTACAGTATGCCAGCTGGGGTCAATGCCAAAAGTGCAATATCATGCATTTTGGAATTATAAACCCAAAGACATAAAACAAGGTGGTGGTAGGGGGTACTGACCATCCATAAGCAGAAAAGGGACCTGGGGTAATCATATCTGATGACCTCAAAGTGACAGATCATGTGACAAAGCAGTGGGTAGGGCAAGTGGGATGCTAGGTTGCATAGGGACAGGTATCACCAGCAGGAGGAGAGAAGTGGTGCTACAAGGCAGCAAGGAGGGCTGGGGATACTTGGATGCATAGGAAGAGGCATCACCAGTAGAAAACAGGAAGTTATTATTCCTCTGTACAGACAGCTAGTGAGACCCCATCTGGAGTACTGCGTGCCATTCTGGAGACCCAATCTCCGCAAAGACATAGACAGGATGGAAGCTGTCCAGAGGAGGGCAACTAAAATGGTGCAGTGTCTGCACCGGAAGACATATGAGAGAGACTTAAGGAGCTTAATATGATAGCCTCGAGGAAAGGAGGAGAGGGAGACATGATAGAAACTTTCAAGTACCTCAAGGAATCAACAACGTCCAAGAGGGTAGCATCTTCAAAAAGAGGTGCAAGAACACAAGGGCACAATTTGAAGATAGAAGGGGGCTGGCTCAGAGGTAATTTAAGGAAGTATTTTTTCACAGAGAGGGTTGTGGATGTATGGAATGGCCTTCCAGAGGAGGTTGTGGAGTCAAAAACAGTGGTGGAATTCAAGCATGCATGGGACAGTCACAAGGCAATTCTAGGGGTGGGGTGGAAGAAGTAGGCTGCTGGTTAACTAGGACCTGCAGCTTATCCATCAGGTGGAAATGGGCAGACTGGGTGGGCCAAGCGGTCCTTATCTGCCACAAATTCTATGTTTCTATGTTTCTATGTTACTACTGTATCGGTCACTGGTAAGACTCTACCTGGAGTCTTGTGTCTTGTTCTGGAGGCCACAGCTCAGAAAGGACATAGACAGGGTGGAGGCAGACCAGAGGAGGCACCTAAAAATGGTACACGGTTTGCACTAAATGCCCAATGAGCAGAGACTGAGCAATCTCAACATGCATAACCCTAGAAGAGAGGAGAACAAGGGGACAAGATAGAGACCTACAAGTATCTAACGGGGTTGAACATGGTGCAGAGGGGGTCTCTTTCAAAATGAGAAAAAGAACCAGGACCAGAGGGCATGCAATGAAGCTGGAGGGGGGGCAGTTCAGGAGGGATGTGAGGAAGTACAGTACTTCACTGAAAGAGTGATTGACACCTGGAAAAGACTGCTGGCAGAAGTGGTGGAGGTGAAAACAGTGATGGGGTTCAAGCATCCGTGAAATAGACATAGTGGAATATAAGCAAAGGAGGAAGCAGGAGGGCCACCAGAGATCAGGAAGGGTCTGTGTAGAAGAGTAGGCAGGGATCATCAGGCAGACTGGGTGGGCCAAGAGGTCCTTATCTGCCTAAAGATTCTGTTTCTGTTTCTATGAGTCTTACCAAAGAAGGAGAGTGCACATTTATTCTGACAATTTTGTCAGGAAGGCACCAATGGCAAAAGAATGATGAGCTCCTGGGAGGTAACCACTTTAACCTAGCAAATAGCTGGCAATGATGGTTGAGTTGGTTAAAAGCTAAGGCAAATGGCAGATGCCATTGTAAGAAATGTCCCATTTATTCAGATTTCCAAAAAAGAATTGGAGTAGGTGATAAATCCATTGGTAAGGCTGGGAAGTAGGATATTCTGAGCAGCGGCAATCCAGGTAGAGGGGAAAAGGCATATTTGCTCTATGAGCCAAGCGAATTTGACTTTAGTAACTTTGCAAACATTGGAGACATGCAGAGAGTAATCCAGAGAAAGGTCAAGAGTTAGGCTGAGGTATTTAAAAGACTGAACATTAGTGAGAGGAGTACCATCTATACAAGAGACTAACAGGGTATCAGGACACTTTTTCAGCTTTATAACAGAGCCATGAGACATAGAAACATAAAATTTGTTGGTAGATAAGGGCTGCTATGCCCACCTAGTATGCCCATTTTGTCCCTGCCCATACTGTCACTGCAGACTCTACCTGATCTCCAGGTACTCTTTCCTCTCTTTCCTCTCAAGATTCCCTTGTGCCTATCCCATGCATGCTTGAAGCCCACTACTGTTTTTCCCCCCACCTCTGCTGAAAGACTGTTCCAGGTGTCCACCACTCTTTCAGTGAAGAAGTACTCACACATCCTCCTAAATTTCTTCCAGCTTTAATGCATGCCTCCTTGTTCTCGTGCACTTTCTTCTTAATAATGCCCATAGGGTGAGGGAAGGGTTGTCCAGCGGTAAAGGTCCTGTTTGATTGACATGAGCAATGAGTCTAGATTCAGGGCCATGATTCTACATTTTGCTGCGGTAACTTGAATGCCCAGGTATTTAATGGTGTTGGGGACCCTATGCCCCAATTGGTGCGTTGTGCTTTTGTCACACAGTGATTTAGGGGCATGGTGTATGTTTTCCCTAGGCTGATCTTATGTTATGATATGCTTCCAAATTACTGCAATAGGGAGACCACAGCGGTATGGACTGGGTAGGATTTTCCAGGTAAAGGAGAATATCATCTGCTTAAGAAATTTTGTATTTGTGTTCCCCACTTGGATGCCTGTTATTTCATCATTAAGGATGATCCTTCTTGTCAAAGGTTCCAGATAGTGATTGAAAAGGAGAGGTGACAGGGGCAGCCTTGGCATGTCTCTCTGTGGAGTGGAACTGCTTTGGAGTTAATGCCATCACATCTAACAAAGGCTGATGGGTGGGAGTGTAGCACTTTAAACCAATCTATGAATTTACTGGGGAAGCCGAGGTGTGACAGTGTGTGATATAAGTATGGCCATGAGACCATGTCGAGGGCCTTCTTGGCATCTAATGACATCAGAACCGATGTCTGTTTGCTAAATGTGGTGGCTGAGACTAGATATGAGAGATTTATGCAGGTGGTCTGAGGATAGACATCCCTGCATAAAGCCTACTTGGTCTGATTCAATAAGCATCCCAGATGATCTCTACTCTTCTCAAAGTATTTCTGTGAGGATTTTGATGTCTATGTTTAGGAGTGAGATGGGAGTGGTTTTATACATGTTCTGGATTCTTGTTGGGCTTCTATGATATTAATTACCACTTGTTGTAGGGGGCATTCAGGGTTTTATGAGTGCAAATACAATCATATAGGGATGCTAGGTGTTCTATGATGGATAAAGGCGAGTGCTTCGAGAAGTTGATGGAGAGATCATCTGGGGCAGGACCTTGTCAAGGGTAGGTTGGAAATGGCTTCTTCTGTTTCCTTGGTGATTACTGCGGCAGCAAAGTATCCGCCATGTTTCAGGTCAGCTTTGGCAGTTTGCCACTTGAAGGAATTGCTCAATGTCAGAATCTAGTGCTGGTTGGTTCACCTTATAATGAGACTGAAAATATTTATTGAATGCCTCAGCAATGCCCCTGGGGTGGGTGATTGGGGAAGTTGGGATTGGGCCTGATACTTCTGATGATTTTGTGGGACTTCTGCTGTTTTAGTCTAATGGCCAAGAGTTTTTCTGCCTTTTCAGCTCTGGTTGACTTAATTTGTTTGTGTCCAAAAAACATTTATTCTGTCTGCTCTCTGAGTTGCTCTTCATATTTGGCTTTGAGGGAGTTTAGCCAGAGCCAATCTGCTTCTGGGAGGCCCTAGATATATTTTGTTCTAAGGAGCTGATATTTTGTAACAGGGGCCGTTTCCACCTCGTTTTCTTTTCCAGACAGAGGCAAGGCATATTAGCTTGTCTCTGATGGTGCATTTGTATGCCTCCCAGACCGTGGTGTAATCCATTACTGTACCTATGTTCTCCTTGAAATAGTTTTCTGTGTTGCACACTAGTTTTTATAGGGTTTTTAGGTCCTTTAGGTCACTGTTGTTGTTTCTCCATAGTGGATCACGATCTGCTGTTGTGGAGGTGGAAAGGGTGAGCAGCACTGGAGCATGGTCCAAGATCACCTTCACCAGGATCTCACAATGTATCGTGTCAGTGAGGCAGGGTGCAGTGGTTAAGAAGTAGTCTAATCTAGTAGCTGTTTTGTGCACTGGGAGAGGAAGGTATATCTCCTGTCCCCATGGTGAAATATTCTCCAGTGTTCCACTAACCCTAGGAGTCTTGTAGTTCTTGACTAGCTCATTGGTTTGAGGACAGCCCCATCCTGTGGGATGTGGATCTGTCCAGTGTGGCATCCTGAAACACATTCAGTTACCTGCCAATATGATTGGCGAAGACTGCAGTTTAGATAGCTGCCTTCCTCTTGACAGCCTCTACCCTGTCTTTATCCTTCCTAAGACATGTTCTCCAGAACTGAACACAGTACTCAGGTGGGTCTCACCAATGATTAATACAGTGGTAACCTCCTTCTGTTGGTGATTCCTTTCCTATGCATCCCAGCATCCTGTTGTCCGTCCCTGCTGCCTAGTCACACATGCCACCTTGAGGTCATCAGATATGATAACCCCAAGGTCTCTTTCCTGATTAGAGACAGTCAATACCTCTTCCCCATTTTATGCACTGCCCTGGTTTCTGTGCCCTAGGTGCATGATTTTGCACTTTTGGTCATGGAAACCCAAACTGCCATACCTTGACCATTCCTTGAGTGTTCTTAACCTCTACTCATTCTCTCCACCCCTATGGAGTATCTACCCCATTGCAGATTTTGGTGTCATCTGCAAAGAGGCATACCTTCCTTTCTAGCTATACTGCAATGTCACATATGAAGACACTGAAGAGGACTGGTCCCAGTACTGAGTCCTGAGGTACCCATTGATCCTCTCCCCACATTAAAGTGAGTGCCATTTACCACCATACTCTGTCACCTAGTAATCATCCGGTTCTGTACCCAACTTACCACATTGGGTCCAACCCCAAACTGCCCAGTTTCCTTATATGCCTTCTATGTGGTACAGAGGGCGGTGGTATAGCCTAGAGGTTAGAATAACAAGCTGTAAATGATCTTGGTACATCCAGAAGATCACACTTTGATTTCCAGAACATCCACTTGCATAGTGTGTGACTCTAAGCAAGTCACTTAACCTCCCAGTGCTCCCAGGTTGCCCATGAACACAGGCACTTGTGCCTTGTGGGCCTTACCTGGTTACCAAAGACAAAGAAAAAATGTGAAGGCCTTGTTAAAATCTAGGTGGGCTATGTCCACTTCCCTCCTGATCTCTTTCCTGGTCACCCAGTTGAAGAAATCAATCAGGTTCCTCTGAGATGACCTCCTCCAATGAATCCATGCTACCTTGGGTCTTGTAACCTGCTGGATTCAAGATAATCCACTAGCCTTTCTTTTAATAGTGTCTGCATTAACTTCCTCACCACTGACATTAGATTGACTGGTCTACAGTTGCCAGTCTCTTCCCTGCTGCCACTTTTAGGAAGTGGGACTACATCTGCTCTCCTCCAGTCCTCCGGAACCACTTCTGTTTCCAGTGAGTTGTTGAATAGGGCTATAAGAGAGTACAGCCAGTGCCTCCTGAGCTCTCTCAGCAGCTTGGATATACTATGCCTCTGGCCCATAGTCCTATTCACTTTCAGATGGCAAATAGCATAGAGTGAGATTTGTAGGCATTGTGGATTAGCTTGTTTAGGAAAGTCAGGACTGCATGAAATGGAAGTAGGAGTTGTAGTTTGAGATAATGTTAGCCAGGTATTTTGAGCTAGTATAGAACACCATGGCATCCACGTAAAACAGGGAGGAACATGATACTAGGATTTATGAAATATCATTAACAAAGATAGTCAAGAGAAAGGGACCAAGGATAGATTCTTGAGGAATGTCAACATTAATTTATAATTTTAAATATGTCAAGCTTGACAAATCATGCAACTGAATTGCTCATGACATAAGCTTCTGCATGGAGCATGTAACTTTTCAGTATTGTTCCCCTAGTTACTGTAGTTGATATTAATTCCTATCTGCTGTTCAGACATGGCCAAAAACAAGATATCTAAGATTTACAAAACTTTTTTTTATTGAATTATACACATTATTAAATGGACTTAACATTTGCATTTTGCATTGTCACTATTACAATAGTATGTATAACTGAATCTTTTCTCTTCATTGTCACAGAGTTTAGAGAACTAAGACTTGTCAGTGACACGTATAACTGTGCTGGAAGAGTAGAGGTTCTCTACAATGGAACTTGGGGAAGTGTCTGTTCTAACGGTATCAGGACTGATACTGCTAAAGTTATCTGTCAGCAGATGAGATGTGGTGATAGTGGATACTTCATCACTGGCAGCCAGTTTGGAGAAGGCTCTGGTCTCAGATGGCTTGATGGAGTTAGGTGCCTCGGATACGAGACTGTGCTTTGGCAGTGCCCTCCTCATCATGGGTCAGAATAATTGTGAGCAAGGAGAAGAAGCTGTGGTCATTTGCTCAGGTAACCAATATATTCTAATCTGTTCTATGCTAATTCCTGTTATTCTATAACAAATTTGAATAGCAAACTGATGCCTTTTACATGCTTTGAAATCTAATTATATAATTTTTGTTTTCAAGGACAAAAGAAAAGGAGTTCTTTGTCAATCAAGTCCATGTTCAGGACCTCTTTTGATAAATCATGCACAGGTAGGGAAACCAGTCTCTTAATTTGAAAGTTGATATGCCACAATGCTAATTTCTTTCTGCCAGCTTTCATTATTAGATTGTTGTTTGTTTTTAACAGACCATCTAGAGTGAAACTCACTGGTGGAAACAGCAGCTGTTCTAGTAGAGTAGAGGTTCGGTACAATGGCTCCTGGGGAACAGTTTGTGATGACTGTGGGATATGAATGATGCTGAGGTTGTCTGTAGGCAACTGAGCTGTGGACCTGCTGTGGCAGCTGTCTCTGAGGCTGCTTTTGGAGAAGGGAGTGGTCCTATATGGCTGGATGATGTGGACTGTGGAGGATTGAATTACTTTTGCACACTGTGATTCCCACTGGGGATGCATGACTGCAGTCACAAAGAAGATGCTGGAGTTGTCTGCTCTGGTATGTTGTTTCACCACAACTTTTAACTTACTCAAAAGTGGCAATACTAATATTGAGAGTCACTATTGTTTATCAAAAAGCTGTGTATAGTCATATTCAAGTAATATTATAAAATGTCCATGTCATCCATGAAAATAGGCATTTAATGCTCCTGGAAATAACCTGGTTAACACATTTAATTTTTTAGCAGTAATAATGAATTTATCATATTGACTTAACCAGTGTAAGTAGTTCATAAGACTTTAAAATAACACCATGTACCTGCCGGTGGCGCTGAGGTTGAGGTGCTGGATGCCACACCTCATGTCATGCCGGTAACCCGGTTCAGGAACAACTCTGATCATTGGGGTGCCAACGTGGGGAGGGTGGGCAGGTTCAAGCATGCTGATGGGCAGCCTCCCGAGGGTGGAGAGGGTGAATTGGCACCCCTGTAGTTCCGTGTGGTGGTCCAGTGGGTAGCATAGGTGATAGGGAGTGGCAAACAGTTCTGGGAGGTGGAAGGGACTGAGCTGGTGCCACGGCATGTGTAGCATGCCTCCACATGCTCACATGGCCATGTGCTGGGGCCTCGGGGGTTAGGGAGATAAACAGTGAAAAATACCGATGTGTCCTCATCACCAGTTGGCAGGAGGAGGTGATGGGGAACAAAAGATGTATGGAACAAAAGAAAGAAACACCACGTGTAAATTGTCAAAAGAATTTGAAAGCCACAACAAACAGTTACTAATTTTAGCACAGATGGTCATCTAGGGTCAATTAGGTCATCCGGTATAATAGGACGTGTTATACAGTGGGTTTCAAAGTACTGTGCCCTGATTGACTGTTAGGGCCTGTCAAGTAAAACAATGTTAATATCGACCTTTGCAGAAGCATCACAGGATAAATGCAACAAATGCTTAACAGCCTCTAGATAAGCTGTGGCATATGCTATGATGAGCCTGAGTTTTGGCTGCACTGTCCTGCAGGTAATAAATAGCCTCATCATGGACTTCCACAATGGTGAGATTGTTATAGAACCAAGGGTTTTCTAGCACCACTGATGGTGTAGAGTGCCCTTTTGCCCTGGGTTCTGTTATTCAGTAATTGAAGGCACTGGGTTTGTGACTTGAGGTAATTTTTCCCATCTAGGCTGTAGGGACCATGACTGGAATATGGACAAATGGCAGAGCTGCACAGCAGATGATGAATGTGGCCAACAGCTCGACCCCAGTGTTGTCCTTTACTGCATTCTGCAATTTGGCTGACAATGTCAGATTCAAACATGATTACAATTATGGTGTATATTTTGAAAAAAAAAGTTGTTTTGTATCTAATAAAAATGTGATTGTACTGTTGTAACTACATTATGCTTATCAGGCACAATATCAAAAATCTAAGTTTAACCCCTGAACATTGTTTGTTAAACCCCATTTTGCATACATAAAGTCACTTCTTAATAGGGAGGGCATGGGTATATATATATATATATTCTATGCAAAAACCTTCATTAATGCATCAGTTTGGGTTCTTCTACAGTGAAAAAAAGTGAGGAAATTCGATTTTAGTGTTTCCACCCCTTGCACCCTCCACCAACAGGAATCTGGGTGTGCGTTGGGGTCATTAATATAACTCTCACCCCATCCCATGTGCAAACAAGCTGAGGTTGTGCAGTGTAGGAGAATGGGGTGAGAGTTAGGGCCAATGACCCAATGCGCACCTCAATGCCTGTTGGTGGGTGGGGCAAGGGCTGGGAACCCTAAAATCAAATTTCCTCACTTTTTGATGTAGAAGAACCCTAACTGATGCATTAATGAAGTTTTTGCATAGAATTTCCTTACTTTTTAAGAAAGAATAGAAAATTAGAAAGTTAGGTGTAGTTAGAGCGCAGGGCCCTTTGGGCCCGGGGTTCCCACCAACTTGTAAGTGCCAGGTCACATTACATACCCAATGACTAAAAAGTACATTCACAACAGTAAGACCAGCCATCAAAGAAATGTTACTCTACTAGAACAATAGCAGCTGTCCACAAACGTAAACTGTGCCACAGAATATCTCCACAAAAATATATTGTCTGACACATGAATACCTCTATGAACATCTACAGGACTGCCATCAACACCCTCCAAATTTCAAGTAAAAGACTAAACTGTGTCCAAGATATGACATGTCAAAATTTGAAATTTCATTCGTCAGAGTGGCACAGTTCAGACCTGTTAACATTTAACACACACAATGACTGAAAACTACATCCATGACACTAGAGCTAGGCATCCTCTCAATTTCAAGCCACCACCACAAGCAAGCAAGCTGTCCTCAGAACGTAAATTGTGCCACACCATAATTCCGCAAAAAATATTTTCCAACACGGAAACACAGTAATTTACATCCACAGCACAAGCTGTCCGAGATATAACATTTTAATGTATGAGATTTTCATTCATCAGACTGGCACAGTTCCACACCTGTTGACATTTAACATACACAATGACTGAAAACGACATCCAAGACACCAAGGATAGGTATCATATCAATTTCAAGCCACCACCACAAGCAAAACACTGTCCATAACATGTAAAGTCGCCACGCAATATCTCCACAAAAAAATTTCTACAACACTCAAACACCATAATTCACATCTAAAGGACATGATGTAAACACCACACCCTCCAAATTTCAAGTAAAATGACCTAACTGCTTCCGAGATATTCAATGTTAAAGATTGGTAAAATTTCCCTATCTATTCCATTATTAAATATCTGTTCATCTTGTCCCTATCTCGTGATCAAAGATGGTGATCAAAGAATCTCATGATCAAAGAATTTGCAGGCTTCAGATCAAAGAATTTGCAGGCTCATGAACAAAGAATAAAAACTTTTGTACTTTACAAAATTGGTAAAATTGCCATAAACCACTGCCATGGTTCGACAGAATGAAGCACCCTGAGCAAAACCCACCCTCATTTGACTTCCTAGGGCACCCTGGGCTGAGAAAATTGACTTTTTAATCTGACCATCTCATCTCTACCCTATGATGCACGATCGTGATCAAAGAATCTCACGAACAAAGAATTTGTAGGCTCGCGATCAAAGAATTTGCAGGGTCATGACCAAAGAATAAAAAGTTGTGTAATTTACAAAATTCAATAATTGCAGTAAACCACTGCCATGGTTCATCAGAACAAAGCCCCTGGTAAAACCCACCCTCATTTGTCTTCCTAGGACACCCCTGAGCTGAGAAAATTGATTTTTTATCTGGCCATCTAGTCCCTTGCTCTCAATGCACGATCGCGATCAAAGAATCTCGTAATCAAAGAATTTGCACTGTCGGTCAAGAAATTGCTTGCTCATGAACAAAGAGCAAGGGACGAGATGGCCAGATTTCAGAATAGTTTTTGCAGCCCAGGGGTGCCCTATTAAGTTACATAAGAGTGGGTTTTGCTCAGGGGCTTCTGCCTTACCCCCATCTGAATAAAAACAATACTTTTCATTATCCCTGGTAGTCTAGCAGCCCCTTCCCATCATGGTAATATACATAACGATGCTTGTATCCCTGGTAGTCTCGAGGCCCCCAATGAGTATCTGATTAATATGTTTATTTTTATCCGTGGTAGTGTAGTGCCCATATGTGTTTATTTATATATATTTTGTAATATTCCTGGTAGTCTAGTGCCCTAATCTGTACTTCATTATCATCATTATTGACATCCCTGGTAGTCTAGCATTCCCCCATCATAATAAAATTAATTTGCATTATCCATGTCCTGGTAGTCTTGTGCCCCCACTCCCCACCCAGCCATGTCAGCCCACCCAGCATCCCCACCCTTCCCAGCCAGCGACTGACACAGCCCTCCTCTCACCTCCAT
The DNA here is from genome assembly GCA_016271365.2 of Neoceratodus forsteri. Taxonomy (NCBI): domain Eukaryota; kingdom Metazoa; phylum Chordata; order Ceratodontiformes; family Ceratodontidae; genus Neoceratodus; species Neoceratodus forsteri. The sequence continues at coordinate 898,100,047 of CM057450.1, forward strand.
GGCTATCTGCCTACTATGTGCATTAGCAGCAGTAATTCAAACAGGTGCGCCTGAACCCTAACTATAATGGCGTGACCATGCCACTATAATATATATATATATATATATATATATATATATATATCTACATGGTAAAAACACAATTAATGCATTAGTTGAGGTTTAGCACCAGTGACAAAAGCATAGAAATGGTGCTAGGGTTACCACCCTACCATCCCCAACCCTCCACCACTTTAACAGGCATTGGGGTGCTTGTCTATCGGCCAAATCCTCACCCCATTCCATGTGTAAAGAAACTGAGGTGGTGCATAGGAAAATGGGGTAAGAGTTAGGCACAATGACCTCGATGCACTACCCGATGCCTGTTGGGTGTGGAGGGAGGGTGGTAGGGTGGTAACATATGGGTGGTAGGGGTGGTAACCCAAACGCCACATTTCCTTGCTTTTGTTACTGTCCTATGAACCCTAACTGATGCATTAACAGAGTTTTTGCCATGAATTTCCACTCTTTTGAGAAAGTGTAATGTAACTGGTAACTGGTATGAGTTAGTGGGAGCACAGAGCCTCTGGGTCCTGCGCTCCATTCACATTGTCCATTATTTTCATAATGGTATATGCAAGTGGGAAGCTTCCATGCACATGTAAGCACGAAGCATACAGCAATCCCATAGGGCAAGGAACCCTTGTGCCAGTACGTGCCAATATCTCAGCACCCATAGCAGCTACAAACAAATTCAACTGTTGTTGTAATCATGACATTGAGACGTTTCATGTGACATGAATTGACTGAATCTGTATCTCACATAATTTATGAGATGTGGCCACTGAAATACACTGAAAAGGCACCCTTGGATCCTTTGGAACATGTTTTGCCAATATCTCCATAACTGTAGAAGACAGGGAAAAAAATTTCACTACTGGTGTAATCTATCATGTCCAAACTTATTTCTGCAGGTGGGTAGTAGAAAACTCCATATCTCGCTTTGTTTTCGAGATATGGGTGCCAAAAGGTGTAACAGATGCTGCAATGTTATCATATGGGAAATGTCTTAATTTTGGAATACTGTAACTTTGGTCCCCATGAATGTTTTGGCACCAAATTACCAAAAGGCACATCTATCAGACTAGGGCTTGCCACCCTGTAAATTTCAGCCCAAAAGATCCAACTGCTCAGTTGCAGAGTGATAGCAAAGATTTGCTGTTTTTTTTAATACTTTGGCAAATCACGAAAGTTTCATAAAACGTAGCACAAAACTTTCACATTTGTGAACATATTTTGGCAGCTTCTTTCATGATTTGTGAAAGTATTTTTTCTCCACTGTTTAAAACAGCATTTCTGGGGGTTATCCCAAAATATAGGCATCCTCATGACCCAACTAGGTAAACCAACAGTCAATGTTTACCTAGAAGGTCTCAATTTTAAACACCAGGCATATTTCTCGCTAACTGAAAACAAGATGGCGGCAGCAAAGAAAGTAAAGGGCCATTGTGAGAAAGTAAAATTGCATTGGCAAAACTTTCGTGAGACATATACATTTTTTCCCCATTAACTATAATGGAAATTTGTTTTCAAATAACATTTGAATGGTTTAATATTTTTACACCAAATCTTCGAAAGGCACATCAGTGACCCAGACTACACTACCCAGATTTCAGACTGAAGGAGAAATTGTGCAGGCTGTTAGGCAAAAAGCATTAAAGTCTTTTTTGTGTGTTTTGGTGTTCTGTATCTCTGCAACTGCACATCTGAATGTAACACAACTTGCCAGATCCAGAGAGCTATGGTACCAGACTACACATGCAGAATTGCAGGCAAATCTGTCATATGGTGGCAAAGTTATTAAGTGCAAAATTTGAGGTTTAACATTAAAGTGCTTACTCAACCCTACCTATACTGGTGCTACTGCTCCAGTATAATATATACTATATATATATATATATATATATATATTCATTCATGTAAAAAAATCAATTTAATGCATCAGTTAAGGTTGTTCCACAGTGACAAAAGTGAGGAAATTCGGTGTTAGGGTTGAAAACCTAAATGCGCATTCCCTCCTCCACACACACACACATACATGCAAGTAGGGAAGGACCAAGGCAACACAACCAATCACACATCCAGCAGGAGGTGTATACCTGTGTTACTGTAGGAAGTGGAGAAATCCAATTTGAGATATCATAGATTATTTACAAACGTTGTTCTTCGAGATTAGTTCACATAAAGGTGAACCAAGCTGGCAGTAGCAAAATGGTGTACCTCACTTTATTTTCAACATATGAGTGGTGAAAGGCATCATGGGTGCTGCAATGTTAGTCTATGGCAAATTGCTCAACTTTGGAATGGTGTAACTTTGAAATCCTTAGATATTTTAGCACAATAGCAGGAAAAAGTACATCTGTGGGAAAAGTCTTGTCATCCTGCAAATTTGAGGCCAAAGGACCCAACCGTTTGCTTGCAGGATGATGGCAAAGATGGCAAAGTCATTAGTAGCATACTTTCACAAAATAGTTTCGCAAACATGAAAGTGTCATACCATTTTGAAAGTGATTTTGAAAGTATTTCAGGATTATGCAAAATCCTGTTTGGGATCTTACGAACCCCAAAATACCATATGTGTAGTCTGTGTTATGTGTTGGTGGCAGCATGTGGTCCAAGATGTGCAGTTGTCTGTAGTAATATGTGTTTAGCGGTGCATGGAATGTCTGGGATGAGAATTAGTATGATGACCTGCGACAGCCCGATGGAGCATGGGTGTGTGATTTTGTGGTTTACATATAGTTGTATGTTATTCCTGTTACCTGCTGGTGGTTCGTGTAATTGGTTGTGTTGCCTTGGTCCTTTCCTACTTCCATGTATGTGTGTGTGTGTGTGTGTGTGGTGGTGGGGGAGAATGCGCAATTAGGTTTTCAACTCCTAACACCAAATTTCCTCACTTTTATCGCTGTGGAACAATTCTAACTGATGCATTAAATGGAGTTTTTGTCATAAACGTCCCTTCTTTTGAGAATGTGCACTATAAATAGTGAATGGAATGTGGTGGTGGAGTGTGGGGCCCACCATGTGATTTTGTCACTTCGCTGCATATAAACTGTATGACTGCGTGAAATGAAAATTGGACGCAAACAGTAACAGCCAACGGTGACGCAGAAGAAAACAGTAATGGAATCGATAACAGAAATGCTACTAAAAACGCAAACAGTAAGGCTAACAGAAATGCAAACAGTGATGAACACGCAAACAGTAACGCTAACGCAACTGGAAACGGAAATGGTTATGGTAACACCAACAATGATGCCAAAGGAACAGTAACAAACGTAGCGACAACACAAGCGCATACACAAATGCAAATCGTGAACGCCGCATGGGCACGGTAATGCAATTGAAACGCAAATGCCTATGGTAACACCAACGATGATGCCAAAGGAAACAAAAACACAAATGGTAATGCAAACAGAAGCACATATGCAAATGGAAATGGTAATGCACATGGTGATGCAAAAAAAAGTAATCGAAACACAAATGGTAACAGTGCGGAAACACAAAGGTAGCAACACAGTGATGTAAATGGAACGCTAACGCAAATGCTTACAGAAACGCAGTGGAAACGCTTAACTGTAACAGTAACGGAAACATACACCTTCCCCCAAAAGCTGGATTCAGAAGCACAGTGAATACAAAGAATGTATGCATGATAATGGGCCTCGGAGCAGAAAATGAACACTTGGAATACTAAATTGCTTATATCTCAGGAACCATCGACATAGGAAAAAAATTAAAATGCGATGTATATATGACTTTCCTGTCTAGTTTTGTACTTAGCCCCTGGGTGGGGCTAGTATTTTCTGACGAAAAGTCCATTTCTTGAAGCGTTTCTGAGATATGGGCCCTGAAAGGCACCCGGATGCCGTAATGTTAGTCTATGGGAAAAGAGTCAGCTTCAGAGTACTGTAACTTTGCATACCTGTAATATTTTGTCAACAAACTACCAAAAGGCACATCTGTGGAATGTTGGCTTTCTTCCTCAAATTTCAGCCCAAAAGACCAAACCGTTCTTTTGCAGCAGGGTGGCAAGAATTCCTGTTATTTTCACCATATTGTCAAAGTAGTGTATGCAAATCACGACACTTTCACAAAAAAATCATGAAAGTGTCACAAGTGCGACACTATTTTGCGACACTACAGTTTACAAAATTTCAAAAACATATTTCTGGGGTGTTTAACCCCCAAAAGACATGGCTAGCATCCTCAGGGTCAGAGTAGGTGAACACAAAAAATTGTGTCCCTAGAGGGTCCACATTAAAATACCAAGCATTTCTGTGACCAGTAACTGAAAAAAAATGGCTGACTCCATTGACACTACAGGGTCATTTGCAACACCTAAAAACTGCATTTTGACACTGTCAAACTTTTGTTAACTTTTCCCTTGACTACAATGGGAAACTTGTTTTTGAATAACTTTTGAACTGTTTAATATTTTTCACAAAATCTTGAAAACACATCAGTACCCTGGCCACATGTTCCTGAAGTTTTGGACCAGTCGCACAAACCTTGCAACCTGTAGGCATGAGCAAAGAATGCAAAAAAGCATAAATGTACTACGAAATGCTGCTTTATAACTCCTCAACCATATAACCGACCATTACGAAACTTGGCAGATCCAGAGATCTGGTACTGCTCCATGCCTGCCAAATTGCATTCAAATCTGTCATATGGTGGCAAAGTTATTAAGATGCAAAATGTCACACTTTAACCTTAAATGGGATAGTCAGCCCTAATTATGGTGGCACTACTGTGCCACCATAATATATGTATGTGTGTGTATATATATATATATATATATATTTATATTATATATATATATATATATATATATATATATATATTAGAGGCAAAAACTCAACTTAATGCATTAGTTAGGGTTGTTCCACAGCGACAAAAGTGAGAAATTCGGTGCTAGGGTTGAAAACCCCTCTTGGAACCCCTGCCCACCCCCAACCGGCATTGGGGTGTGCATTGGGGTCATCAGCCCTAACTCTCACCCATCACATGTGTAAAAAGCAGCAGAAGTATGGGAGGGAATGGGGTGAGAGTTGGGACTGGCGGCCCCAATGCACCCAATGCTGGTGAAGAGTGAGCGAGGGTCCAGGGTTTTCAACCCTAACACTGAATTTCCTCACTTTTGTCACTGTGGAACAACCTTAACTAATGCATTAAACGGAGTTTTTTACCTTATATATATATATATATATATATATATATATATATATATATATAAATATATATGTTCTTTGAAAATAATACGTTAATGCAACAGTTGGGGTTTTACATTGACAAAAGCAAGGAAATTCACCATTAGGTTTACCACCCTTGGGCCCACAACCACCCCACCCCACCAACAGGCATCAGGGTGTGCATTGGGGTCTTTGGCCTAACTCTCACCCCATTCCATGTGTAAATAAGCTGAGATGGTGGGGTGT